>OY288258.1:55976372-58565539 GCA_958450325.1 Agrostemma githago | reverse complement strand
GACTAAAAATTTAAAGAAAGTGTAGCTTTAAAATATTACTGAGCCGCTCGCGAGCTTTTAGAGACGAGCCAGGTCCTGCTCGGCTCGACTCATAAATGCTCCGAGCCGAGCTCATACGAGTCGGGCTTTGACTGAGCTTTGACCGAGCCGATCTCGAGCTGCTCGCGAGCTGTCTCGGCTCATTTACACCCCTACTCGTGCCCATAACTTTAACCAAAAGTAAAATTGAACGACATTACTTAATTCTTTTGAATACTCCGTATTTCACAAAAATCATTTTATAATTCATCTGATCATTTATAAAATACCATTTTTACAACTTTATAAATTTATACTCACTTATTAAGTAAAATGTAAATATACATATTTTTAATTGTTAGACAATTCATTATACACGTAAGAATATTACATGACATTTATTTGGATTTTATTTACTTATTATAGTGGGATGTGAAATTGTTCTTAGATACACGGAGTAACTAATTAAATGTACATAATTTAACAAATTTGAAAGTAATAGTTATTGGCGTTTAATAAGTTCTGAATATTATTAAAATAAAGTGAGTTTTTTGAGAAATTTAAGTGAAAAATAAGAGCAGGATTGTATTTCACTTTTGGTCTACATTTCCCCTAAACCAACTAATGAAATACAACATTTTCTAGTAATCGACCCCATAGAAGATCGAGAAAGAAGACAACTTTCCCCAGATACAACAACAATTACGAATTCATACAAGAAACGATCGAATGGGCACTAAAATCAAAATCAATCACCTCGTACTCTAAAGAGCAGCACGCTGGGATCCAGGATCCGAATCCTGAGTTCTTACCGCATACAATTCCAACTGCTGGTTGAACGCCAAAATCTCCTCCGACTGCAAGCCCCAAAAACCTTATGTGACTCCCCTCTTCACTCACCATTTGAGAATAGACCCTTTTTTTAAACTTCTTATTTCTTGCATAATTAGTACATACTGTAGTTGCATAGTAGATTAGTTGAAAGAACAATTTCATTTACTGCGTTCATTGATAGCTTCGTAATTAATCCATTGCTGCATCACCCGAGAACATTGAATTATTGCATTTTTCGTTATTCACATCTACCATTTACTGCACTTGCTGATTCCAATAACCCTAAATAACCGTATGCTACAAAACCTCGAAAATTACATTCCACAGAAGTTTTGTTCATCCTCTCGATATTGAGATGCGCATCAAATTCCTCAGAAAATCCTTCTCCCTCGGAGAATTTGCATAAGTCATGCATAGCTATTACACGAAGCCTTATATGAAACAATAGGAAAAACGTTTAGCCTGGAGCAATGCTAACGGAAGTTCGAACAAGCATTCTAGTCACTATATCGGTCAAATGAAACCATACGGCCGAAAGTCTGCAGAGTAAAGACAAAATATTGTAAGGGCTGATATACATATCCGAATTAAAAACATAATTTACAGGTGATGATATACATATAAGAAATAAAACCAACCATTTGAAATAGTTATGGCCTTAAGATTAAAGATGTGTTGCATTCTCAAGTCCATTCGGATCGCCCGCATCCTATCCCATAAGAAATTGTACGATTCAGGCAGCCTATCATCATAAGGCTGATGTAGCAAACCTAGAAGGTAATCCATTGTCTTCTGCAAGATGGGCAATGGTCAAATCAACTCTGCCTCCCTTTCAGAGGTCCTGTTATACTGAAAACAAGGAATAGTGAGTTATCTAGCATCCATCTAATAGCCTATACTAAGAATTTAAGCGTAGCTTGATTCTCACAGTACGTTCTTAACAAAATCTTGGTTGTATGATTTCTATCCGCATCCAATCTTTCATATCGGTCAAGATCTCCCTTTCTTTCTCATTCTCCCCTCTCGGATTTTGAATAACATGCAAGAAAATAACTCTTCGATTATTCATTTTGAATACCTAGCAATCTAGCATAACCATGTGAGTTCCGAGTTGACACCCATCTCATTAAAACAATAAATTGCAAAGTTATTGACGATTGAATATACCAATCAGCTAACGAGAATACCTGGACCCATATCTGGACACATCCCTACAATAATATTGTTTGACTGCAAGTCATCATCATCATAGTCCTAGGACGAATCTTCCACTGAACTCTTATTCTCCGTGGATTCCATGGAAGTAATAAACTTCTTATTCTGAGGAATATATGAACCACGTTGAACGAGAACAGCTCAGTTTTAAAGCGAGCTAATCTCTTAGCCTTAGCCTGTTCTTCTCTGCAAACACAGGGTGTAACCACAAGATGTTAGTGAGTTTCAGTTTATAGATTCATGAAAATAAATTGCAGGACTGCTCGAGTATATAAGCTTCTGAATACCTTTCTGTATCATCTTCAGTGGAGGGAATGTTTGGATAAAGGCTTGCCCAAAAGTAGCAGGAGGTGATCTGGTTCGTTTGGTGGTGGTATTGGTAGGGAGCCTTCTAAGAGTAGCAATCGATTACCTAAGGTAACCGTACTCTTATGTATTTTGCAGCCTGCGTTGAAAGGAATGTCAAATTGTTTACATGAAACATGAACTTAAGTAAGCTGAACTCATTTATTTATTATGATTTATGAAGAAAGGCTGTTTAGACATAGAACACAGAACACCATCTAATTAAGTTGTAATAGGTTAGATACCCAAAGCGATGTTTTGGGTATGTTATGTGAGACGACATATGAGTTCGAAAATCGTAAGTACCTATGTTACTCCGACTCTTGTAATTTCCTCGTGTACCCGTGTCGGACAGGTGGTGCATGGTTGTCGTCAGCTCGTGCCGTAATTCTCAAAAATTATAAGCCAAAATATGGGTATGACACTTGACATGGGTATGATACTTGACACTCGGACTCTTCATTGTAAGCCAAAATATGCCGAATGTTAAAAAATTAGCCGTGTAAACGTTTTCGAGCAACATAGACCATGACTATCCTCCAATTACATTATACCAACTCCAAAGTGATAAATTCTGGAATACATACCAACTCCTAGCTGTAACGGAGTTCCATGGATTTCCAACCAAAATGCAATTAATAGCGTGTCTTAATCAAAGCTAACACAATAGGAATATAGGTTGAGATAATTCAAAACTATTCAACTAATAGATTGATTAGAATCCAGGCTTCAAACAAAGTTTTTTTTCCGGAATCAACTAAGTTAAACATAATCGGAAAAGGAATAAAATAGAAAGCACAATAAAGAAACCCTAAAGCAGGCGGGGGTAGGAGATAAATCGAAAAGCAGAGAGGAGACCTGAGGAGGAGCGAGAAGTCCAAGATGGTAGAGAGATTTCCTGAACAAGTAGAACAAGTAGTTTGGAGTTGAGCTATCAAATACGAGTAACATCAAAACGAAAAATTAACACTCCCTACTGACCTTTTGTTTTCAGCTATCTCCTTGAGAACTCGTAGCTCCTAATAATGCTGCAATAATTACACACGAATGAAGCAACACAAAGAATTTAAAATTAGAAAAGAGCTCGTAAGATAACAAATATGAGAATGAAATAATTAGATGCTTAGGATCGAACTTACTTACAGTGGCTTCTCATTGGACGCCCTCTTTTGGTTTTCGATACGCTATTCTCGATTTTACTGATGGCCTTCTGTGGTTGATCCGCTGCTGTGTTTTCAGGTATCGTCTTCACTTCCTTCATTGAACCAAAATCAAAGATAAGGATTAGTAATTTAGGCGAAGAAAGTATGTATTTGTATTATTTTGCAATACTATCGTATACTTATTTACGACCATGTTGTTCACATCAACTTCCCTCTTTGCTTCCAACTAAGAATCAAGAGGAAATAACGAGTAAGTACACACATACCATCGCAGAAAATGCCATATTAATAGTTTCCACCACTTTCATCCACGATAATCTCGACTATTCAAGTTCAAACACACCTGTAATTCGAGTCTTAGCTTCATACATGACATCTTTACATATTAAAAGAAAAATTCTTCCAAAAATGGGCCTTAGGAATAGTGTTCCTTCTTAGGAACAGTGATTGCCATGTTCCCACATCTCTGTCCTCTACTACTTTGTTGACGTGTTCTTTGCCTTTCATTTCTTCTCTTCAGTTCTGCCTTTCTCCTTTCCTTTCTAGATCAGCCTCTCTTCCTCAATTTCTCTCATACTTTCTTTCCGTGCTCCATTTTATTCCTCCCTCTATCCTTTCCCCTCTCCTGCCTTGTTTTCGTGCGTCCACAGTTCCTTATCCCTCAGAAATTCCAGATGTTTGCAGATGGCATTTCACCGAACACGTACCCAGTATTATCGTCGACACACCATCTGGGTAAGCAGTTTTACGACTATGACCAACAAAGATGAAGATCTCGTAAATTCTTCTCTCTAACTCTAATTGTTTTGATTTGATTTATATTGTACGATTGATTTGGGGGTTTCTGGTGACTGGGATTGTGATGTGTGATGTTTTGGGGGTTTTTGTTGTGTAGTCGGAAGAGGATTTTGCGTTGAAGCAACAGTTGGAATTGTATGTGGAAAGAGCTCAGGATTCGGATCCTGGATTCCAGCGTACTACTCTTGAGAGTACGAGGTGATTGATTTTGGGTTCTGAGATAATTATTGGGTTGGTTAGAGAAGGATATTGCTGATCGATCGTTGATGGTGGTTCTTTTGTGAGGTGAAATAATGGTCGCTTCTTCCAAATTACTTACTTTTTTTTTTTTGCTTATTGTAATTTCTTGGCTTGAAATCTGTGCTTAATGTATTAGGTGTCAGGTTTTAGTAGATTTATGATAAAAGATTGAATCTTTAGATTTGGGTTGGTTCTCAACTATTTTTTATTTCACTACTCTCCTCTACTTTCTCTTTTCGATCCTCCTTCTCTCATCTCATTTTCGTTTCTCTCCTTATTTTTTTTGTTTTTGTTGCCTTTGCTTTTCGATTTTCGATTTTTTATCTTTGATTTCCGCTTTTGTGTTCCTCATATTGCTCTTTTTCACTCTCAGGTTGTGGATCTGGGATTTCCAGAGCTTCTTAGTCTTCATTTTTTTTATGGTTTTGTTGCACTTGGTTTTCGACTATTTTTCGTTTTCGAGTTCCCGTTTCTCGTTATGCTGCTGTTGAATTTCGTTTTGTTGCTTTTGATGTTGTCTGATCACAGTTGTTTAATCGAATTCTCGTGTATCTTTCTTTCTTGCCTTATTTTTTTCGTTAGATTTTGATTTAGTTTAAGGTGATTTGTTACTGTATGTTGCTAATGACTTTCAATTATGATGCTTAGAATTGGACGAGATGCGGAGGTTCTTTGATCAAGTTTTCCCAATTCCAAACCAATGATGATTCCAGGCTAATGCTTCTAGGTTTGTTTTCGTAACTATTTGAAGTAATTTGTTAGTATTCATTGATATGGAACACAATCATTTTCCTTTTTAAAGTTACCTCATGGTAGTGTAGTTCTAGCAGGAATAACGTACATGTACTACTTCGATAATCTAGACGGTATGCCAGTGTAGTCCTCTCGAGTCGAGGTCTGTGTAGCTGTTTTTGTTGGATTCTTTTGTGTTTAGTTTGATTTTTTCCATTAGAAAGCCACTTCATTCTCGTGTATCTTTCTTTCTTGCCTTATTTTTTTCATAAGATTTTGCTTTAGATTAAGGTGATTTGTTACTGTATGTTGCTAATGACTTTCAATTATGATGCTTAGAATTGGACGAGATGCGGAGGTTCTTTGATCAAGTTTTCCCAATTCCAAACCAATGATGATTCCAGGCTAATGCTTCTGGGTTTGTTTTCGTAACTATTTGAACTTATTTGTTAGTATTTGTTTGATTGATTTTGTGGGGGGTTTCGTCAGACTCACCTCCGTGCTTTATGGCGCCGATTGGGGGTCCACTGAAGCTTGAGGATGATTTCGATGCCTTCACTACTTCTAAGGTTTCTAATCTTGCCCAATCTCTTATTGATGCTAAGGTTTGTGTTTCCAGTTTACAAAGATGATGGATTTCAGCCTTTTAGGGTTAAGACGGTATCAATTGAGATTTTGTGTTTGTTTTATTTGATTTAGCTTTTGTTGTGGTTTTCTGGATTTGGGATTTTGGACGAATTTGGGTTTGATTTGAGTTTTAGAGTGAAGAATAAGGTTATAGAATAAAATACGATGTAACATATTCTAAACCAGTTCCTGAAAACCATTAATAAAGTTCAGGATAAACTATTCTGCTAGGTTTTCATCTTATCCGCTACATCATCTTACCTTGGCGGCAGCAGGACCGGGATTAATATTGTCGAAATAATTTCGGTTTCAATTATTAGATTATCCTGAACTTTATTAATGACTGAGTACCTGAGTGTTGTTAATATCTTTTATTGGTAATCTCTTTTCAGCATTCAAGGCTATTGGAAAGGTAATGCTTGATGTTGGTCTAATGGTGGCTTATCGTTGTGACCGATATGGTGTGGTACTTCTTCAAAGTTTAATATTTTATCTACTTTTCTCTGGTTTTCGCAAACCAAAATACTAGATAGAGCTAGACCTTGACTCAAAAAAAAATAGAGCTAGACTTGGCAATGCATCATATGTTGCTATGTATAAATTAATTCCCAATTTTGCCTTTGTTAGCATCAATTTATATGGGTGATCTAGGGTTTGAGTTGTTTTCCTCAGAGCAGTATAAAAATTAGAGCTTTAGAGTGTAATATCCTGGAAATTTTATCTGGGTTTGTGATTTTTGATTTTAGCAAATCAAAGCCTCTGGTTATTGCTCCTGGAGGTTTCTTCGATGCTAATTGGCTTTCAGAATTCTTAAGCAAAACAAAGAACAATAATCTGGATGTTATGACACACCATATTTATAGTCTTGGACCAGGTACACTAATTTCAGTATTAATGCTTTCTCCGTTGATACTATTTGAGGTTGAAATCGATGTTCTTGCCTTTTCAGGAGTTGATTCACACTTAATTGAAAGAATTCTCAATCCATCAGTTCTCCATCAGGAGGATGCCACACTTAAGCGTCTCCATAACGTTCTCAAGAGCTCGGGGAATCCGGCTGTTGCATGGGTTGGTGAAGCAGGAGGGGCTTACAACAGCGGCTGAAACCATGTTACAAATGCGTTTGTGTTCAGCTTCTGGTAATGATTTTCGAACTGTACTTCTCTATCTGTCAGTTTATTAGACATTTGGGATACATATCAATTTGGGGTCTAGGTCACTTTTAGGCAAGTAGTCTGATGCTTTTGGGTCAATTTGGAGCGGGTTAAGTACTTAAGTTGTCTCAAGACGGGCAGATCCAGATTTGGGTGTATTACGGCCTTATGGTTTAATTCTTTTGGGTTGGAGTCACAGTCGTGTCTGTTTTGTCATGTCCACTTAAAGTTGATGCCAAAAAAACTCCAACATCTACTTGGATCAGCTAGGTATGGCATCTAATTTCAGCACAAAAAAAATATTGCAGACAAACATTGATAGGAGGCAACTACGACTTGCTGAGCACAACTACCTTCGTCCCTAATCCCGACTACTACAGGTAACTTCTATCCATTATAACAGTGATTTCTGTCAAAATGAGGACCACCATTTTTAAAAATCTGAATCCTACTCTATGAGCAGTGCCTTTGGCACCGACTAATGAGGAAATTTGTTGTATCCGTCAACTTCTCTGGGAAGAACAGCATTCGAGCTTACGCACACTACAAACTATCAGTAAGCGCTGCAACTCGTAAAGATTGAATATATTTTCAATGTGTTATGCCTTGAAAATTTATAACCACTGTAATGCTATTGTGCAGCAAGGGGTCACTTTGTTGTTGATCAATCTAAGTGGCAGCACAACAGTTCAATCAAGTGTCATTTTCAATGGCACGTATGAGAGAAATGATGAA
This sequence comes from Agrostemma githago, assembly GCA_958450325.1. Taxonomy (NCBI): domain Eukaryota; kingdom Viridiplantae; phylum Streptophyta; class Magnoliopsida; order Caryophyllales; family Caryophyllaceae; genus Agrostemma; species Agrostemma githago. Next base: position 58,557,678 of record OY288258.1, on the reverse strand, counting down.
TCAGGAAATGTAAGATTAGAGTATCACCTGACAGCAAAGGATGGCGATTTGCAGAGCCAAGTAATGTTCCCTCCTTAATGGAGACATTTTGACAGTTATGAACAGTACCCTTCTTTAAATCTGTTTGTGGATTGAAAGAAACAATTCGGATATTTTGAGTGTTCCATCAGCTTCCCGCTCTCACAAAGTCACAAGCTATCAGACATCTCTACTCTCTCTCTTCTATTATTTATTTTCTCGTCCTCACTTTGCTTTTCCTTGTTTAATTTATTTTCTTCTTTTCCTTCATCACCTTTGTTTGTAATTTACTGTTTACTGAATATCTCAGAGTTTCTGTGCAGATTTAAAATGGTTTGGAGTGGAAGACAAGCTCAGAAAATGGTGGTGTTGCGCGTCACCAGCGACGGACCTAGAATAGAAGCTGTACGTAATGAAAATGGGGGTTGATCTTGCCCGACCTCTTATTGATGCTAAGGTTTGTGTTTCCAGTTTACAAAGATGCTGAGTTTTAGCCTTTTAGGGTTTACACGGTATCAATTGAATTTTCGTGCTTGTTTAATTTGATTCACTTTTTGTTTGGAGTTGCCGATTGTTGATTAATGTAGGAGGTGGAAAATATGAGAAAGAGGTTGAAGGAGTTGGATTTTTGATGGATTTTGGCTGATGGGTATGTGTTGATTTCTGGCCAACAATCTGAGATAAACGATCCAAAAGTTGGGGGTGAGCTTCTAGATCTCATTTTTATGAAAAATATATGATCTTTGAGCCATGTTGTTTGATTCTTGTTGAGTATGGGTAAAAACCTTACTTATCCTAGGTCCATCACTTGATCCATATCCTAGGCCCATCTTTCTTACTTACCCTTCTTTTAGGTCATTGTTATTAGTAGAATATATATATATATATATATATATATATATATATATATATATATATATATATATATATATATGATTTATGTAATGAAAGCAGTAGATTGATTATTCAATAGAACGACAACCACTTCACACTAACAGGCTATTTCATTCATTACTCTCCATCGTCATTCAATATGTGCTCAATCATCAAACATTATCATGGTATCAGAGCGGGTTGATTCATCTGCTTATTTTTCCTCTTCCCAAGTAGACCATTGTTGTTTCTCAGGTTTCACTCAAAGTTATAATCTTTCTGCTTGATATTGCTTAGCTACAGAAGTTTCCAACTTCTTTTTTCTTCTTTTTCTTCTCTTGTTGTGTCATCATGTCTGGTGAAGATGCAAACTCCAAAAATGAACATCTAGATCCCCAAAGCCCTTTATATGTACATCCCTCTGACCTTCCTGCTCAAAAACTGGTGTCTAATGTCCTTGATGGAACTGGTTTTGCTACATGGAAGAGGTCCATGCTCATAGCCTTGTCAGCCAAAAACAAAATCGTCATTGTTAATGGTAGTTATGTAAGACCTACCCAAGGTGAAGCCAAGAAAAGACAGTGGGACAGATGCAATGATATGGTTATATCTTGGATTCTTAGTTCCTTGTCCAGTGAAATTTCCGAGTCTCTTCTGTACACCGAAACCGCCAAAGAAATATGGGACGAATTGGTTCAAATGTTTGAGCAACACAATGGTGCCCAGTTATATGAAGTGCAGAATCAATTACATTTAGCCAGTCAAGGATCCGACTCCATCTCAACATATTTTTCTAAGCTCAGAAGACTATGGGAAGAGCTCAGGCACATAAGAAGTGTGCCTTCCTGCACATGTGGTGCTTATGCTGCTATCACCAAGCTCGAGAACGAGCAGAAGGTCATAAAGTTTCTTATGGGACTGAATGAGTCCTACAATGTTGTCCGAGGAAATATTCTCATGATGGATCCTATTCCCAATGTCAATGTTGCGTACTCTCTTCTGATTCAAGAGGAAAAACAGAGAGAAATCACATCTTCAAGCCCTCTCAATGCTGAAATTTCAGCCATGGCTGCAAAGGGATGGGTAAGAGCAAATCAGAACCAAAACAAGATCTCTGGTACAATGGCAAACAAAACGCCAATGCTTACAACAACTCCAGAAATGATAGCTACAACAACTCCAGAAATGATAGCTACCACAACAACTCCAGAAATGATAGCTACCACAACAACAGAAACGGTCAGCAGTCTCAAGGAAGGAGAAACAACTACTATTGTACCCATTGTAATATTGAGGGCCATAGCAACTCCCGATGTTATCTTCTTCGTCCCGAGTTGAGAAAACAGAGAAACACGGGTGCATTCATCAAACCTCAGGCCAATGAAACTCATGCTTTAGCAAGCACCTCATCCGCAACACCAGAATGTCTCAGTGGCAAGGCAGAATACATCGACCCTTCATCTACAGAGGAATATAATCGAATCATGGCCAGCCTTAGCAACTTCAATGTCGATGACAACCGTGTTCAATCTCATGCTATGATGGCAGGTATACAATCTTGCTCCTATGATTCTAATAGTCTTATTGAGGATAAATGGATTGTGGATAGTGGTGCATCTAGTCACATTACTCCACACCTTCACTGGTTTGTTAGCTATAAAAAAATTAAATGTGCCTTGTAACATCACCATTCCTAATGGCAAAAATGTCAATGTTGTTAATGTGGGAACAATTAAACTCTTACCAAATATCACTCTTCATAATGTTTTGCATGTACCTGAATTTCGTTTTAATCTCCTTTCTGCTAGTCAACTCACAAAAGATCTTTCTTCCCCCATCATTTTCACTCCTAACCAATGCTTACTTCAGGTCCCTTCCACCAACAAATTCTTAGTCCTTGGTAAGGAGAAACAAGGGCTATATTTTGCTGATTTCAAGCCTATCACTACCCAAGAAGCCACAAAAACAAGACCCTTTTGTCAAGCTCATGTTGCTGCCAACAGTGCTGTCACCTCTCTTGATAGATGGCATTGTCGATTAGGACATTTACCCTTATCCAGCTTAAAGCTTTTGCCTGTAATAAGTAATGTCAAACAACAAGATTTATCCATTTGTAAAATATGCCCAAAGTCTAGATTTCACAGGCTTTCATTTCCTATAAGTTCTTCTATTTCTAAGTCTATTTTTGAGCTTACATGTTGATTTATGGGGACCATATCATCACCATACCCATTCTCGTCACAGATTTTTTCTCACCATAGTCGATGATTTTTCTAGAACAACTTGGACTCATCTTTTGAGCCACAAGAGCAATGCTCTTCCCATGCTAAAATCTTTCATAAACCACATTGAAACCCAATTTCAAGTACATGTTAAATTAATTAGGAGTGATAATGGTTCTGAGTTTGCTGAGTCTCAAGCTAAGCAATATTATGACACTAAGGGTATCATTCACCAAACATCTTGCGTGGATACGCCTCAACAAAATGGAATTGTTGAAAGGAAACACAAACACTTACTTGAGACTGCTAGAAGCCTATTCTTTCAGACTAATTTACCTATTCAGTTTTGGGGAGAATGCATATTGACGGCCACTTACTTAATTAATAGAATGCCATTGTCTGTCTTGAAAGGAAGATCTCCACTTGAACTTTTATACAAAGAAGTTCCTTCTTATAATCAATCACCTTAGATCATTTGGGTGTTTATGTTTTGTTGCCACATCTAAAAGAAATAGGGATAAGTTTAAACCTAGAGCTAGCCCTTGTGTATTCTTGGGCTATCCTTATGGTAAAAAGGCGTATGTTGTCATGGATCTTCAAACACAAAAAATTTTTCATTCCAGAGACGTTACATTTCATGAAAATATTTTCCCTTTTCACATCAAAGACATTTCCAAACATTTTTCTTCAAGCACCTTACCTTACTCACCTGACACTATGACAAATCCCATCTTCTTTCCTACAAATATCTCCCCAAACGTGAGTGAAGAGGATACTGTTCATATCCAAAATGAATCAGCCACAACCATTGGCATAGTTGCTGATTCCCCACTTCAATCCACTTCCACCACTTCCTCGCCATTGCCACCACCAAACAACACTCAAAGTACCATCACTCATTCAACCCGGATTAGAAAACCACCGTCATATCTAAACGATTATGAAGTCTCTCTCCCTTCCTCACTTAATTCAAATCACGTCTCTGGAACTGTTTTACAAAACCATTGGTGTAACTTGGTTAGTTTCACTACTCTCCCTAATGACATCCAAAATCATATTGACAACAATTTTTCTTACATTGAGCCATCTACATACAATGAGGCCACCAATGATCCCAATTGGTGTGCTGCTATGAACAAAGAAATTGAGGCACTCCGAGTTAATAATACCTGGACTGTCACTGACCTACCAACGGGAAAGAAAGCAATTTCGTCAAAGTGGGTCTACAAGGTTAAGCTTAATGCTGATGGGAGTCTTGAAAGGTATAAGGCTCGGTTAGTTATTCGTGGATGTCATCAAAGGGCAGGCATTGATTTTCAAGAGACTTTCTCTCCGGTCGTCAAAATGACAACAATCAGGGCACTCATTTGTGTAGCTGTCCAGAAACAATGGACCATTTACCAAATGGACGTCAATAACGCCTTTCTTCATGGTGACATAAAGGAAGAGGTATACATGCGAATGCCGGATGGTATTCCTAATCCGAATGGAAAAGTTTGCAGGCTAAATAAGTTCCTATATGGTCTCAAACAAGCCTCGAGGCAATGGTTCTCTAAACTTTGTGAGTTCTTGCATAAATTGGATTATAATCAATCCAAAAATGATTATTCCCTCTTCACCAAGAAACAAGGCGACCACATGACCATCCTTGCCGTGTATGTGGATGATATCATAGTAACGGGTTCATATCAGGTGCAAATCAATACTTTAAAGGCTCAATTGAGTTCCACATTTGGCATCAAAGATCTTGATCGACTACATTATTTTCTTGGCATAGAAGTATCGTATGTTCCTGATGGTGTCATTCTCACTCAAAGGAAGTTCACCAGTGAATTGCTTCATGAATTGACAACCGATGATAAGAAAACGGTTGTCACGCCCTTGCCACTAAATAGCAAGTTTAGTTCTGGGGAAAGCCCTTCTTATTCTGATCCCACACATTACAGAATGCTCATTGGGAAGTTGAACTTCCTTGCACATACTAGACCTGATCTCTCCTTTGCTATCCAAAATTTAAGCCAGTTTATGCAAAGTCCTAAACTAAGTCATTATCATGCTGTTTGTCACGTACTCCGATATCTAAGAGGTACGTGTGGTCAAGGCATTTTATTAAGGGGAGCCCAACAACTCACTGTACAAGCTTTCTCTGATTCTGACTGGGCTGCTTGTCCCATGACTAGACGCTCTATCACTGGCTGGGTTATTTTATTCGGTCACTCTCCTCTCAGTTGGAAAAGCAAGAAACAAGCCACAGTATCCAAATCTTCCGCCGAGTCAGAATACAGGGCATTATCACAGGCTGCTGCTGAAATCACCTGGATAATACGACTCTTACATGAAATGGGAATCCAAACTCCCCAAGCTGTCATTCTTCATTGTGATAATCAGAGTGCAATGCATATTGCTCGCAACCCTGTGTTCCATGAACGAACCAAGCACATTGAATTAGATTGTCATTTCATTCGTGAAAAGATCCTTGAAGGTCTAATTCAACTATGCTACTTACCTACCAAGTCCCAATTAGCGGATGTATTCACTAAAATCTTACCTGCTCATCAACATTGGAAACTTTTGCACAATCTGGGGATGTTACCTCGACAACATCCTCCATCTTGCCCGGGGGTGTTGAGTATGGGTAAAAACCTTACTTATCCTAGGCCCATCACTTGATCCATATCCTAGGCCCATCTTTCTTTTTTTTTTTGAGCGAAAAGATCATTTCATTAATAAAAAGTCATACGACATCTACAAAATATATCGAAATTGAACGGATACAATACTATAACATTTGAGTAAAATAAATTCTCGTTAAAACAAAGATCTCTCACTATGATTTTGAACTCCGCTTCTGCACATCCTCTTTCAATATATCGCTGTCTAATGATACAGCTTTTCACAAGAGGGTCTTCGGATCTTCCAACGTTTTGAAGAGAATCGATTTCATCTAACTTGATAGATTGTAACCGCCAATCTGACATAATTTGAGACACCATATAAAGAACGATTGTGGCACTGATCTTCCGCGTCCTCTCTGCTATCATAGACGATTGAACATCCCTCCTAAAAGAGAGAGCGAAACCCATCAATTGATGGGGGCGAAACTCTCCAAAAGGAGAGGACAATTATTAAAACTATAATACTAATGCTGTTACGATACTAAAACTATATAATTAATTAAAATTGGGGGGCTTACCACCAATTAATGGTGGAAGCCCCAATTTTTTTATTTTTTGGAGGCTAGGGTTTTAGGGAGGAAGGAGAAGGTTGAATTTTGGTTTTTTAGGCCCATCTTTCTTACTTACCCTTCTTTTAGGTCATTGTTATTAGTAGAATATATATATATGATTTATGTAATGAAAGCAGTAGATTGATTATTCAATAGAACGACAACCACTTCACACTAACAGGCTATTTCATTCATTACTCTCCATCGTCATTCAATATGTGCTCAATCATCAAACATTATCAATTCGGGTCTGGATTGTTGATGTTATTGTATTTCTGAGTTGAGGCACTTGATTGATTGAGTTTAGATGAATTGTATTCTGTTTTTTTATATGTTTAGGGTGCGGTGGAACCGGAACATTGAACAATGGTCAGAACTGGTGGTGTAGCTCCTCGACAGTTGATGGAGAGCAAATCGTTAAGAAAGGAGACCAGTTGCTATTAATTAATGTAGAATTTTGCAATCTTCTTCTTCTGTCAGGTTTATTTGAGAGGATCAAGTAGTAGAGAAATCATAAGGAAGGCTATCTTGGAAAAAGTCTCCCACAAGAGAGAGCTTCGCAATTTCGTTAATCGTTCTACCGCAGCTGCTCTTTTCATTCAGGTACTGGCATAGTATATGTATTATGATGAATTCTCTTGTATTTGTCTTAATTTCAGTTAACCTACTTTTGAATCATAAGATTCTTAAATTTATTTGCTTCATAAAGCTGGATGTTTTTTTCGATTTCGAAAGTTTTTTTTTTTTTTTTTTTTTTTTTTTTTTGCCAACGAGACACCTAACTGATTACATTCTCTTAAGTCCTAACGGGGTCACCCTTTCATTGGAAGAGTACTACGCGTTGAGCAAGCGAGCTCATGAAGCCGAGGAAGAAGCGAACCAAAAGGTGGCGGCCGCAATGGGTTAAATCGAGGTAGCCAGGGAATCCGAGTCAAGATCCTTGAACCAACTTGAAGAGGCAAGTCGAGAGATGGAAGAAAGAAAGGAATCCCTTAGAATCGCGATGGATAAAGCCGAGAAGGCCAAGGAAGGGAAATTGGGCGTCGAACAAGAGTTGAGGAAATGGAGGGCCGAGAGTGAACAACGTCGAAAAGCAGGTGAATCGGGTCCAAGAAAGAGCACAGAGGAGCGACAAGGGGCGAAAGTGGTTGACCAACTATCGGATTCTTCTTTGTACGGGCAAGGTATTAAGATCGAGAAGGTCATCGATGAAAGGATGTTAATCCGTCATTATCTCATTAGTCAAGCATGGTATAGATACCAATAGGATACAACCAGTTACAAGGAGTATACAAAGAACCTAGGTAAGAACTAATTACATCTAATAATGAGAGTTATGCATTATTCAATGAGCGGAATATGAACAGTATACTGATTATATACATATAATCTATTACACCCCCGCAGTCGAAACGGTAGGTAGGCGAACGTTGAGGCTGGATCGAAAATCATCAAATAGGACACATGGGAGCCCCTTAGTGAAAATGTCGGCGTACTGGTAACGAGATGGGACATGAAGAACTTGAACGTGGCCGAGAGCAACTTTTTCGCGGACAAAGTGAATATCCATTTCGATATGCTTCGTTCGTTGGTGGCTCACAGGATTGACGGATAAATAGATTGCGCTAACGTTGTCACAATAGATAATGGTAGCCTTAGATAACGGACAATGAAGCTCAAGGAGAAGGTAAGGGTGTCGATTCGACGGCCCTGGCCGCCACAACCCAGAAGGATAACCAACCAGACCCACTCTTCCAGACCTCTGGCCAGAATAACACCTCTCGTGGTGGCTCCGGTCGCGGTCGCGGCGGCAACAATAACAACCGCAACCGAAACCCTAGGGGCCGCTCGACTGGTGGTGGTCACAAAGGCGGCAGTCGCGACACACCACCTGCCCCCCCGGCACCGGCGACGGCCCATGGTCATTGGGCTTGGGTCCCTGCTCCGTCAGCCTATTCCCCGGCCTACTCCCCTGCTACGCCGCCCTGCCCTTATCCCACGACCGGATGGGCCCCTCCCTCCAGACCTGGCGCCGGAATCCTTGGATCCCGACCCCAGCATGCCTACCTCGCCGGTGTTCCTGCCCCTGTCCAGCCACCGTACGCGGCGGCCCCCATTCCAGAGTCTTCGTCAGCATATTACCCGACAGAACTCACGGCTGCCTTACACTCGATGTCCCTCCAACCCCCCGACGAGTCTTGGTACATGGACACCGGTGCATCTTCCCACATGATAGCGGACGCAGGTAAACTCTCGTCTTATTTTAATTTAAGCAATAATCGGAATATTATTGTCGGAAATGGCCAGAAAATTCGGATTCATGGTTACGGTCACTCCATTTTTCCAAAACCCCTGCCACCCTTACATTTAAACAACGTACTCCATGTGCCTAATATAGTAAAGAATCTCGTGTCAGTCCGTCAATTTACATCCGATAACAATGTGTCCGTCGAATTTGACCCGTTTGGTTTTACTGTGAAGGACCTTCAGACGGGGATACAACTTATGAGATGTAGTAGCACCGGTGATCTATATCCTCTCCAATCGTCTTTCTCCCCTTCCCCGAGTTCATCTATTGCCCTCTCAGCTGTCCAACCGTCCGTGTGGCACTCCCGTCTTGGCCATCCCGGTCACAGTATTTTTTCTTTACTTCGCAACTCTCCAGATATTTCATGTAATAATGTGCCCAGCACAACTTTTTGCCATGCTTGTGAGTTAGGCAAGCACATAAAACTACCTTTTTTTCCGTCTAATACATCTACTATTTGTGCTTTCGATATTATTCAATGAGCGGAATATGAACAGTATACTGATTATATACATATAATCTATTATATGTGGGTCTGGTTGTTATTGTTGCCGCCGCGACCGCGACCGGAGCCACCACGAGAGGTGTTTTTCTGGCCAGAGGTCTGGAAGAGTGGGTCTGGTTGGTTATCCTTCTGGGTTGTGGCGGCCAGGGCCGTCGAATCGACACCCTTACCTTTCCGGGTTTCTTCGAGGCACAACATGGAGCGGACTTTATAGAATTGGGGCAACGGGTCACTCTGTTCAATGAAGGTAGCGAGTGACCCGTAACCGGAAGATAGTCCAGTGACTAATCGGAGCACCAATCGATCATTAGAGACCTTAGTCCCGACATTATTGAGTTGATCGGCTAGCGTCTTCAACGCTTGACAGTAAGAGGAGGCGTGGGGGAATTGGTCCATGTGTGTGTTGGAGAACTGCTGTTCCAGGAACACCGCACGAGAGTGCTTGTTGTCTTCAAATAGATCCTTGATCCGGTTCCATGTCTCCTTGGCAGTGGAATCGGTTTCGACGACGGTTTGAAGTATGTCGCGAGAGACAGTGGAATAAATCCATTGTTTGACGATTGCGTCAAGATGGTTCCACAACGCCGTATCAACTGGAGTGAGGGGCGCCTCAGCGGCAGGGAGAGTGATGAGGTGATCGGCGACGTCATGGGCCCGGGCGGTATTGAGAAAGAGTTCAGCCCAAAGCGAGTATTGAACGTTGTTCATCTCAAGGGTGATGGCGACGTGATTACGGATGTTTGTTACAGAAAAGGCAGGGTGAAAGGGGAAGGTTTTCTGCTCCGTTCCGACCATTGTCGCAAGGTTGATGAAGGAGATATGAGATGGATTTTTTTTTTTTTTTTGAGAATATGGGAGGCAGAGCAGTAGGTTGAAGAAGAAGAGGGAGAAGAGGAGTTAGAGTTCTACTGATACCATGAAAGGATGTTAATCCGTCATTATCTCATTAGTCAAGCATGGTATAAATACCAATGGGATACAACCAGTTACAAGGAGTATACAAAGAACCTAGGTAAGAACTAATTACATCTAATAATGAGAGTTATGCATTATTCAATGAGCGGAATATGAACAGTATACTGATTATATACATATAATCTATTACACCCCCGCAGTCGAAACGGTAGGTAGGCGAACGTTGAGGCTGGATCGAAAATCATCAAATAGGACACATGGGAGCCCCTTAGTGAAAATGTCGGCGTACTGGTAACGAGATGGGACATGAAGAACTTGAACGTGGCCGAGAGCAACTTTTTCGCGGACAAAGTGAATATCCATTTCGATATGCTTCGTTCGTTGGTGGCTCACAGGATTGACGGATAAATAGATTGCGCTAACGTTGTCACAATAGATAATGGTAGCCTTAGATAACGGACAATGAAGCTCAAGGAGAAGGTAAGGGTGTCGATTCGACGGCCCTGGCCGCCACAACCCAGAAGGATAACCAACCAGACCCACTCTTCCAGACCTCTGGCCAGAATAACACCTCTCGTGGTGGCTCCGGTCGCGGTCGCGGCGGCAACAATAACAACCGCAACCGAAACCCTAGGGGCCGCTCGACTGGTGGTGGTCACAAAGGCGGCAGTCGCGACACACCACCTGCCCCCCCGGCACCGGCGACGGCCCATGGTCATTGGGCTTGGGTCCCTGCTCCGTCAGCCTATTCCCCGGCCTACTCCCCTGCTACGCCGCCCTGCCCTTATCCCACGACCGGATGGGCCCCTCCCTCCAGACCTGGCGCCGGAATCCTTGGATCCCGACCCCAGCATGCCTACCTCGCCGGTAATTGGTGCTCCGATTAGTCAATACCTGAGGAGCTGGGTTTGAATCTGGGAACTGCTGCAGAGACATTAAACGGTGAGAGTGCTATTACTAAGGCCGACTAACTGCGCTAGTTTTGTTGAACCTGCAGCGGTAGAAATTTATAGATTCAGAGGCAACAACAAGCAGATATTGCGTGTTTTTTGTTAAAATATTTAGACATGACAACTGAGAGTGTGGAGTGCTGGCTGAAATTGTATAATTTTAAATGGTAAATAAAATTGTCCTTCATCAGTTGAGTGGCCATGCAACACATGTAATGATGGGCAACTGAGTGTTCATTGACTAATTATCGTCTCCGTCTGTATTTATATTCCGTGCGGCCACGTTAGCGTTTTCGGTTTGTTTTGGACATTTAGAATTGAAATTATTCTATCGAAAGGGTTATCATAAGTGAACCTACCGTCCACGGTAAATCTAATAAAAACACGTCCAACGCATGGTTAGCAGCAACATCAGCAGCTAAATTATATGACGTTCAATGGTAGGCCAAAGCGTCCTACATTAGTTGAGTGTTCATGCGATCTGTGCAGTGATGGTCACTTTACAGTTTCCTATTTGAGTGTGTGGTGACTAAACACCAATTACCTCTTTGTTCAAGTGCGCAGACGTTAATGGGAGCTTATATGTTATACCTTCTGAAATGCATCCAGCTTAGTCAGTCGCCATTCGCTCATGTGCACAATAGATAAACTGGTGAAGCGAACAGGCAACGTCAAGCCCCCCAAAAGAGGGACCAAACAGCAGTGCCATCGACCCCCACATAAGTGAACCTACCGTCCACGGTAAATCTAATAAAAACACGTCCAACGCATGGTTAGCAGCAACATCAGCAGCTAAATTATATGACGTTCAATGGTAGGCCAAAGCGTCCTACATTAGTTGAGTGTTCATGCGATCTGTGCAGTGATGGTCACTTTACAGTTTCCTATTTGAGTGTGTGGTGACTTAACACCAATTACCTCTTTGTTCAAGTGCGCAGACGTTAATGGGAGCTTATATGTTATACCTTCTGAAATGCATCCAGCTTAGTCAGTCGCCATTCGCTCATGTGCACAATAGATAAACCGGTGAAGCGAACAGGCAACGTCAAGCCCCTCAAAAGAGGGACCAAACAGCAGTGCCATCGACCCCCACAATCTACAAAACATTTACCGAGTATTCGCAATGGGAACAAAATAAGCGTTGTGGGTAGCAGAGGCATAATCTCCTTCTGTGTAGCATTCTATGATGCAATGATGGCACCAAAGCGCTACAACCCGTCAGGGAAAAGTAGAACTAAATCCGCCAAGGCTGCAACAAAGGTGGCTCGTGCAACGTAGGGCAAAATACTAACAGCAATCAAAACATAAACAATGCAGACAAGATGCGGTATATCGGGAATAGGCCGTAAAACAGGTACTGTTTCCATTACACACGGAACCAAAGGCGTGGACATTGGAAGGCCAGTTGTTGGCTAAAGCATTCGAAGGCTTTTGTAATAGGTGGAATTAGCAAATATTACAGACAAACATAACAACCAAATATGGAGCAAAAGAGGGTTAGATAACATAGTGCAAACCGGAAACAGCCTGTCCTTAACAGCCGCCTACATAGGTCCTTCGCTGGCGCGATTAGGCGCCATGTCTAAAGGCGGGAGAGCCATAAAAGCACTGGGAAACGCCACAGACGGGGAGAGGTTGCGGACTGTCGAGGAGCTACCATTTTCAGCAGGTGCTTTTCTCTTCTTAGGGCGCAGCGGCGGCGACATAATAGTTGGTATCTGAAGTAGCTGTGTCCTAGGAGCGGCGCAGACGTATTCAGGTAAAAGAGAAGAAGACATTACAACGTCCGGTATTCCCAGAACTCTTTCCTTGACAGTCATGTATGTCTCACGCTCTAATGCGCATGAAACAGCGGCATACCTATCAACCAATGGGTCATAGTTGGCATCAATTAGTTCAATGTTGTGTAAAGGAACAAGGTAGGCTATTGCTTTCTTGGCCAAACTGGCCTCCGCTGTGACCAGATCCGGAGATTTTTCCCCAAACAGACAGGCACCTGGATGAACAGCATCCGGGCCAGACATGATAATCCACGAAGTGAACGAACCTGGCTTGTAACACCCCATATTTTTCAAATAGTGTTAAAATTTTAAACATTTATTTTAAACCAAGTTTAACGTTTGAAAAATTATTTTCGTGAATAAAATATTTTATTTTCGTTAAATTAAAAATTATTCCGTTATAAAAACATGGGAATTTATTTATCCAATTATTAAAAATTTTATCTTTCGTAAAATAAAGTTTAAAAACTCGAAGATATTTTTGATATTGACCTGTCATTTTAACATTTTCTCGTCTCATAACAATTTAATAATTTATCGAATTTTTTTAAAATAATGATTTCTTATAACTTTTGTCCCATAATAATATTTACCGTCTATTTTATTCACCGTCTCACAAATTTCTTTTTAAAAATAAAATTTTACAGTTTTCATTATTTAGATTCCGTAATCTTATATTTCAACTTTTTAAGAAAGAAAGAAAGACGTTTGTATGAGAAACGGACCAAGACCCGGTCTCTTAATTGATGTCCCACGTTATACTCCTACTACTCCCTCACCTAAGCTACCCTACCCCTACTCCCTTTTCGTTTCCCCCACGTAGCTTCACTACTACTCCCTCATCCCCTATTTTCTTATCCCTCATCCTCACATTCTTACTACTATATATACTCCTATTACGTACTACTACACATATTACTACTAACTACAACTATACTACTAATACATACACATATTACTACTACTACTATTAATATTACGGAGTACTACTAAATTCCTACGAATAATACATACTACGTATCTACTACCATACATACTACTCCATACTATATATACTACGTACTACTACTTATTATACTACATACTCCGTATTACATATTGTATTTACTCCCTCGTCCTTTTCTATATTGAAGCATCGGGAATGAGGAGCTACCCGGTATTGGGCGGAATCATTTTTTTAGAACCGTATTTGGGTCCAAATTATTTCGACCCGAAAATTTCTTTAAAGGGGGAAACAGATGTCTTTTCTTACGTAGACGATATTATTGATCTGACCACCTTTTATTCTTAATAACATTAATAAATACTCCGTAATAACTATTAAGGTAACCAAACTTTTCTTCTAACAACATTTCTTATATATAAGTATATTATGTTAGTAATTTAATAAATTGCTTATTTAAATATTTAGGTTTATTTGTGTGACTAAATTATATATGTATATATAAAAATATTACGTGATATTTTATTTGTGTTATATATTTATTTATGACTAAATTCAACTCGACTAAATTATCACTTGTTTAATTTATTTATTTATCACTTTTACATTTCTGTTTAAATGAGAAATTGGTAAAAGAAATAAAAGAAATTAAATTAATAAAATTTACTTATATCATTTTCATTATACTTTATTTATTTACTTCTATTTGCTATGTATGTTTATTCTATGTACTATATATTTTGTATGTATTTTATATAATTGAAATTTTGGTCGTATTTAATTTTCTTTAATACTTTTACATTTGTTTATATCATTATCATTAACTAAAAAGAGGGAAGTAGCCTCTTGTGTTTTGCGTAACTTTTTCTTTCCCTAAATACCCCTCCACTTTCTTATTATTTACCACTTTGCCATTGAGTTGTTGCTTTGCAATGTTTTATTTTTTCACTCTTTATTAATCTTTTTTATTTATTATTTGTATTACTCATTATATTATTATTTGTATTACTCATTATATTACCAATGATTAATAACTACATTTGTAAGTTGGAAAATAAATATTTTAAATACTCATTAGATACTTATATTTTGTTTTGATATTATTATTATTATTATTATTATTATTATTATACTCATTAATTATCCAGATACTACTTAAGCAGGTCGAGGGTGAATTGTCCAGGTTTTGGACTTCAACTCTAAATTAAAGAGTAATAAAAATGACTGTTTTAAAATCCGTGAGTATAAAAGAGTTCAAAAGTTAAAGATTCATTATGATAGGAGTGTAGACTATTTGAGATATGTCCCGATGAATAGTTTATGTGAATAATCGATACTCTATATGTTTGTAAAAATGTAACCGTAACAATTTGTGTCATTTTAAAATCACGCATTTTGAAAAATATTTGTTGACGTAAATCGAAATACCAAGGCCCGGGCATCGCCGGGCATGCAAACTAGTAATATAAAAATGGAGTAGATTAGTAACCTACAAAATATTTTATTTTCATAATACTTTACTTATTATTTTTATATAGGTAGAAACTTATAAATTTCATTTTCCTATATTAAATGGATTGTTTTATTCCGAAATTATCACACGACATTTATAAATATTTTTAAAAATGATTTTACATCAAATTTTGTAAATCGACTAAGTACGATTTAATTTACATTTTTCGGAAACTTTTATATTCTTCAGAAACTATAAATTTTAAAATAATATTTTATTATTATTATACCTTAAATTTTGTTTTTATTATAAAACTTCATTTTAAAAAGATTTACTATTTTAAAAATATTATACGATATTTGGGATATAATATTTCGGGTGACACTTGAGGATTAAAGTATAACGTTGTCACACTGAAATTGAGAATCTGAGGATTTGACTGTTTCAAATGAGTCCGACCAATTATTGAAGGTCGTCAAATAAAATATTACTTGTTCACGGGCGACTTTTATATAAAGTTTACGATGCGAGTCTGGGAAGAATAGCTTGTGTTGGATTCTACCATGCGTGGTGTTTCGACTGCACTTGTAATGAAAAGCAGACTCGGAGGCTGCGGTCCGAGAGTCGACCTAGTGTTTAAGGTAGTCGTCCTACGGCAGTGAGAGCTGCGGTTCAAGAGTCTGCGTAGGGTATGTGCGCATATATAGACAAGTACTTGATCAGTATTACTACCTAGGTTATGGGGGCAGAACAGGATTCTGAAAACTGCGGGTTCCCTCTTGGTGATGCAGAGAATGTAATCATCAGCTTTCATTTCAGCCCAGAGCCCCGTCTGAATAAACGTATAATATAATAGAAGTTCGGGCCCAATTGAGCCTTATGGGTGAGATGTAAACCTCATAAGATTGGTTCGGTCTACGAGTCGGTAACACGGTTACTTCTATTGGTGAGATGCAAGCCAATATGGAGTAGCGGTGATACTAGGAGCCACGACTCGTGTGTTTATTCTCTGTTTACGTGAAAAATGATTTTAAAAATCAAATGGTTGCCAATATCCCATCTTTTAAACCTTATCGTTTTCATCACCTCACATGTTGATTTATTGAAGTAAAAGAAACAATCTGTTACGTGATATCCTTTAGTATTTTTATAAGTATATCATTGGTTATTCACATGATTATCTTATGTGTATGAGGTGATATTAGATGAACGGTTTGGTTGCTGTCCCGCTAAGCAGTCTCTCTACTCTATATATTTGTGCAGGTATGGGGCGATGGGAAAGGATCGAGCGAGAGAGATTTAATAATATGTTTATATAAAATACAATCTATATTCTGTACTAAGTGAATCAAGACTATATAATTAATAGTCGTTTGTTGTAAGGATCCGTAGCGATCCGGATTTATTTACACTCTGATATAATTTTAATTAAATGACTTAGATAACTTTCCGCATTATCTATTATTTTAAGTCATCGAAAATCCGGGTTGTTACATGGCTCCTGCTCAACCGTCTCAACAAGGGAAGCTAGTATGTTGGACTGTGCGAATATTGCGCGCAGAACCGACACATAGTCAACCGTAGCAGTGGCTAGAGACGACACATCCCTGTCCCCCTTGCAATCCTTACTCACAAGGCCAGTGGTGTCATACTTTTCAAGTGCGAGGCGCTTTGCTCTGTAGTAGCTGCCACAGAGTGCGAGGTCTGCTCGCATGGCAGAGGTTATGTCCTCGACTACAACCACAAACTTGTCAATCATGTCACGAACCGCCCTCTGTGCAGCCTGTTCGCAGGAGTGATTGATGGTGACACCTGGGTCACCTATATAAGCATACTAAATAAGGCTAGGGACTCGTGGCATAATAGTTAGCGAAACACCTCCGCGAGGTTTGTCAAGCAGCTGATAACTGGGTTCATGGTAGTTCATTTTCTCAGCTATTTGATGCAGCAACGGACGGAAAGGAATGTTTACCCGAATCTTAGAACCAGTCATTGTTTGCTGAAAGTAAAGGGAAACCATGTTATGCGCAGCAAATTTGTCCAAGCAAAAGGCACACAAGACCGGCCCAATAAATGCAGCACCTAAATTATAGTATGTGCCGGAGCCTTGGTCCAGGATCGAACCAGGGGCCTCATATACTAAGACTACCAAGAACGACCAATCACAGGCAGAGGCAAACAGGTAGTTCAGGACACATACACCAGCGTACTCTTAAAGGAACTCACAGACAAATATAGGAGACAAAATATGTGGCACATAGGGCATGCATCCCACGCATACACTGGAAAAAGGAGGCCCCCGGAAAATATAGCCTCCAAACTCAAGTAATAAAGAAAACAAACAGGCAGTCAATAATAATCCAATAGACTGGATGAGATAAAACTCGTAGATTCACAAACACATAGCAATTATTCAGAAACCCCTCTACTATAACAAAACCTATAAACCCCATGGCCCCAAAACCACCAAGACAACACCGCAAACCGACACGAAACTGGAAAGTATAAAGTTCAGCGACCCAAAAAAAGAGACAGAAAAGAGGGAGGCATACACTATTTGCGGCTAACAAATCCAGTTTTGCCAGCAGATGGAAGAGGGCGACCACAACAGCTAAAGGAACATAGAACAGTGTAGCAGATTTAAATTCACAGGGGAAATTATGTTCGGGGCAAATATGAGCAACACATTTCTTGTGCGGGAGTATGTATGAGGTACTGAATTTAATTGTGGGTGAGATGATGGGGTATGAAGCGGGAATTTCACTCCAATTCTGCCCATACTCTGAAAGCATATTTTTGTAACTATCTGCTACCAATAGACCTACTGAGTACTGACTATTCACTGCTAATGGCAGAGATCTGCCATGACACAGAGGTTTGAGTACAGTTATTGTGGAAGATAATGTGCACTCAACCACAGTACCATCATATGAATTTATTGGCTAAGTTACACTTGATTGTTCTACCAGCTTAATTTAGTTGATTTGTGACTGTGTCTTTAGGGTTCACCTTTAAGGTCTGGGCACGTGTTTTTGGAATTGTGTCTTTAGGGTTCACCTTGCGAACGAATGTGGGGGGACACCGTCGCCGGTGTGTGCTGTAAATTAGGACGGAGTTACAGATCGGCCAAGTCAAACTGAATTCAAGTTAATCATGAAACTGTACATATATGTCGGCCGTTTGACGGGAAGTGCATTTGTGAGAATATATTAATGAAGTGCGCGGGTGAAATGGAGGGACAGGTTGAGCAACTTCGATCAAGATAAAGTAATTACCATCATGTGTCTTTCTTAACGAAGTTAAATGATTAGGGATATAGGTGGAAACAGCGGTCAAAAGTTCTCCCCCCAACCGACCATGATTTAACCACCTACTATTTGAAATTGTAACATTTTAATTAAAATGGGTTAATAATTACGAGGCGGAGGAAGTAGTGCTTAGTGTACTCTACGATCATTGTTTTAGGCGAGCATCGACTTTTGTAAACATCGATATAATTTTAGGAATTTTAAACATCGTTGTAAACATTGACTTTTGTTTGGTGGGCTGATTTTAGGAATTTTAGCCCAAATGTAGTCCATTAATCTGTTTTTTTAAAGGGAGTTTTCTTTTAACAAGGAAATGACATTGATTCTACTAATTACTCCTAGTTTAGTAAAGCTTTTGTCATCGAAATTCAAATTAACACCTGATAAGTGTAGTTTGTAGTGCCTTTTTCACTATGTTTTGGTCTCATTTCCTTGTGGAACAGCTCCTTGGGAGCGATTTATGGGCTTCTTATGCTTCCTTTAGTTCGTTTCAGGTTCCCGAGACCGATTTGGAAGAGTTGGAGCGATTCCGACTCTATACATACACATTTTGGAGCCAACGGAGTAAAGGAACGATGACTCGATGCCTTGGAATCGACCCCGAGACCTTGGGACCCAATCCCGAGCCTCCGAGACCCGATCCCGAGTCCCGAGAATCGGCGAGAAACCCATGAGAGGCAAGGAGGGACCAAAGAGCTCTTAAGGGAGGCCTACAAGACCTATCCCGTTCGGGATGAGGTGCGCTTTGAAGAAGGCCACTGTGAGCCCATCCCGGTCGGGACCAACCCGTCCCGGTCGGGACGCTACAGGGGCAGCACGGGTTCTTTTATTTCATTCTCCTTCATTCTTGTACCCATATATATACTTCCCCCTTGTAATGTTAACATATCTTATCATAGTTTAGCATTCCTTAAGCCTCTCTACAACCCTAAAACCCTAGATTTACTTTCACTCATTAGTTTTAATCTTCCTTTAATCTTAGTTAATCTTTAGTTAATCTATTGTAATTAGTTCTTGTATTAAGAAGTTCTTGAAGATTGTTCCAAGCTTGACAACCTTGGGATTCTATTTGGGTTCTTATTTATACAAGATTGCATCTTTTCATCTTCTTAGTGTTGGTATAATCATCTCTACTCTTAATCTTGTTTATTTAATCTTGTTTGAATCTTTTCATATTGTTATTGTCATTGTTCTTGTTATTCATTATGGATGTTTGTTTTGTGGTATTGATTTCTCTTGTTATTGTTGGTTTACTCTTCATCATGAGTGAGTAGTAATCTTGTGGGGTTAGTAGGGGGATTAGGGGTAGATTATGGATGATTAGGGTTGATTATGGGAAAAGGGTGAATCTTTGTTGTTAGTCACATTGCGGGCACTCTATGTGTTTGTTGATATGCTTGTGTGAGTTGTAGTGGCCATGCTTCCCATACTTGTGTTCATCTTCTCATTGTTTGTCTATTATGTGGAAATGTTGAGAATAGTCGTAGTCACGAGAGTGCGGACTAGGGTCTAAGTTGCGAGATCCCGGACCCACCTTGACATCGGTCTAAGTTGCGAGAGCCCGGATCGACCCTAGCAATTAGGAGACACCTATACCCTTGATCACCCAATTACCCGTCTACTCTTATGAACCCGACCTACCCCACTTCCTTCCATATTTGAGTTCACCTCCTTAGTTAGCCATAGTTTACTCTAGTTTACTTGTTAGTTCGATTATTAGCATTGTTTAGCATTGTTTTAGCCTAGTTCTTCATTAGCCACCTTCCTCATCTCCAACCTTCAATAGTTTGTCAATTTTCATCCTCTTTGTGTTTCTTTTGTAATCTAGTCTTGTTTTTAAGTAGACATAGTCTAAACTTTACATTACCGTCCCCGTGGATTCGACCCGACTTACCCTATCTACCCAGTTAGGAGTAGCCGGTTATATTATTGACGGTTGGGACGTGACGAATCCCTCCCATCAATTTGGCGCCGTTGCCGGGGACGGTGCATTGTTTAGACTTAGTTTGCTTACTTCTAGACTTAGTTACCCTTCTTTGTGTTCTCCCATCTTCTCTTGTGAATATTTTCTAGTTTCTCTTCTTTTCTTAGCTTTCTTTTCTTTTTGTCTCTAGTTGTGCTTGTTTATTGTCGTTGCCTAGTGCCCCCAAAGCACTAGGTGTTCTCACGTTTGTTCTAGTGTGTAGTGTATGCCTAGGAGGGGAGGTGACTTCTATCTCTTTAATCCAGAGCCGGAGAGACTCTTTCGAGCCTTTGGCCAACGGACGATTAACCGGGTTAGGATCTCTCAACCGAGTGCAAGCAATACTCATCAAGGGCAAGCTCAAGGAGCCGACTTTAGTGAGTCACCTCGAGAGACGGCCGGAGGGACCTTCATCAATCCCTTCGGTAACTCTTCTTCTCCTAGCTCCCCCTCTTCATCTACATCAACACCGTCTACACCACCATCTTCTCCCTTATATCCAATCATGCCGAAGTTTGCATCTCACTCCACTTTTACCGAGGATGTCTTGCCGGGACCGAGTGCATTACCAGAAGCCTATACCGGGAATTTTGTGGCAAAGACTCAATTTATCCAACTTGTGGAGAGGAGCCCATTTAGTGGTTTGCCCACCGAAGACCCGCACCAACATATGGAGACCTTCTCCGATTATTGTGACGCTATATCTCAAACCGGGGTTACTCAAGATCAAATTCGTTGGGTACTTTTCCCGTTCTCTCTTATTGGAAAAGCGAAGCAATGGATCAAGAGTCTCGATAGGGCAACTATGGGGATCGATACTTGGAAAAAGCTTGCCTTGGCATTCAACCAAAAGTTTTACCCCCCGGAAAAGACAAATTTGCTTAGGGCCTCCATCACCGGTTTCCAACAAAGGGATGAAGAGAGCCTTTATGAAGCTTGGGAGCGGTTTAAATCTTTGGTTAGGTCGTGCCCTCATCATGGACTCTCACAATGGTTCTTGGTGCAACAATTTTGGAACGGTCTTTATGAGGACTCGAGAGCTATACTTAATATGGGTTCCAATGGTAGGTTCACCGAGGTCGATGACGACCAAACTTGGGCGAGAATCGAAGAGATGGCGGTGCATAATTCACAATACTCTAGGCCTAGGAAGGCACATCGAGGAGGCATGCATGAGGTTGATGCTATCACTAAGTTAAGCATTGACCTTGGAGCTCAATTGAAAACACACATGGAGACTATTGACAAGAAGCTCCAAAGCCACCTCAACCAAGTCCAAGGCACTAGTTCCTCCCACCATCAACCGATTCAAGAAGTGAATGCTTTGGAGTTTGCACCTCATTTGCCTTATTTTGGGATGTGTGATACTTGTGGAATCGTTGGTCATGATCCTATGAATTGTAGAGGAAGTATTGAGCAATTGAACGCATTTCAAGCGTTCAAGCAAGGTGCCTCCTACTCTAATCAATACCAAGCTTCCAATCAAGTCCCTCAACAACAAGCCTTTCAACATCAACAACAACATCGTCCCTATGTTCCACCTCCCTTAAGGGACAACAACCAAGGTTACCAAGGTTACGTGGGTAATCCAAGACCCTTCAACAACTTCAAGCAAAACAACCAAGGTACCTTTCACAACAACAATCAAGGGTTCCAACAAGGGAACTTCAATCAAGGCGGTTTCCAAGGAAACCAAAACTTTCAAAGACAACAAAACCACAACCAAGGCCTTAATCAAGGCAATTCTCATGGGTTCAAAGGGAACCGTCAACAACAAGCTACGCAAGGTAATCAACAACAAAGCAAGCCTAGGAACCGGTCTCCTACTCATGATTATGGCATTCCTCTCGCCATCACCGATACCCCGCATAATCCATCATCTCCACCACGGGATTTCGACATACAAAAGCAAATGATGGATATGCAAAGGAATACTCAAGAAATGCAAAAGAGTCAATTGGAGGCACAAATGTCACAACAAGGAATCATTGCTCAAATTCTAATGGATAACAAGGAAATGAAAACTCACATGAAGATGATTGAGAATCAAGTATCACAACTTGCATCGGGAAGTTCTTCAAGGCAAAGAAGGCAATTACCTCCTCAAGGTGAAACTCCAAATTTTGAGCATGTCAATGCCATCACCTTAAGGAGCGGTGCCACCTATAATCCTCTCGTGTTTCCTAGTGAGCAACAAGCAATGAAGGAAGTTGTGTCTCCAACTCAAGAAGAATCAAGCTTTGATAATCCAATGGAGGAACAAGTTTTATGGGAAGTTGAAAAACCCCAAGAAGACAACCCTCCCCCACTTCAAGAGAAAGACAAGGGAAAAAGGAAAGTGTTATTTGAAGAGTCTACCCCGATTGAGCAAAATAAATACCAAATCAAGTTGCCTTTCCCATCAAGGCAAATGAAGACTAAGGTAGATACTCAATACGACAAGTTCCTTAACATTGTGAAGCAATTGGATGTTAGTGTCCCGTTCACCGAGTTACTTACACAAATCCCGGCATATGGAAAATTCATGCGGGAAATCCTAGCTAGGAAGAGGTCCATCGACAAGGAAGAGACGATAGCGTTCACGAGGGTAGTGAGCGAGCTTATTCAAGGTTCCACGCTTCCGAAGTTGAAGGATCCGGGTAGTTTCTCGATCCCTTGCACCATAGGCAATTTCATGATCAAGAATGCATTATGTGACTTGGGCGCGAGTGTGAGCATCATTCCCTACTCTATTTGTTACCGACTCGGGATGAAGGAGTTGAAATGTACGTCCATTACACTCCAAATGGCCGATAAATCTCTTAACCGACCATTGGGAATGCTAGAGGATGTGCCGGTACGAATAGGGAAGTTCTTCATTCCGGTCGACTTCATTGTGGTTGACATGCCGGAGGATGCTAACACTCCCATCATCCTTGGACGCCCATTTTTACACACCGTCGGTGCCGTGATCGATGTGAAGAAGGGTAGGATTACCTTTCAACTAGGCGACGAAGAGTTAGTGTTCGACCTCCAAGGCAACACTTCGCCTATGACCGAGACATGTAATGTGATCCATGCCACGGAAAACATCGATCGAGGGAAAGATTCGGGACAAAGCTTGAAGAAGTACTCTTATTTACTTGAGGATGATGACTCCGATTTGGAGGAAGATGAGTGCCCATATCATGGGCTTGATGACAAGTTGAAAAGCAAGGAGAAGGATGAGCCTCCCTTGGGGCCACATGAAGACCGGTGGACGTTTGGGTATATCCCCAAAGACCAAAAGTACAAGTTCAAGCCGTTGAACTTGGAAGATCGGGATGCCCCGGGAACGTCAAGGCAAGGCCATGAAGAGCCTTGGTATGTGGTCGGTTATATCTCGAGCTTGATTGAAGACTTCGCTAGGGCCTTCGACTTGTTTCTCCGTGCCCTTGATGGAGATGGAATTAGTTTGGAAGGTTGTTGAAAAAGAATGAAGATGCACCATCCTTGGTTTGACGGAGTTCCACAAGAACCGTCTCATTGTATATATCTCTTTATTGTAATTGCTTTGGATTTTTGTGAATTCTTGGTATTTGGATTGATTGATGAGCGTTGTGAGGGAGAGAGTTTGATGTGTGTTTGAGTATTGTTTGATAGGTGAAGTGAGAATGCTTCCTAGGGAAGAATGGCTATGATATACCTTGGGTTGTAAGCACGAGGATCGGGTTTTTGATGCTTGGAGCAAGCTTTTGGGATTGTGGAAGTTGAAGAAGGCCCATCCCGACCGGGATGAGGCGTCCCGACCGGGATGAGGCGTCCCGACCGGGAAGGGTGAGGCATCCCGACCGGGAAGGGTGCCGTTCCGATCGGGATGGGTGTACCAAATTTCGAGCATGCTGTGGGTTCGTCCCGGCCGGGATGAGGACGTCCCGACCGGGACGAGTGATGTAACCCGACCGGGACCAACCATCCCGACCGGGATGGTCCTCTACTCCCCCTTTGTGTTTCTTCTTCGACAATTGACTCCACCCAACCATTTTATGCCCCCTCCCAACCTCCCTAGCTATCCTAGTCTTATCATATGCCTCATTTATTTCATTGACATGCCCTCACTCCATTTCTTATCCACTTTACACCGACTCTCACATCAAATCCCACCCCCTACCATTACTACCTCTACCATGAGTTCTTCTCAAGTGTGAAGCGAGATAGCAACCGAGAAGATAAGCGACAAGCCTCTAATGATCATCGAGACGATGGAGCAAGTGAGTTACTAACCGCTCGGTTTGGGTAACACTATCCTTACTTTTCCGTCTTTTTATCGCTTGTATTCTCTTATTTGCCCTCTTCACCTTGAGTCATGGTATCGTAGTGGCCTTCGAGGCCGTAGTATGGTTGCTCCCGACTCCCGATGACGTGATTACGTCGGGAGTCGATCGATTAATCCAATTGTACAAGATTTCACCCCTTTTTTTAGTAGTTAGTCGGATTTGGACGGAATTCGGGCTAGGTGACTTGATTACACCTAGCCCTCCCCTCCCATTTCCTTTTATTTCTTTCTTTTTATTTTCTTCCCCCTTCCATATCTTTTCTTGTCTCGGCCCATGGTGACTTGACTACACCCCGGCCGGACGCGTTCTACCCTTTCTTCGCTTTTCTTTTTGATTTTTAGCTTTATTTTCGTAGTTTCTTTTCTTTTCTTTTGTCTCTCCGCACACTACGATCGAGCATGAGGACATTGCTCGGATTAAGTGTGGGGGAGCGATATTCTATCATAGTTAGCTTTATTTTCTTAGTTTTTTCGAAAAAAATCTTAAAAATCCCTAAAAATTTGAAAATTTTCCATAAAAATCAAAAAGATTTTCTCTTTTGTGTTCTCCTTTAGTGTCTTTGTGTCGTATGTTTGTTTTGTTGCGCGTTTTGCCTCCCTTTGTCCTTATAGGTTGCTTTAATCGCCGATGACTTTGGAAAGCTCTAAAGACTTCCGGTAATTAACATCTTATCCCTTTTTCTTCTTTATCTCTTGTGGAGTTTGGAGGAGATTGTGATGTTGTGTGCTCGGGTGGAGCTTTGTGCATATTGGTGGATGATTTGGTGACTTGGATTATCGGGGTGGTGTTTGTTTTATGTTTGTTTCGTTATGTTTTGTTTTTGTTGCCTTTGTTTCTTTTCCTCTCGTTTTCGTCATGTCTTTAATTTTGTGTTGTGTTGTGTTGTGTTGTGTGTCATGTGTGTAAACCGTTTTCGAAAACCCGGTTTAGAGGCTAGTGTGTGAGAGTTTACTTTCCCTTCCTAGTTGTATAAATTGAGTCTTGGACTTTAGCCTAGTAGAATGACCCTAAATCAATGATTTCGTTGGTCCTTTACCTTGATTCCACCTAGCTTACTAGGAATTTACTACGGGATTTGCACTTTTGACCATTATGACCACCCACGGTGTGAAAAGGCCTTGGTTACCGAGTCTCGTCCCTTAGGTGACCATGTCTAGGGTTGTTTGATTAGTCCAAGTTCTCCCTTTTTGTGGGTTTGAAGGGAAAGCGCGCTCCCGACTCACCCATTTCCCTACCTCCTACACATATCACACAATAAATTGCAATTTGTTGATTCTCTCCTTCTTAATTGTCAAGAAATGCCAAAAAGCCAAATCTTGCCAAAAAAGGGCAAAGAAAAGAAAAGACAGAAAAATGAAAGAAAGAAAAGAATGAAGAAAAAGAAAAGGCACAAAAGCCAAAAAGAAAATAGAAAAGAAGAAAAAGAAATGGCATGGCAACAAACAAATCAAAACGTCGAAAAGAAAGAAAATGCCAAAAGAAAACCCGTCTCATAAAAAGAAATCCCCACAAAAATAAGTCTTTTTCCGACTTTTGCCGTGAAGAGCCTACCAAAGGACCGAGTCCCGAGGAAGGATGATAGCGGCATTAGTCGGTCTTCCCTCATTTTGCATGTTTTCCACCTTTTTACTTGGACTAGTTAGGCGGTTTTGGACACGGGACGACCCTCTTGGCTCACGCTAAAGGGGGCGGGGTCTCACTTACCTACAGTGTCGACTAACACCGTGGTTCTTCACTTTTCCACTCCGCCGATCGTCCCGTGGTACGTTTTTAGAAAGTTAGGAGGACCTAGGTAAGTTACCAACGTTTTTGTTGCTTTACCGTCATACTATTAGGGTTTAGTTCACCTTGATTTGTATTGCTAGCTTGGGAACGTTGTCACTTACCTCGAGTCCTAAACCGGTGTTTCATTCACCGCTTTTAGAGGGAAGCGGTATTTCTTTTGTTTTGGGTGCAACCGTCTAAGTGTTTGTTTGTGTGTTTGTTTGTTTGTGTGTTTTGTGTCCGGTTGCATCCGCGATTTTGTCGCAAGACCCGACTTGCCTTGCGGAGTGCACTTTTCCTCTAAGTGCACTCGCGTGAGTTGAAAGGGCGTAGGGTGCGGTAATACCCATTCGGCTAGTGTAGTACTTAGTTTGTGCTTATTCGAGGGCGAGTAAGGGTTAAGTGTGGGGGAGTTGATAAGTGTAGTTTCTAGTGCCTTTTTCACTATGTTTTGGTCCCATTTCCTTGTGGAATCGCTCCTTGGGAGCGATTTATGGGCTTCTTATGCTTCCTTTAGTTCGTTTCAGGTTCCCGAGACCGATTTGGAAGAGTTGGAGCGATTCCGACTCTATACATACACATTTTGGAGCCAACGGAGTAAAGGAACGATGACTCGATGCCTTGGAATCGACCCCGAGACCTTGGGACCCAATCCCGAGCCTCCGAGACCCGATCCCGAGTCCCGAGAATCGGCGAGAAACCCATGAGAGGCAAGGAGGGACCAAAGAGCTCTTAAGGGAGGCCTACAAGACCCATCTCGTTCGGGATGGCCTCATCCCGTTCGGGATGAGGTGCGCTTTGAAGAAGGCCACTGTGAGCCCATCCCGGTTGGGACCAACTCGTCCCGGTCGGGATGACAGGGCCGTCCCAGTCGGGATGATCCCGTCCCGGTCGGGACGTTACAGGGGCAGCACGGGTTCTTTTATTTCATTCTCCTTCATTCTTGTACCCATATATATACTTCCCCCTTGTAATGTTAACATATCTTATCATAGTTTAGCATTCCTTAAGCCTCTCTACAACCCTAAAACCCTAGATTTACTTTCACTCATTAGTTTTAATCTTTCTTTAATCTTAGTTAATCTTTAGTTAATCTATTGTAATTAGTTCTTGTATTAAGAAGTTCTTGAAGATTGTTCCAAGCTTGACAACCTTGGGATTCTATTTGGGTTCTTATTTATACAAGATTGCATCTTTTCATCTTCTTAGTGTTGATATAATCATCTCTACTCTTAATCTTGTTTATTTAATCTTGTTTGAATCTTTTCATATTGTTATTGTCATTGTTCTTGTTATTCATTATGGATGTTTGTTTTGTGGTATTGATTTCTCTTGTTATTGTTGGTTTTCTCTTCATCATGAGTGAGTAGTAATCTTGTGGGGTTAGTAGGGGGATTAGGGGTAGATTATGGATGATTATGGTTGATTATAGTTGATTATGGGAAAATGGTGAATCTTTGTTGTTAGTCACATTGCGGGCACTCTATGTGTTTGTTGATATGCTTGTGTGAGTTGTAGTGGCCATGCTTCCCATACTTGTGTTCATCTTCTCATTGTTTGTCTATTATGTGGAAATGTTGAGAATAGTCGTAGTCACGAGAGTGCGGACTAGGGTCTAAGTTGCGAGAGCCCGGACCCACCTTGACATCGGTCTAAGTTGCGAGAGCCCGGATCGACCCTAGCAATTAGGAGACACCTATACCCTTGATCACCCAATTACCCGTCTACTCTTATGAACCCGACCTACCCCACTTCCTTCCATATTTGAGTTCACCTCCTTAGTTAGCTATAGTTTACTCTAGTTTACTTGTTAGTTCGATTATTAGCATTGTTTAGCATTGTTTTAGCCTAGTTCTTCATTAGCCACCTTCCTCATCTCCAACCTTCAATAGTTTGTCAATTTTCATCCTCTTTGTGTTTCTTTGGTAATCTAGTCTCGTTTTTAGGTAGACATAGTCTAAACTTTACATTACCGTCCCCGTGGATTCGACCGGACTTATCCTATCTACCCAGTTAGGAGTAGCCGGTTATATTATTGACGGTTGGGACGTGACGAATCCCTCCCATCAACACCACATGTTTGATGCAATTATACATTAACTAATTTTTTAGATCCTGCATCATGCAAGTTCAGCCATCGGCATTCTTGTTCACAATATCTTATGTCGTGACACTACAAGATAGTTTCGTAATGGGTAACTACAGATAACTGCCAAGAGTATTGCGTCATAGACCACTCAAATGCACAGAAACCAGCTTGGGTGCCAGTGCGACCTCTTCGGAACGGGAACGCATAGAGGTAAAAGAACGAATCGACGAACACTCCACCATCGATCAACTCACAAAAAACGCTATGATCGTCTAGTTTTACAAGTACAAAAGCAAACGTCTGAAACTGTGACCTGAAGACTCAATGATACGAAGCCCTCAACATGTCTATCGAACACAAAAGCAGCACCAGTAGTCTAATTACAATATTGGCTGGAAGTGTGGTCTAAATAACAACTCAAAATCTGCCTTTTGTATACGTTGTAATACACATTACCCTTGTTCACAATGTGGACTCCTGTTGTGCACTTAGATCGCGAATCCATGATTGATAATCACAGATGCGCACCAAAACACATAGTCTGACGTGGCTCGCGAACTATGAAGGGGGCAATGTGCATTGGCCGTGCACATAACGCGCCAAGAATTATGATCACCCGTCTCATGGAGTACTGAATTTTCAAGACGCCAACTCAGGTAGCCACAACTGATTCGAGCTACCATATCAGGCGCACATTATATTATGAAAACCCTAAGATCAAGCGCAGACTCTATTCCGTAGTCCAGAGCATACATGGACCATTAGAAGTCGAAAGTCTACCACAAAGGAGCCAAAGAAGTACGCCAACAAACCGTTCAGTGCAGGTCACGAAGGACCTGTGGCGACTACGCGCAGTACATTTCAAAAGCAGAAAAGGGTACCGACAGTTATCGCAGAAAGGAGACCTGCGCTAGCAGAAAACAGCGCGCTAATCGATGACTACTACATCGTCCGTGCCAAGCAGCGCAAGGGCTATCTCTGATGCTCTGTCAAACACGGCTTCAGGAAGGTCCCCGAAATAGTCGTCTCCATTTTCAGGGGGGGTGCTGTCACTGACCTCCAAGTGCGAGATGTATGTACCCGTCGTCTGGAGCTTGTGCAGCACTCTTCTGGCTATCATATTGTCAGTTAAATAGCATCTACATCTGCGGGAAACCACAGCACCATCCCTAGTAATAGTCGTCACGCCATTACTGCGCCTTCGCCTGAGGGTACGCACGTACTCTGTGCTCCAACCAGGCGCTTCCTCGCGCAATAGGAACAGCTGCGCCCACCTCTTGCAAACCACCGCCATGGCAGCTCTGGCGGACCTATGGACCTTCCAGAATATGTGTCCCATGCAGTCTTCGCTCCAAAGGACAGAGGAAGCTGCGGAGGAAGGTCCACTGAGTACACTCACTTCATGTAGGTGATCGTAAATGAACGACAACTGCTCAATTTTCTTTTGCCTCATGTTTGATACGACTGCCGCCCTGTCTTCGGCAACATTGTTCACCACCCAGCCCCTGCAGAAGTACTTCACCATGGCAATACCCAGATACCTGTTTGCTGAACCTCAATCTAAAACGAAAAAACAACAAAAAAAAACTGACCGCGTTAATGGTAGTGTGCACCCACGCAACTGCAGGCACCTCAGTAACGCCGACAAAACTTGATGGGAGGTATATCCCTAGATGAGTAACGAGTTGCATCCTAACAACGTCGAGAACCAGTCAGCGACCACAGACCCAACACAGCGGGCACTAAGTGTTAAACCACCATAACTTACAAGCAAACAGCCAAAGTATGACCCATATGAAAGACCAATCAGCTGTCTGGCTGAGATGCTAGTGGGAAAAATTAGCGCACAAATTCCCTAGTTCGCATGCATGCGTATGAAAGATTGATGACACCAATATGGGAATAGACAGCCCAAGAGACACAGACCTGAGACGAGACAAAGATCAGTGAGCAGCCATAAATCTACAAAACTAAACCCAATAGGGCCGCCTACAAAGCATTGAAAGGAGAAATAGGAAGAACAAGAAAGAGAGAAGGAACTTATAGCACCTACAGTGCATCACCCACGAGGTCAGGCAGGTTCCCTTCTTGCCTGGCGACAGCGGACCTCAACGAAAAAAAAAATGCAGGGCGTTTGCATGAGTCTGACTGAGTATCTACAGCAACATCAAGAAAGCCGGCAAAATAACACAACTCTACGCCGGCGGAAAAAGTCGAAAGTAATAGAGGGCTGAACCCAGGTGAAACTCAGTAAGTGTATAAATAAAACAGAGCAAATAAGCCGAGACACACCTAAAACAAAAAGCGAATGAAAAGGAGAAGAAACTTAGGGCACTAAATTTAGATGACATGCATGCATGGCAAGTAACGGAAACGGAAAAGGTCAGAATCTACCTGGCACGTCAGAAGCTGAGGAAGCGGTAGAAGACCCACAGTCCCTCTCCTTCGTCAGCCAAGACCTGTGGAAGAAACAACACCCTCCTCTGCGCGTGACGATCACTGGAGAGACTTCAGGGAAGAGGAGTTTGTAGAGGAAGTGCAGTGGCCGATGGGCTTAATTAATTGTTAGCCTACGCGGATATTGGAGTGAATTATCTAATTCTATGAGCAGGCAGGTTACTAAGTAATAAGTGGCCAGTGCCTTTTCGTTTCCTGTTTGCATTGTTTTGCGTGCAGCTGTGAAGGGCTCACGTTATTAGTGTTGGTTAAGTTCTTAGTGAATTTCGTCTATTATCGTCAGCGTAAACCTTTCATCAGAGTAAGTAGCCTGTCAATTATTCGATCTAAAATTGACGAGCTCAGTGTCTATCAACACCAGCGGCGAATCCAGTAATTTTGAGGTGGGGGCGAAAAACAAATTATAACGTTAAAAATGACACAAAAATAATTAAGTCCAATTTAGTTCCAATTGTGCAGTTAAGTTCTTCAGTTCAATTCAGTTAGGTAAATTCATTTTCGATCAATTCAGTACTTCCATTTAGTTTAGTTTAATTCAATTCAGATCAAGAACTCGTCCTGACAAAACCAGCTAAAAAAAGTAACTAAATGTAACGAAAACATTAAAAACCAAACACAAACTTCATAAGGCAAAAATCAAAGCATCATCGACTAAATCAAAAGTGCCAATTGGGTTTATATTAGAAGTTCCATGAGTCCAACTCTACCACTACACCATAAAAATTATTTTGATATATCTTCATATTCATTTATATGTGTACGTATTTTTTTAAAAATCTTGTTTAGTATAGGCCATCACAAACTCCGGCCACGACACGATCCCTAGCAAGTTCAGCTGCAGTCTGCTTGAGGATGTCATCCAGCAGTGAAGTAACATTTAAAACGAAAACACCGAAATACAAAACCGTCTTGCATCACGCCACTACAACTTTAACAGCCATCAGTTCCCTACCTCCCTCGAATACACAAACTCCAAAAACACGCATTAAAAGTCATCCTCTGCAGTGCGTAACTTCCGAAAGCAGATCTGTTTTTGGCGTCTAATAAATCAAATATAATTTGAAAAATGGTCCCAGGAAAATTTAACAAGCGGTCAACCTATAGGACATACCCACTTCCTAAATTTCTCAGTATACCCTACTTTATCTACTAAACAATTCCTGTCATTTTTTTTATTAACAGTTTGTGTAGTGCAACTCCAAAACAAGCTGTGTGTTACAATTTTATAAACCTAGTTAACAGAGGGGTGTGGGGACACAAGGGTTACTAATGAGCTAGCGTTCAGTGCAGTTAATGTAGCAGTGCCACCACTACGTATGTAAATGATGACGTTATGCGGCCAGCTGTGCCGCCTATGGTAAGGGCAGCACTGGCCATAAGCCTGGTGTGTCCTCTGAAATCCGGCAGACAAACCCGAAGGTAAGATTGGTTTCCGTGGGCCTGGGTCCCGCGCAAACATTCGAGCGCGTATATCAACTGTTTTTGGTTTCGTGAAAGCGAGCTGGCAGGTACGAGCTGGCGAACATACGTGCGATGGAAGGCGGAAGCGCCGACGGCCAGGCGCGTGCAGTGGGACGGGATATGCACCATCGGCCTAGATATTCAAGGCGAAAGAACCCGGTAAACGCGGATGCTGGCCCCGGCAAGCAAGCTTTGTGGCGCGGCAGTCGCAACATAGCTCGATTCCTCCACTTCCTTGCAAGCACCCAGGCCACCTAGAAGAATGCACTACATCCCGCTGCTGCGTGGCCTCTGGTCTCACAGGTCAGCGACCGCCACGCTCGCAAAACGTTCGCCGCACTCTGTAAACAAAATTAATAGGAGACCAAATTAGAGCAGATCAATTTCTTAGAAAAGTTGGCCAAAAGAAAAAATGGGCGGGATAGTTTCAGGTCTGTACTGCGCACTAAAATCAATTAAACCATTGATAGCATCAGTAAACAGAAGTGGCTTTTTCGACATTGTCAAGACCTACCTAACAACAAAAGGGCAACTATTCAGGTACAAAAACAGGTATATCACTTTCTAGCCTCGCAGCAAAACGTCACAAATCGATCAGCTGTTCTATTACGTACAGAATCTGTGCTTAATATTACGGAATGTCAAAATCAGGCAGCAAGTATTTTCTTCGGGGGAAAGAAGGAGATCGGAAATGGAGATAGATCACCTGCTTTTCAGGTAGCATAGGCCATCACAAACTCCGGCCACGACACAATCCCTAGCAAGTTCAGTCGCAGCCTGCTTGAGGATCATTTCAGGTCTGTACTCCGCACTACAATCAATTGAACCATTGATAGCATCAGTAAACAGCAGTGGCTTTTTCAACATTGTCAAGACCTACCTAACAACAAAATGGCAACTATTCAGGTATAAAAACAGGTATATCACTTTCTAGCCTCGCATCAGAACGTCACAAATCGATCAGTTGTTCTATTACGTACAGAATCTGCGCTTAATATTACGGAATGTCAAAATTAGGCAGCAAGTATTTTCTTCGGGGGAAAGAAGGAGATCGGAAATGGAGATAGATTACCTGCTTTTCAGGTAGCATAGGCCATCACAAACTCCGGCCACGACACAATCCCTAGCAAGTTCAGCCGCAGCCTGCTTGAGGATAATTTCAGGTCTGTACTCCGCACTACAATCAATTGAACCATTGATAGCATCAGTAAACAGCAGTGGCTTTTTCGACATTGTCAAGACCTACCTAACAACAAAATGACAACTATTCAGGTATAAAAACAGGTATATCACTTTCTAGCCTCGCATCAGAACGTCGTAAATCGATCAGTTGTTCTATTACGTACAGAATTTGTGCTTAATATTACGGAATGTCAAAATTAGGCATAGAGTATTTTCTTCGGGGGAAAGAAGGAGATCGGAAATGGAGATAGATCACCTGCTTTTCAGCTAGCACAGGCCATCACAAACTCCGGCCACGACACGATCCCTAGCAAGTTCAGCTGCAACCTGCTTGAGGATGTCATCCAGCAGAGAAGTTAAATCTAAAACTAAAACACCGGAATACAAAACGACGATCTGCAGCCTGCTTGAGGTTGTGTCAACGATAAATGAAGAAGGTAAAGTGCACATTTAAACTCACGTTTCAGGTAGGCATTAAAAAGATTTCCCGTCACTCCTTCCACAGTATCATCGAAGAATGTGAACCCGCTTTCCATATTTGACATCAGGGCACTGGTGAACAGAAAGCCGAATAATCAATAAATTCATAAACACATTCACTAAATCAACGATGAGACCAAAAAAACGCTATAAACATTAGTATATTCTCGAAATCGTAACTACTTGACATTATAACCATAACCTCAAAAATGACACAATAATCAACCTGAATCTAGGTCACTGGAAACAACAATATAACACCGATCTCATCCTTAACCTCTTAATTATCGCTAATTCACAGCCAGCCGAATGCAATTAAGAAGCCAATTCAAAATCAAAACTCCTCAATCGTCCGTTTCTTCTCTAATTTTCTAGCAACTTCAAAAAACGACGGTAATCATTCACTAAATCAATCATGAAACAACAAAAAACGCCATAAACATCAGTATATTCTCAAAATTATAATCACTTTACATGATAATCGTTACCTCAAAAATGAAGGAAAAGAAGAAATGAAAAAGAAACCTGAAAAGGAATAGAAGAAATAGAATCATCGCCGGTATCTCCAGAAGGCAAAAAGATCGAAACCGAAACCGCCTCCTCCATTCATATTTTTTTCGCCATTGCTCGATTCCAGTAATCTAGCTCTCAGACTCGCGTTCGCATAGTCCTACACATCATCAAATCACATTTTCATCCAAATTTACATCACAAGCTTTTCTATGCACATTCATCACATTAAATCTCTCGTTGCAGAATTCTTCACTCACAGTAAACAACATCAATCACATTTTCATCATTCCTCAACATTTTTGCCGTAATCAAGGCCAACAGACGAAAATCAAGGCCGACAGAGCCATTACAACCCAGATCCACAACCTGAAAGTGATAAAGAGCACTATGAGAACCCAAGAACGGAAATCAAAGATTTATTATTAAACAGAAAAGCGAAAAGCAAAGAGCACAAAACAAAAAAAATTGAGAGAGAAACGCAAATGAGATGAGAAAAGGAGGAACAAAGGGGGAAAGTAAAGGAGAGTAGTGAAGGGGGAGAGTAGAGAAGGCGTGTAGAAAGAGTATTAGCAGAGGGCAGTACGCAGCAGAGGGCAGAGAAGCATAGAAAGAGTAGGAGAGAGGGGGGTCATGGCCACCACTGCTGCTACGAAAGGAAAGAAGGCAAATTCTACTGTTCCTAAGAGTAGGGCACTATTCATAAGAAAAACACAATTCCTAAGGCACATTTTTGGAAGAATGTTTCTTTTAATATGTAAAGATTTAAATCGGGTTTTTAAGTTGGAAAAATATTTTTAACGTCGTCATAAATAGTAAAGTATTTTGGGTCGTCTTATAATAAATCGGTTTTGATTTTCTTTGTATCGTATTCGATTTCGAGTCAAACACAATAAAATAAAATTAAAAAAAAAAAAAAAAAAACTAAACTAAGCTATATTTAAACCCCCACCCGTCACCCCTTATTTTCCCCATCAGCCTTATTTCTTTTTCCCCCTTTGATGTCTGCCGCCATACTCCCCACTCTCTATCTCCCTCTTGTCTCCTGCTTTCAACTGATTGATCAGCGTCGTAAAGTTGGTCTTTGACATCTGTTTACACCGACACGTTTTTACGCCTTTTTCATCAAACTGTAAGTACCGATTTTATTCAAGATATTTTATTCGTTTTTTTTTCTTTCAGTTTGTAAGTAAGTCTTATGAGTTATTAAACCTAATTCAAATATATGGGTGTAGTGTAAATATTTTTGGGAGTAATTCTATTGTCTTAATCGTAGTAGATCTCTATGGTGGAAACAAGAGTCGTAATGATATATTTGAATTTCTATGTCGGGTTTATTGTTGTTTTTGATGGCTTTAGTTGTCTTGGGAATTTTATTAGAATGTATGAATGAATTAAGGCTTGGGTAAGGGGGTCTACTTTGGACTTACTGTCTATAGTATGTGGGATGATGAGCTCACCTCCTCCTGGAGCATATATAAACAAAGAACACAACAGTTAAGGACGGTGCGGGTGTGTGAATCATGGATATCCGGGCACGTAAGTGAATGTGACTCTTTTACCAGGGAGCTTATAACGATTACTCACTAACTTAGGTTGATATTTAGGATGAAGCTAGCCATTGAGATAAAGATGATCAGAAACTTGGTGACTCGAGAATTTGATTATTGTTCTGGTTAAATTGATTTGAGTCAGAGTATCGATATTTTTTTGACCGTTATGAGTATGTTAGTTACAGAGTAATTAGTAGCTAGTGAGGCGATATAATGGGTTAATGTCGTCTTGATATTTATTAGTTGGAGAGTTAGTTATTGAACCAGTTTATATTATTTGTAGCTTGTGGGTTCGAGGAGAAAGAATTTTTGGAATAATAGTAGCTTGGATTAACCGTCTTGAGAGGTAAGGACGTTTTGACCTTTTTACCTTTAAGTAAAGAGCATGTTTGGTTTAAATTATATTTTTGAAACGGTTTTATAATTATTTTATCAATGATGAATTTTTACACTCTTGTGATATTTTGGATATTGAAACTTTGTGACACAAGTCACATATTGGTATTATTTTGGTACAATTTTTGATGGTTATAACAGACTCTGGGAGCTCTGTTGGTCTATGAGGTTAAGGTGCGTCTGAGACGTCCCTGGGATTTCGTCCCGAAACTGAACTCTTGGCCCGAGTTGTGTTAAGTGGGGTTTTTCCGGCCCCCCACTTGCTAGGTAATTAGACTCCTCCTTTGGCAGCCTCATCCTACTGACTGCCCAAATGTGAGTAGTGCGCACAATAGTAAGTCTAGCTAAGCATAGGTGGTACCTCTAGATCGTGCAAAAGGGTAGGACCTTGGCACACAGGTGGAAACAATATATTTCGGTTTTGGTTTTGACTACTGTTTTCACAATACTTTTGGTTTGGTATTGAGACAATAATATTTAACTCTGATTTCAGTTTACTACAAAATTATAATTATTGTTTTACATTTTCAATATAATATATTTTACTCAGCTTTGCTGACGTCCTTTTGTTTTGTTGACGTCCTATCTGTGTTTTGGGTATAGTTGATAGGTACACTTAATATGCTGCATGGGTGCATTTGGTTCGGGATGCTGAGCGAGGAGGGATTTTATTATTTAACATTTACCTCCGAACTATTTATATTTATGTTAAATTTTGGTTTGAAGTTGTTTTAAACCGTTTTGGATTTTGTGGGACTTAAGTCTTCCGCTGCAACGTTTTCATTTAATTATTTATCGGATTTACATTTCTTTTTAATTCATATACTATTCTTTTGCCTTGCATTTGGCCTTGTGAGCTAAATGCGGAGTAACGGCTTTAAATTTTTCTATTTTATTCTTCTATTTTGGTCGCGAAAATTTAGGGGCTGTTACAATTATTCCCATGAAATAACCCAATATCATAAGCATACCTCGATTTTGGAGGCGAGACAAAGTTTTGACCCAAGTTTCTGTTGGAGGAGTAATAGGGGTAAAACCACTCCTAATGGATGGCCTAAATGGCGCATTGGCACGGGACAAAACATCAACGTCTGGTCAGAGTCGTGGCTCCCCGGGAAGACTTCAAGTTGAATAACAGCTCTTAATATTAATGCAGACGCAAACTTGAGGTTGGCGGATTTGATCGACCCGGAGAAGAGGGAATGGAATATGAGTAAATTGCAGGAGCTTTTGGTCGTGGAGGATGTGCGAGCTTCTCTTGAGTTGCCATTGAGCCTGCGTGATGAAGAGAACGTTCTATATTGGTGGCCTTCAAAGGATGGTCAATTCACGATTAAGTCTGCTTACCGGTTGGGAACAAATGGTTTCGAGGGGATGAATGGACACGACCCAGATAATAATAACAACAGACTTTGGCGCGCCATCTGGAGCTTTTGTATACCTCCAAAACTAGCTCATTTCGTGTGGTGTGCGTGCTCGGATACGTTAGCAGTAAAACAACGGTTGCATTACAGGCACTGCACGGACAATCCTATATGTGATCTGTGTCACAATGCAGCTGAAACCACGCACCATGCATGCTCTATTTGGGTGCTCTGTCATGCGGTTGGTCTGGCCGGATACAGGACTTGAGGGTGTGCTTGATGGGTACAATGGGGGGAGTTGTGCGACTATAACACCCCGACCCAATCCTAGGACCGGAAATATTAATCACAGTAGCTCAGGCTTTATATTGGTCCCACAGACCAACACGAGTCCTTTCCAGTGTATTTTGACCTCACTCATGAGCATCTGGAGACCTTCTTATGAGGACACCCATCCTAAGATTACTCTCACTCAAGCACGCTTAAATGTGGAATTCTTTTGCATGGATGACCAGAAAAGAAAGTATACTTCGTTGATATGAGCAGTACTTTCAATCCCTTTAAGCACTAGTCATTTAAGCTCATAAATAGAACATCTTCAATCAATGTGGGCGGTTTCAGCGACGTTCATTGAAGGGGCTTTGGAGAGCCTGGATACCGTGTCCCAGATACAGTTTCTAACTACGGCATGGGCGGCCTACTATCCGCAACTCGTTTATCTTTGAAGACGAGCCGAGACCACCTACGATCATTTGCAATGGCAAGAGAACTTTGGTACACGACTACAGCCTGTACCAGCATAGAGTGTATGATGTGAGGCTTAACGCGGGAGCGAGGGTCGGTGGCGATTTGTGGATACGACCGAGTATGAGGAGAGTGAAGATCAATGTTCATGCCTTCTTTGGAGACGCTTGTGTGGGTTTGGGTTTCGTTATACGTAACACGGAGGGGGCTATTTTGCTGGCAGGTAGCACACGAAGATGTGCAAGATGGGAACCTGAGATTGTGGAAGCTAAGACGATAATATTTGGACTACGTCATGCATATGCAAGGGGTTTTCGCGATATTATACTGGAGAGCGACTCATGATCCAGCATGTGTTTCAAAAGCGGAGATGGAAAAGTCCCATTGGAATATGCATTTCAGATATCAACTATTTACTTGAGCTTTTCTCGTCGTACTCTGTTTTTCATATTAAGCGTGGAGGAAATACCGTCGTCCATTGGCTTGCTAGATTTGGTAACGTAGTAGGCGATGAGATTGTACTTGACTCGGATTTTCTGCAAACTGCGATTGAGTTGGCGGAGCTTGATTTAATATAATTATTAAACCGTCCTCCTAAAAAAAAAGAAAAAAAACTGGCAAAACAAAAGTTGCATCTGGATGTCTCTCGTCTTAGGTAGTAACTTGTTAGATTGATTATTGTTTTTATTGATTGTTACGAAATCATGCAACTACGTCAGTAAGAATTAGACCTGGTAAAACTGATCCGACACAATTGAGTCAATGAATCCACCCGAATCCGACCCGACACCTTAACTGAAAGATTGAATTTGACCAGTAACCTGAATTGAATCTGTCTAATCGAGAACTGACTCAATGTTGATATAGCAAACAGATCGATATCCCTAAAAAAAGTTGAAAATAACAAATCTGGAAATGATCTGAACTCGAAATGACTAAAGTGTCAATTTTTAGCAATTATAGAGTACGTTTTTTTTACCAATTTGTCACTACAGTGTCTTTTTTTACCATTTTATCGGTAGAGATATTATTTACCATATCGTCACTTGAGTGCCATTTTTTTATAAATTTTTTAATAATTTGGCTTGTAAATTTATCAAGACAAAATAATCTAATATCGAACTTTGTAAACTAAAATAAGTCGAAAATAAGCCACGTCTTCCCTCCAATTCATCAATCAAACCAAAACCCCAGTTATTAGAAACTGGTCTTCCTTGCACAATAAGCTAGCAAATTCAGTAGAAAGAAGAAGAAGAAGAAGAAGATGAGCAACAATGAAGAAGGAGGATCAGAATCGACGACACCAGCAGCAGTAGAGAAACCCCCAGTTGAGCCGATTCGTCTTCCTTCACCTGAGGAAATTCGAGGCCAAGACATTTGGAACAATTGCGCTGTTCGCAGCGTCATGAGCGGTGTTATGGGTCCGTCTCTTTTTTACTTTTACTTCCTCCGTTCCATTGAATTGTTTGCCTTTATCAAAATACCCGTCACTTATAGTGTAGTGTAGTGTAGTGTGTTGAAATGTTAAGTTTGGTAATGCACACCAACTGTTTGATACAAGTCCTCACTGAAAACTGACACTCCTATGGCTTAATACTCCATTGTTACTCGGCCGCAATTGTTTGTTCACCAATGGGAGCAACTTTTTTAGCAATGCAAGTCGTATTTGTATGATTAATGATGATTTATTTGAGGATGTTGTTGTAGGAGGGGGATCTTTGTAATCTATATTACTCCGTCACACTTATTTGTTCACCTTTTTATGTGATTAGCGATTTATTTGGGGAGGCGGATCCTTGTAATCTATGTTACTCATCTCAACTACGAGTATTTGTTTACCTTTTTTAGTGATTAAGACTAAGGGAGTAACTTGTTTAGCAATGCAAGTAGAAAATTGTATGACTAATTGCGATTTTTTTGGGGATGTCATAGGAGGAGTACCTTTTTTCTTTTGGTTGGGACAATGGTGATTCATTGGGGAATGTTGTCGGAGGAGGATCTTTGTACTCTATGTTACTCTGTTCAAATTATTTGTTTACCCTTCCAATAATCGGGACAAAGGGAGTACTTGTTTTAGCAATGGGTAGTATTTTGCAGACTAATGTTGACTTATTTGGGGTGTTTTAGGAGGAGGAGGAAGAGGATCATTGTAATCTATGTCACTCCATCCCAATTACTCCG
Organism: Agrostemma githago; assembly: GCA_958450325.1. Lineage (NCBI taxonomy): Eukaryota > Viridiplantae > Streptophyta > Magnoliopsida > Caryophyllales > Caryophyllaceae > Agrostemma > Agrostemma githago. The sequence goes on along the minus strand of OY288258.1, from coordinate 58,516,737 downwards.
TATTTGTTTACCCTTTTTATCGATTGGGACAAAGTGAGTACTGTTTTTAGCAACTTGGGTAGTATTTTCTATGACTAATGGTGTGTTATTTGCGGGATGTTGCATGAGGAGGAGGATCTCTGTAATCTATATAACTCCGTTCGAATTATTCGTTTATCCTTTTTATTGATTGTGTAAAAGGGATAAACTTTTTTGCAATGCAAGTCGTGTTTTTTATGATTAATGGCGATTTGTATGGTGATGGTGCAGGAGGAGGACTTGGGGTGATGATGGGGTTGTTTTTCGGAGCATTGGACAATCCGATCATGCAAGATACTATGACAACCCGACAGCAACTAGTTTTTACCGCGAAGCAGATGGGTCAGAGGAGTTGGAGTTCCTGTAAGACGTTTGCGCTCATGGGTTTAATGTTCTCTGCGTCTGAATGTATTGTTGAAAAGGTTCTGTCTTGGTCCAACTGTATACCGATACTGCCTTGCCTTGTTTTCTTGTTTTCAACTGCTTTTACACACTCTTTGTTAATATTCTTGTATGCAGTGGCGAGCGAAGCATGACACTACCAATACTGCTATTGCTGGATGTGTCACTGGTGGCGCCCTCGCTGTAAAAGGTTGGCCACACTTTTCTTCTTCCTTGTATGATTGTTGCAAAATCACTTTTGCCCTTCGGAATGCATTCTTTGGATTAGATTGTAATTGGCATTTCCTGCCATTGGTTACAGTGTCAGCTCTTGTTATATAAGGGATGGATTTAAGTACTTCACATATGAATAAAAAAGGTGAAAACTTTTAGAGAATACAAGGGAGTATTACTATTAAGTTTTTATGTGCTGTGCGCCAATAAGCAATAGATGTTTTGAGGGTTGAATGAACAAGAGCCAAAGATCGGCTTGTTAGGGTTGGATGTTGTTGCAAGAGATTATTGGGTTTAAACAATATTTGCCCGCCATTAATTGGCATTTCCTGCCATTGGTTACAATGTCGAGTACTTCACTCAGTGTGTTTTTCTTTTCTCTAAGATTGTACGCACACATGGCTTCTCAATTTCAACACTTTGATTGAATTTTGGAGCAGAAGATAGTGCGACCTAAGAATTTCACTCACAGCCTAGACATTGAAGACTTTTTCTTGTTTGAGTTGAGTGATGGTGTTCCCGAATCCTGATTCGGTATGCTTGCTGTGTGCGTTTTAGGTGGTCCGCAAGCCGCTTGTGTGGGCTGTGCTGGGTTTGCTACATTTTCAGTTCTCATAGAGAAGTTTTTAGAGAGATACGAGTGACTTGAAGCTGACAATTGGAGCTGCTGCCACCAGTTTTTGTGCCAGGAAACAGAAGAAGCATTCTTGCTAGTTGCAGATTACAGTATTATTAATTACACCTCTTTAATAATTGGAACTGATGAAAAACAGTCAGACAGTCGGATCATTATTGATGTATCGATTCAGTGTGTTTTTAGTATTGATCAATGTTGGACAGTATAGTAGAGCTAAGATATTACAGTACTTAGAATTGTTAAAATTCGGCCGTGAAAATTTTTCTTGTAGAGAAATACAGTATGAGATATGCCTGGAGCTCTGGAAGCAGAAATGTTGAGCAGAATACTGATACTCCATCCACAGTAGGGAGCTTATTTACATTCATTAACATGAATAATAATATTCACAATATATTCAGATACGTAATATATATACTCGTACATAAGATCGGTTAGCACTATGCATCAGAATCCATTAAAGAATAGATATGTACACAGTACACGTCCACATAAATCATAGTCGTATAAGATTATACAGAGTCAAGGAAGCTCGAAATCCAATCAGGCAGAGGTCTGGCACGTCCACGGTTCAGACCTTGGGTACGCCACAGAAACTTGTATGCGCATCACTTCATACACGGCACCTCTAATCAGTACTCCCAGAACTTCATGTTTTTCTGTTGCAAGGTCCGCCATTGTCACCAAACGGTAATGATACTCATCCCTTTGTCGGAATCCATGTTGCCATTGCCCCAGCTTCCACCATTTTACTAAAACTTGCCTCCCAGCGATCTTGCAGCACTCAAGGGCATTCACAATGCGATTCATCTGCCACAATTAACGGCCAAGGATCGATTCTCATTTGCGACTTAGTACACACTTAACGGAACAAACATTTTTTTTGTTTCATTTACTAAAACTTCATGAGTCCTCGCTCCGTGCTAAATAAGTAGTTGTAAATGTTATAAGCAGAGAGAGGATAGAGAGCTTACAGGCACTTGAAGGTGATCGATGCAGTAATGCAATCCCACCAAATTAAGAAGAACATTCAGCTTCGGCTTGAAAAGGATCAACTCTACATCTTTGAAATCAAGCCGTAAATAACGAACTTGGCCTAATGCTTTGAGATAATCTCGCGCTTCCAGACAACCAGAAGGCGAACATTGCTCCACATATTCAACGACAGCAGAGGTTCTAGTTGCCACCTCGTAATGTCTTTTGAGGTAGAACGATTTCCAGTCCTAAAAAATTTAGTATTAGAACAAAGCATATGAAAATGATGCATCCTCATTCCCAATTGTTTTATGATGCATCCCAATTCCCATATGTGACATATCATAATTTGCACATGTGTTAGAGAGTATTGAGTGACGTCCAGAATGGGACACAAAAATGGAACATACGATCCTGACAATGAATCCAGTTGGGAACTTGATAACACTGAATTAAAGTAAACCGATTTGCATTGGTTCGTGTGACAAGCGAGCGAGCGAGCGTAAAGTCTAAAATAGAGGAGGAGAAAAGGGTAGGAAAGCAAGCAACCTGCATGTACGCAGAGGAGGCAAGACATTGGGATTGGGGATTGTCCTTCAAGTTAAGGGAAGGCCATCTTTGTGTAGTAAGAGTGAGCCAAATGAAGTCAGAGGCACATAGCTGCCTCCAGTACTTTGAACAGCTCCCAAGAACACATACATCTCTTGCCTACATTTACATTTACATTTACATTTACATTTTCAATCATCACTAATAATTCACTATAACTAACACTGACAAATTGTAGTTGTACACAATCTTACCCTTCATATTCATGTACTCGTATCATCTAGTCTAGTATTTCAAACACAAAATAAGTCAAGTGAATAAGTAAGCTTTATTTGACCAGGTACGTACGTTACCTACTTTCTGTGTAGGCGTTGTTAAATTGCAAATAAACTAGCTAGCTCTGGACTTGCAGAGTAAAAAGCAAACTACACACGATATGAGGTGAAAATAAATTACACATCTTTTTCTTTTTTACCTATGCAATAACTTTCGTTTACGTCATTCTATCAAATATCACCTAGCTCAGCTATTTTAACCTTTTTTTTTTTAATGATTTCTGCTAACTTATTACTACCTCCTAATTTTGCGGTAACTTTTCAACTAATTTGACCACGGAGTACATCGATACATGGGATAATAACGGAATAACTATTAGGAGATGACAAAAGGCTTGTTCCATCCATCTATACGTGAACGACCTCGTTATAAACGTAAGACAGGTATATGAACCTAGATTAAAAATTACAAACCGAAACTACCCAACTTCAAAAATCAAATCAAAAAAGATTTAAAAGATGGACCTGAAGGAAAGAGATGATTTTGAAGGCGAGATCAAAAGGAAGACAATTATTGCAGTAGGAGGTCTCCATAATATAATCTTCAATTTGATTTAATTTGTTGAGAAAATTATTAGTAGTATGATGAAGATGGTGGATTTATGAAAATTGTGATGAAAGAGCATGTATATAGGATGAAAGGAGGTGAGGTGAGGTGAGGTGTAGCAGACCCCTTTGCGTTTCGTATCATTCTGGAACCTGCATACAGTTGATTAAGTCATCCATCTATTTCATCACCATATTCCCACCCACCCAACCCGATTAAGTCTCACTTGTGACGGATACAAGGGGATGACGGGTCAAATAATATCATTGGACTAGGAAAGACAAGATTAGTGGGTAGCACATAGCTTTATCTTATTCATCCAAATGAATATCACACATTTCCGTCACAACCAAAAATTTGTGATTGCCTTCCCACTGGCACTCATGCTCATACTTGGAGTTGTGGACGCTTTTATGCTCACGTACGTAACTAAGCTTCTTCACGCAAGAGATGATCATTCTTCTGATTTCCTAGTGTCCTACCTTGGCTTATCAGCCTCATAAACGGCCTTGTACTTCTGATCCATCTTAAACTAACAAGACTTAGCATGTCTCACTTGTTATTCGGATCAATCCAATTGTCTTACTAATTTTATGATTTCGGATCAAGACGAAACATTTCCGAGTTAGGTCGTTTTTATTATTATTATTATTATTATTATTATTATTATTATTATTATTATTATTATTATTATTATCAACTGCAACTCTTTTTTTAAGTTATAACAATTCATATGGACAACAATAATAAACATTAATTAAAGGCATGTCGGGTTTGATAGGGTCAAATCAGATACGATTATATGAGGTGGTCTTTGATTCGGGAAATAGGTGTTGGGTCGAGTAGAGGTCATGCTGGAGAGTGAGGCCCAGGCCCATAAACCAACCGGGCTGGGGTTATCCACACTTTTGTGTAAGCTAAGAGTATCTCCAATGGTGAGTTTTGAGAGAGTCTTGTCTGATCTAATAGTATCACGTATTCGTGCCTCCTGCAGTCATATGGAGTCCTGTACAATATTTCGAAAAGTTGTCATAATTAGGATCAATATCAGAATCCGGCCATAATTTTAGCATATTTTATGCTCATTTTTTTTAATTTCAATGAATCACACACTTAATCGTATTACAATATATGTAACGAATTCGAATTTGGAACTATTGCCTAGTCTTAACTATTAGACTAATTGAGATTACTTCTTTAAAGTTAGGTCATACAAGTACCAGATAGTATTGTCCACATCAACTGGAAGGCGATACAACGCGTCACTCTTGTCTCTAGATGTGACATGCGCAAGTGCATGAATCACATAACCTAGTAACAAGGTTAAAATGTAAACACTAACCAGTGATATCATTTAAAATAATTGAAAATTTGTTTCATCGCTTCTTATTTTAGGTTATCTTAGGTAAGTTTCTGAAAGTTATTGTAATCCCCTGAAGAGGGTGATTGGTATTCCATTGATATATATAGTGATTACAGAGATTACATAATATTACATAGAATCATAAAGATATAGATTACAGAATAATATACTATAGAATATGAGAAGTAATATTCTAACGAGGGTAACCGATATAATCTATGATTCCTATAATATTTACAATATCTAATAGTTTCTTTCAATTTTAGGTGTAGTTAAACCTCACTAGTATAATACCCGTGATAAATCACGGGGTTGAGCGACATTTTGGTCTTAGGTTTTATGTCTATGATGGTAATAAGGAACATATGAATTTGAAGGGAAAGAACGTATTAATTACGAAATAAAGTTGCGAATGGTGAAACACGTCTGGATATGGTAAACAAACAATAACGTCAATAGTTGAGATGACATTATTTGGAAAAGTAAAGTAAGTAGAAAAAAAAAAGGAATATGTGAAGTAACGATTTAGATAAACGAAATGCAAGGAAAATTGGTATTCGTTAATGATGTTTTTGTTGTAGACTAATATTATGAGTAAATAATATCAAACATTAAATATAATAAATAATATGGTTTAATATAATACGTTTTAGATATGACGGACAGATTGCAATCAACAAATTTATCGAAGTTATAAAGTTAGTATATAATTCTTGCCAATATTGTAAATGAAAATAAACGCCATTATACCGTTTTGAGTATTATCGATGTCTAAAACATGCACCGATGATAAATTTCACAAAAGGATGGAAATATAATTCAAATCAGGTACTTACTGCATTACGATATGCTTCGTGTATCGAACATACGGTTGATAAAGGATACGAATAAGTGTACTGCATGGATTTTTTTCAGCTATTCTTCATTACAAACAATAAACCATGACATGGCCAAACAGTGATGGGAGTTCAACAAATAAGAGTTGGCAATTCATTAGGTCGTAGCATTGGAAAACAACAAAGATTCTATATTAGATTGTTGTTTGTGTAGGTAAGCATCACATATCTAGTAGTGAGTTGATGTTGATGTTGTTAATATTTTAAGATGAATTGCAGATGTATTCGATATCAAGTATCTGAAAGAGCATATTTGTTTGAAAAGCGAAAAATTAGGGACAATTTGCCTTCCATTTCTGAAAAAGCGAGCAAAATGGGAGTAGTGTACATAAGGATATGAATCAGTAGACTATAGAAACGTTGTGTGCTGAACTATTGTCGACTAACCTACAAACGACATTAGGAATTGTGCTGCCTCGATGACCACCTGATATGATAAATCGGGAATTGTCGTCTCAGCAAATAATAAATAGCAAACAATAAGACTAAACTTCGAGTGATGATTTTCCCGTACAAACTTACGCTCAATGTTCGATTACTGTATACAGATCAGATTGAAGTATGGACTTCATGCAAAAGTGAGGTGAATTAAGGAGAATATCTTGGCATGTGACAATAGAGAAGCATTGGAAAGACAATTATTCCCGATTAGATAGTTGCTTGAAATGGTATGCATCACATGCTACCTAATTGAGTAAGATTTCAAGCTACAATCAAAATCACATAAGCTTACATCATCAGCTTAGGCAAGCATCATGTAAAGTGATCTATTTTCCCACGACATTTGGCAGAATAGAGGGTAGTATGCATGCCAAATTGCCCTCCTTATTGCTATAAATAGGCTGCTAAGTAAGGAGGATAAAATCATAATTAAAATCTAAACTAAATATAAGAAAACATATAAAACAATGGCAGAAGAGTACGTTCATCCACCAACTGTTGTTATGCATAATATGCCATATTCCATACAAAAACCGAATAGAGTGATAGGGAGAAGCTTTACCTGTGTGAGGGATGAGTTGCGAAGGCTTGGATATCGTATAAGGCAAATCCGCCACGTTTGGAACAACCCCAACTTCTTGAGGGCAGTGGTACTGGAATTCAAAAATGGTGACGACTGTTATAGGCAAGCGTTCAAATTACAAAAGTGTTTCGAGAGAGTAGGCAAGGGGAGGGCTGATTATGAGAAGGAGCTTCACACAACAGCTGGTCCGCACCTGTGGGTGGCAAAGGAAGAAGATCTGGACTTGATGATGAAGAACGTGGACGTGATTGCTATGCCGGATCAGGAGAAGTATGATGGCTACAGTGATGCCGATAAAGATACTACATCTGTGTATGCATGCATCATGGTTCTGCTCATGAATCATTGCCCCGGATTTTACAGCAACAATTGAATTGTGCCTCGGTCTTTGCAATATAAGTGGTAATGTTACTATCGGAATGTGTAAAGTTTAAGTAGTACTGTGTGTAGGTTAATGAATATTGACGGAAGTAAGTATATATAATGTCGGTGGTTTGTTGATCTGTGGTCGGTGGTTGTGGTTGACGGTGTCATCTAGCAGGTCAATGTTATTATTAGCGGGTGTAGTTGACAGTCTTGTTGTGTACTGTTGTAATGCTTGTCGGGTCTGTAGTTTAATGTAGTATGTAATGCTACATTGTCGGTATTACAGATAGTGATTCGACCCTAGGTCAGTACGGTCGAATAGGGAATAGTCTATGGGTTCCGAAGTATGAATGTCTTCTCCCAAACATAATCCGGTTTAATCAAAGATCCGGAGAAAAGAAGAGTTGCAAACAAATTTCGAAGAAAATACCCTGATCCCCAATAGCTTGCCTCCTCTATAGCGTCGATGTATTCCCTGTCATCGCCGAGAAGACCACGGGCATAGCAAGCGTCCTTGAAAGTAGGGTGAACGACGCCATCAACGGTTCTGATGTCCTGGTAAGAAGTAGCACCTTTCACAAAGTTGAGGAGGGTCCTCATATAATATCTCTCACCACCCGTAGGAGACATATGGAACATTCTGCCCAAGCTGAATCCTTGTTTTCTAGGGGCCCACCGCTTGTCCTTGGCGTGCCAAACATACCTGTTCGGGAACTCTGAGTACGTAAGGTCACGACCGTCAGGGTGTTTTTTATTGTAGTCAAGCCAAGCCGTGAATTTCGTGCGTGCACCACTTGATCGAGCCATTACTTCCTCTAAAGGGTCGTCATCATTGAAAACGACATTCTGCTCGTTAGACAGATGGTAGTCGAGCCGCATAACTGGAGGAGTTCTGTAATGAATATCGAAAGCAAATATCCTCCAAACAGCCTCGCACAGAGATATGTAACGGCAGTCGTAATATTCTTGGATCTGATCAACTTCGCCGGTTTTCCCTCTGATTGATGCACCCACAATCACCCTATCATAACCCTTGTTTATATATTTGAAAAGGTACTTGATAGACCTACCTTGGTTACACCATTCGACGTTAATCTGTGCACGGTAACGCGTGATTAAGTCAGGATTGTAGGGAACAACAAATCCGTTGTGAATCGGGACGCCACTCTTAACCACAGTAACACCATTGTCTGTCCTCTTGTAGATTGGATAACCATCCCCATCGACAGTGGTGCGGTCACTGAATGGCCTCGGAAACCTCTTGGTGCAAACTTCATCCTTCATACAAACTGCGTTAGGATTTGCAGCACCACATGGACCATGTATCATCAACTCAAAAACTGCGTTGAATAGGACGGGGTTCTCATCTTTATCCGGTAATTCAGCACTGATGATGCCGTCTACATCCTCTGCGACAGGGAACTTATCCTCACGGTGTAGAAATAACAATATATGAGCGTGAGGAAGACCACGCTTCTGAAATTCAACGGTGTAGACAACTGTGACAAAAATAGATACGTAAAATGCTCGTAAGTATGACATGTGTTACCATATAGCTTGAAAAAAGGTTATGGTTCAGTACAACATTGATAGCACAAGCTAGCATTCAGGTGATTTGTAATAAAGGCCGTCTTATTGTTTATAGTTTGGTACTTATTGTACGCCATATAAAACACACTTCTGATTGGGACATGTTAGAAAAAATGCTAGTATGAACATAAATATGGGATTGTGGCATTACCTGCCCTTGTTCTACCGAATATTAGTCCATCTTTGCAGTCCTTGATCAATTGCTCGAGTTTCATTTTAAAGACTCTGCTAAGGATATCATGCCTGTGTTCGCTACGTAATCCCTTCGAATTCACAAATCTGGTGATTTCTAGCCACTTGGGATTACAGGTGAATGTGATAAATAAATCCGGGTAACCACACCACCTACATATGGCCATGGTATCCTGATAAGTCTCCCTCATATACCCTTTTCCCCCGAGAAAACTTGACGGAACAATATAACGTGCTCCAGACGACCCAGGTTCTGTAACGCCGCTTTCAACCGACGCGGCCAGACGTTTGTAATTTTCTGATCTCAATTTAGGCTGATTAAGCCTAAAAAATAGGAGTCTTTGAGCTTCGACCATAGTGTAACCGTCGACGCAGAACTGCTGGAATAGATTAGCTGCGTTTAATATCGTTGGTGGCTCAACGCCAGCAGGCCTATCCATGATACGAAATGCAAACCGTTCTCTGAGTGTAAGCTTATTCCTTCCAGTCTCAGGATTTTTAGATGAAGATATCGACTGTTCACCGTGGGCAATTCCTAAGCGTGGACCGTCCTCGCCTCGTGAGAAAAGAAAAGGGTACTGGAGTGAGAGATAAGATGGATGAAGCTCCGAAATTCGTTGCAATTTGCCAGATCTCTCCTCGACGATGATATCTCGACTGTCTATTGTGTCCTCAATGTCACCGAAAATCAGAGCAGCAACTTCAGAAACGAAAGGCAAATTATACATCCTACCGTCGACGTTCCTGCCACTGATAAATCTTAGCCTGACCTCGTCCTCAGTTTCAGCATTTTTAATGCGATCCCTTGCCATCCTGAAACACTTCACTAAGGGATTGAATTCATCGAGCATCCTTTTTAGATCAGCCATAAGCTGTGAGTCCCAATTGTTCTTCTTAAGAACTGCAGGTACAACAATTTGAACAGTTTTAAGTTATGCAGAAAATGTTAGAAGCTATCATATAATTCTATTTTGTACTTAGACATGCTGGGACTGACCTCAATGCGTTTTTTCTATTTGATATCTCTTCCTCTGTATCGTATATATACAATTGGCAAAATTTTGGGGCTTCATTTTCAGGAGGTAAGAGACTGCCGATACGGTGACTGTTCTGTCCATTCAGTCTGAAGGTGTATGTACCCCTTCCTTTATTAACTTCATGGTCAATCTTGCCCCCTATGGACGTCATTGAAAAACCATTGTTGTAGTTGCGTATGTTGTCCTTAAAGTGACCACTCTTTGGGTGTTGACCAGTGAGTAAGTCGAGCAAAGGCTGGGGAGGATTTTGTAGGTACGGTAGCTCCACAATACCATCCCTGCAACACATTGTAAAATTTGGGGACAACGGTTTTCGGTCCATACGATCCCTCTCGTTGTACCACAACTGTGCCGCGCACTTACGGCAAGAGTGCTCTGGGTCACCGATGTCCACGTAACCATCCCACTCTATTCAAAAATTTAAAAAACGCTCATGATATTAGGTAAGTTTAGATTGATGAAATCAAACACTGGTGAAATGAGAATGTACTTTTTAGATAAATAGCTAAAGGAAATAAACCTTCGTTCGATTGATGGTTATCCTCAGCTGATGATGACGACGACCCAGCACCGAAAATGTCTCTCGCAAGACTGTGTATAATTGAATCCCTATCACATTGCCTGTTGACGGATGGATGAGACAATACTGAAGCAGCGGTGACACAACTCTGGAAAGTTGATGACGGTGTTCGAGGTATAGAGTTGGACGCATTGCCTGAGAATACAGTGCCATGGTGAGTGTCATAACGAAAATTTCTGTTTCAATTATGGATTTTAGTAGGTGCGTAACAAACCATTTGATGAAGAAGACACTGAAGGCAAGACGGTAAATGGTTGAGCAGATAAAACACCCTGAGTTGCCCTTTCTTCGTATAAGTGAATGCGTCTATTATGTCTGGCAAGCTTGGTCCGCCACCGCTGATCAACATGCGTACCGAAAATAGGGTGAGAGGAAACAGTGGGTGGGGTTCCGTTCAATGCTGCTACCTTCTCGTTCACAATACGTCTACGGTCGTGCCTTTTTACTTGTGCAGTGTAATAACGATTGACGTACTTATGAATATGCAGGGACAAACCTGTTACAATTAAATTACATGGATCACAATGAATATTACTATAAAAATAATAGTATGATCAAAGGGTTAGAATGAAATGCAAGACAAATCGTCTAGAATATGTGATAACCGATTTGGCTGATGACAGTTGGATTATGTTGAACATCATTTGATGCTTGAGTATCATCGTTCGTGGAAACAGGTTGAAGTTCTGTGTGGTCTGTACCAAAATTTTGATCTGCGAAACAGCATAATAGAATTGTTAGACATCGACGGGGCTTATCGGAGAAATTTGTATACTTCATACACGACTGTGGGGGTCAAATTTGTACAATATATAAGAATTATACAACACAATTGTAAAATAAAATGAAAAATACCGTCGGTGGAGAGTGCACGGAATGTGGACGCATCACAGTCTAGAGAGGTTGTTCGATTAGCGTCACATTCATTGAATGCCACTGATGAACCTGCATTAGAGACTTTGAAAACGACTTGCTATAATATTTCGAAGAAGGACGAATAGAAACTCAACCAAGTCAAGTTTGACAGTCATAACCCATGATGTAAGAGTTACAGGTATATAAAAAAGTCGCTCATGAATGTACCTTTAGTAGGGAGTTGTTTTCTCTTAGTAACGTAATTTTTCTTCTGTTTGCCTTTGCGTGTATCCTGGGAAGGAATTTGGGTGGTTTGCGGTGCGCTGTCCTCTGTAATTTGAGATAGATAAAAGCATCGATAAATATATGTATATAAGCGAAGGATTTACGACAATAAGACAGAGGGACAATGACTGGGGTAGTAGTACAGATTAGTTGCGATGAACAAAAGTAATTATCAAAATGTACTTACGTATTTCGGCAAGCGGTGATCGAAAATGTACATCTCTTCGAAGCTGCTGACTATCGCGATTGGATATGTCTTCAAGTATGAGTCCACTTGACTTTCGCTTACCTCCACCGAGAGATTGAAGAGAACTATGTGGCCCAACAACATTTTCCGATGCTGGACGACGGATTTGTGGTATATTCTCTGCAAGTGGATACTATTATGAGAAGTACATTCTATAATCATATTGATATCAACATATTACCGAATGTATGAGCAGAAAAGTAAATAATGCATAATACCAATGTCATCAGATTGAAGTCGGGTTGAATTCAGGACTCTGGATGGTTTATCGACTTTTGGATTCACCATATTGAAGTGTAGATCAAGAAGACAACTGTGTAAAGAATGGCACAACAAATAAATCGTTGTTAGTGAGAAGTATATAAGTAATGTATAAGAATATCAATAATCAAAATAATCAGTAGTAACTAAAGATTGCACCAAGTATATTGTGGAATATTACATAAGATAATACCGAATATGTGGAGGATAATCGTAGAATATATGATACCGTAATAGATAAGACGGAATATTTGAAATCAATAATGTAGAATATGTACATGTACTGTAATACCGAAATGAAAGTCCACAGTTCTGAGGTCGTTAGGTGACGGTAGAAATGGGAAAGTGTGCTTTTATTCAACTATATCTTCATAAAATCATATTAACTATATTGTTTTTAGTTGTGTTTGTTCTACGCTACTATATTCATGGTACAATGAAGAGGTTGTTAAGATAGATATTATTTAAGTTCACATTGTTAGAGTTACCAACATATAGTCACAAACAGATTGTTAGAGTTACCAATATATTATTCAAAGATTGCAATGTATTGTTAGGGAATAAATAGCTAATTTCGATTGATGTTTTGATAGTGTGAGTCTCGGTTATCTATTTTACAAATTAAGTGTTTGTTTACAGGCACATTGATCTCAAGTTACATTATGTATGAGTTGTTAATCATGTTGTGCGTACGAAAGAAAGGAAGATAGCACATATATTTTAGTACGCAATATTGCAATGACCTCGTAAACGTTGAAATATAGAACGATTTTGCCTAATTTATTGACGCATTTCGAAAAAGAAACGCCGCAGAAATTGTCTACCGATACCAACAACCAAAAAAACAAAACACATTATCTAGAAACCTGTCGCAAATTTCGACCTAGAAAGCAGTAATTGTTTTTGGGAGAAATGAAATAATAACCATGACAATTTTGTCTCTAGAAAGACGCTGAAATTGAAGCACATGAAATCGACTATGCATCCGCCCTGTCCACCTTGTCGGCACCATTTGCCTTATTCGTTGATCCGGCATCAACTGCAGCAATGTCGTCCATAAGGCACTCATTAAAAGGGAGGGTTCTTTTGAGTGGCGTCAACTTCGACGTGGAAGGTGGAGAGAATGCTTCAGCAACCTTGGCATGAGACAAATGAAATACGTGAGCGACATGATAATCTTTAAAAAATATCACACACGATTACGTGAGAATTCTAAAATACCGTGTAAGAAAGGGATGACAACGAATACCTGGTTGACGGGAGCTAGGATGTTGGACAGAACAACCTCTTCGTCAACGACAGCCTTGTCCTTCAGGTTCTTGATCTGAGTCTGTTAATTTGGTGATCGGAAGTCAGGTACGTAGTTTGTATAAGGTACATTGTGAGGGAAAAAGCATGTAGGGACCGTGCTAGTATGAAGTTACCATTGCGGAGTTTGTAATGACGGCAACTTGTTCTGTGCTGTTCTTCAATGCGACCATATCACGCTGCCCAGCAAGAAAAACAGGGTAGAACTTAGACGAATGTTGATAAGAGACGGAGGCAAACTGATTTTATAACATACAGAGAGCAAGAAAACACCTTCAGCTTATGTGTGCAGGTCTGCATCCAACACTCCATCATGCCAGGGTCGTCACTCATGCTTGCGACGGTGTACGAATTTGATCCTTGCTGGACGTTGTAGCGTTCACTGATGTCGATTTTGAAGACAAATGTTTTTTCAATGAAGAACTCCAATTCAGTGGGGATGGACTCCGGTTCGCCAGCCTACATTGCGCATAATCAAAATCATATTGAGATATATTCGTTGCTGATATGGAGTCTATAATGTACGTGGCTAAACAAAAATATACGGTGCAACGTAATTTGTAAAACGAAGTATATCGAAGTGAAAATACTAAGTCGACCTGCTCGAGAGCACTAATCAATTCAGAGGCAGTGTGGTTTATGAATTGTGTTATCTGTCCGTCGAAGACCACAAAGTTAATGATGTCGTCGCCGATATTAGATGCAACAAACTTGACCTGAAACCTGAATGCAGATAAACAGTGGAAGAAGACAATAGTGAGATGGAATAAAACTCATCGAAATATCACCTCGGTACCCTGGATGCGTAACCACGGGTGTTCCCATCGCAGCCGGTCCTACTACATATCCAACGACCGTCTTCATTCTTTGCCGTTTTCGCCCAGCATGTCTTGCAGCTGTTGTAGTACCAACCTGCCGAGCAGTCGAGGTCGATTATGCGAACGTATGTGTAGAATACACCAGCCTGTGAGTAATATGTTGCATAGTCATAAAACGTACATAATATTAGTCGACATAATTTGGCTGGTTAATGAACCGCATAAATACCACATATATATACCTCTTCGTTAAGCTTAATCTCAGATATTGTCTTGATATTGTCGATTGTTATGAGGTTCACCTCCTCATCATCATGGACGTCAACAATCTGAAGAGAGTTGCTCGGTGCGGGGGTTGAAATACTGTGTACAAATAAAGTGTCAGATGTTATGCGAAAGAGCGATTTAGTTAGGTACTAACATCTTACAAAGGAGACATCTCGAAATTATGTAAGTGCATTGATGAGAACATATCGAACCTGTTTGAGAAAGCTAACACTTCTGGAATGTCCACGTCAAAGTGGAAGGAAGTAGCGTTGTATGTGGTTTGGAGCCTCCACATTCCTGTGTATGCAGAATTCGAATTTATGAAAGGAGGTAATATAGTACGTAAAACTCACGCTCATATTTCTTGACCTCAACACACTTGATAACAACGATCTTGGATTGTCCCGGATTAGGCATGCTGCTAATCAATTGGGGAAGAGTGTCACTGTGCGGTGCCCAAAGAGTACAAAAAACCTGACAGCAGATGAGTGACACAGTTGACATAATTATGCAGTCAGGGGCTGTGCTAATGTTGCGGCCAAATAAAGAGCAAAATAGGAAGAAAAATAAGTCACGGTAGGGACACGGAGAGTACGACCCGAATTATGTGAGGAAAAATAAGTGTAGACACTCGCATTTTGACCGTCAGGTGTCTATGGTAGTTTCCAAAAATCACCCGATGATGATCGGACGCTAACGTGTTTCTATGCGCTCGGATACGGGCTCAAATCTATTAATCGTTGGCTAATGCCCTTACGGAGTACAAATTCCACAAAACCAACCTCAATTCCAGGCCCAGTGGATCATTCCGAGTCAAACAAGACTAATTTGGGCCAAAACCGACACCGGAATTAAAACCGGCTTTTCACGATTAGGTCGACCCCGGTCAAAGTCGTTTCCGAGACACACAAAAACAACCCATCAATCATCAAAAGTCCAAGTCAAACACAAAACCCATCAAGGTCAAGGTCCAAACAAGACCCGCGCGACCCATCTAGGCCACTCGATCGAGTGACCCATCCACTCGATCGAGTGGGCCTGCTTTGAGCCCGGCGGCTGGTGTAACGGGCCACTCGACCGAGTTGGCTACTTACTCGGTCGAGTGCCCTAGCCCGGGTGCCCTAATATTTTCTATATAAGCACCTTCCCATGCAACACATCTACACATCACAAAAAAACCCTAGCAATCTACACCCTACACACATACATATTACGTCGTCTACAAACCCTAGAAAAACCCTAGGAAATCGACCTTAGCAAAACCCTAAACCTAGTTTTAGGAAATTCAACCCGAGCCACCACAACTTGGCCTCCATACACCTCGAAGACTCCCGTGCCATAGCCACGTTTACGAGCCTTAATCCGAGACAGAAACATGTAGGTTGAGGGTGACAAACCTCCTTCTTCTTTCTTTTCCTTTCCTTTTTCCTTTTTTCGGTCTTTTCGTTATTATTATTATTATTATTATTATTATCATTATTATTACGGCTATTATTATTATTACTATTATTATTATTATTATTATTATTATTATTATTACGGTTATTATTGTTATTATTATTATTATTATTATTATTATTATTATTATTATTATTATTGCATCTTAGTTATCGCGCATTCATCTTTTTTCAAGCAATTATTAATTAGGGTCGAAACCCGTTGACACGGATCCGACATCACAATCTCTAGGGATTTATCGATGTCGGAGAAGTCGAGGGAATCAAGTCTTTTTATTTATTTAATCAAAGAGTCAATCTTTCCAAATCACATTAAATCAATTTAAGGCAATTTTTGTTGATGCTAAAATAATTGTCAAAACAATTCGTTAGAATTATGACATTATTGATGCGGAGGAAATTTAATCACAACAATCAATTTAAAACGATTTTTGACATAAACACGATTTTTGCGAACAAACCGATTTCAAACAGGTGCCACTCGACCGAGTGCTTCAGTCACTCGATCGAGTGCCACCCTAAAATCGAGACAGAATGCTAAATATGACCACCATTCGATCGAGTCTCACAGTGACTCGGTCGAGTGGCCACGTACTCGACCGAGTCGGCCAATGACTCGGCCGAGTATGGTCTGTAACGCAAACAGAATCAGTTTTTATAGGTCTACTCGATCGAGTCCATCGACCACTCGATCGAGTAGCCTCATAACGACTAAAACGCGAGTCGTACATTATTCTATTTTTCAAACTCGATAGTATTTTACGACTTAGGTCAACACGTGCCTAATTAATCACGTGTATACTATCTTTTCAAATCATGCATCTTTATATCTGCATCTATTCAATTCAATTTTTGCAAACCGTTATTATTCGTTATATCACTATATCGTTACTAACGCGTTTTCTGTTTCTTTTGTCAATTTAATTATTATTCGTTTATCGTACTAAGTGAACCCGCATGCTAAAATACAACTTCGACGTTAATTTTAGTTGCATTAAATTGACATAGAAACTCACTTTTCGATTCCATTCGCATGTTTAGGGAAAGTAAATCTTTGCATATCATTTTCCCGTTTTACTAGCACGCGTATTAGAAAGTCATTCGAGTTCTTAGTAGAGGCCGCTAATGTGTGGGCGGGGTTGGGTGTCCTTCGTGGGCTTCCCAACACGTACCCTCACCCCTTACTCAGAACCTCGGTTTCCGGATGCCCGAAACCGTTGGCGAACGAGAGTCATTCAATATACGATTAACCGCTCAAGTCGGCATCTATATCGATATGCAAAGGGACGAGCCCAATAAACTCTGACATCGGAAATGGGCCGTATTTTGTATACGGCCCACTACGACATAGAGTGGGCTCGAACGGTTCCGAATAACCATAAAATTCGGTGGCGACTCCACATAGACCTAAATTTCAATTCGATCCTTCTCATATGGAGATTCATTCGCCTACCCAAACCCGCGCGTGGCCGCGTCGGGGTGGACCTATGTCATGTCCACAATAAGGCGTGGAAGAAGGGACGTATAAAGCGAAGAACAGAAACGTACTTGATATCCTCGAGCTTGATGTTGCGATATTCGAAACCGTTCTTAGTGTGACTAATCGGTCCGATCTCGAAAAGCTTCCCGACTAAATCTGTGAATATTATAAGCAGGGTATCAAGAAGAATTTTTGTATGACCCAAAAGAACATGTATGAATAAATAATTAGTACAAAAATATTGAAAATGTAAATTGGTTATGCAAATGAATAGGCACGTACCGATGTAGTGAGTAGTGGACACACGACCGTTGATGATGTCCTCGAAATCAGCAAAACGAAATCCATAGAGAGGTATGCAAAGGTTTCCATCGTAAGGAACGACTTTGCTCGAGTACTCGAAGTGGAGGCGAATGTTGCTCGGGGTAGCCCTATCGTAGCCGGTATTCGAACTGATAGTGAGGTTACGGATAATGTATACACCTCCAACAGCAAGCGTGTCAGCGTTGGTGTATTTGCTCAGAATCTGCTTACGGACAGTGCCCTGAACGATTTCATTCTGCAAAACCATTAAGCACGAAGTAACATGTGTAAGACAACGCGACCAATTGATTTGACACAGACGCGAAGGTATGTAATATACAACATGTCAACGACGAAAAAAAAACGTAATATAAACGCGAAACGTAATACGTAATTGGGTAGATATAAAAAAAAAAACTAATAATACATACGGACGAAGTGAAAATTACATGAGAACATATACAAACACAAATTTGATGGTAACACGAATTTGTTTTACTATTAATACATACGGACGAAGTGAAAATTACATGAGAACATATACAAACACAAATTTGATGGTAACACGAATATCAAATAACAACCATATACAAATTTGATGGTAACGCTTCCTCGAACATATACAAACACAAATAACATTTAAAAAAAACGTATAAGGGAATACAACCATATACAAATTTGTTCAAAAAAATAATATGAAAACAAATATCATATAAAAAGTAGACAAAATACGAAAGATTTACGTAAAAAAAAAGTAGACGTAATACCTCAGAGTCAATCATGAGAACCTCGATAGAATCGACCTTGCTTCGTTCCTTCAAAACCGGTCGGGTCCAACGGTGGACGACCCTCACGACCATTTCTTTGAGCCGCTTGCCTTGCTCCAATTTTGATATGTTTGTCATATCGGTAGTCGACATATTGTGGGAAGTGATGGATTGTTATGCGATGAAAGATATACGAATAGTTATAAAAATAAAACTGTGATGAACAATGATATGGAAAAAGATATATATAACGTGATTTTAACTGTATTGCAGGTATAGTGTTTTACGTCGAATGGAATTCTAGTAACAATATGAGTTCGATTAGTGGTTAAGTGAATAATGAATATGTATTATATGGGGGACGGATACATAATATCAGTTCGATATGATTAGTGTATCTAAGGCGGATACGTAATAACCATAAGATTCTAGTAACAATAATATAATAAATATATATATATACCAAATATATACTAAATATATATTAAATATACTAAAAATATATTAATAACCATAATATATGCTAATAACCATAATATACTAAATACATACTCTATCAAAAAAATATACTAAATATCGGATCTGCCTAAATATCCGTGATTAGATGCAATATCCGTGATTATATTAGCTATATTTAGATAATACACTAATTATTAAATATCAGTAATATAATGATTATTATCCTACTACGTTAGCTACAATAATACAGTTCATATCTAAGGGCGGATACGTAATAACCATAAGATTATAATAACCATAATAAGATAATAAGATAATAAATATATATACCAAATATATACTAAATATATATTAAAATATACTAAAAATATATACTAATAACCAATAACCATAATATATTAAATACATACAAAAAAACAAATTTTCTATATATCCGTGATTCTAAATATCATATATTATGGAAGTTTCTAAATCACACGCCATATTAGTCATTCAATACCATAAGTTTATTGTTTAAATAATAATATATGTAATATATTTAACATATATAACCAAACGCAATATCCGTGATTATATTACCTATATTTAGATAATACACGAATTATTATATATCAGTAATATAATAATTATTAGCTATATCCGTGATTATATTATACTATATTTAGATAAGACAATAATATCATAGAATTATAGTAGCACTAAATCAATACATATAGCTAATATATACAATAATATCATTAATATCATATAATATCAATACATATTAGCTACTTCAATATACTACCATACGCTTATTTTTTATACGAATAATATGTATATTTTATATAATTAAAGATTATAGTTTATGACTACCATACACATATTTAATTAAAGTGCATGTAATTATATGATATTGTTCCAAATTATATATTTGATGTGTCACATTAAAGTTTATGTCACTAAATAAATGTACATATGTTTGAAAATATGTGGTTATATGTTAATGTATAAAATTATATAATTTAACTGGAACTAAATATTAAATAGACAAAGTATTTATTAAATATTAAATATGATAAATACGAAATACCAAGAAATTTAAAAAAAGACCGACAGTATACGGGAAGGGAATATACTGTATACGAAATGTATACGGGTAGAGATGATATATACTGTATACGAAATGTATTTAGTATTTATATACGAAAAATATACACATGAGAGAATGACTGTTTTGCCCCTGAATTAAAGAAGAGATGGAGAGTGCATTAAGTGATTGGACGATTTTGTCCAATTTACGTGAAATCTCAGAGGGTTGTTTTGTGCGATTCTAGCAGTGCCACGTAAGCTGTGCTGGTGCCTTCTTTAAGGTAATTAAGATTAAGATTCCGTTCAATCTCATTAGTTAACTTTAATTTGTCTCATCACTTTAACTCATTTCAAACATTTTAGTTCAGTTAAGTATCACGTATATTTCAACTTCATGTCAATTCAAACTAGTTTAGCTTATTATTTCTAACCTGTTTCATCCCAACAACTCATAAAATTCATTTATTAGTCTAATCCCAAAAGTACAACTCGCTTCTTCAACTCATATTGTTTGGGTTAAATCCATTTCAATTCAATTAAAGAAAAAGCAAGCAAAGTCATGAAAGCGATCGTCATCACTCATACATTGTCTGTGTGATGAGGTCATGTAGCATGCAGTAGGATCCCATATACGGAGTATAATTGAAGCGCCTCCGATCCATTATCCATCCATTTAATGTCTTCAACCAAAAACTTTAAATGAAATCTGTTCCCATCTATACATACATACAAACATACACTACTCATAAATTGGACCGGTTAGGACGGGATATACCGAAATTTTTATTAAATAAATATAATTCTGATTTTTTTAATCCAAATCGGTCCGGATCAAAAAAATCGGGTTTGGATCGGACTGGATTAGAACCCGAAATCTTCCAAATTGATGGACCAGAGACCGAACCGAATTTTACAGACTCCTACTCATACTCATACATTCCATAGTCCATACTCCATATATACGTATTCTATAAAAATTATATAATGCGTGCTGGTCGTCTCTACCATTTATATACAACACGTAGTATTCTCACTAGCCATCCACGCCTGGCTCCTTCTATTTAATGCACATATATATATTTTGACTAGCTAGACTAGAGGCGTTGAAGGCCGCCAACGACCCATCCAACCCATTTAGTCGGGTCAACCAGCCTCAATCCGCTTACTCGGGACTAAAATTTTACACTTAGCCTCCCTCGTGTGTTCGACCTAAATCAATATGTGATCACCACCTCTAATTATGCAAACATGGTATGGCATGGTTCGATGGATCATTTAATTCGTAATTGAAAGCGATGACCATTATATGATAAAAATGACTGTTTTATATGAGGGGTATTAATATTAGGTCACTTTCTAATGATAATGAATAAAAACAACTTCATTCCTTTAAATCGGATCGGAAATCATGCATCTATCTTGTTGAATTATACCGATATGACCGTTTGGAATATAAAAAATTTGTAGTATGATTAAAACCAAGCAAATAAAATCGTATTGCATATTTCTACTACCCGTCTGTCATTTTCATCATAAAATTCACTTCTTCTTTTTCACTGTCACACTAAGGATGTTCACCAATAGTCCAAATCGGCCCAAAGAGCGTCACTCATTTTTCTTGGAGACGGGTCTGGATCAATCAAAGATAGGGATCCGGATCACCACTACTTATTTTGAACAGCCGTGGCCTAGTATTCAGTATATATATTCACACGTACTACTGTCTACCATGGCGATGCATGCGACACACAACTAACACTTAACACTTACAGTTGACACTTAGTTTTCTCATTCAATTCATACATACACCCTCAAGCAATACAAGTACCCCGGCCCGGCCCCACACAATTAACTACAGTACATACAATCTCCCTCTCGTTCGTTCTATATAACACACACCACTTTCCCTTACAAATATCACCATCAAAAAAGTTAAAAAAAACCAGCAGTGTAGGATGGAAGGAATGAATGGGGTAGAAAAGCAGCAGAGGTATGAAGAAGGAGGTAATACTAACAAGAAAGGTGGTGGTAAGAAATGGGATGAGATAATAGTGAGGGTGTTGGTATTGTTACTCACACTTGGAGCAGCAATAATAGTGGGTGTAGATAGACAAACCAAGATGGTTGCCATTTCAATATCACCTGATCTTCCTGCCTTCAATGTTCCTCTTGTTGCCAAATACAACCAGGTTTCTGCCTTTGTGTAAGCACCCCCACCCTACCCCTCTACACTACCTTTCTTCTTTTACTTCATTTCCAACATACATCCATGCATACGACTACGTACTAGAAACACTCTAATTTAATCTGTCGACAATTGTTAGGTATACCGAGTGTATCATGTATGTATGTATGTATGTAGGTTAGGCCAGATATACCTAGCTAGCTAGTCTATATTATTTCTATTTCATGCATGTTGGGTATGGTATACCCGGGGGTGTATCATGCATATATGTTACCCGTAATTCATTCTTAGATATAACTAGGTTGTACTCGTATCTATTACATTACCTGGTGTTGTATCACCACGTGGCGTGGTTGGGATCGGATGAGGGTAATGATTCTGAGGTTAATAGAAGAAAAATGAACTAGAAAATGACGGAGAATAGTAATGGTGCTAAATGGAAATGGAGAAACTGAGGATAATCTAGCCTATTTGGAGGGGAAAGATTACTCTCTCTCTCCCTCTCCTCTCAAATAATGCATTACTACCCAATGGAGTAATTGTTCCTCCCTCTATTTCTTTTACATCCTAAAATGTCACAACCAAGCACCATTCTCCTTCAATTCCAGTTCATTTTAGTGCTATTATCCCGGAATCACTACCTCCACCCCAAGCGAGCCATGTTAGTTAGGTATACCTCGCTCTTGTATCATGTTACATACCCATAATTCCTAAGTATGTTTAGGCATACTCACAAGGATGTGGTTAGGCCGGTATACCTTAGATATGTATAACGAACCCAGTCTATCATCTTACGAGAACCGTTAATTAGGCCAGCTAGGTATATATACAAGTAAAACGAGAACCCAGGCCAGTAGGAGTATATACATACCTACCTGATGTATCGTTTACGGCCCTACCTATACTTTGCTCAATCTTCTCCGATCAGATCAGTATGGGTAGGATACTTTTTATTCTCCACAATTATTATGACCTATAATTATCCTTTGAATTACTTTTTGAAAATCAGTTCCAATAACTATTTCTAAATACGGAGTATCAAACTGCCTTTTTTTTTTCAAGATTTAGAGTCGGTTAACGTGAATCATTATCCAAAATCATCAAGTCATCTAAAAAACACAACATTGTACTATAAAAAAGCATAATTGTAGTAATAGTAATAAGGAGAATAATAAAATACTAAAAAAATACGTTTTCAATTCAAAATAAAATTGTAAGTAATACATATAAAAATTAAAGCAACGATCTAAATGTACCGTGTGCAAATATGCACGTCTATAACCCTATAGTAGAGTAATTAAAATTAATTCTACTGTACAATACTAGAGTAAGAAATGAAAATTACTGGAGCATAAAACTCAAAAATTCTGTAATTTTTGCATCAAATGAATTATATTAGAACATTATAATAGTGAAGACTGAAGAGGGTGATTCGAGTCTAGGATTATATACATAGGAATAGTTGGTAAACTAGTAACCAACGGGTAAAATTATCGTGAAATCGTAACACGTGGATATAGATTTGAATGCGTGGGGCGTGAATACATCCATCCGGATGTATATATATTTGACACGTTGAATTTGAATGAAGTATATATATGAGGAGGGAGGGGCCCTCAAGTCGTAAAGTATGGTATGAATTCATTATTCATGGTGGAAGTGATAGAGATAGTCGTTATTGCATGGTCACTACTCACTGAGTAGGTAGTAGTTGGAGAGTTATAATTGTATGGAAAAATAGAGATATATGGGGTAGAATAATAGAATTGCATTTCTGATTTTTTTTTTTTTTTTGTTTATTCAAGAGCCAATAGCAAAACTAGCAAATGCATAAATGATCTGCTAAAACATGGTCTTAAATAATCTATCGTGGAGGTCTAAGTCTAGTGGTATTAAGCTTAGATGGAGGTACCTTGGATAATAGGTCTAAGATTCAATCTCTCTTTCCTATGTTGGAATGCGATTACTTACACATTTCGTCCAATGTAAGGGTGTAAATGATCAAAGTCCGCTCGTAGAACCCTCGGGATTGGCTCGGTCAAAACGAGCTTGAACTGAGCTTGTTCGAATCCGAGTCCATTCTGATGAGCTCAGTAAGGCTCAGCTTAAAAGCTCGTTTTAGCTCAGTTTAACTCTTTTTTTTTTTTTTTTTTTTACTATTTTTTACCTTGTAAGTTTAATAATTTTAGTTTCTAACAATTCAAAATATATGTTACTCCATAATTTGATATTTATAATTATTACTATACTTCAAATTTTTATAACAATATATTTTTGTCTTTTTAAAGTTTATTTTTAGTTATATACAATAATACAAGTATTTATAAAGAGTTGAAAAACAATAATGGCTAACCGAGGTTGCTTTGGACTCAAGCTTCAATTTTTTTAGCTCGACGAGCTTCGAGTCCAGCCCGATCCAGCCGAGCTCGACCTTAGATCATCTCGTTGCCCTCCTAGTCAGACCAATAAAAAAACATGGTCTTTAACTCTTAATAACTCTCAACTTCATTCATAAGCCAGTAATAATAAACATTTAATCACTCAAAATTTCTGAGTAACAAATCATACTTGAATGATGGGGAATGCAGGTACTTTATGTTGGCAAACTCAATAGCATGTGCATTCACAGCAATAACACTAGTGACTACAGCATTATCAAGTAAGGGCAGTGGAAGAAGAAGCCTCTTACTCTTCACAACAATCCTGATAGATGTTCTGATGCTGGCTTTGTTATTCTCCTCCATCGGAGCCGCTGGTGCCGTTGGGGTGCTGGGCGTCAACGGAAACTCCCATCTACGCTGGACTAAAGTCTGCAATGTGTATACCAAGTTCTGCCACCAGCTCGAGGCCGCTCTCTTCCTTTCTTTCTTCGCTGCTCTCGCTTCTGTTCTCTTGCTTCTTCTCCAGGTTTCCAAGCTTCAGAGAACCTAGCTCCGATCCTAACCACTAATATCAATATCAATATCAACCCAACATCAGCAGTTGCGAGTGAAACCGTTAAAATTACGTTCTAATGACAGATTGAGATGAGTTTGGGAGGAAATTAAGTCGATTGCATGTTTTTAAAAGTACTACTACTCCGTATAGATAGAAGGGGTAAGTTTTTTCGTCTTTCACTAGGGCGTTCTGTTTTTTGTCCTATCATTCTATTTGAGTCGTTTTATTTTTTAAAAATATGTCTATCTTAAGCAAACATTGTATTATCATTACGGTAGTAATTTATCGGTAGACGATTTATTGTTTATTTGTCTATTTGTTTTCATATATTTTCATCATCATTTGAATTTTTTTTACAGGATGTTATCACTATTTTTGGATGTCTTGACTTCTAATTATTTCAAAGTTCTACGCAAAATTCGGCATTTGTGATACAGACAACTTGAACCACTAATGTCAAACTATGACAGACAATATGAATGTGTAATTTTTTCAACAAACTACTTTCTACATTATATTACCTCAAATTTCATCATAAAGAAAATAGAAACATTCAAAAGCAAAAATAAATAAAAGAAATTAGGCTTTTTTCTAGTTTCTCATCTTCCCTAATGTTACACATTACGGGAAAATAAATAAATAAATAATATCGGCATCTTTTCCATTATAATCAAACTTCTTCATCCCTCAAAAAAAAAATCTTCTTTAAAAACATCGTCTTAGGAGTCACGGGTCTTGCACTAGTATCGTATATATAAAGAGAGAGATGGGGTGTGGGGAATCAAAACATGCAGTGGCTACAACTGAGTCTATTTCAACAAGCAAGAGGCTCAACTCTCAAAAGAGCAACAAGGTTCAAAATGATTTGTTGAAAGCATCACCAATTACCATGGTTAAAGGCAAAAGTTTGGTTAAAAACAAGAGTAAAAAGAATAACAAGGTAGATAATAAGGAAAAGCAAGAAACTCCCATGAATAATAAGGTGGTGTTGAATGAGAAATGTAAAGAGCAAAAGAATGAAGGTTCTGATAAAATAGAGGTTGAGAAATCAATTGATTTGTCAAATGTGGTGAAGGATAAACATAGTAAAAGTGTTGGTGAAGTGAGTAATGTGGTGGAACCAATTGTGACTCAAGAGGAGGAGGAGAAGGATTACTTATCGGTTAAGGAGGCCGTTCCTGAGACTCGATCACCGCCTCGTGAAAATGTTATTGTGAGTTCTGAGATTCAATCCTCGGCTCAGGAAAACATTGTGAAGGTGGAAGACTCTGAGAGACGATCCCCGGCTCGTGAAAGCATTGTGGATGCTGAGAGTCAACCTGCACTTCATGAAAACACTAAGAAGGTGAAGGACTCTGAGATTCGATCCCCGCCCCGTGAAAGCATTGTGGAGACTGAGAGTCAACCTGCACGTGGTGAAAACATTGTGAAGGTGGAGGACTCTAAAAGTCGATCCCCACCCCGTGAAAGCATTGTGGAGACTGAGAGTCGACCTGCACTTGGTGAAAACATTGTGAAGGTGGAGGACTCTAAAAGTCGATCCCCACCTCGTGAAAGCATTGTGGAGACTGAGAGTCGACCTGCACTTGGTGAAAACATTGTGAAGGTGGAGGACTCTAAAAGTCGATCCCCACCTCGTGACAGCATTGTGGAGGCTGAGAGTCGACCTGCAATTGGTGAAAACATTGTGGAATCGAGTGTGAAAGGTGATGAGAAGCTGGTTGTGAACTCTGAGAGTCGATCCCTACCTCGTGAAAACATTGTGGAGGACTCAAAGAGTCCATCTCCGCCTCGTGAGAACGTGGTGGAGGACTCAAAGAGTCCATCCCCGCCTCGTGAGAACGTGGTGGAGGACTCAAAGAGTCCATCCCCACCTCGTGAGAACATTGTGGAGGACTCAAAGAGTCCATCCCCACCTCGTAAGAACATTGTGGAGGACTTAAAGAGTCGATCCCCACCTCGTGAGAACATTGTGGAGGACTTAAAGAGTCGATCCCCACCTCGTGAGAACATTGTGGAGGACTTAAAGAGTCGATCCCCACCTCGTGAGAACATTGTGGAGGACTTAAAGAGTCGATCCCCACCTCGTGAGAACATTGTGGAGGACTTAAAGAGTCGATCCCCACCTCGTGAGAACATTGTGGAGGACTTAGAGAGTCGATCCCCACCTCGTCAAAGCATTGTGGACTCTGAGAGCCAGGACCCATCTCAAGAAAACATTGTGGACACTGTGATTCCATCTCCACCACGTAAAAATGTTGTGAAGGAGTCAAAGAGTCAATCCCCACCTCGTGAAAACATTATTGTGGAATCAGAAACTCGATCCCCACCTCGTGAAAGTATTGTAGACTCCGAGACTCAATCCCCACAACGTGAAAACATTGTGGAATCGGTTGTGCAGGAGTCACTGGTGTCGAACGATAAACATGAAAAGCAAACGGATAAAGTGAAGGATGGGGAACAAATTGTAATCCAAGAAAAGGATGGATTGCCCACAGACATCCTTCAAGATGCCTCATTAGTCAAGGATACAAAGGTGGAGAAGCAAACCTTACCACATGAGAAGACTGTTGAATCTGAAGTAAAAGGGGATGATGAGAAGCCAGCTGATTTGGTAAAAGATGTCAAATGAAAACATTAAGTGACAGAAGATGCTAAAATTTCTATTGAATATATACTTCTGAAAATGGAATTGGTGATGTGATATTTAGAACTCTGAATATTTCATGAAATTGTGTACCTGTACTGCTAGTCTACCATGATCACAATTTGTCTTTACTCAAGTCCTTTTATATGATATGAAGAGGCTGCTATAAATACATAATAGTCTCAGACTCTTTTGCGAAGTGACGTGTCCGACACGGTGTCGGAGTGTCGGACACGGCTATTTAAGGCAAAATTTTCAACTTTTCGTCTAAATTGGAGTATCGAAGTGTCGTATCGTGTCGGTGTCAGACACGACACATGTCGGACACGCAACACGGCACCCGAGTGAGGTGTTAGAGTAACGTGGCATAATACTACAAAAATTTAGAAATTAGCAACGGAAACTAACCAAGAAAAAAGCTGAATCTTATTTATCCATATCATATGCAATGACATTATAATGAGAAAACAAGGCAATAAAAATAGAAAAATGAGATGGCAGCACCGGGTGGTATCCGTTCCCAACCATCCTCTCATGTAAATAATGTACGGACCACTAAAATGATAGACCCAACAATATGGATGTGAAGGGGTTGTGTCGAACTCCTAAATCCGAGCATAAAAATAATAAAACTATTTTGTAGCCCAGTACTCACTATCATGTTCGAGTTCAAGCCTAATCAAAGTATTATTATATGCGGATTTTAAAAAAAAAAAAAAATTATATGCAATAATCGTGGTACATGAATTACCAAATGGATTACATGATGTATTCTTGTTTAATACGGATATATTGAACTTAAACTTAAAACGGGTCAAATGATGGAGTATTCTTCAGAAGACTTGCGTCACTTGTCCCATCAACCGATATACCCTCACTATTTGACCCGTTTACGGGTTTGTTCGTCTTAAGAGAGACTGGTAGAACTGATTCTGGATGTTGTTAGTCCTTTTCACAAATAAGTTTATGCAAGCTTCAAGTATCTTATGTACAGCATCATGACTTAGTATTGTAATGTACAAAGTTGACAGTTACACTTACAGTAAACACCTTCTGACAGTCAGCTGGAAGCCCATAAAAGATCTATAGCTGCAATTTTACGACACCTTCACTCCAAATGTCGTTTTTGAATCCAGTTTGAGAAGAGAAGACCCGGGATCCTTAGCCAAAATTATATTTCCAGCATGATCAGTCGATCTGTATTCAGCAAGACGAGGGCCAGTCACAATCTTGCATGAATTCCATGACTCTGCTCCTAAATTTACACCAAAATAGATCAAATGATCCAACACACTCATCCCCAAAACCGACCTGCAGAACATATGCCAAATGGAAATGAGATGCTGCAACCTTTGGGATACAAGAAAATTAAAAATAAAATTTTTGCATGAAATAAGCAGTTCTTTCAGAAGATCAAATCACTGCAGTTCAATGGATTCATGGACTATGCATCTCGTCTATAACTTCACTTCATGCGTGAATTTTGTAGTCTTGTTCTTATCGTTCTAGTTTCACTATATATTTTGGTTTTAAGGGCCTCTTTCATAATCGAATTAGGACTGGCGCAACTGTTCTATACTCGTTTTACCATCATTAAGAGCGAGCAAATGTCAGCTTAATTCATACATGGAAATAAAACTCCACTATACCACTGGTAACTTGGTAAGATTTCACTTTAAATTGATATTTCTGATTAGTGCTCATAATTAATTACTCTGCAGTTGACATTATGAGCAGCATTAACTATCATCCTCCTAAATGTTTTACCTGCTACATGAAGGATCTTCACCGGAACCATCACAGATCTTGTCAACGGTGTAGATTAAACTTCCAAAACTAATGTCATATAGCCACACCTAAAATTCAGAGTCCATCGCGTAGACAACAAAATGAGAATCCCGCAAGAAAAAAAGTGGAATACCACACAAGACACAAGTCATAAAAGACCATCTATACCTCTCTAGGGAAATGATGGTACGTCTTATGTGGAAAAAGGCGATAGTATGGAGGCAAATGTGGCACAATATCATGATCATGTGTGACACGAATTGTATTTGGAAGATATTGGGTATAATAAGAAGCGAAAACTGCATTCCCTATCCGAGGTTGCCCAAAGGTCATCACCTGAATATTTTTGACGTCGTGATGTACCTGAAAACATAGTGAGATCTTTCAATATAAAATTGAAGGGTAGGTGAATCAACCATAGGAGATTTGGACCATAGGTATAAATTGATTATACAAGCAATAGTGGAGCTTCAGCTAACATAAATTATAAATGTCCAATATACGATATACAAATGGAAAAGGAGAATAGAGCGAGAGTCAGAGAAAGAGAGAGAGAGAAAATAGCAAAAGAAAGGAAATGGAAAATGACATTCAAATTCGGACAAGCGAAAGAGAAATACTCATTAGAGCTCTAAAGCTAACAATACGGAGACGAAGTATAAAATAATGAGTAAAATAAATTCTTGAATTTCCTTTTTTCATATTTTAGCATTTTTGTTCTTCCCTTCCCTGTTACGCCATTAGCTATGTACCTATGTTACTTCCACGAGTCACTCACTTTGGTCGAGTGATGGACTCGGACATTCCACACAGCATTTCAACACTTCATTTTAGGCTAAAAGTATGTAACTATTACACATAGTAGTGTGTCGGCATGCCCAACATTCAAGCGAGTCCATGGACTATCATTTGGAATAGAAGTGATTGAGTGAGGCCTCATTTTTTATGATTCACCTCAAACAGGCCTTGGAAGTTGAAAATAATAGTTTCATGAGAAATACCCAATATACCGAACATACTGGTATAGACTATTGACAGTTATATCAAAACTTTCAAAAATGGAGCAGAGGTTTTAGATATTGAGAGCAATTAAAGGTCCAAGCTTAAAAAAAACTTCAATCCCCCCTCACCACACCCACCTCTAGTACTACAAAATAAAACCAAGGCAAAGAAATTCAACACAAATTACCGCAAGATCAAGGGCACAAATTGCAGCGATAGCTCCACCCATTGAATGCCCTATCACAATTATGTCAATCTCTCTAAATAGATCCTTTGTTCGTCTAACAGCATCTATGATTCCAGGCCTCAAAGTGGTGTTGTGGTAAGCGGAGTAAAATCCGTGATGAACCTGCAAAATTTTAAAAACTAAGGATTCAAGTAGCGAAAAGTAAATATTTAACCCCAAAAAATGACGGTCAAAGAGCATCAAGCAATGAATCGATATTTAGTTATTTTTACCATAGCATCAGGCATATCCGGATAATTTAGATCAAGCTGTTTCCAGTAAAGATCTTCAACCCAGTTCTGTATGCTGCAAAAATATTTCAATCATAAGCAGGCAAGTAAAAAAATATTATACATGTTAGACTTAGAAACTTTAAGCATGTTAGACGCTATAGGATTCAAAAGAAGCTAGAGACACTGTGAGAGTCGCATTATATTCAACTTCATAAGTTCCCAGCGAGACTGAAGTCAATTGATCACTCGACAAACGCTCTCACGCGTATACTTAGCATATTTTTCCCTTCTCACAAATCACATTGAGAGATATGAGGCTCAGTCATCTGACCTCTCGAAGAACTCTCTCATGTGTATAGTAACGAACATAAAGGCTTATGCATGTCAACATGACACGGGAAATGAGGAAATGTGTCCAAACAGTGAAGAGAGAAGTGAAAACTGCTGTAAACAAGCCTAATTGGTGAATTATGCAACCAACAAAGAAAAGAACCTGCAAGGAACGTTATCCTTCATCTGCGAGGGAAGGTATGCTATTCTATAAGTTAGCAGACAATTGATGAACGGATGCAAAAGAACCATAGGAGAGAATCGAGAGATGCTTTGGTAGTAAAGATGGAGTGTCTATGTAGTAGAGAAGATGGAGGATCTGAGGAAGAAGTCAGCAGTCAGCACATTGATTTAGAGTAGACTTTCAGTGACGAACTCTTTCTATTCCATTTTTTGGTTTAATCATTAGTGTTACTTCTTACTGCTCGGTCATGTGACTGACATACCTAACACGTTACGTGATAGTAAAATCTTGGTACGGGGAGACATTAATAGTTTGACAGAAAGAAAAAACAGCCTACATGGTTGTATGGAATTATGGATGACATTTTAAAACAAATCAAAATTGAAATTCCAAAAGAAACGTATTGAGTTGTTTGTTTGACAAAAACACGGGGAGATTCCTAGACAAACCCAGTTCCCACAAAACGAGGAAACTAAAGTCGGTCAAAAAAAACTTAGGTACCTAAGACTTCATGCAGGAACTCCAAATTCCCTATATGCAACCAAACAGAATAAACAATTTCTCATAAAATTATAATTTCATGGTGAACCAGACAAGCATTAAAATATCTTGCAGAGTTGCAGATATTGTTTGGTTCAATATAAGAGTGTAACCTGTGTTCCTGGGTCCCTCTGAATGCAATGATAATAGCATTGAGATCTTCAGCATACCCAACATATGCCTGCAGCGGATATACGATTTAAGTGCAATGTATGATTAAGTTTGATATACATGAAAAATACAGGCCCAGCTAAACAAATTGTCAGATGATAAAAATGTTAAAAATAAACCTACCTGCAAGCAATGCTGGATATCAACTATCAGCTCGATGATTTCAAATCCCTGTTACCAATTACCGTGACAAACACCCAATTAATATACAATCAAGATAGCAACAGAACCAATTTTTTAGCACAAATGCACAATGATAAATGATTAGAAGAACGTGTCGAATACTGAGAACCTCAGTCATGCCATTACATCTTGAGCATGTCCATGTAAATAGCTCTGTCAAATCAGACTCATACACCTGCGCCGATTAAAAGGCCGTACAATCAGATTATAAAGAAGCAAATCGTTTTAGGTGGAGACGTGGAGTAAACTCACGTAATATAAAACATCATTTAGACATTAGCACATTTCAAAGTTATCATATCTACATAGTTTGATGATGTCTAGAATCTAGATCCTTTACATCCCTAATTACTTAGTTTAACTGGTTGGTCATTTACTTACAGCAGCGTTATACCGGACCAATATCTGGGCAAGTGTATGATTGTAAAAAGGCGACTGCTCATCATCCTTGAATTTGAATTCTGTACCATTAAAAGAAAAAATTTCACTACAAATGACGATTAACTCCAACTCCATACATCGTCACTCCTAAACATCAGAAAATATGTATGACGCGCATCACGACCATAAGTATGACGGCATTAAACTACTGTCAACAAATACCAATTGTACGACTAACATTGCAAGTTAAAACACGTTCCGCCAACCAGTTGAAACAAACAACATACCAACTCAAATCAATCATTATAAATGTTTCGGAGATAAATATCCCCATTAAAACTGATGCGCTTCCGTCTTCCTGAAATCACTACTATAAATTTCAAATGAAACTTCGACCAAAATTACATTCGGGTACATCGGTATCAAATCTGCACTTTCAGAAATTACTCTTACAAATCAAGTTACATTCAACTTCATGTTTATAAGTATCAAGTGCAGGATTCAAACTCAAGTCATGAATATCACCCGTTGTAACATTTTTAGTTAAATTTTTTAGCCACACCCCCAAGATTTCCGGCCTTAACATAAATCCTTGTTCCGCCACTAATGTCTATGATAAAGCACCCAAGTAAATAAAAACGTGTTGCTCTCTCGTGGGACGACTAAAACAGGTCAAATAGCACCCCGTTTGAATAGATAGTACCCACTCTTTCTAGTGGGTCCATACAATTTGATCCATTTCCAATTCAAACGAATATGGTTAAGACCCAACCATCATATTAGGTGAAAATAGCAGATTCGAGATTTCAGCGTTTATAGTACATTGACAAGTCAATTTACTAAAACAACCTATTTTGATACTAGCATATTGACCGCAATCTACTTGGCATGCTGCAATTTTCACCCGAAAACAATCAAACTGTCCTATAATAATTTCCTGATAACCAAACCCGGAACTAAAATCGTTTGCTAATTTAATTTGATAATCAAACTCGCCGCTCTCTTAACCGTATTTTATCCGTTATTATAAATAGGCTTCCCGCGTTTGGCAAACAGAGCTGAATTACTGAATTAATACAGAAATTTGTTTATATATGGATTAGTTAGTTCAAGTAAATTAAAGCTAAGTTAGTCTGACATGCATCCGCCATTAAAGCCTTAAATTGATAGATACACAAATAAAAGTGAAGTGGTGGAGTAAGAGAGAATGGAAAGAAAGCGAGAAATTGAGATTACCTCGAGAATGAGAAACATTGAAGAAACATAGAAGAATGAGTAAGAAGGTGGTTAACCATGGACGTCGGTCCATACTGTGCAAGTTTTTTTGATAATTGAGTGGAAATTATAGGTTGAATTTGAAGTTGGTGATTCTCACAGAATAATGGAAGATGAAATCGGAAGTAGGGATGACCGAGTCACTCACTGACTAAGTACTCCACGTCTCCACCGGCACTACTCACCTCATCTGGGGTTGCTTCTCTGGATAAGGAACCTAAATTCAGTTACACGGACCCTCCTAATAAACCTTAGAACGGATCAATCAAAGGTTACCGCATGATTTGTCACTTGTTAGCCCATATTTGAACCGTCTTAAGGAAACAAGAATTTGTCACCTAGATTAAGCTCGCAAAATTCAACAACTTTTATTCTTTGTTTTTTTTCCCAACTGAAACGTGTGCACGTTGCAAATTTGAACTGGTTGGAGTGAAATCTATTAATTCGTATACTAAAACATCTAAATTTATCACGATATTATAGAATTAGTGTCTTTAAAAAAACGTCAGCTTTGTTTGAAATGAGCTTAAACACGTTATGGTTTGAGTAAACAAATCTTATCTTTTTATTTTTGCTGACATTAATAAACCCCCTTCTATAGTTCTGTCCACGCATTGTCTCCACTGACAGGGAGTGTGCACGCATGTTTAGAGATTGAGAAATGTATTCTATCGGTACACAATGGCAAAAAGAGCATTCAATTAAAATATCCTTGATAATAGCATCCACTAAATTGCTTTCGGTACCTCCATTAAACCTCGTCATGCCACATTAGACAACCGACGATCTTCTCTTGGACGACTTTGTCTCATCGTTTTGATACTGATGTTTTAAGATCGCAAGACCATACTAACTCTCCCTACCTTGTACTGGGTCTCAATTGCACAAATTTTCACAATTCACAATAAAACTATTGAGAATATCCCTAATACTGACTCTCCTAGTTTGTAGTTGTGTATCCCTACTATGTAGCTAACCATCCTTGTTTCTCTCTGTATATTTGACTCAATAGCTACTCTAGGTTACGGCAATAGCTAAGCCAACTCCTCACTATTGTAACTGTATATATTCTCATGATTAGCAATATACAAATCATTCATTCAATCATATATCTCTTTCATGGTATCAGAGCCATAATCGCTCCACCACTCTTCCCTTAATTTTTCTTTATCAAAACAGCCGAGCACTATGGCCAGTTCAGCTACAATCTTTGCCAATACCAATGACCCACAAACACCATTTGTCTCTGGGAATCTTGCTGGCATCACTGCCCTCACACCTTCCACTTACCGTGCTTGGTCTCGGCAAATATCCGACCTATTTTTTGGCTTCGACCTCCTCAAATACTTAGATGGAAGTCATCCATGCCCTCCTGCAAAAATTGAAACACAAATCAATGAAACCAAAACCATTGTTTCAAACCCTGCTTTTTCTACCTGGCTCCGTCAGGATGCACTTCTAAGTGCAGCCTTGTGTGGCACAGTTTCGCCAAATATAGTTGGTCACCTTGCTAGTTGTTCCAACTCGGCGGCTATTTGGTCCTCGCTTAAGGCGACCTATGCTAATCCTTCTCGGGGACACATACTCCAACTCAAGGATCGCTTAAAATCCATCGTCAAAAATGACCTCTCTGCCACTGATTACATGAATGAAATTCGGTCATGTGTCGATGATCTTGCTAATCTCGGGAAAGCTATGGATAACGAAGATATCGTTGTCGCGGTTCTTAATGGACTCGATCCTTCTGTATATCGCTCTCTTATTGACGCAATTAAGAATCGGGATGACCCTATTTCCTTTAACGCTCTTCATGAGCGTTTACTTCAATTCGACCTTTCTCTCAAACACACCAAACAATCTTCTGCCCCACTGCCTGCCTCAGTTCATGCTCACTACCACCAACGCTCCGCTCGCCAGAACCCTCGTTCTTCCTTCACCCCTCTCCTGCTACCAACTCCCAACACACAAACCGACACCGGCACTCCTCCTCCCTTCAAGGGGAAGTGCCAATGGTGTCATACCATTGGCCATTACCTTCAACTTTGCTCCATTTTTAAGTCCCTTCACCCGACCATTGTCGTCCCATCCCGCCCTCCACCTACATCTCGCCGTACCTCCACTACCCCTCGGGTTCATGCTGCTGCCCTCACCTCACCCCAATCCACTGAATGGCTCATAGACAGTGGTGCGTCTCATCATATCACCCATGACCTATCCAATCTCGCCCTCCATGCCCCTTATGACAGGACCGATGACTTGTTGATTGGTGACGGGTCACCTCTTCACATAGCCAACTGTGGTTCATTTCTAATTCCTACATCCTGCTCTTCTCTAATTTTTAATAATGTTCTTCATGCTCCATCTATTTCCCGAAATATACTCTCTGTCTCTCAGTTTTGCCTTGATAACAATGCTATTGCTTATTTCTCTTCTAATTTTTGTACTTTGCAGGACCAATCAACGAGTCGGGTTCTTCTTCGAGGACGACTTAAGGCCGGACTATATGTGTGGACATGACATAGGTCCACCCCGACGCGGCCACGCGCGGGTTTGGGGAGGCGAAT
The DNA here is from genome assembly GCA_958450325.1 of Agrostemma githago. Lineage (NCBI taxonomy): Eukaryota > Viridiplantae > Streptophyta > Magnoliopsida > Caryophyllales > Caryophyllaceae > Agrostemma > Agrostemma githago. The sequence goes on along the minus strand of OY288258.1, from coordinate 58,479,792 downwards.
GAAGGGTGTCGGGTATCGGGCCGGTTTCCTTCGGGTATAATATCGGTTTCTCGATGCTAAGTTTTATGCTTATGGGCGTGTGGGAATAATTGATGGTGTTTGATGATTGATGATTGATAATGAATGTAGATGAATCTATTTTGAGTTGTGCAAGGGGCTATTTATAGGGAGTTCCCGACCTTGGCTAGAAGAGGTGCTTCGGGTTTGAACTACCGCTTAGGATAGGAAACGTAAGAAGCTGAAAGGCATGAGAATTCCGGTTGCTTGTCGAAGAAGCAAGGGAACACGGCTGGAAGAGGGCTGCCCGGCCGAGTGTTTGCACTCGGTCAGGTGTTTGAATCGATTTTCGGATAGGATTCCTACTTGAGATCGAATTCCATGCTTAAACGGATTTGTTTAATATTTTGTGAAGCTGATTTTTTGTAGGATTGGAGTATGAATCAGCCGTGTGAGGTGTCACGGCTGACTCACGTGTCTCGGGAAAATCTTTGACCGGGTTTTGACTCGGTCGCTAAAAGATGGTTTTACCCCTGGTGTCAGAATCGACCCAAACTAGTCTTATTTGACTCGAAACGACCCACTGGGCCTGATTTTGAGGTTGGTTTTGTGAGATATGTACTCCATAATGAGCCCAAGCCAAATGCCAATGATTTTGAGCCCGTTTCTGAGTATTTAAAGCACGTTTGCGTCCGATCATCATCGGGTGTTTGTCGGAAACTGCTATAGACACCTGGCGGTCAAAATGTGGGTGTCTACAGAGCCCCCACTCTGAGTGAGGCTTGGACAAGGCGAAAGTCAGAGTAGCTAAGTCCAATCAAAGATTAAGACCTGGCAGACTTCCGGTCGGGTCGTTTAAGGTCGATTAGACCTGCGTAAAGGGCGCGCCGGCCGGAGACTAGAAATGTACCTGAGTTGATGATGATAACTCCGTGGGGAATCAGACTTGTCGTATAAGTCTATGCCGCTGGGGAGTTATGTGAATTGCGCGGTCTTGAATTGTACCTGTATAAGTTACATAAAATTTTGCATGCAACATGTAGGTGAAACAAATATGACTCGCGCTGGGGAATAAAAAATGATTTTTTCTTAGTTTTAAAATCGAAGTCCTGAAAGCAGCTCACGTGCTAGGAAATAGGTTTTCAAAACTGAAATGGGTAGAAAAGAAATTTGCAATTTAAATAGACCGAAATTTAACCTTGTCGAAAAGGGTTTTCTCAAATGGCTAAGTTTTGCAAATTTTAAAATGAGAATTTGAAGAGAGAGACCTATCGACAGACTCGACGCTGGGCGTGACCGGACGAGTTGACAGACATGACTGGACTCTCGAGGGGTTGGACCGTGACTCGGTAGGGGGGTGGGCCACCTAACAAGACTCTTAAGTTGCGCTATTCCGTAGCCTAGACGAGTGGCCACATGGTCGAACATCGAAGTGGGATAGATATGCTATACGGGGTTGCAGTAGTCTGTAATGAGACTGTTGTAGTCTAGTGCTCTCCTGATTTTTTGATTTTAGGGTACATTTCCAAAGTGGGTATTGCCTCGAGTCCTGACAGATTCTTGTCTTCGACTGAGCCGAGTACTAGGACACACTATAGAAAGGAGGCTAGATTTTTTGAATTTTATCTGGATTTTGTGAGTGGATGGAGGCTTCCTGCCTAAGAGAAGCCCCCAGGACGACAAAGCTAGCTATTAAGAACATGACGGTGTCGTGACCGGAATGATGGCGCTTTTTGAATGTGTGTCAATGTGGGTGGTTGTGCCTCTGTTGAAAGGCTGCCTACGTATTCACGTATAGTGAAATCAAACCATGCCGTAGTTCAGTGTCGGAAGATATATTATGATGCCTAGTCTAATAGGACTTCGTGTGTAACTAGCCATAGCAATGGTGTAGGCTAGGTGCATTCCCAGTGATGTCTTGATCAAAGGGCTAGAATGGTTAGGATATTGATCCTGTGACTGTGAGCGTTCTCCGGGGTAGCCCCCAGAGGTGGTGTGAACTATTTAGGCATGTTCTATGCTGACTACAAGTTGAATTCCCGTGTTTGGGGTTGGTAACTGGTTTGAATGAGAAGAATTGGGATGGGATTTTAACGAGTTCTGCTCTCGGGGATTTTAACGAGTTTTGCTCTCGGGGATTTTAACGAGTTTTGCTCTCGGGGATTTTAACGAGTTTTGCTCTCGGGATTGTGTATGATTAGGTAAGGGATTTGACGAGTTTTGCTCTCGGGTCTTTGACGAGTTTTGATCTCGGGTTTGCATATAGTGATTGTGAATTTTGTTATGTAAAGGGGAAGCCAGGTAAAATGGCTCGAACTTTGATCGGGATATGTTTGATGATGCGGGATCTGGTTTCCATGTCTGGCCCTAATGGTTAGGGGTATCCTATGGAGCTTGAATCCTCAAAATTCCGGGCTGTCTTTAGCCTGGGTCTCGGGAAGGTCTTGAGGGTTGTAATGTGGGAAGGCTAAATGTGGTGTTAGTTGACCAGCTTGACTGTTTCTCCCTTATTGGATGGTATGAGTATTGATCTTGAGTGGACCGTTGACCACGGTCATGGGCTTTTGAATATTTTTTGTTGGTTGACCTCTTAGCCCCGGTCATGGGATCTTCATTTGTGTTGACCGTTCTGGTCGTGGATGCTCTTTTTTATGATGGCCTGTTTTTTTGTTTTGGCCTTTTGCTTTTTTTCCTTTTTCATGGACTTTCGATTTCTTTTTTTTGTCCAGTTTTTTTTTAATGGCCTGCTTTTTGTTTTGGCCTTTTGCTTTTTTTCCTTTTTCATGGACTTTCAATTTCTTTTTTTTTTTCCAGTTTTTTTTTTAATGGCCTGCTTTTTGTTTTGGCCTTTTGCTTTTTTTTTTGATGGCCAGACTAACACCTAAGGTAGGGATTGGTCAGTCTTATTGGAGGTGTGTTTATTGTGGGAAATGAGCTTGCCTCCCGTCTTGAACCCCAAACTAGGAGACTACCTAGATTTGTCATAGGATTCGATACCGCTCCTGCTAAGGGTAGTTTTGTGGCTTTCTATGTCAGACATAGAACATGTAAAGGAAAACACAGGTCTCGATTTCCTGCAGTCATTATAGATGTGCCTGTAATAGTCACGTGCATGTGCTCACAGTGTATGACGGTGTTCATCATGTTCTCGGAAACACATAAAGAAAGTATATATGAGAAAGAATATTGAAAGCTGATTTTATTGAATTTTGAAAAAGAGGACAGAATACAACTGACTCTGACTTTGCCTTTGACTTTGACTTTGACTTTGGAAGAAATAGCACATCCTAGACTCGGACTCAGACTCGGACTTAAATCAAATTCAGACTCTCGGATGATGTTGTCAATCCAGCTTCTAAGGACTCAAGCTGATGTCCAGTATAGCCTTCAGTAGAAACTTCACCCAGATCTTCATTATGTCGAAGATCGTCTTCAATCCTAATGCCCATTTCGGTAAGCACTGCAAAGTTGGAAATGTCGGCATACCTAAGATGGATGCGGTAGGAAGGTAGGAGGTTATTGATGAACGCCTCCACTAGTGTCTTCTCGTTGGGCTTGTCTACCAACTTCACACTTTCGGCCCTCCACCTTTGAAGGTACTTGGTGAAACCTTCCTTGGGCTCTTGGGCCATGATTTCCAAAGTACGCATCGTGGTCTGGATCTCGGTATTATCGGCATAATTCCGAGCGAATTCCGTCGCCACGTCATCCCAAGTCTTGTACTTCTTGGGGTCAAGCCTGTAGTACCAGGCTTTCGGATGCTTCTCGAGGGAAGCAGCGAATAGGTGCTTAAACATAGTGGATTTCACCCCCTTGATAGCCATGAACTCCTTGAAAGCCCGGATATGTACTACCGGGTCTTCAGTCCCGTCGAACATTGGTAGGCCCGTCAGGTTGAGGTAAGCGGGCAGCTCGTCGGTCAAAGGTGAATAGGAACGAGCATTTTCCGTATGGATTGAATTGTTGGTCGACAGGTGGACCTGTTCCTCCAGCTTGCGGACTGCGTTGGCCAGTTCAGCTATGGGCCCAGTGGTTTCATTCCCGACCTTAGGAGTCCTTTGTTCCAAGGCACTCAAACGGGTGGCAATGGCGGTTTGGTCTCCCCTTATCTGGTTCAGTTGATCTTGGATCTTGGCCAACGAGGCGGTCAATTGATCAATGGAGTCCTTAGTCATGGTTCAGGTGAAGGGCGGCCTGTCTGTAAGAATACCGCGTAATCAGGAAAGTTGCTTCGGAACTCAAATTCACCAAGGCATAGGAAATAACGCGGGGGGAGAGACGACTCCAGTTTGGCTCGGGTTAGACTCTCCTAAGACAAATGTGTAGGATATGATCCTCGGAGTGACCGTGATTAATCGCTCCGTCGGAGAATAGCCCCCAAGTGAGGCTAAGGACTCAGATAGGACTCAGATGGTGTGGCATCTAAGTGGCTCGAAAGTGGGGTACGTGAGACACGTGTAAAACATGACCCTTAGAGCAACCGTGATTGACCGCTCTGATGAAGGGTAGCCCCCAAGTGGGATCGAAAATTTGTTAAGACTCGAGTGTCGGACGAGTGACCCTTAGACGTAAGGGTCACGGACCTTTTGTTATAGGGCTATGCCTTGTAAAAGGTTGACTCGGAAAAGACACTTAGACGGGTGACTTGTGAAAGGTGGGTCTCCTTTAGGATCCAGCCGTGTGGGCTGGGCCCTGTTCAAAAGGAGGTTCACGTGAGACATTCCCCAGACTTTTAGACTCGATTGTGTAGACGGGCCGACCCTTGTAGGAGTATGTCCTACGTAGGTGGGCCTTGCCTTAGTATAATAAGGCGGACTGGGATAGGGAGGAAATCCGTGATATAAGATCGACGGAGTTTCGACGCTAGAAGACTCGACGACTTACGACATGACCCGACACTGCTAAATACGGGAAGTCCTAAGAAGAGGAAGGTTTTGAAATATGATTTTTGAAAGCCCGAGTAAAATCGGGGAGAGGAGTCCGGCCCTTTTTTCCGAAAAAGAAAACGGAAAGGCGGACCAGGGACGGTTTTGAAAAGTTTCGAAAATATTTTCGAGTTTTGAAGTGGGCGTAATACCGACTAAAAATAGGCTATTTTGAGTAAAATCGTGGATCCTAAATTCGGTATATGTCCCGGGTTTTGAAATTGGATATTTTGAATAGGATGCTATTTTGAAAAAAGATGGTTTTTGAAAAACGACTTGTAAATCAGGTAGCACGTAGTCATGGAAACAGTATAACGACGTCATGTATGCTCTAATTCTAAGTCTCGGTCAGTCTGAAAGGGTCTATACCAGTGTACACAGCCTATCGAGAATCGGGGCGGACTTCCTAAGTCGAGTTGAGCTTAGAACATGCCGTAAAACCCATACGAATCGGCTAATGGACACCTTCGACATATCCAATTTGGACTACATCGATAGTATAGTGGGACGTCGGTCACCAGTACCGGCCCGGGAAAATATGGGGTTATGCATGAACCGTAAAACTAAAACGCGTATTGTACTAGTCAAACGATTTCTATTCGAGTCTCACCCTGAGGATGCTGAAGGTCAGTAACGTATCAGCTAATCCCCAGCGGAGTCGCCAAATTGTGGACATGACAAAGGTCCACCCCGACGCGGCCACGCGCGGGTTTGGGGGAGGCGAATGAAGGGTGTCGGGTATCGGGCCGGTTTCCTTCGGGTATAATATCGGTTTCTCGATGCTAAGTTTTATGCTTATGGGCGTGTGGGAATAATTGATGGTGTTTGATGATTGATGATTGATAATGAATGTAGATGAATCTATTTTGAGTTGTGCAAGGGGCTATTTATAGGGAGTTCCCGACCTTGGCTAGAAGAGGTGCTTCGGGTTTGAACTACCGCTTAGGATAGGAAACGTAAGAAGCTGAAAGGCATGAGAATTCCGCTTGCTTGTCGAAGAAGCAAGGGAACACGGCTGGAAGAGGGCTGCCCGGCCGAGTGTTTGCACTCGGTCAGGTGTTTGAATCGATTTTCGGATAGGATTCCTACTTGAGATCGAATTCCATGCTTAAACGGATTTGTTTAATATTTTGTGAAGCTGATTTTTTGTAGGATTGGAGTATGAATCAGCCGTGTGAGGTGTCACGGCTGACTCACGTGTCTCGGGAAAATCTTTGACCGGGTTTTGACTCGGTCGCTAAAAGATGGTTTTACCCCTGGTGTCAGAATCGACCCAAACTAGTCTTATTTGACTCGAAACGACCCACTGGGCCTGATTTTGAGGTTGGTTTTGTGAGATATGTACTCCATAATGAGCCCAAGCCAAATGCCAATGATTTTGAGCCCGTTTCTGAGTATTTAAAGCACGTTTGCGTCCGATCATCATCGGGTGTTTGTCGGAAACTGCTATAGACACCTGGCGGTCAAAATGTGGGTGTCTACAATATGTATGGGAAAAACCGAGTGTCACCCCCTCAGTTCACCTCACCTCTACCGTGTCATCTCCAAATTGGCACCATATCCTAGGTCATCCCTCTTCTTCAATAATTAGTTTTATTTCTAAAATTGCTAATTTCCCGATTTCCTGCCAGTCACAGCATTGTAATGCGTGTTCCACGCATAAAAGTCATAAGCTTCCATTTGCTTTAAATTCATTGTCGTCTAATAAACCACTTGAACTTATTTATTCTGATGTTTGGACTTCACCTCTTCTGTCTGTTGATGGGTTTAAATACTATGTTATCTTTGTGGATCACTTCACCCGATATACTTGGCTCTACCCTCTTAAAAAGAAATCTGATACCTCCAATGTGTTTACTCGCTTTCATGCCCTCGTCGAAAAATATTTTAACTTACCCATAATACAAATATTTTCAGACAACGGTGGGGAATACCTTAAACTTACTCCACCTATCACCACTGACGGGATTACTCATCTCACTTCTCCTCCCCATACCCCCGAACACAACGGCATTGCTGAGCGTCGCCATCGTCTGATCGTCATATCGTCGAAACCGGCCTCGCTCTACTCACTCATGCTCACATTCCCGTCACTTACTGGTCCTACGCCTTTGTCACAGCAGTCTACCTTATCAACCGTATGCCAACTCCGGTCCTAAATCACAACACCCCATTCACCCGTCTCTTTGGGCATGAACCCAATTCTCGTAAGCTTAGGAGCTTCGGTTGCTTATGCTACCCGTGTGTAGACACCCGCATTTTTGACCACTAGGTGTCTATGGCAGTTTCCAAAAAACACCCGATGATGATCGGACGCTAACGTGTTTCTACGCGCTCGGATACGGGCTCAAATCCAATAATCGTTGGCTAACACACTTACGGAGTACAAATCTCACAAAATCAACCTCAAATCCAGGCCCAGTGGATCATTCCGAGTCAAACAAGACTAATTTGGGCCAAAACCGACACGGGAAATAAAACCGACTTTTTACAATTGGGTTAACCCCGGTCAAAGTCGCTTCCGAGACACACAAAACAACCCATCAATCATCAAAAGCCCAGGTCAAGCACAAAAAACCATCAAAGTCAAAATCACGGTCCAAAGTCAACGGACCTGCGCGATCCAGTTGGGCCACTCGATCGAGTGACCCACCCACTCGATCGAGTGGGCTTGTTTTAAGCCCGACTGCAGGCTTCACGGGCCACTCGACCGAGTTAGCCCTTTACTCGGTCGAGTAACCCTAATTCGGGTGCCCTAGCCTTGCCTATATAAGCAACCCTCATGCAACACATAACACAACTTTTTCGAAACCCTAGAGCAATCATACACACACACTACGTCTTTACAAACCCTAATCGACCCTAAGCAACCCTAAGCAATTCGATAGTAGCAAAAACCCTAAAACCTAGTTTTAGGAACCAATCCCGAGGCACCATAACTTAAACTACATAAAACCTCGAAGACTCTTGTGTTGAAGCCACGGTTACGAGTCCGCGCCGAGACAAGAACATGTAGGTTGAGGGTGTCCAAAACCCTTCTCTTCTCCTTCTCTTCATCTCGTCATCTTCTTCTTCCTTTTTTTCTCGTTTTTTTATTATTTTTTTTTACTATTATTCCGTTCGTCGCATCATAATATTGATAATAACTAGTATAAAACATTAAAATACTTATCGATTTGTGTCGAATAAGAAGGATATCGGAATAAGGAAACCCGAATATACAAGTGTACTGCACACAGCGTTGCCGGTCGCTTATTCCGATACCCCGACTATTTGATTATTGAGATAAGTTAACTTAAACAATAATCCGTTTTTATTTTTGTAGTCGTCATCATCCATCTTGCATCCATCAATTTTCAAATCAATTTTAATAAGGGTCGAGACCCGTTGACACGGATCCGACGTCACAATCCCTAGGGATTTATTTCGATGTCGGAGAAGTCGAGGGAATCAAGTCTTTTTATTATTTATTTAATCAAAGAGTCAATTTTTCTAAATCGCATTAAATCAATTTAAGGCAATTTCCGTTGATGCTAAAATAATTGTCAAAACAATTCGTTAGAATTATGGCATTATTAAACGTGGAGAAAATTTAATCATATCACAACCACTACAAGAAAAACTGTCCCGGGCGTCCACCTGATTGGCGTCCTGGGCATACGGACGCCTACATGGCGTCTGAAAAGTCAGCCGGGCGTCCGCAATCGGACGCCAAACTTGGCGTCCGACTGAAGGTGGGGACGACAAAATTGAGGACGAAAGGGCGTCCACAGGCGGACGCCATTTAACCCAAATGGCGTCCACTATCGGACGCCATATTCTGCCGAAATGGCGTCCACATGTGGCGTCCGATAGTGGACGCCCGTCGTCTTCAATGTGGCGTCAAATAGCCGCTCACCCCCCTCTCCCCCTTCACTTGTTAAAAAAAAAAAATTCTCTCTACACTCTCCCTCTACGCTCGCCGACCCCAAATAGCATTCCTCTCCCACTTTTCATCCTTTATTCCTAATTTTGGTACGTTTTCTTAGTTTATTTCGTTTCTATTCATTATAATTAGTTCGTATTCTCCATTGTTAGCGTTATTTATTGATAATTTGTTAGTTAATTTCGTCTAGGTCTAAATTTCGATTAGGTTGATTAGTTTAGGCTAAGTTCGATTAGGTTGATTAGTTTATCCCAAATTCGCTAAGTTAGATTATTTTTGCCCATCGTTATTTTGACTAGGGTTTGATCAATTTGGTTGAATTGAGCTAGAATGACCTCTAGGGCCTTCCGTGAGGTTTTGTATGACTTGAGACGGACCAAAAGGTGTCGTAATAATGCCGGATTTTTCCGAAACCACTTCTATCCTGATCGGGGTTGTAAATAGGTGTTAGCGGCGCTTTCGGAATTTTGATATCTGTATCCGAAAATTTGACCCTTTGTTGACCTGTTTAAGCTGCTTCTGTGTGACCTAAGCCATGAATTGTTGTGTTTTGTTCGGTTGAATTGGGATTACATTGATAAATTAGCTAGGGTTTTTGTAAATTGGGATTAAATTGTGATTAAATTCGGTGACTAATTTTTGTAAGGTCAATTAATAATTAATACTGACATTTGCAAATAAAAAATTGGGTTTACTAAATTTTTGTAAGGTCAATTCTAAATTAATAAGACATTTGGGTTTATTTCGACGTATTAGTTAGAGAAATGAAGTTTAAGTTGAATGGTGATTAAATATTCGTTTAGTAAGTTATAAATTAAAGTAGGGAAATTAAACTTTAATATGTTATATATATTTTTTGAACATAGAAAATGAAGAGAATTGAACGGAAATGGATGTACGAGGGAAGACTTGATAAGAAGAGATGTCCAACCGTCGAATTTTTGAGGGGTGTTGAGTCATTTGTCGAGGTCGCTAAAAAGTCGGTAGACTACGCATCGAGGGGGGAGGTTAGGTGTCCGTGTACTAAATGCAAGAACCTAAAATTTCTTGAGGTCCTTGTAGTGAAGGAACATGTCATCTATAGTGGTTTTTCACCCGATTACTATTATTGGATTTGTCATGGTGAGTCATCTCAGTCTGAGGGAACCGAAAACCATCAAGATGAGGGGGGATTGAGAGGTATGATAGTTGATGTTGTAGAGTGCAACTTGTTTAACTCACCTAACCCACGAGACTCACCTAGCCCACGAGACTCACCCAACCCACAAGATTCACCTAACCCACAAGAGCCTAACCCACGAGCAAAGGCGTTTTTTGACATGTTGGAAGCTTCGGAGAAACCGTTATACGGAGGGTGCGATGTGACTTTGTTAGAAGTCGCGTCTATGGTAGTTAGCCTTAAATGTGAGTAATCAATTTTAGTTAGTCTATGGTATTTTTTTTGAGTAATCAATTTTAACAAATAAACAATCTAACTTCAATCTTTCACTGTATTAAATAATATATTGGATCGTCATATTTTAGGGGAGGCGTTGGAGAGATGGATTGCCTACCACGATAAGAAAGACTTTAAGGTGAGGTCTGAAATTGGCCGAAGGAACAAGTTGGCGAACTGTGACCATGAGGGCCACGCAAACCCGACACATCATCGGGGTTCTCAGTCTTCTTTCACTCGTGTCAAGAAAGTATGATTTCTACTAATTAATACCGTACTCTTCCTTGAATAATCGTAAACTACGTTTGCATAATTTATATTCGCCTAACGTTCGTACTCATTTAATAGCTGCGTGCTGAGCTCGGGAGGGAGCCAACCGCGGCGGAGATATTCTACGATATGCATGGGCAGACCGATGAAGAAGGGACTACCTTCAAGTCGAAAAAGGATCAGGCGACCTGGGTGAGTACTAAATCGACTGTAGGTGGTGGATAACTATCTTCAATAATTTTATCTAATAATAACTTAAATTGAAATCGTTCTTCTGTACGCAGGACGCCTACCAAGAAGAGCTGGCGAGACTCGAGGCTGACCCTGATGTTGAGGAAGTCGACCCAAATGCTACTTGGTTCAAGGTCATCAAGGGTTACAAAAAAGGAAGTGTGTACGGTGTAGGAAATGCACACGGTATGTACTTCACACCTCCCACATTGCGTCTGAGCACCTCCACACAAATGGAGTACACGCCGGCAGGATCTCAGCAGCCCGATCCGGAGAAGAAGCAAATGAAGGAGCAGCTGACAGCGCAGCAACAGCAACTGAAGGACCAGGCAGAACACATCAAGAGAATTGAGGAACAGATGGCCATGTTTCAGGCCGTGCTTCAGAAATGCAACCAAGGTCCTCCCCCACCCCCTCCAGATGACAGAGACCCCTTTAGCGGGGGTGGCGGTAACTCTGGTGCTGCAGCTAGCTTCACAGTTAGTTGATTGTTTTTTGTTGTTGTTGTTTAAACTGTATATACGGATTATGTACGTTCGAACTAGTTTAGAATTGTGTACCTTCAAACCGTATGTTCAATCTTTTTATATAAGTTTTTTCAGCATAAATGAGTCGAGAGATGAACTCTTTTGGTTGACTGAGAGTGACTGTGGTTGCGGTATTGTGGATAGTCGACACTTGTGGTTGGTTGAGAGTTGGTTGTGGTTTATTTTGCAGGTTTTGGCTAAACATTGAACGCATGTTTACGGTCATCCAGCAGCGTAAATAGCGTCCAATAACGGACGCCAGGGGAATCTGAAATGGCGTCCGACTGTGGACGCAAAGTCTCCCTGGGTGGCGTCCACAGTCGGTCGCCAACTCAAGGAACATGGCGTCCGACTGTGGACGCCACCCAGGGAGACCTGGCGTCCACAGTCGGACGCCACCCTTGGCGTCCATTGTCGGTCGTCAATTCCCGCGGCGTCCGATAGTGGACGCCCGGTTTGAAAATGGGCGACCGGTCGTGGCTTCCTCTTTCTGGCGTCTGTTTGTGGACGCCCGGATCATTATAACGTCCACTGACGGACGTCACTGGGTGGACGCCTGGGGCATCTTTTCTTGTAGTGAACAATCAATTCAAAGCAATCTTAAACCGATTTTAAAATCAATGCAATTTTCACAAACGAATTGTAATTCGTACAGAGGGCACTCGACCGAGTGCCTAGCCCACTCGGTCGAGTGGCACCTCAAAATCGAACCAGAACGCTTTTCACGACCACCACTCGGTCGAGTCTCACAGTGACTCGATCGAGTGGCCACGTACTCGACCGAGTTGGTCAATAACTCGGCCGAGTACGGTCTTAGACGTAAAATAGAAGCTTTTTTTAGGGTCCACTCGATCGATTCCATCGACCACTCGATCGAGTAGCCTCATAACGACCAAAACGCGAGTCGTACATTCTTCTATTTTTCAAACTCGATAGTATTTTGCGACTTAGGTCAACACGTGCTTAATTAATCACGTGTATACTATATTTTCAAAACATACATCATCATATTTGCATCTTTTCATCTCATTTATTATTTGCACCAACTGTTATTATTCGTTATATCATTACATCGTTTACTAACGCGTTTGTTATTTCTTTTGTCAATTTAATTCTTGTTCGTTTATTGTACTAAATGAATCCACATGCTAAAATTCCACTTTGACGTAGAATTAATTGCATTAAATTGACATAGAAACCCACTTTTCAATTTCATTCACATGCCTAGGAAAAACAATGTTTGCATAAGCATTTTTCCCGTTTAACTAGCACGCGTATTATAAAGTCACTCGAGTTCTTAGTAGAGGCCGCTAATGTTCGGGCGGGGTTGGGTGTCCTTTGTGGGCTTCCCAACACGTACCCTCACCCCTTACTCAGAACCTCGGTTTCCGGATGCCCGAAACTGTTGGCGCACGAGAGTCATTCAATACACGATATCCGATAATGTCGGTATCGGTATCAAATGCAAAGGGACGAGCCCAATAAACTCTGACATCGGAAATGGGCCGTATTTTGTATACGGCTCACTATGTCATAGAGTGGGCTCGAATGGTTCCGAATAACCACAAAATTCGGTGGCGGCTCCACATAGACCTAAATTTCAATTCGATCCATTCTCATATGGAAATTCATTCGCCTACCCAAACTCGCGCGTGGCCGCGTCGGGGTGGACCTATGTCATGTCCACACCGTGGCTCCGTCCATACACATCTCACAAGCTTGACCCTAAATCTCGACCCTGTATTTTCATTGGGTATTCGGCAACCCAGAGTGCCTATCACTGTCTTGACCCGTCAACAAACAAAATCTTCACATCTCGTCATGTCCAATTCATCGAGACAAATTTTCCATTTCCCTCCTTATATCCCTCAGCCACCACAAATATTCCCTCTCCCACCCCTGACTCTTGGTGTTCATTCAATCTCACCATACTATCTCCTCCAGAACCCGCCCCCATCTCACATGAACCACAACCCCTCAGAGTCTATACTCGTAGAGCTCGTCCTCCCGTTCCCGAGTCTTCCCCGAGTCCACCCACACCCTCCAGCCCTCACACCCCAACGCGTTCACCCACCACGTCCCCCTCCAACTCCTCCGAGTCCGAGATGGGACCTTCCTCAACCTCTGTTGACGAACCCACTTCCGCCTCCTCCTCTCCTGCCACCGTCTCCCCGTCTCCTCCTCCTCCTCCTCGTGTCACTACCCGCCTCATGAAAAAAATTCGAGTTCCCAACCCCAAATATGCTGCCCTAGTCCAGCTTCCCACCTCCAACTCCCCCCCGGTCACACTTAAATCTGCCCTCGCCGATCCAAATTGGCAATCTGCTATGGACGCCGAGCTCACCGCTCTTCACAAAAACAATACCTAGACCTTAGTTCCTCCTAATCCCTCTCTTAACGTCGTCGGTTGCAAATGGGTATTCCATATTAAATACAACCCCGATAATTCTATAAACAAATATAAAGCTCGCTTGGTAGCTAAAGGATTCCATCAGCGTCCCGGGGTTGACTACTCGGAAATATTTAGTCTCGTCGTTAAGCCCGTAACAGTTCGTCTTATCCTCACTCTAGCCCTGACTCGTGGTTGGTCCCTGCGACAGCTCGACATCAACAATGCCTTCCTCCAAGGTAAATTAACTGAAACTGTTTACATGTCACAACCTCCCGGTTTTTGTGATCCGACAAATCCCACTTATGTCTGCAAACTATCCCGTGCTATCTACGACCTCAAACAGGCACCTCGTGCCTGGTATACTGAACTAAAGACTTACCTTATTTCCTATGGCTTCACACAATCTCAATCCGATCCCTCTTTATTCCTTCTTCACCACATTCAGACTCCTATTTACCTGTTGGTCTACGTCGACGATATCATCGTCACTGGACCCACATCAACCTTCCTCACCACCTTCTTTGAAGCTGCCTGTCGCTTTTTACTCAAGGATCTCGGTTTCCCGTCATACTTTCTCGGAATAGAAGTTTCCCCAACCCCATCTGGCCTTCGTCTTACCCAAACGAAATATGTACACGATCTTCTCACCCGCTTTGCCATGCTTGATAGCAAACCAGCAAGCACACCCATGACAGCTTACCCACCCCTTCTCCACTCAACCGGCCAATCCATCTCAAACCCCACCGACTATCGAACCCTTAACGGTAGTCTTCAATACCTTTCCTTAACCCGTCCCGATATTGCATTTTGTGTCAATAGGCTTGCTCAATTTATGCAGGATCCTCAAGAGTCTCATTGGACGGCACTAAAACGATTGCTTCGTTATCTTAAAGGTACCCTCCGAATTGGTATTAATTTATATAGCTCTACTCCGCTATCACTACATTCCTTTTGTGATGCAGATTGGGCGGGCGATAAAAATAACTACATTTCCACCACCGGGTTCATTGTTTACCTCGGTCGCAACCCTATTTCATGGTCGTCGAGAAAGCAACAATCTGTTGTCCTTTCAACTACAGAGGCCGAATTTAGGGCCGTCGCTACTGTCACTACAGAACTAATGTGGCTACGGTCTCTTCTTGCTGAGCTCAAATGTGTCGTGATTGCTCCCCCAGTTATTTATTGCGATAACCTTGGAGCAACTCACTATGCGGCCAATCCCGTTTTTCACTCTCGCATGAAACACGTTGCATTGTCCTTTTATTTTGTTCGAGAACAGGTACAGCGTGATCAACTTCGTGTTCAACACATCTCAAGTGATGACCAACTAGCAGATGCTCTCACTAAACCGCTTCCACGTCCTAAACTCGAACCTATTTTACGCAAGATCGGTCTTTCCGTTGGAACGTCCGACTTGAGGGAGCATATTGAGAATATCCCTAATACTGACTCTCCTAGTTTGTAGTTGTGTATCCCTACTATGTAGCTAACCATCCTTGTTTCTCTCTGTATATTTGACTCAATAGCTACTCTAGGTTACGGCAATAGCTAAGCCAACTCCTCACTATTGTAACTGTATATATTCTCATGATTAGCAATATACAAATCATCCATTCAATCATATATCTCTTTCAAAAACGATATTAGCCGCTTTGCACCCAACCCTAAAAGCCAGGTACTATTATTAAGATGTTAAGATGTTTGAGGTGCCTATAATTTGGGGTTGCATGGTGTGGTAGTACTTCACGAAGATCAAGATTTGAGTAGTATCGGTGTTCATAATCCACAATAGTACGATATCAACCTCATTGTGTGAAATCAATACTACGGAGTATATTATTACGGTATCTTCTATCACTTACGAATTTATTACTGAGTTTCTTCTAAAAAAGGCCACGTACTATTATAGTTGTCAGTGCTATTCTATTTTTACATCGCCAATGCCATACACGAGTTTACACCCTAACAACTCTAACCATATCTGGCATATCACGTTCGTTTTCCACCGAATAACCGTTGGCTATCTATAATTCCATCTTGCAACTCCCATGAGTTCCGAAAACGATAATTCCCATCCAAATTATTTTATTGTGAGAGTTTGTGGACATGACATAGGTCCACCCCGACGCGGCCACGCGCGGGTTTGGGTAGGCGAATGAATCTCCATATGAGAATGGATCGAATTGAAATTTAGGTCGAAGTGGAGTCGCCACCGAATTTTGTGGTTATTCGGAACCATTCGAGCCCACTCTATGTCGTAGTGGGCCGTATACTAAATACGGCCCATTTCCGATGTCAGAGTTTATGGGGCTCGTCCCTTTGCATTTGATACCGATACCGACATTATCGGATATCGTGTATTGAATGACTCTCGTGCGCCAACGGTTTCGGGCATCCGGAAACCGAGGTTCTGAGTAAGGGGTGAGGGTACGTGTTGGGAAGCCCACAAAGAACACCCAACCCCGCCCGCACATTAGCGGCCTCTACTAAGAACTCGAATGACTTTCTAATACGCGTGCTAGTAAAGCGGGAAAATGATATGCAAAGATTTACTTTCCCTAATCATGCGAATGGAATTGAAAAGTGGGTTTCTATATCAATTTAATGCAACTAAAATTAACGTCGAAGTTGTATTTTAGCATGCGGGTTCATTTAGTACAATAAACGAATAATAATTAAATTGACAAAAGAAACAAAAAAACGCGTTAGTAAACGATGTAAAGAAACGAATAATAACGGTTTGCAACTATTGAATTGAATTGAAAAGATGCAAATATGAGGATGCACGATTTGAAAAGATAGTATACATGTGATTAATTATACGCATGTTGACCTAAGTCGTAAAATACTATCGAGTTTGAAAAATAGAATAATGTACGACTTGTGTTTTAGTCGTTGTGAGGCTACTCGCTCGAGTGGTGATCGTGATTAGCATTCTGACTTGATTTTGAGGTGCCACTCGACCGAGTGGGCTAGGCACTCGGTCGAGTGCCCTCTGTACGAATTAAGATTCGTTTGTAAAATCGTGTTTTATGTCGAAAATCGTTTTAAATTGATTATTGAGATGTGATTAAATTTTCTCCGCGTTAATAATGTCATAATTCTAAAGAATTGTTTTGACAATTATTTAGCATCAACGAAAATTGCCCTAAATTGATTTAATGCGATTTAGAAAGATTGACTCTTTGATTAAATAATAAAAAAACTTGATTCCCTCGACTTCTCCGACATCGATAAATCCCTAGAGATCGTGATGTCGGATCCGTGTCAACGGGTTTCGACCCTTGTTAAAGATTGATTTGAAAATTGATGGATGTAAAGATGGATGATGATAACGAGAAATAATAATGAATTATTGTTTAAGTTAACTCATCTCAATAATCAAATAATCGGGGTATCGGAATAAGCGACCGGCAACGCTGTGTGCAGTACACTTGTATATTCGGGTTTCCTTATTCCGATATCCCTCTCATTCGACACAAATTGATAAGTATTTTAATGTTTTGATGCTAACAATATTATCGATATTATGATGCAATAATGATAACGAGGTAAATAATAAAAATCGTAATAGTAATAATAATAATAATAATAATACTAAACATAATAATAATAATAATAATAATAATAATAATAATAATAATAATAATAATAATAATAATAATAATAATAATAATACTAAACGTAGTAGTAATAATAATAATAATAATAATAATAATAATAACAATAATAATAATAATAATAATAATAATAATACTAAACGTAGTAGTAGTAATAATAATAATAATAATAATAATAATACTAAACGTAGTAATAATAATAATAATAATAATAATAATAATAATAATAATACTAAACGTAATAATAATAATAATAATAATAATAATAATAATAATAATAATAATAATAATAATAATAATAATAATCGTAGTAATAATAATAATAATAATAATAATAATAATAAAACAAAAAAAGGAATAAAAAAGGAGATGGATGATGAGAAGAAAAGGGAAAGGAGAACGAAGTTTGTCACCCTCAACCTACATGTTCTTGTCTCGGTGCGGACTCGTAACCGTGGCTTTAACACAAGAGTCTTCGAGGTGTATGGAGGCTAAGTTGTGGTGGCTCGGGTTTGATTCCTAAAACTAGGTTTAGGGTTTTTGCTAGTGTAAACTAGGTTTAGGGTTTTTGCTAGTGTAAACTAGGTTTAGGGTTTTTGCTAGTGTAGAATTGTTAGGGTTTTGAAGTGTGTATAGATAATTGTCCTAGAGTGTACTAGGGTTTTTGTGTAGATGTGTAAGATGATTGTCCTAGAAGGTACTAGGGTTTTTAGGGTTGTGAGAAGTTGTCAAAAAGTGTTGAAGATGTGTGCATGGGGGTTGCTTATATAGGCAAGGCTAGGGCACCTTGGTGTCTAGGGTTTTGTGCCTTGACGGACTTGATTTGATGGCCCGTTTGGAGGTGGACCGTGGGTGAGCTACTCGTAAACGGCTTTGACCGAGTTTTAATCCGGTCGCTAAAAGTCGGTTTCATTTCCGGTGTCGGTTTTGACCCAAATTAGTCTTGTTTGACTCGGGATGATCCACTGGGCCTGGATTCGAGGTTGATTTTGTGAGATTTGTACTCCATAAGTGTGTTAGCCAGCGATTAATGGGTTTGAGCCCGTATCCGAGCGCATAGAGACATGTTAGCGTCCGATCATCATCGGGTGATTTTTGGGAACTGCCATAGACACCTGGCGGTCAAAATGCGGGTGTCTACAGAGCCCCCACTCTGACTGAGGCTTGGACAAGGCGAAAGTCAGAGTAGCTACCAAGCCCGTTAAGACCTGGTAGACTTCCGGTCGGGTCGTTTATAGTCCGTTAGACTCGCGTGGAGGGCTCGCCAGCCGCAAGACAGAAATCATACCTGAGCTTGATGATTGTACTCCGTGGGGAATTTGGGCTTGTCGCGTAAGCCCTGGGTGTGCCTGTGTGTTGGCCCATCCCGTGCTATCCCGAAAAATGCCGCTGGGGAGATTCGATTGGCTTGCATGCTTTGCTTGAGTCGTACCTGTATAAGCTACATAAAATGCATGCAACACGTAGGTAGTAAAATGACTCGTGCTGGGGAGAATGATTCTTGAATTTTTGAATTTTTGAATTTGAAATCCTGAAAGCAATCACGAGCTAGGTTTTCAAAATGGAAAGGGATATAAAAGAAATTCGCAATTTAAATAGACTGAAATCTGACCTTGTCGAAAAAGATCTTTTTTTTCAAATGGCTAAATTTTGTAAATTTCAAAGTGGAATTTGAAGAGAGGGGCCTATCGACAGACTCGACTCTGGACACGATAGGACGAGTTGACTGACACGGACTTGACTCTCTAAGGGTTGGACCGTGACTCGATAGGGATGTGGGCCGCCTAACAAGACTCTTAAGTTGTGCTATCCCGTAGTCTAGGCGAGTGGCAACACGTTCGTACATCGAAATGGGATAGATATGCTATGGGGGGATTGCAGTAGCCTGTAATGAGACTATTTTAGTCTGGTGCCCTTCTGGATTTCCTATTTTAGGATACATTTCCAAAGTGGGTATTGCCTCGAGTCCTGACAGATTCTTGTCTTCGACTGAGCCGAGTACTAGGACACACTACAGAAAGGAGGCTAGATTTTTTGTTGGATTCATCTGGATTTTGTGAGTGGAAGGAGGTCTTCTGTCTAAGAGGAGCCCCCGGGACAACAAAGCTAGCTACTGAGAACATGACAGTGTCGTGACCGGAATGACGGTGCTTTTTGATCATGTGTCAATGTGGGTGGTTGTGCCTCTGTTGAAAGGCTGCCTACGTATTCACGTGTAGTGAAATCAAACCATGCCGTAGTTCAGTGGATTGAGAGATATATTATGGTGCCTAAGCTAGTAGGACTTTGTGTGTAACTAGCCATAGCGACAGTGTAGGCTAGGTGCATTCCCAGTGATGATTTGATCAAAGGGCTTGAATGGTTAGGATATTAATCCTGTGACTGTGAGCGTTCTCCGGGGTAGCCCCCCAGAGGTGGTGTGAACTATTTGGGCATGTTCTATGCCGACTGCAAGTTGAGTTCCCGTGTTCGGGGTTGGTAACTGGTTTGGATGAAATTTTAACGAGTTTTGTTCTCGGGATTTTAACGAGTTTTGTTCTCGGGATTTGATGTATTTGGGGATGTGGTGCTAGGAAGTAAATGGCCTTGACGACTCGAAATCTGGAGCTCGGTTCTGTGGAGCTAAGGCTTCGAGAGCCGGTTTGATAATGAAGTAAATGGCCTTGATGACTCGAAATCTGGAGCTCGGTTCTGTAGAGCTAAGGCTTCGAGAGCCGGTTTGATAGAGGTAAATGGCCTTGATGACTCGAAATCTGGAGCTCGGTTCTGTGGAGCTAAGGCTTCGAGAGCCGGTTTGATAATGCGGGATCTGCTTTCCATGTCTGGCCCTAGTGGTTAGGGGTATCCTATGGGGCTTGAATCCTCAAAATTCCGGGCTGTCTCTAGCCTGGGTCTCGGGGAGGTCTTGAGGGTTGTAATGTGGGAAGGCTGAGTGTGGTGTTATCTGACCAGCTTGATTGTCACTCCCCTATTGGATGACATGGATAATTTTGAATTTGACTGTACCCCGGTCAAAGAATTTTCACTTGAGTTGACCGTTGACCACGGTCATGGGTATTTGATTTTTGATTGACCTCTTAGCAGCGGTCATGGGTTTTGATAATTTTGACCGTACCCTGGTCGTGGGGCTTTCACTTGAATGGACCGTTGACCACGGTCATGGGTATTCTGAATTTTTTTGATGATGGCCTGCTTTTTTTTGTTTTGGCCTTTTGCTTTTTTTTTCATGGACTTTCGATTTTTTTTTTGTGTCCAGTTTTTTTGATGGCCTTTTTTTTGCTTTGGCCCTTTTTTTTTCTTTTTTTTTTACTTTTGATTGACCTCTCAGCCCCGGTCATGGGTTTTTGGATTTTGGTTGACCTCTCAGCCCCGGTCATGGGTTTTTGGATTTTGGTTGACCTCTCATCCCCGGTCATGGGTTTTTTTGAATGTTGGTTGACCTCTCAGTCCCGGTCATGGGTTTTTTTTTTATTTTGGTTGACCTCTCAGCCCCGGTCATGGGTTTTTTTTTTTATTTTGGTCAGACTAACACCAAAGGTAGGGATCGGTTGATCTTATCGGATGGGTGTTTGTTGTGGGAAATGGGCTTGCCTCCCGTCTTAGACCTAAACTAGAAGACTACCCAGATTTGTCATAGGATTCGATATGCTCCTGCTAAGGGTAGTTATGTGGCCTTTCTATACCAGACATGGAATAGGTAAAAGGAAAACACGGGCTCGGTTTCCTGCAGTCATTATAGATGTGCCTATAATAGTCACGTGCATGTGCTCACAGTGTATGATGGTGTTCATCATGTTCTCGGAAACACATAAGGAAAGTGTATATGAGAAAGAATATTGAAAGCTGATTTTATTGAATTTTGAAAAAAAAAAAAAAAAGAGGACAGAATGCAAAATACTCTGACTCTGATTTGGAATGAGGATGTAGGGTATCCTAGAATCGGACTCAGACTTAGACTCGAATCAAATCCGGACTCGGATGTTCGGTTGGTTGTTTTTTTTTTTGGTAAAGTCTTTGATTGGAGAGAACGACGGGTGCCACGACTCGCCTAAACTCGGCTTTGCGCAAGTACAAGAGTCAAACTAGACATGGCCCGGGGTGACGAGTCGACAAAGACTCTCGGACCGGGATACTTGAATGTTGACCTAGACGAAGTAACGACCGTAAATTAGACTCGAACTGCAGAAGGGTGAGTTCGAAAATGGGGCGACCATGTTTGACTCGGGATAAACCCTCCTAAAACAAATGTGTAGGGTACGATTCTCGGAGTGACTGTGATTAGTCATTCCGTCGGAGAATAGCCCCCAAGTGAGACTAAGGACTCAGATGGTGTGGCATCTAAGTGACTCGAAAGTGGAGTATGTGAGACACGTGTAAGACATGACCCTTAGAGCAACCGTGATTGATCGCTCTGCTAAGGGGTAGCCCCCGAGTGGGATTGAAGATTTTGTTAAGACTCGAGTGTCGGACGAGTGACCCTTAGACGTAAGGACCGTGAACCTTTTGTTATTGGGCTATGCCTTGTAAAAGGTTGACTCGGAAAAGACACCTAGACGGGTGACTTGTGCAAGGTGGGCCTTCCTTAGGATTCGGGCTATGTGGGCCGAGTCCTGCTCGAAGGAAGGTTCACGTGAGACATCCCAAGACTTTTAGACTCGATCGTGTTGACGGGCCCTCCTTTGTAGGGGTATGTCCTACGTAGGTGGGCCTTGCCTTAGTCTAATAAGGCGGAGTGGGATAGGGAAGAAACTCGTGATGTATGATCGACAGAGTTTCGACGCTACGGACCTTGACAACTTAAGACGCGACCCGACACTGCTAAATACGGGAAGTCCTAGAAGTGGAAGGTTTTTGAAAATTGATGGTTTTTTGAAAAGGGACCGAGTGGACTCGGTGAATGGCCCAAATTTCCGAAAAAAGGACGAAAAGTCATTGGGCCACGGGTTTTGAAAGTTCGAGTTTTGATTTGGGCAGCATACCGGCTAGAAAATAGGCTATTTTGAGTAAAATCATAAGTCCTAAATTCGGTATGTGTCCCGGGTTTTGAAATTGAATAGTTTGAAAAGGATGCAATTTTGAAAAGTTGACGGTTTTTTGAAAACGACTCGGAAACCAAGTAGCACGTAGTCACACAAGCATTATAACGACGCCATGTATGCTCTACACTAAGTCTCGGTCGGTCTAAAAAGGGTCTATACCAGTGTACATAGTCTAGACGTTGATCGGGACGGACTTCCTAAGTCGAGTTGATCTTAGAACATGCCGCGAAACCCACTCGAATCGACTATGGACACCTTTCGACATATCCATATTGGAGTACATCGACGGTATAGTGGGACGTCGGTCGCGAGTACCGGCCCGGGAAAATATGGGTTATGCATGAACCGTAGAACTAAAACGCGTATTGTATTTGTCAAACGATTTCTTTTCGAGTCTCACCCTGAGGATGCCGATGGTAAGTCACGCATCAGTTAATCCCCAGCGGAGTCGCCAAATTATGGACATGACATAGGTCCACCCCGACGCGGCCACGCGCGGGTTTGGGTAGGCGAATGAATCTCCATATGAGAATGGATCGAATTGAAATTTAGGTCGAAGTGGAGTCGCCACCGAATTTTGTGGTTATTCGGAACCATTCGAGCCCACTCTATGTCGTAGTGGGCCGTATACTAAATACGGCCCATTTCCGATGTCAGAGTTTATGGGGCTCGTCCCTTTGCATTTGATACCGATACCGACATTATCGGATATCGTGTATTGAATGACTCTCGTGCGCCAACGGTTTCGGGCATCCGGAAACCGAGGTTCTGAGTAAGGGGTGAGGGTACGTGTTGGGAAGCCCACAAAGAACACCCAACCCCGCCCGCACATTAGCGGCCTCTACTAAGAACTCGAATGACTTTCTAATACGCGTGCTAGTAAAGCGGGAAAATGATATGCAAAGATTTACTTTCCCTAATCATGCGAATGGAATTGAAAAGTGGGTTTCTATGTCAATTTAATGCAACTAAAATTAACGTCGAAGTTGTATTTTAGCATGCGGGTTCATTTAGTACAATAAACGAATAATAATTAAATTGACAAAAGAAACAAAAAAACGCGTTAGTAAACGATGTAAAGAAACGAATAATAACGGTTTGCAGCTATTGAATTGAATTGAAAAGATGCAAATATGATGATGCACGATTTGAAAAGATAGTATACATGTGATTAATTATACGCATGTTGACCTAAGTCGTAAAATACTATCGAGTTTGAAAAATAGAATAATGTACGACTTGTGTTTTAGTCGTTGTGAGGCTACTCGCTCGAGTGGTGATCGTGATTAGCATTCTGACTTGATTTTGAGGTGCCACTCGACCGAGTGGGCTAGGCACTCGGTCGAGTACCCTCTGTACGAATTAAGATTCGTTTGTAAAATCGTGTTTTATGTCGAAAATCGTTTTAAATTGATTATTGAGATGTGATTAAATTTTCTCCGCGTTAATAATGTCATAATTCTAAAGAATTATTTTGACAATTATTTAGCATCAACGAAAATTGCCCTAAATTGATTTAATGCGATTTAGAAAGATTGACTCTTTGATTAAATAATAAAAGAACTTGATTCCCTCGACTTCTCCGACATCGATAAATTCCTAGAGATCGTGATGTCGGATCCGTGTCAACGGGTTTCGACCCTTGTTAAAGATTGATTTGAAAATTGATGGATGTAAGATGGATGATGATAACGAGAAATAATAATGAATTATTGTTTAAGTTAACTCATCTCAATAATCAAATAATCGGGGTATCGGGATAAGCGACCGACAACGCTGTGTGCAGTACACTTGTATATTCGGGTTTCCTTATTCCGATATCCCTCTCATTCGACACAAATTGATAAGTATTTTAATGTTTTGATGCTAACAATATTATCGATATTATGATGCAATAATGATAACGAGGTAAATAATAAAAATCGTAATAGTAATAATAATAATAATAATAATAATAATAATAATAATACTAAACGTAATAATAATAATAATAATAATAATAATAATAATAATAATAATAATAATAATAATAATACTAAATGTAATAATAATAATAATAATAATAATAATAATAAACGTAATAATAATAATAATAATAATAATAATAATAATAATACTAAACGTAGTAATAATAATAATAATAATAATAATAATAATAATAATAATACTAAACGTAATAATAATAATAATAATAATACTAAACGTAGTAATAATAATAATAATAATAATAATAATAATAATATTATAATAATAATAATAATAATCGTAGTAATAATAATAATAATAATAATAATAATAATAATAAAACAAAAAAAGGAATAAAAAAAGAGATGGATGATGAGAAGAAAAGGGAAAGGAGAACGAAGTTTGTCACCCTCAACCTACATGTTCTTGTCTCGGTGCGGACTCGTAACCGTGGCTTTAACACAAGAGTCTTCGAGGTGTATGGAGGCTAAGTTGTGGTGGCTCGGGTTTGATTCCTAAAACTAGGTTTAGGGTTTTTGCTAGTGTAAACTAGGTTTAGGGTTTTTGCTAGTGTAGAATTGCTAGGGTTTTGAAGTGTGTATAGATGATTGTCCTAGAGTGTACTATGGTTTTTGTGTAGATGTGTAAGATGATTGTCCTAGAGTGTACTAGGGTTTTTAGGGTTGTGAGAAGTTGTCAAAAAGTGTTAGAAGATGTGTGCATGGGGGTTGCTTATATAGGCAAGGCTAGGGCACCTTGGTGTCTAGGGTTTTGTGCCTTGACGGACTTGATTTGATGGCCCGTTTGGAGGTGGACCGTGGGTGAGCTACTCGGAAACGGCTTTGACCGAGTTTTAATCTGGTCGCTAAAAGTCGGTTTTATTTCCGGTGTCGGTTTTGACCCAAATTAGTCTTGTTTGACTCGGGATGATCCACTGGGCCTGGATTCGAGGTTGATTTTGTGAGATTTGTACTCCATAAGTGTGTTAGCCAGCGATTAATGGGTTTGAGCCCGTATCCGAGCGCATAGAGACATGTTAGCGTCCGATCATCATCGGGTGTTTTTTGGGAACTGCCATAGACACCTGGCGATCAAAATGCGGGTGTCTACAGAGCCCCCACTTTGATTGAGGCTTGGACAAGGCGAAAGTCAGAGTAGCTACCAAGCCCGTTAAGACCTGGTAGACTTCCGGTCGGGTCGTTTATAGTCCGTTAGACTCGCGTGGAGGGCTCGCCAGCCGCAAGACAGAAATCATACCTGAGCTTGATGATTGTACTCCGTGGGGAATTTGGGCTTGTCGCGTAAGCCCTGGGTGTGCCTGTGTGTTGGCCCATCCCGTGCTATCCCGAAAAATGCCGCTGGGGAGATTCGATTGGCTTGCATGCCTTGCTTGAGTCGTACCTGTATAAGCTACATAAAATGCATGCAACACGTAGGTAGTAAAATGACTCGTGCTGGGGAGAATGATTCTTGAATTTTTGAATTTTTGAATTTGAAATCCTGAAAGCAATCACGAGCTAGGTTTTCAAAATGGAAAGGGATATAAAAGAAATTCGCAGTTTAAATAGACTGAAATCTGACCTTGTCGAAAAAGATCTTTTTTTCAAATGGCTAAATTTTGCAAATTTCAAAGTGGAATTTGAAGAGAGGGGCCTATCGACAGACTCGACTCTGGACACGATAGGACGAGTTGACTGACACGGACTTGACTCTCTAAGGGTTGGACCGTGACTCGATAGGGATGTGGGCCGCCTAACAAGACTCTTAAGTTGCGCTATCCCGTAGTCTAGGCGAGTGGCAACACGTTCGTACATCGAAATGGGATAGATATGCTATGGGGGGATTGCAGTAGCCTGTAATGAGACTATTTTAGTCTGGTGCCCTTCTGGATTTCCTATTTTAGGATACATTTCCAAAGTGGGTATTGCCTCGAGTCCTGACAGATTCTTGTCTTCGACTGAGCCGAGTACTAGGACACACTACAGAAAGGAGGCTAGATTTTTTGTTGGATTCATCTGGATTTTGTGAGTGGAAGGAGGTCTTCTGTCTAAGAGGAGCCCCCGGGACAACAAAGCTAGCTACTGAGAACATGACAGTGTCGTGACCGGAATGACGGTGCTTTTTGATCATGTGTCAATGTGGGTGGTTGTGCCTCTGTTGAAAGGCTGCCTACGTATTCACGTGTAGTGAAATCAAACCATGCCGTAGTTCAGTGGATTGAGAGATATATTATGGTGCCTAAGCTAGTAGGACTTTGTGTGTAACTAGCCATAGCGACAGTGTAGGCTAGGTGCATTCCCAGTGATGTCTTGATCAAAGGGCTTGAATGGTTAGGATATTAATCCTGTGACTGTGAGCGTTCTCCGGGGTAGCCCCCCAGAGGTGGTGTGAACTATTTGGGCATGTTCTATGCCGACTGCAAGTTGAGTTCCCGTGTTCGGGGTTGGTAACTGGTTTGGATGGAATTTTAACGAGTTTTGTTCTCGGGATTTTAACGAGTTTTGTTCTCGGGATTTGATGTATTTGGGGATGTGATGCTAGGAAGTAAATGGCCTTGACGACTCGAAATCTGGAGCTCGGTTATGTGGAGCTAAGGCTTCGAGAGCCGGTTTGATAATGAAGTAAATGGCCTTGATGACTCGAAATCTGGAGCTCGGTTCTGTAGAGCTAAGGCTTCGAGAGCCGGTTTGATAGAGGTAAATGGCCTTGATGACTCGAAATCTGGAGCTCGGTTCTGTGGAGTTAAGGCTTCGAGAGCCGGTTTGATAATGCGGGATCTGCTTTCCATGTCTGGCCCTAGTGGTTAGGGGTATCCTATGGGGCTTGAATCCTCAAAATTCCGGGCTGTCTCTAGCCTGGGTCTCGGGGAGGTCTTGAGGGTTGTAATGTGGGAAGGCTGAGTGTGGTGTTATCTGACCAGCTTGATTGTCACTCCCCTATTGGATGGTATGGATAATTTTGAATTTGACCGTACCCCGGTCAAAGGATTTTCACTTGAGTTGACCGTTGACCACGGTCATGGGTATTTGATTTTTGATTGACCTCTTAGCAGCGGTCATGAGTTTTGATAATTTTGACCGTACGCTGGTCGTGGGGCTTTCACTTGAATGGACCATTGACCACGGTCATGGGTATTCTGAATTTTTTTGATGATGGCCTGCTTTTTTTTTTTTGGCCTTTTGCTTTTTTTTTTTTTTTCATGAACTTTCGATTTTTTTTTGTCCAGTTTTGCTTTGGCCCTTTTTTTTTCTTTTTTTTTGACTTTTGATTGACCTCTCAGCCCCGGTCATGGATTTTTGGATTTTGGTTGACCTCTCAGCCCCGGTCATGGGTTTTTGGATTTTGGTTGACCTCTCATCCCCGGTCATGGGTTTTTTTGAATGTTGGTTGACCTCTCAGTCCCGGTCATGGGTTTTTTTTTTTTTTTGGTTGACCTCTCAGCCCCGGTCATGGGTTTTTTTTTTTTTTATTTTGGTCAGACTAACACCAAAGGTAGGGATCGGTTGATCTTATCGGATGGGTGTTTGTTGTGGGAAATGGGCTTGCCTCCCGTCTTAGACCTAAACTAGAAGACTACCCAGATTTGTCATAGGATTCGATATGCTCCTGCTAAGGGTAGTTATGTGGCCTTTCTATACCAGACATGGAATAGGTAAAAGGAAAACACGGGCTCGGTTTCCTGCAGTCATTATAGATGTGCCTATAATAGTCACGTGCATGTGCTCACAGTGTATGATGGTGTTCATCATGTTCTCGGAAACACATAAGGAAAGTGTATATGAGAAAGAATATTGAAAGCTGATTTTATTGAATTTTGAAAAAAAAAGAGGACAGAATGCAAAATACTCTGACTCTGATTTGGAAATGAGGATGTAGGGTATCCTAGACTCGGACTCAGACTTAGACTCGAATCAAATCCGGACTCGGATGTTCGGTTGGTTGTTTTTTTTTTTTGGTAAAGTCTTTGATTGGAGAGAACGACGGGTGCCACGACTCGCCTAAACTCGGCTTTGCGCAAGTACAAGAGTCAAACTAGACATGGCCCGGGGTGACGAGTCGACAAAGACTCTCGGACCGGGATACTTGAATGTTGACCTAGACGAAGTAACGACCGTAAATTAGACTCGAACTGCAGAAGGGTGAGTTCGAAAATGGGGCGACCATGTTTGACTCGGGATAAACCCTCCTAAAACAAATGTGTAGGGTACGATTCTCGGAGTGACTGTGATTAGTCATTCCGTCGGAGAATAGCCCCCAAGTGAGACTAAGGACTCAGATGGTGTGGCATCCAAGTGACTCGAAAGTGGAGTATGTGAGACACGTGTAAGACATGACCCTTAGAGCAACCGTGATTGATCGCTCTGCTAAGGGGTAGCCCCCGAGTGGGATTGAAGATTTTGTTAAGACTCGAGTGTCGGACGAGTGACCCTTAGACGTAAGGACCGTGAACCTTTTGTTATTGGGCTATGCCTTGTAAAAGGTTGACTCGGAAAAGACACCTAGACGGGTGACTTGTGCAAGGTGGGCCTTCCTTAGGATTCGGGCTATGTGGGCCGAGTCCTGCTCGAAGGAAGGTTCACGTGAGACATCCCAAGACTTTTAGACTCGATCGTGTTGACGGGCCCTCCTTTGTAGGGGTATGTCCTACGTAGGTGGGCCTTGCCTTAGTCTAATAAGGCGGAGTGGGATAGGGAAGAAACTCGTGATGTATGATCGACAGAGTTTCGACGCTACGGACCTTGACAACTTAAGACGCGACCCGACACTGCTAAATACGGGAAGTCCTAGAAGTGGAAGGTTTTTGAAAATTGATGGTTTTTTGAAAAGGGACCGAGTGGACTCGGTGAATGGCCCAAATTTCCGAAAAAAGGACGAAAAGTCATTGGGCCACGGGTTTTGAAAGTTCGAGTTTTGATTTGGGCAGCATACCGGCTAGAAAATAGGCTATTTTGAGTAAAATCATAAGTCCTAAATTCGGTATGTGTCCCGGGTTTTGAAATTGAATAGTTTGAAAAGGATGCAATTTTGAAAAGTTGACGGTTTTTTGAAAACGACTCGGAAACCAAGTAGCACGTAGTCACACAAGCATTATAACGATGCCATGTATGCTCTACACTAAGTCTCGGTCGGTCTAAAGAGGGTCTATACCAGTGTACATAGTCTAGACGTTGATCGGGACGGACTTCCTATGTCGAGTTGATCTTAGAACATGCCGCGAAACCCACTCGAATCGACTATGGACACCTTTCGACATATCCATATTGGAGTACATCGACGGTATAGTGGGACGTCGGTCGCGAGTACCGGCCCGGGAAAATATGGGTTATGCATGAACCATAGAACTAAAACGCGTATTGTATTTGTCAAACGATTTCTTTTCGAGTCTCACCCTGAGGATGCCGATGGTAAGTCACGCATCAGTTAATCCCCAGCGGAGTCGCCAAATTGTGGACATGACATAGGTCCACCCCGACGCGGCCACGCGCGGGTTTGGGTAGGCGAATGAATCTCCATATGAGAATGGATCGAATTGAAATTTAGGTCGAAGTGGAGTCGCCACCGAATTTTTTATTCGGAACCATTCGAGCCCACTCTATGTCGTAGTGGGCCGTATACAAAATACAGCCCATTTCCGATGTCAGAGTTTATGGGGCTCGTCCCTTTGCATTTGATACCGATACCGACATTATCGGATATCGTGTATTGAATGACTCTCGTGCGCCAACGGTTTCGGGCATCCGGAAACCGAGGTTCTGAGTAAGGGGTGAGGGTACGTGTTGGGAAGCCCACAAAGGACACCCAACCCCGTCCGCACATTAGCGGCCTCTACTAAGAACTCGAATGACTTTCTAATACGCGTGCTAGTAAAGCGGGAAAATGATATGCAAAGATTTACTTTCCCTAATCATGCGAATGAAATTGAAAAGTGGGTTTCTATGTCAATTTAATGCAACTAAAATTAACGTCGAAGTTGTATTTTAGCATGCGGGTTCATTTAGTACAATAAACGAATAATAATTAAATTGACAAAAGAAACAAAAAAACGCGTTAGTAAACGATGTAAAGAAACGAATAATAACGGTTTGCAACTATTGAATTGAATTGAAAAGATGCAAATATGAGGATGCACGATTTGAAAAGATAGTATACATGTGATTAATTATACGCATGTTGACCTAAGTCGTAAAATACTATCGAGTTTGAAAAATAGAATAATGTACGACTTGTGTTTTAGTCGTTGTGAGGCTACTCGATCGAGTGGTGATCGTGATTAGCATTCTGACTTGATTTTGAGGTGCCAGTCGACCGAGTGGGCTAGGCACTCGGTCGAGTGCCCTCTGTACGAATTAAGATTCGTTTGTAAAATCGTGTTTTATGTCGAAAATCGTTTTAAATTGATTATTGAGATGTGATTAAATTTTCTCCGCGTTAATAATGTCATAATTCTAAAGAATTGTTTTGACAATTATTTAGCATCAACGAAAATTGCCCTAAATTGATTTAATGCGATTTAGAAAGATTGGCTCTTTGATTAAATAATAAAAGAACTTGATTCCCTCGACTTCTCCGACATCGATAAATCCCTAGAGATCGTGATGTCGGATCCGTGTCAACGGGTTTCGACCCTTGTTAAAGATTGATTTGAAAATTGATGGATGTAAGATGGATGATGATAACGAGAAATAATAATGAATTATTGTTTAAGTTAACTCATCTCAATAATCAAATAATCGGGGTATCGGAATAAGCGACCGTCAACGCTGTGTGCAGTACACTTGTATATTCGGGTTTCCTTATTCCGATATCCCTCTCATTCGACACAAATTGATAAGTATTTTAATGTTTTGATGCTAACAATATTATCGATATTATGATGCAATAATGATAACGAGGTAAATAATAAAAATCGTAATAGTAATAATAATAATAATAATAATACTAAACGTAATAATAATAATAATAATAATAATAATAATAATAATAATACTAAACGTAATAATAATAATAGTAATAATAATATTGAAGTCATGTTGAGGGGTTTCAATTTTCCTCCTAGATTAATTGGGTGGATCATGGAGTGCATTAAAGGGTCTTGGTTCTCATTGAAAGTGAATGGATCGGTTCATGGTTTTTTTAAAGGCAAGAGTGGGGTGAGGCAAGGGGATCCCTTGTCACCCTACCTCTTTGTTCTAAGTATGGAGGTCCTATCTCGATACTTGAGGATAATTGATAAGCTGCCACAGGTCTCACTGCACCCAAAATGTCGAAAGCTGAGTCTAAATCACATGGTTTTCGCTGATGATCTCATGATCTTCATGAGAGGTGATGTTCCGTCAGTTAAGGCAGTTACTAGTGTGCTGGATAAGTTTGCAGGAGAAGCTGGTCTTCAAGCGAACAAAGATAAGACGAAAATATTTTTTGGAGGAACAAGTAAGGAGGTGGAGAATCAGATTCTTGAGGTCTCTGGATTTAAGAAGGGAGCGTTCCCTTGTAAATATTTAGGGATGCCCTTGAATGATGTGATAAATAAAATGGAGCATTACTCGGGTTTGCTTAAGAAAATTCAGGAATCCATGGATTCTTGGTCATCAAATTGCTTATCTTATGCAGGAAGGATACAACTGATAAAGTCAGTAACCTTTGGTGTAATGAGCTACTGGAGTGCCAATACACTAATACCTGGCAATGTGATGGCTAAAGTTGAGAAATTGTGCAGAAGTTATTTCTGGACAGGGGAATCTATGAAGAGGAGTATGGCTCATAAGAGTTGGGCTAGTGTATGCGTGCCTTGGGATGAGGGAGGCTTTCAGGCCAAAGACCTTTCTTCTTGGAATAAGGCGCTCATGAGCCATTGGCTTTGGAAGATCATCCATGATCAGGGTGGATTATGGTGTAGCTGGATTCAAGCTTATTCATTGGGAGGGCAGTCTATTTGGACAGTTCAGCAAAAAGATTTTCATACGGGTACATTCAGGGGAGTATTACATATCAGAGATGAGATCTTACAGGCTGAATATGAAGTAGATAAAGTTGTACAGCTAGTGCGAAGCTGGACTAAGGGAGGGAAATTTAGTGCAGATCTTGCTTACAACTGGTTTCGAATTAAACGACGAAAGATGAGATGGCTGGAAGGGATGAAGAATGCTGCTGTAATTCCCAAACAGGGAATTATTGCTTCTCTTGCAGGTCAAGGGAAATTAGCAACATTGGATAATATGCAAAAGAGAGGTATTCAGGTGGTGAATATATGCGTGTTATGCAAGTGTAATACTGAAAGTCACAGACATCTTTTCTTCGAATGTGACTATGCTAAACAGATTTGGTTGGGGTTGTTGGATTGGATGCAAACATCTAATAGGAGTTGTTGCTTTATTACTGAATTGAAGTAGAGTATAACCAGGAAGTCGAAAAAGCATAAGAAAAACAAATGGTTCTTGGCAGCAATTGCGGGAGCTGTCTATTGGATTTGGGGTGAGAGGAATGCTAGAATTTTTGATAGTAAGGAGAGAAGTGTAGGGCAGCTACTAAAGCTCATCAAATTTGAAGTCTTTGCTCGTCTTATAAGTAGGAAGATTCAGATAAGGAGATACTGAAATTTGTATAGATGAATATGTGCATTGTACATATTAGGGGATATTGTTTTTGTAAGCCTAGGCTCTTTCTTTTCCCTTAATGGATGAATAAAGAGTCATACATTCTTGCAAAAAAAATTAGTAATAATAATAATAATAAGGGAAAATTGATATTTTATACCTCCAATAACTTTCATTTTCAAAATTTATACCTCATATAAATTTCTTTACAATTTTATACCTCCTTATCTGATTTATCCCATGATTTATACCTTTATCACATTACCGTAAACATAAAACTAACGTAAATCGTGTTCTTCAATATTTAAGTTACTGGAGTACATTTTTTCTACTTTTTATTCCGATTATACCCCTCTACCTCTACATTACTCCATTCTTCCAATCAAACACAAAAGATTTGTTCTTGATGAACAAAATAATTGGAATTCATCCAAAATGTGAACTTCCTTCCTCTTGATTTTTCCTGTAACTCCATTCAAGGTTTGTTTTTCCACAATTAACCCATCCTCTTCTTCATTCCCCTGCCTACTCAGTTTTCCTATTGACAACCCGAAAAAAACCAACCATACCAAATCCTCACCCTAAGCCCAATTGGAATTTCAGCAATATCGTTCTCAATTTTAGTCAATTTGTCTTTCATGAATGTAAATAGAAATTATGAAAAACAATAGAAATTAGTTGGCGGAAACAACATAAAACAACTTTTCTTAAAAAAAAATCAAAAGATCTGATGCTGTAAGGTAAACAAATCAAAATTGTCCCAAATTAAACCCTAATAATGACAAATAAACCAACAAAATAAAATGACATTATTAGGGTCCTAACTTACAGATTTCGATTCAATAATTGTAATTCATGAATAAAATAAATCGAAGAAATAAATCGGAAAACAGAACAATTTGGATGAAATTTATAAGGGATCGACATGACTAATTGAAGTAGGGTTAGATTTGGGGAAAATTTGTTTTTTCACTTCTACTCCATTGTTGTACACTTGTAGTATGTGATTTGAGGAAGTAAATTGGGGGGTTTGATTTTTTTTTTGTTGAAATTTGATGGGGCAAGTAAACCGATTCTTTTTTTTGTTGGTTTACCAGGTCATTTAACTTAATTTGAGAGTGTTTTTTACGGAAAGGCAATTGAGGTATATATTATGAGATAATTACGATAAATAGGTATAAATTTTTAAAGAAACTTATCGGAGGTATAAAATTTGAAAATGAAAGTTACTGAAGGTATAAAATACCAATTTTCCCTAATAATAATAATAATAATAATAATAATACTTTTTTTTTTTTTTTGAAAAAAAAACGAGACGATGCTTATATTATATCAATATCCGCCAGGTCAGAAATCACCTGCGGAAAATTCGAGTCCAGTACAATTTCGCTCCCCACTGTAGAGCAAAACCGTGCTAAACAATGGGCAACAGAGTTTCCATCTCGTTTAACATGCTTACACACATAGTCCAAGCGAACTCTAAGTAGCTTCCAAATAAAATCGACACAAAGACCCAAGGGGCAACGGAGTAATAATAATAATAATACTAAACGTAGTAATAATAATAATAATAATAATAATCGTAATAATAATAATAATAATAATAATAAAACAAAAAAAGGAATAAAAAAGGAGATGGATGATGAGAAGAAAAGGGAAAGGAGAACGAAGTTTGTCACCCTCAACCTACATGTTCTTGTCTCGGTGCGGACTCGTAACCGTGGCTTTAACACAAGAGTTTTCGAGGTGTATGGAGGCTAAGTTGTGGTGGCTCGGGTTTGATTCCTAAAACTAGGTTTAGGGTTTTTGCTAGTGTAAACTAGGTTTAGGGTTTTTGCTAGTGTAGAATTGCTAGGGTTTTGAAGTGTGTATAGAATGATTGTCCTAGAGTGTACTAGGATTTTTGTGTAGATGTGTAAGATGATTGTCCTAGAGTGTACTAGGGTTTTTAGGGTTGTGAGAAGTTGTCAAAAAGTGTTAGAAGATGTGTGCATGGGGATTGCTTATATAGGCAAGGCTAGGGCACCTTGGTGTCTAGGGTTTTGTGCCTTGACGGACTTGATTTGATGGCCCGTTTGGAGGTGGACCGTGGGTGAGCTACTCGGAAACGGCTTTGACCGAGTTTTAATCCGGTCGCTAAAAGTCGGTTTTATTTCCGGTGTCGGTTTTGACCCAAATTAGTCTTGTTTGATTCGGGATGATCCACTGGGCCTGGATTCGAGGTTGATTTTGTGAGATTTGTACTCCATAAGTGTGTTAGCCAGCGATTAATGGGTTTGAGCCCGTATCCGAGCGCATAGAGACATGTTAGCGTTCGATCATCATCGGGTGTTTTTTGGAAACTCTACCTGGCGGTCAAAATGCGGGTGTCTACAGAGTTTCAGTTGGACAACGTCGCTACTTTCGAGACTCGACTTGAAGTATAAAACGAATCGACGACTCCAAAATGACCCAGCCCACTATTACAAACTGCGCGGCAGATGTAACGAGGTTTAACCCACATTTGCGAGACGAGAATCGCTAGTTGCTTTTGCTACTAAAAAAAAGAGGAAGAAAGAAAACAACAGAGATACAACAATGGCGAAACCCTCGAAACACGAGTCACCTTCCGACGACGCCTATGACTCATCGGAAGAAGAGCAGGCCACCAATCAAATCGACGAAGAAGATGAAGATGAGCTCGAAGCCGTCGCTCGCTCTGCTGATTCTGACGAGGATAACAACGACGATGACCTTGCCGCTGCCGCCATTGATGACGATGACGAGGAGGAGGAGGAGGTTTTCCTCACGCCTTTAACTTAGTTCTTTTTGTATTCGATTATTGATGTATTCTAGGGATTTCTGTGCTGCTTCACCTAGATCCGTTGCATGAAAGTATCCGTTCCTTTCGTCTGACCTAGGGTTTTGTCGCACGATATCTCATTGGAGACAGTCTTAAGGTAACGTGGTCTCCGTTTCGTGTTGCGAGGTTTGTTGAAGACGGTCTTGAAATTAGGGATTCATGAAGAGTAGTTTACGAGTTTGTAAGGAAATGATGAAAATCATAAGGTGGAAATCTAATTTGAGACTGTCTAGAGGTTAATGCGGTCTCAATTTTGTGTGATAAAGTTAGTTGAAGACGGTCTTGGAATTAGGGATTCACGAAGAGTAGTTTCCGATTTTGTAAGGAAATGATGAAAATCATAAGGTAGTACGAAAATCTAATTCGAGATCGTCTTAAAGGTTATCATTGTCTCCTTTTTGTGCATAGTAAGCTGAAGACGGTCTTGAAATTAGGGATTCATGCAGAGTTGTTGACTGTATTGTTAGGAGCTTAGGACACGATGAAATTATGAGGTAGTACTCCGTATTCATTATGAGTCGTCAGGAAAATAATGCCTCATCCTGGCCATAGACTGAGAAAATGTGCTTGTTGTGCATGTTAGGGCTTTTGTTTTACGTGGTTTGCACGGCCTGCATTAGAATACTAGTGTACTATATTGGTGGTAACTATAGTAGCGATATGTAACTGTTGGAAATTCGGAGGCTGAGAAGCTTGAATTAGTGGAGGGCAGAATTACTTAGTGTGGTTGTATTTTGCATTGCATATTTGCATGGAGTAATAGATATATCAGGTAGCTAAACTTGTAAAGCCATCAGGATCCAGGAAGAATGTCGTAGGGAAATTTATTCATTTTATTGAGCTTAGAATCTCGACGGTGCTACCTTAAATGTATTTGAGGAATCCACTCTTAGCTAGGTAAGAGGAGTCGCTTGTACTCAGCCTGCCTAGAAACTCCTGAGAAGATAAGATGCACAAACGATTGGGTTGTAATATTCGATGCGCAAACAATTTATGGGGCTATTTTGTTTGATTGTATTTCTGAAAACCGAGAATTAGGGAGCATTTAGCTCCGTTGGAAATGAAGGGACATTGTTGCAGCTCAATATATAAAACTTGATGTCATTTCACAAATTAAAGTTACGATTTTTGAAGTTGTCTAGTAGTGTGAAAATATCTTGATGATTTTCTGTGGTTTGAAATGACTTATTTAGAAACTTCATGTTAAAGTAGTGATTAAAATTGCACTATTTCATAAGAATGTCTTGGTGGGATTTTGTATGTGTTGCTGTATTAAGGGAGCTACAATATAAAAGTTACGGAGTAATTTTTTTGTTTTTTTGGCTGTGGTTTAATGATTAAACTTAAATCTTGATCAGCATTTGTTAATCATAATTTCTTGATCAGTTTAAGCAGTTTCTTTGTATGGACTTATGGTTTTATGATTGATATTTTGGTAGGATGATAACAACCGCAACGAAATTTCAAAACGAGAAAAGGCACGGTTGAAAGAATTGCAAAACCGAAAGAAACAAAAAATTCAGGATATATTGGACCAGCAAAATGCTGCTATTGATGCTGACATGGTGTGTTTCATGTCCAAATCTCTCTGTATATATATTTATTTGTTAAATATATGTGTATACTCCGGTATTATTTATGTGTCAATAATTTGCTGAACATTTTCATCAGAACAACAAGGGAAAGGGACGTTTGAAGTACCTTCTGCAGCAAACTGAAATTTTTGCTCATTTTGCGAAGGGGGAACATTCTGAAACCCAGAAAAAGGTGAAGGGAAGGTATTTATGCTTAAATAATGCCATCTAGTATTGATCATTTTTGTCAGTGTATGTATTATTATGTCAAGATATGAGATTTTTGTGCTATAAGCTTGAATTGAGGTTTGGCTTTTAAAATTTTAACAATGAGTTGACAGATATAACCCACATCTCAGTGAATTTGTAGCTGTAAAGTTCACCACTCTGTCTCAGCGTAATATTCATGATTCCACTCATATTTTTTTTGGATACATGAATGTTTGGAACATTTTCAACGCAATGACGCTCTGACGATGCTCACTTATTTAAATTTTTTGTTATTGCTTTGATTGGTTTTTGTAGTTAGTCAATTAAATTTGTGTTTGGAATGTAAAGTTGTCTAAGAAGTAGTTCAGAGGTAATACAAGTGCGGACATTGTAGGAGGGAACTGAGGGTGTGTTTTAATCTTGAGGAAATTGGCTCAGTTTGTGAGCCTAATGGGATAGGAATGCTTCATGTATTAAGCGTTAAAAAGTTATCTGTATGAATGTTCAGGGGCCGACATGCATCAAAGGTGACAGAAGCAGAAGAAGACGAAGAGTATATCAAAGAAGAAGAATCTGGGATTGCTGGTACCAGGCTACTAACACAGCCTTCTTGTAAGATCATGGCTCCCTTCTACATATGCTTTATCTTAAGACTTTGCCATGACCTTTATTTCAGCCTTGGGAATGTTTCTTTTGACATGTTATCTTCCTTCCATGTATGCATGGCATTGTGGCTACCTTAGATTCATTAGACACTCATGTTACTCTTATTCAGTTATAATAAGTGCATTCTGCTCAAAAACATGCACCTGGTGGGAATGTTAGATTTAGATTTTTATTGTCGCCCATTGTTATTTAATTGCAAGTCTGTTCTGCTCAAACATAAGACACTCGTGTTACCCTCTAGCATTTTTGATTTTGAAGCAGCTGTGCTTTTGAACTTTAATAAAGGGCAACTAGTTGAGGATATAAACAACTGATAGTTTTTTACACCAAGATTCAAATTATGTCAGATTTTGGCACCCCTTACCGCGAAACTTGATTCATATTGCAGTGGTAGTCAAACAGCACTGGAAATCTTGGATGAATAAGAAATATAGTAGTATCTTTATTCATTGGTTGTGACATGAGTCATAGTTGATGTTGCCATCCGATTTACTCATACGAGTGTATGTGCAAATGTCAGGCTTGACATTTTATAAATTTTACAGAATATACATGTTTGCTTAAAAATGTAGTGTTCAAAGGTTATACCCATCTCTAAATGTTGGGTTGGACTGGGTGTGGGAGGTAATATGAGAGTCAGGGTAACATGAGTTCGCCAGTTCAGTATAAATGGGCCAATAGACTGAGGTTTCTGCTTTGACTACTGAAATTTGTTGGCATGTGGAAGGCTATTGTAGTCTTATACGGCTAAGTCTACTCTTGATATTGTTGACAGCTCCTGTCTTTTATTCAAGCCATGTTCATGTCTAAGTTTCTCTCGTTGTTTACAGGCATCCAAGGAAAGATGAGGGATTATCAGCTTGCTGGTTTGAACTGGCTTATACGGCTATATGAAAATGGTATTAATGGAATTTTGGCAGATGAAATGGTGCGTATTCCGTGTGTCCTCCTGTGTCATCAATACAACTGTTGCTTTTTTACTTTGTGTAACAATAAAATGGGCTTGGTCTTTATCATAGATATGTTATGTAACTGATTGTTTTGTACTTCTCGTTATCTTTTGCTCTTTATTATTACAGGGACTTGGTAAAACATTGCAAACCATTTCCTTGTTGGGTTATCTGCACGAGTTCAGAGGAATCAATGGGCCTCATATGGTGGTTGCTCCGAAATCGACACTTGGCAATTGGATGAACGAAATAAAGCGTTTTTGTCCAGTAATCCGTGCAGTGAAATTCTTAGGAAATCCAGAGGAGAGGGTGAGTGGCTTTGCACCATTGAGATTAACGAATTTGGCTATATTCTTTGAGGGTCTTTTGTGCTGCCTATGTATTTCTTATCTCAGCTAACTCTTTTCCTACGTGTAAAGACTTCTTTATCATTACTAAGTTTGCTGTACATGCAGAGACATATACGTGAGGATTTACTAGTTGCTGGGAAGTTTGATGTTTGTGTTACAAGCTTTGAAATGGCTATCAAAGAGAAGACAGCTTTGCGACGATTTAGCTGGCGATATATTATCATTGATGAAGCACATCGAATCAAAAACGAAAATTCTCTGCTTTCAAAAACAATGAGACTATACAACACCAATTTCCGTTTATTAATCACTGGAACTCCACTTCAGGTAAAGTTATTCCGCATGAAGTTATTGATTTACTTGCTTTATGTTATTGAATGCAATGCTCATGTTATTTC
This sequence comes from Agrostemma githago, assembly GCA_958450325.1. Lineage (NCBI taxonomy): Eukaryota > Viridiplantae > Streptophyta > Magnoliopsida > Caryophyllales > Caryophyllaceae > Agrostemma > Agrostemma githago. The sequence continues at coordinate 58,439,882 of OY288258.1, read as the reverse complement.
ATTCTGAAATGCAGAACAACCTTCATGAATTGTGGGCGCTTCTGAATTTCTTGCTGCCAGAGATTTTTAGCTCTGCAGATACTTTTGACGAGTGGTTTCAGATATCTGCAGACAATGACCAACAGGAAGTTGTTCAACAACTGCATAAGGTAGCAAATGCTTTCAAGTACCAATAGTATGTTGTATTTTTACCTGCCACTCATTTACTAAAGTCACTCAACATGTCTATTTTTCTGTCATAGGTCCTTCGACCTTTTCTCCTTAGGAGACTAAAATCAGATGTCGAGAAAGGTTTACCTCCGAAAAAAGAAACTATACTTAAAGTGGGAATGTCTCAAATGCAAAAACAATACTACAAAGCATTATTGCAGAAAGATCTTGAAGTTGTTAATGCTGGAGGAGAGCGTAAGCGGCTTCTAAATATAGCTATGCAGTTGCGCAAGTGCTGTAATCATCCATATCTTTTCCAAGGTGCTGAACCCGGTCCACCGTACACCACGGGAGATCATCTGGTCACCAATGCTGGTAAATATCTGTGATCATAACGGTGTATGGGATTTCTTTTCCAATCAGTCATGAGGAATTTATCAGACTAGTCACTCTGCAGGAAAGATGGTGTTACTCGACAAGTTGCTTCCAAAGCTTAAAGAACGTGGCTCTAGGGTTCTAATCTTTTCACAGGTTAGTTCTTTTGGAGTTTTTCCGTTGTAACTTGTAAGCAACATGGGCTGTTTTGATACTGATAAGTTTGCAACCAAGGTCATTAGCTCTATCACTCATTGACTTTATCACGATCTTAGTTGACATGGACTTTTTTAGTGTACATGACAGTATGACACCACCAGCTTAGCAGTTTCGGTGCAATGGAATGTTGTGTCTGATTGTAAGGGTGTTTCCTATGGTTAACATTGTTATTGTGTTTAAAAAAACAGATGACAAGGCTTCTGGACATCCTTGAGGATTATCTTCTGTATCGTGGCCACCATTACTGCCGGATTGACGGCAACACTGGTGGAGAAGATCGTGATAGTTCAATTGAAGCTTATAATCGCCCAGGAAGTGAGAAATTTGTCTTTTTACTTTCTACTAGGGCTGGAGGCCTTGGAATTAATCTTGCTACTGCCGATATTGTCATTCTTTATGACAGTGACTGGTAAGGATCTTCCCTTTTCTAGATCATGCTTATTGCTAGTTTGAAATGCTGGATTTGTTGATCACGTTTATTGTTAGTCTTTAGATTTATCTTTTTTTTTTAGTAGGACGTGCTTATTGCTAAAATTTTAAATTCTGTTTTCCTGCAATTCAATAGCATGTCAATTTCATTTTCCTGTGATGTATTATTTTTTTACACCTGTTCGTGTCAGGAATCCACAAGTCGATTTGCAAGCGCAAGATAGAGCTCATCGTATTGGTCAAAAAAAGGAAGTTCAAGTATTTCGTTTCTGCACAGAGGTTTGTTCTTTATATTTATGTTTACTTATGTATCTTGTGATATATCATCAGTCCTCACTAATCAAGATAACATTTCTTAATAATTGTGAACAGTATACTATTGAGGAGAAAGTGATTGAAAGAGCTTATAAAAAACTTGCACTTGATGCTTTGGTTATTCAACAAGGACGGTTAGCTGAGCAAAAAAGTAAGACTGCATATTGTGAACAGTATACTACTCTGTATCTAAAAACGATGAAAATTGTGTTCTTGCATAGTGACCTGCTAACAAGTACTTTTGTGTTCTGTTCAGCTGTTAACAAAGACGAGCTTCTTCAGATGGTGAGATTTGGTGCTGAAATGGTATTTAGCTCCGGGGATAGCACAATTACAGAAGAAGATATAGATCGAATTATTGCGAAGGGAGAAGAGGCAACTGCCGAACTGGATGCAAAAATGAAAAAATTCACGGAAGATGCTATCAAATTTAAGATGGATGATAGTATGTAGTTTTTTTCTTCTTACAGTTAACAGTCTAAACTTCAACTTTTCCTCTTGTAGTACTTTCTCCATCTTGCATTTGACCTATACAGTAATTTCTCAATACATGCATATGAATATATGATAAATCCCCTCCCAGACCAAAGGCCCTTATTTTGGAAATACTTCTTAAAAAAAAAGTGGCACTGCGACATTTTGATGTGAAGAGAGGGAGTAAAATCTATCAAAATTTACTTGAATCAAACAACTACTCTTGTGTTGTACTTTTTTAGAGCATCATAGGTGTGCATATTGTCAGAGAATTTCGGTCAAGGTTGACATTGTTTGACCACAAAGTCAACTGGGGAGAAAAGAAATAGGATGAGAGTATTTCAGACAAAACTGATATGTATACTGTTTTTGTGTTTTTTCAGCTGCTGATCTATATGACTTTGACGATGAGAAGGTATAAACCAAAACATCTCTTATTTATACTAAATCACTAGGTTCACTTGTGTAAATCTTACTATTGATTTCTTTCCATTTTGTTTTGTTGAAGGATGAGAACAAAGTAGATTTTAAGAAACTAGCAAGTGATAACTGGATTGAACCACCTAAACGGGAGCGGAAGCGCAAGTAAGTACATCTTTTATCTATCTACCTGTAAAGGCTGTACTTATTATTAAATGCCGTCAATTTCCGTGCTGACACATTTTTTGCCTGACCAGTTATTCTGAATCGGAATATTTTAAGCAAACGATGCGTCAAAGTGGTCCTGCCAGGCCCAAGGAACCTCGTATACCTCGCATGCCTCAACTGTTAGTACTGTTCTGAGCTGTTCACAATAAATTCGACTCTGTTGTAGAGTTAGGGATTATTATCACATTAACTTGTGTCGTCTCTTTTTTTAGGCATGACTTCCAATTTTTCAATACGCAAAGGCTTAGCGAGATATATGAGAAGGAAGTGCGCCACCTGATGGTTGGTATCGGTGTTTTTGCCCATTTTATTTGAATCTCAAAAATATGAAATGCCAACTAAATGGGTACTCCTTTTGTTGTTGTTCAGCAAACTCAACAAAAGAAGGATCAGTTGAAAGACTCGATTGAAGTGGATGAGCCAGATGGTATACGTCCTAATTAATTTTGGAAATATTGAAAATTTGAATAATTCTATATCTGTTTGACTAGCCAGCTAATAAATTTTCAAATATCCAGAAATGACTGATGCCCCATTGACGTCTGAAGAACAAGACGAAAAAGATCGTTTACTGGAGGAGGCAAGTCCTGAATCCATTTATGAAAAGATATAAGAGGGCATTGTTATGTAATTTTTGAATTTCTAATAATCTATGCAACGTTTAATTTTATGTAATTAAACCAGGGTTTTTCAAGTTGGACGAAGAGAGATTTCAACACCTTTATCAGGGCTTGTGAGAAGTTTGGTAGGAATGATATAAAAGGCATTGCTGACGAGATGGATGGAAAATCGTTTGAGGAAGTCGAAAGATATGCTAAAGTTTTCAAGGAGAGATACATGGAATTGAATGGTAAGTGGATTAAACGGAGTGGTCCTTTTTAACTTCTATTCATCACTGCCCCCATTCCCCACCCTTCCCTCGTACTATTGTATATTTGTATCCAAATTCCAAACAAACCCTCAAAAATTTAACCCCGATATGAGTTATATGACTAACTGGGAGAGTATAATAGTTGCATGTTCCATCTGAGCTAGTGTTTGCTTGGTTTAATACATTGTACGGAGTATTGTGTAGTATTCCCTCCATAGTCCATTCCAATTTTATTGTCTCCATTGACTAAAGTTTCGATATAAGAAGAAAGTAGGGAAATACCATTCATGAAGTAAATGTATATGGAGAATAGGAAGGAGTGTAAATAGGGGTAATATAAGATGTTCACTATTTATACTTACTATATTTGGAAAGGGGACAATCAATTTGGGGTGTACGAATAAGGAAAAAAGGACAATAAAATTGGGGTGGAGGGAGTATTTTGTTGTGCTGATTCCTTGAACGTTGCATTTTCAACAGACTATGATAGGATCATCAAGAATATTGAAAGAGGCGAAGCTAGAATCTCTCGAAAAGATGAGATTATGAAGGCTATTGGAAAGAAGCTGGATCGATACAAGAATCCGTGGTTGGAGCTTAAGATCCAGTATGGTCAGAACAAAGGCAAGCTGTACAATGAAGAATGTGACCGCTTCATGGTAAATCTATTCACTATTTTTGTAGATATTTATCAATAGTTTGTGCTCCCATGGGGAAAAAAAAGGTTTTTTTGGACTAACAACCGTTGTCTAAAAACATGGATAGATTTGTATGGTTCACAAGCTTGGATATGGAAATTGGGATGAGTTGAAGGCTGCTTTCCGGACCTCGCCTTTATTTCGTTTTGATTGGTTTGTTAAGTCACGAACTACCCAAGAACTTGCAAGGAGGTGTGATACGCTTATTCGTCTGGTTGAGAGAGAGAATCAGGAGTATGATGAGCGCGAGAGGCAAGCACGCAAAGAGAAGAAGCTTGCTACTAAGGTTTGTGACAAGTCTTACTTTTCTTCTTTGTTCTCTGCTTTTGTTTCCCTACAAAATCTATCAACAGTTTTCTCCATCTTCACCGTATCTCCCTCCATTGAAACCGGCGTCCTCTTCTCCTTGCAGAATGCTACTCCCTCAAAACGTGGTACACCTCGTCAGCAAGCTGAAAGCCCTACTTCCCTAAAGAAAAGGAAGCAACAAGATGATTATGCCACTGGTTCGGTATGTTTTTTTCACCTCCCACTTTAAGATGCTATGTATCCATTTTTCAGATTATTCACAAAAATTACAGTACGGAGCAATTAATGACTACTAAATTCTGCATCTGTTGTTTTCTGCAGGGTAAGAGGAGGAAGTAATCAGTATTTTTCAGAATACATTTTTTTGCAGTAATTTTTTTGTCACCCTGGGGTATTACCGTATTAGTAAGTCCACCAAGTAACACTCTTCAGTCTTCCTTTGGGATAGCTCCCCCGGCTTTAACCTTTGATTTTAAGTCGGGGCGGGGAAGAGTTAGTCAGAATGAGATTGTATAGTTAGTTTATAACTACCGAGGAACCATCCTGTGTACTACTCGTAATGAGAACACATTAGAGAAGCATTGCATGTATTGGGTGCAAGAGCTGACGTCGAGAGTCATGACTCAAGACGCGATTTATAATCTAAACAATGAGTTCTAGCTTTCTTGTTGTTGGTGTTGATACTCTATACTGTGTCTCGATTTTTGTATCATGATGTTGATACAGTTGACGATATACATGGTAGTAAGTTGTGCTTGTGCACAGCTGGTCTCTGTGGGTTAGGTGAATACTACACTAACCCTTGCGCCGCGCTTTTATTTGTGTTACAGAAACAGTTTTCTCGGGCTGTAAAGTACTCCGTATAAACCAAACTGATCTAAGCGATGTAGGATGTAGGGCCTAGTACGAGACTATAGTCGAAAAAAAGTATAGGGTGTAGTACAAGACTATAGTAGAGAAATTAGGGCGCAGTACAAGACTACAGTCGAAGAAAGTGTAAGGCGTAGTACAATACCGTTACCACTTATCACAAATAAACCACGGGGGGGGGGGGGGGGGGGGGGGGAAGATTAGCCTTCTTCATCACCTATACTGAATTACTGAGCATGATCGCAAAGCCCCACATGAGCGACCTGAGATCACACGGACACGGCTATTATAGTTTTCTCAGGTTGCACTTGACTAACTCTCTCCTTCACAAGATCGATATCTGTGACCCAATACACATCGTTGTAACTTGTAAGTCATGCTAGTCAGTCTTCCTAATTGCAATCTAGAATCAAGAAATACCAGCCATTCTTGTGGAACAATATCATGATGCTATCGTCTCATGAAGGAAAGCAGCAAAATGGTGCAGATGAGTGAATTGTTGTTCAATCAAACATTTCACAGCTTGAGATGTTACATCATCCAAAGTTTACACGAAGAGAGTCGCTCAACTTTAATCGAGGGCTTATTTTGAACGGTGGATCTCTCTTGCAACGGGTCATATAGCATAATACCACTGTCATAGATAAGACAAATATTTTTACCAACTCCAAAACACTTTTTTGTTTGTCTTTTCAACAACACTTAACCTGTTAGAAACATATGACGGTTACCTCCATCCCAACCAAGAATTTTGTGATTTTCGAAAAGTAACAAGATTGCAAAGACAAGAGTGAATAATAAGACTGGACTCAAGTCATGAATTCATACAAAAGATTCAACTGTACCAAATACAAGGAAACCCAACCCTGCTTTTAAAATCTCCCATGCATGTGCAGCAGCAGCAGCAGCAGCAATATATAACATGACTTACATAATCAGCAGACCTCTTCCTAATGTGTCCCCCCCTCACCCCTCCCTCCCTCTACCCTGTACTCTCTAAAGACACCCTAATTACATAAAAACACCCAAACACTCTGGGTCGCCCCCACCCTCGCCCCCTCGACTCCCTTACCTTACTCAACGCTTCCAACTGTCTCACCGTTTTCATACCATCTATCATACATACTCCAACGACTCATGAGTGGATGGATCGAAACAAGAATAACAACATAGTACGTACATGTTTTCGACATCTCTTATTCCCATAGGAAACTTGAAAACCAAGGCAGTTATTTTGTTACCCTTTTCATCGGGAATGGACCCGTCAACTCGGTCTACTCGTGGGAGCTGTCGTAACTACCCATCGCATTCGCCTGTTTTTTCTCCCTCCAATTCTCACCCCAAACCTTAGCCTCCGCCACGGCCCGTTCCCTATCTACATCTCGGTTCCTCGGTGTTCTCGCAGCACTAGCAGGGCTACCCCTCTGTGACTCCATCCTTTCAAACTCATCCAACCCCCATCTCCTTCCCGACCCACCACCCTCGCTTTCATTCCTGCCTATCTCAGCACCGCTGCTAAGCTCACGCATGTGACTCCTCTTTCTTAAGTCGGGAGAGTTCCTTTGCGTGGACGATGAACTGAGACGGGTCCCACGTCTGTCAGGGCTATCGAGACTGTCGCTACCGTGGCTCCTTCGCTCGTCTCGGCTCCTCTGGTTATTGGAGGGTGCGTTTGGATCGTAGGTTTGTGATGCCAAATATGTAAGGGCGGTGACTACGTCCCCGATGAGAGGCCTCGTGGCTGCTTGTTCTTGTAGACACATGGCCGCAACTGCAAGTGCTTGGTAAAGACCTCGCATTGGATAACGACCTTGAAGCAGCGGGTCCACCATTTTGGAAAACTTCCTCCGATCTTTAAAAAGTGGGCGTGCCTGAAAGTATGCAAAGCAATGTCACTAGGCGAGGTAAAACTTACAGAGCCACTTGAAATGTCATCACAGAAAAAAAAATACGGAGGAAAACAGCTCTGGTAGAACTTACCCAAGCAACGAGATTATGCTCTCCAGGTGCACGAGTATTATCTATTGCTTTACGTCCCGTAATGAGTTCAAGAAAGACGACCCCAAAACTGTAGACGTCGGACTTCAAAGTGAGTTGGCCTGTCATCGCGTATTCAGGAGCACAATAGCCATACGTGCCCATTACCCGTGTGGAAACATGGGTTTTGTCACCAACAGGACCTAATTTTGCTAGACCAAAATCTGATAACTTTGGATGAAATCCTTCATCCAGAAGGATATTGGATGACTTCAAATCTCGATATATAACTGGAGGGTTTGCCTTATCATGCAAATACTCCAACCCCTTGGCCGCACCTGCTGCAATCTTCATCCTCGTGTTCCAGTCCAAAGCTTCTTTTCCCGGTGGAATATCTGAAAAACAAGGATTAAAAAATAATGACATACTTATGGCTTAGTATAACCCTCGCTCAAACACGCTTAAGTGCGGAATTCTAATGAGATTTGGTGCATTAGTGCTTTAAAATTTTGGAGGAACGAAGATGATGGGATTTGGTGCATTAGTGCACGGGATTCTCCTTCTCTCCCCTCCCATCCTTCACTTGTATCCAACCAAAGTATTAGGCTTTACTTTTCGTAGCTCTGTGAATCAATCGTCTTTATCTTGACAAAGGTTTCCAAAGCTTACAGATTCGTTCATGTATTCCTATCTTAATCGCACAATTTTCTGTATTAGACAGCTTGATGTAAATATTATGCGCTGAGACCCCAATGTCTTAAAGTTTCCACTAAGATTACCGAGAAAATTAATCTATATCACATAAGAAACACATACACTAAAGAAAGAGGATACGAGACACAACACAAACTTATTCCTTTTACCATTAATATACCCAAATACACTGACAAATATCGTCATGTTCGAGAACCCTGCTCTAACATTCTCTAACAATCATGATAAAGTGGGGGTGAGGGAGCTTTTCTATCACTACCAAAAACATAGGTTGCTGCAAGGACCAATTCCGCAACACAGATTGATACGGAGAATCAATACAAAACTATCACGTCACACCAACAATAAAAAATACAGCACTATAAAAGCAACCATTATTAATACACATCGATTTAGGAAAAGAAAGGCGTAACTGACCATGCAAGTGATCCTCCAAAGAACCCAGTGGCATAAATTCGTATACAAGCAGGCGTTGATCACCATCAGCACAGTAGCCAATCAAATTGACCAAGTTTTGGTGGTGCAATAGGCTAAGCATGAGAACCTCAACCAAAAATTCTCTATTTCCTTGAAGCCCATTGCGGTCAAGCTGTTTTACAGCAACCACCTGTTGAAAAGACGTTTAACTGATTACGAACACTTAAAAGGTACAACAACCCAACCCTGGTATACCATGCCACACTATGACCACACACATTTTAGATTATATCAACCACAGAAAGGCCATCGATAACTAAGTTTTAAGTTTAAGTTAAAGTAAACAGCATAGTCACGGAAATGAAACACTATAAAACTATGGAATAATTTGAAAGATAAGTAGTACCTGTCCGGTGCTCTCCAACCGTCCCTTATAAACACGGCCAAACCCTCCTTCACCCAACAAACTCTCTGGTCTGAAGTTCTTTGTGGCGGTGGCAAGCTCCCGGAAGGTAAACGTTTGTGCAGCAATATGAGCAGTTGATCCATCTTTTGACACGGGCGGTTCCTTCTTTAGGTCAGAACCATTATAAGACCTTGATTTGTCTGCATATCATAGAAGAAGATATCAAAGGGAGCAAAATCAAGGAAAACGGACAAGCATGGAGTACACGTGAAACAACAAAGTAAAAACAGTTCGCTGATCCATATTTATCGATTCACCAAGTACCATGATACTCTGTATCATTTATTTAAAATACAGAAATAATACACTACTGCAAAATTTCAACTTGACACCACAAAGTGTCAAACAATAAGAAAATCGAATTTGACTCTACTGCAAAGTTCCTTTATTCCTTGGGGCCTTAGTTATGAGAACCTTTTGAACTTGCTAATCAACGAACCTCCTATTTGCCTAGAGACCAATGTTCATTGATATAATATAACACAATTTCATAGAGAGAGTTTCGAAATTGAAGATGATTAAATTATACCATCACTAGGACAAAAAAATTAGGTTCCAAACTCGGTGACACTTATACATGAGTGTACATTTCATCGAAACTCGAAGACAAGTCCCTACACAGTTTTACAACACAATTAATCACTTATCCCTCAGTCAGCACCCACATTAGACATTACCTAGACACCGAAGAACAAGCCGTTGGTCTCTCTTAGGACGGATATATCCATCTTAAGACTAAGATGGGTCAAATAACATCCCACTTGGCTAGACACGACAATTGTTTTGCTAGCACCTAGGAGCTTGCGGTTGTCTTATCCCTCCTATTTGACCCATTATAAGTTTGTGACGGATACGGATATCTCCATCACAAACAAGAATTTGAGGAAGAACAAGACTGTGAATACAACTTTTGGCAATATTTTAAGCAGAATTTGGAACTTTCTCAAGCAAATGTTCAATCTTGATACATTACAACAGATCTTCAACAAGAATTTGTACAGGCCAATTAAAGTACTGCATTCTAAAAACTAAAACAAAATAATTAAAAAAAACCCAGCAACAACAAATATCCTGCATTATTACAATAATAAAGAGGAATAGATCAAAGCAAAGAATAGTTCAATACAATAATCCAATCACATACAAGAAAAACTTCAAAACCTCCCAAAATTCAGCACATAATACAATTCGCACCAAACCAATTAACCTATTAAAAACCTAAATTTCAAAATCAAACTAAAAAAACAATCGAATTGCAACATCCATTTATTCATATATTAATTTCAACCTGAATTAACTTTGTTCAATTGATGATGATGATGATGATGATTCTGCATAATTGAAGTATCTTTAGAACCCTCTTTCTGAACAACTTCGTTTTCACCATTGTTACTACCTTGGTTGGATGATAAACACCCACCCATCTTCTTCAAATCTGGACCAAACCCAACTCTCAAAATTCAATCTTTTTTCGATTTTTCAAAGAAAAATCATAACTTTACCACAACCCAGATGCTAACTCAATTCCACCAACTCAATTCAGTTGACTGCTGCTCTTTTTTCTTTTTCTTTGAAGTGAAGGTGAACGAACTAACAGAGAGCGTAATCTAAAGGGAGGGATGGAGGGGTCTATGCGTGTCGGCGATCCATGGAAGGTAATAAAAGGGGGAAGAAGAAGAAGAAGAAGGGGAAGAAGAAGGAGAAGGAGGAGCAGGTGTGTGAATGTGAAGCTAATCAACTAATCGAACAAAATCGGTGGCAATTTAGAGATTATAGACTTGTTTTGAACAACAAGGGTATGTAATTATACTCCAATTACTTTCCTAATTAGTGTCAAATTATTAATTTCAATTTCAAATATTTATTTTGTAATTTATTTTGTTTTTTTTTTTCAAAGAAGATCGAACTTAGTCGTATTAAAATTTAAAGGAATGGGGATTCGAACCTTAGAACTACTGTTCCAGAGCACTAGACATCTTCGGTTGTAAATTTTGTTTTTGAAAATTCATAGGGTAAGTTCTAAAATTTGAGTGAATTGAATATAATCTTTGTCTTTTTAGGTTTTGAATAAAGTACGTGAATTGTATCTACTACGAGTATATTTTAGTGAAATACAATTGACAAACTTGACTTTACTTGACTCGCCTGATGGCCAGCTCGTTTGAACATGAAATTAGGTTACAAGTTGTTTTGAATGCAACTCGAATGAACTAGAAAGAGTGTTTTGACCCGACTTACACCAAATACGACATGGCTGACCAAATTGGCACATCACACTCCAGTTTAACGAGTAGAAACCCCCTACCCAGTGTAAGTTGTTGCATTCACAAGCGTTAGAGATCAATCCCTTAACCACTTGTTCAAGAGACGACACCGTTTATATCAACAAGCTTTGTTCAATACTCCATAAACTTTGTCTAATATCGCAACTAATTTTATGATCGAGTATTTTTTTTCTTAATATCTATTTTTGTTCGAGTAGTATATTTATTTTAGGAAAAAAATTTAAACACCCTTTTTAACAAATGATATGGAGTATTTGCAAACTTCTTCATTTTTCTTATTTATTTTTTGTCTAATACTCTCTTCTATATTGATTTTTTTTTTATACAAATCAACTTTCTCAAGTAAATTACCTAAACTTGAAGATATAATTAGTTACAGAGTATTTTTGAAGTTAACCCCTAAGTGTGGATCTCCCAAATCCAACTTTTTTTTACACTTGAGTGAAATCAATATTTTTGAAGTTAAATCGATATTTTTTTTAATTAATTTAAAGATTGTAATTAGTAATTAAAAGATTTTGTTTTTTGAAATCGATGTTTTCTTAGAGCGAAATAGATTTTGTTAGAGTGAAATTAATACAGTATTTTTTATTAGATTGTAATAATGATTAATTAGCGATTTTTTTTAGTGAAACTGGTTATATCTGAAGTGAAATCAATGCTTTTTAAAATAAATCGTCAGTCTGTAATGATTAATAGCTTAACTTTTTAGTCAAATCGATTATATTTTGAGGGAAATCGTCATGTTAGGAATGAAATCAACATTGTTTTTTGTTATAAATTTGAAGATGTAATTAGTTTTTAACGATGAAGTCACAATTATTTATTTTTTTGATTTGAGGAAAGTAGATTATATTGACATTTTGGGTAGTTCACACAAAATCCAGATGAACGAAGTAAATACCCCGACGACAAGAAGCGGAAGTGTCCTCATATTTTGGAAGAGGGTGTTATGAGTAAAATTGCACGCTAATTGTAGAGCTTTGTTTAATCATAATTTATTAAACAAAAAAATCAATATATAAGAAAGTGTTAAACAAAAAAAAAAAAAAAGTAGTTTGTAAAAAAGGAATGTTAAACAAATACTCCGTAGTTCTTTATTTTATCATTATTAATATTATATAAGTGGTGATTGACCTCATAACGGTTTGTATTTGTGAAATTAAATTCCAAAACTTTTAATTGAATAATTGTGTCAAAACTTTTCAATTGGAGTAATTATTTGCAAAAAAACACACATAAAATGTTTTAATATGTAATACATACGAGTATTATTTTAGTACTAGTATACAACCCGTGATAAATCACGGGGTTGCTAAATCGGTTTTGTAATTTACGTAGTATTTACAAATCGTTTGAATATTAACTAGTATAGACCCCGTACAATGCACGGTATTTATAATATGTTTATCTTATAGAATATTTCATTTAATATTTAAAATAAAAAATTTATTATTTTATTTTTACTATTTATTGATTGTATACTTTAAAAATAGGAAAATATTTTTTAAATCGCAAAACTAATCAAAATATTTGAGTAATGTCTTGAAATGTACGGAGTATTAAATAATGTGTAATTAATGAAAAATATTGTTTATATTTTTTATATACTTGGGGGTCGTTTGGTTACTCATGCAATTACCGGGAAGTGCAACTTCCCAGGAAGTGCATTTTCAGGGAGTTGTTTGGTTACCCACTTCCAGGGAACTGCCACTTCCCGGGAACTGCCACTTCCTCCAAAATGGGGGAAGTTACTCACCAAGCCCCCCTTGGTGTGTAGAACTTCCCGCATGAATTCATTTCCCACATGGCAACCAAACAATATTTTGTAATTCCCATGAAATACAAATTCACGTGAATTTAAAGTTCCCGGTAACTTCATCTTCCCATGGTGAACCAAACGAGCCCTTGGTTTATGTCATCTCACATTTCGAGATATCCACTTCTCTCTTTAACATACCGTAAAATACATAAATATTTATCGAAAATTGTATAAAAATAAACTTTTTTAAATGGTTAGCACGCCATGATACGTTTTTTTGTGTAAAAAAGCTATTCTATTTTTCATTAGAATTTTTTTTAAAAAAAATAAAAACGAAATTTCTCAGGTGTAAGACTTAATATTATGTAATTTGTGAAACTTTTTTTTATATGGATTTTAATAGTATATTCCGTATTTTGTACTCTTCCGTAGCAAAATAATCTTTCTATATGATAATTATAATTCTCACATTTGAATAAATGAGAAGATCTTAGTGGTATCGAGTGAGTATACTCCTTCCGTCCCGATGAATTGTTTGCCTTTGTTTTTGGCACAAAGGGAAAAAGTCCAATGATGAAGTGACATGTGAAGCCAAATTCATTCATTGAGACGCTCCAATATGAAATAGACAAAGAATTCATTGGGACGGGGAGAGTATATCTTTGTAAAAGTTAAAGTAAATAGTTTATTTCAAAAATGAATTTTTTAGATAACTGATTTTTTTCTCAAAGTTAATGATATCATATCTTAAAATTTATCTAATTATTTTCATAAGAAGTTTTTTTTGTCAATTTGTTTAACATTAATGAAAATGAATAGTTTGCGAATTTATTAGTGAAATGTTCTTTCACTTCTTAATTAAAATTAGTTTATTTTTGAGGAAAATGTTAGTAACTGTTATTGTCTTAGAGTAATATATAGAGAATTTTTGGTGAATTTTTACTATGTATTAGGCTTTGTAAGAACAATCGAAATATATATTCCATTTTTAAATAGTTACTAAATTTTATATCGATGTTAAAAATATGATTTTCGAATATGATCAGAAAGATATACAATAATAATCGTAACTATTTTATATTCTATGTAAAATATTGTACGGGATAGTGCAATCTCCTATTATAAAAATAATGCAAATATTTGGTTAAAACGGAATACAATATGTTTATGCTTTTTAAAAAAAAATATTGATCATACATTCCATAGTAAAAATTGTATGTGATACACATGAGGTCAAAGGTTCGATTTGCACATAACTCATTTGATCTATTTTTTTAATTTTTGTTGGTGGATAGCTTTAGGCGGGAAAATACATGAGTTGAGTTATTTGGTATGAGAAAATACATGAGTTGAGTTATTTGGTATGGGAAAATACATGAGTTGAATTATTTGGTATATTGAGTTGAGTTATTTGGTATGATCAGCAATCTTCCAATATTTATGTATTTAAGATAAATAATCATAACTATTTTATATTCTATGTAAAATATTGTACGGGATAGTGCAATCTTCTATTAACAAAAATAATGCAACTATTTGGTTAAAACGGAATCCAATATGCTTATACTTTTTTCGAAAAAATTGATGATACATTCCATATTAAATATTGTATGTGATATATTCCATTTAAAACATGTGATTTTCATAATCAATGTAATCAATCAGATTTCCTTAATTACATACTTTCTGTGGTGTATAGCTTTATATATGATGTAGTGACATTTATATCAGTAAAATGTTAGAGTGTAGTTGGAGAGGAGAAGGGTCCCATACACATGTCAGCTTTAGGGTTCGATTTGCACCTAGCTCAATTTTTTTTTTGTTGTAGATAGCTTTAGGCGGGAAAATATGTGAGTTGTGTTATTTGGTTAGTGGAAAGGGGGATGGTAAGGACTGATACAAAGAGTATGTTTTGAGATTGAAGATATGTACCGTCGGTCATTACGTACACATTACGTACGACATTACCTGCGAGTTTAGACACGGATAGCTTGTTAATTTGAACAATCAGTTATAGGTCAAAGCGATTATCTATCGGTTCCACGTCCCGTGACGTATTGTTCTGTTGTTACATTGCAAATAGGAAAAGTGGTGTTTTTGAGAACATATTAGTGTGCGTAAAATATGACACGACATAGTATACCATTGACGTGGCACAACCCACTTCTACAATGAACCTACACTTCACAAAGAAAGTTTCCCCCAAATGTTCATCTCCACCAAAATCAACAATCATAACATCAATCTACAATTGATTCCCTACGCTAAGCTGACGAAAATGTTATTCCTCTCCCCTCTTTGCACTTCATCCCAGATATTCGTTTGTAATGGTAGGAGTAGTCAGCTGTCTTCAATAGTGATTACTGTCAAATTTTGATGGAAACTGCTGGCATGTGGAAGATCAGAGGAAATTATGAAGTGGATTGCGTATTGAGGAGGTAAGTTTCGTTCCATCTGAGATATAAGAATGCTGTAATGATTTGCTATATTGCTTGCATCAGTTGCCGTAGCACCATACATGTGAAGGAAGATATGCTGAGATTTGACATCGGGAAATCTGGTTTCTTGAAAGTTTTGATTAATTTGCTTAGCTTTTTACTATTTATGGCTGCAAATATTTACAACTGTCAAACCAACCACCATTTGTCAATTGCATGTTAAGATTTCACCACCTATAAATAGACTTTTATCTTTGTTTACCACAGTCAAACCAATTGAAAGTCTTTAGAAATCAGAACACAAAAAATATGTCTACAAAATATTCATACCCTCCAATGATAATAATGCATAATCTCCCTTATGATACAAATGGTAACAATGTAACTGGAAGAAGTTTTGCTTGTGTAAGAGATGAACTGAGAAGTCTCGGGTACATGATAAGGCGATTCACCCCGATATACAATGGTCAGACTGGCAATTTCATGAGATACATAGTTCTTGAGTTTGAGTCTGATGTGCATCATTTCAGGAGTGCATTCAAGCTACATAGGGCTTTCGAGAGGGTCGGGAAAGGAAAGGGAGATTATGAGAGTCAGCTGTACTCAACAGCTGGTCCCCATGCCTGGATTGCTACTGAAGATGATCGTGAGTACCTGAGGAGGAGGACAGATTACAGGACGGTGGCTATTGAAGACCAAGTTAATGGGTACACTGATGCTGACCATGCAGGAAATTCGACGTATGCTTGCGTGATGACATTGTTGGCCAATAAGTACCCAAGGTTCTACGGGATGAGGGTGTAGAAGTTGTTCCAGTGTTGGCTGTCTGATAACCGATTAGTAGTAGCAGGTAGAAATCCGTCATCGGACTATATGTAAGCAAGTTATTATCCTGGAGAACTCTGTTTGTTTTGAACCTTGTTCCTGTTGGTGTGTCAGTGGCAATCGGTTAGTATCTTAAAATAATTACCGTTAGTACCATCCGTCCAAGTCGGCGGAGACATTTTCCTGTAATCAGTAAGAATACCATGTGTGGGTGTAATTTATGTCAAGTAATGTAGTCAATCTGGGTGTTATCGTACTGTGTATTTATGTACTCAATTTTCAGGAAGGAACAATTATTAAAGCTACAAACTGTAATTCGTTTATGTAGCGTAAGTGTCGTGAACCAATCTACAAAGCTGAACTTATATACTTGAAAGATAAACATTACCGGAGACATTGAGCTCAACCTGTGCTGTCTCCAGTGATGTTAAAATATCGTAAAACTGTGTACGTTACGGCCTGAAAAACGGTACATGCTGCAGTGAAGATTATTCTCGATGATACAGTCAACATTATTCCTGTAACACTGTAACAAAATCTATGGTGTCTCACAATTAAATTGCTCGTAAAGCTTCACGACAAAACCTCACGGGAATTTTTGTGCCATTAATTCTAGATTTTAGTATATATCATTGGAAGACCGTTTCGCCGGTAATTACTCTACTGGACATGGTTCGAACAATGTGGAATACCGCGACCTAATAATTTATCATTATACTGTCACAGTGGCGTAATTACTTTGCTATTCGATTTATAGAAATTGCGGCGCTTAATGACCATTGTGAGATAACTGTAAGGAAAGGGTATCATTTAAGTGTGGAAACAGCAGGATGGAATATTAATGTGATCAATTTGAAGTGAAAAAATTAAATTGGAAAGGGGAGTAATTGGTTTCCCAAAACTGTTCTGCAGAAACATTGTACATGCGAGACACTTCCGTACGTAGATATAGATTTTCCGTTCTTGTAACGAAAGAAAACTACTTTACTCGACTGAATACCTCTTTGTAGACCACGTTTGTAGTACGACGTCCATCGTTGTCCACAGCTGTATCCGCTAAGGGAATCATAATTTTCAACCCTCGTCTACTGGTAACTCGGGATAGAGCTACGTAAAGTTGTCCGTGCGTGAATATTGGGCGAGGTAAATACAACCCGACTTGCTTCAAAGACTGACCCTGGCTTTTGTTAATAGTCATAGCGTAACACACAGTGACCGGGAACTGGCGTCTCTCGAACTTAATCGGAAATTTAGTCTCATCGGAGGGGGTCACGGTAAGTCTGGGATGAAGACCTTCAGTCCTTTCGTAGATCCAGAAATAACAGTGCATGCAATGACTCGATCCCCCAACTCAGTAACAACCAATCGAGTCCCGTTACAAAGCCCATTTGCTTGGTCTATGTTCCTTAATAGCATGACAATGCATCCGACCTTAAGCGTCAAACGATGATTGGGAAGTCCGGATGACCTGACTGTATTAAGAAACTCAGTGGAGTAGATTTGGTGAACCATTGGGCTTGTCTCGTCCTTACTAATTTCGTCTGAGCTTAAGTATATCCACTCGTCACCAGGCAGCAGGGACATAACATGGTCATTAATCTCCTCTACGATATCGTGGGTGGATGCTAGAATAGCTTTGTCCTGAAAGAATTCAGTGTTCCTGAAATTGGACTGAATTGCTGGAAATATTGTCCGCACAACGGCTTGGAGCGGGTTGCCATCGTCGCGAATGAGAATGTCGTCAGGGAGATTAATATCGACGGTTCCGTCGTTTGGCCCCCCTGCCACACCGTTCCCAACTTCCAATAACCACTTCGAGAATAAGTCCAACTCCACAATTTCAGTTTCATCTCGGCCAACCTCAAGTCTTATGTTCCTCGTCAACTCAAGAACCTGGTTGTCAATAAAAAATGTGTAGTGTTGAATGTCTATATTGATGGAAGTAAACTTGTGTAGCACTGAACATGTAAATATGTATCACTAATACAATGCAATAAAGTAGCAGCACAACGACATGATTGATAAAGTTCAGAGCCTCCACTGGTTCAAAACGACTTTAGGTAATTACTTTAAATATTACCTTGCAGTATCGCCAGAGTGGGGATGAGCATATTGACGCACGAACTATGTCGGGACGGCTACCTTTAGGGACGACAGGTAAGATTTGGCGAAAATCTCCGCCCAACACAACTACTTTACCACCGAATGGCTGTTCCGAATCGCCGTCTGGTGCGAACCTTGCAATGTCACGGAGGCTGCGATCTAATGCCTCGAAACAATGACGGTGCATCATTGGTGCTTCGTCCCATATAATTGTCGCGTGCGAGACTGTTGATCACACTCTCCCTGTCAAACTGACTTCGAATAGACGACGGAGAAATAACGGAGACAACAGTCAAGCAACTACGGAAGGGGTTGGGAGGTGTGAGAGATTGAGTGTTAGGGGTTGTACCTGCAACGAAAGTTGTTAGTAGAGCTACATGCATTTGATTGGTACGAAAGAATATGAGAGTAAAAGGGGTAAGTTTTAAAGGAAGGAGAGCGAACAATGATCCTCAGAAGTTGTCGTTGTAGACAGGGGAGCATCGTTGTGGTGACCTGTGACTCGATTAAGAGCTTTCTCCAATTGAGTAATGCGTCTCCTGTGTCTTGCAAACTTTGCCCTCCACCTAGGGTCAATCATGAACTGGATTACCGTTTCGAGCATCCCTGCGCTCATTTTGAAGTCGCCTACGATCGTGTCTTGCTACTTGAGTTGTGTAGTAGTTGTTTACGTACTTGTGTATTTGGAGATTGAAATCTGCAAGCGCGCAACATAATAATGAAAGAGGACTTTATATCGTAAGAGTAAATAATTGGAAGGTGTTTCATACGTAATAAAGACAGTCGTTACCTTGACGGGCTACGGCTGGAAGAACGTAATTTGTCGAATTACGTATGTTGTCCGAGTTAAGTAGGGGAGTTTGATGTGAGCAATTTGTCTGAGAATTGGGGACCAACACATCTGCAAATATGAAGGGTAAGACAGTTGGAACATATGATGTGATTGGTACCTGAAAAATTGCTATAAATAAAGCGAATATTTGTTTCCTAAAAAAAGGCCACGTTTTTTTTTTGGAAAATGCAAAAAAAAAGAAAGATATAACCTTCACCGGTGGAGGACATAGAAGACACGTTCGAATACTCTTGATCCTTATCGTTGTGACCACTGCGTAACGGATGATCGAACACATTTTGTTCACCGTCGTTTTCAGGAGAAGCACATGTTTCCCCTTAAGGGAATAACGAAATCAGATTAGGTTGAATAAGTATCATATTATAACTATCGGTTGGCAGGGGTATGGGTGCAAGACTGTACCTGTGTCAATGGGACGTGATGCACATTTGACATTACGGGCTGTATTTGGACACCGTCGATTTGAATTTGTTATGTCTCCAAGGATTCTACGTTGACCATCTGCGAAGTAACGAACGTGAGTAAGATAAAGAACTAAAGAAGTATTAATTACGATGTTTTCAAATGACACACTTACCTCCTGAATGTTTAGCAGGCAGTGACTGTGAAGCGACATTCTTGCTGCCTAACTTCCGCTTTCGTTGTCTACGGGATTTACCCGTATGGACAACGGTAAAAGTGTTCCCTTGGACTGCAGGGAAAATGATTCATTTTGTATTGGTGTTATAGAAATATGTAAAAAATCGAAAACAGAGAACGTAGTTCATACCTTCTGAATTGTGGAGCACGTGATTTGACACCGGGGTAGAAGATGGCTCGACATTCTTAGAACGTACCATGTCTGCGAGAAATAAGGACGATCTTCACAGATGTGATTTTCACATGAGGTATCCGCAAACTATGAATATATAAGCAAGATACATGTGGTGAAGTGTGGAATTGTAAAGGCCATGTCCATTGACTAAACATAGGTATGTTTGGTAACATAATCGTTAGTTGGAAATGCATTGAGTTATGAAATCCAATGTTGGGAAATGCATTTTAATTAGACAATAAAATCAGTCTCGAGAAGAGTTTTTGGGGTAGCGGAGATGGGGTAGAATATTCTAACAATAAATGTAGCGGATTAAAACTAAAAGATGATAGTATTATGAAAGAGTACAAATAAAAGACACTGTGCCTGTATTGTAAAAAATAAATAACACGTTAATACGTACGACTTTGCTATAAAATGTAGATGTTCGCGATAATCAAAATGCAGAGCGTAGTAAACGAATTGTGAGTAAAATATTCCGAAGTTGATGGAGTCAGGTATTTTCGATGTATGCCATTTAAATGTCATGCAAACCTGACGCAGCGTCTTTATTAGTACGTCGTTCTCAAATAGTCAAATATATAAATACGTACGAACATCTGTATCGAAAAAACATTTAATTAATCAAGAGGAAGTAATAGATAAAAGAATTCGTTGACGAAATTGGAATAAAATTCAAGGATGAGAAATTGTAGCAAACACGACTGTATCGATGAAAGAGTTTCAAGTACTTTAAAACTTCGGGATGATCGAAAATGGATACACTGTGCATGTATTGTAATAAATAAAACGTTAGTATGTACGACTTTAATATAAAATGTAGTATAGTGTGATGTTCGCGAAAATCCAAATGCAGAGTGCGGTAAACGAATTGTGAGTACAATTTTCAGAATTGATGGAGTAAATTATTGTCGATGTATGCCAGTTAAATGACTTATTACTACGTCATGGTCAAATACGTAAACACATTAAAACATCTGCATCGGAAAAACAGGTATAGCAAAAAGAAATAATAGGTAAAAGATTTCGTTGACGGAATCCGAATAAAATTCAAAGATGAGAAATTGTAGCAAGCACATGACTGTATCGATAAAAGAGTTTCAAGTACTTACAGACTTCGAGATGATTGAAAAGTGGGTGCATATAAAATTAAAATAAATTGTCCCAAATGAGGTATAGATGAGAATAAACTTCAACTAAGCTTCTCCTTCTTTCGGCTGTCAACACCCTTTGTGGACGACTCTGCGTTGACTTCTAGATCGTCTTCCAAGTTGAAAGCAATAGCAGGTATCGTCCTCTTCCTCGGATTGACTTTGGACGTTGAAGCGAGGGAAGCTATGTCAGGGGTCTGCACGAAACGAAAGGTCAGTGCATCGCTTTAGTGAAATTCAATGGGTATTAAGTTGGGCGCAGTAGGAGTGTAAGTAGAGTGTAAGTAGTAACCTCATGTGCAGGTGTCTGGATGTTCGACAGATCGAAGACTTCATTTTCTCTGGTGACAGATTCTCTAAGATTCTCCAACTGTTTCTGCAGTGGTATAATAGGTGGATCCATGTCGTCAGAGATATGTTCAAGATTGTCGAGGGGGAGAACCATATAATAGTTGGATGAGTTCTATACCTTTGCGGACTCTGTGATCGTCACGATCTGTTCGGTACTGTGCTTCAATATTGTCATATCACGCTGTATGGGTGGAGGACAGTGAAGTGAACGTATGAGAAATGTTTGTTTTAAATGCGGAACAGAAGTTATGTTCTAAGTACAGACCTTAACCCTCTCATTGCACTTGGTCATCCAGTTTTCGATCATGTTAGGGTCGTCGCTCATCTTCGATATGGTGTAGGAATGCGAGCCGTGCTCAACGTTGTATCTCTCACTGATATGTATCTTGAAGATGAAATTTTTGTTGAGAAAAATTTCAAAGTCGTCTGGTATCGTGTCCTGCTTCCCGTCCTATAGAAACGTTTCGACGACATAAATGATTGAAATAGTTAGAAAATGTAATAAGGCGTATAAGTCCCTCAAGTTTGGACCTCATATATTTGACATTTAAGTAACACATGACGTTACCTTCTCAAGACTATCTCTTAATTGCTTGGCGGATGATTCGAGGAAATCACCAACTTGAGTATCGAAGCCCACGAAGTGAACCTTATCGTCGCCGAAATCTGATACCAAGAACTTTACTTGAAACCTGATGAAAAATGAAAGCGCTAAGTTTGGATGAACTTATAAAGATGGAAATGATGAATGAATAAGAGATTGAGTGGTACTCGGTGGGAAAGTACCTTGGTTCGCTTGAGTTATATCCGTTAATGTTGCCGTCGCAGCCACCCCTACTGCACATCCAACGACCGTGCTCATTCTTAACTGCCTTGGAACGACACCTATTGCAGCTGTTGTAATACCAACCACTATTGCAATCTAGGTCGATAATTCGACCGTATGTGTAGAAGTATCCCGGCTGCATTCAGTAAAACAGTTGCGTAATGGAAGATGAAATGATAACGTCAATACATTAGAAAAAGTAAAAGAAGAAAGGTGGATAGAAGACCTTCTCGTTCTCCTTAATCTCGTTGATCGTTTTGATGTTGTCTAGCGTTAGGATCTCTATCTCATCCTCCTCTTCTGCCTTGTCTATGATCTGAAGAGAGTTGCTAGGTGCGGAGGTCGACAAACTGCGGCGAGAATGTTTGCAATGAATTACATATATTCTAAAACAAAATAGTTTTGTAGTGTTGAACTATACTATAAATAAGATCAGACCTGTTGCAGAAAGCGGCGACCTCAGAAATATCGAGGCCGAAATGGATCTTAGTTGCATTGTAAGTTGTCTGCAAACGCCAACCATCGAACTTACGAACTTCAACGCATTGCAAAACAACAA
This sequence comes from Agrostemma githago, assembly GCA_958450325.1. Lineage (NCBI taxonomy): Eukaryota > Viridiplantae > Streptophyta > Magnoliopsida > Caryophyllales > Caryophyllaceae > Agrostemma > Agrostemma githago. The sequence goes on along the minus strand of OY288258.1, from coordinate 58,416,983 downwards.
TTTGAGATTGTTCTGGGTTCGGCTGCTTCTGTAAGAGTGCAGGAAGTTCAACAGAATGAGGACTCCACAAAGTATAGGATATTTGACAGCAGCTGCAGCACATAGAAGGCAGAGTTAGCAGAAGATGTGGATGAGTAACTTGAAAAAGATGATGTCAAATTTGTATTGGGGTGAAAGAGAGGACGTACTCCACATCCTCAAGCTTAATGGTCCGACATTGAAACCCGTTTTTGGTCTCGGTCAGGGGACCAATTTCGAACAATTTCCCAACCAAGTCTGCGTCAAGTGAATTAAAAATAAGTACATGGTTCTTAAGAAGATACAGAAATTGTAAATCAGAAATACACTCAGAAATTTGTAATGTAATTCACACGATACATAGAAAAATATATGAACATACCGATGTAGTGGGTTGTTGGAATTCGACCGTTCAATATATCCTCAAAATTTGTGAAACGGAAGCCGTAGTCGGGGATAGAATGTTCTGCAACGAAAGGAATGACCTTGCTCGAATATTCGAAGTAAAGTCGGAAAGGTGAAGGCGTTGCTTTGTCGTAACCAACATTGTTGCTGACGGTAACGTTTTTAATTGTGTACACAACTCCCACTTCTAAGGAACCCGTAAATTTCAGCAGAACTTGCTTCCGAACAGTACCTTGGATTATTTGATTCTACAAATTCAAGAAGAGAACAAAGAATACGTAACGTGAATGGGAAAAGACTGACACAACAATTAGAAGAAAAAAAAATAAAAAAACAACAAATCTAAAATTAGAACTTGGCTAGGGTAGATGTAATTAAGAAACTGATACAACAAAAAATGCAATTATAAGAACAGTTTGCATAAGAAAAATACCGTATCGTCTAGCAACAACACCTCGATTGATTCGATCTTCGTCTTGTCCCTGTAAGCGGGACGGGTCCAGCGATGAATGACCCTCACAATCATATTTTCAATCCTATCGCCATCTTTCAATTCAGGGATGGTGACAAACTTTTCGGAGGACATCGTTGCTTGGATGTTGAAGAAATATTGATGGGTGATAAGATTTGATAAGAATGAATTGCATATCCACAATCAGTTTCCATTTTATAGGGGAATGGTTCGGTGAATGGGTGAGCAATTGATGATAATTGAAAATTATGAAGGAGAATTAACGGGAATCGAAGGGTTCCTTCTTCATTGATGATGTGCATTGCCGAGGTGGGTTGTGGGAGAAGTGAATTGTTGCAATCAATTCAATCCTGGGAATTTGAGTTTGTTTGGTGGGGATGGGGAGTAGTTGGACGAATTAGGGAAAACATTGAGGGACTATATTGCAATTAAGTGTAAGTAGGGGAGTTGTTTTGTGAAGTTGCTTAGAATTGTTGGATGAGGGGTAATTGAGAGCATAGACATTGCCACGTCATACTTGATGGTTTCTTCTTTTATAATATAATAAAGATGTTACATGTATACGTGATGGTATAGTTGGGTATATACTCGTAATACAGTAATATTTTGGTGAGATTTTGTATTGGGTAATATTGCACCTTATGTGAAACTTATGAAGTCAAATTACTCCAATACACAATTGCACAAAATTATGAGGTCAATCACCACTTCTCCGGTTTCCAACTCTTTCTAAACAACCTTTCTTATCTTCACTAATCACTCGTGTCTTCACAATTTTTAACCGGGATTTTTGAGCTTCTCTTCATTATTAACTACTCGTATAATAACCAGGCATCAAGAAATCGGATTCATGACATGGAACCCTAAATTATTTAAAGTAAAATATGGAGTAAAAATTTAATTCATTATTGTTATACGGAGTAACTTATAACTTGGCCTCATAAGGATGCATATGTTGGGTCCTCGATTCATCTTATCGAACAAGAAACAACAAGACGTGGCTCAAGTTGTTTGAACTTTCTACTCTAGTCGAGAGGTCTCAACTAGGTGTGATAATTACTCGCGACATAGTACGCTCATTTGCAAAAAAAAAAAAAAAAAACTAATAAAACAAGAAATTCTATATTTAAAAAGAATTATCCAAGAGATACTGAGCAATGCTGCAAAAATTTCACACCTTGAAGCATAACCTTAACACAGGATTCCAATTGCGGAATCGACAAAATTGATCTTGCTGCTGCTGCTGCTGCTATCATCGACAGTACTGATTTCAGCGATGCTGTTATCGACACTTTCTCAAAAACAAAACTTGCTCTTTTACCAGTATCACAATTCACAACCTCAAGTGATATCACTTAGGTTTGTTACACTATCTATATACAGTGAGTAATTCCTAGTGCATTCCTCACCAGAATGTTATGTAAAGTTCTCCCAATGAGCAGGGAACAAAACTCGGTGATTCGTGCACCGCCACCAAAATTAACAGCTGAGAGAGATAAACACCCAAACTCGGAGGCTTATTGCATCAAGTATCCCAGAGTCAGACAGATGAGTGCCACCATACATAAATACAACAGAGGAAAGCCTATATGCACTGTCTTCCCACTAAGTCTTCTCTTAATCAATGCCTGCAGCAGAAGTAACGGGTGTCGTTAATCAACAATCTGTCGACGAATCAACTTGTAATACTCTCCACTGCCCAAATACCGTTGTTTTATTTTGATGAAGTGAGAGAAAGTGCTGGCATGGTAAACCAACTTATTACGGGAATGCGGAAAATGGAGAGGAAAAGGAGAGAGTTCTTGTTGAAATTAGTATTTTGATATACTCTTAATTTGTTCATTAGTCCCAGCCAATTGTTGAACGCAGTATGGAATGAGCCATCACTCGAGCATTACTCTGGATGAAAGACAAAAAGCTAAGGTACAATGCTGTAACGTGAATACTTACAACTTCTCGTTTAACCATCTCTTTCTCTCGCAGGGCTTTAATCCTCTCCTCTGTTAGCTTCATAGCAGTTTGCTCAGCCTGCAACAGAAGTAGATTATGTCATAAGGTCAACAAAATGACCTTGGGTAGCTTTAATGGCTCAACAATTAGGAAATGAAACAAAACTACTAATGGCTCAGCAGCTTATAATCACTTAAAAGTTAAAACAGTATCTAAGGTTAAGGAAATGACCTCGGATAGCTTTAATTCCATAACATCTAGTTTTGACTTGTACTCATCCAACTCTTTTAATAGCGACTCTTCCATCTCCCTTTTAACGATTGTTCTATCCTCCACATTCTTCATTTCAATGGAATCAGTGGTTTCGAGCTCCCGTGTACGCTCAGGCAAAACTGTCTCTGAATCCTTCATTGTTCTCACCTCCTCCATAGGTTTCGTATTTTTAGCCTCCTCTTCTGGTTCTGGCGCTATCTAGGATAGTTAACAAAAGTGCTTTTAACAATAAGTTAGTTCTGAGAACATGAAGAAAAAAAAGGGGAAAAAGAGTGTTACGGCCTATAGGAGTAATAAATAGCAGGTCCAGCAGTTGGTATAATCCTTGTCGAGTCTTGCAGCGATAACTGGTAAAGTGGTAAGTATTTTATTAAAAAAGTTTCTTTTACCTTCAGGGATGGGGGAAGATGTTCAACTCCAGGGAGGACATTGTCATTTTGGGATGTATCAACCGATGAACCTTGATGTGCAGCTCCACTAACATGTACAAGCACTGGGGGCATAAGGATCACTCTCATCTTCCTCTCCACCATTTGTCTACCAGAGTCTTTAGCAAACTGCAAGATAAATGTGTAAGAAATCTGTTCTAAAATTTTAATGAATAGGTCTACGGAGAGACGGTCTCTCATTAAATTAATTGAGAGACCAATTTCAAATGAAGGTAAGAGTGGTACCAAACCTAATAAAAATAGGTACGCTTAACATAAAAGAGTATACATATATAAATAAAAGGGTACGCTTGTTGTAAACACAGGTACAAAACAAAATTGTCATGAGATGTACATCTAATAATAAAACGGGTTTTGTTAAATAAATACAACCCTTAGGGTTGTATTTAAGAAATTAAAACCTTCCTAAATTGGTATAAACCTAAAAATTGAAAATCAAATTGCACAAATATTGATGTAATTAATGCATATATCAAAACTTTTTTTCCTCTTTTGGTATCTTACATACAGCCCTAAGGACTGTATTTATCAATTCCCTAATAAAATAGGTATGAATATGACAATTCCCTAATAAAATAGGTATGAATATGACATAAAATGGTACTGAGAAGTGGTCTCTCAATAAGTTATTGAGAGACCGTCTCTTCCTAGATAACCATTTGAGGATAATTAACTTACCAGATCAGATGTAAGGTCTTCTTCTACAGTTTCACTTGAAACAACAGTGCTTTGAACCAAGAACTTATCTTTGCATTGCAAGTCAAGCGGACCGGCACGTTGTACCTGCATAGTAACTGCATCCAACAACATAAATTTAGTCTCAACAAATTTTAGTGTAGGATAACATGACCAATTGAACAGAATCATAGGAACCAAATGGCAGGAAAAAGGAAGAAAAGAATGACAGAACGATAAGAAAGAGAAAACTAAAGGGAAACAAAAAAATTGTGGAACCATTGAAAATGCTTTTTGACTACACTCCGAAGTTTACATTACCTGTGGAGCCAACAAATTGTTTTTACGAGCTAGAATATATTGAGATAAAGGGGGATAACGGTACGACATTTGCATCTTTTATCATGAAATATAGACAGTCCACGAAATTTTTAGTGTAGTTCCATTTCAGGTCATACTATTGGAAGGTATTGAAATAAAGAAAATAACTCTAAGTTGTTTGCATTTCTTTTATCATGAAGTACAGCCAGACGATGGAACTTTCAATGCAATTTGGGAGCCTTTAAGCAACTTCAGTAACATTGTTGTTCCTAACACTCACTCCCTAAAGATGTGTAACCTTACATGCTTCAGACAAGCTAGTTGGGTCAGTTAGGAAATACCAAACCCTGAAAGTCTACTACCATTACAGTGCATGGTTACTGATGATAGCTGAATATGGCTATTACTTTGAAAGCGGAATCAGTAGTGCAAATTTAGTCGTGTTCATTGACCACAGAATAGAATCAGGGACGATAAATCTATCAATGGACTAAACCCAACCAGCAGAAATATTAGTCTGACAGGAATTGCAGTATCTAAGCCTATACACATAAATCTTACAGTACTAATCTAGCATATGAAATGGGCCACAATATGAAGATAACGAAGAACAACCTGTGAAATCACATTCTCCATTTGGTTTGATGATGCCAACATTGGGTCGGACACAGTATTTCTTAGGAGATGTAGTTTTCACCTGTCAGAACACCATTTATAACAATGGTGAAAACCATTTCCAAAAAACCTGCAATGATTTCTTCCCAAATCCAAATGCATTTTATAATTGCATCAAAGGTCAAAATTTTTCAGAAGTGAATAAAAGAAAAGGTTGCTTCCATGTAAAGCCGGCAAAAAATGACACGACACGAAAACACGATACGAACCCGACACGAAATAAACGGGTTTGGGTTGAGGGTTGATGACCCATTTATGTAAGTGGGTCGACACGAACACGACACGAGATTTAACTGGGTCGGGTTTGGGTTGAGGTCTCAAAACACGAAATTGACACGAATAACCTGTTTATTAAATTAGTGTAAATGTTTTTAATCATTTTTAACATAAATATCTTAATACTTTCCAAATATGGACATGACACGAAAACACGACATGAAATAAATGGGTTTGGGTTGAAGGTTGATGACCCATTTATGTAGGTGGGTCAACACGAACACGACACGAAACTTAAATGGGTCGGGTTTGGATTGAGGGGTTCGTGACCCGTTTACCAATGACACGAACACGAAAACGACACGACCCGATCTGTTTGCCAGGTCTACTTCCATGAATTAGAATTCCTATGTTTTTCCCTAAGCAACAAACGACCACTAAATCTTGAAAAATATAGATATTCAGTATAGGAAAGAGATAGATGGTATGTCAGTCGAACCATAAAAAATTGCCAGAACAATTAAAAAAATAAACCAATCAGAATCGATTCCAGCGTTGTACCGAAGTTTCCCTAGAACACTAGCCAGGATAAACATTCCTACTTAAAAAGAGATTGCTGTAAGTAAATCAGACTCGTAGAGCTATTCATCAAAGATTATCGTATTTGAAAGAGAGAGGATTTCGCTACCTTAAAAGCAACAAACTGATCTGTTTTGTTTATTAGTTGAATTGAGCAAGAGCTTTGTTTCTTCGCTTCAACTGGATAAGAATACAATGCACGTTAATCAAACATTGAAAATCCAAGTATAGAACCTCAAGACTCAGGGGCCTTCCTTGTTCAAAGATCGATCAACGGTGAAAGCCATATTTCTTTAATACTCGAACAAATGCTTGAGTAGCTCTTTGCATAGAAAATCAAAACATTGTCTTCAAAGTGAACAAAATCAGTGAAAAAGCACAACAAAATGATCCTCTGTTTGCTGTCAGTCGCAGCTTTAATAGTGTGGAACATAAACTAGACGAATACCAAGACATATGGAGGAAGAAAAGAAATGCCCTAACAAAGTACTCCGTAACAGACACGCACACAAACATATACACAAGTGATGAACAGAAGTCTGGAAAATCAAGCGTACCAGTAAAACGAAGTTCGCAGGGCACAATCTCTAGTAACTCGGAACTCATTGATACCCAATAGCAAAATCCCTATCATGCAAACCTTGATTCAATTGAGGCAAACAAGAATAAACAAATACGAGTACTGCAAAATTACAAACAAGACATATAGATCTATCATTTTGCTATAGACAATGAAATTACTCTCACAGTCTCACGTTCCAAGAATTTGGTTACCTTTGATTAATATATACCTCACATAAATAATAAAAAAAGATAAACAAATAATGGCGACAAAGGGAAACATGTACCCCATATGATAACATCATCACCCAGTGTCCGAACTAATGGGAGCTAGCAGGGTTGCCCCCTCGGCAATTACGAAAAAAAAACAACTTTTTCGTAAATTACCTTTATTAGTACTTCACTAGCTCGCAATCACACCTAAAAAATTAAAACCACTAACTACAACTTCAAGCTCCGCCATTGTCTATCACCAAATCAATCCTAATAAAACGACACTAAGATGGTACTCCCTCCATTCCGATAATTTTATACATTTGTTGAATATACGTGCATTCCAATCAATCCTATACATAACCTCATATATTCAACAAATGTATAGAAAGTTAGAGACGATTGGAATGGGGGGCGTAATGTATTACCCTAATCCCCAAACCCTCACAAAATCATCCAACTGCTGCTCGTATTCAAAATGTCAGATCAATTTGTACTTTATACCAACAAATAGCATCCAAATAGGATTGTAACGAGTCAAGTATTTACCTGTTCTAACAATACAACGAACGAAGGAGACTAACTGATACTGTTATAAGCACGCCAATCATATCATATCGTATCGTATCGAATCATATCATATCATATTGAACGACAATCGAATGCACAATGGAAGTCAAGGCCTAAAAAAAAGGATGAATTGACATGACTAGAAATTGTCAACCCTAATTGCAGCAATAAAAATGATCATCAAATTGAAATGAAAATCAATGCTGAAGACTTGTAATGAAAAGTAGTAACAATGAGGAAAGTATGAATTGAAAGTGTGGCAGACGAAGGATAGAAGCGAAACTTACGGAAATCGAGGAAGGGCGATTGAATCAAAGCGACGGTAATTCGCAGAGGATTGGAAGTGAAAGGAGAAGACGAGAAATGGTGAAATGTAGGAGACGAAGAAGGGGATGACGACGACGACGACGACGATGATGATGATGATGGTGATCATGGAGGTGCAGTCATTGCACCGTCCAATGTATGCGCTACTCTTCTTAAACGGTTATTCTATCTCCAAACGGATATAGTATTCGATATTCTTCCCGGTATTTTTTATTTTTTTATTTTATTTTCTATGGCGTACCCCGTACCCCGTACCCCGTACCAGTATTCGATATAGTACCCGTTATTTTAGTCAAAATAAATTTGACTTGCGATTTATGAATACGGATTTTGAAAACGACACTATTATTCTTAAATTCATTGTCTTTACAAGATCTGCGATTTGAAATTTTCTATTTTTTGTAATTTCGTTAAATATCTAGCTAGTTAAGTACATTATTATCTGATTAGTACTTGAGTTAGAGGAATTTTCTATAATTATGGTTGTTGGTGTGGTGGCCATGGTGGTTGTAGGCGGCCCATTGCGGGGAAATGTAGGGGGAGCGTAATGTTTGTCGAGGGGAGAGGAGTAGGGATGGTGGTGTGGTTGTCGACAGAGCGGGTCAAGGGGATCCGAGTATCCAACGAGGGGACGATGGTCGGTCTGCATAGGGTGGTGGTGGGTCGGGCGTGAGTTTGGGGACAAAATGGGTTCGGTGAGTTGGGGGGGTGTATGGTGTGCAGTTGGTGACGTGATCGTCGGGGGTATAGCTGGGGTGGTGGTGGACTTGGGTGGGACCATATCTCCAACATTACACTCCACAATCTTCACATTAATCACCACCACTAGGCCACACATACCACAAAGTTAGAATCGTTATTCCGATTGTGCACACCTCTCCTAGGCACATCCTAAAGTGAAATCAGTGAGGGGACCATAATCAGAGGTCCCGGCTAGGTCTATGCTAGCCTTGAGAAGGCATGGTGCCACAATTCATAACCATCAACCATATTATTCAGCATATCATCATCAACCATATTATTCAGAATATCATCATCAACCACCTCTCCAATATCCACAACCACGATACGACAATACGATACTCAGACATACCGACATATATGATAAGCTAGTCGTATACCTATCAAAGATAACCAACTAGGTCTAACTAAAAATATAGCTAGGGAAGTCAGGTCGAATCCACAGAATTTTCAGCACCCTTCTTGTCCTTTATCTCCAAGTCGAATTCCTGAAGTAGAAGGATCCATCGTAGCAGTCTCGGTTTGGCTTCCTGCTTTGCGAGGAGGTACTTCAAAGCCGCATGGTCCGTATAAATTATGACTTTCGATCCTATTAAATAAGATCGAAATTTCTCTAATGCATAAACCACAGCTAGAAGCTCCTTCTCCGTCGTAGTATACTTCACCTGAGCCTCATCCAGAGTTCGGCTCGCATAATAGATGGCATTCACTGCTTTTTCCTTCCTTTGACCCAGCACCGCTCCGACCGCATAATCACTAGCATCGCACATAACTTCAAACGGTAACTCCCAATCTGGGGCTTGAATAATAGGTGCTGTGACCAAAGCCTGCTTCAACCTGTTAAAAGCAGATAAACAACATTCATCAGAAAAAATGAATGGGGCATCCTTAAGGAGCAATTGTGTAAGTGGTTTAGCAATTTTAGAGAAATCTTTGATAAACCGGCGATAAAATCCGGCGTGTCCAAGAAAACTCCTAACCCCCTTCAGGTTAACGGGAGGAGGCAATTGCTCGACCACTTGCACCTTTGCTTTGTCTACTTGGATGCCTCGATCTGAAACTAAGTGCCCAAGGACAACTCCCTCGTTGACCATAAAATGGCACTTCTCCCAATTCAGCACTAGATTGACCTCAATACATCGCTGCATCACTTTATCAAGGTTAGTCAAACAATCAGTGAAACTACTACCGTAGACACTGAAATCATCCATAAATACCTCCATAATAGACTCGATATACTCGGAAAATATCCCCATCATACACCTTTGAAAGGTGGCAGGGGCATTACACATCCCGAAGGGCATCCTGCGATAAGCAAAAACACCATGGGGACAAGTAAAGGTAGTCTTTTCCTGATCATCAGGATGGATCGGGATCTGAAAGAACCCTGAGTAGCCATCTAAATAACAGAAAAACTTATGTGAGGCTAACCTTTCTACCATTTGATCGATAAACGGAAGAGGAAAGTGATCTTTTTTTGTGGCGGCATTTAATTGTCTATAGTCTATGCACATCCGCCATCCCGTTACAATTCTAGTAGGTATTAATTCATTTTTATCGTTTTTGACCACGGTCGTCCCGCCTTTCTTCCGGACGACCTGAACAGGACTCACCCATTTAGAGTGACCGACAGAATAAATTATACCTGCATCTAACAACTTCATCACTTCTTTCATTACCACTTCCTGCATTTTCGGGTTCAACTTACGTTGACCCTGTCTAACAGGTCGGCGATCCTCTTCTAATTCAATTCGATGCATGCAAATATCGGGACTAATTCCCTTAAGGTCATCTAGACTGTAACCTAATGCATTCTTGTTCTTTTTAAGAACGACCAACAAAGCAGAAAGTTGGTTCTCATCTAACTTATTACTTACGATGACGGGATAAGACTCAGAATCGTCTAGAAATACATACTTAAGATGAGACGGAAGAGGTTTCAGGTCGGGTTTGGTTACCTCTACAGCATAAGAAGTATCTACCAACCTATTTACCACTTCTCCGTCGATGCTCGTCAGTTTCTGTGTATCTCCTAAAATATCCCACACAGCATCATCGTTAGTCTTATCACCTGCACAGGTGTCTAAACATGTCAAAGCCTCGAGCGGGTCCCTACTCAGGGAGCCCGTACAAACATCAAGAATAACTTCATCAATGATATCTAGTGCATAACAAGTATCCTCGATTATAGGCTTAGCTAATGTATTGGCCAAATTAAAGGTCACTTTATCGTCCCCCACCTCTAGAGTCAAGCGTCCGTGCTTGACATCTATAATAGCCCCTGCAGTATGTAGAAATGGCCTACCTAAAATTATAGGAATCTGGGTATCCTCAGCCATATCTAAAACAATGAAATCGACAGGTATAAAGAATTTACCTATCTTAACAGGGACATCCTCTAAAACTCCTAGGGGACGTTTGACTGACCTATCAGCCATCTGAAGAGTTACACTTGTGACTTTAAGCTGACCCATATTCAGTTTCTCGCAAACTGAATAGGGCATGACACTGACACTTGCACCCAAATCACATAAAGCTTTATCGATTACATGGGTGCCTATGGTGCAAGGTATGGAAAAACTACCCGGGTCTTTCAGTTTGGGTGGAGACTTACTTTGAATTAAAGCACTACACTCAGCAGTAAAAGCAATAGTCTCATGTTCATTAAAGTTCCTCTTACGGGTCAGAATATCTTTCATAAATTTTGCGTAAGAGGGTACCTGGGTAATTAATTCCGTGAAGGGGACGGTTACCTGGAGATTTTTGACGACCTCCATAAACTTACTGAACTGGTTCTCGACCTTCTTATTCTTCAACTGGCTAGGAAAAGGAACTTGAATTTTGACCTGTTCAGCAGCTTTATCGTGTAGAACACCCGTTTCCACTGCAACATCAGACGGCTTATCAGCAGCAACCGTTTCGGATCTGGATCTGGCTTCTGGAATAGTCGGTCGACTATCAGGGATAGTCGGTCGACTACTATTAACAGTCGGTCGACTATCAGGGATAGTCGGTCGACTATTATCCTCTTCACCTGCAGTTTCTGTTAATCTGTCAATGATAGTCGATCGACTATCTGAAATAGTCGGTCGACTATTATTGACCAGTTCGTCATTCACAGCAGTTTCAGCAGTTTTTAACGATACATCACCATCTATTACATCCTCAATTACATCATCCATAATAACAGAATTACGATAGCTAGGCATCTTGGGCTCGTCATAAGTAAGGCCGCTACGAAGTTGAATCGCGTTGGCCGTATCGTGCGGTTTTTCCGGCTGCGACGGTAGTGTGCCCGGTTGCCTAGCAGACTGATTTGTGGCAAGTTGCGCCACCTGCGTCTCCAACATCTTGATCTGTGCATCTTTGGATTGGTCACTTTTCTGCATCTGGATCATAAGAGATTGCATCATACTCTTCAATTCCTGATATTCACTAGGAACTGGAGTCGGAGTCACAAGCGGTGGAGGAAGAATGGCAAGAGGTTGAGTTTGCGGTGGAAGAGCTAGAGGCTTTTGGAAGCCTTGTTGTTGTCCGCGATGAGGCGGAACATAAGCTTGTTGCTTCGGCTGAGGAACTGGGTTCAACACATTCTGACTTGTCCAACTGAAGTTCGGATGCTCCCTAGTCCTCTCATTGTAGTAATTAGAATAGGGATTACCTTGCTTGAAGTGTTGAAAAGCTAGAACTTGTTCCATCCCGGTCATACATTCCCCCGCGCTATGGCCTTCGATACCACATCGCTCACACATTGCCTCCTGTTTGATCATGGCATGGACAGTTTGCTGATTTGACTCGTTCCTATGAGGTGGATTCTGGATTTTATCGAGACGGGCATGAAGATGATCAAATTGAGCCATAATCTCATTGGTTTCCGCTGCGGCTACCCGAACACTACCCCTCGGATTTCCATATTCGGCTCGATGCGTGACCATCTCCTCGATCAATTTCCAACCCTTGTCATCATCAACATTGTTTTGGAAACGTCCGTTAGCTGCACCATCAAGAATAGCACGATTATCATCAAATAAACCGTTATAAAATTGATTACATAAAAACCATGGTTCAAATCCGTGGTGAGGAATAGAGCGGACTAGATCCTTAAATCTAGTCCATGTTTCGTTAAGATCTTCCAATGGTCCTTGCTTAAAACTGGTTATCTGACTCCGTATCTGATTAGTGCGCTGAGGAGGGTAGTTGATAAGCTAGTCGTATACCTATCAAAAATAACCAACTACGGTCTAACTAAAAATATAGCTAGGGAAGTCGGGATCGAATTCACAGGGAGACAAATAAATTCTACTCGTAATTAAAGTCTATCTACGTAACAAATCGGGGGTTTTTAATTGTGTTTATCTAAACTAAAGTAGTGAAGGAAAGAGAATTAAAAGGGAAGAAATAACTAAAATAAAAAAAGATGAATTTAAGATGAATAAATATAAGGAGAGAAAACTAGGATTGTCGGTTCACTACGAATCTCATATGGTCACGGTCTAAATCACAGGTCTGTCGCAGATATTGGTCTAAGGGGTATTGAAAAGGTCCTTCCGGTCCGCTATTCACCATAGCATGCTTTTAACGGCTTCCGATCTTATTAGGGCATACTAATGTGTTGTAGCAGGTCTAACTTTTACCAGGCTTCCGATCTTAGGTTCAAGTTTACCGAATTCAATTAATCAATTACGTCGACTTAATCAATTAATCTCAATTAAATGCTACAATTGACAACTCAGACACAATATTATTGACAGATCTATAAATTATTTAGCGACCACATTCAATTCGCAGATCCCCTAAATCCTAGCGAGGGAAATTAGCTACTCATAATTAAATTAAGAACAACAAGATTAATAAAAGAATTTACTAGATTAAACATGACGAATAAAATTACCGATTAATAAATCAATCAAAGAAGAAGGAAGAAAGATTAATAAAATTACCGAAGGAATGAAGGCGATTCGAATCCAAAAGTTCTTACAATAACCGAGTTTTAGGAAGAAATTAAACTAGAGAGAATAATGAAAGAGAAGTCTAAAAGAAATCTAAAGAGAAGTGGGAGTTTTGTAGAAGTTTATTCTAATGTGGCTGAAAAGCCCTATTTATACAGATTAAATGAGTTAAAAACTGTTTAGGAAACTCCTTTGGGTTTAGGAAATTTCTTGCTGATCACGAAACCTGCCCGCGGTCCAGGGAATAGTCGGCCGACTATTGTAATAGTCGGTCGACTAATTATTTATCAACTTGATCTCTGCAGCTCCAGAATAGTCGGCCGACTAATTATTTATCAACTTGATCTCTGCAGCTCCAGAATAGTCGGCCGACTATAGTAATAGTCGGTCGACTATCGTCATGGTCGGCCGACTATCTTAATAGTCGGTCGACTATCGCTCGCTTCAGCGAACAGCTCCTTCCAGCTTCGTTTTGGCCCGGTTTTGGTTCGTTTTAGCTCCTTTGTCTTCCGTTTCTGCAAAATGACAATACAACCACAAAGTAGCCAATTCGGGGCAAAATAATAGTTTTCACTATTCAATAAACATGAGAATGCGCGTATAAAAGGTATAAAAAGTGTATATAAAATACGCGCATCAATATACAATAGGACCCAATGCAAGTAGTCAAGTACTATGCAGAGTATAACATTATCATACATCAACATAAGATGAGTAAGGAAACCCTTACCTCGCAACACGTAAAACAAAATTCACACGCCTCAGTAGTACTCTGCTCCTTTACGAAGTCATTAGCACCTACACTTTATCAATTACCGATCGTACGTCACAATCGGCTGTATTTAAACATGCACAAACATCCAAAACTAGGTATAACTACGCGCATACTTTTTTTTTTAATCCCGTTTTCGGGACTTACCTCATAGAATTAATGTCAGAATCAACAATCGATGAAACAAAGCCTGGACCTCTATCGCCCTACACTGACCTCCCGAACATGACACGCAATGAATGCGCAAGCGCATGAGCAGCTCGGTTACAGATACGAGGGACATAAGACCAAATAATGGTATCAAAAGAACAAGCCAAATCAGTAATCTCATCTAAAATCAAGAAAATGTTGCTCCTCCCTTGGACTCTCAATCGCAAATAATTGATGACGGTCTTGCAATCGCTCTCCATGATGACGCTTCTGTGACCTCTTCGCCTCGCCTCCTCCAAGCCAAATAATATGGCTTCTGCTTCTACCTCTCCAGCCTCGAGTTCGCCCCTGACGCGTGAACAGGTTCCCCACACCATCCCCCCATCCTCCTTCCTCGCTATGACCCCAACACATCGTCCCCCCCCCCCCCTCGTACACTCCGCCATCACAGTTGATCTTAATAAAATTGGCTGGCGGCGCCACCCAAACCGGGCTATCCCTTCCACCCCTCCGCCCCCGTTCCTCTCTCTCACTTCCACATCGCCACACTCCAATTCAGCCTCCAAATCTTTAACCCGGGCAACAACTTGGTCCACACTCCACCTCCTCCCCTCAAAATCCATGTCTCCCAAATGGCCCAACACCCCATCATGAGCTTCCCTCTTTCGCCAACCTCCATCTCCCTCCACACATCCTCCACCCACTCCCTCACCCGCTCATGCCCATTCTCCTTTTTGATCTTCAATCACAGCCCATCCCACACCCCAAACCCCCACCCACACCCCTTTACAAGGTGGAGACAAGTCTCCACCTCGCAAAGACAAATAGGACAAGTAGGCTCCAAATTCGGGATTCGTCGAGAAATATTACCTTTTGTTGGTAGAGCCTCCAAACACAGCTGCCAGAAGAACACTTTGATTCGAGTTAGCACATCAGCCGTCCATATCTTCGACCACAGCCACTTCTCCCTCGAGTAATCCGATAGGCCATGATCACCCACGCCATTACCCATGAGAGAACGGTACGCGGACCTCACAGAATAAACTCCATCATTCTCTAAGTCCCAACACCATATATCCTCAATCTGCATATAGAACACAACCTCATCCCTCCAATAATGTCCTGCTCGAAAGGGAGGAAAAACTCGCGAACCCGAGACATGTCCCACATACCACCCCGAATAAGGTCAGCTACCATCAAGTTCTCAGCACCCTGCGATCGTGGGGAAAGAACAAATCTGGAATTGCCATTTTGTAACCACGACACACCCTAAACGTACTAATGATTTCCATCCCATACTTACGTAGTTAGAAGGGTTCCACCTAACCAACTAGGGCATATAAACACACTAGCCTATCCGACTTCTATGACTTAACTACCACCTATACAATTATGACAACTTATACTAAGGCAATCTATACTAGAGCAACCTATACCAGGGCAACCTATACTAATCAATCAAGGCTAATAAAACATAAACTATGTTGACAGGGCTAAGTCGTATCCCTAATCAAAAGTACCCTAAGGTCACTAACTAATGTAGATAGCGAAGTCAAGGTCGAACCACAAGGAGATGAGAATTCAATTATTTATCCTAAGAATTAGATTCTAGATTATGGGTCACAGTTTTTCTTGGGTTTTGTAGCTAAGACAAGACAATAATAAGATAAAGGTCTAGGATCGTAGGTTCACTATGAATATTAGTCGGGCCAGGGAATTAACTAACTAATCATTAATCGAACTACCTAAGGTGCAAGTCCGGTCGGTACAATACAACCTTTAGATCTAAACTTAACCTGCGGTCGCTAGCATTAAGTCAGTCTACCCGAATTATCGTGGCCTAATTAGTTCTTAAGCCGGTCGGTGAAAAGCCCTAATTGCTATGCTAATTAATTGAATTATGCATCAGACAATCAATCAGATTTAAGACGATAAACAAGTGATACTTCATGCGATTAACAGTTAATCAATTAGATATAATCCCTCCTAATATGCATAGATCCCCTTAACCCTAGATGAGAAATTAGCTACGCATAATAAAACTAATCAGACAAGAAAGAAAGAAATTTAATCTAAATATATCAAGATGAATTAACAATCAATTGAAGGAAATAACAATACTAGAACAACAAATAAAGATGAATTGAAAGAGAATTGAAATTCAATACCGAATGATGAAGGAAATTGTAAAGATCTCTAGATAGGTAAACTAAACTATGAAAACTGAATACTGAAAAGTGTGTAAAAGAAGGTAAAAAAAAAGTGTAGAATGAAAGTTGTCTGACATATGAGTCGAGAAAACTGATTTAAAGAAAATCAGTTGGGCTCGAAAATAGGCCCAAAATCTATGGTGAAATCAGGAATGACGCTTGGCCTGGATTGGGTGCACTCGATCGAGTGCGTGATGGCACTCTATCGAGTGACCCCCTAAAATATGGGCAGGAGCTTCACGGAGTGGCACTCGATCGAGTGCAGTAGGGGCACTCAATCGAGTAGCGCTGTAGGTCACAACACTGCGCGCTCGATTTCAAACAGCTTCCATTTCTTCGTTACTTGTTCAAATTGGACGTGTAATAAACCGTTGAAAAGCTAAGAAAAACAGCTTTCCAACGCCACCAGAATCATTCTGATTGGAGTTGTAGAACGAAAGTTATGAATGTTTGAAGTTGACTCTTGTGTAGGCGATCATTCTTTCATCTTGTTTGATATCCTTTCCTTCTTTATCTTTGTTTCTTCGTGTATTCCGCATCTTCTTCCTTCGATTCCGTGCTTAGATGTGAATTCTTCAATTATCGATTCCGTAATTGTAACACCCCGTTATTTTCCGAGTCATTTATAAGGCGTTACTGGTCTATTTTATTTAAATCGGGCTATTAAGTCGAGAAAAGTATTTTCAATGTCTTTATAAAATTAAAGTATTTTGAGTATTCTTATAGTAAATTGATTTTTTTTGAACTATTTTAAAAGTGGAACTTTGTTTTATAAATTGACTTGTTTTCAACTTAGACTTTGACATTGACTCAACCAAACAAAAAAAAAAAAAAAAGAATAAATATATATATATATATATATATATATGTAAAACCTAAGTTTTATTAAACCCCCTGATACCCACCTTCCCACATCACCCTTATTATTTCTGCCGCACTGCTACTACTACATCGTCAACCCTGTTCGTTGTGTCCGACTTTTCCATCGTCATCGAAGATCGGTTCTTTTAATCCTTTCTTACACCAACACGTGTTTAGTCCTTCTTCATAAAACTGTAAGTATCGATTTTATTAAAGGTCTTTTATTCGTTTTCTCTTTTATTATAAACCGAGTTTTGTGAGTAGGACGTATGAGTTACTAAATATGATTAAATATATGGGTGTGGTGTAAATATTATTTGGGAGTAATTCTATTGTCCTTAATTATCGATTTGTGTTGGAAAGAAGGGTCGTAATTATTGATATTTGGGTTCCGATGACGGGTTTACTAAATATTGTCGTGTGGGATATACTGTTGCTGTAATTTTTGGGACATCGTCATATCGGGGTTGTTGGTAGTTTGTTTTGGGTTAAGATTGTCTTTGGTCTATAGCTTAAGGATGATTGGTGAAATAGTAGATCGGTTGATGATGATGGACCTAATAACTAAATAAGTAAAGTAATACTAAGGGAGTACGCAATTAGCAGGGACATAGAATTGAGAGATTTGCTTGGGTACATATTTAATTACAAGCAAATGGAGATTTAGGGTACATGGGAGATAGCAAGAGCTTATGACGATTAATAATTAATAAATTGGAGTTTTGTTAGTCTTCGGACATGTCTATTTGGGGTCATTTAAGACAACTATATAAATCAGAGACGATAATTCAGACGAGTTATAGTAATAAGTTGGTGTGTAACTTTAGGTCGTCTTAATGTTACGTATTTGGTTAGTTTGTTGAACCATTTATATTATTTGTAGCTTGTGGGTTCGAGGAGAAAGAATTCTTGGAATAATACTAGCTAAGTTTTGCCCGTCTTGAGAGGTAAGGACGTTTTACCCCTTCACTTTTAAGTAAAGAGCATGTTCGGATCAAAATATATTTTTATAACGGTTTTGTAAATTATTTCGTCGATCGTTAATATTTTTATAATACTCGTAATGTTTGGATATTGAACTTTGTGACACGACTCACATATTGGTACTATTTTGGTAAAAATTTTAGTAACTTATAACAGACTCTGGGAGTTCTGTTGGTCTAGACGGTTTTAAGGTGCGTCTAAGACGTTCCTGGGACTTTGTCCCGAAACTATTTTTGAGTGAGGTTTGTCCGGCCCTCACTTGCTAGGGAGTTAGACTTTCTCCTTTGGCAGTTTCATCCTACTGGCTGTCCAAATGTGAGACGTGCGCACTATTATGAATCTAGCTAAGCACAGTTGGTTACCTCTAGACCGTGCAAGGGTAGGACCTTAGCACACAGGTTGCGAAAAATATATATATTGGTTGGTTTTATTTTGACCATTATTTTTATGGTATTCTGATATTAAACTATGGTTTTAATTCTGATTTCAGTTTATTATTATTATTATTATTATTATTATTATTATTATTAATTCACGATTTATTATATTATTATAGTTTACTCAGCTTTGCTGACGTACTTTTGTTTTGGGTCGTTCCTCCACTGGAACCTGTACCTATTTGTGTTTTTGGGTACAGCTGATAGGTACACTTGAATTGCTGCATGGGTGCATTCTGGTATGGGTTATGCTGAGCGAGGAAGAACTTTTATTATTTAACTTGACTCCAAACTATTTATATTATTACTGAATTTATTATTATTGGTTTGCGATTGTTTTAAACCGTTTTGGATTTTGTAAGACTTAAGACTTCCGCTGCAACGTTTTCAATTTAATTAGCTATCCGATTCCTATTTTATTTATTATTTATCTTTTTCCTTGCACTTGGCTCCGTAAGCTAAGTGTGGAGTAACAGCTTTGAGTTTTCCGTTTTTGGGTTATTATTTTGGTTGCGAAAATTTAGAGCTGTTACAGTAATGCTCTGATTAGCTCCAAATGCATCCAAATCTACAAAATACACACAAATACGGAAGTATCGACGTTCAAAGCATATTGCATCATTATTAACGAGTTAAGCACGAAAACCGAAATAAAACTAACAATTAAGGGGATGAAAATATGTATATAAATAACACTCATCATATGTAGACGAGAAAATACTTACCGGAACGACGATTGCCCAACGAAATGAAAACTAGGTAGGTCACTAACCGAAACCAACATCCCACTGACAACTCACCGTCCTATGTAACAAGACATAATTGCCCACTGGACAAAACCCTACAGTCCAACGGTACGGTACTTTGGTCACTCGGGAAATGCAAAGGCTATTGTTGCGTAGTCTTACCCTAATACGCTAACTTTGTGTTGGATTTGTGTCATGTTATCGTGTCCCTATCAATCGATATCTAAATACTCCCTTCATCTCGGTCGTTTGTCGTCCTCTTCTATTTCGGGTGTCTCGATCAATTGTTGTCCTTTCCATTTAAGGAAGGAGATTGATGAACAATTTGATGTTTGACACTCAATTTGGTACACTTGTCATTCACTAATTGGTCCGTTCCAATTATCTTGGTCTTTGTGTCAAAATCAAAGGAAAACAATTGATCGCGACAGAGGAGTAAGAAGATTTGATGCGGGTGAGTTTTTGTTTAATGCATTATGTTCACGAAGCTCTTGTTAGCCCAAGTATTTAGGCATGAACCGAAGATGTCTTAGCATAGTAGTTAGGACTAGATACTCTGGGACAGTAGGTCTCAGGTTCGAATCCCCCTCCCCCTATATTGTAATGCGACTAAGTGCGTTATTCGTTTAGGCATGAAATATTTAGTGGGGGTCTGAGACACAAAGGTGAACCAAAGTGACGATCAATCCAACCCTCCCCGATCCACATTGCACGGTGGGCCATGTCAAGTCCAACCATGGCCCTTGGATATGCCTGGGGCCACAACATCCTAGTTCGGGGTAGCCTGATCCCCCCCCACCGATTTTGAAATTTTTTGATATCGGCGTAGGTCGAGTAAGGGAGAGCGCTGGCCGGTCTCTGCTTAGGACTAGGCTTGGGTCAAATTTAGGCCTGGTTGTGGCCCAACCCGGCCAGAATCATCCTGGTTGTTAGGGTGGTTTCTCATTCAGTATATGAAAAAAACCGTAAATCGTCGACGATATTTAACGATCGGGCCTGGGCCTAATTTTATTGGACCACCTGGGCCATTAACATAAACTGATTGGGTCAGTTTTCAAACTATGGATGAATTATAGTACTACAGAGTATCAATATCAATTTTGGCTCAAATTCATCACTCAAATCGCATCAAATTAAGGAAAATCTCCAGTTATTAACATCGCATCAAAATTAGGGTTTCTCCCCACTCGTCAACTTCGCTGCTTCATATTCATATTCATCTCTTTTCTCTTCTCCTACTTGGGTTTTCATGCTGTTTCTCGTTTTCCCGCCATCATCACTATTACGCTAGTCTGAAGGTGCTCTATTTCTACTGTCTTAAGCCGTTGTGACTTCATTTATTTGAGAAATATCAACTTCGTTGTTCGTGTTTTGTATTTCGCTGCGCATTGTTGTTGTTAATAATTGATTGATTGATTTTATTTCGTCTTGCTTCGCATTTGTTTGATGATTGTTCTCGCTCGAGGTTTTATCAATTTGTGTGATCGAAATCTGGAAATGGATGTGTAAATCAGGGATTTTATGGTTTTCGAACATGGGTTGTGTGTAGTAGTGTTGCTTATGCCGGATTCGAAGTACATTCACGTATTCGAATATAGAAACCTGTATTCTTGCTTTTTTTAAGCATGCATGGTTTAAACGAGGAGTATTGTTCTTTGATCACGGTCAAAAGCGTGTAGGGCTGTTTCGAGGGTCTAATTTATCGGAATGTTTGAATATTTGGTTGTTGGAATTGGTCGTATTGATCGTAATCTAGTTGATGGATTGCAAATACTAGAATCTGTGATGAATTGGTTGGACAATTTAACTTTGGTGCGAACGAATTAACCAAAAAGAAGAAAAACCCGAGTATTTAACATTGGAAAAGAGGGCTGGTTGTGGCCCGACCAGAGTTCAACTGGTCCATAAGGAAAATGTTGGTAATCATACTTAATAGGCAAATTTGGAATAATTTGAATTGAGATTGAGAAGAAGACTTATAAAATTGATGTGAGAGTAAAGGTAGTTTTGCAAAAAATATAGAAGCGTATCTCATGTAAAATTTTTATGTTGGATCGACTTGAATTTAAGAGTTTGTACTCGTAAAAAGTACATGGAAACACATATCAATGGGAATATGGAATCTGATGTTTAGGCAACTTTTGCTTTGATCTCACATTGTTTGGTTGGGTTGGCGGATGGTTGAATGTCGAAGGTTTATTACCCTTTCTGTTTAGACTGTGGTGACATCTTGTTCTTTAATCAGATACCTAAGGTTGCGGATACTTGAAACTCTTGACTTTGGGGTTTAACATGTCCTGTGGAAGAGATTTCAGTTGTATGTATCGTGAATATGGCTTTCTATTGGATGTTTATGTATTTGCTATCTTTTGCAAGTTGTTAGTGTAATGAATTATCGGACTTCGTAGGTAATTTTGCATGATACGTTACTATCATTATGTGTTATGTGTGGGACTTTTTACCATGAATCTCTGGGATGGCTGTTTCCTAATTTGGTATTAAGTAGTTGTTGGTCGATATAATAGTTTGGTTTGCGTGTATAACAAGTTTACACCATCGTGGTAGTTTGCAGGCCCTAAGCCCTATGTAGTACTTTAGGATCAAAGATTTGGCTGCCGTGTGGGAACTACCTCGAGAAACCATATATCTTGCGCATTGTGATTCACTTACTCATTGCCTTTACTAAGGTATAATAGTTAGATGTTATCTTCTTAGCTTATTTTGCAATGTAAGAATCATGATATTTTGATTAAGCCCGTCTAATTTGGATCAGTTATGGAGTGCAACAAAGAAGAGGCCCGTAGGGCAAAAGATCTTGCTGAGAAGAAAATGATAGCCAAGGATTTTTTAGGGGCTCGTAAATTTGTTTTGAAGGCTCAACAACTTCACCCTGAAATGGAGAATATCTCGCGGTTGCTTTCTGTATGTGATGTTCACTGTGCCGCAAGCAAAATGTTTGGGAATGAAATGGACTGGTATGGCATTCTTCAAATTGCCCAAACTGCAGATGATACAATGATTAAGAAACAGTATCGGAAGTTTGCTCTTCTCCTCCATCCTGATAAAAATCAGTTTGCTGGAGCTGAAGCTGCCTTCAAACTGGTAGGAGAGGCTCAAAGAATACTTTTGGATACACAAAAACGGTCTCTTCATGATATGAAGCGTAAAATGCCATATAAACCCGCTATTCCACGTCAGCAGCCCTCTCAGCAGGCAAGTTGTAATGGGGATGCGGTGAGGCGGACTATGCCTATGAGCAATATTCCGAGTAATCATAATGCACATAGTGCTTCTAATGTTCAACAGCAAAAGCAAATGCCTCAGTCTCAACCAGCCAATTCCCAAGAAACTTTTTGGACTCTTTGTCTCCACTGTTCTGTCCGTTATCAATACTACAAGAGTGTTCTGGGTATGGCACTCCGTTGTCCTAAATGCCAGAAACCATTTGTTGCTTATGACATGCATGCTTCTAAATCTGGCGCACTTAAACCTGTTTCCAAGCAAGGTGTCAAACCTTCAATTAACGTAGGACCGGATACCAAAAATGCTAAGCCTTTGTCCAATGCTGGGTTTCAGGCTGGCCAGAGTGGTTCTAAAAAAGGGCTCACTAAAGGAGATGACATCTCTAAACAACAGAGAAATGGTCAGAAAAGAAAGATACATGTTGAATCCAGTGAAAGCTATGAATCTGATAGCAGTGTTTCGGAAGTAGAGGGATTCCATGAAACTGTGGATCCTGGAAGGTCGGAACATTTTGACAGTAACGGGGACTCTAAGGCCAGAAGGTCTACCCGGAACAAGCAACATGTGTCTTACAATGAAAATGCGAGTGGTGACGAGCAGGTTGCAACACCAGCAAAGAAACACAAGGTAAATGGTTCAACAGAAGAAAATGTCGAGCCATCAAAAGATTTTGGCTCAGCTTGTGGGAAAGAGGGCAAAAATAATGAATGTAAGATGGACGATCAAAACGAAAATGAAACTGTGGCTAATTCAACTGACGAAACCCCCAAGGAGCATGATGAGCTTGACTCAAGCCAGGATCTCACATCAGATTCGACCCCAGAACCCACATATGTTGAATACCCAGATCCTGAGTTCTGTGATTTTGAGAAGAGTAGAGAAGAGAGGTGCTTTAAAGTTGGCCAGATATGGGCTGCTTATGACACAGTTGATGCAATGCCTCGATTCTATGCCAAAATCAAGAAAATCTTCCCTTCAGGTTTTAAATTACAGATAACGTGGCTTGAATCAGATCCTACTAATGAAGTTGAGATGAAGTGGGCCGATTCAGAGTTGCCCTATTCATGTGGTAAATTTATGATAGGAGAGACTGCAACTACTGAAGACCGTCTTATGTTCTCTCATGTGGTTAGTGGGTGCAAGGCCATTGGTAAAACTTCTTTCATGATATATCCCAGAGTGGGGGAAACTTGGGCCGTTTTTAAGAATTGGGATCCGAAGTGGTACCTGATACCAGAAGATGAGAGGAAGTTTGAGTATGATTTTGTGGAAGTACTTTCTGATTATGACAAAATTGTTGGGATACGGGTTGCACCCTTGTATAAGCTGAAAGGTTTTGCTAGTCTGTTCTGCCGGAAAACAGTAAATGAAGTGCACATACAATCTTCTGAACTCCTTAGATTTTCTCATATGGTACCTTCCTATACGACCACAGGCAATGAGAAGAAAAAAGTTCCAAAGGGGTTCCTTGAACTCGACCCTGCATCCACAACTCTGAACATTGACGAATTTGCCCATCCCGAGTTGGATAGAAAAGCTTGTGTAAATGACTTATCATCTAAACTTCCAGCGGAGAGTGGGACTGCGAATGTCACAAAAAATTCAAAGGTGAAGCAAAAGAATGGACTTAAATAGTCCGTGCAAAAACTGCAATAGCGCAGTTTTTATTGTTTGATGACTTGCTTCTAGGAAGGGGGACGGCCTTTTCCTGCAGATTTAGTGTTTAGTACAGATTGATCTTCTGCAGGGTGGTCAGTCTCTGTAATGTTATGCTGTCAATTAGCTTAACTTTAATTATCATAGCATGCATTGCCATTTTGGGATGAAACTTTCGTGAAGTCACGGAAATCAGCTATCATTAGTTTTTCTTATTTTGGTGTAAAGATGGCATTGTGAATGTCTGTTGTGCCTTGGCTGATGATTTCACTGCATTATGGTGAATGCAATGGGTATTTCAGTGCATTCGATTATGGTCTTATTTACATGCTTCGGATATCAGGAGCTGCATCTCTGTGTTTTGGCTAACTGCGTGATTGTGTTCTTACTCGTATGTGATTGAATGCCACTGTACAGTGTACACTGCTATTGCATTCTCAAGTTGTTCCCCAGGTCATGTCAGGGTTTGGCAGTACACGGGCACGAGTGCACAACACGTTAGTAAATTCGTATTTCAAAATTAAAATTTGATGGCAAATGTCGTCCTCACATTTGAAATGTTCACTGTTGGCCTAGTACAAACATGATAACGAATTCATTCAAGACAGGTTAGGTCGAGTTATTCATGAGCAGTGTTGTCTGTGCTCGCGATTCCTCTGATATGCAATGCAAAATAAGCGAATGACAGGTGAAGAATTAACCACAAGACTTAACGGGTTGCCCTTTATTTGACCTGTCGCAAGTTTGTGAAGAATATTGTCGACATTAAAACAAATTTGTGATGTGATGTAAATGCTTGACCTGCTTACCAATTCCAACTCCCGGCTCATTCGTAGCCTAAAATATCATTGTGAATAGGGTCGGTCCGATAAAACCCCACGTTCAACCACATTTAGCTAGTGAACCGGTCAAATTCAGAACAATATCTATATCTATCAATTCATTTGATCTACAATTTTTATAAGCGGCCAAGCGTGCAGGACCCACCACGACCAAGCCCCGTCTCCCAGTTTTGGGCTAGTTTTCCTGCCCCGATCAACCTAGATCATAGCTCGGCTTGTCGGCCCAGACTGGGCGGGCCGAGGTTAAACTTCGTGGACTCAGCCCGGTTGACCCGATTAAGAGAGGCAAGCCCGGTCCATCCCGACCGTGACCCGGGCCTATATCATACTACAAACGGAATGGACCGGGTTCAATATACGGGCTGGGCCATCATGAGTTAGTACTACCACTTGCGAACCCAAACGTTGCATTTGGTGGGCCAAAACCCATGAACTGGGGTGAACTCTCACCTTTCGTTGAATTAAATCGATCAATCAATGAAATCAAATCGAAATCCCCAAATTATTTTTCATTAGGGAAACGATAAATAGTTAGGGTTCATACTCCTGCTTTCAACTGCACTGCTTCACATCCTCCTCTTCAACTCTCCTCTTTTCTCTGCTTCGTTTCCATGGCGTTGTTCGTTTTTCCGCCATTGATAACCAAAGGTGCTCAATTTTGACCGTCTTCAGTTTCCTCTGCTACCAGATTTAAGCCTTGGAACTTCATTCAATCCGTCCAAGTTGATTTCTTTCGTGCATGTATGTATTTCTTTGTTTTCGTTGATTGAATCGATTTAATTTATTTTTTTCGTGCTACTTGACATTTGTTTGTTACATTTTATTTACTTGTGGATTTGAAATCTGGAAATGTTATTGCAAGTCAGGGACATGGTGATTTGATTTCATTTTCTCGAATTTAGGCTGTTAATGGCGGTGTTTCCTAAGAGATAGTATGCAATATGCCAATATGTGTGTCTATTATTGTGAGGGGGTAATTGTCATCGTTTTGAAAGAGGTATGTGTGTCAGTGTGTGTACATTCGCCTGTTTCGGACGCAGAAATCGATTTTCTTGCTTACATTGAGTGGCATCAGTGTGGTGGTTATTTGGGAGAAAACTTGAGTCGAATTTGTTGCGTTGTTCGATGTATGAGTAATTGGATATTTGAGTCGACTGAGAGGCGAGAGTTTGCTTAGTTTTTGCTACCGTGTTAATATGCAGCTATTCAATATTATTTGTAGGGTGCAATTACTTGAATTGTCGTCAATGGGGTTGAATTTTCAAGCTATAAATCAAGCAAAGAAACACAAAAAGAAGAAAAATGATAGGAAAGGATAAGATCGATAAAGGAAGTGGTGGTTGTTGTATTCTACAATGGGTTAATTCTGGAGGATTATATCAAATGGAGAAGAAAGGCATTTGAAATATTTGTATGTAGTAAAGATGTAATTCCGCAAAAGTAGAAAATAACCGACAATATAAATAACTCACAGTCATCTGATTTGTTGTGTAATATATATTCATATGTAGAATGTTTATGCTCGATTGACTAGCAGAAAAAGTATCACAGTTTAGACGAATCTGTGCTATGGCCGTTTGATAAGTCATAGGGTCAGCGGCTCTTGTGATGAATCCATGTTTGGTTTGCTATTTAACGAGTTTAAACCCGTGTGGTGATTTGCAGACACTAAACAGCTAAACCTTCTGTAATTCCTTAGGGTCAAAGGTTTAGCTGTTGTGTGGAAAATCGGAAATACTCGGAGAATCCATTTGGCACATGCTTCGGGGTGATTAAGTACCTCATTGCTTTGACTAAGGTATTGTCAGAAATTACGGTGTATCTTTTTAAGTTTATTTTGTATTTTGTAATATAAAGCTGTGATATTTTTATTTAGTCTTTCAATTCTTGTTCAGTTATGGAGTGCAACAAAGAAGAGGCCATTCGGGCAAAGGCTGTTGCTGAGCTGAAATTGCAAAACAAAGATTTTATAGGGGCGCGCAAATTTGCTCTGAAGGCCCAACACCTTCACCCTGAAGTCGAGAATATATCTCGACTGCTTTCTGTATGTGATGTCCACTGTGCTGCGGAGAATAAAGTGTGTGCGAATGAGATGGACTGGTATGGCATTCTTGAAGTTGAACAAACTGCTGACGATACAATGATCAAGAAACAGTATCGGAAGTTTGCTCTTCTTCTTCATCCAGATAAAAATCAGTTTGCTGGAGCTGAAGCCGCCTTCAAATTGGTAGGAGAGGCACAAAGAGTACTATTGGATAAGCAAAAACGGTCTTTTCATGATATGAAGCGTAGAACTTCTTATAAATCTGTTGCTCCGCATCAGCCATCTCAGCAAACAAGTAGTAATGTTAGGCCTAAGAGCACTTTTCCAAGCAATCCTAGTTCACATGTTAGGGCCTTTGAACCAGCTAATGCCAAACCAACTTTCTGGACTTTCTGCATCCACTGCTCTGTTCGGTATCAATATTACAAGGACGTTATGGGTAAAGCAATATGTTGTCAAACCTGCAAGAAATCATTTGTTGCATATGAGTGTCAAGTGTCTAGGGCTGGTGCAACTGAACCTGTGTCTTTCAAGCAGGGTGCCCCTTGCGCAGCTAGTACTAATGTAGGATCAGTGAACAAAAATGCTAAGCCTTCTTCCAATACTGGGTTTCAGGCTGGCCAGAATGTTTCAAGCAAAGGCCATAAGAAAGCAGATGAGGGATCTAAACGTCATAGATCAAATGGCCGGAAAAGGAAGCAACGTGTTGAATCCAGTGAAAGTTGTTATGAATCTGATAGCAGCAGCAGCAGCAGCAGCGTAGATTCGGTTGAGGTGGACATTCATGAAACTCTAGATCCGAGAAGATCTCAACAATTTGACAGTGATGGAGACCGTCAGACCAGAAGGTCAAATCGGAACAAAAAACGTGTTTATTATGATGAAAATGCAAGCGGTGATGAGCAGGTTGCGACACCAGCAAAGAAAAGCAAGGTAAATGGTTCAACGGAAGAAAAAGTTGATCCATCAAATAATTCGGGTTCATCTCATGGGGAAGATAGCAGAAAGAAAGAATGCGGCCTTGATGACCAAAATGAAACTGTGGCTAGTTCAACCGACAAAAGCTTTGAGGTTCATGATGAGCCCGGCAAAGGCCTTGATCAAACACCAGATTCGACCCCAGAACCGACATATTATGAATGCCCAGATCCTGAGTTTTGTGAATTTGAGAAAAATAGAGAAGTGGGCTGTTTTAAAGTTGGCCAGATATGGGCCATTTATGATACGCACGATGCAATGCCTAGATTCTATGCCAGGATCAAGAGAGTATATGCTACAGGATTTAAGCTGCAGATATCTTGGCTCGAAGCAGATCCTGATGATGAATCTGAGAAAGAGTGGATCAATTCAGACTTGCCATATTCATGTGGTAAATTTATGATAGGAACGACTGATACTACTGAAGACCTTCCTATGTTCTCTCACGTGGTTCATGGGTGCAAGAGTATTGGTAAAAAAAACTTCGTGATACATCCCAGAATGGGGGAAACTTGGGCCATTTACAAGAACTGGGATCAGAATTGGTGCTTGATACTGGACGATGAGAGGAAGTTTGAGTATGATTTTGTGGAAGTACTGTGTGATTATGATGAAGATGTTGGGATAAGGGTCGCCCCGTTAGGTAAGCTGAAGGGCTTTGCTAGTCTTTTCTGCCGGAAAATAGTAAATGAAATACACATAAAACCTAATGAGCTCCTTAGGTTTTCCCATATGGTACCTTCCTATACGACCACAGGGAATGAAAAGATAAAAGTTCCCAAAGGGTACATTGAGCTCGACCCTGCATCTACAACTCCAAATATAGACGAAATTCCCCATCCTCCGTTTGATACAAAAAACAGTGTAAATGATGTATCAAGTGTGACGGGGGGAAAGAATGGTCCTGCGAATGGTGCTGCTGCTGCAGCTGCAGGAAGCAAGGGGAAGAACAAAAACGGAGTTAAATAAGGTACCTTGTATCGACAAGACTTGGTGTTTTGGTATCGACAAGACAAGACAAGACAATCTGCTGTCGTTGTTGCAGACGGGTTTTTGTACTGTACTGTGTACCACATTGATGATTTAGCAGATGGTGAGTTTCTGCTCTGTTATGTTGTCAAATTTAACTTAACTTTTTAGTAATTATTATGATTATGATTCCATTTTGGAGTGTAAGTTAGTGAAGGAAGCAATGTACTGTAGACTGTAGTTGAAACTTGAAATCAGATGTTTTCATGATGGAGGATTATCATATCACTTGCTTAGTGTAAGTTTCATCTAGACCCGACTCTCATTAGGTATCCTTCTCTCTTATTGTTGGTTATTGTTTCCTGTACTTGACCCAATTTTGGAAACAAAAAAGGTTTTGAGAGTTCCGTAATTAGAAACACGTTTAATTATAGTGAATCGGTCAATTACTAGTATATATACTAGTCTGTATTACGTTAATTATATTGTGTAATCCTTGGGATTTTGGATCTCGATAAATAGTTCGTCTTCTTTTAATCATCATCGAAATTCGAAACCATCATCTTAATTAGAGATATTACATACTCTGTATTGTAAATGGTCTTTATTTGCAAACGGTTCCAATAGTTAGGATTGTACTCCCTCTATTTTTTTATATTTCTTCATATTTCAATTAAATACCTCTTATAAATCTTAAAAAGTGAAAAGAACATAAAAATCGGAGAGAGTATTGCCTTATGTACTACACTAAATCCATCTTATTTCACTGCTCAAAGTATATATATATGTGTGTATGATTGATGAAAATAAATAAAAACATTAACCTATCATCAACACATCAATCACATTTACTTGGTTAGGCTCCTTATTTAATTAAGGATTTCCATCTTTGGTTATCTAAATAATGATGCTATCTCATTATTAAGTAGGGAGTAGTGAATTTTGCAAAGGCTATCCAAGGCGTAAGGCTAGCTACTCTAGTATATGAGAATTTTTTCTTTTATTTCGTACGAGTATATTATATACGGATCGATATAAATGTAGTGAAGGATGAATAAAAACACTGATGAAAGCCATGAAGCATACACAATTAAGGCCTCGTTTGGTTTATCCGGGGACTTATTTCCTGGAGGAGGTTGCAATTACCAGGAAGTTATTTCCCACACCAACTTCCCGGGAATTTGAAATATTTGTTTGGTTGACATCCTGGAATTCGCACTTCCCGGGAATTGAATTGCCGCATCTTGTTTGGTTAACTTGAGCTAATTCCCATGATTTTGATTACAATGACTATTATGCCCTTTATTAATTAAGGGTATAAAAATTTATGATTTTTTTTTCCAGCAACTTATAAAATATCTAAAATTGTTTTCCCTATAATATGCCATCGTAATCAAAATACATTAAAAAAAAAAGAATGACAAAAACATATATTATATAACAAGATCGAAAAAACTACTCCCTCCGTTCAAGTCCAAGCTTCCCTTTCTTTGTTTTGACACTATTCACAATCAAGTATAACTTTCGATATTCACGATAATCTATTAGAAAAAATATATCCATGTGAGATCTTATTTGATTCGTCTTTAAAAGTACATTATTAATATCCAATTTTCATAATTTTTACTAATATGTTACGAAAGATATTAACGATGCAAAATGCGCGTTGGCAAACGTGAAAAAGCAAAAGGGAAGCTTGACTTGAACGGAGGGAGTAATTTATATGGAGAATTGAATGAAAAAATTAGGATTATAAAGTGAGAAATAGATGAGTATAGAAGGGTAAAAAAGTCATTTGAAGGAATTGGGATGTGGGAAGTGCAACTCACCGAGGGGGGTCGGTGAACAACTTCCCGCATCATGCAGGAATTGGAACTGACGGGGTAAGTTTGAGTTCCCCCATTTTTGTACTTTTGGGGTAACCAAACAACCCCGGGAATGCAATTCATGGGATATTGCAATTCCCGGGAAGTAGGTGGGCAACCGAACGAGGCCTAAGTATTTTGTATTTGAATTTTGGTATTTTCTTTGTTTATTTGTATAATGCATTCGAAACTAGCTACCCATTATTTTATTTTATGTCACTTTTAAAATATGGACTTTGATCATATTTAGTCAAATATATAAATTTAATATAGAAATACGAGTAACATATATTTACGTTCATTATACAATATGAGTTCATAAAATTTAATATCAATACAAAAAAATTTATATGCAAATGAAAAAAAGCGTGATCAAAGTCTGGTTAACGTGAAAAAAGGTAATTTTAAATTGATGGATACATAAACAAATTAAAGCTAAATAAAAACAAATCCATACATGGCATAATAAAAACAACTACAAA
This sequence comes from Agrostemma githago, assembly GCA_958450325.1. Lineage (NCBI taxonomy): Eukaryota > Viridiplantae > Streptophyta > Magnoliopsida > Caryophyllales > Caryophyllaceae > Agrostemma > Agrostemma githago. Next base: position 58,385,350 of record OY288258.1, on the reverse strand, counting down.
TGGCATAATAAAAACTCTTGAAGAGAGTATAAATAAAACGATTAAATAGTTGAGGAATACCCTAGGCTCCAAATAAGTAGGAAGTACGTACATAAACTTAGGAATAAAATAATACTACTACTTAAAATAAGCTAGCTATGGTGTGGGTGGGTTTACTGGGTTTAGAGGCTCGTATTGGATCATGTTAAATAAAGACCCATCGGGCCTTCTCCCCCTAAAAAGTCTAACGTGACTATTCACGGTCAAACCATGTGCGTTGGAGTAAGCAGCCCATCCAGCCCTTAAAATAAAAGTTTGGCCCAATCCTCACTGCTCCAAACACCCAATTCTTCCCCATGATTATGGTCTCCCAAAACAACCCCCTCAGGTAATTGACCTCCCAGATTTATCTGACTCACGGTGCTCGTGTGGGTGAGCTTCCTCAGATATGTTTGATGCACCAGTTGATACCCTCGGAAATCCTTGGTTTTTACGTTCTTCAGCATGAAGTTCCGTTCTCCTGCATTTTGAACGGGGTGATCTGATGCATTACCCCGATCACATTTCCGATTTCAATGAGATCACATCCGGGTTTAGTAGCAGCAAAAATTGTGTCAAGTGGAGGTGGGTTGGCCATTTCTGTCATTAACAAAGAATCACACACACATACTTATGGAAGAGTTTCATAAAATAAAACAAAACAAAAACACACTGGATGATTTATAAAAAGGACCTAACATGGAATATAAACTTCTCTCTTAAAAATCTCAACATTTATAAACAAAACAAAACAAAACAAACAAAACAAAAAAAAAAAAAAAAAAAAAAAACATAAAATTTTATACAGTAAATCTTAAAAATCTCAACATGTGTAAGAAAAATAAAAAACATGAAATCATATTCATGGAGTATGAGAGAAAAATGAGATAACATCATCTATGAATCTTTCTCTCTCTCTTAAATCTCAACATTTATAAACCAAAAAAAAAAACATAGAATTATATATGGAGGATTTTAAGAGAGAAAGGTCATAACTTGTATGAACCTCTCTTGAATCTCAACATACATTTGTAAACAAAAAAAAAAAAAAAAACATAGAATTATGGAGGATTTTAAAGATATAATAAAGGTCATAACTTGTATGAACCTGGATCTCTTAAATCTCAAGATTTATGGAAAAAGAAGATAGAATAGAATTATGGAGAAGAATTTATGAGAGAGAAAGCAGGACATAATAAGAAACAAAAACGAGAGGGAGGATGGAGTGTAGCGTAGCTACCTCAGCTCACTCTTGTAAAATACAGTACTACTACTCCACTCTATTATATTACACACTGGAATTCTTACTGGCCGGTATCACTATCAATGGATAGCTACTACTGTATATATAGGGTAGGTACGGTCTTGGTAGGGTTTAGGTATAGTCCCTTCCCTTAGCTTGTATTGTAGGGTTAGTTTTAGGTTTGGTTGTGTACTGTGAGGCCAGGGAGAGTGCACTGTATATAGTCTATAACCAGCTGGAGAGCAGTAAAAATATGTGATACGGAGTAAGTCGACGTACGTACGTACGTGTCCTCTTTATTTTTTATTTTTTATTACCCTTCACTAGTACGTACTCACTAGGGTGCTAACTCGACCCTAGAGGTGACAATTGGACATGTATGGATGGGAGGATTATTGGACATGTATGTATGTATTTCCATCCTAATTCCATGAATTGCATTTTGTATCGAAAAGTTCTATACGTAATTAATAGGATCGATCAAATTATGAATTCAAAAGATTGAGAAATTAGTGCTTAGTATTCACCAATCTATTGAAATCATGAACTCAATAGATAATACTATAGTGAAATTGGGGGTTGAATGGTCGAGGGACGGCCATATTTATAGATTTTTTAAGTTAAAATTCAAGCTTAGGCGCTTGTCATCAGACGATATGAGTCTGAGGAGCCCGAGAGTGCGACGCGTGGTGTCGTGCGTTTCAGCGGTTGAGCACCTCAAATTGTAAAGCTTTCCTAAACGACCAGATATGTATGTGATCTTGTTAATTTTTCGAGGGTTTCTTACGCGTCAAGGCTACGTGGCTACGTTAGGGTTTTTAGATGGGCTTGGATTTCGAGGCTTGACTCGGGTTTGACTTTGGATTTTAGGACCGATTCGGGATTTCGTAGCCGGAATTGACTCTAATTATTGTCAACGCAACCGGAACGACTCGACTAAGACCGTGTCTAGATGTTGAATTAATAGTTCCGAGTAGCATTTTGATCAAAACGATAGAAAAATCATCTGAAACATCGTAAAATTATCACAGTGTGTGGCAGTCTGATGATCATCTGGTGTTGGACGACGACTCAAATAGACACCTGGTACAAAATGATCTCTCAGTAAAACTATAGAGATACTGTATTTTTTATTTTTTTGTGCATCACAAGTAAGACGATTACCTTAATGTTGACCATTGCATATACCACTCTTTTCTCCAACGTAAAGAAAAAGTTAGAAATCCAAAAGGTAACAATTACTTAATTAGATATTTAAAATGTTTGATTTAGCGAGTATACTACTGATTTAATTACGCTCGTTATTTAAATTTTTGGCTTGAAAATTTGAATATAAATACTATTAATAAACTACCAAATTCAAAAGCATAGGTGATTAAGCTTATACTCTTAAGATTTTTTTCAAACAATATTTTTGAGATTCAAAAGATTTTTTTATTGGTATATGTCTACGAACCAATGATACCTTTATTTAATTTATAATTAAAAAATTTCATCATGTTAATATAGTTTTTAAATGTGGGACAATTTTAGTGTTCATATATATAATAGATTCACCCTATATTAAAAAACACCTCATTTTTTTCGACCATATAAATAACGGAATTGTTAAATTATACACAGATTTTACTCCGTTGTACACACTTTTTCATTTACTTTTCCGGGTTTACCCATCACTAAAAAAAATCTATAACTTTTTCAATTCCTCTAAAACGAGACAAAATTAAGCAAAACTTTAAGATTATTGGTTAATTTGAACATCGAATGAGTAACTTAAGTTTATAATGCTCTCAATTTCTAATTAGTACTTCATATTGGAATAATCAGAGAGAATCAAAATGTATGATTTTTTTTCTTTTGTAATTAGGGCTTGAGGGATTTAAAGTTGGGTTGTTGACAAGGCGGCAGGGGTGGTTGTGGGCGTGGGCGTCGGCTGATTGAGAGATTAACGAAGCAGGTGGTCGGCATAGGGAGAGAGGCGGGAGTTTGGCGTGGTGGTTGGGCAAGGAGACGTGCAGGGGTGTTGGTGGTTGACTGGTTGTCCGACGATGGGGCGACCAAGGGACGATGGCCTAAAAAGAAAAGTGTGACAAAAATCAAACTCAAATCAAAAAGAAAAGTGAGACAATAACAAGAACTCAGAGGAAGTATAATTTTTCGTTGTGACATAATTTTACCTAAGTTTTTAGTCTTGATCATTTTGAATTACTCTCAATTATTATAATTTATTTCTCAATGTGAGATAATTTTAATTAAGTTTATTATAATTTTAAGAGCATTTTTAAGACTCAATTTTTTTTTTGATTGATAACTAAGGGTGAATGATACGAATGATTACTATTTATAATATATAATAGAAATTCATGACCCCATTACTCTTATTTATATGGTTTTTGTTATACTAGTTGCTTCTCCGCGCGCGTTGCGCGCGGAGCTCCAAAATGGCAAAAGTATTTTCGAGCACACGGGCAGTGATTCAGCAGTTAACGTACAATTGTAGTCTATCGTAAACCTTGGAGGGGTACGGACGGATTGTATACAATAGAAGGAAATTTATACAAATCTTAAGAGGCTACGGTTGCTAATGAAGACATGCACAGATCTACTTTCTAAGCCCACAAGCAACCAATTTACAAAATAGTTCATAACATGATGCAAGTCGACTAATCATTGCCGGGGGGAACGACGTTACATACAACAACAGAATCTGATCGAATCCCTCAAAGGTGTGGTCTTTTTTTTGTAGATTACTAAGCCCATAATGCATATATAGTCTAGGTCGTGGGTCTTCCTAAAAAAAATCTAGAGATGTTCCATAAGGGCATGTCTATGCATCAACGATATTGACGCTACATCACATACACACGGTGGTCGTAGCAATGTAAATTGATGACCAAGTCATTCGATAACAATATAATCTCTCGTGCCAAGTAGGCCCAGAGCTAGTACTTGTGCTGTTGTCACATCATCCTCACCGAACTGCGCAATATAGGCGGTCGTATTTTCTTCAAGGGTAGAGTCAGTAATTTCTAAATGAGGTGTTTTGTTCATTGTTTGCGCTTGGAAACTGTGCACCAGTCTCTTCACGAGGATGTTGTCGGTCAAGTAGCATCTGCACCTGAATGAAATCACAGTGTCGCCCCGTATGGCAGTTGTCACACCAAAAAGTGTTCTCTTTGTAGGAGCCTGTTGTAATCTACGGCCCACCGGGGCGCATCTGGCCTGGCCTTAAGGCGAACATCTGAGCAAATCGCTTGTAGACAAGTGATATCGCTGCCTTGCCAGGCGCATCAAGCTTTACGAATATCTGCTCCATGTAGTCATCGTTCGAAAGGACTCTGCTTACTTGCGAGGACTGCCTACCAGGGACCACAACCTCATGAGGATGGTCATATATGAAATGTAAGCGTTTTAGCTTCTGTTGCCTGCGAGTAGCCGTGACGACGGCCCTATCTTCGTCTTCATTGTTTGTTATCCAGCCTTTGCAAGAATAAGCAGGCATGGTAGCACTGGAAAGGCCTGCACGGTGTGACTACATGTTAGGACAATGGCCCCAACCAGGCAGCCGCACAGCTAATACAAGTACAGTGACCGGGAATAATTCAGTATCGAGTAGGATTGATGGTTCTGCGACAAAACAACATGTCGCAATTCGTGTGACAAACAACATCCATACATCTTTTAGTACCACACTTATTATTCGGATACATCCAATGAATGATAATGAAGGAGCCGATGCCTTTAGGAAGATGCCATATCTATCCCGCAAAATAGCCGTAACATGTGCATATAGAAAATCAGAGCGACATGTCAACATATAGAATATAAGCTCTGGATGTGCATATACACAAAAATTAGAATATGGGTGACATGGTGATTTGCGACAAGCCTGATTTCAAGCCTACCAAGTGTTTATAAATTCTAAAGTATGGAGCATGAATGTATTTCCAAGCATACGTGAAGCATGCATGCACAAAGGAAAGGGAGAAATCAATATCAATCTGTAAAAGGAGGAACAAGAGTACGAACGAGAAGAGCGGAAGGAATTTACATAGGCAAGGACTGCAGGCAAGCTAATTACAATATCCACACACAGCCTAACACAAACCTGAAAACTGCAGCTATCAGTAAATGTCAAACTTGGCAGATCAAGACATACAGCGGCGATGCCAGGGCACCCTGACTACTATTTGGGATCACTTCATGACTTATGCTACGCTATACAGTGGAAGGTACACAATAGTAGAAGACGTAAAGTTCCAGTCGGTCTCGACGGAGGTCCAAAAAATGCAGTATAAGAGTTTGGGAAAACAACCAAACCCATTAAAAAAATGGCAGAAATCAAGAATCGATAATGATCGAAATCTGAGAACGACCGAAATCGGGACAATGGCAGAAATCATAACTCGATAATGAACGACAACTGAAAAACACCAAACCAAAAGAAAACTGGACTATAAATAAATTGGACTCACCAGAAATCGAAAAGGACACAGAAGAGATATCGAAATTTGAAAACACCAGACCCTAGAAAATGGCAGAAATTTTGTACTCTTTTCCCTGAAATTTGGGGTTTTATAATGGATTAGTTTTTAAGGAAATGGGATGGAAAGTAGGGTCTTGATGGGGGTCCAACACATGCAGATGAAGAGTTTTCGGAAAGTAGAAGATGTACCGCTGCTTTTTTTTTTCTGTCTTGAACCCTGGGGTACAGTAACAGCCTAATGTTCAGAGAGGGGGGAGGGAGAATAAGGGGTTGAGTCTATTAACGATGTTTCAGGGGTATTTGGGCTAGAGGTTGGGATATGTGAGGATAGTGGCTGTATTAGTACAACCAATATATTCACATGAGATGATCTGACATGGGGTGTAAGTAGGTATGCTAGGAAGCTGTACGCATGTAGTCAACGTCTAGATAGTAATTAGAAGCCGTCAATATGCATGCTTGTGGCTACGTTTAGCTCGTAATTATAATCTGTCAATATGGTTGTCGCGGTTTATATTTCGGCTGCAATGTCGGTTTGGATAGCAGTGGGTTGGGTCTGTAAAATTTGTCTCCAAGCTGCAATGCACAGGAAGCAGTTTTGAGTGTGCGGTTGTCGTTATACCAGCGACTGTAGTTTTACGGAATAACTTAAGCATGGAAGGGGGTACGTGTAAACTTGTTGCACGGAAGCGACATGAATATTTTATGGATACAGTTTGGCAGTTCGTGGAACATACTTCCGCTTAGATTACGGTGGATTGATGAGTAGTTACGAAAGTTTTATGCCATGTGAAAATGGCAGAGGTCTGGTTAACAATAGATTTATAAGTGGGACGCATACTTATGTTGCACGGGGAGTCTCGATCAATGAATTGTCGATCGTGGTAGCTGAGCTGGTGCTGTCTGGTCCAACTTCACCTAACTCTTCCACTATGGCTACAATTGATTCACCTTCCTTAGCTTGTTCGGTAACTGCTGGGATGCCTGCATTGTTCGCTGGTGTGTCGACTCCATCATCGGACACTACAACCTGCTTCACCACCCATTGCAGGATGTTACTTGTTGACAGCGACTGCGCCGGTCCAACGCAAACCTTAACCTTCCTACGCTCCAATGTTTCCCGGATGACTTCAAAGGCCTCATTGTTTTCCTGTATAGGTATGGAGAACGAGTGACAATGTACCTTACGTGTACAGTAAGTGTGTTTGGCATGTATGTACAGACGAATACTGACTTACAGATTGTTTCATATAGAACAAGTCGGACGCTGACATCATACATAGTTCCGAAACGGTTTTTGTGAAAGCCGTCATTGGCAGTGTGCCTGTCCCGTCTGATATCTCACAATTGAAAGTCACCCTGTAGGAATTCGTGTGCATTACGACATTAGCTGAGCATATTAAAGGTTAATGTGGGCAAAATAAATTCAGAGCCTAAGGTGGGCGGATGGTACTGGACGTCGTAGTGAACATAAAGAAGTAAGATGGCGCTGAACATACCGCGGCTCCGTAGTACAGTCTGGGGCAGAGCAAGCGTAGCAAGTATAGGCAGTTCCTGGTGGCGTGCTGGAACGCTTGCTGCAGTGGGAGCAGCCCAAGTAAGCATGCATTCTGGGTAGGTCAGCACCTGGAATAGTAACATCCAGCCAGTGCCTGTCGTCCTGGAGAACTGACTTTGCCTGCGGATCAATTCAAGGATTATAAATAGCAGTGCATCTACAGTTGGTTGCAGCTGAACAACATGTTCAAGTAAAAACAGCGAACAGTGCTGTGCGCACCTTTTTGGAACAGATGGCTGCAATTGTAGTAGCCTTATGTGTCTGAGGCGACACTTTTGCATTCAGAATTCTTGACTGCAGTTCTGACAGTGCCATGTGGTGGGCAGCCATCCTACAAACGGTGGGGTGTGTAAAATTGAAGTGCAAGATCAGTGTTGAGTAGAAGGCATACAATGGTCAGGAGCACGTAAGCAGTAATGTTTGCACTTTGCACGCACAGATCTAAGGAGGATTAGTGAATAATAGCATGGCCCTGCAGCTAACAAATAACGTTGAGTGTGTACATTACCAGGTTGACAGTGCCTCGGCTTTGGCTCCAACAGGCGCATGTATGATGGTAGTTGACGCAGAAGTTGACAGCGAGAATCCTACATGATGTTTACATTAGGTAGCTTGTATAACTGGGGATTTTATGCAAAAAAATAAAGGATCACCTAAGTGGTAAAGACCTTTGTAGCCTGATACTCGGAGCGCTGTCAGGCCTACGAGCCTGAACTTTCCCGGTGCTGAAATCAGCATGGTGCAGTCATCTTCAGCTAGTTCATCCCACACTGAGATTGCTAGTGGTTGCGCGGTGCTATTACAGAGACAGTACCAGATGCAACGTTAGGCTCACTGACATGCAGAACACACGTCATACAGGTGACAGTTTAGGGTTGGTGTAACCTGTGGTCAATCAGCAGTAGTTCCTGTACCTTGGACTCGCGCTTGTTAGATGTTGTAATCACCCGCGGCTGGTTTTCGACAAACAGGACAACGCCCAGCACATCTGCAATAGTAGTCGGTAGTTGCTCATCGACCAATAGTAGTCATTTTTTGTGATAGGATATGATTAATGAACTACAGAATAATTCTATGTAAGTTGTCCAGCACTGTACGTTTCTAGACTGCTAAATACTCCGCATATATGTACAGACAGATATGTACACTGATGTATGAACTGAGGCATAGTTTTGGAGGGTCAGTGGTGTGTACCAAACAGCTTAGAGTACTCTTGCTGCCTAGGAAGCTGAGAGATTGGTAGGTATTCTTGAGCAGCAACAGTACCAAGGCCAGTGTCACCGTCTAACGGGAATATGAGCGTTCTACGGCCAAACGTCATCTGATAGTCGAGATCAGTTGGGCCTGCTTCCACTCGGGCTTGACAGGGCTGATAACAGCATTTCTTATTTCATACGTCTTGTTACGGTGAATTGCATCCTCATACATTGCAACCTGGTCAGTGAATAGAGCGCCCCGCATCCTCGTGCCCTGCAAGGTATACGCAGGAATTTAAGTCACGCACAGTACCTGTACTGCTCAAAGCAATGTGAACGAGAAAAGCGGCATCGACATATGCAGACTATACCGTGGTCAGGGAATAAAGACATTAAGGTCGGGTGCGGAATGTAGATCCCTATAGTTCGTGATACTTGTGGTCCCACTGTTAAGTCAACTGACGGGTGGCCCAAATAGTGGCCGCGGAGGGAGAACAGTGCGGCTTATACATTCTCCGCAACTATCTAGCAAGAAGGAAAGGGTCAGTGGTATATTGGCTCGTTGGGGAACCATGTATTGTATCCAGAGCGAAACAGGTGGGCACAGAACCGATGGAGCACTCTATTTACAATATGCGCCGGGCGTGATGGACACCAGGGCCCTGTCTATGTGTCAGTAGTTCAGGCCTACACATTCGATGGTATAGCGACGAATAATAGGATTCATGCTGGGTATTGCACAATCGTATTTTGTGACTGTCTACATGAAATATGACCTAATTCTTTCCTAGATTGGCAAAAGTAATCTGCCCCTAACAACTGTACAGATGCTTCACAGGTACAATTCATCCTACAACTCGTTTATAAACTGAAAAGATAGATTTTTTAGGGCAATGTAATTTCTGAACTGCACTCTTACTTTTTCATCCTCTAGTAGCAAACTCTGATAAAGCATATTCTTGTTAGGAGATGTCTTCGGCCGCCTTTTTTCTATCACCTTGACCTTCACCTTGTACTCACGGCTGTCTGTGTTCAAGTCAGCTAGGTAAGTTGCTTTGGGCTTCATGCTGCAAAAACCATGAACACTACTCAAATCAGACTGACTGCTTACACGATGTTGGGCGAATGGTGTCTCGAACGAACACACTAAATCTATCGCAGTTGGAAAGGAAGCATAAAAGTTCACGCAGAGAATCAAGCAGACATCGATTCTTAGATGAATACGTGATCAAAATTCAGATTTGCAAACCAAATACGGAGCACCAAATTTATGCTTAAGATTAGCAGAAATCGTATATGTTCATGGCTAATAGTTTTACAAAGATGCTCTCTATGCATTAATCTTAGCTTCACATACCTGGAAGACCTCTAACAATTGGCTTGATAGGTAAGAGGAGCGTGGCGGAGAAAGAGAGGAGACGAAACGAAGGAGGGAGAAGTAAGGGAAGAGAAAGAAGAGGAAGAAACAGTAGGGGAGGAAGAAGAAGCAGGGGAAGCAGAGGAAACAGAACGCTGCTATCACCTCCCGCAGACCAAAGAATACGACTTAAATTATTTCTGGGGAGAAACCAACAGATGCATAAGATGCATGCGATTTGCAGCTGGAAGACAAAGCTTGAACCTATAATATCACATCACCTTTTCAAGAGAAAACCGAAGCACTCAAGGGTTTGAATTGTTCAAGGTATTCTTAGGACTAATGATGGATGTGTGCGATGTGAACATTTAGGACGTTGAGTGTGGCAGTAGGCGAAGGACTTTCGTGGGGTGCAGTAGGAAGTGTGGATATGAAGGCCTACTGGAACGTCTATCGAGGATACTATAGTCTACTATAATAGACTAATGAAGTGAAATCTTACCTGTTTTCTTATTAGGCCGAAACACCATATATTCCGTATTTTTATTCCGGGCCATCAACATGTGGTTCAGAATTATCTTACATTTATCTCTCATCATTCTTCTATTTCGAGCTACTTATTTCTATAATCTTATTCCATACCGAAAAGGTCATATGGGGAGATTTGTAAAAAAAAATAAACGAAAGAAGTAATAATAGAGATCTACATGTCATTAATTTACACTACAAGAATGACGGCATTTAGCAACCGAAAAAATCGGTCGGGAAGATACAAAATCGGTCGGTAAACACTTTTACCGACCGCATTTTAAATGTTTCCGACCGATAGTCTGTAGTCGAAAACTATGGTCGGAAACAATAATTACCGACCAAATGATCCAGTCGGTGAATCACCGACCGATATACGGTCGGTAAACATGAAATTCGGTCGGCAAATATAGTTACCGACTGTATATTTCGGTCGGTATTATAAGGTTTACCGACCGCCTAATCGGTCGGAAACGTGATTTGGCGGTCGGTGATTTTATATACCGACTGCAATTTGCGGTCGGTAAGTGTTGCCGACCAAGCCAAGGGCAGAACCTCCTGTGAAATGTTTGGTCGGGAAAAACTGAACTCGGTCGGTATTTCGGTCGGTATTTACGTTTTTTACCTACCGTTTCTGTCGGTCGGTAATGCTTACCGACCGTCGTTTGACAATATCTAAGTTGATTACAGCGGTCGGTAAAGATAGCAGTGCGGTCGGTAAATATACAGGGCGGTCGGTAAAGTTAAGGAGGTCGTGTTGGGTCTAGTTGTTTTGTTGTCCTCCGATTTGCAACATACAAACCTGCATTCAAACTACAACATCATTCACTTCAACCTGCAGCACTCAGAAACTACAACTCCTTAGACAACAAACTCCAATTTTTTGTCATCGTATCATTCAAATCTTCCAACTCATTCAAACTACAACATCATTCACTTCAACCTTCATTCATTAACTTCATCCAATTCATTCATAATCCAACATCTCCACAATTCATTCACATAAAATGTTTAACTACTTAATTAAGCGAATACTAATGAAAGTGTAAAGAGTCTAAACAACTTGGAAGAGAAATCAAAGTTTACACAACTTAAAAGAGTAATCAATTAAAAGTTCAAGCTACACTTGAAAACCGACTCCGGCTCCCCCAACTCCACCACCTCCCGAATTATCGTCATTCGGATTACGGAAGTTAGTATTGTTGAACGGGTTACAGTTCTGAGTTTGTAATACCTTGTTAAGCGCTGACATGAGCTGCTGTTGTTGTTGCATAAGCTCCCGGGTCTCTTCTCTAAAGCGCCTGTTCTCTTCTTTCTCCTTCTCCAAGGCTTCCAAAATTTTGTTTTGAAATTCTTCTGCTCGTTTTTCTTGTTGTACAAGAATACCGGGATGATAAGAGCACGAAGCATTCCCCTTATTCTGTTGAGGGGGGGGGGGGGGTGAAGTACAATGGGCCGGCGGATCCCACCCCGTATACGTGGCTCTTCTTGAAGCCCTTGGCCGCTTCAAACCACAGTTCGTCGTCCTCTTTTCCTGTCTCCTCCTCCTCGTTCTTTTTCTTGAGCTCTTCAAATCGTTCCTATTAGCAAACAGAGGAAGGTAATGTTTAGGAACAAGTTATAACTAATTTATTAAGGAATTTTAAGATAATCTCTATAATTAACTAAATTAACACTTACAAATGTCTCCTTTGCCTTTTGACTGGTAAAAACTCTTTTACCGTCGACAACCTTAGAGTGCATGGCTTCCGCGAGCTCCGCCGCATTGGGCCTCCTACCACCCTGTTGCTCCATCTAAAAAGACAAATTAAAACTTACTATGCATAAACTTGGATCAATTATTACTATCATCTTCAAAAAAATATTAATAAAAACATTATGAAACATTTTAATATATTTTGTCATTACCAGCCTCGACGCATGTTTCGTTGCCTTGATCGACCCCCCGTGGTGTGTAGGGCCAGGCTGTGCACAAGCTTTATTCGCCGCAGCTGTCCTTGATCTTTTCTGAAAAGCCTTCGTCTTCCGTCTCTCCAACAAGTCTTTGTACACTTGTGGCACCATCCACCCCGGGCATGCCTTGTTCTTGCCATTCCTTAGTTCATAGATATCGTTGACGGTGTCCTTTAACTGTGTACGTGCTTCGACATCGTATCTCTCTCTAACTTGCTCTTCAATCTCGGGCGGCCATGAGCAGTAGCCCTGATATTGTGAGCGATCATAATTTAATAATTAAATATTAAGAAAAAATTCAGATAACAATTAAAAGTGCATATAACTCTCTCTCTCTCTCTCTCTCTATATATATATATATATATATATATATATATATGTAGTTAGCAATATACTCATATAAAATAAAGTGAATGCATACCCTAAAATTGCCGAACCATTTATCTTTGATCGTCTTCGGGGTCTCCCGGTAATTCATATGCGGTTCATGGTAGAAACCCTTGATTGACTTCGTTACTCGTCTTACAACAGTGGAGTCATCAAACCTTAACGAACACAAATGCAACAAATTATATTTTTGTATTAAAAAAAATTATATACTACATCTACTTCGATAATGATAGAATAAGCAATACCATTTCCCTTTGGGTTCTATTGCAATTATGGGCAGATCTTCCTGTTGTTGTTGTTGTTGTTGTTGTTGTTGTTCTTGTTGTTGTTGTTGTTGTTCTTGTTGTTGTTCTTCTTGTTGTTGTTCTTCTTCTTGTTGTTCGTCGACCTCCACCTGTGTTCCACGTCCACGTCCACGTCCACCTCCGCGTCCACGTCCACGTCCAACCATCTTTCAAATATGATCTGTTGAATGAAAAAACAAACAAACATATACAAATAACACTTACCAAATGCAATCCAAGAGAACATTTAACAAATAATATCACCTTGCCTAAAACCAAACAAACATATGCAAATATAGGCATTTATCCATGAGTTAGCAAACAAACATATACAACTATTTCATTGACTAAACAAATACAAGTTAGCAGTCATCATCCTCATCATCATCGTCTTCTTCTTCTTCTTCTTCTTCTTCTTCTTCTTCTTCTTCTTCTTCTTCTTCTTCTTCTTCTTCTTCTTCTTCCTCCTCCTCCTCCTCCTCCTCCTCCTCAAACTCATCTTCAAATTCCTCCTTCTCATCAATGTTATCATCTTCGACAATCACATCATCACCCATCTCATTCATCTCTTCCATGTCCTCCCCTTCACCAAAACTTTCTAAGACGTCATCGGCAACAACACCAGATAATAATGAAGTACTACTCACATCTTCTTGAAATACCGTGACATCCACTGGTGCATTAAATTGTGACTTTGCCCGACCCTTAAAAACAGCCCACCAATGATCTCTATCCTTCTTTGGGTTTGGGTATGGAGCATAATAAACTTGACTAGCTTGATGGGCAAGTACAAAAGGATCATAGTTACCATACTTCCTCCTACTATTAACTTCTACTAGTTTATAAAGGCCATGAACACTTGTACCGTTTGTGGAATTATCCATCCAGGAACACTTGAACACGATTGCATTATAAATTCTCTTCTCCCCACAATACCTCAACTCAATAATTTCCTCTAAAGTGCCATGGTAATCGTTTCCTTCAACATTACTTACGCAAACCCCGTAATTCATGGTAGCTCCGTTTTTCCCATATTTCTGTGTGTGGAAATTAAACCCATTAATCATATATCTTTGCCAAGTGTTTACTTCTTTAGAAGGACCAAATGCTAAGGCTTGAATCACATCATCTTTGACATTCATCTCAGTTACCTAATTGCGTAGTAGAGTGTTAGTGCATATGTGACGTGCTCAAAGTTTATTTCATTCTAATATGTCAACACTGAGACTTACATATCCTTTAAACCATTTTGGAAACAACTTCTCATATGTAGTCCAAACTTCATCCATTTTAGCTCGTGGATCTTGCTCCATAATGAACTGTTCAAATAAGCTGTAATTATCCAATTCAGTCGTGACATTTACATCTTTTAATTTTAAAATAAATAAGTAAGTTGTTACTATTTACGTACCGTTCATATTCTCCTAGTAGTTCACAATTTGATAATGCGTACAAATGTGCATGATCGAACTCTTGTTCGTCCAAGTACCTCTGTTTTGGTTTAGCAAGAGCTCTACCTTTGTGTTTTCGAAAGAGCTCGGGTAAAGATGAATCATTTTCATCTCCCGTGCCCACATCCAAATCCTTAGCCTTTGTGTCTACGTGGTCTTCAAAGTATAGAGAACATAAATTTGATATTTCTTCAGTTAAGAAAGCATTGCAAATTGAACCTTCCACACGTGCTTTATTACCCACTTTTTTTTTCAAATGATTAAGAAACCTACATTTTGATATAGTGTTGAGTATTTTCACAATTATGATGATATAATGATTAAGAAACAATAATAAGTTGAGTATTTTCACAATTATACCTCTCAAAAGGGTACATCCACCTATATTGTACTGACCCACCAACCCTTACTTCATAAGGCAAATGTATTGGTAAGTGCTCCATTGAATTGAAGAACGATGGTGGAAACACTTTCTCAAGTTTGCAGAGGATCTCCGCAATATCGTTCTCCAGCCGCTGTACATTTTGGGTTGTAAGGCTTGAGACACACAAATCACGAAAAAATTGGCTGATCTCGGTAATTGAATTCCACACATTAGTTGGCAGCAAGTGTTTCAAAGTAATGGGTAATAGCCGTTCCATGAACACATGGCAATCGTGGCTCTTCATACCATGGAGTGTGAGACTGTGTAGTGTGAATTCCATGGACAATCGTGGCTCTTCATACCATGGAGTGTGAATTCCACACATTAGTTGGCAGCAAGTGTTTCAAAGTAACGGGTAATAGCCGTTCCATGAACACATGGCAATCGTGGCTCTTCATACCATGGAGTGTGAGACTGTGTAGGTCGACGCAGCGACCTAAATCCGATGCGTATCCATCTGGAAACCTCAAGTTGCATATCCACTCACATAGTATTTTTTTTGCAGTTTGTCAAGAGTGTAGGGAGCTTTTGGTTTGCGGCCGTCCTTGAGGTGTAGGTGACCTCTACTACATAATTTGGGCAAGTCCTTCCTTGTGTTATGGGTGTCAGCTGTTTTATTTTTATTATCCAATACTGTATGAATTAATTGCTCAAAAAAGTTTTTTTTCAATATGCATGACATCCAAATTGTGTCGAATCAACAAATGCTTCCAATAAGGTAGGTCCCAAAACAAGCTCTTTTTGAACCACCCTGTTTTCATCCTCTTAAGTTCTTTCAGTTCTTGATCAGTACCATCAATTATCGTCGGGTAGTCTGATATCGTCTCCCAGATTTCGCATCCTGACAATGTCGGAGGTGGTTCATCATTCTCGCACTTACCCTTCCTAAAGGCAGTTTTGTTGTAACGGAATGCATGATCTAGGGGTAAGAACTGCCTGTGACAATCGAACCAACACATTTTACCTCCATGTGGAACCCAAAACGCCTTGGTGTCTTTCATACAATGTGGACATGCAAGTTAGCCAGCAGTAGCCCACCTAGAGAGCATCCCATAAGCCGGAAAATCGTTGATGGTCCAAAGGATACATGCTTTCAGCCGAAAATTTTGTTTCCGGTACACATCATAGGTGAGCACTCCCGTGTCCCACAACTCTTTCAATTCATCAATAAGAGGTTGCATGTATATGTCCAAGTTTTTCTTAGGATTTTTTGGCCCGGGAACGATCAAAGATTGAAACATAAATTGTTTTTCCATGCATAATCCAGGGGGTAGATTATAAGGAGTGAGAATCACCGGCCAACAGGAGTACGACTTACCAAATTGACCGTATGGTGTAAAGCCATCTGTGCAGAGTCCAAGTCTAACATTACGAGGCTCACTAGCAAACTCCGGAAACATATAATCTAGATGCTTCCAAGCCTCACTGTCACATGGATGAGCCATGGTCCCTGGTACACGTGGATTTTCAATATGCCATCTCATTTCTTTTGCAATGTTCTTGGTTGCATATAAACGTTGCAACCTAGGTGCTACAGGGAGATAGGTTAAGACTTTGAAAGGTATGTTTGCCCCACTGAAAGTTTTCTTCTTGTACCTATCTTTTCCACACTTTTTACATTTATCAAGCATGAAGTCTTCTTTCCAAAATAGCATGCATCCGTCCTGACATGAATGGATCCTATGATGGGGCATTTGAAGGCCCCTAAGCAACCTTTTAGTGTCATAAAATGTGCGAGTCATCCGATTATCTCGTGGAATGATATCCTCAATCAAAGCAGCTATCTTATCTAAACTTCTTTCCGGTAGGTTGTCCTCACATTTAATGCTAATCATCCTAGAAGCTACTTCTAGCAATGACGACTCACATCCACGATACAGAGGTGTCTCGGCGGCCTCTAACATTTCAAAAAATTCTTTCTGATCATGGTGGGGGCTTTCTTCTTCACCCAAAGGAGAATCCTCAACACGGCCGAACATTATGTCTCCAAATACATCTACTATCATCTCCCGATAAGGTTGGTCGATGAAAGCATTAGTTTTTTTGTTGAAGTACTAGGATTACTAATAAAAGAAAAGGGTTCTCCATGGCACACCCAATTAGTGTAACCAGGCGTAAACCCTTTGCTAATGAGATGCTCTTTCACCGTAAACTCATTCAAGTACTTCAAATTTTGACACTTCACACATGGACATCTAAGAATCTGATGTGTCTTGTATTCTTCTTCTTCCTTAGCATATAGAATAAAATCTTCCACCCCAAGTATAAACTCATACTTAACTTTGTTTCTATCGTCTACCCTTTCGTACATCCACTTTATTTCGATATTCGTCATTATTAGATTTTCTATAAGAGAGACGAAAACTTATTTAAATAACATATAAAAATGGAGTAAATAACACAGAAATAACCATGAGTTTACTCTCGTTATGTTAAAAAACAATAATCGAATATAATTAGAGTAGGGGTTGATACGTTTATTTACTCTAATTAGACAATTTGAACTCCCATGATCCCATCTCATTCGTACCCCTTCATTATTTAATTAAGTTTTCACATCTAACCTTAGTTTAATATATAAACTCAAATTGTTAGTATTCTTTATTGAATTTGATCGAGTCATATTACACCATATTGTATATAGTTGGCCTAAAAACATTTGACATATAAGAGGTTCATGCCTAAAAACTTTGAATGGAGTGGTCCAAGTAGAACTAAACTTAGAATATCTCACTATTATTCTAGAGCACTAAACTATACTAAGCTACAACTATATTAGGCTAAAGAATGTTAGTCCCTACATTGTTATTATTTGTTAAGTTGAGAATAAACAGTAGTTGAAGTGTCTATGGTACGGGATGATGGCCATTTGTGTATACATTTGAGAGTAACATGAATATGCATATTTTAATGTTATAACAAGGAGTTGTCCGCAAGGCTTTTAATTACGGAGCAACAACTAAACTATACCAAACTTCGAAGATAAAAAAAGGGGAAGAATAATAAAGGCAGGCGAGATGAGATCGAGGAGATCAAATAGAACGGAGGAAGTATATATTATGCCCATGCATTCCTCAAATTTCATATACATCCAAATCCCATACATTTCCTAATGCAAACCATGATCTCAAACAACTCTAACCTAAAACCAATCAACCTTACAAATTTCAAGAGTTATTGGTGGATTAATTTAACCTTAGCCTTACCAATCAACCTTACAAACCAAACAAGAATACTAATTGGGTAATCCGATCAACATTGAATATATTCTTAAGACTAATTATACTAAACAATTTTCCAATCAAGAATACTAATTGGGTAATCCAATCTAGAATACTAATTGGATAATCCAATCAAAAATTTTCCAAAGGGTAAGTACTATAGGGAGAGCTATACTAATTGAACCAATTTTTCATCTAAATACTATAGGGAGAGCTATACTAATCTAACTAAACTATACTAAACAATTTTTCATCTAATTTAACCCTAAATTAAACTAAATTTCAATTTCACCCTAAATCAAATTTAACCCTAATCTAACAAACAAGTTTCATCTAAATTACACTAACCTAAATACACTAGTCTAAAATACAATTGACACATTATTCCAACCAAATCTCTCAAACCCTAATTATTTTTTCATCCCCTACACTTAGTAGAAGCAACTCAACCAAAATTAATACTAATAAATCCAATAATGATAATAATAATAATAATCTTATGAGAAGTTTTTCTAAGAAAAACAATACATTTGGCAAGAAATGCACCAATTTGGCTAAGGAACCTAATTACACTAACCTAATAAATTTCACCCTAAATCTAAATTTAATCCTAAATTCATCAAACACTTGGATTAACAACAATAATAAACCAAATATAAACAAAATCAAACAAAAAAATTGAGTTAGAATTCATAACTAGGTTGAAATTGGGGATTTTGGGGAGGATGGGTAAGGTAATCCGGCAAAGGGCGGCTCGGGGCCGGTGCGGCGGCGGTGCGGGGGAGATTCTCCGGCGACGCTCCGGCGAAGGGGGGTAGGGATAGGTAGTGGTCGTCGGGTTCGGGAATTGGGGTTTGGGGGGTCTGGGTGGTTTTTTTTAATTGTAACTGCGAAGTGAGTAATGAAAAGAGCTGGGTGGATTTATGTTAAAAACGCCACCGACCGACAAATCGGTCGGTAAATTCGAAATTCGGTCGGTAAAATAGTTCGGTACCGACCGATGTTCTTATTTACCGACTGATTAATCAATCGGTATTTTGCCGACCGAAAGTCTCATTTACCGACTGTTTTCGGTCGGTAAGCGTAATTACCGACTGTTTTTTATGCGGTCGGAAAATATCGGTTGCTAACCACGACTTTTCTTGTAGTGTTAATTGAGGACAGTAGATGATACGGATTATGAGCACACAAACTAATATGGCGGCACGTAACGTACAATGTTGCGAATTACGTATAGTCGTACAGTACACGTATGACGTAAGTGCACATGAAATATTGGCTGTACCATATAATACATGCAACACATGCTGTTACAAGTGTTCTGCTATACATGCTCTCTAAATACGCACGAATCTAGACGTGTTTTATTTATTCACTACGAAAGCACGCTGCTAAAATGGATAGTGGGGGGGTTTTAAAACTTCCTCTCATTTATAGATTTTATTAATTATTAAAGGAGGTGTGAGGCTACCGTTCATAAGGAACAGTAGTGGGAGGTTTAAAACTCCTTACATTTATAGGAAAGAAGAAATAGAGGATAAAGAAAAAGGGGAATTCATTAGGGAATAGTGGAGGGTTTTCCAAACTTCATACATCCATAGGGGTTTCGACGTGAGGCTACTGTTCATAAGGGAATAGTAGTCGGGGGTTTTGAAATCTTATACAACAATAGACTTTAAAGGAGACGTGAGGCTACTGTTCACAAGGGAATAGTAATGGGGAGTTTTTAGACTTCCTACATCTATAAGAAAAGAAGAAATAGAGGATAAAGAAGAAGGGGAATTGATAAGGGAATAGTGGAGGGTCTTCCAAACTTATAGAACATTTATATGTTTTAAATGAGTCGTGAGACTACTGTTTATAAGGGATTAGTGGTGGGGGGTTTTGAAACTTTCTACATTTATAGGTTTTAAAAGTTTTAAATTTAAATAAACATGAGAGTCGTAGAAAGACAATATTAACATGAATTAACAACAAGAGCGCTAAAAAAAAGTGTAGAGGTAGATACTTCCAAACCCTAAACCCCAAACCCTTTTAGCAGAAGATGCCTAAAGCCATGTCCAACGTTGAGGCTGTTCACCATTACCAATCGCAAATTGACAAGATTATCTACAAAACTCGATTGCTGTTCGATCGGTTGACGGACATTGTAGTCCCTGAAACTGTACTGCGGCTTCTTCGAAGGGAACCGTCGCTCTCCATTGTAAGCAGAATCGTCACCAAATATTCTGCTCCTGTCTCTGTCCGAGTTCCTGCCGAGAATGTCTCAAGAGGTACCTGATACTCCAGTTTTCTCTCCTTCATGGTTCTCATGGCTATTATTGTAACAATGTGTGAACTGTTCACTATGCTGTGTAGATACAGTTGGCATCAAAGCCGAGAAGCTTGACCATTTCAAGTCTGATGTGATTGGGCTGTTCAAGAGGCTTCAGGACGTTTTCCAATGGCGGTTTGTGCTTGAGCTCTGTGGCGATGGAGGGGGCCTTCTACTTCCGCAGGAGAAGCTTACTATAACCGATCTGTGCTGCGACTGCATGGAAGAGACTTCAGTAATTGGTTCTTCGTCGGAGGATGAATAGTGCCGTGCTGTAATGGAAGAATTGGTGGGCCTCCACCTGAAGCTGTATAGGTGGCCACTGTAGGCGCGGGTCTGTTTTGTTTGTTGTAGGTACCCATGGTGCCACTGTATATTTGCTAGTGTGATGTCGTGCACTTATTAGTCCGTTTTAATAGATCTATAACTGCTATTTGTTTGGTAAACGTGTGTGATAACTTCATGCAGTGAGCGGCCGTTCCCATATGTTATGCCGTCGTAGCGTCGTGTTTAGGAACCCGCCCGTCGGTGGTCATAGATGTCTAGGGATGGATGCACCCTGGGAACTTGGTGTTACAGATAACAAAGATTTTTGGTTGAAGGTGGATATGGTAGTGATTATCATGATTCCAACCAGTCTAAAAAAGAGGCAGAAACGGATGTTGAGTTAATGCGTGTTTGATTCTACCTTATAATGATACCTTATAAGTACTGCACAACCAGAAACGGATGTAAAAAATGAGATACAGTCATTACTTGTTTTCAGGTTCTGATCCTACCTTATAAGTACTGCAAAGCAGTTCTCTCAGACAGCCTGATAATGATACAGGTGTACGACCAGAGGAATGGGAGTCATCACATGAGTCCAAGTGGTCTTTACTTTGTGGGTACCTTATACACAGGAGCAGTAACAGAACATGAGCAATGGATGGTGCTGTTGTACGTCAATGACACTTCCCCGTCCCACACCTTAACAGACGATAATGCGTGTTCTGAGACCGGAAGGTAGACCTGTAGGGACACTTGGACGTCTAAAACCACTGGGGAAGTTCCTTCCGAAGCGTAACAGTGCGCATCACAGCAAGCGAAAGCATCTCAGGCATACGACCGGTCGGCTAAATCCGGAGACTGGAACATGTAAGCGTCAAGAGACAAGCAAAATCGCCGGACGTCCAGTCCAACACGCGGCGGCACGACACGAAACGATTGGCATCGACCCAGATCTAGAGCGGACCTATACGACTGAATATGCGGAATTAGGAGTCACAGATCTCGAATCGCAGCTGGACAGTCGACACACATATAAAAGTTCGCCTCCAAACACATCACCATGACACCCTACAGTAAAAGAATCGGTCCAGACACACAAGCACGATCAACCATCAAACCGAAACAAACCAGAAACGATATCTGAGAGCCAAACAACCGGATTCTACAAACAGGTTGAAACATTCTACGAAAGCCTAAAACTCAAACTGCAGTATGCCCTTTATCTCATCCTGAACTGGACGCCACTAAATGAGTACTCGTGTCTATTACACGAGCACACAAAAAGTCATTATTTACCGACCTCTTGTGGACGACGGTCGCAGTAAAATAGTAACAGAAGACACTCACTGATACGATATATTAATGAGTAGTTGGTCGCCCCATACTGCAACGACGCGGATTATGTTACTAAGCGTAGGGAGAAGATGTTCTGTAACTCCCGTCCCCTCCAAAACCAATGTGTATGCATTTCACGGAGTTGTGGTGAAGATAGTAACGTTTCACACGTTTGCAGAATATTGTTTCAATAAGAAGCACTGCACAGTAGACTACTAGACCCGTGAAGAATATTCTACCTGGCTTGTGCTTCGTAGACAACAATCATAAATACGTTTAAGAGGGGCATGTCCAGAAAGCAACGACAGTTAGTTCGTATCATATACATGGAGTAGCCGTAGTTACGTAAATCAGTAATAAAGTCATTCAAGAACAATAACATCTACTGTGCTAAGCAATACTAAAGCTACAAGCTGTGCTGTGATGGCAGCCCTCACGCCGTATTGCTAAACATAGGCGCTTGTAGTCTCTGCAGTGGTAGAACCAGTAATACGTAGATGAGGTGTAAAAGGTAGTGCTTCCACCTGGAAATTGTGCATTATCCTCTTCGCGAGGCTATTGTTTGTCAAGTAGCATCTGCACCTGCGTGAAACGACAACTCCACCCCGAGTGGTAGTCGTTATACCAAATTTCTAGTGTCTCTGTAGGAGGAAATCATAATCTGCAGCCCATCTAGGTGCATCTGGCCTTAGCGCGAACATCTGAGCCCATCGTTTGCAGACAAGCGACATCGCTGCCTTGCTAGAGACATCAAGTTGTACGAATATCTGCTCCATGTAGTCGTCGCTAGAAAGGACTCTACTTACATGAAGGTACTGCCTACCATGTACTATAACTTCATGTGGGAAACTGTAAATGAAATGTAAGCGCCGTAACTTCTGTTGCCTGCTTGCAGCCACGATGGTATCCCTATCTTCGTCTACACTGTTTGTTATCCAGCCTCTGCAATAATACGGAGACATGATGACAGGCGAAAGGTCTGCACAATAGCACTACATGTCAGGATACTGGTCGGATATAGGTAGCTGCGTAGGTAATACAGAAATACGAAGCAGAAACGATGCTACAGTGCAAAAAAATGATGGTGATGTGACGAAACACTAAGCGGCACTCTCTGTCATATATAACATCCATCCTACTTTGACTATCCCATCCATTATCTGGGTACATCTAAGTAATGGCTACACAGAAGAAGTTGATGCCTTCAGAAAGGTGCCACCTTTTTCTTGTGAAATAGGAGTAGAATATAAGCTACGAATTTGGACATGCATGAGAGAAAGATAATGGGCATTGTGGTAATCGGTTAAACTACTGACTCCGAGCACACCAAGAGTCACTCGCACGGACGTGGCTGAGTTGTTACAGCACCATCAGCAAGGTACATGGACACAAATTTTATCCAAATTGTAAATCACCGAACATGTATGTATTTCTAAGCTTAAATGAAGCCTAGGCTACAGGAATACAAGAAAGGCAGAAAGCAGGAAGAACTTGGAAAAGAAGGAACAAGCGCGTGAAGAAGACAGGTACAAGGAGCTTATATAGGAGAATCAAGCATTATGCACATGATGCGGGGATGCTGGGGCATACCGACCACTATTTGGGATTATTTCGCGATTTATGTTAACCAAAACAGTGGGAGGTGTGCAGTAGCAGAAAACTTACAGTTAAGGTTGGTCTTGACAGAGGTCCAGCAAACGCAACGGAAGAGTGCTGGGAGAGTGGAAGCTGTTTTTTTTTTGTCGTCCGATTTGGGGGAGGGAAGGTAGGGGGTTGAGGGGCATATGTGAGGAGGGCGGCTGAATTGGTGTAATCAATCTATTTACCGGGGCTGATTTGAGATGGGGTGCTAGCTATTATGTTAGGAATTTGTAGGCGTTAGCTATACCCTCACTCGGTAATTAGAATTTGTCCATAGCACTGCGACGACTCACATTCCGGTTGCAGAGATCGTTTTATGTAGTTGTGATTTGAAGCCTCACCCTTATTTGTTTGGTTTCCCATCGTGATGTCCTACTCCTTTAACACTCCGTATACAGGAATAGGGCGATGCAGGAAGACGGTGGTTAGGGATGTTAATTTCATCCAAAACCGTTCACAATCCGTCCACCCGATTCAGATTAATGGACGAAAAACCCGAACTAAATGGATTTTCAGCGGATTGCAGAGCACATCGGGTGATGGAACAGGTCGGACTCGGTTGGAGTTTTTCCACACGTCCACCCGATCCGTCCACCCGATCCGTTCACCCGTTTATAAATGAAAAAAAAAGGAAAAACATGAATATATTTAAAAAATAATTAATTTCACTCTATTTGTATACTCATTATCCCGTTTTTTTCATTAAGACCCTAAGAAAATATTTTCCGTAATCACTTTGGTGACCACCATTGTAGATTTTCTTTCCCCGTCTTAATTTCCGACCACCCAAAAAATCCGAAAGACTTTATGCATTTTATAATTTGTATATTTGTTATTGTATTGTTACAACATAGATTTTATGCCCCAAGCACCCGATACACCCGAATCAGCCACGGATGACGGGTGGTTTGGGCCCGGGTGGAGGGTTAATCAGATTATGGATGGTTCAGGCGGAGCATGTGGATTTGGGTGATGGTTTCGGGTAAGGATCCACCCGTCCCGAAACCGAACCGTTCATATTCCTAACGGTGGCTGATTTGCGTTTGCCCCAAAACAAATCTATCCATGGTTTAAAAGGGCACGTCGATAAATAACATACTACACCTAACACGTAGATAGGGTAAGTCGGGTCGAATCCACGGGGACGGTAAGAGGCGTCTAGACTAAGGTCACCCAAATACGAGACTAGGTCAACAAGCTAAGCTAAACTAGACAAGAATGATAAGAAGGGGAGAAGACTAAGGCTACGACTAAGGTAACGAGGAAATCAAAAAGGGAAAGGGCTAGGATTAGGTCGGGTTCAAGGGGTGATGGAATGGTCAAGGAAGAGCTAAGGTGAAGGGGTAGTCAGGTTATCTAGGTGTAGTCCGGGCTCTCGCTACGTAGACCGACCTAGAGGTTCTTGCTAGAACCCATCTTAGCGACACATATGACAAACGGGGTTACTAGCGTGCTTTCGTGGCCTAGGTCACGTCCGGGCTCTCGCTAAGTAGACCGACCTAGGGGTCGTCCTCACCGGGCTCTCGCTACGTAATGAGGGAACCAAACCCACGAGCAAACTATCACCCACAAGAGAAAAGGCAAGAAAAACAAGCATATGCATCTACATGTCATTTAAGCATTTCATCAAACATGTTCCATGCATCTAACCAAGAGGAAACCCAAAACTTCCACCAACATCTCCAACAAACCCTTGATCACCCAATAAACACCCAAATCCCCCTACTAACCCTAGCAAGACTCTACTCAAACATATCTAAACAAACATCAACATAAACAAGAGGAATCAACACAAGCATCCAAACATACATTATGAAACTAACAAGAACAAGAACAAACAATAACAAAGATGAAAACTTGATTAAATATGAAAGATTAAAGGAAAAGAGAAAGGAAAGATTATACCAAACTAGATGAAAGGAAAAGACGAACACTTGTATAGAAGAAGACCCAAAACATCCACCAATGTTGTCAAGATTGGTAGAATCTCCAAGAATTCCAATATTACAAGAGTAGTCTAACTAGATTAAACTAAGATTAACGATAAAATAAAGACTAATCTATACTAATCTAGGCTAATCTAACCTAAAGTAGTCTAGGGTTTAGTGGGTAATGTCTAACATCCCATAAGAATACAAGAGGAAAGGTATATATAGGGTTACAATGAGTAAGGAGAAGAAAAGAAGCAAAGGCGTGCTGCAGCTGCTTCGTCCCGCCCGGGACGGATTGGTCCCGCCCGGAATGAGACGGTCCCGACCGGGACGATTTCCTTCTCGGCCGGGACGGGTTCAAGACAGTGGCACTTGTTTTTGCACCTTCCTTCCCGGTCGGGAAGGCATTATCCCGCCCGGGAAGGACCTTGTAGGCCTCTTTTAAGATCTTTTTGGTCCCTCCTTGCTTCTCATGGGCTTCCCATCTATTCTCGTGACTCGAGATCGAGCCTAAGGGGCTCGGGAATGGGTCCCAAGGTCTCGGGGTCGAATCCAAGGCATCGAGTGATCGTTCCTTCTCTTCGTTGGCTCCAAAAGTGTATGAAACGAGTTGGAATCGTTCCAATTCTTCATGAATGGTCTCGGGAACCTGAAACGAACTAGAGGAAGCATGAGTAGCCCATAAACCGCTCCCAAGGAGCGATTCCACAAGGAAAATGGGACCAAAAGACAACAAAATAGGCACTACAAACTACACTTATCACACGTCGAATACAACGATGTTTTGAACATATGTAGGGACACAACGTGAATCTTACGGGAGACCCACTTTCTCTTCTTTTTCCTTTTTTGTATTTTTTCGGTACACTTTTGATCTTCTGATTTAAGTATGTCGAGTGACGAATATGTCACAAGCACGATCGTGAGGCCACATCGTAGTTTAACGTGGTGATGTACCATTGTACGTTGTAGGAATCGACCGAGCGAGAGCAAGAAGTTCAATACGGGTAAACAATATTTTATTCAATGTCCACAGCAGTTTAATCTACATGTGAAACAGATTTTTAATACGTGTGAAAACACCCAAACATACGTACATTTTGTAGTAGAAGGAGTATCCATCCATCGACAAACTAAATACGTAACACCCTAACGCCAAAACGGAAACAGAATACGGAGTATGCTTGCATTGATTGTCAAAGAATTATAGATAACCACTAAGGGTAGCCATCATTACTTTTCTCAATTGGCAGCTAAGGGCAGAGTATAATCAACAACCTACAACACGGACACCAATTACGAAGAGAATAACAGTAAATTCCACCAACTACCACACATGCCTTTACCCCTCCTAGTAAATATACTTTACCCACAACTGCCATCCCCCACTAACTGATGCAACAACAATCTGTTACATGCAAAACTTTCACAGAATTCTAAATCTATAACTGCTTTACTTGTAACCAATCATTCACAACCATAACGACCAATTTCTGAAATTGAAAGGTTCTCTAGCAAGAGGTGAGAACCAGCGACCCGAAATCAATGGATGAAAGATTTGTGTACCCGCCAACCTGCATCATGCACAACCTACCTTACCAGAGGACAAAGAACGGTCGAATCATTGGCAGGAGCTTCAACTGCGTAAGGCACGAACTAACGAAGTTGGGATATCCGGTGAGGAAGGTCTACCATGTTTGGAGTGGTCAGAATAATGGAGATTTTGGGAGAGCTATAGCGATAGAATTCTTCGGCGGTGATGAAAGGTACAACAGTGCTTTCAAATTGCAGCGATGCTTCGAGAGGGTGGGAAGGGGGAAAGATGGTTTCAACCAAAGCCCTGACAGTAGATCCGGACCTCACGTGTGGGTGACGACTACTGCCGACGAACGACTGGTGAAACAGGGGAGAAGCTGCATATATGTGTCGGACTACTGGAAGGCTCTGGGCTGCAAAAACGCGGACACAGACAATATCTCAAGTTACGTTTGTGTGTTCAATCTGCTGAAGCATCACTGTCCCGGATTTTACGTCTGAAAAGTAATTCCCGTGTTTTCTGATTACCGAATTATTTGTCATTACCGTTTAATTTTCTGTCGGTATGTCCCTTTCGAATGACTATGGATATGTTAAGCTGGAACATCGTACTACTAAATCTGTAATAGATAATTTCACAAGCTGTGCTATGCGCGTTCTCAATTAAGATGCAAATCGTTATCTAGTCATTGTATTGAGGTACGTATGTCCGCCCATGCAGTAGTGGTTAACAGCCTGCACTGTTGTCATCGTGTACTTGTTTGATAATCAAACGAGGCTGTCGACAGTCCACAAACAGTCAAGGTGTAGATATTGAGGTTCAATGGTGGGAAACGGTCGGGGGGGGGGGGGGGGGGGGCTAAACTAAATGTAGAACATGGAGTCATAAAACGAAAATACCACACGCACAATATAATGATGTACTAAGTTTATATCACCAACACAGTCTGGTGGATATCCCATCGAAAACAGCATTGGCTGCTGTTTGAGCATATAACTAATCTTCAGTTAGAAATAAGACTTTAGTACCCTTCTTCCTGATGGCCATGGAGTTAGGCACTCACAGCCGCCCATGGGTGAAGTCCGGTCTAGGACGAAGTAGACCAACGTTTGGAAGAGACTGCCTGCTGAACATCGGTGCGACAAAATGCGTACAGTGCCATAGGCAGCAGTTGGACCAACTGTGCAGTAAACTTCAAAACAGGCTTGTAAGATACGAGGGATACATTAATGGTCCTGTCCATCACCAGCAAGCCAAAAAGCATAAACAAAATAATTGTTGTGGATGTAGTTCCAAGCAAAAGTCTCCCCCCCTGTACAGGTCGGATGTCATGTCCTTCGCATCTTATATGATGCCTGCAAGCCGCAGTACCTCGTAAGAAATGATGTTTTTCACACGGTGATCGGACGTACCCTGTACTGCTGGTGCAGAAACAACAGTAACCTTGCTTGATGCCCTAGCCCGAGAAAGGGCAACATACAGCTGTCCATGAGAGAAGCATGGTCTTGGAAGGTATACCGCAACTTGGTCCAGGGTCTAGCCCTGCGATTTATTAATAGTCATAGCAAAGCTCAGCCTTAAGGGGAACTGATTACGATAGAAGCTGAACGGATAGAAGAATCAGATGGTTCCATCCTGATCCGTGGAATGAAGACATGGTCACCACTATGCTAACCAGTGGTTATGACACACTCGACTACGTTTAGGAAGAATTTCGTACATGTAAGTCTAGTTCCGTTGCACAGGCCTGACGATGGAAGGAGATTTCGAAGCAAAATCACCGGACAGTTCTCTTTAAGGACAAGTTCGTACGCACTCATGCCCCCAGGACAAAGTTTATTTATAAATTCAGCAGGGTAAATGTTGCAGTTGTCATCAAGCAGTGTGTCGTATCCTCTGTAGACAACAGATGCCCCTGGAAACCTGTCAATCAGCAGTGTGTTAACAGCATCGACATCCTCATTCATGGGTGTGAGTATCGACCTTTGGAAGAAAACTGCGACCCCCAAAGCCTGGACATCAACTTCTGGATAGACTGCATTCGCAACTGTAGTAATTAGATCTGCCTCTTCACCACTTGTATGTTGTACAATTCCGTCTGGCAATGCAACCAGATCACAGTCTTCACTCTGAAGTTCACCGTTCCCCAAATATAGAAGGTAGGCGCAGAACAGTGGGTCGGTCCGAGCACGGACGTTAATAGTCAGCTGGAACTTGGTGAGCTGGGGCCATATTAGCGAAGATACAACGCTGGAGCTGACGGCTTCTCGCATGGTTTTATGCGGAACTATGGGCAGTACTTGATGGAAGTCGCCTCCAAACACTATCAATTTCCCACCAAAAATCACATCTGGATTACACAGATCACGCAGCAACTTGTCGAGTGCTTCTACCGCTTCCTTCCTAGCCATTGAAGCTTCATCCCATATAAGTAACCTGGCTGCTTGGATCAGAGCAGCCAAACTCCCCTGTTTTGGTACATTGCATGTGAGCGACTTGTCCAGTTTTAGAGGAAGCTTGAATCTTGAATGGGCTGTCCTTCCAGAGGGAATGTTAGAGGCCGCAATACCGGACGTGGCTGTGGGCAAGACAATTAGACCAAGTAACCGGACCTCAGCATACAGAGCGTTGTATAGATACGTCTTTCCGGTGCCACCGGGCCCATCCACAAAAAAGGCTCCAGGAAGCTCCTGTTTCACATGACTAATTATAGTGTCGAAAGCGTGCTGTTGTTCAGGGTTCAGTGACCCGCGACAGTTAAACACTCCTTTGGTACAAGAGCGGCAAGTACATCAGCTATATCTCTTGTCCGCTGTATCCCAAGATCCCGTGGCCCTACCAGTTGGTCGAGACTGTACGACTTGAGAGACTTCCCGGCCGCCTCCAGGTGCTGTTCCACGCTGCGCATTGTGAGATTATGAACTGCCCGTGCATCCCCTGGGCTCTCTGCCAGGAAATCTTCAGATAAAGAATTGTAGTACTTGGCCCACAGCGCCTGTGGATCTCTGGGATCACAGTACATGAGAACGGTTGCGAACAGGCGTCGCAAAGCAGAGGACATTTGAACAGCTTTCGCTTCATTGTGGCATAGTTCAACCATTGTCTTCTATCAGTCCAAGCTCAACAGCAGCTTCCTGGTACGTTGAACACTGTCGACCCTTTACAACCAAGAGATCTTCAAAAGACGTAGGTGAATGTACATGAGTCAGCAGTAACCTTAAGTGAAAGCGTTCCGCCTCCGATGATGATACAAAGACAGGCCTGCCTAGCACAACAACACTGTTTTTCCTCTTGAACCATTTCTGTTGGGATGTATCCCACCGATAGTATTCAGGGAACTCAGCATAAACGTATTCTTTGCCGACCTTACCAGCGTTCTCCCTATTGACTCTGAAGAAGCCAGTTAATGGCGTCCGTAGCCTCTTTACATCAGAGACCACAATGGATAGTGTTTCATGTGGGTTCATCTGGATTGACTGCATATCTTCGAGATGAATTGGTAATGCCATTACTGATGGATGCATTTCAAACAGGTCAAAGCTGAATATGCGCCAGATTGCTTCTATCGGGGACACCCAACGACAAGACTGATACTCACTAATTTCATCGATCACCTTCCCTTCACCCCCCGGTTCAATGGAAAATGATATTTTGTCATGACCCTTGTAGACGTACTTGTAAAGATATTTCACTGCCTGTATGCTAGAGCATACTTCCACATTAATATGACAGTCGAAGAGGTCAAGAAGATATGGGTTATATGGAATAACCCAACGGTTGTCTAGGTACTTACCTCTTATCTTGACTACCTCACCAGTACGCTGGCGTTTGTACACTGGGTACCCGCTGTCACTATTCGTGGTTTCAGTTGCGTATGGCTTTGGGTAGCCAGACTTACACTGGCCTAAAGTTTTTCTGTGCTTCATGCACGGACAATCAGGGTTCAATTTACCGCATGGCCCATGCATCATATGTTTCAGCACGGCCTTACGGAGACTGTCGTTCGTTTCCGGCGGAATCTCGGCAGTGACAAACTTCTCAAAATCCTCTGGACAGTTCATCTTACTGTTTTTTTTCATAATCAACAATAGATGTGCATGTGGCAGGCCTCGTTTTTGGAACTCAACAACATAAACATAAGCAGCGACTTCACCAAATATTTTCTCGTCAATAAGTTTCTTCTTCAGTACTATTAGCTTAGCTCGGAAAACTCTAGCTACTAAATCCGGCCGGTTCTGGGCTTCCTCCCCTTGAGCTAATTTGTTTTTAATTTCAGGCCAGTTTGTGTTGCAGGTCATCGTTATGAAGAAGTCTGGCTTTCCATAGCGCTGCACAAGAGTCATCGCATTTAAATAGCGCCGCTGCATATCCCTAGGTCCTCCAATGTATGTTGCCGGAAGTATTACACGCTTGCCAACATTAGTAGCACACTGCTCACCAGCGTCCATCGTGTCAAATATCCTTTGGTACAGCTCCGAACGTATCACATTCTGATTGTAACGAATAAAGTCCAAGCGAGAGTTTTCTAGTTTAACGTACATGTCAACTACATATTGTTGCAGGCACCTTCCAGCCCTAAGAAGCATGTTATTTGGTCTGTGCTGCAGCCTGTAAGCATAGTATGCTCGGCAAGGTAGGTTACTCTCGCGCACCAATGACTGTCCAGAACACCCTGTGTTAATAGGATATGTTGTCAGTAGATATGGTACAGCCTATACACAGAAGAATGACTATTTCTAAGCAACTGATGACATATGACATACGATGCCACACTAAGCAGCTGCCGTGCACACAGACCGACCTATTCGCATCAAGTAATGACCTTGACAGTTTGGTGCACTGCGTGCTACAACTACCCAATCATATAGATAGTGCCATAGCTATGCCCGATTTTCTATTTCCTATTGTCTTTGCCCAGAAACATACGCCTATGTTCATTTTCAGGCAATAAATTATACATCTACATTGTCTTGTTTCGTAATTTAACGTGTAAATCAGAAACCGTGCTTCCAAATAGCAGAATTAAACTGATGTGTACAAAAGACAAATTGAGGACATACTCTGATCTTCAGCATCCAACAGATCCTCAGCACTCTGAAATCTCGATGGATAAGTCGGAGCAGGTTGCAGCGCTGAACCTGAACAGCCACGAGAAAGTCCTCCTGCGGCGGGATTTGTAACGTGCTTCTTAACCCCCTGGTGCCAACCACACTCACCATTCGGAAAAAGAAGAGGGTACTGCAAAGGATCATAGCAACCATGATAATGTTTGGTCTGGTGCGAGACGTTCATGCGTCCGGTAACCAGGATGTGCGGTCCGCTATTGTCACTCAAGCTAGAATCTTCCGACCAAATGACCGTGACTTCATCAGAGGTAGGAGCGTTACTGACATGCTGATCTCTGACAGGATTTTTGCATATACGGATGCACGTACTCTCGATAACTTCTATCTCCTGCAAGGACCGGAAGAAGCGTGCGTACGGGTTCGTTTGTGTGATACCCATAAGTATATCGATAACATCCTCCCTAAGTTCTGTAAAACATCCAGAACGGTTAGCAGATTCATGCGGACCATCGTAAAAGTACAGCTGCATGTACTTTGGGTCACCATTCGTTGGTACAAGATTTGAGACATTGTGATAAATTTGACCTTGTAGTTTAAAAACATAGATACCCTTGATCGTTTGTGTCTCGATGTGGCCTCCGATTGAGCTGAACGCGAACAGGTTATTGTACAAGCGAGTATACCGTCTGAAATGTACCGCATCCTCGTCTGCAGATGTGTACAATCTGACTAACGCCGGCGGATATGCGGGTGATGGTAGAACTACTGAACCGTTGCCGCAACATAACATTGGAGGTTCATGCTCAAATCTCTTTGCATGACACTTTGAGAACGCCCTCACTAGCTGTAACTGAAAAGGTTTTCCAGGCAGTGGCTGCCCCTGCGCAGCAAGTGGCAGACCTGCTGCATTTCAGTGGAAAAGATAAGTTAGGAAGAGGAACTTAAGTGCTACAACATGTAGCAGGAGCAACCAGAACACATATGTAGCTGCAGATACGATAGTACTGCAAACGCACACAAATGCTTTTGCTTGGGAGGTCTTCCAGACTTCCTCTTCTCCACCGGTACCCCACTTTTGGCTGCTGGGGGTCACCTGGTCCGCCTCTTCGGAGTACTTGAAGATACGTCATCAGTGCGTGCCCTGAAATATGGTTGAAGGCAGTTGTCAGTGTGTTGATAGATAGAGTCAAGATGAGTACAGAAGATCGTAGTGTAGGACGCTACTCCGACACAGTGGCCGAATCTTGTGCTGGAGTCATGCACCGCCGCACACGCTTGCTGGTTCCACCCGTTGTTGCGTAGTATGGAAACTCGTCAGCTGCACCGTAAACACCACATGTAATGAAAGTAATACACCTACAGACCCACACAACATCACAATCCTGGACAAGAGACATACCCATTATCCCAACACAACGCATGACTGAATGCAGATATCTACCTCACCGTCAGTACTTTGCCTGCATCCTTAACTCGCCTCTCAGTAACAGCCTGCAGTCTGCACAGGTATGCAGCAACCAAATGGACAAGCTTACAGAAAGTGACTACCTCGATGGTTCAGTAATTGACATAACCTAGCAGTCATCACTCATGCATGGCTCACATCAACCGTTATAACAGCCACTCACAGCTGAGCTTAGTATACCCGAACCATCACGCACAACATTACAGTTGTCAGCTATTGTATCTAGCACATGCACAGCACTTGCCATGCTGCACAACAATTAAGTGTGTGTAGGTGACAACTACTTGTCTTACCATGGACGTAGTACATAGCACAATGGATACGCAACCTGTAACACCTGAGCTAAAATACGAAGACATACGAAAATCTTATACAACATTTCCCAGTGTTACGAATCCCTGGCTTATATGCACCGCATGATTTCAGTCATTGCTAACATATCAGCAACCTAAGTATGGACAATACTTTAATAATAACATGAAATGATAGCCTATATGATTATGTGATTTTAAGTATATAAGCATCAAAACACAGAGCGTAGTGCAGGCTTCCACTTCGAAATTAAAATACCAAAGCAGGGAAATCTTACAAGTTTGCAGTTTACATAAGCAGTTCATTACAGCACAGATAACAACAAGCCCAAATTAAAGTCATAATACAAATACTTGCTTCTAAAATAGTCAAACAATAGATTGTCCAACCAAGCCACTCAGGTTAAACCGCAACTATGAACAACACAAAATGTCGTTCGGCACTGATATGTCACCTTCACAGGGACCCAACGCTCTTAAAGAAACTGTCAATATCATCTGTAGACACCACAGAAGATGACATGGTCTGAGCATCTGACTTCAATGAGGTGGTGAGACAGGTTCTCTACTTCTGGGGAGGCAAAGGTGGGTACTCAGGCTTGGAATAGCATACATGGTGCCTCTAGGAGTAGTGCACTCGTCTTCTACAACATGAGAAGGGCTCACAAGGCCTTGCTGAACTTCTAGTAACTGTTTTTATAAATTTAGGAACCTATGCTTAGCACACTCACATACAAAGGCAGCAAACCTGACAGCCTCGGGAGAGTAGTTTGCGTCTACTATGTCAACATTATAGAGGGGTACTAAATAGTTGATCGCCTTAGAGGCAAGATTCTGTTCTGATGCAGCGGCAGTTGCACACGTATCGCTGAAGATACAGCTATGCTTGGGTTGGATATCTCTGTGACCTACGTCTATCCACAACGTGAATGTGGAAGGCGTGTGCTCTATGGTACGAGCAGGAGTGCACTCAACAGGCAGTTATCAGTAATAGTTGTAAGGACAGACATGACATCTAGTGAGACGCTACGCAAATGATTCATCTCATGAAAATCAAACTCTTCTTCTAGAGGGACTTTTGACAGATCCTTTGCCAAGCGATCTAGTTCAAGGCGCTTCAAGCGCCAAAGATTGGCACACCTTGTGTACATGTCCTTCTCGGCATATGTGAAATCGTTGATGTAGATATCATATATGGCAATGAGGTCACTAACGGC
This sequence comes from Agrostemma githago, assembly GCA_958450325.1. NCBI lineage: Eukaryota > Viridiplantae > Streptophyta > Magnoliopsida > Caryophyllales > Caryophyllaceae > Agrostemma > Agrostemma githago. The sequence continues at coordinate 58,350,154 of OY288258.1, read as the reverse complement.
GGCTCTTGCCGCTGTATTGCATGACTCTTCATAGGTAGGGGAAGAACTTCCTATGTAGGTATATGTGTCAGGATAATAGTCACTCCTAAGGGTTACGGAAGCGATGTTCTTCACGGCATCCACTATCGCATACTCCGGTTCCGAATACTCTATACATTCGGCCACCCGAGATAGCAACGGCTGAAAAGGGATTGCAATATGTAGTACCGGAGTAGCCATCAGCATGCGGGTTAGGTCCTATACAGAGTCATATTCAGTAAGTAAAGTAGTAGACTCGCGCTGACAGTAAACCACAGGCGCGACTACGATAGGATGTACCGATGCTGCAAACCCTGCAGCACCGAGATGATCACTATAGGTAGATGCGAGGCAACATGTAAGGTATGATGCGGATAGTAAATTTCAGATGGCTACCTCGACACAAAATATATTTAACCCTTCTTCCTAACATCACATCCAGCAAGGTCAGACAGAGCAAAGAAAAAATTGTAAAGTTGCACTGCTAAAACAGTGGCAACATTCTGCCATCCAGAATCACCAACTCACAGGGCATCCCTCGCAAAGAATTCACATGCACATAACAGCTACTGTAGCAGTATTACCTGAAAGCTTCTATATATAACTCCGAGGTCCCAGAGAATATCATACAAAAAGCAATGCCATGGACTACTACACTAACCTCCCAACATTTCAAGAACAAACACAGAACGCAGATATGTGCATAGACAATGAAACAGCTGATGTGGTATAATATAAATCAGTAATATAAGCACGTAGCAGCCAAACAAAGTTGGAAGAAGGCATAGAATATGTAATCCAGAAATCCAGAAAACATATAAAAGTTAGCAGAAAGCACCTCCAAGTTTGCTCATCATTCAGGAAGAAGTTGCTGCTTGATGCATGAGCATACCCCTAACAGCTAGGCAAGCAGGTGAATTTGTGTTAGCAGAGTAATTACAACAGGTATTGTTGTATTATATATAGCCAAGGATGCCGAGTGATGCCATCACATGAGAAAACGTTCAGGCATGGGTTTGGAAGTGTAGTATGTAAAGTGGGTAGTTAGTCTGGCGCTATGCTTGTGGATAAAGTGGAATCCCATGCTAAGTGTTCGTGATGCGCTCAAACGGTAGAACTAATGGGCTATAAACGGGGCTCAACCATCACTTTAAGACCTTGGGCGAGATAGTTCGCTTAAATGGTGTCAGATTAAGAGGTCATGAGTTCGAGCCTTGATAGCCCCTACTATTTCGAACCACTTAGTGGAATCTCAGGCCACGACACGGGGGAACTGGTGCGTAACAGCCACGCACTCAAGTGAAGGGACGTAACAGAATATAAACGGGTCTCGATCAGGCTTGTGGCTGGGACGGTTCGTTTATAGGAACGCTGGAAGGGCCAATTAGAGCAACTATTATAATTAGTACCTGTCCCTAGTCCGAAACAAATGATTATAAGGTGGGGCGAACGACTAAGTTACTCATCTATCTTATTCGATACCAGATTGAAGTGTAGGGAGACGCGAATGACAAGGGGAGTATGAGGGCGCACGTTTATCACAACACCGCGAACTTGTAGGTAGACTATGGTCTGTACACTAAAGAAGAGTGTTATTCGAAGTTGGGAGGGCACCGACAGGTAACGTACACATAATTGACAACCAGCAGTGCGACGTCCTGAGATCGCTATATTTTGTTGCATCTGAAAGCATTACTTTTTTCTAACGCGGTGGCACACATGTCCACATGTACGTACACTATATTTTTTATACAAAGCTAAGGGATCTATACTCTCATCATGTACCGACTTCTATCACATGTATGCACATTATGGGATATAGGATATAGGACAAGTAATCTAGTGTTGAATGTTAAGTTTTCAGCTATAGGCAATCAAGTGCATAACTGTGTATTCTTAGTCCCGTCAGTATTGACAATACCCACCACCGGGTGAGAAATTGCATAGAGCAGACAACCATCCAACAGGAATGACTGGGTCAACTCAATACTTTAAAAATAATAGCCCAAATTATACACCTGAGCCGATAAATGCAGAAAACAATTAGAGTAATGAGTCTTGATTGACATGATGTACAACAGATTAGACCTTGTACATACAGCGTTTGTTTATCTTTTCTATCTCCTTTTTTTTTGGCTTCTCTTTGGCGCTTTACCTCGTAACACTGACTTCACGTATTTAGTGATAATATTTGTGTTACATGATTCTTTTGTTTCACCTTAAGCTATCATCCTGTGTAGCCATATTATATAGCAGGCGAGAAAGCAGACGCTCGCATGTGCTCTGCCCGTTTTTAGACGAACATGTACGTACTCTGTTTGAACTTTGCAGTATCAATGATGCGCCATCCAAGCGACCCAGTCAATACTCCGAGAATCCTTGTAAACGGCAGAGTAGCTGCAAGATATGATGCCAGTCATAATGGACAGCCTGAATTCAGACTGCGGTATATTACGTGTCGCCAGGTAAACGTTCAGTCGTCAACCGCAAAGAAAACACACTACAGAAAAAATAAAGACATCATATATACGAGCTCGACGCTCGATTCCTGATGAGTGTACGTTTCATATTCTGATGAGTGCAAACACCTTAACGAGGCCAATTTTGATGTCCCAATTATTGACCACCTAGCTCTTATCAATTTATGTCGAGTACAATTCACTGCGCCTTATTTCAATCCCCAACTGCTGATTAGGCCTGCGTTTAATGTCCAACAAGGCGTGTTTACGATAGTAGTGCAGCGCCAACTCATAGGGGTAAGCAGCGTACCAAATGCAATAATTCGGCGTGGAGTCATTAGTTAGTGTAAGAGCATGCACACACAGAATAACATACGATTCCATATTAGGCATGTCCATACGTCCTACGCTGACATATATCTAACACGGTGACAGTCAACACTCGCGCGGTACAATAACCAAACAAAAGGTCTCGGCCGCTGGTTCGCACCAAACTGAAAATACTGTGTGATACAACGTAAGTACCCGTCACTGCAAGTGCGAACATGTAAGTACGCAGAGACCCTATAGTACATCTAACAACAATATTCTCAAGCATACATTGAAAGATAACAGTTGAAGTACCCAAACCCATCGCAAAGACACCTGCGACCACCAGCTAAAAGCCCACGTACATGTTTTGCGCATGACTGCTCTCTGACACACGTTTGCGTAGGGCGCGGTAAAAGAAAGGTCGCTACCCTCCCTGACAAACGACGGAATCCCTAGACATAGCAAAGTCTCCACTTGAACTTCACTGACCAGTCTCAGACTCAGGAGTAATTGTTGGTGTATCCAGGGCTGCAACCCCAGACATACCATCGTCTGACTCTATTAGTGAGGCCGAATAACCAGGCGCGCCTAGGACACCAGTCATTCGCTCCTTTATTGTCATATAACTTTCTCGCTCGAGATCACAGACAAGAGCTGCAAACTGCATACTGCGTGAGTTGTAATTGACATCGATAATTTCAAGATTGAACGCAGGGATCAGGTAGGTGATAACCTTCTTCGCCAGCTCACACTTCGCATACGCAGCAGTATTACGGGTTGGACCGATAAACACTTCATTTCGCCTACCATCGTTAGGGACCTGTACCGCAACCCATGATGTGTAGCTACCTGCAGAGTGTCGCACAGTTTCAAGTGGCGTGGCCTGTATCACGACAGTCCGAAAAATCTTTCTCAGGAGGGGCATATAATCAAGGAAGACATGTTTGCTGTAAGTGGGGCTACTGGGTACATCTTCTTCCAGTGCACACCTGTATCTCCCTTTGATAATGTCTTCCAGCCCTGTACGCTTGAGACAGTACAGTCGACTACAGCGCTCTACCTGCCGCTGCCTCTCAAAGGTTAAGTCTTCAACGACAATATCAAACATCTTGACAATGCTACGGACAGCCTTCCGTGCTGCAACATCACACGAATCTGCAACAGAAGCAGCATGCCCTCCGACATATGACAGGACAAGCGTCCCAGAATCTGGCCTCACCAACACATACGCACTATTACTGGATATGTCAAGCATATGGTAGTCAGGAGCTGGCCACTGTAGTATCTCAACTATGCGTTCCAAAAGCGGACAGTACGGAATGGTTACCGTGGTAGGAGCTACACCTGGCACCTGAATACCAAACAAACGCCATATTAGCAGTTGGATACCTCGACTCGCACAACCCAAAATCTGAATATCAATCTACAGCGAGCATCAGGAGCCAACAAGTCTGATAGTACCAAATTAACACCACGAGGCAAATACATGAACAGGTTCCCATATATGTTGTAGCCCAAGATTTAAAGCATTTGATAGAATTGAAGAAATCAGGTGCTACGAATGCAATCCTTGAGAATACAGAGGTAACATTATGTTACGTCTATTTTGAAGTCGCCGTGTAGGAGCTAATATAATACATAATGCATTATGCATACATTTAGTTACTAATTCAGTTTGGTTTATGGAAATAAACAAGTTTGCAGCTTCGGTCGAATCTTCTTAAGGGGCTGGGTGTTATGTCAGACGATGTTGACTTTCTAAGTAAAATCGTTCGGAATTTCATGGAGGTCAAAAAATACAACGATAAGTGCGACATATGTGGAGGATACAGCAATACGGGAAATCTGTTTACGAAAGTCACACACAGTCCATATAGGTATACAGTGACACAAACCCAAAAGTTACAGTTACCGTTAGAGGTTAAAATTAGTGTACCGCGACATATGATAAAAGCATTAGGGTAATGGTCACCCAAGTCTAGTGTCGTAAGACTTGGCCGCTGCATACAATTGTGTCAGTCAACATACAGTATTAACGGGAGGAATGTACGTCCGTATTCCGTGAAACGGAACAGTGCCTAATCTTCCACCCCAATCTGTGTACCATAGTACAACATACAATGATGTCTACTGCGCAAATACACGTACACGACTTTCAGACTGCTCTCAGCATATAAGCCACTGAGCACTACCCCTGTGCTGAAAAAGGCGCGGATTATCGAGGCAACTCAACACATAAAGTCGACAAATATTGCTATCCTTATAATCATAGAACATACTCGTTCACAAAAAATGATTCGAGTGTACAGAACTCCTGATCATACCTGAGAAGCCGGACTGGACTGGCGGAGCAGTTGTAAAGCCATTCGAACCCAAAGTTGTTCAAGTAATCTTGTTAGGCGTTGGGTTGGAACCTGGTCATAACTCTACGAGCAGTAGTGTCAAATATCTTGACAGGACAAATGAATATGTGGGATAGTGGCTTAGATTGTATGATGATGGACAGTAAAACAAATTGCTAGGAATTGACAAAATACCAATGCAGACTGTGCACTGGTAGGTAGATAATAGCTAGTAAGCATAAACAGTAGGCAGTTACATCCATCCCGTTTAGAGCACAGGTTTCAATACTCTGGCTGCTGTGTCTGCAAAGTAGACGTGATAGGATGTCAATTCACAACCTAGTACATCGGGCATCCAAACGGGTGTGCAGCTGAACGTTTGATATAGTGGCCTCAACTTGTTTATAATTCACCATGTGCTGTTGGTTATCCAGCCACGGGTACCGGGCCTGTGTTCAATATATGCAATTTATTTACTTCAACAATTTGGTTGGAGCAAGGCAAACCGTTACATTCCGTATTAGGGCGCCACCAATGACATAACGAGCGAAAATAACCGCCATCGCACATTCACACAATGATTATTACGTACAGCTGGCCGAGGACATGAATACATACACGGGATCAGCAGTACGCGAAACCATGTATGTAAATAATGTCGTTAACGTAGACCTTGGTCCATATGTGTATTGTTTACTTACCTAGTATTGCCAACACATCAGTTGGTGTAAGCCAAATCGCTAAATCTCGTATTAGCACGTTATCAATTACATTAATAACGATAAACAAGCGTCACAGCACGTATATAAATTAATTATTACATATAAAAGGTGCAGGACCTAACAAATGCACATTATATTAGAGGTAAGTACCTAAATAATAAGTGATTGGACATCTCTTATGGGAAAAAGCATGGCCACATGGTGTAACCTTTTGATGCTTTGGCAAAAGCAACATGTGTAGGTATGTGTAATAGGTGGTAAGAGGACTACTCTATAGTTGCCTACAAACATGTCGAACTCAGAAGCTACGGTAACTTCCAACGTTAGTCGTAAAGCATACATCCATAACTATACGGAAGCCAAATGTCGGTAATCCCATGCGTAGCTCTGTTTCGCAGAAAATCGTATGATTTGGGACTACACAGGTAATTTGTATACGCAGTTCAGTAACGAAGTGACATGCACATGAACGGGGTTGTGCATTACGTGAGACGTGTTGCGACTACACAAATAACCAAACATATAGGAAAAGAACATATTAGACATAAATGCAAGAGTACCCGTGACGCTCAAATCGTGAGGGAGATCGTGTTAATAGGCTATAAGTATGTAACTAAGGAAAAATACAACAACAACCCAAAAAAAAGAAAAAAAAACAAAAAAAAAAAGAATAAATAAGTAACTCGGTCAGTTGCCAACCCTTTTGGAAACACGCTATCATTCAAAAGAACGCTGACTAACAACTGACATTTTACGTACGTATAACGATCGCGTACGAACGACCGTGCACATGACAACATAATGCATAACAGAGGCAGATAATTACACCATGGGCACATGCATATTTGTGATTATGTAAAGGATGTCTACCGAATGTCACATCTTGATGGAACCTTATCTAAGTTTTTGGACTTCTAAATGAGAGGCATAATTGTATCTACAAAATATAATTACATATAGGGACTTGTATTAGGTTCTAAGGAAGATTAGACCATAGCCACATGTAGAAGACATTGGGTTCCGTTATTGCAATATACCATGGCCTAGTATAGTCACACAGAAGACTCTAGTAGTATGCTGTATTAAGAGTGAAACACATAGAACTCGCGGGTATACACTCGCGAGGCACATACCCTCACGTCACCGCTCAAAGGGATAGTTCCGGTAGCGCACATATGTCAGAACTACACGAATGACATGCATCCATGGGTCAGCTGTTTAGCCTCACATCACATCATACATGTTCCCGTAGCGCAAACGATCTAAACGTAGCGCAAACGATCCAAATGTTAGCGAGAACATAAAAGACATTTACGCATAGGCAAACGAACCTGCAGTCGTACAACATAAAGCGTTATACAACGAGCAGACTACTCCGGCGTATGTATCAGATGTAGAGATGAATCCAGGTCTAACAAATAATAGTAAACCTCAAACAGCAGCAATACTGATGACACAACGTTGTGTAAAAGACAGACACAATACAGATATCGGCAACACACGTGTACAAGATGGAGCACGTATAGTGCCGTAGCTGCCACAAGTGGCTTTAACCGAAACCAAGGCGAATTTACGACAATAGAACATAAGTGGTTCAGAAATCAAACAGTACATCAGTCGATGACAATCATATCTGCCCTGCTTATCAAACTAAGGGCGACGGCACACGCCCCGTCACGCTCTCCCCTGCTGAACTGCCCAAAGTATTCGGCATCGTACTTTGTATTGATGTAGTCAACAACATATAAATTCAGTGTAGGGAATAGTGCGCCCGATTGGAAGTTGTGCAGCATTGCCTTAGCGATCACGTTGTCAGTCAGATGGCATCTGCATCTTTGTGATACAACAAAGCCGTCCCTGTAAACAATTGTCAGACCTTTACGATGCTTTACTTGCAGACTTCTATTATAGTCTTCAGCCCACCGAGGTGCATCGAGATGCAGCAGAAACATACGCGCCCACGCCTTGCACACAACCGATACTGCCGCTTTGCCAGCTACATCAAGTCTCTCGAAGACCTGGTCCATGTAGTCCTCGCTAGAAAAGACTATACTTGCCTCTGAGTACTGCCTACTGTAGATACTGACCTCATGCAGGCCCCCGTAAATGAAAGGCAAGCTCTCCATTTTGTCATTCCTACTGCTGGATATAGCTTCAGCCTTGTCCGCACTTACATTGTTTGTCACCCAACCACAGCAACGGTACGTGACCATAGTGATGCCTAACAGTCCTGCGTTGCACAGACCATATCAGAGTAGTGTTTGGATACGACACCCGTGTCATTATTAGTACCATGATCAAAATAGTTACAGAAGTACAACTCTTATAGATCAGTAAGTACGAGTAAGATGACAAGTTTGAATAGACAACCCTTTCTCTGTTTTTCAGAAAAAAAGGCCACGGTACAATTTGAAAAGACAGAATAAGAGAACATAACAACTGATCACATAGTTGTGAAATGTCATGTATATGAGGCAACGACGATGGTCAGCCAAAGCAGTATTTGGGAACATCTCTCAAAGACCGTGAAGCAAAACAATAAAGATGTGAAAGAGTAGAAAGCTTACAACTGGAATGTTGCTGGTAGAAGCTCAACACTTGCAGCAGGAGAGAGTGGAGGAGGCAAAAGGGGCAGCACAAGCAACCTAAGGTAGTATTTTGTTACCTGGGCCTTTTATTACGGTAAAGGTTAGGCAAGGTAATTTGAAGGGTCATCAATATTACTGGTCGGTGTACTTGAGTGCAAGTTTGGGAAGCGTGAGCAGAGTAGGCAATCAGCTATAGGTTTTTACCTACTTGGCACCCATACCGATACATCTAATCACGTATGATGAGTTTAGCGCACTTGTTTATGTACGTTGCGCCGTATACACATCAGTGTGCGCGCGGTACCGGAAATCGTAATAGCCCTAGATTACTCATGAGTACGGCACGACAGTGTAAACAATATCTGAAAACGGTCATGCTTCACACCACATGCCTGAAGGTTCGTACATTTATGGTTCGCAAGCAAATGTTTGTTCCAATTACAGAAAACGCGCGGTAGGTCACTGAACGCATATTGAATATATTATCCGGGTCGTGCATATTCCAAAACAATCCTACCTACATTCCACAGTGTCATGCGTAGGGAGCAACGAAAGCGGAGTTGGAGTGCATACATGCAGTAGTTATGAGTACCTAATTTGACAACCGGTTCACTACAGAATAAAAATATCTACCGTGCCATGTAATCCCAGAGCTATGAGCTGTGCTGTGAAGACAGTCTCCTCGCCGAATTGTTCGGAATAGGCGACCGGATTTTCTGCAGAGGTAGAACCAGTAATGTCCAAATGAGCCGTACTGTCCAGTGCTTGCAACTGGACAATATGCATTATCCTTCTCGCAAGGCTGTTGTTGGTCAAGTAGCATTTGCATCTGCGGGAAACCACAACCTCACCCCAGACAAGAGTTGACACACCAAATAGCTGCTCTCTCTGTAGGAGTCTAGTGTAATCTTCAGCCCACCGAGGTGCATCTAGCCGCAGTGCGAACATTTGAGCCCATCACTTGCATACAAGCGATATAACCGCCTTGCCATCGGCATCAAGTCTATCAAATATCTGTTCCATATAGTCCCTACTGGAAAGGACTCTGTCTACATGCGAGTGCTGATTGTCGTGGACCGAAACTTCATGACGTTGATCGTAAATGAAATGTAAGCGCCGTAACTTCTGTTGTCTGCTATTAGCTGTGACGGCATTCATGTCCTCATCAACATTGTCCAACAGCCAGCCCCTGCAATGATATGGATCCATATCACCAGTCAGAAGGCCTGTATGGCAGAAGTTTACGTCAAAACACTGGTTGGAAACAGTTAGTCGCTCAGGCAGAACAGAAATGGAAAGCGATTAGAAATCTATGTTGGAAATACCTGCTGGTAGCGCGACTAACCAACCTGAGGCACTCCTTCTTACATACAATATCCACCCTACCTCTACTGACCCACCCACTATCCGTGTACACCCAAGAAAATTGCTACGTAGAAGTCAAAACCTATAGACAAATGCCAGTTCTTGTTTGGCAAAGTAGGTATGATAGATTAGGAAAATATAGGCGACATGCTAGCATATAGAATATAAGCTGTGAATGTGGGCATACATTAGAACACGAAAAAAATGAATGTCGTGGTCACTGGTGACCAAACTGCATCCAAGCACACCAAAAGTCACTTGCATGGACGTGACCAAGCGATCACAGCAACATCAATAAGGCTCACGATCACAGATCTGAAACTAAGTTTACGCTACAGAACATGAATGTATTTCCAGGCCTAAATGAAGCATACACGAACATAACACTGGAAGAAAATAGTAGGACTTGCAAACAGGGGAACGGGACGCACAAAATGCAGTTATGCTGGAGCACACTAACAACTATTTGGGAACATTTCGTGACTTACATGCAGCAAGACAGCAGAAGCTCTGCAGTAGTATAAAAATTATAGCCCGAGCAGTCTCGACGGGGAGTCCAACAAACGCAGTAGAAGAGTCTTTTAAAAGTAAAGGATGCACTTTTTTTTGTGTTCCTTCCTGGAGATGGGGGTGCAGTAATCACTTAATGTTCAGGGAATGGTGAGGGAAGGTGGGGGGCCGGGGGAGTATTAATGTTGCTATTAGGGACTATTGGGTAAGAGCCTAGCATTTGTGAGGAGAGTGGCTAATTTAGTGTAATTAATTTCTTGACATGAGCTGATTAGACATGGTGTGTAGGCAAACATGATGGGGAGTTGTAGGTATTAAGTTTACGTTTAGCAGGTAACTACAATCATTCCATAGTTTGGTGGCGGTCCACATTCCGTTTGCGAATATCGGCGTAGCTAGCAGTGTACCGGGTCCGTACGTTTCTAAGCATGTAATCCCCGCGCGTGTGTTTAATTTTCAATATCTACGGTGACACGGGGCCACGTGAATATATTATGGCGCATGCCTCTTCTAAAACATCACTGAATAAGTCCCGCGAATTCATGTCACAGTGATGCGTGTCGTTTCCGCAATCAAAATTAAATTTATAAACCCTACTAACTCTACACTAGATAGGGTAAGTAGAGGTCGATCCCTATCTTGGGAAATTTATTATTTAATAGTATAAATATATAAAAGGGGGGGGGGGGTTTGTTGGTTTAAAAAATAATAATAAAAATAAAATAAAATAAAACATCACCATAAATAAATAAATAATCCTAACAATATTCGAGACATGCAACATATGATATAGTCGGGTTAATCATCGATTCAATTAATTAGACTCAAATAGATCGGTAACTATTTAATCCCTTGTAAGCAAGTAAATTAACAGTTTTATCTTTCTTACTCGTTAAACTCCGTTAACCACGCAAGTTTAATCCTAACTAAATTATATCGACTCAACCATGTAAGCACGTATCAAGTCAATAAATTTAATCGCATTAAGAACACCAATCAATTGAATTATATAGAACCAGAAAGCTGCAATTAAATATAACTCAATTATCATACAAAATTCTAGTAGTTAAATTAGACCAGTAAGCTGCAACCTAATTTAAAACACTATTAATTTAACAATCGACTCATGTAAATAATCTAGGTGATCAGGCTAAATTAATAAACATGAAAACAACAGTCAAATCGTGAATTCATACGAATATCAAAGTACTAATTAAACGTTAAAACAATAACGTAATTTCATAACTCAACAATAATCGGTACATCACATGTTCGAATAACTGAAAGATTAAACTAAATAATTAATTAAACAATAAATAAATTAAATAAGATAGATAGATAGATAGATACAACCGTTAAGATAAATTAGGAGTTGAATTGATCGCGTCCCGTATTAAAATATGGTTGCATCCTAACTAACCTTGGCCGTAAAGGCCAAGGCCTTCGCCCTATTGCTATGTATGTGTTTTGTGACTCCTTGTTCTCTTTTTTTTCCCCTTACATGAAAGTCCTAATGCTTCTTTTATAGTGTTGATTTTGCTCTTGGTGAATTTATTTTTTCCTTAATTAATTGATCTTCTTCTTTCCTTTTTTTGTCTTGAAATTTATTGCTCTTTTCTTGTTTTTTCCATAATGGGTTGATGGTTTCAAGCTTGATTTCGACCCATTAGATGATGAAATTTGATTTTGATCTCTTCAACAAAGTTGTTCATCTTGAACTTAGCTTTCCAATGCATTTTGATTCGCATTATTCCGACATCGTATGAGTGAGATATTGTTGTCTTAAGACAGACCTGCAATCATACATACGATTTTTGGTAGTCTTTTACATGTATACATATTAAATAATTAAAATATATATTAAATACCCAATTTAGCACCAAGAATAATATAAGACCGATAATATATCAAAAGTTACTAAAGTTATACCGTTTAGCTCAAATAATACAAAGACGACATAGAAAATATAATATTAAGGGGGTAAAAATACGCATAAATATCGACTTATCAAATTCCTCCACACTTAGTCCATTGTCGTCCTCGACAATGAGAACTCAAGAGCTAAAATTTAAAAATTAAAAGATTAAACCCTCCATGATTTCAAACCAACCAAAGTAGGTACAACCGACGACAAATTAAAAATATTTTATAAGTCAGTAAGTTAGTAAAGTTAACGAAACAAATTACAAGTTAGATTAGCAAGTAATATATACATAAATTTCTCCTCCACTATAAACTATTCAATTAATTAATTTAACAACATATAATATTTTAAATCGCTTCTAAATCTAAATTAGAAATAAACTAAATATCCTTCCCACTTATTTAACTAACTTCAAAAAAATTGGGTAAGAATTGACTCAAGAAGACGGGTTTCAGCAGTTTAAGGTCTTAGGGGAAGGGGATCTACTTTCGGTACATTCCTATTACCAGTTCAGTACGAGGATCGTTCTCCCGAGCACATAAGGCAAACTAGACACCTCATCTCACTTTTTTCGCTCTTATTCTTTTTTTTTCTTTTTCTTTGTATGATTTTTTTCTTCATTTTTTTTCAATCAATTTTTCTTCTATTTTTTTTTTCAATTTTTTTTCCAAGATCGAGTGACCTATGTAGCGAGCTTTCAACCAATGACTCCCGCCCTTCCGGACAAGGCATTAGGCATTCTCCCAATCCCATTAGGACTAGGTTCCCCTCGGATTTACTAACTCGAGTCACAAGACCGACTCACTCACTCTTGAGGCATCTAATCTTTCTTATAGCCCTAATTAGGAGTCACCTACGAAAAGTAAATTAATTAAAACAAGACCGGCTTACCGCTCGTACCTCCAGAGTCAACGAAAAAAGATAGTTAAGGTAGCTAAAACAAATGGTATTCTTTATAATTTATTTGTAACTTAAATTTAAAATAGACTTAAAATACCATCTATTACTAAATTAATTAATCCAAGTCTAATCGGGAGGAAAAATAAATGCATACACAAAAACGAATTTTCAAGTTAGTAAAAGTTAAAGTTAGAGTTAATTTTTTTTTATGAAAGAAAAGTTAAATTAGAATTTGTCGTCGACTTACCTATTCTAGGTAGTCGAATAAAAACAAAGGGTTTTAAACAATAAGCACCATTTTTTAAAATTTTCGAAAAAAAAAATTTCCAAAAGAATTAACCACTCCCCCACACTTAAACTCGACATCGTCCTCGATGTCAAAAATAGACATTGAGAACTTAAACATTAAGCATATAATAAGAGAGTGGAGGGACTTAGCGGATTCCAATTATTCGGTAGTTGGTGATATCATGTTACTTGGACGCCAAAAATATCATTGCTTCCTTGTTTTCCATGCTCCAAGCGAAATAATTAACCCGACATCAACTCAAAAGTCCTTTTACACTCTGCAAAATATAACAATGATCGAGGAAGTGTAGCACAAAGGAAACAAAACACACATATCATCGATAGGGAAAAATAATAATAATAATAAAAAAAACTATAATAATCAAATTAATAAATTAAAGATTTTTTTTTTGGGCAACCGACACTATTAACATCCCCTTACAAAGGTTGCGAAACTCAGGGAGGCACTTAAGCCGACTCAACTAATAAAACAAAAATATACTAGTAATAATAAGGTTAATAATAAAAAAAACGATAACGTCTAAGACAATAAACAATCAGTCCCCGGCAACGGCGCCAAAATTTGATGCGTGTCGTTTCCGCAATCAAAATTAAATTTATAAACCCTACTAACTCTACACTAGATAGGGTAAGTAGAGGTCGATCCCACAGAGACTGACGTTATTATCTTAGGAAATTTAATATTTAATAGTATAAATATATAAAAGGGGGGTTTTTTTAATTTGTTGGTTTAAAAAATAATAATAAAAATAAAATAAAATAAAACATCACCATAAATAAATAATTAATCCTAACAATATTCGAGACATGCAACATATGATATAGTCGGGTTAATCATCGATTCAATTAATTATACTCAAATAGATCGGTAACTATTTAATCCCTTGTCAGCAAGTAAATTAACAGTTTTATCTTTCTTACTCGTTAAACTCCGTTAACCACGCAAGTTTAATCCTAACTAAATTATATCGACTCAACCATGTAAGCACGTATCAAGTCAATAAATTTAATCGCATTAAGAACACCAATCAATTGAATTATATAGAACCAGAAAGCTGCAATTAAATATAACTCAATTATCATACAAAATTCTAGTAGTTAAATTAGACCAGTAAGCTGCAACCTAATTTAAAACACTATTAATTTAACAATCGACTCATGTAAATAATCTAGGTGATCAGGCTAAATTAATAAACATGAAAACAACAGTCAAATCGTGAATTTCATACGAATATCAAAGTACTAATTAAACGTTAAAACAATAACGTAATCTCATAACTCAACAATAATCGGTACATCACATGTTCGAATAACTGAAAGATTAAACTAAATAATTAATTAAACAATAAATAAATTAAATAAGATAGATAGATAGATAGATAGATACAACCATTAAGATAAATTAGGAGTTGAATTGATCGCGTCCCGTATTAAAATATGGTTGCATCCTAACTAACCTTGGCCGTAAAGGCCAAGGCCTTCGCCCTATTGCTATGTATGTGTTTTGTGACTCCTTGTTCTCTTTTTTTTTTCCCCTTACATGAAAGTCCTAATGCTTCTTTTATAGTGTTGATTTTGCTCTTGGTGAATTTATTTTTTCCTTAATTAATTGATCTTCTTCTTTCCTTTTTTTGTCTTGAAATTTATTGCTCTTTTCTTGTTTTTTCCATAATGGGTTGATGGTTTCAAGCTTGATTTCGACCCATTAGATGATGAAATTTGATTTTGATCTCTTCAACAAAGTTGTTCATCTTGAACTTAGCTTTCCAATGCATTTTGATTCGCATTATTCCGACATCGTATGAGTAAGATATTGTTGTCTTAAGACAGACCTGCAATCATACATACGATTTTTGGTAGTCTTTTACATGTATACATATTAAATAATTAAAATATATATTAAATACCCAATTTAGCACCAAGAATAATATAAGACCGATAATATATCAAAAGTTACTAAAGTTATACCGTTTAGCTCAAATAATACAAAGACGACATAGAAAATATAATATTAAGGGGGTAAAAATACGCATAAATATCGACTTATCACACAGTTAACGTCGTTTAGGACGTTTCCAAAGGCACCTACAATTTCTAGGGGGTTAGATTAAAAAAAAAATACGGTTGTCTGCAGTGCATAAAGTAGTGAACACGCAACTAATATGAACACGGGGTGTCCACGCAGTGCACGTTGGATACGGAGCATTATTTTTTTGCGTGAAGTGGCCTAGGTAGCAAAATTGTAGTTGTCGAGTCAGTAAACTCGCAACGGAAATCGTTGGCCGACACCAAGTCCGAGTGCTTAGTTTGTTATACATACGCGAATATATAGTGGAGGCAGTGCATAAGAGTATGGCGCTCTGTCAGAGCACAATGTTCACCATGTTATCTATGTACGGAGTGGAATTCGTACTTGTAGGTTCATTGCGTCGGTCTACACGACATTTCATGCAAACACGTGGTAGAGAAGCCTTATTTTTTTTGTTTAGAAGATACACGAATGGTCTATGAATCGCATACAATACCTAGCAGGTAACAAACGTAATATGCGACAGTTCCGCTTTAACGGATAACAGAACATGGAGGACGTTTGCAGTGGCTGGCAACGACTTATAAATGAACAAGAAGAATACTCATTATTATTCCCTCTAATTGGCAACCAAGGGTGGGGTAACCAGCTACACACAAACCGTGTACCAAAAGGAACAGCAGTAACCTGCACCAATTACCGCGTCTGCCTTCACCCCTTCCAGTAAATATCTATTTACCCACAAATGCCACCCCCCACTGACTGATGCAATAAAGATCCGTTACGTGCAAATCTCACACAGAACTCCAAATATGTACTTGCCCAGATTTCATTTAAGTGGTCAGGACCATAGCAACCTGTTCCCGATATAATTTCGCCAGTGACGGTATTACATGGCAATAAGTCGCCGCAGCAGACGTGTATAGTTAATTGGAAACATGAATACCGTCAATTAGGGTGGATCATCACAAACAGTACTACCACGCACCGCCCGAGTATCGCCGAAGTGGGTATAGGGAGCATGATTTGGACAAGTGGTATGTGGTTGGTTTGACCATATATCGTTTGAATGTATCTGTAGACACCCGCATTTTGACCGTCAGGTGTCTATAGTAGTTCCCGCGAAACACCCGATGATGATCGGACGCGAACATGCTTTAATGGACTCGGATATGGGCTCGAAATCATGGACATTTGGTTTAGGCTTATTACAGAGTACATATCTCACAAAACCAACCTCAAATTCAGGCCCAGTGGGTCGTTTCGAGTCAAATGAGACTAATTTGGGTCGATTCCGACACCAGGGGTAAAACTGTCTTTTAGTGACCGAGTCAAAACCCGGTCAAAAATATTCTCGAGACACGCGAGTCAGCCGTGACACCTCACGTGGCTGATTCGGTCTCAAACACCACAAAAAAATCAGCTTCAAAAAATATTAAACAAGTCCGTTTAAGGATAGAATTCGATCTCAAGTAGGAATTCTATCCGAAAACTGAAACAGTTCACAAACCGAGCTCAAATACTCGGCTAGAACACCCCAAACAGCCGAAACACTCCTCCATTCAGCCGAGATCCTTGCTTCCCCACCAAGCAACGGAATTTACGTTCCTCTCAACTTCACATTTCCTATCCAAACCGGTGTTTCTTGTTATCCAAGCAAGACACCTCTCCTAAACCTCTGCGCCTATAAATAGGACCCTCCATTCAACATTGAAGGACACACAATTCATAGACCGAAAAATACATACACATCTATCATTCGTACACACGCATCCTCGACGCCTAGCGAAAAGCAAAATCCCAATACACCTCCGAAGAAGTACCAAAATACCGACGAATCCGACCCCGTCATCCGGCCAAATCCGCGACCTCCCACGTCCAAAAAACCGACACCTTAACTCATCCACATCATCTCGACGCTCCTGTACCTAAGCCACCGTCCGACGAGCCTTATACCGAGAAAACGAAGCATGTAGGTTGAGGGTGTAAATCAAACCCGACT
This sequence comes from Agrostemma githago, assembly GCA_958450325.1. Taxonomy (NCBI): domain Eukaryota; kingdom Viridiplantae; phylum Streptophyta; class Magnoliopsida; order Caryophyllales; family Caryophyllaceae; genus Agrostemma; species Agrostemma githago. The sequence goes on along the minus strand of OY288258.1, from coordinate 58,332,674 downwards.
CTTCCCTTTTCTCTCCCTCTTTCTCACATATTTTTTTTTTATAATCGATACTACAAAAAAACTATTTTTTATATAACGTTCTTAAAATACGATATCGATTCTCTAATCGAATATCGTATCTAACAAGAACTTAATTAATTAATTCTCGTTGATGCTAATAAAATCGTTACATTTTTTTAAAACAAAATTCGACGATTTTATACGCGGAGAGAATTAACATCTTTTTCGTTCAAAACATTTTTTTTTTTAAAAACCTTTTCTAAAATCATTCCGACTATTCGATATCGATTTCATAATCGAATATCGAATACGACGAATATCGAAAATATGAATCGGGTATAAATTAATCCATATTTATACGCGATTTATAAAAATTAACGATTTTCGACAAATTAAAAAAAACTGAACAGACTGCCACGCGAGTCGCGCGCCCTCCAGGCGACTCGCGCGGTGGCCTGGTTCCCCGGGTCTGTTTTTCTCGTTTCCTCGCTTTTGTATTTTTTATTCTTTTCAAACCTTACATAAAAAGCGACTTTCGCGACATATTTTGATAAATACTTTTTTTTCGACCTCGGTCAACACGTGTTAATCCATCACGTGTCATTAAGTCTTTTTTTAAATCATGCATATTTTTTTTATTCATATCTTTATTCAATTTATTCAATCGTTACTAACTCGTTTTCTCATGTTTGTAGCAGTTTATTTATTTCTTTTGTTTTATTAGACTAAAACAAACTTCACATGCTAAATAACTTTGACGTTATTAGTTTAATATGCATTAAACGACTTAGCAACCCATTTTATTTTTCTCACATGCTTAGGAAAATAATGTTTGCATATCATTCAACCGTCGAACTAACCCGTGTACACCAAAAACGAACGATATCCTAGTAAAGGCCGCTAAGTGCGGGCGGGGTTGGGTGTTCTTAGTGAACTTCCCAACACGTATCCTCACCCCTTACTCAGAACCATGGTTTCCGGATGTCCGAATCCATTGGCAACGAGAGTCATTCAATACACGGTATCCAATAATGTCGGTATCGGTATCATAATGCAAAGGGACGAGCCTAATAAACTCTGACATCGGAAATGGGCCGTATTTTGTATACGGCCCACTACGACATAGAGTGGGCTCGAATGGTTCCGAATAACCACAAAATTCGGTGGCGACTCCTACTTCGATTTAAATTTCAATTTGACCATCTCATATGGAGATTCATTCGCCTCCCCAAACCCGCGCGTGGCCGCGTCGGGGTGGACCTATGTCATGTCCACAATTTGGCGACTCCGCTGGGGATCAACTGATGAGTCACTTACCATCGGCATCCCTAGGGTGAGACTCGAAAAGAAATCGTTCGAATAGTAATGTACACATTTTAGTTCAATGGTTCATGCATAACCCAATTTTTCTCGGGCCGGTTACTTGTGACCGACGTCCCACTATACCACGGTGCGTTCCTAAATGGACCCACTAAAGACTTCGATGGCGGAACTCGCATGGGTTTTACGGCAGGTTCTAAGACCAACTCGGCTTAGGAAGACCGTCCTGATTTGCGAGAAAGCTATCGTCGTTGGTATAGACCCTATTCGACCGACCGAGACTTAGACTAAGAGCATACATGGCGTCATTATACTGTTTCCGTGACTACGTGCTACTTGATCCATGTCTCGTCTTTTCAAAAACCGTCGTTTTCAAAAACTTGCATCTTTTTCGAAAATCATCCATTTTCAAAACCCGGAAAGCTACCGAATTTAGGACTTATGATTTTGACTCAAAATAGCCTATTTTATAGCCGGTATGCTGTCCGAACCCTTTCAAAAAATTCGAAAATCTCGGCTCGATAACACCTTTTTTTCAATTTTAAAAAAAAAAGATCGGGCCATCCTATCTGACTTTGCTCGATTTTTCAAATTCAAATCCCTTTTCAAAACTTTCTTCTTCTTAGGACTTCCCGTATTTAGCAGTGTCGGGTCTTGTCATAAGTTGTTAGAGTCCATAGCGTCGAAACTCCGTCGATCTTACATCACGGGTTTCTACCCCATCCCAGTCCGCCTTATTTGTCAAGGCACGACCCACCTACGTAGGACAAACTCCTACAAAGGGAAGCCCATTTACACAATCGAGTCCAAAGTCTGGGGATTAGCTCACACGTAGGTCTTTCTTCACACAGGACTAGGCCCATTCTGCCGAAATCCTAAAGAAAGCCCACCGTCCATGGGTCACCCGTCTAGGAGTCGTTTTTTTTAGTCTGTTTCCGAGTCTAGTCGTTTCTTCTTCTTGCTCGGGATTCACTCTTCGATCTGGGTCCGATTATGATTACACGGTGTTCTTACAGACAGGCCACCTCACACCCGAACCATGACTAAGGACTCTATTGATCAACTGAACGCCTCGCTGGCCAAGATCCAAGAACAACTCGACCGAATCAGGGGGGACCAGATCGCCATTGTTACCCGGGTTAGCGCCATAGAGCAGGATAGGCCGAGTGGTGAAGACGAAACCAAGGGGCCTTTAGCCGAATTGACTAGCGCAGTCCTCAAGCTGCAAGAGCAGGTCCACTTGTCGACCCACAACTCGATCCACACGGAGAATGCTCGGACTTATTCCCCCCTGACCGACCAACTGCTTGCTAATCTCAACTTGACAGGCCTCCCGATGTTCGACGGAACCGAAGACCCAGTATTACATATCCGGGCCTTCAAAGAGTTTATGGCCCTAAAGGGAGTCAAGTCAGACATGTTCAACATTTGTTTGCCTCCTCCCTCGAGAAGCACCCGAAAGCCTGGTTCTATAGGCTCGATTCCAAGAAATACAAGTCTTGGGATGACGTGGCAACGGAATTCGCTCGGAACTACGCCGACAACACGGAAATCCAGACCACGATGCGCACCCTGGAATTAATGGCCCAGGAACCTAAAGAAGGGTTTACGAAGTACCTTCAACGCTGGAGGACTGAAAGCGTCAAACTGGTCGATAAGCCCAGTGAAAAAGTCCTAGTTGAAGCCTTTGTCAAGAATCTCCTGCCCGCCTACCGGATCCATCTCCGGTACGCCATCATACCTAGCTTCGCGGTCCTAACCGAAATGGGAACGAGGATCGAGGATGATCTAAGGTGGGAAAGCCTCACTAAGGCCTCCACCAAGGGATACCAAGGGGCCAACTCGTCTACAAGCAAGCCCACATCCGCCGCTGCCACTCGTAGCATTTTTGACGAGGTAAATATACTTGATACCCCGTCCAAGAAGAATACCACACCCCGGGTATTCACCGACATAGGTACTACCTATGCAAATGCCTTACAAAGGCTCTCATCGAAAGGCCTGGTCAACCCGATAGGCCCAACACCTGATCTCCCAGTCGAGCGTCGCTCCAAGTTCTACGACCTCCAAGCCTACTGCCAGTACCATCAGGGCAAGGGACACGATACCGAGAAATGCTGGAAGCTAAAGCATCTTATCCAGGATCTCATCGAAAGCGGGAAAATCCCCTTACCTGGAGGCAAGCCAAACAACAAGGACAACCCGTTGGCCACTCACGCCATCTTCTCCGGGGAAGTCATAGACTGTTCACATCTCATTTCCCCGTTTATCCCGCAAATCAACGGGATCTGGTGCGACGATGAAGACAACGTCTATCTTACTAAGGGAGAAGTCGTCCCTATCACGCCCGAGGAGATCCAGAAGGTTGAGTCCAAGGCCTTAATCGGCAGCCACGCCCTCATCATCACCGAGCCGCCACCTAAAGCGGAGGTCGTCCCGGAAGAGCCGCCAACTACTGAAAAGGCTCTTATGAAGCAGCTGAGCAAGACTCGAGTTGACCTCTCTATATGGCAACTCCTAGTTAGCTCTCAGGAACATCGAGAGGCACTCACTAAGGCCCTCGATCAAGTCAAAATCGACTCTACGGCTACTCCACCTGAAATGGTAGCCACGGTTCTGCCCCACCTAAAGGGGAAAGCTAAAGAAGAAGGCCCACTCATCACCTTCTCCAATGCTGATCTGCCATCATTTGGGCCAGCCCACAACATGGCTCTCTACATCACGGTAATCTACCGTGGAAAATATTTGCCCATGACCCTTATCGACGACGGGTCCGCAGTCAACGTCCTCCCCTTGAGGACTGCCAAAGCCCTCGGTATCACCGAGGCCGACTACATTCCTACAGCTCAAACCATTCAGGCTTTCGACGGAAGTCTAAAGTCAGTAGCCGGGGCCGTGAAGCTCACTATCATAACGGGCCCGATAGAGAAGGAGCTGGAATTTCAAGTGATCGACGTGACTTCTTCCTTTAACCTTATTTTAGGAAGACCCTGGATCCACGCAACCAGGGCTGTGTCCTCCACCCTGCATCGGAAGATCAAGCTACCTTTGCACGATACTGTCATCACTCTAGAAGCCACACCTATGACTGTGGCTAACTGCAACACCTCGGGCCGCACCGATCTTTGGGGGTTCGACTTCATAGGGGCCATCGAAGAAGAATACCTTTTTCGACCCTACTTCACGATTAGCATCGACCGGATGTTGCAAAGTCTGGGCTTTCTACCGGGGGCTACATCAAGGCCCGATCTTCCCGCAGGAAAAATCCTCGAAGTTCTGGATAACGGGAGGATTCAAACCGGTCTGGGTTACACCCTGACTCCGGGAAACATGGGCCAAACCGGAGCCGGCAAAGTCATCTTCGTCACACCGGTGTTCGAGTCCGTCCAAACGGGCCTATATCGGCCCACAACCACACGCCCTAGGACCCACTTGGCCCAGGTCTGCAACTACATACCAGACGACATCTTCGCCCTCGTCCAGTCCGAAGATGCTAAGAATGCTGAGCCCGCATTGGGGCTACTTTTTGGGGAAGAGCTAGCGACCCCAATGCCGAAGGAAGAACTCGTCAGTCTCATTCTCCGCAGCCGCACTTTCGATCCATCCAAGATGATCTCGGATGTCGGATCTGGGACAGGAAAGAGAGCCTGGAGGAAGTAGGGATGGCAACGGATCCGGGATCCGATCCGGATCCGCAAGATCCGGTCCGCACGAATCGGATATGGATCCTAAATTTTGAGATCCGTTGGATATGGATCCGGATCCGCTATCTTTAAACGGATCTGGATCTGGATCTTAATAAGTAAATCCGGATCCGCAAATCCGTTTTATTAAAAAATTAACAATAATAAAAAACATAGTACTTTAATTTGTGTTTTTTTGTTATTTCTAAAACTTTTTTCTTTTAGTTTATTAATATTTGATTATAAATCTTTATATTCGATTTTATTTGTAAAATTATGAAAATTAATATGGTCGCAAATACATATTAATTAAAAGTTTTGTATAATTTAAGTAAGAAATTGGATCCGCGGATCGGATCCGGATCCGGTCCAGATCCGGCGGATCTGAATCTGGATCTACATTTTTATGATCCGTCGGATACGGACCGGATCTGGATCCGCTACTAGGAGTGCGGATATGGATCTGGATCCATGCGGATCCGGTCCGGATCCGGTCCGTTGCCATCCCTAGGAGGAAGACTGTCAAGTGGAATGACAGTCAAGGAAGGACTTTCAAGCTGATCACGGGGGAAGGAGAAATGCCAGAATCTGAGTCTGAGTCTGAGTCTGAGTCCGAGTCAGAGTCTGAGATTGAGTCTAGTGAGTCCGGTGCTAGGGTCAGTCCTGTAACTCCCCCTATCTCTTTAACTTTTCCTGGTGCTTCGGGGTCTGTCCCGGGCACCCTACCTATCCCGCCACTGACTAGCGATCAGATGGAAGCTCTTTTCGAGCTATTTTCTCAATTTATGAATAATAACAACCGTTCTGCTTACGACTTGTCTCATTTTCAAAATTTCCTAAATTTTCAAAATTTTATGTGCAATGACATTGAGAAACCCGACGAATAGGTATCCTTACCTCCACATCTGATCGAGCAGCTAGAGCAAAGGGAATCCCGCAATCCGGTAATCGAAGAAACCGAACCCATCAACGTGGGAACAACCTTAGAACCTCAGATGCTTAAGATAGGGTTATCTCTAGATCCCGGGGAGAAACAACAATTTATTAATCTCATTCAAGAATTCAAAGACGTCTTCGCATGGTCCTACAAGGACATGCCGGGGATAGACCGCGAAATAGCCGAGCACCATATACCGATCAAGGAAGGGTTCAAGCCGGTTAAGCAGAAACTCCGACGCATGAGGCCCGAATGGTCCCTCAAGGTCAAGGAGGAAGTCGACAAACAATTCAAGGCTGGGTTCATACGAGTCTCCGAGTATCCAGATTGGGTTGCGAACATCGTGTCGGTCCCTAAAAAAGACGGTAAGGTACGTGTCTGTGTAGACTTTCGGGATCTTAACAAAGCGAGCCCGAAAGACGATTTCCCGCTACCACACATCGATATACTGGTAGATAACACAGCCGACCATGCTCTTCTATCATTCATGGACGGGTATGCCGGGTACAATCAAATAAAAATGGCAGAGGAAGATATGGATAAGACCACCTTCATTACACCTTGGGGTACTTATTGCTATACGGTTATGCCATTTGGTCTCATCAATGCCGGGGCCACCTATCAATGAACCGCCACAACTTTATGACATGATGCACAAAGAAGTGGAGGTTTACGTGGACGATATGATCGTCAAATCCAAAGACAGGGACGGTCACATCACCGCCCTGAGAAAGTTTTTAACCCGATTACGCAAATACAACATGAGGTTAAACCCTCAGAAATGCAGTTTCGGGGTAACATCTGGCAAATTATTGGGTCACATCGTCAGCCAACGCGGTATCGAAGTCGATCCAGCCAAAATTAAGGCCATCACCGAGATGCAACCTCCTAAGACCGAAAAGGAGATAAGAGGTTTTCTCGGAAAGGTCCAATACATCAGCAGGTTCATTTCAAAACTAACCATGGTGTGTGAACCGATCTTCAAGAAGCTAAAAATAGGGGAACGGTTACTATGGGACGACAAGTGTCAAGCAGCCTTTGACAGAATCAAAGAAATCTTGTCTACACCGCCGGTCCGGATGCCACCGCAACCCGGTTTGCCTTTATTGCTGTACCTAACCACGACAGAGACAGCCATGGGGGCTATGCTAGCTCAAACGGTCAACTCCGAAGAACGGGCTATATACTACATCAGCAAAAAGTTTTTAGAGTACGAGTGAAAGTACACCATGCTCGAAAAGACGTGTTTAGCTTTGGTCTGGGCCACTAAGAAGCTCCGACATTACATGCTCAGCTATGAAGTACAAGTACTGTCAAGAATGGATCCGATCAAGTATCTCTTCGAAAAGCCCATTCTCAACGGCAGGATATCAAGATGGACCCTGATGTTGGCAGAATTCGATCTAAAGTTCGTACCTTTGAAAGCCATCAAAGGCCGAATAGTAGCCGAATTTCTCGCCGACAGTCCCGTAACCGAAAAAGGACACACCGACACTTGGTCCTTCCCGGATGAAGATATTTTCCATACTGACACCGAGACGTGGGATTTATACTTCGACGGAGCATCCAACTTCCGAGGATTTGGGGTCGGTATCCTCCTAATCTCGCCAAGGGGGGAACATACTCCCGAGTCCCGTGTCTATCAAATTGGACTTTGACGTCACCAATAACGCTGCTGAGTATGAAGCATGTATCCACGGGCTACAAGCCACCGCCGATTTAGGGGTCACAAACCTCCGAGTACACGGCGACTCATCTCTGGTCATTAACCAAGCACTCCAAAAATGGAAAACCCAAAATGCTAATCTCGTGGCCTACCAGGCGCGAGTAAGGGATCTCGAGAAACAATTCCAAAAGCTAGAGTATATATACCTACCTCGAGAAGAAAATCAGTTCGCAGATGCACTTTCAAAACTGGCATCTCTACTAAACATTCCCGATCATATGACCAACATGCCAATCTGTGTCGAAAGGCGATCAGAGCCAGCATATATGCATGACATCGAAGATATCGAGATACCCGATCCCGAGCCGTGGTATAAGGCTATCCAAGCATACCTGACAACCGAGGAATATCCACCCGGGGCCGACAATCGAGCCAAAAAGGCCTTGTGTAGGCTAGCGACCCAGTTCATCCGCACCGACGACGGACAACTTTACAAAAAGACACCGCAGGGAGCTCTCCTTTTATGTGTCGATAAGGGTAACGCCGAAAAGGTCATGGCCGAAGTACACGACGGTGAGTGCGGTCCGCACATGAACGCCCAGATGCTAGTCCGGAAGATCATTAGACTCGGATACTACTGGAACAGCATGGAAACTGATTGCCAGCTATATGTCAGACATTGCCATAATTGCCAAATTTTCGCTAATGTGTAGCATATGCCGCCATCCCTGCTGTACACCATGACGTCGCCTTGGCCGTTTTCAACGTGGGGAATCGATATAATCGGAAAGATAAACCCCTCAGGAACCGGAGGACACTGCTTCATTTTGGTAGCAATCGACTATTTCACCAAATGGGTCGAAGCAGAATCCTATCGTATTCTCAACGCCAGTCATGTTGCCAAATTTATCCAAAATTAGATAATATGCCGGTATGGGATCCCTCATGAATTCATCAGCGACCACGGGACCCATTTTCAAGCCGAAACGGCAGCCTTGCTAGCCAAATACAAGATCCAAAAGCATACGTCTTCACCCTACCGGCCCCAAACCAATGGAGCGGTGGAAGTGGCTAACAAGACCATTGTCACCATACTCAAAAAGATGGCTAACAATTATCGGGATTGGCCCGACAAGATACCATTTGCCCTTTGGGGATATCGGACCTCGATTCGTACTGCGACCGGGGCAACACCGTATTACCTTACATACGGGATGGAAGCGGTCCAACCTGTTGAGTTAGAAGTACCGTCACTCAGAATCTTGCTCGAAAGTCAAGTACCCGAAGCCGATTGGGTCCGAGCACGATATGACTCGCTAGTCCTTTTAGACGAACGACGATCTCGTGCCCTCAATAACATACAGATTTATCAAAAAAGGATCCAACGGGCCTTCAATAAAAGGGTGAGGCCCAGGAATATCAAAGAAGGAGATTTAGTTCTCAAATCTTTACGAGCTTTATTACCAGTAGACCCAAGGGGAAAATTCAGACCTAACTGGGCCGGACCATATCTGGTAAAGAAGATCCTATCAGGCGGAGCGGTAATGCTAACAGATCTGGACGGGAATGAGTTTGTCAACCCGACTAACCTGGACCAGCTGAAACGTTATTACCCTTAACCCGTTTCTCTCAATGTCATTTGCAAAAGTTTATTAAAAAAAACATCTTTTCAAAATAAACTTTTAAAGACGAGTCAAAAGTTAGAATTACTTATTCTACTGTTATAAACATCTTGAACCAATAGTCTTGATGTATTTCGAAATTGCAAATTAAGTCTGAACTACGTTTGGTTTGATTCCGCTATTTGTGGATACGTAGGCAGCCCCTCAAAAGGGCACAACCACTGCAATCGAAAAAAACAGGAACGGTTTTTAATAAGCTTCTTTTATTTATTTCAAAAAAATCTAATCACAAAAACATAAAAAAAAAACACACAAATAGTACTAATATTCAAGTAATAAAATCTAAGGCATTTTTCCCTTTCCCTTGTCCTTAGTCTCTTTTTCGGTCCACCGGCGTCGGCGCGGAGGTGAACGCTCCCGAATCACTAAGGGAACTTCCTTAACCCGGGCTCGTTTCTTCGAACTTGACTCTCCGGTCATCTCGGTCGGCCCTAGCCGGGCCCTTATCCTCTCGGGTAACCGTTCCCGCGGCCCAAGCCTGTCTCGGACCACTAGTTTTGGTCCGAGTCTTCTTTCCAAGTCGCTAGCACCGGTCTCTTTAGCTCGAGTCTTAGTTTTTTACTTAGAACCCGACTCCGGCCGGACAAGGGTAGTTGGGGTTTCTTCTTCGTCAAAGAACCATCTATTATCTTTTACTAATTCTCTGCGGGCCAAGTTAAAAGCCTCATCAGTCTTCAAAGCTTTACGGGCCTCTTCAGATTCTTCAGAAGCCCACTTGCGATATGATTCAGAAACCCAAGCGATTTGACAAGGGCGAGGTATAGTCCACATGACACGGGTAAACCAGCGTTGTAACCATGTGTCACACATAGCGTCCGTCAATTGGAGCGAAACGCTAATGATTGCTTCAGTCTCGGGGATCTGTTGGAACGAACCGAACTGCCTTAGAAGACGATCTGGGTAAATTTGGACGGTCCAATCCAAAGACAAGATCACCAGGTAACGGGCTTTATCTCTTTTAGCTAATCCCGTCATCTTTGAGAGGAACCACCAGATCAAGTTCCACCTAATCAAGGGCCCACCATGAAATTTTAGCTCTTCATCCCAATACTTCCGATTTATGTGATGGCTAGAGCTTATTCGTCGGGACCGTGAGCCAATTTGACAGCTTCGATATCTGGATATGTTCACCGGGGCTCTATGATCAACAGGCGCTCGGATAACCAGATCTGCAGAATTTTCGAAAAGTCAAAAACTTTCGAAAAAAAATTAAAAATTCCGAAAAAATCAAAATTTTCGGAAATTCAAAAAATTTCGGAAAATTCAAAAAAAAAAATTCGGAAAATCCGAAAAAAAAAATCAAAAAAAAAAATTTCGGAAATTAAAATTAATTTTTTTCGAAAAAAAAAGAAGGAAAAGATCAAATACCTGGACGAATACTGCCCGTTAATTGTCGATCCGGGGCAAGCCTCCTAGCATCAAGGCCATAATCTCCCCAGTTATCAGCCAGGCTGGGCTGTAACCTGCCTCCATCTGATCCACTATGCTGATCAGCCTGATTTCACCTAGACATGAGTCAGCATCCATCCGACCTTCGAAGGCATATCGATGCAGCATACAAAAGGCAAAGGCCCTACGCCTATGGATAGAAGAAATTCGGGCACCATTTGGATCCATAAATTTGTCGGCCAGATCAAACAGGGAAACATAATTTCCCTTTACCATACGGGATGTCTCAGCATGAGACAACCCAAGAAAATCCCTCAGTCTCCTCCTTGGATCGGGATAAAAAGGAGGAATGGCAGGATGAGCATTTGGACACCAACCCCCTACGGCTGCAATTTCTTCGGGAAGGGGACATATTTCTCCCCGGGGAAAAGCAAAAACATGGTGGGTAGTATCCCAAAAAAATAAGCAAGCATCCAGGAAATGTGCATCCACCTTGAGTCGCTGAAGCGGGAACAAAGCCACAATTCCCATCTGGGTTAGCTGAACTTTTATCTTCATCTCGAAAATTCTGGGCCCACGCATGAAGCATCACGGTCAAGTGTTCAATACCCATAGCAGAAAGTTTTGTTTTGTCTTAAAAGTCTAAAGGGATTTTAAGATAAGAAAGAAATATTTGGGTTGGAATATGAGAAGATTAAGGGCAAGAACTCTCTATTTATAATAGAGAAACCCCTTTTCCTAGTCACCCCTGGAATAGGGATTTTTATGATGTTCCCTATTTCATCTAGGCATACAGGCCTAACCAGAAGATTTTAGCAGTCCGTGTCAGAATCTGATTAGCAATCAAGTCATCCCAAGCATTCCTATTTACAAAATCTTTTCAAAAAATTTCGGCATTTCCAAAAAAAAATCTCTTTCTCCAAAAATCAAAAAATCATTTCTTTCCCCAGCATGCGTCGGTATTTTATCTGAATATTACGTGCAATTTACAGACAGATACCCCAGACTCCCGAAGAATTCTCAAAAATTCTCCAGTGGAAATGTACAAGCGACATTTTCTGGATGTATCTGTAAACAGGTACACCCGTAGCCTCCAATGCAGGCTCCCACGCCATTCAAAGATGGGATGTGTCTGTAAACAGACACACCCATAGCTGCCAAGGCAAGCACCCGCGCAATTCGAAGATGGGATTGTCTGTAAACAGACACACCCAAGACTTTTTTAGAAGAAAGTCCCCGCGATATTATTAACATCTATAGTAGTATCTGTAGACACCCGCATTTTGACCGACAGGTGTCTATAGTAGTTCCCGCCAAACACCCGATGATGATCGGACGCGAACATGCTTTAATGGACTCGGATATGGGCTCGAAATCATGGGCATTTGGTTAGGCTTATTACGGAGTACATATCTCACAAAACCAACCTCAAATTCAGGCCCAGTGGGTCGTTTCGAGTCAAATGAGACTAATTTGGGTCGATTCCGACACCAGGGGTAAAACCGTCTTTTAGCGACCGAGTCAAAACCCGGTCAAAAATATTCTCGAGACACGCGAGTCAGCCGTGACACCTCACGTGGCTGATTCGGTCTCAAACACCACAAAAAAATCAGCTTCAAAAAATATTAAACAAGTCCGTTTAAGGATAGAATTCGATCTCAAGTAGGAATTCTATCCGAAAACCGAAACAGTTCACAAACCGAGCTCAAATACTCGGCTAGAACACCCCAAACAGCCGAAACACTCCTCCATTCAGCCGAGATCCTTGCTTCCCCACCAAGCAACGGAATTTACGTTCCTCTCGACTTCTTACATTTCCTATCCAAACCGGTGTTTCTTGTTATCCAAGCAAGACACCTCTCCTAAACCTCTGCGCCTATAAATAGGACCCTCCATTCAACATTGAAGGACACACAATTCATAGACCGAAAAATACATACACATCTATCATTCATACACACGCATCCTCGACGCCTAGCGAAAAGCAAAATCCCGATACACCTCCGAAGAAGTACCAAAATACCGACGAATCCGACCCCGTCATCCGGCCAAATCAGCGACCTCCCACGTCCAAAACACCGACACCTTAACTCATCCGCATCATCTCGACGCTCCTGTACCTAAGCCACCGTCCGACGAGCCTTATACCGAGAAAACGAAGCATGTAGGTTGAGGGTGTAAATCAAACCCGACTCTTCCCTTTTCTCTCCCTCTTTCTCACGTTTTTTTCTTCTTTTTTCGTTGTGTCGTCGGTCGTTTCGTATTTTAATATGGGTCGTTCGTAACATTTTTTTTTTATAATCGATACTACAAAAAAACTATTTTTTATATAACGTTCTTAAAATACGATATCGATTCTGTAATCGAATATCGTATCTAACAAGAACTAAATTAATTAAATCTCATTGATGCTAATAAAATCGTTACATTTTTTTTAAAACAAAATTCGACGATTTTATACGCGGAGAGAATTAACATTTTTTTCGTTCAAGATTCTTTTTTTTTTACTTTTCGTTCAAAACAAATTATTTTTTTTAAAACCTTTTTCTAAAATCATTCCGACTATTCGATATCGATTTCATAATCGAATATCGAATACGACGAATATCGAAAATATGAATCGGGTATAAATTAATCCATATTTATACGCGATTTATAAAAATTAATGATTTTCGACAAAATAAAAAAACCGAACTGACTGCCACGCGAGTCGCGCGCCCTCCAGGCGACTCGCGCGGTGGCCTGGTTCGCCGGGTCTGTTTTTCTCGTTTCCTCGCTTTTGTATTTTTTATTCTTTTCAAACCTTACATAAAAAGCGACTTTCGCGACATATTTCGATAAATACTTTTTTTTCGACCTCGGTCAACACGTGTTAATCCATCACGTGTCATTAAATCTTTTTTTTAAATCATGCATATTTTTTTTATTCATATCTTTATTCAATTTATTCAATCGTTACTAACTCGTTTTCTCGTGTTTGTAGCAATTTATTTATTTCTTTTGTTTTATTAGACTAAAACAAACTTCACATGCTAAAATAACTTTGACGTTATTAGTTTAATATGCATTAAACGACTTAGCAACCCATTTTATTTTTCTCACATGCTTAGGAAAATAATGTTTGAATATCATTCAACCGTCGAACTAACCCGTGTACACCAAAAACGAACGATATCCTAGTATAGGCCGCTAAGTGCGGGCGGGGTTGGGTGTTCTTAGTGAACTTCCCAACACGTACCCTCACCCCTTACTAAGAACCATAGTTTCCGGATGTCCGAATCCATTGGCAACGAGAGTCATTCAATACACGGTATCCGATAATGTCGGTATCGGTATCATAATGCAAAGGGACGAGCCCAATAAACTCTGACATCGGAAATGGGCCGTATTTTGTATATGGCCCACTACGACATAGAGTGGGCTCGAATGGTTCCGAATAACCACAAAATTCGGTGGCGACTCCTTCGATTTAAATTTCAATTTGACCATCTCATATGGAGATTCATTCGCCTCCCCAAATTCGGTGGCCGCGTCGGGGTGGACCTATGTCATGTCCACAGTATCGTTCACAGGAAGACAAAGCAACGGGCGTCATAAGTCATGAACACAACGTCTAGGCAGTTGAGATAAAAAAGTCGCTGCCACTGCCTGCAGCGTATGCAGAGATCAATCTTGGCATAACAGGGAACACCAACCCTTAGCTATCAACACTATTGGTAACACAACGTTGTCCGTAAGACAGATATAATACACAAACAGGCAACATGTGTACAGACCGCCGCAGCTATAGCGCTGAAGTACCATAGGTGGCTGAAACCTGAAATTAGTTAGTCGTACTTTCAAACAGCAAACAAAGTTTAGCGCCTGTCCAGCAGATCAGTCGAGAGCGACTAAATCGACCCTGCTCAGTAGGACAAGGCCGATGTCACGCGCCCTGTCAACCTCCTCCCCGCTGAACTGCTCAAAGTAGTCGGCATCAGAATCTGCAGGGGTGCAAGCACTGACTTCCAAACTCGGCGGAGGGGTAATTGCATCCGATTGGAAGTTGTGCAGCATTGTCCTAGCAATCACATTTGCAGTCAGATGACATCTACATCTCTGTGAGACAATGTTACCCCCTGTAAACAGTCGTAAAGCCTCTGCGATGCTCGGTCTGTAATTTCCTATTATAGTCTGTAGTCCACCGAGGTGCATCGGGATGTAGTAGAAACATCCGCGCCCACGCCTTGCACGTAACCGACATCGCTGCTCTGCCAGCCACATCAAGTCTCCCGAAAATCTGCTCTATGTAGTCCTCGCTAGAAAGGACTATACTTGCCGCTGAGTAGCGTGCATGACGGATCTGGACTTCATGCAGACGTCCGTAGACGAAAGGCAGACGTTCCATCTTGTCATGCCTACTATTAGCTGTGGTTTCAGCCATGTCCTCACTTACATTGTTCGTCACCCAACCCTTGCAATGATACGTGAGCATAGTAATATCCGAGAGCGTAGCAACGTGCAGTCTACACCAGAGCATCATTCCGGCATGACAAGCGGGACAACAATGTCAGAATATTTTTAAAGAAAAAAAGGCAGAAATGTTGTGTGGAAATCACGGTCAGAATGGCAGTGTAGTGACATTGCGACATGCCTAGACTCTAGTCGGCATTACAATGAAAACATAATACCAAAGTTGAGGTGAGGAACAAGAGCGGAACTCAGGCCTAGTCGTAGCAGTACTCGTTGACAGTGTCATAAGAACGAAGCAAAAGGCAGCAGACAGTAGTTAGGGGCTCGACGGAGCACTGTAGTCAATATCATACAAAACTGTGTTCATATACTATTTTGGGACAACAAGGAAACCACGTGGACAACGGGAGACAATACGTAATCAACCACACGGAAATCTACCCTAGTAAACTTTAACGACATGCAATGACACAAAGCATACCACCCTACACCATGAAATACCATCTACGCACAGATGCGCGATCTGCATAACCCCTGCATACCGCAGAATATAATACTATATTGCAAAACGAAGACCTCGTATCTGAAAATACAAAGTGAGCACACGTTAATCAACCTGGCCAAGTATCAGTCGACCCGCACAAAAACAGAATCCAGTACACTTGTCTGGATATCACTGTTCAGTACAGCTTCAGCCGCCTTATCCTGAAAGAGTATCACAAAATGCAGTCCTGATACGATTTGTACCGCTCAGTAAACAGTAGAAGGCACATTTAAGTACCCTATAGAAGCATCGACCCCCTGCATGGGCAGCACAAAACATATATAGCAGCATGATCAGAGAGCACAACATCACAGTGGGATCCAGAGCAGTAAATAGGCACAACTCCACAAGCTTCAGGAAATAACCCACCTTCTTTTTAAGGAAGGCCAGGGCAAAACCAAGAATGGCGGGGGAAAAAAAAGTAACAGCCGACCACAAAGATGATTAATGGCACGTATATGAGACAACGCAGGTGGCAGGATGCAGCGTTCTTTAGGAACACTGCGTGAAAATAACGCAGGTGGCGGGATGCAGCGTTCTTTAGGAACACTGCGTGAAAATCACGAAACAAAACAGGAAAGCCGGCGAAGAGTAGAAAGCTTACAATCGGAGCGTCGGTGACAGGAGCTCAACACTCGCAGCAGGAGAGAGCGGAGGGAAAAGACGCGACACAAGCGACGAAGAGCAGTATTTTTGACTGGTTTTATTTACCACGGTAATGGTAAACAAGGTAAGAAGTTGAAGGGTTAATAATGGTACTGTTCAGTGTAATGGAGTGCGAGATTGGTAAGCGTGAAGTGAAAAGGCTATAGGTAGCATACGTAGGGATTCAACTATGGTTTCTTATTTACCTACACTCTCTCCACCTTTATTTAAGGTGTTCGTTTTGTATAGGTAAAGTATTCCTAAAATCATAACATGCTTAGCAAGATAACATTATTAGGATTTCGCAGTAACATGTTTCATGTTGTACAATTCAATTAGTAAAAGGGACGACTCACACCCATAAACAGCGTAATCAAGTGACCATGACATATTGTATTGACCGTATAAAGTATCCAAGACTCGTCATTTACTTAGCCAGAAAATCCCACGCTCCCATTACCAGTTACGAGTATCAAATAGTTAGCAACACAACGATAGAGAACACCTCTATAGGGACGCTAGCAACAGAATCCCCGAGGTTCGGGGGAAGGCATAGGAGCGAGTCATCCATAGCCTACTCTACGAAAGTGCAGACGACATTGGGAAAATTGTTACGCGTTTAAACTGTGCCAGGGGCGACCCAATCGGACTGCGCTCCCCGGGTATACCAAATTATCATTTTTGGAACAAACAGGGTGGCCAAACACAAGGGGATATAGCAGTAGAAGTCCGAAGCGGTGAGGAAAGGAACGGGAGTGCTCTCAGGCTGCAGCAGTGCCTCTAGAGTGTCGGACTGGGCAGATCTGAATTCAAGGATAGCTTCAACCATGTGCCTGGTGCTCACCCGTGGGGCGAACTTCCGACCACAAAAGATAGTGGTGAAGAAGGGGAAGATCTGCATACCTGCGCCGGCTGTTTTGAAAACACGGTGCCACAATCGCCCCTACACATTCACAATCAATGCACAAGTTATGTTCCCAAACGCAGCGCCACGACACAAAAAATAAACGGAAAGGACACAGACTTAGGTACTGACATGGCACGCCGTGCACAAGTGGAAATCCAAGTCTATACATTACTAAATAACAACGTCCTAAATGAGCATCAAACCAAGCACAAGCAGCATGTCCTGTAACAGGTCCAACTGAAATTAGGCCTATATTGGTTCTTATTTACAAAATACACTACGCATTGGAGTCCTTGCACAAAGGCAAAGACGGGAAGCATACGTCAGCGAACCGCATAAATAGTCACGGATACAGGGTTAGCAGTGCATCCAACAAGATCTCAAACTCATCGTCGTTGTCATTGCACGACCCAGAATCTGTAACCGCCCTAATGGCGCCCGGTAAGAACCGGAACTGCGTTTGTCCTGGCAAGCACTCACTGTCCTCCCGTGTTGCGGTCCACAAACGAATGCCACCAAAACTATCGGTCCGTGCAGATACGTGCTCCTTCCCGTAGCCATGTTCCCGGAAGAGATTTTCAAGCCTAAAAGCATGGCAGAAGTTGTCCACACCTTCGCCAAACTCTAAGAATATAGTTCTGTTGAAAGCAACACCTTGCCGCCTTAGTACAGGGCCCAGGTACACTATTGGGTAACCCAGCTTCCTCAGCCTGTCCTTCAGTATCACGTGGAGCCTCGCCGCCGAGCGCGTGTCCTGTATGTGGTACGGCATGTCATCAACAATACACCTAGCAGGATACGCATACTCAGCATCACAAGCACCAGTATCGGGAACACGAGCCACACATGCATTCCCAGCTACACAGGTTCCAAAATCGTGAGCACCTTCCATCACGTGTCGGCGCAGCAGCAACCTTACAAAAACAGTAAACAAAAAAGGAAACCTATTAGCCAACCAGATAACCAGCACGCAAAAATAGACTACCACTCCACCAATAAGACAACACGGCTACGCTAAGAAACAAAGACACGTCACGCGGCCACAATACCCATCTCAGGACAAAAAGATAGTACGCAGACCCAAAAATCAATGCTGGAACCACTCGTACACAACCAAACAGACTGGACACCCCTTTCGCGAAGCGAACTGATACAAGCCGAGAACATGTGAAAACGGTCCAGACATATAACCAACGCGCAAAGACCGAAGGCACATGCCGACGTCGGCCCAACATGTTCAACACCACCGATACACGTCGTCCCGATTCACGACGGCACGGCGCCCAAATCAAATAAAGGCGATCCATTGATAGCAACCAACCTACAGAAACCCAAAACCACAGCGTAGAACACATGGAAACGACCAAGACTCATTACCAAAAGGCCACAAAGACAACATCGGGCTCGAAACACGACGCTACGAAACCAACCAAATGGAAACGATCCAGACTTATTACCAGATGTCACGCCAACAAAAAAAATAGGCTCCTAGACGCGACGCGACGCCACCAAACAACCTGAAACGATCCAGACTTATAACCAAAGGCCACAATAGAAAAATCGGATACCAAACGCGACGACACGCCACCAAACAGATGGAAACGAGCCGGACTTATAACCGAAGGCAACAATGAAAGAAGTCGTTCCCTAAACGCGAGGATACGACACTAAACAAATGAAAACGATTCCAAGCTTATGGCCAAACGCCACACTGAACGAAGTCGGTTCCGAAACGCGACGCTACGACACCACACGAATGGAAACGATCCAGACTTATAACCAAATGCCACAACCTAGGCAAACAACTCATGATCAATATTAATCGAAAACTACAAACAACATCTCATATCAAATAATCATTCAAGATCAACATAATTGCAGTCCGTAAACCCGACGCTAAACCCAGAACGCAAGCTCGGAGTGCACAGATGTACTCCAAACCAAGTGCAGAGAATTAAAAGTTCCCAACAAATACTAACATCTGTCCACCCTTGGACATTCAAAACCAATGAAAGGTTTCGTTCCCAAACGCGACGCTACGACACCAGAAAAGATGGAAACGATCCAGACCCACAATCAGAAACGACAGTCGAAGCAAATAACTAATAAATGATATCTGGAACCCAGACAATCGGAAGCCACAAACAAATGGAGACAATCTATGAAAACCGGAAACCAAAGATACAATCGTCCCTAGACAAAGTCCGTCCTGAAATGTGGCGCTACGATAGAAATTAAAATATAAACGATCTAGACCTATAACCAATCAGCCAACACCGAAAACCGAAGCTGCAATCGCCCACAGACATTCAAGCCCACGGAAGGGTCAGGTCCGAGACGCGACGCCACAAGTCCAGAAACAGATGGATACGGTTCGGACGTATAACTAATATAGAGAAACCGAAAATCAAGGCCGCAAGCGTCCCCAGGCATCGAAGACCAATGATAAGGTCCGTTCCGAAACACGACCCTACGACATCTGAAGCAACTGGAAACGAACACTTGGTTATAGCCAATCTACAAAAAGCCAAGAACCAAAACTGCAATCGAATACACATTAGAAGCCACTGAAATAGTCCGTCCCGATACGCGGTGCTACGACACCAGAAGAATCGGAACCGGTCCAGACCCGCAAAAGAATGCTACAATCGAAGCAAACATATCAGTAATGACACCACAGTCGAAGTCCGTCCCGGAACACGACAATACGACAATAAGTAAAATGAAAACGATCTGCCGCTGAAGCTGCAACCGCGCACAGACATTCAAACCCACGGAAGAGTTCGCCCCTAAACGCGACGCCACGCAAAAACAAACAGATGGACACGATGCAGACATATAATCAATTTACGGAAACCGAAAATCAAATCCGCGTTCGTCGTCAGGCATTGAAAACCACTGCTAAAGTCCGTTTCGAAACGCGACGCTACGACACCTAAAGCAATTGGAAGCGAACCCTTGGTTATAGCCAATCTACGAAAACCGAAAATCAAACCCGCGTTCGTCGCCAGACATTGAAAACCACCGCTAAAGTCCGTTTCGATACGCGACACTACGACACCCAAAGCAATTGGAAACGAACCCTTGATTATAGCCAATCTACGAAACCCGAAGACCAAAGCTGCAATCGCCAACATACATTCAGAGCCACCGAAAAAGTCTGTTCCGAAACGCGACGCTACGACACCAACAGAATCGGAACCGGTCCAGACTCGCAATCGAGTGTCACAATCGAAACAAACAAATCAGAAATGATACTTGGAAGCCAAAGCAGAACCCAGAATTGAAAACCCTAGACGCAAACTCACAGAAACCAGAGCAAAACATCCCCAAACTGTCCAGAAATTGAACGCGTCACCCGGCAAGTCAGACCCAAACAACCAAACCCAACAAGAAATCGAGAAACACGGGAGACCACAAACACCCTAAGGCTCAGACCCAGACAACCAAACCTAACAAGAAATCGAGAAACACGGGAGACCACAATCAACCCAAGGCGCAGAACTCCCCAACACAGCAGAGATCGGAGAGGGGCAACAATCGGGAATAATAGAACCCAAACAAAAAAAGCCCCCAAACTGATTACAACTGAAGAGGACTCACCGGGGATCGAGAGGAACGCGAAACCAAAAAAAAAATGGACTACAAAGAAATTGGACTTACCAGAAATAGAAAAAGACGTAGAAGAGGAGCGCAGCGGAGAAAGAGAGGAGACGAGATCGAGGAGGGAGAAGTAGGGGCAGAGGAAGCAGAGGAGGAAAAAGCAGGGGAGGAAGAAGAAGCAGGGGAAAGCAGAGGGTTATTGTTCATAAGGAACAGTAGGGGGCTTTCCTAACTTCATACATTTATGAGGTTTATAGATACAACCTTAAGGGTTGAGTTATATTTAATGGATTAAAATCTTCCGAATTTAGTATAAACATAGAAATTGAAGCCCAAATTACACTTACATCCATGCAATTAATATTTGTATTGAAAAATTATTTTCTCTTATAGTGTCTTAGATCCAGCTCTTCCGGTTCTATAACTGTATTTATCATTTCCCTATTTATATTATAATATTTCATCACCCTATTAGATGTGAGATAATTTTATTTAAATTTATAAATTTAAGAACTTTCTTACCAAAAAATAGTTCCTTTTAACACTCGGAATTTTTTATTTGATGTAAGAGACGAAAGATTACTTTTATTTATAATATAGAATTCCATTGCCTTACTTAAATTTTCGATTTGGGATAACTTTATCTTTTTTATTTGTAATATATTCATCACTTGTTCGAACAAATAATATGAATTTTATGTTCATAAATGTATTTTCTTCCATGATATTGTCAAAATTACGATAATAGTTATAGACCCAAAAATTTTTTGATTGATACTTAAGAACCAATGATGACTCTTATTTATAATTATAGATACACATTACGTTATTATAATTTTTTGATATTACTTTTATATTATATATTATATGTATGTAATATTGAATATCTACATTATTTCTTCAACGTAGGACAAACAAAATTACGATAACTTTTTTGTGAAACGAAATGTAATGATTTTTACATAAAACTATAATTTCTCACAAACTATTTTTATTAAAAATGTAAATCCAATTCTATTAGAATAATTTTATTATAATAAAATATAAATGTACTTATATTAGAATAATAATTTATTTATTTTATTAATTATTATTTAAAAAATAAAAATAATTAATTTTATATGCTTAGAGTTTCTCATATTTTTAGAGGATGAATAAATAAATATTAAAAAAAAAATCATTAAGCAGAACTGATTACGCGTTCCACGCGGTCTCTATTCAATTTTTTGTTGTCTTTTGAGATGATAATTGACTGTTTATATAGGGGTAATTTTTTTAAATCTTACGTGTAGTAGGATTATTTTTTCCTATATGAATCTAATATCGCTTGACTCTGAGGTGTAATAGAATTGATGTTTTTCCTATACAAATTCTTATACTAAAAATATATTACAACTTTTAATAAATTAGTTTAAAAAAACTAAAAAAAACTTGGACCAATATATTAACAGTGGCGGATCTTAAGAAAAATATTACGGGGGGCTGAATTTTTTTTCGTAAATATTTATCGCTCTTTTAAATCACCCAAAGAAAATATGCTCATATAGGATTCGAACCCCTAACCATTCAGATCAGTACCAAAATTCATAACCAACTGTGACACTTTGAACAAGTGATATAAGATCTAGGTAACTTATTTTTATTTTAAAGGACTACTTAGATCGAATCTAATTAAAACTTCGTAATTGGGTTGGGAGGGCCGGGCCCCTACTCGGCCCAACCAAGATCCGCCCATGAATATATATTGATTGCATTGTTAGGCGAAAGTGATTAGGTTTGTTTGGTTTTTTTTTTTTTTTTTTAATTTGAATTGTATTATTATTTTCTAATTAGATTTTTATTATGAAGTATAATTATCGGTTCTACAATTTTAATCGTGGGCGAATCTAAGGGTGGGCATATGTAGGCAAGTGCCCACCCCCAAGTTCCAGAAATATAGTACGAGTATATTTTTTGTTACTCTTTTAGTCATCATTCTTCTAATAGTAGACCAGGTTCACTCCTTAACTCTTTTTATCTTGTTAGGATTAATTTACTAGCTAAAACATGTTTTCAAGGGGAAACAAACTTGTAACTAGGGGTGAGCAAAAATATACGATACGATTTTATTATACGTATACGATACGGTATACGCTTTCAATTATACGAATTTTCGGATATCCGATACGAATAACCGGATATACGATACAGTTTTCTTTAAAACCGTAGTGGATACGTATCGGGGAAAATTGAAACCGGATATCCGGTTTCCGATCCGATTTTTTAAAAACAATAAAAATTATGAAAATTATAATCCTAATATTAATTATACAATAAAGAATTCAAAACTCACCAATTATTTTCAAAGGTAAAAAAAACCATTACTAAATTTATGATATTATGTAATGAAACGTAATATTTTGTTAGAATAATGGTACCGTAAGACATATATACCATTTTTTGAGGTTTTTTTTATGCATTTTTATTATATCAATTTATATAAAACGTAACGTTGCTTAAAAATCAATTAATTAGTCTTTCTTATAAATGAAAAAACTGTTTTAAAAAAAAGAAAAAGAAAAGAAAAAAAAAAGAAAAATATAAAACCGGATACCGGATATCCGAAAAAAACCGGATATCCGGAAAGAAAAAAAAAAATTAGTTTTTAAAACCGGATCGGATATCCGGTTTTGCTCACCCCTACTTGTAACTAACTCTTTTTATCTTGTTAGGATTATTTTACTAGCTAAAACATGTTTTCAAGGGGAATCAAACTCCTGACCTCATTAAACAAAGAACACATTCCTAACCCATCAAGCTAAATAAGATTTCCCATCAAGCTAAATACGATTTCATGCATACAATAGTACTGTTTATTTAAATATTACGAAGTACATAATTAAATAACATTAATGTTAACTACTTTTTCATTGTACGACATAATTTCAGAAAATAAAATTCAAAATATGAAATACGTATATAATTTTTTTTATCGGGCCCCCTTTAAAATCTTGCATCCGCCACTGATTTTAATGTCGTATATCTTACACGGAGGAATAAATAATTTTTTCCAAATTAAAAAAAAAACTAATACAGAGTACTAATCGTTTTTCCCAAATAAAATCTTGAAAAAATAATACTCCAGATTAATCATCTTTTAAAAACAAAGGGAAACTGGTTAAAAAAAGCGTAAGAAAAAACAAAAAAAAATATGTGGCGGCCGACGTGGCGAGTCAGAGTGGTCGCCAGTTTAGTGGGCTAAGTAAGGGAGATGAAGTTTGAGAACTTTTCTCAAAACCGCTCTAGAAAAATAAATAGAGAAGATGAAATTAGAGGGGTAAAATTGTAATTTTCAAGTAAAAAGTAATAAGTAATTGAAATTAGAGGGGTAAAAGTAATTACAAAGTAAAATTGTAATTAGAGGGGTAAAATTAGAGTGGTCGCCAGTTTAGTGCACGACGCCTGAACTAGTTGTTAGTTAATCTATCTATCACAAAGACTTACAAAAGATAAACAATTTAATACTCCGAATGTGTTTGTCTTATTGTGTGATACTTCCATGTCTAACCCAAATTTGTGAAAGATATACAATGAATACTTATTAATATACACAAATTCTTTCCTTCTTTTGTATGTACGTCGTATATATGCAAGTTAATTTTGTTTTATCCGGTCATATTGGAGTGTCCAGGTAATCTGCATGTAAAAGGTTACCAAAATTTTGTGTGTTTTAGTTGTGCTCCAACGTACGTAACCTTTCTTCTTGGCCAGGTACGTAGGATGATTACTGTGAATTGGTGTGAGCTCCCGTTGGATCTGTTGACGCGAATTGTGGAAAACCATTTACTATCGCCGGACGATGTTGCAGTCTTCTCTAGCGTGTGTCATTCATGGAACCGGGCTGCTCGTGCTTGCGACAAATCTCAACTCCAACAAAACAGGCTTCGTCAGATGCCATGGCTAATGCTTACGGATGGCAACAACGAAGAACTCTACTCTGATACCGGCAGTGTCGTTAAACACATGTACGAAAATAATGTCATGGGCGTCTTCCCCGATTATTATTACTCTGATGAGGAAACGATGACTAGTGATGACGAGGACGAGGACGAGGAGGATGAAGACGATAATAACGAGCTATCTGTCGACTCCTGTTACTCAAATAATGTGGTGGTGAATGGCGGTAAAAGAGAGATGATAAATTTGAGCAATGAGAGGAACAAGTGGTACAGTGTGAGCCTCCCTGAAACTTACGGCAAGTCGTGTTGGGGTTCGCGTTATGGTTGGATTGTCATCTTAGGCCTTGATCGGCGTATGCACATGTTTAACCCCCTTACCAAATCACGACTACTTCTCCCTTCTCAAACCACATTCCCCTATCCTTGGAAGAATGCTAGAGATAAGACTGTTCGTGCTCTGTTCCTTTCCAAAGTCGTCCTCCTCCACGTGCCCCCAGCTGCAGACGACCCCCCATGCTCGTGCCCGTGGTTAGTGGTGGCATTCCATCGATCTTATTCCCTTGTGGCGATAGCAAGGCCTGGAGATGCGTCATGGAAACATATTAAATGGCACGACGGTCTGACCGTGTTCATGGACGTGGTATATTCCGACAAACTGAAATCATTGGTGTTTGTAGATTCGATAGGGGACTTGTACACTCACAATTTTACTTGTACGGAGCCGGCCTTCAAGGAATACTTGAAAGGACCTGAAAGTACGGCAGACGAGGACCTGTATCTGATTCAACGTGGGGATGATGATGATGATTATGTGTTGGTTGCAAGATATTTTGATGCTGGCAGCCTTGAGAAGAAAACAGTGAAATTTGAAGTATTTGAATACAGTGTCGTGAGGGGGAGTTGGGAGGAGGTGAGCGACATGGGAGATATGGGGGTGTTCGTAGGTGGGGGTGAGACGGTGTGGGTTAAGGCGTCGGATCGTGGAGGGTGTCAAAGAAATTGCATCTACTTTTGTGAAGAAAACACATGGGGTATTCGTTGTAATCCGGGTAACGTCGTAGGCGCTGATTCCGGGGTATTCAATTTGACTACCAAAACAATTCAACCCATTCTTGACCACCACCCCAACCCCAACTCCAAATCCTCCTACTCTCCTCCCTTTTGGTTTTCTCCTTCAATCTAATCCCACCACCACAACCCCCCATCCACATCCACATCCACCGCTTCTTTCTACTCCCTCTATTACCCATCCCGTAGTTTCTTTGAAATAATACTCTGTCGATTCTACATCATGATTAACAATCATGTTTTTTTTTTTGGACAATGACATGTTTTATCAACTTTTCTTGACAATTATATTTATGAATTATTTTATCAACAAAATTCATCTTTCCTTTAATTGTGAATTGTGATTACTAATTAACATGACAATGAGTTTATTACCGGTAGAGATGACAATGAATCTGCTTCAAGTTCATCGAATACTCCACTATTTACATCACGTCAGGAAATTTTAATATCAAGTAGCTCTTTCCCTTTCACCTCTGTCTTGCCTTATCTTTTTTTTTTCTTACTACTCGGTACCTTTCTCGTTCTTCCACTCTTTTTCTCATCGTTCTCACTACTAGTTTTAATCCGTGTAAATTGTGGTGATATTTCTTTAAAATTTGTTTTATTTTATTAAGTGTAAGTACGTATATCTATATTAATTTTCTTCACATATTTTCCGTCGCATACTTATGATTGACCGAATGTTAATCGCATGGATGGATGAAGACAATACCTTTATTATTTAGTACTCATAATACTTAACTCATTATAATCGTACGACAGATAAAGATTCAGTCGTAAATACGGAGTATAGGCACAAGTATTGGTAAGAATCAACGTAGAAGACCGAGGACGTGGCTCATTTTGGCTTCCATGTTACTAGTATGACTACACATATTCATACTGTCTACCCCCTATTCAATTCAATTCAATTCAATCCAATCTACCCCCAATTCCTATGCTCGCTTTCTCTTACTTTGTAAGTAAATAAATAAATTGGTTCATATGATTGTCTTTTTTTTTTTTTTTTTTTTTTTTTCTGATTAGGTTATTCGACTGATTAAAGTCTTAATTTTGTATTCCCCCTCTTCAATTTGGGTCTAAATAAGCTCAATTTGATGATGCTTTACTGTTCTCTTTTGTATTATTGAGTTTAGGGTTCTAGGTAATTAGATGATTTGCTTGCTTATCTGCTTTTTCTCCAATTTTTAATCTTTGATTGTATGCTGCCTTTGATTTCTGTCAAAAAATAGTGTCACCCCCTAATCCCTTCATTTTATTTCTGCAATCGAATTCACGCTTTCAGATGATGCTCTAATTGCATTCATTAAATGTCATTATATTTTATTTGCGCAATCGAATTCAGGGTTTCAAATCATGATTAATTTCGGATTAAGCCTCTCATGAATGATGATGTTGGCCCTTTTCCCTCAAGTCATGGTTTTTATCTGCACAATCAAATTGATGGTTTCAAATGATCATTTATGTTGGCAGACCCCTAATCGTTTTGGGATTAAGGCTTTGACGATCTTCTTCTTGTTGTTGTTGTCGTAATAGTGTAGGTGGTTAGGGGATTAGTAGACGATGAATAGGTCAAAGAGAAGAGGCAGGAAGTGCTATGAAGCAACTAGCAGTAGTTGTACTGATACCAGTGACCGCGAATTTGATCACGATATTGTTCACCTTACTAGCTGAGGTCAAAACCCATTAAACATATGAATGATAGATTTAATGGCAAGTGTGATAAATGGGTATCGCCCGTAAAAATGCTGGCTGCCCGCCAAGGTAATTATTCAACGAGGTCTAAGTTCTCGACTTCAGATGGTTGTCATGTTCTTAGTCGATATCTACCCGTCAATGGACCCTTTTTGGTTGACGAAATGGAAAGTAGTGCATATGTCTCCCAATTTTCACCTGATGGGTCACTGCTAGTTGCAGCATATCAGGTTCACATGCTACTCTCTTTCATCCGTCGAGTTGATAATATATTTGGTTTTAACTTACAACTTACAAGCATATTTATTTTTCTATATACAGGGAAGTCGTATACGGGTGTACAATGTAGAAAATGGATGGAAGGTTGACAAGGAAATATTAGCAAAGAGCTTGCGTTGGACGATCACTGATACATGCCTTTCTCCTGATCAACGGTTTCTTGTAAGTCCCTGTTTGATTTATGTGATCTCTTCAAGAATGGTATAATGCTGCTGCAACTATACTTCCTCGATTTAACCAATTTGATTTAAATATCTAGAGGACTGTTGTGTTATTATGATTTTATGAAGCTTTGGAGTAAGTGTCCTTGTCGTGTTCGCTTATTTGGTTGTTTTGTTTATTAAGTTGATTTCTTATTTGGTTGGTTGTTTTGGAGCATGTGTCCTTGTTTATTAAGTACTCATATGATATTTGATAATGTTTTAAATGATAAGTTAATGTTTGCCTGTAATCAAGCACTAGTGTTACATAAATGCTCTAAAACATTATCTTTTGTTTGCTTTTACTATAGATCCTTTTTTTCTCCCCCCAAGTTTAGAAGACTAATTTCAGCAGTGAATCAAAATGCCTAACGTTGTACGTTGCTTATGGTGTAGAGTCACCTCATCCGTGTCAACCATGGTTACTGAATTTATACGCTATGAATTCGCTCTTAGCGGTTCGCTCTTATAGAATACTCCCTCCATACCAAAATGATCTTCCCATTTGATTATTATATTCCTCACGTTTGAATATAAATGGGAATAACTTAGTGGTACGGAGGGAGTACGTGTTATGTGTATCCTTACTTATTCCTTAGTAAAGAACATGATAGAACTTTCTCTTAATGATTCACAATTCGTTGGGTACCTGAGTTAATCCGGTAACCATGATTTACTAATTTGGTTACTTATGGTGGGAAGTTGATGTTCTTTTTTATGATTGTTATACTAAACTTGATACAATGACTACTCGATGATCAGTGTGTTATTAATTCCTGTGGGAAACTGCAGATTTATTCAAGCATGTCACCGGTAGTTCATATAGTTAAGGTGGAATCAGGCGTTAAAGAATCTCTTGCAAATGTTACGGTACGTATCTAAGCTGTTTTCATGTAACTTTTCTTTAGCAATTTCGCATGCTGGATTTTTTTTCTTCCAAAAAAAAAAAACATTTAGAAACTGTGTTCCATGACGTAAAACTATAGTACTCGTATGTGACGATTCTTACATAATGCGGGAAGAGAGAGAAATAAAGGGCCATTAAGAAGCATACCCTGCACCCGGTTATTTGTTCTATTCTTATTTATCAGTTGCCCCGTGATATTTATTTAACTTTAATTGTCCTCCTTTTTACAGGAAATTCATGAAGGTCTGGACTTCTCCATGGAAGATGATGAAAATGATGAATATATAACTGGAATCTTTTCTGTAAAGTTCTCTACAGATGGACGAGAGATTGTTGCTTCGAGTGGTGATGGTGGTATATATGTTTATGATCTCTTATCTAATAAGTGCACACTACGAATACTTGCTCATGAGGTAAATTCTTACTCTCTGCACAGTGCACACAAATAGTTATAGTATACCTTGGAATTTTTTTTTTTCCTTATTTCAAAATTTTGTTGAGCATAAAAAAGTTGTTGGGCGTTTGCAGGATGATGTAAATACGGTTTGTTTTGCTGATGAATCGGGTCATCTGATGTATTCCGGAAGTGATGATAGTTTTTGCAAAGTAAGCCGACTCCTTTGTTTTCCTAGATGTCCGATATCCTTATCTCTTAAAGCCCTACCTTGTCCATATACAGTACAATATTGGGCCGCTCCCTCCTGTTTATTGAGGCTTGGCTTGAGGCCTTCTTGTTAACTAATGTATATGATTGACTCTTGTGCTCGAGGTCGAAGGAATCTGTTTTCGTATCCGCTGATGATCTAACACACATCCATGCCACATCGTCTGCCTTTTTTTTTTTTTTTCCCTGTATTCATCACTCTAGGAATTTTCTTGTGTTACAGGGAGTCATTCATAGTCGTAGACAATTTTCTGCATCGTGATCGTGAACCAAGGATATCTGTTTTTTTATAGGTATGGGATAGACGGTGCCTTAATGCAAGAGGTCAGCCTGCTGGAACTTTGGTTGGTCATTTAGAAGGCATTACTTTCATTGACAGTCGTGGAGATGGCCGTTACTTCATATCAAATGGAAAAGATCAAACTATTAAACTATGGGATATCAGAAAAATGTCTTCCAATTCAAATGCTTGGTAAGTGTATGTGATCTTTTAACATGAAGATTTATTTTCTGATTATCGATATTTGGGATTTAACCAGAGATCTGAGTGGAGATAGCATTTTTCTAGGTTTATATGTCGTTTAGTTATTCATATGTTTCCTACAGACCAGTTTTATTATTGTGGATTCGTCTTTGTCAGTTCTACAGCACACAGAAATTATAACTGGGATTACAGATGGATGGAGTACCCTGCACATCGTAGAAAGATAAAGCACCCCGATGATCAGTCTCTGCAAACATATTGTGGTCACTCTGTCCTTCGCACTCTTATACGCTGTCATTTCTCACCAGAATTCAGGTAAACAGTTTTTCTTAGCTTTCTTTCCAAAATGTGGTGCGCTTCTCTGATTTTGTATGCAAATGAACGACTTATAGCTACGCACTACAATTTGTATGGACATACTTTTCTGAAAGTTGGACCCGTTTGCTTATTATCGATATGTTAACCGTCTTGCATTTCCGAACACAATTCAAGGTCTATTCTAAATACCAAACCCAACTTTTCTTATTTGCAGTACTGGTCAAAAGTACATCTACACTGGATCAAACGACGGGGCTGTCTATATCTATGATCTGGTGACCAACTAGCTATATTTCTAGCTATAATCTTCGTATGCATTTTTTTAATTTTTTTTTTGGGGTCGGAATATGACTCTGGTATTGTTTAAACCATAGGTGAGTGGGGACGTGGTAGCGAAGCTGGAGAATCATGAAGATACAGTGAGGGATTGCAGCTGGCATCCTTATTATCCGACGCTGGTAAGCTCGTCATGGGACAGGATGATCGTCAGATGTGAATATCCGGGTGATGTCGAGACTCCACCCCCCATTCGACCTCCCACTCGTCGCAGGAGATACGTCATTTGAGCCCCGTCTTTAACTCCTGCTGTACAGAATCCTATTAATACCTCAGGCAAGTTTTAGAACTAGGTTACTAGTACCACCCTAGTAATATTATCAAACATGTTATCAATGAACATGCAGTTTTCGGATTTGTTTGTATTTTTGTTGTGAATTATCTGTTGAATATTTTCGTTCTTCATAGTAGTTTAGCTTGTAGATTATATTGAAAATATATGAAAAAAATACTACTTGTATGAAATTTAGCAAGATAATTTATTTATTTAGCATCTTTTTAAGCACCGAGTCAGTCTATTTATCATTTCACTTTGAACTTCAACTTCTCCACAATGTCGTAAACTGATGAAAGCACGCTTCTCTGTACAAGAACGGTGCATTCCGAGGAATGATACTCCTAAGAGTGATAAGTGTTAACTTCAGGCTTTTGTCGGTGTAGTGTCAGGCTATTTTCTGATTTTGCCAAAACCAGAAGATCCTAAAATGTTAAGACGGTTTCATCTAAAACTGACTCCGGTTAGATCCTAAAATGAAAAGACGGTTTCATTAGCATAAGCATGACATTCTTCGGTCTCTATATTAATAGTATTACTCTGTAATAGATAGAGAGGGGTGCCAAATATAGCACAATACATAACCCCTCTAAATTCCCATCTTTCTGTTGCGGAAACAGAAACAGAAAGAATTGATATTTCATACACGTCTTTTAGATCCTAGTTTTTCTCTGTTATGAATGGTGTCATAGGTTACAACCAATGATTTGCATTTCTATCATTAACTTTCGACCATTATATTTCATAGGGTGATTAATGAACTCCACAATATCTTCATATTATTAATAAAAGAAGAGTTGTGAATTTGTTGAAACAGAAATTGATAACAAACAAATAAAAAAAAACGAAAAAAACTCTCTTAATTACTCCACACCTTTCTTTTGAGGAGGTCAAAATCCTCCAAAGAGAGGGACGAAATTTTAATGCGAATATATAACACGGTTTACTTGACGCCTGAAATCTTGTTAAAATTTCATCCCTCATTTTGTTTCCCTCATGATAAATTAATTTCCCGAAATAAAACGGTGTTTTATCTATTTATCAACTTGAGGGAAACATCAAAATCATCATCATGGCAACCAAAGTATTATATCCTCATGATATCCTACAAAATCAAAATGGTGGGTCGTTATCGATCGTGCATAATCAAAATCACATTCGAAGGAATTCTTGTGTGAAATTCACGAAGCGAAAACGTTCTACAACGCCAAAGAGAGGTTTAACAAGGCAAATAATGTTGCTGACGAGAGGCGAGTCATTAGAAAAATTACAGAAGATAAATGCGGAAAACAACGGGGTTTCCGTACAAAATTATGCCGGGTCGGCTTTTGTAGTGTCACCGCCGCCCGACTCACTCCCTTTGCCATCGTTCTCGACAAAGGGCCCGGGCCCAGGCCCGGCTTCAGATCATAGCTCCGCCACTAGGGATTTACGACGTTTACTTGGGCTCGAATGTTAACTAATTATTTGTCGTGGCCCGCCCCCGCCCCGGCCCAAGGTCGTAATAATGTAAAAACATAAAATGTAACAACACAATCAACCAATGACACATTGCATTTAGAAAAAAAGTATAATGAGATGAGAGAACACACTAATTGATGCTAAATTACAAAGTTAATAGAATTTTTGTTTGTTTTTACATTTTAGTTTGGGTAAGTTGTTGTTGTGGGTTGTAATTCTTGTAAAGTAAATTATCCATTCACATTGTGATGTTTTTTTTTTTGAATTTAAATCACTAGATTTTCTTATTGGTTATGATTTTTTTGGTTTTCTTTGTTGTTTCAATAAGATTAAGGCACATACTACATACATACGTATGTTTGGTAAACAACAAACTGAAACATAATTAACATATTTTAGGTTAAATAGTAGAGTAGATTTAACAATCAATTAATACCCTTTTTACATTGTTCGGTAAATAAAACATATTACTCCGTATATTTTACTTATAGATTTACAAATGCCTTATTTGGATAAAAAAAATTCAGACGAATCACAATGTAATTAGGAGCCAGGAAGTTGTCCTATGCGGGTAGGCTGACCCTAGTCCATGCGGTGCTCTCTCAGTTGCACAATCACTGGGATATGGTGTTTGTCTTGCCTAAAAGGATTATTGCTAGAGTCAATGCCATTTGCGGGAATTTTCTGTGGGATGGTGGTGCTGAGAGCTCTCGTAGGGCGTTGATTATTGCGTGGGATAAGGTGTGCTGCCCTAAGGCTGAAGGGGGAGTTGGCTTGCGGAACTTGTTGGCCTGGAATGAGTCTGCTGTTGTGAAATTAGCGTCTTGGGGCTTTGAGCAACCTGAGCGCTTGTGGGTCAAGTGGGTTAGTAGTGTGACTGGAAGGGATATGTCCCTCCGAACGATGCTTCATGGTCTTGGAGACGAATCTGTAAGGCTAAGGATCTTATTAAGGATTCTTATGTTAATAGTGTCTGTGTTAGTTGGGACAGGGAGTGAGTATTCAGTGTCAGTTAGGTATGACTTCAGGAGGGATAAAAAAAAGAAGGTGAGCTGGTGGAGACTGGTGTGAGATTCGTGAAGCATCCCCCGACAAAGATTCATTTCGTGGTTGACCAATCGAAACCCTTTGAATATCAGGGTGAAGCTCCAACAGTTGGGGATAGTGGAGAATGATATGTGTTGTCTGTGTGAGTTGCACCGAGAGTCTAAGGAACATTTGTTCTTTGATTGTCCCTATAGTTTGCAGGTAATTAATTCGGGAGGTTTAGGGATGGTTACCTTTGCGGCTGCGTCAGGGCCCCGATGGTGAGGTCAGGGTTTGTGGGTCGAAATTACAGTGTCATGTTGGGCGAGCTGTGGCTAATTAATGCTTGCTTTTATCATGTGTGGAGGCAACGTAATATGAGTCGATTGGAGGGGGTCCTGAAACGGCCCCGTGTGGTTAGTGCTATGATACTGGTATAAATTTTGAGTAGAATTCGGGACTTGATTCAATATCCGGTCCTACCTCGAGATGTTAGATGGTTATAGACATTGCTGTAACTGGCTAGTATTCTCTTTGTAATTTTGTGATGTTTTTGATAAATACACTTACATTTCATCAAATAAATAAATAAATTAACATGTTACTCCCCTAACATCTAAGGAGTATAACAATAGTCTTTTGGGCTACATTAAAACTCATATGAGACGATCTCACATTAATGTTATGTCAAATGGATCATAATGTATGTCAACCACAATTTGATCAAAAACATAAATCAAAAGCATAGATTGACAAATTTCCAATTTAAAGGCCAATTTTTTCCCATTATTGTTACGAGTGGAACTAAGAATTACCCTAGTTTTTCATATAAGAACATCTTTCATACAATATACGACCAAATCAATAGGTGGTCGTAATTGCAACATAAATGCGACAAGATCCACCGCGTAAATTAATTTGGAAAACATCTCAATTTAGTTCACAATTCGGAAATTTATCACTCATTGAGACCCTATTTTTTCAATTTCTTGTAAGCACATTTCAGT
Organism: Agrostemma githago; assembly: GCA_958450325.1. Classification (NCBI taxonomy): domain Eukaryota; kingdom Viridiplantae; phylum Streptophyta; class Magnoliopsida; order Caryophyllales; family Caryophyllaceae; genus Agrostemma; species Agrostemma githago. The sequence goes on along the minus strand of OY288258.1, from coordinate 58,298,186 downwards.
CTAGTCACTTAAATTCGGGTCAGTCCCATTCAATTCATTTTTCTCTCTCAACTATTTTTGTCCACTTCACTTCAGTTCAACTTACTTCAACTTATCTCAGTCGAAAACATCATGACCTTAGACCTTGAAAAATCTGATTGTACTTCAGTTACACTATTTCGAAAACCCGAGAAAAGGTTTATGGTGGACACCGAAGCACCAGAGACGAGACTTTCTTGCAATAGATTTGAGAAAAAGTTTTGCTAAATTAATTCGATTCAGAACTACTATATGTCCAAGGCCTAGGCAATTATACCTCCAACCCGTAATCGCAACGACACTTATAACTCCCACATAAACAAGGAGTTGAAAAGAAAAACATCAATAAAACCATAAAAACGTTTTCGAACTCCGTCCATAACTCACTAGAGGCTCGGAAAACAAAGCTTTTGTGTTGTCGATTGCTATCTGTAATCTGTAGTGCTTTTTTTCCCTATACAGAAACATACCTGAAATTTTCACCACTTATCAATATCTTCAAATTTTATTTTTATATATTTGTTTAAAGTTTTTCAAATATTCAACCTTTTTTTTTATGAAGTTTGAGGGATGAGATCAATGAAGAAGATCTCTAAGTAAAAAAGTTTGTAGTGAAGGGATAATTAAGGACAAGGACATCAGAACAACAACTCAACAAGTAACTAATTCAATGAATAGGCCGGCCGGTCACTATTGTCTTCGTGCCTTCAACACTCTTTCATTCAAACCAATTTTTTCTATTCTAAGACAAAGATATCCGTTTTCAAATATGAAACACATCATACTCGTAACAAATACTCCCTCCCATCCAAACAATCCTTGACATAAGGATTTTCATCAATTTTAAGAAAAAGTGGTAAAAGTAAGGGTATTATTGGTAAATCAAATGATGTTATGGATCCACCAAAATTAAAGTAAGGAAAAAGTAGTGACATTTTGTGTAAATAGAGGAAAGATATGAGGATTAAAAGGTAAAATCTTTTGCCAAAAGAGGAATTTAAAGAATTGATTGGATTGTCCATTTATAGTAAGTGTAAAGGATTGTTTGGATGGGAGGGAGGAGTAGTTGGACAAAATATGATAAAGTTATAATGTCTATAAAATGATAAAAACGTCTATATAGAGTTATATTTGGTACATTTTAGATCTAAGACGAACGTGATGATAACACTCAAAATTATAAAGACGTTCATACGTAACGCCATGTACAACTGGTTGTATAATCCGCTGATTGTTGTCATGGAAAATAGATCAATTCACTAAGGTTGCGTTTGGATACTCGGAATTGATTTAAATTTCATGATTTCAATTCTTGTATTTGAAATTCTAGATTTCAAATCCAAATCCAAATCCAAAATGGTGTTTGGGTACCCTTGGAATTGGAATTCGGGCGGGTGGAGTCGAGTCAAGGTCACCAATTTTTATTTTTATTTTTGAAAATTTTTCATCAGAAAAGCGTAAAATTTTCAAAAACGGAAAAAAAAACAAACAAAAAAAAAGTATTTTAACAAGATTATGCGCAAAAATAAAAAAACGATAATTGACGAAATTGAAATGACTACCCATACCCTAGGGATTTGAGATAGCCAAATTTCAACTAGGTTGGATTTGGTCTCAATTTCAAATCTAAATCCGTCAAACGCCGGAAATATTTCAAATCCGAATTTTAAATCCGAATCCGAGTTCCCAAACACACCATAATTCAATTCAACAACAAAATATTCCTTAAATACAAGAATATAGGAAGGAATGGTGTCCATGTCTACATTTGTGATAAGTTAGGAGTATAATATTATAATCCAAGTAGATATAAAAGAAAGAATAATTACTACAGTACATGTTAAAAATAAATAAATTAATAAAAATGAAGAAGCAAAATTATAGGAAAAAAATTCGGAGATTAAAGATTGCAAATTTAAATAAGAGGATGTAAATCATTTTTCTCTCTCTCTCTCTCTACTCCCCTTTCTCTACATTCTATTCTATTCTATTCTATTCTGCCTTCTTTCTTTCTCTGTTTTTTTTCTGTAAAAAAAATTACATTTTGTGTTTCTTTTTTGTCAAACTTGTTAGATTAATCAAGGGAGAATGTCATGGAACCTAATGCACCACCAAGGTACCACTATTTGTATTTCTATTTCTTTCTTTCATCACAAATTTCGTTTTAATATGAACTAATATTAAATACAGTACGTATGTTTTAAGGGAGATCGACTTTTATTTCATCTCATTCTTTTATTCTTAATTCTTTCATTAATTTTTTACTTTGATTTATCTTGATGTGCAATGTATCCTAAAATTGCATAGTATCAACTTTTCTTGGAGAATATATGGTATATGTCATTAGATTTATTTATTTTTGGAAATTTTCGTCGTAAAATCTTGTATGAGACGGAGGGTTGAAAAATAAATTTGAGAGATGATGTCCAAATATGAATTTCAAATTCTAAATAATACAGTAAGAAAATCAAATTTAATCATGTTAACATGTATGGTAGATTCGATTTCAATCACATTAACATGTTTTGTACATTCAGCCATGGTAGTAGCCAGAATTCGCTCGAAGCTATAGAAAGGGATATTCTTCACAGGTTTCGAAGATCAGCCCGTTTGTCAGACCCCTTTTCAGCTCATGGTGAGATCCATCAATAATCCTACTTATTACTATCCCCTGCATACCTAGTTCGAATCTGGTCACTAACATATCGTAAATGACTTAACTTGCATCAGACTCAACGAGGATCGATGTGGATTCAGCGGACGGGTCAGGAGACGAGAATTCGCCAAGAGAGATATCGGAGGAATGCAATGAGTCGGACGGTGTGAGCACATCGGACTCAGAGCAGCATTCAGGGGGTCAGAACTCGCACTGGCGGGGGTTCATCCATATGCTGAAGAAGGGGCCGAAGAAGTTCCAAACATTTCATCCTTTGACATTGCCAAAGCTGACCAGGAGAAAGAGCAGAAGTGCCAGGACTAGCTTGATTCCTGTCATGCCTTCTTTAGATGGTGACATGTGCTTTTTCAAGCCCTCTTGGAAGAACTTCAGTCTTAAGGAGCTTCATGAAGCTACCAATTATTTCAACAAAGGTATTTCTTGCACTTTCTCACCCATTCGGGTTTGGGTGGACGAGTCTTTTTTTCGCTCTTGACTCAGTTTTCCGTTTACCTGTACTTTTGACAGAAAACATAATCGGAGAAGGCGGGTATGCAGAGGTGTACAAGGGAGTGCTGCCAGACGAGCGACTTGTAGCAGTAAAACGCATGTCGAAAGGAGACCCGGAGGAACTAGCAGCAGACTTCTTATCAGAGCTTGGGATTATAGTACATGTCAACCATCCCAACATTGCTAAAGTTATCGGATATGGTGTCGAAGGAGGAATGCATCTTATTCTCGACTTGTCTCCAAACGGAAGCTTAGAATCTGTACTCCGAGGTCTGAAAAAAAAACCCACCAAATTCAACACTTTTCCGAGTTTACATTCTTAAATTGACGAAACCTGGTTCTGTTTACACGCTTCAGGATCGAGGGAAAAGCTGAAATGGGATATCAGACAGAAGATTGCAGTTGGAGCAGCTGAAGGTCTTCACTATCTGCATGAAGGATGTCAGAGAAGAATCATTCACAGGGATATTAAGTCGGCCAATGTTCTGCTCACCGAGGATTTCGAGCCACAGGTATATATATAAAATCCTCTTCCGTCTTCTCATTTGACAGTTTGGAGTCAAAGTTTCAAAACATTGACAATACACTGCCGAACCACTCTGCAGATCTCCGATTTTGGGCTTGCGAAGTGGCTGCCAGACCAATGGACTCACCTGACCGTATCGAAATTTGAAGGCACATTTGGGTTAGTGATCTAAACATGTTACTCTACAATCTTTTGGTTCCATTTACAGTAAAAAAAAAAAAGAATAATGTTGATGTTGCTGACAGGTATCTTCCTCCTGAGTTCTTTATGCACGGCATAGTTGATGAAAAAACAGACGTCTTCGCTTACGGTGTTCTGCTACTGGAACTGATTACAGGTCGCCTGGCGCTCGATAACACTCAGAAGAGTCTTGTTATGTGGGTAAGACCATAATCAATCATGTAGCCTTTCGTTGCCCCATCTTTGATTCGACCTATGCAAGGGCAACCCCGTCAATTTTTTTTTATGTGCAGGCCAAACCGCTTCTCGACAAGAACGATATCAAGAAACTCATTGATCCAGCTCTCGGTGATGACTATGACGCGGATCAAATGAATGTGATGGCAGTGACAGCTAATATGTGCATTCATCAATCGTCCATTGAACGCCCTCAAATGAAGGAGGTATGTCTTCGGTTCATGTAGCTGAAGTTCGAACTTAAATGGACCTAGATATACTGGTATCCAAGAAAACAATTTTTTGTTTGTGACGAGTCATATCTCAGGTAGATAAAGACAAATTGTTTGCTAGCATCCACCCATGTTGAAATACCAGTCACTACTCACTAGGGAGACTAGTTACTTACTAGTGATCCAAGAAATGAAACGAGCGGTATTTTTTTGCAGGTGGTCGATATTCTTAAGGGAGAGAAAAAAAGTTCTGAAATAAGCAAACTAACACAGAAACCGTCTCTAAGACGATCATACTCGGTGGAGCTCTTTGATGCAGAAGAGTACAACTCCACCAAGTACTTGACTGATGTCGATCAGCTCAGGCACATTGCCCTAGAGCTCTGAAAACTTTGTTTCACGGCTCAATCACACTCACTGATTTCACCGGCTTAAACTTCTGCAGCCGACTGTTCATGGTGAAAAGTAACTGGCCGGTCAAGATGGCATTCATCGGAAGGGAGGTTGATATCCTATTGTACATGCCGCAGTTAATTTTTTATTTTTTTTACCTTGGAAACATTTGTAATCAAGGAAAACAGAAAAAAGATTTTCAAAGTGATTATGATGTCACCATTGAATGTTTTTTGTAGTTTAAGAAAATATTTCTATGTTGATACAAGCTTTGATTCAAAAAGTTCTACAAGATCACCCAAGCAAATTTCTAGTATTTATTAGGTATTATTTTTTTTAATATGCACTTGCTAATAATAAGATCATTGTGATTCCTTCTTTAATTAACATCTTAACGTGTGCCCAGTGGGCACACCGCACACGTTAGAAAAACCGTAATAAGATAGATACAGAGTTGATTAGATTTAAAACAGATGGAATCAGAAAATTACCATATTGTTTTCCGAGGTATTGTCTTTGATACACAAAAAGAGGGGGTTTTAGCAAAGAGCATTGCATCAATAACAAATCACACGATAAAAGACGTGTGAAGTTCATTTGAGTCATTTTGCTTTATACCATCAAACTCCGTATTACATACTAATATCAGGTGTTTATCCCGAATAAGCATATTCACAGAAAACGATGCAAAATGGGAGAATTTTGATGAAACGTCACATAACTTTGCATTACAAATATAAATGGGAAACATATTATCAATGGTTCCTAAAATACAAACACAAACCTTCAATAAAATTTGTATATTATCCTAGCAGCTGAAAATTACACAGTAGTAGTGCCGAACCATAGGTAGCAGAAGTACAGGATGAAACAGACCTCTATTCATTCAGGTAAAGTCACATATGGCCCCTGCCACCACATTCAGAGCACATGATGTTGCCCGTCCCACCACAACCTACAGCAACAAACAATTCATCAAGACATAACTCGGAATAGGGCAAGTTAAAAGATATGATGATGTCTTCCAGATGAGACATACTACAATATCGATGCATAGGTGCTTCGGCGAGCTATCAAATTTAACAAAGTCCGACAGCCAATGCATACATATTTCCAGAATAAGAAAATCTAGTTCGGGTATGCAAAGACAAAAATCAAAGGAGAAACAAAAAACATAACACTCTTACTCAGGCATCGGACTTTGACTATGATCCCTTGGCACTCCATTATGGAATCAACATACAAGCCTGAACCGCTACAGGTGGTGCAGAGTACAGCACCCTTTGCTTGGCAATCAGAACAACAGGCTTGGTCACCTATTTCTTTAGCAGCGACTGATAAGCCAACGGGTTTCTCAATTATCTGTTCTGGAATAGCCTTATCATAACAAAAAAGAGATTCCAGACTACTAATTTGACGCCTGTTCGCTGAACATGAGCTTGCCTGCCAAAATAGCAGTGTAAGCTACTAAGCTCATAGCTACAAAAAATTCAAAAGCCACTACAGTATAATTGAAGTTCACTATAGTGCTCCGCCACAGAGTACTGAATTAGTAAAGAATGTGAGGCTTCAATCAACACCTCCTTTGAAAATTATTGGCATTCAACAACCACGGGCGACTCGTGTTTAGTGACTCTAAGGTACATCGCTACATTTGAAACACAAATATAACTGTAGGCACACAATGGGTCTTATATTCTTCAAGAAACAATATTACCCAATGTCTCAAGGAGCAACAACGAGAAAATGACAACCATTTGGGTCTTGGGGAAATATTAAGCGGCTCAAGTTCGCAACACGTTTATATCGACATTATTGTCTCTAGTTCATAAAAAGAATAGAAGGTTTTTCTCTACGTCAATATCTCACTGGAATCCCCATACATTCCAAACACCCCTTAACGCAGCAAGAACACACATTCTCAAAGAAAGTACCTTAATTTATTATCACAAACCCATCCTCATTTCCAATATAATAGTAACAAACTTTAGATTATCATCTGAAGCAATGGTACATGGGCATTCATATCGTCTTATACACTTACATGCCTCCCATGCTTGGCATTCAACACTCAGTGACCTGCATGACACTTGGAAGCTACATTTCCAGGCACCGGTAAATGGACTTTTCATAAAACAGCAGCCAAGTCTGACGATGTGACACAAACCCGCACATATACTTCTACACAACTAACACAAGTATGAATAACATAGCCTAAACCAGAATCACTAATTTTCCTTGTACTATAACCAAAAGGCTTCTTTGGATAAGGAAGTTGGAGGAAAAGAGAGGGCTGGGAGACGATTTCCTTTGATAGAGTAGCACATTTTAGGAGGATGGATTTGGTGGAGAGGGAAAACGAATCCTTTCTTCTCTCCAACAAGGCAAATTATTTCCGCTTCAATCCCCACTCCCGTTCCTTCCTTCCCCTTCCCCTCCATTAACAAACGGTAAAGCTCTTACCCAAAATACCACCATCCGATCGATAATTATTCAGTTGAAGCAAACAAAGTTCTTATCGAACCACTCAAACACTTTCCTTCTCATTTGGTGTCTACCCCATCTAAATTTCTTATTCGATATCTGATACGATTCTACAATCTCTGAGAGACTACAGTAGATAAAAACAACTGCATCATTGCTCCAAACAACAAAGATACAGTAACACACTGGTCAAGTTATTGCAGCATAAATACGGCTTGCAATTTTTCGGATTTTAAACTTACAATGTCGCTTCAAAGCACGAAACTTTCACGCAATGGGCACTAATTATCAACACCAGCAACTGAAAACCACTCTAAATAATACAATTTCGATTGAGAACAGGCCTTTCCATGATTTGCATCAAACATGATCAAAACCCTAAAATCTCTACAACTCTATTAAATTAGCAAACACTGCATTAATTGAATGAATTGATATGACTAGTAATCGAGAAAACAGAAAGAAAACTAACCCCGTTGTAGCTGCAGCAGGAAACATGTGATTTTTGAAGTGGAAAATTGGGATTAAATCTGATACCATGAACAGCAATGTTTAGCTTATGAGAAGGTAATGAGGCTAGGGTTCGAATTGAAATTGACGAATTTGTTAGAATTGTTTCCATTTTTTTGGATTAATTAAGCTGTGTCGATAAGTTACATTAGGGTTAAGAAAATTGGGGATTTTTTAGGAATTTTGTTTACTGTGGTTGGTAATGGTATACACACATTTTGCCGGGAAATGCAGTTGATCCAATTTCAGCTCCTTGTTTTTAACGAAAAACCGAATTGACCTAATCGATCCTGACCCACCTGAGTGTTTATGGTCGTATGAACCAATATCTCTCGTAAAGTTGTCTATAAGGGTAACAGAGTCGAAAGCACTCGGACCGACCAGAACATGACCCCTTTTTCTTATCGACCCAAAAGTGAACTAGTCCAAACAAACCCAACCAACGATCTTGAGTGACTCGTTTGCCGGTTCTAGCGGGTACAACCGTACAATAATAAGGAAACATTTTGTAGGTTTGTCTTATCAGATTGATTTCACGTGAGTTTGAATTTGATCCTCCTGAAGGTCGAAAAGAGTCTTTGTTATGATAATTCATTCGTTTTTTTAACATTTACTATACGCTGGTATAGTCGTGAATACTTCAAGCCATATGCCCTTTTCCACTTTAACTAGAGATATATAAATACATGTAAAAGTAGGCAATTATTTTAAGACATTTTAGACGGTCAAAATAATGCTATCATGTTGGGTAAGGTTAGAATTGGTCATGGATCGGGGTTTTGGTTGGCCGAGTCGTGCCCTTGGCTAGGCTTGGATACATGTCACGCCAACTTTTCAAGACCTTTTGCTATTTGACGAACCAGGCTGGGAAGAACCTGTCGTGTGATCGGATCAGACCAAGCTAGGTTGCATCCTTGGTTAGGGGATGGTCGGATCGGGCTAACCCGTCTGATTGGCCAGCTCTAGGTATGACTATAGCCACATGAAAACATTCAAGATGACAAAGACATTTATCATTACAGAAAATTTCCATGATATGCTCGAACTATGTCACATTACACGTAGTACCCTGCTTTTAAATTATTTCTGCCATTATCCTCGTATCTTCATCTTGTTTGCATATCCCAAAGCTCTTCAACAACACTTATCATACTAGGCCTTTCCTCCCCTTTGTTTGCAACACATTTCAAAGCAAGCCCACCAAACCTTTGTATTTCAACCATACTACCTTCTTCCAACACCTTCGCATCGACCATCCCTTCTCGTCCCACCTCGGAAACAAACTCGACAACCAGGTCCCTCCCACGCCTCGCCATTTCAAGGGGATCCCTCCCCGTTAACAACTCCAACATCAGAACTCCAAAGCTGTAGACGTCGCACTTTTCTGTCACCTCTCGAGTTTCTTTGTACTCGGGATCAATGTACTCTGGGGTGCCATACACTGGCACCTTCGGACAACCCTTCTTCCCTCGAGTAATACTCACCGAATGAGCCACATTCGCTAGTATCGCGTTGTGTGAGGCGGCATCGATTAGTACACAAAACGACTTCACACCCCTATGAACCACAGGTTTCGACAATGCGTTATGCATATACGAGAGTGCATACGCCACCTCATTCGCTACCTTCACCCGAATCTTCCAATTTAAACGTCTCTCGGCACCCAAATCGCCGTGTAAACATCGATGCAAAAGCATGTATTCTTGACTCCTTGACGCGTACTGACAAACTAACATCGGAACACGAGTCTCAAGATAACAACCATAGATTGTATTCATAGTGTAATGGTGTAACACCGACAAAATCGACATCTCGGTCAAGAAAAGATCGGCTAGTAGTTCAGGGTTGGGGTCGAGTTGTTTTGGAGTTTTGATGAATACTACCCTGTCGTCGAGGGTACCTTTGTAAATGTTCGCCTCAAGAAGACTAGCGAAAATGAGATTAGGATAGTAGTCGTTTGTTGCATTCTTGATTTCTTCTTGAGATAACATCTTAAGATGTGCACCTACTTCTTTGCCATTGCTTAAAGCTACAAGTTTCTCCAACAAAACGCCGCCGTTTTTGATGAAATACTCTTCCTTGCATCCAAATTTCTTAGCTCTTCTCCTTGTTTTCTTCTTTGTTAGAACTTGACCCATCAAGTAATTAATAAGAACACTATAATCTCTTTTATGTCGATCACACAGATCCTATGTATAAAACGGTTCTATATGTGAAATTACATATGATCAAGACTCGAATAAGCTTTCAAAGCCATCTTTGGTGTGTGTCGATCATGATTAATATATACGAGTGTTTATAAATGAGTACATGACGACAACGGACAACTACTACCTACATATGTGACCCTAGCTAGATAAAATCATAAATGAGGAATTACATCATGAAACTATATCGAAAACGAGTAGTCGTTCCTACTTGTACCATTAAACTCTCACATCATTTGTACTCGTGCCTATCGACATTATTTTCAAAATTATCGTTGTACCATCAACGTTTGAAACATTAGGATAATGTTAAGGTATTTATTCTTTAGTCGATATACAATCGCGAAGAATGATATCACTTTATTATTAACCTAGCTAATAATTGAGTAAAACTCTAAGCTATTATTCGACTGGGGATAGATTAGTATGTAATTACTAATACGGGTTATATGTAACGATATTCACCCGTTTTGGAGGATTATTACACAATATTGCACTAAGTAACAACTCATCTTGAATGCATCTCCCGAAGGTCTACGACGATACTTATCATACACGGCCAATCCTCCCCTTTGTTTGCAACACATTTCACAGCGAGACGAGCAAACCTTTGTATCTCGACCATATCACCGTCTTCCAACACGTTGATGTCGATCATCTCTTCGAAACTCTCGTTTCTCTCCACCTTCGAAACAAACTCAACTGCCAAGTCTCGTCCACATCCTGCCATCTCGGAGGGATCCTTCCCCGTTAGCAATTCCAACATAAAAACTCCAAAACTATAGACATCGCATTTCTCTGTCACCTCTTGAGTTTCTATGTACTCGGGATCAATGTACCCCGGAGTCCCACAAACCGGCCAACCATTACAGGTCTTCCCGGGAGTAATTGACACTGAATGTGCTACATTCGCTAACTTAGCATCAAACGATGAGCCAATGACTCGTACACAAAGTGACTTGACATCTCTATGAACCATCGGTTTTGACAAGGCATTATGCATATAAGAAAGCGCATACGCCACCTGAGTCGCTACCTTGAACCGACTCTTCCATCTCAAAACAGTATTTATACCGAATTCACCATGTAGATGTAAAAAAGTTATTGGAAGTGAATTAAGAATTTCATTAACATGAGCACAATATTTATACAGGCTAGAAACCTAATACAGTTAAGGAAAGAGTAAATCAAGTATCTAACTAGAATCCTAGGAATAGGAAAGTTACAGTATTTGGCAATAATACAAAGATTACAAAATATAGTAGATTACAAAGACTAGAAGATATTCCTAAATAATATCTTTAACTAATATCTTCAATACGCTCCCGCAAGTCGGACGTTCCAAAGGAAAGGCCGAGCTTGAGTAATAACGAGTAAAACCGTGCCTTAGGAAGAGGTTTGGTTAGCGCATCTGCAAGTTCGTCGTTAGTGGATATGTGTTGAACACGTAGTGTCCCATTTTGAACATGTTCTCGAACAAAATAGAACGCAAGAGCTACATGTTTCATTCGTGAGTGAAAAACTGGATTTGCTGCATAATGAGTAGCTGTAACACCCCGTTATTTTCCGAGTCAATTATAAAGTGTTACTGGTCTATTTTATTTGAATCAGGTTATTAAGTCGGGACAAATATTGTCGATGTCATTATAAAATTTAAGTATTTTGGACTTTCTTTTATTTAATCGATTTTGGTTTTGAAAAGATTTGGGTTTTAATTATTAACCGATTTGGTTTCGGGTTGGACTAGTCAAACAAAAAAAAAAAAAAAAAAAAAAAAAACTATCAATCTTTATAAACCCCACGCCCTTTCTTCTCTCCAATTCATCTAATTCATTCACCCTCCTTTTCCTTTGTTTTCCTTCCTGCCGCAAGTGCATCTTCCATCTTCCTCTGTTTCCTGATTTCAATTCCCAACTGTTCCTCCACCGGCGTAAATCGGGTCTTAATCCTTTGCTTGCAATTGTTCGTCTTGACTTCCTTTTTCAACAAATATCGTAAGTACTCTACTTAATTAACGTCCGTCTTTTATAAATTGTCTTATAGTTTTAAAATCAATTCTTTAAGAATTTCTCTGTCATGGATTAACAGTAATGTGAGTAATTAGTATTGGATAGGTTGTTGGATGTGATTTTATAATGGGTCGGAGTTAAGGGATATTGTGTCAAACAATTTGTTTATAGGTGTTGGTATCGAATTATTTGGACGGGATTATTTGGCTCGTGGAGTAGTAATTAGCATGTTGGGTCAATTTATTTAGGCGTGAGCAGGGGAAGATAGAAGTGCAGGTGTGGATTTTTATTGATGATGCAATGATAGGCACTGATGATACAGGCGATAGGAATTAATGGCAGTATAATGAAGTGAAATTGTTGGGCGTGTATTGTTGTTAATGATTTTTGGTCGTGAATTAATGAGGCAGTGATGATTTTTGGTCGTTTTCTCGATTACTTGGGGTTTAATTTATTTATCGGGGTATCCGATTTTTGGTCAAGTAATTTGGATCGAGTGATATTTTACATTATCGAGTGAGTAAGTAGTTAGTGTTTTGAGGTTGAGTGGTTTCGGTAGTATAGATGGGTATTATATAAGTTGGACCGTTTTAATGTTAATTAGTTATTGAATTATATTTATATTATTTGTAGCTTGTGGATTCGAGGAGAAAGAGTTCTTGGATTAATAATAGCTAAGTTTTGTCCGTCTTGAGAGGTAAGGACGTTTTACCCTTCTCACTTTTAAGTAAAGAGCATGTTCGGATCAAAATATATTTTTATAACGGTTTCTTGGATTATTTCGTTGATCGTAAATATTTTCATAATACTCGTAATGTTTGGATATTGAACTTTGTGACACGACTCACATATTGGTACTATCTTGGTAAAATTTTTAGTAACTTATAACAGACTCTGGGAGTTCTGTTGGTCTAGACGGTTTTAAGGTGCGTCTAAGACGTTCCTGGGACTTTGTCCCGAAACTATTTTTGAGTGAGGTTTGTCCGGCCCTCACTTGCTAGGGAGTTAGACTTTCTCCTTTGGCAGTTTCATCCTACTGGCTGTCCAAATGTGAGAGGTGCGCACTATTATGAGTCTGGCTAAGCACAGGTGGTTACCTCTAGACCGTGCAAGGGTAGGACCTTGGCACACAGGTTGCGAAAAAAATATATTTTTGGGTTGGTTTGATTTTGACTATTATTTTTATGGTATTCTGGTATTTAAACGATGATTTTATTTCTGATCTCAGTTTGTTATTATTATTATTATTATTTTGATTATTATTATTATTATTATTATTATTATTATTATTATTATTATTATTATTATTATTATTATTATTTCACGAATTATTACATTATTATACTTTTACTCAGCTTTGCTGACGTCCTTTTGTTTTGGGTCGTTCCCCCGCTGGAACATGTACCTATTTGTGTTTTTGGGTACAGCTGATAGGTACACTTGATTTGCTGCATGGGTGCATTCTGGTATCGGGTTATGCTGAGCGAGGAAGGACTTTTATTATTTAACTTGACTCCAAACTATTTATATTGGATTTATTATTATTGGTTTGCTATTGTTTTAAACCGTTTTGGATTTTGTAAGACTTAAGACTTCCGCTGCAACGTTTCCATTTTATTAGTTATCAAATTTCTATTTTTGTTCATCTATTATTTTTCCTTTTCCTTGCACTTGGCTCGGTAAGCTAAGTGTGGAGTAACAGCTTTGAGTTTTCCGTTTTGGTTTATTATTTTGGGTTGCGAAAATTTAGGGCTGTTACAGTTGGTATCAGAGCAATAGGCTTTCCAAAATGTTTTGCAAAATTTGAAATGGTTTAAAAAAAAAAAAAAAAAACTTTTACCGTTATGAAAAAAAAAAAAAAAAAAAAAACAGAGAGTTGGGTGGTTTGGGTGCATTGCATACGCATGATTTATATATTCATATTTGTATATATATATATGATAATATTTTCTGTTATTACCCTTACCTGAACTGTGAATGCTACTTATGTTATTATTTGTGATATTATTAGTGATAGGACGATTTTATGTCAATATTTAATAGAATCTTGTTTATATATATATAGTAACCATGCCTCCACGAAGGGAAAATGAAAACAACAATATTGATATGGCTGCTATGGTGACGCAACTTATAGCTCAAAACACAGTTCTTGTCGAAGCTGTGCAACAAATGACTACGGTTGCGCGGAATATGAATGAGAGGGTTGAAAATGAAAATGATCCTACACCTACTGTCGCTGGGATGTCTGAAGCGGTACAGAAGAAGAGGCCGCCATCTTTTACTGGGAAAGGGGATCCTACTGAGCTAGATAACTGGATTAGGGAGATGGAGAAAATTTTCTTGGTTGTTGGGTGCCCGCACGAGTTTCAGGCTAGGATCGCTGTTTTCTATTTGAAGGAGGAAGCAGATATCTGGTGGCAGACTGTGAAAGATGATTTCATGAAACCTAAGAGGGTGAGAGATGCTAATGGTACCGTCGTACTTCATGATAAAGACTGGGATGACCTTAAAGATTTGCTCGAGGAAGAATTTTTCCCCGATCATGTGAAGAATCAAAAATTGGCTGAATTTGGGGATCTAAAGCAGACAGATGAGATGAGTGTGAAGGATTTTTACAACAAATTCATTGAACTCAGCAGATTCGCTACGGAGTTGGTGCCAACTGAGCGAATTAAAGCGGCAAGGTTTGAGGACAAGTTAAATTGGAAGATTAAGGGTAGGTTTGCTGGGGAGACCTTCACTTCATTGAGGGATATTTATGCTAGAGCTGTGAACATTGAGAGGAGTAACCAGAAAATGGAGGCTGAGTTGGGAACTGGTGGGACTAGAAAGAGGGAGTATCAGGGGAGTCAATCTGACACCGCGGCTAAGAGAGGAAATTTCCACAATAATAACAACCCTCAGAATAAGTCTCGATCTTTTGGCGGGAATGTGAAAGAAGAATGGAATAACGGGAATGGTAAGAGTCAGGGGACAGAGCAAGTTTTTACCAGACACTATTACTGCAAGATATGCAAGGGAGATCACCCAGGAGTTGACTGTCAGGGAAATAGAGTGACATGCCACTAGTGTGGAAAATTAGGACACCGTGAGTTTGAATGTACTAATAAGAAGGCAGGAAGACCCCGTAGTGCTCAATCTGCCAGTGTGAGTGTGAATCAGGGTAACCGATTTCAGGGTCAGGGAAGAACTCAGAGTTATGGTGGGTCTGCATCTAACAACACTTATAAGAACCCAACTCCGACTCAGGGCAACACTACAGCAGCTAGTAAGCCCGCAGGACAAGTGAATGGGGCACAGGGTACTAAGAAGCCCACTGGGAAGCTCTATGTCATGAATAGAGAAGAAGCAGAAAATACAGACATCGTTTCGGGTAACTTTCTTGTGAATTCTATTTCAGCTCATGTTCTGTTTGATTCTGGTGCATCTCACTCTTTTATTTCAACTAAGTTCGTGGATAAAATGAATGTTGAATCTAGTGAAATTGTGGACTATGATTTTGCTATGCCATCTGGAGACTTAGTGAACTGTAAAAGAATTTTTAAGGATGTGTCTGTGTTTATTGGTGATCATGATTTTAAGGCAAACCTGATAGAATTTCCGTTACCTCACTTTGATGTGATTTTGGGGATGGATTGGCTCGGTTCTCATCGGGCTAATATTGATTGTGCACAGAGTAAAGTTTCCTTGAGAGGGCCTAAAAACGTGAGAGTATCTTATAGAGGTCATGTAAAGGGTCCTAGAGTGAAACTTATTTCTGCTATGAAAGTGAAAAAGCATTTATCTAGAGGAGCTGAGTTGATTTTGTGTCATGTAAAAGATTTAAGGGTTGAATATCCTGACTTGAGTGAAGTCCCAGTAGTGAGTGAGTTTGTTGATGTGTTTCCTGAGGAAATACCTGGAATGCCTCCTGCTAGAGAAGTTGAGTTTAAAATCGATTTAGTGCCAGGAACGGGTCCAATTGCTAAATCACCTTACCGAATGGCACCATTAGAAATGCAAGAGCTTAAGAAACAATTAGATGAGTTGATGGAGAAAGGGTATATTAGGCCTAGTGTGTCGCCTTGGGGTGCCCCTGTTTTATTTGTGAAGAAGAAGGATGGAACTTTGAGGTTGTGTATTGATTATCGGGAATTGAACCAAGTTACTATCAAGAATAGGTATCCTTTACCTAGGATTGATGATTTGTTTGACCAGTTGAAGGGAGCTTCTGTTTTCTCTAAAATAGACTTGCGATCTGGGTACCATCAATTGAAGATAGCACCTGAGGATGTCCCTAAGACTGCATTTTCCACTAGATATGGCCATTATGAATTTACTGTGATGCCTTTTGGGTTGACTAATGCACCTGCTGTATTTATGGACTTGATGAATCGAACTTTTAGGACTTACCCAGATAAGTTTGTTGTGGTGTTCATTGATGACATACTTATTTATTCGAGGAGTGAGGATGAGCATGAGGAACATTTACGTATTGTTCTGGGTACCTTGAGAGAGAAGCAGTTGTATGCCAAATTTTCTAAATGTGAGTTCTGGTTGGATCAAGTAGCTTTTCTGGGGCATATTATATCTAAGGATGGGGTATCAGTAGATCCTGCTAAGATTAAAGCTGTTAAGGAGTGGCCTAGACCGAAATCTGTGACTGAAATTCGTAGCTTTTTGGGTTTAGCTGGTTACTATAGGAGATTTGTGAAGGATTTTTCTAAAATAGCTAGACCAATGACTACACTGATGAGGAAAGCCACAAAATTTCATTGGGATGAGGGATGTGAGGAGTCGTTTCAGATTTTGAAGGAGAAGTTGACCACTGCTCCGGTGTTAGCCTTACCGGATGGAAATGAAGCTTATGAAGTTTATACTGATGCATCTAAGAATGGGTTAGGTTGTGTTCTTATGCAGAATAGGAGAGTGATTGCCTATGCTTCTAGGCAGTTGAAACCTTATGAAGAAAATTATCCCACTCATGATTTAGAATTAGCAGCCGTAGTCTTTGCCTTGAAGATTTGGAGACATTATCTATTTGGTGTACCCTTTAAGGTTTTCTCTGATCACAAAAGCTTAAAATATATATTCACTCAAAAGGAGCTTAATATGAGACAGAGGAGGTGGTTAGAGTTGATTAAGGACTACGAGGTCGAGATCCAATATCATGAAGGAAAGGCTAATGTGGTGGCCGATGCTTTAAGTAGAAAATCTCTCCATACGATACAGTTAGTGATGACCCGTGATCAGCTGAGGGAAGAGTTTGTGAACTTTGCGATCCAAATGGCGAAGCCAGGAACCCCGTCTAATGTGTTATCTGTCGAGAGTGATTTGATAGGGGAGATTAGAGAATTGCAGGTTGGTGATAAGTATTTGCAGGATAAGTTAGTGAATGAGCCTACTTTGTTCCGGCGCGATGAGAGTGGATTGATTAAGGTTCATGATAGAGTTTGTGTGCCTAACGACTGGGAGATAAAGAAAAGAATAATGACTGAGGCACATGCAACACCGTATTCTGTTCACCCCGGGGGTGATAAAATGTATGCAGACTTGAAATTAGCATTTTGGTGGTCCAGTATGAAGAAACATATTGCAGATTTCGTGTCTCGGTGCTTGATATGTCAGAAGGTTAAGAGTGAACATAGGAGACCCCAGGGGAAGTTACAACCGTTAGAGGTTCCCGAGTGGAAGTGGAGTTCAATCTCCATGGATTTTGTAGCTGGTTTGCCGAGGTCACAGAAAGGTAATAATATGATTTGGGTGATAATTGATAGGCTGACTAAGTGTGCACATTTTATTCCGATGAAAGATACCTGGAAGAAGAAGCAGCTTGCTGATGCTTATGTACATCATGTGGTAAGACTTCATGGAGTTCCTAAGGATATTGTGTCAGATAGGGATGCTAGATTTGTTTCAATATTTTGGGAGAAACTTCAGACAGCTTTGGGAACCAAACTTAATATGAGCACAGCATTTCATCCAGCTACCGATGGGCAGACTGAAAGAACAAATCAAATACTTGAGGACATGTTACGAGCCTGTATCTTATAATTTCAGGGAGGCTGGGAGGATAAGTTAGATCTGATTGAGTTCTCTAATAATAACAGTTATCAGGCTACAATTCAGATGGCACCATTCGAGGCATTGTACGGACGCAAGTGTAGGAGTCCGGTATGTTGGGGTGATATTAGTGAGCATGTGATTCTAGGGCCTCAGATGATCACTGAAATGGTTGAGAGTGTTAGGATTATACAGGACAGGATGAAGGCAGCTCAAGACCGTCAGAAGAGCTATGCTGATAAGACTCGTAGGCACGTGGAATTTGAGGTTGGTGACAAAGTTCTTTTGCGTGTCTCGCCTACTAAAGGAGTAATGCGGTTCGGTAAGAAGGGCAAATTGAGCCCAAAATTTATTGGTCCGTATGAAATTTTGGAGCGTATTGGCGAGGTGGCTTATCGACTTGATTTACCAGCTGATCTAGAGCGAGTGCAAATGTATTCCATGTTTCCCAGCTAAGGAAATACATTAGTGATCCATCACATGTGTTAGACCCGGAGACTATTGAGCTTGATGAGACCATGACTTACGAGGAGACTCCTGTTCAGATTTTGGATAGTAAGGTGCGTAAAACCCGTAGAACTGAGACAAGAATGGTCAAAGTTTTGTGGAATAATAACAATGTGGAGGAGGCTACTTGGGAAGTTGAGTCAGCCATGAAGGAAAAATACCCTCATCTTTTTGCCTAAGGTAAATTTTCGTGCTTCGTGGACGAAGCTTTATTTTAAGGGGGATAGAAACTATGCATGACTACTTTATTTACTACTTTATTTTTGTTGGATTAACCTTGTTGTGTGATTTCATGTTATTATTGCTTGTTGGTTACAAATATGAACCTATTGGTTGTTGTTGGTTATTGTTGGATTGGTTTTTCCATTGGTTATTTTTGTTTATGATTTGATATTGGTTTTGATAATTCTTGAAATAATTGTTTATTTATATTGGTGGTTTACTTGTGAAATTTCAAAACTTTGAAAAAAAATATTTAATTATTATTTACCCGGCATGCTCTTAGCCTTCTAAGTGACATTTTTGAGGATTGGGAGAATTTTATAAGTTAGAACTCTAGCATTATTTTGTGTTGTTTTGATGGAGTTTGGATATATATAGAGTAAAGGGTTTATTTTGGATATATATGAGGAACTTTGGCGAATTTTGGATTTATGGAGTGAGTAATCATTTTTGGGATACATATGAGTAACGTGAGACCTTGTTTTGAGTATTCGTTTAAACTTCGAGGACGAAGTTTTGTTTTAAGGAGGGAAGTCTGTAACACCCCGTTATTTTTCGAGTCAATTATAAAGTGTTACTGGTCTATTTTATTTGAATCGGGTTATTAAGTCGGGACAAATATTGTCGATGTCATTATAAAATTTAAGTATTTTGGACTTTCTTTTATTTAATCGATTTTGGTTTTGAAAAGATTTGGGTTTTAATTATTAACCTATTTGGTTTCGGGTTGGACTAGTCAAAAAAAAAAAAAAAAAACTATCAATCTTTATAAACCCCACGCCCTTTCTTCTCTCCAATTCATCTAATTCATTCACCCTCCTTTTCCTTTGTTTTCCTTCCTGCCGCAAGTGCATCTTCCATCTTCCTCTGTTTCCTGATTTCAATTCCCAACTGTTCCTCCACCGGCGTAAATCGGGTCTTAATCCTTTGCTTGCAATTGTTCGTCTTGACTTCCTTTTTCAACAAATATCGTAAGTACTCTACTTAATTAACGTCCGTCTTTTATAAATTGTCTTATAGTTTTAAAATCAATTCTTTAAGAATTTCTCTGTCATGGATTAACAGTAATGTGAGTAATTAGTATTGGATAGGTTGTTGGATGTGATTTTATAATGGGTCGGAGTTAAGGGATATTGTGTCAAACAATTTGTTTATAGGTGTTGGTATCGAATTATTTGGACGGGATTATTTGGCTCGTGGAGTAGTAATTAGCATGTTGGGTCAATTTATTTAGGCGTGAGCAGGGGAAGATAGAAGTGCAGGTGTGGATTTTTATTGATGATGCAATGATAGGCACTGATGATACAGGCGATAGGAATTAATGGCAGTATAATGAAGTGAAATTGTTGGGCGTGTATTGTTGTTAATGATTTTTGGTCGTGAATTAATGAGGCAGTGATGATTTTTGGTCGTTTTCTCGATTACTTGGGGTTTAATTTATTTATCGGGGTATCCGATTTTTGGTCAAGTAATTTGAATCGAGTGATATTTTACATTATCGAGTGAGTAAGTAGTTAGTGTTTTGAGGTTGAGTGGTTTCGGTAGTATAGATGGGTATTATATAAGTTGGACCGTTTTAATGTTAATTAGTTATTGAATTATATTTATATTATTTGTAGCTTGTGGATTCGAGGAAAAAGAGTTCTTGGATTAATAATAGCTAAGTTTTGTCCGTCTTGAGAGGTAAGGACGTTTTACCCTTCTCACTTTTAAGTAAAGAGCATGTTCGGATCAAAATATATTTTTATAACGGTTTCTTGGATTATTTCGTTGATCGTAAATATTTTCATAATACTCGTAATGTTTGGATATTGAACTTTGTGACACGACTCACATATTGGTACTATCTTGGTAAAATTTTTAGTAACTTATAACAGACTCTGGGAGTTCTGTTGGTCTAGACGGTTTTAAGGTGCGTCTAAGACGTTCCTGGGACTTTGTCCCGAAACTATTTTTGAGTGAGGTTTGTCCGGCCCTCACTTGCTAGGGAGTTAGACTTTCTCCTTTGGCAGTTTCATCCTACTGGCTGTCCAAATGTGAGAGGTGCGCACTATTATGAGTCTGGCTAAGCACAGGTGGTTACCTCTAGACCGTGCAAGGGTAGGACCTTGGCACACAGGTTGCGAAAAAAATATATTTTTGGGTTGGTTTGATTTTGACTATTATTTTTATGGTATTCTGGTATTTAAACGATGATTTTATTTCTGATCTCAGTTTGTTAATATTATTATTATTTTGATTATTATTATTATTATTATTATTATTATTATTATTATTATTATTATTATTATTTCACGAATTATTACATTATTATACTTTTACTCAGCTTTGCTGACGTCCTTTTGTTTTGGGTCGTTCCCCCGCTGGAACCTGTACCTATTTGTGTTTTTGGGTACAGCTGATAGGTACACTTGATTTGCTGCATGGGTGCATTCTGGTATCGGGTTATGCTGAGCGAGGAAGGACTTTTATTATTTAACTTGACTCCAAACTATTTATATTGGATTTATTATTATTGGTTTGCTATTGTTTTAAACCGTTTTGGATTTTGTAAGACTTAAGACTTCCGCTGCAACGTTTCCATTTTATTAGTTATCAAATTTCTATTTTTGTTCATCTATTATTTTTCCTTTTCCTTGCACTTGGCTCGGTAAGCTAAGTGTGGAGTAACAGCTTTGAGTTTTCCGTTTTGGTTTATTATTTTGGGTTGCGAAAATTTAGGGCTGTTACAGTAGCACCAAGATTATCATAGTAGATTATTGGAGGAGACTTAATGGTGAAGCAAAGTTCGGAGAGAAGAGAGCGGAGCCAAATCAGTTCGGTTGTGGTTGAAGCCACTGCCCGAAATTCAGCTTCCGTAGTAGATAGCGCTAGTGCTCGTTGTTTCCGAGAAGACCAAGCAATTGGGTTCCGGCCAAGGTAGATAATAAATCCGGTAGTAGAAATATATTTGTTGCCATCACTTGCCCAATCTGCATCACAAAAAGCATGAAGAGAAAGAGGAGTATCGCGAAATAAATTAATACCAACCGTTAGAGTGCCTTTTAGGTAACGAAGCATTCGCTTCAAGGCTAACCAATGAGACTCTTGAGGATCCTGCAAAAACTGTGCAAGGTTGTTGACACCAAAAGCGATATCGGGACGAGTGAGGGAAAGATATAAGAGGCTACCAACAATAGCGCGGTAGTCGGTGGGATTGGGAATGGGTTTGCCCGTAGTAGCCTTGAGTGGCGGGTAGGCGACGATGGGGGTGGAGGTAGGTTTACAGTCAAGCATGTTGTAACGGGAGAGAATGTCATAGGTATATTTAGTTTGTGTGAGAGCTAAACCTGTTTTAGTAGGGGTAACCTCAACACCAAGAAAATACGATGGAAAACCAAGATCTTTAAGAGAAAAACGACGAGAAAAAGAATCGAAGAAGGATTGAAGTTCCTTCGTCGGTGGACCGGTGACAATAATGTCATCAACATAAACAAGAAGAAAAATAGGATTAGTCATAACTTTGTGAATAAAAAGGGAGGGATCAGAAATTGATTGTTTAAAACCATAAGAAAGTAAAAAAGATTTGAGTTCATTGTACCAAGCCCTAGGAGCTTGTTTGAGACCATAAATGGCTTTAGATAATTTGCAAACAAAAGAGGGAGAATTTGCATTAATAAAACCAGGAGGTTCATTGTACCAAGCCCTAGGAGCTTGTTTGAGACCATAAATGGCTTTAGATAATTTGCAAACAAAAGAGGGAGAATTCGCATTAATAAAACCAGGAGGTTGAGACATAAAAACAGTTTCAGTAAGAGTACCTTGAAGAAAAGCATTGTTGATATCAAGTTGTCGCAGAGACCAACCACGGGAGAGAGCAAGTGCTAAGACGAGACGAACTGTTACCGGCTTAACAACAGGACTAAAAGTTTCAGAGTAATCTACTCCGGGACGTTGAAGAAAACCTTTAGCAACTAATCGTGCTTTATATTTTTGAATTGAGTTGTCGGGATTATATTTAATAAGAAAAACCCATTTGCAACCAATTACATTGTAGGAGGGGTTAGGAGGAACAAGTTCCCATGTGTTATTTTTAACTAAGGCTTGGTATTCATCTACCATGGTTGAGTGCCAATTGGGGTCAGCTAGGGCAGACTTGACCGTAGTAGGAGGGAGAGAAGGAGACACGACGGAGGCTAGAGAGGCATACTTAGGGTTAGGGACTCTAATATTGTGCATAGCACGAGTCACAGGACGGTTCGAGGGAGGAGGGGTAGGTGTGAGTGAATCGCTATAGGGAACCGAGGAAGGGGAAGACTCGGGCGAGGAGACCGAGGAGGGAGAAGGCGAGGAAGAAGCAGCGGAAGAGGGTGAAGAGGCAGCGGAAGACGGAGGGGAGGGTGGGACAACGGGAGGGGTCCGGGGAGGGCGGGTCCTGCGCGTGTAGACACGCAGGGGGGTAGTCGGGTCGGGCTGATTCGGGACCGGGTCGGGATGCGGAACCGGGTCGGGCTGATTCGGGACCGGGTCGGGCTGACTTGGGGTGGGGACTATCATGAAAAGTGGGTCCGATAGCCATTGAGATGGGGTGACTGGGGAAGAGGCGGCGGGTAGGAGGGAAGGGAAGGGAAAGACCGACTCACAAAATTTAACATGTCGAGAAGTATATATTTTATTTGACACGGGCTCTAAACAGTAATAAGCACTTTGAGTGGAGGAATAACCAACAAAGATACATGGTTTAGAACGTGGGTCAAGTTTGTGAGACGCATAAGGACGTAACCAAGGATAACAAAGACAACCAAAACTACGAAGTTTATTATAATTTGGAATAGTACCAAACAACCTAAGAAAAGGAGAGTCATTGTGAAGGACGGGTGTGGGCATGCGATTTATTAAGTAGACCGCTGTGACAAAAGCATACGACCAATATGTGGTAGGTATGTTAGCATGGGTGAGGAGAGAGAGACCAGTTTCGACAATATGACGATGACGTCTCTCAGAGATACCATTGTGTTCGGGGGTGTGGGGAGGGGAGGTGAGATGGGTTATACCATCGGAGTTGACGGAGGGGGTGAGTTTTAAATATTCACCCCCGTTGTCGGAAAAGATTTGAACTATGGGTCGATTAAAAAAAAAATCGACTAAGGCACGAAAACGATTAAAAACTGAGAATGTGTCAGATTTACGTTTTAAGGGATATAACCAAGTGTATCTAGTAAAGTGATCTACAAAAACGACATAATATTTAAAATTATCAACGGAGTAAAGAGGAGATGTCCATACATCCGAGAAAACTAATTCTAGAGGGTGAGAGGAGGATAGAGAAGAAGTGGAAAAAGGAAGTTTATGACTTTTATTAATATTGCAAGCATTACACGGGTTGGACAAGGCCGGTGTAGTTTTTATTTTAGCTAAATTAGTAATAGAACTAAGTATAGATAAGGATGGATGACCAAGTTTGTGATGCCACGGATCCGGAGAGATGATGGTGGTGTATGCCGAGATGGGAGAGGAGATCGGGTCACGTGACGGAGTCCATATATATAAGCCGGATTTAAGCTGTCCCGTTAGCAGCACCTGTCCCGTTAGTCGGTCCTGCAAAACACTGATACCATGTAAAAAAGTTATTGGAAGTGAATTAAGAATTTCATTAACATGAGCACAATATTTATACAGGCTAGAAACCTAATACAGTTAAGGAAAGAGTAAATCTAGTATCTAACTAGAATCCTAGGAATAGGAAAGTTACAGTATTTGGCAATAATACAAAGATTACAAAATATAGTAGATTACAAAGACTAGAAGATATTCCTAAATAATATCTTTAACTAATATCTTCAATAGTAGATACCGATGTAACACCGTACATTCTTCCCCCCTAGGCGCGTACTGATAAACTATCATCGGTATATACGTCTCAAGGCAGCAACCGTAGGCCTGGTTCATATTTTCGTGGTGTAACACCATCAAAATCGACAGCTCCGTCAAGAAAAGGTCGGCAAGTTGAGGATTTGGGCCGAGTTTTTTCGGGGTTTTGATGAGTAGTACCCTGTCATCGAGGGTACACTTGTAGACATTGGCCTTGACAAGACGAGCTACAATGAGGTCAGGATCATAGTTGTTCGTAGCCTTCTCGATTTCTTCTTGAGATAAGATCTTCACATGCCCTTTTGGATTTTGGCCCTTGCTTAGAGCAAAGTGTTTTTCCAACAAAACGCCACCGTTTTTGACGAAATACTCCTCCTTGGACTCAAACTTCTGAAATTTCTTAACTCGGTTCTTTGTTGGAAATTGACCCATCAAAGAAAAAACAAGGGATTTTCACCAAAACACAACTCATAGAGAAAAGGTTTCTTGTAAATCCGACCCTTGCGATAAAACGGTTTTATATGTCGAATCACACTCGATTATCCTCCGTATCATTCACGAAATATAAACCCGTCATGGATACAAGACTTTATGATTGATGAATATGTGACAACTACCTACTTATTTGACTCTAAGACAAATTCATTGATGAGCAATTGCATCATGCAACTATATATCGAAAAGGAGTCGTTTGTATTTGTATCTGTACTTGTCGACATCATTTTTCATAGTACTATTATTACTTCTCGGCGCTCATTGGTCATTATAGAGGAATCCGAACTCAAGTTAGGAGTACAGCCAGCCCTCGTGACTTTACCAGCTAATTAATGAAATTAAGCGTCATTCTAGACACGAAACTCATCTTGATTGCATCTCCCAAAGCTCTTCGACAACATTTACCATACTTGGTCGTTCTTTGCCTTTACTTGACACACATTTCAAAGCAAGTTGAGCAAACCTTTGTATCTCAACCATATCATCACCACCACCGTCTTCCAACACATTGATGTCGATCATCTCTTCGAAACTCTCGTTTCTCTCCAACTTCGAAACAAATTCAACTACCAAGTCTCTTCCACATCTAGCCATCTCGAAGGGATCCTTCCCCGTCAACAATTCCAACATCACAACTCCAAAGCTGTAGACGTCACACTTCTCCGTCACCTCCAGAGTTACAATGTACTCGGGATCAATATACCCCGGATTCCCACAAACCGGGAACCTCTGATTGTTTTTCCCGGGAGTAATCGACACTGAGTGAGCCACATTCGCTAATTTAACATTCAACGAGGAATCGAGTAGTATACACCCCGACTTGACATCTCTATGAACTGTTAGATTTAATGCTTCAAAAGAAGCTCATTTAAGTGACATTAACTATCCCACATGGATCATTTATGACTACTAAAACATGTTCATATATGACTCTCTTTAATGCTCTACTAGATGTGTACAAGAGAGGACTATGTACACCACACATGCGCGCGCGCGCGCCGAGCCGAGTCGAGACGGGCTCGGGCTCTGGTAGAGCGCCTGCGGCCGGATTATTGTTTTTTCCAGAAGCATCCTTTTCAAACTCAGTCAGTCTTCTGTCTTTTCCGAGACTGATTACTGTACTGATTGTGCAAGTTTCCAGTGTGCATTTACTGTGGCACATTGAAATCTTACACTTGCCACACTATATATTCTGCTCTCCCTTTTCACTTCAGTCACACAATCAGCTCACACATTCTTTCTCATACTTCATACTTCTTATACATCTCTCTGTTCCGGTTAAGTTGTTGGCAAACGTTCTTGGCTGTATTCAACCGTGCTTCACCTACACTGAAGTTACGGAATAGTTGTGGAATCCTGGGAGTTGGGTGCCATTGAGGCCGTGTGTAGTAGACGGGGCATAAATCAACTTTAGGACAGTGACGTTCTAGTCGCGACACAGCTTCTGTTCTTCGTTTCAGATAAGATCTAACCCTTCTTTTTCTCTGCTTCTACTACTACCGTAATAACAATCTAAAGTTGATTTATTTCGTTACATCATCATGGTTGGTAGTCCTGTTAATGTTGTTTTCTCTCCTCCTCCTCCTCCTCCTCCTCCTGTTGTCACTTCCGTTCCTGCTTCTGTTGTTCATAACCCTTTTATACCCGACATGTCCAGATTAGAACTTTTTGATGGAAAAAATTACCGTATGTGGTCGGATAAGATGGAATTTTTTCTAACTCAATTAGGGGTCGTTTATACACTTACTGAATCTGAGGCTCCAGAAAATTCGGGTAGAGATTATGGAACGGATAATATCACTTGTAGGGGAATGTTATTGCATTATATGACTTCTTCATTCTACTTGATTTACAGTAAGTTTAAGAAGGCTACTGAAATTTGGGATGCTCTCAAAACCAAGTATGGTTCTGATGATTATGGAACGAAAAAGTATGCTTGCAGTCGTTGGTTAAACTTCAAGCTAGTCGATGAGAAACCCATTTTAGATCAAGTCCATGAGTACGAAAATCTATGTGCAGAGGTAATGGCAGAAGGTATGAAAATTTGTGAGGTTTTTCAGGCTAATTGTCTATTAGATAAACTTCCGGTTTCTTGGGAAAATTATGTTCGTAGTATGAAACACAAACAAAAGGATTTTACCCTTTTAGAACTAGTGTCTCATATAAAGATTGAGGAACAAAACCGTATACAGACTTTGGGTAAACAAGTCGAACACTCATCTTCTATGGCTAACCTGACCGAGTCTAAGAACCATTACAAGGGGCAAAAGCGGGGTAACAAATCTTCTAATCAAGTTCATGGGACTAGAAACCAGAATACCTTCAAACGGGATGGCAAGGGGGATACTAAAGGTGAAGGTAAACGGGAATTTAAGGGAAATTGTTTTACATGTGGTAAATCGGGTCACTCTTCTAGATTTTGTCCCGATGGCTTTTCTCCCGCTGGTAAAAGGAACCCCAATAAATCTCATGTTAATCTTACTGAACAAGATGACGATATAATTGCTGCTGTTGTGTCAGAAGTTAATTTAGTAAGCAATTTTTCGGAATGGGTTGTTGATACTGGCGCTACAAGGCACATTTGCTCCAATCGGGATGTTTTCACGGATTACTCTCAAGTACCAAGTGGGGAATGCGTATTTATGGGAAACTCTAGCACCGTGAAGGTACTTGGTAAAGGGAAAGTCATTTTGAAGCTCACTTCCGGTAAGACTCTTGAACTTAATAACGTGCTACATGTTCCTGATATACGAAGAAATCTTATCTCTGGAGCTTTATTAAACAAAGCAGGTATCAAATTAGCTTTCGAATCTGATAAACTTGTGCTTACTAGAAATGGAAATTTTGTTGGTAAAGGTTTTTGTAATTGTGGATTATTTGTATTAGACATAGAAGTTATTAATAAAGATTCATCCTCTTCTGTTTACATTGCTGAGTCTGTTTCCTTGTGGCATGCTAGATTAATTAGGACATCTGAATGTGACCTCCATTAAGAACATGAAAAAGCATGACCTTATTCCTGACTTTAGCGACACAAATTTTGATAAGTGTGAAATATGTGTCGAAGCTAAGCATGCTAAAACACCCTTTAATAAATGTGTGGAACGTTCTACTACGCTTCTTGAGCTAATTCACTCAGACTTAGCTGACTTTAAGAACACCACAAGTAGGGGTGGGAAACATTATTATATCACTTTTGTGGATGATTTTTCTCGCTACACTAGGGTCTATTTATTAACAACCAAAGATGAGGCTGAAGACAAGTTCATAGAGTTTAAAGCCGAGGTTGAAAATCAATTAGACCTTAAAATAAAACGAGTAAGATCTTACCGGGGAGGTGAATACGACGGTAATCCACTTAGTGACTATTGTAAGACCCATGGTATTATACATGAAAGAACTGCCCCCTATTCACCCCAACAAAACGGTGTTGCCGAACGCAAAAACCGATCACTAAAGAATATGATGAATGCAATGTTGTTGAGTTCTGGAATGCCAACTAATATGTGGGGTGAAGCAGTTCTTTATGCATGTCATGTTCTGAATCGTGTACCTCATAAGAAAACAGGTAGGACTCCTTATGAGCTGTGGAAAGGTTACAAGCCCAATCTCAAATACTTCAAAGTGTGAGGGTGCCTGGCGAAGATCGGGATACCAACGTTTCAAAGAAGCAAAATTGGACCGAAAACCATAGACGGAATCTACATCGGGCATGCCATGAATAGTGCCACTTACCGCTTCATTCTTAAAGATTCGTCCGGTTTCGGGGCCATAAAAGAATCTAGAGATGCAGAATTTTTTGAGCATATTTTTCCTATGAAAACTAACTCTTTGGCTCCTGTTGTTGCAGCGCGTCCCCCTACTCCTGCGGTGGTTCCCGAGGAACCGCGAAGAAGCAAACGATCCAGGACCGAAACCAGTTTTGGTCCAGATTTCGTGACCGCTTTCCTTGCCGAAACGAGTTTAGTTGATGAGTATGTTGTAAATGTTTTTATGCTCGAAACAGATCCTAGAACTTACAAAGAGGCTATGAGCTCCATTGATTCCACTTTTTGGCTTCAAGCCATTAATAGTGAAATAAAGTCTATTATGAGTAATAATACTTGGGTGTTAACAGATTTACCTAGGGGTTGTAAACCCCTAAGTAATAAGTGGGTGTTTAGAAAGAAACTCAAACCCGATGGCTCAGTTGATAAATTTAAGGCCAGACTTGTTGTATGTGGTAATCGTCAAACGAAAGGTTTGGATTTCTTTGACACTTACTCACCTGTTACTAAAGTGTCTACTATTAGGGCTCTAATTGCACTTGCGTCTATACATGATTTAGTTATTCATCAGATGGATGTAAAGACTGCATTTTTAAATGGCGATCTTGATGAAGAGATCTACATGAAACAACCAGAAGGTTTTTTGGCTCCTGGACAAGAAAACAAGGTATGCAAGCTCATCAGGTCCTTGTACGGCCTGAAACAGGCACCAAAGCAATGGTATGACAAATTTGACAAAACTATCAGATCCAATGATTTCACGGTAAACGATTCTGATGCATGTGTGTATTCTAAATATGTTGATTCTGGTTGTGTAATAGTATGTTTGTATGTGGATGATATACTCATATTTGGTACAAACATGCATGTGGTAGACGCTACCAAGAGTTTTCTAAATTCGTGTTTTGACATGAAAGACCTAGGGGATGCCGATGTTATTCTTGGGGTAAAAATCACTAGAACGAAAACAGGATTATGTTTGAGTCCGTCTCATTACACGGAAAAGATTCTGAGAAAGTTCAATCAGTTTGATAGTTTACCCCTGTCCTCACCCTATGACTCTAGTATAGATCTGGCTAAAAACCTCGGGAACAGTGTAGGACAAGAGGAATATGCTAAGATTATCGGTAGTGTCATGTACCTAATGAATTATACTAGACCCGACATTGCCTACGCAGTAAGCAGACTAAGTAGGTACACTCATAACCCCGGACAAGACCATTGGACAGCCCTTATTCGTTTGTTGAGATACTTAAGAGGTACTATGGATTGGGGTTTACATTTTGAGAGAACACCTGCAGTTCTAGAAGGTTATATTGATGCTAATTGGATAGCCGATTCTCCTGATATTTTATCTACTAGTGGTTATGTGTTTACACTTGCTAGTGGTGCTATTTCATGGAAATCGTCTAAACAAACTTGCATTGCCAAATCAACAATGGAATATGAATTTATTGCTCTAGAATTGGCAGGACAGGAAGCTGAGTGGCTTAGGAGTCTGCTAGCTGACATTCCATTGTGGGGGAATCTCCATGCATTGTGACAATCAAGCTGCAATTGGGGTAGCTCACAGTCAAACATACAATGGCAAAAGGAGACACATACGCCTAAGGCATGGAATTGTGAGGAATCTGATCAGAGAAAATGTAATCTCAATTGAGTATGTAAGATCCGAGAGGAACATAGCGGATCCTTTCACCAAAGGCCTTGGTAGAAAGATGGTGCTGGAGACAGCACGGGAAATGGTTTTAAAGCCCGTAAAGGAGTAAACTGTGATTGATACCCAACTTAGCTAAGCTAAGGTCAAATGCGGTCAAACGAAGTCACAGTGAACTCGAGTAATAATGTCACAACCATTTCCCTTTGTAATTGTTTTACGTGACATATGTTTTATTTTGATTTCTACTGTCTTGTGTTTAAGGTTGAGCCTTGGCTCTTAATAAATTCATAGTCCTAAACGGATGGTTTGTGACAGTCAAACTTGATGAATTTACCTATGTGAATGTGGGGGATTATTGCTCTAAAACCCAAGAGATCCTTAGGCTTTAGGATCTCTAGAGGCATTCATGAATTACCAGGATTCATTTGGAGAGCACTTGGGAAGTCCAAGTAAAACACTTACTACATACAGTTAGCGTTCATGATGAGTTCATGGATGGTGCGAATACTAGCCCTGATTTGAGTACGGTAAGTGCGCAACTAAACTTCTACAAACATCATTAGGAGGTTAAAGGCTTCGATCCACCTCTAAATGATGGTTTTAGGTTTTTGTACGCACTGGGTGTCAGTTAAAGTCCACAAGACACTGAACATCTAAACACTAAAACTCCGTTTGCCAATAATTTCTCCATCTTTTCTTCTTTTGAATCATGTGGGGGATTGTTAGAGTTAATGCTTCAAAAGAAGCTCATTTAAGTGACATTAACTATCCCACATGGATCATTTATGACTACTAAAACATGTTCATATATGACCCTCTTTAATGCTCTACTAGATGTGTACAAGAGAGGACTATGTACACCACACACGCGCGCGCGCCGAGCCGAGAACGGGCCGGGCTCTGGCTCTGGGCTCTGGGCTCTGGTAGAGCGCCTGCGGCGCACCGCTTGCGGGTAATTTTTAGTAGTCGGATTATTGTTTTTTCCAGAAGCATCCTTTTCAAACTCAGTCAGTCTTCTGTCATTTCCGAGACTGATTGTTGTGCCTTTTCGAGACTAATTACTGTACTGATTGTGCAAGTTTTCAGTGTGCATTTACTGTGGCACATTGAAATCTTACACTTGCCACACTATATATTCTGCTCTCCTTTTTCACTTCAGTCACACAATCAGCTCACACATTCTTTCTCATACTTCATACTTCTTATACATCTCTCTGTTCCGGTTAAGTTGTTGGCAAACGTTCTTGGCTGTATTCAACCATGCTTCACCTACACTGAAGTTACGGAATAGTTGTGGAATCCTGGGAGTTGGGTGCCATTGAGGCCGTGTGTAGTAGACGGGGCATAAATCAACTTTAGGACAGTGACGTTCTAGTCGCGACACAGCTTCTGTTCTTCGTTTCAGATAAGATCTAACCCTTCTCTTTCTCTGCTTCTACTACTACCGTGATAACATGAACAACGGGTTTTGATAACGCGTTATGCATGTAAGAAAGTGCATAAGCCACTCGAGACGCTACCTTGAATCGACTCCTCCATTTGAAAACCGCCTCGAGGCCCAAACCATGATCACCATGTATGTACTGGTTCAACTGCTTACACTCGTTACCCTCTGATGCGTACTGATACACTATCATGGGTACATAGGTCTCGAGGCAGCAAGCGTAGGCCTCATTCATAGTATCATGGTGTAACACCATCAAAATCGAGACCTCGGTCAAGAAAAGATCGACAAGCTGAGGATTGGAGTCGGGGTTTTTAGGGGTTTTGACGAATAGTATCCGGTCGTCAAGGGTACCTTTGTAGACGTTGGCCTCGAGAAGACGGGCAACAATAAGGTCGGGATCGTAGTTGTTTGTTGCCTTCTCGATTTCTTCTTCAGGTAAGATTTTGAGATGCCCTTTTATTTCTTGGCCTTTGCTTAAAGCTGTGAGTTTTTCCAACAAAACGCTGCCGTTTTTGATGAAATACTCTTCCATTGACTCGAATTTCTGGAATTTCTTAGCTCTATTTTTCACTCTGTTCCTTGTTAGAACTTGACCCATGAGAGAAATTAAAAGGAAAGGATTTTCACCAACTTACTACTTACAAGCTAGGACGATCCTACGGCCCTTTCTGTAAAGGGGTTTTATATATATACAGCAAGTCTCCCTTGTGACGAATTACACATGATTAGACTCGTAGAGTCTATTAGTCGCATTACAATACAGGAGAGGGATTCAAACCTGTGACATATCGTCACATGATATCTAGTCTTAATCACTAGATGAAGACATCTTCGATATATATAATCATACCTTTATAGAAGGAAAATTATAATTTACTCGAGACTTGACCTAGTTGGCCTGTAGGTAGCTCTATCCCGCGAAGCGGTACAAAACAAAATCATTGATTAGCAATTACATCAAGCAACTACTCCATGTTGAAAAGGATGTAACCTCTCACGTAATTCGTACGGAGTAGGAGGAGTTGGTTGTGGGGGATCGTCACTCTTGTAAAACAACTAGTCGCTCCATCCTGTGTGATTTTAACCCTTGTAGATGAATGGAAATGGATGAACACAGTATTGAGTATTGACAAACCTAATCGAATCACGCTAAATGCGTTTTCTGTTGCGGAAGCCGGCAATAGAACAAGAACTACCAAGAACAGAACAAGGGAGCAAGCTCAACCTCACAATGCTCTTGTTGAATTCTTAGAGAAAAGATGCAAAAGAAATGAAATGTGTATATTTGATTGAATGAATGTAATGATTACAGCAGTTTTGGTATTTATACTTGAGTTAGTTGTATTGTTGTAACAAACTCTTTGTAACTACTTTGTAACAAACTTATCGTTTTCTGTTATGCTATAACATACTTTCCCCCTTCGAACATTGACTTGTCCTCAAGTCAAAACCTTATTTCTTCAAGCCTTACTGACAGAAAATTGAGGGTAGGTCCGCTCAAACTCTTCTGCAAATTCCCAGGTGGCTTCATGATCTTCACAACCTTCCCATTGGACTAGGTACTGCACTTGCGCATGATTCTGGTGTTTAACTGTTCTCCTCTCCAGCACAGCTTTGGGCTGCATTCCCACTTCCGTATTATGACCATGCAACCCAGTTGGTATGTGTAGAGCCATAGGCAGAGAACCAACGAACTTCTTCAATTGTGAGACATGGAAAACATTATGTATTTGAGATGTACTTGGTAGTTTGAGCTTATATGCGACAGGCCCAATTCTTGCTTCCACTTGAAATGGCCCGTAGTATTTTCTTGCCAACTTCTGATTTGATCTATGCTCGACGGACTCCTGCCTGTAAGCTTGTAACCTAAGCCAAACCCAGTCGTTAATGCTGAACTCTCTTTCAGACCTATGTCGGTCTGCCAACTGCTTCATTCTGTGTTGAGCTTTGAGTAAGTGTTGCTTTACTTGTGATATCATCCTTTCCCTCTTCAACAAAGACCTGTCCACAGCGTCGATCTTAGACTCCCCTGGCAAATACGGAAGATGTAAGGGAGGGGGTTGATTATACACAACCTCATAGGGGGAGTATCCTGTTGCTGTGTGATAATGAGTGTTGAACCACCATTCTGCCAATGGAAGCCACTTATACCACTCTTTAGGATGCTCTCCACACATACATCTCAGATAAGATTCTACACACCTATTCACAACCTCAGTCATTCCATCCGTTTGCGGATGATAAGCCGACGACATTTTAAACTCAGTACCCTGAATGGAAAAAAGACTCTGCCAGAACTGACTCAAGAAGACTGCATCTCTATCACTTACTATGCTGCGAGGCCAACCATGTAATTTAAAGACATTGTCGAGATATGCCTGAGCTACTTGAACTGCAGAGTACGGATGAGCTAATGCTATAAAATGGGCACTCTTGCTTAGTCTATCAACCACAACAAGTATGACATCCTTCCCATTCGATTTAGGCAACCCACCTATAAAGTCCATGGAGATGTCCACCCATACTTCCTCAGGAATGGGAAGTGGCTGTAGCAGGCCTGGATAAGCGGCGGAGTCATATTTTGAGGCCTGACATACCAAACAAGCTTTGACAAATCGTGCTACATCCTTCGTCATCCCTTTCCAATAGAAAATACTCTTAACCCGTTTTAGAGTTATATCTCTACCAGAATGTCCCCCTTCACCCGATGAGTGTTGCCATTCCAGAATATGGTACCTAAGCTGATCGGTATTGCCAACGACCAACTTCCCTTTTCTTCTCAAAAAACCATCCTGCCAAGTATGGTGTCGAACAACATTGTTCTGCTGCAACAATTGAATAATCTTGGCTGTATGGACATCAGTGAGGTAGCTATCTTGAATTTTTTGAGACAAGTCAGAGGAGACGACTGAAATGGCAGCACAAAGGATCTCGGCCCCTTGTAAACGCGAGAGCGCGTCAGCAGCTAAATTCTCCTTACCACTTCTGTATTGTATCTCATAGTCATACCCCATTAACTTGGATAACCAAAAATGTTGGAATGGAGTTGAAATCTTTTGTTGGAGGAGCCATTTCAAGCTCTTTTGGTCAGTTTTGATGATGAAATGCTGTCCCGATAGGTATTGCTCCCATTTCTGTACAGCAAAGACAATGGTCAGAAGCTCCTTTTCATATACCGACAACTTCTGCCATTTAGGCCCTAGAGTTCTGCTGATGTAGGCTAATGGGTGACCCTCCTGCATCAATACAGCTCCAATCCCTTCTAAAGACGCATCCGTCTCCACTGTAAATTGCTTGGAAAAATCAGGAACAGCTAACACAGGGGCTGAACAGAGCATGGTTTTAAGATTGGCGAAGGAAATTTCCGCTTCGTTACTCCAGAGAAACGCTCCTTTTTTCAGTAAAGAGGTTAATGGCCTGGTGATCACTGCATAAAGGCGGATGAATTTCCTATAATAACCAGCCAAGCCTAAGAAACTTCTGAGTTCTTTTATGTTCTTAGGAGGAGGCCAATCTTTCACGACTTGTACCTTTCTTGGATCCGTTTCCACCCCCTTCCCTGAAATGAAGTGCCCCAAATATTCGACTTTCGGCATAGCAAAATTGCATTTGGAAGCCTTTGCATACATGGTGTTATCTTGCATTATTTTGAACACTAAGTCCAGATGTTTCCAATGGTCTTCCAAGGTCTTACTGTAGACTAGTATATCATCAAAAAATACCAAGACGCACTTCCTCAATAGGCTTTTAAACACCGAATTCATCCAATACTGAAATGATGCCGGGGCATTTGTCAACCCGAAAGGCATCACTAAGAATTCATAATGCCCCTCATGGGTTTTGAAGGCCGTTTTGAATACATCGCCCTGATGAACCCTCAATTGGTGATAGCCAGCTCTAAGATCGAGCTTACTAAAGACCGTAGCTCCTGCTAATTCATCAATTAACTCATCAATTACAGGTATGGGAAACTTGTCTTTCACAGTTTTCTTGTTCAAAGCCCTGTAATCCACACATAAACGCCAAGTACCGTCTTTTTTACCCACCAATACCACCGGAGATGCGAAGGGACTGCAACTAGTTTGAACTATCCCATTATTGACCATTTCTTGCACCAACTTCTCAATAGTGTCTCTGTGTTTGAGCGGATATCTATAAGGCCGACTATTAACAGAAGTAGACCCTGGTTCCAGTGGTATCCTATGGTCAAACACCCCCCTAGATGGAGGAAGGTTGTTAGGTTCTTTAAAGATATGTTCATACTGCTGCAGTAATTGAGTCAACTGTGGTGGTTCAGCTTTTGCTTCCTGCTGATCCAGTTGAAACAATGAAACAGGCTGATCATGAGTAGAAGGTAGCCATTGCAAAATGCACAATTGTGAAGCCCCTTCAATCACTTTCCGTGAAACCTCACCCTGCACGTGTTGTACTGGTTGGGGAGGAACTCCCTTCAACCGCATCTTACCCCCAACACTGTCAAACTCCATGATCAACTTTTTAAAATCCCACTGAACTGAACCCAGCGTACTCAACCATTGGACACCTAATACCATGTCACAGTTTCCTAAAGGAATCAACATGACATCAGTCACAAATTTCTGACGTTGTAACGACCACGAGAAGTTCTTACTGACATATTGACATGCCAAGTGATTGCCATCAGCAACTGTGATAGCTTGGGCAGGAATCTGTTCCAATTCACACCCCAATTTTCTGGCCAAATTAATATCTAAAAAATTGTGAGTGCTCCCCGAGTCAATTAGGATATGTATTGGTTTCTTGCCTACCATTCCCACCACTCTCATAGTTTGAAATCCCCGAATCCCAGATATAGCATGTACTGAGATGAAAGGATCCTCATTATCAACTGAATGCAATATCTCCTCGTCTTCCAAACTGTCTTCCGACTCTCCTTCCCAACCCAAAACCTCCACAGTAAACAATTGGGTTTTCTTAAATTGACATTTGTGGTTTCTGTCATAGGGCTTGTTACAGTAACAACACTCTCCTTTTGCTTGTTTTTCAGCCCTCACAGCAGCTGGAATGTATGTACGGTTTAGGGGTTTGTTGCCCTCAGAGTTGGTCGCGGATTTAGTCATGACACTGCCCTCAGATGAAGGAACAGAACTGGACCTGTTAAACCCATATGAATTTCTAGCATTTACAGTTTCTTCTTGAAGACGAGCATACTCAATCGCCTGAGCTATACTCTGAGTCTTGAAAGCCTTGACAAAGGGTTTCAAATTGGACTTTAATCCTCCCACAAAACAGTCCAGAAAATACTCAGAGGGTAGACCTGGATTTTTCTGTAACATAAGTCCATGTAAAGCCTCAAACTCATCCACATATCGATCTATAGATGTAATTTGTTGCAACCGATTAAACTTTTCTACTACGTTCAAGGATGATTCGTCCCTAAATCTAGCCATTAAATCGATTACGAATTCTTCCCACAAAACCCCTTTGTGAATGGCAAGGTAACTAATTACCCAAGTTTCGGCCTTACCCACCATGTTTAATGCAGCTAAATCGACTCTTTGTTCTGGGTTTACGCGACACAATGAGAAATATCGAGCACATTTTTTAACCCAAGTCGAAGAATTAGACCCATCAAAAACAGGAAATTCAAGTTTAGGATTATACCCAAATCGAGGTGGAGGAGTTTCTGTGTTATGAATAATTCCCGAATTCCGAGGTCTTTCTTGCAATGACGCCTGAATGCTCTGCATCACGGTCATCATCTGCGATAATTGTCCCTCCAATTGCTGTGTATGCTCCGATTGTGCTGTAATTTGCGATTGCAAAGCTCTGATTTGCTCTTCCATGGCGGTTTGAGCGGTTTTCTTGGATCGGGTATGCGCCAGGTCGACGGCTCTGATACCAATGTTGCGGAAGCCGGCAATAGAACAAGAACTACCAAGAACAGAACAAGGGAGCAAGCTCAACCTCACAATGCTCTTGTTGAATTCTTAGAGAAAAGATGCAAAAGAAATGAAATTTGTATATTTGATTGAATGAATGTAATGATTACAGCAGTTTTGGTATTTATACTTGAGTTAGTTGTATTGTTGTAACAAACTCTTTGTAACTACTTTGTAACAAACTTATCGTTTTCTGTTATGCTATAACATTTTCCTTACGATTATTTTGACCCTACAAAAAGTACTATGAAATCTCTTTGAGGATAAGACGACTAAAGCAACACATTTACATGTTACATTTATGTTTGAGCTCAAACATCTTACACAGTATCAATGAGAGAATCGTGATGACGAGAAGAAACCGTGCTTGAGCTTAGTTGCATCACCATTAGTTCGTTTCCACTCTGCCAACATCGTTTCTTGCGTTGAAAAATCTCCATTTTAGATCTAAGACTCTCGAGGATACTCGCGACTTGTTTCATCGTAGGTCGTTGCTTACCGCTCAAGTTCAAGCATTCTTTTGCGAGGTTAGCCACGCCAATGAGTTCCTCCATATTCCCCTCTTTCACGATTTGGCCGTCCAATATATCCAACAACCGAGAATTGTTGTAGGTGAAATTCACGCTGTAAACGTTCAAAGGGTACGGAGGATAAGTTAGGCAAACTGAATAATCCTCAGTGTCCAAAGACGACCTGTAACTACGATCCACATCACAGACGGAGCCACATTGAGCCAGTAGTTTGTCACCGCCGTTGGAGAGAGCAGTAGCAGGGCAGTGTACAGGTGCAAACACGTTGTTGGTGGAGAATGTGTAGGGACTTCCACTGAAGTCAGTACTCGTCCATGTCGAGTTTCTGCTGGTACAGTTGAATGAGAACGGAGATTCCACCGTCACTTCTGTCGTCCCCAAGGTTATCTGAAGCAGTTCCAGGTCGAACTTGGTGAGGGTCGGAGTGGAAGTGTTGCACGTGATAGAATACCATTCGTTGTAGTAGCAGCTTGGTCCCATACCAAAGGGATATGGAATGGTAACATTTCCGCACTTATCTCGACAACCAGGCTTTGCCATAGGGAAAGTTGCATCTGCAGATATTCGCGACATCAGTAGCATAACTGCAGTCATTTGAAGCATCATATTCATATGCATGTTTTCAAATTTCTACTCCGTATTTCGTTTTGCCTTTGATAATTGGTATCAGTAGAATCCAAATTGGAATTCATGAAGAAAAGTAGCAAACAAATTCTATAAGATGTTGACAGTCAAAACAAAACAGCAGTGAAAGGTGAAAACAGTTGACAGATAGTGCTTAGTAGGGAGCATGATTAGCTAGCAGTACAAAGTTGAATTAAACCGATTACGTTTCATCATATACGCTTTCCAGATATTTCTTCAGACTTCGAAGATGACATCTGACAACTTTCAAACAACTGGTATATATATACATCAGAAGCCAGGAATGCAGGACATTGCTTTCTGATATGAGAGGTTGTAGGCTCCACTGTAGTAGATCCTTAACCACAGCCATACTGGCATGTATGTATCAGAAGTACAATCATCGATGACAGCCCGCACTTATATATGCACATCTTTCCAATCAGAAGATCTCTCTTGAACTCTGACGGGTGAACGACTATTCCACAGTTCATTACATTATCAGTCAGCAGCAGAATTTTAAGTGCATCCACATCTTAAACATAAAACAGTTCATGTTCACAACCAGAAGAAGCAAGAACTTCATAAACCCGAAGAAGATTTTATTTTGAAACAATTATGGTTTACATCTGGTTTTGAGACATCCTCAGGATATAGAGCACAAACTGACGTCAATATCGTTGAATGTGAACCAGAAAGGAAAAAAAACAATTAACACAATAGTACAGTAATAATATCATCCAGTTCTCGAAGGACTAGATCAAAGAATATGTTGTCGTGTGAGATACTACCATATAAGGTATCAGGACGCCACGTTGATGCAGACATGTTACTTCTGAGACTTACAGACTTGTTACAGACTTGAACTGGAGCAGTTTATATTGTATCAAGGAAAGAGTCGTCGTAACGTGAAGAAAGTGTGTTTGAGTTTGAAGGCGTAATATATATCTCAGTTACATCATCCTTCGTTTGGTTCCAATCTGGCAACATTTGCTGCGTTGAAGAATTATTTTCTGATCTAAGACCCTCAAGGATGGTCGCGACTTGTTTCATTGTAGGTCGTTGCTTCCCACTCAAGCTCAAGCATTTATTTGCAAGGTTAGCCACGCCAATGAGTTCCTCCAATTTGCCCTCTTTCACGATTTGGTCGTCCAATATACCCAACAATTGAGAATTCTCCATCACATGAAGGAACTCAGTAGCCAAACTCCTCCATTGCTTGGATACATCAGGTGAAATGGGCCTACGGCTAGTCAAGAGCTCGACAAGGACTACACCAAAGCTGTAGACATCGCTCTTTTCCGTGAATTGGTTTGACTGGAAGTACTCGGGATCCAAGTATCCAAATGTGCCTGCCACTTGAGTTGTCAGGTGAGTCTGGTCAATCATAACGGTCCTCGAAGTTCCAAAATCGGACACTTTTGCTCTATATTTCTCATCGAGAAGTATATTAGAGGACTTGATATCTCTGTGATAGATAGGTGCAGAACATGATGAATGAAGGTAAGCAATTGCTCCTGCTGATTCTGACGCGATTTGCAAACGCATTTTCCAAGAAATGCGGAAATCTTCACTTGGCTTATGAATATGCTCAGAAAGAGTTCCATTTGAGATGAACTCGTACACAAGTAAGGGAACGTCCGTCTCTAAACAACATCCGAGTAACTTAACCACATTCCTGTGGCTAATTTGAGACAAGATGACGACCTCATTGATGAATGGAGCGAGTTGGGTTTCATCGACCTTTTTCGATTTCTTAACTGCTATGATCTTTCCGTCCGCCAGCATCCCTTTGTAGACAGTGCCTTGGCCTCCTTGGCCGAGTATTCTGTTCTCATTGAAGTGGTCGGTTGCTACTTCTAACTCGTTGACAGTGAAGACCTTTGCTTTCTCTACAACACCTTCCGTTGAAGAAATCTGCTGCTGCAACAATAATCCACCATTACGCTTGAAGTTTTGAGCCCTTTGTTTGATCTCTTTCCGTCTTTTCAAGAAACACCGTAGAAAATAACCACCAATAGCTAACAATAATGATCCAATTCCGACAGTGAGGCCTGAAAAAACAGCACAGAAACTTTCTTTAAAATTTGCATGCAAGTATATTACTTCAGCTTTTGGGGCGTGTGCTGAGCACGACACTCAGATAGGGAGTAGAGCACTACTTGGATATGTGTGGCAGTGTGAAGAAACAGAAATCTTAAAGCAGTGGAAACATATGAAATAGAGTTGCATAATTTGGAGAATATAATCGTCAAATCACCTATAACGACTCCAAGTAGGCGTGCCTTACTCCTGCTAGAACCATAGCAGTTGACTTGGGTATAGTCATCTTCACCTACCCAGCATTCACCTTTGCACCCATCACATTGTGAAACATCTGCAACCAGAGCACACACACGCATCTGTGAACTAAATATTGTGTGAGTTGGCCTCATACCGTGAAATGGTTCATTTGTATAAAAAGATCTCTCATTTATCAATAATTGAATGATCTTTCTACGAAAATGAACCGTCTCACGTGTGAGAAACTCTATACTTTGTGGAATAAGGCAATCTTCACATATATATTTGTGACGTAGAGAAATCAACGACAGTTTGACAAACTTACACTGGCATCCATTACCATTAGGCAGATAAGGATTCCCACCTAAACCTTGGCCTGGTGGACATGCGCATTTGTAATTACCGTCTTCAAAAAGATTGCAGTACGGATTGTCATCCGCAGAAGATGAGCCAGGGAGGTATTCATAATCCCAGTTTAACACAACTGGTATATGAGTACCATTCCGACCAACTGACGAAACAAATTTCTGAGACTGGGACAAGTCAAGGTCAAGGATGTCCAAGTAACCACCGTCCACCAAGAAGACATAGCTGCAACTACTGCTACTGCTATTCCGAGTGAAGTTCACGCTGTAAACATCCAAAGGGTACGGGGGATTAGTCAGGCAAACTGAGTCTGATCCCTCAGCTGCCAAAGCTGGTGTGGAACACACTGAGCCACATTGAGCGACTACTGTGTCACCGCCATTGGAGAAAGCAGTCGCCGGGCAGTGTACAGGGGCAAACACGTTGTCGGTGGAGAATGTGTAGGGACTTCCACTAAAGTCAGTACTCGTCCATATCGAACTTGCGTTGGTGCAGTTAAATGAGAACGGAGAACTCACCGTCACTTCTCTTAACAAGGATATATGGAGCACTTGGAGGCCGAATTTTGTGAGGATCGGAGTGGAAGTGTTGCATGTGATAGAATACCATTCTGTGTAGTAGCAGTTTGATCCCATACCAAAGGGATATGGAATGGTAACATTTCCGCACTTATCTTGACAGCCGGGCTTCGCCATTGGTAATGCTGCTGCATCTACAGCTGCTGTTCCTGATAGCAGTAACATGATAGTTGCAGTAACTGGAAGCATAAGCATGTTTTCAATGTAGTTTTGCCTTGTATCAGCAAGAAAAAAAAACAGAATGAGATATAAGTATAACTAGTCAAAGAAATACAAATTCTGAAGATGTTGACAGTCAAAAAATAACAGCAGAGAAGAGTCAAACCCAAGTAGGAACTGATTTCTTTCCTTTGCCAGCATTGCACACTAATTTCTTCCAGCTTTGAACATGACATACTGATACATTATGATCAAAAACCGGGAATCTGCAAGTTGAAGGACAGCATTCTCCATCGACCACACTAAGTCCTTACCGACATGTATAAACATGAGATCGTAAAGAAAATATTACACAGAAAGGTAAATAGATATAAAAGGAAAGAAGGATGGATGTCATCTAAAACTTTGCTGATAACTACTATAGAAAAGAGATTGTAATACATAAATATAATTCATGCATATTTTTTTCCAATCAGCAGATCTCATCGGAATTCTGACTGGTAAACTACAGTCTGTAATACAATTCATTGCACTCGAAACTACTCCCACATGTCAAGTCAGTCAGTCAGTCAAATAATGGTTCCGAGCCACAGCCCACAAGCATGAGGAGGAGCAAGAGTCTGACTGCTTCAGGCAAAGAGTGCTTCACCTTGTAACCAATTATATAGGTTGGGATCATAATATGAAGTCTGGTAGACCTTATCTCAGGATCGGTCATCAGCGTGTAACCTCAGCTGCTGCATGCACCCACAAATGATGCTTATACCGCCGCCTCCAAATTCAGTCTCGGGACCTTCAAGTCCATAATAACACAGACTTAATAGTATGAACCAATGAACATGTTAGATTAGCTCTCCATGTTTCAGCTGTACTGACGGAGCATAGTCTTCAGGAAATCTTGGTCAAATATACAGGGAATCTTCAGTTTTCTATACAATGGCCCTAAATTTTTTCTCCTAGGATATAATTTCTCGAGCGGGGTGAACAGAAGAGAGCAATGAGGGTAACATAGAAAGTGACAGCAGCAGTTACACAAAATATCCACACAGAAATCGGACCCCCCTCCAAATCGTCCTTGAACGAGTCTCCAGGTAATGCAGGAATAGTCGGTGGCTCACACTTACCAGCAGAAATCTCAATACATAATGCAGGATTACCAGTAAATGCTCCAGGAAACTTCCAGTAACCTTGCTTCCTCGAGACAAATCCCGAGAGCGAGTTGTAAGACAAATTTAGCACTGAAAGCTCCTCAAGGTCTGAAATATTAGCCAAGATCGGACCTGAAAGTGAGTTATGAGACAGATCTAGAGCCCTTAAGTTCCACATTTTCCCTAAACCTACAGGAAGCTGGCCCTCCAGAAGATTGAAGGACAAGTTTAGATACTCCAAACCACGTAACGCGAAAAGACTCTCTGGAATGTCTCCATTCAGCTGGTTATCTGATAGGTCGATGCCTACCGGAGAAAGTAGCTCATAGGCAAAACTCACCTCATTTCTAACCATTAGCAAAACCGACATCTGAATCTCCATATTCTTAACTGAAAGCAATTGTTCATCTGTACTGTCAATATCGTTGGTTACTGCATTGTTAAAGTTTTTACTGACGTTGAAGTTATCATCAGGAATAAAGCTGGAAAACTTGTTTCCTGAGAGATCGAGAGCACTGATCGACGGGAGTGTGAAGAGCCAGCCTGGAACTGAACCTTCAAACTTGTTTTCTGCAAGAGACAGGAATTTCAGATTCAACCATCTGCTCATTGCACCATTTAAAGGTCCTGAAAGGTTGTTAGAGCTGAAATCAACAACTTCCAGCGACTTGCAGCCTGCTAGGGTTTGAGGCACTTGACCCGAGATTTTATTGCTGCTAATATCGAGTATCTTCAAACTGTTTAATGCATCCAGCTCTGGTGGGATTTCACCTGAGAGATCATTGTTGCCGAGCATTAGTGCCAAGAGCTGAAAACACCCAACGATGTTCAAGGGGATAGAGCCAGATAGAGCATTGTGTGAGAGATCAATGGCTTGAAGGTACGTCATGTTGCCAATGCTCTCGGGAATAGCACCGGTAAGTGAATTGTGTGAGAGAAACAATGCTTGCAGGCTTTTCAGGTCTGTGATTTTCAGAGGGATGTCACCAGAGAACTGATTGTGGGAGAGATCGAGAACAAGAAGACCCGACTTATCTGTTGTTTCTGCAACTTCACTAGGAAGGGAGCCAGACAACTCATTGAAACTCAAGTCTAGAGAAAGGAGCTTATCTGAGAACACTAGCATTGGTGGAATCTCGTACTGAATCCCGTTGTAGGACAAATTGAGCTGCCTCAAAGCTCGAAGCGAG
This sequence comes from Agrostemma githago, assembly GCA_958450325.1. Lineage (NCBI taxonomy): Eukaryota > Viridiplantae > Streptophyta > Magnoliopsida > Caryophyllales > Caryophyllaceae > Agrostemma > Agrostemma githago. The sequence goes on along the minus strand of OY288258.1, from coordinate 58,253,452 downwards.
GACATACAAGACGGTATCCTTCCCACAAATGAATTGTTCGCTAGGTTGAGGACGGTGAGAGATTGAACGCATCCATTAAAACAAGGCAAAGTGCCGGAGAGGGTATTTGACGCCAAATTCAGGACCTCCAAAGGCTGGTGAAACTCATTAATCTTCCCATATAACCTGTTATCCGAGAGATCCAGATACACGAGAGATCCCAACCGGGAAATACATCCCGGGATTTCCCCTCCAAAAGAATTCGAACCCAAATCAATTTTTTCAAGATGGTTCGAAAAATTGCCAATCCACATTGGTAAATCCCCTCCTAAACACCCATTACCATTCAAAACAAGCTCTCTCAAATGCTTCAACCTTGAAATTGTATCAGGAACACCTCCTCCAAGACTGTTATAACCAAGATCAAGTACCCTCAGACCCAAAAGATTTCCCAAACAAGATGGTATAGCCGAAGTCAAGTTATTATGAGACAAGACTAGGGTTTGGAGATGCAAAAGGCCACACAAACTAGGACTAATTGCACCAGACAAGTTCATGTACCCAAGGTTCAAGGACATGACCCTGCCAGTCCGGTTTTCGCAGGTAACGCCGGTCCAACTGGAGCAATTAGACCCGACCCAACTCGACAAACCCGGGTCTGGATAGATAACCATGGATTTAAAGACAGTGAGTGAGACTCTATCTTGTGGGTGAAGAACATCAACAGCTGAAACTACACTTGGGTTCATCATCCCAAGCAGCAACCATAACACCAACAAAAATGGCATAATATGTAAATAAATCCCACCAAAATGGCAAAAATTGAAACCCCACCTCTTAGCTTCCATGAAAGGTACTCCTACTCCTACTATGAAACTTAAAGCAAGTGGGTCCACCAATAATAATAATAATAAAAATTACCATAACCCCATTTCTTCTCCTTTCACAATAAAGCAAAATAGTGGGAAGAAAGTGAGGATTAACAAACAAAGAAAGGTAAAGTTAACAAATTTGTAATGTAAGTTAAAAACCCTCTTCTCTTCTTTCTATAATAAAGCCATTGGAGGTGGAAAAATGGTAAAGTTGAAGTCTTTTCTTCACCTAAAGATGGAATAACACCACTAATCTTCTTCTCCCATTCACAAGATAATCTCACAATTAAATGACAATAATAATATGGTAAAGTTGCAAACTTTTTCTTGAACCCACTAATCTTCTTCCATTCACAGGATAATGTCACAATAAAATGACACTAATTGGGTAAAGTTGAAAACTTTTCTTCACCTCAAGATTTACATGATAATGTGACAGACATTCAAAACACAATGATATGCCCAAATTTGAAGCCTTTTTTGGAATTAAACTCCAACCCACCAAAGATAATGAGTAAAAATGACAATAATAGTGCCAAATTTGAACTCTTTTTGGGAATTAGACTCCAACCCAACCCACCAAAAATAATGAGTAAAAAAATGGGAAGTAAGAAATTAAGTGAAGAATGAAAATGAGAAGAGATGAGAGAAAAAGACCTGAAGAAAGAAGAAGAAGAAGAAGAAGAAGAAGAGAGAGGGTGAAAGAACAAACATTCTTCGTTGTTGTCTAGTTCCAAGAAAATTCAAAAAAAATAAAAATAGAAAACTCAGTCAAGTAAGTGTAGAGTGTAGTAATGATGTGAGAATTGAGGAAATTCTTTCTTTATTTCAGAGAGACCTTAAATAATGATGATAACAAACTCTGTATAGTTTATGCAATTATTTAATGAGCACACACAATATATGCTCGCTCTATCTTTCGGCAGCTTTGCTTTGCAATGTAGAGAGAGAGAAAGACGGGAAAGGAGGCCATAGGATTAGACATGTTTTCATATTCTTATGCTCCGTAACATTTCAAATATTATCCATTTACGTAATCATTCAGATAATATACCGTCAACTTGTGATTGTTTTTTGTTCATGTCATTTTGTATCTATTTTTTTTTTTTAATGAAGTGAGCAATTAGTTGCATTACAATATAGGGATGGGAGATTCAAATATAAGATTGTATCCGGTCTTAACCAAGCTAAAGACATCTTCAATTCATTTTGTATCTAATTTTGATATCGATATTCTACTACGAGGGAGACTAATTGGGATCCTGAAAGGCCAAATTCTTATTTGTAATGGACATCTAACATCTTCATCATATTATTATATTTCACAGATTATTATATGGGGAAAAAATACAAGCAAACAACCATGGAATAACAACATTTTGTCTTATCAATCTAGCCATCTAGGTTGTTTTCTTTCCAAGTTATTTTCAACTTGAACGAAATAAGTACATTCATATTCAGTATAGTTAAGTTAGGTTTAACTTCGTTTATTTTAATTTGTCTTAATCAATTCAATCCATTTAATGCATTTCAATGTAGTTTAGTGTCATTAAATTAAGTTAAATTAGGTAACAATAAGTTCTTTTTCATTCAAAATTCAATTCCGTCTCTTCCAACCGGAAAGAATACTTGAGTGCTGTTTTTCGTCGTCGGCATTTCAGCCACGTCGTCGGCGCTTTTTAATGCTGAAAGACGATCTTGCCTTTGACTTTTTTAGATTACTTAACTAATGTTATTGAGTTAGATTAGTTAGATTAGGTAATGAAACTCGTTAACAAAGCGGTTTTAAAATTTTAAAACTCGTTAACAAACCGTTCCGTCACACTCACACTAACACTTACTTATTTACTCGACTCACTCTCACACTTACCCTCACTTACCCACTTACCCACTCACACTCCACTAACACCCCACCCAACATTTTAAATTTAAAAAAACCGTCTTTTTTTTTCGAGAACTCCGATTTTTCTAGAGACCCGATTCCGCCTTTAAATGGATTGACATGCGGTTAGTACATTTTTTGTTTATATTATCCGTCATTTTTTGTACATTTTTTGTTTATATTAGACCTGATCCGATTTTTTGTTTAAAACTTGTGAGAAATGTGTGTTAGTTTATTAAAGAAATCGCATTTTGTTCTATAACATGTCGTTTATGTGCTGGATTTGTTGTGAAAATCGAAGTTGAAATAGAAATCGAGGGTAGAAACGCATAACCAGAAAAACGCGAACAGGGGCCCAGACGCATGAGTTTCGCGTCTGGGGGGCCTCCTAGACGCGATAATCATGCGTCTGGGGGGCCTCATCGACGCGGAACTCATGCGTCTGGGGGGCCTCTCAGACGCATCATTTTGGCGTCTGGGCCCCTGTTCGCGTTTTTTTTTGTTATTGTTCGACGTTATGCGTTAAAATATCGTGACTCGGGTGTCGTTATTTGTAATTTATATGATTAGAATTATTATTATGAATATTATTAGTTCGAAATATGAATAGAATTATTATGAATATCGTGACTCAGTTATTTTTTTTTAGTTGAAATTATACGAGATGTTTATATGATTAGAATTACTATGAATATTATTAGAATTATTAATATCAAAATCATGTTTAAATGTTCAGATCTTTGTATACGAAATTATGAAATTAAATAATTTCTGAATTTCGTAAATCCATTTTGCGTTTTACTTTGTAACTAATGAGTAATTTTTTATCGGTGTATCAGGAGGAGTTAGATGGCGACGGTATTGACTATCGCATTTGTTTTATTTTTGGGCCAGCGTTCCGTAGTTCGGATGAGGCATTCAACTACGCTAGTGAGATAGGTTCGGCTCTTGGGTTCACCTTGGTGAAAGCGAGCAACAAAACGCAAAGTAATGTGAACCCGAAGTCAAGATTACTTGGTCAAAATTACTTTAAATGCAACCGTAACGGAAAACCGGGAAAAAGTACCAAGAGTTCTCAGAAGATCGGGTGTAAGTTTTGGGTGAAGGCGTGCGAGAGCTTAGACAGGGAACGATGGATTTTAGCCATCGGTCCATGTGGCATGCACAACCACAAATTGGAGGTTTACGCTGATGGGCACAGACGTCTAGCCGCCCTTGACGAGGCCGAGAAACAGATTGTTTGGGACGGTATTCGGGACCACTTGACACCAGCCCAAATACACGACTGCCTTCATCGGAGAAATCCGGGGAAACCACGCCCATCAATCGAGACGATATACAATATCGGGGGGAAGTTGAGGGCGGAAGCAAGGGAAGGTCGTAATGCCATTGAGCAGATGATGGTACTAGCGCGCCGGGCTGAATACATCCACTTCTTCTTCGAGCACAAGTTTACGAGTGTCGTGGAACGTATATTCATGGCTCACCCTGAGTCCGTGAAACTGTTTCGTACTTGGCCTTACGTAGTCACTATGGATGCGACGTACAAGACGAACACCTACGACATGAAGTTAGTGGAGATGGTCGGGGTGACACCCGTCGGGAAACCTTATCTGATAGCGTACGCCCTACTTCGACACGAGGACACGTTGACCTATACTTGGGTGCTTGATAAGTTGAAGCTGCTAATTGGGAACCGGGCACCGAACGTGATTGTGACGGATAAGGATCAGGCTTTGACGGCGGCAGTATCGAGGGTCTTTCCGACCCCGCAGACCCAGAATCTGCTCTGCACGTGGCACATATCTAACTGTGTGGAAAAACGTGCCCTGTCTTTCTTTCAAAAACAGAAAGACCGAGTAGCGACCTTCATGCACGGAGTATGGTACCCTCTCCTGTATTCTACAAGTACGGTGGACCTCGAAACAAAATGGGACAAGATGAAGTCGACGTGGAGGTTCTCGGGAATTCCTCTTTACATTCATGACACCTGGGGTAATTTCAAGAAATGGAATCACGCGTACACTGACCGATACCTCCACTTTGGCAACACCACCACGTCCATCGTCGAATCTGCGCATGCGGCTTTGAAGAAGGCTCTTGGCACGTCGACAGCGTCCTTGGATCGGTTGTTCGATAGGATTGACAGGCTAATCGGTCGTCAGCAGTCGAAACTGCGGAAGAAGTTGGAGACATCTCGAAGGAAGCAATCAACTATTCTACCCCCCATTTTGATGAACTTGAGACTCCGGGTAAGTCGTAAGGCGTTGGACTTGCTGACCGGGGAACTGTCTAGGATGCAAGAGTTGGGAGATCGGGTTTTTTACGAGTGCCGGTGTGTATTGAGGACGTCCAAGGGTTTGCCTTGCGCATGTCGACTTGCGAGGATGATGATGCGGAATTCCGTAGTGCAGTTGACCGACGTTCATGTGTTCTGGAGGACGCTTGACTATGCCGGGGAGGAAGTTATGCCCGTCAGCGACAAATTTCAGGTTGACGGGTTGATTGAGGAAATACGTGAGAGCGATCCGAGTATGTGGCGACATTACATTGATGTCCTGAATTCCGCATTACGTCCGGAGGAATCTGGGCTACTTGATCCCACCCCGAATCCAAACCCCAGAAAATCTAAGGGGACAGGGAGGTTGCTTATCGGAGTCGAACACGCGAGGAGGAGGTACGGGACCACCGACACAGGAGCGACCCCGAGTAAGTCGACCAGGACTACGCATGCGTCAACGCCAGGGAATAGTCACTCGACCGAACCACCCACACCGACCGCCAGCCAGTCCACCACGGGCACATGGCAGGGGCAACCGAACGCCCCCCTGGAGGTGAACTACATGGGGGGGCCCTTCCCGGACATAGACAAACTTGTTGGTTTCATGAGTCCGTATCTCGTGAACTGGATAGATGTTATCGGAGACGGTCACTGCGGATTCCGTGTCATGGCTCATGCAGTGTACGGTGACCAGTCCAGTTATACTCGCCAGAGAAGGGCGTTGTGGGATCACATCCATTCCCCCATGTACGACAAGGTGTACGTCTTTGACGCCGACGGTCGAGAAGGCGCCATGACCCGTGTAGGTACGACGGTCCCGTACCCGGTAGACGAGGAGCATTATCTCGACGATTGCGATCTATTCGGTTTTGCCACAATTAACAACTGGGTTATATGTCGAGTATCCGAAAACCTCACCTGTAGTACCTACTACCCGTTGCGAGAGATGCCAGGTAACCACCTCCCGTTCGGCGTAATGTGGATAATGCACGTTGAACGCGGGGGAGTAGGTCACTGGATGAGGTTGCGAATGTCTGAGAACTGCCCGATGCCTCCTACACACATCCTTTGGCGAGGCGCGCATGACGGTACTACAGTACATTATCCGGAGTTTTACCGAGAACGTCAGGATAGGTGGGTCGAGGAGTGGAATACGTACTTTCCGAGTCACCAGATTGATCAGAACGACCCAGGTGGTCGGAACAACCCCTTCAACTGTTAGTGTAGCATAAATATTAGACCAGCATTTGTAATATATTCATATTTTAGACCAGTGTTGTATTCATTCGTAAATTTTAGAAGTCGGCAAATCCCACTATTAAGAAACAAACGAACATAAAAAACATCCGAAATGTAAAAATAAACGAGTAGCCAACGTAAACATATTACAAGTCATCCGAAAATCATCCGAAATAAAACATGATATCCCTAACTGTTAAGACATATAGAAATTACAAATAAAATGGAAACGAGTAGTCAACATAAAAGAAGTACAAATCATCCACAATCATCCGAAATTACAAGCATGAAATCCGAAACACATAAGACATAAACAAATTACGAATGAAATCCAAAGCAGTCAACGGCGACCTCGTTTCCCCTGGGATCGGGGTGGGCGGTCACCCGGGTAGGGAAGAACGGGCTGGAACGACGCCATCAGCTCATCAAAATACGCAAGGCGGGCTTTCGGATCGTCTCTAAAGTGCTGACCTGCAGAAAAGCGCTCCATCAACGAGAGAGCGGCCTGAAACAAGGTGGCAGAGGTTAGTATAAATGTACATACAAATAATTATTGTTACACACCAAAATACGAACTGAGTACCTGTTGCGATCCCCCTGCGAGCGTCGCCTGCTCCTGCACCTCGGCGGCGGATGGTGGTATGATCCTCGGGTGGGAGACTCTCGAGTACCAAGCGTGGTAATCCGGAGTCGCTTCCCCCGGGTAGTCCACGGGCCGCGAGAGCCTCCTCGGGTCAGCGCGCATGACATATACACTCCTCCACGGGTGGTCCGAGTACACCGGACCGAATTCAAGAAGGTAGTTCCCACCCCCATGCCTCGGTCGATGCACCCTAACCGGCACGGGCATCGACTCGGGTATAGTCTAGACGTAGCCTAACTGTCTGATGAACCGGTCTCCCTGGTAAGGCTCAACGATGTCCATAAAGCGCAGTGTCCCGAAGTAGGTAGTGGTACGGTGCACCGTGTGAGCGTTCCGCACGAAGGGCTCCCAACAGACCCGATCTGCTGTCAATAAGTCAAGTAATCGTCGGTAGGCCAAAAGGTTGTCCCCGCGCGACAATGGTTTCCCGACGCCTACCCACGCAGTCGCGCGTGGCGAAGTCGCCGAAATCGGGATCGGTGCCCCTGGCCTAAAGTCGGGGAAGTACTCATAGATCTACACCTGAAGCAAAGTCAAACACCCGGCCAAAGTGGTGAACCCCTCCCTCGAAGCCATCCCTAAATTCCTGTACAGCCACGCCAACGTACCAGCACCCCACGCAAAACCAGGAATCGAGTCCAAGTTGTTCGTCAGTGGGAAGACTGACGGACGAATACGATCGCTCGACCTATCCACAAAGAGGAACTCCCCCAACAACGTGATCAGGTAACCCTGCACAGTCTGCTCATGGGTCCCAGTGCTCATCTTCTCACGCACAGCCCTCGCTAGTACCGACCCGCTCTTGAAAATGGGAGGGCCCGCATCCCCCCTGGGTGCCCTCAACTGCAAATCATTCATCCCGAAGAAGTTCCCCACAGCGGCCTTCCCATCAGCCAGACCCCCAGTCTCGTTAAGAACAGCGCATGGCTCACCCTCTATAGACAGCCCTAAGATCCTGGCGACATCGTGCAACATGATAGTCATCTCGCCGAACGGCATGTGGAATGCGTTCGTATCCGGCTGCCACCTCTCGACGAATGCGTTCGTATCCGGCATCCACTACCTGAGGAAAGCGATCGAACGACTCCAACTCCCTCACAATCCGAGGACGGTTGTAGGTCGTCAGCAGAGTCAGCGCGTGCCCTGGCTCTGACCAAAGCCGACGCGCAATATGACCCCCAAAGCTCGGGATCACCGACGGATCAATGGGACCTCCGGGACTAGGTCCCTGCAGAATCCACGAAGTGTCGCTCCGTGGACGCCGGGGGGCGCTCGAGCCCGAAGTACCCACACTACCCTGGAAAGTTCCTCCAGGCCCCTTCCTGTAGACAACAGCCTTACCCTGCTATGATGTCTCAGCGTCCGTCTCCTGCTCCTGCTCCTCCGCCTGCTGCTCCGAGAAGTTCTCCGGAAAAGCGTGTCGCCTCTCCTCCTCATCGAACTCCATGTTCAGGTCGGCAGACTGCAACGACCTGGACGGCTCGCGGAATTCACCGCTCGCGGTTCCCTCCGAAGAACCGTCGTGTGTACCGCTCGTGGTACGGAAAGGTGGAACAGGAACGTCTAGTGTCCCCCCATGAGAGGAAGACGATGGCTCTGGTGGGCCGGTAGGTGGCGGCCCCGGCCTACCCCTAGCACGAGTGGACGCAGTGACGACCCTACCGTCTACCCGGCTACTCTTCCCCTTACCAGCCATCTAACTTTACAAATTACACACGTTGATAAAACAAAACTATGTCACTTGTTAATAATAATAACAAATGAATTTAACGTTCTCGTACTATTCTTATTACTTGAAAAAACAATTGATATAAAATTTGATATGTAATAAAAAAAAAATCTATTACTGATATAATAAGAAATTAATAAGAAATTACTATTCTTATTACTTTCAACGTTGTCGCTTGATATAAAATTTAATTTAAAGAACAAATTACTGATAACGTATATTCTTCTCAAATTATTTATTCTCAAAAAAGGCTATTTTTTTAGTAAACACTACTAACCTTAAAATTAGTACTCATCGTTATCTCAATTGGATGTCCGATTTTAGCAAGAGATAACGATTACAAGTTTTTCACCTAAATTCAACTTTTTAGTTATTATTTTTCAAGCTAAATTGATATTTTCAACTTAGAGATCCATATATTTTTTTAGTTACAATTTTCCAAAAATATTTCAAAACCTAAACTTATCAACAATTAGTCCAGAATTTCATAATAATAATTCTAATAATATTCCTAAACATATAAACATTTCGTATAATTTCCTAATAATAATTCAAACAACCAACACCCCAGTAACGATGCGAACATCTAACGAAAAATAAACGAACTTTACGGATATCGTAACACATAACATAAAACAAAAAAAACAAAAAAAAAATCGAAAACGGGTCTCGATGCCGGAAAAACGCGTCGACGAGACCCCCTAGACGCATGAATTTCGCGTCTAGGAGGCCCCTCAGACGCTTGAATTTCGCGTCTAGGGGACCTCCTCGACGCGAAATTCATGCGTCTGAGGGGCCTCCTAGACGCGAAATTCATGCGTCTAGGGGACCCCCCAGACGCGTTTTTCCGGCGTCGAGGTCTGTTTACAGACCCCGTTCGCGCAAAATCCGCCCCATTTCGCAGAAATCGATCCCACCATCATCCAAATCGATACCAAAATCGAATATAGAAAACAATAACTACTCAATTAGGGTATATATCACACACAAATTAGCTATGGGGAACCTAAACTATCAATCTAATATTAATTATAATCGAACTAATCGATCCAAAATAATCAAATACAAGCTAAAAGGTAATACAAAATAGATAGATCTACTTACTTGAGTACGGATTTGGAGTTGGAGTGGAAGCGGTTTTATATTTGAAAAACGATTTTTTAAGAAATTGTTTAAGGGAGAGAAAGAAGTGAAAATGAATTGTAAGGAGAAGGGGGGTTTATATATAAATTTCCTAAACATATTCCCGGGATACATTGAGACACGTTTCTCGGAGACCGTTCAATAGTCCAAAAACCGACATTTCAAATTAGTCGGGAATATATTTGTTACGTTAGTTAAGAAACTTAATTAAATTCATTAGAATATATTACATAAGGGTAAAAGAGTTACGTTGAGACACGTGCCTCAAAAACCGTTCAATAGTACAAAAACCGTAATTTTAATTTACTCGGAAATATTAATTACATTAATTAACAAACTTAATTAATATCATTAATCATAATTAGGGGAAGGGTAAAAGAGTAAATTCACGTATAAAGCGCCGACGACGTGGCTGAAATGTCGACGACAAAATGTAGTAGTGCATGCAAACAACCATGAGATTGGAATAACAAGTTTTGTCTTTTTAAATATGGAGTACTCCTTCACAAAAATTCATATGAGACAGTCTCACGTTAACGTTATTGATACTCCTTAGATAATAATTGATCTCTTATGTCTTATGCTTACTCAGTCCCGGTCAATATAATACAGAGTAGTTTACATTTTTCTTTATTTGATGTGTCGATTAATAGTTTACACTTTCTTTTTTCCACTAAGTTTCAGACTCTATTTTTGTTTTTTAATAAAGAAATAATAATTCTTCTTGAATTACTTTTACTACTTTAATCTTTGTATATAAAATAAACATAAACTTTCGATTGAAACGAAGGAAGTATTTCATAATAAATTAAGAATATACTCCCTCTGATTCTTTAGATTCGCAACGTTTACTATTTGCACAAATAATAAGGTTGTGAGTGGAGATGGTGGGTGTAGACACCCGCATTTTGATTGCCAGGTGTCTATGGTAGTTTCCAAAAAACACCTGATGATGATCGGACGCTAACGTGTTCTAATGCGCTCGGATACGGGCTCGAAATCAGTAATGTCCGGCATGGGCTATTAACGGGATACAAATCTCACAAAACCAACCTCAAAATCAGGCCCAGTGGGTCGTTCCGAGCAAAATAAGACTAATTTGGGTCAAAACCGACACCAAAAATAATTCCCGTCTTTTAGCGACCGGGTCAAAACCCGGTCAAGACAAACCCGACACAAAAGCGACCGGATGCGTCTCGAAACTTGCGCCACAATCCAAAAATCAGCCAAAATCATTCCAAAACAATTCAAAATCAATCACAATCAATCAAGAGCAAATCAAGGCCAATCCTTCCCGATTTAGCACGGCCTAATTGATCCACTCGGTCGAGTGGATTGACCACTCGATCGAGTGGAGCCTCACAAAAACGGTCCAGGTGCATCCGCGAGAGCACTCGACCGAGTGCACCCGCGCCACTCGGTCGAGTAACCCTATATCATGCTCCCTATAAATACCCGTCAATCCTAAGCACAAAACACAACTTCTCAACCAGAATTTTCAGCCAACTTTACACATCCAAAACCTCTCATTTTCAGCCATAATCCGACCCTCAAACATCATCACGCTTATACACACTTCGAGAGCAAAACTCGTTAAAATCTGCCTCCATACAAAACCTCATACACACACCGTCAACTCCTCCTACATATCTCGACGTTCCCGTGCCATTGCCGCCATTTGACGAACCGTATCCCGAGAAGCAAGAACATGTAGGTTGAGGGTGTAACATTCAACATCGACTTCTCCTCCTTCCCTCCTTTTTCTCGTCTTTTTTGTATATATATATTCGTACATTTTTATTTACGCTTATAGTATTTTATTTAGTCGATAGTAACGACATTTTTACTAACACTAACATTTTACTTTTCGCATTTAATCATCGTTATTATATTTTACTATAATATCGTATGTACCGTGTATATATATAATAATATCAAAACTCGGATCCGAACTCGTTTGACTACGATGATCATTTTTTTAGGGTTCGTTTATTAACACGATCCCGATCATTCGTAGTTGAACGCGTATGAATCCATTTCAAAGATTAGTACGGAACCCGTTGACACGAAAACCGACATCGCATAATCCGTAAGGATTAATATCGATGTCGTGACGTAGAGGGACGCAATTCCGTCACTAATCAAATTTTTTATCTAAAAATAACCTTTTTTACAAAATTCCGATAACGGTATTATAATCATATAAGACATAATTATAGTACCGACAAACCGAGTTAAATCTAAATCCGTCAATATTTTTATTTGACTCGGCCAATCATCGATTTAAAACACATTAAAACAAACGAGTCACAACTCGTACAGGTGCCACTCGACCGAGTACACCTGCTACTCGATCGAGTAGCACCCTAAATTACGGGCAGTAGCGTCTTCCAGGACGCACTCGGCCGAGTCCAGCCATGACTCGACCGAGTGGGTCCTGCAGCCCAGAAACCGGGAGTTCTTTTTTTATTATTCGAGCCTCGTCTTTTTTAAGCGACCTAGTCGACACGTGTAAAGTCAATCACGTGGCTTTTCCAAAATTCATGCATATCACTTCACTTAAATGATTTTGATCGACGGTCTCACATTATTAATTTTATGTCGACGACTCTTTAGTCGTATCCGATGTAAAATTAATTTAGACTCAATTTCTCGAGGTGATAAGTCGGGACAAGGCATCGAGGTTCGAGATCGGGCTAGCACCACGTCTAGGTCTCGAACCTCCGTCCTTTGATTAATACGCAATATAATGTGTAACTAATTAAAGTTCGTCCACCTACACAAATTCACGGTCTAGTTTATACACGGGTTCGTTTATAATTATTGCTCGTCATTTCAATTGTATATTTCGATTATTCTATTTTATTGTACGCCGTATTGTGAATTCCGGGTTGTATTCCGCCCGTGTAACTTGTAATCGATTTATTTTTGCTTTGCTTTATTTATTTGCGTTTTACCGCTTTTAAATGAACCCTCGCATGCTAAATCACTTCGACAATAAATTAGATGCATTAAATTGACGTAGCTCACATTTAATTCGCATGCTTAGCTAAAATGCTGTTTGCATAACATTTCACCGAATTACTAGCGCGCATATTAAAAAGTCAAACGATGTCCTAGTAGAGGCCGCTAAGTGCGGGCGGGGTTGGGTGTCCTTAGTGGGCTTCCCAACACGTACCTCACCCCTTACTCAGAACCGTGGTTTCCGGATGTCCGAATCCATTGGCAACGAGAGTCATTCAATATACGATTAACCGCTCAAGTCGGCATCTATATCGATATGCAAAGGGACGAGCCCAATAAACTCTCAAACCAAAATGGGTCATACTTTGTGTATGGGCCATGGCGATATAGAGTGGGCTCGAATGGTTCCGAATAACCATAAAATTCGGTGGCGACTCCATTTCGACTTAAATTTCAATTCGATCCTTCTCATATGGAGGTGCATTCGCCTAACCCAAAACCCGCGCGTGGCCGCGTCGGGGTGGACCTACGTCATGTCCACAGTGGGTCTCACCAATAAAGTAAAAAGCTAACACAAATAAAAAACTACTTATTATAAAAATGTTGCAAACCCAATGAATTTGCCAAATATGAAATATGTTGCGAATCTAAAGAATCGGAGGGAGTATCAGATATCTCCATTGCAAAGAGAATGGAAAAAGAGGAGGGAGTGGGGGAGGTTGGGGTTTGCAAACGTGTGAGAGTATGAAGCGTGAATTTGTCGCTGCTTTTCTTGTTGGGTCTCATAACAGAGAACTGTAAAGTAGTGTAGACAGTACGTACTAGAGTGAAGTGAGTGACTGCTTCAGCATCTTTTTTTTTGCCTTTTCTCATTTTGCGTTGCCTACAAGCTTATTTTCCTTTCCGGATTCCGGTTTAAGTCGGATATATCCGTCTTATGCACTGTATATGAGACGAGTTATATAGATGTAATACGGAGCAGTAGATTCTGCAAACATGTAAATTGACTCGAATTAGTTCGGTTGATGTCATTTTTGGGTCGGGCTTGGTTTATCTTTGAGATATTTATCCTCTCCCAAATTCTGGTTTATGATAGGAATATCTGTCAAGTTTAGATTTTGTTTTGCATTATTCTTCATGCATGGTGTATATTTATTGATGTGGGATTGTAACCATGATAAAATTATTATTCTTCTTATCACGTATTTTGGAATAAGGAATTAAGGATCATCCATGTTCGAGAAAAGTGATGTTCATCAAATTAAATTCAACCAACACAACTATGGACTTTGGTACCATGTTAGACATATGTATATGGGCTTAACTCGTTCCCATTAGAAGAAGATACAATACACTACACAAACTCTATAAGATTTCATCCTGAAACCAATTGCTAATGAAAAAATTATTTTGATTGTTTATAAATTAGCTGACTCTCTTCTAAATTCTACCATAACTTATTGAGTTGAAAATGACACATTAATTATACACCATTTTATGAGTCAAAATTACTGTCACAAAATCTATTAATCAATCACAAGGAATCATCCCATTCGAAGAAATATATAAATAATAATAGATCAAGTATTTGATGATATCTCATTTCAAGGAAATATATAAAGAAATTGTGTTCCTTTTTCCCATTATTTTTTATACATGGAAAAAACACTAATTATATGAATATATGGATTACTTCTTTTTGATACATTGCACAAAAAGATAATGAATAAAAAAATAATATCATAAAAAAATTGCTAAAGAATGTCAAAATTGAAGAACAAAATATACAAAATCGGAAATGATAATCCCATGATTTAGATATAATTAATATTCAAGATTTTGCATGTAATACATTTCTACCATAATCTGTTGGATTAGTATAAAAACACCCAATATTAGCCCATCTTAATCATCTACGACTTTAATTTTAACTAGCAAAATAGTTAATTTTAAATATGGCGCATATATATTTTTTCCTAGTATTTTTCACGTCCTTACTCAGCTCATCCCCATCGCCGTCCTTAGCATCGTCACTGAAAAGCTACAATGTTGTGAGAGATTTCGGTGCAAAAAAGAATGGTAAGACGGATACAACACGAGCATTCCTTAATGCATGGAACGCAGCATGCGCGTCATTGAAACCGTCACAAATTTACGTACCTAATGGTAATTACTTATTAGGTCATATACAATTTGACGGAACTTTGTGCAAAAATTCTATCTTGTTCAAAATTGACGGTACACTTGTTGCAAATAATGTTGAGAATAGTGAAATTTGGATTGGTTTTCATAAAGTTGATGGGGTACATATTAAAGGTGGTACCCTTGATGCTAAGGGTAAACATTTGTGGAATTGTAAGTTGGCTCGACGACGTTGTCCGTTGGGGGCTAAGGTAATTAACTTTTATTTAATTTTCAGTATATTTGAATTTACCTCGATCAAAATTGATGGGTAATTTGATTAAAAAATATTACTGTATTATTTCATCATATATGATTTATCTACTAAGTTTTTTCTTCAAATACATATACAGACGTTAAATATTGATAACTCGAAGAACATGATTATCGATGGTTTGACATCAAGAGACAGTCAAATGTTCCACATTTCAATAAACGCTTGCCAAAACATAAACATGGGAGGTCTCCAACTGACGGCAGCGGCTAATAGTCCTAACACCGACGGTATCCATATCGAGAGATCTAACGGGATAACTATTATGCATTCTCGATTTATGACGGGTGACGATTGCATCTCAATTGGTCCTCGTAATCAAAACTTTTGGATTGAAAATGTATTTTGTGGACCTGGTCACGGTATCAGGTAAGATTTCAAAATTAATTTAATTTAATTTGTCATAATTTAATACTCCCTCCGTCCTAAAATGATTGTCACATAAACTTTTGAAATTGGTGTGATGATTGAGTATGTAGGCAATGATGACTCCCTTTATAGGGTGAGTCATAGTGTCTTGTGAGATAGTGTGGATTAATGGATGGAAAAATGGTAAATACTTTAACTTGGTAGGGACAAAGTTGTAAAAAAGATGGACAAAAAAGGAAAGTAGAGAAATTTGACAATCTTTAAGAACCTACCCAAAAAGAAATACGGGACAATCTTAATGGGACGGAGGGAGTATACTCGGTATATATTTTGGATTGTCAAATTATTCTGATTTTTTTATTTATTTGGACAGTATAGGGAGCCTTGGTAGATCTCAAATAGATGAAGGTTTCCTAGTGAAAAATGTGACGGTAAAAGGAGTAACTTTGACGGATACGGATAATGGACTGAGGATAAAAACATTTGCAAGCTCAATCCGAGGAACCGTCAAAGATATTTATTTCATTGGAGCAACTATGAACAACGTTCGCAATCCAATCATCATCGATCAAAATTATTGCCCACAAGGCAATTGCCAAAGTGGCGGCCAGGTAATTCAACAAAAAAATCTCTTGTTACAATAAAAATAAAATTACGCTTCAACAAAACTATGAGGTCGTTTGGTTGCGCTCTTAAATCATGGGAAGTTCTACTCCCCGATAAATTGAAATGGTGTTTGGTTGTCCATTTCATGAGAATTGCAGCTTCCCATGAATTTTCAATTCCTACCTAATGAGGGAAGTTGCTCACCTAGTCCCCTCGGTGTGTACAACTTTTCACATAAATTAATTTTCCAGATGACAACCAAACAATATTTTCGTAATTCACCTGAAATACAAATTTATGTAAATTTAAGTTTTTGTTAACTCCATTCTCCCATGGTGAACCAAACGAGCCATAAATATACGAAGACATCATCATCTGATTTATTGTACTAATCCGTAATAACTTGAATTCAAAACTTGTTGATATTAAACTCGTTATTATAACAATATAACTGTCTAAACGAACTTTATTTTGTGTTTTGTTTGTTTGTTTGAAATTGGATTAGGGGTCGAGAATACAGATAATGAACGTGGCATACAAGAATATTAAAGGAGTATCGTCGTCTCCGGAGGTGGTGACATTTAATTGCAGCCCTCAGAAGCCTTGCCATGGGTTAAACTTGAAAGATATCAAGCTTTCATATACATCGAAAGCAGGTTCGCCAATTTGTCAACTCAAGAATGCTCGGTGGACGGCACAAGGCCTTATACAATTACCTCCCAAATGCTTGACCAAATAAACAAATGACTACGAACTCCCTTTCTTTCTTCTCGTTCATTTGTTTGCAGGGTTCGTTTGGTTGCTCTTGAAAAATTATTGGAGGTAGGAATTTTCATTACTTAAAAAAATGGGGTTGTTTGGTTGCCTCAAATTTGCACGAATGGAGGAAGTAGAATTTACATGGAAGTGATTTTCTGCGTAAACGTAGGAAGTTGTTTAACAACCCCATCTTGGTAACGTGCAATTCCCCATGTATTAAGTTTCCGCATAGGGAACCAAACACTTTTTTGAACTTTACGTGAATTAGGAAAAATAACTTATTTCCCATGATTTTCCACCTTCCCGTATCAACCAAACGAGCTGAACCCTTTAGATTTTAAGATAATAATTCTCGCAATGAATATAAAAAACAAACAAATGAACGAGATAGAGCGAGTAGTTTGTGTGTATGTGTATTTTTTTTTTTTTTTTCAATAATACAATGACTCTTTATTTCTTTGTATTTTCTACACTTAGGAGATCAATCGCTGTTGTAATTGTTTAGGTATAATATGCCCGAAGCACACTAAGTTAGCTTCATCTTATTCGATATACCCTTTACACCAGTGAAGAATTTTGTGTTACTAATCATCATTTTAGACTCAACAATGATCAATCATTTTAATTAATTAGCACATACAATTACACGTACAAAGCCACATTTTTGCATCATAATATAATTAATATTTCTCGCAACATATATTCAATCAATGGTAGTAATGATCGAGTGAAATGAGTGGGACGGGAACTACTTTTAATTGCTAAGTTATATGGAGTACGGAGTATGACTATGAGTGAGCCAAATTATTTGAGTGGGACGGGAACTACTTTTAATTGCTAAGTTATATGGAGTACGGAGTATGACTATGAGTGAGCCAAATTATTTGATTCGATTCATAAGGTTTATTCGGTTCAAAAATGTTTGAGTTTTCAAGGTAGGACCAAACATTGAGTTATTATTTGACCAAAATCAAGTCAAATATTCGACTCGATTTGCTCCCCACCAAAATACCCAATACGGCAATACCCGACCCAAATTAAACCACGACCCATATATATGGCCACCCACATCATGTAATGCAGCCTAAACTTATAGTTGACTCCTCTAACTTGAAACTTGATTGTTTTCGGGTTAATTTGTAATTAATGTACTCCACCTTAATAAAGTAAAGTAGAAATATGTTGGTAACTTGTTTAAATAAATTTTAAATTTAGCAGGTAAACTAAAATATCATTTGATTATTTGATTACAGAAATAAAATCAAATAATCAACTTAGGTACAAAATAAACTGGGTTCTTCAAATACAAATCAAACATTGATTTCCCATTATATGGATCATGTTCAACCAAATTGGGTAGGGTTTTACTAGCTAGGTTAGAACCCTAGCTAGTTAGGAGAATAATAAAGGACATTTATTAACATTATATTGCCCTTGTTTTATTCCAACAATCCAACTAGCTAGCTAGCTACTCGTACCACATAATACTCGCCTGCCTTGGGCAACAAGTAAGGTTCAAGTCCAAACTTGTTGGAATTTGAAAAAATCTTATGACTAATTTCTATCCAACGTTATACTTATCAACTACACTATTTACATACATACGTATTTGGTCATTAATTACCTTACCTGATTGCTTTGCCTTGCCTTGTCTTCCAAGGACTTCCATATTACATTTATGCTAGCTGCATGCATCAGATTTTCCTAATTAATCAATGTTGGATTAAGTAGTAGTCGTACGTATAGTACATAATATAATATACTACGAGTAAATTGTTTATTTCCATAACTTGTTTTCCTACGTACTTTAGGTAAGTTTCGGTATCTATATATACACACGCACACATTGCATGATCCAGCCTCTATATATTATCATTAGTTGTAAACAAAAATCAAACTACCTAATTACTGTTACTCTTACATACTTAATTACTACTTACATTGAGTACTCGTATTATTTACCATGGCTTTCAATGGAGAAATCTACGAGATATTTTCATGGTTGTCACCGCCACTCCTCCACCAAATATCCCGTCAAAGCAACCCATGCTCCCAATTCCTATCCGAAATCCCATTCATACAGAAACAATGTCAAAACTCCCTACTCAAACCCCAAGAATACCTCCTCATACAAGACGATTCCGCCTTACAAACCAAGGCTCAATACTTGCAACTCTGCCCATTGGGTAGTGACGACAATAATAATCACAACTATTATCGCTACTCATCCATGATTCCTCGCAAAGAATTCAAAGATTTACAACAAAACAGTCGAGTCGTAGCGTCTTCCAACGGTCTACTTCTATGTCAAACCTCCCATTTTCCTCGGCCCACAAGGTACTTCTTGTGCAATCCCGCAACTAGAAATCTAATGTACGTTGAGTCGCCTAGTCATCAAGACATGAGCAACGTTAACGCATCCTCCTTAGTGATGTTTCTATGCGGTAATAGTAAAAAATTCCCCTTGGATTACACTTTATTACTGTTTAACCCTCTCCCAACATGGTCCAATTACTGCAATGTGTACGCCCTAGAGGGCGGTCAAAATAATTGGGAACTGAAGAAAGAAAACCTTGTTATCGGACCAGGGAACGTCGACTTTCAAAACCCCGTGCATTGCACGGACGGCCTTTACTTCATGTCAGACGCGGGTTTTATCAGACCACCTGACGACTATGCCTATCGCGACTGTATCCCGTATTACGTGCTTCACTACGATATCCAACGTGGTACGTCACGTATTGTGGCCTTGCCCGATGAAGCACGTACCAACAAAGACGACGATCATGTAAAAATGGGGATATTCGGGTGGGAGAAAAGTAACTACAACTCGTGTTTTCGGAGTATTTGTTTGGTGAAGATTAAATTCTGTGAGATAGTTTCGATATGGAGCCTGGACGTGGGCCGGGGTTCAAAGTTATCGTCGTGGCGTGAGTGGTTTGTGATGAAGAAGAGCGTAGTGCGCGACTTGGGTATCAAAGGTTTCAAGTCGTGGCAGCCGAGTTTTGGGATTATTGAGAAGAAGTTGGTAATGGTGGCCGGAAAATACGTTTATAGTTATTGCTTGGAGGGCAAGGAACAGCGCAAGGCTAGAAGGGTGTTGAAGATTAATGACGAAGTGGGTGGAAGCTATCGCTTTGGTTCTTATACATCTACTCTTCGACCTTGTACCAACCAAACATAGTTAGGATCGTACGTCCAAATATTATTGTCGTCCGTCCTCGACGTACTTCGCCCTTGTAACGTGAATAGTATCGGAATTGTCGTCTTAGACGGTATCGTATCCTCATCATTAATAGGATGTTGACAATTTTTGTATCGGAATATTATTATTATATGGTTTTACGGGAGAATTATATATATTATTAGTGAATTTCATGTAATGTAGCTTTCTGATCAAGAAGTGGTGTTTTAAAGTTAAAGAAATTTTGTGATACGAGTAATGTTATTGTCTACGTACGTACCTAGTTGCTTCTCTTAGAGTAGGCGCCTAGGCGGGTTTGTTAGCTTAGTTTATATTTTTTGAATGAAAAAAAATAATTTATCAACAGAACGTCACACGATACTTACAGTGAATACCTATAATCGTAAGCAAATTAAATCAATCAAAAGTTAAAGAATATAATTTCTCTTATAAATTAGGGGATCCTTCATTTGATTCATAAGGAGAAAAAACTTACATTCTATTGGTTTCAAAGATTGTTGACAAATTACTTATATCCATTGAAGAGACAAGCAAAGAACCATCAACAAGCTAGCTTAGTTTATATTTTGATTACTTGTATGTCTACTTGACATTAACGTATTGGTTAACACAACTATGAGTATTGATGGAGGTATCACACTTCATCCTTAGTCATCAACTTGTTTTATCTTAGTTTTTCTTAATATCCGTTGAAATTGTGAGATTTTTTCGGAATGGTTTAATCTATCAAACCGTTATATCTCTTCATAAGCAAAGCATCATGTATCTTCGTAGCTAATTGAATCATTGTGTTCGTTTTGTGAAACCTTATACTGTTACATGATGTGTAACTACGCAATTAGTATAAACTAGCTTAGTGTGATACCCGTGATGCGTCACGGGGTTGTGAAAGAGAGTTGTATATTGGAACAATAGTAATTACTACTCCGTACATCCGATTTTAAACGATTATCCCGTCTCAATATAATATTCAACACATATATTCCACAATCAGGTGGACGATTTAATAAAAGGAAGTTAGTAATACTGAAACATATCCAATGTAGATCGGTAGTGACAGCACAAATGTTATTACTGACTTGATAAAAAGATATATATAGCATCTAATTTTTAGCATAAATAATACGGAGTATAAATTTAGGCATCTAATTTTTTTTTACTCAAATAACGGTAAAAAAATTAGGCATTCGAAATCATTTCTTAGCCGTACTGCAACCTAACCTGACAATTAGGCTATTATAGCATTTCTATTTTCCGGAATTTTAGCGCCGAGTAGCAAAGGGCCAGAGAAACTTTCTAGCTACGAATCATGTGTAGAACTGATGGGGATGCTTGGTTACAATTTAGAATTCGTTATTATATGTTTGCTTTAGTTTTGTTGTTTTTGATGTAGAAACGGTTTTTCTTTATCCATGGACAATGAGTTTCGATATATTGGGTGTATCCGTATTTCTAGAAGCTTTAATAATTTTCGTGCTTATCCTAATTGTAACACCCACTATTTTTCCTAGCACTTTGATCTTTTTCTTTATGACTTCGTCATAATTCTGTCATATTTCGGCATTATGTTTCATCATTTTTCCAAGCTTTATTTTCATTTTTTAGTCTAATGATATTTATTTTTGTTTTAAAAGATTTTAATTCTTTTAATTCTATTTATTTGATTTTCTTCGTAAACTAATTATTTTCCGCGAGGAATTCTAATTCTCTACGAATTAACGTTTTAAAGCTATTTCTTTTCCTACAAATGTCTAAATATATTTATATAATATTTTGAACTAAGAAATATTTTAGTATTTCTTTAATTTTCGTGCCTAACTTAATTGTTGGTTTAGTTTATGAATGGCGAGAAGGAGCATTAGAATGGTCTTAATACTTGCTTGCATCGATCATCATACTGACAATAATCTTTCGTCGGTCTTTTCTAATTCATTGTTTCCGATAAGATGTTCATTTGTCTTCAATTTAGTTACACGTTGTGTTTCGTTCTAACCATAACAATTGTATTGAAACAGGGTGTATTAGTTGTTTTGTATACTGGCGAGTATATTATTACATATAAATTCTTACCAAACACGGACTAATGTGTTGGCAGCAATAAAGACGCGCGTGTCTATATATATATGATCACACTATTTCATATAAATTAGTTTTCTATTAACGGTTATAACCATATAACCGTTCAGTAAAACTGAAACGATGATACGTATTAGTATGGGCAGTATTGAGAAATGACAATTAGTCCGTTAACTACTACGAGTAATATCTATAGTTGTTGGTGCATTATGAAAAAATCTGTGCTATAGTGGGTTAGCTCAAGTAGTTGTATTTTAAACTTTTAAAGTCTCCACAGTCCACTCCATGGGCTAAAGCCCATGTACCGTTTGAACTATTAACTATATGAACAAAAATCCTTTGAAGAGTAATTTATAATCATACTACAAAGTTGTGTTCGATCCAAATAAAAAATTGAACCGAAAGATTGTTGTATGAAACCGTCTTATATTATAGTGCCAAACTCACGAAAGTTGAATCTGTCTACGAAATGTTGTTCGGTGAATCGTACACCTATGATCCAACTCTTTAGTATAACTATATTTACTGATCGACATCGATTTATAAATTATAATACAAACACTTCAACGTATTATTCTATGTTCTTCGATCTTTCGTACACCTTATTAACCCATATACTGACGTTCAAACTTTTTCGCATAATTTAAAATCAATCTTATTGCCTTCCTTCATTCTTAAATATCAATATTAATGTGCAACCCGTGAACACACCAGTTGCTGTACATTTTAAAGATTTTCGTATTATTAAAACTCGATAATGAATTTTTTTAGTAAAACCATTTTTTTTTTTTTTGCTCAAGTCCATATAATGATGTATCTCCACTACCCTACCACCACCCTTCATTGCTTGTTTGACCAATATTTCTCTCAACATTTCGGGGTTAGTGAGTAATACCTAATGTTAATACATTTAACAACGGGTATATTTTGCCCGTTGTAGATTCTTTTACATGAACTCGACATACGCCATTGTTGAGTTAACTAGAGCTTGAATTAGTTGAGAGAGAAAGGTTGTTAGAGATGAGTGGTGAGAAATGATTGTAAGAATTATAATGTGATAAGGATGAATTACAGCCAAGTATCAATATATATACAGTTAAGTTATAACTAACTATATGTAAGTATGACGTCAACAACTAATAATCTCTAACTACTTCTATACTTTCATAGCCCCCCTTCAAGCTGGATTGGATGGAATGGTGTGCAATCCGAGCTTGGCAGAGAAGAACCGATGAGGCGAAACCCCTAAGGGTTTAGTCATTATGTCAGCCAATTGCAGACCTGTCCGCACAAACATCGGATGCAGAAAACCTTCCAGATATTTGTCTCTAACAAAATGGCAATCTACATTTAGGTGTTTCGTCCTTTCATGAAACACCGGATTTTGAGTGATGTGTATTGCTGCTTTATTGTCGTAAAAGAGTGGAAGCGGTAGCTGAGTGTGTATTTGTAGATCCTTTAACATGGCTACGAGCCAAACTAATTCTGCAGAAGTATAAGACATACTCCTGTATTCTCCCTCTGAACTGCTTCTACTGACTGTGTTTTGCTTCTTGGTTTTCCAAGAAATCGGAGACGATCCAAGTAAAATTACATATCCGCTAACACACCTGCAACTGAATGCACAAGTAGCATAGTCTGAATCACTATAGGCTGTAATATCCAAAGGGTTTTCTGCTGGATAGAACAACCCAGTATTGATTGAACCTTTCAGGTAACGAACCACATGAATCGCCGCCTGCATATGCGGTTCTCTGGGTTCATGAATGAATTGACTCAAATGTTGAATGGAGAATGAAATATCCGGCCTTGTAAGATTAAGATAAAGAACGCGACCAATCAATCTTCTATACTGCTCATGATCATCTAATAGCATCCCTGTATCAGTAGATAACTTCAGTCCTTTCATCATAGGAAACTCTGTAGGTGTTGCATCTAACATATTCATATCTGTCAGTATGTCGATGATATATTTTCGTTGATTAAGCATTATCCCACTTTCATTTCTAGCTACTTTTAAACCAAGGAAGTAGCGCATCAATCCAAGGTGTAACAGCCCCAAATTTTCTCAACCAAAATAATAAACCAAAAACGGAAAACTCAAGACTGTTACTTCACACTTAGCTTACCGAGCTAAGTCCAAGGAAAAATGATAAGTAATAACTAAATAAAAATAGAAATTTGATAACTAATAAAATGGAAACGTTGCAGCGGAAGTCTTAAGTCTTAATCCAAAACGATTTAAAACAATAGCAAACCAATAATAATAAATCCAACAATAATATAAATAGTTTGGAGTCAAGTTAAATAATAAAAGTCCTTCCTCGCTCAGCATAACCCGATACCAGAATGCACCCATGCAGTAATCAAGTGTACCTATCAGCTGTACCCAAAACACAAATAGGTACAGGTTCCAGCGGGGGAACGACCCAAAACAAAAGGACGTCAGCAAAGCTGAGTAAAAATATAATAATATAATAAATCGTGAAATAATAATAATAATAATAATAATAATAATAATAATAATAATAATAATAATAATAACAATAATAATAATAAATTGAAATCAGAATTTAAAATCATCGTTTAAATATCAAAATATCATAAAAATAATAGTCAAAATCAAACCAACCAATATATATGTTTTTCGCAACCTGTGTGCTAAGGTCCTACCCTTGCACGGTCTAGAGGAAACCACCTGTGCTTAGCTAGACTCATAATAGTGCGCACCTCCCACATTTGGACAGCCAGTAGGATGAAACTGCCAAAGGAGAAAGTCTAACTCCCTAGCGAGTGAGGGCCGGACAATCCTCACTCAAAAACAGTTTCGGGACAAAGTCCCAGGAACGTCTTAGACGCACCTTAAAATCGTCTAGACCAACAGAACTCCCAGAGTCTGTTATAAGTTACTAAAAATTTTACCAAAATAGTACCAATATGTGAGTCGTGTCACAAAGTTCAATATTCAAACATTACAAGTATTATAAAAATATTAACGATCAACGAAATAATTTACAAAACCGTTATAAAAATATATTTTGATCCGAACATGCTCTTTACTTAAAAGTGAAAAGGGTAAAACGTCTTTACCTCTTAAGACGGACAACACTCAGCTAGAATTACTTCAAGAATTCTCTCTCCTCGAACCCACAAGCTACAAATAATACAAATTGATTCAATAACTTGATCCCTCCGACTAATGAATATCAAGACCGGATATTAACTCATTATATAGGTGTACTAACTAGTAACTACGGAGCACATATTAACTACCTCGTCCGAATTCTCGCCCCGAAGTAACCCATCTAATTTATATATATAATTATCTTAAATGACCCAAATGAATCTGTCTCGAGACGAAAAGAAAGTTTCCAAATAACGATCCACAAGCCAAGCTCTTTAATGACAAGCTATTAGTGTAATTGCATATATATAACTCCTCAAACCATATCCTTTTTCTTGTTCTAATCTGGCCAAAACGAACAATGGGCCCCAAAGTTTCATGTACATTATTTCCGTCTATCCCAAATAACCACGAACCCCAATCGTGTAACGCCATTAATATCAACTCCGACCACTGCTCTAAAACAGGTCATATTCGTCTGCACAACCAACACAATGCTAATAACAACAAACCCAACGACACAACCATTCTCTTCTAACTATACATCTATTTTCGTGAACCAATTAAAAGGCGACCAATTTGACTTAACATGGAATCGAACCCGACAACCTGCCCAATACTAATAACTGACACAATTACTGATTCATGTCGGGACAACTTTTAAGAATCAGGTTTTAAAACACCAAGACGCTTTATAAAAGAAAACATTAGTTAATAGAGTACTTACAATATTAGTTGAAAAAGAAGCCAAGACGGACAAATATAAGCAAAGGGTCAAGATCCGATTTTATGATGGTGAAGGAATCGGAGGAAATCGGGACAGAGGACGGATGGAGAAGGGAGTAGTGGTGCCGCAGAAAAGTTAGAAAAAAGAAAGGAAAGGATGAATGAATGATGTGGGTTGGGTTACACGTAGGGTTTTAAATTGATTTTGTTTAGTTTTTTTTTTTTTTTTCCTTTTATCTATTATGTGTTTGAGTAAGAACCAAATTGACCCAGCTCGGTTTATAATTTAAAGTTCCACTTTTAAAAGTAGTCTAAAACTTGATTTATTATAAGAAGGTCCAAAATACTTGACTATTTATAACGATATCGAAAATATTTTTCCAACTTAAAACTCGATTTAAATAAAATAGAAAAGTAACACCTTATAAATGAGTCAGAAAATAACGGGATGTTACACAAGGTCTTTAATTGTAAATGCATCATCTAAGCCTTGTTTGGTCTGTGAAATTCCTGCTATATCATCCCCCGTGAGAAGTATATCATCAACGTATACCAATGCAACCACAAATCCTTGAATTGTTTGACGGGTAAATAAGGAATAGTCTTCTCTTGACTGCACAAATCCAACCGACTTCAGAAATTTAGTCAACTCGATGTTCCACTGTCTTGAGGCTTGCTTAAGACCGTAGATAGACTTCTTCAACTTACATACCATGTCTGGGGAACCTTTTGAATAACCTTCTGGCATAGTCATGTATATTTCTTCTTCTACAAAACCATGTAAAAAGGCATTGTTTATATCAAGTTGATATAAAGGCCAATGCTTTGCCGCTGCAACAGCCAGTAAACTCCTCACAGTAGTGAACTTAGCAACCGGAGAAAAAGTATGTTTATAATCCTTATTTTTGATTTGGTTATACCCCTTAGCCACTAAACGTGCTTTGTACCGCTCGATAGATCCATCAGGATTGTGTTTTATCTTAAACATCCATTTAGAACCAATTGCTTTATGTCCTTGTGGAAGAGGAACAAGATCCCAAGTTTGATTAATTTCAAGGGCTGTAAGTTCTTTAGCCATGGCTTCTTCCCAGTGAGGATCACCTTGTGCCTGTGCATAAGTAGACGGCTCTAGAACTTGCAATACTGCAGCTAGAGATACCATGTAATCAGGATCAAAATCTTTAATTTCTTGAAGCACCTTGGTATGAAATGAAACAGACGAAGATTCTGCCTGACCTTCAGGTATGGTTTGATTGTTATGTTGAACAGGTAACTTGACCGAACAATGAAACTCCTTTAATTTTGTGGATACCTGCTTGACCCTGGGTTTATCTCCTACAGCACAAAGACCAAGTTCCTCAATTAATTTCCAATTTTATTCGAATGGTGTCTAATAATCAATTTGGCAGCAAAATTAAGGTCCATATGAACTCGACATACGCCATTGTTGAGTTAACTAGAGCTTGAATTAGTTGAGAGAGAAAGATTGTTAGAGATGAGTGGTGAGAAATGATTGTAAGAATTATAATGTGATAAGGATGAATTACAGCCAAGTATCAATATATATACAGTTAAGTTATAACTAACTATATGTAAGTATGACGTCAACAACTAATAATCTCTAACTACTTCTATACTTTCATATTTTACAACGGATTTGTTACGAGATCCGTTGTGATTAGTCGTTTCTACAATGGATTTATAATTTTAACTATTGTAAATTATTTTTGCAGAGAAATGTGCGGATTAAAAAAAAAATCAATAACGACGCTTACACTTGAGAAACATGATTTCGTGTTGTTAGTGTTAAGCTTATATTTGTACAAGTGATATATACTCATATACTCCGTAAGTGATATACAGATTGTTATAAAAAGCTTGAATTGTATTGACGAAAAGTTGAGAATTTATCTTACATATATAGGAACTAATCGTTAGATAACATAAATACATTGATTGCACTCGATAACTATGCTAAAACAATTTCATGAGATATGTACGAGAAACGAGAAATGTATGTGTACGAGATACTTCAAATATATATTTACGGGCAGATATCGGTATTTTTTGAACGAATACATCATTTCTTTAATAAAAAGTCATGCAACATCTATAACTTATATCGAAATTGATCGGATACAAAATTATAAACTTTGAGTAAAATAAGTTCTCATTAAAACAAATATCTCTAAATTTGATTTGGTCCGCCTCTACCGAACCCATCCTCTTTTAACATTTTGTTGTTTAATAATACAGTTTCACAAGAGGGTCTTTAGATCTTCCAAAGTTTTGAAGAGCATCAATTTCATCTAATTTGATCGATTGTAGCTAACAGTCTGACATAATTTGTAATAACATATCAGAAACAATTGTGGTACTGATTTTCTGCTTTCTCTGCACTATCATAAACCAAACCCCGTTGCATTATCATATTGTATTACTCCGTATAATCATATATCAGTAACAATATCATTAATACATGGTAACCCTTAATTCAATTGTAGGAATATATAATGAGTTATTTCTTTTCGATACATTACACAAATAGATAATGAATTATATCAACAAAAATATACTAAAGAAGGTAAAAAAAATGGGAACATAATATACAAAACCAGAAATATAATCCCATGATTTAGATATATTAATCAAGATTTTCCGTATAATACATTTCCAACATAATCCATTAGATAAGTATAAAAACCCACTATCGACACATCCAATCATCATCTTTTATTTTCACTATCAACAAAATATTATTACGACTTCATACGAGTAATATTTAATTTCAAATATGATGTATTATATCTTTTTCTACCTAGTATTTTTCACATCATTATTATTACTCAACTCGTCCCCGTCCTTAGTAGAGTCAATGAAAATCTACGATGTTGTGAAAGATTTCGGTGCAAAAAATGATGGTAATACGGATGCAACACAAGTATTTCTTAATGCATGGAACGCTGCATGTGGGTCATTAGACGCGTCACAGTTTTACGTACCTAGTGGTGATTACTTATTAGGTCACATACAATTTGATGGTACGTGCAAAAGTTCTACCATCATGTTCCAAATTGATGGTACACTTATTGCAAATAATGTTGAGAATAATGATTTTTGGATTGGTTTTCACAACGTTGATGGGCTACATATTAAAGGTGGTGTCCTTGATGCTAAGGGTAAACATTTGTGGGATTGTAAGCTAGCTGGACAAAGTTGCCCCACGGGTGCTAAGGTAATTTAAAAGTTTTTTTTTTTTTTTTTTTTTTTATGATGGGGGAACCCGCAGCCGCTACCTTTGATGTGCTCTAGAAATCTAGAAGGCGTAGCCTCAAGGCATACAACTCCCACAAAATCGCTCTTGTAGAGACTTGAACCTGAGACTCATGGGATGATTACCACATGTTTCAAAACTTCACGATTTCACCAAAAATATTTTAATAATTTTATTTTATTATTATATATACAATTCACCAAATCAAAAACATTTTAATATTTTTAGTTTTATTAATTTCATAATAAGTAGGTATTCGTGACTATTACATCTATTCATATAATACACAAAAACTATATAAAAATCTAATAACTTTCATGAAGTATATATATTCTGAGAATCATATGATCAATGGAATAATTAAAGTGTCTAACAATTGTAAAATTATACTTCAGTTAAAATAGAGGGGGTTATTATCGTGTTAATGTGCTATATTGTACGAGTATTTTTTATTATAAATTTATGATCAGTACGTAAATTAATCAAATACTATATCCTTAAAAAACTATAATTAGATTATAGGCAAATAAAATAATTTTAATAATTTCATCAAGTTTTGTCCGTTAAATTTTCCCTCTAAATGCAGGCATTAAGTATTGACAACTCGAAGAATGTAATCGTTGATGGTTTGACATCAAGAGATAGTCAATTCTTCCACATTGCAATAAACGCTTGCCAAAACATAAACATGGGAGGTCTTGTACTTACTGCACCGGCCGATAGCCCTAACACTGACGGTATTCATATAGAGAGATCTAACGGAATAACTATTATGAATTCTCGATTTATGACGGGAGACGATTGCATCTCAATCGGTCAACAAAATCAAAATCTATGGATTGAAAACGTATTTTGTGGACCTGGTCACGGTATTAGGTAAGATTTCAAATCAATTTTATTTAATTTGTCATAAAACTTATGGATTATACTTCGAAGTATATATTATTAGATTGTTAATCACTGTGTTTTTTTTCGTGATTTGAGTAGTATAGGGAGCCTCGGTAGAAGTCAAACGGAAGAAGGTTTGGCAGTCACTAATGTGACGGTAAAATCGGTAACTTTGACGGGTACAGATAACGGGTTGAGAATAAAAACATTTGCAAGTTCAGTCCAAGGAACTGTCAAAGATATTTACTTCATTGGAGCAACCATGAAGAATGTTCGCAACCCTATCATCATCGATCAAAATTATTGCCCACAAGGCAATTGCCAAAGTGGCGGCCAGGTAATAATTCAATAAAAATTCAAAATTTACTTTATTCACGTAATATAATATCACTCGTATATATGCAGTTACTAAACTAGAATAACATAATAGAAGAATTTTAAAAATATATTTGACAAATCACAAATTTCATATTTTAACCAAATTCAAGTACTAATTTGCGCGTGATGACGTGATCAAAACGCCATATGATTTATCGTTACTACTAGCTAGTTGAAACAAAAATAACTTGAATTCAAAACGCGCGAACCAGTATTAAATTTGTTACAATAATTAAATATCGTCTAACATTTTTGTTTTATTTTTTGAAACTGGAGTAGGGGTCGAGGATACAGATAACGAACGTGGTGTACAAGAATATACAAGCAATATCATCATCACCGGAGCTGGTGACATTCAATTGCAGCCCGGAGAAGCCTTGTCATGGGTTAAACTTGCAAAATATCCAGCTTTCTTATCCATCGGCAGGTTCCCCAATTTGTGAAGTAAAGAATGCTCAGTGGAACCAACAAGGCCTTATACAATTACCTCCCAACTGTTTGACCAAATAAAAAAGAAGAAAAGTATCAGAGATGTCGTCTGAATCTAGTAGCGGTTAAGAGTTAAGACTAGCGATTAATTGCGCTCCAAAATTAAAATGAATGGTCCATTGTTTTTAGTTTCTTGTTATGAAATTGTAAAAATAATATCAACAGTGAACTGCTTCTTGTTCCGCCGTATTATGAATGAAAGTTATTTGTACTTTTTTTTTACTGATAATAATATTTGTGTTTAATTAATGGATTATGTTAAATACAGTTCTTAGGATTGTATTTAAACATACATTTAATATCTTCTCAATTTGGTATAAAGTTAGAAATTGAAGAATAAATTACACATGCGTAGATGCAATCAATAGAAATATTAAAAATTTGTTTCCTCTTTTACTCTCTTATATACAGTACAACACTAAGGTTTGTATTTTATCATTTCCTTAATTAATTAACTCGATATCAGAACGTGATGTACATTAAACATTTACGATAATTTTTAGGGTTATTTCATGAGAATAATCTCAACGCGCGTGATTCTTAACCTAATCCAAACTGTACCTAATCTCATTTTAATATGAACTACGCTTTCACTAATCTCGTTTTGCTATGGGTGATCGACTACCTGTTGAACGTTCTTTATTCAACTCTTCCTATTATTCTTCTTCACATGCATTTCGTCTTCATTATTTTCGGCCATTGATAAAAAAATTAAAGCTTCAATTCGCAAAATTCATCTTCCATTTTTTTCGATTAGTCTTATGGAGGCCATGAAAGAAAATGTTTTTATTGTTGTTTTGGCTTTCACAACCGCAACGGACCCAATAAAACCCTAGAAAGTTACGACAAGTCACTATTACTGGTAATAGCAAGTCATAATTTCATCCATAGCAAAACGAGATTAATACGAGATTAATGAATGCGTGGTTCATATTAAAATGAGATTATGTATAGTTTGAATTATTTTAAAAAATACGCGCATAGATAGTTGGTATTATTTTCATGAAATAACTCTAGCTAGTTTTGTTACGGTATATTAACCTGTATATATACGGTATGTTTTTCTCATAAAATAACCCTAATTTTTATTACGGTATATTAACGTATATACGGTATGTTTTTCTCATGAAATAACCTAGTATTATTTTCTTTTTGACACTAGAATCTTTAATATTTTCGACA
This sequence comes from Agrostemma githago, assembly GCA_958450325.1. Lineage (NCBI taxonomy): Eukaryota > Viridiplantae > Streptophyta > Magnoliopsida > Caryophyllales > Caryophyllaceae > Agrostemma > Agrostemma githago. The sequence continues at coordinate 58,221,189 of OY288258.1, read as the reverse complement.
ATCTATAAGAGAAAATATAGTCATGTGTGATCTTGTTTGATTCGTCTTTATGAGTAGATCGATTAAGAATATCAAATATTTATAATATTTGAGAAGGTAAAATGAAACATATTGACGGTGTAAAACGCGTCTCGATGAATGTTAAAAAAAAAACAATAAGCATGCATACCCTTTGGATATGAATGAAGGGTTGGTTAGGGCAATAAAAAACAACTCTTAGGTAAAACCATGCCAAGTGTTTGTCCTTGAGCATTACTACAAGTAGATTGAGCATCCTGATTATTCATCAGACTTATGTTTACATTTTCAAGTTTGATCCCTGAGCATGGAGAAATAACGCTACAATTGAATGTAACTGCCACTTCTGTGGATGATGTTCCATGTATTTCCTTGTATGTTACATCACTGATCTTAATCCCGGATTCCTATAATACAGGTCATATAACGTTCCAAGTTAATTAAATCGTGAATTGCAAGTACAATTACGCACCAAATATACTTAAAAATTATTCGAGGTATATCAAAAGCACTTTGTATAATGGAATAATTGAAATATGGTACAAATAATTTTGTATTCATCGTTTGAGCTTTTATTAATTTTTTCAATAATTGTTTTTATTATGAATTACTGCAAATTGGTTTTCTTTTTTTCGAGTTTGGAATCATGTGTAAGATCATTACTCATTGAATGAATTTGATAAAGCTAATACTAAAGCCCCTTTTACTAGTACGTGTTTTGCCTAACTTTTCAAAGATTTTTTTAACCAAAAATAATAAATTGGACAGATACGTGCGCATTATTCATAAATTGAAAGTAATTTTTTACAAGCTCACAAAAATCAATTCTCTCTTAAAAAATAGAATCATCCATTCGGAACTTCAACTTTGGAAAAACACTTTTAAAAAAATTAAACTCTAAAATCTAAAAACAAAAATTCATTTCTAATAAATTAGGTGAAACATGTTTTAGTTCCCATAGCTCATTTTTTTCAAACAAAAATCAAATTTAATTTACTTTAATGTTGATTTTAATTTGAAAGTTTACTTTAATTTGTACTCAACATTTATTTACACGCCTTTGGTATAAGTAAGGTGATATTTTTAAATTTTAAGACTTCGGAAGAAGAAAAATGTGATCGATCACATTCGAGCCTAATCAAATGGGAACTTGTTAAACCATTACTTGGAGATTTTGGGTACGGTAATGAAAGTATTTTTTTTATATATTATATAAGACGGTTTTATTAAAGAATTATAATTAAGGTGATTCGGAGGTAACCTGACGAGGGCATTGGTTGTCAGGGCAATAGTGTTGGTCGACGATGATTGGGTTTTGAACATTTCGAAAAGTGACATTTTGGTAAAGTATGGCTTGGACGAATCCGGTGCTGGGCCTCGCCCATGACTTTATCCTTAGCCCATTTGTCGTGTTACTTATCACTACTGATTTCACTGTTACATTCTTCACTCCTGCTTCCTCTTTCTCCCAACCTAAGCTTCCTATGCTGCATATTTCATAATAATAATAATAATAATAATAATAATAACGGTTTTTCTAACGTGTGTCCAATGAACATATGTTAATAAGCTATTTAAAGCAAGAACACATTGATAATATCACGAGAAATTGATATATTAACCCATAATTACCCTACTTAAGACAATATCAATGTGATTCTTACCATAATAGCTTATTAACGTGTGCCCAATGGGCACACGTTAGAAAAACCGTAATAGTAATAATAATAATAATATCAACAACTCGATTGTTATTATGCTACTTATCTCTTTAATCCATAAGTGAAAAATAATTTAATCAAAGATAAGAAGAAAAAAAAAAGTGAAACTTTAGGAATATTTAGTATAATTGGGTTACAAAACGTCACCCATATTCTATTCAAATATTTGACATAAGTACTCGAAAAACTCGTTGAAAAGAAATATGAAAAGTTCGCTAGGCATTTGTAAAAGTTGACTAAACTCTTTTTAAGTTATTTGAAAAGTTAACTTGAAATTAGGACCGTAAAAAAGTATGGTAAATTAGTTGAAAAGTTAATATAATGACATCTGATACTATAAAATGATTAAATAAAATGTAAATAAATAAAGATTTATTAAGATATTTAATTTATTACGGAGTACATGCTACGCACTTAATTAGACACTATACTCCATATACTCAGTTTACAACTTTACATGCATATTATTATATTATATACCTGATTCCGTGACCAGGTCCACATAAAACATCCTCGATGTGAACGTTTATGACACCAGGTCCGATAGAGATACAATCGTCTCCGGTGCGCATGGTGGAGTCGAGGATTGTAACTTGGTTGGATGCGTGAAGATGAATGCCGTCGGTGTTGGGACTATCGGCGGATGCTATAATATCCACTCTTTCGATATGCACGTTTTGGCACCCGTTTATTGCAATGTGGAATTGCTGGCTGTTCAACGACGTTAATCCACTTATGCGCACATTTTCCGAATTCACGAACCGCAAACTCTGAAGAAATTCAACTCACATCACACGTCGCGTACTACTATATAAATCATACTTACGATATATATATATATAATTATTAGATCCAGCGCAGCAAAAGGTATGTATATATATGTAGATCCGGTCGGCTAAGTTCATTTCCGGGTCACTAAGAATTAGGTCAACTTCGACTTGGGTCTAGTTATTTCTTATTCAGATTGTTTTCCAATCAGTTATATTATCAATTTTTTTAAGGATATCGATTTATATATGACGTACAGTAATAAACATTTGATCAATTCAAATTAAGTTGAATCAAGTCAGGTCAAATAGGTACATGTCTTAGTATATAATGAGATTTTGTTGATAATGTCATTTAGTTTAGCTAATAAAATATACGGTTTTTCTTTTCTAGCGTGTGCCCATTATGAGCACACGCTACTGGGCACACGCTAAGATGCTAATTAAAGCAAATATCACAAGGATATTGCCCAAGTATGGTGAATGTGGATTAATATGTCAATTTCTCATGATACTATCCTTGTGATATTTGCTTTAATTAGCATATTAACGTGTGCACATTAAAATAACCGTAAAATATACTCAGGATCTGAGTTTATGTAAGGACTTACCGTGGCTCCGCCTGGACAATCGCCTCCGGAGTCTTTACACTTCCACCAGGTGGGGCCTCTACCGTCAAGAACACCACCGACGATGGAGACACCGGTCACCTCTTTAAACGTAATCCAGTTTTCTACTTTGCCAAGTATACGATGATCTTTAGGAGCTATTAAACTTCCTTTGATATTTAACGTTATGTTTTTGCTAATACATTTGTTTCCTTTAAACGTTAGTGGTTTTAGCACGTACCGGCCTTTAGGTACGTCTATCACCATTGGACCCTCGTCGTCTTTGTTATTACATGCGGCTTTCCATGACTTGAGAAACGCCTTTGTGGCGTCGGATTTGCCGTTTGGTTTGGCTCCAAATTTAAGGACGTTGTATACTATCGTGGCGTGACAAGGGTTTGTTGAAAACGATATAACAATAATGTAGGTAAGTGCGATAATTATTTGAGTGTGTAATGCGATCATTTTGGATACGTATATAATTTGATAATAATGCAAATTAATACAATAAGGAATTATTGAGCTAGTTGATTTTGGGTAATTTTAGTAGCTAGATATATATTTATATGCATGGATTATTGATATAGTACATGTTTGACTTGAGAAAATACTCGTATATGGGCATTATTATATTATTGGATAGTCAATTGCGTAAAGTATACTAGGAGTATAATTTTAAGCACGTTATGCAAAAGTGAAGGAAGATTGCATTAGGAAAAGGGCGTAGTACGTGCATTGGGTTTGCTGCTGCTGCATTTGTGTGATTATTACCACTACTTCATACATACTCCTACTACATTGACTAAGAGTATACTATACCGAGCACAATACCGAGTATAAAATAAGGAGTATGAAATACGAAATACAAAAAAATATACTCCGTATACGTTATATATTTTTCAATTAAAATGAGTTTGTATGAAATAAACGATAATAATTTCAAAAAGAAAAATAAGTTGAAATGAATGAAACTTTCCTTCTAAGAAGAACATAGCATCATCCACAAAGAAGAGATGTGAAATAGGAGGTGCGTGACGAGCAATTCTTATTCCTTGGAAGGCCTGCAAATCCTGCATTTTGCATAAATTTGCTGAAAGCTAGCTATAGTGGAATATTGCGATGCTTCGGGACAGATCATCAATAAGCGGAAATCATCATTGATTTTCAGCCCAAACACAACTCTCGACATTGCACGATATAGTTACAATTCTTTCGGCATCTCTGCCTCAACCCCGGTTGGTAAATATTTGGGAGTTCCCCTTGAGGTAAATCGAAACAGCAAGCAATTCTACAATAACATCTACGATGGTGTGGCTCGCAGAATTTGTTCATGGAATGGGTCTCTTCTTTCTCCAGCTGGAGGTCTTACTCTTATTACCTCGGTTCTAGCCTCACTCTCTGTTCATCTCCTATCGGTATTTAAAATACCGGTAAGTGTGGCAAATAGGATTAACAAACTATTTGCTCATTTCTGGTGGGCTGACACTAGGCATTGCAAGACTATTCACTGGCGAAGCTCCCGTTACCTGTCCCTCCCTAAGAAAGAGGGGGGTCTATGTAACACCCCGTTATTTTCTGAGTCAATTATAAAGCTTGACTTTCCTACTTTTATGTAAATCGAGTTTTTAAGTTGAGAAAATATTTTTAATATCGTTATAAATATTTTAAAGTATTTTGGGTCGTCTTATTATAAATCAGTTTTGACTATTTTAAAAGTGGAACGTTATTTTATAAATCGACTTTGTATCGGGTTCGAATTTGATTCAAACACAATAAGGAAAAAAGAAAAGAAAAGAAAAAAAGAAAATCCTCAAAATATAAAACCCACGTATCTCTCCCCAAAACCCCATCATAATTCATTCATCCATTCCCCTCAGCCTGCCGCCATATTCCCTATCTCTCCCTCTGTCTTTGATTTCCAATTTCCAATTGTAATCCGAGAATTTGATTCTTCATCCTTATTGTAGCACGTTTTCACGTTATTCTTCATCAAATTGTAAGTATCGATTTTATTAAAGATCTTTATTCGTTTTCCTTATATAAATATATATAAATCGAGTTTTGTGAGTAATTCTATAGTTTACTAAATTTATGGATATAGGGGTTTTGTATATAGGTTAGACCCGTTTTAATACCAATTAGATTAATGAATCAAATTATATTGATTGTAGCTTGTGGGTTCAAGGAGAAAGAATTTTTGGATTAGTATTAGCTTGGATTGTCTGTCTTGAGAGGTAAGGACGTTTTGACCTTTTCACTTTTAAGTAAAGAGCATGTTCGATCTAAATTATATTTTTGAAACGGTTTTATAATTATTTTGTCAACGATGAATTTTTATGATACTCTAGTGATATTTTGGATATTGGAACTTTGTGACACAAGTCACATATTGGTATTACCTTGGTACAATTTTTGATGGTTATAACAGACTCTGGAAGCTCTGTTGGTCTATGAGGTTAAGGTGCGTCTGAGACGTCCCTGAGATTTCGTCCCGAAACTGAACTCCTGGCCCGAGTTGTGTTAAGTGGGGTTTTTCCGGCCCCCCACTTGCTAGGTAGTTAGACTTCCTCCTTTGGCAGCCTCATCCTACTGACTGCCCAAATGTGAGTAGTGCGCACTATAGTAAGTCTAGCTAAGCATATGTGGTACCTCTAGATCGTACAAAAGGGTAGGACCTTGGCACACAGGTGGTGACAATATATTTTGGTTGATTTTGGTTTTGACTACTGTTTTCTCAATACTTTTGGTTTGGTATCGAGACAATGATATTTAACTCTGATTCCAGTTTACTATAAATTATAATAATTATTGTGTTACGTTTTCAATATAATATATTTTACTCAGCTTTGCTGACGTCCTATTGTTTTGGGTCGTTCCCCCGCTGGAACCTGTACCTATTTGTGTTTTGGGTACAGTTGATAGGTACAATTAATATGTTGCATAGGTGCATTTGGTTCGGGAAGCTGAGCGAGGAAGGATTTTATTATTTAACGTTTACCTCCAAACTATTTATATTTATGCTGAATTTTGGTTTGAGGTTGTTTTAAGCCGTTTTGATTTTTGTGGGACTTAAGTCTTCCGCTGCAACGTAACGTTTTCATTTAATTATTTATCGGATTTATATTTCTTTTTAATTCTTATATAATTCTTTTGCCTTGCATTTGGCTTTGTGAGCTAAGTGCAGAGTAACGGCTTTAAATTTTCCTATTTTATTCTTCGATTTTGGTCGCGAAAATTTAGGGCTGTTACAGTCTAGGAATCCGTGATATTAATTGCTTGAATCAAGCTCTGCTAGCTAAATTAGGGTGGAGGGTTATGAACTGCTCGGCGACTCTGGTAAGTAAGTTCCTTACCTCCAAATACCATTGTAATGCTCTTACTCTCCGTGAATTGCTTTCAAAGTTTTCGCACAACTGTTCTTGGGGATGGAAAAGTATTAAATGGGGCCTTCAGCTTGTGTTTTGTGGCATGGCATGGCATGGCTTCCTAGTAAACCAAGCTCTATTGACCTCTCCCAGACGAGATGGGCTCTAGGTGAGACTCCTAGAGTTAAGGATGGTTGCCCGCTTCCTCCACCTACCAATATTTCTGATTTGCTTGATAGCTCGGGATCCTGGAGCTATGATAAATTATGTTGCTACTATGATGATCCTTGGGTTAATAAGATTATGTCATGCCAAACTCCTCGCGATGGTAACGAGGATTACCACTACTGGCGCAAGCAGGTCTACAGATGGAAAATTTTCAGTCAAAAGTGCTTACCTGCTCGCCTTTGAAACTTTTCTTCAAAACAACAGAGTTGGTCCCTCTCTGGATCTAAGACTGAAATCCTTCTGTGGTAAATTTCTTTGGAAACTTAGGGGGCCCGCAAAATTGAAGACTTTTTTATGGAAAATTCTGAACAATGCTCTCCCCATTGGCTCAGAATTCCGCAAAGCGTTCTCCCTTTCCCGTCTGAGTGCCCTCTTTGCAGCAATAATTATGAGGAATCACTTGAACACCTTTTTCGTGACTATCCGCTATCTTCACGGCTTTGGCTTGGGTCGGATTTGGGTATCCGAACTGACATGTCGACTATTATCGACATTCGACATTGGATTATGGAGTGGATTTCTTATTTATGGAATCTTGATAAGGATTGGTCCCGGATTACACCGTTCGTTCTTTCTCTATGGACTATATGGATAGCTCGTAACAAGGCAAAATTCCATGAATTACAGCTCACTGGTCCTGCTCTTATGGCTATTCTCAATTCTCAACTTAGTGGTTTTAATGATTTTAATACAGGTAGGGACTCCTCTCTAGATTCTAATTTGAAGGTTAATGATAAGGCTTTGAACAAGGTTAAGGCCGGACAATCCCTTATAATTATTGGCCCTGGTCATGATTGCTCACTTTCTTGCATTAAAGTTGATGGGGCATGGAAAGACCTTGGCAGGGCTGCAGGAGGCTGGATTGCCCACTCCTTCTCTGGATCTTGTATCGCTCGGGGTTTCACTAACTTTCATGCTGCTTCTCTGCTCCATGCTGAGGCGAATGCACTTCTGTATGCAGCTCTATGGGCGAAAGAAGAAGGCCTGCTCCACATTCACATTCTCTCTGACTGTTTATCCCTGGTCCAGCAAATAGGTGGAGTTATGGACGTCTCGCCGGAAATTTGCAGGATAGCAGCTCTGATTCAAAATGCTTTTTCATCTTTTCATTGTGTTCATGTTTCTTTCATTCCTAGACAATTTAACAAGGACGCCCATGCCTTAGCAGCTATGGGCATCACGTGTTAGATATCTTTCTGTCTTGGTTGGCAAAAAAAAAAAAAAAATTAAAATAAAAGAAAGCTCTAAAGAAAAAGTTCTTAATGAGTTGCGACATTCACTAAATTTGTACTAATTTTTTTGACAAATTAGTTATGTTTTTTTTTGTGTGCTTAAATTAGTTACGGAGTATGTTTTGAGAAGATATGGTAGAAAGAGTTCCTCAACAACGCTTTAATCTCCGCATTCGGCATTAGATGGAGGCGGTGGTTGAGCTTGAGATTGCGGGGTGGCTTGAAGTTGTTGTTGTTGATTTCCCCAATTTTGTTGATTGCCCCATTGTTGGTTACCCCAAGGTAGGTTACCCCATTGTTGGCCTCCACGAAACTGTTGTTGTTGATGGCTCCCTTGATGTTGACGGTTAGAATAGGGGACAACTTGGTTACCGCAGGGTGGTGGTGGATTGAGCATATTCTCGCTTCTATAGGACAACAAGGATTTGTCATATCCCGGCTGATTCATATACGGAAGATGTGGTCTCATGGATTAGAAAAGATTCACCGTCTCGAAACCCATGCATGCACTATTGTGCATAATGTCCCACGTTCCCACAATTCTCGCATACAACCTAGCTCAGACATAACATTGACTTGGTACATGCCCCCTTCTTGTTGTTATTGTTGTTGTTGGGTCTTAGAAACCTCCATGGAATCAAACTGCTTAGTCAAAGCGGCTAGTTGGCTAGCTATGACATTTGATGACTCAGAATAACCACCATTACTGCGGGTGCTACCCCGTGAATTTCCCCATCGCGAGTGGTGAATCTGTTTCGGTACCATTCAGATTCGGACTCGGATTTGGACTATAGTGATCGATCTTCCGACTTTGCTTCGCTCTTGTCAAGAATTACTTGTTGCTCCACCTGTTTATCAGTAATACCATTACTTCTACCTTCCTCTGTGATTTCAGTGATGATATCATCAGACATACTCCCCTTCAGAAGGACCATCTCAGCGGTGACTGGGTCGTCTTTCTTCTTCAGGAATGACGCTCACCGTCCCTGTTGTTTTAACAACGTCCGCATCTTGATTTGTCACAGACAAAAACTATTCCTCCCATCAAAACTCTCAATTTTAACGCTCATCCCAAACATCTTTCTCACAAATCATAAGAACCTGAAGCTCTGATGACAATTTGTTATAACGGAGGAGAAAATAAAACAAATTAAGAACGTAAAATCAAGAGACAGACAAATTTACGTGGTTCACTAACAACCTGTTAGATTTGAGAAGATTACAAATTTCAGATTGATATCATAATTATTAGGGTATAGAGGTATAAGAGTTTATAAACATAAACCATACACCGATTAAGAAATCTTATACGGAGTACAATAGGAAGCCTGGGTAAAATACTCAGATATTGATTAGGAAGCTCTAATAAATTAAATCATACAGATCAGATATTAATCAGGAAACCCTAATTAAACAAATTCATCAAGTCAAAAGTCAATTCGAGATTCGAAAGGATAATTGCTAGACACTTGTTTCCTAACACACCACATCATCGTCACACGATCCCTGATAGAACGACTGTCACACACAAAATGCATTTATGCCATAAAGACATAGAAAGGGAGGGTGGAAATAAATTTAGGGGTTTGAGTTGAGATTTAGAGGTTGGATGTATGACGAGCAATGGAAAGGAGATTGAATTGGGAAAAAAAATTAGGGTTCTTCGTTGAGATTTTGTGGTTTAGTGTGAGTAAGGGAAACATGGACCGAATGAGTGTGGGAGAGAAGATACACTAATATTAGGGGGAAGAGTAATTTCGTTCAAAAAGAAAATGAAATCTCGTCGAAAAATTGACTAATGACGATTTTGTTGCAATTTCTAAATTTTTCTCAACTTTTTGGCGTGAGTTAAAAGAAAAATTAATTAAGGTGTAAAATATAAGAATAGTAGTAAATTTCAATAATAATTGAGTTGAACTGAACCAGACTCAACTGAAATGAACTAAATTGAATCGAACTGAAGTTGAAAAAACATGGTCTAAAGCGTGACTCTACGGAGTACGAGTATTAATTATTACGATGTCGCTAACTAGGGGCGTTCATCGGTCCAAACCCGGACCGGACCGGATAGACCCGCGGACCGGTAACCCAAAAAATCCAAACCCGCGGACCGGTTAACAAAGAAACCCAGACCGGTCCCTTTTAAGACCGTGCCGGACCAAGCCCTCTTAAGACCGGACCGGATCGTAAAAATACACTAAATTTGATTACTTTTTTAATGTATGGACCGCACCGGTAACCAAGTTTTTGGAGACCCACTGACCAGACCGGTATTTGTCCCGATGCAGACCAGACCGGACTATACGGTCCTGGTCGATCCGATTTACCGGCCCAGATCACTCCTATCGCTAACTTATACAATACTCATACTCCGTAGTCCGTACTTTGTAAATGATATAAAAACAAACAAACTTGTACTCGTAGAGTAGTTTAAATACTCACTAACATGAATTAATTACCTCCAAATATAATTCACCTGAAAATTTGAACTTAATTCACCTTGGCGCTTACTCAAAATCTCAATTTTTCCCATCAAAATTTTCAAACCAAACTCAATGCTCAATCCTCTTATAAAATCTCAGCCGTCCATTTATCCACACGTCACACTATTAAACGGCTAACATTAACCCAACATTTTTAGTTAAGTGACGCACATGATTATTAACTCTCCCTCTCTCTCCAACTTATAGAAAAAAAAAAACACCCGATAAAATTAAATAGCGTACTTCTCTTTCTCTCTCCTCACTTCGCTCAACTTCGATCTCGATTTCTGCAGATTTGTTGTATTAGAGGTTGATTAATCGATTAATTTCAGCTTTAAGTTGGTCAATTAGTGTTTTTCGGCGGCTTAATTGCTGTTTTGAGCTCAAATTTAGGGTTTTATTGGTGGTTTGATTCGGATTATTTGAGCTCTGGAAGCTAGGGATTTGCTGAATTTGATGCTAAGTTTGGTTGATTTGTGGTTGGAGTTGTTGTGAATTGTTGGATTTTGATGTATTTTGGCGGTGGTTAGTGTTGTTTAGTTGAAGCTAGGGTTTCTAATTTCGGAAGGATTTGGGGGAGGAGGTAGTAATCATGAAGAAGCTGCAGAATTTGAGCTGAGTTTGTTAGTGTTTTGGTGAGTTTGAGTTTAATTTGGGGGATTTATTAGGGTTTCAAGTAGGAAAGTAGGAGGAAGAATTAGGAAATGTTTTATTCTCAGTTTATTTTGGCCAAAAAGGGGCCTTTGGGAACTATATGGATTGCTGCACATCTGGAACGGAAGCTTCGAAAGAATCAAGTTGCCGACACTGATATTGGTGTTTCTGTTGGTCAGTTTTTTCGTCCTTCGTTTCACTTTTATGCTGAATTTCTCTGTTCTTTTGTATGCTTAGTGTAAATTTGTGTGTTATCGTCTGCATTAGTTTTTGTGCTGCTTGTGAAAAGGTTTCGTGATTGAAATGTATGATTTGCACAGTAATCGAATCAATTGTTAGCTGGCGAGGTTTTGTGGATTTCGCACTGGTGTTGTAGGATTACATATTTACATGTATGTTTTGCGCAGGAATTGAATCCGATGATTTATTAAAAAGAACCACATAGTTAGCTCTTTCAAATTCAAGTGTCAGCGGGGGTGAGGTTTGTGGATTTTGTCACGGTGTTGCAGGAATAGGATTACATGTATGACTTGTGCCGAATTGAACTTAGTGTAGTTCAAAACAATGAAGCTTGGGTGTTTTATATAAGGGTGTGAAATTTGTGGAAATGGATCAATTTTGATTACTTGCTTTGGTTATGAAGCAGATAGATATAGAAAGATAGAATGTTGGCAATTTATGTAAGAGCATGGAAATATGGAATACGTGATTTTTTTCAACAGGAACTAGATTTTATGAAGGTTTTGTGCTGTAATTAATTGCTATTTTATACCAAATGGAGATAAAAGGGTTGAAAATTGGAGATAGATATAGAAGCAAGGGTCGTGTATTTTTTGCCAATAGGGAACTAGAATAAATGCACAATTTGTGCCATAGTTAACTATTAACTACCTTCCAATTTTATGCAATTATTGACACTTCTAATAAATTGCAGATCATGAATAGTTTTCTAATTCGCTGTAGGCTATGTCATAATTGTATAATAAGTACCAAAAATGTCAGTCAAGGAAAGTTTGGCTTGACGAGGCATTCGGTTATCATTAATATGTGCATGTTTTGGTAGCTGGTATGTGAGGTGAACAGTCGAATTTATAAGGAGCTCACTTCTAAAGTTGAGTAAGTGAGCTTTGTTAACCGATTTGTGAAATCGAAGATGACAATTTATCTCAAAGCTCCTTATCTCCTTTCTCTATATCATCCTACCATATTAGACGTCTCCCATCACATGTTGCGCTCACATATCATCAGCAGGTATCACCGCTGGTAGTTTTGACAGCCTATTTAAATGAAGGTGATGGGAACTCACCAGAAGTGTTCATTATGTCAAATATCTCCCCAATTTGCACTTCTGTCCACGTCTTGAGAAAACCCATTTTTTCTACACTAAAACCCTAGTTTCATTGTTTTTCTAACTAGAGTTTACTAAGTCACTCCTTAAGTGTATTGAGTATTGGGGATCCTGCAGTAAAGCTAACGTAGATGTCTAGTGCCTCAAAAGAACTCATGAAGGGAAAGAAGGAATCCGTCTATGGTATTTTGTGGCTGATTCTCATCTTGTGTGTGTGTGTGTGCAATTTGTAAATTCCTAGAACGTTCTGGCTCTTCTGTAAGTCCGTAAATTTACGTATTTGATTTGTTTTTATACTATGAGCATTTCATTCTTTTTGTACATATCTGAAAAAACAATGGTGCCATAGTGTCAAAGTATCCTTCCATTGAGGCGAGTTAGTGAGTTCATTCACCACATATCCATGTAACGATGTAACCTTTTTGTATTGACTGTAGAAGATAGTAAGGATTTGCTTACTACTCCCTCCTAGCATGTGTTTTCTCCTCTCTTTCTTTTGGGCACACAAACTAAGGAAATAATAAATAATTGATTCAATGTAAAAAAAACAAGTGGGATCTAAGGTGGAAACCCTTTCTTTTGGGCACAAAAATTAAGAAAAGAGTAAATAATTGATTAAATGTAAAAGATGGAAATATAGTAGGTTGGTGTGTTAAGGAAAGAATAAATAATTTAAGGAAGAATAAATAATTGATTGAGAGTACCAAAAAAGAAAGATGGAAGAAAATCAAACTAATCTCAATAAGGGAAGGGGGAAGAAAACAGAAACTAGGAGGGAGTATGTATTTGGAACTTCGCTCCATGGATGTGAAGAAAATTTAATGTGGCTGTAATAGATCATCTAAGCTCAATATTTAAAACGCTTAACATTTCCTGTTTTTGCTACAGATTCTATATTGTGTCCGGATGTCCCAATTGCTCTTCGTTTGTCAAGCCATTTACTACTTGGGGTGGTTAGGATATATTCGAGGAAGGTCAATTACTTATTTGATGATTGCAGTGATACTTTGCTTAAAGTCAAGCAAGCTTTTCGCTCCACTGCAGTTGACTTGCCACCTGAACAGGCGAAAGCACCATATCATTCGATTACTTTACCTGAGACTTTTGATCTTGATGATTTTGAGCTTCCAGATAATGAAATATTTCAAGGGTTGGTAACAATTGTGAATTCTTCTTTCATATTGTAATTTGACAGAAGTATATGTTCATTAATCATGATTTAAATTTTCACATAGTACTATGAATTTGTATTTCCATCAAGTTTTAACAACTAATAATATCCTGCAGAAATGATCGGCATGTTAGTACCAGGGAGCAAATTACATTGCAGGACACTATGGATGGTGCAACTTTTACAACATCACAATTTGGGCCCGATGGTTAGTGTGCGTTTCTTTAAATTTGTTGTTGTGAAACTTTATTTGGAATATTTCATTTGCATTTCTTTTGGCCATTATAATTCTTATCTCGTTTTTCCATGTGCCTAACTATTATTTCATCGGTGTAGAGCGTTTTGGTGATGGTGATGCATCTCAAATTGGTTTGGATCTTGAAGAGGTAATTACTTTCTTACCATTTATTTATTTTGTTTGGGAGCTTGGCTACAGCTTTTGTTGATACAATATGATATATGATATATTTTTTTTCTTAAATAGTAGATGTGTGTGTTCGTATTAATAGAAAATAAAAGTTACTGCACTTCCTAACTAGCACCGTGGTCCTCAGAGTCCTCATTTTTAGATCTGGATTCACCACCCCACCCCACCGATGCAGTGATCCGTCTTTATGATGAATAATACATTATTGCACTCAAAGCATCTGCCTTTTGGGGCATGTTAATGCAGCAAAGAAGTGATTGACCTTATTGAGTCCTTATGCACGTCTCGGATTTGACATGAAGTGTCTTCACATATGGACACGACACAAATATGTCTTGTTTTGTAGAATATTATATTTTTCTAGTATTTTATTCTGAATAGACTTGGTGTTAGTGCCATGTTTTATTTTGGCTTTTCGGAATGTCGATGTCGTATCGAATACGATTAGTGTTGGACACGCGACACGGCAGATCAGTGAAGTGTCATAGTAACAAAATTGAGCCCACATTTGAGCTGTTTTCCATGCAAAATGATTACTCATTGGACTATGTTGGTGTGTTCTGACTCTGGATCCATTTACTTTTTTTTCCCCTTTGTGCTCTGATTTCCATTGATTTATAGCTTTGGGTTTTGATTATCATCTGCCATTTGATGTGAATGGTTTGGGTGGTAGACTGCTAATTCTTATGTACCATGACATGCAAAACTCACCAAGTTTAACTCGTGTAAAATTTAGATGTTTTTAATGTAAATATGAAATGAGCAAGTTAGTGAATACTGGAATACTGGGCTAGATGTCCCACAGACGTTTATTTGTGATTGTATATGTTCAAGTTCAACTAGCAAGTAGCCATAGAGGACTGAATGTTTATTGAGCAGAATAGTTATTTGCTGCTAGTCTGCTACACTTTCTCTGGCTATCTACTTACCCCTTATATTGGGAACTAGACTTACGATGTTGCACTTGTTCAAAGATATCCAGCCCAGAAGTAAATTATTATGTTTCATAGAGGACCAAGACCAAAGACAATGAGTTGGATGATGTGAAGGTTATTTATCATCTACAAGTGAGATGATGACGTTTTCCCTTTCGCTTCAGCTTTTAACTTTATTTTTTCCATCTGCAGGACTTGTTTTTGGAAAAAGAAGATGCTGCAGGAACTAGTGGAGTTTTAAAGGATACAGCGTAAGAAATTATATGAGCATTCATTTTTTTTGCTTTTATTCGCAATTCTTCTGCATGGCTATATTTGCTTGGTTTGTAATTGCATTCTATTTGCCTCTACTAGTTTATGTTTAGTGGCTTATTGTTTTCATGCTTCAAGTTTTTCTGTGTATCTTTCCAAGTATATACGAAGTAGTTGCATAGGGAAGAAAATATAGATATTGTGGAAATTGGTCGATTTTGTTAGTTACTCCGTAATTGTTAATTGTATGCATTCTTGAGCTGCTTCATACTTTAAACAAGGAAAATGCTTGGAGACTTGTGTTAGCCGCATTGATTTCTCTTATAGATTTTTTCCGTGGTTATTTCCCCTTCTGAATATTTTATTTAGTTTTACTTGCATCTGAAAGACTTCACTTCTCCTAGTACCTTCTTTTTTTCCCTCACACTTTTGTTTTTTTCCTGTCTTGCTCCAATTTACAATTGCATTTTCCATTCTCTCCAGCATTGATTGTTGTCCAACCCACTTTGGCTGTTCCATTTGACGATTTGTATAAGCCAATGCCATGCCATTTTTGGTATTAGACTCTATTATTTCTTCAAGGCTGCTTTTCTCCCCTCTTCTGAAATCTGTGTTTCTTTTGCTATGTTTTTGTCTAGTTCACGTCTTCAGAAATCAGATTGTAATTGTGACTTTGCTATACAATTGGATTGTCGAGAAGGAGTGCTACTCATAAGCTTCTTTAAGCTATCAATATTGATGATTTTTCTATGTAATTGCAGTTTTGACCAGTCTTCTGCAAAGGAAACTACATCTTTCAAAGATGAACACGATGAGAGAGATTCTGATCTGCCACTAAATTCATCTTCCAATTACTTTAATATCCAGGTTAGGTCTCTACTTGCTGTTTTGAGGTTGTTGGTTTTCTATTTCATTTCGAATGAAAAGACTGCAGATAGATAAATCTCTAATTGTTAATTTTTCTGTAGTTCTTCAGTAAAAAGGTCAATGTTTGAAACTTGTAACTGCTTTATATCCAGGCACCCTCTACCCCTGGACTGATGGAAGAACCAAACTTGCCTAGTGTGGAAGAAGCATTGGTCAGTGATGATCATATGGATGAGGATCATGACATACCTGAATTGGCAGCAAAACAAGTGCCTGGAACTGAGTCCAGTCAAGTGGAGCCCTCTAGTGTGCAAAGCAATGAGTTAAGTTCCAATGGGAATCTCCACCAGTTGGATGAGCCGGAAAACAAACACGTAAGATCAGATATATCCGTACTTCCAAATGAGGTTGTTGAAGCTATTCCACCTGTCAACACACATTCATTTGAGTCAAATGAGCATATCGAGGCAACAACTGTTGTGGATAGTTTAGAAAATAACCTGGAATATACTCCTCTCCAAAACAAAGAAACTATGGCTGTCGGTAGTCAATTTAGCAAAAGAGATGATGAACATGATTTCGCCGACTTAAATATGTGCGAGAAAACCTTTGCTGCTGAAGTCCATGATCGAGATATCTGTATAGACGCTAGCAAAGCTGATCTTAATGGCCCCCATCTTCCTGACTTTGGCATTCCGTCAGAAAATAAGAATATTTCAACACTTCAAGAAGCTAGCATCTCGGAGGAAATTGAAAATGTTATGGTGAATAATGGTTATCAATGTCAGATATCAGATCAGCCGTCTCTGAACCTGGAAAATTCTGAAGCAATAAAAAATAATGGGATGGAGGAATCGTCAGTTTTCAGTACTCCAATGCTTAAACCTTGCAATTCACATGGCCACAGTATTCATGGAGTGGAAGAAGTGCCTGATGTCTCCACGCATCCAGCTGAAAATTATGGGTGTTCACTGGGCCTAACTTCCAAACAAGATGCGACTAATGTTTCTGAGATTTCAACAGTTGTTCACGGTTGGTTGGGTCCCTAATTTTCTAAATTGCAGTGCTATTTATTACAGCCAACTGGTGTTGGTTCTTAATATGATGTTTTTTTTAATGAAATAGGAACGGATTCGATGACGTCAATTTGGAAGGCAGATCATATAACTTGTGAAGGTTATGATGTTATTACCAGTAACAGGCCTTTGGAGAATGATTGCTTGGGACAAGCATGTTCAGAGACTGAAAATAACTCAAAAGTTTCTGATTTCTCAGCGCCGGAGAAGTTGCTCTCAGTGCCTAATCTGCCTGCTGGTCAACTTGACAATATTCATGCTGAGTTTACGCCTGGTGTAAAGGTTGTATCAAGAGATGGTGATTGTACAGAGGCTGTAGCAGGAGATGGAGATGCTAGTTTTGAAGAATTTTTATCTGGAAAGAAAAGAACTTATACTGAAAGTACCTTGACAAATCAGAGTCTGAATTCAGCAGCATCTTCTAATGCTGATCAATCCAAGCAATCTGTGAAACTTGTTCCCGAAGATGATGATCTTTTGTCGTCCATCTTAGGTATTGACATATTATCCAATCTCCTATTTAGCAGAAGCAAACAAAACTCTTAACTGTGTCTGGCTTAAAAATTGATGACACCATTGCTTTTAGTAGTGAGACTTACTTGCTTTGAGCGGTCTTCTGTACGATAGGATGGATACCCCCCACGCAATGCATCTCCTAGCTAAACCCCAATTTGTTGGACTAGATCGTGATAATTTTTTTTTTTCAAATGCGTGATATTCCCTCCCTCCCCATAGAAAAGCGAGGATGTTTCAGCTGCGTCAAGCTGTCAACCCATATATTAAGATATCTACCTTACTGATATGTCCATGAGTGTATTTAGATTATCTACCTTTTCGGAAAATATCAATTGGTGTTGGTATTTGTGAAGAAAGAGAAGATCAAGTACAAACATTGAAAATCAACTCAATTTTCAGTTAAAGACAAGTTGAAAGTTTAGCTTGTTTAGTGTAAGGTTACGAAATTACGGTTAGATTGGCCTTTCCCACTAATCCACTATATTGCATCCATGACGGAGCAAGACAGAGATTCACTCTGACCGTGTAAGCGACTGATGCCACATATTAACACTAATGTCTAGAGGATATAATTTGGTTAAAAAGTGGGTTTCAGTGAGATTGATCTTTTTGTAACTTTTGATGTCATTCATATATAGAACTGTTGATCCCCTTCTCTCTTTGAAAAATGTAAATACTACGGAGTAGTATTTTAGGTAGGAGGGTCTGTGCTATTGTCAGGTTGTTTTGTTGTGCACTTGTACTTTGCTGTATTTAGTTTTCAATGTCCGTTTAATTGTTCTTATTGTTGTGTGTTATGCCACTTGTATATCTGCTTTGTTCTGGCAACGTTGTAGTCATTTTCTGGTTATCTTCTGTTTCAGGTGGAAGGTCTACCACATTTAAATTGAAGCCCACTCCACCTGTTTCTGACAGTTCACGTGCGAAGCGTCAGCGAACTTCTACACGCTCAAGTGCTCAGAAGAGGAAAGTGCTTATGGACGATTCTATGGTATTGCATGGCGAGTGAGTATTACTAGCTTATGGCTTCTATTGTTCTGTTTATACTCTAATTAGATCAACAGTGTTTCCCATATGAAAAAAAGAAAGTAGGGAAAGCGCATGGATGTAAATGAAGATTCCTAAATTGTAGGGAAAGAACACCCTAATAAATGGGTATTTTGAGGAAGTGTTGGGTGTTTCAGAGTGCTACTGCCAGTTTTAGTATGTAGCAAAGTGATAAACTCATCGTTACTTGCGGTTCTTAGGTGTTACCATTGGCGGCGGTTTGTAATTTGAGTGTTATGTGCTGATCTTCTTCTTTACTTATCTGACAACTTCACAATACCTTCCATAGTTCCATTGTGATCTTCTTTGCAATTATCTGCATGTAAGTTCTAAGCCCTTTTTTTTACTTCTCAGCATGATAAGAGAACAGCTAACAAACACTGAAGACATTCGCCGCGTGCGAAAGAAAGCTCCTTGTACGCGGCTTGAGGTTTGGGTGCTTCAAAAGCAATTCTTGGGGGATGAGATATTCAGCGAACCTTTATTGACAGGTATATTTTTCTTCTTTTTATAGTCTGAGGCAAATAATCAAAATTATGTAGAAAGAATAACTTAATGATTACCATTGGATTAACTAACCCCTTTGTGTCCCTCTTTAGCGTGTTAACTTGAATATTGTTCAGTTTTTTTTGCTTGCTTTGTGGCTTAGACACAAATTGGACTGGGGTCATTCCTGATTGAATCAATAGGCTTTATTTTGATCTTATCCTGGTTATTAAGCTGGGCAGGGTTGTTTTGTTGGCTTTAGTGATTGGGTTGGTTCAGTTCTTTATTCGATGCCTTCATAATGTGTAACTGTGTTAATAGTCTAATACGTATATACTGTTGGCCTTTGAGGCTGATATCTCGTTCTAGCATATGGCAGTGTATCATATTTGTCTTGCCCCCCCCCCCCCCCCCCCCCCCCCCTTTTGCCTTGATGAACAAGGTGCTTCTGTCACACGTCCAAGTGCACTTTTGCCTTTTCTGTATATTGTCATGTCTAGATGGTAAAATAGATATACTTGGCTCGAGCCTGCTTGACTTGTGACGATTTTTTTTCAGGTTTGCTTCCCGAATTCAGGTGTTTGCACTCTCAACAACTTGATTTGAGTAGAATTGTAATTGTGCAAGACGATAGAAGCAAGGGTTCAAATGAGACCGCCACCTCTTCCAGGTTACATGGTGAAAGAATTGAAACCGCTGCCGGGGACAAGGAGAATCAAGAGCATGCAGACAGTCTTGAAAAGACCCCAGCTATGTATGAATCGGGGTTTGTGGCAGATGCCCTCCAGAAAGAATTGGAGACGTTTGATAATGAGATCGCGAAACAGATGTCTAATCAGGATGTTCCTGGGAAAAAGGCTGATATGGAAAATGACGATCAAGTTGCTGTTGAGGGTAATCAACCAGTAGTTTCTATTGCTGAGCAGACGTCTTCAGCGAGTCTTGTTCCCGAAGTTACTTGTAATCTAAATAATTTAACAGACACCACCGAAGTTGATACACCTTACGTGAATGAGATGACTGATGTAGTAGCGTCTGGGGACATTGATGCATCTTGTCGGTCAATTGAATTCACTAGGGAAGATGTCTCTACAAAAGAAGAAGAATGCAGGTTGGGTGGAGAAAATCAGGTAGAAGTTGTTATTGTTGATGGGAAATCAGTTGATGGAAGTCTATTGGAGAAGAGGGAAGGTATTGTCTCAGCTGACACAATTGCAGTTATGGAGGATGTACGGGGTACTTGTTCTTCCCCAATTCAAGATATTGCTGTCACTGATTCTGTAGAATTGGAAACCAAAGATTCTCCAAAATTAGACACGATTTTCGAGGAACGTCATTTGGATGAGTGCAGACCTGAAAACGAGAAAGAATTTATTGTCTCTAATGCGGAACATGATGACAGCTACCCTAAGTCAACTAATTTCCTTGAAGAGGACGTGAATGTAGATCATTCACATATAGTAGAGACTGATTTGAACTCCGAAGACATTAGAATGAGTGGGAACGATGATCAACAGTTTTTGGATGCAGATTCCACACTTGTGACTGATCCTATGTCTGTTCCTAGTGAATTCACAGTAGAGATTGATTTGAACTCTCAAGACATTAAAATGAGTGGGAAGGATGATCAACAGTGTTTGGAAACAGATCACACACTTGCGACTGATCCTATGGCCGTTCCTAGTGGATCCACTAATCCTGCCGACCTTCCTGTAAGTGTTTTTCAAATTGTTAATCTTGAAATGGAGGTTAATTGTGGGTCTCTACTCTCTAGTTCATCAGATGGATGTTTGATAGTCAGTGTCTTGAGAATATAGACATGCATCAATATATAATAGAAGCAGATATAAACACTCACCTAACAATTGTTGCGTATTTAGTTTTCTTTTGACCTTTTCACATCACACTATGGCTGGCTTGACTATCCGTTTCTAACCGAAGTCACATATTGGAGCGTAATGTTGTTAATCACTATGGACCAAACCGCATATCTACTACCCAACAATATTGCTTGTGATGTGTAATGTGAGACATAATTGTTGCCATAATAGTTTTCCTTAAATTTGTGCCAAAGGTAAATTTATAGTATTATGGACATTATTGAAGCTGTGATTCCCACTGCCTTTCTGTACAATATCTCTTAATCTGTACGCATATGAACCAAGGAAATGTGATTCCCTAGTATTAAACCGTCCCGAAATTTGAGAAAATGGAACTAATGGAGTCATCAAGTCTCTGTTCTGTTCTTGAGGGAATGATCTTTGCTGTTGCCTTTCCACAGGACTTTGGAATGGAGGTGATGGAGCATGATACAGGTTTGTTTTCCCTCCCTTTTGTTAAATTTATTATAAATGTGCTTCGCTGCTGTCCTACTTTTGTTCTTACCTTCGTTCTTTCTTCAATAAGCACCTCAGAGAAAATCTAATGTTTTTGCATGCTTGAGGTGTTAAGAAAAAGTGCAAAACATAAGTTTTGCTAAAGCTTATCCTATTTGTAATCCTTGAATAAATACTGCAGTGGAAGGTAGTTCCGTGAATCAGTTGGAGTATTTAAATATTCTTTTCTGATCTTCCAGATTTTCTGAATGTTGATGACGATGATGTTGCCGAAGATTATGAGGATGATACACCTAACCCTGAAGAGAAGCGTATGCTAGACAACAGTGGCTGGTCATCTCGAACAAGGTAGTGTGTTGATTTCACTCCTCAATTTTTTTCTCAATGACCAATGCTCTTCTGGCACCTGATTAATCTGTTCAAAAATCGAATGTGATTCTTTTTTGGTTCAGAGCTGTTGCCAACTATCTCAAAGTCTTGTTTGAAAAAGAGAACCACCATACCAAGATGGTCATCCCATTGGAGAGCCTTTTAGTTGGGAAAACTCGTAAAGAAGCATCTCGAATGTTTTTTGAAACACTGGTATGTCGTCGATGTTATATTTCTCTTATTCAACCAACTAATTCTTCTGTCCGTCCATGCCAATTTTATTGTCCTCTTTTTCTCATAATTAAAAATGGGATGGACGGAATATTTCTCTTCTACGAATGCCCTTACTAACCCTCCACCCTCACTAGTCACTACCTTAGGTTGAAAAGGGAAAACAATCTGAATTCAAATTAGAATGGGTCTCCCTTCTCCCTTGACGGGCTTATGCGTCTTAACATTAAGACGGGTCACATACCGTAACATACACAGACTATAATACAAATATTTTGCTAGTCCATAGATACTTTACTCTGCCGTTTTTATGATACTTGACCTCCTATAATTTTAACACAATATACCCTTCTTAAACAAGGATGTGTTCAAATTGTATACATCCAGCAAAAGCAGTCTTTCAGCGAGCAAAAGAGTCCGACCATATCAGCAGTCTCGACTAATAAAGAAAAACCGTAAATTTGAATTAGATTTAAATGTTTAAAGTTGCAGTTTGATTTTTTTTTTTTTTTTTTTTTTACTGATAATATATATTCTTGTTTGACAGGTCTTAAAAACAAAGGATTATATCGACACAAAACAGGAGGCCTCTTTCTCTGATATCAAAATAAAGCCTACAGCAAAGATAATGAAGTCACAGTTCTGATCTCTAAAAAATACAACTACATCATAAGACTAGTGAATATCCATCCATCCAGTGACTCGTCTCGTCGTAGTTAGTTGACGTAGCTCAGATATCGGTTATCAGTTCGAGGTGCTCTATACCCGTTATCTCTATTCTTTAGCGAAAGTATTGGTCGGTCGGTCTGTCTTCTGCTTTTTATTATTTTCTGTCAATTGGTAGGTTAACAGAGTATAGAGAGAGACTGGTTGCTTCCTCGTCCTATTAGCATGTTTGTAATAACCTGATTTTTCGATTATTATGGTGTATATTTGTAAAGCTGGTGTTAGACATACTCATACTACTAGCTCTCTTGCTCTCATCACTCATGACGGTGTATGGATCGACTTGTATAATTTGTTTACTGAACCTATCTGGTGCAAGCTGTTCAGTTGTCGATGAAACGAATCGAAGATTTATATGAACAAATGTTAGACATTACCGCACATTTTTTTTCACCATTGTTGTTCACATAAGGGTTGATGCCAACTTTCTCCTCTTACATCGGGTAAGTTATAATAATGTTTGTTTATGTCGCATAAATGCCAATGAGATGGGTAACAATTAAATGTTGTCGAAACACGAAAGTCGTATTGTCATCCATGATGAGCTTCACTTCACCGTAAGTATGCTCAAGAAGAACAGCCCATCTCGGGTCTTCCATTATTGAGATTTGCTGCATAGGAATGAGTAACGGATGAAGGACGTTCGACACCACATGCTAAATGCTAAATAATTTGCTTCAATAATATTGTCTCTCATCCTTCAATAGCTCCTGCGAGTCCTAGGTTTCCTTTCGATGCTCCATCTCTGTTAAGTACGAGTATAATCCAACCATGACTCCACGAGGCGGGGGGAAACAATCAAATAAACACCTCTTATATATAATCTTAAGACGTATATGAGAGACACATTGAATTTTCAATCGTTTTGATGTACATGCATCATTATTTTTCTTCTATTGCCCCGTTATTTCACCATTAAAATGGGATGGAGAAGCGTATATATAATCTTGTCGATCTTCAAAACCTCCATAAATAACCTTTTCGATTTTCAAAACCTCCAAGACGGCCTCGCCCTGTTGACAATTCAATTCTACTGTATTTGCTAACCAAACATGATAATAATATTTTGCTCAGAATTCATAGGTTTTGAGAACATGATAAAGTTTTAAGCACATTACAACAGCATTATTAATCTACAAAACTTGCCTAAACAAAATGCATCTTCATGGTTTCTACTACTACTACTACAACTAGACAAGCAAATGTATCTACAACACCATCACATGTTCGAAAACTGACTGAAACATGCTGAGAATCAACAGAGTTATTAGACGATCAACTCTTTGTTGAAGATCCAGCTAAACGGAGCGAGGGATGCTTGTTTTGCACGCGCTTGGGCTCTCTCCTCCAGTTTCCTGATTCTCGGAGCCAACCCACAAACATAATCTTGGGCTTTACGGCCCTCGCCTGATAGGCCCGTCAAGGTAGCCACATTCCATCTTTGCACCAAAAACTCGAGGATGTCGGCGTAGTCTCTTGCAGTGTAGACCCCGATGCGTTGTGCAACGGAAGCGTAGTTTTCGAAAAGGTTGTCGTCATTACCATCGTACATCAAGTGAGCCGGCATAGATACTTTCTTTCTCATCATATCAGCCAAAGCCACTACCGTGTCGTTTGGGTCGATCTCAAAGAGCTTTTCAACGATTTTTGTGTAGGCAGTTTCGTGGCGTTTTTCATCGGCAGCTATAATCCCACAAATTTGTGCCAGTTTAAGGTCTCCATATTCTTTAGCATGCCTTGCTGTATTACCATGTGATATGAATGTAGCTCTCTCTTGGAAGGAGGTGTAGACGAAACCAAGATACGGGTTGTTTTCAGTTTGTGGATCCTGTCAAAGTTTTTCAACAAAAAATTGTTAACACTAACTATAAAAAACTGCATCGCCAGATAACACGTTGACGACTGTCCAATAAGAGAGGAATGAGGAATCTGACCATCCCAGATCCAATAAGGTATTGAATTGTCTTCTCTATTTGCTTCATGTCAACTCGCCCCGAGAGATAAAGATACTTGTTTAAGAGATCGCCGTGCCTGTTCTCCTCGGCCGTCCAGGCCCTAGTCCAGACAGCCCAAGGATCAAGGCTAGCACCCGTCTCATCTCGGACTCCGTCCAAAGTGTTAAGCATGGTCTGGTAAGTTGGGAGGGCTTCCTCTGTGATCATATCTCCTACCAATACAACAAGGTAATCATCCGGAATTTCTTTAGTTCGTTCACGAAGTTCCATGATTTCTTCTTCAAATCCTTCGGACGCAGGGTCAGGTAGAAAATCTTGTGGTTGCCAGCATTTCTCCACCGGCTTTAGAAGCATCAGGAGATTTTGTTCAGCCCAGTTCTCTAACGACTTGAACAACTCGATCTTTTGGGGTGGCAGTGAGTGGGTCTTCTGGATGTGTACTTCCTTTGGGGGCATGTATGGTTTTCGACCATTCGGAATTTCCCTGCATTAACAAAGCCATTCAAGTCGGGAAAATAAAACAATGGAAATGGCAATGACAGACCTAGAATTGAAGGTGGAAAACCCACATAACAAAACTAATTTGTCAGAATACGATTACGAGTACCCCCAAATGTTATACAGTAGATCCGCCAATGAATATCAATCCCAAATTAGTAACCAATGCAATACCAAATACTACTTGAGTTTACGATCTAGCCGATCCATGTCATTGTTTTATGGAGAGATGGGAGTAGACAAAAAAAACACATATAAATGGGAAGAAATCGACAGAGAATCCGATCCATCATTTGATATGCAAATTCTTAAAGCATCTAAACGAGAGAGAGCTATGACGGAAATTTGAGTATCTCAATAGAGTCAAGTCACAGAGTTCATTCGAGTGATCAAATGGTAATCAGTTCAATTGTTTTCTCTTTGTACAAAAGAACTCTCATAGTTTAATTGCAAGTATATATAAATAAAAGGGTAATGTAGGAAAGTACATAGAATTTCGAGATACTACCAACTTTATCAAACCAAGATACAAACATCTTCTCGAAGCTTCAAATGAACAATTATGTAAGAAGCGAATGAGATGGTAAGAAACAACAAAGGCTATAAACTACATATGAAAATGGAATATAAAGCGTAATCATCAAAAGAGTTTCGACATCAGAAGCAAGAAAAACAGGAGATAGGATAGCAAATGGAATATGCCAAGAATGCCGACTAATTGCTGATTTCACAATTCAGAATGAAAGGAAGAGGGAGGTCAACTAACAGCAATCAATTCATGCAATTAATCTAGAACATGTCATCTTCAACTACTCCCAACGGAACGCCTGGCCTCCACATGCGTAATTATGAATACTAATTGGAGTATTTCACAACGGCATCACGCATTCATGTTGGAAAAACCGATCATATTATGATTACATGAAGCCAACAAATCCAATAAAAACAATTGCAGCTAACTGAGTTGCTGAATGGCTTAATCATAGTACTATTTAGAAATCACTACACGTAGATGAGAAAATTAGCAATGGAAGCTTTGAAGAGTGAGTCAGAAATACAAAAAATCTCATTTAAAACCACGTTAGACTGACTTAAAGACGATCTCTTCTCGCTTAAAGAAAAGACAGTCCGTCCCTTAATTAGCTTGATTACTCTCTTTCAGTGAGTGAGTCTGTTTTCATGTACGTTATGTAGTGTACTTGATTCATACGATAAGTCGATAACTATTAACTACGCCGGGAAGCTTTAAACAAGACTCAGGGTCCGTTTGGATAACAAAATAGGAGGGAAGGGAAGGGGAGGGGAGGGGAGGGAGAAGGAGGGGAGAGAAAGGGAGGGGAGGGGAGGGAGAAGGATGGTTGTTTGGATAACATAAATAAGGAGGGAAGGGAGGGAGAGGAGAATTGATAAAATTGTCTTTTATTAGGAAGGAACAAAATATATTACGATTATTAATAATAACTTGTCGTTACGATTATTAATTTTTGACTCTTTTAAATATAACAACAAAAATGACTTAAAAATTGATTAAAAAAAAAGAAATTAATTTTTTTTATTTGTTTAATCAATTCAACTCAGTGACTCACTCGTAATTTTTTTTATTCGCTCTATTATCCTAACCGACTCATCCGCGATAAAAAAAAAACATAAAAAAACTAAGTTGAATGTGTCTGAACTGAACTAAATTGAATCCGTCTAACTGGAGTGAAAGTGTCTGAATAAGTCTACAAGAACATGGCGTTATCTTAACTCGACTCACCCATAAGGGCCATAACGGAAAAAAAACAAGGCGTCGTTTTTTTTTATCCTAACCTGACTCAACCGTAACGAAAAAAGCTGTCGTAATTTTTTTTATACATTTTCTTATCCTAATCCAACTCACACGTATCAGTGGAAAAAAAGTCGTTGTAATTTATCCTAACTCGACTCACCCGTAACAAAAAAAAAAAAAAAAAAAAAAAGTCGTAATTTTTTTTATCCTAACCCGAATCACAAGTATCGGGAAAAAATAACAAATTGTCGTAATTTTTTTATTCTAACCTGACTCACAAGTATCGGAAAAAAAATTGTCGGAATTTATTCTAGCCCGACTCACCCGTAACGGGGAAAAAAAATCGTCATGATTTTTTTATCCTCACCCGTATCGGAAAAAAAAATCGTCGTAAGTTTTTTATCCTAGCCCGATTTACTAGTATTGGAAAAAAGAAATTTGTGAATGAGTGAAAAATGTTGGAGGAA
This sequence comes from Agrostemma githago, assembly GCA_958450325.1. Classification (NCBI taxonomy): domain Eukaryota; kingdom Viridiplantae; phylum Streptophyta; class Magnoliopsida; order Caryophyllales; family Caryophyllaceae; genus Agrostemma; species Agrostemma githago. The sequence continues at coordinate 58,193,635 of OY288258.1, read as the reverse complement.
TACGTTTTGTTAGTAATGACAAATTTGTAACTTTGTAAATAATGGAAAAAAATGGATTTTCCTTGCAAATCTTGCTTATTTTGGCAAGATTTTAGTTTAACCTAAAATTAATCAACTTTATCCCTCCATTTCCTTCCCCCTCTATTTCCCTCCCTTCCTAAATACTATCCAAACAAAGGATAATCCCTCCATCCCTTTCCCTCCCCTCCCCTCCAAATCCCTCAATCCAAACACACCCTAAGTGAGTGTTGATTGACAGTGATGGAGCGGGGTCGATCAGCACTCCACATCTCAGTAACAGGCCACAAAACTGTTGGTATGTAGTGTATTTAATTTACATGAGCTGATCAAAGTAGGAATTGGGTAGTAGACAGTAGACAGTTGAGCTTCTAGGGTACCAAATTCAATATACAGATGGATGGAGATGGAGTAACTGCAATTCACCAATAATAATAACAATACTCGTAATTCATTCAATAAATACATAATAACATCACATTATTATTATTATTATTATTATTATTATTATTATTATTATTATTATTATTATTATTATTAATTTATTAGTATTATATATACGGAGTACTCGTATGAGTATATTACGAAGTAGAGTATGGAGTACTACCCTTTAAAGGATCAAATTGTAGTACTGTACCAAGTAGTAGTAATTATATTGTGTGACCCTGAATGTTAAACCGTTGAGCTCTCTTGAGACGAGTATATCTCCGTCTAAAGACTAAAATAGATAGGACATGGACATGGACATGGACATGCCCTTGTTTTGGTATGCTACTACCTACCATTGGAAGCTAGCTAGCTTTGTTTTTGTCTTCTTCTTCTTGTGTTATTTGAAGTTTATTATCGAATTTGTGACATAAGAAGTGAATACAAATACAATCAAGATGATGATGTTGAAGCAAATAAAATCAAAAATTCATGCCAAGTCAATTTGATCATCAATATTACAACAAGTCACGAGGGAGGACGATTATATCAAAATCAAAATGAAAATGGTGAACTACTCTACATACCAACTGATATAATTAATTAATTAATTAAGCTCCCTGCCTGCCATATTCGATCCATTTATCTCAATTTTGGAGTGTTATTCTTTCTTTCTTTTACACTAGTTTCTTAGTATTCCCTATTTTCCATAACCCTTTCTTCAATCTTAGCTTCCTAAAATAAAACTAACCTCCGATCGAGCTTAGTAGTATCACTTGAAACGGTTCACAAATAATATAAATAAAAGACGAACAAATTAAAACAAGGAAATCAGAGAGAGAGATCAGAGAGACGAACTTGGAGGTGATGCCAAGCGAAGAACCCATAAAAACACGATGACAAGGAGATCTAACATGATGAATACATCCATGAAACATCGATGATGATGATGATGATGATGAAGTGAATGTTGTTGATTGAAGTTTCAATGCCATTTTTTCTATGTCATCAATCAACTTAATCAATGATGATTCCGTAAGAGAGAGAGAGAGGGAGCGACGGTGATAACGAGGGAAGAAGAGAGGTGCGCAAATAAATGACTTTGTATGATCACCAAATCCAAGATGGTGCACAACTAACAACTGCACATGGACCCAACTACGCAACACATCTGCTTTTATCTATCTTCATCCCAAAAAGTACTCCAGTTCGTAAGAAATAGAAGAAAAAGATGGTAAGAAATATTTTAATGAAATACTAGAAGATAATCCTAGTTGGACGGAAAGAGTAAGTAATATGAATTGAAATTGTTATCAATATGATTTGCTTCGTAATTGTCCACTTGTCTTCCGTGACTTTTAGTCCGGATTCAAGTTGAGTAAGACGGACTGTAGAACATTTCCTCATTGGGGTAATGCAACTCAAAATTGAAAGCAAAATGGTGGTCAGTGGTAATATTTTATTGCATAAAGAAGGGGTTAGGGGAGACGAGAGTAATTGTTTCCCCAAAAAAAGTCTACATTTATCTCTTTTTCTTCATTTTTGCTACTTCATCATTAATTCCTCCATTTTCTAGTTCATTTTAGTTTCATTATCCTCAATTCAGGGCTCGTTTGGTTCACCATGCATGGGAAGATGAAGTTACCGGGAACTTTAAATTCACGTGAATTTGTATTTCATGGGAATTACAAAATATTGTTTGGTTGCCATGTGGGAAATGAATTCATGCGGGAAGTTCTACACACCGAGGGGGGCTTGGTGAGTAACTTCCCCCATTGTGGAGGAAGTGGCAGTTCCCGGGAAGTGGGTAACCAAACAACTCCCTGAAAATGCACTTCCTGGGAAGTTGTATTTCCCGGTAATTGCATGAGTAACCAAACGACCCCTCATTACCTTCATCCCAAGCGAATCCTAAAGGTTAGTAATATGGTTACTAGGGACAGAGTGAGCAGTCCTACCCATGACAAGGAGCCAAAACATGACCAAACCAGGCCAGACAAGAGGAAAGAGAAGGGAGGATTCACTCCCCACTTTGAACATAATACAACTCTCAATCAGCCTCGGGCCAAAATTTTCGAGATTGAAAAACACAATGACAAATGGTATCAGCCTCGACGGATAAACAACCCTAGGCATGCATGAAGGAGATCATCAGAGCAAGTTCTGAGCGTTTCACGATAGTAAGGGGTACACCACAGAAGAGTACTGGAGCCCGAAAGACAAAATCGAGTAACCGATCATCCACAGAGGAAATCAGACAACTTACTATTTTTGGGCTTATATATTAATATCGCACAGCTAATGAACGATGTAGATTTGAGATACATAGCATATTAAATTTCTAAGAAAAATAGAAACTAGAAATTGAAAAACTTCAAATCATAACACAATAATAATACAATCAATATAAAACCAAATGACCCATATGAAATTTCATACATGCATATACCATACAATCCTTACTAATTAAGTAGTCCATAATTAAGATCGATTAAGCTAATTAGATATTACTGCCCCCGCCCCGATTCTCTACCGACTGACTGTATTTTAATCAAACAAAGCAAACCCATCACTTAATTAATTAATTAATCACCCACTTAAGTAGTGGTTGAAAAGAGCTTGAAACTTGAGCATCTCCCTATGTGGAAGGGTAACCAAGACATTAACCCCACCTTTAGCCTCATCAATGTCAGGGAACAGCAATATGATGTCCTTCCTATGATACACCAAAGGGCAACAATACTTAGGTTTCCCCCATGGACATTCCATCTGATTGAACCCTAATCTCCACCATGATGACAACAAGAACTCCCCATGTGGGAACCCTTTGTGTACTTCTCCCCAATCAATGGCTGATCTTGCATACTCATCACTCATTCGGCCCGCTCCTTCCGAAACCAGCTGGACTAGCCTCCCCAGTGACGCCTCCTCCAACTCCTTACATGTCGCCCTTGCATACGCTGTTAACACCGCGTTTCCACTGTATGATGGTGGTAATGGAGGGTTTAACCTTGACCTTATGTCAACTGAAAATAGAAATGTTGATGTCTTATCTTTGCTTTCTTCACTAGATAGTGATGATAATGCCTTGCACCTCCACACTAGGGCTGAAATGACATTAAACCCCGTTACCTTAACGCCCTTTTTTTTACCATTATTTCCATTCACTAAATTTGCATTGTTGTTGTCGGTTTTAACCCTGGCTGAATCTGCGTTGTTGTTGTTGTGGTCATCGGTTTTAGCCCTGGCCTTAAGAGCTAAAATGTCATCTCCATTGACTGAATCTGTATTGCTGTTGTCGGTTTTAGTCCTAGCCTTAAGAGTTAAACTGTCATCTCCATTAACTGAATCTGCATTGTCGTTGTCAGTTTTAGCCCTAGCCTTAAGGGCTAAAATGTCGTCTCCATTGACTGAATCTGCATTGTTGTTGTGGTCGTTGGTTATAGCCTTGGCCGCCTTAAGGGCTAAAATGTCATCTTCATTAACTGAATCTGCATTGTTGTTGTCGTTGTTGTTATTGGTGTCGGTTTGAGCCCTGGCCTTGAGGGCTAAAATGTCATTTTGGGAGAGGCTAAAAATCTTGAAATCCAAGTCGAGAGGAGAGTCGTCAAAGACATTAGGGTTTTGTTCAGTTTCACCTTCTTGACCAATTGGAATCTTGAACTCGAGGAGCTCGGGGTGAGGGAAGGTGACACGTGGCGGGGATCTAGCGGCTAGCAGCTCGCGTTGGTTGCATGGGATCACGGCTAAAGGCTTGTTGCAAGTCAAGGCAGCGAGATTTTGTATGAAGTATTTGAAGGCAGTTCCATCAAATATTGAATGGTTGGTCTGAATTGCCATTGCAAATCCTCCACATTTGAAACTTGTCATCTGAAATTGTTCATACATCATCAAATGCTCATTATAATCTTCAATATATATAAAAAAAACTCCGTATGATCATTGGATATAACGATTAAGTACAAATTTTCAAATGTGACCGTTTGTTCTAAGCCATAAAATCGCCGTGTAGTACCCTTTAATTAGTCCACTCCAAATCATTCAAACTCGGAAAATAATGATCTCTATTTTTTTTAAAACAAATTTATAAAATAAATAAATAGAAAACTATTATATTTACGTTATAGTCGTTTTACGCTAAAATCCTAAAAATAATACGAAGTATTATATGAATTGTTAGAAATAAACTCGAGAAATAATCAATACAAAGTACAATATGTTATATATATATGTACGAGCTGAGTAAATCTTATTTATTACCATCTCCGATCATTATTTTTCGCCCCATTTCATGAATATTAGTGAAGAGATTTTAATGGAATGAGACAAATAAAAAATAATGTCCGGAGGAAGTATTACGGATAGAAAATAAATTTCATGAAATATTATTGTGTTTGTCCTATAGAAGACCAATGCAAGTGAAGGACAATTTATTATAGCCATAGACATATTATTACTTTTTATTTTTCTTTTCTTTCCTGTTCTATAAACACGTTATTTATCTACAGTAAATAATTCACTACTTTAAACTATAGGATGTGCTTTTATTTGTCTATAAATATAGAACGGGGAACAATCATGTAGTTTTCAAGAAGACGGAATAAATACTTTTACACATTTGAAATGGTCTGTTTTGTAAAGACAATTGATCAGCAAGACATCAACTATTGATAAACTGATCGTTCCACAACATGAGATCAGACCGTCTCACACTATAAATATTACTCCGTATTTCTTTGGTTAGGTATTTAGGTGGACAGATTAAATGCATTTTCAAAAACAAATTGAGTTATGATAGGTATAAGATTACTATAAATAGTAGTTGGAAACATTATTAAAAACAAAAATAAATAAATGAAGTAATTAAATGACTTTAATTTGAACTTTAATGTCATCTACTTCTTGTTGGTCCTTGACTCCTTGATATTGTGGGGCATCCCAAATTTACTTGAGGTTAAAAAAACAACACAAAATTCATGCATGTATGATAGTACGAGTAACTTTCTTACTACCACCACAGGTGTAAACATTTACCCCAATTCATAAATTCATAATCACTGATCACATGATGGACTTCTTGCAATTTAATTTATTACATACGTACACCTTTTCTTTAAGAATATATTATTTTCATGAAATGTACTCTGATCTTAATATTTTCATTCACTACAATTTATCCCTCGTTTATTCAAATATAGGGTTCGCTTGGGATATATGAGGATAATAATTTCGGGGATAATAAAGTAAAAATGAACTAGAAAATGATGGAAAGTAGTGATGATACTACTACGCGGAAATGGAGAAAATTAAAGAAATCTAGCTTATTTGGGGGGAAAATTATTACTCCCCTCTCCCCTCAAGAATTATTCCCCTCATATCTCTTTTACAGCATAAGATATCACAACCAAGCAACAAACTCATTTATTTCTAATTCATTTTTGAACTATTACCCCGGCCCCATCCCAAGCGAGCCCATAGTCTTAATATTTTAATTTCATCAAAATTTCGTAAAGAAGATTTTCTAGAACCGTCACTGTTTAAGAGTACCAACAACATACATGTTTCAAAAACACAGATTATAGAGTAAGACAGTTTTACATGTGAGACGGTTCATTATTTCTATAAAAAAATAATTCATTTATTATTGATAAATTATCAATCTTTTTAAGTAAATGAGACGATGCAAGCAAGCTCGCCTCAACCACACTATTAATAATGGACAATAATGTAGAGCGAGCGAGTAAGATAGATGGAATGAATGTATATAGCTAGGTGGTCGACTCGATCGTAACCAATAATATAATTTACGGGAAGGGAAGGGTAGGGTAGGGTAGGGTAGGGTACTAGGGTAGGTTAATGTATTAAGTGATCGAGTATGTACCCTTAGCCTTAGGAGGAGTAGCGTAGGACACTCACTCACTTTATATGTGTCTTGTTAATTATATACTCCCTCCGATTACATGTGTTCTTCCCCTTTCTTTTTGGGAAGAAAATAAGGAGGGAGTAATTATATTAGTAGAATAATGGAGGTGGAATGAAAAAGTAAGAGAGAGAAATATTATATTAATTAAATGGGAAAAAGTAGAATGAAAAAGTAGGAGAAAGAATATTATATTAATTAAATGAGAAAAAGTGTGGTGAAAAAGTAGGAGAGATGAATATTATATTAATTAATAAAGAGGTAAAACTTTCCTTAAATGAAAAGAGGGAAGAAAATCAAACTCAGCCCAAAAAGAAAATAAGGAAGAACATAGGTAATCGGAGGGAGTATATATATAGGGCTAGCTGGTGTAGTTGGTGCATACATTTATTAATAGATATATAGACCATGACGACGTACAATTTTAAAAGGAATTTTACCATGGAATATAATCAATCATATATAGACCACACAAATAATGAGTACCAATATTAAATTATAGTATATGTCATGCTTTGTTTTATGATCTAACATACTAAGGGTTTTGTTTGGTTACCCATCTAATTATCGGGAAGTGCGAGATCCATGAATTGTATTTTCAGGGAGTTGTTTCGTTGCCCATTTTATGAGAATTGTCACTTCCTTCATAATGGGGAAGTTACTAACCAAGTCCCCCTTGGTGTGTAGATCTTCCCGCATTGAGTCATTTCTCACGTGGCAACCAAACACTATTTTTGTAATTTCCATGAAATACAAATTCACGTGAATTTAAGTTCCCGATAACTCCATCTTTCCATGGTGAACCAAACGAACCCTAAGTTAGTGTGAGACTGTGAGATATATATACCTCATAAGAAGTACTCCCTCCATTCTCTTGAATAAGCCCCATATTCCTCTTTGGACCTTTTTTTGGATTAGCCCCATTTCCTAATAAGGTAAAGTTCAAACTTTTTTTTTACTATTTTACCCTCATATTTCTCTCTCCTTCACTCATTTAATATACTTACTCTACCCCACCTCATTTCTTAAAAAGACAACAAATACCCCTACTTTACCCCCTTTTCCTTGGTATCCGTGCCCATCCCTAAGGGGGCTTATTCAAGAGAATGGAGAGAGTAGTATATAATAACACTAAAAAGGAAATAAAAATACTTGTAACATGCGAAAGATCAGGTCTATTATTTTATAAGTTTTTATGTTATTGAGTTTTCGTTCTTTTAAGTTGTACCCTTCTCATACATTTAATTTAATAATTAATACTCGTACCCTATTTGACTACTTATATAGTACAGTAGAAATTATAATTTCAAAATAAAATAGGAAGGTTTATATTCCATAAATAACTTTCAAAAGTTAAAGTCTTTCTAAGTTTCCAATAAATCCTAGCTAGGAATAATATGGAGAATATAAATTGGTTGGACTTAATAACTCTAATTAAATTAAATTAAACTCTACTGAACTGAATGAGTGTGATCGAATAGACTGAGACAAGTTAAACTTCAATGGAAAACAAAGAACTTCTTTTACATATCCATCTCCAAGAGGTATGATGTAGAAGACTTATTCATTTTACTGTAGAAAGACTTATTCATTTTACATAAATTAGCTAGGATTATGATGTTTTCGTGTCGCAGGTGAGAATCGAACCCTAAACCTTTTAATCGAGGTAAGGTAGCTCTAACCACTTGAAGTTTTCGACTTTTTGTGTTTTAAAGTTTAATATCACCATCTTTCTATATACGGAGTATATTCCAATAAAAGCATATTACTTAATATACATTTTTGTTGATATACAACGGAGTTTCCGTACTAACATACCCCTTGTAGGTACACGATATTAAGAATACATTCATACAATATTCCTATTAAATTTGTACAAAAAAAGACAATATTCCTATTAAATGCATCTTTAACATTATACTCCATACTAGAGCTGATCAAATGGCCCAAGCCCGACGGCCCAACTCGACCCGGCCCGATTTTTTCAAGGGCTTGGGCCATTGTGTTGGCCCAAAAAAGCCCGAAGCCCGACCCGATCTTAGCCCGATACAAATTTTGGGCCGGGTATGGGCCGACCTTAAAGCCCGAATTTTGGCCCGGCCCGAATTTAAAAAAAATATATAACATGATTTATGTTTTTAAACTTTTAAACTTCTTTTATGTGCAAATTCATGTGTTTTTTATCACAATTTTTTTTAACAAAAAAAAGTCGTGCAATTTTTGTATGGAAGTTTATGTTTTTTATGTGTTCATAGTTATTATACACGGACACTAATACCGTATATATGTGTGTGCGTGTGTGTATATGTACTGTGATAGGTTAGTGTGACACATAATAATAATACGAAAAATTGTCCAACACCAAAACGGAGTATTAATATATCATTATGTACTCTAGTCGTCTGATTAATTTCGAGTAAGTTTTAGTAAAAAAAGGGTTTGTTTATTAGTCGGGTCGACTGCGAGCAAAACACTCGATTAAATGTCGGTTAATTTGTGGTAATAATTTTTTTTTTTAAGGTGACGTAAAAAAAATTTAACTTAATCCCGAACAATCGTTGTGACCCGATTGGGCCCGAAAAAGCCCGAACGGGTTGGGCTTGGGCCTTACAAATTGGCCCGTTCGGGGGGCCCGATCCGACCCGCTAGATGGACTGTAATTTTATGGTGAAGCCCGGCCCAAACCCGACCCAACCCGGCCCATGATCACCTCTACTCCATACTAAATACGAGTAATTTTTTCGGATAATTTGTGTAAACTAAAAAAAAGCTATAATATGACAATTAACTTGATAATTAAGCAATTAGTGATCTTTCTTACACTTATGTAAACACTTCTAAAATAAATTCAAATACTACCAAACAAATAATAATAATATCGTTAGTTTCTAGGTAGTTTCTCTTATAAATGTTCGTTTAAATAGTAAAAGACAAATAATAATAATAATAATAATAATAATAATAATAATAATAATAATAATAATAATAATATCATTAATTTCTGGGCAGTTTCTCTTATAAATGTTGGTTTAAATAGTAAAACAGATACCTCTAAAACAAAAACAAAAAAATAAATTATACCTGGACAATGCAAAGGGGATGATCATCAACTTTGAGGGCATTATTATTGTCCATTTTCTTAGTAACAAGTTGCTCAAACGATGGATTAGGGTAAACCAAGTCACCAAGTGCCTCTAAGCTATACTCACTACTTGCTTCCACATATCCGATCCCTCCATTGTTACAATCAATCTCGAGTCGTCCCGTCTCATTATTCAGTTTTATCCTCCCCGCCAAAAAATGATACGGCACTAAAATCTTTTCTAATGCATTTTTTATGACCTTGAATGCGATTTTTGGAGGAAAATCCGGATTTGATGTGAAAAAATGGATAGTTTGGACGTCGAAATTCAAGACTTTATCAATGTTGGATAAAAACATGGATTTTTGATCGCTTTCTTGAGAAGAGAATAGTAGAGTAGAATCAAGTATAGTGACCTTAAGGTCTTGAACAAGGGGTGGAGGAGGTCCTTGGTCTAGGGTTCCCATGATAACTGTATTTAGGAAATATTCGTTATAACGTTAGTTTTAATTAATTTTTTTGTGAATATTTTCTTTTTCTTTTTTGTAACTAAGAAGTCCTTATTGTGACATATTGGTGTAAGAATAAGACACCCATATATATATATATATATATAGAATGTTTGGTGTAATATATATCATCATATATATGTACGAGTATTATTTTGTTAAAAGGGACAAAAGAAAAAGTAGCTTGAGAGGTTAGTAGATGAATTAAATAGATAGGTGAAAAGTTAATATGCTAGGTGAAAAGTTATTGATACATTCAAGTGTTTTTCATGATCCAATTTTGGTTTTTCATTTATGTAAAAAAGTCAATATATACTACTCTATATATTATCGGTTTTCTAGTGTGGGTTCATTGAGTACATGTTAACATGCATGCTAATTAAACTAAGATTTACAAGAGTATTGTAAGAGTGGTCAATTATAAATATGAGTCGTTAACATTTCGATTTCTCATGCTAATATCTTATGAATCTTGCATGCTCTACTTAACATGTTAACGTGTGCCCAGTGTTCACATATTAACAAGTTAGTTATAGCTGCAAAATTTGTAACATTGAGGAAACATAGCAACAAGCTAAGGGTGGATGTTCCATTGTTGTTATGAGGATGGAAACTACCAAGTTGTAGGGATGAGGGACATAGGAAATTCCAAGTGGAATATATAGATGGGAAAGAGACCAATTAACGCCCTATCTTTTTTAAAATTATTTTCTAACTCACTTTATTTTGTTCAGCCTCGTTAGACTATCCTTTACTGTCTCAGCTACTACTTCCGCTGCTCGCTTAATTTACTTCAATTTAGTGTGCTTCAATCGAAAAGAAGATGGCCTAATTAATTAAGAGAGTGATCGATCGAAAGTGTGTGGTATGGGGCATCCAATGCAAGTAATGTGGATCATTTGATTATTGGAGTAACAAGCCTAAGGGACCAGCATCATATCATATCATATCATATCATATCATGTACGTATGTGGTGATGGTGGTGGTGGCTTTGGAGGATTTAATGCATACTGCTGTCTGCTGTCTGCTGTCTGCTGAGTGCTGGAGTCACAATGCAATGCACTAAATGTAGCCATGCCAATGCCATCAACACACACTCTCCAATTCTTACATACGGACTCGATCTCTTCTGATCTTCCTTCTACCCTACCCTTAGCTTGCTTCATTCTCCGCCCTCCAACTAACCCTGGCCTCCTACAACAATATTAATGTAGTCATGAATATGTGAATTTCGTGTGCTACCGTGTTTGTTCCTGCCAACTTAGGTCGGCATTTGGGAGTTTGGGTCCATACACACACATGTTTCATCCATGACGACGCTCTTAAAATTCCCCAACCTATGAGTAGTAATGAATATGAATATGTGAGAATTCGACTGCTTATAACTTTTTTTTTATATATATAAAGACGGTTAACGATAAGTAATTCTCCGATCATAGCTATAAATGATGAGATGAGATTAACTTAACACAAGATTTTGAGTGAAGTTTGGTTCTGGGGTCTGATACAGTACTACAGTAGTACTGGTCCATGCAGAAATGCTAGTATAATAAATTCTCCAGCCAGGCCAGCTAGATTTTGTTTGTTGTACGTTAAAGAATTGAAACGTAGTGAAGTAGTGATCCACAACAAACTTGTAAATGGAGTAAATTTTCAACGACTCTGATTTGTTTATTCTATAGTAGGAGTATGTAGGACTAGTAGGAGTATACTAATGTAGTATCTTGTTTTAATTATCTTGCGCATTGCAATAAAGTCAAGATAATGCATTGACATAGACATGTCTAGATCGAACTTACTCTAAGATCGTGTTCTTTTCAACTCTATTCAATTCAGTTAATAAGTTACGAGTGTTTTATTCTTTCTCCCTACGCCGTCTTCTACTTCAATAGTTAAACTTATAGTGGCTGGAAATGTCTCATCCAGGTACCTACTCGATCGGAGGCTAGCTAGATTTCACCGTTTATCATCGAGGCCAACTTTTCATCCTCCTTGCGAGTTTTACATACCACCGCCTGTCACTTGTTGTAAACCCTCCTCGTTTATTCGGGCTTGGGACCTTAGGCACAGTTTCTTACTCCCTATATGATTGACATAAATCATACAGAGTAGAAAGTGCGCAGTAATATTTGGGACATCCAAATCCGCCAAATTAAAGATAGTAGAAAGATGCTAGTCAGCTAGCTAGTTGCTATCAACGCCAAGCGGGTCAAATAGAGAGATCGGACATAAGATAAAATGCCTGGGGACTGGGGAAGGACAAGAACTTGTCCCGTCTACTTTATGAGGTACGAATAATACTCAAACCCATGTTAAACTTAAGACGGATATGACTGTGTTAAGATAGACTAACCGAAGAATCATTCGAAATGTGACTTTCTGACATCCCGATTAGCAGACTCTCTGCTTAATTATCGTGGTCATCATTGTCAAGTGTCAACGATCTGTCATATAATAAGCTATACATTCCCTATAGAACTCGACAGATCTAACTCAAACCTAGCCCAAGGACCATCGAGTCATCGACTGTCAACTGCTCAATGGTAGTCAAGTACTCCGAAGAGGGGGGAAGGGGGAGCCCTATAAAGAAATGAAAGAACACCTCAGGTAGGTTAGGTTAACCTGCTTTCAGGGTGTACAATAATATCTATCGTCTTCTCAGTATCACGACCAGTATCACCTATTGTCCTGATTTGATGGGTCATCAAGGCCAAAGGTTATACTCAAGTCATGACCCGAGTCAATGTCAAGATTCAAGAATAGTCTTCGACTCCATGTGTCTACCTTCACACGAGAATAAACAGATCCTAAGCCAACTTTCTCTGTTGATTCAGAATATCTATGTCAACCATGAGGTTTATATTTTATTCCATGTCTTTTTCCTGTTGATTCAGAGAGAATGCAGATTATAAATCATGTCAGCAAATTCAGACCCGGCCCCAATCACTAGGAATAGATTCGAAAACCCATAACCCAAGCAACACCAGACCTCCAAATCACACAACACCCACCGTCACATAGACAAGGGAAAGAGCGAGAACTATGAGGAATAAAGATGTGAGGTGAGTCCATCTGTTGAACTCCCAGTAAATTCACAATCCAAGAATCACTGATTGATCTCCTAAAGGTCAGCATCACATCCGTTGCTATGACCGCCACAAAATCAAATTCCCTGTGTCAGCCAAAAACACTCATATACTGACCACAGTTCCAAATTGCTGTGGATCTGTGATGTCGAATGCTAATGCAACCTGATATAATGCCAGCTTATTTTCTTATAAATCGTCTGCACAGTCCGACTTATACCACTGAATAAATGTTGAGATGAGTAGATAGAAGGTATCTATCTCATCCGGAAACAGCTCTCACTCAGTATGAATTCCTGGTTGGCTTAAAGATTGTCGAGAAATACAACTCCAGGCCATATTCATGTCATCACCTGATAATGTGGTCACCAAACAAATTGCTTCACAGATGATCGTCACCTTAACGACACTAAATCTTCTTTAATTGTGCAATCAACAGTCCATCAATATCCACCATTAACTCAAAAGTGAGCAGAAATTCGATGAATGCTACTTCCTGTGTTCGGTCTAATTCACTTCATTCGACCTAATATATATCGAACCTAAATATTTGCATCATTGCATTACTCATTTCCCCGGAAATAAGCATACTGATACTGCTACTGCTACTGATTGCACAATATCGAAACGAAGGATATGGAGAAAGAGAGAAAGAATTCATATAATTTCAGCGCATATATGAGCATTTGATGTACAGCACTTGTTTGGCATCTGATAATATGTGCGAATGACAATAACTCGCCATTGTTTTCCATTTAGGCATTTACAATTAGGGAAATTACACCAACTGCTCTTTCTTCCAACTCCAATTCCAAACCCTAATTTTCAACCACTATTCGTATCATTCACGTTATCACCCTCAACGACGACGTTATGACACACGGCGATGTTATTGCTGCTTGAGGTCATCATTGACGAATTTCCAGAAGAATTCTCAGTGTTGTATCCACACCTCCACCATTAACAGCTACTCGTAGTACTCATCCTGTAACAATTCGTCAGTCAACTTTCTCGCCGTTTCACGAGTTCTTCCCGAGTTAGTTATCGCTGAGTCGCCGTAGCGAGTGAGTGTTCGCGAGCGGTTCCATGGATGAGTTGACTCGTTCAAGTTAGGTGGAGGCTGTTCGGGTTGTAGTTAGTTAGACGAATCGTTTTGAAATTACGAGATTTAGAGAGGCGTTCGCGGGAATTAAAATTTACGATATTCTATCCGGTGGCGGTAGCCTTGCGTTTTTTCATATGTTGTACTCCGTGATTCCGTGAATGAGGCGATTTTGATTTTAAATTGAAGATCTCTTACAAAATATAAGTTTGAAGAAATAAATCATCACTTTTGGAACTCGGGCCAAAGAGTTATAGTCGGTCAAAGTTTATTCGGTTAAAACGTTTGACAGAGCATGACTTTTGATGCAAGTTTAAAAATTGCCAAAAAAATAAACTCAAATTGAAGATCTTGCAAAGAGTGTGAATTCAGGGGAAAATTTGTCATTAGGAAACCTGTGTTCGTAAGTTTTCACAAATCAAAGTTATTCTGACTAAAAGAAGTGTTACGCCATAAAAAATGAAAAAACATAATGATTTCAGGTAGAATATTCCTAAAATTTTAAAATTTAAACACGTACCGGTACTACTGTACTTTTATTTACCATTCTTGAATTCTTAATTCTCAATGTCACAAATAAAGTCATACGGAGTCGAACTAATGACAATTAAATTTAACTAAGGGCACCTCCAACCTTGATGAAGGAGCTCATCATAGGGAAGATGAGTCCTTCATCATGGCTTCCATTCATGATGAGGGAGCATCAAGAAGATGATGAACGTAGAGATGAGCAAGATGTTGATGAATTGGATGATGAATGAAGTTGCTGCAAAATGTGTTGTTTTCTTTTTTTTTTTTTGTTAAAAAAATTTTGTCCAATGAGAATGTGCCAAGTGGTGCCACTATATTCATCCAATTAATTTGTTACTTTAAGATTACTTGTTTTGTGATTTTTTTTTTGGAAAATAAAAATAAAAAATTGAATTGGAAATTTTTTTCTCTATAAATAGAGTCTAATATTGAGTAGTATTGTCACACTACTTCTTTCTTTCTCTATTTTATTTTGTTAATCACATTAAGTAAAAATTAAAATTAAACCTATATATTTCTTTCTAATATTAATTATGGATAACTATAATAATTACAATAATCCGAGTAATAATGATAATAGTAGTGGTAATAATTTCGAACAACAAATGTTAGAAGTTTGAAAACCGAGTACGAAATTCCGAGACAACGGCCGAGTACGAAATTTGAAAATCGAGTCCAACAATCAAATTAAATTATACGTACTCGATTTTGTTAATTACATTAGTTAACAAATTATTTTCATAATCAATACTCGTAAAAAAGTGTGGAATGGTGGGATATTAAAAAGTAAGAGAGATAAATGATGAGAGAGAGTAAGATGATGAGGAAGAGATGATTATGGATGGAGGAGTGATTTTTTGATTGTGGGGTAGAGGAGTGAGAAAGAGGAAAGATGGAAGGACGATGAGTAAATGAAAATTATGGTTGGAGATGGTCTAACCTATTAATAAACAACAATATTTAACGAAAGTTTCAATCAACAAATCACGACGATTCCCAATGCATATACCTAAAATCTTTCACTCAAATTTAAATTATCAAGTTCAAATGACAAACAGAACCGTACAAATTGTAGGATAAGACTATTTATTGCGTGAGTCGGGGCTCTATACAATCAATGGATAAACTCTCACTTATTAACAACAACAAATACATGTTTCTATCCATGAAGACTCGTCTTAGACAATAATTACAGTTTACTTTGATATTCTGGAATCATAATTAGACCTAACAAAGTCGACCGACCCATTGAATCTGATCCAAGGCTCGAAAATGACCTAAACCGCATGATTTTATTACAATCTTTATTTTCTCGACGTGATACTGTTTAGACTATTGTCCCACATCATCAATTTAGTGTTATCATCATCAAGAAAACAAGGTTGAGGATTCATCCCACGTTGACAAAATAAACTCTCCTTTTGCTTTCCTTGATTTTTCATCCCACGTTGGAAAAAGAGGAGGAAACATTGTGTTTACAAGTTTCCTCCTATTTGTAGTAAGGGTTCTTTTATGAAGGTGTGTGGGTTTGACTTCAAACCACGTGCTCGTTCGCCTTGTGCTTCAGGCGAGCACCTGGGGACTGGGGTGTAGCCGTGTAGGTGTAAGCTCACTTTTACGTACAATGTAATATATTCTAGAGTAGCAATATCTTCCTTCTATCTCTCTATACTTCACTCTCCATTCTCTCTAGCTTCATGAAGTTACACTTGGCAACATTTTTATTAGGGTTCGGTTTACAGTTTCGTCTACACCAAAGATGCAAAGGTTGTGTACTTTAGGGGGGTCAATTGTCATGAAAATCGTGTGCAGTGAACGAGACAAATTCAACTTGAGGACATTGACTTGTTACGTCATAAGTTCACAACCATCCAAGCTCGTTCGTCATTCTTTTTACTGGTCTATGGCTACATATCCAAATTGACCCGAACTAATCGACCCATTTAACTCATAGTATTAGCACAAAGTCTTGGAATAGACGCTCTCTCCATAAGTTATTGAGAGATCACTTGTCCGTACCATTTAAGTCTTATTTGTACCTATTTTAGGATTAGATGTATATTTGTATGTAACATTTTTTTTATAACAAACGTACCCCATTTATATTTGTATACTCTTTTAGGTTAAACGTATCTATTTTTATTAGGTTTGTTACCACTGTTACCTTCCTTCGTAGTTGATCTCACAGTAAACTTAACAAAAAACCGTCTCTCAGTAAACGTACAAGTATAGAAGCAGGATTGGATTGGGTAGGTGTAGGTCCATGTATAGTCCTCCCAAGATAAAATGAACTCGAACACAAGCCACTCACACACACCAACAATGTCAATCACAATTCACAACCCGCCCTTTTTCTTCTCACATTACGCCCACAATTTTACTCACACACTTACACATTCAACATGTTGAGCTTTACATCTAGCATCACTTGCAGTAACATTAACAAAACCTCCATTTCTTTCTCATCAAATAATCACAATACCCTTTTCTCCAAATTTCTCAATAAACCCAGAAATTTATCCTGTTTCTCTAACCAATTTCTGGAATTTGTCACTCTTAAATGCTGTAATTTCAGCAGACATTCAAGAATTATGTCAGGGTTTTCACCACGTGCTTCAGCACAGCAGTTGCAGAATGCTGATGAGCTCATTGATTCTGTTGAAACCTTCATTTTTGACTGTGATGGTGAGCTCTTAAGTTTATTATTTATGTAAAGCTGCTAACTTTTCTTGCTGTTTTCTACTGTGATTGTGAGATTTTAAGTTGATCATTTGTGTAAAGTTGATAGCTTTTCTTGATGAAATCTTCATTTTTGACTGTGATAATGAGATTTTAAGTTGATTATTTGTGTAAAGTTGGTAACTTTTCTTGTTGGAATCTTCATTTTTTTACTGTGATTGGGAGATTTTAAGTTGACATTATGTAAAGTTGTTAACTTTCTCGTTGAAATCTTCATTTTCGACTGTGATGGTGAGTTTTTAAGTTGATCATTTGTGTGAAGTTGGTAACTTTTCTTGTTGAAATTTTCATTTTTGACTGTGATGGTGAGTTTTTAAGTTGATCATTGTTTAAAGTTGTTAGCATTTCTTGATGAAATCTTCATTTTTGACTGTCATAGTGAGATGTTGAGTTGATCATTGTATAAAGTTGTTATCTTGGGATGTTATTTTTTGCTTCAGTGCTTTGACATGAGTTTTTTTACCTTTTTTGGTGGACTTAGTTGCATTATATTAAAGTCCGAAGGGGACGGGCAAATTGAACCCTAGAAGGGTACCTCCGATTTTAACCATTAGGTCAAGACATTTGTGGTTTTGACATGAGTTTTTGGATGTTACTCCCTCCGTTCAAATCCAAAGGAGGGAGTATAATGAACGGAGGATAAACGTGCCCTTTGGATTTGAACCGAGGGAGTATAATGAAGTTTTTGTGTAAATTAAAAAAATAAAAATTGTTTGATTTATTTTGAACTCTGGTTGTCGCTAATTTTACTTGATCGTTAGGATAGACCGTAGAAATATCTCATTTGAATAATTGATTGATCATGAGGAATATATATATAGGAGCTGGGTTTTTAAGCAGCAAGTTAGTATGAATGTTTGAAGATTTTATTGAAGTTGTTAACTTTGAATGTCACTGTCAGTCTGTTACCATGGATCAATTTGTATACCAAAAACAAATCTGCAAATTATGAGTAAGACGATCTCATGGATGGAGAGAATACAAGATTCTACGGTTTTGAATTGAGTTTTAAGTATGACTCCTTAGCCCAATTAACCAAGTTACACCCTTTCCCATCACAAGATTCATTGCTGTAATCAGTTCATTATATAGTTCAATACTAGTAGTTCATTATGAGGAGGTTTAGGGCGGTTGGTTTCTAGTAATTCCCTAACATTGAA
Organism: Agrostemma githago; assembly: GCA_958450325.1. NCBI lineage: Eukaryota > Viridiplantae > Streptophyta > Magnoliopsida > Caryophyllales > Caryophyllaceae > Agrostemma > Agrostemma githago. Next base: position 58,175,061 of record OY288258.1, on the reverse strand, counting down.
AAGTTATCATCTTTTGAATAGCTCAATGTAAAGCTTAGTTGTAGATAATAAGCTGGTTAGTTTTATAAAGACCGTCCTGTTCATCGTGTAATTTGTGCTGTGTGACTACCCTTGTTTGTTATTGGAGGAAAATATAGACTGAATACATGTAAATTTTGCCAAATCTATCATATTTTTTTATCTCTTCCTTTCGGGAAGACGGGGTTTCGATGGAGTTGATAAAAAAATTCTTTGGAAAATTTTGATGGACCTTTATATATAGGTGTCATATGGAAAGGAGATAAGCTTATTGATGGAGTTCCAGATACACTTGATATGCTTCGCGCCAAGGTTTGCGAGTTTTGATTATATATGCTTGTGTAGAGCATCCATTGAACAAATTGGTTTCGAGTTTTCGACTACATAAGCATATCATATCATTTGTTTTGTCTTAGCATACTTCCTTTTTCTGTTTCTCCAGGGGAAAAGACTGGTGTTTGTGACAAACAACTCAACCAAGTCCCGTAAGCAATATGGAAAGAAGTTCGAGTCGCTTGGGCTTAGTGTCAACGAGGTTGGGCTGTTGAACATTCATGCGTAGTTGCATTCTATATCAGATTCTTCAAATTTGTCTACTTTATTCATAACGGACTTTTTTCAGGAAGAAATCTTCGCGTCATCTTTTGCTGCTGCTGCATACCTTCAATCTATCAATTTCCCTAAAGATAAAAAGGTATAGTTCCCTAAGTTCAGATGCTTTTATAAATGAGCGCAGTCATATCTGAAATAACGACATTTGTTCATCCGAGCTTTAGATTGTGCCACCTAAGTTATACACCTTCGTTCATACATGCAATATTCACTTTATGCTACAATCCTGTTGATTGAAACATTCTCACTTTGCAGGTCTATGTAATTGGTGAGGATGGTATCTTAAAGGAGCTTGAGCTTGCAGGATTTCAGTATGTTGGTGGCCCGGTATAGGTCCCTCCATGTCGCTTGAATTATAACATTGCTTATGCAATTTTTGTGTTATCTAATTGATTTGAGTAGTTACATACTTACACGTAACATGAGAAGTTCTTTTGGAATCATGATCGCTATCGAGTTTGAGATTAAAGCAAGAGAAGCACAGATTGAGATTACGAGAATCAAAATCATTTGTTTTCGTCAAATAGTTTGCCCTTCTGCAGTGATCATTAAAGCTCTTGAATGCAAGTTATCTGAAGTACTTTTCTCATGCAGGAAGATGGTGACAAGAAAATAGAATTGAAGCCTGGTTACCTGATGGAGCACGACCACAATGTAAATTCTCATGTTATCGTAAATGTAAATATACATAAAGTATATGTGTTTCTTATCTATAACCTTGCTTGATTCAATGTAGGTTGGTGCCGTGGTGGTAGGATTTGATCGGTATTTCAATTACTATAAAATCCAGTTAAGTTCCGTTTTTGCTTATGCTTCATTACTAGAAATTCCAGTCTTTTGCAGCAATTGTATTCTAACATGAATCATACACTCATACTCGCACTATTTCGCTCATACTGATTGGTTTTGAACCCATGCTACCAATCCTGCAATTTTCTTTAGAAACTAATCCTGCAATTTATTTGAAATGAACATTGATCTTTCTGTTCTCATCAGGTACGGAACACTATGCATTCGTGAAAATCCAGGATGTCTATTCATCGCTACGAACCGTGATGCTGTTACTCATCTTACAGATGCTCAGGAATGGGCAGGTGCAAATTGTTTCTCTTTTACATTCGGTTTGGTGGTATAACGTTTCTGATGGTCAACACGTTACTTAACGAACTTCTGTCTCTTGTTAATGAAAATTTGACCTTCAGGTGGTGGTTCAATGGTTGGCGCCCTCTATGGATCTACTAAGATCGAGCCCCTTGTTGTGGGAAAGCCATCTACTTTTATGATGGATTACCTTGCTGACAAGTATGATAATTCTTTCACCGGTCCCTTTTGCCGACACAAAAATAAAGTTTTACTGACGGTCTTCTCTTTTATATATATATATAGGTTTGGTATTCTCAAGTCCCAGATATGCATGGTAGGGGACAGATTGGACACAGACATTGTTTTCGGACAAAACGGCGGCTGCAAAACGCTTCTCGTACTATCAGGTGACAACTGACAACACAAACAACAGTAATGCCACTGTCGACTGTCGTGAATTACAACTGAAATTATGTTCTGTGAATGTGAATGTGAATGTGAATGCAACAACAGGTGTGACTAGTTTGGAGACCCTTCAACATCCCAGCAACTCCATCCAGCCTGATTTCTACACCAACAAGCTCTCAGATTTCCTCTCTCTTAAAGCTGCCACTGTTTGAGACTGTATGTCTCATCAGACCTGTTTTTTGAATGCTAATTATACAATGTCGATAATAATGTAGTTAACTTTGACTGTTATTTGCAGCGGCGTGAGGCTAGCTTTTCGGAAATTGGACGTGTTCGAAGCGTATTGTATTCATGTGATTTTTATAATTTCGGATGATGGAAATTTGACAGACTCGAGCTTATACTGAAGCATGGAGATTTTGGTTACTGTTTGTTTGTTAGTGTCTTGTCCTTCCAACTTCTTGCACGGTACAAAATGTACATGGAGAATCAAATTCAAAATATTGTATATTTAGTTAATGTTAATAAAGGTTCAATGTACTGACATTCTAAGACTAAAACTGGTTACTTATCGATAGGTCAAGTATCATCTATGCACACGAGTCTTCATTTTAGTGTCAAACAAATACTACGAGCAGTATTTGTGTAATTTATCGCCGAGTACTTAACTTTTGCCTTTTGGCACAAAAAAGACAATGCAAGTGATGAACATGTGTTTGAATTCAATATTTAGGTCATGGCAGATCGGATCGAATGCATGTCAAATTGGGGTTGACTGAGTATGAATAATTGAATATACCATCTTTTGATTATATTAATCCAAGTGGGAGTATCAATTTATGACTTAATCTAATATTAGTACTAATTCGCTTTTACTTTTCGGATGAAATAAAATTTGATATTCAACCGATCCATCTACCCGTTTCATTCAGAACCAATCAAGGATCAAGGGTGGTTGAGGTTTTAATGCGGTTGATGGTTGATCGATGAAATTTTCTCCTAACCTCCAATCTAAATCCTATCCATTGTCATGATTAAATACTCCGAATCAGATACACTTAATCAAATCTAACAATTCCATAAATTAAATATCAGTATCTATTTATATCGTGCAAGATGATCTCATATATTACAACGTTCCCTTTCCATAAAGGGTTATTTAACAGGAATACCAACTTTGGGTGGTATTCCATCAATAAAACCAACTTCAATTAATACGGGAATAAAACCAAGTTTGAGTCATATTACACGAGAATGAAATTGGTTCTTAAATGACCGGATGAAGTCGGTTTTGTGGGTCCCATGCTATTAATTAACACTCTCATCTTCCTCTTCTTCGTGCTATTAATCTTCATTGCCCTAAATCTTCTTCATTACCCTCAATCAAATTCTCTCTCCCAACTCATCCTTTCTCCAAACCACACTTATTTGCTTCCTCAACCAGTGTAAACCAACAAAACTCATCTACCTCCACCGGAACTGTTCTACTAAGCTTTCCAGTGTAAACTAAACTCACCTCATCCTTGATAAACGAACCCCCATAACAAAACTTCAAGGTCACAGTACTCCATGGATTAACCTACGTTTTCAATTACACCAATTATAAAAGAATACTTAAAACCCCAAATACCCCAGAAAAATCGAAAACCTAAAGTGAATCCCAGAAAAATCGAAAACCCTAATTTTAACCCAGAAAAATCGATTTAGGGTAAATGAAAAAAACACTAACCGTTGACATTGCCGAACCACGAGATTGATTTTCGACAAAATTAATGACATACCTTCGACCAAGTTTGAAAATAAATTTAGAAAGAAAAAAAATTAAAAGTTCCGTAAAAATTACCTCGACGAACTGACGAAGTGATGAATGGATGGACGAAGTGATGAATGATGGATGAAGAAGACGATTAAGTTGATGAAGATGAAGTTTAATCGAGTTATTAATGGGGTAAAAGTGATAAAAGTGATCGAGTTATTAATGGGGAAAACAGTTAGGTAAAGTGAGTTAATGAGTTAAGAGTGAGGGAAAATTTGTGTTAGTGATACTTTAAACAGGTCTAGGCGGTAACAGGTAAACCAATTTCATTCTCGTGTAATATGACTCAAACTTCGTTTTATTTTATTGATGGAATACCACCCAAAGTTGGTATTATTCCTGTTAAATAACCCTTCTATAAAAAGTTTAATCATTTACGAATTATAAATATATCGAACATGCCTTAGCCAGTGGGAATCTATGACGATTTTTTGTTTTACAAAATAAGGGAAGTGTCATGCGTGAAATCGTGTCAGTAGTGGGAATCTATGACGATTAAGGATGTCTAATCTTTGTACGCCATATTAATTTCCCCCCCTTTCCATCCCTTCACATCTCACAACCCTAATTTCCCAACTCACAATCCTAGGGTTTGTAAATCAATCAAACTGTATTTCCCAAATTAATTCCCTAACATTATACCACCGATCATAGATTCTCCTTTATCACGCTCTTTGAATTAATTTTGTAACATACTGAAGTTTTTCCTGAATTAAATTAATGGAATCGGAAGATGATATGCATGATGCCAACGATGTCGAATCGTTAGAGGATTTCTACAGTGGCGACAACGCAATCGATTCCGATGATGATGGTGATTATGAATTCATTGATAATGATTCTGACGATGATTATGATGATTTTGTCTCTCATCGCAGTCAGGTTTGTTGTGATTCTTTTTCGTTCGTGAATTCAGCTTATTCAATACTTCCTCGGTTCCGTTTGATTGTGTACATTTTGCAAAAAAAACATATTCAATCACAATTGTGAAAAATGTATGGGATTCGGTGATTTTGTAAGCTTTGATTGGATATTTGTATCTGGATACTTTTAGTGATTGAGCTATGTTATTGATTTGGGTCGGCTAACATGAATTATTATCCGAAATCGTGTAGTTAATGTACTTATAAGAATTCGACAATGAGTTAGAATTGTGATAAAATATTGGGTATATGGACTATGGAGGTCCAAATGTTAGCAACTTGCATAATTTTGTTCAAACATTTGAACTTTTGCTAGGTGGAATGTATTGCTTTAATAGTAGACTGATCGATATTGTGAGGATTATAGTAATAGGGAGGTGCAAATGGTTAGTAGCTTGCATAATTTTGTTCAAAAATTTGAACTTTTGCTAATGTTTTGGTGGAATGTATTGTTTTACTAGTAGAGTGATCGATACTGCGAGGATTATAGTAATATGGAGGTGCAAATGTTGCTATCTTGCATAATGTGAGGGTTACAAGTTGAAAAATTTGAGCTTTTTGCTAAAATTTAGTTGGAATGTATGGTTTTAATAATAGTGATTGGGCATCGCGGGTATTTGTAGGGTTTGAGTGGTATAGGCTCACTCCGTTGAAAGCTAGCGTCACAAGAGAAATTATCGTTATATCTTACTTTATCTAGGGCAGGGGGGCTTTATGTAGGCACTGTGTAACAAAAATTATCTACTCTAAATTGTGGATGTTCTTCGTCAAAATAAGGTGTTTGAAACAGTGACATAGAAAATGGTTAAGTACATTGTAGATTGATCGGTTGCTAGCCAAATGGTTGAAGTTGGAGCTGAATAACGGATGTGATAAGCTGGAATTGGGTGGTCTTATTCTTTTGCTGGGCTTCCTTCTTTGGTCATGTTCTAAATGTATCGCTTTTGTTGCTTAGCAGAACTATGCCATCTTGAGTGAAGCAGATATTCACCAATGTCAACAAGTTGATATTATGAAGATATCAACCGTGCTTTCTATTTCAAAGGTTGAAGCTGGCATCCTTCTTCGTCACTATAATTGGTAAGCTTTGATGGTAATCTGAAGCCATTGGTCTGATGATTTTATCATATGAACAAAATTATCTTGGTTTTATGTTAAATTTTTGGTTATTCGTGCTAATAGGCTTGCTAGCCTTATATTACATTGTTTTTGTTGAGTTCCTGTCTTTTTGCCTATGTTAGTTCGACTTGGGTACTACTGTTCTACTGTTTTATTGCTGATGCTAGTCTGAAAGGCCCTTCTTCTAATTTTGGGCATTTGGGATACATGTTTAAATGACCAATGTAACTCTTTGAATAAAATATTATGACCCGTTGTTAAGTAAACTGTTCAAGGAATGTTAATTTTGAAGTTAACAGTTTACTAAATATATTGATGAATGACACTGAAGACTCGAGGGGTGTAAAGGATACAATCTAGAATCTCTCTCACTTATTTCACCTGTGGTTTGGATTGCCAAGTGGATGGTAGAGTACTGGGGTACGGAGTTTGCACACTTTTGTTATGTAGACACAGAATGAAGCCTGTAATGAAGAATCAGAGTGACATATGCTCGAGTATTTAACTGGGCTCTCTTTTGAGTCAGTCTTTCAACAGATATAATTGTGATACCTATTCAAATAATTCGTTTGTGGTCTTGCAGGAGTGTTAGTAAAGTAAATGATGAATGGTTTGCTGATGAAGCAAAAGTTCGCAGGATAGTGGGCCTGTTGGAAAGACCAGTTGTTGGATATTCTTCTCCAAGAGAAGTACGTGAATGTGAAAGTTCTTGAAATGATTGCAAACCTTGTTTTTGTTATGCTGTCTGTCTATCTGTACTTTTGAACAATTGTTTATTGCTATGTCCTATGAAATAGATGACATGCGGGATCTGCTTTGAAAACTTTCCAAGTAGTATGATGAGCTCAGCTGCCTGTGGTCACTCATTTTGTAATACATGTTGGGCAGGTTAGTTTTGCTGATACTGTATCATTTCAGTGGGATACATTTTTTTATGTTTATTTAATTTATACTTGAACAATCTTTATTTGGATATTTAAGTAGAAAAGGATATTAGATGGAGAGAGGGTAGGAGGGAAGTGTTGAGGCATTTGGTACTCTTGCGGTTGAGACCCAGTATTAAGGTTGCTGGATAGAGTTTGGGGTGGATTGGAAAGCAATAAAGTTGATGAAAACATTCTTTTGTAAACTATGGCTATGGGTAGAGTTAATACTAATGATACACTTCAATACTGGAAGTCTATTGTTTGTTACTCCAATTGTTTTCTTATGTGTTAGAAAGCAGTAGCCTCAGCTTCATTTGTTTCTCCTCATGCCAGAGCCAGGCAGCTCATTGCTTCAATTAGGACTGTTGGGTCTCGGTATATCTAAGGAGTAATAAGCCGGTTGAAATCCTACATAGTACATATAAATTTGTAGGTTTTGGTAGGGCGATGGCACTCATGTGAAAATGTACCGTGTAAGCTGTTTTTTGGCCTGTTTTGCAGGGATGGGGGATTGGACCTTCTTTGTTTATGCCTTTGTAGTAGATTGCTGGGTTATTATATACTCCGTATTTCTTTTGATGTATCTTATTGCAAGAAAGAAAAATGCATCGATGAAACACGTATATTACACTATTACATGATATGATGACCCATTTGAATTTGACAATGATTATTGTTCTGTGGATTGTGATGTTATTTGCCTCATAACTTCTATTTTCTGGGCTACATTAGTATGTCCATGACATTCTTAGTTTTCATGATCGATTGGGTGGTTATTTTCCGTCTATTTTTGGCCCAAAGCTTTATTTATTTATTTTTATGTCTTTTTTTTAAGGAAAAAAATAGTCGATAAAGCATGTCTATGTAGTACTGTATATGATATGTTGGCCCATTTGAATTCGGTAATGATTATTGTTCTCAGGACAGTGATGTTATTTGTCTCATTTCTCTCTATTTTTAGGTTACATTGGTACGGCCATTAATGACGGGCCGGGATGCCTAACGCTGCGGTGCCCTGATCCATCATGCGGCGCTGCTATAGGCCAAGACATGATAAATAAAGTGGCTTCCAAAGAGGACAAGGAGAAGTATGATCGTTACTTTCTTCGATCTTACATTGAAGATAATAGGAAGGTACACATGGATAAAAGCTAGATATATACTTTGCCAGCTTCTTGTAGAGATATTCCATACTTTCTCCTAGTTATGTTAGTATTTATTTCTACACACTTAAAAGCTGCTTAATCCACATATATTCTAAGATTTTTTTTTGTTTCCCCAAGAAGAGTAGTTTAATTTGGAGGTTTTGGAAATATCGTATCTTATCTATGTTATTCAACTTCGGTTACTTGTATCATTCCTGTCATTGCTATAGATTTTCTATTTTTTACTAAATTGAGGTCGTGATATTGAAAATTGAAATGCTTTACCTCATGGTACTAGGGTTATAGACTTTCTTTAGTAATGGTCCCTCCCGGCCTTATCTTCAAGTCTGCAGGTATGATCTATGATTATCGGAGTATATGCTATCAATGATCTTTTATTGTTCGATGTTTCTTGTGATTTGTGTAGGCCAAGTGGTGCCCTGCTCCTGGTTGCGACTATGCTGTTGATTTTGTTGTTGGCAGTGGAAATTATGATGTATCTTGTCGGTGCTCACATAGCTTTTGTTGGAATGTACGCCACCTATTTTTTTCTTTATTAACTCTCGTCTTTGTATTGGACCGGCTTCTTAATTGGTTTACTCGTATGTGTTACTCTGTAAACGCTGAATTGGATCTATGGTATGCATTGCGAAGCACTTCACTTTTTAGTATTATATGGTGGGCAGTGAGCTTCTTAATTTTGTTATTCTCTTTTCTCTATATATGTTTGTTCTCTTCATATGATTTGAGCTGGATGATAGCAAAGCTTGAGATCACTGATATCCGAGCATCAGCTTCACAGAAGATGGAAACAGTATATGATAAAAAGCAACTGGATTACATAGAGGATTGACTCCTCTAGTCCTCTGTTTATTTCTCAGTTAACTTTCCACCATCATGCTATGATCCTCATTTTGAAATCTGTGCCTAGCTGTCCCTTCTCTGTTTTTTAATGAAGTCATTGAATGACTTAGAGATTGTAGCCTCTCTTTTTTTGTCACTCTCGACCTGATTTAACTTGAAGCCCATCTCCATTGCTGTGTCTTCGTGGTGCTTGTCTTTTTAATGTCCTTTTGGATGAGTGGGGAAAGGAGGCAGTACTGACTGGAGATTTCCAATGCCTTTTTTCATTTCTTGGATTTTTGGTGAACACTTTGGAAGTTTTGCAGTGTACTGAAGAAGCTCATCGACCTGTTGACTGTGACACTGTGGCAAAGTGGATTATGAAGAATTCTGCAGAGTCTGAAAATATGAACTGGTATGTTAGCTCACAATTCCTCAGTGTTGAGTCGTATCTCTTTGGTGGGAGTGGTTGGGGTAGCTTATACAGACATACTTTGTTGGTTTAGTAGGCTCGTTTTGTTTTCTATATTGCAGGAAACTGTGCTAGGCTAAATCTTGACACCCCCTCCTGAGAAAAAAACAATCTATTGTAAAATTCAGTCTTGTGCCCATAAGGGTGTTGCCTAGTGGTTAAAACTTGTGGTCATCGGCCCAAGGGTCTCAGGTTCAAGCCCCTGCAAGCACGAACTTGTGGGAATTGTATGGCTTGAGACTATGTCTCTAGACTTCGAGCCTGTCGCCCACGGGCGGTTTACCTTGGTGTGCGTGGTTTGCAGGCTATGCGTACACCTGAGGGTTTACCCAGAGCGCACCAAAAAAGGTAGCGGCTGCGGGTTCCCTCGTTCATCAAAAAAAAAAATTCAGTCTTGTGTTTTGATGAGCAATTTGGTACAGCTCCAGCAACTCAATGCTCAAACTTAGCTTGACAAAATCCTCCGGGCTTGTCTAATGGCATACTCCCTCCGTCTCTCTAGAAGGGTCACCCTCCAATTTGTTAAGAATTAAGGTGGATAGAAATGTGTGGTGGGAAATGAAAGTTGGGGAAATATGTGGGGTCACAACTAATGGCATACTCCCTCCGTCTCTCTAGAAGGGCATAAATGTGTGGTGGGAAATGAAAGTTGGGAAACTATGTGGGGTCAGGAACCACAAAAATCGGATAAAAAAAGAATAAAGCAAAATGTGACTCTTTTAGAGAGAGGACCTAAAAATGAAAGGGTGACTCTTCTGGTGAGATGCCATAGAGGGAGTGGATTATAACTTTAACTATTTTCCATTTTTGTCCGAACCCTAGGCATCATCATGAAAAGCTACACATATTGGGGTCTATGGTTTATGAGTTTCTCACTTGAAAATCCATCTCTTTGGATCTGTTGTGAGGATGATTTGTAAAATGAATTTTCTTTCATGGGTTATGGCAACAAGACCTGTTTAGGACTTTCCTATCAATGGCTTGCAATTTCTAATAACCTGATTTACCAGATTCGCTCAAACCCCAGTGACTGCTTTATTGTGGGGCATCCCAACAAAAGGACCTCACTAATCATAGAGATAGAGGGAGTAACGTTTTAGGGCAAGGGTGATGCCTTCTCTAGTTCTCCCTGGTTCTCCTTGATATGGATTTTGGATTCAAGGTTTGAGCCTTTTTGTATTAGTACTATTGTCACTCCTAAGCACTTGTTAAGAGACGGATTTTGCTCGAATCTTAAAGAAAACACATAAGGGTGGGCAATTGTTTGTAGGCTGTATTGTTATACTACGGAGTACATTATAAGGTTTTTAACTTATTTTGTGGTTAGTTGTAGACAGCATTTAAATAAATCATTTTCCATTTTCAATGGAATTAAGATTCACTATTCATTGGCATTGGAGTATATCGGAGTAAAGCAAAACTGGTCTGCGCTTATGATATTATGAAGTAGTTGCCTCATTCTATGCAAATTCATCACGGGTCGTTTGGAAATAACCCTTTTTTCAACATAGTGCTAAGTTTGCGTACACGTGTTCCCTATTGCAGTATTACCCCGCTGTACGTTGAGGAGCCTTAAGGCGTGGAAGCAATCTTGTTGTCGTATTAGTCTATAGATATTAAAACCTGCACTTTCTATGTCACTTGTTAGCGTGGGTTAAGTGGTTTGCTGCCAAATAGTGAAGTGTTCTAATTGTTGAAAGTGTTGTCTTTGTAGGATATTGGCTAATTCAAAACCATGCCCAAAGTGCAAGCGGCCTATTGAGAAAAACCAAGGCTGTATGCACATCACTTGTACACCTCCTTGTAAATTTGAATTTTGCTGGTAAGTTCATTCTGTTTTTAGTAATTGTTCTTCTATTCTACCTTGTAATGGGTTGTTTGGTTCATATAACATATGAATTCATCTCCTACGAGAAATTCAGGGGTAATGGCTAAAATATGTTTGGGCATCATCCATGAATATGGGTAGTTGGAATTACCGAGTGGGGGCGTGGGTAGGTGACTTCCTACATATAGAAAGTTTAAATATGTTTTGGGCAACCAGGCATGTATACAATATGTCCACTCACGGATTTTCCAATTCTCATGAATTATAAAGGCAACCGAACAACCCCATGTCACTTAATCTATCCATAATAGTTTAGCTAAAGAAAAAGACAGGATACTAAAACAAAAAATGCTTGAATTGGTGCTTCCCATAGTCCTTTTAGATAATATTGTAATGTTATTTGTTTTGTATAATATTCTATGGGTATATATTTAGTTGAAAGAACAAAATTTAGAGTTCTTGTATGATTTGTGCTTTATTTTATTCTAAACTGAGATTATTTATGGAATAGATATGTATGTTGGAAGAAGTGTATTCACTATTCTTCTTTGTTTTAATAGAGCACTTGACAGTTGTAACAAGAGTATCAGGTGTACGTTGGATATTTGTGCTCTTGTTTCTGTTTCTCATTTGTTAAATATTCAATTAGATCTGATGTCATTGATATGCGTACATGCAGGCTTTGTCTTGGAGCTTGGACAGAACATGGTGAGAGGACAGGCGGTTTCTATGCATGTAATCGCTATGAAACGGCCAAGCAAGAGGGAGTGGTATTGTGCTCTGGCTTAATTATTTTGATATGTGAATTCTTTACTCCTACTCTTGGACGGCCTTTTATTGATCTCATGCCAACTTATTTTATTACAGTATGACGAAACTGAGAAACGTAGAGAGATGGCCAAGAATTCCTTAGAGAGATACACTCATTATTATGAACGTTGGGCAACAAATCAATCGGTGTGTATGGACTCGCTTTGTTTAGCCTCTAGCCATTCGATGCCTGTTTCCTTGTATTTAGTGTATTTATGGCCAAGTTGTCAGGAGCTGTAGATATAAAAAGTGATATAGAAGTGATTATGAAAGTTGTGTTTGTGAATTTCTTTCAATTTCTGACATTGCAAAAATAAACTAAGATACAGAATTTGAGATGCCTGGCGGTGGATTTAGATACACCCTTGATCTCTTTCATCTCATCTCTTCACTGTTTTTTTGGCTTTTATGTTTTCACAACTTCAATAATTTCTTGAGTGAATTTTGCTAACGATGTTGATCCCTGATTCTCGTTTTGGCTTCTCATGTGCAGTCTAGGCAGAAAGCACTTGCAGATCTCCAGCAGATGCAAAATTTGCACGTAAGTACTTTAGCTCTTCATTTATGTTGTTTTGGACCATGATGGTGGAGTGTTGTTTGCCTTCTGAAAGCCTTTGGATGATACTCCCTCCATAATCAATAAATTGTCCCTATCTGTCTTTATTTGTCAGTCAAAGACAACTTTTACTTCTAAATTCTCAAAATCTTTGTGCAAGTTTAATTTCTCAACTTTGACCTATATCTGTCAAAGTTGACTTTTAACCATCGAAGTCAAATGGGGACAATGTGAATGTAATGGACGGAGTTATATTATAGAGGTTTGCTAATTTTATGCATGCGACAGCTGGAAAAATTGAGCGACATACAGTGCCAGCCAGAGTCACAGCTCAAGTTTATATTAGAAGCATGGTCGCAGGTGAAATTCCTTGTTATTTGCTATGTGCTACTTCCTCTGATTCTCTCACTTAACTTCATTTGACTTACTTATGAGAAGAAAAAGTTAAATAGATGTAAATATGTAATTGAGTGAAATAGATGATAGAGTCAATTTCTGTAAACTCTAGACTTCTAGAGTAATTTCTTTATATGGTCAATTTTGTGTGCAGATTGTTGAATGTAGGCGTGTCCTTAAATGGACTTACGCATATGGTTATTATTTGCCGGAGCACGAACATGCCAAGAGACGATTTTTCGAGTATTTGCAGGGTACGCATCTATTGTAGTCTTACACCGCAAGATCATGACACGTTTTTCTTGAGTGATACCCTTTCCTCTTTTGTATCATGATGACAGAATACTGGAAAGTAAAAAGTCTTGTTGGGTTGCTGAAGTAACTTTGTGGTTTTTTATTTATTCTTCAGGAGAAGCAGAGGCTGGTTTGGAACGACTTCATCAATGTGCAGAGAAAGAGCTGCAAGTTTTTTTAAGTTCCGAAGGCCCATCTAGAGAATTTAACGAGTTTCGCACAAAGCTAGCTGGTCTCACTAGGTATCATAGTTTTAAACTACACTTGACCAGATTATCTATTTTCATAGACTACGGACTTCGTTTATTTTTTCATATGATCAAGTCATTTGATGTTAATGGCTTGGTCGTATGCATACCAGTGTTGTCACCCTAGTTTCTCTATGCTGCTTCTCGTGTGAGATTGTCGATGCCTTTTACGACCCCAATTGTCATTATGGCCAGTTTGTGTATTACCAACCTCTTATCTCATCTGTGACGGGAATATGTGAGCTGTTGAGGCACTTGGCTAACTTTTGACATGATTCATCTCCTCCTGTTTTTAGTACTAGAAAATTAGTTATTTGAGTATTTGACGATTATCAATTTGTTGGCAGTGTGACCAAAAATTACTTTGAGAACCTAGTCCGAGCCCTGGAAAATGGTTTGTCAGATGTGGATTCCCACGGTGCAAGCAGCCGAAGCACAAGCTCAAAGAGCCTAGGTGGAAGCAGGAGCAGGGGAGGAAGAACCAAAGCCACATCATCGAAAACTGCCAGTTCTAGTCGGAATGTTGATGATTCAACCCACTGGTCTTGTGAACACTGCACTTTTGCCAATCTGAAATCCTCGACGTTTTGTCAAATGTGTCAAAATCGAAGGTGATGGAAGCCACACACTCGTTCCTGGTGTTGGGAAACATAATTCTGTGAGGCCAGTCAGTTGGTCCTGCCTGTGTTGTCGATTATTGATGCTTGGCGATTGAACAGGGAGTCCCGACTCCAATGTATATCAGGGTGATAAATCAAGTTGTTACAGAAGCTAAAAGATGTGAGATTCGGGTGGAGTATCTCGATCTCATTGTTCTGTATATCATCGTGTCAGCTGTATTATGTATATAATGGGCATCTATCTGTTGTGTCGGGTTCTGTTTTGTAGATCGCTTGTGTGTATTGCTCAGTTTATCTCTCTGTAGTATGCTACTTTATCATGTTATTTCCTGTTTTAAGGGATAAACAAGTTCCCGTGTCATAATTATAATTAATTGGTACAAAAGGCTAAGACAGTACATTTTAAATGACTTAATTAGTCTCAAATCATTCATTCTTATTTTACAGTCCCGTTTAGCATGATATTCGAAGAATCGATATCCAATTAGAGAGAAGGCTTGAGCTTAAACTTGTAGTTATGGTCTCCCGCTCTCAGTGCACTACGGGATCATCCAGAACAGAAGTGTGCACGACATCAGTGCGAATGAGGAACCATCTTGGATGATAATCATCGGTAATACTTTATTTCTTTTGCCAATGATGGTACATGCATTATCTGCGAAGTTTCGAACCAAGGTTAGGAGTACTACCACCACTTCACCAATTTGTACAACTTTACCAACTACGATAGCTAGCATCGGCCTTTCTTTTTAATGCCTCCCTTTCTTTCCAATTTTTCACCTAGTCGATAGTTTAATATCTCAAGACATGTCAGACATTGAAGGGTCGCTAATTTTGTAGTACTACATATCAACTTTAATTTTGAAAAAAAAAAACAATGAATACATGTAGGCAGGCAGTAGGCGGCTTAAAAAGCACACGCGATGACTGCACAAAAATCTGTTTCATCTTTCATTATAAACTCGGACCTTATTGTTCATTCCCAACTCCAAGAATCCACTGAGCAAGATGAGTGAGATAGGGTTCTGCCTGAGAACGGTTGCTTAAAATTGGCCCAAGGCTCTGGAGTTCAGTATTGAATTCCTCCTCAAACTTCCTGCAGTCATCGTATACATGTACTGTAAGACAAGGAAGACCGGAGTTGGCTAGCAGGCCTGGGAGTTACAGTTGAAATTTACCTGACAGAATCTGTAACTGCGGCATTCTCTGTAAACTTAAGTGCCTTTGATGAACTACGAGATGTTGATTTGGTTATCTCAATGGAGGAAGATATTAGCCACTGAGTTGCTGCTGCATACTGAAGGCAAATAAGCTTCAATTTCTCCATCTTCTGCATTTGTCAGACGGTCAATGTTAGCATCTAGCTAGACAGGGTAAATGGTTCATCTAAATCGGGTAATTAGGGTATGGGTATTGGGAAATTCAAGCCGGGTCAGCCCACAATCAACATAAAGGGATATCGAGTCTCAAAATATTGTCGTTAGGATTCGAAGCACTTAATGGGAGTATCAACAAGAACAATATTAAACTGAAGTGAATATATCCTGACCTTCAGAAGTTCAGGTAGGAGTAGCATGCACTCTCTTAGACATTTTTGAAGAAATAAATCATGATACTGGATAACCTATTAAAGCAGAAAGGGGAAAATCAACAGTTGTAAAGTGGCGTTAAAAGCAAATATTATAAAAGTCGGTATAACTGCCTTTTGTTGATAGATACAGATTATTCATACCTCATCTATGCTTTTTGCTGACTGCAGCCTATTATTCATGACATGCCAATTGGGTTCAAGTACCTGAAAAATGTCGAACGAGTTGAATATGTAAATATGGCAAAAACTAACCTTAGAAAGATGATCTTTATTTAGAGTAGAAGGGTTACAACATAATAAGATAATCCCCTGAATCGTCTGCACGTTCGGGTCTTTCAGAAACTTTTTGTGTAGCGTGGGTTAAGGGCTCATTTGAGGTAACAGAGTAATAGTGTTACTAAAGAGCCAAAAGTCTACAAGATAACTAACTGAGTAGGCAGAGTAATTCTTCTCCAAATTTACAGAAATCGAGGACCGAGGTAATAAAATTAAACAAGCAAAAATAGAAGATACTCTTCATATCGTACCTCAAAAGTTAAATAATGTAGAAGGCTATTCATAAACTTGAGCATGCTCCTGCAGAGAAGTGAAGAACGGGAAATTGCAGTTCCCTTGATCTTAGCAGCACGAATTCCCTACATCACGAGTCCTACCTTAGAATGTGCATGTAAAACACCAACAAAAGTCTTTTAAGTGACATTAAAGATGTGTGACGGAGCAAATAACGTACTTGATGCACTTGCCAAGCCCCACAAAGCTGGCGACTGACATGTTTACAGTGGAATAGGAAGCGAAAAATTAACTGATACTTTGTTAAGGCTTTTCTTGATATAACAAGGGACAGTGGCCATTGTACCTGAGCACAAAGCATGAGTATGAAAGTCAACATAAGGTGAAAATAATTGCAACAGATAAGAATGGCTGCAGATTGAAATTACATGACAGTAGTGGAGCCTAACGAGCAGTGATATTGCAGAGGTTCCCCCAAGCTCTTCAAATGAGTGGTGTAAAGTCTAATAACTATCGGAGTAGCCGACTTTCTGGTCTTTACCAATAAGTGGGCTAAAATCCAACAGATGGACCGGAAAGGCATAGAAATCAGACACTTTATCCAATAACTTGCACAGAAGAGGCATATAGCATATATAGTTATATACACTCCCCCCTCCCACCTCGGAAATAAAAAATGGCAGAGAAGGCAAGGCAATTTTGATTACCTTGTAACTCAAAGAAAATGTCTCCAAGCCAGTTATGCTAGCCGGTTCTTCAAGATTATCATGCTCGACAGCATTACTGATTTCAAGATCTTTGAGCATGCTTAATCTTTTGCGCAACGTAGATCTTTCCTATAAGACAAAAATAACTAAAGGTTGAGATTGAACATTTGGATTCTTGGGGAAAGGACGTTTTAATTGGACGAAAGAAAATACTCAGATAGGAAAGTAGAAGCTTACCACACAGCAAGTCAAATCTTCGTGACAAGGATCGGCTGCAGCTGCAGTGGATCGCAAGGCAAGATCCAAGAGAGACTGAATAATAAAACTATTTCAGATATAAACTTTGACTCCTTTAATAAAAATGCTACAACTTGACAAATAATATACCAGCACTGAAAGAAAAAAAAATAAACACAAATATACAATTGAAGGAGAAAGACCTGCAGTTTCTCCACCGAAACCTCTTCAACTTTTTTGGTCAGCTCTTCTCGAGCAATATCCATAAAATGAACTAGGAAATCCCCCTGAAATTTTGAATTCTCTAGTTTAGAAATCTGACATATATACCTTTATGGATTTCCATTAAAAAAAAGGTGAAAAACACCATCAGAGCTTCAGAAGAAAAGTTGAATCCTAGGTTTATGGCGGGATAATCAAAAAAATTCTTGTTACTATAAGGCAGTCTCCAACTGACCCAAATAGCCTCTCTGCAATTTCATCGACAAACTAAGACAACAAACTACACGTATGTGTCCCTCTTCCCCCTACCCATAAACCTATAATGACATGTCGAATTTTGCGATTAATATTTCGACAGAAAGCATCCTTGAATGGATGCGCTGGGTCAACAATTTGAACGAGAACGAGCATTTTAGCCATAACTGTCAACCATACAGCTTTTTATGGACTCCACAATGAATCAGAACAAACCGTGATTCTACAAGAGTGATCAGTAAAATAAATCACGTGTCAAATTGTCGAGGAGTCTAACTTAGCTGTTGACAGCAAAATAACTACTCGTTAGAGTGCAAAATACTTGAGGACGTCAAAAAAATAACTACGCCTATAATTACCTGGTCCAGAAGAAGATAATGCTTTATGGATCTCAGCTTCCCCATTAGATCATACTGTAGCCACAGAAAAGAAAAAAAAAAGGAGCTATTGAAAGTAGAATTTAAGATTTCAACAAAGACACAGCTGACAAACAATCTATGTCAGTATAAGAGAGACCGAAATTCACCTTCTCTCTTACGAGATTTAACAGTTCGCCGCTGGCAAAGTCATAAGCAGTTTTAATACATTCAAGGTAGTGATGGTTGGAACCGAAATTCTGCAATTTGGAATTTTCTGATACTCGGACCTGCAGATTGCACGTGTACGTCAAAGGTAGAAAAAAAAAGATCAAAACCATTTCTCCTTGGACTCAAAAATTAAAGACGAGGAATCAACCTGAACATTATGGCCACATTCCCTCATCACATTTAAATATTTCCCAGTTGTCAAAATTGTCCCGGCGACATCTTTAAGGAAACTGGGAACACTATTCTTGAGGCTGTATCGGTGTTTCCAATACTTTGCATCATAATCTTGACTGAGACTTTCCTGATTCAGTTGAGGGTTAAGGAAACACGGATGTAAGGAGCAATTCCACAGCTACATTTTCTGAATGACTGCATACCTTTTGCAGAGAACTGTTTTCCGCAATGAAGAACTCACCATATGGATCATCAATCACCCCTTCATACACCCACCTATTCAGTAGATATAAGAACAACCTAGCTAAGATAATGATGCTCAGAATGGACAATTAAAATCTGTGAAGGGAGGATTCAGAGTGGAGCGATTCCCCGTATTTGGATAATGGGGGGGGGGGGGAGGATCCAGAGGGGAACGATTCCCCGTATTTAGATGGCAGCTTGGGTTGGAGAGAATGGGGGAGATAAGTATGGAGGAATCCATTTTCCCTTTTACCGGAAATTAAAATCTCTCCAACATAGGAATACATAGGAGGGAAAGCACCAGGAATACCTTTCTAGTATCTCAAGATATGCAGAGCTTGCACACTGTGTCATCTTTTCTAGCAGAGATCTCACAGCATGATCACCTGCCATAGCTTTAGCCTGACACAATCAGCAGGAGTCAACAAGTGAATGAGATAATAATTTCAAAATTACAATAGGAAGAAACGGTATTTCCCCATGGAAACAATCTATTGAGTTGAATATTAACCTGGCTTTGCAAAAGGTTAAGAACGTCAACACCAACACAATCATTAGTTGAAGCTTTCTGAATGACAGAAGACATCGCTTTCATCGACCCCATCATTGGCTATAACGGTTAAATAAAAATTAGAAAACTAAGGCAGAGCCAATAGTGTGCCAAACTCAAGTCACGAGAGGCTCAAACCTGACAGTAAAACCACAGTCCTTGAAGAGAAAGTCTTTTAAGACGAAATTGATGTTCCAGCTGAGCCACCATAGCCTGGTAATCCTGATAAGCAACACACCAAATGGAAAAGGACACTTGAACATCAGAAGGAAGGCATTTAGCTCATGTTGCTTAGATATACAATATCAAATATAAAACCGTGTTTGACAGATTACCCCCCAGTACAAGAATAAGTATATCGATGATCCTTCAATTGTGAAGGCCAGTTTTGAGAATTAGTAACTTCCATTTGGAAGTATCACATGTGGCAACATAGAAAACTCCCTCTAAAAAAGCGTAAGGGAGCTCATAGACTAAGATATATAGTGTTGAAGCACGGGGCTCACCAGGAGAAGTGCTCGTAGTGCTGATGAAAAGGCATGGTTAACCAGTCCTTTATTGAACTGTGACCTAGACTCCACAAACTGCTCAATCAACAAATAGCTCTCACATAGTGGAAAAACACGCTTTGCCAACTCCTGCGTCACACCCATTAACAATTAGCAGATCTAAGTTGCAACAATCATCCACAAACTACACTCCATATTTGATACGTCAACATTACAATTGGATACAGATTCTATGCTTCAAGCCTTCCATAGCAATGGAAAAATACAAGTTTTGGAGTAATTTTTTCAATATTATCGTGTATGTAAGTTACTCTATACCTAATAACTTCGACCTATATTTGACCTCCCTAACTTCGAATCCTGACTATGCCACGCATCCAAAAAAAGTTTGATCGGGCGCTATAGGAATAGGATATAGCAGGTTCCCTCACCTGAAGAGCTAAATCCATAGAAGAATCGAGCTGAAAAGTAACATCATCAACTTTTCCACGACTTCTTCCTATGGAAATGTAGCGTCCTTCGATTCCCACCATAGCCGAAAGAAGATCATCGATAACAATAAGCTCCTACACCAACCAGAAGTGAACAATTACACATCCACAGCAATAATGTAGCACAAACTTCAATTCCCACCCAAAATTCAAAAACAATCAAATTGATCATCTGTTGCCTCCATAATCCAACCAACAACTACTCAGCTAAAACATCAACCCTAACCCCTAAATTATTCCAAAAGCAACCTCCACAAATTCATACTTCAATTACACAAACTTTGAATTGCGCATAGTTCATAATGTAATCAAACAACCGAATAAATCGGACTAAATATGAGAAGAAGAAAAGATGATACCTGAACAGAAGCATGGTAACAGCCAATTGGTTTAGCTTCTACTCCCATGGCGGGTAAATTACTGCACTACTTTTTTAGAGTGAAATTAATACAAATAATGTCTTCTTATTTGTTCGAATTTTCAATTACAGAATCAAACGCCCGCCATTTTTGCTTTTGATTTTGCCCTAAATTAAAATTGATTGATTGGGGAAAAAGAGAGTGAAGAGCATGGTTAGTTAAAACGACGCGTTGCGAGCCTTTCCTATTCGAATTGATCAGTATTAAAATCGCGTTCGCGGATTAGAAACGGATTTTGGATTTTAGATACTTCGTAGTACAGTACAGTAATATTTTGGATGTTTTACGATAAATGTTAAATATCCTATGTAGTACGAGTATTAATTTTTCATTTTGGTAGTGCTAAGATTCTGTAGCGTGTATAAACGAACCACTCCTACGGAGTAAAATGGAGTAATGAGCCGATTTCACCCTTTACTCAATAAAGTTAGTTAAACGAGAGACTCGACATAGTAGAGTATTTTTATATGAGATGACCTTTTTTCATCGGAAATGTCGTCTCTACACTTGTCTGTTTTTGTAGTACTTCTATGCAAGTACGCCATCGATTTGGATCATTAAGCGGAGTTGTCATAGGAGTAGAATGATACTCGCAATTAGCAAGTGGGGAACGTGAAATTATCATGTGAATTTATGAATATAAACATCATAAAAGTAATCCATGTAATCTCGATTTTAAGTTTTAACACATCCTAGACAATAAACATCACCGATTTGAGATGCAAGATTACAATTTCATTCATGCAAATTCTAATAACACATACTCCAGTATTGTTTATCTCATTTTCATTCATGTAAATTCACTCTTACAGACTTACAGTATACTCCTATAGTACAATGTTTTAATCGGTTCAACTTTCAAAGCGGTTACGTTCCAAATGTATGTCACGCGTCAGATTTGATAATACCATAAATGTCAAGAACCGTAAGGAGACGTTTTTGTTCTCGTACTCATATCTTCCAACTGCTTAACAACGTCTCTCATATTCGGCCTTTTCTTAGGTTCCCTTTCGGTACATCCTAAGGCTATAAAAAACACATCATATACTTGTTCCATCACCTTATTCCTGTCCTGGAATTCCGCTGTCAATGCAGCATCGACGACATCTTCAATCTGTTCTGAAGAGCTCCACACCGACCTCACCCATCCAACCAAATCCATCCCCTCAGGAAACAATGGATCGATGGCTTTCTTTCGTGTCAGTAACTCCAGTAACACAACTCCGTAGCTGTATACATCTGACTCCTTACTCCATGTCGTCGTAAAGGCTTTTTCTGTTACATCAAACATCCCGTTTCAGATTAGAAACAATGATGGTTTTTGAAACAAGTTACACTACAAGCAAGCCAACTAAGGTGTGAACTTATAGGATACCTGGTGCAATGTAACCTATGGTCCCGGTGATCACAATCGACTGTGTTGCAGAAGATGATTGATCCATAAGCTTAGCTATGCCAAAATCAGAGATGTGAGGCTCCATTTCCGAGTCTAGTAGTATATTCTCAGGCTTAATGTCACGGTGCAGGATAACAGGATCACAGTCGAAATGAAGATAAGCTAATCCTTGGGCCGTTCCAAGAGCTATCTTATACCTTACATCCCAATTTAAAGTCGAAAGAGGACTTGTTCGATGAAGACAGTACCCTAGACTTCCATTCTCCATGTATTCATACAGTATTAGGCCGTAATTATTCCTTAACCAAAAATCCTTGATTTTCACCAAATTCCTGTGTTTAATAGTTCCTAATGTCTGAATTTCTCTAACCATGATCTTATTTGCACCTACCTGCCTACCAAATATAAGCTTCTTAATGGCATACACTTCCTCCGGGCCTAACGAAGCTTTGTAGACGATTCCATGAGCTCCTCTCCCGATGACATGCATGTCATCAAGATTACCAGCAGATTGTATTATCCTGCGAATCAAGCTCGAAGATCCGTCTTCACCCGAGTTTTCCAAATCGGTTTTGGATCGTCTTTTGAGCTTGATACAAACATAACATAGAAATAGTGCAGCAATCACTGTCAGAAGTGTTGCTCCACCAACAATAATCCAAATTTCAAGTTTCCCTAGATGACCCTTTCCCTTGTTTTTGTTCGCGCTACAAATCCTGATATCTTTGCTTTCTATGCAGGAGTTACCAGAGGGATGGCAGTCAATGCAAAGCATGGAATTCCCAGCAAAGGATGATGGCGACTTGTTAAACAACTTCATCAAAGTAAACGGTATACGACCTGATAAATGATTATCTGAGATATTGACTTCGAGTAAAGACTGCCTATTTGCAAGACTGTCCAAAGTTCCCGTGAAGCTGTTGTGAGATACATCCAGGAACTGTATATCATTCATATTTGAAAAATCAGGCAGTTCACCAGTAAAACCATTGTTACTAAGATTCAAAGCATACATGACCGGTGAACTGATGACCGAGGAAATCGTCCCTCCTAAGAAGTTGCCCCCAAGTTGAAGGTTTAGTAGAGTTCGAACCTCAAATAAAAACATTGGAACTCCTCCAGTAAAACGATTCTCCCTCAAATCCAATTCGGATAACAAAGTCAAGCTTCTTAGGCTTTGGGGTATCGTTCCATTCAACGAATTGAAAGACAGGTCTAAATAAAGTAACTTTTGCAAATTACTAAGCTCTGACGGAAGTGGGCCCTCGAGATGATTTTGTGAGAGATAGAGAGCTCGAAGTTCAGTAAGGTTTCCAAGCTCCGGAGGTAGAAAACCAGAAATCTCATTCATCATCAGATTAATCGTAGTTAGACTACGACAATTACCAAGGCTTGAAGGCACTTTCCCGTGAAGTTTATTTCCACTGAAGTCCATCAAATAGAGCTTATGACTCTCCTGAAACTCTGGAAGCACACCTGTTAGGTTATTATGATACCCCTCTAACCTTTCCAAACTCAAACAACTTCCAATACTCGGAGGTATGATTCCAGTAAGCTTATTATAACCGAGGTCTAGTATCCTTAATCTTTTACCAGAACAAATGTCGGGAGGGATTTCACCCGTGAACTTATTGTTCGTGAAGTCAATCGCCTCCAAGCTTCTATTGACTCCTAAATTCCGAGGGATCATCCCAGTAATCATATTATCACCAATAGTAAGATTCTTAAGATTCCTAAGCTTGATTACTTCTAAAGGCAACTCCCCTGAAAAGCTGTTATTGTAAATATGAACATACTCCAGGGTTTTAATCTTCCATAAATCAAGTGGGATCTCTCCTACCAACCTATTATTAAATAATTCGAGGAGAGTCAGTTTTGTTAGTTTCCCCAATTCACTCGGAATCTCGCCCTCAAGGTGATTGTCATTAAGCTGGAGCGCAGTCAAAGACCTGCAATTTCCAAGCTCGAGAGGTATTTCCCCCGAAAACAAATTTTGAGCCAGGTAAAGGACAGAAAGTTCAGTGAGCAGGCCGAGAGAAGACGGGATTTTTCCTCTCAATTGGTTATCAGCAACAGAGAAACTTATCAGGCTACTACAGTTACTAAGGCCTGATGAGAGACCGCCTTGGAAGCGGTTGTATGCCAAATCAACATACTGCAAGTTCCCGCAACTGCCAGAACCTAAAGGAATGGTACCTTCAAGCCTATTGAAGTTTAGGAGAAAATAGGTTAAATTTGCAAGATTTGATACACTTTCGGGTACCTCACCGGCAAGATAGTTGGTATCTAGAATCAAAGTTTGAAGGGATGAACAATTGCCAATGGAAGAAGGTATAGTACCAGATAAGTGGTTGCTGTTAACCTGGAAATCGACAAGATCTGTCGCATTTCCTATATTTACAGGAATAGACCCACTGAGAGTGTTGGTACCAAGGTACACATACACAAGAGTTGGGATATGAAACAAGGATTCAGGTATCTGACCAACCAATGAGTTAGCCGTCAAGTCAAAGTGCAATAAATTCTGCAGATTTCCCAACTTCTTGGGGATGTTACCACTGAAATTGTTATAAGAAAGGTCTAAGGTTTCAAGAAGCCCGCAATTTGTAATTTCATCAGGAATTGACCCAGACAAGTTGTTGGAACTAAGAACGATCGTATCTAAATGACCCAATTGCCCAATTTCAGGCCCTAAAGAACCAGAAACCCCTAGCTTAGACAAATTCAGTGAAACTACATTCCTATGATCATCACAAGTGACACCATTCCATGAACATGGGGAATTTTTGGAAGAATCCCACTTGATTTTTACAGAATTGGGAGCCTCCCATCTGCTAAAGAGGGCAACCAAAGCTTGCTCATCTGAGCTCAGAGAAGATGCAGCATCACAGAGAACAAGAGTGAAAATGAGCAAATTTGACAGTAGTAACAAGATGATGTCTTTTCTACTACATTCAATGCAATTCATCCCAGCTAAGCTAAACATCAAAATATTGCAGGTTTTTCACAGGAATGAGAAATCAATAAGACCAAAGGTATCAACTTTATTAACATAGATTGTTTCTTTTAGGGAATTGGAGCTCACTTGTGAATTGTGATCATGGGTTTTCTAGTATTTGGAATACTAAACATCAAGATTTTGCAGGAAGAAGAAAGGTGGGAACTTTACCTAGAAAGGGAGAAGAAAGATTGTTCCTTTAAGGGATGTGGAGTTGGTTCATTCCTAAAATGATCATGGGTTTTCTACTGCTGCATTCCAGTTGAACTAAGATTTTGCAGAAACAATTAAGAAAAAGAAAAAGAAGAAGAAGAAAGATGACAACTTTACATGGAAGTGGAGATAATAGAGAGATATTCAGGAATTGGAGCTCACTCATTAAATGCTCACTGCTGGAAAGTGAGACATTCCTTACTGAGTTACTGTGCCTGCTTGTTGTATTTTGCACATTTTGTGCATAGTTTAAGTTTAAACTCTGCTTTCCAGGAAACTGGGATCATCACTTGTTTAATTCTCCTGAAATTCAATGTAATGTCACACCCTACAAAATAGTCAAAACACCCTATTCTACCATGTGTTTTATGTGCCATACATGCAGTAGGAATGTGGAGAAAAAACAAAAAACAAAAAAGGAGGTAGTTGTTGGATACAAAAGGATAAAATATTTGTATTCGTTATGTGGTTGTTTTTGTGGGCCATAAATAATACTTTTTTCGGTTATTTGGAATTGTGATATTTGTTTTTTGTACATGAAATAAGATTGTCAGTGTGGATGATGGATCTTACTGATAGTAAAGTAAAATATACACACTAACAAAAACATACCCATTATAGAAATGTGACAATTCAACTGAAACTATCTTAGTAATACTCTGTATGTTGCAATTCCAAAGAACCGAGGTAGTACCATTGTCATCCAATCAATGTTTACCTGAACCATCTTTTTGTGAGGAGAAAAGTGGACCTATGGGTACATTCTATTCAAATCCAAAGTGAACATTTACCTTTTGAACATTTGTCGATACGAGTTTTGCGTCATCAATATCTCTCATCTTACATGATCAAAATTATATAAAGTTGTTATTCTTAATGTCACGAATCAAAGAAGATTTCACGCGACTATGTTTTGTCTTATGGATTGTCGAGAGAATCTCTTTAGTTGTAGATATTGTCCAAAAAAGAAAGGTATACTTTGTATTTGAACGGGGATGGTCCACAGGAAGCATAAAAGATCGGAGTATATAAGAAGAAAAAAAAGTGAAACATCCTTTGTGGATAACCCAAAATGGAAATGTGAAACATTTTTAAGAAGACGAGACAATATAATACTTTATACGTACAATATACGAACGGTTGGATTGCTCTAGGATAATACTCGTAATAATGGATCATTAACCGAATAATACAATGTAATGGAGACGGATATCGAAGAGGAGGTAAGGGAGGATGGTAACCTAATTAACACAAATTCTTGTTTAAGATGGAGATATCCGTCATAAGCGTAAGACGGGTCAAATATCATACCACATCTATAGATAAGACAAAAGTGTTACTACTATCAACACCATGGG
The DNA here is from genome assembly GCA_958450325.1 of Agrostemma githago. Taxonomy (NCBI): domain Eukaryota; kingdom Viridiplantae; phylum Streptophyta; class Magnoliopsida; order Caryophyllales; family Caryophyllaceae; genus Agrostemma; species Agrostemma githago. The sequence continues at coordinate 58,148,484 of OY288258.1, read as the reverse complement.
CTTTTGTCTTTTCCAACCTACTTGACCCGTTATAACCTTGTGACAGGTATACCCGTCACAAAGGAGACCTATTGCCTAATTAAACCTACAACTAGTTTCCCTTATGACGGACTATTCATCATACTCAAATAATAATCATTTAACTAAGGTAAGGACAAAACATTGACACTTTTTACTTGTATGTAGTCTGCCTTTTGTCTTTTTTTCTAATTAAACGGGTACTCCATTATTTAACCTGACGGAAAAATAATAATTTGGGTGAAACCTACCGTGAAGTAGTTCCGAGTGCATTAGTGCAACTTGCTACTATAAACGAGTAATTACAGTACTCAGTCCGTATGATTTATGAATGGAATGGTTGTGGTTGTGGAAGCATAAAGTGTAGTCGTATAGAGTAATATTGAATTCAATATAGACAGACAGCATCCACCAAACACAAATGTGTAATGATAATGACCTTCAATACACTTTCATTTACTCCGTATGTCGTCGTAAGTAAGCATGCATGTTAGCTGAATGCTATCATTGGATTTTGTAAGGAACCCATTTCATCAAATGCGACTATCTAACCCATCAAATCAAATATTATATAGATGAAAAACTCTTATCTAATCAAGACATCCTATTGTAAATTATGATAGTGAAAAATTGACTATTTTTGTAAAAAATTACTAAAAAGTTATACAAGTAAAAGATGAAAATGAAAAAACAACCATTTTACTTCATTTTTTTTTATCTGAATACAATGATACAAAATATTTCGTATATTTTAACATTTGAAACCCGTCACATACAACAATCTGCGCCGTACAAAAAAACAAAGTTGTTGGACAGTTGTCTCCATCATGCCACTCACTCACTCGCCTCCAACTCCACTACTATAACAAAACTGTTGCTGTATTAAACTAATATGAATGCAGAAAAGAAATAAAACACATGGTGGATTAAGAAGAACAAACATTTGGACATACATGGGTGGTCTACTTGCTTCTTCTATGCACTGAAGAATATAGGCACCCCAAACTATTCAAAAGTTGAGTTTAAACTGTTCAAACAACAAAAGAAATACTCCTTTTCCTGCAAGCTGCAGTTAGAACCTAAGAACTGAGCTCCAATTTCCTAAAGGAGCAATCTTTTTTCTCCATTTCTAGGTAAAGTTGATAACTACTTTGATCTTCATTCCTGCAATTTTTCTGGTTTTTAGTTTTAATTGAATGAATTAGAAGATGGGATGCACTAGAAAGTTGATAAACTTGTTACTACTGCTACTGTCAGTTTTGCTCGTTTTCACTGCTGCTGTCTCTTCTCTGAGTTCAGATGAGCAGGCTTTGGTTACCCTTTTCAGCAGATGGGAAGCCCCCAAATCTGTCAAAATGAAGTGGGATTCTTCCAAAATTCCCCCTTGTTCATGGAATGGTGTCAGCTGTGATAAACATAGGAATGTGGTTTCTCTGAATTTGTCTTATGTTGCCATTTCTGGGGTTTTAGGGTCTGAAATTGGGCAGTTGGGTTATTTACAGACAATTGATCTTAATACAAACAACTTTTCTGGGTCAATTCCTGATGAAATTACCAATTGTGGGGTTCTTGAGTACTTGGACCTCTCTTATAACAATTTCACTGGCAACATTCCTAACAAGTTGGGGAATTTGCAGAACTTGTGGTATTTTAGCTTGATTGTGAATTCATTGGTTGGTCAGATACCTGAATCATTGTTTCGGATCCCGGGTCTTGAGTACATCTACCTTGCCAATAACACTCTCAATGGGTCTATTCCTGTAAATATAGGAAATGCGACAGATCTTGTCGATTTCCAGGTTAACAACAACCACTTATCTGGTACTATACCGTCTTCTATTGGCAATTGTTCATCCCTTCAAACTTTGTATCTGTACAGCAATCAGCTTGTTGGTACGATACCCAAAAGTGTAACCAATCTTGCGAGCTTAACCGCATTATTCTTAGACTCGAATAAGCTCGAGGGTAGCATTCCTTTAGGTTCTAGGAGTTGCAGGAACTTGCAGTATGTTGATTTGTCGTACAACCGATTCCAAGGGGGTCTTTCATCAGGCCTTGGTAACTGTACTAGCCTGATAAGCTTCTCTGCTGTGGGTAACAATTTGATAGGAAAAATCCCGTCTTCTCTTGGACTGCTCACTAAACTAACAGGGCTTTACCTTCCACAAAACTGGTTTTCGGGAAACATACCCCCCGAGCTTGGAAATTGCAAGTCTTTGACCGAACTGGAACTGAGTAACAACAACCTAGAGGGCGAGATTCCGAGTGAACTAGGGAAACTAACTAAACTAACACTCCTCCAATTATTTAATAATAGCTTAACGGGAGAGGTTCCGCTTGATATTTGGAAGATTCAAACCCTTGAGTCAGTTTTTATCTACAAGAACCGACTTTCAGGGGAGTTGCCTTTGGAGGTAACCAAGCTCAGGAATCTGAAGAATCTTACTATTTTTGACAATCAGTTTACTGGGATGATCCCTCGGAGTTTAGGGGTTAACAGTAGCTTGGAGGCGATTGATTTCACAAACAATAAGTTCACAGGTGAAATCCCTCCTGATATTTGCTTTGGCAAGAAATTACAAGTACTCGACCTGAGTTATAATATGCTCAGTGGATTCATACCTCCTAGTGTTGGAACCTGTTCTAGTTTGATACGGTTTAGAGTGGACCATAATAACCTCACAGGGGTGATTCCGGAATTTAAGGAGAACCATAGTCTCTATTTGATTGATTTGAGTGGAAATAAACTTCATGGGAAAGTGACTTCAAGCTTTGGTAATTGTCTTGGTCTTTCTTCAATTAATCTAACGATGAATGAGATATCTGGTGTTCTACCTCGAGAGCTTTGGAATCTCTCTGAACTTCAAGCCCTTTACCTCTCGCGAAATCATCTAGAGGGCCTACTTCCGTCAGAACTTAGTAATATGCAGAAGTTGCTTAATTTAGACTTGTCTTTCAATTCGCTAAATGGAATGATTCCCCAAAGCCTAAGAAGTTTGACTTCGCTATCGGTCTTGGATTTGAGGGAGAATCGTTTCACCGGAGGAGTTCCGATGTTTTTGTTTGAAATTCAAAGTCTACAAAACCTTCATCTTGGGGGTAACTTGTTAGAAGGGACGATTCCCTCGGTCAGTTCATTGACCATGTCCGTTGTTAATCTTAGTAACAACGGTTTGACCGGTCAACTTCCGGATTTGTCAAACATGCTTAACCTACAGATTCTGGACGTGTCAGACAACAGCTTGACCGGAACCTTGGACGGTCTTGAAAGAATAGTTCCTCTAGGAGAACTCAATGTCTCAAATAACCTCTTTTCGGGTCCTATACCTTTTAGTTTGATGAAGTTGTTTAACAAGTCACCCTCATCCTTTGCCGGGAATTCTAAGCTTTGTGTCGACAGCAATGTCTCTGGTAACTCCTCCTACATCGAAAGCAAATATATGGGGATTTGTAGTACTGGAAAAAACAAGCGTACGGACCATCTTAGGAGATTTGAAATTGCGGTTATTGTTATTGGAGCAACTCTTTTGACTGTGATTGTTGCATTATCTTTATTGTATGCGTATGTCAAACTCAAAAGACAGTCCAAAAGCGATATTGAGGACTCAAACAAAGACGGGTCTGCAAGCAAGTTTAGCAAGATAATGGAATCTACAGAGAATCTGGATGACACGTATGTGATCGGGAAAGGAGCTCATGGAATCGTTTACAAAGCTTCTTTGGGTCCCGAGGAAGTGTATGCTGTTAAAAAGCTTATATTTGGTAGGCAGATTGGTGCAAACAAGAGCATGATTCGAGAGATTCAAACGTTAGGAACTATTAAACACAGGAACTTGGTAAAAATCAAGGATTATTGGTGGAGGAATAATTATGGCCTGATACTGTATGAATACATGGAGAATGGAAGCCTAGGGCACTGTCTTCATCGGACGAGTCCTCTTTCGACATTAAATTGGGATGTAAGGTATAAGATAGCTCTAGGAACGGCCCAAGGATTAGCTTATCTTCATTTCGACTGTGATCCTGTTATCCTGCATCGTGACATTAAGCCTGAGAATATACTATTAGACTCGGAAATGGAGCCTCACATCTCTGATTTTGGCATAGCTAAGCTTATGGATCAATCATCTTCTTCAACACAGTCGATTGCCATACCCGGGACCATAGGTTACATTGCACCAGGTATCATAATTTATCCCTCTTTCCTTTTCATTTCTAGTTACATTGGTATCATTAGTAAACTGAATAAGTTTTGTCGGGTCATCAATCATTATTAGGTCACGGGTCATCTTGGGGTTAAACCATTGGGTCATAATGGTTATCAGGGTTTCGCCTCGAGTTGGATCATCTATGGTTCACCCGTCACCAGTCACAACCCCGAATTACTATGAACCTGACTTGACCCTACCCAATTGTCAGTTGTAACTCCCGACTCTTTTTGGTTAGGGACGTAGCCACATAGAGAACTAATCTGGAAATGTTTCATGTAACAGAAAACGCCTTTGCGACGACATGGTCTAAGGAGTCAGATGTGTACAGCTACGGAGTCGTTTTACTCGAGTTACTAACCCGAAAGAAAACCATGGATCCATTGTTTCCAGATGGAATGGATCTCGTCGGATGGGTTCGGTCAGTGTGGAATTGTTCAGAACAGATTGATAAGGTTGTCGATGCTGCACTGATCGAGGAGTTTGAGGACAGTCATAAGGTGATGGAACAAGTATACGATGTGTTTTTCATAGCCTTGAGATGCACTGAGACGGAACCCAAGAAAAGGCCGACCATGAGAGATGTCGTTAAGCTGTTGGAAGATATAAACCCGATTACAAGAACCAAAAAGACTCCTGAGTCATGAGGATCGGTGTTGATCGTGACAAGAAACTGTATTCTGGCCCAAGTTGTATAGTTTGATGTACATGTTAGGTAAAATGATTTTGTCAACTTTCCCTGTATATATATATATATATAGAAGATTCACAAATTCTCGTTCAAGACGATATTATTATTATGAGCAATGGATTCTGACAACCATCTTGATGTTCTTCAGTAAAACACCCCTCAAATTATTAAGAGCAAATTACAAAGGTAAACTTCAATAATTTGTTGATTTTATACAGAATGCATGACCTTGGATGTTTTCATAGGTTTCGGTTTCTTAACCTTGGTGCTGCTGCTCACACCGAGCCATTTCTGAAGATACTGAAACACGGTTTTGTCGCACAAGAGTTCCCGGTGACGAGCAGGAATTTCAACTCTTTCCACAGCATCAAATCTGTCACCCTGTTTCCAAATTGTCAAACCAAGCAATAAATTTTTCTATAATAAAAAAAAAAGTCATTATATGCATAAAACGGTTTCATATTAATATTTCGTCATGACTCGTGAGTCGCAAAGGAAGAAAGTGGAAGCCATGTTATGTACCTGAGCTGACTCAGAAGGGACGGTTTCATCTCCATCGACAAAAGAATATACGGGCTGATTAAACCAAACAAAAGCGTACAAAATTGTTTAGTTGGTAAAATGATAAAAGCCAATAAGAAGTGATTCTAAATGACATAAATTTAAAACAGCCGACACTAAACACTTGAGCCTAAGACCCGAGTTTGACTCGTAACCCAAAATGATCCAACCTAACCCGAACTTTTAGGGAGAAAAGAGTGGATATCCCTAAAAGACGCCAGAAACGACCAAAACCCGAAATGACATGGCCCAAGTCCCAACCCAAAGTAGACATGATTCTTCTAACCCGAAAAATGACCCCATCTCGACCCACTTGACCCGTTTGCCAGGTGTAACTGTGTAGATAATTGTTGAGCCCTCAACTAACTTCTCATCTCTCCCTCCACAAATACTCTACTACTCCATCTTTCTTCAACCTCTCAGCATCTCATCCTATCTTCCATATCCTTCTAATCCCAATACTACTCTCATCACTACTCCTACTCCTACTATACTATTCTCCTAAAATCGGAACATAATTCTTGATCCGAACACACACACACACACACACACACACACACAAAAGAGCTTCTTCTAAGTTTTTGTTGAGGAGATCTGAATCTGAAAAGTCAACACACAAAAACTCGCAACAGTAGTCGAAAACTAACATCAAAAGCAAAGAATTCTAGTCTAGTGATTGGAATTGTGGGGGATTGGAGGAGGAGGAGGATGAATTTTAGGAGCATAGATGAATTCTGGGCGTTTTACATGAGCCAACACTCGAAAGCATCAACGAGACGCTGGCACTTTGCGGCCACGCTTACTGGAATGCTTATGTTAATGTATTCATTACTGTTCAACTGGAAGCTCATACTGATGGCACCGTTAATGGGATACGGCTTAGCTTGGTACAGCCACGTCTTTGTGGAGAGGAACATTCCAGCCACATTCGGCCACCCGTTTTGGTCATTCTATTGTGATTTTAAGATGTTCGCCTTCATGCTTACGGGTCAAATGGACCGTGAGATTAAGCGCCTCGGCAAACGCCCCCTTCTACAATCTTTTTAGTAATCTAACTCTGACATTATTATTATTGTTACTGTTACCACTTTGTAGTTTGTTTTGTACATATGTAATTCTCTTCTGTGTATTCCCAGAGAATAATAAGAGTTACACCTCAAGTTTGTACCTATGATCAAAACGAAGACCAAAATACATACCTAAGATGGTTTAGTAGCAAAGTTCATATTGGTTTCTCGAGTATTTCAATCTCCCCCCCCCAATTTGATTAGGTTTACGGTTGACACGGGGAGTCAGTGACAATAAATAACAATACCAGACTCAAAGAGCCTGGTAATTGGAATGAGTACAATCTAAATCCCATAACAAGGATCTATTGGAGGGCAAGTGTGGTGCCAGCAGCCGCGGAAATTCCAGCTCCAATAGCATATATTTAAGTTGTTGCAGTCAGAAAGCTCGTGGTTGGACCTTGGGTGGGCATGTCTAGGAATATAGAAAAGTGGGGGGAGTGCCAGACTTAATTTTTGGACGGAATCCTTGATTTGGTATAGGTCCAAGGGAAGTATAAGTTTTTTTTTTAACGAGGAATATTCGTGGAATATGGTATTCATGATATAAGTTTTCAATTTACCTTTATATCGCTAAAAACAAATCGTCATTATCATAATGACTATTCATTCCTAACTAAATTTAATCTTTTAGCAAAAGGGAAATTTTTGAGAATGGGTTAAGGAGAAGCGAGTCGTTCTACTCACCAATGTATGGCATATTTCCGAGAGGTCGTCAATAGGAGAAGTTTCCGAACCATAACTGCATGAACAAGAAAAACAAGGATCAAACTACAGATAAAAGGATTCGAAATCCAAAGTCTGATTAAGATCAGAAATACAGGTTTGAGCTACTTATAAAAAGTCTTGTGCTTTGTCATGCTTGTAAAATACTCGTACTAAGAATACTTGTCACTCACCAAACATCGAAAGGAGTTTCAAAGGAAGTTCCGGAGATGTTATAGAAGCTAACTCCTTTTGGAAGTTTCGCTTTATTGATGAGTTGGCGAGTGCCAGCCGCCCATTTCATAATAGCGTAGTTGAACGGAAGTGCAAATGTTTTCCCGTTGAAATCAAGCTGTATATATAGTAGCCTCAGTGCATAAGATTTCAACGAATTGGATTACATAAGTTTCACGTACAAACCTCGTTATGCCTCAATGCCTCCTCGAAGACGCTGGTACATTGGAGCGGGCCGTAAGATTCTAACTTGGCAGAAGGAGATGATTCTTCATCTTCTTCATCTGGAGCTGCTTTCCGCCAAACATGAATTTGGGGAGTCTCCTTCCAGTTGAATACTGGATTTGGCAACATCTCGTAAATTGACGGACACTCGATCACCTGAAAAGATCACGTATTTTGATACATGCATCAATATAAAAAGAAAAACAAAATCGAGGAGGTTTTTAAACTTCTGTTTGCATGGTTTTGATCTGTGAGGTTACCAATTGGTGCATGGTCCATCTGCCTACAAAAAAATAACTTTCAAAGCCTTCGATGAATTGCAGCCCGGTTAAAAGAGCATCGTTGATGCATCCTGGTGCACCTGTAATGTTACGCAAGCAAAGTGCATCATCCTTGAGTAATGCGACGATATCAGCTTGATGCAAAACCGTGCTCAAAATATATAGTTTCCTAGAAACGTAAGACTATTGGACGGGACAAGGGTAGTCTCACCTTGAAAGGGGCAAGCGATGGCAATCCACTTATTCACATACTTGGAAAATACCTGCGAAATCAATTTCCAAAATGATTAATTACTAGTTACTACATTATCACACTCTGACCTAGTAGGAGATGCTTCGGCCGAGCGAGAATAACTCAAAATTCAAACACTTCGAATAAAAAATACGAGGAAGAAGGTTCAACTGGTCATAAGAAGAACATGTTCGCACATCGGGATATAATGTCATGAAACACATAATCAGTACTCCTCCCATTGAATGAGATATTAAGTTGACTTGTCTTCCTCCAGATGCTTTGTACGCAGTTTCCAGCTTCGCTTTAAGGCCCTCCATTAATTTGTCGATCCTGCACGAATATTTATATTTTTCCAAGATATTCAGTCCAAAAAACTGTGAAGAACTGTCAAATCGACTTGATGTAGCTAGCATGAACTACTACCTGTTACTTTGACGGAAATCATAACCATAGCCAAACAAAGTGGTGCCCTTGATATATCCACAATCAAGGAGCATATCGATCATATCGTGAAAGTGGTATACCTCCGTTAAGTGCAAACATTTCACAAACTGAAACGATGAATGAAAAACTCTGTAAGAGCCACTGAGCAGAATATATATGTATATATTACGTAAAGCCCACATCCCATTATAAGACGTCCAATAATGTGTATATCAGATGCCAACCTAAATCTATGTCGATAAACTCATTCAGTTTTCAAAGAACAATATAGGGTTGTTTCCGGAAAACTAACCGCGCAACACAGTTACACAGTAGTGCGAAATAAACCATGACAAGTTTTAAGGCAACTTACAAGTGACGGATCCAAAATGTCGATAGCATATAGTCCATGGTCATCATCAGGCACTACAATTTCAGAACTCTCATCCAATTCCTCGGTATAACCTGTTGATCAACATCTATTAACAAAAAAAAAATCTAATTTGCACAAAAAATAGTAAAGCAAGTTCTTAAAATCAACTCAAAATTCTAGATCATATAAAAAAAACAGTACTCCGTAGATCATAACATAGATCCAAGCTGCATAATATAATTACGATTTGAATTTCGTAATCACAATTTTGTCATCAACCCAAAAACCAAAACAATAAAACAACACAAACTTTTCAATAAAGAAGAAAAATCACAGACTGTGTTCCTTGCTATTCAACCAAAACACAGTCAAATCAACCATAAGAAGAGTATCTAAGTTGCAGAATTGTAAATTTTTTGGTGTTCGGGTTGAAGTTGGGTAAGGACAGCGAATCTCTTCTTCCCTCGTGAGTTTTAACATTGTTGCATTTCCATGACTCGAACTTGATGCATAATTTTGAGTTTGATGCATACAATTTCATCCACAAACCAGTAACCAAAAACATCAAAAAAAGATGCAAACTTGACAAGAAAAGTGCATGCAATTCAATTCAGAAACCGAATAAAAACATCCAAATGTTCCCTTTGATCAACAAATTCATGCAATTCTCACAATTTCATACCAACCAACTTAAAATTACATCTCACTTGCATAACCATAGCATATGCTTTGATGAGCACATTTTGATTTTTCACCACCCCTTGCCTAGCCGTGAGACCGTCTCACACGAGAATTATTGTTTTCAGCCGCAACCCACTAACCAAAACATGAAAAAGATTCAAACTTTACAACAAATTCATCCAATTCCTTACACCAATCAACTAAAAGATTGAAGACATATACGTATAATTATTCATACCAGTGGTTGGGTTGTAAATGGACCAAAGTTTGCGCTTGAACTCCAAGTCAGCCAATAAGATTCTGACCCAAACCCGAGTCTCAAACCCGAATATCTTCCTCTTAGACTTGGAATGCAGTATGGAGCCACCCATACCCGATACCAACAAAACCGGGTCTCTATCCGCCACGTGTCCATCATCATCCGACGCTGACCCTGACCCGAAGCAGGGGCATACACATACACTAGTACTACACCTTCCCACCATTGTTACTGCATTTTATTATGGGTCGTTGGTTGGTTCGTTAATTTAGGGAGTGGAGGAGTAGTAGCAGCAGTAGACTAGTAGTAGTATGTGCACGAGGAGCACGACTATTATATTCCGTATTCTATTAAACGCAAATTTATAACGGTTCAAGAATAATACTCTTCCGAGTTTTTAATCTTGTCTCATTTTCATTTTTGGGCTGAGTTTGATTTTTACCCATATTACACTTTAGGCCATAAATGTGTGATTCACGTTACACCACCCATTTCTCTCTCTTCCTCTTTCCTTTTTAACCACCCATTTTTTCTTCCTAAAGTTAGAACTTAGAAATAATGACCCTATCTAATAAAATGGTGCTCTCTCATCCATTTAATTCTTTACTTAGCTTCACCTTTTCTTCTCAACAAAACGGGATTCATGTAAATAATTGAAAGGATATGAGGGAGTAGTCGATAGTATTATTCCTCGTTTTACTAGAGAGCCGCGACCACGAGGTTATTTCGTTAACATAAAGTACAATTTGGATCGTCTCCATTACTTATCAACGGTCTAAATATTATCTCGAAACGATATAACGATCCTAGCATTAAGTTATGGATAATGATGAGTGAGAGAAATACTACACCCTCCAGTTTTATATGGTTGCTCCATTTAGGTAATATATATGTGAGGAATATTATAATGAGAGGGGACAATTATATTAAAAATAAAGGAAGTATATTAAAATGGATGTGTTAAATGCAAAGGACCATCCATTACTTTTTCGCGTATCTTGCTCGTCAACAAAACATCCACTCATTTTCTTGTATTTGCACTTGACCCCTCTCTCTATTCACATTTGTTGATCACGCCTATCTTGTTTTCTAAACTTTATTACCAAGTACTACTAGTAAGGTTTTTTTTGCGAGTACAATTTATTGGAAATGTTATGATACCAAATAGTCCATATTAGGTAAGAAATCTTTTTAACGTTAGTGTAATTTAGCATGAAGGCTTATTTTTACTTGGGGCCTCGGGGGTAATAGCTATATCTCAAAAAAACTCTTATCGTCTCCTCAGAAAAAACCCTAGCCTCTATCTTCCATTCAAGACTATCATCGATAATTAATTGATAATAGGCCTCAAAAATTGTTAATTTTCACTTCCTAGTATGGTAAATTGGTAACCATCACTTTTTCAATAAAAATCTCTCTTTTTATGGGAGTAGTAGTTTTCTCATCATTTATTTCAAGTTTTTAGTCATTTTTTTCAACGTTTTTGTCTCTTGCATTAGTATTGAGCTTAGTTTCATGTTCATTGACAAGGACAGTTTGTTCATGGTTCGTCGCTCGTCTATTCAGTGTCTACAAGTAATTTGTCAATGATCTTTGAGGCCAATACAAGATAAGTTTTCTGTAGTTGTGAATTAAATGAAGGATCCCTCAACAAAATAGCAAGAAGATAGCGATACGAGGTCACAGTCTTAAATCCTTAGATTTATGAGTAGGTCTACTGGTAGACGGTCTATTAGGTACGCTTAACCTAGAAGAGTATACAAATATAAATGGGGTACTCTTGTTATAAAAAGCGGTATAAACAAAGGTATCATTTAGAGATATATCTAATCATAAAATAGGACGAATAAGACTTAAATGGTATGGACAAGTGGTCTCTCAATAATTTATGGAGAGACCATTTTTACGTAGATTTATAAGAAAAAAATGAATGATTGTGGATTTGATTAGACCTGGACAAAGTTTAATAAATAAGCAATGAGAGAGATTAAAGTTAAGGATGGATATGCAAATAAAGAAAAATGCGGGATAATTGAGGAAATAGATGAGTTTATAAGGGCAATAACAATGGTGTTAAATAAGAAGTTTTATATTGCTTAAGGAGCTCCTTACTCATTGTTTCACAAAATAAGGAGCTCATTAGGGTAATAGCAATGGTGTATCATAAGAAGTTTCATATCATAAGAAGTTTCATAAGAATAGTTAAAGTGGAGCCACGTGTGTCTCGCCTACACCAAATTTTCTTCTCTCTTTTGTGAGTTTGTCTACTTCCAGTTCCATTCAACATTACCTCACCAAATTTTACGTAACTCACTCAAACTACAGGGTCTTTTCGACTTCCTTTTGATTCAGTTTAATTATGTTTGATGTGGTTTATTTTGTTACGCTTCTTCAACCCACCCCCGTTTAATTCAATTTGTTCAATTAGTCTATTTCAATAAAATAAAATTATTTAACTTCAATTTTTCATTAGCTATTATACAGGTATAATTGATTTCCAATTGCAAGACTAACTCTGTTTGTATATTAACATTATACAACGGTTGTATAATCCATTAATTATAATACGGAAAATAGGAAAAGCATTCTCACCGGTGAAGAGTAGATGCACAACAGCACAAGAGACTTGCTGAATATTTTAAATGCGACTATGCAAGTATATATCGTCCTCCCTCCGTTCACTATTTTTTGTCACATTCCATTTAAAATATAATCACAAATATTTATGAAATGGGATGAAAACCCATAACCGGAGGTTGTATTTTTATGGTATAAAGGGAGGATAAGAGATATTATGATGTTGAGGGTACAAACCCAAGATCATGACCATATAAACATGGTTTAAATCGGGAGATAAGGATACACAACATTATCCGACCTACTAAATTTCTTCTAATAGCGGAAAAAAACATTGTCTGACGTACTGAATAACTCAAATTTTAAGTGTATAATATTCGATTTGTGGAGAATCAAAGATCCAAAATTAAAAAAAAAAAAAAAAAAAAAAAAAAAAAAAAAAAAAAGAGACTACTCATCGTCGTCGGCGATTTACTTAACATCGTCGGCAAATAGGATAGTAAAGGACCATATCGCCCCTTGTTTAATTACTAACTAAACAAAATCTAAATTAACCTAACTAAATTATATTTAACCTAACTACTATTATATTATCAAGATTTACTAACTAAATTAACCTAATTACTATTATTTAACCTATCACTAATTAATCTCCGAAAGTAGCACTATTATATTTAAATTTAACCGAATATCAGCGAAATAACATCGAAACGCTTATATTTTGATTTTTCCAATAACGTTGACAATTGTCCGGAATGTCGAACACGGTTAGCAATTTCCCTTTTGATTTGAATTTGTCGTATACCAAAAACGATTTGGAAGACGACGTCGTTGACGAGGTTAGTTTTAATTTCCCTTTTTATGTACGCGGTGTAATTTCATTGGTTATTGCGGAAAAAGAAAAGACAGTCGTGAACGACTTTTGATGATAATTGTTTTTTTTTTTTTAAGTTGAAAACTCAATTGCAGTTGAGTGAATGAAGGAGATGAAACCAGTGCATTAGAAAATATTTAGAAAAATAAGGATCTTGACAGTTGGATACAGGAGATGAAACAAGTGAATATTTGTTTTTTTAGTTAAGAAAAGAGAATAAAGGGTAAAATAGGTAGATTATGTAAAATTATCAACGATTTTAAGTAAATCGCCGACGACGAGAAGCAAAAGTGAAAAAAAAAAAAAAAAAAAACTAAAAAATGGGGTGTTTTCGTGTCATAAAAAATGATCAAAAAAAATCTTAACAACAACAAATAACAGTTGAGGGTGTTGGTATGAACAACATCAGCTGAAAATCAATTCTTTGTGCAAACACGACATGTGTTTGTTGTTTGGTGACGCAAGCTTAAATATAAGCCAAATTTTTGTTTGGGATAGAAATATCCGTCACAAATTTCTAACGGGTCCAGTCCAATACTATACTAAAGACAACAAATTTTATATATTTACTAAGTATTGTATGTATTTAACCCATTTTATTTTTTAATTATTATGACCCATCCCAAGAGAGACTCACGACATCGGACAAGATAAAGACAGATAACACGTCCTCGCAAATCTTGTATGAGCAACGAGGCAAGGAAGAGAAATGAGACACGTTTTAAAGACGATTGCCCCCACAATTAAAAAAAAAACAAGGGAACTACACTGCTCAATGTCGTCAACTTATTTACTTACGACAGACTAGTACGTATTTGCCTTGTCTAATCTAAATCCAATGGTAATACTGTGGGTATGGGCCATTAGAGGCACAACATCCCCAAGTTGATTTCCATATACGATTACACATAAAAGCAAAGTCCAATGAAAAAACCCAGAAGGCATTATCCGTGCACGGAACAAAAACTTGGTCCCATCAACAACTGGTTTCTACTTTCTAGAGACGAGTTACTCGTCAAGCGCGACAACTCCAATAAAAAACGGGTTCATATCATGACACCGAAGGTGACTACTATCTCCAACAAGGATTACCAAAAAAAAAAAAGCAGCAGTATCTTTGATCAAATCATCAGAATGAAACAACCTGTGAAATTTTTTAACCAGAAATACTGCAACGAGGCAAGATGATATTGTTAAATGTTAAAATGCAAGCTTTCAGGTAAAATCATAACAATCTTCTTCACGTCCAAAATAGAACTAGGAAAATCTTTTACTATGAAAATTAAAATGTCCAAAACACTCACAAGCCAAAATTTACTGTGTAGAAATCTTAACTATGAGTACACCACTCAATTACGCGACTTCTACAGATCCTGCACCGTCAAACCTGCATACAAACAAACAAACAAACAACAATATATCATCAGGAAACGAGATTCGTACACAAATTTACATTAACATTAACATTACCACCTTGATTACATGATAAGAATTTCAAACCAGGCATAAAGTTAAATACCTGGGGGAAGGGATTGCTTCAACTTATCGGCCTTCTCTAGGTCATGGACACAAAGTGTGTAGAGGTACTTGGAACAGCGAACCTTGAACTTCACCATGTTCTTGCTCTTCTTGATGTTCACGGATCGTGCATCCTTTCTCCTTGCAGTCAGAAGAAAGTCCTTGATCTCATGAATTTGCTTCGGCTGCAAAACAACATTCAAAATTGAGACTGCATAACTATCATTGTTTAGAGATGAAAGCCAACTCATGATTGATGTGCAAAACAAATATGGAGGCAAAGAGCACCGACGCTAACATTACTGAGTTTAAATTATACTGATACAAATTTACGAATACAAGATTGAGAAAAAATGCACGAAAACAGAAACAATCACATAAGAAGTAAAAGACACTCATAGATTGTATACTAGGATAAAATAATAAAAAATCAATCAGCAACACATCATCCAGTCGAAAGACAAAAACCTGCCCAATATCTATGAGGAAATGTAGCTACAAGTGAGAAACTAAAGAGTAATTGCAATAGGCTCACTCTCCAGGTAAAGTCATATGCAGCATTCATATAGCGTCGGCTCATACTCAGCGAACATTTACGAGGGTCAACGCTGGTAATCAGTTTATATCGACGCAAGACAATCAAATACTAACAACTGTATTACTCATTAGGGGATAAGACTAAAAATTTCGAGAAAATGTACCAACATATGAGAAACAAAAGAGTATTTCGCCATAGGCTAACTCTAAAATTAATGTCATATGAAGAGATTAATATCGCATCGGCTCATACTCAGCAAACACTGTAAAGGTTAACACTGGTAATCAGTTTATATCGACGCACAAGAAACAGTCAAAAATTTATCCAAAAGATCCAAAGCTACTAATCAAAGAGAATACTACGAAAGAGTACGAAAAGCAACTTGAACCCCAATACATTTTCTAAGAGATCAACCCACGATTAAGAGTGGTATAAGGTGCAACAAAACATAAGCTAGCTAGACTAAATAAAGCATAGTGTCATGAAAACAAAACCGCATGATGCCATGAAACAAAAACCTTGTAACAGAGGACAAAAGTAACTGCTAGACGAAAACAGATCCCATTGAACATTCATAATCAATAAAGCTTAAAACTAACACAAACTATTACAAATATATCCACATTCAAGAAAAGAAAGATCATGGCAATTTGATCTCCCCAAACAAACTTAATTGAGGAAATTAGTATCGCGTCGGCTCATACTCAACACTCATTGAAGTTCAGTGGTGGTAATCAGTATTATCGACGCTTGGAAATAAATCCACCAACTCAACACAAACAAAGCAAACATACATTACAATGGAAAAGCAAACTGAAGACTCTATCAATACTTCAGTACTAGGTGCAACAAAATACAACATTAATGCAAAACCATCTCAGCCAACGGAAGAAAAACCAGCTCAGTCGAGAAACCGAAAAAATAACAGACATTTCAATGGAGAAGCAAACAGAATACTGAATCATTTCCTCAGTACATGCCATTACATGCTCCAACATTAGAACAGATCACCACGAAACGGCACGAAAGGCGAAACACCCAATAACCAGTGAAATCAGGTGAACATTTCCAATCAACCAATCTAGTAATTTATTTCATGATCAATGGAGCAGGAACTAATAACTGATAACCACCCTTGAGTAATCATGCTAAACTAGACAGTACTAAACATTCTTAAACAAACTATATCAAACTATATAACATTATACGCACATATAATGCTTCATCTAATTCTCCAGAAAATACCCAGATCAATATTTACACACTTATCATAAATTAAACAAAATATACGCTATCTAATCAGATCAAATTCGATTTTTACCTAAAACCCATAATCAGAAACTACAAATTTAACTTCCCCATATGCTTTAACAGTTTCATGATGTATAATCAATCACACAGTAAACAAACGAAAGATTCAGGAAGAAGAAGAAGAAAGAAGTAAGGGGGAAATGTACCATTTTGGAGTGATTGGAGATCGGCTAGTTCAACGCAGTGGTAGTAGCTTCCCGGCGGATGAAAGAGTATTTGAGGGGTTTTGATTGATTTATAAAGGAACCCTAATCGACATAAACCCTAATCTGTAATTGGGTTCTAAAGTTGGGCTCTCAACGTTATTACTTTATGTAGTTTGGGTCATTTTACCAATTTCAAGATCGAGCCTCTTGTATTTTTGGGTTATGGTCTTATATTATGGACGTAGATTTGGCCAAACTAAATCAATATGAACGATGCTCAAAATGATAACCCGAGTTTTATCTGCAATTCGATTTAACTTTTCCCATTTCATCTAATTTCATACTGCATTGTCGATATGTCCTAACGAAAAATTATTTTCATGGCCTCAACCATATTAATATTGTATTTCAACAAACCTACAAAATCATGTTCGCACCGGACGCGGTTGATCCACTTGCAAGATATGATAGTTGTATATAAGGGTGTTAAAACTTCGATCCAGGTCAACAAACAGATCCTCGACCCGTAAAAGTTAGTCTCTTGGATGGAGTCTGGTCCATACACACAAAAAAACTAATAATACAATAGTAAATTTCAAATATAACCGCACTCATTCGATCAAAACCTAGATACCCAACCCTAACGGGTTATAGTGTGATTTGGTTTGACTTCCACTGTTAGGTTTAAGTTGTAATCGTTAGAACCTTATTTATTAGCTATGACAATGTAATGGATTGCACGGTTTTAAATTTGTTTGGTTTCCACATTTTAATTATTTACTCGGAAGGTCTTGTTAAGACTCTTGGGTAAATGGAGGGTTACAGATCCAATAATAATTCGGTTGTGACATTTGTCATCTCGCAAAACAGCATCGACGTAGTTCATCTTTGAATGATAAAACCGCGTCCAGTCCTTTTAAGTTAATATATTGACGTTGGCAAAAAAAAAATTTATTGTGATTTAAGGGGTCCTTACTGTATTCCGACATCTTATTGTAACACTCAACAATTCCACATCGATGACAAAAATTTGACGATATAAGTTTTAGGTTCTTTAAAAATGTCATTAATTTGCGGTAGTGTTTGACGTAGCTCTTCATAGTGATTTCTATGTCAAAAATTACAAATTGACCAAACACACCATTTTTCAACCGTAGTTTCCTAAGAGCTCAATAACCATCATTTTGTCCCTAGAAGAAGAGATGTGGAGGTGCCAAGAAGAAGCTTTTCATAGTTGTACTAACCCGTATGACCTTACCTGCCCACCCCGTTCGACATAATCTATCAAACCTGATTTATAAGTGGATAACCATTTTAATTGGTAGAATTGATAAGTGGATGTACAATGCACAATTGGACTTTTAGTGATCGAAATTGGATAAAAGTTACGTAGTCAAACCCGATTTATGTGATGTAGGGGTAGAAATTAGACGGTAAAGTTGAACTGACTCAGTTGCCCGATTGATGAGTCATGATCTAGGCGTGGAGATACACGTTCAGCTCATTGGTGAGACGCGAACCTTGACTGTTTTATCCTTGGCTCACATGTTAAGATCCACGTCTATTTTATGACAAGTTTTTGTTAGTCCGTATACACATGACTCCCTCCGTTTATCGTATTTGATCAATTAATTACAAACTAGTATAGACCCCGTGCAATGGACGGTATTTAAAATAATTTTATCTTATGAAATATCTCATTTAAAGATTTAAAATAAGAAATTCATTATTTTATATTAACTATTTACCAATAGTGTACTTTAGATACATAATTTTTTTTAATAGCAAAACTAATCAAAATACTTATAGTCTTAAAATGCATTAAATAAAGTGTAATTAATGACAGTGTTGCTTATATAAATCATAAATAATGTTTAATATAATTAGAATAGTAAGGACAATAATTTTAAAATGGTTTTCTTGATATATTTTTTGAAAACTATGTTGATATAATTTTAGAATATTAAGGACAATATTTGTAAAAATTGGTTTCTTGATATATTTTTTGAAAACTATGTTAATATAATTAGAATATTAGACAATATTTTTAAAGTTGGTTGGAACTGTCTTATTAGTCTATACCTGAAAGATACTTGTATCTTGAGATTCTGTGAAAAAGTCAAATCATAAGATAAGTTAATGTGTAGTGAAGGTTCGAAAATATACGTGCTGAATACGTGTTGTATTTAATTTAATACCTTCTCATCAAGTAGGATCATTTCAATCCGACTAAATTCATTTGGATTATTATTTCAAGCCGGTACGGAATACATACTAATGACTCTTACCCTGATTCTCCATGTTTCCTTGGTGTCATTAATGTCACCGACCATATTGAAACGTCGGGATTGAGAGACAACCATTTTTTGGGTATAGTGTAAATAAAATTAGAAGATTAGAAAATTGAAAGATTATTACGTATACTATAGAAGATAAGCTAGAATGATGTTTGTATGTTTGTATGTGTATTATTGTAGTTCTTCTATTAATATAGAAGATTATAAAATTAAAAGGTTATTACGTACGGAACTAAATATGAGTTAGGACACTTTCAATTATATGACATATATATAATCAATCTAATCAATCTAATCAATCAATTAATTGCACAATTTAATCAATCAATCAATTAATTAGTACGATATATAGAATAAGATTGTACTCCGTATATGATATATGGAATAAGATTGTGCATATCATAATAGTATGACATATCATAACAATATAGAGAAATAATTATAATAATTTCTTTTAGTATAGACTCAAATAACAAAAACGTATCTAGACGGAAGCTAATTTTATGACAAAATGTACCCAATTAATGACAATATAAATGTTATGTACCCAATTATAACAATATACTAGATTAAAGCCCGTGCAAGCACGGGTTAGTTGGCTTTGGGTTAATTGGCTTAATTACATTGATGATGTATATTCGTTAAATAAGAAACTTGATCAATCTATATCATTATAATAAATAAGATGATCACATGATATTCTTAATCAAACTTAATTTCAACTAAGTTTATAATCTTAAGAGCTTATTCTAAAACTCAAAAGAATAAATGCGAATAATTTTTTTGATTGATAATATAAGATTCTATCGCCTCATCATAATTTTTCGATACAGGATAATGTACTCAAGGTTTATAGTTTTAAGATATGTTTTAAAGACCCAGAAAAACGCACGATTACTCTTATTTATAATATAGAATCAACCCCTTATTTTAATTTTTTCGATGTGGGATAATTTTAGGTTTCTAGTCCTTTTAAAAAGCTTTTTAAGACTCAAAATTTGTTGGTTGATATTTAAAACCATAATAATACTCACTTATGATATAGAATTTCATCACCTCATCATACTTTTTCGATGTGGTATGTTTTAATTACTTAATTAAGTTTATAATTTTAAGAGCTATTTTGAAGACTTAAAAGAGTTTGTTTTTATATCTATGTTAGATAATAGATGATTACTCTTTACTTATATAATCGAATTTGATCATCTTTTATTATAATTTTTCGATGTGGGATAATTTTAATTAAGTTTATTTAAGTTTAGATATAGTCTAATTAAGAACTTTTATTTATAGACGGATGCATGATTACTCTTATTTATAATACATAAAATTTCATCCCACCATCTTAATTTCGATGCGGGATAATTATACATTAACTATATACTTTAATTTTACCTTTTTTTAAGTTCAAAAGATTGTTGGTTAATACTCCCTCCGTTTCTATGATTTCTTCCACCTTAAAAGTGACACATTTCTAAAGAAAAACAATAAAATAAGTAAGTGGACCACCTAGATAAGAGAGAAGTGTGATAGAAAAAAGGAAAGTGGAAGAAATCAAAGAAATTGTTGAAAAAGGAAATGTGGAAGATATCAAAGAAACAGAGGCAGTATCTAAGAACGAAAAATTACGACTAAAAGTTTTTTTTGTTGACATCTAAGGATGAATGATTAGTCTTGTTTATAATATAGAATTTCATCACCATAGAATTTCATCGTCTTATTATGGTCTTAAGATTTTTTTGAAGACTCAAAAGATTTTGATTGATATAAACAAATAATTAGTCATATTTATAATATAGAACCATAACCATATCGATGTGGGATAATTTATGTAAATTTGTAGTCTTATTTATAATATAGAATCATCACCGTACCTTATTTTAATTGTTTCAATGTGGGATAATTTTAATTTTGTAATCTTATTAAGACTTTTTTAAACTCAAAATATTGTTGGTTGATATTTAAAAATAATGATTACTCTTATTTAGTAGAAATTCATAACCTCATCATTATTTTTCGATGTGGAAGAATTACTTAAGTTGGTTGATGTCTAAGGAAAAAATTATAATTAGTCTTTTGTGTATAGTCTTAAGAACCTTTTTAAGACTCAAAAAATTTTTGTTTGATAAAACTTTATAATTTTTCGGGTGTGGGATAGTTTTACTTAAGTTTCACCTTATTATAATTTTTCGATGTGCGATTATTTTAGTTAAGTTTGTAGTCTTATTAAAAGACTTTTTAAGACTTAGAATTTTTTATTGATATTTAAGAACGAATGATTAGTCGTATTTATACTATAAAGTTTCATCATCTTATGTGAGATTATTTTTATTTAACTTTGTAGTCTTATTAAGAGACTTAAATGTTTTCTTATTGATATTTAAGAACGAATGATTTATCTTATTTATAATATAGAATTCATCAACTTATCATAACTTTTCGATGTGGGATGATTTATTTAAATTTATAGTCTTCCATAAGCTCGTCAATTTTTTTTCGATGTGAGACAATTTACTTAAGCTTATACTTTAAGCTCTTTTTAACTCTTGATTATAATACGAAGTATAGAATTTCATCACATTTTTCAATGTTGGATGATTTTAAGTTTGTAGTCTTGTATATTAAAAGTTTTTTTTAGATTCAAAAGTTTTTTTGTCGGTATATAACCCATAGGGTTGTATTTAAGCATTTAAAATATTTCACTTTTAGTATAAGCATATGGATTATCTTATTATATATTTTGGATGAATGATTACTCTTATTTATATATTAATAAAAATTCACCTTATTATTTACTTAAATTTATTTAAGTTTAGATATAGTCTAGTTAAGAACTTTTATTCATAGACGAATTATTACACTTATTTATAATATAGAATTTAATCACCTCATCGTAATTTGGAGAAATGACTACTTTTATTTATATAATAGAATTTCATCGTCTTATTATACTCTCTTCGTTCACTATTTTTTTCTCCATTAATATTTGTGAGGGGTATTTTAACGAATTTCATCGTCTTACTATAATCTCTTCGTTCACTATTTTTTTCTCCATCATAATGTTTCGATGTGGGATAATTTAAAAGTTTTTCTTGGTCGATATTTAAAATGAATGATTACTCTTATTTATAATATAAAATTTCATCATCTCGATGTAAGATAATTACTTAAGTTTATAGTCTTATAATCTCTTTTTGAGATTCAAAAGACTTTTGGTAGATATCGAAGAACGAATTACTCTTTATTTATAACGTAGAATTTCATTATCATATTGTAATTTGTCGATGTGGGATAATTTTAAAACTGTTATAGGTTATAAATTCATCGCATAATGTGAAACAAATGATATGAAATTTATACTCTAATGAAAACATTTTTTAACACGTATCTAATTATTTCATTTTTATAATTTATTTTACGATAATGTTTTAAAAAAATGAACTCTAAAAGTTTTCACGTCATAATTGTAAAATATCACATTAATATAATAAATTAAGGATAGTGATAGGGCGCCACCAGAATAAAATAATAAAATAAATAAAATCTTGAAAATCTTTATTTTGATTTTGGGTAAATTTCAAAAGGACATACATGTAATTTTACCATTTATTATTTATTATAAATTATTTAATTAATAATATTTTAAATAAAATAATGTTTATTGTATCTTTTAATTGATCTTCACCATTAATTTACGTATTACTGATTCATTATTATTTTTTGGAAAAAAAATTCATCGTTACCACTTCAAACTTGAAAGAAGACGTCTACTTCAAGCTCGTGAATATAAATGACGGTCTTATATTAATCGTACTGCATACATAAAAATTAGAATTACTAATGGTAGGTAACAACTAACCTAAGTAAATTGTTCGGACAAAATAATGAATTACATTTATTCTTAACATACGAAGAGGTGTGTATTTATGTAACGATAAGAGCTAGCTCGTAGAGCTACAAAATCGATTTGGTCAAACCCTGACTAAGCTCGGTCATCGATCTCAAGAGATCGTTAAAATGTAAGCTGGTCCTGAGCTCAATAATAATGCTAGGCTACGGAAGATCGTTTGAACTTGTTTTTTTTTTTTGGGGTTCTTATATATATATATGTAATTTTAATACTCCCTATTTGACATCGGTCGGGCAACCCTGTGTATTTTCGACTTATATGAAGGCCAAATAACCAAATGAGTAAAAAAAAAGTGTCTCAAAGGTGACGGATTGGTAAAAAAAGTATCATCGGCGCCAAATAGGTAAAAAAATATCGTCGATGCCAAATAGGTAAAAAAAGTGGTATCGAAGTGACGAATTGGTAAAAAAAATATAATCATGTTACGAATTAAAAAAAAATTAACCGATGCAAGAAATTGGTAAAAAACGCAGTCGGTGCCAAATTGTTACGGATAAAAAAAAATTAATCGATCAACACTATTTAGAAATTAATGTTCGTAAAATAAATTACCTAGCGTTTTAGTTCGGTTATAATGTTATCTTACAATAAATTACAACCCTATAATGTATATGAAATATTTTTTTTTCCAATATATACTAACTAATCCTACAATTAAGCCCTTTTTTTTTCAAATCTTCAGATTTTTTTGTTATTTTCTTTGATTTTTTCTTTTTTTAAATTATATATTATAAGCTATTTTAAATATGTGAACTACCGTATTTACCCTTTACAACAAACTTTAATTTAAAATCATATTTTAATGGAAATAAATAAAATAAGTATAGTAAATGACTAAAATACCCTCGGTGGCGCACAAATTCGGCGCTACCGGGTGGCGCCATCTCATTTTCCATAAATTAAATATATATTGTAATAATCAAAAGATTCTCTAATTGGTTTTTTTAATTATTTATGATACTTTCCTAATTTGAGGCTTGATTGAACGGACCAATGAGATCGCTCGAAAAAAGCCTAAAATATATATATATATATATATTGATTATTCTATATATCATACTAATCAAATATACTGTTTATCAATCAATTAACAATATATACTAATTAATTATACTAATCAAATATACTGTTAATAATCTAATCAATCAATTAATTGCACAATTAATCAATCAATTAATTAGTATAATATATAGAATAAGATTGTATATGATATATGAAATAAAGATTGTGCATATCATAATAATATGACATAATTATATTAGTAACAAATTCGGTATACCGAATATGATTATGTTAGATATTATGTATACCTAATATATAAATAATTAGACTATGATTACACTGTAATAATATAATAATAATAATAATAATAATAATAATAATAATAATATTTTATGGTAGTATCTTTTAAACATATAGCATTTGATTACAATTAATATGCACGGGTAATTTCGATATAAGCCCAACCAAATTATATAAGCCCAAAAATAGGCCCATATGATAGTAGGCGGTAAATTTTTGTAGAATTGTTATTTGGTTAGTTGAAAGGAGATGTAAAATATTGTACAGGATAGTGCAATATCCTATTAACAAAAATAATGCAGCTATTTGGTTAAAACGGAATACAATATGTTTATACTTTTTTTAAAAATTTGATCATACATTCCATATTAAATATTGTATGTGATATATTTCATTTAAATCATATGATTTTCGTAATCAATGTAATCAATCAGATTTCCTTAATTACATACTTTCTGTGGTGTATAGCTTTATGTGTGATATAGTGATATTTAAATCAGTAAGATGTTAAAAGTATAGTTGGAGAGGAGAAGGGTCACCGGTCAAAGGTTCGATTCGGTACTAGTTCATTTGGATATTACATTTTTTAAGGGTTACTGGGGCAGTGTTCTTATCCATGACTAGGAGTTAAGAGTTTGCATCTTTTCTTCAGAAATCAGAATCCATCCACAAATGAATGGAGTTGTGCACATTTTCTGCTCAACTTCACTGTTATCAGCCTCCATTAAAATGCCCTTATGTCCTTTTCCTCTTCAAAAACCCAATTACTTTCCTTGTTCATCCTCTCTGTCTCTTCCCCCCCATTTCCCTCTTCTTTCTGGTAAAGTTTCAATCTTTCCTCTTATTTTCTTACATACTCCTCTATATCATACTCCCTTGATTTTATGTATGTACACTACAGTACGACTAATATTTAGCATCCATTGTGAAATTTTGAAGTAGTTGTAACTCAGATGTTATCATCTCAATGTATGTTTGTCTTGGTTGTGGATTTGGTTTGATTGCATTACAATGGAGTTAGGGGATGCACCGCCACGTATTGTCTAGGGTGCCTCCGTCTTAACCACTAGACTAACACATTTACTACGGTTCTCACATGCTCGTAGTATTGTTGTCACACAATGGAAGCTTGGCATGTTAAATGGTAGTAATGGACACTTGGACTACTACCTATGATTCTTAGAATTTTGCCCGTTTGATTAAAATAATCATCACTAATCTTCGGAGGCTTGGACCTCCAGAACACAACAAATTTTTCTACTCTTGCTCATCAAATTATACCCATGTCAGGTCTAGTCGATGATGTTTGTGATTTCATATGATTCTATGTTCAATTTCCTTTAGTCATCTACCCTTTCTTTTGGTGGAAGGAAGGGGAATGGTAAACAATTTCTTCGGTTTGGATCACCAGTGGGGTTGTTGGGAAAATGGATGAGGATGTAGAAATGGTATCCGCTTTCCTTTCGATTAGCCCAAAGTTCATTTCGTTGAGATTGTTATTTTGGTTGGAGCGATAAGTTTTTTAAAATTTCGTCTTTCTCCCATCTTAGCTGTAATTTTTTCGTTGTTCTCATGATCTTGTTGTGTATGTGGACTTGGATTCAGCTCAGTTTGCAGCCTCGGATGGCCAGTCGAGTGTAGAGGTGACGAATGAGACTAGCGAGTGGGCAATGCAAGGTACTCATCTCGTATTCAATAAATCTGTTTTATTTTATTTTTTAGTTTAAAAAGGTGCGCCTTAGCTTAGGTCGCTGAAGCCAAGACTTGGTGAGACACTAGCCAAAACGCCCCAGTGAGACCCGCTACTATGCAATATCCATATTTTGTTTTTATAGTTCTTTCATTACGTCTTTGTTACCTCATTATGCCTTGCTGTTACCCCTTTCTTCAGCAGCCCTTTTCAATACCCAAAACGAAGTATTTTTATACAACTGTATTATCAACATACAAATTTGTCATTTAGGGTGTCTCCTGTCTATATGGCCCGCGACTTTGCTTCTCTTGCATTGCCGCAGGTTCTCGGAACCAGACGTTTCATCAAACTAAGATCTGATTCTTTCTTTAGTGTTACCGTGACGATGAGGTATATAGCTGTAAATTAGCATCTCGTGAGTTGTGACCTGATGGCTCTTACTGCAAATCTGCAATAAGGTTCTGCATTGCATTACACATGACTTCCCTACCTGTTACGGAGTAGGGAGTATTACATTATGACATTGTTATGGAACCAACCCCCTATGAAATTTGAATGTGTTTTGTTGGCGGTGTACGTGGATATCAGGGCTTGCATATGCCTGTTAAATACTCGTAGCATGATAAGAATTCGATGTAATGTTGCACTTTCACTTAATAAAACTTACTGTAAGAACTATGAATTTCTGTTTTCCTTTTTCTTTGAACACTCATAGTACCCAAGGTTTATAAGTGAAATATCTATGCTTCAATGTTTCGCCTATTTTCGTATTTCAATTAATGTAAGAATTTGTGTTTCTTAAAGATCATACATTACGGCATTGCTTCAACAGTAATAATAGGGGTTCTGCTAGTTTACTATTCCACTAATTCTTTCTCGTTTTTTTGGTTCTAGTTCAATCGTATCCCTTAATTGAGCTTATCTTTGTATTAGTTCCTATTTTTACTCGTACAATTCCATGCAGATTTTTATACTCTGAGAAAAGAACTAGAAAATACAAGCAAGCGTGTAGAAGAGATTGTAGCATCGGCTGGACTGCAGGATTTGGAGGAAGAGCGTGCTACTTTGGAATCCAAAGCAGCTGATAGCACTTTGTGGGATGACCATGCTCAAGCCCAAGAAACCCTTTCTTCTTTGACGGATGTCAAAGATAAACTTAAACTTCTCAAAGATTTCCAAAATCAGGTTTAACTTCTGGCCACAACTTAATCAATGTTTTTGTGGATTGTTTCTTTACTCAAAGTGGTTATACAGTGTATTCGTCTGAATGTCTAAAAACAGAAAGGGTGGAGCGAATACAAGTAAATAAAGAGACCGCATAAGTTCTCCTATCTGATGCGTCAACGTAATTTATCTGTCATAGGTGGAAGAGGCGGAAACTATAGTTAATCTGACTGAGGAGATGGATTCAATAGATACTGCATTTCTTGAAGAGGCAGTCAGCATTGTTAAGGCATTGAACAAAGCACTGGATCAGTTTGAGTTAACTCAACTACTTTCTGGTCCATATGACAAAGAGGGTGCAGTCATTTCTATCACAGCTGGCGCAGGAGGCACCGATGCTCAGGTATGCTGGTTTATTCGGGAATTTTATTGTTTTTCTTCTTAATTCCTTGTTAAAGACATATCTCCATTGTGTTCTACGGAGTATGTAATTCCTTTTTGATTTTCACGAGATTTGACACTTGTTTAACCATAGATATTTTGAGAGAAATTACGATGCTTGTATTATTATATCTGTCACGAAAAATGCTTTCATAGAAATACATATTTGAAAGCATGCACTCACATACTCCATATTTTGGGAGATGCTCAAGAAAAAGTGAGCACCTTGATAAGTGAAACCAACATAAAAGCCATGTTATTGTCGTCATATTACTCCCTCTGCTAATAACGTTCCTTTTATGCTGTTTTTTTGGCGAGTAGTTCTTTTGGTCTTTTGGAACCCGTAAGACCGTATAGAGTCTCGAGAAAATCAAGCTAATAAAGATCAAAACTTTATCTACTAGCTAGCCTTTTGTAAATTCTTTGATATATTTCAGTGCAGGATTGGGCTGACATGCTTCTCAGGATGTATATGAGATGGGCGGAAAAGCAGAAATATAAGATTAGAGTGACTGACAAGTCCCCTGGAGAAGAAGCCGGTATTAAATCAGCAACCCTTGAGGTCGAGGGCCGTTATGCTTATGGTTATCTATCTGGCGAAAAGGGGACTCACAGGATAGTACGTCAGTCACCTTTTAATTCAAAAGGTCTTCGCCAGGTTGGGTCATTGTTCCATCCTCTAATATTTTAGTTACGTTCCTTTTTGTTCTTCGGTTCACTCCAGTCGAAAAGAACAGCGCCTAAGTAAACATTTTTTTAGTAGCCTGATTTGTCAAAGTGTTATCCCTCTTTCGTTATCATTTTATTACCTCGCATCGCCTCGTTCAAACTATGCTATTTTTTCTTTAGTTGAAAACTACTCCCAATTCTTTGATATACATCATTTTATCCATGTTTGTAATTGTTTAAGTAGCGATCAACATTATTTGCAGACGAGTTTCTCCGGGGTTGAAGTCATGCCTCTTCTTCCAGAAGAGTCATTAAATGTTGATATACCCGAGGAAGACTTGGACATAAGCTTTACACGGGCAGGCGGAAAAGGAGGTCAGAATGTAAACAAAGTTGAGACAGCCGTCAGAATAACTCACATTCCCACTGGTGTAGCAGTTCGATGCTCAGGTACGACTTAAAATTGTTCCTCCGTACTTCACATCAATTTTATTTTATTTCATTTCTGTTTTCGTGGTGTAGGTAGTATTGGCAGAGCTTGCTTTAAGCTTGTACTTCCACATCCCATTTTGTTGTCCCCACTTCACTAATAACGGCTTACGGGTCATTGTCTTATCTGGCAGTAAAGTTTTTTTTTTTTCCAGTCGTCCATTTGGGTCATTATGTGAGGTCTAAAATATACATTCTCCTATTTACTGTCACATATCGGGATCATTATCTGATGTGCGATTTGCTTTTCATCACCAGAGGAAAGATCCCAGATACAAAACAAGGTGAAGGCACTGAATCGGCTGAAAGCCAAACTGTTGGTTATTGCGGAAGAGCAAAGAGCAACGGAGATCAAGCAGATCAGAGGAGATTCGGTAAAGGCGGAATGGGGACAGCAGATTAGAAATTACGTGTTTCACCCTTACAAGCTTGTGAAAGATGTTCGTTCGGGATATGAAACTTCAGACATCACATCTGTAATGGATGGTGATTTAGATATCTTCATTAAATCTTACTTGAAACATAAATACAGCCAGTTGGGTGTTACTACTGGTTAGACTGAATTTGTTGTACATATGAGTGTTTGCAGAGGAGCATTTGTAGTTTTTTATTGCCCTTGCATTATACTCCTATGACCTATATTTGTTAAATTTCTGTAACTTTCACTAGCTTCCTTCTCCTTCATTATCATCTCCATTTTAATCACCTCTTCATCTCCTTTTTTTTTTCCTTCACTCCATTTCTCATGACAACCGGTACTTCTTCAAATTCACTCCGTCAATGAGAATTTCTCCAGACTCTGGGTCATAGAATCGTTCTATTAGACTTATTACTATCGATTTCCCACTTCCACTCTGCCCAACAAGAGCCGCAGTCATCCCACTAGGAATTTGCACGTTACTTCATCAACTATCTGAGTCAACGTCAGTTTTTTTTGTCAAACTCCGGCGAAAATGTCGTGTTTAACAAAAAAAAATTATTGAAGGTTGTGTTTCACAAGAATTTTTATTAAAGGTTGTATTTGACAAAAAAAACTCGTATTGTTACCGACAATTTTGGATTAAAATCAGGGGAAGTAAAACATCTGCCATGCCTCAGCATTCAAAAAACAAGAGCATTGTTTATTGCTTCATTCGCTTCTAACAATAGGGTAAATGGCTAAATGCAAATGCAAATGCAAATGCATCGCTACTCCTACTCCTCCGCAAATAGAAGGATAAAGTAACACTGCACCGCTCTCCTCGCCCTCGCCATGTCCAATGAAGACTGATTTCCCCTATTTTCAGACTGTATGAATAAACCGTTTTGGTTGTAATCTGCAGGGCAAGTAGACGATTACATTCACAAGCGGCTTGTTATACAGAAGAGGCCATCCAAAAGGTTCAGTTACGTATACTAATGTCACCATTTACAAGAATAGGCCGATAACATAACTACAGTCTACAGTCTACAGTCCTAAAGACCAACTACAACTCTACAAAGGAGGGTTAAGATGCATTAGGGATACTTTGTCATGTTCCTCCACTTATCCTTTAAATCAACTTCGGTTCGACCCTGAAATATTTCTCTATATTTGGTATCAAGCAGTATAGTTTTCCAGCATCCTCTGCCATGATCTAGTACACCTTTCCTTAAAGTTTCCTCCTCCAATGGTGTCCATCTCTTCCGCTCTCTCCTGCCTTGCCTGTACCCTGGTACATTCAATGGGGACACCCTATGTACCTTCGGAGTTGGTGGTAATCTACGCCCGGGAGGTGATTCCGGAGAGTTCTCTATCTCATCATCATGCCACTCATAAGTATGACTCGTGTCACTCGCTTCCATCAAACTTCGCTTACGTCCACGAACCTCAGTACCCTGCACTCCACCATTTTCCGCATCTTTCTCATTTCTCACTTTGGATGCACCCATTTCGGTTCCTACATGTTCAGACGGTCCCACCTCACTTTCAGTATTTAAAACCGTTCTCTCTCGCATTTCTCCATTCTGCAGTCCATTTGTCTGTTTGTTTGTTGACAAAGAAGATATTAATGTCTGCGCTGCTCGAAGAGCTTCGGGAAGAGGGTCATTAACAACAGCATGAAGCTCTTTCGAACTGTTTCTAAGTTCCCTCTGGATTCTGATTGTTTCATTGCTGTTAAACACTTCGGGCCCCACCTTTTTGGCTTCGACAACATAAACGACACTATTGGGCACTGCAGCCGACAAATTTAGGTCAATTCCAACATGGTCAGAATGGTGATCCTGACCCACAGCAGAAGGTTTTGTCGGACTAGAGCTTATTGCTTCCTTCGCTTTGTCCACTTCAGGAGTCTCGTGCTGTGGTGTTGCAGATTCAGGAATGCTGTCACAGGCCTCGTTCATCACCGCCTCTGGAATATCTGAAATTTTTGCACCACTCGGACGCCGTTTCTTTGTGGCAACATGTTTTCGCCTGATTTGAGTCTCACTCTTCCGAGTTCCTATAGAAAACACGATAAAATTAAAAACAATAGCATGATCTAAGAAAACCTGAAACAAACAGACCAACGACCACAAATTCACATCCTGCATACTTCATTCACACAAATATCAAACAAACGACTAAATTTGAAGTTAATGATCACAATGTACTGAATAACACATACTCCGTACTCTGTACAAAACACAAAGAAATCCGAAACCCAATTAACAACAAATAATCCGAATTTCATAATCTCCCACCATGCCATCACCGGTCACACCATGCATACTTCATTCATATAAAAACCATACAAAATACCAACTTCGATATTAGTGATCACAATGAGTACTACATTGGAAAACACATACTCCCTACTTAATATAAAGAACTCCGAAACCCTACTACAACAACACATAAACCTAGATTAATCATCCTTCACTATGCCGTAACTAAAATGCTATCGATCACTACCCTGAACATTAGCTAAGGATATATACTACCTTCAAAAGCAACCATTTCGGTAATAGGATTACTGGAAGGCATAGCATCATCACCCCCACCAACGTCGCCGCCACCACCACCACTGCTGCCAGCAGCAGCAGCAGCAGCAGCAGCGCCGCTAGAGCGAAGTTCTTCGACTTCCTTCCCCGCCTTGGCAGCCACCAATTCAAGAAAAGACGGTCCCAAACACTCCCAAGCTTCTCTCAGATACGCTTTCACAGCTCTCAACGCCTCGTTTCGAGTATTCCTCATCCAAATCTTCTCACACACACCAGAATCCTTCCACGCCAATTCAATATCCTCCAACCATATTTTGGACGTCTCCGAGACCAATCCCTCCGATTTACAAACCCGATTTCTCCACAGAATTTCCACCGTTTCCAAATATTTCTGGTTTTCCTCGGTTGTTTCTCCTAGAAACCTCACCGTACAATCCACCGCAACCAAACAATACGCCCCCTTCATCAAATCCGACGCCGTTTGACCGTGTTCGCTGTCCAAAGCCTCGACAATTTCAATCAATTCAAGCAGAGTATCCGAAACGCATCCGTTTGAGATCTCGGTTTCGATTCTTCGCAGCAGCATCGTCTTCTTGAAGCGATAGTCTTGGCGAGCGATAGGGAGAGATGAAATTAAAGCATTGATGAGATTGTCGTCGACTTTCTGGCGAAGGAGGAATTCGATTATCCAATTTGCGATTGTTTCGTCCATTTAATTTTAGCCGAGGGGATAATTTCAGGGTTCGAAAGAAGCGGGAAATGGGAATTGAGGGAGGGTCAGTTAGGGTTTCTAGGGTTTCTAGGTTAATTAGGGTTTCTAGGGTTTGAAATTCACATTAGGGTTTGGCTTTTGGGGATTTATTTGAAGGTGAAGAGGAATTAATGGGTGGATTTCGACATAAGTAACGTATACGAGTATTTGTTTTTGTTAACTTTACTAGTATTAGTATAGCCCCGTGCATATGCACGGTACAACGCAAATTTATTTTATAGATATTACAAAATTTACCTATTAATTTTTAGGTTACACAACTTTGTAATTTAGATTGGAGAGAATAATTAAAAATTGTTAAGCAATCAGGATAATAAATTAGGAAATCAATACATGTATATTTTCCTTCCTCATTTGGTATTGAATTTCAATTCTCTTTCAATTCATCTTTATTTATTGTTCTAATATTGTTATTTCCTTCAATTGATTGTTAATTCATCTTGATATGTTTAGATTTGATTTCTTTCTTTCTTGTCTGATTAGTTTTATTATGCGTAGCTAATTTTTCATCTAGGGTTTAAGGGGATCGATGCATATTATTAGGGTTATAGTCAATTGACCTGTTTCTAATCGTATGAACTATCGCCTGATTATCGTTTTAACTCTGATTAATTGTTTGATGCATAATTCAATTAATTAGTATTGCAAATTAGGGCTTTTCACCGACCGGGTTAAGAACTAATTAGGCCACGATAGTTTGGGTAGACTAACTTAATGCTAGCGACCGCAGGTTAAGTTTAGATCTAAAGGTTATAGTGTACCGACCGGACCTGCACCTTAGGCAATTCGATTATTGACCTGTTAGTTGACTCCCTGACCCGAGTAATATTCATTGTGAACCTGAGACCCTAGACTTCTTCTTTATTGATTTACCAAACCAACCAAAACTGTGACCTATAATCTAGAATCTAATTCTTAGGATAAATAATTGAATTCTCATCTCCTTGTGGTTCGACCCCTGACTTCGCTATCTACCTTAGTTAGTGACCTTAGGGTATCTTTGATTAGGGATACGACTAACCCCTGTCAATATCACGTCATCAAATCATGACGGGTCATATCATTTTCGAATTATTTGCAAGTCAACTTTTTTTAGGGATCGGTTGGTATGCAAATGTAAATATACGGGCGAGTCGAATTATCTTAAGTTTTCGGTTCCCCCAAAGGTTATTGCACGAGGACTTACTTGGGTCAAGCTCGAATTTTCAATTCAGATAATGGATAGAGTACAAGGGGTTATTCGAGTCAAGTCGGACTTGTGTCGAACATCTAATTAATACAAGCGTGTAAGAGTCAATTAATTTCGAAATCTTTAGGAAAGTCGTATACATGAAAACCAAAAAAATAAAATAAGGTACGGATTAATTTACAAATATCCCAAAGAAAGGCGTAATGAAGCGAAACTGATTTAGAATTATGGAAATTTTTGACTTCTTAGAAATCTAGGAAATAGTAGTATACTACTCCCTCCCAACCACTAAGATTTTCCCACTTTTCTTAAAAAGAAACTCCACTAAGATCTTCCCACTTCAAAACTTTCCTTATTCATCCATTATACTCTTCTTCTATTGGTTACTTTTTGTGATTTGACATCTTGAACCCCATCCAACAATTTACCACCTTATATCTTCACTTTTACTATAGTTAAAGAAATACTAGGAGTATTTAAGAAATACTGTATACTTTAAATATTACTCGTAGTAGGAGTTTCCTAATTCGAGTAGAAGTGGAAATTTATAATACTATAAAAGGAAATACGAAACCATTGTGGACATATTACCAAATATCAGCACAGTTCAAACTCTTTTCTGTTTGTTTGTTTGTTTGTTTATCCCACGTTTAGTAGAAGCATGAAGATAGTCGAAAAAAACCTAGTTCCCGGGGGCGAGGGAACCGTGAAGATGATTCCAGAGGGAAGCGACGACTTGTGGGCCGCTTACAATCTGATCGCCAAGAACGATTTTGTCCTAGCTGTCGCCATTAGGAAAGTTTTAAGCGAATCAGGGTCTGGAGCTCGAGAGGCTGAACGTGTTAAGGTCACGTTGGACATCAAAGTCACTGATCTAGATTACGATAAAGAAGGATCCCTCTTACGCGTCCGAGGCAAAAACGTTCTGCAGAACGGACACGTGAAGACCGGAGCTTTCCACACTCTCGACATTGAGATGAACCGACCCTTTACCCTAAGGAAACATATATGGGACGATATGACTTTAGACATGCTCAATCAAGCTGCACGTCCTGCTGCAACTGTCAGTGCTGATCTAGCTGTTGTAATGATGCAGGAAGGACTGGCACACATATTACTGGTTGGTAAAACTGTGACCACGACTCGTTCAAGGATCGAAGTATCAATTCCTCGAAAACATGGAGCTGCTGTTGCTGCATATGAATCTGCACTCAAAAAGTTTTTCGACAATGTTCTGCAGGCGTTTCTGAAACATGTCGACTTCAATGTTGTTCGCGGTGCTGTCATAGCGAG
The DNA here is from genome assembly GCA_958450325.1 of Agrostemma githago. Classification (NCBI taxonomy): domain Eukaryota; kingdom Viridiplantae; phylum Streptophyta; class Magnoliopsida; order Caryophyllales; family Caryophyllaceae; genus Agrostemma; species Agrostemma githago. Next base: position 58,113,397 of record OY288258.1, on the reverse strand, counting down.
CCCTGGATTTACCAAGGACCAGTTTCATCGTCATCTTCTGCTCGAAGCTGAGAGTAAGAAGCTAAGAGCTGTAATGGAGAACAAGTCGAGGATAATTCTTGTGCATACTAGTTCTGGGTATAAGCATAGCTTAAGCGAGGTTCTCGAAGCAAAGAACGTGATGAGTATGATCAAACATACACAAGTAGCTACAGAGGTTCGTGCTCTCGACGAGTTCTTCCGCATGCTCTCAAAAGATCCACAACGAGCATGCTACGGTTCGAAGCATGTAGAAGTTGCCCATGAGAGTATGGCGATACAGACACTGCTGATCACTGATGAGTTGTTCAGGAGCGCTAATGTTGCGACTAGGAAAAAATACGTGGAGTTTGTCAGCTCGGTTAAGGAATCTGGTGGAAATGCTCAGGTATTTTCTTCTATGCATGTCTCAGGGGAACAGTTGGCTCAGCTGACAGGCATTGCAGCCGTTCTTCGCTTTCCTCTTCCTGAACTTGACGATATTGAAATGTGATTATGTATCGAAAATTATAAAACAGGATGAATGTTCTGCAATAGTATATTTTATTTTATTTTATTTTATTCACACAATTCTATCTTCTTAACCATTAGGTTTAATGCATTATCTAAACAGCTACAGTATTATTCTAAAATTTCAAATTATTCTGGCCGAAGATTGTCCTCGAAAAAGGTTTATGCATTCTTGGGCTTGGCAAACAATAAACCTAACGAATAAGTATTTCCCTTTCGCGCTGCTGCTTCGACTCGTCTTTGACCGATCTACAAACAAAATCAAACTCAGTCAACATAGACACGATTAACCATCACAAAAGACAAGAGAACTTGAGATTAAGTTAGCTAATGATAAGGATTAGTTTGACAAAAATCGTTTAACTTGGTTGCAGCAAGTAAAAGAAGGAAAACTGAAGAAATAGTTCCTGTAGTACCTTGTCCATGAGCCAATAGCCGACACTCGGCATGTACTGCACCAAATACATCACTGCTAGCACAGGCTGCCATTGTTGACAAAAAATTGGCATTCAACCGAAAGAACACAGATTCTTATTTTAAAACGAAATATATCCGTTTACCACTAAAACGGGTCAAATAGCTACCAAGTGATAATAGAAGCTGCCTTGGGATTTCGAGGAGGATTACGGGGTACAATAACATCATAAGGGAAACATCTAACGTGCAATAACACCACGGATATAAGAATCGACGGATTGGAGAGAGTATGGTTTTCAGAAGAAAAGAAAATTACTTGATATGATATCCAAACCTCCTTCAGATTGTGACTAGCGGCTATTATTGTCAGCTCAGCACACCTTTCTGAAGACACGCGCTTCTGCAATCATTTAGAAACACGAGAATCTTGACATTTGACAAGATGTCCTCTGGAAGTGATCAATAACATTAAAAGGATATAGACCTTTACAAAAGCAGTAATGACGTCACGTTCCATTTAGCTCCTTCATGCCTACTCTAACAAGTAATTTCGGTTTTTTACTAGCGGGTTTGACTATAACTTCCGTTGAACAAAAATACAACTTATTTGAAATTAAATGAATGAACAACTCACAAAATCTTTCTGTCGGATTCTTTTAATAAACAGCTGAGCTCCGTTGACCACCAAAGTCAAGCGAAGACCCAACAAATCGTGTAGGGAGAGTACAAGCAAGCGGGAAAATAAAATAGCAAAAGTCACAAATATAATGGCTTAACATCAAAAACATCAAAGCCAGGAAATTCAAAAGGCGGTAACTAACACAGAAGTTACAGTGGTACTGACCTCAGTAGGCTTTGCCTTCTCCGAAACTCCTGCTTCAGAACTTTTTGACGTCTCTATTGGACCAGGACAAACAACAGTCACATTTATTCCTTTCTGAAAGAGCTGTAATACAGATCACAATTTCAAAACCTTCGGCAAATTGGAGAATACAAACGTAAGAAAATACTAACAAGATAAAGCAAATTTGTTTCAGTCTGTTCCTCAAAATTATATTCCCTTTTTAATTATTGACTTGAGGATGTACCTCGGAGCGCAGGCTGTGGAAGTACCCATTTAAAGCAAACTTGGAAGCAGAATATACAGCTTGGCCAGGTGCAGGCGTCTTCCCCGCAGCACTACTCATCTATATATATCAACAAAATCCGATCACAAAACTGTCTTGAAACGTAAAAAACTTTTATAAGGCAGTGTCACATGTAGATCAATCCCTTAAGAATTTGGTTTCGTGTCACATGTGAGACTGTCTCATATAAGTCTCGCTCTTTCTGAAATGATATGTTTTATGCACTAAGAAAGTGTAGATATATATATACCACCACAAAATGACCTCTGCTCCTCTTCAGCATATACGGTGCAAGCAGCTTAGTAAGAGATATGGTCCCGAATACATTTATATTCAGTGTAGCCTACAAGTAAAACTGTAAGTTTTAGCTTTCGGATTCTTAGAATGACTTATTAAAAGGAAATTGTTTTTGTCATGTTCAAAAAATAATGCGATTATGAATCATATCAAATACGGAGTACAAAGTAGCAGACAGTCGGACACCTGTAAACTTTCTTCAGGAACTTCCAGAACTGCACATTTCTGTAAAGATAGAAACTTATTAGTGGCAATAGCAAAATTCCTTGCACGACAATTGTGAGATCATGATAGGAATATGTTCATAAATCAGTCGCAGCCATAAGCGTACTGATTTTAATGACAACGACAATTTTGACATATTCTTGTAAGAGTTTGACAAGACAAATGACAGCATCTAAAAGAAGAATATACATACAGGACGTTCATATGCCGCATTGTGAATCATATAGTCAACACCAGAACCATCGAAGAAGCTTTCTGCTATTTCAACAACATCCCTAAGAGATTCTTCTCCTGATGCCAAGTCTAAAGGTAATATCCTTACCTCTTCGGGAGCATATTTACCTAATATAAGATTATGAGAACTGATACGTCACACAAAAATAGATATAAGCTCATTGATTACATATTATCAATGTTAACATTCGCCGATGAGAAGACAGTACCAGAAAGTTGACTCTTAACTCGCTCCAATTCAGGTTTATTTCGAGCAGATAAGATAAGCTTGGCGCCTAAACTTGCAAATTGCTTAGCAAGAACCTCCCCTTCATATTCATCAAAAAAGAAAGATAGTCAGACTCTACATGTTCCTAGCTCTCTTAATCAACACGATAAATCTTAATCCTGATCCTTTTTCATGGTCAATCCATATCTAAAGGATCAACTATAAATAGCCTACGTTTGACATTCGACTGCCCTCAATAGGGGAGCTTTTATTTTGTTTACCAATTGCTTATCCATCTAAACATTGCTTCAAAAGTTCAGTTTTCCACCATTATAGTATCAATGGGGCAAAAATAGTAACGATCTTTCGGCTTTGAACGACAATGGAATACCAAAAGGGCTGGTTAGGGTTGAAAGAAAACAACACCTTCCATGATCTCAATAGTTCACTAAGCTGAAAACCTTTCTAGAGGCCATAAAGCTGTGTTACTCAAACTGTCGAGGTGTCGGAGCGCCTATTTTGGGCAAACTTTTCATTCCTTTTGTTCTAAATTGAAGTATGGAAGTGTCGTGTTCATGTAACATAATTGTAAAGGCGTAAAGTAATAATTAATCACGACTAATCATGATTAATGAAACCCAAATCATTAATTTGATCATTAATCTATAATCTATAATCTATATACAGTACTTGTATTGTATTGAAACCCAAATCATTAATCATGACTAAGATTAAGAAGATTAATGAATAAAAAAAGAGTTATAATAATCATGTGATACCAATTCCGCGGCTAGCTCCAGTGATCCAAACAACCTGCAAAAATACACATGAAATCAATCAATGGAATCCCAATTCCCAAATGAAATGCGAAATTGGGTATAACCATTAACCAACCTTGCCCTCGAATTGCTGTCGTTTGACGTGCTTCTTTGAGAGTAGAGTGAAATCAGCTGAAAACAAAATAATAATAATGGGAGGGGGGTATCGGTATCAAACCAAAAATGCAGAAAGTGAAGAAAGAGGATGATTCATGAAAATACCATCAGCAGTCCAGAATTTGAAGAGGGTGATGAAGATGAAGACGAAGACGAAGGAGATGATGAAGAGGACAAGAAAGATGGACGCCATTTTTGTGATACTACTCTACTCTATTCTCATCTTGTTTTTTAGGATGAGTTTGTTAATAACCAATAACTTATCCTAAGATCGTCTTTCAACGTGGTTTACAATTACACTAATATACTCTACTTCCTATCTTCTTTCGATATTCTATTTTCGTCCGTCCTTCTGTCTTCTTCCCATTGTAAATATTTTTTATTTATAGAAGGAAGAAATATATTTAATTTATACTTTGTAAATCTTACCCAATGACATTATTCTTTTAATGTTGGACAAATCACTTAACTATAATCTATAAATAAAATCATAATTTTTCAATGTTAATGTTGGACAAATCCTAATTGTTAGTTTTATCTCGGTTTTCGTGGTTAACTCGTTGATAACGATGTTATATACTTTGAATGTCGATACTTCTTGTAGATTTTGATGCAGTTGAAGCTAATTGGAGAAATTACACCTAAGCACGGAATCGAAGGAAGAAATGCGGAATACTCGAAGAAGCAAGGAAGAAAGAGAGAAAAGGACGCCAAACGAGATGAAAGAATGACCGCCTACATAAGGGTCAACTTCAAACGTGTTCATATCTTGAGTTCTACCGCTCCAATGAAGGTGATTCAGGTGGCGTTGGAAAGCTCTTTTTCTTAGCTTTCCAACAATATATTAACTGCCGTCCATTTTGAAGAAATATCAGCTATTTGAAGTCGAGAGCTACTCGATCGAGTCCATTCTTGACTCAATGAAGTGGACATATCATCCTTGTCCGGTTCCGGTTGACAAGTCCTAACCAATCCGACCATGACCCGGCCCATGACCAAGACCAAGTCTAACGCATTGAGTCCGTATAAGTTAGAAAACCGGGAACCGAGAAGTGGAGCATAAAAACATCATTTCTAGTTTCTACATTCGTCACTCTCAAGCTCTCTCAATCGACAATCAGCACTAACAATGGCGGCTGCGGCGATAAGGAATGCGATCCTCAACCACGTCCGATCGCCATTACTCACGCGCTCTAATTCCTCAATTTCAATCTCCTCCGCCGTCAACAACCTCATCTTCCGTCGACACCTGTCCACATCCGAGCAAGTTCGAGGTTCTTTCCTCGACAAATCCGAGGTTACAGATCGTGTTCTTTCCGTTGTCAAAAACTTCCAGAATGTCGAATCTTCTAAGGTCCTCCCTTCTCTCTTTCTTCTTTTAATCTTCCATCATCTTCTTGCATTTCAGATATCTAGGGTTTATCCGCTGGATGAACAATCGGTGTTTTTGTATACTAGTATTACATATCAATGAATACACCAGAACTGATAAGAAACAGTCACTCAATACCGGTAACGAGAGACCTTTCACGCAATGGATGCAGTGTAATTAGTGTTAGTGTGAGACGGTCTCTCAGGTCTCCTGATTATATGTTTGTTTGAAATTGGGGGATGGATTAAGTTCTGTAGTTTAGTGGCATTGTTGAAAATGGTGTTTGATAATAATCGATGGCGATACTAGGATTTGTAGTTAGAACATAAGCGAATAAGGTGTCTTAGAGCATTACATATGACTGTTTTTAGGTATATGTTTGTTTGAAATTGGTGGATGTACTAAGTTATGTAGCTTAGCAACATTGTTGAATTAGTGAGATTGGTATAGATAATAATTGATTGTGAAGGAGCCGGGATTTGTAGTTAGGGGGGCAAATGAGTAATGACATAGTGACTTTAGTTAAACTCGGAAAAATGTTGTGAAATTGATGACTAAAAATTTCAATAATAGCTAGCGCATATTGATGCGGATGGCCGCATGTGAAATGATGGGAGACGATGCTAGTTGCTCACTGTGGGGAATATGTTAGGTTGAGTATGATACTATGATGTGCTACTAGTTCTCGATTTAGTTTTATCTTTGGGGAAAATGGAAATAACCTCGGGTATTTTGGAATCTGGATTAGTGAAAGCTTTGTTTCTTTAGTGCAAACAAACCCAACTCATTTTATCAGTGTTAGTTGACCTATGATGGCTGATCGTCCCACTTCATGGGTGTGTTTGGATAGCATTCGAAGATGGGAAGGGGATAGAACGAAGGGCAAGTAAGTGAAGCCAATGGGGAGGAGAAGGAAAATGGAGCATTCTTTCTAATTGTTCCTACGTTGGAGAGATTTTGATTTGATTTGTCTTAAAAGGGTAAACGGGATTTGTATTACCCTCCTACGTATTTGCTAACCATTTTCTCGTTCTTTTTCTCCCTTCCTTTACTTCCCGTTCCCTCCATCCAAACAGGCCTTATATCTTTGAAGGGGAAAGAAGGAATCGTTTTCCACACCTCTTTCAAGCGCAAGCCATTGAGTTGGTTATCGCTCTCCTAGTCTCCCCTTCCATCCAAGTTCATGTCACAGTAAAGTAGTATGTCTAGAAATGGGTGTACACTAACCATAAGTTGACCGTCTCACATTCTTATTAGAGTGAGATTGTCTTGGACAAGAATTCGGCTTTCTTGAAGATCATTCGGATAGGGTTTCTTTCTCCGCTCTCCACTCCCTTTACAGTTTCTCTAAACTCATGGACGTACGATACTTTCGTTATTGATTTTTCCTACTGTATTTGTTTGTCGACAGGTTACACCCGATGCACATTTCCAGAAAGATCTTGGGCTTGATAGTTTGGATACAGTAGAAATAGTGATGGCACTAGAAGAAGAATTCAAGCTTGAGATACCAGACACTGAAGCAGACAAAATCAGCTCCGTCACCATGGCTGTGGATTTCATCGCATCTCACCCTCAGGCTAAATAACTGAATGTCGGTCTCTTATCAGCTTAGCTGTCGGTCTCTTAAGACTTAAAGTTCAGTTCAGCCACCATTTTGTGTGATTGTTCCTAATTTTTTTGAATCTACAAAATGCAACTTCTTTTTCCATGTTGAAGACCGCAAAGTGTGAGGACTTTGTTAAAGGTCTGCCTAGGTATTAGAATAATACCGAGATTTTTTTTTATCTATGAACTACGGAGTATAACAAAAATGAACAAGGGCTGGCACTTCTACAGTTTATAATGCAACAGTTGCTTCATTGTTTTTTTACTGTGTAATTTGCTGTGAAAAGTAACTGAAGGGTAGGTATTACATCGTTGGCAGATCAATCGCTTTTATGTTATTTGTCGTTGATTATGGACCTACTAGATGGTATCAAAATTCAGTATACATCGCTTTTAATGGATACAGTATACACTGATTTGGACCAGCAAAATATAGCAAAATCCCCAATGGAGTTATAAATACGGTGAACTTACAAAAAAGCATCATTTTACAGAAGGTCCTCAATCGCAAAGAATCCGTGTAGAACAATTTCTAAGGAACTAAATGTAGTAGTCGGAGTAAAGTACAAAGTGGTGCAATGTATCATAGATCCAAACACATTGTCCTCAAAATCTCCAACCGCTCCTAAAAACCATCACTATGATGGTTGCTGCCTCAGTAGACTCGAGTATTTGGCATCACCTTCAAGTTTCTTCAAGGAACCTGATAAATCACTTCGTCAATCACTTAAGCCAACAACCAACAAGGTTACAACAAGTAAACAACGGAATGGCTAATTATGATTGCTGGTGTCATAGCGAACAACAAGACAAGAAGCACACTACTTAAAAGTGTCTCAAATGACAGGAAAGCGCCCAAAGTAAAAATGTGTCGAGACTTCCTTAATGGCTACGTCACAATTCAGAAGAGGTGCAATATGTTACCTGACTCGTTTCATTTTATCCCGCCATAATTTGAACACAATTAGAACCAAAGAACAATTGAGTCTCTGGGAACATTGGAAGTACCTAGTGTAACCTAGCTAATCATCTTTAACATGTGAGAGCTTGTTTAGTGAGTAGGTCATTTATTACATTAACACAAGAGCTCATATACTCCGGGGAAGAAACTAACATTACCGGCTAAACATAGTCGAAATCATAAACATGCACCTCACCCCATCTACAGTTAAATGACCGAAATGTAAGAAAGCACGTAGTATAAACAACACTAGTTTTTTTCATACAGCCGCAGAGACGCAAAGTGCATACCTCACATAGTTAATAGGCAGTTCCAGCGACTATCTTCTTCGTGCAGGAGGAGCTGCGGCAACTCTCCCTGGTTGCTGGGCAGCGCCTGACTGGCCACCAGCCTGCTCCTCTGGTGGCATATTCATTGCTTGTGTCATAGCATTCATGACAATCAGCCCTAGAGGGATGAGATACATCCACTGAACAGGATAATCAAAAAAATTGGTCAAATTTTTAAGAGAAGGAGCATTTAACCTCAAAAAACAATGTCATTGAGTACTCACGTATTTCGCCCAAAAAGACTTCTCAGGCTGCGGCATGCCTTCTACTCCCTCTACATTATCAGGCAATGGGGCTTCTTCAGTAAAGACAGGGGTTCTGTCGAACAAATTCAACAAATGAGCATATAGAACAGTAAGCTATTGACCAATTGGAATATATCGAAACAAAAGACAAGGCCAAGGCGTCAAGCCCAGATTAAAAATTATATGACCATCCTGCGAAGAACTTTGGGGGGCAGACAATAATAGATCGTTTCTCAGAAGCGGGTATCGTAATTCAAACATAAATGTCACCCTAATAGCACAAAACATGTCACTTCAGCAGGGTAGGAAATTTACCTTGGTGCCAGCTCACTGTATTTCAATACTGAATGTGAATTGAATGACCATTTGGACGGCTGAAGAAACAATAAAATGAGTATAGTAAGTCAGTATCCAGAATGAGTGGTGAAACTTACAATCACATAAAAAGACAAACATATTATCGTAAAATCCCAAAAAATTCACTTGTTTGAACAAATGCACACAAAAGAGGGGGGTATTCTGAAACACGGGAAAAAAATTCTACTCCTAATCTTTTTTTTTTTTTATGTAAAGACGGTTCTTTACTTGGGTGGTTGGGATTTTTCTATGGAAAGGAAGGAAGAAGCCACAATTGGGTTGGCCCAAAGAAGTAGGAAGTCCTCAATTTAGTAAAGCCCAATTCTTGCCATTTTGAGGATTTGATAGTGAAGGATGGAACAAAAACGGATCCTCACTTCTAACGACCAAACCACCCCAACCATAGCTATCTACTATGGAATGTTGCATGCTTCCCTTTCCTTTCCCTCCATTTCTCCCTAACCAAACATATTGTCATTGTTCCATTAAGAACTGCCAAAACGCAGCTGCTAAGGCAACCTTCAAAAGTTTAGCAAAAAGACAACTTGAAAGAACCAGAGTTGCCTTGGAGTAACCCAACTGGATAATACCGTGAAAAGACCATCTAAGGCACAAAAACCATTTCTGATCTCCTATAAGGCTGTGAGGAAACCCTGCCTATGTCTTTTACTTCTGAATTCCAAACAATTCGTAGGTAATATCTCAGAGTTAAAAAAAAAAATCTCCTCACTGAAAAGTGCATTGAAATGAGTGTTTAAAAAGTCAAAATGTGAAATTCTATCAAACGTCATAAGCAATTTAAATCTTTCATGCAACAATACGCAACACGCGAGGAACAGACAGTCTCAACTTACAACTTTTTGTAGCCGAGGAAAGGGGCAAGCGCCAGGAGAGCCATAGTTGACAGCCAAAATATTTACTCCTTCCTACAATCAAAATAGAGAAAATAAACAATGGAACGCTATCAACAAGAAGAAGAAGAAAAACATAAATTAACGACCAGTATAGCTATTCAGCTTAAACTACACAATGTATTGATGTTGGAGTCATATACTCCGTACCTAATAGAACATAAAACATAAGACCGATACCACGGGGATATTTTGACCCCTACCACCTCACCAGGATGCCCATTTGAATATCTATACAGAAAATCTTGATGAAAGTTGAAAACAAGCAGAATCATACCATATGTATCACGAAGTGCTCATCTAGCGCATCTCCCCTAGGAAGACATCTCTGCAGAAAGAAAGACATGATCGATTGATTAAAGAGGCACTTAACAATTTGCAGCAGACAGAACGCAACATAGCTTAAGTAAGAGTAAGCCCCCAGAATAGCATAAAATACATTAAAAAAAAGATAACAATTTAGCAGTGTCAATCATTTGTGACTAGGAACACCCATCAAGGAAAATGCAACTTGGAGAACTAGAACAACATGAGCAACAAAAGGCATAAATTACATAAATTATAACCACTAAGGATCAAAAGTAGTACAGGCTTCAAAGACCACAAAACCAATAGTTAACAAGTCGCTCCAATACGATTGAATCCGGATAAACAATGAATTGTTAGCTTGTCACAACAGCATGTGATCAAAAAATTTAATCACAACTTTTACCACAGACACCAGAGAAGCAGAGACAACAGTAGCCCACAGAATAACACGAAAATGAGAATAAAGCACAAAAAAGTTCTCAGACCAACTTACCGCCTTTACTACTGAAACAGTATAATTCCTTCCAGGTGGACTCGCAACATTGGATGGAAGTCTGATCCTATAGAAATCATCTTCTTGAATTAGCTCCTACAATCACAATTAAAATACAAATCATTTTAGAATTTGTAAGAAAGCACATGGGACTACTTATTGAGCAGGCAGACCGAACATTCACCTTGAACTTCTGCTTCTCCTCACTTGTAAAAGGATTCCTCGAAAACCGTAATTTGGTTAGGGTCTGTTATAGTCACAAAGGCATGTCAAATTACTAGTCAGGGTCAATTTAGAATAACAAATAACAAATAACAAAGCTACTATGACACGCCACACCCAATTGAATTCCAAAACATCAATGCTTTCAGTAAAGTGAATTTTTCTGCGATAAGACATTATACATACGCAGAGATGCACACCACCATCGCTAGTCGTGTACATAGCTAAAAGCACCCGAGGGTAAAAACCATTCCAGATTTCAATTGATATGACATTCTTTAAAGTAAATAACTTTACAGAGACATCCTCACATATGACATAACTAACAGAAGGATATGATGCTCAATGTAATATCAAATTTTCAATCTTAAATTAATAAATTTACACTCCGTAGTATATAAAAAGCTCCAGTTGGTACAAAGTTGACTTCTGGTTATACATCTACATTTTGAGAACAAACTCAAAATTTCCCGTTACTCAAGACAGCTACATGGAAAATAAACTCCATCAAAAAAGGGTGATCTTGAGAGGTGGAGTAGTTACCCAACTGGAATGTCGTTGTATTCATCTAGAACTTAAATTTTATTAGTAATCATACCTAGGTTACTCCGACACTCTGACATGTGTCGTGTTCGACACACTTTGATACTTTTTAGAACAGAAAACTGAAAATTTTGCCCAAGATACGCACATATGAGTGTATAAAACTCGAACCCCGTGTTGGACACGACACCTCGTAGAAGATTTTGAGCAACACAAAATCATACACGTACATATCATCGCAGAAGCAAATTAATTTAAATGAAACATTGATCCATGCTTGTATATTTCCGACTATCAGAGTTTCTTTCTTCCAAATCTCATTGACGATGCACATCAACAACCAAAAACCAAAAACCAAACCTTGCAACATTATTACTCTGTATATTATACTCCGTACTAATTATTTTATTATACTAAATAGTAACACAATCCTACAATCGAGCATCACAAATCGACTTCAAATTTCGACCTCAGATCCCTAAAACTCACACCAAGCCTTACATTACGACAATCAAATCCATAGTTCTACTGCACTTCCAATCATCAAACTGATCTTTCTATTCTTACCAACAATTCACATCAACATACTTTAAACAAAACCTTAAAGCAATGTACTAGTAGTAAAACACTGTTACAATCAAACATAGCAAATTGACTTGGAATTTCAACCTCAAAACTTCACTCAAATCCCTAAAACTCACACCAAACTTTACATTACATTACGACAATCTTAACAAAACCAGCTACAATTCAAAACTGCAGTTCTAATGCACTTCCAAATTCCAATCATCAAACTATCAAAGTAAGCTTCTTCCTGATCTACGAATCACAAAACCATATGTACTATTAGCAAGACACTCCTACAATCAAACATCCCAAATTGACTTCCAATTTTTAACCTAAAAACTAGGACGATCCTGCAAAAAAAACAGGTAATGAAATCGAGATTGAATACAACCTGAGAGCCATGAGACCATGTCTTAAGGCGAGCGGAGAAAGTTCCGGCAACAGAGAAATCGGAATCGCCGAAAGAATGCTCGAGAGTGAAGTGCAGTTTGGAATCAGCATCGGATTTGGAGGATCTTCTGGTGGTGGTGGTTGGCGGCGGGGGGTCTGATCGGCGGAACCCTAACTCCGGCGATGGGAGAGTTTCGCCGGCGTCGACGATGAACTCTTCTTCGTCGAGCTCGAGCTCGTCGGATTGGAATGCGAAGGAATTGGTGAAGAGGGAGAGGGCGAGGAGAGAGAGGAAGAGGAGAGAGAGTGATCTTCTCATGGTTGCGCTCTCAGATGCTGTCACGACTCACGATCACCACTTGAGTCGAGTTATTTACATATACGGACTACTCCCTACTATATCTACGGCGTAAGTTCATTTGCTACCGAACAGTCTTACGTCTTGCTCTAGAACTTAAAACTTAAACAAACTAGTGTAATACCCGTGACACGTCACTGGGTTGGAAGGGGAGCGTGTTACGACAAATAAAGGACGACAGATTGGGGAAAATAATATTCCGTATAGATCAGATGTTATATGCATGGACAATATATACATCAACTGAATTTGTATTCTATAAGATAAAGGTAAGTCAAATATACCACAAGTAACTTGAAAGAAGAAGGTGTATGTAAAAGCAAGAAAGATAAGGCAACGTAACAAAAAACACTATAAATCACACTTTAGCTACCACGTTGATTAAAGTTGTTTTAACTTCTTATTATAGAAAGAGAATGGGGTATTAATCATATAATTGTCAGTACAAATGTGGCAAATATAGTGTACAGAACATACGGGAAGATAAAACCGTAACGACGTACAAGAATTTTTAACATAGAAAATCATAATTCTTTTTCAACCATGTAATCTTATTGTAGATAACATCGAGATGAGATTTATATATAAATCTCAAAATCGAGTACTTTATTACATATCTTAAAATCAGACATGAATATCGGTTGAAACGCAAATGTTAGGTCTACAAAACGTAAGACCCCTATTCTCATCCACATCTCTTTCCCTACCAAAACCGCCGCCATGATATACCAATTAGCAACCAACCGAATACAGCTGTAAAACAATTGAGTATTAATCACAATCGATTGAATACCTACGACTGCCGATAATAAACGCTTTTTATTTCAGTGTGGTTGCATTAACGTGGGTCGACATAGACCACATTAATAAGTAGAAATGACTATGGCTAAGTTTGACAAAAAAATAATAATCAAAGAACTCAATTTCCCCTTACAGGCCAGTCATCACATTCAACTACGCTTCTTCTGTTAGTCGAGACAAAATTTCAGAAAACGTGAGATCCATTTACGCATATGACGAACGAAAACCTAATTCCGAAAATAAAGGTGACATTGGACTATTGCACTTGAATTTATCGGTCAATCGGCCAATGATGATTTATACACATTTTTGTCTGAGAATTAATTAATTCTGGCGAAATTAGGGAAGAAGAACTGGGATAGATTGCATCTTGAGAAGGTAATTTACATTTGCTCCATATTTTCTCGCAGCAATAGGTATTGAGATAGATAGCTTGCTTGCCATATTAACCTTCCCCCAACACTTGGCCAGATTCAGGCATTTAGATTTGACAATTGCATACCCCTTTCTTCAAATCTGCAAGCAATTGGGTTTCCCTTTTACTGTTTGTGGATAGGTTTATTAACATCTGGCAAGCATAGATAAGCGTGGGATATGCATAGTAAATTTTTAGACTACATAAATTTGGTGTGATATGCAATCAGCACATCAGCACACCCTATGTACAACTAAACTTCTATTAAGAAAAAATGCCTACTACATACTCCTACCCTCCCATGGTTCACCAAACTTTGAATTGATGTACCTATTATAGAATTCATGTAAATCCAAGTACCGACCAAATCCTTTCTGAAATCATAGCAGCCATTACATGAAGGAAAACTCTTAAGAAAAAACGCATATAGGTTCTAAACCAAGAGTAGCAATACCATACACTCCAAAGACCATTAAACTCACAGCACCCATCATTTTTGACAATACAGATGGAAGTGTAGAAGATGTGAAATAATTAAATATGCAAACACTACAACATAGTCATTCTTAAAAAAATGTGTCCGCTCTAGTCATGTTCTAGACTTCTAGTTATCCAGAAACTTTATTGTTGGACATCAGTAAATTTCATTGATCTTCCCTCAATTTAAGCAAATAAACTGAATATGTTTCCAAAGATGTGCTGATATATTACTCATACACTCGAGTCCTCTCCAAGTCTCCAAGTGCAAGAACATAACATGGAAGGTTAGGGAAAGGTACCTCTCCACTGAAATCAAGAATGGGGTACTCTTTAAACATTTGCTCATACTCCTCATTAGCGTCAACAGCCCGTCCAGCTGGATGCTTCCTGTGGTAATCACGAATCTGCACAAGAGTTCATGTTTATCAGGCAATTTTATTTTATTTGATAATAACCCCACATGGGATACTAAGAAACCCATTTATGGCAAATCCTACGGAATGAAGAAACATGATAAGAAGAATCCGTCAACCAATTACGCGGTTACGCCTACCGGTTTTGGACTTGTCCTTGAACTCCGGTCTCTCCCACATGTATATCACCCTCACGTTCAACTCTCGCAGCCTAACACCCTGGGTAAGAGTCGCAATGGAGACGGTGTTGGAAGTCGACATTGCAGTGACTGTAACGGAGATCTAAAAATCTTTGAATGATGATCTTTGAATGCACACAGCAATTTGAAAGTGTTTGAGATGAGTTAAAAATTATGAGATATACGAAGTAAATATATAAGCGATGCATTGAGTGTGGTGGTGTAGATGCATTGTAAGCGTGGGGAATATACGTGAGACTTGATAACAGCAGCCATTGAATGTGTGCAATTCCCATGGCAGATGTTTCGTTCACCCATGAGAACATACAGTTCACAAAACAGGGGCAATTAATTGCTTAGAGGATTACTTGTCCCCTAAACTATCTGATTTCACTTACTAACCCTAACCTAAGCTACTATTCCAAAAGTATAAAAAAGGGACTAATTTCATAATGGAGTTTCCTCGTTGCGCCACGTAACTGGAAGCGGTGCCTTCTTTTATAGTAAGAGGATTAATTGATTCTAACATCGATGGAAATTGATTTAATATAATATAATCACACTTTTTTCCAAAAAAAACTTAAACGGATTAATGTAATAATTTTAACTAGTAGTACTTCGTATGAATATAAAATATACGAGTACTTGAAATCGTCAAATATACACGACGATTTCTTTTATAAGAATAAGTATTATATTCACTGATTTTAAAATGATTGATCAAATTAATATTTAGGTTTTGTTGTTGAATCAATAACCATTGAATTAATAAGATAGATGGTGGGGTGACGACATGTATGGAATAAACGACTAAATGAGTAGTGATTTGTGAAGGATGACTCGTAGTAACGAGGAGATATGTCTCGTTGTGGTATGGGAAGCATGGTAGTGGACTGATCGGAAGATTCTTTGGTAAGAGCAAAATAAAGGCTTGGCTAATGAAAGAGTTCGAGAGGGGACGTAGTAAGGGCGGTGTTGTTAATGAGGGTGGATAGTACGATTTAGGGGGTATGATGGCAAACAAGAGCTTGGGCTAAGGCTTTTAGAGTGGAGGTAACTACAAGTTCTGTCAATGAGAGATGCGAATGACATGTGTCAAAAGTGGGATGATGGTGCCACGGAAGGGAGAGGGGATGGAAAAGTCTCGCTGGTGAGGGTAGCCAGGGAAGGCGTCAACAATGGACGACAACGTGAGTATGTGACAAGGATCAATTGTCTACTGAGACGAGAGGAAGGTGAGAGATAGGATGTGTGACTGATGATGACCAGTGACCCACGCTCGACTATGGTAATGTCGGGGACACAAGAGGTGTTAATTAGTGTGACTGCTACGGAGTATGTGTTATCACTGTAGTAGTAGAAGTAGGGAAAGAGAAGGGATAGATCTTATCTGGAACAAAGTACATAAGCTGTGTCGCGACAAACGTCACTGTCCTAAAGTTGATTTATGCCCCGTCTGCTATACACGGCCTCAATGGCACTCAACTCCCAGGATTCCACAACTATACCGTAACTTCAGTGTAGGTGAAGAACGGTTGAATACAGCCAAGAACGTTTGCTAATAACTTAACCGGAACAGAGAGAAAGATATGAATATGAGAGTATGAGTATGAGAGTATGTTTGTTGTGTGACTGAAGTGAAGTGAAGGGCAGTATATATAGTGATGCAAGAACAAAAGTTCACTGTACAGCAACAAATGCACACTATAAATTGCATCAATCAGTCATGTAATCAGTGTTGGGAAGCAGCACAATCAGTCTCGGAAATTGCACAAAGACTGACTGAAACAAAGAAAGAAAAAGGATGCTTCTGGAATAAACAGATAACCCGACTACTAAAATTACCCGCAAGCGGTGCGCCGCAGGCGCTCTACCAAAGCCCAAAGCCCGAGCCCGGCTCGTCTAGACTCGACGCGCGCGCGCGCGCATGTGTGGTGTACGTAGTCCTCACTTGTACACATCTAGTAGAGCATTTTAGTGGGTCATATGTAAACACAATATAGTAGTCATAAATGATCCATGTGGGATAGTTAATACCACTTAAATGAGCTTCTTTTGAAGCATTAACTCTAACAATCCCCCACATGATTCAAAAGAAGAAGAGAAATGGAGAAATTATTGACAAACGGAGTTTTAGTGTTTAGATGTTCAGTGTCTTGTGGACTTTAACTGACACCCAGTGCGTACAAAAACCTAGAACCATCATTTAGAGGTGGATCGAAGCCTTTAACCTCCTAATGATGTTGGTAAAAGGTTAGTTGCGCACTTACCGTACTCAAATCAGGGCTAGTATTCGCATCATCCATGAACTCATCATGAACGCTAACTGTATATAGTAAGTGTTTTACTTGGACTTCCCAAGTGCTTTCCAAATGAATCCTGGTAATTCATGAATGCCTCTAGAGATCCTAAAGCCTAAGGATCTCTTGGTTTAGAGCAATAATCCCCCACATTCACATAGGTAAATTCATCAGGTTTGACTGTCACAAACCATCCGTTTAGGACTACGAATTTATTAAGAGCCAAGGCTCAACCTTAAAACACAAGACAGTATATATCAAAGTAAAACCATATGTCACGCAAAACAATTACAAAGGGAAATGGTTGTGACATTATTACTCGAGTTCACTGTGACTTCATTTGACCGCATTTGACCTTAGCTGAGCTAAGTTGGGTATCAATCCCAGTTTACTCCTTTACGGGCTTTAAACCCATTTCCCGTGCTGTCTCCAGCACCATCTTTCTACCAAGGCCTTTGGTGAAAGGATCCGCTATGTTCCTCTCGGATCTTACAAACTCAATTGAGATTACATTTTCTCTGATCAGATTCCTCACAATTCCATGCCTTAGGCGTATGTGTCTCCTTTTCTCATTGTATGTTTGACTGTGAGCTACCCCAATTGCAGCTTGATTGTCACAATGCATGGAGATTGATGGAGTCGGCTTCCCCCACAATGGAATGTCAGCTAGCAGACTCCTAAGCCACTCAGCTTCCTGTCCTGCCAATTCTAGAGCAATAAATTCATATTCCATTGTCAATTTAGCAATGCAAGTTTGTTTAGACGATTTCCATGAAATAGCACCACTAGCAAGTGTAAACACATAACCACTAGTAGATAAAATATCAGGAGAATCGGCTATCCAATTAGCATCAGTATAACCTTCTAGAACCGTAGGTGTTCTCTCAAAATGTAAACCCCAATCCATAGTACCCCTCAAGTATCTCAACAAACGAATAAGGGCCGTCCAATGGTCTTGTCCAGGGTTATGAGTGTACCTACTTAGTCTGCTTACTGCGTAGGCAATGTCGGGTCTAGTATAGTTCATTAGGTACATGGCACTACCTATAATCTTGGCATATTCCTCTTGTCCCACACTGTTCCCGGGGTTTTTAGCCAAATCTATACTAGAGTCATAGGGTGAGGACAGGGGTAAACTATCAAACTGATTGAACTTTCTCAGAATTTTTTCCGTGTAGTGAGACTGACTCAAACATAATCCTGTTTTTGTTCTAGTGATTTTTACCCCAAGAATAACATCGGCCTCCCCTAGGTCTTTCATGTCAAAACACGAATTTAGAAAACTCTTGGTAGCGTCTATCACATGCATGTTTGTTCCAAATATGAGCATATCATCCACATACAAACATACTATTACACAACCAGAATCATCATATTTAGAATACACACATGCATCAGAATCGTTTACCGTGAAACCATTGGATCTGATAGTTTTGTCAAATTTGTCATACCATTGCTTTGGTACCTGTTTCAGACCGTACAAGGACCTGATGAGCTTGCATACCTTGTTCTCTTGTCCAGGAGCCAAAAAACCTTCTGGTTGTTTCATGTAGATCTCTTCATCAAGATCGCCATTTAAAAATGCAGTCTTTACATCCATCTGATGAATAACTAAATCATGTATAGATGCAAGTGCAATTAGAGCCCTAATAGTAGACACTTTAGTAACATGTGAGTAAGTATCAAAGAAATCCAAACCTTTCGTTTGACGATTACCACATACAACAAGTCTGGCCTTAAATTTATCAACTGAGCCATCGGGTTTGAGTTTCTTTTTAAACACCCACTTGTTACTTAGGGGTTTACAACCCCTAGGTAAATATATTAACACCCAAGTGTTATTACTCATAATAGACTCTATTTCATTATTAATGGCTTGAAGCCAAAAGGTGGAATCAATGGAGCTCATAGCCTCTTTATAAGTTCTAGGATCTGTTTCGAGCATAAAAACATTTACAACATACTCATCAATTAAACTCGTTTCGGCAAGAAAAGCGGTCACGAAATCTGGACCAAAACTGGTTTCGGTCCTGGATCGTTTGCTCCTTCGAGGTTCCTCGGGAACCACCGCGGGAGTAGGGGGAGGCTGCAACAATAGGAGCCAAAGAGTTAGTTTTCATAGGAAAAATATGCTCAAAAAATTCTGCATCGCTAGATTCTTTTATGGCCCCGAAACCGGACGAATCTTTAAGAATGAAGCGGTAAGCGGCACTATTCATGGCATGCCCGATGAAGATTCCGTCTACGGTTTTCGGTCCAATTTTGCTCCTTTGAAACGTTGGAATCCCGATCTTCGCCAGGCACCCCCACACTTTGAGGTATTTGAGATTGGGCTTGTATCCTTTCCACAGCTCATAAGGAGTCTTACCTGTTTTCTTATGAGGTACACGGTTCAGAACATGACATGCATAAAGAACTGCTTCACCCCACATATTAGTAGGCATTCCAGAACTCAACAACATTGCATTAATCATATTCTTAAGTGATCGGTTTTTGCGTTCGGCAACACCGTTTTGTTGGGGTGCATAGGGGGCAGTCCTTTCATGTATAATACCATGGGTCTTACAAAAATCACTAAGTGGATTACCGTCGTATTCACCTCCGTCAGATCTTACTCGTTTTATTTTAAGGTCTAATTGATTTTCAACCTCGGCTTTAAACTCTATGAACTTGTCTTCAGCCTCATCTTTGGTTGTTAATAAATAGACCCTAGTGTAGTAAGAAAAATCATCCACAAAAGTGATATAGTAATGTTTCCCACCCCTACTTGTGGTGTTCTTAAAGTCGGCTAAGTCTGAGTGAATCAGCTCAAGAAGCGTAGTAGAACGTTCCACACATTTATTAAAGGGTGTTTTAGCATGCTTAGCTTCGACACATATTTCACACTTATCAAAATTTAGCATGCTTAGCTTCGATTGGAGCAGATGTGCCTTGTAGCGCCGGTGTCAACAACCCATTCGGAAAAATTGCTTACTAAATTAACTTCTGACACAACAACAGCAATAATATCGTCATCTTGTTCAGTAAGATTAACATGAGATTTATTTGGGTTCCGTTTACCAGCAGGAGAAAAGCCTTCGGGACAAAATCTAGAAGAGTGACCCGGTTTACCACATGTAAAACAATTTCCCTTAAATTCCCGTTTACCTCCACCTTTAGAATCCTCTTTGCCATCCCGTTTGAAGGTATTCTGGTTTCTAGTCCCATGAACTTGATTAGAAGACTTTTTACCCCGTTTCTGACTCTTGTAATGATTCTTAGACTCGGTCAGATTAGCCATGGAAGAAGAGTGTTCGACTTGTTTACCTAAAGTCTGTATACGGTTTTGTTCCTCAATCTTTATATGAGACACTAGTTCTACAAGAGTAAAATCCTTTTGTTTGTGTTTCATACTACGAACATAATTTTCCCAAGAAATCGGAAGTTTATCTAATAGACAATTAGCATGAAAAACCTCACAAATTTTCATACCTTCCGCCATTACCTCTGCACATAGATTTTCGTACTCATGGACTTGATCTAAAATGGGTTTCTCATCGACTAGCTTGAAATTTAACCAACGACTGCATGCGTACTTTTTCGTTCCATAATCATCAGAACCATACTTGATTTTGAGAGCATCCCAAATTTTAGTAGCCTTCTTAAACTTACTGTAAATCAAGTACAAAGAAGAAGTCATATAATGCAATAACATTCCCCTACAAGTAACATTATCCGTTCCAAAATCTCTACCCGAATTTTCTGGAGCCTCAGTTTTTGTAAGTGTATAAACGACCCCTAATTGAGTTAGAAAAAATTCTATTTTATCCGACCACATACGGTAATTTTTTCCATCAAAAAGTTCTAATCTGGACATGTCGGGTATGAAAGGGTTATGAACAAAAGCAGTAGGAACGGAAGTGACAACAGGAGGTGGAGGAGTAGAGACAACAGCACTAACAGGGAAAGAGAAGGGATAGATCTTATCTGGAACAGAGTACAGAAGCTGTGTCGCGACAAACGTCACTGTCCTAAAGTTGATTTATGTCCCGTGTGCTACACACGGCCTCAATGACACTCAACTCCCACACAAAGTGAAGTGAAGGGCAGTATATATAGTGATGCAAGAACGCACACTGTAAATTGCATCAATCAGTGTTGGGAAGTAGCACAATCAGTCTCGGAAATTGCATAAAGACTGGAATAAACAGATAACCCGACTACTAAAATTACCCGCAAGCGGTGCGCCGCAGCGCTCTACCAAAGCCCGAGCTCGGCTCGTGGGCGCACCGCTCTACCAAAGCCCGAGCTCGGCTCGTGCTCGTCTCGCCTCGGCGCGCGCGCGTGTGGTGTACGTAGTCCTCACTTGTACACATCTAGTAGAGCATTTTAGTGGGTCATATATAACACAATATAGTAGTCATAAATGATCCAGGTGAGATAGTTAATACCACTTAAATATGCTTCTTTTGAAGCATTAACTCTAACAGTATGTTATTAGGATTCCTACGAAGAACACCTAATCGCATTACAATACCCGGAGGGGATCGAACCCATGACCTATTGTCCATTGTACTTCGTCTTAATCGTTACTACGTGGTTAATTACGACTACTCCTTATTTAATTACGAGTACGATTTACTGGCTTTGTTGAATTTCACGCATCCGATTAACAGCTTCTCAAAAACCCCTCTTTCAAAACCCTAATTTCCACCCAAACACCAGGAAAAAAATCCCTCATTCAACCAACCATAGGAGTGACGATAATCGAAGATGGATTCGCTTCGAAAGCAGTTAGACGTGTTAATGGGAGCGAATCGAAATGGAGATGTCACAGAAATCAATCGCAAGTATTTCGATCGTGATGTTTGTCGTCTTTTTTTGTCCGGTCTCTGCCCTCATGAACTCTTCCAATTAACGGTAAAACCCTAATTTTTTTCTTCCCCAATTTCAATGTTTTCCACTTAAACTCTGGCTGTTCTCGATTTCTGATATGGCTAAGCTGAACAATGTGTATGTTGTCCAGCTACTGTTGATGTAATGATTTTTAGCTCTGTTTTTGATAACTGATTACTTCTTTTTTGGTAATTATTGCCTAAATGTGATGGTTGGATTGATTTCGAGTAATATAATGCTGCCTTTGTGATCATTTTGACGCGTAAAAAGGTGTAATTCGACATATTTGACTCATTCCTGTCGAGCTGTTCATTTCTTTGGTCAGAAAATGGATATGGGGCCGTGTCCGAAGGTGCACTCGCTGCAGCTCAGGAAAGAGTATCCTTTTTTGATCGACTTATCTTATTTTTTAGTGTTTCTCGAGTGTTTACGAAGGTGTTATTTTTCTTCTGGTGATTTTTAGTTTTAAAAAGCGCCCGATGGTGAGCTTGAGCTCAATCCTTATCTAGGAACCTAACCAAGATGTCTTGTCTTGGAGTGCATTGCGCGCAATCACTGTTATGTGATTTTCACATTTTTTGCTGGTTCTTTTGTTATGACTTCCCCTTTGCCCCATTATTCATAACTTCTTATATCTTTAATTTAGAACAAGTGATACTTGTTATACTCCGTATAGTTTTATTATCATGAAATTACACGGCTCTTTTCAAAAGCACTGTTACAAGTGTGCATGATTTGTTTGCTTTCACATCATGCTGTGCGACTCTGTGCGACAAGCTCTCTTTTAATATTAGCGCGATTGTAAGAGAGTATATAGAACATGTTGGCAGATACTTGACTCTTTTTAGATATGAAGAGGCAAAGGCTAAAGGTGTCGATAATTATGACCGGGATTTGGAAGATGTTATAGACAGACTCATTGTTGAATGTGACAGAAAGATTACTAGAGCTCTTAAGCGTCTTGCTGAAGAGGATGCTAAAGCTGCGATTGCAATTTCTGTGACTGAGGTGACACAGGTAATGATTGTTTTAGTTTAGTGGATTTATTTCTTGATTTCTGCTCATGATTGTTTCCATTCATTCCCTTTTCTGGTGTTTATATGAGTTACAGACAGAAGAAATGGTGGAGTTGTCAAAGCAGATCAAAGAAAAGTTGCACCAAGTTGATCAATATGGTAAGTTTGTTATCCTCTTCCAAAAGTTATCCTTAGTACTTCTCGCAGCTTGGAGTGGCGATTCTTAGTACCATTTTGTGTCCTATTCTGCTATACACTCTTTAGCATATCAACAAATTATGATATTTGTTTCATATTTTATTTGTGCAACAAGCAATGTGTCGGAATATAAATGAAGAGGAACTCATAATGGGACACAAAAGTGAGATAGAGGATCCTATTGCACGCCATTTATGACAATGACTATTATTCTCTTTCATAAGTTTTCTCATAATAACAGTTCACTACTTTTTCGTCAATTTGATGCACTTTTACTTCTCTAATTTCCTGTGCTCTTTTTGTATCTAGCGATGATTCTTTTCCTCTTCTTTCTGAACTGGTGGAGTATTACAATGCAAGCAAGGTTTCTTGTCATTTAACATCTTTTCTGGTGTGGTTTCAGATTTTGAAGGCAAGACTGATATGAAAATCAGACTTTTGGAAGAAATTGATGAGTTGAGAACTAAAAGAGCTGATAAACAGGTTTGTAATTATGTGTTACGGAGTATATATTTATCAGTTTTAAGAAATGTCCCTGACAGATTAACGTAGATTGTCTTTGTTATTTATTTGTTTTTTCATTGCTCACTCTACTGTTTTGTTGTAGTCTATGCTTCTTTTGGATGCTTTCAACAAAGACAGAGCATCTCTACCTCAGCCCCTTCCTAATGCTCCGCCATTGGCACCCCTTTCGGTGGTTGCTCCTGATGCCCGTACCCAAGAACTAATAAATGAGAAGCTGAAGAAGGCTGAGGAACTTGGTATACTCTATCTCTTTGTCCCTTTAATCTTATTTTTTTTTTATTAAAAAAAAAAATGTTTTACTTATGAGGTCGAATTGCAACTGAAAAAAGTTCTCTAAACAAAACCTATCTTCTGGTAATGCATGTTGTAATACACGGGGGTGCAGTGTTTGTTTTTAGTTGTTTCAACTCATGCAAAGACAATTCTAAGCAACTAAAACTAATTTATGGTAGTTGCTCTCTGCTGGGTTCTCTCTATAATATCCATCACTTATTGTGTATTTCTGAGGTCCAATGTTCTAGAAGACATGCCGAGTTTTCATTAGTGGCTTGTAATGCATGGATTGAGGTTGAGTAGGTGGTCATCACAATCTGAACTGTTTTCAATTTTTGTAAGGTGAGCAAGGAATGGTTGACGAAGCACAAAAAGTCATGGAGGAAGCTGAAGCATTGAAGAAGGTTGAGATATAATTCTTATCCCTTTTAAATGATGCTGCTCTTTTATCACCTGATTTATGCATTGAGCTTCCTTCTTACTAGATTGATATGATTTCCAGCTTGCACCACGACCAGAGCCCGTTGGGGATTCTGTAAAATATACTGCTGCAGATGTTCGCATCGTGAGTCTCATAACTTTCTTTCTCACTTTCTCTGTCCTGAATTTTACTATACCGAATTTTATTTTGTGTCGTGTTCCTGACACACAATTCCAGTTCTCAGGAGAGTGAAGAGATGTTGGATACGGTCAATTTCGTCAAAATTCCATGATTCAATGCATTTTTTTTGTATCAGCTGATAATTCTGATTAGTACTCGTATTGAGTATCTTATTTTTTTTACCACATTATCTATCGCTTGACTGTCAGATAGTAGTTTCAGTGACTTGAGAGTTGAGATACTTTTGATGTAGACTTTCTAGTGTTTGGGAAGCCTTAAATTATGGATGGTATTTGACTGAGCCTATGTGCTCTGTATTGTCAAACCTATTAAATTTTGAACCAGTGGATTTGTGTACCACTCCTTACAGAGTTTGGCATGTTATTATAAGTAAATTGAAGTAGGTCCTCAGTTATATCATCATATGTTCTGCAAATGTAGATGAGGTTCATCATTGGTCGGTTGAATAGCTACCCATCTAGATGTACTGCAATGTTGGTTTCTAGCTGCAGATATACTTTCTATTTCCTGATCATCCTTTTCTGGTATGTGCAGACTGATCAGAAGCTCCGCGTTTGTGATATATGTGGAGCCTTCTTGAGTGTTTATGACAGGTAAATGTATAATCTAATCATACTAGTTCTCTTTTATTGGCTCCGCAACTTCAGTGAGGTGACAGTATTAGTTTAGGGATTTGAGTACTTCAGCTTTTGACCTGGCGATTATGCCTCCTTGTCACCAACAGGCATTTGGCCCCAGTTTTACGAGGATAGCTTTTGAAGCTAAATAATGTGCGTCTTTTATTCTATGCTTGTAGATCATGCTGTTCCTGTTATTTGCTAGATAATTGCAGGAGAATATTTTACAGTGCTCACTTTATATGATTGTTTATGGCGGTATAACTGAATTTATAATTTCATATCTTTTGTTTTTCAGTGATCGTCGTTTAGCTGATCATTTTGGGGGAAAGCTGCATTTGGGTTACATGCAAATCCGTGATAAGCTGGCAGAGCTTCAGGTATGATGCGAATCAACTTAGTATAATCTTGTTCTGTTGTAGTTACATTGTTATCATTAGCTTCTCTGTATTGATTAGATGTGCGAGGGAACTGGTAGTGGTGAAGACCTCAACAACTTCGCCACTATGCAATTCTGTCATTTTTTAAAAAGTTGAACAACATCTCTCAATTTGGATTTGATTGGTGAGTGATTGACAATTATTTTAATAGTAGCGTATTACTTTCACTTCCACTGATCCTCAACATTAGTTCAGGTCATAGACTAGCTTCAGTCTTAAGACTATTATCAACTAATGCCACATGGCTATCTGTATTGCTTCTGCTGTGTTGCTTCTCATCCACATTGTTTCTTCTCACTGAAGAATCTTTACATAATATGCCAATTAACATTCCACCTCTTGTTCGGTATTTCTCTTGTTGTACCATAGTTCCCGAACATGGTTTCTGCAAATGTTTCATTGGGTGCGATAAGTTAGTCAATGTTTACTTAATCAATGTATAACCCACCTCCACCAACACGATTGGATATCCATTTGAACTTTGCCTTATCACCTTGAGAAGCAGTGAAGTGTAAAGTGTCAACAAGCAATTAATGTTAAAGAATTGTTCTACATATTCATAGAAAAATGTCTCAACATTGCTGTTCCACAAGTTCAAAGGTTTAGAGTCATCTTTCTGTACTATTTTGATAAAAATAGAGACGTGTTCCTTGTGAGGTGGCATTAAAATAAAATGTTGCATAAGGTGATGTTACTGTGTTGCAGTGACTGGGGTCTAGTTCCTGTCTTTTATCTTTGTGACTGCCCCCCTTTTTGAGCGTACTGAACTTCGATTGTCGTGGTAAACTGGTAAGTGTGCTCAGACGTATCCACTGTATGTTATCTCGTCTTTCCCTTGTCAATGTGCTTGAGTGATTTGAGCATACTGAACTTATTTTTCTTTTCAAAGTGACTTACGTGTGTTTCATTGCACCTCAAATCTTGATTTTTAGTTTCTGAGCCAGCTTTGTTGGGAATGTACTAATTCGTTGAAGCACCAATTGTAAGTTTGTATTTAGTTGTTATATCATAGACATAAAGAGGTATGCGCCATGAATATATACTTTAACTAACAAGCAATAACTAATGAGGTTCAATGGTGGTAAATCAGGTTATTATGTGAATTCTTTTTTCTTTTCCAGGAAGAAAGAAACAAGAAACGCAAATTGATTGAAGATGATAGAAGGTAACTTTCCTGGTTTCCTTTCAACTTACTTTTCATCCATCCGAACCACTTTCCATTTACGAATTGGATAAACTAGCATTTGAACTTAAGAGTAATTCTTTACTTATCGTGCAGGTCCAGAGAACGCAGCCATGACATAGAACGAGCATCCAGCAGGGATAGGGACAGGGTTGATCGCAGAAGCAGAGATCGTGACAGGCATGGTGACAGAGATCGAGGTTATGACCGGGATAGGGAGAGAGATAGAGAACGTTCTCGTAGTTATGATGGTAGAAGTCGACGCCGTTCTCGATCCCGTTCCAGGGAACGCTCTAGGGATTATGGTCGTGATTATGATCGCAGCAGTAGCAGGTACATAAGTGATTTCCTTTATTGTGATATCTTTTCATCTGGTTGGAGATTGAAATCACTGTACACATTTTTTTGGTGCATTTTAGGGCAACATCATTGTCCCTTGTTTGTTTAATACTCGTATTCAGTAACATTTGTGTAACCAATATGGGTTATCCTTGCAGGCGTTATGATCGTGATCGCTACTAGATGTGTGTGCTCACTACTTTTCTAGCCTAGGAGTGGGGTGTGAACCTCAAGCATAAAGCATTGTGTTGGATCTATCATAGCTGAGCACAAATCGCATTTGGACCAACATTTTGTTGTTTTGGAAGTGTATCAGGCGAAACTGATTTCACGTCTCTACTTTAGCAGAGTAGCAATTGTGGAGAAATAACTTCAAAGTTTGTACTATTACACAATTGGTTTCCAAAGTCTATTCGGTTTCACAAAAATGTTATGCTTCAACTGTTGAAAATTCGTGCAGAATCATTAGCAATACATGCACCCTTATCGTTGGACTTAAACTTGCATCTAATTTTATCCGAACAATAATCGCCAACCACCACAGAACTTCATACTACAAAAAGGTGATAACATGATGCTTCTCTTCATCTTATGGTTCGACAATTATGCACGAAGCTACTACAATACAAATAAAATTACTCGAAGACTCTAAACTTGTAGTAGTATCTATCTCCGTCTCGACTGCTAGGCTAAAGCTGTCGACCAGCTGCATCGGCGACAAAGGGCAAATATGGCGTCCGACCAAGAAGAGAAGACGTGAAACTATACACGAAACAAAACACCAGGAACACAAACAATCCATTATACCCCATAACCATCAGCTTATACCCGACGCCGGTCTGACCCGGCGTAAATATCCTCTGCACCAGCAAAGGCAAAACAAGCAGCACATCCAGCACAAGAGCCTGCATTGCATTGAACCGGGCATACCGGCTCAGACCGGGGTTCCGAACCACCCCCAGATAAAGCGCGAAGAACGCCACGAAACTCGCATACGGCACCGTTTTCAGGAGGGAGAAGATGGGGATGAATGGCTGGAAGAAGACAGAGAGTGCCGGGTATTGCGCCAAGAGGAATCGGCCGTATTGTAGGCCGTTGATGAATGGGAGAAGGTATCCCACGGCTGAGATTAATCGGTCGACTGCTGGTGTGGTGGCTGACATGGAGGTGATTGGGGATTTTTTTAGGGTTAGGGTTTTGCAAAGGGATTGATTTGTGAGAAATTTTGGGGGTAATTGGGGTTTGAGTGGGTGGAGTAGGACCGCGTGAGGTGGTGTTAGTGTTCCACGGCGGTGGTGGACGGTGGTGATTGGACGGTGGGAGAGGCGGAGGAGTTGGATTGATGCCATGATTTTTCACCGGTTAGGGTTTTCACTTTTCAGGTCGTGATTTTGGGGATTTTTTTTAGAGATGGGGATTGAACTCACTTTGTGTCAACTGTCAAGTGTGCTTTCAAGAGGAAATGGTTTATACTAATTGATTCATCGCGGCGGGCTTTATACAAATGTTATCGTAAAATGAATGACATTTCGAGTAGTTAATCTAGATGGTTTTGGTTTAGTCTGATTGATTGATGCTGAAATCGATAAAAAAAATACTTGGAGCGTATCACGTCAATATAAATTTACCGGGAAGACAGACAATGTATACAATATCAAAAGATTGTGTGATGTGTTGATGTTCTTTCGACACCACTCGTGATTATACACTGTTATACTGTATTGGGTTAAATTGATATCGCAACCTACTGTAACTTCAGAAAAGAGAGTACTGCGTAGAATATTTACCCGCTGTAAGTAACTTGGGAAAAGAGAATATTTACGTTGGATAATGCAAGCAGTAAAAAAATGTTGCAACTCTGAATCTACTGCGAACCAATGTTAAACAGTAGCATAGCACGACTGACTCGAGTTGTTCAATAAGCGGGTCTGAACTGGTAAAGAGGACCAGAACTCATAGGAGAACACAAAACACCACTCTGCAACTACAATACTCAATGCTTTGGTTACTTCACTCTTTCAATAACCACAATTACCCTCTTAATCTCTTATATTGAATTCTGTTCCTACATCTCGAGCTTAGAAATGTACGAGTGATAAAAAAAACTATAGTGGCGAATGAAGTCGGATAAGCATTTATACAAAGGAGGCGCGATGACATCTTAGACAATTAAAAATCTTGAGCTCTTCTTCGAAGATCGTTCAACTCTTTCTCAATATCCATATCTCGAAATGGCTTTGAGTTGGCTGCGACTGTTCTTCCAGGAGGCAACTCCCCCTAACACCATTTCAAAGAATACAAAATTGAAATACTATGATCAGACGACACCATCTGCCATCTCAGAAAAAATGGTGGGACCTCTTTTTCAGTATTACGCAGAACGAAAAGAGCTGAATAAAATTGACCAAAAAAAATTCTAAACTAATATTTATGTTCTGAAAGTTGAAACTCGTGATTGTATGTCCTACTACATTATTGACGAAAAATAAAAGAGAGACACTAGAAAAGTACCTTGGATTTTCCCGACATATCCATCTTCAAGCTAGCTAGATCTTCATCCACGGAAGAGGTCTCCAACATAGCAAACTAGACAGACATATATAAGAAGCATGTTATAGTTATATGGATGATATGACACTACTTTGATACAGAAGACGATCCTCAGATGTTAGCAGGAGCCCCTTGTATTATTATTCCTTGTGTCTAATATGGCCCAATAAATAACAAATATTTAATCTCAAAATTTTCTTAATGAATCCAAAACAAGTATTCGTACCTTTCCTTCGAGCTCGTCACTCGTTAGTTGATTTAGAGCATCTGCTTCTGATTCCATAGCCATAACTACAGCACAAAGTCGGAAATAAGTCAAAACACAGCATATTAAGCATTCCAGCTTAATGTTTAATCGCGCACTTCATCAAGATGAACTAACATCGGCGTCAACTTTGATGAAACTCAACTGTGTATATCAGGTCATCAACGAGGGACATATGACAGCCTAAAGGGCAACTTACCATTCACGCAATACTTTTAAATCGATCATTATAAAATGATGTGCATAAACATATAAATAAGTAGTATAATGCTTAGTTTAGCTGCTTACCTTTCTCTTCCATTTTCTCAAAAGCAGCAAGAGCACCACTTGTGTTCACTTTCCCTACCATCTCACTAACTTTGGTAGCAGTCCTACAAACTCGGTACCAGTTCACTATTAAATGAAAAATAATAATAGCCTACAAAGGAATAGACATGTTCATCGAAAAGTGACGGAAAGATACAGATGATTGTGTAAACCTTGCAGACTGTGCCCGTGCTTTCAGAGTATCTTTCTTTGATTTTGCCTCCTGTATCTTGCTTTCTAGGAGCTGCCACATAAAATATTCAATCACCAACGGGAAATACATCTACATACCATATTATATTACCCCCAAAACTTCACTGCGACACGACACAACACTTCGATACTTCAGTTTAGACCAAAAAAGTCTAAACTGAAAATTTTGCCCTAAAAATAGCCGTGTCCGACAGTCTGACACCTCGAAAAAGAGTCTAAGTAACACAACTTCACCATAGCATAGCAAAAGCGACTACTTGTGTTGCATTTATAACAATAATAAATAAAGAAAATGAATTAGAAAGACGACAGCTTGGATTCAACAAAACCAGCAATTGGAGGTTATGTGATGGCTTTAGAAAAAGAGATAGGAACGGAGATGATGAGATTGAAACTTATGCTCCGAAATCGCCTACTTCATGGATTTTGTTGATATAATCTATTTCACACAAATTCTCTAATCGTAATACGATCGGTTATAAATGAAAAGATGAGTTAAAGAACCGAACTAAAGCTGACAAAGATGTACCAAGCGATATCATAAACACGGTCCATAAATAATCATTGACTTTGCTCAATTACGAGCTGATACGGTTCAATTGTTGTACACAGCTAAAACATACTGAGCTCAACAATATGACCATAGAATTATAAAGAAATGACCATTTAAGCTCCATCAAGAGTCAATACAGCTAAAAGATGAAACTTCGTCTGCTGAGATATAAATAACACACCCTTGTATTAGAGACAAGACTTTCGACAACGCCTTTCTGCTGATCAAGCTGAGCCCTCAAAGCACTAGCACTGTCCTGCAAATTACAATAGTCACAGTGTCAACATGCGACAAACCAAACATAAAAATTTATACTGTGATAGGTGGC
Organism: Agrostemma githago; assembly: GCA_958450325.1. Lineage (NCBI taxonomy): Eukaryota > Viridiplantae > Streptophyta > Magnoliopsida > Caryophyllales > Caryophyllaceae > Agrostemma > Agrostemma githago. The sequence continues at coordinate 58,081,870 of OY288258.1, read as the reverse complement.
TAATAACCGACGATATTGTATTTTCAAATTAAAAATACGCAATTTTTTTATTTTTTATTTTATTTCAAAGAGGGCTACAATGTAAAGAAGTGAATGCTAGGGATAATGGAGAAGAAGGAAGGACATAACCAAAGAACTAACAGAAAAAAAATTATGTAAACTGCGCACAAGAGCATTTTCGTAGATGAAAGTTGTGTGTATGGCGCACATAGAGTGCCTCGGGGATTTTTGGCTAGTGTCTCATTGAGCCTTGTGCCCTAAAGCAGTTTTAAACAATAAAATTTTCAAGTGAAAGGGGAAGAGGACAAGAACTACAAAGAAAAAAAATAATAATGACCTTTCATTCACAAACAAAAGCCAAAAGGATGATAGAACAATCTGCAATTTCTAACAGACTTACTGCATACGATTTACGCCTCTTTAAAGCTTCACGAGCAAGGTCTTCATCTCCTTTACTCAATGCTAGTTGTGCCCTCTTATACCTGCAACACAAATACATCATATAATATAGTGTTAAGAGTCCAGTATGTAACAATAGCAATGAGTGGAAATCGTATAGGCAATAACCTTACCAATCATCCGAAGTTTGTTGCGCAGCCTTACACTTGTTTTCCAATTGTTTTTGTGATGCCAAAACCTTTACAATTGAGAAAGATTTAAGACAAAAACCTGCTTAGCTTTGATGCTAAAACCTTCACAGTTGTTTTTCTGATGCCAAGGAAGTTTGCGAGCTCAAACAAACAAAAAACCTACCAGGGATTTCCAAAATCTACTACTTTGTCCAATACGGAGTACTATTTATCCCCGTTAAATTTCGAATTTTAATGGTTAAGTGATATCAACTTTGACTATTACGGAGTACTCCAATATTTACAAATATATGTCGAGATAGAATGTAAATTTAGTTACGTTTGATGAAACCAACTATTTGGATTCAGTGTTGCCAACTCAAACGAGAACAATATAAATGATATGGAACACAAATTGGGAAGCAAAAAAGGTACTACTAAATTAGCCGAACTAGGAAATAAAGGAGGCATACTTGGGCTGTTGATTGACGCATCTTTGTCAAATCTTCATTCATTTCAATTACTGTTTGCTCGAGAATTTTCTCAGGATCTTCAAAAGTGCTTATGATTGCATTTGCATAAGACTGTAGAAAGTAAAATATAACAAACCATCAGCATAAATCGCCAACACTTGACAAGATGTGCAAAAGCCAAGGAACGGGAAAAACTTGTAACAACCAGTTTCAGACCTTGACAACTCTCGCAAATCGATCAAAGAGATTCATGGTGGAACCGCCACGGAAGCCATTGCATCTCAACCTATCATTATGCGCTAATCGAATACCACTCAATCTTAAAGCTCCAACTGCAAACATGGCAACATTCCTTCAACAATCAACTAACCTAAAAAAAAAAACAGACTGCCACTAGAAACAATGACAGCCACGACTCATTTGCTCCAATACCGAAAATTTATCTTCAAGCCCATTATCAACAACTAGCAATTCGTTCTCAATTCCTAATATAAAGTTTTCGGCTCCAACTAGCATCTCAACCTATCATTATGCGCTAATCGAACACCGCTCAATCTTAAAGCTCCAACTGCAAACATAGTAACATCTCTTCAACAATCAACTAACCAAAAAAAAAAAACAGACTGCCACTAGAAACAATGACAGCCACTACTCATTTGCTCCAATATCGACTTCAAGCCCATAATCAACAACTAGCAATTCGTTCTCAATTCCTAATATAAAGTTTTCGGCTTTCCCTATTAGGCAAATCATTCCCATAAACATCAGCTGGAAAAGGGAACAGCACATGTTAAATAGAGTCGGACGAGAGGTGATGCTCATTATCTAGGGTTCCGAACCCTCTCAGCATCATAATCGTCTCTGTAACCCAAAACAACATTTCAATTTCAAGAAAAACTAAACAAGAGCATTGAGTTGATATGAATGATGAATCACAAGAACAGCTAATACACAATTAATTGCAACATATACTCCTAACTAAATCAAAATTACAAGAAAAGGGCAACTACTACTACTACTACTATTACTACCCATTTCACCCAAAACCCTCAATTTTCAGAAGAACAATCAAAATTGACAGAAAAGGGCAACTACCCAAAACCCAGAATCTTGCACGAAGTGAAAAATTTACCATTGTTACCAAAGAAAGAAGACCTTAAAGAGACTCTGACAACAGGAAACCTCTGAGAAACATTGGTTGATGGAACAATGGTGGCTGACATATTTGGTGCACTTGTTGCCATCATTCTTTCAATTCAATTCAATTCAATTCAATTCAATTATTACAAAGAAGATTGATCACACACAGTACACTAGTGTCTTCTCTCTTGCCCAAATAATAATTTGGGTTTTTCTTGTGTTGTTTGTGTGAGTCTCTGTGGTTAGAGATTGAGAGAAGGTGATTGGGTTTGTGTTGTGCTTTTTCTTCGGGTTCCGCCAACCGGGTTGGTTGCTTGCTTGCTTCTATTGCAATAAGGATCCAACATCAATCAAAACACAATTTATCGAAGATGTCTTAGCGGTTAAGATTAGTTATTCTGGGATAGTAGATCTCGGGTTCGAATCTCCTTCTCCCTATATTGTAATGTGATTAGGTGTGCTTTTCAATTAACCAAAAATAAATAAATCAAAACACAATTTAGTTTTTTTTCCCTTAATAGCACTCCCAAAATATTTTTGCTAGGAATACGAATATTTACGGAATATATATATAACAATATAAGTAAATAGTGAGTACTATAAACTATCTAAAAATACAATATAATGTGTGATTTACCAACAATTTACGTTATTTTTTTGTAAAAATTAAATTGGAAGTGCTCCTAAATAAATTACATGGCCTTTTAGACAATAATATTGTTGGGTGAAACAAATACGGAGTATATTACTATGAACTTTCAAATATAAACTTTCGTAAATTCAATTGTTTCTACTTTCTTATACGTCGATATTAGAGTCTGAAAAATAATTTGGATCTACTAATTTTACAAATATTACTCCAAAATCTAATTTACTAAGAAAATATATTCCAAGTTCATTATTTATTAATTTTATAAATATTTGTATCGAAAAGTTTGGTTAAATTTTTAGCCATACTTATGTATAAAGTTCTTTCGAAAATACTATGAGGCTCATTTAATGAATAATGTCTAGGAGCAATTTTAATTGCATCCATATTTGGACATAAATGCATTTTTGTTTTTTGGAAAGAAAATATTGGAAAATGTTATTCTCGTAGGTATGTTTGGATAGACGAAAATGGAAAGAAAGGAAGGGAAATAAGTTGTTTGTTTGGTTAGGAACATGAGACAAAAAGATTTGGCTCCTCAAAGGTAAATCATTGTTGTGCGTAGTGAGCCAAAAAATTTAGGTCTTCCACCTTCCTTTCTCTCCTTCCCCCTCTCCTCTATTTCTCTCTCAAACACATCCTTAGTATACACAAACGGATTTTAAACTCTTTAATTGTAGGCCTCGGGTATTAGAGAACACTAGCTAAGGGGTATAAATGAGTTATCCCGAAACTCGCTGAGGCTCGAGACTCGAATGTCATTGTGGTTGTGGTTGAGGTAGAGGTTGAAGTGTTGAGCTCGGTCATACTACAAAATGCACTACGACAAATGTAATAAAACAAATTACGTGTTTGGTAATTAGGAAGGAAGAGACGACTAATGTGAGATTCATTGAAAATAAAATAAAAATAACCTCATAAAATACCAAAGACATGTTGGATTTTTTGCAGCGCAAGTGTTTGAGTCCGAAATTGTAAGTCACCCTTAAGACGACAAACTCAAAATCTAGAAGGCAGAGAGACTTGAACGATGATTGACACAAACAACTCCTTGGGGGGAGAGAATGTGATTGTCTTGGGGAGATGGAGATCCATAAGCTCCGTTGAGAAGCTCTAGACTACTCACTTTGGAACCTTGCAACATATATACTCCGTACATACTACGGACTATAAGTGCATATATATATAACCTATATTTATACCACTCCGGTTTAAGGAGTTTTTCAGATACAAGACGTTTCTGCTCTAACTCTAGATATTCTAAAACGTGATCCAATCAGATTTTGTTGGTTTATTTAAGATTTATCTATAGATTTTTTTTTTTTCAATTTAATCTAACCGTCCTACGAATATATATATTTCAGTCCCAAATATAGTTCCCCAATGGGCTGCCATAACAAGTAAAAACGCGCCAACCAACCAAAAAATTACAGTTTTTTTCCTGCAAAAATTCCCCTTCCTTCCATCAAAATTGTTATTTTTTCGATTGATTTCCATTTTTCTTAAATTCAAACTCCTCATCATTTTAAAAAATACTCCGTAATAAAAAAAAACACAAGGGAAGCTGGTCAATGGACGAGCAGCTTCCTCTCACAATCTCAATTTCCAGAAACTCATTAATAAACACCCAAAAATAACATTATTTTTCTCAAAAAATATCAAAACTTTGAATCTAATTTTTTATGGGTGATTGCTTAAACTCAATAAAATTGAAATTTGGTTGGAATTGCAAGCTTTAAAGATGAATTTGAGGCAAATTTTGATTGTGGGTTTGTGTGTATTGCAAGCTTCAATGGTGTATAGCAATGGAGTTTTCCAAGTAGAGAGTAAATTTAAAGGATGGAAGAGAAGGGCAACAATCAAGGAGCTTAGAGCTCATGATCAACGTCGCCATGGTAGATTTCTTGCTACTCTTGATCTTCCTCTTGGTGGCAATGGTCAGCCTTCTGATACTGGGTTTGTCTTTTTTCTTTGTTTTCCAATTAAATTTTTAGTTTTCCAGGTTTTATTTTGTCTGTTTTTTTATGGTTTGATTGGATGGATTGAGTTTCAATGCTGAATTCATTAATTGTTGCCACTAGGGCGATTTGATGATGACGGGATTTGAACCCAGGTCATGAGTACTAGAACTCGTGATTTTACGAATTGTAAGGTAGTTGACTTCTGCATTCATGTGTTTGCAATAGTTTTGGTAACTAAGGTGACAGGTAGGTGTTTGAGTATTGACCAATGTGAATGGATTAAAGCGAACACCTGAGAGTTCGAGATATTGGGGGCTGCCAGGCCAGGGGTCGAACTCATGACCTCTGGCTCTGATACCATGTTATGTTATGGAAACAATTCAACCAAAATCTTAAGGCGATGGTTGAGCCACGTTTATATTGTGTTACTTTACGACGTTTGGAAGAAATTTGATTTGTGTTCCAGCAGAGAAGATTAGTCATTCGATTTCTCTCAATCCTATTTGCTATATACTCCCTTCATTAATCCAAACACACCCTTAAATGTCTTAATATATATACTCCGCATTGAGTTGATTTTAGGGTTCACAAAATTCATTCCTTAATTTCAAGTTGTTTCACATACATTTTGGTGACATAAAGTATATACTCCAGTAAATATGATCAAAACTTTAGAAAAATTAATTACCAATTGTAGTTGATCAAGTTTGGTTGATTAAGTTTTATTATTGTTAATCTTGTTATCAGGCTATACTATACCAAAGTTCGGCTTGGGAATCCTCCACAGGACTACCATGTTCAAGTCGATACAGGAAGCGATATTCTCTGGGTTAACTGTGATGGCTGCGATAACTGTCCGAAGAAAAGTGGTTTAGGAGTATGTAATTATCTTGATTCAAATCTGTAATTGCTCTCTCTACTCACTCTACTCTCCATAATCCCTCCACATTTTCAATACAGCTCCGATCCTCACTCATTCAACTAATTAATTCTCTTCACTAACCATACTTACTTGTATGTTTTTTCTATTGCAGGTACCACTGAACTTTTACGATCCAAAAAGTTCGTCTACTGCAAACTTGATCAACTGCGATGAAAACCAATGTGCAATGATATACCCGGGAACCTTATCTGGATGCAAGTCGGGTATAGCATGTCAGTATGAAGTTACCTATGGAGACGGAAGCACTACTTCTGGCTTCTTTGTCGAGGATACCTTCCATTTCTCCCAAATCACCGGCAATAATCATACTTCCCCTGGCAACAGCTCTGTAGTATTTGGGTGGGTAACCCTTGTTGGTTTTTTCACCCACTCATTAAACTAAACTTTATATATTGGGTTGCTAAGATATTAGAATACTTTGGACAGATGTGGCTCAAAACAATCGGGGCAGCTGAGTTCGAGTGATGAAGCACTTGATGGGATTATGGGTTTTGGAGAAGCAAACTCGTCTGTACTGTCGCAGCTAGCAGCAGCTGGCAAGGTAGAGAAGAGTTTCTCTCATTGTTTGGACAACCAAAAAGGAGGTGGGATCTTCGCTATTGGCCAACTTGTTGAGCCTAAGCTTAATTCTACTCCATTGATCCCAAACCAGTATGTAAACCTATCCTCCTAAATAATTTTTTACACCAGCAAATTGATTCTTGTTTAGGTGATCCGATTCTCGACAAAGCTTTCATTGCGAATCACTGTTTATCGATTTGTGAACGATGTGAAATCCTTTTTAATTTCCTTGATCTAAGCCTAATATACATATGTTGTAATTAGAGTACTATGTACTACCGTCTTAGGCCGCATTACAATGCTGTGATGAAGAGCATAGAGGTGGAGGATCATGTTCTAGATCTTTCTGCGGGTGCTTTTGGGAACGAGAGAGGCGCTGTTATCGACAGTGGTACAACTCTTGCCTATCTTCCCGATGATATCTATAATACAATTGTCAACAAGGTATGTATCATGTATGTGCTTTGTTGATATGATTATGATATGATGATATCCTTTTGAGTTTGATCTTCGTTATGTCATACGGAATCTTAATGCACTTCAAACAGGTTCTTTCGAATAAAACGGAATTAAACATTCAAACTGTCGAGGATCAATTCAAATGCTTCGAGTACACCGGAGAGTAAGAGCCCTCGACTTTACTATTTATTTTAGCTTGGATTTGCCTGTCTTTTGATAGTTAGTTAGCTTTCAAGTCAACATCAAAATTTCAAATTTAAACATTTATGTAACTATGCATTGATTGTTAGAAACCCATGGTTAACAAGCTCACTCAATATTTGCAGAATCGACGATGGTTTTCCGCTGATTATCTTCAACTTCGAGGATTCACTCAGGTTGATTATACATCCTCATGAGTATTTCTTCCCGCTTGGCGAGGATGTAAGTATTCCTCTTTTTTTTTTTTTTTTTTTTTTTATATATATATAATAGCGAATGACTCGAGTTTTGTACTTCTACTAATCACTCGAGGCGTAGCAGGAATCGAAGTGGTGCTTAGGGTGGATGAACAGCGGAATGCAGAGTAAGGATGGGACTGATATAACTATATTGGGAGGTACAACGTTTTATGACTTTACTAATAATTAGGTCGTCACAATTTTTTTTTTTTGGTTCAACGAAGAGCGCACCTAGTCGCATTACAATATAGGGGAAGAGGATTCGAGCCTGAGACCTACTGTCGCAGAGCCTAATCCCTAGGCTAAGACATCTTCATTTCGTCACAAGTTTTTGTACGAAACAATTTTATAATCCTTGAAAAAAATAACTTACGATAAATTTAAATAATGATATATTATTACTTTCAACCTTGGTTTCAGATATTCTGCTATCGAACAAGCTTGTGTACTATGACCTTGAGAAAGGAACGATTGGATGGACTCCATATAATTGTAAGTATCGAATTCTTCATCGATTCTTATGGTTGCATGCTTCAGTGATGATTATTGACGGAAGTCGGAACCCAATGCAAGCATGAAGTGTCTCTTCTTTCTAACTGTTACAACAACTTTGTTGCAGGTTCGTCGAGCATCAAAGTGAAGGATAAAGAATCAGGAGTCGTGAATACTGTAGGCGCTCACGATTTATCATCTTCTAACTCTTTGATTTCGAGCACGATTTTGTTATTTTTTGTTTTAATTAATCTGCATTTCACAATTACTCATTGACCTTTTTTTTGGCTCATTTTCCACTCGATTTTGCGACGAAAAGACAGTTTTGATACTAGCGGGCCTCTAACCCAAGTTATGAATACAAACAGAAACACCCATGCAAGTGTTCAAAATATTGTCCACTCTGGAAAACCGAATCTAACCGAACCGTCCAGTCAAGACCCGCCTGGACAGAATACATACGGTCCGGCGTACAGGCCCATACAAACTTGTTCACCGGTTTGGTCTTAACTTAGGAAGGAAAACCCTTTCTTGTACGTTCAGTCCAGTTTAGAGTCCAAAAAAACCGGATGATGTAATCGGGTCTGTTCCGGGTGGGTCCCTCTTCACGGGTCTACCCTCTCCTTTGGTTTTAGGTTGGTCCGGATCGGTAGACAACCCTAAATTCATTCATTCATTCATTCATTCATTGACTTGTTTACCAAACTCATACAGTAAATTACATGCTAAGTAGGATGCTAGCTCCCCTCAAGTCGTATCGTATCTGGGCCTAACATGATCGATTTTTGGTGGTTTTATGATGGCGAAGCATACTATAACGGGTGATCTGAACGGAACTGCGAGCTACCATCGTCGGCCGGCTTTGTGGTGGTTGATTTACTTATTATCTGCATTATTAGCATTCACACCATTAATCTAGCTCTAATTTTGTTGAATAAAACAGCAAAAGCTGTATATCAAAGCAATTACGAGTACTTCAACTGAGTTTCAGTGTTTACTAAAAACAAGCCAGTTTTGTAAGATGGGCTAACTACTACTACTAGTAGTAGTAGCAGTACTAGTGGGCCAAGATGGCTGTTGAGTCTGTGATTGTGGGAAGCCTACTAGCGCCTGTGCCTGTTTGTTTCTTTGTTTACTTTAATAGTGGGGTGAGTACTAACAAACCTGATCTTCCTTCCATCCATTTGATTTTTTATACTGTATTTGTTTTTACGCACTTGTCAATTCACGTTGTCTGTTATCTACTCCCTTCGGTTTTATATGATTGCCCCAATTAGGTAATATATGTGAGGAGTATTATATTACAATGGGACAATCATATAAAACCGGAGGGAGTATATTTTTAGTTACGTATTTTTAAAAATTATAAAAATTTGATATTTATAATGTTGAGAATGACTCCTAAAACCTAAGTAATCACACGTGTCCCACATTGAAAGATGAGAGAAAGATGATCCACCTTATAAATTAAGGGGTTACTCCCTCTATTGCCAATTGGTTTTAGAGTGGAACCCTCTTGTCTTGTGGGTGTACTCTTCCCGTCTCGGGTGTGACCCAAACCCGTTATGTAATTTCACATATAACGCACTCGATTAGAAAATTTAAACAAGATTCACGTGACTTTTTTTATCTTTTATATTACGGAGTAAAAGTTACATTGACCATATTACTCAATTATGAATATTGTTAAAAAAAATGCAAATAATCAAATGACTTTTTTTATCTTATATATTACGGAGTAAAAGTTACATTGACCATATTACTCAATTATGAATGTTGTTAAAAAAAAATGCAAATAATCAAATGTAACGAAAGGTTTTCAAACTGATGAAAAAATCAAATTCCATTTTTGTTATGACACTTTTGTCATTATTTACTCTAATTGGTTGGCTAGTTATTGACCACAAGCCAAAATTTATTGCAAGGACTCATTGCATAAGGCTCATAAACTTATATAGGCTTTGCGATTTTGGTGCTAATCAGATTTAAATTCATGTCATTTGATAAATATCACGCCTATTATTATCTTCCTTCCAAAAAGATCGATCCATTTTCTCATTATATATGACAATATTTTAATGAAATGAGGCGGACAATCAATCTTTGTGGGACGGAAAGGGAGTATGGTTTTACTAATTATGTTAGTTGAGACATTGTAACTCACACACCAATTTAAAGGGAATGAAAGGTTATGGAAAGTACTCCGTAATACAAAAGGATTGAGCCTCGGAACCGTGGGAAAATTATTTATAATGTACATTATATTTTAAATAAATTTATAAAAGGTCATATTTCATGAATATTTCGATTATCAACTCTTATAAAGTACGTACTCCGTATAATATTATTACGTTTATATAATAAAATTATTGTGGGAAGGTTTGTGCAAAAAGTAATACTTTGTATAACCACATTGAGGAAGTAAATTTGTAAAAAATTACAATAAATAAATTCATAATTAAAACCAAAACCGATATTTAAACTATTCCATTGTAAAAAATAACTCATATAGAATAGTATTTTATAAATTATTTACTCTGTCTTGATTAAAATATTGAGACGAAAAGAGTATATATAAAAGGTTGTATAAGAATTAATAACTACACCCGGAAATATTAGTACTGGATAGTTTGATTCCGATTATAACAAATTGGTTTGGAAAATTTGAATTTGAAGTTGAGTGAGTAGTTATACCCAAAGGCCAAGAAGTCGTAACAAATTGTAGCCGTATGAGTTACTATATATTATGACACAAGTAACGTCAGAAACAACCAACATATAATCCTCATCAAACAACAAATTCAAGAGGCAAGAAATTGCGTACGTTTCCTTGGACTTAAGGTTTTCACACATTAATTATTTAATTCAAAAAATTACAGGTTTAATTTATAAAATTTTCTCATTTTTCTCTTGCATTTATTAGAACAAAAATAATAATCCATATGTTATATTATCCGCTCTTAAATAACTAACCTGACGTTTTTATTTTATGAGGTAGTTAAGTGTTTGAATTCAATTTCTACAAAATATATTGGTTGGATATTATGAAATCACATCATAAAATTCTTTATGAAAAGAGTTTTAATATGGGTATATATTTGAATATATTTAGTTAAATATACTTTGAGAGATAGTGAAAAGTAATTAAGTTTGTCTCGAAAAGTAAGAATAATGTACAAATCCTTCGTACTTGTATACGGAGTATTTAATACTTAGAGAGATTCCGTTGACATTAATCATAGTGAAGTATTAGATGATTTAATTGCAAGCTTTTTATAATTAATCTTCGTGAGCTCAAATATGTTAAGTCGGTTTTAAAAATATCTTAACTACTCTTAAGAGTAAAACCAATCAAGTTAACCAATAATAATTAGCCTTGCATCTAATCAGAAATAAATCGTTTCATTAATAGACGAGTCTCACAATATAAAACCGTATTCCAACATAATTTATGAATTTGTGTTTTTCTTGCCAACATCTATCTTGACACAATCGATCACACGCTTTCCACAACACATCTAATAACAATTTAGAGTATTTATTATGAATATAAAATAATAATAATAATAATAATAATAATAATAATAATAAAGAGAGAAAAGGTACGTACGTACGTAGTCTATGATGTCTTGAGTAGTTTAAATAGTCCCTCGTTTTCGTCGAAGTGTCTCTTTTCGCCTTAAGAGAAAAATATGGACACAGTACTATTATTATTATTATTTCACAAAAAACTTGTTGCATGTTTATTATTAATCCTACACTTAGTTAACACTAATCATGCTTCTCCTCCTAATCTTCTTGTCTCTAATCTCCCTGGGTTTTCTGCCGCTCTTCCTTCCAACCATTCTTCCGGGTATGTTATCGACTCTAAATTATTTTCATTTCGTCAGACGATAGAGTCATGATTTGACGTTAATATACATATATACACGTAAACTAAAAAAATATGAGTAATAATAAAGGAAAATTGTAAATAGAATTGAAATTCGGTTTATTCGATAAAAGTTTTTTTGTTATTCCATGCATATCCAATAATTTGGATGTTTCATAAAATGAGTTAACGATAAGAGTAATTTGGAGTAATTTTTTTTTTTCCTTGTACGAGTATTGTGTTATTCAGTTTAGCCTAATTTCTTAGAATTTTCCTTAACTGCATCGTAAAACGAATTTTAAGTAACCATCTTTCATAATCTTATTGCTTCAAGTGACTATTTTATACGGAGTAGTATTTGTTTATGAATTCGTTTAAACTAACTTATCGTAAAACAGTCTCATGAAAAACTAGTTGTTTTCTAGTAAGTTAGTCTTAGTCGTGGGTTGTGACTTGTGACGACTACTTAATTTTATATCAATTCCAATTATTTCATTTAATTTTATGGCCATATGATACAGTATTGGGATAAGTTATTGTAAAATCGTGTTATATACTCGTATTAATCTAACTGATTACACAGAGATCCTTTTTTTTTTTTTCTCATTGTTGGCCAGAATTTGGGGTAACAATTGCAAAAATGTATGAATTTCAACAAAAGACATTAATTAGACGGTTGACCTACCTCAAAACCATAATTAGAGCTAGATGTTTTAATTACTGTATTATACTGTAGAGTATTGTTGAGTAATTACTACAGTAATTAATTAATTAATTAATTAATGTTGAAAATCATCGGGTACATAACACTAGATGGAAGTCCAAGTAAGAAAAATCTATTCTATTATTTCGTGGAATCGGAAAGGAACCCACGAAACGACGCCGTTGTGCTTTGGTTAAATGGCGGGCCGGGTTGTTCCAGCTTCGATGGCTTCATTTACGAACACGGTATATTCATTTCACTCATTATTGTACCACATCGATCGTACCTATCTACTACATAATTAATAAGACGATCTTATATATTCTACTGTAACAAATAATTGAATTTTTAGACGTCACATATACTCCATATGAGAGTTCTATAACAGAAAATAAAGCATGATTAGTGTTTTAGGATCGACCACGATTTGTTTAAAGCATAAGCATGCTTAATCATCGCATATTTGCATTACAATCAATAGTGGGGAAGAGGATCGAATAAGAGACCTACGGATAATTATGTACCGTCTTAATCACTCGTTTAATTTGCTACTCCCTCCGGTCATTATTTATTGCCCCATTCCCTTTTGCACGTAAAATAAGGAATGAATATAAAATGGTAAAGAAATTATGGTGGGGTAGTGAAGAATGAATATAAAATGGTAAAGAAATGAATGGTGGGCCTTAAAGTGTAAAATTCAATGGCATTTCTTGTAAATAAAGGATAGAAAGAAAGATAATATGGTAAGAGGGTAAGATATAAAAGGAAAGTTGAGAAGTGGGGCAAAAAATTAAAACCTTCCAAATAAGGAAAGTGGGGCGAAAAATAGTGACGGAGGGAGTACATTATTAAGAGGAAGTAAGTCCATTAGGGCGTAAAATAAGTTTTGTACATACTCCGTATGTAACAATGTCAACATGAAATAAAGTTACGGAGTATTTATTTACGAGCATGAAATTTTTCATTGTCATGATCCGATCTTTATCTCTTAATAAAAAAAAATTCAAATTATTTTACCACGTACAGTATATGAATTCAACACCATATATAAGCAAAAAGTATTGTACGTGTAAAACAATTTATCAACCGTGTTTTTAATTTTTTTTGCGTCCATTTAACGTTGAAAATGGAAAATTTTGGACCATTTCATCTATTTCAACATTAATTAATTTTTATTTTTACTCCGTATTTATTTATTTATTTATTTATTTATTGGTAGGGCCGTTTAATTTTCGAGCTGGGAAATCCAAAAATAGCCTTCCTTTGCTGGAGCTAAATCCATATAGTTGGTCCAAGGTATGTACGTATCATAAAATTCTATATTATGCATAATGTGATAATGCGTTAATTACTTATTAATTACTCTATAAGTAATTACGTCATTTTTAAACATGCATGTTTGTTCGTTTGTTTATTTGTTTGTAGGTTTCAAACATCATATATTTGGATTCTCCGACGGGAGTTGGATTGTCTTACTCCGATAATCAGATGATTTACAAAACCGGAGACGTACAAACGGCTCTTGATACTCACAATTTCCTCTTAAAGGTACAATGTCGTCTACGTAGACGGTTTATAATTAAGTATCTCTTAAATGAATCTCTCGACTCATTAGCAAAGTCATTAGTATTAGTGGTAGTGTTACTCGATCGATCACCGTTGAATTGTGGGTGTAATTGTGATTAGTGGTTTAAGCGATATCCGGAGTTCAGCCAAAATCCATTCTACGTTGCCGGGGAGTCGTATGCCGGAATCTACGTCCCAACCCTTGCTGCTGAAATTGTTAAAGGTATGCATGCATATATACATGCTAGCTCATTTACACGAGTAGTACTTTATTATCTATAATCTCAGTCATTATTCGTTAGTTATTCGTATTTGTTTATATTTAATTAAATACTATTAAAAGACGAAAAGTAGCAAATAAATGGGCCGGGACGAGGAATCATAAATGTATGCTTCAGATCTCAGAAATCGATTTTATAAATACTCGGTAATAATGTATATGAATACTCATTGACATCTTCAAATAAATGGGACGAGAAATAATTTCTGAATACGAAAAATTAAGATTATTATTCTAATTATACTCGTAATTAATTAGTTTGTGTTGTCCGTCCATCCATCATCATGCACTATTATTGCATATGAGTAGTACTTACTCCGTATATGACTTATGAGTGTCTTTTATTACGTAGGTTTTTAGCACGAGATCGATATGGACCACATTCTACATTATCTTTAATCACTACTCATCCCATTTATAATTGTTCTTCCCATTTACTTCATATATGGTCTCCAAGACGACACTTTGACCGCAATTTTATTCACTTATATGTAATTATATTTCGATGAAAATTATTTTTCTGAGAGATTTATCGATAATAAACATAACTATATAAATATCATATTATGAGATTTTATATTTTACGTTTTATTCAATTCATAGTCAAAGTTTTGTAACTTTGACCTTCAAAAAGACAAATGAAAAAAACATTAATAAACGTACAGAGTATTTAATTTTGTGATTATGATAATCATATAGCGAGTGTAGTGGTTTAGAGCTAAAAATGCCAAGATTATGTGACTCATCATTTTGAATGTTACTCCGTACATATCATTGATTGTACATGGGCCAAAAGTATTTCAAATTTTAGTTAAGTTTCAGGGTACTATGTATGCAGTAGCCAGTATGTATGTATGTATGTACCGATTAGATTAACTTTCTTTAACATAGATCCTATATAAGGTTGTTGAGTAGCATCATGTTCAAAAGTTTTTTCAGAATCAAATACTCATATAGGGTTTCTTACCTCCATGTTTTGATGGCCTTCTTGAGGCCGATTGAATTAGTAACTCGTAACTCCCGGTTTGGGATTTCAAAAAAAAAATCAATAAATCAAAATGTAATATAAGAGTACGTAAATATTTCTGGACTTCCAACTATCATCTTTTGGTTGATTTGGTTTCATAGCATTGTATGCGAGTCGCCGAGATAAAAGGTCGTGGGTTCAAATCTAGCTACAACCCACTCATTTCTAAAGTGGAATGTTTGGCGCCAGGTATGAGGAGACATGAGTTGAGTTGCATTATCCATACTTCAACCCCAATGAGTATTCGTGTGAGGGGCGTGTAAGAGTATATAAATATTTTTGGGACCTTAGCTTCAACCATCATTTGGTTGAATTGGTTCCATAACACATAATCGAAGGTCAAAACTTGATAGTACTAAAATAGGTCTACATAAGTAATAACAAAACTTTCAAAATAAAAAGCAACATTGTCTATTTTGATTTTTTTTTTTAAATATAATTTTGGGTCTCAAATTGACATCTTGAACTAAACCCGGTTGCTTAAATTCATTTGAGAGCGTTGACGCTATAGTAAATTTTTCAGGGATTGGAGCTAAAGTGAAACCGATTATTAATTTCAAGGTAATAGTCGTCGTAATCAATACGAGTATTAATTAGTATCTATTAGACTATATATATTGATTTGTTTACTAATTAGGGTTTTGTAATTAACAAAAGATGGTATGTGTATGTGTATGTGTATGTGTATGTGTAGGGGTATATGATAGGAAATGGTATAACAGCAGAAGGAAAATATGATGGCAATGCTTTGTTAACTTTTGCGCATGGAATGGCTTTGATTTCTGACGATCTTTACAAGGTACTCCTACGTACCACCACTAACCTTTATCTTTCCCTCTTCACCTAATAATAACAACAACAAACCAAATCATCCTTCTTATCGATGTCAAGTGTCAACCCATTTATTTAGTTGATAAAGTTAGGGTACTATACTCATACTACTCACTACTCAATAACTTGTTGAGTTCAAAACCAGTCAACATAAAAAAAAAAAAAAAAAAAAAAAAGGTTGTTATAATAGGTTCTTGGCTTATAGTCAATCTTTCTAGTAATTTGAATAATACGGTAAATACAGGATATATAATTAAGTCATTTTAAAAAAAATTGACACCTACTTTCCATCCAATAAGAATTCAAGATTTATAATATTGTGGTCAAATATTCTTTCTCATCTATTCAATTCTATATATAGGTCCACCATTTCTCCTCACAAGAATGGTTCCCACGTAAAGAATTGAATGGATTACACGGAATATATGTATAGACAAATAATTTGATTTTTGTTTTTTTGGTTATGAGTTTGATTTAGAGGGTATGTTTGGAGGGAGGGAGGGAGGCTAAAAAAGGGGGCTATGGCTATGAGTATGAGTAAGTGATGCATTATGATTTCAGCTTTATTGGACCACTTTGGCCTCATTTGCGCAGGCTTACTTTGCTTCATTAGCCCCACCAGCCACTCCACTCCAACTTGTTAAGTTGGTGCACAAATCCAATTACCCAAGGCGTGCCAACTCTCTACTTTTTCACACCTTTTTTTTTAACCACAAACTCGGTTCAGTTCGTATAGGATAAGTCCAAAAGAGAGTAAACCCAATCTTATTAAAATAAACTATCTCGTACATCAATTTGTATGTTGGTTGATGTACGAGTGTAACGGCGTCTCAAAACCAAGTGCGTCAAGGAAGGAGCATATGAGTTTGTCAAATTCATAATCTAAATGATGAAGCGAATTGTCTCTTATATAACTAGGGTCGGCATAAGCTCACAATGCCACTACAAAATCTTTCGGAACTAGACCTTTCAAATTCATTCGAGCATAAGACTGTAAGAGTGGAAGTGGAAATTTGACTAGTCTTGTGAATGGGTATAGACAAAAAGTGAGGATGATGGGAGAAAACTGAAAGTATAAGAAATGATGTCAAACATGCATGCAGTTAGGCATGCATATATGCATGTGTATAATGTACTGTAGTATTATGGTATAGGGTAGGTGTAACTTAGAAGCTAGCTAGCTAGGCCAAATAAAGACGTAACCATGTCACCTACTTTTCTCTTATCTACTTAACGAACCCTCTCGGATTTGATTCTTTTGGATCGAGGTAGACTAAACTAAAAAGTACTACTCCGTAAATCTTCATGGAGGTGAAGTGAGTCGAAAAAAAGTGTGCCTCCACAAGTCTACTACATGAGACTAATTAAGGAATTCACAACCACCTTGAGACTAGTACGTAACTGGGTTCGATAACGATGAACATTACTGTATGTCCGAGTAACTGGTTAATTAATTTTGCTACGCTTGTTTGAATGTATACAGTTTTTTTTTTTTTGCTGAGACGACGTTGATGCTCGAATATGAATATGAATATGAATATGAATATGAATATGCAGGAATTTACGGCGAGCTGTGGATTGGAATACTACGACAACGACGCAGCTGAGTGCAGCGGATATAAAACTAAGCTAAGATCGGTAAATAAAAGAGACTAGCTATTTACGTAGTACCCTCGCTCATTCGAGCATAATTTAGACGTAATTAGGATTATTATCATTATTACTATTACTAATACTAATCCAAAGAAATTAATTGATTTATTAACAGGCAATTCAGGATCTAAACATGTATGACATTCTTGAGCCATGCTCACATGATCCCCAAAGCAACACTACACAAAACCTAAGCATACCTAACAGCTTCAAATCGTTAGGGAGTACAAAGAGGCCGCTTCCAGTAAGGAAGCGATTGTTTGGCCGAGCTTGGCCGTTTGAATTGGTTGTTAAAAATGGTCGTGTTCCGTCTTGGCCCGAGCTCAGTTCCTTGCCCAATGATCGCCGAATTTCAGTTCCTTGCACTGTGAGTCTTATAATCCTCATCCTCGTCATCTCTTCATTAGGATTTTAATTGGATGATGATTTGCATATTATGCAGACGGATGAGGTTGCAAGAGCTTGGTTGAATAATAAATCGATTAGAAAGGCAATTCATGCTAAACCGGTAAGGCCAAAGTATTCCGTCTTTCTTACACTCTAATTCACAAGTAGAGCTGCCAAAACTGATCAAACATGTAAATCGGCTCCGATAGACACAATCGTCCACGCTCAAAACCTTTCATAATTGATCGACCTTGCTCAAAACCCTACATACTCGATCGACACAATGACCTCCAAATTGACTAAAATCGTACTTCCTCGACTTAAACCGAATTGTAGGATTGAGGATTTTTTTTTTTTTTTTTTTGGGTATCAGGTGAATAAGATAGGGCCATGGTCATTATGCATGTCAATAGACTATGAACATGATACAGGCAGCATGATTGACTATCACAAAAACCTCACTTCACAAGGGTACAGAGCACTCATATACAGGTACTCTACTCCTTCAATTCCATTTTTTTTTTTTTTTTATTTCGAAGCAATTTCCATCCCGAGTCATCTAAACTACGTTGTGTAAACCAACAACCTACAACTAATCGACGTATTTATATTTGGGATTTGCAGCGGAGATCACGACTTGTGTGTTCCATATACTGGAACACAAGCATGGACAAGGTCATTAGGTTACAAAGTCATTGATGAATGGAGGCCTTGGATGTCTAATAATCAAGTCGCCGGGTACAATTCTACTCACAATACAATTTTGGGAGTTCTGAAAGACAGTTGTTGAATTATACTCTAATCACAGTAATTAGTATCACTAATCCTTTATTATGAGAGAATGTAGTTTAGGCGTGTCTTGACTCTTGAGTGGTTTGACACAAATGTTGCAGGTACATACAAGGATACCAACAAAACTTCACCTTCCTTACAATCAAGGTAATTCATTCACGATCTACTGATTTCGTTGCCCCGGTAGAAACCTTTAGTTCCAAGGGCTTGATCTTGATCTTCATCTCGATATCGATCTCAACTCCGACTCATTTGGACTGGCTTGTCCAAATTAAGCCTAACCTATAAACCCGTTCTAAACCAACTAGCCTATATTAATCTATGGATTGAAAAACCTCGTTTCTCAACAACTGTGTGTGGATGATGCAGGGAGCAGGACATACAGTGCCAGAGTACAAACCAAGGGAGGCATTCGATTTTTACCAGCGTTGGCTCGATGGAACTCGCATTTGAAGAACATAAAAACTAGCAACCCGTCCCGTGCTCTAAAAGTTTCATAGTTGTTAGTTTTGTTGGAGTTATTACTCTAGTAGATTATAAAATCATACGTGATAGTTGCTAGCAAAAAAAAAAAAATTATGAGTGAAAACAATAGTTTCACAATCTATGTTTCTACTGATATCATGAAGCCAAGGCTTCAACATGGTTTCTCAGCGTTTCTAAAATTACTCAAAAGCAATGAAAGATGGGATTTTCGATATTCTAAAACAAAAACCGACTTTTTAAAATTGTCACAAGCAACCAAACAATCGAAAACAAACGACATTTTCACGAACAAAACTAACAGGATATCAGGATTTAAGTAAATAGTTAAAGATTAAAGAGTCATTTTAAGACTAAAGCTTATTCGTTGGAATTACCATCAAGCAGTACTCATTGTGTAAGTTGTATCACAAAACACTCCGTGTTAAACTCTCGTCAAAATACAGACCAAAATTTAGCAGGCAGGATATGGAAAGCTTTGAAAATATTTCAGATAAGACAAATCACAAGTGAGGTATATTCAACAAGAATATCAAAACCGTTTATTGCAGATATTTATCGTCATTATCGGCAACACAATAGCAGAAACATCTCATGGTTGAGAGAACTGAAAGTTGAAAAACAACAGTACTTGGAAGGGGTGGCAGCGAATATAACCGGCTTTATTCTTCCTCTTCCGCCTCTTCCAGCCATTTGACAAAGGGCTCCAGTGACTTCACGAATGTTTGCCTGCAAAATTGACCGCAAAGTTTTAATAAATTTCCAATACACAGTTTTTTAAGACTCCTCAGAAACTGTTGAATTCTAAGAGCATATCTTAGAGTAAAAGACATCATCAATTAAAATGATCCACAGAAACACAAATTCAGATATGAGAGCAGTCTCATGATAATATGATATACTCTCGTACTTTCATAGTTTCATCATTTGATAGTTGTTAACAAGTTGGTGGGTTTATAGGTAGATTGGGTAAAATACATCTATAAATGGGTCAACCTCACATTATACTAACGCTATTAATAAGAAGAGCCCATCTTTCAGTACAGCATAGCAAGTGAAAGATATACCTGCCCTTAGGGTTTGTTCCTTTGCGGAACCAGTGCAGAATTGTATCTTCCGCAAGCACATCCTGATCATAAAGCGACCTCACTATTTCTGGAAACAATTTCATCAATTTGCCATCTTCGTAGCACTGGATTTGAACTTTGTAGATCAGTTCCAGTTCAAGCTTTCCGGAGGTGCAGAAAGTATTTAAAAGCTCGGCCCACATTTTGACCTATCAGTAAAATGGAATTTGACGTTAATGTGTTGAACCATGAGTCAGAACCCAATAACTCAAGAAACAAATAGAACTTTCCAACTTATCGAGTAAATGTACAAACACTCATATTTTGGGTATGGCAAATTCATAATATTAAAACGTCAAAATTAAGGAAGCTATTAAATGTCATATTTAAGTACTTTACTCTCGTATTGCCAAGATAAAAGTTAACCAATACTTTCGCATATATAATGTAAATCAAAGCATACCTGGCGAAGAGCAGAATTGGCATTTTGCTGCTGGTTTTTGCCAGACCACTGGACAGCATCCATGATAACATCCCACAAAAGGCGTACAACATCAACATCAAGAAGCTTAGCCTCTTTTACATGTTGTTTCACAGTTTCAATTACTTCACCCACATCAGCTTCCTCTGCTATCTGAGTCGTTAATGCAGTTTTCATTTCCGCCAGCTTAACCTCAAACATCTTCTTTTCATTGTATTGGACCAACTGCTGAAGACCTGCCTTGCTGAGGCACAAAAAGGAAGCATCAGTAATTGAGTCATGAAAAAAAAAAAAAAAAAATGTAAGAAGTGTTCTCCGAAACGATAGGGATACTGAGGTATAGGACAAGAGATAAAGATAGAACGGTGTGCCAATAGCCTATATTTGTTCCACATGCCCAAGGCATGACAAAGGTGCATTCGAGCAAGTTTGTCGTTGCAACGAGGCACACTTCTCTAAACAGAGTGCGTAACTATTAATGAACACCACTATGACTGAAGTACAATTCTCTTACGTGAAATGTTCAGATAGAATCTCTGGAGATCTCTTAGACAATGGAAAGAACTCGAGGAGATTTTCCTCAACTTTCCCACGCTTCAGAAGAGCAATCAAATCGTCCAGGCTGTTGTCAACAAGGTATTCCTTGAAGAAGTCTGTTACAAAGGTAAGAACTAAGCCTTTCGTCACAAGATTATCCTTGAGCAAGGGCTGGAATACCGTCTCTGGCGGTAAACCTGAAAGCTTCTGAGAGAATGTTAGGGCTGTAAAGATGGCCAACTTTTTCCTTTCATTTTCTTCAAACAGTTCAAGGGACTGTAAGAATCTTCGCATGACATTTTCAAGATTCTTTATAAGGAAAGGCCTCCGTCGTAAAATCTTCTGTATGTAGAACACAGATGGTAAGATAGATTCGCGTTTGGGTTCACAGTCAATGACGGAGTATGTGTGGCGTTCCCCCTCATCAGATTTTGCGGTTCCTGGTTGTGTGCGGCCACCAATAAATACTACCTACATGTCAATAAATAAAACTACTTTTAGGGACAATGTGTCTGAATAAATTTGCTAGGATAGTAGATCAACCAAAAGAAAACAGAGAAAGACAGACAAAAAGATACTCCCTCCAAATCTTTTTTATCATCCTACTCTCCTAATTATATGTGAGTATTATAATGAAGTAGGAAGATAAAAAAGAATCGGAGGGAGTAAGAGATTAGAGAACAAAGATAAAGAATGGAAGCGAAAAAACGATGTGAAATGTGAGTACATAAGCACGAGCAAATAGATGAAAGAAAGTGTAAGAGAAAGTAAACAGGGGAAAAGGGAATTTAACAAGAAAAGCGGCAAAACAAACTAAGAAAAGGAAAATATAAAAATAAGACTAAATGGAAGCCATGAAGAAAGAAAAATAAATTAAAACCGTATCATGTAAAACCCCAGCCCCACCTTGGACCTCAACAAGACGAGATGACCATCCTCCTCAACAAAGTGTTTCTTTGTCTATGAATTACATACGCTAAATAGCCTAGATCAGGTAAGGGATATTCACATATCTTATATCTCTTACATGCAACTGTTAGTTTTCTCCAAATCACCAAATCCTTCTTAATAAGGTAAATAGTGACTCAATTGACGATCGTATATGGACATAATCTAAAGGGTTTTCGAATATGATGTCCATCTCAATAACAAGTAAAAACGAGAGTTGAAGTATCAGTGTGATCAATACAAACGAGAGATCATGTCATATTTTGTTGATGACATGAACCAAATCACACAAAAGAGCACCACAACTGAAAAAATTGGATGAAATGCTGAACACTTCTTCCTCCATAAAGGTCAAGTAACAAGAAAATATTCAGTTGAAGGCATCCTGTCATCATTATATATTTATATACACAGTATGCAATTAGAATGTGTAAACATCTTCATGTATTATTTCTTACATCCAATTGTCATTATATACATAGTATGCAATCTTGAATGTGCGAACGTCTTATGCATACTATTTCTCACAACCTCAACTTCACTTCCACAAGCTGAGATTCATATAAAATTAATAATCCACGATCGTAGTACTAATATATTTGGGCCATATATATTTGGGCCAAGGCCTACAGCAATCAGTAAGTATTACTCTACAGCCAAAACATGAGACTAAACCACTCTGGAAATAATGAGTGAACGGGACAACACACTGCTAACAAAAATAAAGATGTTTTTAATGATACGAGTATTAATCATTTCAATTGAAAGCATCGTGACAAGACTACTAATAATGAGGGGCTAGGTCGAGGGCTCGAGGCGAATGTCCCTAAATCAATCATAAAGCTAAAGCATACACTAGAAGTTCAGCATGTTTGAGACACCCTGCATTGAAGATAAGGGTATGTTGCTTACCTCAAAGAAAGTATCCCCGTATCTCGAGAAGTCAAGTTCACAAGATTCAATGCTCTTTGCGATTAATTCCTGTATTGAAGAAAATTCATCAGATCATTATGTCTCAGATACTTGAACCTGGGGAATCGAAACAACAAACTAAGCAAAAGTATTCTCACCAGATCACCAGCATTATCCAAATAAATCTGGACCACTGCATCTGAAAAAGCTGCAGGGTCAAGAGGAGCAGCAATATTCCGTTTGCGGGTCTTAATCCGCGTACCACTGTTCCAAAATTAATAAATATCAAAACAAATAAAAGCTTCATCCCCAAAATTCAACAAACCACCATGAACCCATTACAAACAATACTGGTCGCAGAGCTAGGAATCAGAAGTAGAACTACGGCCCACATTCAAGGCGCTGAACGGGATTTAACTTAACTAATGGGGCCGAACGAAATTGAAATCATCTAAGTGGGCTGAATTGACAAACTATAATTAATAAGATTAGACTTGACTTTAACTTAACTTAACTAAACTAAACTTAAGAAAAACGAAGTAGAAAGAAATCTAAATCAAGAAACAGAAGCTCCAAGCTAAATCGAATAAGTATACAACAGTTGGCTGATAGTAAGAGAACAATCACGCAAGACGAGATGATGTATCGTTTTTTTGTTTACACGGGTGTCGATGATAATTTCCATTCACTACACAGACTACATTGCACATTATAATGCATAACCTAATAAAATTAATTGAACTGAAAACAAAAAAAAATGCCAAACAATCTAGAAAAAACAATCAAAAGATAGCAAACAACCAAACACAACCTATCAACTTAATCATATACCGAAGATTAAAACATCAGAAAGTAATTACAATTACAAGAAGCAGTGATAGCGGAACTTACCCAAGAGTGGGTCTCTCCTTTGAGCTGCATCCACAACAGAATAAAGAAAACCGACTTAATTAACATCGAAAAAATCAAGAAATTTGCGGAAATTAATCAACTAAGTTAATCAATCGAAAACCCTAATCTCAGATAACTTTCATCCATATCAAATCAGAGAAAACTGTTATACGTAAAACTATAACGCATTAATAAAGTCAGCAAATCGAAATTATAGAATGAAAAACCATGAAATGAATGAAAAGATTACCTCATAAACAAGGCGGTGAAGGGATCGAAGGATGAGAGCTTGTTCGAGTTTTTCGGGGAGAGAGGGAAAAAAAGAGATACTCCAGAAGAAAGGTGTATTTTGGGGGAGAATTGATCCTTTATGATCGATCGATTCTATGCGCTCGGTTTAGTTCAGATTTGAGTCGGTTGGATACTAACTGCGGTTTAGGTCTTCTGAGAGACGGTCTCTCATTAACTTTACTTTACTGAGAGACTAAGTACAAATAGAAGTAATAGTGGTACCAAACCTGATAGAAGTGGTACTATTAACATAAAAGAGTATACAAATACAAAGAGGGTACGTTTGTTATAGAAACAGGTATAAAACAAAGTTGTCATTTAAGGGTACGAATAGAATATAGAGTGGTACTGAAGGGTGGTCTCTCAATAAATTATTGAGAGATCGTCTCTTCCAAGATTTTGTAATACTTGTATGTGGAGGAGAAAATGATTGTCTAAATACTTGATAACTCGTGATTTTACCTATTTTTGTCCCACATTTCGACTCTTATTTAGTCGATTTTATAAGTCCAATTGTTAATATTGACCCGCTTTATGTTTATTTAGATTATTTGTCGAGTCTAGCTTAGTTTGTGCTAAATCATGTTATTTCTCGAGAATTGGGTACTGTGCATCGATATTTGATTTTATAGGTACCGAGAAGAGTGGACAAATTAACCGAGACGACAAATCAAGACGGGTCAAACCCGACTTTGACCAATCCTAGTCCATCACCCAAAACAAACTCCCCTGCTCTCCACTTCAATCAACTCCCATCATCATCGTCCATCACTTCATCATCATCAATCACCATTGTTACTCACTAATTAACCTCCACCTATCTTCACTTTCTAATTCATCTTCTTACCTTCATCATCATCACCATAATCCCTCCATTATCAATCACATTAATCCACAATTCAAGCTCCACTCAATCCATTATCAAATCATATCCAAACACCATCTCCATTAATCTGCAGCCACCGTCCTCGCGCGCCTCCACAAGCATCAACACCAGCAACTCGCCGGAGCACCACCACCTCCGGCGAACAATTCCTCCGCCGTTCCTTCCCTCCTCCGCGCCTGTCACCATAGCCACCACCAGATCCCGCCGTTCGTCCTCCATCTCAGGCGAGCAACAACCGCGAGCCACCATTGCTCCGTTCGCCGCCCTTCTTCCGTCATCTCCGACCAATTACTCCGGCGACCCGAGCCCAGAAATCCGTTATGCTCAATCGATTGAATCGGTTTTGGCTGATGAATTGGGTGTTCTAATTTTGGATAGCAATTGACGATTTAGCCCTTTCATTTATTCCTTAATGTTTCATTTAAATGAAGGGTAGTTTGGTCTTTGTCTCTATTTTATGGGATATGTTATATATACACTAAACCCCATTTTTTATGAGGGGGCTGATTTTGTGAGAGTTAGAGTAGAAGATAGATAATAGTAGAGGGTTTAGGAGTAGAAGACACAGCAAAGCAGCCCTCTTCCCATTTTCTTCTTTAATTTAATTTAATTAGTTTTAATTAATTAATTAATGTAATCCTTCCTTCTTCAACATTCAAGACTTCTTATTTCTAGTAATTCCTTTTGGTATAATTCTCTTATCTCTTTTCCTTTGTTGTTTTATTATCTTTGGTTTATGTTTAGGATATATTTAGTTAGTAATTAGTTTAAAGTTATAATCTTTATCGTTAATTGTGTGTTGTAATGTTATTTTATAATTGTCTTCTTTGTTTATGTATAGTTTATGTTAGTATTGATTAAAGTTTCATTCTTTATTATTTCATTATGTTAGATGTTATGTGTATTTTAGTCATTAGTGTATTTTGTGGTAGTTTAATTATGAGTAGCGAGTAGTCTTTTACTAGGGGACGATTAATCCCCGACATGCCTTGATTATGTTATTGAGCCCATTTTAATGAGTTATCGGATGTTGAGTGGGGGATTGTTAAGGGGTTAGGATTCAATTAGTCTTTTTGGTTGGTTATGGTTCCTTGACCCTTGTCCATCGGTGGGAGCCGATTAGGTTTAGGAAAACCGGTTACCCATTTGACTAACCTCACCGATTTGGGTTGAACACGGGAGTGAGAACCCAATGTTAGTGCCCTTGACTTTCGGTCGGAACTCTTACCTCGGGAAGGGAAGAGGGATGGACGGGAATATAGCGTAGACTTAGTGACTTAGGCTCTTGGCGGGATACCACGGGAGTGGATTTTGGTGTGGACCTAAGATACCAATTACGAACCCGGGAGGGAGGTACTTGGGATTACTATTTATTCATTCACGAACCCGGGAGGGAGGTGTTTGGACCTTTAGAGGCGTTTTCTCCCTAATTCACTATTCGATGACTTGTTAACGGGGTTTTAATGACGTGATTGAGGTGTGTCGGTGGAGGAAATCGAACCCTAGGCTTTTCTCCATTTGATTGATTTACTCGCTTAGTTTTATTATTTGCTTGTTTATGTTTTTATTAGTTAGTCTTATTAGTTTAATCTCACCCTATCAATCGATTCGCGTAGCTAATTCATAATCTGAGACCGACCTAGTACTCATTCCCGATCTCTCTGTGGATTCGACCCGACTTACCCTTACTATTCTAGTTTAGGTTAGTTGGTTTATTTGATGGTTAGATTGGCGACAAATCCGACTATCAAAATGGCGCCGTTGCCGGGGAGATCATTGGATTGATATTAGTTTAGTTTTAGATTTATTAGACTACGCTTGGTTACTTGTTACTTGTTGCTTGTTCCTATGACGATTTACCACATTCCACAACGTAAGGAGACATTGCATGATTATTGGGATAAACTCAAGAATTGCACTTATGAATTTGATGTTGAGATGTGGGAATTTTGTCATATGGTGTATGATGGTGTTCATGATAAGATTAGAGGTATGATTGAAGAGAGTTGTCGAGGTAGGTTTACATCGATGCCATATTGTGAAAGATGGGACCTTCTTAATAAGTTGGTTAATGATTCTAGGCAATCGGAGAGCACTAGTTATAAGAATGCTTATTTACCTCTCCATGTGGATGCTACTACTTTAGTTGATGACTTAGAGTCTAAGTTGGATGATGAGCCTCTTGTTAACATGACCACTTTGCCTACCATTTGTGATTTGATTAGTTCTCCTTTCCTTAAGGGATGCGATGATCATGGTAGCGTTTATGTTGGGTCTTGTGTTCTTATTGATGATATCAAGCCTTCATTTGATGATAATCTTGAGGATAAGAGATGTGTTGGTAATGATTTTATTAATGAGACTCTTCTTGAGGTTTTTGAGATTGTTGATGAGCCATATGATGAGTGCATGAGTGTGTTTAATGATGCTTTTGATATGGAGAGGGATGAAAATTGTGTTCTTATGGAGATTCAAATCCCTTCCCCTAGTCTTAATGATGCTTGCTTGCCTCACTTTATGGATGTTGATAATCCTTGCAATTTTGAGGTTTCTTACTCTCTTGATAAGGTAGTTGACGATGTTGAGACTTGTGGTGAGAGTGTTGTAGGGATAGATGTGAGCATGGGGGTATGTGACGATAAATGGGATGTTGAAATTGACTTCTTTGAGGAACCCATTTTTGAGATATTTCTTGAGGAAATTCATGAGTCTACCCCCTTTTATTCTTGATGAATCTCTTATTCCTCTCACTTGTTTTCCTCTTGACTTCCATGTCCCTTCTTATGAGTCCATTGTCTTTGAGGATGCATTTTCATTTCATCTTGATTGTTTTCCTCAAGACTTTCTAGCCCCCACTTACGAATCGATGTTTGAAGATGCTTGGAAGAATTCTTTCAATGAAACTAGCTTGATCATTGGTTTGTTACATGGAAGTGGTGTGATTTGGGACAAGGATGGAGACGTTTGGAAGAGTGACATGATGGTCAAGGAGACTAATCACGACTTTTATGTGGTTTATAGCCTACCTCTCATGAAAGAAGGGGAGAAACAAAGAAGAGATCTTAGAGATGTTGGATACTATGATGAATTTAGAAACATGAGTGGCTTAGGATACCGATTGTGGGATCCCGGTTAGATTTTAAGCTTAATTGTAGGTTTGGCGGTCCTTAAAACCGCGCTTCTTGGGAGGCACCCCAAGTTTGTTGTACATATTTATGTTTTTGTTTGTTTGTTTGTGTTTTTGTTTGTAGGCACCTTCAACAAGTAACCACAATGTTGCAAAAAAATGGATAAGAGGCATGCAATCGATCAAGTGTGGGGAAGAATCATGCTTCAAAGGTATTTTCTTACCCTCCTTTCCTTTTCCTCCCTAGTTTGGAACATTGAGGATAATGTTCGTTTCAAGTGTGGGGAGGTAGATTTTGGATTGACGATTTGTGTTTGGTTGAAGATTTGTGGTCGTAACTCTTGTTGGAGGATACTTTGGTGGAGTATTATTGTAAATATGTGTTTTGGGATTGTAGCTTTGTGTGGATTGTTTTGTTGTTTTTAATTTCTTGTTTGCGTGATTTGTGTCGTTTTTGTGTGTTTTTCTTTGAAAAAATGAAAAATTTCAAAAAGATTTTTTTGTTTTTCGATTCACTTGTTTTCCTTAATAAAGTGATTTTTCTAATTTTCAACTTCTTTAAAGAGTATGAATTTTCTATTACTTATTGGTTGTTCCTTAGTATTATATATTAATTGTCCTCCTACTATAAGTCGCTCGGGATGTGTCCTTCACTCGTTTCCACCTTTCACCTCCCGTGTCGTGATTTTGGCATTGCATATTTGTCTAGGTGACTATTTATCCAAGTGACTATCTATCATTTTTTTCGATTCATATCCCACAAAAATACTCACAAAATAAGAGTTATCTTCCACCCAAAAAGAGTTCAAACATCAAATACGAGAAACAAAGAAAAATTCTCAAAAACTCAAAAAGAAAAGAATAAGGGAGAGAAGAAGAAATGAAAAAAGAAAAAGAAAATAGAAAGAAAGAAAAATGAAAAAATGAAAAATGAAAAATGAAAAGAAAGACGATTCCTCTCCAAGTATTTTTGTTTATCTATATTTCCCATTTTGGATCGTTTCTTGTGTCACTTGGATGATTAGGACGACCCTAACCCTTTGTTTATTCAAGGGGTCGAGACTTGTATACATTTGTCGATAACCCCATGGGAGAACTCCTTCCATCTCCGTCTCACATCCCGACATAGCATGGACCGAGGCCAAGAGATATGTAATAATAATTTTTGCAATCGATTTAGTAATTTTAACATTCATATTCTATATTTTAGTTGAATTTTAGAATCGTGACTTTTGATTTGGGAGACTTGTGACTCGTTTGTTTATATTTGCTTATTTTCGTTTTTGTATATATTTTGTGTTTTTGTTTTCCGTGATTTTATTTATGGGTCGTAGTTAGTCTTTGGAATTTACTCGAGGACGAGTAAGGGTTAAGTGTGGGGAGGTTGATAACTCGTGATTTTACCTATTTTTGTCCCACATTTCGACTCTTATTTAGTCGATTTTATAAGTCGAATTGTTAATATTGACCCGCTTTATGTTTATTTAGATTATTTGTCGAGTCTAGCTTAGTTTGTGCTAAATCATGTTATTTCTCGAGAATTGGGTACTGTGCATCGATATTTGATTTTATAGGTACCGAGAAGAGTGGACAAATTAACCGAGACAACAAATCAAGACGGGTCAAACCCGACTTTGACCAATCCTAGTCCATCACTGTGGACATGACATAGGTCCACCCCGACGCGGCCACGCGCGGGTTTGGGGAGGCGAATGAATCTCCATATGAGATGATCAAATTGAAATTTAAATCGAAGTTGGAGTCGCCACCGAATTTTATGGTTATTCGGCACCGTTCGAGCCCACTCTATGTCGTAGTGGGCCGTATACAAAATACGACCCATTTTCGATGTCAGAGTTTATTGGGCTCGTCCATTTGCAGTTCGATACCGATGCCGACTTGAGCGGTTAATCGTATATTGAATGACTCTCGTTGCCAATGGATTCGGACATCCGGAAACCACGGTTCTGAGTAAGGGGTGAGGGTACGTGTTGGGAAGTTCACTAAGAACACCCAACCCCGCCCGCACATTAGCGGCCTCTACTAGGATATCGAATGGTTTTTTAATACGCGCGTTAGTAATACGATGAATGATATGCAAACATTGTTTTCCTAAGCATGCGAGGAATTGAATGGGTTGCTAAGTCGGTTTAATGCATGAAAATTAACGTCAAAGTTGAATTTAGCATGTGAGATTCGTTTTAGTATAATAAAACAAAAGATGAAAAAGATGTGAATTTGCTACAAAATAAACAAACGAGTTAGTATCGATTTGTAAATAATAATATAGCAAATAAAATAAATATACGAGATCGAGAAAATAAATATTTAATCGAAATCTGAAAAATATTGCTAAAACGCTGTTTTGTATATAAAAAACGAAGTTCGAAAAATAATAAAAAAACGAGAAAGGCGCGTCGTGGCAGCCGGCCGCGCGGCTCGCCCGGGATTCCGGCGAGTCGCGTGTCGGTCTGTTTTTTTTTTTTTGAAGACGATTTTTCGAAGATTCGATTAAATTGCGTACAAATATTGCATAACTTGTACTCGATCTAATATTTTCGATATTCGTTATATTCGATAATTGACTACGAAATCAATCAAATACTCGGAATAGTTTTGGAAAAGATATAAATTTTAGAAATCGTTTCGTAGAATAATAAAATAAAACGAACGAAAAAGCTAAAAAAAGACCCGGGTTTCAGGCCCGTGCGCGAGTCGCCTGGGCGTGGCGCGACTCGCGTGCGGGTCTGTCCGATTTTTATTTTTTTGTTCGAAATTGCTAATTTTGATAAATCGCGTACCAAATATGAATTAATTTGTATTCGATTTTATGTTTTCGATATTCGTCGTACCCGATATTCGATTATGAAATCGATATCGAGTATTCGGAATGAATTAAAAAAAGTTTTGTAAAAAGAAGTTTGAACGAAAAAAAGATGTAACGATTTTTAACATCGTCGAGATCTTAATATAATTCTTTTTGATATAATATTCGATTATAGAAAATCGATATCATATTTTTAAGAATGTTCGATATATGAAAATAGTTTTTAAATAGTATCAATATTAGAAAAAAATAAAAAAAAAGCGACGACCGACCCATAAAAAAAAAAAAGACGGACGAGGAGGAGAAGAGAAGAAAAAGGAGAAATCGGGTTTTGTTACACCCTCAACCTACATGCTTCTGTTTACTCGGATCGGGGCTCGTCGGGACGTGGCTTGGGCACAAGAGCGTCGAGTAGATGTCGGTGAGTTATGGTGGTTCGGTTTGGTCGTGAAGGGTGTCGGGTATAGGGCCGGATTTCCTTCGAGTTTTGGACGAGATATCGGTTCCTCGGTGCCTAGTTTTTATGCTTGTATGAATGTGTGTGTACGGATGTCGATTACTATATTTGATGCTATGAGTGTATGAGAATAATTGATGTTGTCGATGTTTTTTTCTGTTGTTCAAAAAGTGTTGTATGCAAGGGGCAATTTATAGGGAGTTCCCGACCTTGGCTAGGAGAGTTTGAACTACCGTTTAAGATAGGAAATATAAGAAGCTGAAAGGCATGAGAATTCCGTTTACTTGTCGAGGAAGCAAGGGAAACACGGCTGGTTTGTGCTACTCGGCCGAGTGTTTGCACTCGGTCGGGTGTTTGAATCGGTTTTTGGATAGGATTCCTACTTGAGGTCGAATTCCGTCCTTAAACAGATTTGTTTAATATTTTATGTAGCTGATTTTTCGTAGGATTAGAGTTCGAATCAGCCGTGTGAGGTGTCACGGCTGACTCACGTACCTCGGGAATATTTTTGACGGGTTTTGACTCGGTCGTTAAAAGACGGTTTTACCCCTGGTGTCGGAATCGACCCAAATTAGTCTTATTTGACTCGAAACGACCCGCTGGGCCTGATTTTGAGGTTGGTTTTGTGAGATATGTACTCCATAATGAGCCCAAGCCAAATGCCAATGATTTTGAGCCCGTTTCTGAGTATTTAAAACACGTTTGCGTCCGATCATCATCGGGTGTTTGTCGGAAACTGCTATAGACACCTGGCGGTCAAAATGTGGGTGTCTACAGAGCCCCCACTCTGACTGAGGCTTGGACAAGGCGAAAGTCAGAGTAGCTACCAGGCAAATCAAAGATTAGACTTGGCAGACTTCCGGTCGGGTCGTTTAAGGTCCATTAGACCTGCGTGGAGGGCCCGCCGGCCGGAGACTAGAAATGTACCTGAGTTGATGATGATAACTCCGTGGGGAATCGGACTTGTCGTATAAGTCTATGCCGCTGGGGAGTTGATTGCATGGTTTTGCTTGAGCCGTCCTGTATAATGATTTATGCAAAGTTTGCATGTAACACATTTTTAGGAGAAATGACTTGTGTTGGGGAATAAAAATTTGAAGAAGATTTTTTTGAAATTTGGAAGGATTTTGAAAATAAGGTATTTTGACTCTGAGGAGGAATAGAAATGCTCGGGATGACTTGGCTAGATCCTAGGAAAAAGGCCTGTATGCTAAATCCCTTGGGATTAGGAATCCCAAAGTGAGGAGGAGAATTTGATTTCATGCTAAATACCCTTCTCCCTGCTCACAATTTATTCACAATTCACTCAATCCTCTTCTCCCTTCAAAGAAAAAAACAAGCCTTGAGAAACTTATTTCCTCTTTTCAGAAATTCATCATGGGTATTGATCGATTAGTCGGAATGTTGCAAGATTGGTCCCGAATTTTCAGAGATGCTGATAAAGTTATTTTGAACCAAAATGGCGTTACCCAGCTGTCCACAATCCGCCAGATGCAAGTGGATCGTCACTTTTTGGATGCTTGCCTATCCTACTGGGATGATACTTATCATGTTTTTAGGTTTCCTCGAGGCGAAATCTGTCCCATTCCTGAGGCAATAGCTGCTGTAGGGGGGTGGAATCTCATTCTTCGACCTGCTATCCCCTTTTCAGTTCATGATCCCAGGAGGAAATTAAGAGAATTTTTAGGGTTTTCTCATATGGAGGTTTCCCGCATGCTGGAAGGAAATACAGTCTCCCTGATCGACCTGGCTGAAAAATTTATGAATCCAAATGACGTTCGGGCCAGGCCGGCCTATAGCCGTAGGGCCTTTACTTTTTGCATGCTTCATGTCTATGCTTTTGAAGGCCATATGGATTGGCTATCTTGTATGGGCCATGTTAGACTTCTCGCCGTAGCGGATCAAATGGAGATAGAGCATAGCCCAGCTTGGCTGATTACTGGGGAGATTATCCAAGGCTTAGATAATCGTAAGAGGGATCCATTGATCAGGCTGACCGGTAGCACCCGTCTTCTACAGGTAGGCTGATTTTTTTTTTATTTTCGCAATTTTTTGATTTTTTCAACTTCCGTTTTTTCGGTCTTCGATCTTCTCGCGGTTTTCGCGGTTTTTTTCACGATTTTCCCGTTTTCCTCGGTTTTTCGATTTTTTTTGAGTTTTTTTTTCCACGACTTTGACTTTTCGCGGTTTTGACTTTTCGCGATTTTGACTTTTCAGCTATGGCTTTTTGAGAGGCTATCGATCTTGGATCCTCCTCTAGATGTAAGCCGATATCGCCCGAATCAAGTGATGACAAGAAGACGGACTGTTGACTTTTCTCGCCTTACTACCCAAAAATTCTGGGACGAGCTGTTGTCTTTCCATGGAGGCCCATTGATCCGTTGGACCGTACCTTGGTGGCCCATTTACGCCTGGACCGGATTAGAATTGCGAGACAGGCCCCGTTATCAACTAATCCTATCTTTTAGGTAGACGATTCATCTCTATCCCGATCGCATACTCAGGCAATATGGTCGGGCCCAAAGAATCCCGGAAATCGAGGCGGTCGTGAGTGAATCTACTCAGCTAACGGACGTGATGTGTGACACTTGGGCGCAAAGATGGTATACCCGGCACACTTGGCCCGTTTCCAAGGCTTCTCCCTCAATCTGGGTATCAAATTCTTATACGAAGTGGACCCAGACAGATTCTGCTAAAGCCCGTGCTGCTTTAAAGACTGATGAAGCCTTTGACTTGCTGCGCCGAGAACAGGCTAAAGATAACCGAGGCTTCTTTGATGACGGTGATACCCCGGCTACGATGGTCCGACTGATGTCAGGTCAGAAAGGGAAGGCTAAGACTTTGACTAAAGGGTCCAGCACTAAAGGTACATGGGGGAAGGTAAGCCCCCAGACGGACTTAGAAAGGAGACTCGGTCCAAGACTGGCAGCTAAGGACCGACTTGGTCCTCGGGATAGACTTCCCGAGCACGTACGAGCTCGGATCGAACCGGTGCAGGAGAAACCGAAGTCGAAGAAGCGGGTTCGAGTAAAGGAAGTTCCACTTGTGATTAGGGAACGTTCGCCCCCACCTCATCGGCCTCGGGATCCGCGTGACCCGAAAGATAAGGGGAAGGGAAAAATGTACGAGTAGTCTCCTAAATTTTATTATTTAAGTATTACCACTATTTTTGTGTGATTTATTTTTGCGTGAGGCATTTTTGAAATAATAAAAGACATATTATTGAAAATCGTTCTTGTCTTTTCGTCATTGCAGTGGTTGTACCCTTTTGAGGGGTTGCCTACGTATCCATGATTAGTGGAATCAAACCGACCGTAGTTCAGACATAGATTTTTGCAATTTTTGAAATACATCAAGACTATTAGTTCGAGATGTGCGACAGTAGGATCAGTAATCCTAACTCATTGACTTGCTTAATTTTTGAAAGTTTTGTAAAAAAAAGATAAACTTTTAGCAAATGACATTGAGATAAGGTTAGGGGTAGTAGCGCTTCAACTGGTCCAAGTTGGTTGGGTTGACAAATTCGTTCCCATCCAAGTCTGTCAGCATTACTGCTCCTCCTGATAAAACCTTCTTCACTAAATACGGTCCGGCCCAATTAGGTTTGAATTTTTCTCTTGGGTCAACTGGTAGCAAAGCCCGGACAGATTTTAGGACTAGATCGCCCTCTTTGATATTTCTGGGCCTAACTCTTTTGTTGAAAGCCCGCTTTATCCTTTTTTGATATATCTGGATATTGTTAAGGGCTCGGGATCGTCGTTCGTCCAAGAGAATCAACGAGTCGTATCGGGCTTGGACCCAATCTGCTTCAGGTACCTGACTCTCGAGTAGAATCCTTAAGGATGGTACCTCAAGCTCGACCGGCTGGACCGCCTCCATCTCATATGTCAGATAGTACGGAGTTGCTCCGGTTGCGGTGCGGATTGATGTCCGGTATCCCCATAAGGCGAAAGGGATTTTATCGGGCCAATCCCGGTAATTGTCAGCCATCTTTTTAAGTATGGTGACAATTGTTTTATTTGCTGCCTCTACCGCTCCATTGGTTTGGGGAAGGTAAGGCGAAGATGTATGCCTTTGAATCTTATATTTTGCTAGCAAAGTAGCGGTTTCGGCTTGGAAATGGGTCCCGTGATCACTAATGAATTCGTGCGGGATCCCGTATCGGCATATAATTTTATCTTGGATAAATTTTGCAACGTGCTTGGCGTTCAAGACACGATATGACTCGGCTTCGACCCATTTAGTGAAATAGTCAATAGCCACTAGAATAAAGCAGTGACCTCCCGTCCCGGAAGGGTTCACCTTCCCGATTATATCAATTCCCCATGTTGAAAATGGCCATGGTGATGTCATAGTATATAATAGGGATGACGGCATATGCTGGACGTTGCCGAAAATCTGACAGTTGTGACAGTGCTTGACATATATCTGACAGTTGGTTTCCATGCTATTCCAATAGTACCCGAGTCTGGCGATTTTTCGAGCTAGCATATGGGCATTCATATGCGGGCCGTTCTCACCATCGTGTACCTCGGCCATGACCTTTTCGGCCTGTGTTTTATCGATGCATAGGAGTAAAGCCCCCCTGTGCCGTCTTTTTGTACAACTGTCCATCGTCCGTGCGGATGAACTGAGTGGCCCATCTTCGTAGGGCTTTCTTGGCCCGGTTTTCAGATCCCGAGGGATATTCTCCCGACGTCAAGTAGGTAAGAACAGCCTGGTACCAAGGTTCTGGGTCGGTTATTTCGATGTCTTGAATAACGTTGATATATGCCGGCTCGGACCGTCTTTCGACGCAAATCGGCATGCTGGTCAGATGTTCCGGGATATTCAGTAAAGATGCTAATTTTGATAGCGCATCTGCAAACTGGTTTTCTTCTCGGGGTAGATAAATGTACTCCACCTTTTGAAACTGCTTTTCGAGAACCCTTACTCGTGCTTGGTAAGCTACGAGATTTGCGTTCCGAGTTTTCCATTTCTGGAGTGCTTGATTAATGACTAATGAGGAGTCACCGTGGACCCGGAGGTTTGCTACTCCTAAATCAGCGGCGGCTTGCAACCCATGAATGCATGCTTCATATTCGGCTGCGTTATTAGTCACATCGAAATCTAACTTGATGGATAACGGGGTGTGCTCCCCTTGTGGTGAGATTAGTAAAATCCCGACACCAAATCCTCGAAAGTTGGATGCCCCATCAAAATATAGATCCCATGTCTCCGTGTCGGTATGGAATATATCTTCGTCAGGGAAGGCCCAAGTATCGGTGTGTCCCTCTTCAGATACCGGACTATCGGCGAGGAACTCGGCTACTACTCGGCCCTTAATGGCTTTTAATGGTACGAATTTGAGGTCGAACTCAGCTAGCATTAAAGTCCATCTAGATATTCTACCATTGAGGATGGGCTTTTCGAACAGATACTTGATTGGATCCATTCTCGATAGTACGTGCACTTCGTGGCTAAGCATATAGTGTCGGAGCTTTTTAGTGGCCCAAACTAGAGCTAGACACGTCTTTTCGAGCATCGTGTATTTGCATTCGTACTCTAGGAACTTTTTACTGATGTAGTAAATGGCTCGTTCTTCTGAGTCGACTGTCTGGGCTAGCATAGCCCCCATGGCTGTCTCGGTCGTGGTTAAGTATAACGACAAAGGCAGACCGTGCTGAGGTGGCATTAATACCGGCGGAGATGACAGAATCTCTTTGATCTTATCGAAAGCTGTTTGACATTTGTCGTCCCACAGTACCCGCTTTCCTATCTTCAGTTTTTTGAAAATGGGCTCACATACCATGGTTAGCTTCGAAATAAACCTGCTGATATATTGGACTTTCTCGAGAAACCCCCTAATCTCCTTTTCGGTTTTAGGCGGCCGCATCTCGGTAATGGCCTTGATTTTGGCTGGGTCAACCTTGATGCCGTGCTGGCTGATGATATGGCCCAGTAATTTGCCCGATGTTACCCCGAAACTGCATTTTTGAGGGTTTAACCTCATGTTGTACTTGCGCAGTCGGGTGAAGAACTTCCTAAGGGCTGGAATATGCCCGTTTCGTTCTTTGGACTTAACGATCATATCGTCCACGTAGACTTCTACTTCCTTATGCATCATGTCATGCAGTAAGGTAGTGGCGGTCCGTTGATAAGTGTAACACCCCGTTATTTTCCGAGTCAGTTATAAAGCTTGACTTTTCTACTTTTATTTAAATCGGGTTTTTAAGTTGGAAAAAAAAATATTTTTAATGTCATTATAATATTAAAGTATTTTGGGTCGTCTTATAATAAATCGATTTTGATTTTCTTAAAGAGGAACGTTCTTTTATAAACCGAATTTGTATCGTATACGATTTCGAGTTAAACACAATAAGGGAAGAAAAAAAAAAAAAAAAACTAAACTATATATACACACAAACCCCCCCGTACCCCTCCTCATTCATTAATTCATCCATCCCTTTGCCGCCTGCCACACTCTTTCCTTCCCCTTTTTGCCTTGCTTCCTGTTCCAGTCAATACGTCCGTGTCGTCGGTACCGTAATATCAGTCCTTGATCTTTGTTCACGCCAACACGTTTTCATACTCGCCTTCATCGAAATCGTAAGTACTTTAATGAACTAATCTCTTTATTTCTTAATTGGGGAATTCATGTCTAAATATTTCAAGTCTCGATCAGTTTCCCTATTTTATTTTGGTTAAAACGGTTTTCTAAACATAATTAATGATTATGCAATTACCTAGCGTTGGGCAGATGTTTGGGTATCGTTTTCAGGTTTCAAAATTTTTGTACGGGTCGTGAGTATGGTCGTTATTTTGGAGTCAGGTTACCTATGTCCGTAACCTAAGTTAACAGATGGGGAAGTGGTAATTTGTGATGATGGTAAGTGGGCCGATTAGGAAGAAAAGAAGGAATACCTTAATTGTGCTCTAGGAGTAATTATAATGTTGGGCTTGAGATTTCCCTATGACCCGTGTCAATGTAAG
Organism: Agrostemma githago; assembly: GCA_958450325.1. Taxonomy (NCBI): domain Eukaryota; kingdom Viridiplantae; phylum Streptophyta; class Magnoliopsida; order Caryophyllales; family Caryophyllaceae; genus Agrostemma; species Agrostemma githago. Next base: position 58,043,194 of record OY288258.1, on the reverse strand, counting down.
TAGCCATGGTTGACTTCATTATGAGGGTATTGACTATTATGAGGGTATCAACTATTAATAGCTAATGTATTGAGGTTGATTTGTTTCGGTACTGTAGATAGGTGCTACATAGGTTAGATCCGTTTTAATGTCAACTAGAGTAATGAATCAAATTACATTGATTGTAGCTAGTGAGTTCGAGGAGAAGGGATTTGTGGACTAATTATAGCTCAGACTGACCGTCTTGAGAGGTAAGGACGTTTTGACCTTTTTCACCTTTAAGTAAAGAGCATGTTCGGTTTAAATTATATTTTTGAAACGGTTTTATTATTATTTTGGTCAATGTTGATTTTTTTTATGATACTCTTGTGATATTTTGGATATTGGAACTTCGTGACTCAAGTCACATGCTGGTATTATTTTGGTACAATTTTTGGTGGTTATAACAGACTCTGGGAGCTCTGTTGGTCTATGAGGTTAAGGTGCGTCTGAGACGTCCCTGGGATTTCGTCCCAAAACTGAACTCCTGGCCCGAGTTGTGTTAAGTGGGGTTTTTCGGCCCCCGACTTGCTAGGTAGTTAGACTTCCTTCTTTGACAGCCTCATCCTAGTGACTGCCCAAATGTGAGTAGTGCGCACTATAGTAAGTCTAGCTAAGCATAGGTGGTACCTCTAGATCGTGCAAAAGGGTAGGACCTTGGCACACAGGTGGAAACAATATATTTTGGTTGAATTTGGTTTTGACTACTGTTTTCACAGTACTTTTGATTTGGTATTGAGACAATAATATTTAACTCTGATTTCAGTTCACTACAAATTATAATTATTGTTTTACGTTTTCAATATAATATATTTTACTCAGCTTTGCTGACGTCCTTTTGTTTTGGGTCGTTTCCCCGCTGGAACCTGTACCTATTTGTGTTTTGGGTACAGTTGATAGGTACAATTAATATGCTGCATGAGTGCATTTGGTTCGGGATGCTGAGCGAGGAAGGATTTTATTATTTAACATTTACCTCCAAACTATTTATATTTATGTTGAATTTTGGATTGAAGTTGTTTTAAACCGTTTTTTGTGGGACTTAAGTCTTCCGCTGCAACGTTTTCATTTAATTATTTATCGGATTTATATTTCTTTTAAATTCTTATAATATTCTTTTGCCTTGAATTTGGCCTTGTGAGCTAAATGCGGAGTAACGACTTTAAATTGTTCTATTTTATTTTTCTATTTTGGTCGCGAAAATTTAGGGCTGTTATAATAAGTGGCTCCGGCGTTGATAAGCCCAAATGGCATAACAGTGTAACAGTAAGTCCCCCAAGGTGTAGTGAAGGTGGTCTTACTCATGTCTTCTTTTGCCATTTTGATCTGATTGTATCCGGCGTACCCGTCCATAAAGGATAGAAGGGCATGGTCGGCCGTGTTGTCCACCAGTATGTCGATGTGTGGCAACGGGAAATCGTCTTTCGGGCTGGCCTTATTAAGGTCCTGGAAATCTACACAAACTCGTACCTTTCCGTCTTTCTTGGGTACTGGTACGATATTTGCGACCCAGTCTGGATATTCAGACACTTGGATAAAGCCCGCTTTGAATTGTTTGTCAACTTCTTCTTTGACTTTGAGAGACCATTCGGGCCTCATTCTTCGGAGTTTTTGCTTTACCGGCTTACACCCGTCTTTGATGGGTATACGGTGTTCGGCTATCTCCCGGTCACGTCTTTGAATTCATGGAGGAGATCTGTGAATTGTTGTTTCTCCTCGGGGTCTAGGGATAAACCTAACTTAAGCATCTGAGGCTCTAAAGGGGTTCCTACATTGATGGAATCGGTTTCTTCGATCACCGGATCTCGGGACTCCCTTTGTTCGAGTTGCTCGACTAGATGCTGAGGTAGTGGTACCTGTTCGTCGGGTTTCTCAATGTCATTGCAAATAAAGTTTTTGAAAACGTTTTGAAAATAAGACAAGTCGTAAGCAGAACGGTTATCGTTATTATTGATAGAGAGCTTTGAAAATAGCTCAAAGAGAGCTGCCATCTGATCGCTGGTCAGAGGTGGTATGGGGAGTGCTCTCGGGACAGATTCCGAGACTCCCTGAGGTGCAGCTAGAGGAAAAGGGGTTACAGACTCGACCCTAGTACTGGACCTTCTAGACCTAGACTCAGACTCCGACTCTGACTCTGACTCGGACTCGGATTCGGACTCGTCGCCCTGCATGTCTCTTTCGCCGGTACTGAGCTTGTAGACTCGGCCCTCGCTGTCGGTCCACTTGATCGTCTTCCTCCAAGCCGTCTTTCTAGTGTCAGCACCTACTTCAGAGATCAGCTTGGTTGGATCAAACTTGCTGCTATGGAGGATCAGGTTGACCAATTCCTCCTTAGGGGTCGGGATTATCTTGCTGTCCCCGAACAAAAGCCCCAGCATGGGCTCGGCTTGGTTCGAATCCTCCTTTGATTCGGCCTGGATGAGAGCAAAGATATCATCCGGGATGAAATTGACCTCAGGATAGGTTTTAGTGGGTTGATAGAGACCCGTCTGGACAGCTCCGAATACCGGAGTGACAAAGTGATCACTCAGTCTTGGGCTGTAAGGGTCCAAGTAGGTACCTGTGGACATGACGTAGGTCCACCCGACGCGGCCACGCGCGGGTTTGGGTTAGGCGAATGCACCTCCATATGAGAAGGATCGAATTGAAATTTAAGTCGAAATGGAGTCGCCACCGAATTTTATGGTTATTCGGAACCATTCGAGCCCACTCTATATCGCCATGGTCCATACACAAAGTATGGCCCATTTTGGTTTGAGAGTTTATTGGGCTCGTCCCTTTGCATATCGATATAGATGCCGACTTGAGCGGTTAATCGTATATTGAATGACTCTCGTTGCCAATGGATTCGGACATCCGGAAACCACGGTTCTAAGTAAGGGGTGAGGGTACGTGTTGGGAAGCCCACTAAGGACACCCAACCCCGCCCGCACTTAGCGGCCTCTACTAGGACATCGTTTGACTTTTTAATATGCGCGTTAGTGATTCGGTGAAATGTTATGCAAACAGCGTTTTAGCTAAGCATGCGAATTAAATGTGAGCTACGTCAATTTATTGCATCTAATTTATTGTCGAAGTGGTTTAGCATGCGAGGGTTCATTTAAAAGCGGTAAAACGCAAATAAACAAAGCAAAGCAAAAATAAATCGATTACAAGTTACACGGGCGGAATACAACCCGGAATTCACAATACGGCGTACAATAAAATAGAACAATTGAAATATACAATTGAAATGACGAGAAATAATTATAAACGGACCCGTGTATAAACTAGACCGTGAATTTGTGTAGATGGACGAACCTTAATTAATTACACATTATATTGCATATTAATCAAGGGACGGAGGTTCGAGACCTAGACGTGGTGCTAGCCCGATCTCGAACCTCGATGCCTTGTCCCGACTTATCACCTCGAGAAATTGAGTCTAAATTAATTTTACATCGGATATGACTAAAGAGTCGTCGACATAAAATTAATAATGTGAGACCGTCGATCAAAATCGTTTAAGTGAAGTGATATGCATGAATTTTGGAAAAGCTACGTGATTGACTTTGCACGTGTCGACTAAGTCGCTTTTAAAAAGACGAGGCTCGAATGATATAAAAAAGGAACTCTCGGTTTTCTGGGCTACAGGACCCACTCGACCGAGTTGTGACCTGACTCGGTCGAGTGTGTCATTAAACGTGGCTACTGCCCATAATTTAGGGTGCTACTCGATCGAGTAGCAGATGTACTCGGTCGAGTGGCACCTGTACGAGTTGTGACTCGATTGTTTTAATGTGTTTTAAATCGATAATTGGCCGAGTCAAATAAAAATATTGACGGATTTAGATTTAACTCGGTTTGTCGGTATTATAATCATGTCTTATACGATTATAATACCGTTATCGGAATTTTGTAAAGAAAGTTATTGTTAGATAAGAAATTTGATTAGTGACGGAATTGCGCCCCTCTACGTCACGACGTCGATATTAATTCTTACGGATTGTGTGACATCGGTTTTCGTGTCAACGGGTTCCATACTAATTGGAAATGGGATTAAATGCATTCAACTATGACTTTAGGTTGATTATCATAGTCCAACGCATTCGAAACCGAATTTTCATACTAAAATGTATTTATGCAACATTATGACGATAATGATGATAAAAAAAAGATGATGCGAAAATGAAGACGCGAAAGTACGACAATATTAATGCTAGTGTCACTATTATGATTACGATTATAAATACGATACGAAAATACGGTAAATAAAATGAAAATGAGATTAGAAAAAGAGATCGAGATGGGGTTTAGGACACCCTCAACATACATGCTTAGTAAGGACCTCGGAAATGGACTCGTAATAGCGGCACGGGCTTGGGAGTATCGAGGATGTATGCGAGTTATGGTGTGTATATGAGTGTGTATGCTTCGCCGGTTCTCCGAGGGACGAGGGGCTCGGGTTTGATGTGTTTTGCCTAGGGTTGCTAGGGTCGTAGTATTGTGTGTATGGGATGAGTATGCATGCAACAAGTTGTGAAGTTTGTAAGAGTTGCGTGGTTGCAAAAAGTTGTTGTTTTTCCAAGAAGTGTGTGTTGTGCATGGGGTCATGGGGTATTTATAGGGAGCCCCGACCCCGGCTCACTCGACCGAGTGGCGCGGGTGCACTCGGTCGAGTGCCCTCGCGAATGCATCTGGACGGTATTTGTGAGGCTCCACTCGATCGAGTGGTCAATCCACTCGACCGAGTGGATCAATTAGGCCGGGCTATTTTGGGCGTGATTGCCCTTGATTTGTGCTTAATTGATTGTGATGGATTTGGCTAATTTTGGCTGATTTGTGAGTGATTTGGATAGACTTGTGAACCTGGTGCATGTTTCGGGAACGCACCCGGTCGCTCTTTGTGTCGGGTTTGTCTTGACCGGGTTTTGACCCGGTCGCTAAAAGACGGGAATTGTTTTTTGGTGTCGGTTTTGACCCAAATTAGTCTTGTTTGACTCGGAACGACCCACTGGGCCTAAATTTGAGGTCTGTTTTGTGAGATTTTTACTCCACTAAAAGTCCATGTCGGATATTATTGATTCCGAGCCCAAGTCCGAATACACTAAGTCACGTTTGCGTCCGATCATCATCGGGTGTTTTTTTTGGAAACTGCCATAGACACCTGGCGGTTAAATTTTGGGTGTCTACAGAGCCCCCACTCTGACTGAGCCTTGGACAAGGCGAAAGTCAGAGTAGCTACCAAGTCAATTAAGACCTGGTAGGCTTCTGTTCGGGTCGTTTATAGTCCATTAGACTTGCGTGAAGGGCTCGCCAGCCATAAGTCAGAAATCATACCTGTGCTGATGATAGCGTCTCCGTGGGGAATCGGACTTGTCGTATAAGTCCTGGGTGCGCCTATATGTGGGCTCATCCCGTACCATTCTGGGGAAAATGTCGCTTTGGGCTTTCCGCTGGGGAGATTTTAGAGGGTTGCATGTCCCTATTTGAGCCGTACCTGTAAAAGTCACATAAAATGTATGCAACACGTAGGTAGTAAAATGACTCGTGCTGGGGAAAAAAGTTTTTTTTTTTGAATTTTTTGAAATCTTTGAAAGTTTTGAAAATTTTGAACTTTTTGTGAATTTTCGACAGACTGCTCGGGATGACTAAATTCCTGTGTCTGAAGAATCATGGGTTGGGCCTGTATGTCTAGGCCCGCTTGGGCCAAAGAGGCACAGCTGCAGGAGATGCTCCAGGGTTTTGGTGTTATAAATACATCACCCTGGTTCTCTTCTTTTGTCACAATTCTCAAACTACTCAAAAAAATCCTTTCCTCAAGAAAACAATTCTTATTTCTCAAAAGATTTGTCATGGGTATCAACCGTCTGATCAACATGCTGCAAGATTGGGCACACCGTTTTAAGGATGCGAGCAAGGTAGCTCTGAGGCAGTCTGGTATATTCCAACTATTCACGTTTCGTCAGTTGCACGTGGACCGTCATTTCCTTGATGCCTGTCTGACCTTCTGGGATGACACCTACCACGTCTTTGCCTTCCCCCGGGGCGAAATTTGTCCTCTCCCTGAGGAAATCGCTGCCATAGGAGGGTGGAACCCATCACTCCGCCCTGCCGTCCCTTTCGCAGTTCGAGACCCTAGGAGGAAGCTGAGGGAGTTTTTGGGTCTCTCCCATGCTGAAGTATCCCGTATGGCTGATGGGGATACCATTTCTCTGCTTGCTTTAGCCGAGAAGTTCATGAACCCGTATGACATTCGGGTTACGCCTATTCATAGCCGTAGGGCATTCGCCTTCTGCATGTTACACGTGTATGCCTTTGAAGGCCATATGGACCTGCTGTCTTGCATGGGGAGCGTTCGTCTTCTCGTTGTTGCCGACCTCGTGGAGACGGAGTGTAGTCCAGCATCGTTGATTACGGGAGAAATCATTCAGGGTTTGGACAACCGGAAGAGGGATGAGTCAGCCCGTTTCACGGGTAGTACCCGTCTGCTGCAGGTATATCGCTTTTCCTTTTTTTTCGATTTTTGATTTTTTTTTTTTTTTTTTTCGCGATATACTGTTGCAGGGGCCACTCGACCGAGTCATCCTGGCACTCGATCGAGTGCCCTCGTAGAGGAGCGTTCTGCCACGTTTTAGGGGTGTCACTCGATTGAGTGACCCCGGCACTCGATCGAGTGACCCCGGCACTCGATCGAGTGCCCTTATGCGGACGCCTGATTTGCCCGGAATTTCATAAGCGTTACCTTTTTTTTTTCAGCTCTGGCTATTTGAAAGGCTGTCCAAGATTGATCCTCCCTCCAACCCGAGTGAATATTGGTTCAACCAGGTGATGTCGAGGAGACGGCCTACCAATTCATCTTGCCTCGTTACTCAGAAATATTGGGAGGAAGAACTAACGTTCCATCGTGGTCCATTGATACGATGGGTGGTTCCGTGGTGGCCTATTTACTCCTGGACGGGTTTGGCACCTGATGACAAGGCGCGCTACCAGGTGATTCTGTCCTTTAGCCAGACTGTTCATCTGTATCCTGACCGTATACTTAGGCAGTATGGGTGGACTCAGCGTATCCCGGAGCACGAGGCTGTTGTGAGGGAGCCGACCCAGCTGACTGACATTTTGTGCGACACCTGGATCCAGAGGTGGTACACTCGAATCACTTGGACCGTTCCCAAGCCGCTTCATTCTGCCTGGGTGTCTTATTCCTATGAAAGGTGGACTAAAGCCGAGACTGCCGAAGCTCGTGCTGCCCTGAAGGTTGACGAGGCCTTCGACCTGCTCAGGCGAGAAGAGGTTAAAGACAACCGGGATTTCTTTGCTGAAGGGGAAACTCAAGCTCCCGTAGCCTGTCTGAGGCCAAGACAGAGAAGAAGAACTAGGACTCGAGCTAGGGGGTCCAATGCTAGAGGTGTTCAGGGGGAGGTGAGCCCCCAGACCGACTTGGAGAGGAGACTAGGGCCGAGACTTTCAGCCCAGGACCGACTTAGTCCCAAGGATAGGTTGCCGGAGCATGTACGGGCTCGACTTGGGCCCGTGACTATAGCTGAAGATCCTCTGTCGAAGAAGAGGACTCGGGTTAAGGAGGTTCCGGTTGTCATTCGGGAACGCCTGCCCCCGCCGCCGCCTCGACGTCCCCGGGCTCCTCAAGACCCGAAAGACAAAGGCAAGGGCAAGATGCCCGGATACGACTAGTCTCTCTTTTATTATTATTTGAAGTATTATTACTATTTTTGTGGTTTTTTGTGGCTTTTTGTAACCGTTTTTTTTTAATAATAAAAGTGCTATATTAGTGAAACCGTTTCTGTCTTTTTCGTTATTGCAGTGGTTGTGCCCTTTTGAGGGGCTGCCTACGTATCCACAGTTAGTGGAATCAAACCAAACGTAGTTCGGGCGCAGGTTTTTTTTTGCAATTTCGAAATGCACCAAGACTATGAGTTCAAGATGTGCGACAGTAGGATAAATAACCCTAACTTATTGACTTGCTTATAAACTTTGAAAAAGTGTTTAAATAAATTTTGCGAACGACATTGAGATAAGGTTTAGGGGTAGTAGCGTTTCAGCTGATCTAGGTTGGTCGGGTTGACAAATTCATTTCCGTCCAGATCCGTCAGCATTACTGCTCCTCCTGATAGAACCTTCTTGACTAGGTATGGCCCAGCCCAATTGGGTTTGAATTTTCCCCTTGGGTCAACCGGTAGTAAGGCACGAACCGATTTAAGGACCAAGTCACCTTCCTTGATATTTCTGGGCCTAACTCTCTTGTTAAAGGCCCGTTTGATCCTCTTTTGGTATATTTGAATGTTATTGAGAGCCCGGGATCGCCGTTCGTCTAAAAGAACCAACGAGTCATATCGAGCTTGAATCCAATCTGCTTCGGGTACCTGGCTTTCTAGCAGGATCCGGAGGGAAGGTACTTCTAATTCGACTGGTTGGACCGCCTCCATCCCATATGTCAAATAATATGGGGTTGCCCCGGTTGCAGTTCGGATCGACATCCGGTATCCTCATAGGGCAAAGGGTATCTTGTCGGGCCAGTCCCGATAATTATCAGCCATCTTTTTAAGTATGGTGACAATTGTTTTATTAGCAGCTTCCACCGCTCCATTTGTTTGAGGGCGGTAAGGCGAGGATGTGTGCCTCTGGATTTTGTACTTTGCTAGCAAAGTAGCGTTTCTGCTTGGAAGTGGGTCCCGTGATCACTGATAAACTCGTGTGGGATCCCGTATCGGCAAATGATTTTATTCTGGATAAATTTGGCCACGTGCTTGGCGTTCAAGACACGGTATGATTCAGCTTCGACCCATTTGGTGAAATAGTCGATCGCCACCAAAATAAAACAGTGACCTCCCGTCCCGGAAGGGTTTACTTTCTCAATTATATCAATCCCCCATGTCGAAAATGGCCATGGTGATGTCATAGTGTATAATAAGGATGATGGCATGTGCTGAACATTGCCGAAAATTTGACAATTATGGCAGTGTTTGACATATAATTGACAGTCAGCCTCCATACTGTTCCAGTAATACCCGAGCCTCATGATTTTTCGGGCTAGCATATGGGCATTCATATGTGGACCATTTTCGCCGTCATGTACTTCGGCCATTACCTTTTCGGCTTGTGTTTTGTCGATGCATAAGAGTAAAGCCCCTTGTGCCGTCTTCTTGTATAACTGACCGTCGTCCGTACGAATGAATTGGGTAGCCAGTCTTCGCAGGGCTTTCTTGGCCCGGTTTTCAGTTCCCGGGGGATATTCTCCCGTAGCCAAGTAATTTAGAACGGCCTGATACCAAGGTTTTGGATCGGTGATCTCGATATCTTGAATGGTGTTGACATATGCCGGTTCGGACCGTCTTTCGACGCAAATTGGCATACTGGCCATATGCTCCGGGATGTTCAGTAAAGATGCCAATTTGGAAAGTGCATCTGCGAACTGATTTTCTTCACGTGGGAGGTAGATATATTCTACCTTTTGGAATTGCTTCTCTAGAACCCTTACTCGTTCTTGGTAAGCCACGAGACTGACATTCCGAGTTTTCCATTTTTGAAGGGCTTGATTGATGACTAAGGATGAGTCCCCATGAACCCGGAGATTCGTAATGCCCAAATCAGCAGCTGCTTGTAACCCGTGGATGCATGCTTCATATTCGGCCGCGTTGTTGGTTACATCAAAGTCTAATTTGATGGATAACGGGGTGTGTTCCCCTTGGGGTGAGATTAGGAGAATACCGACCCCAAAGCCTCGAAAATTGGACGCTCCATCAAAATACAAGTCCCATGTTTCGGTGTCAGTATTGAATATGTCTTCATCCGGAAAAGCCCAAGTATCGGTATGTCCCTCTTCAGATATCGGACTGTCGGCGAGGAACTCGGCTACTACCCGGCCTTTGATAGCTTTTAGCGGAACGAATTTGAGGTCAAACTCAGCTAGCATTAGAGTCCATCTGGACATTCTACCGTTGAGAATGGGCTTTTCGAACAAATATTTGATCGGGTCCATTTTGGACATGACATGTACCTCGTGACTGAGCATGTAGTGTCTGAGCTTTTTAGTGGCCCAGACTAGAGCTAGGCACGTTTTCTCGAGTATTGTGTACTTGCACTCGTATTCTAGGAACTTTTTACTGATGTAGTAGATAGCCCTTTCTTCTGAATCGACTGTCTGGGCCAGCATAGCCCCCATGGCTGTCTCAGTCGTTGTTAGGTATAACGATAGAGGCAAACCGGGTTGAGGTGGCATTAGTACTGGCGGAGCAGACAGGATTTCCCTGATTTTGTCGAAGGCCGCTTGACATTTATCGTCCCATAGTACTCGTTCCCCGATCTTCAGTTTTTTGAAAATGGTTTCACACACCATGGTCAGCTTTGAAATGAACCGGCTGATGTATTGGACTTTTCCGAGAAACCCCCTTATTTCTTTTTCGGTCTTGGGAGGTTGCATCTCGGTGATGGCTTTGATTTTAGCTGGGTCAACCTCGATGCCCCGTTGGCTAACGATATGGCCCAGTAATTTGCCTGATGTTACCCCGAAACTGCACTTTTGAGGGTTTAATCTCATATTGTACTTACGCAAACGGGTGAAGAATTTTCTTAGGGCAGCGACATGCCCATCTCGGTTTTTAGACTTGACGATCATGTCATCGACATAAACTTCCACTTCCCTATGCATCATGTCATGTAATAAGGTCGTGGCTGTTCGTTGATAAGTGGCCCCGGCATTAATGAGCCCAAACGGCATAACTGTATAACAATAAGTACCCCATGGTGTAGTGAAAGTGGTTTTACCCATGTCTTCTTTTGCCATCTTGATTTGGTTGTATCCGGCATACCCGTCCATAAATGATAGAAGAGCATGATCAGCCGTGTTGTCCACCAATATGTCGATGTGTGGCAACGGAAAATCGTCTTTTGGGCTGGCCTTGTTAAGGTCCCGGAAATCTACACATACCCGAACCTTGCCGTCCTTCTTGGGTACCGGCACGATGTTCGCAACCCAGTCTGGATATTCAGACACTTGTATAAAGCCTGCTTTGAATTGTTTGTCTACTTCTTCCTTGACTTTGAGAGACCACTCGGGCTTCATTCTTCGAAGCTTCTGTTTTACCAGCTTACACCCATCTTTGATGGGTATACGGTGTTCGGCTATTTCCCGGTCTATACCCGGCATGTCCTTGTAGGACCATGCAAAGACATCCTTGAATTCTTGGAGGAGGCTTGTGAGTTGTTGTCTCTCCTCGAGATCTAAGGATAACCCTATTTTAAGCATCTGGGGCTCTAAGGTTGTTCCCACATTGATAGACTCAGTTTCTTCGATTACCGGGTCTCGGGATTCCCTCTGCTCTAGCTGCTCGATCAGATGTGGGGGTAGGGACACCTGTTCATCGGGTTTCTCAATGTCATTGCAAAAAGTATTTTTGAAAGTATTTTGAAAATAAGCCAAGTCATAAGCGGAACGATTTTCGTTATTATTGATAGAGAATTTGGAAAACAGCTCAAAGAGAGCGGCCATCTGATCATTGGTCAGAGGCGGGATTGGGAGTGCTCTCGGGACAGACCCCGAGGCTCCGGTGGCAGTGACTACAGGGAGGGGGGTTACAGTTTGGACTCTAGCATCAGACCCCTTAGACTCGAATACAGACTCAGACTCAGACTCAGACTCGGACTCAGACTCAGACTCAGACTCAGAATCGGTGTCTGGCACGTCTCCTTCCCCGGTGGTCAGCTTGTAGACTCGGCCTTGACCGTCGGTCCACTTGACGGTCTTCTTCCAGCTTCTTTTCCCGATATTAGCACCGACTTCCGAGATCAGCTTTGAAGGGTCGAACTTGTTGCTTCGAAGGATCACGTTCACCAAGTCTTCTTTGGGGTTCGGGACAGCTTTGTCTTCCCCGAATAAGAGTCCCAGCACGGGGTCGGCATTGTCAGTACCCTCTTTGGATTCAGCTTGGAGGAGGGCAAATATGTCATCTGGAATGTAGTTGCATTCCCGAGCTAGGGCAGCCTCGGGGTGCGTGATGGTTGGTTGATATAGGCCAACTTGAATAGCCCCAAATACGGGTGTGACGAAGTAATCACTCAGCCTTGGGCTATAAGGGCCCAAGTAGGTACCCTTGATGATGTTGCAGGCCTTCTCAATTCCTGCTCGGACCACATTTCCCGGGGTTATAGCATATCCCAAACCGAAGTGAGATTCCCCGTCATCCAGAACCTCAATAATCTTCCCAGCTAGAAGATATGGCCTCGAAGTAGCCCCCGGTAGGTACCCCAAGTTTTGTAGCATCGTGTCGATGCTTGTTGTGAAGTAGGGCCTAAAAAGGTATTCTTCTTCAATCATCCCTACAAAATCGAACCCCCAAAGGTCGGTGCGGTCCGTAGTGTTACAGCTAGCCACGGTCATTGGGGTTGCTTCTAAGGTGATAATACCGTCTTGCAGGGGCATTTTGATCTTTCGGTGCAGGGTAGAAGATACCGCCTTCACAGCATGGAGCCATGGTCTTCCTAGGAGTAGATTGAAGGAAGAGGTGACATCGATCACCTGGAACTCTAGCTCTTTCTCGATTGGGCCGGTCACAATAGTCAGCTTGACGGCCCCAGAAACTGCTTTTGGGCTTCCATCGAAAGCCTGGATGGTGTGGGCAGTTGGTATGTAGTCGGCCTCGGTAATCCCGAGGGCTTTGGCAGTCCTTAACGGGAGGACGTTCACAGCGGACCCGTCGTCAACTAGGGTCATTGGAAGATACTTACCCCGGCAAATTACCGTGATATACAGAGCCAGGTTGTGAGAGGCCCCGAACGGTGGTAGGTCGGCATCTGAGAAGGTGATTGACGGGCCTTCCCCTTTGGTCCTGCTCTTGAGGTAGGGTAAGATAGTGGCTATCATTTCAGTAGGGGTGACCTGGGAATCAACCTTGATCTGATCCAGAGCCTTAGTAAGTGCCTCTCGATGTTCTTGCGAGCTAACCAAGAGTTGCCATATAGTGAGGTCAACTCGGGCCCTTTTCAATTGTTTGACAAGAGCCGTATCGGTAATGGCTTCTTCCGTCCCGGTAAGTTCAGTGACGGTTGCCTGGACTGAGCCGTCTTTGGTGAAGGAGTTACTGGCTAAAGCTTTGGATTTAGCCTTCCTGACTTCTTCGAGGGTAATGGGGACAGCTTCCCCTTTGGTGAGGTATACATCTTCTTCATCATCGAACCAGATCCCATTGATTTGTGGGATGAAAGGAGAGATAAGATGAGAACGGTCTATCACTTCACCGGTGAAGATGGCATGAGAGCTAAAGGGGTTGTCCTTGTTGCTTGGCTTGTCCCCGGGTAGTGGTATTTTCCCGCTCTCAATTAAATCCTGAATTAGATGCTTCAGCTTCCAACACTTCTCGGTGTCATGCCCATTGCCCCGATGATATTGGCAATAGGCTTGGGCATTGTAGCTCTTGGAGCGTTTTTCAACTGGAACTTCAGGAGTTGGGCCTATCGGCTGGACCAGGCCCTTGGAAGATAGCCTTTGTAAGGCATATGTATAGGTAGTCCCTATATCAGTGAATACCCTATGAGGGACGTTTCTTTTGGATGAGGCATCCAAAAGGTTAACCGTGTCGAAGATGCTTCGGGTTGCGACCGGAGGTTTGGTTGTGGATGAGGAAGCTCCTTGGTAACCCTTGTTAGAGGCCTTAGTCAGGCTCTCTAGTCTTAGATCATCTTCAATTCTCATGCCCATTTCAGTGAGAGTAGTGAAATTGGGTATGACAGCATACCGGAGATGGACCCGGTAGGACGGGAGGAGGTTCTTGACAAAGGCCTCCACTAGAGTCTTCTCACTGGGCTTATCGACCAGTTTGACACTCTCGGCCCTCCAACGTTGGAGGTATTTAGTAAAGCCCTCCTTAGGTTCTTGGGCCATAACCTCTAGGGACCGCATAGTGGTTTGGATCTCGGTGTTATCAGCGTAGTTCCGAGCGAATTCCGTAGCCACGTCGTCCCAGGTTGAGAACTTCTTTGGGTCTAGTCTGTAGTACCAAGCCTTTGGATGTTTCTCCAGAGATGCAGCAAAGAGGTTCTTGAACATAGAAGAGTCCACTCCCTTAATGGCCATGAACTCCTTGAAGGCCCGCACATGTAGTAACGGGTCCTCAGTCCCTTCGAACATAGGTAGGCCCGTGAGATTCAGGTTCGCGGGCAGTTTGTCACTTAACGGGTTATAATCCCGGCTATTCTCCCGATGGATGTTGTTATTCCCAGTTAAATAAACTTGTTCCTCTAACCGGAGTACTGAACTAACCAAATCAGCCAACGGCCCCGTAAGTTCGACACTTGGAGTCCTGTGTTCCACTGTAGCTAGGCGAGCAACGATCGCCACTTGACCAGCCCTCATTTCAGTCAGTTGGGCATCAATGTCGGTCTGTTTCTCGACCATGGCGTCCACAGAGGTTTTCAGATCAGCTAAAGCAGCTTCCATTTTGCGGGTGAGTCTGGTGGATGGTGGCCTATCTGTAAGAACACCACGTAATCAGGAACCGAACCCAGACCTTGGAATCAAAACTAGTACATCCCGAGCGACCCAAAAAAGGACTCGAGAAAGACATCTAGACGGATGACTCGTAAGTGGTATGACTTCCTTAAGATTTCGGCCATGGTGAGCCTAGTCCCGTTCGAAGGAAGGTTCACGTGAGACTAAACCCCAGACTTTGGACTCAAGTGTGTAGACGGGCCCTCCCTTGTAGGAGTATGTCCTACGTAGGTGGGCCTTGCCCTAGTCTAATAAGGCGGACTGGGATAGGGAGGAAACTTGTGATATAAGATCGACGGAGTTTCGACGCTAAGGACCTTGACTACTTACGACACGACCCGACACTGCTAAATACGGGAAGTCCTAAGAAGAGGAAGGTTTTGAAAAGGATTATTTTTGGAAAGTCCGAGAAAACTCGGGGAAAGGCCTGATTTTTTCAAGAAAAAAGGGTATCGGGCCTTGGTTTTGATGGTTCGAAAATATTTTCGAGTTTTGAATTGGGCAGCATACCGGCTAGAAATAGGCTATTTTGAGTAAAATCATAAGTCCTAAATTCGGTATGTGTCCTGGGTTTTGAAATTGAGAGTTGAAATTGAATTTTTTTAAAATTCGAAAATCGAATGGTGGGTCGGAAGTTTGAATTTTGAAATGGGCAGCATGCCGGCTAAAAAAAATAGGCTTGTTTTGAGTCAAATCTTAAGTCTAAATTTCGGCAGCTTTCCGAGTTTTTGAAAATTGGATATTTTGAAAAGATGCACTTTTGAAAATGACGGTTTTTGAAAACGACACAAAAACCAAGTAGCACATAGTCACGCAAGCATTATAACGACGCCATGTATGCTTTACACTAAGTCTCGGTCGGTCTGAATAGGGTCTATACCAGTGTTCATAGTCTAGTCGAGAAACGGGACGGTCTTCCTAACTCGAGTGGAGCTTAGAACATGCCGCAAAGTCCATCCGAGTCGACCATGAACACCTTTAACGTATCCAAGGATGAATACGTCGTGGTATAGTGGGACGTCGGTCACCAATACCGGCCCGGGCAAATATGGGGTTATGCATGAACCGTAAAACTAAAACGCATATTGTACTCGTCAAGCGATTTCTATTCGAGTCTCACCCTGAGAACGCCGACGGTAAGCCACACATCGGTTGATCCCCAGCGGAGTCGCCAAATTGTGGACATGACGTAGGTCCACCCCGACGCGGCCACGCGCGGGTTTGGGATAGGCGAATGCACCTCCATATGAGAAGGATCGAATTGAAATTTAAGTCGAAATGGAGTCGCCACCGAATTTTATGGTTATTCGGAACCATTCGAGCCCACTCTATATCGCCATGGTCCATACACAAAGTATGGCCCATTTTGGTTTGAGAGTTTATTGGGCTCGTCCCTTTGCATATCGATATAGATGCCGACTTGAGCGGTTAATCGTATATTGAATGACTCTCGTTGCCAATGGATTCGGACATCCGGAAACCACGGTTCTGAGTAAGGGGTGAGGGTACGTGTTGGGAAGCCCACTAAGGACACCCAACCCCGCCCGCACTTAGCGGCCTCTACTAGGACATCGTTTGACTTTTTAATATGCGCGTTAGTGATTCGGTGAAATGTTATGCAAACAGCGTTTTAGCTAAGCATGCGAATTAAATGTGAGCTACGTCAATTTAATGCATCTAATTTATTGTCGAAGTGGTTTAGCATGCGAGGGTTCATTTAAAAGCGGTAAAACGCAAATAAACAAAGCAAAGCAAAAATAAATCGATTACAAGTTACACGGGAGGAATACAACCCGGAATTCACAATACGGCGTACAATAAAATAGAACAATTGAAATATACAATTGAAATGACGAGCAATAATTATAAACGGACCCGTGTATAAACTAGACCGTGAATTTGTGTAGATGGACGAACCTTAATTAATTACACATTATATTGCATATTAATCAAGGGACGGAGGTTCGAGACCTAGACGTGGTGCTAGCCGATCTCGAACCTCGATGCCTTGTCCCGACTTATCACCTCGAGAAATTGAGTCTAAATTAATTTTACATCGGATACGACTAAAGAGTCGTCGACATAAAATTAATAATGTGAGACCGTCGATCAAAATCGTTTAAGTGAAGTGATATGCATGAATTTTGGAAAAGCTACGTGATTGACTTTGCACGTGTCGACTAAGTCGCTTTTAAAAAGACGAGGCTCGAATGATATAAAAAAGGAACTCTCGGTTTTCTGGGCTACAGGACCCACTCGACCGAGTTGTGACCTGACTCGGTCGAGTGTGTCATTAAACGTGGCTACTGCCCATAATTTAGGGTGCTACTCGATCGAGTAGCAGATGTACTCGGTCGAGTGGCACCTGTACGAGTTGTGACTCGATTGTTTTAATGTGTTTTAAATCGATAATTGGCCGAGTCAAATAAAAATATTGACGGATTTAGATTTAACTCGGTTTGTCGGTATTATAATCATGTCTTATACGATTATAATACCGTTATCGGAATTTTGTAAAGAAAGTTATTGTTAGATAAGAAATTTGATTAGTGACGGAATTGCGCCCCTCTACGTCACGACGTCGATATTAATTCTTACGGATTGTGTGACGTCGGTTTTCGTGTCAACGGGTTCCATACTAATTGGAAATGGGATTAAATGCGTTCAACTATGACTTTAGGTTGATTATCATAGTCCAACGCATTCGAAACCGAATTTTCATACTAAAATGTATTTATGCGACATTATGACGATAATGATGATAAAAAAAAGATGATGCGAAAATGAAGACGCGAAAGTACGACAATATTAATGCTAGTGTCACTATTATGATTACGATTATAAATGCGATACGAAAATACGGTAAATAAAATGAAAATGAGATTAGAAAAAGAGATCGAGATGGGGTTTAGGACACCCTCAACATACATGCTTAGTAAGGACCTTGGAAATGGACTCGTAATAGCGGCACGGGCTTGGGAGTATCGAGGATGTATGCGAGTTATGGTGTGTATATGAGTGTGTATGCTTCGCCGGTTCTCCGAAGGACGAGGGGCTCGGGTTTGATGTGTTTTGCCTAGGGTTGCTAGGGTCGTAGTATTGTGTGTATGGGATGAGTATGCATGCAACAAGTTGTGAAGTCTGTAAGAGTTGCGTGGTTGCAAAAAGTTGTTGTTTTTCCAAGAAGTGTGTGTTGTGCATGGGGTCATGGGGTATTTATAGGGAGCCCCGACCCCGGGTCACTCGACCGAGTGGCGCGGGTGCACTCGGTCGAGTGCCCTCGCGAATGCATCTGGACGGTCTTTGTGAGGCTCCACTCGATCGAGTGGTCAATCCACTCAAACGAGTGGATCAATTAGGCCGGGATATTTTGGGCGTGATTGCCCTTGATTTGTGCTTAATTGATTGTGATGGATTTGGCTAATTTTGGCTGATTTGTGAGTGATTTGGATAGACTTGTGAACCTGGTGCATGTTTCGGGAACGCACCCGGTCGCTCTTTGTGTCGGGTTTGTCTTGACCGGGTTTTGACCCGGTCGCTAAAAGACGGGAATTGTTTTTTGGTGTCGGTTTTGACCCAAATTAGTCTTGTTTGACTCGGAACGACCCACTGGGCCTAAATTTGAGGTCTGTTTTGTGAGATTTTTACTCCACTAAAAGTCCATGTCGGATATTATTGATTCCGAGCCCAAGTCCGAGTACACTAAGTCACGTTTGCGTCCGATCATCATCGGGTGTTTTTTTTGGAAACTGCCATAGACACCTGGCGGTCAAATTTTGGGTGTCTACAGTACCCTTGAGAATATTTCAGGCCTTTTGGATGCCGGCCCGGACCACATTTTCCGGGGATAAGGCGTACCCCAAACCGAATTTCGAATCTTCATCGCTTAAAACATCGATGATCTTGCCAGCAGAGAGACCAGGCCTTGAAGTAGCCCCCGGTAAGTAACCCAAGTTTTGCAGCATTTTGTCGATGCTGGTTGTGAAGTAGGGCCTAAAGAGATACTCTTCATCGATCATTCCCACGAAATTGAATCCTCGCGGGTCGATTGAACCAGCCGTGTTGCAGCTTGACACGGCTATTGGGGTAGCTTCGAGGGTGATGACCCCGTCTTGTAAAGGTAGCTTGACCTTTCTGTGAAGAGTGGAGGATACGGCTTTAACCGCATGGATCCAAGGCCTTCCAAGTAGCAGATTGAAAGATGAAGTGACATCGATCACTTGGAATTCGAGCTCTTTTTCAATTGGGCCAGTTATGATGGTTAGCTTAACGGCCCCGGCAACTGATTTTGGGCTCCCATCGAAAGCCTGGATAGTTTGTGCAGTAGGAAGATAGTCGGTCTCGGTAATGCCGAGAGCCTTTGCAGTCCTTAAGGGAAGGACGTTCACAGCTGACCCGTCATCGATTAGGGTCATGGGTAGATACTTGCCTCGACAAATCACCGTGATATATAGGGCCAGGTTGTGGGTGGCCCCAAATGGTGGCAGATCAGATTCAGAGAAGGTGATAAGTGGGCCTTCTCCTTTGGGCTTGCCCTTGAGGTGAGGCAGGATGGTGGCTACCATTTCAGTGGGGGTAACCGATGAGTCTACCTTGATTTCATCGAGAGCCTTAGTAAGTGCTGCCCGATGTTCTTGAGAACTAACCAGAAGCTGCCATATGGTAAGGTCAGTTCGGACCCTCTTTAGTTGCTTGACTAGGGCCGTGTCGGTGTCTGGCTCTTCAGGTGCAGATTCCGTCTTGGATGGTTCAGTGACGGATCCCGGGGTCGAAGATCCGGCCGTGATGACATGAGTACCGGCCAGGGCTTTGGTTTTGGCCTTCCGGATCTCTTCGGCCGTGATGGGGACAGTCTCCCCCTTAGCCAGGTAAACAGCGTCCTCATCGTCATTCCATATCTCGTTGATTTGGGGAATGAAATGGGAAATGAGATGAGTGCAATCGATTATTTCTCCAGTAGAAATGGTGTGAGTAGCAAGAGGGTTGTTTTTGTTACTGGGCTTATCGCTGGGTAATGGTACCTTCCCACTCTCGATCAGATCTTGAATGAGATGCTTTAACTTCCAGCATTTTTCGGTGTCATGCCCGTTGCCCTGGTGATAGCGGCAATAGGCCTGAGCGTTGTAGCTTTTGGACCGTTTCTCGACAGGGACCTCTGGCATTGGGCCTATAGGTTGGATCAGGCCTTTAGAAGATAGCCTTTGTAAGGCGTCGGCATAAGTAGTCCCTATGTCAGTGAATACTCGGGGTGGAGTATTCTTTTTGGTTGAGGTGTCTAGCAAATTAACCTCGTCGAAGATGCTTCGGGCCGCACTTGTAGCCGCGGGCTTGCCTGAAGATGAACTGGCTCCTTGATAACCCTTTGTAGAGGCCTTAGTAAGGCTCTCTAACCTTAAATCGTCTTTGATTCTTATACCCATCTCGGTTAAGGTGGCGAAATTGGGTATGATAGCGTACCGGAGGTGGATCCGGTAAGATGGGAGGAGATTTTTCACAAAGGCCTCCACTAATACCTTTTCGCTGGGCTTGTCGACCAGCTTGACACTTTCGGCCCTCCACCTTTGGAGGTATTTGGTGAAATCCTCCTTTGGCTCTTGGGCCATGACCTCGAGAGTACGCATGGTTGTCTGGATTTCCGCATTGTCGTCGTAGTTCCGAGCGAATTCCGTTGCTACGTCGTCCCAAGACTTGTACTTTTTGGAGTCGAGCTTATAAAACCAAGCTTTCGGGTGCTTCTCTAGCGAGGAAGCAAACAGATGCTTGAACATGTCTGACTTGACTCCTTTTAGGGCCATAAACTCTTTGAAGGCCCGGATATGTAATACCGGGTCTTCGGTTCCGTCGAACATCGGGAGGCCTGTCAAGTTGAGATTGGCAGGCAGTTGGTCGGTCAGGGGAGAATAGGTTCGAGCATTCTCCGTATGGATCGAGTTATGGGTCGACAAGTGGACCTGCTCTTGTAGCTTGAGGACCGCGCTGGTCAATTCGGCTAATGGGCCCTTAGTTTCATCTTCATCACTCGGCGTATCCTGTTCTATGGCGCTAACTCGGGTAACAATGGCGATCTGGTCACCCCTGATTTGGTCGAGTTGTTCTTGGATCTTGGCCAACGAGGCGTTCAGTTGATCAATTGAGTCCTTAGTCATGGTTCGGGTGTGAGGTGGCCTGTCTGTAAGAACACCACGTAATCAGCTACTAACCCAAATCGTAAAACTAAAGTACATCCCGAGCAAGGAAAAGGCAAACTAGAGAGGAAACGACTCGGAAAAGACATCTAGACGGATGACTTGTGAGAGGTGGGCCTCTTTTAGGATCCAGTTGTGTGGGCTGGGCCCTGTTTGAAAGGAGGTTCACGTGAGACATTCCCCAGACTTCTAGACTCGATTGTGTAGACGGGCCGACCCTTGTAGGAGTATGTCCTACGTAGGTGGGCCTTGCCTTAGTCTAATAAGGCGGACTGGGATAGGGAGGAAACCCGTGATATAAGATCGACGAAGTTTGGACGCTAGAAGACCTTGACGACTTATGACACGACTCGACACTGCTAAATACGGGAAGTCCTAAAAAAAGAAAGGTTTCGAAATTGATTTTTTGAAAGTCCGAGTAAAATCGGGGAGAGCCGGCCCTTTTTCGAGGAAGAAAACGGAAAGGCGGATAGGGGACGGTTTTAAAAAAAGTTTCGAAAATATTTTCGAATTTTGAAATGGGCGTAATACCGGCTAAAAATAGGCTATTTTGAGTAAAATCGTGGATCCTAAATTCGGTATATGTCCCGGGTTTTGAAATTGGATATTTTGAAAAGGATGCTATTTTGAAAAAGACGGTTTTTGAAAAACGACTTGTAAATCAGGTAGCACGTAGTCATGGAAACAGTATAACGATGCCATGTATGCTCTAATTCTAAGTCTCGGTCAGTCTGAAAGGGTCTATACCAGTGTACACAGCCTATCGAGAATCGGGGCGGACTTCCTAAGTCGAGTTGAGCTTAGAACATGTCGTAAAACCCATACGAATCGGCTAATGGACACCTTCGACATATCCAATTTGGACTACATCGATAGTATAGTGGGACGTCGGTCACCAGTACCGGCCCGGGAAAATATGGGGTTATGCATGAACCGTAAAACTAAAACGCGTATTGTACTAGCCAAACGATTTCTATTCGAGTCACCCCGAGGATGTTGAAGGTCAGTAACGTATCAGCTAATCCCCAACGGAGTTGCCAAATTGTGGACATGACATAGGTCCACCCCGACGCGGCCACGCGCGGGTTTGGGGAGGCGAATGAATCTCCATATGAGATGATCAAATTGAAATTTAAATCGAAGTTGGAGTCGCCACCGAATTTTATGGTTATTCGGAACCGTTCGAGCCCACTCTATGTCGTAGTGGGCCGTATACAAAATACGGCCCATTTCCGATGTCAGAGTTTATTGGGCTCGTCCCTTTGCAGTTCGATACCGATGCCGACTTAAGCGGTTAATCGTATATTGAAGGACTCTCGTTGCCAATGGATTCGGACATCCGGAAACCACGGTTCTGAGTAAGGGGTGAGGGTACGTGTTGGGAAGTTCACTAAGAACACCCAACCCCGCCCGCACATTAGCGGCCTCTACTAGGATATCGAATGGTTTTTTAATATGCGCGTTAGTAATACGATGAATGATATGCAAACATTGTTTTCCTAAGCATGCGAGGAATTGAATGGGTTGCTAAGTCGGTTTAATGCATGA
This sequence comes from Agrostemma githago, assembly GCA_958450325.1. Taxonomy (NCBI): domain Eukaryota; kingdom Viridiplantae; phylum Streptophyta; class Magnoliopsida; order Caryophyllales; family Caryophyllaceae; genus Agrostemma; species Agrostemma githago. Next base: position 58,020,964 of record OY288258.1, on the reverse strand, counting down.
AAATTAACGTCAAAGTTGAATTTAGCATGTGAGATTCGTTTTAGTATAATAAAACAAAAGATGAAAAAGATGTGAATTTGCTACAAAATAAACAAACGAGTTAGTATCGATTTGTAAATAATAATATAGCAAATAAAATAAATATACGAGATCGAGAAAATAAATATTAATCGAAATCTGAAAAATATTGCTAAAACGCTGTTTTGTATATAAAAAAACGAAGTTCGAAAAATAATAAAAAAACGAGAAAGGCGCGTCGTGGCAGCCGGCCGCGCGGCTCGCCCGGGATTCCGGCGAGTCGCGTGTCGGTCTGTTTTTTTTTTTTTTTGAAGACGATTTTTCGAAGATTCGATTAAATTGCGTACAAATATTGCATAACTTGTACTCGATCTAATATTTTCGATATTCGTTATATTCGATAATTGACTACGAAATCAATATCAAATACTCGGAATAGTTTTGGAAAAGATATAAATTTTAGAAATCGTTTCGTAGAATAATAAAATAAAACGAACGAAAAAGCTAAAAAAAGACCCGGGTTTCAGGCCCGTGCGCGATTCGCTTGGGCGTGGCGCGACTCGCGTGCGGGTCTGTCCGATTTTTATTTTTTTGTTCGAAATTGCTAATTTTGATAAATCGCGTACCAAATATGAATTAATTTGTATTCGATTTTATGTTTTCGATATTCGTCGTACCCGATATTCGATTATGAAATCGATATCGAGTATTCGGAATAAATTAAAAAAAGTTTTGTAAAAAGAAGTTTGAACGAAAAAAAGATGTAACGATTTTTAACATCGTCGAGATCTTAATATAATTCTTTTTGATACAATATTCGATTATAGAAAATCGATATCATATTTTTAAGAATGTTCGATATATGAAAATATTTTTTAAATAGTATCGATATTAGAAAAAAATAAAAAAAAAGCGACGACCGACCCATAAAAAAAAATAAGACGGACGAGGAGGAGAAGAGAAGAAAAAGGAGAAATCGGGTTTTGTTACACCCTCAACCTACATGCTTCTGTTTACTCGGATCGGGGCTCGTCGGGACGTGGCTTGGGCACAAGAGCGTCGAGTAGATGTCGGTGAGTTATGGTGGTTCGGTTTGGTCGTGAAGGGTGTCGGGTATAGGGCCGGATTTCCTTCGGGTTTTGGACGAGATATCGGTTCCTCGGTGCCTAGTTTTTATGCTTGTATGAATGTGTGTGTACGGATGTCGATTACTATATTTGATGCTATGAGTGTATGAGAATAATTGATGTTGTCGATGTTTTTTTCTGTTGTTCAAAAAGTGTTGTATGCAAGGGGCAATTTATAGGGAGTTCCCGACCTTGGCTAGGAGAGTTTGAACTACCGTTTAAGATAGGAAATATAAGAAGCTGAAAGGCATGAGAATTCCGCTTACTTGTCGAGGAAGCAAGGGAAACACGGCTGGTTTGTGCTACTCGGCCGAGTGTTTGCACTCGGTCGGGTGTTTGAATCGGTTTTCGGATAGGATTCCTACTTGAGATCGAATTCCATCCTTAAACGGATTTGTTTAATATTTTATGTAGCTGATTTTTCGTAGGATTAGAGTTCGAATCAGCCGTGTGAGGTGTCACGGCTGACTCACGTACCTCGGGAATATTTTTGACGGGTTTTGACTCGGTCGTTAAAAGACGGTTTTACCCCTGGTGTCGGAATCGACCCAAATTAGTCTTATTTGACTCGAAACGACCCGCTGGGCCTGATTTTGAGGTTGGTTTTGTGAGATATGTACTCCATAATGAGCCCAAGCCAAATGCCAATGATTTTGAGCCCGTTTCTGAGTATTTAAAACACGTTTGCGTCCGATCATCATCGGGTGTTTGTCGGAAACTGCTATAGACACCTGGCGGTCAAAATATGGGTGTCTACAATCACCCAAAACAAACTCCCCTGCTCTCCACTTCAATCAACTCCCACCATCATCGTCCATCACTTCATTATCATCAATCACCATTGTTACTCACTAATTAACCTCCACCTATCTTCACTTTCTAATTCATCTTCTTACCTTCATCATCATCACCATAATCCCTCCATCATCAATCACATTAATCCACAATTTAAGCTCCACTCAATCCATTATCAAATCATATCCAAACACCATCTCCATTAATCTGCAGCCACCGTCCTCGCGCGCCTCCACAAGCATCAACACCAGCAACTCGCCGGAGCACCACCACCTCCGGCGAACAATTCCTCCGCCGTTCCTTCCCTCCTCCGCGCCTGTCACCATAGCCACCACCAGATCCCGCCGTTCGTCCTCCATCTCAGGCGAGCAACAACCGCGAGCCACCATTGCTCCGTTCGCCGCCCTTCTTCCGTCATCTCCGACCAACTACTCCGGCGACCCGAGCCCAGAAATCCGTCATGCTCAATCGATTGAATCGGTTTTGGCTGATGAATTGGGTGTTCTAATTTTGGATAGCAATTGACGATTTAGCCCTTTCATTTATTCCTTAATGTTTCATTTAAATGAAGGGTAGTTTGGTCTTTGTCTCTATTTTATGGGATATGTTATATATACACTAAACCCCATTTTTTATGAGGGGGCTGATTTTGTGAGAGTTAGAGTAGAAGATAGAAAATAGTAGGGGGTTTAGGAGTAGAAGACGCAGCACAGCAGCCCTCTTCCCATTTTCTTCTTTAATTTAATTTAATTAGTTTTAATTAATTAATTAATGTAATCCTTTCTTCTTCAACATTCAAGACTTCTTATTTCTAGTAATTCCTTTTGGTATAATTCTCTTATCTCTTCTCCTTTGTTGTTTTTATTATCTTTGGTTTATGTTTAGGATACATTTAGTTAGTAATTAGTTTAAAGTTATAATCTTTATCGTTAATTGTGTGTTGTAATGTTATTTTATAATTGTCTTCTTTGTTTATGTGTAGTTTATGTTAGTATTAATTAAAGTTTCCTTCTTTATTATTTCATTATGTTAGATGTTAGGTGTATTTTAGTCATTAGTGTATTTTGTGGTAGTTTAATTATGAGTAGCGAGTAGTCTTTTACTAGGGGACGATTAATCCCCGACATGCCTTGATTATGTTATTGAGCCCATTTTAATGAGTTATCGGATGTCGAGTTGGGGATTGTTAAGGGGTTAGGATTCAATTAGTCTTTTTGGTTGGTTATGGTTCCTTGACCCTTGTCCATCGGTGGGAGCCGATTAGGTTTAGGAAAACCGGTTACCCATTTGACTAACCTCACCGATTTGGGTTGAACACGGGAGTGAGAACCCAATGTTAGTGCCCTTGACTTTCGGTCGGAACTCTTACCTCGGGAGAGGAAGAGGGACGGACGGGAATATAGCGTAGACTTAGTGACTTAGGCTCTTAGCGGGATACCACGGGAGTGGATTTCGGTGTGGACCTAAGATACCAATTACGAACCCGGGAGGGAGGTACTTGGGATTACTATTTATTCATTCACGAACCCGGGAGGGAGGTGTTTGGACCTTTAGAGGCGTTTTCTCCCTAATTCACTATTCGATGACTTGTTAACGGGGTTTTAATGACGTGATTGAGGTGTGTCGGTGGAGGAAATCGAACCCTAGGCTTTTCTCCATTTGATTGATTTACTCGCTTAGTTTTATTATTTGCTTGTTTATGTTTTTATTAGTTAGTCTTATTAGTTTAATCTCACCCTATCAATCGATTCGCGTAGCTAATTCATAATCTGAGACCGACCTAGTACTCATTCACGATCTCTCTGTGGATTCGACCCGACTTACCCTTACTATTCTAGTTTAGGTTAGTTGGTTTATTTGATGGTTAGATTGGTGACAAATCCGACTATCAATACTTGTAGACGGATTTGTATATATTGTGTCAATGTAATGAAAATGGCATCAAGAATCGCCTACTAGGCTACTACCCATGACGTGTCGTGTTTTGCTTGGACGTATTGCAATTCCTCTACTTCTAATTCACGAAGTACATTTTTTTTCATTTTGGGTGTACCCAAGTGGGTTGCGGTTTGCTTGGACGTATTGCAATTCCTCTACTTCTAATTCACAGTACATATTACATTTTGGTCAGTTTCATTCATTTGTATACATTTTCACTATTGTCCACAAAATTACTTTCGAAAATACTAGACTATAGAGTACTATGTACTTTCTTTAATATATCCACCAAAATTTGCCCAATTAGTAAAAACACAAATGAGAAAATTTAACCATAAAAATCTCTTTCACAACACCATCTAAATCCATGTGCAAAAACCAAATGTACACAATTCGATGGAACGAGTACTAAACTAACCTCACTCAAAACCAAAAATGAACTTAGTGTTTTTGTATGAACAATAAAGTAGAGCAAACCGAGAAATTATATTGATATTAGATAATGTACATCCGGGGATGTTATGATATGGATGTCATTATCACCAAAGAACGTGTCCGTTCACGAAACAACACGTCTCTTTGTATCAGTCACTACATATAGATGACAAAGTCGGTGTAATAGAGACTATCTAATATTAATATAACACAAAATCTTGGGAGAGACGGTCTCTCAATAACTTATTGAGAGACCATTCTTCAGTACCACTCTATTTATTATTCGTACCCTTAAATGACAACTTTGTTTTGTACCTGTTTTTATAACAAGCGTATATTCTTTTAGTATATTCTTTTATGTTAATCGTACCTTCTTCTATTAGGTTTGATACCATTGTTACTTTCATTTGTACTTGGTCTCTCATTAACCTTTTAATATAATATCTCGGTTTGCTCTACTTTATTGTTCATACAAATACATTTATAACACTTAGAATATTTTACTTACAAGGGTCTAATTGAAATATAGTCCAGAAGAACACGACCATTCTTTCGTTATTCATAATTTCATATAGTCACTAGTTCAAAACTCGTTGCCTACGCACGATTTTGTAATTAATTTTTGTTTATAAAAATAATTTAGTTACTTAAAAAGTTATATCCCTCTGTTTAAGTCAATAACTTAGACGTTTTTTTTGGATATTTCAGTCAATCGTACCGTTCAATTATTTTACCCTTTAATTTTTGTTTGAGCATAATAAAATCAATTACTTTCTCATTACCTTATATTTTTTTTGTATAAATAACATTTTATTAGGATGAAACGACCCGTCAAACCCGACTCGAATGGGTCGACTTGTTGGATACTTGGATTGATGACGTGTCATTAAAATTATCATGATATTAGTATTTATATATATGAGTATATAATATTTAAAATAACAATTGAAAAATTATTAAATTTAGTTTTATAAATTACAAAAATAATAATTTTATATAAATTTTATACTCGTAGCATTTAATAGTAAATATTTATAGAATAATACTGTATACGGAGTAGTTTTTTTTACAATTTTTTACTTACAAATATGATAGCTATTTAATTTAATATCATTAGTGATGTTAAACATGATAAATATTAAAAAAAATATTTTTAATTCATAAAATGTAAGGCCCCAAAAATTATACTCCCTCTGTTTCTTTGATATCTTCCACATTTCCTTTTTCAACTATTTCTTTGATTTCTTCCACTTTCCTTTTTTCTATCACACTTCTCTGTGGCCCACTTACTTTATCCCCTCTCTACTTTTAAGGTGGAAGAAATCATAGAAACGGAGGGAGTAGACGTTAACTCGATCCGTGACATTTATTTGACCCGATCTGTAATTTGTCCAACCCGTATGACCTAACCCGTTCTTCTCGTTTGACGTGTTTATTAAAAGTGTGGAATAAATTTTTCATTATTATGTTACAAATTTTTTCGTCAAAATGGATGTAATTGGTAAGAATTGATTGATTATATTTTGTTTTTTTTGAGATATAACAATTTTTATTTGTTTAATTATTTAATTAAATCACCAAATATTGACATATTGTAGTCTAATTAGAGTACTATATTTTTCTTAAATATATTGATACAGATTATGCTCAAATTGGATTGGTTTTTACCACAAGCCCAATTTACTAATTTATTTGGTAAATTATTAGGAGCATATGGGTTATGCTCAAATTGGATTGATTTTACTAAGCCCAATTTGCATAATGAAAAGGTAATTTTGGCGGGAAAGTTGAAAAGACACAATTGCCCATTGATTTTTGTTTGGGTGAATAGGGGATATGAGCGACAACTTTGTACAAGAGCTACGTAAATGAAATAAATGGATACTCTCTAATTATCAATCTAAGGTGGGCGTTTTTAGAACACAAAATTCCTGTTTAAGATTATAGATTTAGATTCATTTCGTTGCACACAGTCCGACACAGAAAAATCGTAAGCAAGAATTAACATTCGAAGGTGCTAATTGTTGGGTTGGTTTAGTAAGAAGAAAGCGTAGTCGTTTGTATACGAAGCATAGATTTTAGCCGGTATAGTCGGAAGAAAGCGAATTGCAACCACTCTCATGTCAAGTCTCGCCTGCAACTTCTAAGTAACAATGGCACAATGCCACCTTAAATCCTCACCTCAAGGGTATATTTTGGATTGGGGAAATAGAAGGGAGATGAAATTATTTGTTTGGAAAACTTCCTCTCTTCTATTTTCCCTGGCCTTCCCTTCATCCTTTACATAGTCATCCCTCCGTCTCAATCATTTATTGGTTTCATTTTTCCAGAAGGGGGGAAGTATTTGTCATGAGCTACAAGAACAAAATTGCAGCTCAAACATTGTGGCGTGAGATTAAGTAAACACAGAATTTCACAACTTTAGAAGCTAAGCAAGATCATTAGCAATCATATAATCAATCAAACGTAATCACAAAATCGAAAAAGGAAGCGAAAACCGTCTCTTACTAAGTAATTGTGTTTTATTAATCCGAATACAAACCACCAACATCCTTTCAATATACGAGCAACTCAGACTAACATCAATAAGCAGAACAGATCATCAAAACATAAGAATAATACTCGTAATAACAACAACAAAGCAAGATTAATTAACCAATTACTTATAATTATCAAGTAATTAACCAAAATAACCCACTCAAGTTTCTCTCTCTTCTTCAAATCAACACCAGAATCCTCAAAAACAAAAATCCAATCACTACCCACTTCATAAAATCAAAATCAAACACAACCCATCAACCGCAAATCCACAATTGAGAACTACTACTACTTCTTGAGGCTACCTCGAATTCCGGGTTTGGGTTTGGAGCTAGTTTCGGCAACGGCAGGAGGAGGAGCAAGAGAGGCATGAAGATTGTTAATCTTGGTATCATCGAAGGGGATTTTCGGGTGACGAGCATCGTGATGAATTTGCATGGATTTGACGTCGGGTGCCGTTACCTTGCAATGAGGGCATTCGAATTTCGCGTGCCCACCCTTTTCCAGCCCGGTTCGGTCCTTTAGACCGGCTTTTCCGCCGCCACGGTTCGTTAAAGCTGCGTCGATTTTGGCTTGGATTTCTTTGGCTGTGTGCTTCTTCGGCTTCGCTTTTCCAGTCATGGTTGGATTTTTGATTTTGGATTTTTCTCTCTCCTAGGGTTTGAGAGAATTGAGGGTGACTCGGGGAAGGAGCCCTCAAAGGACAAGGTGATTTGGAGGGGTAGGGGTAATATTTATATGAAAAGTTAGGGGTAGGGTTAGTGGGCCATAATGGGTCCATGTTGATCATATCAAGATGATCCATCTTGGGTAATCCTACAAAATTACAATTTCGTTTGGCTAATATCGTTTGGATTTATCTCATTGAACTAATATCGGAGAAAACAATCGAAGAGACTATGCCTGGACCACTATCATCCCAAGACAATTGGCCGAACCTGCCAGACAGTAAATGAGCTAACGCATGTGCAGCTTGGTTACAATTACAAAAGAAGTACCGAAAGAAAATCCAAGCAATCCTCTTTTTCCAGTCATTGCTCCACCCAAAAGAAGGAGCCAAGAAGGCCATGTAGGCTTTGATGCCATGAAACCATAAATTGAAATATCATCGCTAGACTGGTAGAAAGTTGGCTCGACTAAGAGTTCCCGAGAGGGACAAAGGATGAAATAGCAATCTCATCGAAAGTCAAGAACAAATTACTCCTCCCATAGTCCTATGTGTTCCTATTCGCAAGTAAGTGATGACATCCTTGCAATCACTAAATTCATAATTTGGATGTAAGACGGTTTCAATATAAACCGGAGCAAATTGTATATTTGATTATACATAAAATCCATGGAAAGACGGTATCTCAATAAATTATAAAGAGACAACTTTTCAGTAACACTTGATGACCATCTCTCGGTAGACCTGATATTAATTATCCAGCAAAATTAATATAAAAAACAAAATTATAAAAAACAAAATTATAACCGCATAGTTATGTAAAAGGTAATATCCGTATATAATATAGTTCGCTTCAAAAGATGTAATGTATCCAAGTTTCTATTCTTTGTTCATGTTTAGCACTCACTTATTTTTCAATATGATTGTCATTATAATGTTATTTGTGTTGATAGTTGTTGTGGGTTGCCTAGATATGAAGAGTGAGTAGATTCCTCCTAGGTAGTAGGTACCTAGGGGGATTACACTACAAGAAAAACTATCCCGGGCGTCCACCTGTTTGGCGTCCTGGGCATACGGACGCCTACATGGCATCCAAAAAGTCAAACGGACGTCCACAGTCGGACGCTAAACTTGGCGTCCGACTGTATTTGGGGAGGACAAAATTGAACCCAAATGACGTCCGCAGGCGGACGCCATATAACCCAAATGACGTCCACTATCGGACGCCATATTCATCAAAATGGCGTGTGAATGTGGCGTCCGATAGCGAACGCCCGTTGAGTTGGGTGTGGCGTCAAATACCCGCTCACCCCCCTCTCCCCCTTCATTCGTAAAAAAAAAAAATCTCTCTCTACACTCTCCCTCTACGCTCGCCGACCCTATTCTCTCCCTTTTTTCATCCTTTATTCCTAATTTCGGTACGTTTTCTTAGTTTATTTCGTTTCTATTCATTATAATTAGTTCGTATTCTCCATTGTTAGCGTTATTTATTGATAATTTGTTAGTTAATTTCGTCTAGGTCTAAATTTCGATTAGGTTGATTAGTTTAGGCCAAGTTCGATTAGGTTGATTAGTTTATCCCAAATTTGCTTAGTTAGATTATTTATGCCCATCGTTATTTTGACTAGGGTTTGATTAATTTGGTTGAATTGAGCTAGAATGACCTATAGGGTTTAGGGTGAAGTTTTGTGTGACTTGAGACGGACCAAAAGGTGTCGTAATAATGCCGGATTTTCCCGAAACCACTTCTATCCTGATCGGGGTTGTAAATAGGTGTTAGCGGCGCTTTCGGAATTTTGATATCTGCATCCAAAAATTTGACCCTTTTTTGACCTGTTTAAGCTGCTTGTGTGTGACCTAAGGCATGAATTATTGTGTTTTGTTTGGTTGAATTGGGATTACATTGATAAATTAGCTAGGGTTTTTGTAAATTGGGATTAAATTGTGATTAAATTCGGTGACTAATTTTTGTAAGGTCAATTAATAATTAATAAGACATTTGCAAATTAGAAATTGGGTTTACTTAATACAAAATTCTTACATTTTCCCAAAAAAAAAAAAAAATTGGGTTTACTAAATTTTTGTAAGGTCAATTCTGAATTAATAAGACATTTGGGTTTATTTTGACGTATTAGTTAGAGAAATGAAGTTTAAGTTAAATGGTGATTAAATATTCGTTTAGCAAGTTATAAATTAAAGTAGGGAAATTAAACTTTAATATGTTATATATATTTTTTGAACATAGAAAATGAAGAGAATTGAACGGAAATGGATGTACGAGGGAAGACTTGATAAGAAGAGATGTCCAACAGTCGAATTTTTGAGGGGTGTTGAGTCATTTGTCGAGGTCACTAAAAAGTCGGTAGACTACGCATCGAGGGGGGAGGTTAGGTGTCCGTGTACTAAATGCAAGAACCTAAAATTTCTTGAGGTCCTTGTAGTGAAGGAACATGTCATCTATAGTGGTTTTTCACCCGATTACTATTATTGGATTTGTCATGGTGAGTCATCTCAGTCTGAGGGAACCGAAAACCATCAAGATGAGGGGGGATTGAGAGGTATGATAGTTGATGTTGTGGAGTGCAACTTGTTTAACTCACCTAACCCACGAGACTCACCTAGCCCACGAGACTCACCCAACCCACAAGATTCACCTAACCCACAAGAGCCTAACCCACGAGCAAAGGCGTTTTTTGACATGTTGGAAGCTTCGGAGAAACCGTTATACGGAGGGTGCGATGTGACTTTGTTAGAAGTCGCGTCTATGGTAGTTAGCCTTAAATGTGAGTTCAACCTGCCCTTTGCTTGTGTCGATGGTATTGCTGCCTTGCTCGAGAGAGTTATTCCAAAAGACAATATCATGACCCGATCATTCTACACAACCAAAAAGGTTGTGAAGGGACTTCAACTCCCGCATCAAAAGATTGACGCTTGTCCAGATGGGTGCATGCTATTTTGGAAGGACGATACGATGCTTGATGAATGTAGGAGATGTGGTAAGGGTAGGTATAAGATGGTCGAGGGGGATATTGTTTTGAGAGGTAGAAAAGGGAAAAGTAGTGTCAGGGGTAAGAAACCAATCCCAATAAGCCAGCTTACGTACTTCCCTATTGCACCTAGGCTTCAGAAATTGTACGCCACAAAAACCATAGCTGAGCAAATGCGGTGGCACAAGGAGGACATTAGGGTACTAGGGAAGATGTGTCATCCGAGTGATGGTGAGGAGTGGAAGCGTTTTGATAGACTACATCCTCACTTTGCGTTAGAACCCCGAAATGTAAGGCTTGGGTTGTGCACTGATGGATTTGCACCGTTCGGTCAATTTGGTAAATCGTACTCTTGCTGGCCAGTGATGATCACACCTTACAACCTACCTCCTTGGTTGTGTTTGAAGCAACCTTTCATCTTCCTATCTCTTATTGTTCCCGGACCCAAAAACCCAAAAAACCATTTGGATGTTTACTTGCAACCTGTTATTGAGGAACTAAAACAACTGTGGGAGGTAGGGGTGGAAACTTATGATGTCTCTCTGAGACAAAACTTTCAGTTGAAAGCAGCTTTGTTGTGGACTATAAACGACTTTCCCGCGTACGGTATGCTCTCGGGGTGGTCTACTGCGGGTCAGAAAGCATGTCCGTGTTGTATGGGTGAGAGCAAAGTTTTTTATCTTCCAAATTCTAGTAAAATAAGTTGGTTTGACTGTCATCGGCAGTTCCTACCAGAAGGTCACCCATATAGGAAGAATAAGAAGGCGTTCAAGAAGGGTGAGGAGGTGCTTGACGACGCACCTGATCGACTCCCAGGAGATGAAATATGGGAGTTGATTTCTGATTACCCGTCTACTGTTGACGGAACCGAGCAGGAGTTCAAAGATCTCAAGAAGTTGAAAATTGGTTGGTTTAAACGTAGCATATTCTTCGAACTACCATATTGGAGGACTTTGTTAATTCGTCACAATTTAGATGTGATGCACATAGAGAAAAACTTCTTCGAGCAGTTGATTCACACGGTGATGGATGTGGAGGGGAAGAGTTGTGACACTACAGGCTCCCGGCGAGATGTAAAGAATTTTTGTGACCGTCCTCAACTGCACATAAAACGGGATGGGTCGAAACCAAGGGCCTTGTTCACACTTGACAAGGCTCAGAGAAAGGCGTTGTTGGAGTGGGTAGAGAAGTTGAAATTCCCTAATGGGTACGCCTCCGACTTCAAACGCTGTGTTGATCTTAAGAACCTGAAGCTTCAAGGGTTAAAGAGTCACGACTGTCACGTTTTCATGGAGAGGTTGCTTCCGGTGTCACTAAAGCACCTTCTGCCACCGACGGTGTGGAATTCCATAACTGAGATATCTCAGTTCTTCCGAGATTTGTGTTCCTCTACAGTATCAGTTGAGGACATGTCTCGGCTCGAGGATCAAATTCCGCAGATAATGTGCAAACTTGAGATGATCTTTCCACCGTCATTCTTTAATTCCATGGAGCATCTACCTGTCCACTTGCCCTACGAGGCTAAGGTTGGAGGACCTGTCCAGTATAGATGGATGTATCCATTTGAAAGGTAAGTAACTTTTAGTAACTTCGTTTAAAAAAAATAAGTTTAACTAATTTGTATTGATTGAAATATATAACTTGTTTATTTAGGTTCCTGAATTATTTGAAGAAGAAAATTGGTAACAAGGCTAGAGTAGAAGGTTCTATTTGTAATGCATATTTGACAGAAGAGATTGCAAACTTCTGCTCCCTCTACTTCGATAAAGATGTGCAAACAAAAACCAAGAACCTGAACCTAGGACATTCGGTGTCCATTGACCCCACTATACCCGAATTTTTTCAAAAGAAGGACGATGAAGGAACTTCATCCGTTGAGGGTTCTAGGACACTAGATGAGAAAGAGTACAACCGAGCGCACCTTTACCTACTTTCGAATTGTGAGATCTTAGAGCCTTATGAGAAACAATTTGTAACTGAATATGTCGCTGCGAACCCTGCCGTGAACCCTGATGACGTTTGGAGTAAGCACGACGAACATTTCCCGAAGTGGCTCAAGGATCACGTAGTTGCCTTAGACATACGTGATGATTTGGTTAGAAGTTTGGCATTCGGTCCAGTGCGAGTGGTTAAAACCTGGAACCGGTACTCGGTGAACGGGTTCAATTTTCACACATTCAACTACGGGAAGAACAAGGCTAGATGCAATTTTGGCGTGAGTGTGTCATCTCTTGATGGTGATGAGTACTATGGTATTTTGGAGGATATTTTTGAGTTGTGTTACGCTGGCAAAGAACGAGGGTATAGAGCTGTAGTATTCAAGTGTGAGTGGAAAGACAGCTCCGTGAACGGGACCCGAGTGCATGAACGTTACAAGATTGTGGAAGTTAATCACACAAGAAAATATCCTACGTACGATCCGTTCATACTCGCGCATCAGGCGAAGCAAGTCTATTTTGCTCCTTCTCCTTACACGAGAAATGACAGAAATCAAAGTCAATGGTGGGCAGTCTTTACGACTAAACCACGGGGACAAATAGACAGTTCTCTGTTCCAGGAAGATGCGGCTTCAAGTGGTACACGCTTATCTTCTATTGAAGAGAACATATTCTCCGTACAAGATCAGAATGAAGGAGGAGAGGAAGATTTTGAGGATGACGATGATGATTTACAAGGAGAGTACATGGTCAGGGATGTTCCGGAGAACCTCGAGGAGGATGACGGACACGATGAAGAGAACTCAGAGGACGATCAATTTGGGGGCGAGGAGACCGAGGAGGAGGATCAGACTGAGGAGGATGAGGCTGAAGAAAATAACGACAGCGACGGTGACTACTAGAGTTGTTGTATGTTTAAATGTTTACATGGTTAAGGTATTTTGATGTTTACTGTAGTAGGCTATTTTACTTGAATAAAGTTAGAATGAAATTGTTGATGACATGGTTAATTGTTGTTGACATTGTTTAATTTTTTGACAGGTTAATATAATGGCAGGCGGTAGATCGACTAGGAGACGTGGTGGGGGTAGTAGGTCTGCTCACACGTCCACCACTCAGCAGGAGGACGAGGAGGTGGTCCCCGAAACGGGACCGGAGCAGACCGCTGAGCAGGAGGAGGAGGAGCAGCAACAGGGGCCAGATGAGGAGCTGGAGAAGGACGAGGAGGGGCGGTATGTTCTCAAACCAACAGGCACATGGTAATATAATCTAACTTGTTGATTATTCTTTTGTAAATGTTCATTTTTGTACTACATTTTGTATGATTGACTGCATATATGGTCTTCTCGACTCGGTGCAAGTTTCTGCACAAAGAGGTCGTCAAAGGCTGTACCAACAGCTTCATGGTCGACAAAGGGCAAGGGTATGCTAATTGGTCTAAGGTACCGGCTGAGATACGAGAGTGGTGGTTCAACCAGTTCAAGGTACGTGGATTGTTTTCGCTCCCGAGTTTTTATTTTATAATCTGGACTTTGTAAATATTTTTCATACTACTTATTAATCTGTCTTGACTGTATAGTTCAAGTTCAGCTGGGCCTCAGAGTTTGATGGTAGGGTCTGGGAACGGTATAATGAAACGTGCACACGACGTTTCGCCTGTGTGATGAATAAACGACGTACGCGGGGGACTCCGTTGAAGGACCTTAAAGGTGTTAGTTATTTTTTTTTTGGTAATCAATTTTAACAAATAAACAATCTAACTTCAATCTTTCACTGTATTAAATAATATATTGGGTCGTCATATTTTAGGGGAGGCGTTGGAGAGATGGATTGCCTACCACGATCAGAAAGAGTTTAAGGTGAGGTCCGAAATTGCCCAAAGGAACAAGTTGAAGAACTGTGACCATGAGGGCCAAGCGAACCCGACACATCATCGGGGTTCTCAGTCTTCTTTCACTCGTGTCAAGAGAGTATGATTTCCACTAATTAATACCGTACTCTTCCTTGAATAATCGTAAACTACGTTTGCGTAATTTATATTTGCCTAACTTTCGTACTAATTTAATAGCTGCGTGCTGAGCTCGGGAGGGAGCCAACCGCGGCGGAAGTATTTTACGACATGCATGGGCAGACCGATGAAACAGGGACTACCTTTAAATCGAAAAAGGATCAGGCGACCTGGGTGAGTACTAAATCGACTGTAGGTGGTGGATAACTATCTTCAATGATTTCATCTAATAATAACTTCAATTGAGATCGTTCTTCTGTACGCAGGACGCCTACCAAGAAGAGTTGGCGAGACTCGAGGCCGATCCTGATGTTGAGGAAGTCAACCCAAACGAGATTTGGTTCAAGGTCGTCAAGGGTTACAGGAAAGGAAGTGTGTACGGTGTGGGAAATGCACACGGTATGTACTTCAGACCTCCCACATCGCGTCTGAGCACCTCCACACAAATGGAGTACACGCTGGCCGGATCTCAGCAGCCCGGTCTGGAGAAGGAGCAAATGAAGGAGCAACTGAAGGAGCAGGCAGAACACATCAAGAAAATGCAGGAACAGATGGCCATGTTTCAGGCCATGTTCGACAAATGCAACCAAGGTCCTCCCCCACCCCCTCCAGACGACAGAGACCCCTTTAGCGGGGGTGGCGGTAACTCTGGTGCTGCAGCTAGCTTTACAGTTAGTTGATTGTTTGTTTGTTGTTGTTGTTGTTGTTTTAACTGTATATACGGATTATGTATCTTTGAACTACTTTACACTTGTGTACCTTCAAACCGTACGTTAAATCTGTTTATATAAGTTTTTTCAGCATAAATGAGTCGAGAGATGAACTCTTTTGGTTGACTGAGCTTGAATGTGGTTGAGGTATTGTGGATAGTCGACATTTGTTGTTGAGTTGTGGTTTATTTTGCAGGTTTTGGCTAAACATTGAACGCATGTTTACGGTCATGCAACAGCGTAAATAGCGTCCGATAACGGACGTCATAGCAGACGCCAGGGGAAACTAAAGTGACGTCCGACTGTGGACGCGAGATGTACGTGGGTGGCGTCCACAGTCGGTCGCCAACTTCAGGCCCCAGACGTCCGACTATGGACGCCACTCAGAGACACATGGCGTCCACAGTCGGTCGCCAGCTTGGCGTCCACTGTCGGTCGTCATTTGTCCTGGCGTCCAACAGTGGACGCCCGTTTTAAAAAGGGGCGACCAGGCGTGGCTTCCGCTTTCTGGCGTCTGTTTGCGGACGCCCGTCGCCTTATAACGTCCACTGTCGGTGGCCACCAGGTGGACGCCTGGGGCACCTTTTCTTGTAGTGTTAGACGGTTCTAGAGATTGGATACAAGAGGTGCGGATAATGAATAATTCATCCATGCGATATGAGATTAGTGGCAAACAAACCTAAATTAAACATTGAGGTTTGAGGTTAAGAAGAAAAAATGACTAAAAATATATTAGGATTAAAATATTAGAAATTGCACATTTGCACTTCTAATATGTTATTCCCTCCGGTCATTATTTATCGTCCCACCCACTCTTGCACGTAAAATAAGAGAATGAATATAAAATGGTAAAGAAATGATGATGGGTATTGAAGAATGAATCTAAAATGGTAAAGAAATGAATGGTGGGCCTTAAAGTGTAAAATTCAATGATATTTTTGGTAAATAAATGATAGAAAGAAGGATAATATTGTAAAATGGTAAGATATAAATGGAAAGTGGAGAAGTGGAGCAAAAAATAAAAACCTACCAAATAAGGAAAGTGGGGCGAAAAATAGTGACCGGAGGGAGTATATGAAATCCTGTAATATGATAAATCATAGGACCAAACTAAAACAAGGTGAATACTTGTATTAATTTAAAAATACAATTTTATACGAAGTAATAAATATATAATCATAACCTATTGTACAATATATGGCAAACCAAAAAAAAAAAAGAGTTTAACTTAAATATGGGAGTCATCAAACCAAGCTACGGAGTACTTTTCTATATATAAAGTCAAAAGATTTCTTTAAGCATTTAATTTTTTGTCACGTGGCATACATTAATGGTTTTCTTTATTTTTTAGTTTATTAAAATTTATTCTTAAATTTTTTTGAATTGTTTTATTACACATGTGTTGTACATTTTTACTTGTATTAAGTTTATATTTAATTACATTAAGTATATCACAAATTTTTCGTTTACCCATATTTAATAATTTGTTATAAAAAATAATTCACTTTATTATTATTGTTATTTTTCAAAACCTTTACATCCACCTTTCATTACAAGCAAATATTAAAAATAGTACTTCGTAAATAGTTTAACACCTTTTTTTTAAATAAAATTTTTCATTTCTTAGGTTTTTTTCTTTATCAAAATTAATATTTGTTTTCTATTTTATGTTTACTAAATTTAAACTTTATTACATTATAAATTTGTTATGTGTTTAGCTATTTTAATTTATTAATAAATTTACTACTACTTACAGTTATTTTAATCGCAAATAAATATTTTGTTATGCATTCAGTTTTTGTTCACGTGGCGGATGCTTTCATGTTTTTTTTTAACAATTTAATGTTTTACAAAAAAAAATTATCTTTTTTTAGTTTTGAACTTTATTATATGTGTTTTAAATTAAGGATTACAACAAATTACATTATTTATACTTCTTAATTTATATTTACTAATTTGTCTATATAATATATTCAAAAGATAACTTAAAACATTAAATTTTATTCCACATGTCAATTTTTTTTTAAGACAATGGAAAAACTTAATATTTCACTTAAAGCATGCATTTATTATTATTAATAAAAATGAATGATTTTGAAAAAAAAAAAACTTAATCATTTGGAGGTTACAACTTTTCATTTACTTTTGCCTTAATAATCAAATTTAATATTAATAATTATATTATATATTATGAAGAACTTCATTAGCATCATTATAAAACTAAAAAATCGGTATAATGGAGATTTGAAAAAAACACCATTTGTATTTTAAGTTTTCTTATTCACATTTCATTTGTTCTACTTTATAAATATTCTCTTCAATTTTATAATTGTTCTTCGTTGATTCTAGTTTTAGTACTAATTTTATATTTTTGAATTTTTTTTGTTTAGTTAACTTATGCAAACCCAATAATCAAGACTGAAATTTCTCATTTTTCAGGTATAATAATTTTATTTTAATAGATTTTTATATTGATTATTATATAAATACATTTCAAGTTAACTTTAAATCTCATGAATTTTGTGTTCATAAGAGTGTACTTTTATTTATATTCAGAGTTGACGAAATTTACAAAATATGATTAAGAAGAAGTTGCAAATCCCCCTTCCACTAACCAAATAACTCTACTCACATATTTTCCCGCCTAAAGTTTTCTACAACAAAAAAAAAAAAATTTGGGCTATGCGCGATTCGAACCATTGACCTCATGTATACACGACCCTTCTCCACTCCAACTACACTCTAACATCTTACTGATACAAAATGTCACTACATCACACATAAAGCTATACAACACATGAGGTATGTAATTAAGGAAATCTGATTAATTAAGGAAATCACATGTTTTAATTGGAATGTATTGATTATATATAATATATATAGTAATCAAATAAGATTTAATTGATGGATGGTTCATACTAACTAATTGATTGTTGTTGATTGATTAACTGATTGATTATATGCCATGTATATCACAAAAATTATTTCAGTAAAAATATTACTCCGTATATTATAACACTCTTATATGGTATGATTAATCTTTAATATTCTTATTCTTATTTGATAGCATAATCTTACCGTATAATCTTGAACATATAATATTTTTGTCAAATAAATTCTACTGTTTTTAAACCTCTATTCTATAAATAACTACTCTATAAATTATTATAGGATACTACTGTTTCACATATGCACGGTTGATACTACTGTTTTATAGTATATTATTTACACGGTATTATTTGTACAAAATTACTCACCTACCTTATTCTTATAGGATATTATTCATGATTTATTATATATATAATTCACCTAACTCATTCGTCGGATATTTAATCCCGTACACATTTCACATACAAACATCATTCTAGCTTCACTTCCATACTATACGTAATATTCTTTTAATTTTCTAATCTTTCAACTTTATTTACACCATACCCAAAAAATGTCTGCGTCTCAATCCTGACGTTTCAATATGGTCGGTGACATTAATGACACCAAGGAGACGTGGAGAATCAGGGTAAGAGTCATTAGGATGTATTCCGTACCGGCTTGGAATAATCCAAATGAAATTAGTCGGTTTGAAATGGTTCTACTCGATGAGAAGGTATAAATCCCTTTTTTCACTAAAAGAATAACAATCTTAAGTTTTTTTCCGCCTACTTTGTATGGGCTATAGTTTGGGCCTATCTTGGTAGTATCATTTAGTTGTTAAGGCGGTTGGGCTTATCCATCATTCGTCTACGTAATTATGTACTTAACGTGATTCATATATCAATCTATAATTATGCCATATACACTATTACATACTTGGCAGCTAATTACGTACTTAACTTGATCCATATAATTATATGTTATATATATCAATCTACATTATTTCCCATATATTATGCCATAAATTCCTAATTTTATTAAGATTTTACGTCAATTTAATCCAATCAATCTTATCTTACTCCATATGAAGCCACAACAGTGTTATATCTAACTATAGTAATTTTCATAAGTTTATAGTTATAACTTAGTAATTTATTAATTAGTAATTGTAAAGTAATTTCGAATTTAGATAATCAATAATCTAATCAAATGTATAAACCCCTGCATGTATGCACGGTAGTTATAGAAATTTGGTTTGAACCCTGTCAGCATTATTTTACGGTTTTTCCTTTTACGAATATACACTGAGAGAATAACTCTCTCTAAAGTTTTATCTCAAAACTACTCTCGCTACTCTAAATATGGAAGGAAAAAATCATTACATAAATTAAAGATTAATAAATAAATTTCAATCTATTAATTGTCATTAATACAAAAAATGACAATTTTTTTTATGAAATCAATTTGGATATTTATTATAATGTTATTAACTTTGTGACAAAAAAACGTATTTCTCTGAAATGTAAATATTTTCGAGATGATTTTTTTTACTTTAATTTCTACAAAAATATACAAAATCGGAGTATACCAATAAACTCTGTGTGATTTTTTTTTCACAAATTAAATCATGACTGAGTTCACATGACACGTGGGATAACTCATTTTATAAAAAATGAAAAAAAATGAAAAAAAATCCTTCATTAAGTATTGAAAATTTAGGACTTTTCTTACTACAAATAAAAATTGTTCCCCATAACAACTAAAAAATCATCGGTACACATTTTTTACAAAATAGTACTCCGAAATTAAAAAGAGAAATGAGTATGTATCTTTAAATTCAAGATGACATATACGGAGCATAAAAAATATACGTACTATTTTCATTAAAACACACATTTAATGACATTTCAAAACATTATCCAATTATCTTGATTTGTTTTGCAATGTCAAAAATATCGTCATATATATACCTGCATATATCATTGTTAGATTAATAAAAATAAAAGAATTGAAAATCTAAAATAAAATATGCTATAAAATAAATTTATTAAAAATACCGTGCATCATTGCACGGGGTCTATACTAGTTTAATTGTTAATCAAATTAGCATATTAAAGATTACAATTGTTTGGCTAAAATGTACTGTATTTAATATTTTAGTACAAAGGTAAATCAACAATAAAAAAAATAGTAAGGAAATGATAAACAAAACTTAATATTTCACTTAAGCATAATGTATTATTCCTAAGAAAACATAATAGTTTTCTTAAAAAAATTAAAAGTTTGGTTGTTTCGTCATTTAATACATTTTTGTCGTAATGTTAATCAATCAAATTTAATATGAATAATTAGATTATTTAGTATTAAAAACTTCATACTGAACTAGCTAATTTATATATTTTATTGTTTTACTATTAAATTTTTTTATTACATGCTTTATTATAGTATATTTTATTTTTGCATCTATGAAATATAGTTAAAAAGTTAAATTTTATATTGAGTGACTTCTGCCTCTTCCATTAAAACATTAATCAAAATTTTTCTTTTGCCTTTTATTAAAACACAAATTATTAAATATTTATTTGATAAATTTATAATCTATATATTAGTAAAAGCTTTTTTTATGTATTTAATTTTTTTTGCCACTTGGCAGATGGTTTAACGTTTTTTTTACAATTTATTTTTTTTGCTTAAATTTATCCTTATTAAATTTTGATTTTTTTCATTATAAATAAATTATAGTTATTGATAAAATTAATGATTCATGAAAAAAAAAAATTAATCATTTGGAAGTTACACCTTTTCATCTACTTTTGTCCTAATAATCAAATTTAATATTATTAATTACAGTATATTACTTATCATGAAGAATTCATTATCATCATTATATAACTAAAAAAGTAATATAATGAAGAGTTGAAAAAAAAAATCATTTGTATTTTGAGAGTTCTTATTCACAATTCATTCGTTCTATTTTATAAATATTTTATTCAGTTTTGTAAATGTTCTTCGTTGATACTAATTTTAGTACTAATTTTATCTTTTGCATTTGTTTTTGTTTAGTGAACTTATGCGAAGCCAATAATCAAGTATGCAATTTCTCATTTTTTAGGCATATTAATTTAATTTTAATTTTAATTGATATTGATTATTTTAATAAATATATTTCGAGTTAACTTGAAATCTCATGGATTTTGTGTTTATAAGAGTGAACTTTTATTTATATTCAAAATTGAAGAAATTTACAAAATATGATTAAGAAAAAGTTGCAAAGTGTTAATCAAAGTAGATGGCAAGTATTTGAGTCTAATTAAAGGTAATCCATCAATAAAAAAAATTAGTAAGAAAATGACAAACACGACTTAATATTTCATTTAAGCATAATTTATTATTCTTAAGAAAGCCTAATATGTTTCTAAAAAACATTAATAGTTTGGTTGTTTCACCATTTAATTTACTTTCGTCGTAATGATCGGTCAAAGTTAATATGAATAATTACTTTGTGTATTATTTAGCATTAAAAACTATATATTTGAACTAAAAAATAATAGGAGTATAAAACAATGAAGAAATACAATTAATTGAGATTTTTTTAAAATTTAATACGCTTTATTTTTCGAACATTTCCTTCAATTTTGTAAGATACGGAGTATGAATTAACTACTGGCTTTATATGAATTTGGTAAGATCACCGATGACAACATATTTAGCTGAATTATTTGACAACACTTAGATCAAAAAATATATTAACAATACGATAAAAAAATTAAAACAGATAATCCCGTGAATTTCACGGGCCACATACCTAGTTTTTATGTTAAAAGGTTAATGCTTAGAATCATAAACGACTTGTAGTTCTTTGTCTCTTACGAGTATTTATTATAGACAAAATTTTATTAAAATAATATAAGATCGTCCTCTAATTTACATCTCTTTAAAAAAATGAAAGTTTATGAAATTATGTACCATATTATAATGGTAAAAAAATATAATAGAGCCAATTATAAGGAAAGTTTATGAAAATATGTTCCATGTTATAATGGTCCAAAAATATAATAGGCAATTATCAAAAAAAAGAAAACAGTGCATGATATAGGAATCGAACACATGACCATGAAAATGGTGTACTTTTACCACTGAACCACAACAACTTTCACTTATTGGTTAGACTCAAAGTATAGATATCTCAGATTTGAGGGGGTGCAGTTGCACCCCATGCACCCCCGCTAAACTCGCCCATGGATTAGGGTGATAATTTGGTGGTAGGGTTGTTTAATCTTGGGTTTTGCCATCTCTTAATGCCATGCTCTTCTAGTGTTTGTTGAAATGCTTGACTTGTCTTATGTTTTGATTTTCTCTTGTTCTTGAGTCATGAGTCGAGCGACCTTGACCTAGATTAGAGGTGGATTAACCACTCTAAATTGCGAGAGCCCGGTTTGGTTAGTCTATGACGGTCCTAGGTCGAGAGGATGTGACCGAGTCTAGATTATCTTCGTTGCCTCGACCCTAGAACCCAGTTGAATCCCTATTCATCCTATGAACCCGAGTGACCCTAATCTTTCTCTTATTTGATTTATCTTCATTTATTTGCTAGCTTCTTGTTTGTTTATTTGTTTGTTTGTTTGTTTGTTTTAGTTCACTTTAGCCTTAGTCAATCTCAAAACCCATTCACAAACTTCGTTCGTCACCGCTCTGTCGTCATCCTAAAAAAAATGCATTCCTTTTTATCATAGAAGAATAAAAGATGTATAGATGCGAGTAGTAAATATGTCAGGTAGGTAATAAACAAGCTAGGTTATCTTAGTTATAATTCATTGATCTGAATTGACAAGAGAATGTAAAAATAAATCATACAGTAGTAAATGTAGGAAATGGTCACTGTATTCCATTATTCATACTGGAGTACAGATAGGAGCGAAATATAAAAGTTAAGCGTAGATAATTCATTTGCATAAGTGTAAATGGTGAGGGAATGAACATGCTCCATACATAGCTCATTATATTGGTACGTTGATTGATGTTAGCCAACCCTAATGAGTTAGAAATGGGTAAATGGGCGAAGAGTAGGCACTTTTTTCTTTTTGGGGACGTCGAATCCTCCGTTGGGCTTGCAGGAGTGATCGAGGTCGCCTGCATACTTTATGCAACTCCAAAACATATTATAGTTGCTATTAACGAACTTAAGAAAGTCATTGGTCGGATTACGGTTCCTATCATCGAAACTAAAAAGAAAATCAAAGTCGCGGGCGGGAGGATCGATGGTTTTGGTGGGGTTCTTTAGAAGGTCGCACATACAACTCTTCCATCCATTCTTAGATAACTCCCCCAACTTCTTGCAACATCTCACCGATTTCGGGTCACACTTACATGATTCTTTGTCGGAGCAGCAACCGGGGGAGAGCGCGTCTATCAAAGGCGGTGGTGCAGCTGCTATATCACTCGCTTTAATCCGGGGCTTTTTCAAGGATCTGGCACACCTGTTCTGGACACTTATTGTGTCTTTGAGGAAACAGTCGAAGTTCTTAGAAGGAGCGGTTTTACTCAGCTCGCAGACAGGGCCGGTAAATAACGAAGTGGAGAAGCCGCACTCTTCGAGCAGCGTGTCGTTAGCGATGCGGAGTAACTCGTTTGCCCTCTCAACATCGATTGAATTCGGGTTGTTGACGTTCTTGTAGCTGCCGCATGAACATCCCTCCCTCTTCTTCAGCCCGGAACAACAAACTTGTCTATCGCGATACCCCACTGCGTTTTCGGCAGCAGCCTTCACCATCGGTTCGCATGTCTTCATTGCCTCTCGTGCTGCCGCCTCGCATGTCCCCGCTGTTGGTGCCTGATCCAGCATCCAGCAACTCATACTCAATTATTATTCTAATTGTATTGTAGCAAGTAGGATATTCGTATTCTGGTAGACCTGGATGGCAGCCCCCTTTTCCGAGGCCTCATACAAGTACATTTAAACAAACAAACAAACAAAACATAGTGCTAGTGTACGTTGAGCCGGGCCATCTGTGGCTCGGCTAGGCTACATAAATAGTTGAGTCATTTATAAATTATAGAACTCCGTAAATATACGGCAAATGATTTTTTTTTTCAAGAGGGTGGACCCTTTTTTTGCATGAGATCGAATTCACCATGATACAATAACTACTATAGATCCCGTGCAATTATGCACGGTATTTGTGATAAAAATATTTTATAGTATATTTCTTTAAAATTTAAATGTTAATTCATCTCGTTTTAAATATTTCTTTAAAATTTTAAACGTTAAGAGATTTGAGATTGGAACTGTTTTATTAGTCTCTCCCTGAAATATGTTTGAGACTATAAGAATAGGTTAATGTGTATCAAATGGGAACATCTCTTTGGGATAGAGGGAGTACTCCGTATTTAATATTTTATAGTAATACTCCGTATAACTTAATTAGTAGTGGACTTAGGCACTAAATGACCCAACCAAGATAGCCCAAACATAAGTCCATGTATGTAGCAGTGGACTGAAAAAATTGATAGCTGAGTTATTCCGTTAGTGGAAGGAGGATCGATCAAATAACAACAAATGAAATGAAGGGAATCATGAAAAAGGTGAGTTAGTTACGTACGGAATCAAAGGCGGCGTTGCAATCCTGGTGATCAAAACCGCAGGATTTAGCGAGAATGGGATCGGTGTTTAAGGCATTTAAAACCATTGCGAACTTGGGCGGAAGGGGTTTGGCTCCCTTACTCTCGTCTATCTCTTCCTGGATCTCACATCTGCACAATACCAAATCATTCCCTGAAAGCTGTTTCGTGACATTAACACACCGCTCTTTCAAACGGAACTCCCGTACAAGCGATATGGATCCGTCTGGACGCGCCTTCGTCAACCAGTCAGGGTCGTCGATGAACTCCACCAGCTCATCGACCACCTCATTTATTGCATTAAAGCACTTGTCAGCCTTGCTGCTGCTGCTGCCACCCCCAGCAGCAGCTTCACCATAAATTATCGACCCCGTCGTCGTTATTATTATTATTATTGTAAATACGTAGGAGTATAACAATACACTACCCATTTGTACTGTGCTGTGTTTTAATATTAAATGGTATAATTGTTTGATGAAATTTTGAATAATTTCTTTGCGTATTTATAATGAGATACTCCTGTAGGCCAGCCAAGGGAATGAATTATATTATTATTGATCTAGTGATCGTGCGTTAGTCCGTTCCCGGTGATCGTGCGTGCATGCATGACACCCTCTACACCAACAAATCTTTGCATAAGTGACCTGACCTCATTATCTCATTTTCGATGTGATTTGAACTGTTTGGGATAAATCCGCACCCTTCGGAATGACGTGGAAGTCAAAAGGTCAAAGTCAAAAAGTCAAAGGGTCAAAAGAGCCACTCAGTCCGAAGTCGTACGAGTCACGAGATCGATACAAGGAAAGTCAACGAGTCAACGAAGTAAAACCCAACAACAGAATTGGGCCAAGGAAATCACCAAATACTAAATGGGCCGAAAACAGCCCAACTGCTCGAAACCATCCAACCCTAAGCACATGACCCGGTCAAACAACTACTTCCTAAAATCTAGGGAAATGCCACCAGAGCAGGAGAGAAATGAGGAGGAAAGAAGGGAAAGCAACGGCTAAGAAGGGAAAGGGGGATATAAAGCACAACAGCACCAAAAACGAGGGCATCAACAACTCTACAGTACACTTCCACTCTACTACACAAAAAGCGAATTAAACTAAATATAGTCTCCGATAACCCGAAATCGATACTTGTATTCTTTGTTCATTTTCTCCGTTCATAGTAGACATTTGGCGGGATTCCGACTCCCCCCGCGGTTTTTCCCACATCGGGTTTCCGCGTCACCAATTTTTGTGTCTTCTCGTTTTCTTTTGTCGTTTGTTCATTCGTTGATTCGATTCATTTCGTTGCTTCGTGAAACGTTAGCCCGATTACTTTAACCCGCAAATTAATTCGTAACCCGGTAAATTTTTACCAAAATAATTTGGCGCCCACCGTGGGGCAAAGTGATCGTTTGCTAGCCAAAATTCTGCAGTGATTCGACCTACCGTCATGTCTGGATCCGATCAAAACCTTGTCAGTAGCCAAGATGCCTCCACCCAGCCTGCTGGAGGGACACCATCCTCAGGGGCAGCAAGCCAGCCCATCACACCATCCACTCAGGCGACCCCTGTCAGTCTGACGGCAGGACCTACATCGACAACCTCCAGACCACCTCAAGGGCCCCCGACATCAAAGACGCTCATCCCCTTCAGAACCAGCAAGGAGGGTGCGTCATCTAAGACACCGGCTCATGGAGGGTTGTTTGGAGATGCGCTCAGGATTCCGTCAGCCCCAGATCCTGTGATGGAAATACTTCAGGGGATCAATACTCTGCAGCAAGCGGTGAAGACCTTGCAGAAAAATAACCGGGACATCAGGGCTCAGATAAAAGCGGCGTCAAGGCCACCATCTGCTCCAATTCAGCCACCACCAGAGATCCTGCCTTTGATATCTGGGGGAGAACCAAGCCTCCACAGAGAACCCGCCGTCAGTGGGCAAGCATCAAGGACGATTCCTCAGGAGGTGGTCACTAGGCTGGATCTGGAGCTATCACCACCCGTCCAAACCGTTGCGCCACAGGGGCTTGGCTACCTAACCCACGGGCCCACACCCGACAGATCGCGCGTCTCAGGTAATCTCTTCTCCGGCATTGAAAACCGAGAGACTAACGCATTATCTCTTGCAGGTACCCCGGTCCATCAGACGCTAAGATGGCAACCAACGCAATCAACAGGAGTGTATCCCCTGTCCAGCAGCCAACCCTCTGGAGGGGCGTGGGCGGCGCCTACTCCTAACCAGCAGACACCAGAGTGGCAACCCAGGCCTGAAACAGTTGTATTCCCTTCGCCGCCTCCTCCAAACAGTCTGCACCTCGGGGGACCCCAAACAGGAAGTACACCTTTCAGTTTTCTCCCCCTGCCTCTAACTCTCTTACAGGGACCAACAGCGCTGCAGACCAGCAGTCCCAAGAATTGAAGGAGCTGAGGGAACTGATCAATAAAATTCCTGGAATGCCGCGCCCCCTGGAGAGAGCAGCCAGAGACAGCTATGCAGACTCACCCTTCACAGACGACCTGGCCTGTGTTGCTGTGCCCAAGGGCTTTGTGCCACCAGCCATGACGCTCTATGATGGCACTACAGATCCCCTGGATCATATCAACCAATACAAGCAGAAAATGATGGTGATAACCGCCACAGGGCCTCTGAAGGAAGCTTGCATGTGCAAGGGGTTCGGCTCCACCCTCTCAAGAGCAGCCCTTCACTGGTTCGTTGGTCTGCCGAACAGAAGCATCGCCTCCTTTGCTGATCTGGTTAATGCTTTCAACCAACAATTCGCCAGTAGCAGAAAGCCGGAAAAGCAAACTAGTGATTTGTACCGGGTGGTGCAGAGATTCGAAGAGTCTACGCGAGATTTCCTCAACAGATTCAACAAGGAGAAAGTAACTATCCCCAGATGTGACGTAGCCACTGCCATCGAGGCCTTCCGTCAAGGGCTCCTCCAGGATTCAAATCTTTACAAAGATCTCACCAAATATCCTTGTGCTACATTCGAGGATGTGCAAACCAAAGCATTGGCAGCCATCAGACTAGAGGAGGATTCAGGCCCCAGAAGGGCTACCTATGGTTCTAAGCATGTTTCCAAGAAGGCACCAGCAGAAAGGAGAGGCGAAAGATCCAAGCCCTACGAGAGAAGTGTTCACAAGATCTCTGAAGAGAAAGACTGGAAGGAGAGCCCATGACTCCCACCTAAAATAAGCGAGTACGGGTTCTCCACCAACCTGGCTGGTCTGCTCAGAGCCCTAAAGGATTTAGGACGTAAAGTCAGATGGCCCAAGAGACAGGAGTACACCAACGACCGTAGGGACACCAGCAAGAGGTGTGAGTTCCATGATGATATAGGGCATAACACTGAAGAATGTGTCCTCCTCAGGAAAGAAGTGAAGTACCAGTATGATCAGGGAAACTTAGATCATCTGGTATCTAGAAGCTCCAGCAGAGTAAACGCGGCAGAGCAAGCGCTATCTTCGCCTCCACCCCTATGCACCAGAATTGTCAATGTAATTACAGGAGGATCAGAATTAAGCGGTCTAACCTATTCAGCAGCTAAAAGACACGCTTCCCACTCCAGAGGAGACAAGCCAGAACATTCCTGCAGAATCAGCTGCCCAGACCTCCCAGCCGTCACCTTTGATGAATCTGATGCGGAATCATCTCCAGAATCCCACCACGATGCCCTAATAATCACGCTCTCCATAGGGAACTGCACCGTAAGGAAGATACTGGTAGACACCGGGAGTTCTGTCAACCTTATCATGTTGGAAACCTTGCAGAACATGGGATTCAGTGAGGAGGACCTGAGCAAAAGAGCGGTCCCCCTTATAGGATTCAGCGGGGAAACCAAATATTCCCTGGGAGAAATCACGATCCCCACCTATGCTGGAAGAGTAAACAAGCAAGTGCGGTATCTAGTTATTGATGGTCCGTCCACTTACAATGTGATCTTGGGGAGACCGTGGATACATGAGATGAAGGCAATCACGTCCACCTACCACCAATGCTTGAAATTCCCCACACCCTGGGGAGTGCAGAAGATCAGTGGTGACCAGAGAGAAGCCAAAGACTGCTACAGAGTGGCGCTGAAGAAGACGGCCAGTCCTCCAGCATAGCAACTACAGAGCCTTCACCTATCTCTGCAAGAGTATCTAGAACCCCCTCAGGCGGAGATAGATGAAGTCAACTTAGACAAACAGCACCCAGAGCGAAAAGTGCTAATCGGTTCAGAATGCACAGGTAATATCCGACAAAACCTTATTGAACTATTAAAAACTAACATGGATTGTTTTGCGTGGTCTCATGATGATATGGTAGGAATAGATCCGAGTATCATAACTCACAGGTTAAGCGTGGACCCGAGCTACAAACCAATCCAGCAGAAGAGGAGGAAGTTTGCTCCAGAGAGGAACCAAGTCATAAACCAGGAGGTAGATAACCTGCTGGCTGCCAGAAAAATCAGAGAAGTCAAGTACCCAGAATGGCTATCCAACATGATAGTAGTCCCAAAGAAAAACGGCAAATGGAGAGTGTGCGTCGACTTCACCGACCTGAACAAGGCATGTCCGAAGGACCCATTCCCCCTACCACACATAGATGCCATGGTAGATGCCACAGTAGGCCATGAGATGCTGACCTTCCTCGACGCATGGAGTGGATACAACCAAATCAAGATGCATCCGTCAGATCAGGAGAAAACTGCGTTCAGGTCTGAGAGAGGTATCTACTGTTACAATGTTATGCCTTTTGGTCTGAAAAATGCAGGGTCCACCTACCAAAGATTGGTCAACATGATGTTCAAAAAGCAAATTGGCAACACCATGGAGGTGTATATTGATGATATGGTCGTCAAATCCAAGCAAGCTTCACAGCACACGGCACATCTGGAGGATGCTTTCAATACCTTGAGGGAGTACAAGATGAAGTTGAATCCTTCAAAGTGCACATTCGGAGTATCCTGTGGAAAATTTCTAGGGTACATGGTCACCCAGAGGGGAATCGAAGCCAGCACAGAGCAGATCAAAGCCATTTTGCAACTGGAGTCTCCACAGAAACCAAAAGATGTGCAGCGGCTGACCGGAAGAATTGCCGCCCTGAACCGGTTCATCTCCAGATCCTCAGACAGATGCCGTCTATTCTATGATGTCCTGAGGAAGGCCCAGAGATTCGACTGGACGGAAGAGCATGAAAAGGCATTCAAAGAGTTGAAACACTACCTGAGCACCCCACCACTCCTGTCAAAACCAGAACCTGGAGAGCCGCTCTTCCTGTATTTGTCAGTGACTGAGGTGGCGGTCAGTGCAGTACTGATAAGGGAGCATGAGGGAGCACAACATCCCGTCTACTATGTCAGTAAGTCTCTTCTTCCTGCAGAGACCAGGTACACGTCCCTTGAAAAACTTGTACTTGCACTCGTTACCGCATCATATAAACTGCGTCCCTATTTTGAGTCACACGTTATATATCTGTAATAACAAATTACCCGCTAAAAACTATTATGAGAAAACCTGAGTTGTCAGGTAGGATGGCGAAATGTTCTATGCACTTGAGTGGCTTTGATTTGAGGTTTGTCCCCAGAACAGCAATCAAATCCCAAGCATTAGCAGATTTCATTTCCGACTTCAGTCCAGCACTGCAGACACAAGCTGAGAAAGATGTCATCCTCCTGGAAGAAAACAGGGACGAGCAAGTGTGGAAACTCAATGTAGATGGCGCCTCAAACATGAGAGGATCCGGAGCAGGCTTGGTGCTTAGGTCACCTCAGGGAGATCTCATAGTTCAAGCAGTCCGATGCGAGTTCCGAACAACGAACAATGAAGCAGAATATGAAGCTTTGATCCTGGGTCTCCAGTTGTCCCTAGACCTTAAAATCAAGCAACTGGAAGTGTATGGTGACTCCCAACTGGTAGTCAACCACATGAATGGTTCGTACGCAGCCAAAGACGCAAAGATGATGGCTTACCTTGAAGTGGCGAAAGACCTCTCCCTGAGGTTCACAAAGTTCTCAATAAATTAAGTTCCGAGAGAGCAAAATGTGGAAGCAGACGCCTTAGCAACTCTGGGAGCAACCTTCAAAACAGGAGAAGTATCCACTATACCCATAGTCCATGTGCTGGAGCCAGCAATCCGGAGGGGTGCGCAGGAGCAGGAAACATCAGAAGGAAGTACACCAGATCAAGGGCTGCAGTGGTTTCAGGAAGCAAGAGTCTACAGCACCACAGCAGAGCAGGAGGAAATCTCCGACTGGAGAAAACCCTACAAAGACTGGCTACAAGATGATATCCTGCCAGCAGACAAAAGAGAAGCCCGAAGTTTCAGAATGAAAGCATCCAGATATACTCTTATCGACGGTATAGTATTTAAAAGATCAACCGCGGGGCCATACCTGAGGTGTCTAAGCCAGGAAGAGACAGAGATGGTAATGCATGATCTCCACAGCGGGGAATGTGGAAATCATGCAGGGGGCAAGAGTCTATCCAACAAAGCACTTCGCCAAGGTTACTATTGGCCAACAATGCGTAGGGACGCCAAAGAGTATGTTAAAAAATGCGACGCCTGCCAAAGACACGCACCGGTCAATCACCAGCCAGCAGAGCCACTACATCCAATTATCTCTCCTTGGCTCTTCATGAAGTGGGGAATGGATATTG
Source organism: Agrostemma githago (assembly GCA_958450325.1). Taxonomy (NCBI): domain Eukaryota; kingdom Viridiplantae; phylum Streptophyta; class Magnoliopsida; order Caryophyllales; family Caryophyllaceae; genus Agrostemma; species Agrostemma githago. The sequence continues at coordinate 57,989,680 of OY288258.1, read as the reverse complement.
TGGGCAAATTGCCAAGAGCACCAGGAAACAAAGTCTTCATGCTCGCAATGACCGACTACTTCTCCAAGTGGATAGAAGCAGAAGCGTTCCCTCAGGTGACTGAGAAGCAGGTTATATCCTTTATTAAGCGTAACATTATCTGCAGGTTCGGAGTTCCCTCAGAGATCATCTGCGACAATGGGTCCCAATTTATCGGCAATAAAATGGAAGCCTATTGCGCCAGTTGGAACATCGCCCTCAACAAATCCACCCCCAGAAATCCGCAATCCAACGGTCAAGCAGAGTCCAGCAACAAAATTGTGATGGACAACCTGAAATGAAGGCTGGAGGAAGCAGGGGGCAGATGGGCAGAAGAACTCCCCTTGGTACTGTGGTCCGACAGAACCACACCTAAGGTGGCTACTGGGCAGACACCTTTAGCTTGGTTTTTGGTGCTGAGGCGGTCATTCCTGCAGAGGTGAGGGTACCCACTCACAGGTACGGTTGCACAACAGAAGAAAGAAACCAAGTTGAGATGGCAAGCAGTTTAGACACCATAGACGAACTCAGAACTGATGCCCAAATCAGAATGGCCTCCTATAGGCAGACAGTCGCCAGAAGCTACAACAAGAATGTTAAAGTCAGAGTCCTGCAGGAAGGAGATTTGGTCCTCAGGAAGGTATTCCAGAACACCAGAAACCAACAGGCGGGGAAGTTCGCTTATAATTGGGAAGGGCCCTACCAAGTGGAGAAGGTAGTTGGAAATGGAGCATATCGACTTATGACCATGGAGGGAGAGATCATCCAAAAACCTTGGAACATAGTACACTTAAAAAAATACTTTTTTTAAGTAAAAATCACCAGAAACAGAGGCCATTGTCACCAGAGCAGGGGCATCCAAATCTGCCAGATACGCCTCCACCAGAACCCAGGTTCAAACTCACCTCTCATCCTTTTAATCTACTCTACCTTTCAAAAGTACTCCCTGTTTACAAAGTTTGCAAGATTTCCTTCATCTTTTGAAACTTAGCTCATTTTTCTTATATGTACCTCAAAATTTAATTTAACTTTTATGAAACTAAAAAGAGTTAATTAGATTCTCGCCATTTTCAAATCCAGAAATTTGAAACCTTTTTTGTGAAATTCTGAAGATCCAATTTTCTTAAATTTCCTCTTCACATGCTTTCATTTTATTCTTCTTTTTTGTACCATTAAAATTGAATCTCACTACTCTTCCACACTCTTGCCGAAATGTGATTTTCTCTCATACGGCATTTTTTGCAATATAACAGTTTTTTACCAAAATTCTTTTAACTTAAATTGATGTCTGATCTGGTGGAGCGTATAACTTCCACAGAAGGCGTGCGTCTTGTGCTGAGTGCCTACAACCAGGGCATTACAAGTCCCCTGCGTCACTCAGCACCCACGCAAAGCGTGGCACCTCTGACTGAGTGGGCAAAACAAGACCCCAGGCCACCAATCATCATGGGTCGACCATACGGACAAAGGCATGCATACAAACGAAACAAACAAAACAAACAAAACAAACACCACAGAGTAAAGTAAACAAGTATCACAAAATAATTTCAAAACGATTCTGCTCCCTTGAGCAGAAAAAATTCAGGTACTCTGCTCCCTTGAGCAGAGGAAAAAATTCGGAACACCACAAGTTTTTTAACAGAATATTTTTGACCGCACAGGGCCACAGACAACAAAAGGTAATGGGCTGAACAGCCTAGACATTATCTTCAGGAGGAAGGGAGGCAAGGGGCTCCACCACCGCAGCATCATCAACGGCCACCACAGATCCAGGCATCTCTTGAGCAATGGGAGGAGAGGAAACTGACTCCTCCACCACTTCCTCTCCCTCCACAGCCAGCATCTCCAGGTCAAAGCCATTGGGGAATTCCGCCTGCATCCTCTTCTCCAGAGCAGCTAGGTCCCAGTTCGTGTGCTTCCCCTTGGTGTAGGCGGTAACCATTTGGATCTCGGTGCTCAAAGCAGACCAGCTGAGAGCCCCAACCATGTTCTCCTGAAGTGCCGCCACCTTCTCCTGGAGATTGGAGTTGGCGTCCTGAGCCTTAGCAAGCTCAGCCTTCATCCCCTCAGCAGCCTCTTTCTGCTTTCCCTCCTCAGCGAGTTGCCCCTTAACCTGCTCCAGTTCCCCCCCTCAGCTTATTGGCCTCCTCCTCCAGCCTCATAACCCTCTCCTTGGATTGGCCAGCCTCCTCCATCAGTCGAGCATTATCCGACTGAAGTTGACTCCCCAGATCCCTAAGACGAGATATGCCGGCTTTCACATAAATAGCCATCTGGAGAACCTAAACAGCATCACAACAGTCAGCAGCACAGTTTAAATGGAAAATAACTCGAAGCCAGAAAAGCAGAAATTACCTCGAAGCCATGGGCAGCAATGTGGGCCGCCGATTCAATCAAGGGTTCTCTGGCCATTATAGCCTCAGAACCAGGAAAGAGGAACTGGTCCAGGACAGACAGGTCCTCCAAGTGCCTGATAGTCCCAAAATTCCTAGGGAAGGTCATGGTGACTTCATCAGGACCATATCCAGCAGAGTGAGGAGCTGAAGGCTGAGGAGAATCGGGGACGTGAATCACATGAGGATTCCCCTCAGAGTCAACCTGTGCAGGAGGAGAGGAACTACGCTTCCTCTTTGAGCTAGTTGACGGAGCAGAGGAGGAAGCAGAGCCCTTTCTGGAGGAAGAGCGGGTGGACATGCTTCTCCTCCTGATCCGATCTAAGGTCAGGGGAGCTCTCGCACTACCTAAGGGGAACAAATGCACAGTCTAAAGTTCCGCAGAAATTGACAAAGAGAAAGCAAAACATGAGTTTACTTAGCAAAAACGATCCTCACCAGAAGACAGACAGGTACCGTTGGCAGAGGGGATAAACAAATTGTTGAAGGAGAGTTGTTCGGAGGTCAAATCGGAAAGTTTAGCCGCAAAATCAAGGAGCGGCGTTACTTCTTCCGGTTGCTGGAGACCTGCAACACGAGGTCAATAAGAACCATAAGTAGGCGAGAAAACTACAAAGCTGAGAACGCGACAAATACCTGTGACAGTCCCCCACTCAGAGAACAGGTAATCACAGGAAGGAGGAGAAAGGGAATCGGTCTTCACAAATATAAAATCCCTAAACCACTCCGCATCAGGAGGATTGGGAGGGAAAATTATACCGGGGAAATTCTTGTCTTTTACCCGCACGGTCACCTGTCCGTATCCCAGGAGTCGTACCTGGAATACGGAGCAGACGTCAAGCAACGAGAAGCTCTTCTGGTGACGGAGATTTAGAACGCAGAAAGACAGAAGCACCCTCCAGGTGTTAGGAACTAGTTGACAAGGGGCCAATCTATAGAGGGTTAAAAGTTCCTGGACTAGAGGAGGAAAGGGGAAGCGAAGACCCAGGAGGAATGGATATGCATACATGCAGATCCATCCGGGACAAACAAAGTCGGCTTGTTGTCCCGGAGAAGGGAGGTGGACCACAATTTCTTCCCCGAAACCAAAGATCTCTCTGACGAGGGGGAGATCCCCGTCAGAGAAGCTAGAATCGCAAGAATGCTTCTTGCTTCTTGCCCAAGATAGAAGAAGGGGAAAAGTTCATCAGCGGCGTCGATGAAGAAGGGGCGGACGACTTACCTCGAGTTGATTTGGGAGCCATGGTTTAAACTAAAAAAACGGACAAGAACAAAAAAAATCACCTGAACAAGCAGAAAGCACGGCGTACAACAACGGCGAACGGCGGAGGACAAAGGGAAAAAATGGTTCGAATTTTGAAAAGAAAGGGGGAGGTTTGGGTTGTGAGGAAGGTGGAAGGAGTAGGAGTAAATGGGAAAGAGAGTAGAACAAATGGAATAAAGAGAGAGAGAGTACGGGGAAGTGTGGGCAATTATGAGGGTAGGGGGGAAGTCATCATGAGGGAGGAGAAGAGTCAGTTAGAAAAACGAGAAGTAGCAGACTCTAAGACAAACTCTGTGGAGGAAAATCGTCACCAGAACCGTAAACAAACGGAATTTCCCGCCTAATATGAACTTAGTCGGAAATTTGGGGGCAATTGTTTGGGATAAATCTGCACCCTTCGGAATGACGTGGAACTCTCCAAGTCAAAAGGTCATAGTCAAAAAAGTCAAAGGGTCAAAAGAGCCACTCAGTCTGAAGTCGTACGAGTCACGAGATCGATACAAGGAAAGTCAACGAGTCAACGAAGTAAAACCCAACAACAGAATTGGGCCAAGGAAATCACCAAATACTAAATGGGCCGAAAACAGCCCAACTGCTCGAAACCATCCAACCCTAAGCACATGACTCGGTCAAACAACTACTTCCTAAAATCTAGGGAAATGCCACCAGAGCAGGAGAGAAATGAGGAGGAAAGAAGGGAAAGAACGGCTAAGAAGGGAAAGGGGGATATAAAGCACAACAGCACCAAAAACGAGGGCATCAACAACTCTACAGTACACTTCCACTCTACTACACAAAAAGCGAATTAAACAAAATATAGTCTCCGATAACCCGAAATCGATACTTGTATTCTTTGTTCATTTTCTCCGTTCATAGTAGACATTTGGCGGGATTCCGACTCCCCCCGCGGTTTTTCCCACATCGGGTTTCCGCGTCACCAATTTTTGTGTCTTCTCGTTTTCTTTTGTCGTTTGTTCATTCGTTGATTCGATTCATTTCGTTGCTTCGTGAAACGTTAGCCCGATTACTTTAACCCGCAAATTAGTTCGTAACCCGGTAAATTTTTACCAAAACATGAACTCGGCCAAAACAAACCAGACGATGAAGCTTAGGACTTGCTTAGCTGCTGGGAATGCGGTAATTATTAGAGGAGTAATGGAATAACTCAAGATGATGATAAGGAAATGGAGAAGATTTGGTACTCAAAAAGCGGTACGTGGTACTAGAGAAATTTCTAACTTATACTCGCTCCATTCAAATCGAACCTATCTCTTTCTCTTTTTGACACTATTCGCAATCAAGGATAACTTTCGATATTCACGACAATTTATTAGAGAAAATATATCCATGTGAGATCTTAGTTTGATTCGTCTTTAAAAGTATATTATTAATAACCAATTTCCATAACTTTTACGAAAGACATTAATAACGCAAAATGTGTGTTGGCAAACATGAAAAAGCAAAAGATAGTTGGATTTGAACGGAACGGATGGAGTATAAGTTCAGCAAGTATACACTAAAACTTAACTATTACTCCAGACAATATATTAACAACTTTGAGATAGTTGTACATATAACTGGTGGTATAATACTATTTTCGTATTTTTTCATCCAATTTAGCTTTACTACGTCACTACTTTTTATTCGTTTTGTAATTCACTTCAGTTTTATTGCTCCCTTAATAATTACCCACATCCCAAACGAACCATTAATATTAATATCATTAATCTCGGCGAAAATGCTTTAGTGTTTGAATTAGCTTGTTACTGTGTACTTTTTAGTTAATAACCGTCGTATATCTTTATAAGATTCGAACGATAATAAAGTTATTGTAGAAGTTATTAACTTAAACTAATGTATACCGAGTATATCCTAGATTAAAAAAAATGTTAGCGTCACCGGGTGGCGCTCAATCTCTCGGCGCCACCCCTCACATGCATTATCCCTAATTATTTGAGTCTTCCCTTAATAATAATTACATACAGTACATACAAGAGATTGGACGCATTAGAAAGGGGTGACACCGTATCATCATCATTATCCAAAAAAGTCTTACTTCATATAGGGTAATGAATAATGATAGTTAAATCCAATAATGAATCGATTAAACACGGTCAAACGACATATCAAGGGTCCCAAAATATGATAAGATCGAGGCCGCCAGTTTGGCCCGACCCAAATCCGATTGAACTGTAGTATTTACGTGCAATCCATACATGATATTAGAGTAGAAAAGGAATGATTTACGTTAAGATGATTGAAAAGAGGTTACAAAGCATATCTATTTAAACTAATAAGACTCCAACTTAATCAACTAAAATTAAGGAAACAATCCCACGACATTAGGCCACTAACCTATAATTTAGAAACTAACCACTTACTTTATTGACTCCTAAAATTACTCTAACCACTTAAGACCATAACTGACATTTAGCACATGAACTTTGAATTAATCTTCAACACTCTCCCTTGATTCAAAGTTACTAACACTCAACTCGGACATAAAGAATTAATGCTTGGCTTGCGGAAGCGACTTTGTGAAAACATCAGCAACTTGCTCATTTGTACCACAAAATTTCAGAATAATTTTTTCATCAGCTACAACCTGTCGGATGAAGTGGTGTTTGACGTCGATATGCATTGTTCTTGCATGAAATGCCGGATTTTTTGCCATTGCAATAGCAGACCTACTATCACAATGTATTACAATACCTTCATTTTGCGGGATATGGAAATCGCCAACCAACTTTAGCAACCATAAAGCTTGGCGGGCTGCTGTACTCACTGCTACATATTCTGCTTCAGCGGATGACAGTGCAACCGTCTCTTGCTTCTTTGAACTCCAAGTTATAGCACCTGAGCCGAGATTAAACACGTGACCAGAGGTGCTTTTTCGATCATCTATGCTACCTGCCCAATCACTGTCACTGAACCCAACTAGCTTGAATTTTGGGTATGGTACTTTAGTATACCAAATGCCATAACTTAGAGTTCCGGCAACATAACGAATAATCCTCTTTGCTGCTCCTAAGTGTTGTTTGGTTAGGTTGTGCATATACCTAGACACCACACTTACCGGAAAAGCAATATCCGGTCTAGTATGGGTGAGGTAATTCAAACCGCCAACAACGCTTCTGTAATATTTTCCATTAGTAGACCCGGTTCCATCTTCTCGTTGCAACTTTTCATTTGTATTCATTGGTGTAGTTGCAACTCCACAATTAGACATGTTGAATTTTTTTAACATATCAGTGGCATACTTCTCTTGACAAAGAAATATACCTTCTTCACTTTGCTTAATTTCAAGCCCCAAAAAATATTTTAGCAAACCCAAATCAGTCATCTCAAATTTACTCATCATGCATGACTTAAATTCTTCAACCATGGACTGAGACGAACCCATATAAATCATATCATCGACATAAAGGCAAACCACCAGAAAATCAGAATTACCTTGATGCTTGATATAAAGAGTGGGCTCGTTTTCACTCCTCTTGAAACCAGTAGACTGAAAAAATGAGTCGATCTTGCTATACCATGCACGCGGTGCTTGTCTTAGCCCGTAAAGAGCTTTCCTCAGCCTATAAACTTTGTTTTCATTGCCATCCACTTCAAAGCCTTGTGGTTGTGAGACATACACCTCTTCGTTCAAGTCTCCATTTAGGAATGCAGACTTCACATCGAATTGATACACAGGCAGCTTTAATTGAGCAGCGATAGCAAGAAAGACTCTCACCGTCTCAAATCGTGCAACGGGTGAGAACGTCTCATCAAAGTCTACCCCTTGCTGCTGTGCATACCCCTTAGCGACCAATCTGGCCTTGTGCTTTTGAATGCTACCATCAGAATTGTATTTCGTGCGGTACACCCACTTGAGCCCGATGATATTCTTATCCACCGGTCGATTGACTAATTCCCAAGTCTGATTCTTCTCAATGGAGTACATTTCTGCCTTCATTGCATCCTGCCATTCACAATTTTCAGCAGCATCATAATAAGTATTAGGATCAGACACATATAAGGCAAAGTTACACGACTCATAAATATCTCGGAGTGATCGAAAATGTGTTGGAGAGGACTGATTTGATGAGTTTGAAGTGGAACTTTTTGGAGATGAATTTCTGGAGGAGCTGTGAGGAGATGGCTGATTGTTGTTTTGAGAAGACGGAGTACCAGGTGGCGAGTCATTTGAAGATGTTGAGCCCACTTCAATACCGGTGTGATCAACAATTTCCAAGCTTGCTGCTTCTGAATTTTTTTTTATCAGCACTCCATTCCCACATTTCTTCTTCATTGAACCTGACATCTCGACTTACAATCACCTTACCATTCAAAGGGTTATACAATTTGTATGCTTTAGATTCAGGACTGTAGCCAACAAAGATATATTTTTCGGACTTACTATCAAGTTTGTGGCGTAAGTTGGAAGGAATTAAAGCATAAGCAATACAACCGAAAATTCTCAAGTGTTTTACCCGAGGTTTCTTACCCCTCCATGCTTCAAATGGAGTTCGATTCATCACAGCTCTGGTAGGTGATACATTCAGCAGATACACAGCGGTTGCAACTGCTTGTCCCCAAAAATTGTTTGGAAGACCCTTTGCAAGCAGCATGCTTCTAGCCATCTCAACCACTGTTCGATTTTTTCGCTCCGCCACGCCATTTTGTTGAGGAGTGTAGGGCGCAGTAAGCTCTCTTCGTATGCCATGCTCATCACAGAAAATGTTGAATGCATCGGACAAAAATTCTCCACCACGATCGCTACGAAGAGCCTTTATGCGCCTGTCACTTTGATTCTCAACCAACTCCTTAAATTTTTTGAAATACTCAAAGGCTTGAGACTTCTGTTTCAAGAAATAAACCCAACTCATCCGAGTATAGTCATCAGTAAACAATATAAAATATCGACTACCTGAGATTGACTCGGTTTTCATAGGCCCACAAAGATCGGTGTGCACTAGTTCAAGAAAGTAACTAGCTTTCCAAGCATCTCCAGAAGGAAATGGCAGCTTACTTTGCTTGCCATACACACAGCCTTCACAAAAACCATGTTCACCAATATGCGGCAGACCAATAACCATTTCATTTCGACTCAACACTTTTAAGCTTTTCACATTTAGATGACCAAAGGGTAAGTGCCATAGCTTAGTTTTACTATCTCCTTTGACAATCAAAGCATTACTAACATCATTTGACACATCTAATGGAAACATTTTGTTTCGAGTCATGGGAATGTTAGCTATCACTTTTCCATTTTTTTTATCGGTAATGGTGCAACCCTCATCCTCAAAGATAACAGAGTAACCACTCTTAACCAACTGACCGACACTTAACAAATTGTAAGCTAAGCTAGGCACAAAGTTGACATCATAAATGAGTTTAGTATCACCTTGATTTGTTTTTATACTCACTGTGCCTCGCCCTTCGACTTGAATTGGTTTATCGTCGCCAAGGCGTACTTCACTTTTCTCCGCCTCATTGAGATCCTTGAACGTAGATCTCGAACACGACATATGGTTTGAGCATCCACTATCAACGAACCATATATTTTGAGCAACGCCATTGACGGAAGAATGTGCCATAAACAATAAGGACTCCTCTTCAACCTTCTCAACAAAATTGACCTTTTGCTCGGCATTCTGTTTAAACCAACAATCAGCTTCTTTGTGACCATATTTCTTACAACAATGGCATTGAATTTGACTTTTGTATTGATGCCCATCATTGTTGCGACCGCCACCACGGCCGCCTCGACCACCGCGCCCTCGACCGCTTCGACCGCCTCGACCACCTCTACCACCTCCTTTTCCAGAATTTTCCGTCTTCCCCTGCACTTGAAATGCCTTCTCCTCTCCTGTAGAAGACGATTTTTTGGCCCGTTCTTCATGAGCTAATAAAGAACTCATCAATTCATCAAATGTATAAACTGACAAGTCCTTTGATTCCTCAATAGCAGGCACAATATAATCGAAATTGGCATTCAAACTACGTAGTACTTTACTTACGATAGTTTCACTGCTTATAACTTCACCCAAAGACCGCATTTGACTGACAAGTTCAGTCACTCTCGACAGATAAGATTGGACCTTTTCTGTATTACCCATGGTTAATTCACTAAAATCGCGACGGAGTGTTTGCAAACGCATCTTAATCACTCTCTTATCGCCCAAATACTCTGTTTTGAGTATCTCCCATGCCTGATGAGAGGTGCTGGCATCAGAAATTCGCGGAAAAATATCTTCATCCAAAGCCGACTGTAAGAGAAACAACGCCTTTGCATCCTTTTTGCGGTTTTCTCTCAGCGACTGATCGGGCACAGTTGGTGCCGGTGTCGGTTCTGTATAGCCGACCTCTACCAAATCCCACAGCTCTTGGGACTTGAACATAGTCTTCATTTTAAGATTCCAAAGATGATATTTTTCACCCTTAAAAATTGGAATTAAGGGTTGTGAGGATGAATTTGTGTCATTAGAAGCCATGATCAGCTTTCAATTTGGGAGTTGATTTCGGGTTTTGGGTATTTGGGAATTTGGGGAACTAGGTGTTTGTTTTTTTGTGGGTTTAATGGAGGTGTATCGTGGCTTTTTTTTTTAGATGTTTTGGTGTGTAGTGGATCATTAACCAAGTGCTCTGATACCACTTATTAGAGTAGAAAAGGAATGATTTACGTTAAGATGATTGAAAAGAGGTTACAAAGCATATCTATTTAAACTAATAAGACTCCAACTTAATCAACTAAAATTAAGGAAACAATCCCACGACATTAGGCCACTAACCTATAATTTAGAAACTAACCACTTACTTTATTGACTCCTAAAAATACTCTAACCACTTAAGACCATAACTGACATTTAGCACATGAACTTTGAATTAATCTTCAACACATGATACATATCCACTGATCCCACTCCTTCGCATCCAGGCTATTGCAGTTCGTATGTATGTATCTGATTAAATATATAAATGTTGTATGTTTATTTAAATGAATTGATTAATTAATTGTGTTTTATACTCATTTTGCATGCTGTCCTAATATCTTTGACGGATTCCGGTGACAATCACAATATAATATATGGAGTATATATTTTATTAATTACCCGGATGGAGCTTGCTTCTTTATTTCGCTCGTTTATTTACATTACTACGGAGTACTAATTTTATTTATATACAGTATTTAGCTATCGAATCGCAGGCAGCTAGCCGGCTGCCAATAATTATGGAATTTTATTTAACTACGGAGTAATATAGTTACCGCGTAATAATGTACGATAAATTTATAAATTTATATTTAGTGATTACTCGTAAATATCTAATCGGTAATCTACTAACCTTAAACATTTTCAATCTGTACTTTTTTATTTAAGAAAATAATTTAAATTTTCGAAGATAATCGAGTAATCTCATTTAATGCATTTGTCGGTAAGTGCTTGACTTGCCAACAAGTTCAAGAATATATATATATATATATATATATATATATATATATATATATATATATATATATATATATATATATATATATATATATATATATATATATATATATATATATATATATATATATATGTGTGTTGTTACAAAGCTAATGATATATAATATTTTATAATATTTAGTTGATTATTTAATTTTAAATTTTTTATCACGAAATCAATCGGCTTGAAAAAAAACATCCCTTATATATTCAGATCAGTTAGAGATTTTGTTAACAAAGTAGAATATACGGAGTAACGTAATAATATTATTTGATAAAAAAAGAGTATTTTATTTATATTTTAAAATCAAAATTTGAAAGGATTTTGTATAATTTTGCATTTATTGTTAGAGTTAAATGTTTCAAAAGAAGTACATTTTGCTATTAACTATCTCACATGGAACATTTAATACTTCTTTGACCTATTTATATATGACCCACTAAAATGTCTTACTAGATGTGTACAAGTAGAGGATACGTACACCACACGCGCGCGCGCGCCGAGCCGAGCTTTGGGCTTTGGTAGAGCGCCTGCGGCGCACCGCTTGCGGGTATTTTTTAGTTTTGTTTTTCATTCCAGAAGCATCCCTTTTTCTTCTTTGAACTCAGTCAGTCTTATGCAATTCCCGAGACTAACTGTGTTGCTTCCCGAGACTGATTACTGCAAGTTTCCAGTGTGCATTTGTTGCTGTACACTGAACCCTTACTTTTGCTTCACTATATAATCTGCCATTTCCTTCATTTCTGTCGCACAACAAACATACATCATTCTCATACTTCATCTCTTTCTCTCTATTCCGGTTTAATTGTTGGCAAACGTTCTTGGCTGTATTCATCCGTTCTCCACCTACACTGGAGTTACGGTTTGGTTGTGGAATCCTGGGAGTTGATTGTCATTGAGGCCGTTGTTTTGGTAAAAAATTTACCGGACCTATGATTTCGGTTGCGGGTTAAAGTGATCGTCCTATAATTATGGGTTAGCGAAGCGATATCGAACCTATTAAACGGAGAACAATGAAAGAAAGGAAACGACACACAAAGTTTTGGTGACGCGGAAACCCGATGTGGGAAAAACCGCGGGGGGAGTCGGAATCCCGCCAAGTTTCTACTATAGTCGAAAATGAGTAAGAAAGAGATACAAGTTTTAATATTGGGACTACAATTGTCTACGAGTATTGTGTCGTGAAGTTTTTCTCGGGGTTTTTTGTGTGTTGATTGTGGGTTGAATGATGATGAATACGGTTTGTGCGTGCTTATATGATGCTGTCTTCTGGAGCCGTTGCCCTCCTTTATTGCATAGAATTTTGGCATTAACTCCTCCTCAGCAATTACATTCCCCTCCTGGTCTGCAGGAATATGCCTCAAATGTAGGAGTCAGTTTTTGACTCTTTCCTCCTTCATATGGGCTGAGTTCCTCCTCTCGTTTGTTGGGCCTGCTTGATTAGGTGGTCCATTGTTTTATTTAATCCATGCTTCGTTTGGCTTATTACTTGTTTATTATTCCGGGTTGGTTTGACTTGACGACTTTCGATTATTTTGACTTCCGTCTTTTAATCCCGACTTTGACTTTTCACCCGCGAATTTTGACTCTCTTATCATTGACCTTTGACTTTTGACCTTTTGACCGTCCACTTATATCATGTCATGTTGCCTTCCGAAGGTGCAAATTTTTGGCCCGAACAGCCGTGTATAGCAGACGGGCATAAATCAACTTTAGGATAGTGACGTTCTTGTCGCGACAGAATCTCTGTTCTTCGTTCCAGATAAGATCTTACCTTCTTCTCTCCCTACTTCTACTACTACCGTGATAAAATTTATCACATAGTCGTAGTTGTATACGTTTACACTTGATTTTGATAGTTTTAACACATATTTTGTTAGATTAAAAGATACGTATCATAAATATCTTTGTTTTAATAGCTCATACGTAACTATTTTATTTATTGAAAATTTTTGCTTTACTTTGATTTGAATTTTGATAGGATAATTATAGGAATTTAATAGTGTTCATTTGTTTCCATATTGAGGTGATAGTATTTTGGAGAAGAAAAATTTCATGAGGTGTTAACACCGAAGCACCCATTATACTCTTAGTAGTAAGAGGATGATTTTTGAAGTTGGATGGATTACTACTTAACTAGCCTTTTTACCCGTGTGCTACACGGATGACGTAAAAATTGTATTAAACACAATCTTGTTGTATTAAATTCTATTGTAGTATCACAAAATTGTATTAAATTCTATTGACCTTCTCCTTCTTATTTTCCTTATAGTAGTAAACATCATCTTGTTGCTCACCCGCTCCAATCATCGTCTTCGAAGATCGGTCCTGCATCACACAAAAATCCGGATAAAAAGTTATAAAGCAATCGAGTTTACGAGTGAGCTATTGGACCGAAATCAAATTACAGGTCAGAGTCGGGACAAATAAGACATCGTTAAGTAATAAATTGTCGTCAATTTTTACTTCTCCGTAGACATCGGCCACCGCTTGAACCTCATCCAGCATACCCATGCTAGCAGGTTTCTCACGATGGGCATTTAGGAGCAATTTTTGTTCCCCCGTTATGTTGTGCGACACAACTGTGTTAATAATCCAACGGTTTTCAATATCTTCATTACCTGTCAGTTTTTCCGACCCTTTTCCGCCTGGTTGGAGAAGTGATTTCAAGGACATTATTTCGTCCTTGGTTAGGGACAGATCACCGGTCCCGATGGCTACGTTGCTAGTCCCAGTTTGGTTTGCATTGTTAGTACCGACGGCTCTTGCCTTCCAATTCTGACGTTGGTTGCCTCGACCTGCTCCTCGTCCTTTATTCGATCTTCCTCGTCCGCGACCACGGGCAATATGTGCCGGTGCACCATGCTTGTTCCAAGAATTATCTTCATCGTGCCCAAATTTCTTACAGTAAGGACATCTCCCTTCATCATCCTCTGATCCATCCTCCGGCTTTGTCCATGATGTACGTCCCCATCTTCCTCCTTGGATGTCACGTCTTGTGGCAAAGACGACTTCCTCCGTCTTTTCCTCCTTGACACGCATGATGGCCTTGTGTCTCTCTTCTCGCAATAACAATACATATACTCGACTCAAAGACGGAATCAGATCCTCCATGAGAATGTTTGATCAGAGAATTCTATACAGAGTGTCATTGAGTTCCATTAAAAATTGGTGAGTCTTTTCCTCCTCTTTTTCTTTTAAGAAATCAACAGCCGCGCTGCAGGTGCACTTTGACACCCGTGTGTATCCACCCAATTCGTCCCATATACTCTTGAGTTTTGTGTAATAATCTACCACCAATAATTTCCCCTGTTTCAATTCACACAATTCGGACTTCAATCGGTGTACCCTCGGAGCATTCTCGACGGCATACCGTTCCTTCAATTCATCCCATATTTCCTTCACCGTAGTGGAGAAGGTAATGCTCGGATGTAACCGACTGTCAATCACGTTTCTTAGTCACGTCTTAATCATGACATTGCACTGTCTCCGGGCCACGTGCTCTATAATCTCTTCTTTTTCATCAAACGGTGGTTCATGGATGTCTTTTCCGAGGAAGTTCAACTTGCTCTTTGAGTCCAACCTCATCTTGACTACATCTGCCCAATTCTCATAATTATCTCCATTGAAAATTGTTTGAGTAATCATGATGTTCGGATTATCCAAAGAATGCAAGTACAGGGGTGACGTCAGTGTAATTGTCGACGCTTTCTTGTCTTCTCCTGCCATGGCTGATAAGGCGACTAGGGTTTTCTTCTTTTCATAAACCCGCTCGGATACCATGTAAAAATCGATAATTGGGAAAATATATTTATTATCATTTCACGCAATGATCACTATATATATATATATATATATATATATATATATATATATATATATAATGGGAGCTCTAATAAGGCAACTAAAATATTCATGTAATATTTACAATATATATATAATGGGAGCTCTAATAAGGCAACTAAAATATTCATGTAATATTTACAATATCGAAACAATACTAAGCAATATTCTCACATCACTAAGTAATATTCTCATAGGAATAAATATTACCATAAATGTTAGTGGAAAACTGAGGTGACGGAGTCTTAATACTTTCGTAAATCTTACCAATGAGAATACTATAAGACTGTGGTTACCAATAAATACAATTTCTGTCCATAAAGGACCCCATGCCTTCCACCTCTTTTTTCTACTTTATTTTCTCTTTCTTATAAAGCAATCTTTTACTCATGGATTCAATTTTCTTTTCTCAGAGAGTCTCACTCATTCCATCTAATTTATGATACCCTATCCATTAATTTTCCTTAATTTTCATTTCATTTTATAAATTACTATAGTATTATATTTCATAAAGTTTTAACATATTTTTTCAATAAAAGCGACGAATTACAAATCAATTTTTGACTTGAAAAATTTGTATTTAATTTGTTTTCGTATTGTGTATATATTTAATTATTTTGGAGAAATTGAAGAATTGTGATATCTCGGATCATTATAGTTGATATTATACAAAGTAATTATTATTATCGTTTTCTTTTTCTCGAAAAATATTTAGAATATGTTAAAGATTGATATGAATAAATAACCGAAGCTTAATTTAGATTGAAATGAACTATTGGCTAATAGAGTTAGAAAATGCTAGTAATATATACTCCCTCCGTCCCACTAAGATTGTCCCGTATTCCTTTTTGGGTAGGTTCTTAAAGATTGTCTCATTTCTAAACTTTCCTTTTTAGTTTGTCCTTTTTTACAACTTTGTCCCTAATAAGTTAAAGTATTTACCATTTTGTCATTCTATTAACTCACACCACCTCACAAACATTATGACTCGCCCTATAAAGAGAGTCATCATTACCTATATACTCAATCATCACACCATTTCCTTAATTTGTGAGCTAAAGTTCATGGGACAATTTTTCTGGGACGGAGGGAGTATATTAGAATAAAAATTTTTAATAAAAAAAAACAAAAATGAAGAACAATTTCGTATAGATGCACCCACACTTCTCTCCTTTTTTCTATCCTTCCGATTCATTTGGTGAATCCTCCATGGAGGATGGGTAATCAATGGATGTGAGACACTTTCCGACCCATTCTCCCTATGTATTCAATCTCAATTAATGAGTAACCATGCTCTAAGGATGTGTTTGGATAAAACAATGAGAGAGAAAAAGAAGAGAGTGGGAAGGAGGAAAAGGAAAGGAATAGAAGGGAAGACATGAAGTTTTTTTATCTTCAAATCTTGTCTATTTAGATGGGGAAATGAATTCAAATCCCTTCACCCTCATTTTTTTTAATATCCCCTCCCATCTCCCTCAAATCTGTCTATCCAAATACACCCTAACGGTTCCAACTACGGCCATGAAATCGGAACTGGATCATACTGAATCGTGTGAACCCGAAGATTGGAGCAGCCCAAACCCCAAAACCAGACTGATTCGAAGACAATGCAGACCTTCGATTTTTTTTGAACGAATAGATCATCCCCAAATATTTGTGAACTGTGACCAAAGACCAGACCAGACCAGAGCAATGCTTCTCCTTTCCACTCTCTGGGCTGGTCCGCACTGGTCGTAGCCTGTATGTATGTATGTATGTATGTATGTATGAGACATTTTATTCAGGAGTCGGTATTTTATCATGATGATACAAGTAGGTAGCAAACTAGAAACAAGCATCATCAACCAACATAAAATTAGTAAAACAACATAAAATGAAACCATTATACAAAATCACAACGCTCATTGTTATACAATATACAACGGTTTCACTTGAATTGTTGTAAAAATCAATCGTCCTCAGCAGCAAAATCCATGCAGGAATGTCTGTGCGCTCCGACTCGTCACTTCATTATCGTTACATTACAGTAATAGTAGTAATAATAACAGTACTAGAATGCGACCCATTGGAAGCACTTTAGTCGACTAATCCACCAGCCCCGACATAGAAAAAACAATTGAGATCAGCTCTGAAGATATTTACTGTGCCGTGATAAAAATCGTTTCCATAGAGGGAAGAGAACAATGTCAAATGCTGATATAATGGATAATTTCTTTTTTCCTGTCAAAAGATGTGAAAAACGAACGAGAAAAAAAAACTATGGAGTACTATGTATGATTTATCCACGCTTCGTTCTGAGTAACTCCCAAAACATTATTAGTTATAACGACTCAACCAAAACTTTCCCGTTTTGTAGGAGAATAAGAATATGAGTTGGGTAGAGGAACTGTTTAGTAGGAGGATAATAATATGATTTGAAAAACTCGGGTTAGCTTGATTTGATACGGGATTGGGGTAGGCTCTCTTCTCTATCGAGCAAGCGCCTTTTATTTGAACCGTAACCATGGTATTGGTAGATAAGGCTATATAGCGATTGTCTCATGCGCAAAACATCATATGCCTCCATGAACTCCATGTCGGTTTCCCTAGCTTTGGTGCCTGCAAAGCGCTGGTACTCCTCAAACACTGATGACAAGCGCCAATTCTGCAATTTCCTTAGGCAACCAATGACACAACCTGTGCGATGCTGTAATAGGAAGCCAACAAGTCCTTAGTTAGACCTGGCAAACAGGTCAATCGGGTCAATTGTCATATTCAGGTCACTAAGAATTGGGTCAAGTAGGGCTAGGTCAACTTTTTATGAGATATTCGTTCGTATGCACTAATAAACACCCAGCTTATGAGGGATCTTCACATGGACACTATAAGGGAGATTGTGAGAAACCACACGTGATTATTCATGAAATTATGATCGTATTCTTTATGTGCAAAAATCAAAAAGCGACTTGGTAATTTGAAGAAGTAACACTTACCTTGCCACGCTTACAGTGAACTAGAGCTGGATAGCTTCTCACATCTACAGTAACAACAAACTATGCTGATAAGATTGAGGGTGTCGAAACAAAATGGAGGTCAGGATGAAAGACAGAGCTATTATGCCATATGAATATATGATGAGGATGATGATTGGTAGTCAAATTCACATGGAATTTACCCATTAAAATTCTAAGAGCCTTAGAGATAACGTCCTCGGGGACAGACTCCTGCCAGCAAACAACAACAGTATAAGGGGAAATAACAGGGAAAATGCAATTGTCTAACGAAATTCATCCACTATAAACCATATAACGATCTCATCATGTTCGAACATACAGACGGAGTCCTCGTTCCTTGAGGGGCTAGAGGCGTAAGAGCATATAACCTTACAAGTCTCGACTCTAGAGTCATTCTCTTGTTGGTGTCCAAGGAGCTCAAAAGTCACAGGACACTTTTGATTGTGACGGGTTTTGTACTCATCTCCACAATGCCGTCACTTATAACCTTATCAAGAGTATTTGTCAGCTAAAAAGACGGCGATAATTTTTTTGTGATAAGATTAGTTAATTTATGCTAAAACACGAAAATGTGCATCGCAATAGAAAACTATTGCCAACCATCAAGCTGTGCATACTTTTATCTATCTAAACAACTTCTTGGACCCCCCATTAGATTCCACAATCCACATATGACTCAAGCTGACCATTGATCGAGCTGAGGTTCACAATTAAAGTGACTTTGAATCCCACTCATGAGTCATGACTCATGTGACCCCTAGAGAATGAATATAGGGCAATAAGCTTGCTGCTTTCCTCCACATCTTGAAAGGCGTCTTTTACACCGTGGAGATTCTTGCAAATCATCCTCCACTATTAAGAGTCTAAGGCATTCAGACTCTGGTGAGCCCCAAATACATTCCACTATCTATTTTAAATCTTTGAAAAATTTCCCTCCAAGAAATTTAAGCTTAGGCAAAAGTCGGAAGGGATCAAGACATAGTTCATACTTCATAGTTGGATGATAAAAGCATTGGACCGATAGTAATCTCTTCATCATCACTAATCTTAATGACAACGACAGAGTTTGATTGGATCATAATCAAGTCATTTGAAGAACAAACCAAATTCTCAAACCGAATAGGCAAATACTTGTACTCTCCAGACATCAAGCCAAATTCGTTGCTACCTCAAATTTCATCCTCATAAACAACAATTCAATCACTATACTGACAAAGAATATAGACTTGCCTAATGCCCTCTCTTTATTCAGCTAATCATGCGGAAACGCAAAAAATAAGCTAATTACACTGAGCAGAGAACCAAAACTGGTAAAATTCATGAAGAATATTTATTACCTTTGTTCCCTCAATTCCAAGCTGAAACAACCTAATATTATTTCTCTCAAGAAACTTGCAATGCTCTTCTGGGTATGGCTCAGAACACAAATATCTATTAAAACAACCAATAAAAAATAATTAAACAATTATCAATTAATTAATTACAGATTTACAGTAAAATTAAGCAACTACCCACGAAAATTAAGATTGAAAATAACACAATTACCAATCGATTACAGAATTGCAGTACAAGAAAGCACCTACCCGCGAAAAAATAGGATTGAAAATCAAACAATAACAATAGAATTAAGTAACTACCCGCAAAAATTAAGATTGAAAATTAAACAATTATCAATCAACCACAGAATAAGAGATTGAAAACTAAAGAATTATGAATGAATCAATGAATTAAGCAAGTAGGCAACAAAAAAATGAAGATATAAATAGAGGAAAGGGTAAGAGAATGACATGATTGACTTGAGATTTAGGGTTTCAATGAAGGAGAAATTGGAGAGTTCAGGAAACCCAGATCTATAAAGCCCTTCTTCAACCATTGAGAAATTGTTTGGTGGGAGGATCAAAACGTCGTTGTTGCCATCGTCGTTTTCAGCTTCAACTTCATCCCCACCATTCCCTCCATTGCTATTGCTATCATCTTTCTTCTTCTTCTTCTTCTTCTTCTTTTTCTCCTGATTTTCCCACAATATCACACTCATGTTTTCTTTCTTCAAACAATTCAACAAATAATCAAATTTATTTATTTATTTTTGTGGGAAAAAATTAATTCAAACGTTTCGTCACAAACCCACAATTTTTTTTGATTTCCTCATCATTATTATTTTTTTGCCAATTTTCCCCCAAATATTATGAAAGAAAATTAGCAATTTATACCCAAGAAAAAAAAAACCTAAAAATAAAAGAAATTAAAAAAGAAATTAGAGAGGAGAAAAAGAGAAGAAATGATAAATAAAAGTAGGATTACAGAAACAGAAATTGTTGGCTGGATTCTTGTGAATGACTCAAAAGAAATTTGTTTCTTTTTCGATCATGTTATTATTATTATTTTATTTTAATCTATTTGTGTATTATTATTAATTACTCCATTATTAAACAAATTTTAGATTTTATTTTCCAATATATAAAGTATTATTAAAATACAAGTATAAATGTAAAATATGGAAGGCTAAAATGAGGGGAAATAATTCTTATAATTTGAGAGGGTTTAGGGTTTAAGGATTTGTGAGAGGGGAGGAGTATAATTAAGTAAGAGGAGTTTTGAATTGGGGGTGATTAGGTTTTTATTGTATTGATTTGATTTGATTTGAAGTTGGATTAGGTCATCCATGATTTCATATGTCATGGACTCATGGGACTCATGACTCATTTCACAAAACCTATGCTTTTATGTCTTTCTATTTTAGTTTATTAGTAAAACTTTCTTTTCATTTTTTTATTCGCTATTTGAAATGTGTACGTATTAGATGAATTTCAAGGTATGTGTCGGTAAAGACGACATAGCTTGCTGCTATGGGTGAAATTTGATCGTGAACTTAAACTTCTTGCATTGGACCAGACAATCTTTTATTAATATTATTTTTAATTTATTGGATCGTTACCATTTTAAACTTAGGGGTCGTTTGGTTCAAACAAATGGAATGGAATGAAATAGATTCTAATAGAGGGGAGGGATGGAATTAGAACCCCATGCTTGTTAACATTTGTTTGGTTCGATCCTTTAATGGATTGTAACTGGGTTGTAATGTGTGAATATGGGTATGGAGTTGGAATCTGAAGGAGTTATGTCCACTGTCCTACGGATTAACCCGCTTAAGTCTATGTATCCGATATGCCTTGCTAGAGGTCGATGCCGGGTTGACATGTAAATAGGTTACGTGTCTGGTAGTCTTAAGTGGGCCCATTGGGTCACACACAATATGTACGGGATATTATTAATATATATCGATATATTAAATATACATCGGGTCAGTAGTAATATTGACCCAACTGCGTTGTCAGGTTATGGTAATTAGAGTTATACTACTAATCTAATTATGGTAATTAGAATTATAGTAATAACCTAATTCTACCTTCTCATCTCCTATATAAGGAGGCTCATATGATGAACCAAGATATGGAATTAAGAGTATTGACTCATAATATATATATACGGAGTATTCTTCTTATAAATAGTTATAAGAGAGATATAGAGAGAAGTTGTGAGACGGTCTCACATACCTTTATACTAGCATATACGTCGCAGTTCTGTACCCGTGTGGATACCAAAGGAGGCATCACGTTTGGGGTGCTTTATTCTGTCCGTAGAGATTATTTATTCTGTCCGTGGGAATTATCTATTCTATCCGTGAAGATTATTTATTCTGTCCGTGGAGATTATATATATTTCTGGGTTTATTATACTTCTTATTAATACGCTGTTCCGCTGCAAATAAGGTATAATTGTTATCCCTCTTCTTTTGTCTTTTCGGTTAATACTCGTAACAGGTCCTTGGGTTTAAGGGTTGTAACCCTACAGTAGTATCAGAGCCTCTGTTATGTAGTATTAATCAAATTGACCTGAATCTATGGCTCATAATTGGTTATGAGAGATTCTACCCGCATATTAATTTGATTATATATGTCGCCATACGAAAATTGTTATCGCTATTTTTCAAATCGGAATTAGGCACAATTTTTCCTTTGTACGTGAGATATATATAATGACATGATGTTGCATTATTGTTGCCTTATGCTCTCTGCCGCGCTGCCGCTTTTGATTTGATATTTGGTCATTATGTTGCATGATTGCACACTCCTTTGTTACATGATTATTACTCGTATTATTTGATAATCTTATATACAATACTAGTATAAGATACTTATGACATACAAAAGTTTGTTTCATATCCGAAGATAATTTGTAAACGTTTGATCCATTATATTTAGGGTATTTTAATTTGTGAATTTAATTGTTAAATTCTAAAATTGACTCGTAAAATAAATTTAAGATCTAATATTGATTATTTTTAATTTAATTTTGTCCTAAATTGATCCATTATAATCTTCAATTTTCTTGTTGACGATGAGACTAATTAGATTAGTCAAGATTCGATTGAAATTGGGAACGTAAAATTACAAGAATTTATTGTTGACGATGAGACCTAATAAGATTAGGACAAGACTCGTTTTAATTATGGTGGAGACGGATCGAAACAAGGTCAACACGGTCGACACGAGTGTGACTCGGTCGGAACGGGTGTGATTCGGTTGGCACGAGTATGACTCGACAAGCACGGGTGTGTCCCGGTCGGAACGGGATGACCCGGGCGACACAGGTTTGACAAATACGACACAATATCTACTCGAGCGACATGGTGTCGGGTCGAGTGACGCTTTTAAGAAAAGTTGTTTTCTTTGCGTTTATGGGTTGATTATGAATCGAACATGGATTATACTTTTATTTTTCCGAATCAATGAAAAATTAGTTTTCTAAATCGGCTAAATAATTTTATGTAGTTTAATTATCATGTTATCATAAATGGATCGGGAAAGAAGTTTCTCGAGTCCTAATTGATTTTGATGAATTGTTCATCTATATGACAATTATAAGTTGCAGATCGATTGTGAATCGAGTTTTGTATATCCGTTCAATTTTTCCGGGTGGGAAATTGTTTCTCGTAGTTGGAAAAATGAAAGATATTGGTGAAATTGTTCAAACCAAATATCAATTTTGAATTGTGATATGATTATGAATCAAAATATGGGATCTTTTAACTTGTTTTATGCACAAATCACTAGTAACAATTGAATTATTATGTCATATGATGCATGATTTTTATTGTTTGAGACTTGTGACTTGTGTGCCTAGAACTGATAGGTCGTCTTGTAAGTTGACCTAGAAGCATGTTTAGGACCCATAATGCATTTAATCCCTCGCACAAATATTAAGTATTGCCTTTCCAGAATTGACCACTACAACAATTTCATATCATTGGTTGAAGTGACTGCCTAAGCGGTGCTTTGCCGATGTGTGTGGACTGAGTAGGTGGGTAACGGTTACCCACAGGTTCAGTCTGGTTTACTTAACATTGCTATCAAGTCGGACTTGGGCTTTGAGGCAAATAGTTGGTGTCATATGATGACTAATTCCGACGAACCAGGAATTACATAGAGATGTAATTGACAAGTTTGTTGTCTACCTTTACTTTTGGAGCTTGAGCAGTGAGCCCAAGTTCACTTGAGCGGCAAAAGGTTTAGGATCTTGGAATATCATGCGAACTTGAGGGTAGTTTTCATGATTTTATCTTAAAATTGTTTAAGATTATTAATATTAATTATCGTTTTGCTTTGCATGTATTTGTAGTTGTAATTTAGTCCCTTTATCACATTTATTAAAGATGAGTTTGAATTGTTCAACCTTGTCGATTGGTATCTTGAGAATCGTTCTCAAAATTAGATATACGGATTTTGTCCTTGTGAAGGATAATTCCGACAGATCATAACCAATGCTAATGTACAGTATGGACTGTATAATTAGAGTCATAGAGATGACTACTATAAGTACCAAAATCAATTGTTTAAATAAAGGAAACCGTTCCTATTAAGTGAGAAAATGTTAAAGTTGATCCAATTAATCCATGTCATATGATGAATGATTATCTTGATAATCAGGAAATTTTGGATGCTTCTTTTTACAGAATTAGGAATTGAAATTGTTTCAATTAGTCCTAAGTTTAGGTCACTTTATTATGAATAAACATGTGACTTAATAAGGTTCTTATCTTTTAGCATGAGATGTTAAAAGATGGTTGAACATTGTATCAAGAAGGCAAATAATACTAATGTTCTATGAGTTCACTAAGAAAATTGCCTGAGATAATGATTAATGAATCTAATACGTTGGTTAAAGTAAGGGAAGGATAATTGTTGTCGTACCCAAACTTGTTCCCAAGTTTAGATTAGGTACGAAATTATTTATCATTAATGTAATGACAAATATATGGCATTGGTAGATAGCTTTCTAGAAGTGTCTAGAAAATCTGCAAATCAATTATTGAAGTATGACTTCTGGTGTGTATGTTACTAGAGTAATTGTTACTTTCATTCTACTGTTTTGGTATATGATACCAAATGCAACTATTACATTGTGGATGTGATGGCTCAAAGAGGGTGGAATGATGGTATATAAGTGAAGTGTTTTATGATGAAATGAACAAACGTTGTTGTTTCATATATAAAAGGAAAATCACTTAATTTTATCATAAAGCTGAATACTGGAATTGAATAATTGTTATTCTTGTACTTGTCATAAGCAAGAATATTGATTCTGTTTCATATATGGGCATGAAAAGTTTTAATAAAAGTAGAACAATTGTTGCTCTATACCTTGCAAGAATATGAGGTACAATAAGGCTAACATGATTGTTGAGCTCTACATTCCTAGTAGTGAATGCTTTTATTTGTAACATAACGACCAAAAGGTTCAACTCCCTCGACCTGAATTTTACCCATCACGGCATTGTCTTTAATCCATGAGACAAGAAACATAAGAATAAGTTTCATAATGATGATATTATTAACCTTATTGATGAAGATCAACTGAGGTGAATGGATCTTGTTAAGATGGATAAATGACATTAGAAGCGACTCCTATTATTTGTAATGGGAGGGTACTTAGACTTGTTGGATCACACATATAAAGATACGTGTGAGTTTAACTAGTAGTGTTGCAAAAATGGGTAACATGTATGGTTTTGTTCATTTGATGAATTTTGAAACTGAATGCTTTGAATTGTTCAAGGAAATTCAGATAAAAGCACAAGATCAACTTGATAAGTTGATACGAGTCGTTCGATATGATTGAAACAGGGAGGAATTGAACTAAAAGATTGTGATCATCTTAGAAGTAGTGAAAATTGTTTCAAACTACATCGAACCATATTTGATATGATTTGGTCTATGATGAGTTATGCAGATTTTATTGACTGTTTAGAAAGTTATGCACTATAAAAGTCTTTGTACAAATGTTGATGAGATTGTCCATGTAAGTCGAAGAATAGACACCATATGAGATATGGATTGAAAATGTTCTTAAAAGTCTTTTCTTAATTATCAAGTCAAGTTTAAAGAAAATTGTTTTCTAGAACTTAGACTCAATTATGGGATGTGTTTTATTCAGGGATATTATGTTAATTCTACAAATCATCCAAAGAACAAAACTGTTTTGTTGCATGGAGTGATATGTTTCTTTTAAAAATATGTGATTTCTAATAGAAATAGTGGGAGTAGAATCAACCTTGAATTGTTCAAGATTAACAGGAATTCTCTACAATTGTTGAAGATGACATTGATGTATCCATGAAAAGTCATGATCATCTTACCTGCGAAATATTACCCTACATAGGTTTGACCTATGATGAAACAATAATGGGCAAAGACTCCAAAAATCACATAAAATCTAATAGATTCTATATACCATAACCAAGTATAGACTTGGGTTAAATGGGTCTTATAGTGAAGAATAGTCTTCATTATAAAGACGATGTAGATTGATATAAGAGTATCTATGAAGCATAGTTGGTAGTTAAGGATTGATCTCATAGTAATGACTATGGAAAAACCCTTTTTACAACATTATGCTCAAGTCTATTAAGATTGATTTAGCATTTTGAATATCATCACTCATTATGATGAGTTTTAGACATATATATGTGAAATACATTTCTTGAAAGGGATGCAATATGATGTGTGTGCGACACATCGTATGAATTTCGTATTATTAAAATTGCTAGGCAAATGTGAGTATTCCAATTTGATTGGAGCAAGTATTATGGAGTAGTATCTTCGTTCTCAATGTGGTAATTCAAAGATGTTTGTTTTCCTTTGAGGCGAAGAATGACAGTGTGTACAAGAGGCTAGTGGGAGTGCATTTATCATTATGATTTGGTATGTATGTGACATACTTCTCTAACTAAACGACATTTGATTGCTTTGCAAGAAATGTGTTTATTATGTGCTCATGTGATGAGTAGATACTAATATAGTGAGTGTCACTAGAATGCTATCTAAGAATTGTTCCTTTGCGCTTAAGAAGCAAAAAGGGAAATTATTTAAGAGATGCGCATGATGTGATAAGCGAATTATTGTAAACAAGTTACAACGATTCATATTTCCAAATAGACAAAGATGACATGAGATTGTAATCTCAGTAAATTTTGTTTTGGATGAGAAGTTGTGTATTGGAACGGTTCCAAATGACAACTTGGTGACTAGTATTATAATTAAAGTTGGTGTTCTATTGCTTTTGAAGCAAATAGACGTTTGGTTACGAATCAAACACGCACTCAACTTTAAAGTTTATGAAGCAATTTGTTGCTTATGAAACTAACAGTTTGCCTCAATTGAGAGAAGGTAGATTGGTCATATGCTTGTAAATAACCGATACAAATGTTGTATGTCCCGAAACCTCCTCTATATAAAGATCATATTGTTATGATTGGTTTAAGACGCATGGGCGAGTGGTCTTAGTACTTTTAGAGGTGTTTGGTTTAGTGAGAGTTATTTTGATAATTGATATATGTATGACATATTGTCATTTGGTTAATGTAACCGAGTTTTGTCCCTAAATAATTTACATTGATGAAATAGATCACTAAGTACGTGACTTAGTCTTGGAACTCTATTTGGATGATGTAATTATTTTGTCTCTAGTCAGGGTATTGTGTTGGGACATTTGAATACTTTTAAATGACTAGTGTGTGAGTTGGTTGATGACTAAGTTCCTTGAGTCATAAGTATTGAGATACTAAACCAGGCACACGGGTGTATGTTAAGAACATGCATTAGACAGACCCGTCGAAAAGGATTTTACTAAGATTTCGCTTAGTGTCAGTAAAGTTCTTTGCAAGTTATGAACTTGTACGGTCTTTAGACCTGAGTCTTTGACTATTCTGTACATGTGATGTGCATGCTTTGATACTATTCCTCGTCAGCTGTGAAAGGGGGCTATGGATGGTTATTGGGCATGCATGGATCATGTGATAGGATGTGGTTAGACAAGAGGGGATTTGCTCTTCCTTTATTTGAAGGGAATTTATTGTTTCTTGGCCACTCGAAGAGTGTGACTTGTGCAAATGCGTGGCCGCGCTCAGATAGGATGATTGTCATCTATCTGCTCTTTTAACAAGTCAACTCAAAGATTCGAGTAAAAGATTGAGATATGTGAGGATGACACTTCTTCTTACCTCATTCTCAATTGGAGACAATAGTAGCAAAGAGACTTAACGCCATTCTTGAGAGGACATGTACAAGTGGGAGACTGAAGGAGTTATGTCCACTGTCCTACGGATTAACCCGCTTAAGTCTATGTATCCGATATGCCTTGCTAGAGGTCGATGCCGGGTTGACATGTAAATAGGTTACGTGTCTGGTAGTCTTAAGTGGGCCCATTGGGTCACACACAATATGTACGGGATATTATTAATATATATCGATATATTAAATATACATCGGGTCAGTAGTAATATTGACCCAACTGCGTTGTCAGGTTATGGTAATTAGAGTTATACTACTAATCTAATTATGGTAATTAGAATTATAGTAATAACCTAATTCTACCTTCTCATCTCCTATATAAGGAGGCTCATATGATGAACCAAGATATGGAATTAAGAGTATTGACTCATAATATATATATACGGAGTATTCTTCTTATAAATAGTTATAAGAGAGATATAGAGAGAAGTTGTGAGACGGTCTCACATACCTTTATACTAGCATATACGTCGCAGTTCTGTACCCGTGTGGATACCAAAGGAGGCATCACGTTTGGGGTGCTTTATTCTGTCCGTAGAGATTATTTATTCTGTCCGTGGGAATTATCTATTCTATCCGTGAAGATTATTTATTCTGTCCGTGGAGATTATATATATTTCTGGGTTTATTATACTTCTTATTAATACGCTGTTCCGCTGCAAATAAGGTATAATTGTTATCCCTCTTCTTTTGTCTTTTCGGTTAATACTCGTAACAGGTCCTTGGGTTTAAGGGTTGTAACCCTACATAATCTTGGGGTGAGGGGAGGGATTGTGATTCCATGGAGTTGGAGTGGATTTACAACCCCTTGGGGTTCCAACTCCATCCCAAAATTGCCCAACCAAATATTGGAAACATTCAACCAAACACTCCCTTAAACTTAAACTTCATGCATGGATTCATCCGATCCTCTAATACATTTAGGAGTCGTTTGGTTCAAGTATTAGAACAAATTGGGAATGGAGTGTGACGATTCCATTAAAGTATGGAGTTAGAATCCTATACGGAGTACTTGTTTATGATTGTTTGGTTCAAAATGAATATTTAGTCATTAGATTGAAGGAAGTTAAAAAATTTGGGGTAAACAAGAACTTGTCATTCCAAGAGGTTGAAATAGAGTTTCCACCCATCAAGTATTTAATTAGCTTCATTTCAAAATGTTACAATCAAACTTTTGAACGAATTAAATCGTTCCAAAAGTTCCAACCAAACACACCCATTACTCCGTAGTATGTATTCCACCATTTATATATCAGTTGATAAGTGTGTTAAGTTAATGTGTTTTTTCTTAACTAAACGGTCTCTAATCCAAGTTACTATCTAGTATATAAAACACAACGTAATTAATACTAATAGACGACCATTTTATGTACTCTCTATCACTATCAAAGATCAGCAAGCTAACCTAATGAGATATATCTGTCATAAATAAAGATTTATTTGTCCAAAAGACCAAAACTATCTATAATCATTGTAACAATACACTTAGAACACGACACATACTTTTTAGATCAAAAGTTACACCGACTATAGAATGAATTAGCAATCTTATATTACTACACTCAAACTTTATTATGATCACCTCTAATTAATCATAAGTGATAATAGGAGAATGCATGCAAATCCATGTTTTTTAATAAAAAAATCTTGTACCCCGCCGTTCCGTCTGAATCATAGATCAATTGTTTACTTTGAGGCTTTTATTAAAATATTCATCATAAATAATATAAAAGACGGTAAACAACTTACAAGATGGAAAGGGTAATAAAGCAGAAGGAATGCCCACATTATTATACTCCATATTGATATCAACTTTAGGCATGCACGACCATATTTAAAAATGGGTAAATAATCATTATGAATTGAGAGGGATTAGTTAAAACAAACTTTGAATATTGGAATTCAATTTGTGGTAAATGAAGTCATATAAAGTAAGAATTGGGTCCAAAAATTAATACGAGTACTAGTAGTACGTATTGAAAGATGATAGACATACACCTAATATATGAAGAGGGTCATACACTAGTCACTACCATTTTTAATGTGCTACATGTCATACCCAAATAATTTAGCTTTTACAAGATTCCCTCATTTAATCACTCTTCCATTTAATTCTCACCTAATCTTCTAGGTCCAATTACAAAGTATTTTTCATTTTTTTTTATCAACTTATATTTACTATTAATACATGTATTGAATTTTTGTATTTTTATTTATCACCTTTTATACGTGTATTTATACACAGTATTGTATTTATATATGTTATTGTATTTAAAGACATGCATATACGGTGTAGTACTGTATTTATACGATGTTTTTTAATTCTTTTTTTTCTTCGGTAAACGTTTATTTTATTTTTTAAATTAAAATTTTACAGAGTAGTTATTTACTTATTTTGTAAGTCATACGGAGTATTCAGCAACAAGGTTTTTTGAAATAATAGTCGATGAAGTTATATTTTTTTTGTTTATTCTGAGAAAATATCATCTTTTTTTAAAGTTGCAAAGATTTTTTTAAAGAAGATGAAGAGAAAAGCGGAAGAGAGTCTTAGCTTATGAAGGATTATATTGTAATAGTTCATCATCTTTTTGATAAATCTATACTATATAATAAAACAGAAACCACAACATTTATCTTTTTGCGCCAAAATCACACTTTCCTAAAACGTCACACTTTCTATTGATCTAATATAATCTATCTATCTATCTATCTATCTATCTATCTATCTATACTATATAATAAAACAGAAACCACAACATTTATTTTTTTGCGCCAAAATCACACTTTCCTAAAACGTCACACTTTCTATTGATCTAATATAATCTATACTATATAATAAAACAGAAACCACAACATTTATTTTTTTGCGTCAAAATCACACTTTCCTAAAACGTCACACTTTCTATTGATCTAATATAATCTATCTATCTATCTATACTATATAATAAAACAGAAACCACAACATTTATTTTTTTGCGCCAAAATCGCACTTTCCTAAAACGTCACACTTTCTATTGATCTAATATAATCTTCTATACTATATAATAAAACAGAAACCACAACATTTATTTTTTTGCGCCAAAATCACACTTTCCTAAAACGTCACACTTTCTATTGATCTAATATAATACTCCATTAAAACAGAAACCACAACATTTATTTTTTTGCGCCAAAATCACACTTTCCTAAAACATCACACTTTCTATTAATCTTATATAATACTCCATCCGTTTAATCATAATATACGACTGTTTTAGATTTATAATAATTACAATATTAATGAAATATTTTTGGTATATACGACTATTTTAGGTTTATAATATTTTGTAGTAATATAATTTATTTAAACGAGATAAAACACTTGAAAACACTACATAGACATACTGACAATACAATTTATTATGTTACTTAAGATTGAAAATATTGTTATACTAATAATATTTATAATAACCATTAATCCAATATAATACTCCTTATTAATCAAAAGTTTCATATTAATAAGCTATTTTTGGCATGTACATTTGTTAAACGTCAAAGACACAAGTTTATAATATTTTGATGGTAATATAATTTATCACGGGTTAAAACATTTGAAAATAACATAGATATAAATATGTTGACAAAACAACTTATTATGTAAATTGCGATTTAAATTATTTTTATCTTAATAATCATTGCCAAAAATGTTTTTTATTTAATAGCTAGGTTAATACCCATGCAAAATTGGAGAGGTGTAAATAAAACAACTATGTAGATTACCTACTTAAGTCTTTTATATATACCCGTGCAGCTTTGCACGGGTACTAACCTAGTTACATATATTTCCAACAACAATAATACTTTTATTCACGTTTTACTATCTATCTTCTATATATATATATATATCAATTGAATGCATCCATTGCTGACATGGCAGCGTGGATGCATCTCTTCGCTGACATGGCGGCTTTACATGCAAATATTATATATGGAAAGAAATTCTACTGTAGTATTTAAAACACCCTACTATAATATATATATAGATATCAACTCATACGAGTATTTATATGAATAATTTGTATTTATATTATACGAGTACTCATACGAGTATAATTATATAATTATTCATATAAAATATAAATTTTATGATAAATTATTATTAATTTAACATCCTATTTAACATCTTAAAATTCCGTAATCTATATTACTAAAAAACATAATTGGTAATTGTTAATCATTCTACATATATATACGTAACTTGATCCATTTTATGTAACATTTACATCATTTTGTTTACTTTTATTATTCATATAATAT
Source organism: Agrostemma githago (assembly GCA_958450325.1). Taxonomy (NCBI): domain Eukaryota; kingdom Viridiplantae; phylum Streptophyta; class Magnoliopsida; order Caryophyllales; family Caryophyllaceae; genus Agrostemma; species Agrostemma githago. The sequence goes on along the minus strand of OY288258.1, from coordinate 57,957,772 downwards.
ATACTCCAATATTTACGTTAAAGTATCAGTGTTAATTTTAACATTTCAAATTTCACATTATTAGAAATATTAAATTATTTAAAAAACATAATATTAATTTTTTGTTTGATAAATATTTAACATTAAATATATTAATATTAATATATTGAAGATCGTAAAAAGTAATATTTTGGAGCATCGATATATTATTTAGCACACGTAATATTCCCACTTAATATTCTTACTCTATAAAAAATACATAAAAGATTATACGGAGTATAGTTTATTCGATTGGATAAAGATAAAGTACATTTCCAAGGTAAAGATTTTTTTTATAATTATTATAACATTTCTTATGCTTAACTAATAGTACTCCCTCCGTTCCATTTGATTCCATACGTTTTCCTTTTACATCCGTTCTATTTTCATTTAGAATATTCATGATTTTTATTTGAAATCAAGATTATGAACCGTTCAACCATAATATTCCGTTGCTTACTTATTTATAATAATACTGAAATTTGCAAATATCCTTATCAACCACGGTTAAGTGTCTGAAAATTAACATTAGTTAACGTGTTTTAACCCCTCAACAAATAAAGTTGGATCGTAATATGTAAATCTATCAAACGGATCCAACGGGTCGGGTCATGGGTCGGGTCATCGGACTGGGTCCAAATACGGGCCGGGTAAGTTATACGTCGAATTATACGGGTCGCGGGTCGGGTTAGGGTTAGAAATAGTTTCGAACGCCTTTATTTTTTACCAACTTTTTAAATCCAACAAAAATATTTTAAATATTACATTTTTATTTATTTTAATAGTATTATTATTATTATTAATTATACTCTCTAATAATAATGTTTATATTTTAAAAAATATTAAATCCAAATTTTAAAATTATTTCAGTATTAAATGCTAAAAAAAATTGTATTAAATTGAATATTTGTAATTTAAAATATTAAAATCTTAATTATAAATCGAAATATAATATTTAAATATAAACATTTTATTAATTTTAATAATTCTCATTGACCGAACAGGTCGAACTGGTCGGACCGGGTTTTGACCCTAAATTAATGGATCATTTTGGGTTCGGGTCAAACGGGTTGCTGGTCGAAAAAACGAGTTCATGACCTTAAAAAGGGGATCAATTTTTTTTTCTTTTATCTAAATTTTGGGAGTGATAATTAAATATTAAAAATTTACTTTTTGAACTTAAAAGTTGTTGGGGTCATACGGGCTGAGTTCAAATACGGGTCGGTACAAATATATAATTCATATTATACGGGTCACAGATTGAGTTAAGATCATAAATAGTTTCGAACGCCTATATTTTTTTACTAACCTTCTAAGTCGAATAAAGATATTTTTAATATTACATTTTTTATTTATTTTAATAGTATTATTATTATACTCTTTAATAAATGTTTATATTTTTTAAAATATTAAATTCAATTTTTAAAACTATTTTAGTATTAAGTGATAGAAAAAAGTTGTATTAAATTGAATACTTTAAATTTTGTTTATATTAAAATTTAAATTATAAATCCAAATATAATATTTAAATATAAATATTTTATTAATTTTAAAAAATTTCGTTGTTCGTACAGGTCGGATCGTATTTTTACTCTAAATTAACGGGTCATTTTGGGTTCTGGTCAAACGGGTTGCGGGTAAAAAAATGGTTCATGATGACCTAAAAAGGGCTCGATTTTTTATTTATTTTATCTACTTTCGGGAGAGATAATTTAATATTAAAAATATATGTTTGGACTTAAAAAGCCGGTAAAAAAATAGGTGTTCGAAAATATTTTGGACCCATATTCTGACCCTAACCCGACCCATGACCCGCATAGCCTGACTCATACTCGATTCGACCCGTATTCTTACCCGACCTATATATCAATTTAATATATAACACAATTATATTAAACAGCTCGTGAATCTTCACGGGTTGTAAAACTAGTTAAATACAATTTCGAGTACAAAAAAATGAGTTGGAATAAAATACGGTATTTCGTAGGATTTGCATCTTCAATATCGATCGTCAAACAAAAAGTCGATTAAATGGCAAAATGTGCATGGAGCTCAGTCTAACGAATGACCAAATTCTGACTACCATCCACCGAACGTTGGTTCCGATTGAACGACAAAATATACTACTACGGTCCTTCGTCAGTAAACTGACTTACCCAGGCCAAGTCGTCCAAAATTAATTCTAAATCATTTTATTAATGCAACTTTATAGGGAATTGTAAGAGATAACCTTTTTTTTGATAAATTGTTCCTTCTCAACGTTACTATTTAAATGCTTTGTCTAATTGTTTTTCTATTAAAATTAATTTGCCTAATTGCTTTGTCGGTTAACATTAATTTGATATGCAAATCCCCCTTCCCCCTAACCAAATAACACAACTCATAAAAAAAAAAAATACACCAAATGAGCTTGGTGTGAATCGAACACTTGACCTCATGCGTGTGACCCTTCTCCTTTCCAACTACACTCTAACATCTTACTGATTTAAATATCACTACATCACATATAAAGCTATACACCACATAAATTATGTAATTAAGGAAATCTGATTGATTACGAAAATCACATGTTTTAAATGGAATATATCACATACAATATTTAAAAAAGTATAAACATATTGTATTCCGTTTTAACAAAATAGTTGCATTATTTTTGTTAATAGGAGATTGCACTATCCCGTACAATATTTTACATAGAACACAAAATAGTTATGATTATTATTGTATATCTTTCTGATCATATTCGAGAAGGAATATTTGTAGAAAATATAATTGATTGATTGATTAGAATATAATTGATTGGTTGATTGATTAGAATATGTAAATTTTTATACAATTATATCGTTGATTAGTAGATTTCTATGATTGGTTGATTGATTAGAATATGCAAATATTTATTCTCCGAAATATATGTACCGTGCCATAAATCCTCTTACCACTAAGAGATTAACTCTTACTAACATTTTTTCCGCCTAAAGATATCCACTAACAAAAATTAAAAAATAGATCAAATGCGCAATGTGCAAATCGAACTCTTAACCTTATGTGTGTCACCCACTCACCCTTCTTCTTTTCAACTACAAACATCTTACTGATTAAAATATCACTAAATCACACATAAAACTATACACCACAAAAATTATGTAATTAAGAAAATTTGATTGATTACATTAATTAGGAAAATCACGTGTTTTACATCTGACATGCAATATTTAATAAGGAATTTATGATCAATTTTTTTTAAAAAGTATAAACATAATGTATATTCCGTTTTTAACCAAATAGTTGCACTATTTTTTGTTAATAGGAGATTGCACTATCTCATACAAAATTTTACGTGGAATATAAAATAGTTAGGATTGTTATTGTATATCTTTCTTATCATATTCGAAGATCATATTCTTAACATCGATATAAATTTAGTAACTATATAAAAACGGAATATATACCGATTGTTCATACAAAGCCTAATATATAGTAAAACGGATTTTCTAACGTGTGCCCACTAATTTAAAGCAAAAACTCACCGAAATACTCTATATACTACTCTAAGACAATAATAGTTACTAACATTTTCCTAACAAAATACACTAATTTAAATCGGGAAGTAAAAGAACATTTCACTAATGAATTCACAAGCTATTCATTTTCATTAATGTTAAAGAAATTGACAAAAACAATTATGAAAATAATTAGAGAAATTTTAAGATATGATGTCATTAACCATAGAAAAAAAACATGGTTCTATGAAAATTTTATTTTTGAAATGAGCTATTTACTTTTACTTTTACAAAAATATATACTCACTCGAATACCACTAAGATATTATCATTTACTATTCAAATATGAGGATTATAACTATCATATAAAAAAATCATTTTGGTACAGGGAGTACAAAATATGGAATATACTGTTTTGGTAAAATTTTACCGAGTTAGGATTGAGTTTGCGGGTTAAAGTGATCGGGTTAGTCCTACAGGAATTAACGAGGCGAATCGAATCTAGCAAATGAAAACGTAATGAGAGAAAGTAAAGGGACTCGAGTTTTGGTGACGCGGAAACCCGAATGTGGGAAAAACCGCGGGGGGAGTCGGAATCCCGCCAAACTTCTACTATGAATGAACGGAATGAAGCACAAATTGTAATACAAATATTTTGACGGTATTGAGCTATGAAAGATCTTTCGCTAGTATGTTGGCTTCCAATGACCTCTCGTTGAAGATTGACTATCCCCCCTCCTTATACTCCTCTGTTGCGCTTTTTCTTCCCTCTCCCTTAACCGTCGCCCTCTTCTTCTCCTGATTTCTCTCCTGCTCTGGTGGCACTGCCCTGGAATTTAGGAGGTTGGTTATTGGACCGGGTCTTTATGCTTGGGGTAGGGTTTCTTAAAGGCTGGCTGTCTTCGGCCCATCTTGGGGCTTGGATGATTTCTGGCCCAATATTGTTGTTGGGTTTTGCTTCGTTGACTTTCTTCGTATTGACCTACGACTTTGGGCTTCCCGTGTATTATTTCATGACTTTCCTTGTCGATTCTTTGACTTGTTGACTTTGACTTTTGACTCGGGGAATTTCCACGTCATATCTGAGGGTGCGGATTTTATCCCAAACAAATGCCCCCAAATTTCCGACTAAGCTCATCTTAGGCGGGAATTTCCGTTTGTATTTTGATGTTTTGATTCTGATGACGATTTTCTTCCACAGAGTTTGTTTTTGAGTCTGTCACTTCTCGTTTCCTTAACTGGCTCTTCTCCTTCCTCATGATGACTTCCCCCTCATTATTACTTGTGTTTCCCCATGGCTTCGATCTGGAGGTGCTAGCTGATGGTGAAGGGGAAACAGTGGAGGAGTCGGTTTCTTCCCCTCCAGCAGTCCAAGAGACGCCTGGTCCTATGGTGACTGCTGAAGATGCTGCTGTGGTGGTGCCGCTTGCTTCTCTTCCCCCGGAAAATGATGTTTAGGCTGTTTAGCCTTCTTATCTTTTGTTAACTCTGGCCCTGTGCGGCGAAAACAAAAAATATTTTGTTAAAAATTTGTTATGTCCTGAATTTTCACTCTGCTCAGGGGAGCAGAGTGCCTGAAACCTTTTTTCTGCTCAAGGGAGCAGAATCGTTTTAGACTTGTTTCTATGGTACTCGTTTTGTTTATTTGTGGTGTGTGTTTTGTTTGTTTGGTTGCTGTCAGCTGTTTGTATGCATGCCTTTGTCCGTATGGTTGACCCTGATGGTTGGTGGCCTGGGATTTAGTATGCCCACTCAGTCAGAGGTGCCACGCTTTGCGTGGGTGCTGAGTGGCGCAGGGGACTTGTATTGCCCTGGTTGTAGGCATTCAGCACAAGACGCACGCCTTCTGTGGGGGTTATACGCTCCACCAGATTAATCGTTAATTTTGAATTGAGGATAAAATGAGATTGTAAAAAAGGAATTCAGTTTGGTGGTATAAAGAAAGAATAAGATGAGAACATGTGAGAAGAGTTTTAAAATTCTAAGAAATACACAAAAGGAAAGGAGGTTCAAATGGTTGGATTTGAAAACAAAAATTTTCCCTTTAACTTTTACGATGATCGAGTCGAGTTTTGAGGTATGAAAATAAGATAAGTTTTTTTTTTTAAAAAAAATTTGTAAAAAAAAGGTATAGCAAGTTTAACAGAAAGACCTTGAAGAGAGAAAAAAGCTTAGCAGAAAGATCTCGAAAAGAAATAGGCTTAAAAGAAATGATAAGTGAAATTGAACCTTGGTTCTGGTGGAGGCGTACCTGGCAGATTGAATGCCTCAGCTCTGGCGACAACGGCCCTTGCTATTGGTGAATTTTACTTAGAAGAAGTATTTTTTTAAGTGTATTATGTTCCAAGGCTTCTGGATGATCTCTCCTTCCATGGTCATGAGCTGATATGCTCCGTTTCCAACTACTTTCTCCACCTGGTAGGGCCCCTCCCAATTGTAAGCGAATTTCCCTGCTTGTTGGTTTCTGGTGTTCTGGAATACTTTTCTGAGGACCAGGTCTCCTTCCTGTAGAAGCCTGACTTTAACATTCTTGTTGTAGCTTCTGGCGACAGTCTGTCTGTAGGAGGCCATTCTGATCTGAGCATCAGTTCTAAGCTCGTCTATGGTGTCTAAACTGTTTGCCATTTCCACTTGGTTTCCTTCTTCTGTTGTGCAGCCGTACCTGTGGGTGGGTACCCTTACTTCTGCAGGAATGACCGCCTCAGCACCAAAGACCAAACTAAAAGGTGTCTGCCCAGTAGCCACCTTAGGTGTGGTTCTGTCAGACCATAACACCAGAGGGAGTTCATCTGCCCATCTGCCCCCTGCTTCCTCCAGTCTCCTTTTCAGGTTATCCATCACAATTTTGTTGCTGGATTCTGCTTGACCATTGGATTGTGGATTCCTGGGAGTAGATTTGTTGAGAGCGATGTTCCATTTGGCGCAATAGGCTTCCATCTTATTACCAATAAATTGGGACCCATTGTCGCAGATGATCTCTGAGGGAACTCCAAACCTGCAGATAATGTTACGTTTAATAAAGGATATAACCTGCTTCTCAGTCACCTGAGGGAATGCTTCTGCTTCTATCCACTTGGAGAAGTAGTCGGTCATTGCGAGCATGAAGACTCTGTTTCCTGGTGCTCTTGGCAATTTACCTACAATATCCATTCCCGGCCCCACTTCATGAAGGGCCAAGGAGAAATAATTGGATGTAGCGGTTCTGCTGGCTGGTGGTTGACTGGTGCGTGTCTTTGGCAGGCGTCGCATTTTTTGACATATTCCTTGGCGTCTCTTCGCATTGTTGGCCAATAGTAACCTTGGCGGAGTGCTTTGTTGGATAGACTCTTGCCCCCTGCATGATTTCCACATTCTCCACTGTGGAGATCATGCATTACCGTCTCTGCTTGCTCCTGGTTTAGACATCTTAGGTATGGCCCAGCGGTAGATCTCTTGAATAGTACATCATCAATGAGTGTATATCTTGACGCTTTCATTCTGAAACTTCGCGCTTCTCTTTTTTCTGCTGGCAGGATATCGTTCTGCAGCCAATCTTTGTAGGGTTTTCTCCAGTCGGAGACTTCCTCCTGTTCTACAGTGTTGCTATAAATCCTTGCTTCCTGAAACCATTGCAGCCCTTGACCTGGTGAACCTCCTTCTGGTGTTCCCTGCTCTTGCACGCTTCTCCGGATTGCTGGTTCCAGTACATGGACTATGGGTATGGTGGACACTTCTCCTGGCTTGAAGGTTGCCCCCAGAGTTGCTAAGGCGTCGGCCTCTACGTTCTGCTCTCTTGGGACTTGGTTAATTGAAAACTCTGCAAACCTTAAGGAGAGGTCTTTTGCTACCTCAAGGTAAGCCATCATTTTCGAGTCTTTTGCGGTATATGCACCGTTCATATGGTTGACTATCAGTTGGGAGTCACCGTACACCTCCAGCTGCTTGATTTTAAGGTCTAGGGACAACTGGAGACCCAGGATCAAAGCTTCGTATTCTGCTTCATTGTTTGTTGTTCGGAATTCGCATCGGACTGCTTGAACTATGAGATCTCCCTGAGGTGACCTGAGTACCAACCCTGCTCCGGATCCTCTCATGTTCGATGCGCCATCTACGTTGAGTTTCCACACCTGTTCACTCTTGTTTTCCTCCAGGAGGATGATGTCTTTCTCTGCCTGCGTCTGCAGTGTTGGGCTGAAGTCGGATATGAAATCTGCTAGGGCTTGGGACTTGATTGCTGTTCTGGGGACAAATCTTAAGTCGAAACCGCTCAAGTGCATGGACCATTTCGCCATCCTACCTGACAACTCAGGTTTTCTCATAATGGTTTTCAGTGGGTAATTTGTTATTACAGATATAATGTGTGATTCAAAATAGGGACGCAGTTTATACGACGCAGTAACTAGTGCAAGTACAAGTTTTTCAAGGGACGTGTACCTGGTCTCTGCAGGAAGCAGAGACTTACTGACGTAGTAGACAGGATGCTGTGCTCCATCATATTCTCTTACCAACACCGCACTAACCGCCACCTCAGTCACTGAAAGGTACAGGAAAAGTGGTTCTCCAGGCTCCGGTTTTGATAGAAGTGGTGGAGTGCTCAAATAGTGCTTTAGTTCTTTGAACGCTTTCTCGTGCTCTTCCGTCCAGTCAAATCTTTGGGCCTTCCTCAGGATATCGTAGAATAAGCGACACCTATCTGAGGATCTGGAGATGAACCTGTTCAGGGCGGCAATCCTTCCAGTTAATCGCTGCACATCCTTCGGTTTCTGTGGGGACTCCAGTTGTAGTATTGCTTTGATCTGCTCTGTGCTGGCTTCGATTCCTCTCTGGGTGACCATGTACCCCAGAAATTTCCCACAGGATACTCCGAACGTGCACTTGGAAGGATTTAGCTTCATCTTGTACTCTCTGAGGGTGTTGAAGGCGTCCTCCAGATGTGCCGCGTGTTGTGTTGCTTGTTTGGACTTAACAACCATATCATCAATGTATACTTCCATGGTCTTGCCAATTTGCTTTTTGAACATCATGTTAACCAGCCTCTGGTAGGTGGATCCTGCATTTTTCAGACCAAAGGGCATAACATTGTAACAATAGATACCTCTCTCGGATCTGAACGCAGTTTTCTCCTGGTCTGCTGGGTGCATCTTGATTTGGTTGTATCCACTCCACGCGTCGAGGAAAGTTAGCATCTCGTGACCTGCTGTGGCGTCTACCATAGCATCTATGTGTGGCAGGGGGAATGGGTCTTTTGGGCACGCCTTGTTCAGGTCGGTGAAGTCGACGCACACTCTCCACTTGCCATTCTTCTTTGGGACTACTACCACGTTGGACAGCCACTCTGGATATTTTACTTCTCTGATTTTTCCGGCAGCCAGCAGATTATCCACCTCCTGGTTTATGACTTGGTTCCTCTCTGGAGCGAACTTCCTCCTCTTCTGCTGGATTGGTTTATAGTTCGGGTCCACGCTTAATCTGTGAGTTATGATATTCGGATCTATTCCTACCATATCATCATGGGACCACGCAAAACAATCCATGTTAGTTTTTAATAATTCAATAAGGTTTTGTCGGATATTACCTGTGCATTCTGAGCCGATCAACACTTTCCGCTCTGGGTGCTGTTTGTCTAGGTTTACTTCATCTACCTCTGCCTGAGGGGGTTCAAGGTATTCCTGCTGAGGTAGGTGAAGATTCTGTAATTGCTACTGATGCGCGTATTTCATATACACTTTTTATACCTTTTATACGCGCATTCTCGTGTTTATTGAATAGTGAAAACTATTATTTTGCCCCGAATTGGCTACTTTGTGGTTGTATTGTCATTTTGCAGAAACAGAAGACAAAGGAGCTAAAACGAACCAAAACCGGGCCAAAACGAAGCTAGAAGAGCTGTTCGCTGAAACAAGCAATAGTCGACCGACTATTAAGATAGTCGGCCGACCATGACTATAGTCGACCGACTATTACAATAGTCGGCCGACTATTCTGGAGCTGCAGAATTCAAGTTGATAAATGAATAGTCGACCGACTATTACAATAGTCGGCCGACTATTCTCTGGACCGCGGACAGGCTTCGTGATCAGCAAGAAATTTCCTAAACACAAAGGAATTTCCTAAACAGTTTTTAGGTTATTTGATTTGTATAAATAGGGCTTTTCAGCCACATTGAAGGGACCTCTACACAACTTACTACTCTTTAGATTTCTTTTAGACTTCTTCTCTACTCTTATTCTCTCTAGTTTTAATTTCTTCCCAAAAACTCGGTTATTGTAAGCACTTCAAGATTCTAATCGCCTTCATTCCTTCGGTAATTTTATTAATCTTTCTTCCTTCTTCGTTCTTGATTGATTCTTCTTCGTACTTAATTATTGTTTTATGCTTGTCGTAAATTTATTAGTATTCATCATGTTCAATCTAGTAAATTCTTCTATCAATCTTGTTATTATCAAATTAATCATGAGTAGCTAGTTTTCCTCGCTAGGATTTAGGGGATCTGCGAATTGAATGTGGTCACTAAATAATTTATAGATTTGTCAATGATTTTGTGTCTGAGTTGTCAATTGTAGCATATAATCGCGATTAGTCAGTTAATACGCATGATTGATTAATTGAATTCGGTAAACTTGAACCTAAGATCGGAAGCCTGGTAAAAGTTAGACCTGCTACAACACATTAGTTTGCCCTAATAAGATCGGAAGCCGTTAGAAGCATGCTAGGGTGAATAGCGGACCGGAAGGACCTTTTCAATACCCCTTAGACCAATATCTACGACAGACCTGTGACTTAGACCGTGACCATATGAGATTCGTAGTGAACCGACAATCCTAGTTTTCTCTCCATATATTTATTCATCTTAAATTCATCTTATTTTATTTTAGTTATTTCTTTCCTTTTAATTCTCTTTCCTTCACTACTTTAGTTTAGATAAACAAAACATAAAAACCCCGAGTGTTACTTAGATAGACTTTAATTACGAGTAGAATTTATTTGTCTCCCTGTGAATTCGATCCCGACTTCCCTAGCTATATTTTTAGTTAGACCGTAGTTGGTTATTTTTGATAGGTATACGACTAGCTTATCAAATTTTGGCGCCGTTGCCGGGGAGACGGTTAATTTTACTTGTCGTTTTAGTTTATCTTTTGTCTCAGGGAACTTTCAGTTTCTTGGGACGATTATTATTATTATTATTATTATTATTTATTTTATTTTATTATTATTATTATTATTATTATTATTATTATTATCTTTATTATTTTTATTTCTATATATATATATATATATATATATATATATATATTTCTCTTAGTTTTATTTTTTTTTAGTTTATTTTTATTTTATTTTTTTTAAATTTTTTTTTTTACTCATTATTTTTTTTTTTAGTTTATTTTTTTTTTTTTTTTTCATCATCATGACTATTTTCTATTTCCCTCAATTTGAACATGAACCACTGCATACTTATTTTGATAGACTTGACTCTTTTATTACTCAAAATGGTTATCATGTGAGTGTGTGGGAGGTGAGTCATATGATTTATGAGGGTGTCGATGACGCGACACGGGCTTATATTGAGGGAAACTGTGAAGGCATGTTTAAATACATGTCTTATGTGAAACGATGGGCGCTACTCCAATATTTAATCCGAAACAGTTTGGAGTCAGAGATAAAGAGGAAGGCTGAGATATCGGAGCTTAAGGCGATGATGCAACAACTTATAGATATGGTAACTTTCAAGAAAAACGAGCATGATACTCCATCTGAGTTAGATACTAAAGTTAATTTCTCACATTCCACTGATTATGTTATGACTGAATCTGTTGCATCTATTAGACAGGACATATGCCCATTCGAGGAAGATGATGATGATGTGTATAGTGTTCAATTTCACATCGTTCCCCAAACTCCTATGATTTCTAACTTGATGCAGGATGATGACTTGCATTCCTTGGATACTTGTGAACCATCTTATTCTCCTTCGGAGCAACTTTCACACCCTTTAATCAAGTATTCTTCTCATTTTGTAAATGTTGTTGTCGTAAACAATGATTGTGAGATGGAAAGTGTTATATTTGAGGAAAACGCGTGTTTGGATGCTTTGACTAGTGTTCTTTCTGAGGATAACATTGAGGATTTTGGTTCATGTGAATTTGAGAGTGCGTTATTTGATGTCAATTTTGAGGTTTTGGAAAGAGAGTTGAACAAAGAAGAAGCCCGTGAGCGTGAGAGGAAAGATCAAAAGGACGAGAGTCGGGAAAAGAGTGCACTTTTAAATGATACTTTGAGTGAAGAGAGTTTCATTATTGAGGATACTTGGGATTGTGAATCTGATTTCTTTGAGAAACCAATTTTAGAGAAATTTGAGTTTTCCCCTTATTTTGAAGATGAATCACCTTCACCTATTGATTATCTTGATCTCGATTCCCTTACACCTTTGCTTGAGCCTATGATTATGGATGAGGATTGTGACACTCTCTTAGAAGAGACTCTTTTGGCTCTTGGTCTATCGTTTGATGGTCGTCTTCTTGAGAGCATTGAAGATGGTGATAATAATAACTCTTTCGTGGGAGTAGAAGAGTATAATTGTGATGTCGTGAGTAGTTTTGAGTCATTTGACCCTCCTCTTGTGCAATTTGAGTCAAATGATAAGACTTGGGATAATTTTGAGATATTTGGTATTTATGTCTTTTCTCATAAACTGCTCACTACTCTTCTTACTTATCATACTTATTATGGGTCATGCTTGTTAATGTTGATTTCTTATGACCACTTTGCTGCTGATTGGTCTAGCTTGTTTGACAAGCTAATGCGATCCTTGACCTATTTTTTAGGTGATTCACATAGGTTACTAAGATGTGTTTTATATATTTTCTTTGCTGCCCTTGTGTTTTTTTTTTTTTTGTTGTTTTTTTTTGTGTGTAGGTACCGTTTTTGCAACGGAGACATCGACAATTCCGACTATGAAGAGGATGCTTCGATGCGGTTTGGGGATGTCTCCTTTATATGTATCTTGTAAGTAGTTTTTTTTTTCCTTTCACACTTTCATCGTCTTCCATATCTTTCCCCATATTTATTGTTGCCTCTTAGTGTTTGCTGTACACAATGAGGACATTGTGTGATTTGGTTTGGGGAGGGTATGCTTCTGTCTGTTTTCATCCATCTGCATATTTCTTGCATTTCCGCATGCATAAAAAAAAAATCAAAAAAATCATCAAAAATATGTTTTTGCATTTAGTCGAGTCTTAGTTGAGTCGGAATGCTATGTAGCGATGATGATATTGCTTTTATGTCTTCATTTAGTTGCTTATGCTAGTACGCCGTTAGAATTTTTGTATATAATTACATGTGACATTCTTGCATCTTTGGTTAATGGTACTGTACGAATAAACTTGACTCATTGTTGGCAAACTACTCAGATTTGTAAGGAATTAGAGCCTTAAACTGATGACATTCATGATCAGTTTCATTTAGGTTGAGAGTAGTACTCCTTATGAGGCATGTAATATCAAACTGCATAAGCATGACATTCGTCTCCTAGGTACCTGTACGTTTTTGACTCGTGGTTTTGACATGTGCGAAAAAGGCAAATCCTTTCTTTTAATTAATTCCCATGAGCCTCACATAGCCAAATTGACCTGTTTGACCCGTTTATTAACTACATGCCATAACTTGCCTACCCTAGTCAAGCTAGTAGATGAATTGGACGAAATTGTTTTTTTCGGGTTAATTTTGGTACCATGTTAGTGGAAAAGAAAAAGGGAAATTGAAAAAAAATGAATGAAAAGAAAAAAAAAATCAATGAGAAAAAAATTCTCGAATGAAAAAGAAAAAAAAAAGAAAGGAAAGAAGAAGAAAAGAAAAAAAAAATTGAAGTGAAACTAGAAGAAGAATGTGTTTTTGCTATGAGAAAAGAATTGATCTCTCTAATTTCATAGTTATTGGTGAGAAGCGGTTTTTATAAGGCGCTTGTTATTATGCCTAATTTCTTCGACTAGAGTTTGGTGAGAACGGAATGAATTTTATGTTGGTTGTAGTTGTACTAGCTTGGCTTTTACCTCCACATATCCATATCGTTTTGCCCCTTCTTACCCGATCAACCTCACTTTATACCATATGTAAGTCCTTGGCACGTGTCTTTTCCCGATAGAATGCGTATGTACGGTTATTAGAGATTGATTTCATGTTAGATTGCATGCATGTTCTTGTAGGTCGCAGTTTAGGTGAGTGCTTTGTCTTTCCGTTTTTACATAAACTCACAATATCACCCGATTTGTGTGATGAGCGTTCCGTGAGAGTCCGACATAGACGAGTCTTGCAAGGTTGAAGGTTCAGTACTGTTGTCATTGGTCAAGCTTGTTGTATGTGGTTGTTTACATTTATTTTAATTGTTGCGCATTGGTTTGGGCGACTTTGGAGCATATTCCGCTATGAGCTATATACATTCCATTAGGATTGAGTTATTGTTTTGTGCTTGCTTGAGGACAAGCAAGGGTTTGGTTTGGGGAGATTTGATGCGCGTATTTCATATACACTTTTTATACCTTTTATACGCGCATTCTCGTGTTTATTGAATAGTGAAAACTATTATTTTGCCCCGAATTGGCTACTTTGTGGTTGTATTGTCATTTTGCAGAAACAGAAGACAAAGGAGCTAAAACGAACCAAAACCGGGCCAAAACGAAGCTAGAAGAGCTGTTCGCTGAAACAAGCAATAGTCGACCGACTATTAAGATAGTCGGCCGACCATGACTATAGTCGACCGACTATTACAATAGTCGGCCGACAATTCTGGAGCTGCAGAATTCAAGTTGATAAATGAATAGTCGACCGACTATTACAATAGTCGGCCGACTATTCTCTGGACCGCGGACAGGCTTCGTGATCAGCAAGAAATTTCCTAAACACAAAGGAATTTCCTAAACAGTTTTTAGGTTATTTGATTTGTATAAATAGGGCTTTTCAGCCACATTGAAGGGACCTCTACACAACTTACTACTCTTTAGATTTCTTTTAGACTTCTTCTCTACTCTTATTCTCTCTAGTTTTAATTTCTTCCCAAAAACTCGGTTATTGTAAGCACTTCAAGATTCTAATCGCCTTTATTCCTTCGGTAATTTTATTAATCTTTCTTCCTTCTTCGTTCTTGATTGATTCTTCTTCGTACTTAATTATTGTTTTATGCTTGTCGTAAATTTATTAGTATTCATCATGTTCAATCTAGTAAATTCTTCTATCAATCTTGTTATTATCAAATTAATCATGAGTAGCTAGTTTTCCTCGCTAGGATTTAGGGGATCTGCGAATTGAATGTGGTCACTAAATAATTTATAGATCTGTCAATGATTTTGTGTCTGAGTTGTCAATTGTAGCATATAATCGCGATTAGTCAGTTAATACGCATGATTGATTAATTGAATTCGGTAAACTTGAACCTAAGATCGGAAGCCTGGTAAAAGTTAGACCTGCTACAACACATTAGTTTGCCCTAATAAGATCGGAAGCCGTTAGAAGCATGCTAGGGTGAATAGCGGACCGGAAGGACCTTTTCAATACCCCTTAGACCAATATCTGCGACAGACCTGTGACTTAGACCGTGACCATATGAGATTCGTAGTGAACCGACAATCCTAGTTTTCTCTCCATATATTTATTCATCTTAAATTCATCTTATTTTATTTTAGTTATTTCTTTCCTTTTAATTCTCTTTCCTTCACTACTTTAGTTTAGATAAACAAAACATAAAAACCCCGAGTGTTACTTAGATAGACTTTAATTACGAGTAGAATTTATTTGTCTCCCTGTGAATTCGATCCCGACTTCCCTAGATATATTTTTAGTTAGACCGTAGTTGGTTATTTTTGATAGGTATACGACTAGCTTATCAGCTACGCTGGAGGACTCGCCGTCTTCTTCAGTGCCACTCTGTAGCAATCTTTAGCTTCTCTTTGGTCGCCACTGATCTTCTGCACTCCCCAGGGTGTGGGGAACTTCAAGCACTGGTGGTAGGTGGATGTAATGGCCTTCATTTCGTGTATCCATGGTCTCCCCAGGATCACGTTGTAGGTGGATGGCCCATCAATAACCAAGTACCGTACTTGCTTGTTTACCCCTCCAGCGTAAGTGAGAATCGTAATCTCTCCAAGGGAGTATTTAGTTTCTCCACTGAATCCTATGAGGGGAACCGCCCTTTTGCTCAGGTCTTCTTCACTGAACCCCATGTTTTGCAAGGTTTCCAACATGATGAGGTTGACGGAGCTCCCAGTGTCTACCAATATCTTCCTCACAGTGCAGTTTCCTATGGAGAGCGTAATGATTAGGGCATCATGGTGGGATTCTGGAGATGGTTCCGCATCGGATTCGTCGAAGGTGACAGCGGGGAGGTCTGGGCAGCTGATTCTGCAGGAATGTTCTGGTTTGTCTCCTCTAGACTGGGAAGCGTGTCTTTTAGCTGCTGAATAGGTCAGACCGCTCAATTCTGATCCCCCTGTGATCACGTTGACAATTCTGGTGCACAGGGGAGGAGGCGAAGGTAGCACCTGGTCTGCCGCATTCACTCTGCTGGAGCTCCTTGATATCAGGTGATCCAGATTTCCCTGGTCATAGTGATATTTCACTTCCTTCCTGAGGAGGACACATTCTTCGGTGGTATGTCCAATATCATCATGGAATTCACATCTCTTGCTGGTGTCCCGTCGGTCGTTGGCGTATTCCTGTCTTCTGGGCCATCTGACTTTGCGCCCTAACTCCTTTAGGGCCCTGAGCAGACCAGACACGTTGGTGGAGAATTCGTACTCGCTGATTTTAGGCGGGAGTCCGGGGTTCTCCTTCCAATCTTTGTCTTCCGAGATCTTGTGAACATTTCTGTCGTAGGGTTTGGATCTTTCGCCTCTCCTCTCCGCTGGTGCCTTCCTGGAGACGTGCTCAGATCCATAAGTAGCTCTTCTGGGGCCCGAATCTTCCTCCAGCCTAATGGCTGCCAATGCTTTGGTTTGCACGTCCTCGAATGTAGCACAAGGATATTTAGTGAGATCTTTGTAGAGATCCGAGTTTTGGAGAAGTCCTTGACGGAAGGCTTCAATGGCAGTGGCTACGTCGCATCTGGGGATAGTCACTTTCTCCTTGTTGAATCTGTTGAGGAAATCTCGCGTAGATTCATCGACTCTCTGTACCACCCTGTACAGATCACTAGTTTGCTTCTCCGGTTTTCTGCTGCTGGCAAATTGTTGGTTGAAGGAGTTAACCAGATCAGCAAAGGAAGCGATACTCCTGTTTGGCAGGCCGACGAACCAGTGCAGGGCTGCTCCTGAGAGGGTGGAGCCGAACCCCTTGCACATGCAAGCTTCCTTCAAAGGCCCTGTGGCGGTTATCACCATCATTTTCTGCTTGTACTGGTTGATATGATCCATGGGATCTGCAGTGCCGTCGTAAAGCGTCATAGCTGGTGGCACGAAGCCCTTGGGCACAGCAACACAGGCCAGGTCATCTGTGAAGGGTGAATCTGCATAGCTGTCCCTGGCTGCTCTCTCCAGGGGGCGCGGCATTCCAGGAATTCTATTGATCAGTTCCCTCAGCTCCTTTAACTCTTGGGATTGCTGATCTGCAACACTGTTGGTTCCTGCCAGAGGGTTAGAAGCAAGGGGAAGAAAACTGAAAGGGGTACTTCCTGTCTGGGGTCCCCCAAGGTGCAGACTGTTCGGAGGAGGCGGCGAAGGGAATGCAATCGCCTCAGGCCTGGGTTGCCACTCTGGTGCCTGATGGTTGGGGGCAGATGCTGCCCATGCTCCTCCAGAAGGTTGGCTGCTGGACAGGGGATACACTCCTGGCGATTGCGTTGGTTGCCATCTTAGCGTCTGATGAATCGGGGTACCTGCAAGAGATAACGCGTTAGTTTCTCGATTTTCAATGCCGGAGAAGAGATTACCTGAGACGCGCGATCTGTCGGATGTGGGCCCGTGGGTCAGATAGCCTAGCCCTTGTGGCACAACAGTTTGGACGGGTGGCGATAGCTCCAGATCCAGCCTAGTGACCACCTCTTGGGGAATTGCTCTCGATGCTTGTCCGCTGACGGCGGGTTCTCTGTGGAGGCTTGGCTCTCCTCCAGATATCAGAGGCAGGATCTCTGGTGGTGACTGAATTGGAGCGGATGGTGGCCTCGACACCGCTTTTATCTGAGCCCTGATGTCACGGTTATCCTTCTGCAGGGTCTTCACCGCTTGCTGCAGAGTATTGATCCCCTGAAGTATTTCCATCACAGGATCTGAGGCTGACGGAATCCTGAGCGCATCTCCAAACAACCCTCCGTGAGTTGGCGTCTTAGATGGTGCTCCCTCCTTACTAGATCTGAGTGTTTTTGACATCGGGGGCCCTGGAGGTGGTCTGGAGATTGTCGGTGCAGGTCCTGCTGTTAGACTGACAGGGGTTGCCTGAGTGAATGGCGTGGTGGGCTGACTTGCTGCCCCTGAGGATGGTGTCCCTCCAGCAGACTGAGTGGAGGCATCTTGGCTACCAACAAGGTTTTGATCGGATCCAGACATGACGATAGGTTGAATTTCTGCAGAATTTTGGCTAACAAACGATCACTTTGCCCCACGGTGGGCGCCAAATTGTTTTGGTAAAATTTTACCGAGTTAGGATTGAGTTTGCGGCTTAAAGTGATCGGGTTAGTCCTACAGGAATTAACGAGGCGAATCGAATCTAGCAAATGAAAACGTAATGAGAGAAAGTAAAGGGACTCGAGTTTCGGTGACGCGGAAACCCGAATGTGGGAAAAACCGCGGGGGGAGTCGGAATCCCGCCAAACTTCTACTATGAATGAACGGAATGAAGCACAAATTGTAATACAAATATTTTGACGGTATTGAGCTATGAAAGATCTTTCGCTAGTATGTTGGCTTCCAATGACCTCTCGTTGAAGATTGACTATCCCCCCTCCTTATACTCCTCTGTTGCGCTTTTTCTTCCCTCTCCCTTAACCGTCGCCCTCTTCTTCTCCTGATTTCTCTCCTGCTCTGGTGGCACTGCCCTGGAATTTAGGAGGTTGGTTATTGGGCCGGGTCTTTATGCTTGGGGTAGGGTTTCTTAAAGGCTGGCTGTCTTCGGCCCATCTTGGGGCTTGGATGATTTCTGGCCCAATATTGTTGTTGGGTTTTGCTTCGTTGACTTTCTTCGTATTGACCTACGACTTTGGGCTTCCCGTGTATTATTTCATGACTTTCCTTGTCGATTCTTTGACTTGTTGACTTTGACTTTTGACTCGGGGAATTTCCACGTCATATCTGAGGGTGCGGATTTTATCCCAAACATATACTATTAAAATCCGTATAAAAAAAGTTTCAGAAATTACATAATATAAGTCTTATGTCTGAGACAGACCATTTTAAAAAAAAAAACTAATGAAAAATTGAATATTTTTTTATACAAAGAGAATGTATCGCGGTGTGGTAACCATTAAAAAAAATCATTATTATACAATTTTTTATAAATATTTATGTGTTTTAAGCTATGTTAAAGAGAGAAGTGAGTATCTCGAAACGTGAGATGACATATAAAAAATATAAAAATATTTTCATTAATTACACATTATTCAATACATTTCAAGACATTACTCAAGTATTTTGATTAGTTTTGCGATTTAAAAAATATTTTTCTATATCTAAAGTACGCAGTCGATAAATAGTAAAAATAAAATAATGAATTTTTTATTTTAAATCTTAAATGAAATATTCTATAAGATATTTATATTATAAATACCGTGCATTGCACGGGGTCTACACTAGTAATAAAATAACAATGAAATATAATACGAGTAATAAGGATTACAAATTATATCAAATTAAAATTAATACCTCTGTTCCATTTGATTCTTTGCATTATTTGTTTTCTGGACACTATTCATAGGTGAGTGAAATCGTAGATGTAACTTCTAATATATAAGATAAAATATAGTTATGTGAAATTTTATTTAAATTATCTAATCGAGTACACATCATAAATATCAGATTTTTATAATTTTTAGAAATACTTAAAGATATAGACAAAAGAAAATGTATATTAACAAATGTGAAAAGGTAAATACTTCGTATAAAGAATCAAATGGGACGGAGGGAGTATAACATATATATGTATATACATAAATACTAAAAATAATTTTTAACATAATAATATCTTAAAACAAAATTATGATAAGTTAATAATATCGTATAACAAATGTGGTAAAAGACACATAAACGCACAGGTTTACGTTTATATATATACTAACAAAGTATTGTATCGGAAACTGAATCTAAGTACAACGGTTATGTTTAGACGTAGGATACAACAAATAATCTTAGTAAATAATCATACAACAATAATAATACTACATCGTTTAGAGTATAGTATCGATAAACAAATTTAAGAAAAGTAACCGGATGACGTATACGTAATAATGTATCTTAATAACAATGTACTTAAATTTAAATTATACTTTATATTTAAAAACGTTCTAGAAAATAAATGGTATACAAAAATCGTAAAAAGAAAATACACCAAACATATATGGATTAGTGACAAACACATAAAAAAAGTACATGTGCCAAAATACGAAATTCTGTACAATTATACAAGGCGTACAAATATTGGCCTAGAAAGTAAATCCTATGAAAAATAATCGTAAAAAAAAATACACGAAACACATAACAAATACTGAAGATATACGTACATGTACCAAAAATACGAAAATCTACACAATTATACAAGGCGTACCAATATTGGCCATACAAATACTGACTATGCAAAATACAATAACAGTGCAATATACAAAAAATGTACAGTACATTACAAATACTGGCCGTATAAATGTACTATACGAATACAAAAAATGAAATACAAAAAAATACTTCAATATAAACTTAATTAATTAAAGTATTAATATTAAACAAAAACATTTATTAGGGATTAATGAAAGAATCTAAAGAAATTAAATCCTTGGACAATATTCTTTATATCTAGACCATGTGAAAGGTGTGAGTGGTGGTGTATAACATCCTCTATGCCCCAAGTGTATATGTAACCTCTTTGGTACATATTGAAATGCAAAATGTTACACTTGTTTCGTATAGATCGGATAACTCCATTTTGAATTGATTCTTAAATTTCTAAGTCAAGTCATAGGCAGCCATCCTTTTACTCCATAGTGGAATTCCATGTTGAATATGGAATAAAATAAATCTAGAAGTTTCCAAGCAAGCAGTGGTTAAGTAGGACATGTATAGGGATGGAAACTGAGCGGATTCGGATCGGACCCACATGGATCCAGATCCAAATCCGCACTCTTCAGATCCGACGGATCCCAAAAATACAGATCCAATTTCTTACTTAGATTCCACGAATCTTTTGATTAATAAGCATTTGCGATCATATTAATTTTCATAATCAAAGATTAAGAAATTTTAAAAGAAAATTTTTTTAGAAATAACAAAAAAACACAAATTAAAGTTCTAAGTCATTTTATTATTATTATTATTATTATTATTATTATTATTATTATTATTATAAAACGGATTTGCGGATCGGATACGGATTTACTTATTAAGATCCAGATTCAGATCCGTTTAAGGTTAGCAGATCTGCACCGGATCCATATCCAACATATCTCAAAATTTATGATCCATATCCGATCCGTGCAGACCGAAACTTACGGATATGGATCAAATCCCGGATCCGTTAACAGAGGGTTGAGTTCGCCTGATTTGATTCTAAACATGGTTAAAATGAGGGGTTAGTTCCCGGCCCAATTTCCCCACTCAGGTAGTAGGTAGTGTATTTATGTAGTACAACCGGGCTACACTTTCCCCAGTTTAGGCCAATAATTAAAAATGGCTATCTGGGTCGGATCAAAAGCTAAGTGAGGCCAGTCTTATGGTCGTGGGTGTTCGGACTCTAGCCATGAGCCTGGCCCAGTAGTGGCCATATCTCGTATACGTAGTAACACTATTTTACATCATAAGACTAGTTGTATGCCTAGCCCAATAAGTAACCCATACTCTTTTGTTGGGTTGAATCACTCCTATAATATACGACGCCTCTATACTTCTATTGGAGATTTGGAGATCTAATCATACATAGTACAGTATGATATTACATACGGAGTACTCTGTATATAATTTGATTGTAGTACACTAGTACATACGGAGTATAATTTGGTTCTTTGTGTTTTGCTCACAATCAAAAAGCAAATGGTGATAAATTCGCAAGTCGGAACTGTAAATGTATTTTGATGACTAATATTGGTGCATATTGAAGTCGATGAACACTTTGTTCACGATGCAATCCGGGACAACCTTATTGCCCCGAATTATGTGCCTACAAGGTACCGATTCTCGACGATTCTAACAAAGACGCTTGATGCACCACTCTGTGTATTATTTGCCAAGTTGGACATGGGGAATCCCCATGCTCCAACCTGAGGGGGTATTGGGCCATTATATTAGCATATTACTACATTATGAGCCCATAAACTTTATTTTACATTATTGATGTAATGCATACATCTATATTTTCAGAACAAGTTGGCCTAGCCACTAAGCTCGTGACGCTACGTCGTGGCCTGCGTTTGGCCAAGGGGGAGGGGTTTAGCAATGTGATCATTCATATGGACTCCCAAGTAATCAAAAGTCTAATGGACAACAATGCTTTGTACCCGAATGCGCATACACACATGGTGAAGATCTACAAGTGTCTGATCAATGATCTATAATGAAAAATATACATCAAACACGTTTATAGAAAAGCAAGCCAATGCACTGATTGGTTAGCAATTTATGATGTGCTACAAGCCCATCAACTGAAAGTCTTTGAGGAAGGTAGAATCTAAGCGGAATTGTTTGCTATAGCTCAGCAGGACATTGGAGGAATTAGTTGGCCTCGATAGATACCGTTTTACGCTTTCTAAGTTAGCTGATTTGTGTGTGTTCCGGGATTATCACACTTCTTTTCTCGAAAAAAAATAGAGATTTTCTACATGGTACCCCTTACTTTTAGTGTATTATGTCTCCCTACCCTTAATGAGGTTTCCTGTCTTTTCTTTTTTTATCATCACTCACTTTTCCTCAAACCCCTCCTTTTTGTATAAGCAACACAACTAACGGAAAAAAAAAAGGCGAAAAATGTCATTAAAGGTAGAAGGATATAATACACTAAGAGTGAGGGTACCATGCGCAGTGACGAAGCTATGGGTAGGCCAAACTGGGCCTGGGCCCGAGGTCAATATATTAGAGCAACTAAAGGGAAAGTAAACATGGGGATGTAGTATCAGGGTTGGTTTGCTCCTTGCATTTAAACTTCCTTTGTTAAGGAGGCCATGGGTTCGAATATGCATCTTGACACCTTATTTTATTTGTTTTCCTTGTTTTACTATTATGCCATTTATTCATTCATTCATCTTTTTCTTGTTTTAATTTCTTTTCTTTAATTTTTAGTCTTAGACTCATGATACTTATTAATCCATCAATTACAATGTCACACATAATAATTTCATTTAGATTTTTAATGACGACAATAATTTTTATATTAGTCGTATTTTCATAATGTATCATACCCTTTTGTGGTTAGAATAGTCTTTATCTCGTAAAATCACTTTGCACTTTTTCAAATAATTAGACACAACATGATTCAACTTAAGAGTATAACACCGTCTTGCATTCTCCTAGATCTTCAACAAATGTCGATCACTGA
This sequence comes from Agrostemma githago, assembly GCA_958450325.1. NCBI lineage: Eukaryota > Viridiplantae > Streptophyta > Magnoliopsida > Caryophyllales > Caryophyllaceae > Agrostemma > Agrostemma githago. The sequence goes on along the minus strand of OY288258.1, from coordinate 57,934,571 downwards.
ATATGATATGATTAGCGTCCTAAAAGATGCGGAGTACAAAATAAAAATATTTATAGGAAAAAAAGAATCGGCCCGTGGTACTTTTTTATTCTGGCTTCGTCCCTGACCATGCGTGATTATAAAAATGTAGAGTACCATATAGAAAAAGTTAAAAACGCGGGATATCATGTAGAAAAGAAATACCCTGGCTTTAATGAGAAATAAAGTATGTAATCCCGTGATATATTGATGCTCTTGTACGTTTTGATTTTCATGATAGTATGCAATCCCGTGTTGAGAATTCAAAAAAAAGAAGAAAAAGAAATAAAGTACGATATTACGATTCAATAATTTACATTGAACAGTTAAGATGCGTCAGATGAGGTTAAGTCAAATTGGGACCTTTCATTCGGATATTGGAATAGATTATCCAAGTCGGGTCAGTTTTACCCGGTCTACCTACCAAGAAAGAAAATTTGGAATTTTGAGCCCTCCACGGCTCCACTCCAATAACTGTGTGCTTCGCCCTAGGGGCTAGTCTCTGGAATCAGCAATTTTTTTTTCACTCTTTGGGGTTTGGAAGCTGAGGAACATTTACAAAGTTTGGATCTTTTCGACTTCTCATTTCCGGGTTTCTTTCAAGGTATCTCAGCAATTTCTATTTCTTCCATTTACATTCTCCTTGCACAAATTATGTCTCTCTGTCTGTCTTGGGTTTTTAGTACTGTACTTTTTCGTTTGAGTTGATGAAATTATATCTTCAGTGTAGTGTAGTGTAGTGTAGTGTAGTGTAGTGTAGTGTGGTAAGAGAGAAAGAAGTTAGGTTTTGGAAAACAAGACTTGAACTTTGTTTGATCTACAGTATTCCCGATTGATTTTATTACGAGTAGAATGTAATGTGATTTGTGTTGGAGTACTAGTTTTCTAGGGAATTTCCCTTCATCCTTTTTGTAATTCCACTATGCATGCATTTTGATAGCAGCTTCTCAGTAATGCGCACCCGTTTCTCATAGGGCTTTCTTTTAGATACTCCTATTGTATGTATGTATGTATGTATATACGCACCCGTTTCTCATCTCAGGATTTGGATTAATAAGTAAGGTTCGTTCGCCAATGTATAAAATTTACAGTAGAAAAAGTCGATTTTTGTGGATGAGGATGATTGATGAGTGGTTTTGTGAAAGGTTTAACATGAAAAATCAAAGTTTGTTGATTTGGCATCAGGCAGTTTCTTGCCTGATTCATACTGTCATACACTTACTAATTTGTAATACTTATTGAGTTGGTGGATTCTTTTGTTGAGTTGAACCCGCTTTGAGTTTCAGTCGCAATGCTTTCAGAGGGCAGATGAAAAGCTTAGAACAAAAAACACATCTAAGAAATTAAATTCCAATTTTTCACATTTCTCCTTCGACTTTTGTAGCTGTAATGCTTATTATAGAGTTATAAAGGAACACTGGGCTATCTAAAGCTTTGAGTGACAATAGTCTTGTGTTGTATTTTTAAATTCGGTAGATAGATAGATAGATAATCAGTGTGTTGTATGAATATGGATCTAATTACTATTTATTTTCCCGATTGTTGTAGATGGGAATTGGTGAAAAATATGGGTTGGGGACTAGTAGCAATGGCAAAGCAGCAGCATTATTTGATGACATAGATATTGATATGCTGTTTGACGATGATGATATTGAATCCGAAGATGATGCTGATGTCATGGATATAGATCTCCATGACGTTGGTGAGCTATCTTTGATGAACTTCTGTAAAAAAGCATCATCAGCTTTCTTCAAACAATATGGACTTATAAGCCACCAGATCAACTCCTATAATAACTTCGTCAAGTATGGGATCCAGAAAGTCTTTGATGGCATTGGAGACATCAAAATCGAGCCAGGGTATGATCCCTCAAAGAAGGGGGATGCAGAGTGGAGATATGCCTGGGTAAGATTTGGTAAAGTTGAGCTTGAGCAACCCATGTTCTGGACCGGTGAGAAGTTTCATGCTGACGGTGGCAAAGATTTCATAAATTTGCTCCCCCGACATGCCCGACTTCAAAATATGACTTACTCTGCCAGACTCAAAGTTGAAACCCACCTTCAGGTCAGGTATTTACTGATAATAAGTACGGGGTAGTATGCTATTTGTTTGCTTTTAAATGGCTGGAGTTCTGATTAGTTCTCTTGGGTACGTACGGTGATGTATATAGCATCTAATGACATGGCTCAAGAAGTTACTGTCTTTTTGAGTTAAGACCTTCTGTATCTGTATCTCATCTGATCTCATTTTATTTTATTTTCTGATCTTTGTCTTAACATATATGTTTTCTTATTTGTAATCATATATCTTAGGTATATACCCAGGAAAAGGTCAGAAGCGACAAGTTCAAAACTGGCAAGTCTGAGTATATTGAGAAAAAGATTTTGAAAGATGATAATACTGATGTAATTATTGGAAGAATACCTGTGATGGTGAAGTCTGACATATGCTGGATGAGTGAAGCTGAGAAAGGTGACTGTGAGTTCGATAATGGTGGTTACTTTATTGTCAAAGGTGCTGAGAAGGTAGGTTTATCACATTCCTTGTCATTTATGTTGTATCTAGATTTTCCTTAGGTTAAGACTGCCAGAGCTTTTTTGTTGGATCGTAGTAGAGCCATCTTCAGTCCACGGACCCTCTTGTAATACTTAGGGCTTGCTTGAGTTGAGAGTAATTATATATTAGGAGAGTAATGTAACTTGAAATGATAAGAAAATGGAAAAGATTGGTGGTTTAAGGTGTAAACAGGAGGTGAGGGAGGAACAATTACCCCCCCATATGGGGGTAATGTACTACTTAGGGGCTAAAAAGGCCAAATTAAGCTCTTTTTCTCGATCTCCACCTACCATCATCACCATTCTCCATTTTCTAGTTCATTTCAACTCTATTCCTCCACTAACAATTACCCCCATCCCAACCGAGCTCTTAATCTGAGATGACTTCCGGCCTTCTATTATTTGTTGTGTATAATATCCTTTTTGTTATTGATTAAACATCTCTCACCCTGTCATACCCAATGGTTCCTATTTTGTATTGTGTTTTTGGTCTCGTTTGTGATAGTATGCCAGCACCTCATAGCCTTGTTTAGGGCATATTTGTATTGTTAAAGGTCGTTGGAAGGGTCTTTGCAGTCTGCCCTCTGCTTCTTGTCTCGCTCTTGATGGTGAAGCTAAGTGATGTTCAGTCCACACATAATAATACTATTCATTCTTGTAAGGAACAAATGACTGAGCTGCATGTCTATCTGTGTTGAAACTCCGACTTTTATTCTTATAGCTATGGAGGACAGTCATTCATTATCTTGCATGGTCTTTCCCTTTGGTTATTTTTGTATATTAGAGAATCTCTTGGTGACATTAGATGATATCAACCGCAGGCTTTTATTGCACAAGAGCAGCTTTGTTTGAGCAGGCTTTGGGTAACTAGCGATCCTTTCTGGAAAGTCGCATACCGATCTGATATTAAGAAGAGAAGGGTGCATGTTAAGCTTGTGGAAAATCCAAAAGATGATAATATACAAGGAGGGGAGAAAGTTCTCAATGTTCTCTGCTTATCCACTGTGGAGATTCCGGTGTGGATACTGTTCTTCACCCTCGGTGTGGAGAATGATAGGGAGGTAGTAGAACTTATTGACTACAACATTGACGATGGTCGCATCACAAATATTCTATTTGCATCCATTCATGATGCTGATGAGAAGTGCAATCTATTTCGCAAGGGTAGTCAAGCTTTTGATTATATTGATGGAATTATAAAAAGCAGCAAATTTCCTCCATCGGAGTCCACCAAAGAATTCATTGACAACAACCTTTTCCCTAGCCTATCAACAGCTAAGCAAAAGGCCCGTTTCCTTGGGTACATGATCAAATGTCTGTTGCAAGGATTTTCGGGTCGGAGAAAGCCTGATAATAGAGACGATTTTAGAAACAAACGTCTAGAGTTGGCTTCAGAGCTTTTAGAGCGGGAGCTTAGAGTTCATGTGAGACATGCTCAGAAGAGGATGGTCAAAGCAATGCAACGGGATCTTTATGGTGATCGTGATTTGAATCCTATCGACCATTATTTGGATGCGTCGATTGTCACCAACGGTCTCACCAGAGCGTTCTCCACTGGGAATTGGGCACACCCTTATATATGGACTGACAGGGTTTCTGGGGTGGTCGCAAACCTTAGGCGAACTAATCCCTTGCAAACAGTTTGTGATATGAGGAAAAGCCGTCAGCAGGTTTCATACACAGGGAAGGTTGGAGATGCTAGATACCCGTAAGTCATTCATTACCATGTCTTGATTTCTGCAGAGTTCGAAAACACTTCTAGGTTTTTTTTGGTTTGTTCTGAATTTTATAAGTATATCTATCATGCAGATTAATTTAGGCTATCTATAGTCTACGCTATTATTGTGCTTTCCATAGAATGTGTTTTCTTTCATAGTTCTCTTTAAGTACACACCTCTCGACTTCTAGTTTTGCTCCTTAGGACAAACCGACAAAATATATGTTTGAGGAACCATTGTATTTGTTCAACCTTTCTGATTTCCGTTTGTTTTTTTTGTCCGGTTTCAGACACCCTTCACACTGGGGTAAACTCTGCTTTCTATCTACACCGGATGGTGAAAATTGTGGGCTTGTGAAGAATCTGGCTGCAACTGGGCTTGTCAGCTCTAATCTTGTAGAGGAAGACCGTGAAAGACTGCTGAAGAAGATGGTTAACTGTGGAATGGAAAAATTAGTAGACGATACTTGTAACTCTTTGAGTGGCAAAGCTAAAGTTCTCATGGATGGTGAGTGGGTTGGAATATGTAGCAATTCCTCAACATTTGTTGAGGAGCTAAGAAGACACCGTCGCAGGAACCACTTCTTAAACCAGGTACTCTCCTGACATACTCGTATCTCAGTAGACATTAAATACCTTAGGGTAAGACTCCAAATAATTTACCAAAGTCTTAAGTTGAGTCTTTAATATCTAAGACTCAACTTAAGAATCTACATAAGTCGTGACACAATCTTCTAGCTGTTTAATCCAATAAATGATTGACATCTATAAATCTTTTGTTTTTCATTTTTGTTTAGAAGTTGGAAAAAATAACTAAGGTAAAAAGTAAAGTCTGATGTATAAAGTATGAGATGAGTCTTAACCTAGTTTGAGCAATAAATAAATAAATAAATAAATAAATAAATAAATAAATAAATAAATAAATAAATAAATAAATAAATAAATAAATAAATAAATAAATAAATAAATAATACTCAATAACTAGTGCAAAGCTGATCGATAATCTTACACTTGGGCCTTAACTTGAATTTATCATGTGCTTTTTCTTCTGATGCTTCTCATTTTACTGGCTCATTCTCTTACTTACAGGGTGATTAGTTTGATTCATTGTGTCGTCAGATATGCTTATAACTATTCATCCTGTGCGAGTCTCACTTTCATACCCATCTGTTATGATTTTATCATGGTTTGCCCCGACTATTTATTTGACTCTTTGGCCTCATTTTTCTGAGTTGTACCTGTGATGTGACTGGTAGATCCCACTGTTATCAACTTATTTCACTTTAACCTACTTTGATAAAAAGCCCATTTATTAGCAAATGTAAACAAATGGACGATACGAAGGGAGGCATCGGTTTAATAAATTCATATCAGCTTAAATTTGCTGTTGTGTGAGTCGTATTGCTTTTGCTTTTGCGTTTTATATGTTGTTATATTGTAAAGCTTGCATGCTCTTTCATCTTGTCCACATTCATTATTCACAGCGGCATGACTTATGAGCCTTGAGGATCATCTTGTAGCCTTGTCAGTTGTCACTTGTGTTAGCCAACCAACTACTTTTAGTCACATGTTTGCTGTCTTGATATGTTTATCGCCATATAATTGTTCTGTTTAATTTTTTTTTTTTTTTTTTTTTTTTTTTTTTTTTTATATTTTACTCGTTAAGGTTGAAATCAAAGAAGATGTACTAAATGCTGAAGTGCGCGTATTTTGTGATGCTGGAAGAATTCTCCGACCCCTTTTAGTTGTTGAAAATCTAAGGAAGATAAAGTTATTGAAGGGGGGTGATTTTTCTTTCCAAACTCTTCTGGACAAGGGAATACTTGAGTTAATTGGGGTTGAGGAGGAAGAGGACTGTCGCACTGCATGGGAGATCAAGTATCTCTTCACGGGTGATAAAGGAAAAGGCGTTGGGGTTGAGAAGTACACTCATTGTGAGCTTGATATGTCTTTTTTATTGGGAGTAAGCTGTGGAATCATTCCATTTGCAAACCACGATCATGCTAGAAGGGTTCTTTACCAATCCGAGAAACATTCTGGACAAGCTATCGGATATGCTACCACAAACCCTAATATCAGAACAGACACCTTGTCCCACCAAATGTATTATCCTCAGAGGCCTCTTTTCCGGTCAGTGATTGCTGATTCTCTTGGAAAACCTGGGTACCAATTGGGCCGAGGTCAGATACTCCCAAAGGCTGAATTTTTTAATGGGCAAAATGCCATTGTGGCCGTTAATGTGCACCTTGGGTATAACCAAGAAGATTCTATTGTCATGAATCGCACTTCATTGGAACGAGGCATGTTTAGAACAGAACATATAAGAAGTTACAAGGCTGAAGTAGATAACAAGGATTCACTTGAAAAAGGGAGGAAATTTGATGATGTTGTTAGTTTTGGAAAAATACAGAGCAAATTGGGACGTGTTGACTGTCTGGATGATGATGGGTTTCCTCATATTGGAGCAAACCTTCAAAGTGGAGATATTATCATTGGGAGGTGTTCAGAGTCGGGGACTGATCACAGTATCAAACTGAAGCATACTGAAAAAGGAATGGTTCAGAAAGTACTTCTGTCAGCCAATGACGATGGCAAGAATTTTGCTGTTGTATCCCTCAGACAGGTATCTTGCTAACCCATGCGGCCATGCTTAAGTATTAAATTAGCTAGCAGTCACCACTGATTCAGTTTCATATCAGTGGTCTTACTTTGACATAAACCTGTAACCCAAACTAACCGGTACCCAAATTAACCCTCCTAACGGTGCACCCAAAATGACAGAAACCTGTAATTATCCATCCAACATCCAAATCATCGATTTGCTGCATTGTCTTCTTTTAATAAGGCTTCTCGGTTGGTTGATGCGTGGAATTATTTGCAGGTTCGTTCACCATGTCTTGGGGACAAGTTCTCCAGTATGCATGGGCAGAAGGGTGTGCTTGGTTTTTTGGAGTCACAAGAGAATTTTCCTTTCACAAAACAAGGCATAGTTCCAGATATTGTAATCAATCCTCATGCATTCCCTTCTAGGCAAACTCCTGCCCAATTACTAGAGGCTGCCCTCGGAAAAGGGATTGCATGTGGTGGTACATTGAGATATGCTACTCCGTTTGCCACTCCCTCTGTTGAATCCATTACAGAGCAACTTCATAGGTCCGTATCCCATTTATATTTAAGACTAAAGGAAACATATTCTCTTCTTGATTTACGATGGATCACTCATATTATTGTTGATTGCAGGGCTGGATTCTCTCGATGGGGGAATGAACGAGTGTATAACGGTAGAACAGGAGAGATGGTCCGTTCGCTGATATTCATGGGTCCCGCATTCTATCAAAGGCTGATTCACATGGCTGAGGACAAAGTGAAATTCCGCAACACTGGCCCTGTTCACCCACTGACTCGACAACCAGTAGCAGACAGGAAACGGTTTGGTGGGATCAAGTTCGGGGAGATGGAACGTGACTGTCTGATTGCCCATGGTGCTTCAGCCAATCTACACGAGCGTCTCTTCACACTCAGCGACCACTCGCAGATGCATGTATGCCGGAAATGCAAGCACATTGCGAATGTCATCCAGAGATCTGTTGCGGGTGGCAAGAAGATTCGAGGACCTTACTGTAGATTCTGTGAGTCTATCGATGAAATTGCCAAGGTGAATGTGCCGTATGGGGCGAAGCTGTTGTCGCAGGAGCTCTTCAGCATGGGGATCTCCCTTCAGTTCGACACCCAACCTTGTTGATAGTTGTGTAAAAGCATGGCTAATCTAGCCGGCCTGCCTAGAACTCGTAGATGTGTGCTACATTTTGGCCAGATGGATGGATTAAAGATTAAACCAAGAAGTATGTAAAAATCTAAATGTCTTCACTTCTGCCGCAAGAGTGATATCTAGATGGGTACTTCGAGTTCAGTTTGGTCAAAGTTTAATAGTTGTGCGAGCTTTTGTCATGTTTGGACTTGGCTCGACAACATATTAAGTTATTCCACCGTTTGCGACTCAATGTTCTTTTATACTGGAGTATTAGAGAATTAGTGGCTCGAACTCAACTCGACCTGAATAGTGATAACCCAACATATTAACCTTAAGGTCATGTTCTTTTGGACTGAAGTTGGCCGAACTGAACTGAAGTGGACTGAAGCCGCTGAACTGAATTGAGTTGAAAATTACGTGCCTTAATAATGATCTCAATGAAAATGGGATAGTCAGAATAACCTAACATGGCTCTGCCTTTCAGCTGGCAGAAACTCTCCGCCTCAATCATTTGTTCATCTTTGATTAAAATTTTTTTTTTTCACAAACAATATAAAATCGAGAAGGTAGAGAAATGATTGATACCGACAAATTAATAAATAATCAAACCCAATAATAACAAACGCGATCCAACACACCAATTGACCTGGAATAACTCGATAACGAACTCGATGATATGAGTCAAACACTCAAACCCGGTAAAAACCAACCAGGCTTGGGTTGGGTCGTCCCAAATCCAATAACTCCACCGACCCAGTTACCTCCAGCTAGACGATTATACGTGCAATCTATTCGCCCACTCATTAGATTCGACCTATTGTAGTACTCCGTATTTTTATGATTAAATGTGTATTCAAATGAATTGACTAATTAATCGTGGTATGTACTCCTTTGCATGCATGCTGTATTAAGATGCTAGTTGAGTCGGTTTCTTTTATTCTAATCGTTATTTGCATTACGAATATTTTATTCTATAATAGAATCATCACACGCAGGAGCTAGGCAACGAATTATTACGGAAATACTACATTTACATGTATGAGATTTTCATACATACAGAAGTAATTACATCGCCTCACATGTGATTTTCTATTTAAATTAAAATGATTAGTTTAGGAGTTTAAGGATTAACGTAACTAGATTAAGGTTAAGAATTAACTAAACATATAAAACCGTTAACCTAATTCTAACCTAATCATCCTAGGTTAAACTACCAACAGCACGCGGCAGTTTCTTATTGATTGTGTATATAAAATCTAATACTAAGTGTATGATCTTCCAATTATTTCAAGACAATTTGATTTTACAGTTTTATAGTTGAACTAAATGGGATACGTAATTTGGAGAATTTAATTTGATGACGAATGAGATGTGGTTTTCTTTTCGAAATGGGGTCCGGCGGCTTTAAATGAATTTAAATCTCGAGTTACATTTATAATGTACCTATTTCAATAATCGAGTAAGTTAATTAGGATTGGCTCGCTCCGATCAAATACTAGCTAATACGGCTATACGACCATCAGTTAACTTTTCAATTAATTTGTCAAACAGTTTTATTAATTTCGGATGCTTTATACACTTTCAGTTAGTTATCGATTTAATTATGAGGAGATCAAGAAATCTTGTAACGAGAACAAAGATTCGCTACCAATTAAGCTCAAGCTTGATTTAGAAAATCTTATTTAAATTGTTAATTTAAAGTTACTTGCTTTCATATTTTTTAAATTAAGTTCTCCGACTTCAAAAAATGTAATTAAATCAATCAAATTCCCTAATTATTTGCTGCCCGTGATTATATAATAACACCGTATCCGGAATCCGTCAAAGATATTAGGACAACATATATGCAAGCAAAATGAGTATAAAACGCAATTAATTAGTCAATTCATTTAAATAAACACATTTAATTAAGACAAATACATTGCTAACTAGCCTGAGCTAGAGGCTGAGACAACGACTAGGTGTATGAATTGCACGTATAAACGATAGTTATACACTTCGCTGGAGGCAATAAGGTTATTACACTACTAATTAGGGGACGTTTGGTTCGAAATATTGGAACGGAGTGTAATTCCATGAAGGGTTGGAATTGGATACTCATACTTGTTTACGGTTGTTTGGGTCGAGGGTGGAAGGATTGTGTTTGTATTAAGGTGAGATGGAGTTAGAAACTTGAGGTTGGGGGTAGGGGATGAGATTCCAATGAGTTGGGATGAAGTTGGAATCCATTGAGGTTCTAACTTCATTCCTAAATGCTTCAACCAAATGTTAGAATGAATCAAATCCATTTCTATCCATCCCAAAACTTCCAACCAAACACCCCCTAAAGTACTTGGGTCGGGCCAAACCCGGTAGGTTTATGTCGGGTTAGACTCATATCAGGCCAGATTATTATAGGTTAATTGATGGCGTGTTGTGTCGGATTTAGAATTTTAGATTGGTTTATTATCGGATTTGAGCATTATTATAAAATACGAGTACATTTACTTAAATTTACTCCCTCTCTACTATTAGGTGGAAGAAATCAATGAAACGGAGAGAGTAATATTTTTACTTTTCGACTCTTGTTTAGTTATTTGTTTTGATTACTTCATTAAAAAGTATTCCCCGTAATTGATGTTCTCTTTCTCTTTCTCTAATAGACGAGAGAAATATTATACTCCGTATTGGAAGATGAAAGAATATTAAGATACGAAAATACTAAAAAGTACGGTCAAGCTGATTATAATTATAACTAGTTTTAATGCCCGTGCAATGCACGGGCGCAACAAAAATGCTACTAAATCATCCATAATAATGATAATACTTCATTTTATAATATTGACTGTGACGAACTGTTTATGATTACTTCAAATAATTGTAATTTTGGAGTTATTGATAATAACTCGACCCGTGACTCGCATAACCCGGCCCGTATCCTGACTCTACTCGTATAACTCGACCCGTGAGCCGACCCGCTCGACTTGTTTGACTGGTCTAGTGCCTATATTGATTACTTACTTGAATAAAAAACGACGCTCATCAAAGTAGTAGGTCATGTATCTGTGAGCAATATTAATACGTCACAACTCATCTGTGAACATTTAGTTTATCTATGTCTTTTACTTCATAAGATTATAATCATTTGACTTTCTGCATCAAATATTTTGTATGTATGTCATCATCTCGCACTATATTCGACCCTACCCGCCAGATCCATTGTTTTTAGGGTCATGAGCCCTTTTTTCCTGAGTCGCGACCCATTTGACCTAAACCAATCTAAAAGCTTTAGTCTAAAAGCCTAGTACAGTTCGACTCAATCCATTACTCTGCCTAGATTTTGTTAAAACTCTAATTTTAATTTATTATTCCGTAGTTATTTGATATAATTAATTTGATATATTATTCTTTTATTTGAATATAACTTTATGTCTAATCTTAACATAAATTATCTAACAATTTTAGTACGTTACTCTCTTGTAAAGTTGTATATAGGGAGCCTAACAGAAATTCTTACTCGTGACGGATATATTCGTCGCAAACTTGCGACGGGTCAAGTACTACCTATGTGGGGGTAGATAAACTAAAACAAAATACTTAGTAAATGACACTTTGTTTTGTCTTATCTACCCAATGGGTAGTATTTTCCCCGTCGCAAGCTTGCGATTCTGTGACAGATATGATCGTCACAAGGAACACTACTTGTTGGGAGATTAAATTTGTGTTATCGTGTTAAATAGTAACGTTACTATTAGACTCAACAAAACTTGACCTGACTTGTAACACGATCCGCTCAACCCGTTTATTCATAGGTTAAGATTCAAGACATCTAAATCTTGATCCGTGACACCCGATATTTTAAATTACAAATATAAATTAATATTCAATTTAATACAACATTTCTTATCTTTTGATAGTAAATAATTATTAAAATAGTTATAAAAATTCATTGTAATATAAACATTATAATAAAGAAGTATAGAAATAATATTATTAATAAAATAAAAGGTAATATCGAAAATATTACTCCGTTCTACTTAAAGGTAAAAAAAATCTACGTTCGAAACTATTTTTCAGCTGTATTCTAAGCATAATCCGTCTCGTGATCCGTATAACCCGACCCCTAATTGAACCGACCTGTAGTCTAACCCGACATTTATAAAGTTATTTAAATAAATTATGTAGTTTAAAAAAGTTTGAGACTACATGTCACTCGAAATACCCGTAGTCTAACCCGACATGTATTCATTTTGTTTTTAATTATTTAATTATTTTATTTAAGTGTTTTAACTTTATTAAATTTTGAATTAGTTAAAATAGTTTAATCAAGTTTGCAGTGTTCAAAATTTTAAAATACTTAAATATGATAAATAATTTAAGTTTGTATTTAAGAATTCTAAAACTATTGGAGATTACCAACGTCGCTCGAAAAATGTATCGTTTAATTGTATTGATAATTGACGGATTGATTGATTGAACATAATTATTTTTTTATATATTAATCAATTTATTTGAACATGATTTTGTTTCTAATTCTTAAATTATCTAGCACTCTTACTAGTATATACTCCATATATTGTTTGCTTATAAATCAGTAGACTAAAGTTGTACTCTCTAGTTGATCTGAATGACTTGACTTGACCCGTAAACCCAACCCATCCAACCCGTTTTTCGTAGGTCAACACCTATAAATCTTGATCCGCTACTTAACTGTCATCAAACCCGGTATATTAGGGTCGCGGCCCAACCCGACCTGTCCGTTAAAAATTATTTACTCTATATGATTGCAATATTAAATGCAGTGTAGTTTTATTTTGATGACACCTATAAATGAAGTAATAATTTATTTTTTTATTTTGTAATATCTTTTAAAATATTTATTATTTATAATTATTTCTATATAAGTATGACAAGTAATGAATATAAATAAAATACTCCAATATTAAATTAAAAAACTCTTAAATTTTTTTATTGATATAAAAGATAAAAAGTTACTATAAAATTGTAATTTCTCACACCGTATTTTTGCAAAAATGTCAATCCAATTCTATTAGGATAATTTTGTCTTAATAAATATATCTACTTATACTCCCTCCGTTACAAAATATAGGTAGTTTTAGAAAAATGTACAATTATTAAGAAAGTATTTGAAGTGGATATTAAGTTGCTTTGGAAATTGGAAATACCTTTATTGACCAATTAAAGAAGTTTTGTGCATGGAAAAATGTAAAACAACTTATAAAAAGTAAGATTTTTAATAACCTAATACTACCTATATTTTGTAACAGAGGGAGTATTAAGATAATAATTTTCTTTTAATAATAATTCTCCAACAATGATGATTATTTGAAATAATCATAACCATTTTACGCGTTCCACGCGGTGTCTATTCAAATTTTGTTGTTTTCTGAGGTGGTAATACTCTTAGGGTGTTTGGATTGTTTTGTCTAATACCAAGAGTCAAAGGAGTATTATTTATTATCTAATACTAAAACAAATAGGAGTATTATTTATCATATCCACTTTTAATATGGATAATATTTAAATTCTTAGTGTTTCATGAAAGTTGGATTCCCTCGAAAAAAAAGTTTCCTTTAATTATATATATTGATATTGATTAAACCCTACTAAACCATGCATTATTGTTTTCCTATATGGATAATCACTATGAAGTCGATTTTGGGTCGAATTCAGGTTGAGTTGTATGAGACGATATTGGGTCTCAAAAAGGTCGAGTTGCATGCGCGAAGCGAACTCGAGTGGGTATACGTATAGAGTTGGTTTATACAGTATTTTTTTTTGTTTTTAACTACTCGATGGAGTTCCGAGGATGATATTATTAGACGATAATTACTATCATATTAACTACGATATACTAATTATCGTCTAATATTGTCTAATAGATATATCTGTGTATGTTAGGTCAGATTTATGAGCTCTATCTATGCATGTATGCTGGAGTAGAGGGAGTCACGAACGCACGATCAGCAGAGCAATGAATTCCACCTTCCAAATACATACATTAATTATTATAATTAAAACCATATATATATACATGCTAGCTGATACGTACGTACTATATCAAGAACACACACTAATGACACTATAAATACTTAAAATTAGTTATTCAAAATTTCATCAAAACATACATAATCAAAATACTGAAAAGAATAAAGATGGGTAATGTATTATACTCTCTCCGATTTTTTATTATCTTCCCTATTTCCTTATTGGGCTGAAACACCATTTCTTCCCTATTTCCATTTTGGGTCATCAACCTGTGGTTTAGAATCACCCTTACATTTCTTTCTCTTCCTCTTTTATTTTGAACCACACATTCCTATATCCTTATTTTCTTCCCCAAAATCAAGGGGAAGATAAAAAAAAATCGGAGGGAGTACTACTATATCACGTTCACAATCATAATAATAGTAATGATGGGGTGGTCCAATTATTATTATTATTGTGAAGCTGCAGCATCAGCATCAACATCAACATCAACATCAACATCAACATCAGCAGGGGGTTTTGTAGATGCCAACTCTACGATCAATTGTTTTAAAGCATTAGAGGAAATCAAAAATCAGCTGGTTGGGAGCTCCAGGTGGGCCGCAATCGGTCAGGTGGGAGTTTCATGTGCGAAAGACTTGCGTGTCTGCTCCGAAACACCTTTCAGGGACTGAGTTGGTGTTGTGCAAATGTAAGATCCAAGCTGCGCTAGCAGCAAGAGGAAAGCCCTCGGAGCAGCTAACCATTTTAAATGCGATAGACAATAATCAAACACTTGCCAAATCATGCGGTTTCCACCAGGATTGTGACTCCGCTTTCATAACTGTAAGCGCATGCAACTCCATCCTTCTTTCTGCATGCTCATTCACTGTATATATCATTCGTAGCTTGCTTTCTTCTAATACACAAGTGTGACCCGGCCCCAGGCCATGATGTATATAATGAGTAAAAATAAACGTATGTATATATACATACTCTGTTAGTATTTAAATCCGGGATCGTATTTTATTTACTACTTCTGATGATTGGCAAACAAGTGATCATAGTGTACCGTGTAGGTGTGTGACAAAATTAAAAATGATGCAGGAACTACCACGATGCGAGGTGGCAGCGCGAGTGGCAATGAAGACATGCGAACCGATGGTGAAGGCTGCCAAGGAAAACGCAGTGGGGAGTCGCGCTAGACAACATTGCTGTTCTCAGTTGAAAGAGGAGCGATGCGCATGCAGCAACTACACTGGGCGGAATGGCGGGAGACCGAATAACTACTTATGTACTATAAGCAAACAACTTTCTCCGCATCGCCAACGACACCAAGTTGGTTGAAGACTGCGGTTTGTCTTCTTCTTCTTTTTTCAGCCATGGCCCCTGCGAGCTCTTGGGTTCAAATTCATCCCGTCGTTTCTTTTCGCCGTTTGTGAATGACGGATGTGCTCAGATAGACATAAGGAACATGGCGAAATGCAGGTTGTAGAATTTGTAAGCGGAATAATAGTTTGAGAGAAAAGGGAGAAAGTATCGGTAAACTGACTCAATTAATAACTTAAATGATAAAGCCTTTTTTTATAGGCATACAACCTAAGTAAATGGAACAAATAAATGTGGGAGTAGTGGAATAACCCACGTCTAAAACTACTAGCAAATATTATGCCATGAACTAATTTGACTAACTATATCCACATAATTAGGAAATCTTAACTACTAACAAATACTCGTACTTCATTTATTTTGGATCACAATAATCCAACATGCACAAATAGCTAGCTGCAAGCAGTCATAATGTAAGTTAATGTGGAGGAACTTCAATTCACGTTCCTAGCACATGAGATGGCTTCATAAAGAGCCAGGTCAGGGCTTCAGCTTGTAGCGGTGAGACGACAAATATCTTCTTAATTATTTCCTACTCCAAGGCAAGTCCCGTTCGAAGAGAGAGTCAACCACCCGGCAGCAGCTTTATTGTAATCTTTCCAGGCGGTATCGACAAAGATATCAATGCTTAAGCAGCTTCCGGCCAGTACCCCCGATAATCGAAGTCATAATTCCTTTCTTTTCTTAATTTTTGTAACGAAATCACAATAAGGCTCAGAAGAAGAGTATAGTGGACGACCGTATTTGAAGTCATTACAATCTTCTGATTGTGCAAAAATGTGATGTTCCTTGAAATTTTGCAGAATTTCGCGTAATCTAAAGGCACCCATAATACAGTGATGAAGTATAGAATTCTGGACTGATCCTTTTCAGTTTTGTCGAAATAACTAATCGATCCAGTGATCAACAAGCCACTCCTTAAAGGTGACATGAGAATTAACATCTAAACGGAGATCCAGGTCACACCCACTCCATAATTTTGACGACAATGGACAATCTCGAAAGATATTACCAGTGCTCACTACTACAAAACATCAAATAGACAACTCCTAATAGACATCTAATATTCTTAACCACGGATGTATAATATATATACATCTGTTTTCTTTAACAAACAGTTGTCTTTATAGGATAATAGACAACTGAGGTGGAGGACAGCAGTTGTCTATATAATAGACAACTGTTGTCTTCAACCTCAGTTGTCTACCGACCTATTATAACTTACTCCATATGACCCAACTAAAAACAATCCAAATCCAAATCACATATAGCTACTGAAACAAAATATCTAAAATAAACCCAAAATTAAGGCAAACCCTAAATCGACACAAACTGTGAACCAAAATGGAAATGTCCCCCCAATCGAAATCCCTCGACGCTCCGGCGAAATCTCCAACCCTCCGACGAAATCCTTCGCCGTTGATTCCTTTCTCTGTTCATCGTCGTTCGTTGTTCATCGGTTTCACATTTTCATTCGTTTCAGTTCATCGGTTTCACATCTCCGTTCTTCGTCCTTCGCCCTAAATCGTCGTCTCTGTTGTTGTTACTCAGGTATTCCCTTCGTTCCTTCTTCTCCTTCTTCTTATTTCATTTCTTGGTGTGCCTTGCTCCTCTTTAAAGTAAACATATGAACAAATGTGGATTCATAACTACTGAGTGAGTAAAAAAAAGAATAGGGAGTACTGTAACTTTCAATTGATTAGTACTCCGTAAAATAATTGGTTTGATTCAATTGATTTTAAATGCTACAGTACCACCTGTGTTGATTAGTAAGGCTGACTGTATGTATGTATGTGTTGAATGCCTCCTCATTCTCATCCTCATGAAAACACAAGTACTACTCTGTAGTGGGTAGAAGATATTATACCCCCTTGGCTTGCCTCATCCTTATCTACTCTATTATACTGTGTAAAGAAAGTGAAATTGAAGGTGTTCGTTGGTGTTTGCTCTATCTGTGTCTTGACTCCTACCTTTTGTTTCACTTCTTTTATCAGTACACACTAGTGTTTCTATTTACTACTAGCGGCTGGGCATATACTAGTAGTAGTAGTATAATTCTGATGATTTGGTAGTAAAGACCGGCTTGCTGTAAGAAGCATTCCTGAAATTACGTCATTCTTATGACATCCCCAGCTTATGACTCAGTCACAGGTCAACCATTGTAAGAATAGATGAAGACAGGAATATATATATATATATATATATATATATATATATATATATATATATATATATATAGTAGTATGCAGTGGATAGATATTCATATTCTACCTCGGTGTGCCTTGTTCCAGCAAGTAAAACTCGTGTTGCTTCATAATGTAAATGTGTTGCTTTATTAGGTTCAAAATTAACATATAAGTCTACATTGTTACGAGTCCGCTGTTATCGAGTCTACATTGTTATGAGTCTTATCAAATACAAGGTTGAGCGTAAGAAAAACAAAAACACTATTTGCTCACTTATGTTGGTACATTGCATTTGTAGGGAGTTGTAAATAGGTGAAGAAACAATAATTTTGATGTAGGGGGCGTGATAAGTGTAGTTTGTAGTGTCTATTTTACTGTATTTTGGTCCCATTTTCCTTGTGGAATCGCTCCTTGGGAGCGGTTTATGGGTTTCTTATGCTTTCTTTAGCTCGTTTCAGGTTCCTGAGACCGATTTGGAAGAGTTGGAGCGATTCCGACTCTATACATACACACTTTGGAGCCAACGGAGTAAAGGAACGATGACTCGATGTCTTGGAATCGACCCCGAGACCTTGGGACCCAATCCCGAGCCTCCGAGACCCGATCCCGAGTCCCGAGAATCGGCAAGAAACCCATGAGAGGCAAGGAGGGATCAAAGAGCTCTTAAGGGAGGCCTACAAATTGATGGGAGGGATTTGTCGTGGAATCCCAACCGTCAATAATATAACCGGCTATTCCTACGGTAGATAGGGCAAGTCGGGTCGAATCCACGGGGACGGTAATGTATAGCCTAGACTAGGTCGGCCCAAATACTAGACTAAGTCGACGAGCTAAACTAAACAAGAATGATAAGAGGGGGAGGAAACTAAGGCTAAGGCTAAGGCTAAGGAGAAAGCAAACAAGGAAAACGGGCTAGGATTAGGTCGGGGTCAAAGGGGTAACGGAATGGTCAAGGGAGAACTAGAGCGAAGGAGGTAGTAGGGTGATCTAGGTATGGTCCGGGCTCTCGCAACTTAGACCCTAGTCCGCACTCTCGTGACTACGACTATTCTCAACATTTCCACATAATAGGCAAACAATGAGAAGATGAACACAAGTATGGGGAGCATGACCACTACTACTCACACAAGCATATCAACAAACACATAGAGTGCCCACAATGTGACTAACAACAAAGATTCACCCTTTTCCCTCAATCAACTCTAATCATCCATAATCTACCCCTAATCCCCCTACTAACCCCACAAAGATCACTACTCACTCATTATCATGGTCAAACTAACAATCATAAGAGAAAACAAACTCACAAACCAAACATCCATTATGAACAATGAGAACAATAACAAGAACAATATAAAGAGATTGAAACTTGATTAAATAACAATAAACAAGAGAAAGGAAGATTATACCAACACTATGGAGATGAAAAGATGCAATCTTGTATAAATAAGAACCCAAATAGAATCCCAAGGTTGTCAATCTTGGAACAATCTTCAAGAACTTCTTAATACAAGAACTAATTACAAAGATTAACTAATAATTAAAGGAAGATTAAAGCTAATATGAGAACACTAATCTAGGGTTTTGAAAGTCTAATGGAGGCTTAAATTAGTCTAGGGTATGATAAGATATGTTACTAATACAAGAAGGGAGTATATATATGGGTACAAGAATGAAGGAGAAGAAATAAAAGAAGTCGCGCTGCAGGTCTACGGTCCCGACCGGGACGGGTTGGTCCCGATCGGGACGGCCCTGTCATCCCGATCGGGACGGGTTGGTCCTGACCGGGATGGGCTCACAGCAGCCTCCTCAAAAGCGCACCTCATCCCGAACGGGATGAGGCCATCCCGAACGGGATGGGTCTTGTAGGCCTCCCTTAAGAGCTCTTTGGTCCTTCCTTGCCTCTCATGGGATTCTCCTCGATTCTCGGGACTCGGGATCGGGTCTCGGAGGCTCGGGATTGGGTCCCAAGGTCTCGGGGTCAATTCCAAGGCCTCGAGTCATCGTTCCTTTATCTCGTTGGCTCCAAAATGTGTATGTATCGAGTCGGAATCGCTCCAACTCTTCCAAATCGGTCTCGGGAACCTGAAACGAGCTAAAGGAAGCATAAGAAACCCATAAACCGCTCCCAAGGAGCGATTCCACAAGGAAAATGGGACCAAAATACAGTAAAATAGACACTACAAACTACACTTATCAGGGCGTATGTACGGCGACTTGAATTTGTGATTATCTAGACAAATGTTGGTTGTTTCAACCACACTTTTGTCTTCTTCAAGAATAACTAGGTATTATAGTTACTTGCTATCATATAATTATACATCAAATCAACAATAATTTGGATGATATTGCATCTTCTTCAAGTAAAGTGTATGTCCACTTGGGTTAATTGACTTAATTCACCCTCTTTCGACTATTTACCTTTTATATTATTTGTGAGTAGTATTTTAATCAATGATGATCAAATAATTGGGACAGAGGGTCGGAGGGATGATCATGTAACGAAGAAGTGGGACAGTCATGACTCATGAGACTCGTACTCGATCATGACCAAAATGTACCTAGATTCGAATTCAGGCAGCATCAGAATCATTGTCTATACCTTCTTTTAAAAAACACCATTGATTCACTTCATTGCCTACTTGGAAAGTCTGATTTAATTGATCAAACACCTGCTGAACCATATACTTTAGGGAGTAGGGCAATTTAGGGAGTTGTCACGTATTTTTTTTCATATATACTCCATCGGGACATCGATCTTTAGGAAACGAAGATTTATTGGCTTTGTTGGCATGATGAATAAGAAGACCATTTAAATCAAACACTAGAAGCTTCTTTTTAGGGACAAGATGAAGCCTCTCTAATTCAAGAGAACAGTGTACATCTTCTTTTTCGACTTCTGTTTCTTCTCTTTTACTGTGCCAATAACTTGAAAATTTATCATTTTTATCCATGCATTTCCATTTTTCTTGCATCGAAGAGATGTCATCTGCCATTCTTCTCCTCGCCAAGAAATGAAATGAGTTCAGACAAGTGTCTTTTAATTTTCTCTACAATTCTCCTGTACAAAGATATTACTCGTATTTATACTGTGCATGGATGACTTTTGCGGCTATCAATATTAGCCCTAGAGATCAGAGATGGCAGACAGCCTGAAACAACATGAATGAATGATACTCTTTGAAACAATAAAGAGTACTTCGTGTCTCTTCGCCTTTACTATTCTCACGCTCCTATTGGTCTTCAGATTGCTATGCATACCTCTCCACATTCTACCATCTACCAGGGGCGGAACTGGGGCTCCGCTTGTAGGGCTATAACCCGACTACCCTTTGAGAAATACTCCATATAATTTAAAGTGCAGTCCTACCGTAGTGATATTATAGCTTAGTTGGTTGTGAGTGTCACATTTCTCCCCGAGGATCCAGGTTTGAAGCTTGGTATTTACAGTTCTTAGTTTTTTTTACTGTCAGCTAATCAGCTTGGACGACCCAGGTTCGAACATTGGTATTTAAGTCTTACCATTTTTTTTACTGTTAGCTAACAGCTTCCCTGCCTCTTGTTACCAGTATTTTCTACACAAATTTCCATGATAGACGGTCTCATAATCGTACTGCGGGATCATCTCACATGCGAGCTCCAATATTTTCTATTCATAGTCATTTGGGTATACTCCGTAATATTTAATTACGGAGTACATCACTTTAGATGATATTTTTATGTTGACCTCCGTATTTGATAATAATAGTTGATATTCACCACGATACTATGTCTCGAGCTCAACTGTTTTTACAGACATGGTTCGACTGTTGGTAAATTTAGCCCGAGATACATTTTATTCCTGGGTCCGCCCCTGCATTCTACCACGACCACGAGTACTTTGTAAGTCCAATCAGAGATTGCCTTGAGTAAATACGTATTTTGATAATTTTGTGTAAATACGTATTTTGATTAATAATCATTGTCTATTTCTCCTTTTGAAAAACACCATTAAGTACCAAACACCTGCAGACAACTCCCTACATTGCCCACTTGGAAAGTCTTAGCCTAGTGGATTTAAAACTTTACTTAATACGTGAGTTCATCTCAATATATATTACTATAGATAATTTTTTCATTTTTACTTATATTTCTTCTTTAATAATGACTTAACTTTTCTTTTATCCGTGATAGGTCTATAAAAGTGTATGGCTATAGAGGGGTACAAGGAAGAGTTCTCAAATACCGCAGTGGGTGAAAGTTATTTAAACCTCGTATATTATATGAAAGTTGTCTGGTGCATCTGAGCTTTACTTTACTTTGGTTCTGAAGTTCTGATGTCCGAAAAAAAAGTGATTCATGGAAATCACTTTACAAAGCATCTTTCTTGCACTTTGTACTTTTTATGGGAATTACTTGCTTGAAGGTCCCTTAGATGGTTGCCTGTTGCACATAAAAACGCCACACGTTCTTAAAATTTCTGTCTTTCATGTTTGTAACTTCTACAGGTCACTAATATCCATGTACCTCAGCGGTCGAGTGGTCGACTAATTGTACATATACCCCCTCCGTCTCACTCAATAGTTACTTATTGAGAAAGACGGAGGGAGTATGACCTAATTATGGGAGTTGCAATTGGGGCAGTGGGGAATTGTGTTAGGCAATTGGGGCAGGGATTTTATCAAGTATAGCTTTCGACTCAAGTTTGGTTGAAGACGGTCCAACTCGCTCCTGTTTTTTAGTCCTGCCAGTATGACAGCAAATGTTGTCAGCTTGTTGAGTATATGTGTAATTGTGTATCATTTTGCAACTCAAATGGATGATGAAAAAATGAGGCTTATTTAAACCTCGTATATAATGTATGTACTTATTTAATGTATGTACTTATTTAAACCTCGTATATTATATGAATCGTTTGCTTCTATGATGAAAAAATGAGGCTTGTGATTGTGTTGATTGGTTCAATCTGGGTGATTTGGGATACGACTCTTACACTTTGTTATACTTGTTGCAATGTAGTCGGCTCCTCATGCTCGGAAAACAGAGTGCGGTTATTACGTGATGAGATATATGATCGAAATTATCACTCGTTCTGATTTGAAGAGAACCGTCAATGAGGTAAGACTTTGGTTTTCACACTTTCTCTTGTGTCAATCATTTGTTTTATGCACATAATTGAAACAAAATAATTAGTTCATTTATATTATTGATTTTGTAGCATTTCAACGATATGATGCCATATTCTCAAGAAGATATTGACGAGGTTCGTGGATTATGGACGGATTATTTTCTTAATAATTAGTCGTATATGATGCATCAGATTACCTTATGCGGAAAAGGTGTTAGTTGGATTATGGTTTTAGGTACTTTTGGACATGGATAATGATTTTACGTGTACCTTTTGGATTTTGGATGTTGGATATTGATTTTATGTATCTTTTGGATGTTGGATTTTATAAAAATGTAACTTCTTTTGTTAAATTATTCGCTATGGTATTCCTTTTTTATGGTTTGTTAATATGTACGTATTTAAGAATTATTAAAAAAACATAAAATATGTATACGTATATAAGAAAATATCTATATATACGTATTTCTGAAAACAGTTGCCTATTATGTATATAGACAACTGTTGTTCTAGAAAAACTGTTGTCTATATACATAATAGACAACTGTTGTTTTACAAAAACAGTTGTTTATTAACCAATAGACAACTGTTGTAAAACAGATGTCTATGCTTAGACTAATATACAACTCCAAACTACTCAACTTTTGTAAGTCAGTTGTCTATGGAAAAAAAAACAGTTGTCTATTTGATGTTTTGTAGTAGTGGCTTTCAATGCAGTTATCATCATTGCATAAGGAGCGGGGGAGGATATACGAGAAACTTTTTTTTTTATGAAAATCAGACCCGACAGGAACAACCTTATCATTGACCCGACAAGGACTATCCAAGAATGACTCCTAAGAAGTAACGTAGATATACAAACATGCTTTATTAACAATACGTAACAAAAACTAGAAACAACAACAATCATATAACACCCATCGAAAACATTAACACTTTGTAGTATTACTACTACTAACTAATAAAATAATAAAAAGAACAAGGACCTTCATTTTATTTAATTCACACTTAAACAACAACAACATTATTACTAAACCAAATATCAACATAATCACACTTAATTCATAATCTCCAATGCTAACACAATTCTAATATAATTAACCGCCTAATATATAATCACAGTTCATAATTCATAATTCTAACTAATACTAATCACACAATTTATAACTCTAAACCTAATATTAACACAATTCACAATTCATAATTCATAATTCATAATTCATTACTAGTAATTCATAACTCTAGTATTAACCTAATACTAACATAATTCATAATCACACTTAATTCAAACCTAATATACGAAATCATACCTGAGTGGGCGGCAAGGGAGCGGCCAATTTTCTTAAACTCATGGTAAGTTGAAAGTATGAAACATTGAAACCGCCAATAAAGAGCCGTAGTCTTTGTAGAAGTTGAATCGTAATTATTATTGATGTAAAGACGTTACATTTATACTAGAGAATAGGAGTATTATACTACCTATCAACATGGGGATCTCCCTTCAGTTCGACACCCAACCTTGTTGATAATTCTGTAAAAACATGGCTAATCTAGCCAGCCTGCCTAGAACTCGTAGATGTTTGCTACATTTTGGCCAGATGGATGGATTAAAGATTAAACCAAGAAGTATGTAAAAATCTAAATGTCTTCACTTCTGCCGCAAGAGTGATATCTAGATGGGTACTTCGAGTTCAGTTTGGTCAAAGTTTAATAGTTGTGCGAGCTTTAGTCATGTTTGGACTTGGCTCGACAACATATTAAGTTATTCCACCGTTTGCGAATCAATATTCTTTTATACTATTCAAAAATCAGTGGCTCGAACTCAACTCGACCTGAATAGTGATAACCCAACAAATATTAACCTCAAGGCCCTTTTTTTTGGACTGAAGTTAGTTGAACTCAACTGAAGTGAGTTAAAGTGAACTGAAGTAGACCGAAGTTGTTGAACTGAGCTGAAAAGAAGTTGAAAAGAACGTGCCTTAATAGTGATCTCAATGAAAATGGTTTACTTTGTATTTACATCTAGAGCTTGATACTACATTTTATTCCACTTCATAACAAAATTTTCAATGGATATAATAATCCGAATAACCTAATGCAGCTCTTTCCGTCTCAATCATTTTATCTTTGATTAAAAACTCTCTTCACAATCAATTTAAAATCCAAAAGGTAGATAAATGACTGGTGCAGACAAATTAATAAATAATCAAACCCAATAATAACAAACGCGATCCGACACACCAATTGACCTGGAATAATCCAATAACTCGATGATATGAATCAAACCCGATAAAAACCAACCTGGCTTGGGTCATCCCAAATCCAATAACTCCACTGACCCAATTGTCTCCGGCTAGACAATTATTCGTGCAATCTATTCACCCATTCATTGGAGTCGAACTATGCTACGTACTCCATATTTTTTTATGATTAAATGTGTATTCAAATGAATTGACTAATTAATCGTGGTATGTACTACTTTGCATGCATGCTGTGTATTAAGATGCTTGTTGAGTCCATGGGCGGATCTAGGCCTAGGCATGTTGGGCTATAGCCCAACATGATTTCAAGACATATAAAAATTAGTGTAAGGAAGTTGCATCTATCTACTCTTACCTCAGTGGCTTGGTGAACTTCCTTTGATGGAGGAGCCCTGGGTTCAAGACCTGATGACCCCTGTTTTTTTCATTTTCTTTGTTTCCCTACTTTCTCTCATTTTCATCTATCCAATTTAACTCATTTTAAGGTTCACACGAATATATCATTTCTTAGGTAAAATACGGAATATATATATTTGGATGCTATCATGTATATCATACATATGTCGAGTTTGTATATTTTTGTTCACAAAATTGATGAATCTGAGTCGTATTGTATACTGTAATAAGTTACTCCGTATATGTTTGAGTTTTAACTTTCTAGCTCATTATAATGTATATTATTTCACGTCAAACAAGCGATGATATTACAAAACATGTTATGTACATCACAACTAACAACCTTCAATGAATTTTTATCCAAGTTTAATTTAAGTGATTCCTTGCCAAATCTAGAATAATTCGAAATTGTTCATATAGCTAGTATACGACTATACGAGTACTAATATTTTGATGCTACAATCTCAAAACAAGTTATTTAATTAATCATGTTTAGCTAAAATATTATGATAGTGTCCATAGTGACACGTAAAATATATTGTGAATAATAATACAATGTAAAAAATTAGCCCCATATACATCAAATTCCTGGGTCCGCCCCTGGTTGAGTCGGTTTCTTTTATTCTAATTCTTATTTGCATTACGAATATTTTATTGGGTTATTTCATGGGAATAATACCAACTATGTGTGTACTTCTTAAAATAATCCAAATTATACGTAATCTCATTTTAATATGAACTACGCATTCATTAATCTCGTTTTGTTATGTATGAAATTATGACTTGCTTGCTATTACAGGTCATAGTGACTTGGGGTAACTTTCTAGGGTTTTATTAGGTCTGTTGCTGTCATCGTGAAAGCCAAAATAACAATAAAAACATTTTTTTTATAGCTTCTATAAGACTAAATGAAAAAGAAATGAAAGATGAATTTTCGGAAAATTTAATTTTCTTTTCAATGGCCGAAAATGAACACGAAATGTAAAGCAGAGTAAGAAGAGTTAGAGAAATAGTTGAATAAGGGAAGTTCAACAGGTAGCCGGTCACTCATAGCAAAGCGAGGTTAATGAAGACATAGTTCGTATTAAAATGAGATTACGTATAGTTTGTATTAATTTAAGAAGCACACGCGTAGGTGGTATTATTCTCATGAAATAACCCTATTTTATTTTATTTTGTAGAATCGTCACACGCAGGAGCTACGCAATCAATTATTTCCGAAAATACTCCATTTACCTGATGTGTGTATGAGATTTTCGTACACAAGTAATTACATCTCGCCACGTGTCATCTATATATATATATATATCAATTTGATGCATCCACTGCTGACATGGCAGCGTGGATGCATCCCAATGCTGACATGGCGGCCTTACATTCATCTACTCTAAAATCATCTCATCCCATATTATATTTAGTAAAAAAATGCTAATAATCATCCTACTGTTATATACTTGTAGACACCCGCTTTTAGCCTGCTAGTGTCTATAGCAGTTCCCGACAAAACACCCGATGATGATCGGACGTCAACGTGACTTAATATGCTCGAATACGGACTCGGAATCAATAGTATCAGACGTGGGCATTTAGCGGAATGCAAATCTCTCAAAACCGACCTCAAATTCAGGCCCAGTGGGTCATTCCGAGTCAAATGAGACTAATTTGGGCTAAAACCGACACCGGAAATAAAACCGTCTTTTGGCGACTGGGTCAAAACCCGGTCAAAGATGAATCCGACACAAAAATCAACCAAATTCAGCTTCTAGAAGCTGGCGCCAAGTCTAAATTCAAATAAAAACAAACAAATCAATCAAGTCAAATCCTTCCTAAAATATCTCGATTCACTTGATCCACTCGATCGAGTGGATTGACCCACTCGGTCGAGTGGAGCGTCATTCAACAGATCGAGCCCGTTTTGAAGGGCACTCGATCGAGTGCACTAGGGCCACTCGATGGAGTGACCCTAGGTCGGGGGGTAAAGCCTATAAATACCCCCTTAACCCCATTCATTTCACAACTTTTGACATCATAATTTCAGCCATCTTTTCATCACACTTACACAACATTCAACCCTACATTTTTACTATATTCAACCTATATACTCACATCCTCTCTACACACACATACATACAATCAAACTCGAGATCAAAACTCGTCAAAGATCCGAGAGCATCCTCTCCCTAACCAAACACACCCTAACTCACCCTACATATCTCGACACTCCCGCGCACACGCCGCTACTACGAGTTCGTTTCCGAGGCCATTTAAGCATGTAGGTTGAGGGTGTCATCAAACCCCGTTTCTTTTTCTCCCTTCTCTTTTTACCGTTTTTTTATGTATATATATTATGTACTATTATTATTATTGTTATTATTATTATTATTATTATTATTATTATTATTACTATTATTACTACTACTACTAACCGCTAACACTAACCTTTAATTTTGTGCATCCTAACTTTTTATTTATTCTTGTATACTAACATTTTATTTATGTATTCTAACACTAACTTTCATTTTTGTATACTAACACTTTAATTCCGTATTCTAACATCTAACATTATTATACCGTGTATATATACATACTAGTATTAAAATCTCGGTTTCGAATACGTTTAACTATGACGATCGCCTAAAGTCCATCTAATTCCTTTACGAGTAACGACGGAGGTGGCGCCCTTTCGAGGAGCGCCGCCCCAATGTGCTCAAGGACGTGATGTGATCGTGATCGGTCATAGTTGAACGTATTTGATCCCATTTCCAAGATTAGTGCGGAACTCGTTGACACGAAAACCGACATCACATAATCCGAAAGGATTAGTTTCGATGTCGTGACGTAGAGGGATGCAATTTTGTCACTAATCAAACTTTTCAATCACATAATAGCATATTTCATAAAATCCCGATAACGGTCTCATAATCGTATAATACACGTTTATGACATCGAGAACCGAGTTGAATTTAAATAATGCAATATTTTTATTTAACTCGGTCAATTATCGAATTCAAACAAATAAAAATGAAACGAGCCATGCCTCGTACAGGGGCACTCGATCGAGTGCCATGGGCCACTCGATCGAGTAGCACCCAAAAATCTGGACAGTAGCTACTTTAAAGACACACTCGACCGAGTCAGACCATGACTCGATCGAGTGGGTCCTGTAGCCCAGAAATTCGAGAGCTTCAATGCAACATTTGAGCCTCGTCATTTTTTTACGACTTTTAGTCGACACGTGCATAATCAATCACGTAATTCTAATTTTCAAAACTCGTGCATATCACGACACCTAAAACGATTTTGATCGACGGTCTCGCACTATTAATTTTATGTCGACGACTCTTTAGTCGTATCCGACACATAATTAATTTAGGCTCCATTTCTCGAGGTGATAAGTCGGGACAAGGCATCGAGGTTCGAGATCGGGTTAGCACCACACCTAGGTCTCGAACCTCCGTCCTTTGATTAATATGCAATATAATGCGTAATTAATTAAGGTTCGTCCGTCTATCTAATTCACGATCTAGTGTGCATTTATTATATACGGGTCTTTGTCGGGTCGTGTATTTATCTATCACTCTTCTTATTTTATTCAATTATTCTATTTTATTGCTCGTTGTATTGTGAATTCCGGGTTGTATTCCGCCCGTGTAATTTGTAATTTATTTACGAGTTTTCTATTTTCGATGTTTGCCATTTATTTATTTAAATGAACATCACATGCTAAATCACTTTGACGTGAATCAAGATGCATTAAATGACGTAGCAAATCAATAATTCACATGCTTAGCCCGAAAACGCTGTTTGCATATCATTTAATTATTTTACTAGCGCGCGTACACGAACACGAACGATGTCTTAGTAGAGGCCGCCATGTGCGGGCGGGGTTGGGTGTCCTTAGTGGGCTTCCCAACACGTACCCTCACCCCTTACTCAGAACCTTTGGTTTCCGGATGTCCGAAACCCTTGGCGCACGAGAGTCATTTTATATACGAAAGCCGGTGTAAACGGTATCGATATAGCAATGCAAAGGGACGAGCCCCATAAACTCTGAAATCGAAGTGGGCTTACTTTGTGTGTAGCCCATGACGACATAGAGTGGGCTCGTATGGTTCCGAATAACCACAAAATTCGGTGGCGACTCCATTTTGACTTAAATTTCGAACCCGAGAACAATCTTACCACGAGATTCATTCGCCTACCCAAACCCGCGCTTCGCCGCGTCGGGGTGGACCTACGTCATGTCCACAATTTGGCGACTCCGCTGGGGATACCTGATGTACCACATGTCATCGGGGTTCCTAGGGTGAGACTCGAAGAGAAATCGTTCGTAGATTAGTGTGCGCGCATTAGTTTAATGATTCATGCATAACCCAAATTTTGCCCGGGCCGGTTACTTGTGACCGACGTCCCATTATACCACGGTGCATTCCTACATGGGTGCGCTAAAGACATCGATGGTGGAACTCGTCTCGGTTTCGCGGCATGTCCTAAGACCAACTCGGCTTAGGGAGTCCGTCCATCACACGAGAAAGCCATCGTTGTTGGTATAGACCCTATTTTGACCGACCGAGACTTAGCGTAAAGCATACATAAGCGTCGTTATAATGCTTGCTTGACTACGTGCTACTTGGTTTCCGTGTCAATTTTCAAAAACCGTCATTTCAAAAAATGCATCTTTCCAAAAATACCAAAATTTGAAAAACCCGAAATACTGTCCGTTTCGGGACCCGTCTTTTCAAAATATTCAATTTCAAAAACTCGGAATGCTGCCGAAAATTAGACTTACGATTTGACTCAAAACAAGCCTTTTTTAGCCGGCATGCTATCCATTTCAATTCGAATTTCCGATCCACCATTCGATTTTCGAATTTTCAAAATTCAACTTCAATTTTCAAATCTTCGCGATGCCACTCGCGATTTTCAAATCCCCGAGATTCCATTCTCGATTTTCAAATCTCAGAGATGTCGTTTTCGATTTTCAAATCTTCCGGATCTCATTTTCAATTTTCAAATTTTCGGAAATTTATTTTCGATATTCAAATTTTCAAAATTCCAAATAATCAACCTTTCAAAAAAAAAAACTCGGTCCTGTCGGCATGCTGCCAATTTCAAAAAAACGGGACCGTCTCCCAATTTTTCAAAACGCGAAATTACTCGCAACCATTCCAACATTTCAAAATGCCCGGTCCTATTGGCCCACTACCAATTTCAGGACCGTCCTCTCAATTTTCAAAATTCAATCATTTTTCAAAACCTTCCGATTATAGGACCTACTGTAATCCGTGTGTCGGGTCTTTTTATGATTTGTCGAAGGTCGTTAGCGTCGAAACTCCGTCGATCCTACATCACGGGTTTCTTCCCCATCCTAGTCCGCCTTTTTCTGAAGGCACAACCGACCAACACGAGTCATACACTCGTAAATGGAAGGTTCATAAACACTCGAGTCCTAACTAGAAAGTCACACGCAAGTTTTCCTCCGACAGGACGGTCCCCACGACCTTTCCTAAGGGAATTTCGCCCATCTTTCAATCCGTTAGTCGAGTCATCCCAATTCAAAAATCCTTTAACTTAAGGGTCTACCCTAATCACAGGGTCATCCTTATTCAAGTCAAGTCAAGGGTCTCTAGCGTCGAAACTCTGCCGATCTTACATCGCAAGTTTCTTCCCTTACCCCGTCTGCCTTTCCTCGAGCCCGAGTCAACCTTTTACAAGGCATAGCCCTGTAGCTAAAGGTTCGTGATCCTTACACCTAAGGGTCACTTGTCCGACTCTCGAGTCTTAGCAAAACCTTCAATCTCACTCGGGGGGCTACCCTTCAGCGGAGCGGTCAATCACGGTTGCTCTAAGGGTCATGTCTTAAACGTGTTGTCTCACGTACCCCACTTTTGAATCACTTAGATGTCACACCGTCTGAGTCCCATTAGAATCCTCGGTCTCACTCGGGGGCTACCCTTTAGCAGAGCGATCAATCACGGTTGCTCTAAGGGTCATGTCCTATACGTGTTGTCTCACGCGTGCCATTTTCGAGTCACTTAGATGCCACCCCATCTGAGTCCTATAGAGTCTTTTGCGTCGCTCGGGGGCTATCCTCCAACTGACCAGTCAAACACGGTCACCCTAAGGAGTACCTTACGTTCATCATGCACCGGCGTCCTTATAATGCCTTCTTCGAGTCGTACCTATGCTACGAACACTCGAGTCTCCTAAAGGTTTAGGTCGCCACAGTGGGTCCGAACACATGACGCGGCCAAACACGGTCGCCCCATTTTCGGACTCATCCTCGTGGCCCAGATCTCATGGTCGAGTTCGAGCCAGGATCGTTACCTCGTCTAGGTCAACGTTCGAGTATCCCGGTCCAAGAGTCTTAGTCATTCCCGTCACCCCGGGCCATGTCTAGTTTGACTCCCTCTCTTGCATTTGCGCAAAATCGAGTTTAGGCGAGTCGTGGCACCAGTCATTTTCTCCAATCAAAGACCTTACCAAAAAAAGGAACAACCAACCGAGCATCCGTAAGTCCGGATTTGATTCGAGTCTAAGTCTGAGTCCGAGTCTAGGATACCCTACATCCTCATTTCCAAATCAGAGTCAGAGTCTTTTGCATTCTGTCCTCTTTTCAAAATTCAACAAAAATCAGCTTTCAATATTCTATCTCTACTATATGCTTTCCTTATGTGTTTCCGAGAACATGATGAACACCATCATACACTGTGAGCACATGCACGTGACTATTATAGGCACATCTATAATGACTGCAGGAACTGAGGCCCGTGTTTTCCCTTACCTGTTCCATGTTTGGTATAGACAGCCACATTACTACCCGTAGCAGGAGCGGTGTCGAATCCTATGACAAATCTTGGTAGTCTTCTAGTTTGGGTTCAAGACGGGAGGCAAGCTCATTTCCCACAATAAACACCCCTCCAATAAGACTAACCAATCCCTACCTTAGGCGTTTAGTCTGACCAGAAGCAAAAAAGAAGCATTGTGACTCTATAGGCTTTATGCCAAAAATACCCAACTCGGGACGATGCTCCCACTAAGCCTGCTCGGAATTATGATGACAATACCGAGATCCAAACCACCATGCTTACCATAGAGTACTCCACCGTGAGTTGCACTCACAGAAACACCAACTAGGCTCACACCTTACAAGAGTTTAGCTCCACAAGCCAAATCCAACCAATGGGCCCACCCCCATATCCACCCACAACACCATAGGAGGGCAGCCGTAAAAAAAAAAAAAAAAAAAAAAAAACTGGACAAAAAAAAGCGAAAGTCCAAGAAAAAAAACAAAAGGCCCAAAACAAAAGAGCTGGCCATCAAAAAAAGAACTCTCAGCTTCCCCTGACCAGATACGGTCAATCCCACGATCGGGGCTAAGAGGTCAACCAAAAAAAAAACAACAACAAAAACAAAAAATACCCATGATCGTGGTCAACGGTCAACTCATTTGAAAGTCCCTTGCCTGGGGTCCGGTCAATTCAAAAATTATCGATGCCCATACCATCAAATAGGGGAGAGACAATCAAGCTGGTTAACTAACACCACATTTAGCCTCCCCATATTACAACCCTCAAGACCTTCCCGAGACCTAGGCTAAGAGACAGCCCGGAATTTTGAGGATTCAAGCTCCATAGGATACCCTAACCATTAGGGCCAGACATGGAAACCAGATCCCGCATCATCAAACCTGCCCAATCGAAGTCCGAGTCATTTTTACTCGATTTCCCCCTTTCCTACCACATTACAATACCTTACCCTCGAAGCCTTAGCTCCACAAAATCGAGCTCCAGATGTCAAAACAGTGAAGCCACTTGCGACCTAGCTCCACATTTCCAAAAACATCCAAACCAGTTACCAACCCCAAACACGGGAACTCAACCTGCGATCGGCACAGAACATGCCCAAATAGTTCACACCACCTCTGGGGGCTACCCCGGAGAAAGCTCACAGTCACAGGATCAACATCCTAACTATTCTAGCCCTTTGATCAAGACATCATTGGGAATACACCTAGCCTACACCATCGCTATGGTTAGTTACACACAAAGCCCTAATAAACTAGGCACCATAACATATCTTCCAATCCACTGAACTACGGCTTGGTTTGATTTCACTACACGTGAATACGTAGGCAGACTTTCAACAAAGGCACAACCACCCACATTGACACAAGTTCAAAAAAAAAGCACCGTCATTCCGGTCACGACACTGTCATGTTCTCAGCAGTTAGCTTTGTCGTCCTGGGGGCTTCTCTTAGGCAGAAGACCTTCATCCACTCACATAATCCAAATGACTTTCAAAAAAAACTAGCCTCCTTTCTTTAGTGTGTCCTAGCACTCGGCTCAGTCAAAGACAAGAATCCGTCAGGGACTCGAAGTGACACCCACTTTGGGAATGTACCCCAAAACCAAAAATTCAAAAGATCACTAGTCTACAGCACTACTACTGCTAAGTCCTGCAAAAACAGTCTCATTACAGACTACTGCAGTTCCCCTATACCGGATCATTCCCGTTTTGATGTTCGACTGTGTTGCCACTCGCCTAGGCTACGGATTAGCGCAGCTTAAGAGTCTTGTCATCTTAGGCGGCCCACCCCCCTACCGAGTCACAGTCCAACCCCTTCAAAATTCTAAGTCGTGTTTGTCAACTCGTCCTGTCACGTCCAGAGGCGAGTCTGTCGGTATGTCTCTCTTTTCAAATCCTTGCTTTGAAATTTGAAAAACTTAGCCATTTGGAAAAATCCTTTTCGACAAGGTCAAATTTCGGTCTATTTAAACTGCAAAATTCTTTTCTACCCCTTTCAATTTTGAAAACCCATCTCCTAGCACATGAGTTGCTTTCAGGACTTTGATTTCAAAATGAAGCAAAAACCATTTTCCCCAGCGCAAACTAGTCTATAGATGCTAACTGCATTTACTATGTGCTATCTTGCTATATACTATGCCTGCTATTTCTGCCTATGTATCTAACATTTCAGGTACCAGCTAGTGCTTCCCAACGAAACATCAAAGGCGGTGTTTCTCCTGAAATGCTACGTGCAAGTTGTCATGTGTCGGCATACGGGTACACCCAAGACTTCAGAAGCAAGTCCCCGCGCAGCTACTTTCCTCCCCGGCGCGAGTCAGTGTTTTGCCTATATGTTACATACAAGTTGTTATGTGTCAGCATACAGGTACACTCCAAACTTCAGAAGCAAGTCCCCGCGAAACTATGTAAATTCCCCAACGGAGTCAACTTTTCCCCGGTATGCTACATCCAAGACGTGATGTGTCGGCATACGGGTACACCTACGCCCCGAAAGGCAAGTTTCACTCCCCACGGAGCATCATCATCAGCTCAGGTACGACTCAAGGCTTCAAAAGCAAGCCCGTACAACTCACATATTTCCCCAGCGGAACGCCCGAGGCGGCATTTTCCCCGAAATGGTACGAGATGGGCCCACATATAGGCACGCCTAGGACTTATGCTACAAGTCTGACTCCCCGCGGAGCTATCATCATTAGGACAGGTATGACCTTCTGCTTATGGCTGGCGAGCCCTTCACGCAAGTCTACTGGACTATAAACGACCCGACCGGAAGGCTGCCAGGTCGTAATCCTCGATTGGCCTGGTAGCTACTCTGACTTTCGCCTTGTCCAAGCCTCAGTCAGAGTGGGGGCTCTGTAGACACCCGCTTTTTGCCTGCTAGTGTCTATAGCAGTTCCCGACAAAACACCCGATGATGATCGGACGTCAACGTGACTTAATATGCTCGAATACGGACTCGGAATCAATAGTATCCGACGTGGGCATTTAGCGGAATGCAAATCTCTCAAAACCGGCCTCAAATTCAGGCCCAGTGGGTCATTCCGAGTCAAATGAGACTAATTTGGGCCAAAACCGACACCGGAAATAAAACCGTCTTTTGGCGACCGGGTCAAAACCCGGTCAAAGATGAATCCGACACAAAAATCAGCCAAATTCAGCTTCTAGAAGCTGGCGCCAAGTCTAAATTCAAATAAAAACAAACAAATCAATCAAGTCAAATCCTTCCTAAAATATCTCGATTCACTTGATCCACTCGATCGAGTGGATTGACCCACTCGGTCGAGTGGAGCGTCATTCAACAGATCGAGCCCGTTTTGAAGGGCACTCGATCGAGTGCACTAGGGCCACTCGATCGAGTGACCCTAGGTCGGGGGGTAAAGCCTATAAATACCCCCTTAACCCCATTCATTTCACAACTTTTGACATCATAATTTCAGCCATCTTTTCATCACACTTACACAACATTCAACCCTACATTTTTACTATATTCAACCTATACACTCACATCCTCTCTACACACACATACATACAATCAAACTCGAGATCAAAACTCGTCAAAGATCCGAGAGCATCCTCTCCCTAACCAAACACACCCTAACTCACCCTACATATCTCGACACTCCCGCGCACACGCCGCTACTACGAGTTCGTTTCCGAGGCCATTTAAGCATGTAGGTTGAGGGTGTCATCAAACCCCGTTTCTTTTTCTCCCTTCTCTTTTTACCGTTTTTTTATGTATATATATTATGTACTATTATTATTATTGTTATTATTATTATTATTATTATTATTATTATTACTATTATTACTACTACTACTAACCGCTAACACTAACCTTTAATTTTGTGCATCCTAACTTTTTATTTATTCTTGTATACTAACATTTTATTTATGTATTCTAACACTAACTTTCATTTTTGTATACTAACACTTTAATTCCGTATTCTAACATCTAACATTATTATACCGTGTATATATACATACTAGTATTAAAATCTCGGTTTCGAATACGTTTAACTATGACGATCGCCTAAAGTCCATCTAATTCCTTTACGAGTAACGACGGAGGTGGCGCCTTTTCGAGGAGCGCCGCCCCAATGTGCTCAAGGACGTGATGTGATCGTGATCGGTCATAGTTGAACGTATTTGATCCCATTTCCAAGATTAGTGCGGAACTCGTTGACACGAAAACCGACATCACATAATCCGAAAGGATTAGTTTCGATGTCGTGACGTAGAGGGATGCAATTTTGTCACTAATCAAACTTTTCAATCACATAATAGCATATTTCATAAAATCCCGATAACGGTCTCATAATCGTATAATACACGTTTATGACATCGAGAACCGAGTTGAATTTAAATAATGCAATATTTTTATTTAACTCGGTCAATTATCGAATTCAAACAAATAAAAATGAAACGAGCCATGCCTCGTACAGGGGCACTCGATCGAGTGCCATGGGCCACTCGATCGAGTAGCACCCAAAAATCTGGACAGTAGCTACTTTAAAGACACACTCGACCGAGTCAGACCATGACTCGATCGAGTGGGTCCTGTAGCCCAGAAATTCGAGAGCTTCAATGCAACATTTGAGCCTCGTCATTTTTTTACGACTTTTAGTCGACACGTGCATAATCAATCACGTAATTCTAATTTTCAAAACTCGTGCATATCACGACACCTAAAACGATTTTGATCGACGGTCTCGCACTATTAATTTTATGTCGACGACTCTTTAGTCGTATCCGACACATAATTAATTTAGGCTCCATTTCTCGAGGTGATAAGTCGGGACAAGGCATCGAGGTTCGAGATCGGGTTAGCACCACACCTAGGTCTCGAACCTCCGTCCTTTGATTAATATGCAATATAATGCGTAATTAATTAAGGTTCGTCCGTCTATCTAATTCACGATCTAGTGTGCATTTATTATATACGGGTCTTTGTCGGGTCGTGTATTTATCTATCACTCTTCTTATTTTATTCAATTATTCTATTTTATTGCTCGTTGTATTGTGAATTCCGGGTTGTATTCCGCCCGTGTAATTTGTAATTTATTTACGAGTTTTATATTTTCGATGTTTGCCATTTATTTATTTAAATGAACATCACATGCTAAATCACTTTGACGTGAATCAAGATGCATTAAATGACGTAGCAAATCAATAATTCACATGCTTAGCCCGAAAACGCTGTTTGCATATCATTTAATTATTTTACTAGCGCGCGTACACGAACACGAACGATGTCTTAGTAGAGGCCGCCATGTGCGGGCGGGGTTGGGTGTCCTTAGTGGGCTTCCCAACACGTACCCTCACCCCTTACTCAGAACCTTTGGTTTCCGGATGTCCGAAACCCTTGGCGCACGAGAGTCATTTTATATACGAAAGCCGGTGTAAACGGTATCGATATAGCAATGCAAAGGGACGAGCCCCATAAACTCTGAAATCAAAGTGGGCTTACTTTGTGTGTAGCCCATGACGACATAGAGTGGGCTCGTATGGTTCCGAATAACCACAAAATTCGGTGGCGACTCCATTTTGACTTAAATTTCGAACCCGAGAACAATCTTACCACGAGATTCATTCGCCTACCCAAACCCGCGCTTCGCCGCGTCGGGGTGGACCTACGTCATGTCCACAATTTGGCGACTCCGCTGGGGATACCTGATGTACCACATGTCATCGGGGTTCCTAGGGTGAGACTCGAAGAGAAATCGTTCGTAGATTAGTGTGCGCGCATTAGTTTAATGATTCATGCATAACCCAAATTTTGCCCGGGCCGGTTACTTGTGACCGACGTCCCATTATACCACGGTGCATTCCTACATGGGTGCGCTAAAGACATCGATGGTGGAACTCGTCTCGGTTTCGCGGCATGTCCTAAGACCAACTCGGCTTAGGGAGTCCGTCCATCACACGAGAAAGCCATCGTTGTTGGTATAGACCCTATTTTGACCGACCGAGACTTAGCGTAAAGCATACATAAGCGTCGTTATAATGCTTGCTTGACTACGTGCTACTTGGTTTCCGTGTCAATTTTCAAAAACCGTCATTTCAAAAAATGCATCTTTCCAAAAATACCAAAATTTGAAAAACCCGAAATACTGTCCGTTTCGGGACCCGTCTTTTCAAAATATTCAATTTCAAAAACTCGGAATGCTGCCGAAAATTAGACTTACGATTTGACTCAAAACAAGCCTTTTTTAGCCGGCATGCTATCCATTTCAATTCGAATTTCCGATCCACCATTCGATTTTCGAATTTTCAAAATTCAACTTCAATTTTCAAATCTTCGCGATGCCACTCGCGATTTTCAAATCCCCGAGATTCCATTCTCGATTTTCAAATCTCAGAGATGTCGTTTTCGATTTTCAAATCTTCCGGATCTCATTTTCAATTTTCAAATTTTCGGAAATTTATTTTCGATATTCAAATTTTCAAAATTCCAAATAATCAACCTTTCAAAAAAAAAAACTCGGTCCTGTCGGCATGCTGCCAATTTCAAAAAAACGGGACCGTCTCCCAATTTTTCAAAACGCGAAATTACTCGCAACCATTCCAACATTTCAAAATGCCCGGTCCTATTGGCCCACTACCAATTTCAGGACCGTCCTCTCAATTTTCAAAATTCAATCATTTTTCAAAACCTTCCGATTATAGGACCTACTGTAATCCGTGTGTCGGGTCTTTTTATGATTTGTCGAAGGTCGTTAGCGTCGAAACTCCGTCGATCCTACATCACGGGTTTCTTCCCCATCCTAGTCCGCCTTTTTCTGAAGGCACAACCGACCAACACGAGTCATACACTCGTAAATGGAAGGTTCATAAACACTCGAGTCCTAACTAGAAAGTCACACGCAAGTTTTCCTCCGACAGGACGGTCCCCACGACCTTTCCTAAGGGAATTTCGCCCATCTTTCAATCCGTTAGTCGAGTCATCCCAATTCAAAAATCCTTTAACTTAAGGGTCTACCCTAATCACAGGGTCATCCTTATTCAAGTCAAGTCAAGGGTCTCTAGCGTCGAAACTCTGCCGATCTTACATCACAAGTTTCTTCCCTTACCCCGTCTGCCTTTCCTCGAGCCCGAGTCAACCTTTTACAAGGCATAGCCCTGTAGCTAAAGGTTCGTGATCCTTACACCTAAGGGTCACTTGTCCGACTCTCGAGTCTTAGCAAAACCTTCAATCTCACTCGGGGGGCTACCCTTCAGCGGAGCGGTCAATCACGGTTGCTCTAAGGGTCATGTCTTAAACGTGTTGTCTCACGTACCCCACTTTTGAATCACTTAGATGTCACACCGTCTGAGTCCCATTAGAATCCTCGGTCTCACTCGGGGGCTACCCTTTAGCAGAGCGATCAATCACGGTTGCTCTAAGGGTCATGTCCTATACGTGTTGTCTCACGCGTGCCATTTTCGAGTCACTTAGATGCCACCCCATCTGAGTCCTATAGAGTCTTTTGCGTCGCTCGGGGGCTATCCTCCAACTGACCAGTCAAACACGGTCACCCTAAGGAGTACCTTACGTTCATCATGCACCGGCGTCCTTATAATGCCTTCTTCGAGTCGTACCTATGCTACGAACACTCGAGTCTCCTAAAGGTTTAGGTCGCCACAGTGGGTCCGAACACATGACGCGGCCAAACACGGTCGCCCCATTTTCGGACTCATCCTCGTGGCCCAGATCTCATGGTCGAGTTCGAGCCAGGATCGTTACCTCGTCTAGGTCAACGTTCGAGTATCCCGGTCCAAGAGTCTTAGTCATTCCCGTCACCCCGGGCCATGTCTAGTTTGACTCCCTCTCTTGCATTTGCGCAAAATCGAGTTTAGGCGAGTCGTGGCACCAGTCATTTTCTCCAATCAAAGACCTTACCAAAAAAAGGAACAACCAACCGAGCATCCGTAAGTCCGGATTTGATTCGAGTCTAAGTCTGAGTCCGAGTCTAGGATACCCTACATCCTCATTTCCAAATCAGAGTCAGAGTCTTTTGCATTCTGTCCTCTTTTCAAAATTCAACAAAAATCAGCTTTCAATATTCTATCTCTACTATATGCTTTCCTTATGTGTTTCCGAGAACATGATGAACACCATCATACACTGTGAGCACATGCACGTGACTATTATAGGCACATCTATAATGACTGCAGGAACTGAGGCCCGTGTTTTCCCTTACCTGTTCCATGTTTGGTATAGACAGCCACATTACTACCCGTAGCAGGAGCGGTGTCGAATCCTATGACAAATCTTGGTAGTCTTCTAGTTTGGGTTCAAGACGGGAGGCAAGCTCATTTCCCACAATAAACACCCCTCCAATAAGACTAACCAATCCCTACCTTAGGCGTTTAGTCTGACCAGAAGCAAAAAAGAAGCATTGTGACTCTATAGGCTTTATGCCAAAAATACCCAACTCGGGACGATGCTCCCACTAAGCCTGCTCGGAATTATGATGACAATACCGAGATCCAAACCACCATGCTTACCATAGAGTACTCCACCGTGAGTTGCACTCACAGAAACACCAACTAGGCTCACACCTTACAAGAGTTTAGCTCCACAAGCCAAATCCAACCAATGGGCCCACCCCCATATCCACCCACAACACCATAGGAGGGCAGCCGTAAAAAAAAAAAAAAAAAAAAGATGGACAAAAAAAAGCGAAAGTCCAAGAAAAAAAACAAAAGGCCCAAAACAAAAGAGCTGGCCATCAAAAAAAGAACTCTCAGCTTCCCCTGACCAGATACGGTCAATCCCACGATCGGGGCTAAGAGGTCAACCAAAAAAAAAACAACAACAAAAACAAAAAATACCCATGATCGTGGTCAACGGTCAACTCATTTGAAAGTCCCTTGCCTGGGGTCCGGTCAATTCAAAAATTATCGATGCCCATACCATCAAATAGGGGAGAGACAATCAAGCTGGTTAACTAACACCACATTTAGCCTCCCCATATTACAACCCTCAAGACCTTCCCGAGACCTAGGCTAAGAGACAGCCCGGAATTTTGAGGATTCAAGCTCCATAGGATACCCTAACCATTAGGGCCAGACATGGAAACCAGATCCCGCATCATCAAACCTGCCCAATCGAAGTCCGAGTCATTTTTACTCGATTTCCCCCTTTCCTACCACATTACAATACCTTACCCTCGAAGCCTTAGCTCCACAAAATCGAGCTCCAGATGTCAAAACAGTGAAGCCACTTGCGACCTAGCTCCACATTTCCAAAAACATCCAAACCAGTTACCAACCCCAAACACGGGAACTCAACCTGCGATCGGCACAGAACATGCCCAAATAGTTCACACCACCTCTGGGGGCTACCCCGGAGAAAGCTCACAGTCACAGGATCAACATCCTAACTATTCTAGCCCTTTGATCAAGACATCATTGGGAATACACCTAGCCTACACCATCGCTATGGTTAGTTACACACAAAGCCCTAATAAACTAGGCACCATAACATATCTTCCAATCCACTGAACTACGGCTTGGTTTGATTTCACTACACGTGAATACGTAGGCAGACTTTCAACAAAGGCACAACCACCCACATTGACACAAGTTCAAAAAAAAAGCACCGTCATTCCGGTCACGACACTGTCATGTTCTCAGCAGTTAGCTTTGTCGTCCTGGGGGCTTCTCTTAGGCAGAAGACCTTCATCCACTCACATAATCCAAATGACTTTCAAAAAAAACTAGCCTCCTTTCTTTAGTGTGTCCTAGCACTCGGCTCAGTCAAAGACAAGAATCCGTCAGGGACTCGAAGTGACACCCACTTTGGGAATGTACCCCAAAACCAAAAATTCAAAAGATCACTAGTCTACAGCACTACTACTGCTAAGTCCTGTAAAAACAGTCTCATTACAGACTACTGCAGTTCCCCTATACCGGATCATTCCCGTTTTGATGTTCGACTGTGTTGCCACTCGCCTAGGCTACGGATTAGCGCAGCTTAAGAGTCTTGTCATCTTAGGCGGCCCACCCCCCTACCGAGTCACAGTCCAACCCCTTCAAAATTCTAAGTCGTGTTTGTCAACTCGTCCTGTCACGTCCAGAGGCGAGTCTGTCGGTATGTCTCTCTTTTCAAATCCTTGCTTTGAAATTTGAAAAACTTAGCCATTTGGAAAAATCCTTTTCGACAAGGTCAAATTTCGGTCTATTTAAACTGCAAAATTCTTTTCTACCCCTTTCAATTTTGAAAACCCATCTCCTAGCACATGAGTTGCTTTCAGGACTTTGATTTCAAAATGAAGCAAAAACCATTTTCCCCAGCGCAAACTAGTCTATAGATGCTAACTGCATTTACTATGTGCTATCTTGCTATATACTATACCTGCTATTTCTGCCTATGTATCTAACATTTCAGGTACCAGCTAGTGCTTCCCAACGAAACATCAAAGGCGGTGTTTCTCCTGAAATGCTACGTGCAAGTTGTCATGTGTCGGCATACGGGTACACCCAAGACTTCAGAAGCAAGTCCCCGCGCAGCTACTTTCCTCCCCGGCGCGAGTCAGTGTTTTGCCTATATGTTACATACAAGTTGTTATGTGTCAGCATACAGGTACACTCCAAACTTCAGAAGCAAGTCCCCGCGAAACTATGTAAATTCCCCAACGGAGTCAACTTTTCCCCGGTATGCTACATCCAAGACGTGATGTGTCGGCATACGGGTACACCTACGCCCCGAAAGGCAAGTTTCACTCCCCACGGAGCATCATCATCAGCTCAGGTACGACTCAAGGCTTCAAAAGCAAGCCCGTACAACTCACATATTTCCCCAGCGGAACGCCCGAGGCGGCATTTTCCCCGAAATGGTACGAGATGGGCCCACATATAGGCACGCCTAGGACTTATGCTACAAGTCTGACTCCCCGCGGAGCTATCATCATTAGGACAGGTATGACCTTCTGCTTATGGCTGGCGAGCCCTTCACGCAAGTCTACTGGACTATAAACGACCCGACCGGAAGGCTGCCAGGTCGTAATCCTCGATTGGCCTGGTAGCTACTCTGACTTTCGCCTTGTCCAAGCCTCAGTCAGAGTGGGGGCTCTGTAGACACCCGCTTTTTGCCTGCTAGTGTCTATAGCAGTTCCCGACAAAACACCCGATGATGATCGGACGTCAACGTGACTTAATATGCTCGAATACGGACTCGGAATCAATAGTATCCGACGTGGGCATTTAGCGGAATGCAAATCTCTCAAAACCGGCCTCAAATTCAGGCCCAGTGGGTCATTCCGAGTCAAATGAGACTAATTTGGGCCAAAACCGACACCGGAAATAAAACCGTCTTTTGGCGACCGGGTCAAAACCCGGTCAAAGATGAATCCGACACAAAAATCAGCCAAATTCAGCTTCTAGAAGCTGGCGCCAAGTCTAAATTCAAATAAAAACAAACAAATCAATCAAGTCAAATCCTTCCTAAAATATCTCGATTCACTTGATCCACTCGATCGAGTGGATTGACCCACTCGGTCGAGTGGAGCGTCATTCAACAGATCGAGCCCGTTTTGAAGGGCACTCGATCGAGTGCACTAGGGCCACTCGATCGAGTGACCCTAGGTCGGGGGGTAAAGCCTATAAATACCCCCTTAACCCCATTCATTTCACAACTTTTGACATCATAATTTCAGCCATCTTTTCATCACACTTACACAACATTCAACCCTACATTTTTACTATATTAAACCTATACACTCACATCCTCTCTACACACACATACATACAATCAAACTCGAGATCAAAACTCGTCAAAGATCCGAGAGCATCCTCTCCCTAACCAAACACACCCTAACTCACCCTACATATCTCGACACTCCCGCGCACACGCCGCTACTACGAGTTCGTTTCCGAGGCCATTTAAGCATGTAGGTTGAGGGTGTCATCAAACCCCGTTTCTTTTTCTCCCTTCTCTTTTTACCGTTTTTTATGTATATATATTATGTACTATTATTATTATTGTTATTATTATTATTATTATTATTATTATTATTATTATTATTATTATTATTATTATTATTATTACTACTACTACTACTAACCGCTAACACTAACCTTTAATTTTGTGCATCCTAACTTTTTATTTATTCTTGTATACTAAAATTTTATTTATGTATTCTAACACTAACTTTCATTTTTGTATACTAACACTTTAATTCCGTATTCTAACATCTAACATTATTATACCGTGTATATATACATACTAGTATTAAAATCTCGGTTTCGAATACGTTTAACTATGACGATCGCCTAAAGTCCATCTAATTCCTTTACGAGTAACGACGGAGGTGGCGCCCTTTCGAGGAGCGCCACCCCAATGTGCTCAAGGACGTGATGTGATCGTGATCCGTCATAGTTGAACGTATTTGATCCCATTTCCAAGATTAGTGCGGAACTCGTTGACACGAAAACCGACATCACATAATCCGAAAGGATTAGTTTCGATGTCGTGACGTAGAGGGATGCAATTTTGTCACTAATCAAACTTTTCAATCACATAATAGCATATTTCATAAAATCCCGATAACGGTCTCATAATCGTATAATACACGTTTATGACATCGAGAACCGAGTTGAATTTAAATAATACAATATTTTTATTTAACTCGGTCAATTATTGAATTCAAACAAATAAAAATGAAACGAGCCATGCCTCGTACAGGGGCACTCGATCGAGTGCCATGGGCCACTCGATCGAGTAGCACCCAAAAATCTGGACAGTAGCTACTTTAAAGACACAATCGACCGAGTCAGACCATGACTCGATCGAGTGGGTCCTGTAGCCCAGAAATTCGAGAGCTTCAATGCAACATTT
Source organism: Agrostemma githago (assembly GCA_958450325.1). Taxonomy (NCBI): domain Eukaryota; kingdom Viridiplantae; phylum Streptophyta; class Magnoliopsida; order Caryophyllales; family Caryophyllaceae; genus Agrostemma; species Agrostemma githago. The sequence continues at coordinate 57,889,594 of OY288258.1, read as the reverse complement.
GAGCCTCGTCATTTTTTTACGACTTTTAGTCGACACGTGCATAATCAATCACGTAATTCTAATTTTCAAAACTCATGCATATCACGACACCTAAAACGATTTTGATCGACGGTCTCGCACTATTAATTTTATGTCGACGACTCTTTAGTCGTATCCGACACATAATTAATTTAGGCTCCATTTCTCGAGGTGATAAGTCGGGACAAGGCATCGAGGTTCGAGATCGGGTTAGCACCACACCTAGGTCTCGAACCTCCGTCCTTTGATTAATATGCAATATAATGCGTAATTAATTAAGGTTCGTCCGTCTATCTAATTCACGATCTAGTGTGCATTTATTATATACGGGTCTTTGTCGGGTCGTGTATTTATCTATCACTCTTCTTATTTTATTCAATTATTCTATTTTATTGCTCGTTGTATTGTGAATTCCGGGTTGTATTCCGCCCGTGTAATTTGTAATTTATTTACGAGTTTTCTATTTTCGATGTTTGCCATTTATTTATTTAAATGAACATCACATGCTAAATCACTTTGACGTGAATCAAGATGCATTAAATGACGTAGCAAATCAATAATTCACATGCTTAGCCCGAAAACGCTGTTTGCATATCATTTAATTATTTTACTAGCGCGCGTACACGAACACGAACGATGTCTTAGTAGAGGCCGCCATGTGCGGGCGGGGTTGGGTGTCCTTAGTGGGCTTCCCAACACGTACCCTCACCCCTTACTCAGAACCTTTGGTTTCCGGATGTCCGAAACCCTTGGCGCACGAGAGTCATTTTATATACGAAAGCCGGTGTAAACGGTATCGATATAGCAATGCAAAGGGACGAGCCCCATAAACTCTGAAATCGAAGTGGGCTTACTTTGTGTGTAGCCCATGACGACATAGAGTGAGCTCGTATGGTTCCGAATAACCACAAAATTCGGTGGCGACTCCATTTTGACTTAAATTTCGAACCCGAGAACAATCTTACCACGAGATTCATTCGCCTACCCAAACCCGCGCTTCGCCGCGTCGGGGTGGACCTACGTCATGTCCACAATTTGGCGACTCCGCTGGGGATACCTGATGTACCACATGTCATCGGGGTTCCTAGGGTGAGACTCGAAGAGAAATCGTTCGTAGATTAGTGTGCGCGCATTAGTTTAATGATTCATGCATAACCCAAATTTTGCCCGGGCCGGTTACTTGTGACCGACGTTCCACTATACCACGGTGCATTCCTACATGGGTGCGCTAAAGACATCGATGGTGGAACTCGTCTCGGTTTCGCGGCATGTCCTAAGACCAACTCGGCTTAGGGAGTCCGTCCATCACACGAGAAAGCCATCGTTGTTGGTATAGACTCTATTTTGACCGACCGAGACTTAGCGTAAAGCATACATAAGCGTCGTTATAATGCTTGCTTGACTACGTGCTACTTGGTTTCCGTGTCAATTTTCAAAAACCGTCATTTCAAAAAATGCATCTTTCCAAAAATACCAAAATTTGAAAAACCCGAAATACTGTCCGTTTCGGGACCCGTCTTTTCAAAATATTCAATTTCAAAAACTCGGAATGCTGCCGAAAATTAGACTTACGATTTGACTCAAAACAAGCCTTTTTTAGCCGGCATGCTATCCATTTCAATTCGAATTTCCGATCCACCATTCGATTTTCGAATTTTCAAAATTCAACTTCAATTTTCAAATCTTCGCGATGCCACTCGCGATTTTCAAATCCCCGAGATTCCATTCTCGATTTTCAAATCTCCGAGATGTCGTTTTCGATTTTCAAATCTTCCGGATCTCATTTTCAATTTTCAAATTTTCGGAAATTTATTTTCGATATTCAAATTTTCAAAATTCCAAATAATCAACCTTTCAAACAAAAAAAACTCGGTCCTGTCGGCATGCTGCCAATTTCGAAAAAACGGGACCGTCTCCCAATTTTTCAAAACGCGAAATTACTCGCAACCATTCCAACATTTCAAAATGCCCGGTCCTATTGGCCCACTACCAATTTCAGGACCGTCCTCTCAATTTTCAAAATTCAATCATTTTTCAAAACCTTCCGATTATAGGACCTACCGTAATCCGTGTGTCGGGTCTTTTTATGATTTGTCGAAGGTCGTTAGCGTCGAAACTCCGTCGATCCTACATCACGGGTTTCTTCCCCATCCTAGTCCGCCTTATTTCTGAAGGCACAACCGACCAACACGAGTCATACACTCGTAAATGGAAGGTTCATAAACACTCGAGTCCTAACTAGAAAGTCACACGCAAGTTTTCCTCCGACAGGACGGTCCCCACGACCTTTCCTAAGGGAATTTCGCCCATCTTTCAATCCGTTAGTCGAGTCATCCCAATTCAAAAATCCTTTAACTTAAGGGTCTACCCTAATCACAGGGTCATCCTTATTCAAGTCAAGTCAAGGGTCTCTAGCGTCGAAACTCTGCCAATCTTACATCACAAGTTTCTTCCCTTACCCCGTCTGCCTTTCCTCGAGCCCGAGTCAACCTTTTACAAGGCATAGCCCTGTAGCTAAAGGTTCGTGATCCTTACACCTAAGGGTCACTTGTCCGACTCTCGAGTCTTAGCAAAACCTTCAATCTCACTCGGGGGGCTACCCTTCAGCGGAGCGGTCAATCACGGTTGCTCTAAGGGTCATGTCTTAAACGTGTTGTCTCACGTACCCCACTTTTGAATCACTTAGATGTCACACCGTCTGAGTCCCATTAGAATCCTCGGTCTCACTCGGGGGCTACCCTTTAGCAGAGCGATCAATCACGGTTGCTCTAAGGGTCATGTCCTATACGTGTTGTCTCACGCGTGCCATTTTCGAGTCACTTAGATGCCACCCCATCTGAGTCCTATAGAGTCTTTTGCGTCGCTCGGGGGCTATCCTCCAACTGACCAGTCAAACACGGTCACCCTAAGGAGTACCTTACGTTCATCATGCACCGGCGTCCTTATAATGGCTGGCGAGCCCTTCACGCAAGTCTACTGGACTATAAACGACCCGACCGGAAGGCTGCCAGGTCGTAATCCTCGATTGGCCTGGTAGCTACTCTGACTTTCGCCTTGTCCAAGCCTCAGTCAGAGTGGGGGCTCTGTAGACACCCGCTTTTTGCCTGCTAGTGTCTATAGCAGTTCCCGACAAAATACCCGATGATGATCGGACGTCAACGTGACTTAATATGCTCGAATACGGACTCGGAATCAATAGTATCCGACGTGGGCATTTAGCGGAATGCAAATCTCTCTAAACCGACCTCAAATTCAGGTCCAGTGGGTCATTCCGAGTCAAATGAGACTAATTTGGGCCAAAACCGACACCGGAAATAAAACCGTCTTTTGGCGACCGGGTCAAAACCCGGTCAAAGATGAATCCGACACAAAAATGGGCTTACTTTGTGTGTAGCCCATGACGACATAGAGTGGGCTTGTATGGTTCTGAATAACCACAAAATTCGGTGGCGACTCCATTTTGACTTAAATTTCGAATCCGAGAATAATCTTACCACGAGATTCATTCGCCTACCCAAACCCGCGCTTCGCCGCGTCGGGGTGGACCTACGTCATGTCCACAATACTGTATATAGTTAGATTTTTCATCTCATACAAGTATTTGTACGAATAATCTGTATTTGTATTACTCATATAAAATTTATTGTAAATTATTATTAATTTAACATCTTAAAATTCTGTAATTTAACATCTTAAAATTCTGTAATCTATATTACTAAAACACAAAAACATATTTGCTACTCCGTAATTGTTAATCATCCTACATATATACATTTTCAACTTAATCCATTTTATGTAATATTTTGGCATTTATTTACTTTTATTATGCATACAACATATACTCCAACATTTACGTTTAAGTATCACTATTAATTTTAACATTTCAAATTTCACATTATTAGGAATATTAAATATATTTATAAAAAAAACATAATATTAATATTTTGTTTGATAAATATTTAATATTAAATATATTAATATATTGAAGATTGTAAAAAATAATATTTTGGGGCATTGATATATTATTTAGCAGACATAATATTCCCACTTAATATTATGTATACTCTATACGAAATACATAAAAGATGTCATTTATAAATTATACTCTATACGAAATAATTATCATAAAAGATGATATTCAGATTAATTGTATAAATATTGTATATTTTGTATAAATTTATAAGCATAAAAATAGTAAAGATTGTATATTTTGTTTAAGTAGATAAATATAAAGTAGATTTCTAAAGATTTCTTTATAATTATGTTTAGATTTATTGATTTACCATGCTTATTTAGATTGATTGACTTACCATTTATATATTCATATAATAGCATAAGAGTATCATTATTAGGCTTAATAGTAACATATTAGGCTTAACTGAATCTTATTCACACCAATATATCCAATTCACACATAAAAAGAAATATTTCTCTTAATTCATATTCTTAAACTTATTGATTATGGGTTGAATGAGATGGGTCAGCTTTCGACCTTAAATTAACGGGTCATATTGGGGTCGGACAAACGGGGTGCAAGTCGAAAAAATGGGTTCATGACCCTAAAAAGAGGGTTGATTGCAAACATCAAAACTGAATCTAAATATTTTAACTGATTTAAATAATTAATCAGGTATATATTCGATCCTATAAAGGGCTTATATGTCAAAACAAAAGATCAAAACCGATTGAAAAATATTTAAGGGTAATATTAGTACCCGGACTATACTTTTAATTCCGTTTAAGGGTCTGAACTCCGATCTTTAACTTTACGGTTACAGGTTGAAAACTAGCAACATCAATTAAAGTTATTCAACCCCTCAAAAATAAAGCGGAAGCGTAATATGTATATCTGTCAAATGGGTCCAACGGGTCAGGTCCAATTATGACGCAAATCAAATATAAGTCGGGTTATACGGGTCACGGTTCGGATTAGGGTCAATAATAGTTTCGAACACCTCTATTTCTTATAAACTTTTTAAGACCAACAAAAATATTTTTAATATTAATTTTTTTTTACTTTTAACATTATTATTGTACTCTTTAATAATGTTTATATTTAAAAATAATACTCCGTAATTAATTCAAATTTTAAAATTATTTTACAATTAAATGATAAAAAAAGTTGTATTAAATTGAATACTTACAATAAAAAAAAATTTATTTTTAATTATAAATTCAAATATATTATTTAGGTATATATATATTATTTAATTTTAATAAATTCTTACTAACCGAACGGGTCAAGTAAGGTATCGACCATAAATTAACAAGTTATTTTGGGTTCAGTCAAACAAGTTGTTGGTCTAAACAACGAGCTTATGACCCTAAAAAGAGGAGGGCTCCATTTCTTTTTTCTTTTAACTAAGTTTTGGAATAGTATGACGATGTTCCACACTGTTTTTTTAGTTTATCACACCTATTTTTTTAGTTAATCTGTGATAATGCACGTACATAGTACCATGAATATTTTTTTTCTAATGCATATTTTATTTGACTTCATATATGAAGTATCTCATTCATAATTTTTTGTTTTATTTCAGTTTATATATAACATAACTATAAACTGACCCGTGAATCTTCACGGGTGATAAAACTAGTTTTCTGTTTAACCTAGAATGATTAGTTTAGGGGTTTAGGTATTAGCATAACTAGACTAAGGTTAAGAATTAACTGAACATATAAAATCATTAACCTAATCCTAAACTAATTGTTAAACTACAAACAACATGTCGCAGTTTCTTATTGATTGTGTTTAGAAAATGTAATACAAGTACATATTATGTAAGTGTATGATCTTCCAATTATTTCAAAACAATTTGATATTATAGTTTTATAGTTGAACGAAATGGGATACGGAATTTGGAGAATTTAATTTAATGACGAATGGGATGTGGTTTTCTTTTCAAAATGGAGTCAGGCGGTTTTAAATGAATTAAATCTTGAGTTACATTCATAATGTACTCCCTATTTGAATAATCGAGTAAGTTAATTGGGATTGGCTCGCTCCTATCAAATACGGAGTACTAGCTAATACGGCTGGAGTTAACTTTTCAATTAATTTGTCAAACAATTTTATTAATTTCGGATGTCTTATACACCTTAAGTTAGTTATCGATTTAATTATGAGGAGAGCGAGAAATCTTGTAACGACAACAAAGATTCGCTATATATCAATAATTAAGCTTGATTTGGAAAATCTTATTTAAATTGTTAATTTGAAGTGACTTATTTTCCTACTTTTTTTGAATTAAGTTCTCCAGCTTCAAAAATTGTAACTAAATCAAATTCCGTTATTATTTACAGCCCGTGATTATATAATAACACCGTATCCGGAATCTGTCAAAGATATTAGGACAACATATATGCAAGCAAAATGAGTATATATAAAACACAATTAATTAGTCAATTCATTTAAATAAACACATTTAATCAAGACAAGTATATATGCTAGCTAGCCTAAGACAATGACTAGGTTTATCAATTGCACCGTATATACAATAACTAGATGGAAAACCCGTGCGATGCACGGGTCTATTTTTAGTGAAAATGATAATGACACCATGTCAGAAAATTGCATAAATTTGTGAAACTACTGGTTGACAGACTTTTATTTATATACTCCGTAATAGAATTTCATCGTCTTATTATAATTTCTCGATGTGGATAATTTTGCTTCAATTTATAGCCTTTAAGAGTTGCTATAGACTCAAAAGATTTTTCTAGTTAATATCTAAAACGAATGATTTCTCTAATTTATGATATAGTATAAAATTTCGTCAGCTCATCATAATTTTTTGTTGTGTGATAATTCTACTTAAATTTATGGTTTTAAGAACTATTTGTAAGACTCAAAAGATTTCTGATTGATATTTAAAGACGATGATTACTTTTATTTATATAATAGAATTTCATCACCTTAATACAATTTTTCGATGTGGGATAATTTTTTAGCCTTAAGAGCTACTCATTATAAGACTCAAAAGATTTTTTAGTAATATCTAAAAACGAATAATTTCTCTTATTGATGAGGTAGAATTCACACATGTTTATAGTCTTAAGAGCTTTTTTAAGACTCAAAAGAGAAATTTTTACATAAGTTTATTATAGTCCTAAGAATAAGTGCAATAGTAGTTTTTTTATTGGCTTTGTCACCAAGAACCTACTTTCAAAAATTCTACTATTGCACAATAAAATTTGTTCTTAAATTTAAGAACCGAGTTCTAAAATAAGAACTCGGTTTGTAAAATCTTGGAAGTTAAAGAGCAATTAAATTGACATTGGAATATGTCAAAGACCAATCAAATTTTTTTATTTCATGATAATTAATTAATAAAAAAATAAGACAATGGAAAATGGACCCCATTTAAGAACCTTACTAGTGTGTTACACGTGAAAGATTTCACGGGTTGTTCGCTTGTAGTTATATAAAGGGTGGAATGATGTAACAATTGAAATTAATTTATTCGTTAAGAGTGTTTAGGTTAAGTCAGGTGTTATTAAATAATAGAAACAACGAACAACCTATAGTTAGTATGACGCAATATCTTCGAGATGCTTTGATCATTCTAATTTCTACTCCTTGTTGTGGAGTAGGCTTTCCACCTACGCAAGAGGTAAAAGGTTACACAACATCTACCTACATGTCCCAAGTAATCATCGCAATGCAATTCAACCGATGTCGGTTGGCGTCTTTACGAAACTGATTCTTATGGGATGTTCGTTTATTTTAACAAATAATTAGAAAGGACTATATCAACAAAGAAAAATCTTATCTTGGTTTTATTTTTATTTTGTGTCGATATCAACACGATTACACATTTGAAGGTGCTAATCGTTTCGAACGCACTACTAATGAGAAGACAACGTTATTAGTTCGGCTGGCTGGGTAGAAATACATACACATATACCGATTATCCACGGTTTTGGGCTGCATGATGGAAATACACATCGAAATTTGAGTTGGGCCATATTCCCTTGTATACTCCCCCAATTGCTGCTGTTCAAATAATATTGGAGAGGGGTTCACATGGCCCAAGTACATTGGTCCAGTGGGCTTACTTAATGACACTAACCGTAGTTATGACTAACCCAATCTAATGACGGGCCAGATACTATCCCTCCGTCAGCAATGGTAACATCATCCGATATATAAAAAACTACTGAACATCGAGTATGCGGTGAATGATATGAAGTTAACGGTATAGTAACTTAATAGTATATATTATGAAGGTGTAAAATTGTCGTAGCTAAATTGAGTCGTATGTGTTAGTACAATTATCGACAAACAAAAACCCATACACAAATACACTATAAGGAAGTCAAAGAGTCATTATCATCACAACATATAGGCAAAGTAAAAAAGTCATATCATTTACTTCATTTGTCCAAAAACGTTGATCTTGCATGCAAATCTAGCTTCTTCACAACAATAAGAAAAAACCATCCCCACAAACCATTTTTTCTAATCAATTAAAATGTATAGAGAGTTGATGTGGCTACCTAAGTGCATCCTCGACAACATGCCGTACGACGTGCAGGACGGGTGGTACATTTGCCAGAATTTGCATATTCTTAAAATGAGATTAATCTACCTAGGTTATAACGTGGTTAAGTTAGATCCTTGTATATCGCCTACGCTTGATTTCGAAAGGGCGATCGTAGTTGAGTTTGGAGCCAGGCTTCCAAACTACTTTCAAGCATTCAAACTTCAAAGGGAGTTTGAAAATGAAGGGATGACCAAAGAAGCAATGAACGAACAGTGGGATCACCAAGCCGGTCCACATTGTTGGGTTGCTTCTTGGGAGGATGAAAAGTACTTGTCAACGGCCACGGACTACCGTATGGTGCCAATTTGGTGTCGTTACGTTGGAACGTACTTGGGCGAGGCCGAAGAATTTGGAACCTATGGACATGTTATGGACGCTTTGAATGAAATCTACCGGGATTTCTACGTCGATTAATTGCATTGGAACGGATGTAAGTATGTTGACTGATTTCCGATGTAAATAGATGTAACATATGTAGCTTGAACGATGTACGTATGTGTTTGTAAATAATTATTTTATATATGTAACCGGCTTGCATGTTAATAACTTGGACCTCGGTATTCAACTATTTTGATTACGATGTTTGTTGACAACATTTTCATCAAATTTTGGCTAACTGGTGCCCCACATTGTCCGTACTTATTTTCGATGACAAATCTCCACTGTGGCGTAATCTAGACGTAGCCATGGTGTATGTAATACCAACAGAGTGTGACCAAAAGCGAACGGGTGAAGGTAGTAATTGTGCAGTAAGACGTTGGGCATCGACACAGTAACAAATAACTTAAAGTTGTACGAAAAAACGTAACACTAACGTAAACTTGAGGTTGTCCGTAAAATCGTTAACTAATCACAGATATCGAACTACTTTTGAATGAATATAATCAAAATTGTTGTCTAGTACATTAATTTAACGACCAACGTATGAGCGAATATTACGTAGACTCCACCAATCAGCTTTGTTACCGTACAATTAAGCTGAACAGATTTAATACGGAATACGTTTTGACAAAGAAAAAACACTCGACTGATAACGTCTGGACTGCTACACAGAAAGATATTACGATACACTAAGATCATGCAGTAAGACGGAGGAAACTTAATTGGGTGAAAGAGTAATGATGACTGCTTAACCAACTTAGCAAGCAAATGGTCACATTACGGTTTCCAAGTTACATACTTACCCATTTACTGCTGCCACATTAACAAAATTGAGGTAATAATGACATCACAGTAAACATCCACCACTCATTAACCGTTTGAGGGAAGTCTTTATCATTCAAAAAAAAAAAAAATCATCCGATCATTTGCAAAATCAGAATCAATCTTCCACTGCAAGACATATAACACCAAACAGAAACGAAAACTGGTAACCATGGCTGAAACGTATGTATACCCACCTACTGTCATCATGCACAACCTACCCTACGAAATAGTGGGTGAGGGGAGGGTAATTGGCCAGAGTTTCAACTTTGTGAGGGACGAACTGATCAGTTTGGGGTACCCTGTTAGGAAGGTCTTCCATGTGTGGAAAGGGAAACCCGGAAACTTCAAGAGGGTCATAGCAGTTGAGTTCTCAAGGGGCGAGCATAGATTCAGGAGTGCTTTCAGGCTGCAGAAGTGCTTTGAGAGAGTCGGTAGGGGTCGGGCGGACTTCGAGAAGACTTCAGACAGAACGTCGGGTCCTCACCTGTGGGTTGCAACTTCTGCAGATAGTGATCTGGTGAAGGAGGGGATGAACTGCATTGCTCTGTCAGCTGATTGGAAGAGGCTGGGATACGGAGACGCGGACACGGACAGCCTGTCGACGTACGTGTGCGTGTTTAATCAGCTGAAGCAGCATCGCCCCGGGTTCTATGTCTGAAAGGTAACTCCTCCTAACTCAATGCAATGACCTTTTTTCAATTGTCTACTGATCTATCTTACTCAATTAACTGCTGGACTCTACTTGGTCAGTTAATTCGTTGTTAAATTGTAAACTCTCTGTAATGGATTATTGCTCTTATCGGGCAGGATTGTTACTATTTTGCCCTATTTTGTTTGCGACGCTGAATATTTTCACCTTGAATGACGGAGTACATACAACTGTGTGACTATCTGGTCAGATTTTTCACGATGTGGATGCTAGAACTGTGTTTGAATTCTACCAATTGAGTTGTGTTACACTACCTGGTAGTTGTTCACGGTGGACGTTTTGGGGACAGGTCTGTAAGCCGGAACATCACCCAAATAAATGTGGGGAATCTTAATTGTAGGCCGAATAAGCGATACATGAGACGGTTCCACAATTTCTGTAAACCAGGCTACCTTGTTTCCTACATTTTGCGTAGATTACAACATAGTTGTCATCTAGTGTTTGAAAAAATCTATTTATAGACGACATTTGTGGTGGAGTCCGTGTCGAAAGCATCTTCATCTAGGATTAGAACTTTTAGACCCCTCTTAGTCGTCACCCTTGATAACGCGACATAGAGCTGTCCATGGGTGAAAACAGGTCGCTGTAGAAACAACCCGACATTATATAGAGACTGACCTTGGCTCTTGTTTATGGTCATCGCGAAACATACAGCTACTGGAAACTGCCTCTTCTCAAACTTGATGGGGAACTTGGTATCATCTGAAGGTGACATTTTAATCCTTGGTACATATACCATTTCCCCTTTTCTCACCCCTGATATAACTTTGGGTTCAATTACACGATCTCCGAGTTTCGATATAACTAATCTTGTCCCGTTACATAGGCCGTTAGCTTGGTCTAGGTTTCTCAATAGCATAACAATTGCCCCAACTTTTAAAGTTAAGCGGTGATTTGGGAGCCCTGAAGATCTAATCGTGTTCAAGTACTCAGTAGAGTACAACTCTAGAATAGTACGACTTGTTTCATCACTGCTAATCTCGTCTGAGCTTAGGTAAACAACTTCGTCTCCGGGTAATACTGACAATACATAAGCGTTAACCTTCTCAACAACGTCGTGAGTTGGTGCATGCACAACTCTTTCCTGCAAGTAGTCAGTGTCCTTGTATTTTATTAACAAATTTGGATATGTGCTATCAACAATTGCTGCAATGGCATCTGCACCGGGGTTTATTAGGAACTCGTCTGGTATTTTTATGGTTGCTACACCATCGTTAGGACCCCCCTCGAGACCATCCCCTACATTCAATATCCATTCTAGGAACTGTCGAATTTCATCAACATCGTCTCCGTCGCGTCCAGATTGAAGGCGCATGTTTGTTTTCAACCGAAGGACCTGCAGATGAAAATGCAATTCCAGTCAGTACCATATAACGTAATTAAAATTCGTTAGACGTTCCATGTTCAATACATGAGTCAGGCACAGAAATATCGCATAACGTCTGACCTTTACATCTCTCCAAATAGGAGAAGAACAAATTGAGGCGTAGACAATGTCCTGTCTGCTACCCTTCGGCACAACCGGTAGGATTTGCCTGAAATCTCCACCTAGTACAACGACCTTGCCCCCAAACGGTCTCTCCGCAAACATAGGGTTGACAATTCTCATGATATCCCTAAGACTCCTGTCAAGGGCCTCAAAACAATATCGACTAACCATCGGGGCTTCGTCCCATATTATTAGCTTAGCTTTAGTGAGTAGTTCAGCTAAGTCAGATCCAGGCCTAATTCCGGGACACATGGACTTCTCATCCACATTAATAGGTATACTGAACCTGGAATGAGCAGTTCGACCTCTTGGCAGCAGGGTGGCAGCAATACCACTTGATTCTACAGGCAAGACTATCTCGCCCTTGCTTCGCAAAGCAGCGCAAAGAGTTTTCCAGATAAATGTCTTCCCGGTACCACCGTGGCCGTATAGGAAGAACAGACCACCGTAACCGGATTCAACTGCACCAATAATCGAATCATACACTGACCTCTGTTCAGCGGTAATAGTTGACATATATGATAAGTGCTCAGATTGCATAATGTCACGGTCGTACGATAATTCATCCGAAATTAGCCTGTTCGAATGAACACGAAATAGTTCATTGTCAGGTTGTGGCATATTCGGGAATTTCGAAAGCGAACTACCATTACCAAGAAGTACAGCTTCAATTTCGGATAAGGCGTAGTTCTTCAATTGTTCATCCGTCATTTGCAATTCTGTGTTGAAATACACATAAATTAGAGCGGATTCAATAATTGTGCGTCATCTATGTAATTCGGAGAATTGCAATATTGAACAGCTAACAACAATATATATTAGTATAAAAGCAGTGAAAGACTCACCAAAATTGAGGACTTCCTTCCGTCGCCTAGATAGAATGTCATCGCAGAGATGGTGCCACGTCTTCTCCCAAACTTCCTCTAGTTTCACCAAACTTCAGGAATACAGAAGGGTTGCAAACATGTTCCTTAAGTAAACACCACTGCCCCAATAGCTGGCCTTCTCTATTGCGTCGATATACTCCTTGTCGTCACCCAGTAAGCCTAGAGCGTAGCAAGCATCCTTGTATGTTTCGTATAAGACACCCTTCACCGTACGAATGTCCTCATACGATGTAGCACCTTTGACAAAATTCAGTAATAACCTCATGTAGTATCGTTCCCCCCCGTTTGGAGACATATGGTACATTCTGCCAAGGCTAAAGCCCCTCTTACGGGGGGTCCAACACCTACCCTCTCTCTGCCAAACGTACTTGGTTGGAAACTCTGTGTATGTCAGCCCCCTGGACTCCTGATGGTTTGCGTTGTACTCCAACCAAGCGGTGAACTTCGTTCTAGCACCGTTCGACCTTGCTACAATTTCTTCAAGTGGGTCATCGTCATTGTACACAACATTCTGCTCGTTCGGCAAATGGTACTCCAGACGAAGGACTGGAGGAGTCCTATAGTGAATTTCAAATGAAAAGATACGCCATACGGCCTCACACGGTGACACGTACCGACAGTCATAGTATTCCTGGATGTGATCCACTTCGTCGGGTTTTGTCCTAACAGATGCACCAACCGTCACCCGGTCATACCCTTTATTCACATACTTGAATAGATATTTGATGGATCTTGCCTGATTACACCACTCGACGTTTATGTGCGCGTGATACCTGCTGAGCAAATCGGCATTATAAGGGACAACGAAACCATTGTGAACGCTCACACCACCCTTGTCAATTCTAATGCCATTGTCTCTTCACTGGTACATCGGGTAACCGTCGCCATCGACAGTTGTACGTTCACAAAATGCCTTAGGAAATCTTTTAGTGCATACACCATTAACCATACACGGTGAATTAGGATTCGCGAGGCCACAGGGACCATGGATCATTAAATCCTGAACTGCTTCGTATAGTGATGGGTTTTCCGACGGATCTGGGATTTCTGCAGAAATAACAGCATCAACATCCGACGCCTCGGGAAACTTGTCCTCCCTCTCGAGAAACAAAAGTATGTGAGCATGGGGCAAACCTCGTTTCTGAAACTCTATTGTGTACACAACTGCAAATCATCACATAAAATTAGCATCACAATAATAAAGTACATAGAATAACATTCACAATTGGAAAGTATGGATGTCGGATGGAATATACCTGCCCTAGTTCGTCCGAAGACGTGATTTTCCTTGAAGTCTTTCATTAGAAGATCCAATTTCTGCTTGAATACACGGGAAACTATATCGGGTCTGTCCTCGGGCTGCAGCCCTCTGCTTTTTACAAAACGTGTAATTTCTGGCCACTTCGGATTGCACGTGAACGTTATGAATAAATCGGGGTAGCCACACCAGCGACAAATTGTCATCGTATCCTGGTACGTTTCCCTCATATAACCTTTACCACCAACAAAACTTGAAGGAAGAATGTACTTAACACCTTGAGATGAGGTGTCTGTTTCTCCATTCTCGACAGCATTCCTTAGCTGCTTGTAATTCTCGGATCTAAGTTTAGGCTGATTGAATTTCAGGTAAGTAATTCGTTGGGCTTCGACCATTGTGTATCCATCAACAATCAATTGCTGGAATAACCTACCTCCTCGCAACAAAGTGTCAGGTTCTACATTAGATGGACGATCCTGCAAACGAAATGCAAACCACTCTCTCAAAGTAAGAGTATTATGGGCTGTCTCTGGGTTACGACTGGTTTCAATAGAATTCTGGCAATGCTTAATTCCAAGACGGTAACCGTCCTCCCCATGCGGGAAAAAGAGTGGATACTGAAGTGCGAGGTAAGACGGGTGAAGTTCAGAAATTCGCTGAAGACGTCCGCACCTTTCAACAACGACAATGTCTCTGCTCTCAAGGGCCTCATCAATGTCACCGACAATAATCGCAGCTACTTCAGACACGGACGGGAGATTGTATGTGCGACCGTCCGTGTGCCGTCCATCGATAAGCCATAGACTAACCTCAACGCTATCCTGCCGGCTCAATATAGTATCCCTCGCCATTCGAAATGACTTAGCTAACGGATTGTATTCATCAATCATGGACCTCAAATCAAGCATAAGGTCGTCATCAAACCTGTCCGCTCTATTCGACTGCCCCCTACACATTGAACAATTCGAAGGTAACATTTATAGGTGAGTCCATCAGAATGTTTTGCAACGAATTTATCCAGCGTCGACGTTAAAGTCTATTACCTATAAGCTCGTTTCCTGTTGTTAAGTTCTTCACCGGTATCGTAAATGTACAGCTGACAGAACTTTGGAGTTTCGTCGGAACCCGGAAGTAGGCTGCCAATGAAATGACCATTTTGACCCCCAATCCTGTACGTGTAGGGGCCCCTGCCATCGTTGATAGAATGGTCTATCTTGCCTCCACTTGATGTGAATGCATGAGCGGAGTTGTACATCCGAATATTATCCCTAAAATGTCGACTCTTGGGATGATCACCGTGGAGTAGATGCTTTATTAGCGTAGGGGGGTCCGTAAGGTATGGTAACTCAACCACACCGTCTTTGCAGCACATCGAAAATGTTGGGATCAACGGCCTTCGATCCATCCTGTCGCGCTCCCCGTACCACATCTGCGCAGAACACCTCTGACAGCTGTGGACAGGGTCTCCTATGTCCTCATAGCCTTCCCACCCTGAACGTAGTTGCAAAGATTGAAAAACTGTTAGTAACTAAGAATATATGAGTTACAGCATAATTTTGTGCGTCTTTTGCAAACCTGTAATTGCTTGGCTGTCTTCGGTGGATGGGCCACCAAATATGTCACGTGCTAAGCTGTTAATTATTAGATCACGATGACTCGATTGGGTAAACCTCCCGGTGGACACTATATTCTGTGGTGTTCTAGTCTCAGTTACGCATGACTCACGTATATCATCAACTACATGGCCAATCGAGGCTGACAGATTTAACGCATAAACATATACATTAGTTAATGATGCAGTTAATAAAATAGGAAACTACAGAACGAATAATGTCTTTTACAATTGAGTTAGGAAGGTTACCCTCCGTAGGTTCAGAAAAAGGAGAAGAGAACATTGTATCCGGCGACGCCTGTAGTAAGTTTCGATCCCTCCGCTCCCTGAATTTGACAACATGTTTACGACGCGCAAGTTTCGTACGCCACTCACGATAAGGATCTTTGTCAGTGTACATGGCATCCTGATATGCTTTATGGCCCTCCCTCTTTTCAGCCAAAATATGTTTCATATCCCTTCGTGCTTGCTGTGCTGTGAGATATTTAATGAGGTACTTCTCGAGACCAATTGTTGCGCAGTTCAGTATTCCACGTTACATGAATCAACAATGCAGAAGGAGATAAAGGATATACAGGAAAACGCATGAACAACGAATACTTATCAGTGAAAAGGAATACCATCTTCATAAAGATCTTTATCCCGATCAAATGTTTCAAGCTCATCTATTGGGGCTGTGGTGGGCGACGAACCTAAATATGAATTCGGAGAATGAAATTAACTTTGATTGTAGGGCACGGTTAGGATACATTTAGTGGATAATTGCATTAAGAGAACATAATGTCGGAGTATTGTACCTGAGGCGTCATTTTCGGGTGCGGTTGTTTGGCCTGGAACATCTGCTAACATACGCTTACCTGGCAGAGATGTTGAAGGTCTACATTCAAGGTTTAAAGACCTGCAACCATGATTCGAAGGTCTGCTTTGATCAGAATTAAGATTGCACCTGGGTGTTCCTGAGTCATGACCGGTCGCAGGACTGCTAACTGTGTTTGTAACATTCTTTAAAGGAGGCCTCCGATCTAACAATTGTTAACGAAATAAAAAACAGTCGTTAACAGAATTACGAAATGGTGGTTAACAGGTAGAAAACAAACTGTAGAAATAGTTGAAACCTTCCATCAATGTGCTTACCATTCCCTAAGTGCCTTCCTCCGTGTTGAGTTACTCTTAATACCTGCATTTTCGCAGACGTTGGCAGACTTTCGCTTCGAAGTAGCCGACTTAACTTTATCTGCATTTAGACTCATATCACGATCCATGGTTTTTACTTTACTTGCTTTTACTGTGGAAGAAAAATGAAACACAACAGTTTTATACAACAATACATATTTGGAAGTTGTGCAACAAATTTAATTGTTTGGGACAATGAGATTCTGAAGTCGAGGGGTCATGGATTCAATTGAAATCATGGCAAGTTAATGAAACTGGAGTAAATGTTAATGAAGATAAAAATAAGGAACTCGGTGTGTTAGAAGATAATTTCTCGCTGTTTTAATATAACAGTAGTGAGAGTATAATTTGGAGAGGAAAATTTCACGAAGAAGATCTGTAAGCCGGGAAGCAATACGTAATATATAGACAAATAATGTACTAAGGAAAAAAATGAGAGGGCAAGTTATTGTTAATGTCCAAGGTTAGTACAAATAATTCTAAATGGGGCATTATAATGAGTAGGGCTGTGCAACCGGGCCGACCCGGACTGGACCCGGATCCGGAATCGTCAAATTTTATGACCCTGGACCCGGACCGGAAACCAAAATATTGACCCTGGTCCGGTCCGGAAAAATACTGGGTCCGACCCGGACCGGACCGGTTGGCCCGATTGGCCCAGAATTTTCAATTTTTTTGGGAATTCCTGTCCAAAATTCCGACCCGGTTGGACCGGTTGGCCCGGTTTGGACCGGAAAACCCGGAATTTTTAAGAAATAAGCATAATTCCGGGTTTTCCGGTCCAAACCGGTCCGGACCGGAAAATATCGGGTCAGGACCGGACCGGACCGGAACCCGGAATCGCCCAAAATGATGGCCCGGAGACCGGACCGGAATTTTTTATTCCGGATCCGGGCCCGTAGATTCCGGTCCGGTCCGGTCCATTTTTCCGGTCCGACTCGGATTTTGCACACCCCTAATAATGAGAATGATTTACGGAAATTATTTTTTATTGTAACTTGGGAATTACGAAACTGAAGTACATAAACTGAAGTACAATTATCTGCGACCCTTGTAGTCCTTTATCAAAATTTCCATTTTGAGTTCTTATTGTACGTATGTTCATTTCAATTAACTTAAGCTCCTTTCTGCTTACATTTTCATAACGTTCTCCATAAGATGACCATACGATGACAAAGTTGTAAAGTGAGGACAAAATGATGCACACGGAATGACGATAGAAAGGTATATAAAGTTCAGAATAAGGCTAGTTTACACAAATGTTTAAATCAAAAGCACTGAAATGTTTACATATACGAACTTAGGTGTTAAAGTATCGTTTAAGTACAATACATAGTAAACAGGAAGGTGATGAAAATATGATACACAAAAAATCATCCTCGAATAAAACTGTATCAACTCAGCCACAATGTTGTGTGTTAGTGGACACTGATGCGGAAATGGGTGAGTCTGATGAAGAGCAAAACCGGAATATGCTAATCAACCTGTAACCTGCAACAGCAATCAGACGACGAAACATGCTAGGGATATAACAGGAAAAACCTCTACCATAGAGGTTCAAATCATAAGGTGAACAAAAACCAAACATGTATAGTCCTCATCAGAATAATTTGGCAGATAATAATGTCTCATCTGGCAAATAATATCACCACAGTGAGATGGTGAAGAGCACTTAAACGTCTAAAGACAAATTGAAAAAGTTTTTAGATAAGAAAATACGGGTAAAAGTTTTCCAGGACAAACGAAAAACACATCAATCAAGCTATTTTTCCTTCTTTATAGACAGGATCTGCTTAGTGGCAGATGCAGCGTCTTCTGCGAGGGCATCTACATCATAAGACAGCAATTCGACCGCGGCTCCATTCCTCTTCAAAGGTGTAATCCTAGATGACGTTGAGGCGGTCTCACAATCGATGACCTGATTGCAAACAGAGTACGAATGCGATGAGATGAGGTGTAAACAACCCGTGAGATTTGTGTTGTGGTAACAAAGTTAAATGTAATAAAAAATAATATATGAAGAAAATACCGGTTCAGTAGAAGTTGCATCAAAGTCTTTAGAACCATTCAACGAAATTTCAGGAATATATTCAAAGCTCTGACTGCCTGAAGTGGTCGACTTACGACGGAGATCCTTTGTCATCGAAGTATATGTGTCCATCTCAACCTACGTTATAATTCCGGTCAAAAGGTTGCGTTCAACTGAGACATTCAAAAGACCATATATACTACTTGAAATGTTAATGTAGGCCAGTATGTGAATACCTTGAGGGCTTGGTCGTATGTCATGTGCCACTTATGGATCTTATCAATGTCGTCGGTCATCCACGACACAGTGTATGACTTGGAAAATTGTTTGACATTGAAGTTGTCATCTATTTTTATCTTGAACAGATAACGTTGATCAAGGAAAATGGAAAGCTCTTCAGGCATGGAATGACCTTGTCCACCCTAAGAGTAACACTCGGGTGAATTTTAGAGTGAAGAAGTTGACCTAGAAGAAAGAAATAAAAATGAGGGCGCATCACTTAGCAGAGAGTACGTACCTTTTCCATCTTAGCAATAAGTTCAATAGCCGTGGTATCAAGGAACTGCTCAACTTGATTATCAAAGACCACAAAATTACACTCTGTGTCGGTGAAATCTTGGACGACAAACTTCAACTGAAATCTGTGACACACTAAAACATTTAGAAACAGGAAAAGTGAAATTGCGGGGGGATAAATGATACATATAGCGAATGTGCAGGTATTAGAATTACTTCGAATTGCAGGTCATATATCCATTTTTGCTTCCATCGCACCCCGTGTTCTTGCAAACCCACCTACCCTTGTCGTTCTTCGCTGTTTTCGTCCTGCAAGACCTGCAACTGCGGTAGTACCAACCCGCAGATGAATCTATGTCGACAATCATTGCGACAGTGTAGAACGACCCAGCCTGGTTGTTAAGAAGTAAACACCGTAAAATTTCAGGAAAGTTAGAAAAACAACATGTCATAGCGACACGTTTCAAAGCTTGGGATCCTACCTTCTCATTTTCAACAATCTGTGAAATTGATAGAACACCGTCAACGGGCAAGTTGAAACTCTCTTCTTCAGCACCTTCCTCGATTATTTGGAGAGAGTTGCTAGGGGCTTGGGATGATAGACTGAAAAAAAAATAAAACTGTTACCACAATAAAGATGCAAGATTTCAGAGTGTACAATACAGATGAAAATACAATCCTAAACCTCTCCTGAAAAGCCTCAACTTCGGGTATTGCTGCGTTAAGCTCAAAAGTTGTGGCGTTGAACGTGGTTTGCACAATCCAGGTATCTATCAAACGAACAACAAAGATATATATCAAATTAACTAAAAACTCGTGTTAGAGGGGAGGAGATGACTTCAATAATGCAGAAGTAGCCTACTGTCAAACAGCCTCGTCTCAAGACCTCTGAGAACAACAACTTTAGACTGTTGCGGGGACGGAAGAACTTGCAAAACCTCCGGAAGTTCGGTGGCATGAGGAGCCCATAGTGTACATTGAAGAACAACACCCCTGAAGTCAACCAAGAAAACAATAAGCGGTTAATGATTGACAGTCAGTATTCAAGTGCACGCAGGATGGGTCAAAGAATGAAAACTAAGTTACTTAATTACGAATTCAATAAGGGTACATACTCAATATCTTCAAGCTTAATTTTCCTGCACTTGTAAGCCCTCTTCGTTTCCTGCATTGGACCAATCTCGTACACCTTGCCAACAATATCTGCAAAACCAATCAACCATTACAAAACATTGAAAAGCTCAGAATTATTTACAAACTGGACATTGTGTAAGTAAGTGCAAGCAAGAGGTAACATAATGGAGACCTATATACTGATTCATTGGTACTTTGCCATTGACGATATCATCAAACCTCGCAAAGCGGTATATGTTGAAAGGAATTGATGAACATTTGGGCAAATGAGTAACCCTTGTCGAGAATTCAACTTGGAGTCTGCAAGCATGGGAGGTAGCCCGCTCCGATCCGGTGTTCGACGTCACGGTGAGACTGCGAATGTTGTAAGCCTCCTTCACTATGAATTTGTCAATGAACTTGCTAATCAAGGATTTCTTTATAGTAGCTTGGACTAAGTCATCCTGATATAGAAAAAAAAGCTAAAATATCAACAAAATAAAAAGCAAATGTAATGTATTACATATTTACATCATAACCACTGTCTACAGCTATACATCAATACTACTTGGGAAACAACCTTCTCGTCAATAAGCAGCAACTCAATTGAGTCGGTGACGGATTTGTCATTAAAGTTTAGTCTATTCCATCGATTGATCACCCTGACATTTAGATCCTTCACTCGCACACCCTCACATAATGTGGAAATGGAATCACGACGTACATCAGACATGGTGGCTAAAGCGGGGAAAGATAACAGTAGCAATAGTAATAGAGCAGAGGAGTTCAGAAAAGATTTAATGGCTGATAGGGAACTGCACTTACCGGTTTGCATAGATATATATTACCTGTAGAGGAAGTAATTTAAAGGCTTATGGAGACGATGGGACGGGTTTAAATGGCATTACAACTTCCAGCGAGGAATCATTGAAGAAGATGACGATTTTCGAGAGGGAGGGGGTGAATTGATGATTGATTTTCGAGGAGATGAATGATGGATGCATTTTCGAGAAGGATGAGTAGAATGGATGATTGACGAAGATGAATTGTAATTAATCAAGTTTCGAGATGTGTTTAATCAATTAATGAGGAATTGGGAAGACGATGAGGCGCACTGCTGATGATGAATTAAGGGGGTCTGTGGAAGGTAGTATAGTTATTTCTGTACTATTTTCTCACAGTTAGCGAAGTGGCCTAGTGGTTTGTTAAGTTGGGATTTGCCTCAGAGGTCGCGGGTTCGAACCCTGTCATTGGCCTTTTTATACGGCTGCTGTAAGGAATTTACTCTTATTTCAAAATGGGAGCCTCACATTGTCTTAAAAAGTGGGAAGTGGTTGTTTTAATATATAGAGGATATAAAATTCTCTATTAGGGCCAAAAGTTTTTAATTATTGAAAATTGTGAAATATGACATGACAATATAAGAACTTTATATAAAAAAAATTCTATTGCACTTAGCTTTTCTAAAACTCAAAAGATGTTGGGTTTATATCTATGAAACTCATGACTTTGTAATAATTTTTCGATGTGAGAAATTCATGAAATTTTACTCAACTTTATAGTCTTTAAGAGTTTTTTTAAGACTCAAAAGTGTGGATAATTTTACTTCATTAAGTTTATGGTCTTAAGAATTTTTTTTAAGATCCAAAAGATTTTGTTTTTCCATCTAAATTTGTAAGGACGAATGATTAATCTTATTTATATAGTAGAATTCGATCACCTTATTACGGAGTATACTTTTGGACAAATGATTATCTAAAACGAATGATTTCTCTTATTTGTGATATCTCATCATAATTTTTCGACGTGTAATAATTTCACTTAAATTTTTAATTTTAAGAACTCTTTTTAGGACTCAAAAGAGATTTATCTTTGATATCTAAAGACAATTATTACTTTTATTTATATAATAAAATTTCATCACTTTTTTGTAATATTTCGATGTGAAATAATTTTTAGTTCAATTTATAGCCTTAAGAGGAGTATTATAAGATTCAAATTTTTTCGATTAATATCTAAAAATGAATAGTTTCTCTTATTGATGATGTAGAATTTCATCACCTCATCATAATTTTTATAGTCTTAAAAAGTTCTTTTAGGACTAAAAAGATTTCTCGTTGATATCTAATAAATGATTGCTTTTACTCTTTATTTATATAGTAGAATTTCTATCAACTTATTATAATTTCTCGGAATGACTTATAATAAAAAAACATAGGGAGTATAATATAAAATTTCATCACCTTATTATAATTTGTCGATGTGTAATTACTATTATTTATAATATAGAATTTCATCACCTTATTATAATTTGTTGATGTGGGATAACTTTAATATCTTTATATGTAATAAATTTTTCACGTTTTTGAGCAAATAATATGAAACAAATGATATGAAATTTATACTCTAATGAAAGCATTTTTTACCACGAATCTAACATAATTTTTTCACTTTTTCGAGCAAATAATATGAAATTTATACTCTAATGAAAGCATTTTTTACCACGAATCTAATTAATTCATTTTTATAATTTTATTTACGATAACTTTTTGTTAAATGAAATTTAAAGATTTTTAGATGAAAATTTATAAAACATCATATTAATATAATAGATTAAATATATGATTGTAATAATTAAAAGATTCTCTATTTGATTCTTTTATTATTAATGATACTTTCCTAAATCGAGTTCTGATATAACGGACCAATCATATCGCTCGAAAACTTCCTCCTTTATATATACGATAACTTTTTGTTAAATGAAATTTAAAGATTTTTAGATGAATATTCATAAAACATCATATTAATATAATAGATTAAATATATGATTGTAATAATTAAAAGATTCTCTATTTGATTATTTTATTATTAATGATACTTTCCTAAATTGAGTTCTGATATAACGGATATATATATATATATAGAGCGAGGATCCGGTGAGTCCTCCTATTTAAATGAGTCTGTCCCGTAATTCAAGGGAGTCAGATCTATTGACATTAGATGCTTCACCTGTGATTTTAATTGAATGTATAATGCTTATGAAATTTGAGATTATTGCTGATTTCTGGATCATCTAATTGTTTTCTACATAGAAAACCTAATCAATTTTGTTTACAGTGATTTCAGAGCAATTAAACAATGGCGCTTCGATATCGAAGCATTCGACGAATTTTCGCGTTGTTTTCAGGTATAGATCGAACTTGAATAACATCGTCAATTTCCAGTTTAATTCATCTGTTATCACTCGTTGTTTGCTCTATTCGATGCTAGTTCGCAAGTTCCGTCGGGTGGTAATCGTAATCGCAGCCGCAAAACGACGACGTCAACGGTGACGAAGAACGTGAAGCCGCGGTGGAAGACGGTGCTTAGAGTGGTGGTGAAGAATTTGTTGTTGGTGGCGATGTTAGCAGGATTGATGCAGATGGTGAGGAAATTGGCGGTGAAGGAAGGTAGTGATGTTAGAAGAATTTCGTTATTTTCGATTTGGCCTTTGTATTTTAATTAGTATTACTGTGACATTATTACTGTGATATTATTATTGTAATTCCTTATTACTGTGACAGTGTCACAGTAAGATATTTGTGTTACTGTAATAGTGTTCTATTACTGTAACATTATTACTGTGACATTATTATTGTAATTCCTTATTACTGTGACAGTGTCACAGTAAGATAGTTGTGTTACTGTAATAGTGTTATGTTACTGTAACAGTAAGATTATATACGATGAAGATGACGTTGAATCTCAGCCATTCATGTGATTTGATCACGTGGCTTTGATTCGCGGGACGAACTCATTTAAGATAGAGAGACTCACGAGATGCAATTCCTATATGACCAAAAACAAAAGTATTCTCAAAACACATGTTCCTCCTCCTCATCTTCCTCAGTTTCCTCATCTTCGTCGTCGTCATCCACTTCATCCTCCTCATCCTCACCAATGGGTTGTCCTGTGCAGGACAACTCCTTACACCCATAGAGGCAGCATCTGGACCATTAGATTAAGATCTGATCTAATTGTTCAAATTAAAATACTCACTTTAAAATGGGCAACGTCGGCATTACTTCCACCTGCAATCTGTATGACCAAGCCACCCTCCTTTTCATCCCCAGTTCATCTAATTTCAACCCAATTCCCAATTTAATATTATCTCTCCTCCCACGATTGTAATCCCTCCTCTCACCTGATCAAATCCATCCTTGTCTCTCCCCTCTCTTGTCACAATTTTCGTTGTTGTATGTATCTTAATACCATTCTTCTTCACACACCCTCTTTATTTCTTGCCATTGCTCTAACATCACACATACTTATTATTATTATTATTATTATTATTATTATTATTATTATTATTATTATTATTATTATTATTATTATTATTATTATTATTATTATTATTATTATTATTATTATTATTATTATTATTATTATTATTATTATTCCCAAAATTTAGTTTTTTGATCTGATCTTGTTGTTCTCGGTGCAGAGATATGGGACGGATAAAGTGGGGTACAGTTTCGCGCCAATTGTGAGTATTTGGTTGGTATTGAATGCCGGAATTGGTGTCTACAATTTCTTCAAATACGATCCTACTGTTCTCAAGGCTTTTAATCCATGCTACATCGCTCTGTATTTCCAAAGGAATGGAATACATGTTTAGACCTCCCTGGTGGATACGCCATATTGTTTAGTCAGGGTCAGTTTTAGTGTACATAAGTTACAATTTATGGTATATAACTAATAAAGCAGATATACATAGGTAAAGTATTGTCTGTTTTGATGCAGATAAGTTACTATGTGTTGTACATGTTGAAATTTGTACATAGTAAAAGTAGGGTCTGTTTTGATGTAGATAAGTTAAAATTTATTGTATATAACTCATACAGCAAATATACATATGTAAGGCACTGTCTGTTTTGATGTAGATAAGTTATTTTGTGTTGTATATAACTCATACAGCAAATATACTTATGTAAAGCACGGTCTGTTTTGATGTAGATAAGTTACTTTTTGTTGTACATGATGAAAATTGTTCATAGTTAAAACAATGTCTGTATTGATGTAGATAAGTTACAACGTGTTGTACATAAATCTTAGTTACTATGTGTTGCACATGAAGAAATTATTATGTACAACTGATAAGTAAATATATACATTACGTAGTGACTTATGTACGACAAAACACGAAGTAGTACTTTAAATGAGTTATGTACAACTAATATAAAAATATGTACAATAATTTATTTTTCAAAAAAAAAAGTGTACAATAATATCGTGCATACACCAAATCCAATAATATATGGTGACATCGCAGACATTTAAAACATTAGCTCACATCTACATCCAATAATATCGTGCAAAAGTCCACTAAGTTTGTATGGTGTAAAGACTATTAGCACCTTAGCTGTCTGTATATTTTCAATGCTTAATATCTAGTTTATAAGTTGGGTCAAACATTGAATTGCTTGTTCCTAGGAATTCTTTTTTTTATACGTATGATTTGTTGTTTTGATCAAGTCTGGTCTGTTGATCTCAATCAGATCTAACGGTCCAGATTGTGCCTCAATGGTTGCAGGGAGTTCGGCTGCCTCAATGGATCCCGAATCTATATATATATATATATATATATATATATATATATATATATATATATATATATATATATATATATATATATATATATATATATATATATATATATATATATATAAGGCTCTTATGAGTCCTTTACTCTATATGAGTCCCTAAATCCTCATCCACTCCATTGGATGATTTTAGGAAACAATAACCTCATGATCACGTTCATTCATCACTCAGTCATTAACCTTGCAAAATTCATCAAAAGGCTCTTATGAGTCCTTTACTCTATATGAGTCCCTAAATCCTCATCCACTCCATTGGATGATTTTAGGAAACAATAACCTCATGATCACGTTCATTCATCACTCAGTCATTAACCTTGCAAAATTCATCAAAACCTAAAAAAAAAACTTCCATCATCATGTTCCGTCATTCATTCAATCAAATCTGGGTTCAAAATCCCGTTACTATGGATTCAATGAGCGCGACATCATCATCAACTGTTGAAAAGCAATTGATCGAGTATAATAATGGTGAGTTTTGATATTTCTTTCACGTTTTGCTTCAATTTTAATTCAGCGATCGACTAACAAAAAATAAATTTCTTTCACGTCGCTTTGGCTTCGTTTTTTACGTCAATTTTCATGTTGATATTGTTTTCATTGTCATCTCATTCATCATAGATTCATATTGATGGTTAATTGATATTTCATGTCGATTTGGCTTCCCTTTTTACGTCAATTTTCATGTTGATATTTTTTTCATTGTCATTTAATTCATCATAGATTCATATTGATGGTTAATTGATATTGATTCCAGAGTTTTATGTTTGTTATTTGGGTTTTCAATGAGGTCCACTGATAATATTGTTTTGTTTTCTATGAACGCAGTCACGACGTTGAAGTAACATACGCTCTACATTACAGTAACACTCCATTGCAATTACAGTAACACACTGAACGTTACGAAACAGTTTTTGATGATGATGTTAGAGTAACGTACTTTACCAGTTAGAGTAACACAACGTAAGAGCTGAAGTAACACATTGGCTGCATGGGCGTAACACATATGTATTAACGTTACAGTAACACTTAATTGCAATTACAGTAACACACTGAACGTTGAGAAACAGTTTTTGATGATGATGTTAGAGTAACTTACTTTACCAGTTAGAGTAACACATTGGCTGCATGGGAGTAACACGTTGTTTAATTTTGTCCAGGTGGTATTGGAAGTGATGCGAATGCACAGGACAACCCATTGGTGAGGATGAGGAGGATGAAGTGGATGACGACGACGAAGATGAGGAAACTGAGGAAGAAACTGAGGAAGATGAGGAGGAGGAACATGTGTTTTGAGAATACTTGTGTTTTTGGTCATGATAAAAATATTTTTCATTTTTTTGTTTACAAGAATAACTGATTTTGTACACATTTTTTTACAAGTAGCGTTGTGCTACGTAGCAATTAACTCTATATTTTATTTAATACATGTGCATTTGGTTAGAGTAACATTTCAGTTCTATTGGAGTAACACCTTTCGTCAGTTAGAGTAACAGACATAATGCATTAAAGTAACTAAGGACAGCAACGTTGTTTAAACAAATGATTTCCAAAGTAATTGAGGATAACTTGGATTGGAACCATTCATTACCAAATTAACGATTGTCGTTCTTTAAAGAACGATATATAATGCGTCAGAGTAATTGATGATAATAACATTGTTTAACCATGAGACAAAGAATAACACCATTAGTTACTTAGAGTAACATCATTTGTTCATTAAAGTAACACTTATAATACGTCAATGTAACACGGGTGTGTAGCATTGCTTCAATGTAGCCTTGCTTGAGTTGAAGATGAGAGAATGAGCGGGTGTGTTTTGAAAGAAATCAGAAGTCGAGAGATTGAGTTTGGGATGATGAAGATGAAGGATTTTAGTTAGGCGGGTGAGTTTGAATGAAAAAATTGAATGTGATGAAACATGATCAAGTGAGTTAGGTGGTTGGAGATAATTAAGGGAGGAGAGAGGATTTTATTATATTTTTTCCAAAATAGGTTAGTTATTACCTTAATTACTAGACTCAATGATCGCCTCCCAATCGGATCGGTCGTTTTAGCGAAGGACGGGGGATCAAACGATATTTATAGACTCGGAATTATCACAAAAACAAACAAGTAATTGTGGTAAGTCGAGGTCGGTCCACAGGGAACGGTGTGTGTTTGTGAAGCTTAAAGTGTCGTGTTCGATGCCTTAGAAGGGGGGTTTTCTTTTGAGGTCGAGTCTATACTAGAGGGATTAATGCGATGGTGGTTTAGAGTTGATCAATTTAGGGAAAAGCGTTAGGGAGAAGTCGGGATTCGGTACTTGGGGTCTAAGAAGGTCGGGATCGAGTTTTTGTCACAATATCGATAAACTCACCTAAAACCCCGCTTTCGCGGTGAATGAGGGTAAGTCCCTAGTCATGGTAATTTCTACCCCGAGTTTCCCCTATTGATAAAAATTAGTCAAGGTCGGTCTAGTTGGCCGGACTAAAACAACAATGACATGACACCATAAATAAGATAAACCAACATGCAAGCAACCCACCAACATCCCTATATTCAAATAAACCAAGCCCTCATCCCTAAACTCCCCAACAAGAAATTTACTCACAATTCATTATGAAATTCATCACAACATGCATATTAATTAGATTTGAACAAGATGATGATGAGAAAATATCACAAAAACTAAATAGAGATTAGAGAGTGGAAGAGAATTGTACCAACTATGTAGATCTATAAGAAATAAGAAGATATCATAGATAAAGATTGAATCTTTGATGAATAAAATGGAGAACTTGTCACTAATCCTCCAATAAACCCAACAAATCTTCAAATAAACCTTGAATAATCTTCTACAAACTTGAGATCTAAACAATTGTTGATGAGAATTGTGTAGATCTACTACTAATTACATTATAAACTACTAGGAATTTTGTAGGATTTTTACTACTACTACTACTACTAATTGATGGTGTAATAAGATGGTGGAAGGGTGTAATGTCTTCCCTCCTTAGCACAATGGAGAGGTGAGTTTAGGCAATGAATTAGGGTAACATATATATAGTAATCTCTTAATGGATCCTTAACCTAAAGCCCAAATCCATCTTTATGCTCCATTAGTGAGACAATCTCCCTTTGCATCTCCATGGGGTGAAACTTCGCCCTGCGGACTCGTTGGTAATTCTCATCGGGTGAAAATTTCGCCCGGTGAGATTTTCTTCTTTTTTCGCGTTTTCGGCACGTCTTCACCATCGGGCGAAATTTCACCCGGTGGGCGAAATTTCGCCCGGTCAGTTTCACCCGGTGGGGAGTTCTCGGAAATTCTTCGGGAGGCAATTTTTACCGTCGGGTGAAATTTCGCCCGGTGGTGTCTCACCGGGTGAAATTTCGCCCGGTCATTTTTTCTGGCCTCAAGTCTTGTCTCATTCTTCGTTTGTTCGATCGGATGGCTTTAAACTTTAAGTTGTGTGCTTTGCTCTTTGGACGGTTTTCCCTTCTCTTGTGCTCGTGGAAGCTCAATCGTGATTTTTGTAGCAAAACCTATCAAAATTGATAGAAAAACTACCAAAAACACGTAAAACGCACAAGAGGGACGCTAATGCGAGAAGTACACAAAATATGGCGATAATCGCACTCAAAACTCGCAAAACGAGGGAAAAACGGGTCTAAATGGAGGGAAAAATGGTCTAAATTTAGCACACAACAATTCCCCCACACTAAACCGTTGCTCGTCCTCGAGCAAAGACCCAAAAAGAAATTACAAACTACTACTACTAGCTAGACTATGCTAAGCCGATACGGGGCAATTAACGGGCCCGCTCCGTCCCTTCAACTCACATCGAAATACTCATGAGGTAAAGTACTCCCATGCAAGGCAAGTTGAGGCTTGCTCAAAATGGTGGATGCGACTAAACACACAAAAACACATAACACGAAAGAATAGACGCATCCAAAGCAAAAATAAAACACCGAATCCCTCATCGAGACGGCGGGGAAAGACACCGATTACTTACCTAAAACGACAATAGACTTCCAAGATAAATCACCCACGTAAACAAGGACCAAAGCCTAATACTATGACAATTAAGCAATATAGATGTTGATAACTTAGCCAGGTCCTCCTAATCTTCTAAAGGGGTACTACGGGGCGTATAACGGAGTGGAAAAAGTGAACCATGGATTCGTTCGACACTGTAGGTAAGTGCAGTCCCGCTCTCTTTGGCTAAGCCAAGAGGGTCGTTCCAAAACTCGAATTTCCTAAATTAGCCCAAATAAAAAGGTGGAGTGTTTACAATTATTGGGATGGATCAACTCATCACCGCTATCTTCCGACCTCGGGACTCGGTCCTCTAGTTGGCACTTCACGATGATGAATCGATCAAAGGGCTTTTTTTTTCTTTTTTTTTTGATGGAGACACTTTTGATAATTTGATTTTTCATTTGAAGCTCCTTTTCTTCTCCTTTGTTTTCTTGTTTTTCATATTTTTGTGCCCTTTTTCTCTTGCTTTGGTTTGCCCTTTTTTGGCTCTTTGATGTGGTTCGTAACCAAGCTTTGGAGGTTATTTTTGTAAACTTATTGTGATGATGTATAGGTGGAGGAAAAATAGGCAATCGAGAACGCGCGCCATTCTGGATAACCCACAAAAGACGGAAAAGATTTGGACTAAAGGTGCAATGGTCATTCGAGCAAGGTCACCTAGAAAACGGGATGCGGGAACCAAGGTCTAACTCCTCCATGGGTGGTCAAGGTGGTCAAATGCAAACCCCGAAGTAAACCTCTAGTAGAAAAGGTGGACTCAAAGCTAAAGGATCAACAAATTCTAGTAGACTAAGGTCCAAAATCTACGATGGGTTATTTATAATGGAATGTAAACTCTTGTAATAAGTTTGTAATCGGGTTTTCGAAAAGTTTTAGTCCTATACACACTATACAAAAGCAGAACAAAACAAAACACACGAAAAGGAAAAACAAATAAAAGAAAACACAAGTAAAGTCATGAACTCCATACTCCATCAACATTCAAGCACAAACCACAACACTAAAATGCTCAACTTCAAGAGCCTCCAATAGCAACAACCTAATTCCTCTACAAAATTAAAGAAGAAAGAAGGAAGGAAATTACCAAGCGGGTGCTTTCTTAATCTCTTTAATTCGCGCTATTAAGGTGGTGATTACCTGTAAGAGTAGAGAACAAGACCATACACGGGACACGAAACATAACAAGAAACAAGAAGGAAAAAGAAAAAGAAAATGTTTTTGATTTTTCGAATTTTTCAAATTTTTATGGATTTTTTAAAAGATTTTGAAAAATAAAAGATAGTAGACTCCTCCCCCACACTAAAACTGTACATTGTCCTCAATGTACAAGTAGGGAAGAACGAAAAAGACGAAAAAGAAAAATAATAAAAATCTTTTTGGATTTTTATGATTTTTCAAATGTTTTTGGGTTTTATAATTTTTAAATGTTTTTGGGTTTTTCAAAATTTTTGAATGTTTTTATGTTTTTCGAAAATTTGAGAAGAAGAAAATGAAAAGAAAATAAAGAAAACGATAAGATAGTGGCGGGACTAGGTGCAATCACATCACCTAGACCCTAGCCAAGTGGCTAAGAAAATGAAAATGAAAGAAAATAAAATGAAAGGGTGAAAAATTGGGCGTAGGTGTAGTCACGTCACCTAGTCCGGATTAACAAAAATTGAGAAATGTTTTGATTTAAAAATTTGGATTTTTCAAAAGGGTCAATGGCGTAATCACATCGCCAAGAGACCGGGAGCAATACCAAGGCCGCGACGGCCACAAAAATCATTTGATGGAACGGTGGGATAACTTGCGATTTTGTTCAAGATAAAATGATCACAATGATTATGATGATGGGACAGGGAATAAGGAACAACATTAGTTCACATGCAATTGAAAATGAT
Organism: Agrostemma githago; assembly: GCA_958450325.1. Lineage (NCBI taxonomy): Eukaryota > Viridiplantae > Streptophyta > Magnoliopsida > Caryophyllales > Caryophyllaceae > Agrostemma > Agrostemma githago. The sequence continues at coordinate 57,857,492 of OY288258.1, read as the reverse complement.
TAAGACTCACCGACATAAACCACACATGTATACCCATAACACAAACAAACCAAATTATCTACCGACTCTTGTAAGGGGGTCTAGTCTGAATAATCATTGGACGCAAAGGAGGCCGTGGGAGTTCCGTCACCGACATACTCCCAAACTCCTACATCCCCCGAGTTGTTCAGTCGGAATTCACAGGGACCTGGAGGTAGGTCCCAATTGTGACGGTTATAAATATTGGTTCGGTTTTTGCAGGGGACAATTAAGGCTCGGTCATGGCTAAGAGAAGCGAGGCGATGGTCAGGCACATTAAATATCCAAGTAGGGAAATAAGTCTCGTTAAGCCAGACACGGGAGTCATGTGGTTTAAGATGGTCGGTCGAATAACCCAAATTTTTTGCTATTACGGTCACAAGACCACCACAGTCGACAGAGGGGCGTTGGTCAATGATAATTTGATGAAAGTGTAACGCCACGAAAATAGGTAGGTCAAGGGGATAAGGGTTACCGAGTAAAGAGTCACATATCAATTGTAAGACACACACATTAAGGTTTATGATATTTTCGGTAGATGGCAAAAGACAGTGAGAAAGGAATTCAGCGAAATAACGAATGGCTGGGTTACGGATTTCAGCGGTAAAATTAGAATTGGGTTTGAAATCACGTTGACCCGGCGCTATGCGCCTCCACAAGTCTCTCCTAGTCGCACTACTTCGCGAATCACTTAGGGGTCTACTTAGTCCGGTACCCGATGAGGGCAAACCTAGAGCTAAGCTAAAATCGGAAATATTTAAACAGTGATTTCTACCAAACAAATTAAATTTGAACTCCTTAGGTGTGGTCGAGTTATCGATTGTAAAACTACCTACAAACTCATAAGTCAAGTCTTTGTTTGTGAAAGGCACAAAATCAAGGAGTTTACTAGTACCAATTCTCGACGATAACTCTATAATATCGTTCTTAATTCCTAGAATTTTCATTGTGAATGGACAAGGCCATCTCGTACTCTGAAAGTCTTTTTCGAAGAAAATACGAGCGAGGGGTGAATTTGGACACGGTAAAAGTTTAGGCCTAGAAGATGAATGTTTAGAAGTTGAGGCCATACCTTGTTTGCGCGCTGCTCGTTGAGCTCTTGTCTCCATAGTAAGAATTTGCAAGAATAATCCCGAAACTTAGCTTCCTCTTCTTCAAAAACCCAAAATAAATATTCACCCAAGTATGGAATGGATTTATGAATGGAGGTTGAATATGGTATATGGAAGGTGGTGTAATGAATTTGTGATGGTTGAAAGGGTGAAATGATGAGTGAGGTGAAAAAGGTGGTATAAATGAGGGTGTTTGAGGAGGAAAAGTGAAAGTTTTAAAGTTGGTGGTAAAATTTGGTGTAAAAATATTTGGAGGGAAGGTTATGTTGAGTTAAATTGTTGGAGGGAAAGTGAAAATGTAGTGAGTAAAAGGTGTAGGTGATTGGCCAAGACACACCGCCGGGTGAAATTTCACCCGGTCGGGCACCATCGGGTGAAATTTCACCCGGTCGGGCACCATCGGGTGAAATTTCACCCGGTCGGGCACCATCGGGTGAAATTTCACCCGACGACATTTCGTCGTGAAAATCAATTTTGCCGTCTTTTTCCACCGGGTGAAATTTCACCGGTCAATATCTCACCGGGCGAAATTTCGCCCGGTGGTAACTTCTTTGATTTCGGCAATTCTGGCAACTTTTCCGTAGGGCGAAGTTTCGCCCGGTCGAGTCTCACCGGGCGAAGTTTCGCCCGACGGTCTTCCTGCTGCGTTTTTCCGCCTTGCCGTTTCATGGCTCTTCAATAGTCACCTAGAGATTCAAATATATGACTCGACTCACATTACATAATCAATAATTCCCACAAACATGCTTGTGGTCTTCGATTTAAGCTCCATAACTTCTCCAAAAGCTTGATCTTCATCCAAATTATGCTCCATGGTGAAATCCAATTTTCAATCAATCTTCTCAAGCTAACAAAACTAATAAACTCAAAGAAATATGATACATATATACAAGGTGGTTGTTGAGGATACCACCAAACCTACATCAATTTCGAGAGGGGGTCAAACAACGCTCCCCGATGGGAGCTCACCAAACTTCATAGTAGCAAAGGTCTCACGAATATGACCGGGATGATAAATCTTCAAACGTTGCCCATTAACCATAAACTTCCCGGTTTCCGGGCTAGATATCTCTATCGATCCATATGGTTGCACTCCGGTCACTTCAAATGGACCCGACCATTTTGATTTCAACTTACCGGGGAAGAGCTTAAAGCGAGAGTTGAAGAGTAATACCTTATCACCAACGAAGAAGTCCTTACGAAGAATTCGAGAGTCATGCCATTGGCGAGTTCTTTCTTTGTAGATCTTCGAGTTCTCGTAGGCTTCAAGTCTTAGTTCTTCCAATTCTTGTAGTTGGAGAAGGCAATTATTCCCTACAACACTCTCGTCGAAGTTTAGCTCTTTGATTGCCCATTTGGCTTTGTGTTTTAGTTCCACCGGTAAATGACAAGCTTTACCATACACAAGACGATAAGGAGTGGTTCCAATCGACGCTTTGTAAGTCGTCCTCAATGCCCAAAGGGCGTCATTTAATTTCAATGACCAATTCTTTCGGTGTGTATTTACAACTTTCTCTAAAATTCCCTTGATTTGACGGTTGGAGATCTCGGCTTGCCCATTTGATTGAGGGTGGTAGGCTAAGGACATCTTGTGGGTGATACCGTACTTCCTAAGAAGGTGTTCAAAGGTATCTTTCCTAAAATGAGAGCCTCCATCACTAATTATGGCTCTAGGCATACCGAATCTTGGGAAAATTACGTTCTTGAAAAGCTTGATTACAACCTTGGAGTCATTGGTGGGGGAAGCTACGGCCTCGATCCATTTTGAGACATAATCAACCGCGACTAGAATGTACTTGTTACCAAACGAGGATGTGAATGGACCCATGAAATCAATGACCCAAACATCGAACAATTCAATCTCCAAGGTAGGTTGAAGGGGCATCTCATTTCTTCTTGTTATATTGCCGCTTCTTTGGCATGCATCGCATGTGAGAATGAAAGCTCGAATGTCTTTGAACATGGAAGGCCACCAAAACCCGCTTTGGAGAACCTTGGCAATTGTCTTTTGATTGGCCAAGTGTCCACCATAAGATGTCGAGTGAAGGTGCTTCACGATATTATATCCTTCTTCGGCCGTGACACATCGTCGGTAAATTCCATCTATACATCGGCGAAATAAATAAGGCTCGTCCCAATAATAGCGTCGGGCTTCATAACGTAGTTTCTTCCTCTCTTGCTTGGAATAATCGTCCGGAATAAATTGAGATACTAAGAAATTGACGATATCGGCATACCAAGGTGTAATAGTTTCAACGGCCATCAAGGCCTCATCTCTCATAGCTTCATTGATGGGGATACCATCTTCTTCATTTCTCTCTTTACTTACCGTTAATCAACTAAGATGATCCGCTACCAAGTTCTCCGATCCGGCTTTGTCTTTAATCTCAATGTCGAATTCTTGCAAAAGGAGCACCCATCGAAAGAGTCGGGACTTTGTCTTCTTTTTGGACATGATATAACGAATCGCCGCATGATCGGTGTGAATAATGACTTTGGAACCGGTAACATAGTTTCGAAATTTCTCCATGGCATAGACAACGGCAAGCATCTCTTTTTCGGTTGTGGTGTACCTCGATTGGGTTTCATCTAGGGTCTTGCTTGCATAATAAATCACATGTATCTTCTTATCAACCCGTTGACCTAGAACGGCACCAACGGCAAAATCGGATGCATCGCACATGATTTCAAATGGAAGATTCCAATCGGGAGCTTTGATAATCGGTGTGGTAGTGAGAGCGGTCTTTATCCTACAAAAGGCCTCAAGACAAGAGTCATCAAAAACAAAAGGTGCATCTTTCATAAGCAAAGAAGTCAAAGGCTTACCAATCGTAGAAAAGTCTTTAATAAATCGTCTATAAAAACCGGCGTGACCTAGAAAACTCCTCACCCCTTTGACATTTGTAGGTGGTGGCAAGTTCTCAATCACAGAGACTTTCGCCTTATCGACTTCAACTCCTCTATTAGAAACAATATGACCTAGGACAACACCTTGTTCAACCATAAAATGACACTTTTCCCAATTTAAAACAAGTCTATACTCTTCACATCGAGCTAACAACAGGTCCCATCTAACAGATGTCTAAGTGTAGACACCCACATTTTGACCGCCAGGTGTCTATAGTAGTTTCCGACAAACACCCAATGATGATCGGACGTTAGCATGCTTTGACATACTCGAATATGGGCTCAAAATCAGTGGCATTTGGCTTGGGCTTTTTACGGAGTACATATCTCACAAAACCAACCTCAAAATCAGGCCCAGTGGGTCGTTTAGAGTCAAATAAGACTAATTTGGGTCGAATCCGGCACCAGGGGCAAAACCGTCTTTTAGCGACCGAGTCAAAACCCGGTCAAAGATATTTTCGAGACACACGGACCAGCCGTGACTCCTCACGAGTCCGGTTTGGACTCCAACACTACACAAAAATCAGCTACGCAAAATATTAAACAAATCGTTTGAAGATGGAATTCGATCTCAAGTAGGAATTCTATCCGAATACCGAATCAAACACTCGACCGAGCATCAAATACTCGGCCGAGCAGCCTTGTTTCAGCCAGATTTCGTGGCTTCCTCCCCAAGGAACGGAGTTCTCGTGCCTCTCGACTTCTTACGTTTCCTACCCAAACCGGTATTTCTTGTCGTCTAAGCAAAAGTACCTCTCGATCTTCTAGTATCAATCGAGGACCTCTCCTATAAATAGGACCCTCTCATAACACAAGATCAAATAAGAATTCCTCACATCTATCGTTCATACACTTTTTACGTCGATCATAAATACAAAAAATACCGACATTCATAACACCGAATAATCGTTATTACAACCCGGCAACTCCGACACCCCAAAAACCGGCCACAACCCGACTCCTCACACGCACCAAACACACTACCCTAACTCACCCACATCGTCTCGACGCTCCCGTGCCTAAGCCACTTTCCGACGAGCCTTATTCCGAGAAAACAAAGCATGTAGGCTGAGGGTGTAAAACCAAACTCGATTCTTCCTTTCTCTCTTCCCTTCTCTCGTCCTTTTCTCGTTTTTTTTTTCTCTTCTTTGAGTCGTGTCGTCGGTCTGCCTTTATTACGGGTCGTCGTCGCATATTTTTTTTTTTTACATAATATCGATACTATAAACTATTTTCATAAAACAAAAACGTTCTTAAAATACGATATCGACTCTTTAGTCAAATATCGTATCTAACAAGAACTAAATTAAATCTCGTTGATGCTAAAAAATTGTTACATCTTTTTAAACATAATACAACGATTTTCAACGCGGAGGGAGTCAAACATCGTTTTTTTTTACCTTACAAAGCGATTTTCAAACTTTTAAACCTTTTCTATAAATCATTCCGAATATTTGATATCGATTTCATAATCGAATATCGAATACGACGAATATTGAAAATATAAATCGAGTATAAGTTAATCCATATTTGTACGCGATTTATTAAAATTAACGATTTTTGAAGAACCCGAGCCGAGACAGCTGCCCACGCGAGTCGTGCCCCTCCCGGGCGAGTCGCATGGGCTGCTGTAAACCGCGGCATATTTTTTCGTTTTCCGATTTTTCCAGCATCGTTTTTTTAGCACAAAACAGCGGTTTTCTCGGTATATTTTCAGATTTCGACAAATATTTTTTCGACCTTGGTCAACACGTGTTTAATCCCTCACGTGTCATAAAATCCTTCTTCAAAATCATGCATATCATCGTTGTTCCGGTTAAGGAATCAATCAACCCGAATTGCGAATTCGGGTCCTTAGTGTTCAGGTATCGCTTTGCTTGGTTTCCTTCGATCTCTCCTTCCTCTTTTCCTACAGTCGGACCTTCCCGGCGAAGTGAGTTTGCTCCCTGCACAAACAACGCACAGGGCCTCGGAGGTTGTCCGAGGGAACCCTCTCCGATGCCTAAGTCAGTCCGTGAATGCCTTGACGAACCTAGCTCGTGAGGAACTAGGTGGCGGTTTTTAGGAGTAAAGGTCTAGAGAGAGAAAATCCAACCCTCTCTATGTGGGAAATGGGTGGGTATTTATACCTTCCCACATGAGAGAGGGAGGAAGAGAGGGAGAATGGGTGGTCGAGAGGACAACACGTGGCTTCTCCTCGTCCACCCACTTTCCATTACCTGAGACGAAATGACGGATGGGTCCTTGGACTCCCCCGCCTGTACCGGGGGTTAGGGCGCCCTGGAAGAAAGCATGATGGGAACCTGGAGGCCCTGCTTGGCTGGCAGGAGGCCCTGCTTGGCTGGCAGGAGGCCCTGCTCGGAAGGCGCAAGCCCTTCGGGGTTCTCTCCGTAGTTCCTCGCAGGGAGGGCTGACGGATGATACCGAATTCATCCTGGGGGCGAACCGTTCCGGGGCCCCGCAGGCGGGTGACCCGTGGTACTTGGTCAACTCCCATCAATTGGCCCACGCCGGCCAGAGGGAGACGGGGTCTTCCTCTTGGCAGGCGTCTCTTGAGATGGGGTGCAGTTGACTCTTGAACTCGGGCATTTAATGCACTGCTTGTTCCCGAGGTTGGAATGTTCTTTTAGTGATGATTGCTTTCTATTCCCAGCGGATTTTTGGGCAGTGTGCGGGTGCGCTGATTGGTCGCGCCCCCTATCAAAGTGGTTGTGGCGCCATTTAATGCTTTGGCTACCCTTCGTATAAATTGCGGTTTCCTTGCTGTTTTCACAACTCATCTTCAACCTTCTCTTCTTCCTTCAGAGAAAATGTCGTGGATCACTAGAGTGCTTTTCTGTCGTGGAGCTCGCGTAGTGAGCCGTCGCTTTGTGGGGCGTTGGAAGCTTAGGTACTCCCGGGCGTCTTTTCTCATTCTGCGTCGCAGCCGGCGACCCCGCGTTCAACGTCCCCGAAAGGTCAGGAGGGCTCTCATCAAAGCGGGCAAACGTCCTCAGAGGGCTTCTCTAGCTGCTCCAAGGTTCAGGCGCTGCCCCCAGGGTGGGGGTTGTTTCGACAGGGGGTGCCATGAATGCTTTCCATGGCTGCACCCTGAGCAATTCGACCCCGATTGCTCAAGTCTGTCTTCCTCTGAGTCGGGCCCTTCTTCTCCCCTGAAGAAGAAGGTTGGCTGCGGCTCCTGTGACGATACCGAGACAGTCCCTTATGGTAGGGACTGGGATGTCAGCAGCCGGGAGTCCGGCGACAGTGACGGCCAGGGCTACTCCTCTGGTCGTGGGGATGATGATGATTCGGCAGATCCCTTCAAAGATTCCGATGATTGGGACTGGGGATCCGACATTGGAGGGTGCGACAGCCCTGGGGATTACTCCCCGGGCTCTGACGATGACTAGGCCTGCCCAAGGGGTGCAGGCATAATGAGCCGGAAATAGAGGCTCCTTTTGTATTCCAGGCTTGCATGCTATGTAACTTGCCCATTTTTCGGGTTTTCTCTAATTTTAATGAAAAGATCAGGCGGCTTGGCTTACATGTGGCATTTTTATTATTTGCTATTACTTGTTTTTGTTTTTATTATTATTATCTGGAGGGAGAGTGACGTCATCGAGGGAATGAATGTTCCTGGCGTCTTTTTGCCTTCTCGAGGCTTTCTTGGGATGAGGAGGCTAGTTGTTAAGAGTTGTGACACGTGGGGGATGACTTGCGGGGTGAGCTTTGCAGAGAGAGGTGACCCTTCGACTGCTCGGACCTATATAAGCCCATTTTCTTCCCCTAACTCTCTTTTTAGCGCTTTTCAAAACTCGAACTTCCACCTCTTCTTCACTCTCCTTGCTGCTGAGAACTTCTTTCAAGATTTCGAAGGGCGTTTAATTTCGGACCTTTTTCGGCGACGACCATCCTTCTAGGTTAGAATCTTGATTCCATCTTTTAGTTTTTCTTCCTTTTTCTCATATTCTTTCGCGAAATAGAATGTCTCGTGCTCGCGCTCTTACTTTTAGTCCGTCGTCTGGAGGGACGGAGGATAGGAGAGGGGGGAGATCTGACTGGGCCTCTTCCTCTGGGGTCAGACCTGGCGGGGGAAACCACCCCGAGGAAGATGGGGGTGCCAACTCACCCGAACCCGCGACCTTTGACGTCGTCGACTCCGACGATGGTGCACTGGAGATTGACCCCTCCACTGTCGCCGGCCTTGCTCCCAGGGAAAAAGGGAAAAAATACTTCTTGGACAAACACAAGTACCTGGTTCCTTTGAGAACCTACCCCGAGACCAAAAACCGAGACCTAATTCTGGAGAGTAATGCTGCCGGGGAGATTGAGAAGTTCTATAACTTCGGGGAGGGGTACACCGTTATAGTCCCAGGGGAGAAAGATACGGTGTGTTGCCCTCCTGACGGCTGTGTGGCTGTCTATCACAAAAGCTTGGAATTCGGCCTACGATTCCCTCTTCACCCCTTCTTGGAGGAGGCTTTCAGGAGGATGAATGTGGCCATAGCCCAACTGACTGCCTCGGCCATCCGGACCTTGGTGGCTTACACATGGACCTGCCTCTCTATTGATTCTTTGCGTGCCATGGCTTGGCTGCAAATGGTATCCTCATCAAGGGGGGATGATTCCCCAGGGTACTGGTCCATTCTGAAATCGAAAAAATATGCTCTGGTCTGGCCAGCCCTAAACAGTCTGAAAGACTGGAAAGATAATTTCTTGTACGTACATAGCGCTTCAGGGTGGCGAATCCCTAGGCATTTTAGGAACCACGTACACACCCGCCTGGAAACCCGGGAGGAATATCACCCGGGTGTCGGGGGAAAAGACTTGAAGGTGAAGCTGAGTCAGGCGGATGAAGAATTGATTAAGAAATTTAGGGTTACTGAGGGGGCTCCTCCCAATGAGCCTTCTTTCTGGCTTCCTCACGCAGACCTTATCACCACGGATGAATATCTGCTCCCGCTGGGCTTGATTCCCGGCCTTGAAGGTAGTTCAGGGGCTCCAACTGGCCTGGTGATTTTTTCTGAGATTCTCATCCCTGTTTTCTTAACTGGCCTTTTTACCTGTCTTGCAGGTGATGCTTCTCGCCGTTGGACCAGGAAGCAGGTGAGGAGGCTTGGTCTGACTGAGGAGTTCTTTGTCACTCAAAAAGTCCCCCTTCTTCCCTCCAACTTCAAGAAAGGAGAGAAGAACTTGATGAGGTTTGTGAAGGAGCTCGCTTCTGGTCGACGGCTCCCCTTCCCTCCTCGGCTGAAGCCGGCAGCTCCCTCTCCCAATGCTCAGGGCGGGGAGGCTGAAGTTACTTCTGTAGCGACCCCCTCCCATGCCCGCCGCCAGGATGATTCCCCTGCTAGGGCACATGCTTCCCCGGGGTCTCACCCTGCGGAGTCTGAACAAACTGGAGAGAGCGTTCCCCTGGTTCGCAGGAGAAAGAGAAGTAGGGAAACTCTGGGGGCTGTGCCCATGGTTGACTTAGAGGCCGATGTGGAGACTCCGGAGGCTAAACGCCCTGCTCACGACGTCCCGGGCACTTCTCTTCTGGAGGGGAATGCAGAGCTCCACTATGCTGCGGGCGACAGTGTTGACGTATCAGGCTTGCTTGCGGACTCTAGTACTGTTCTGGCAGATCGCCTCATTAAGTCGGTAACCAACACTTCTCACCAGGTGATCCAGTATATACAGCGTACTTCCAGGGTGTTGCAGGCTTCTGCCGAGCTGGCGGCCCTCAGTCGCCTAAGTGACGAGGAGCTGACTATCACCCCTGGGGCTCCTCCCCCTGATCGCCTGGCCGTGGTTGAAAGGGATGTGACCCTGATTGGGGGCCTGAAGGACCAGCTGTCCAAACAAGAGAGCGAGCTGGAGGAAGTGAAGGGGCAGGCCAACCACTGGAGGCTTCAGGGGGAGCAGGCTGTGAGGGAGGCGTCCAAGCTCGAGGTGGAATTGAGGGAGAGCCGCCTGGCAGTGGAGCGTGCTGAAAAGTCCCTGGCTGAGATGGAGCATCTCAAGAAGAAAGCAGCTGATCTGGAGGAAGAGCTGTCCAAAACCAGCTCAGACTTCAAACTGGCTCAGGCCGGGTGGCAAGATGAGAAAAGTGCCATCCTGAAGGAAGCTGAAGCTGCCTCGGACTTGAGTTTTGAAAATGGGGCTACTTCCTCCTTGGAGCTTGTTATGGAGGTAATCAGGGAAATGTTTCCTGTTTTTGACGAGGACGCATTCCGAAACCTTTATGCTGCCAAGAATGAAGCTCTGGCAGCTGGAACCCCCAAGGAGCCTGCCGGTCCTGACCATGGTGCTCCTGATGCCTAGGCCTTTATTCTGTGGATAATTTTTGTGCTGAGCCTTAGAATGGCCAGCTTTGTCTGTAATGTTCTGACCCTTCGGGGTCTTTATTTTGGACCTTGTTAAAAACGTTCTATTCTTTTCTGGATTAATCTTTGAATGTTCATCTTTTCTTTACTTTCTTCGTTTTCCAGAGTTGGCCTGTGTCTTTTATACCAGGTCGGGGGGCCTGCCCCCAATCTCTGTTCGTTTGACCTGTTCCTGGCTCTTGATCAGAGTCCAGAGGCCTGCCCCCTGCCTGCCCAGAGGCTGGCCGGGTGGCCTTATGCGTTTTTTATACAAGGTTGGGGGGCCTGCCCCCAGTCCTTGTTCGTTTGGCCTGTTCCTGGCTCTTGGTCAGAGTCCAGGGGCCTGCCCCCTGCCTGCCCAGAGGCTGGCAGGGCGGCATTATGCGTTTTTTATACAAGGTTGGGGGGCCTGCCCCCAGTCCTTGTTCGCTTGGCCTGTTCCTGGCTCTTGGTCAGAGTCCAGAGGCCTGCCCCCTGCCTGCCCAGAGGCTGGCAGGGCGGCATTATGCGTTTTTTATACAAGGTTGGGGGGCCTGCCCCCAGTCCTTGTTCGCTTGGCCTGTTCCTGGCTCTTGGTCAGAGTCCAGAGGCCTGCCCCCTGCCTGCCCAGAGGCTGGCAGGGCGGCATTATGCGTTTTTTATACAAGGTTGGGGGGCCTGCCCCCAGTCCTTGTTCGTTTGGCCTGTTCCTGGCTCTTGGTCAGAGTCCAGAGGCCTGCCCCCTGCCTGCAGGGTGGCGTTTGGATTTTTGTTGGGGGGGCTATTTTCCTTAGTTCTGGCAACAGGGGGGCCTCCCCCTATTGCCCCCTGCTCGTTTGCGTGTGAAAACGCGGGTTTGAACAGGCAACGAGTATAGACTGAGGATCTTTTCATTTCTTCGTAAAAATCTATCACAAGGGTGGTCGGAGCCGTCGACATTCTTTGACCGTTCTCCGCCAATTTTAAAGAAAACGAAGACTAAGATTCTGCTTAAACATAATATTTCTTCAGGGTGTCTACGTTCCAGTGAGCACTCAACTCTTGGCCCTCTAGATTGGCGATCTTATACGTGCCTGGCCCTAAGATTTGAGTTACCAGGTATGGACCCTCCCAATTAGCGCTAAGTTTGCCGTGCTCTCTTGATCTTCCCACGGCCTGTGTCTTTCTGAGGACTAGATCACCCATCTGGAAATTTCGCTGATGCACTCTTTTGTTGTACGCCTTCCTCATTCGTTGCTGGTAGGCGACGATATTGGCGCTGGCTTCCTCCCTTACCTCACTGACCAGATCTAAGGCCTCTGCCATCGCTACCTCATTCTCAGCCTGGTTGTATTGTAAGGAGCGCAGGGAGGGGATCCTGGCCTCAATTGGTAATAAAGCCTCTGCACCATATAACAGGCCGAACGGGGTCTGGCCCGTAGACTCCTTCCGGGTGGTCCGGATTGACCAGAGTATGCTGGGGAGTTCGTCGGCCCACCTGCCCTTGAGGTCATCCACCATTTTCTTTAGGCCATTCAAAATTTGCTTGTTGGCTGCCTCTGCCTGCCCGTTGGTTTGAGGGTGGCAGACGGCAGAATAAGCAACCGCAACGCCATAACCTTCCAGCCATAATCTCAGGGGGTCATTATCGAATTGTCTTCCATGGTCAAACACTAGCATTTTTGGCAGGCCAAACTGGGTGATGATGTTCCGCCAAATCACCTTCCTGACAGCAGGCTCGGTGATGTTAGGCACTGCCTCAGCTTCCATCCATTTGGTAAAGTAATCAATAGCTACGATCAAGAATTTTCTGCCCCCGGTGGCTACCGCGAAGGGGCCCAGTATGTCCATCCCCCACTGAGCGAAGGGGATGGGAGACAGGATCGGCCTGAGCTCCTGGGCCGGGGCATGGATAGATGGGGCGAAAAGCTGACATTTTCTGCACTTTTGGGTTAAGTCCTTTGCGTCGGCCAGCAGGGTCGGCCAGTAGTATCCGGCTCTCAAGGCCTTGTGTGCTAGTGACTTCCCTCCTATGTGATGGCCACATATCCCGGAGTGGATGTCGTCCAGCACCTCCGCCGCCTGCTCTGCCCCCAGGCACCTGAGCAGAGGGGACGAGAAAGATTTTTTGTACAGGTCTTCACCTATTATGATGAACCATGCAGCCCTTGCTGGCATTTTTCTTTTCTGTACAGGGTCGGTCGGTAGGACTCTGTGTTTTTTGAACAGGATGATGGGGGTCCTCCAGTCTTCAGGCCCCGCTTCCTCCACCGCACCGACGGTTGGACAGGGGGCGGTAGATTTCTCCTGGACGACGTCCACCCATACTGACCTTCTTATATCCTGCAGGCTGGAGCTAGCTAGTTTTGACAGGGCGTCCGCTCTGTGATTCTGGGATCGTGGGATCTGTCTGATTTCATATGATTTCAAACCTGATAGTTCCCTTTTTACCACCTCCAGGTATGCGGCCATTGTTTGGTCTCTAGCTTCATACTCTCCATTAATTTGGTTGGCGATGAGCTGGGAGTCTGTGGCCAAAACGACCCGTTCTGCGCCTGCAGCCTTGGCCAGGTTGATGCCTGCGAGTACTGCTTCGTACTCGGCTTCATTATTCGAGGCGGGGAAGACAAATCTGAGAGCATGCTCAAAATCGGTCCCTTCCGGACTGGTCAACACTATCCCCGCCCCCGCTCCGTTGGCCGTTGAGGACCCATCGGTGTATACGATCCATTCGCCAGGGGTTGGGCTATCGTCCTCGGAGTGGGAACACTCTGCCAGGAAGTCGGCCAGTGCTTGGGCCTTGATGGCTGTTCTTGACTGGTACGTTATCCCCAGTCCACTCAACTCGATGGCCCACTTCAGCAATCTGCCTGATTTCTCAAATTTCTCTAGCACCTTTTCCAGGGGCTGGTCTGTTAGCACCACGACAGGGTGTGCGTCGAAGTATGGCCTCAATTTCCTGGCTGCTATAACAACTGCGTAGGCCGCCTTCTCGACCATGGGGTAGTTCTTCTCTGCTGTCCCCAGGGCGTGGCTTACGAAGTATATGGGCTGTTGAGCGCCTGCTTCTTCCCTTAAGATGACTGCGCTGACTGTCGCGTTGGTTACAGCGATGTAGAGGAAAAGCTTTTCTTCTGCTACCGGTCTTGCCAGGGTGGGGAGTTTCTTTAGGTGCTCCTTTAATTGTCCGAACGCTTCTTTTTGCTCGTCTTCCCATTTGAACTGTTTATTGCCTTTCAGCACTTTGAAGAACGGGGTTGACTTGTCTGCTGATCTGGCAATGAACCGTGCCAGGGCGGCCATGCGACCTGTCAGACGTTGGATGTCCCTGATGGTCTTTGGCTCGGGAAGATCTAGAACAGCCTGAATTTTCTCGGGATTGGCGTCTATCCCTCGAGAACTTACCAAGAAACCCAAGAATTTTCCAGAGCGCACCCCAAACGTGCATTTCTTCGGATTGAGCTTCATTCTGTAGGTGCGCAGGGAGGAAAAAGTCTCCCGCAGGTCTTCCAGGTGTTCCTTGTCTCCCTTACTCTTTACAATGGCGTCATCGACATAGGCTTCTATGTTTCTGCCTTTCTGACTTTCGAACACCTTGTCGACCAGGCGCTGGTACGTGGCCCCTGCGTTTTTCAGCCCGAATGGCATCATCTTGTACATGTAGGTGCCTGAACTGGTGATAAATGCGCACTTGACTCTGTCTGGCTGCCATAAGTACACCTGATGATATCCTGAGAAGGCGTCCAGGAAACTTAGCATAGTATACCCACTGGTGGCGTCCACCAGTTGATCAATTCTGGGGAGTGGGTAGCAGTCTTTTGGGCAGGCCTTGTTGAGGTTCGTAAAATCTACGCACATCCTCCACGCGCCTGACGACTTCTTGACCATGACCACATTCGCCAGCCACTCAGGGTAGTCACAAACTTCTATGAAGTCTGCCTTCAAAAGTTTTTCGATTTCTTCCTTGATTGCCAAATCTTTCTCTGCGGACATGTTCCGCTTTTTCTGCTTTACAGGGCGGGCGTCCGCGTTTACGTTCAGCTTGTGAACGATGCACGCTGGATCGACCCCCGGCATTTCATCCGCCGAGTAGGCGAATACATCCTTGTTCTCCTTCAGTAGCTCGACCAGCTCAGCCTGGTAGGATTCTTCCAGGTCGGCCCCTACAAGGACTTGTCTCCCCGGCTCCAGGTCCACCAGCATGCTTTCTCCCCCAGGTTCCAGGAGGTTTGACGTCTGGTTACCGGCTGGAATCTCGCCCTCTCTGCTGGGGGAGCTGTCGGCTTTTCTTTTCCCTTTTCTTTCGCTCTCATGAGCCTGCAGGGCCACGGAGTAGCACTGTCTGGCCGACTCTTGGTCCCCGCGTATTTTGCCTTCTAGGCCGAAGTCAGTGACGTAGGCTATGGTAAGAGCCCGGATTGATATGGCTGCTTCAATCTCGTCCAGGGTGACTCTGCCGATCAGGGCGTTGTAGGCAGACTTCGCATCTACCACAACAAATGACGCCCTGATATTCCTGGCAGTAGCTCCTTCCCCGAACGTTACAGGCAGGTCTATGATTCCTACGGGCAATACGCCCGCTCCGCTGAACCCATATAATGACCCTGGGGCGGGTCGCAGGTGCCGTTTCTCCAGACCCATTTTGTCGAAGGCGTCTTTGTACAGCAGATTCGTGTAGGCGCCAGTGTCTACCATGCATCTCCGGACAATGTGGTTGCTGTGGGGGTACACCACCCGCCCTGCGTCCTCGGGGGTAATGCTCAGCGTTACTCCTTTTGGGCTTCCTGCTCTTTCAGCGTAGCAGATTTGGTTCCTTAGCTCACGAATCTGCCTTTTCTGCCCCCTTCGACTGATTGGACCTTCTGCATCTCCTGATATCACATGGATTACCAGGCGATTCTTTACCGAGCCCTCGGGTTTCTCAGGCGTTTCCTTCTGGGTTTTGTTCCTGGCTGCGTAGTTGGCCAACCAGCCGTTCCTGATCAATTTTTCGATCTCGTCTTTCAGGTGACGGCATTCTTCGGTGGTGTGGCCTACGCAGTCGTGAAAAGTGCAGAATTTCTTGGGGTCCCCTCTCGGACTGCGCGGCTTGCTCGGGCGATTCCACTTGGCGGTTTCTTTTTCCAGCTCGAAGATTTCTGCCCTGGACTTATTAAGGGCTGTGTAACTGTCGAATCTGGGCTGATAAGCAATGCGCTCCTTTTTGGGGGTATCCCCTTCCTCGGCTCTGTGTCTTCCGGAGTCGTTTCTCCCGCGTCCACCCTGCGGTCCCCCTTGCTGCCTCGTGGGGCCTGCAGGGGTCTCCGGCAGGCTGTGGAATTCCTCCTGCAACATAAACCCCTCTGCGATTTTTCTGGCCTTGGCCAGGGTCTCCGGTTGGGCCCTGATCATCTGGTTCTTCATTTCGCCGGGTAGCAGGGAATTGGTTAGTGCATATGCCGCTGTTGGGTCGTCAATTTCCTTCACCTGTTGGAACGACAAATCGAAACTTTTCAGATATTCCCTGACAGTTTCGCCCTTCTTCTGCCTGAGGGTCATTAGGTCAAAGCGGGTGAGACGTCGTCGTTTGTTTCCGGCATACTGGTCCAAGAACATCTCCGCCAGCTCGATGAAGAAGGAAATTGATCCTTGCGGGAGGTCCCTGAACCAACCCTGGGCTAGGCCTACCAGGGTGGTGGGGAAGATCTTACACCAGACTGCGTCGTCGGCGTCGTACATGCCCATGTGGCTTTCGTACGCAGCCAGGTGATCTTCCGGGTCTGTAGTTCCGTCGAACTTTACAGTTGGCATTTTAATCTTCGGGATCGGGTGCGCCTGGACTTCAGGGTGAAGCGGGGTCTTAGTTGGCCTACCCACCATTTTTGACTTGCCCGCATCTGAGTAGCGACCGTAGTCGTCCCAATTATCAGGGGTCGGTCGCCTGCCCTCAGGGGAGCGGTGCCTTGGCGGGGGCCTCGGCCTGCTAATCGCCTCGTCGCCCTGAGAAGGGGAGTGATACCGCGAGCGCTTCTTCTGGGCGGACTCGAGGTTATCACCCTGACGGTACCTGGGCTTCATGGGTTGGCCGTTGTTGAGCCTGGATTGCAGGCCTTGGGACAGCCCAGGGGGTGGCTGCAATCCCTCAACTGGCGTCAACCTGGAGAACACATCCTGCTTTTCTCCCAAGCGTTTGGATACTGGCTCTTTGTGCCTCATGCGATCCCTCAGGTCTTGGGATAGGCCTCTTCTTTCATGAGCGGCGGTGGATTCTGTAGTATGGATGGAGAATGCGCCCTCCGGACCAGCTACTCTCTGCCGCGCAGGCGGCTCCTGACGGGCCTCTGAGATCCGCCTTTGCACTTGTGCATAAGCATGAGCTGTCCTTCTGGCTTTTTTCTGAGCGTTTCTGACGGCGGTTCGCTTCGTGCCCCCGGTTCCTTCTCCACTTTCAAAATGGAGTAACCTGGGGGTCGTCGCGACCCTGCCTATCAGGTCGTCAGGGGTAAATTCCTGGTCTAGCATGGCTGAGAAGAAGGCCGCAGTTTGTACCATCTGGGCAGGGGTGAGGTTTAGGATTGGCCTCGACTGGCTCCCCTGTCCAGCCATGGCAGCTGCTCCTTGGCCCGTTGCTCCCTGCAGGCTGGTCCGCCCCACACCCAGAATTGTGGCGGCAGGCGTCATTTCGGGCGGCATGCCATACTGGGGGGCTTTGGGTGGGTTCGCTACTGAACTGGTGTCGAAAATCTCAGGCATATTCAATTGCTAGTGATTAATTTTGAGTTTTAGTGGTTGATTTTTGTGGGTAATCTCGTGAGCACAACCAAAACGGTCCCCACAGACGGCGCCAAATTGTTCCGGTTAAGGAATCAATCAACCCGAATTGCGAATTCGGGTCCTTAGTGTTCAGGTATCGCTTTGCTTGGTTTCCTTCGATCTCTCCTTCCTCTTTTCCTACAGTCGGGCCTTCCCGGCGAAGTGAGTTTGCTCCCTGCACAAACAACGCACAGGGCCTCGGAGGTTGTCCGAGGGAACCCTCTCCGATGCCTAAGTCAGTCCGTGAATGCCTTGACGAACCTAGCTCGTGAGGAACTAGGTGGCGGTTTTTAGGAGTAAGGGTCTAGAGAGAGAAAATCCAACCCTCTCTATGTGGGAAATGGGTGGGTATTTATACCTTCCCACATGAGAGAGGGAGGAAGAGAGGGAGAATGGGTGGTCGAGAGGACAACACGTGGCTTCTCCTCGTCCACCCACTTTCCATTACCTGAGACGAAATGACGGATGGGTCCTCGGACTCCCCCGCCTGTACCGGGGGTTAGGGCGCCCTGGAAGAAAGCATGATGGGAACCTGGAGGCCCTGCTTGGCTGGCAGGAGGCCCTGCTTGGCTGGCAGGAGGCCCTGCTCGGAAGGCGCAAGCCCTTCGGGGTTCTCTCCGTAGTTCCTCGCAGGGAGGGCTGACGGATGATACCGAATTCATCCTGGGGGCGAACCGTTCCGGGGCCCCGCAGGCGGGTGACCCGTGGTACTTGGTCAACTCCCATCAATCGTACTTACATCTTATTTAATTTATAAACCGTTACTAACTCGTTTGCTCATGTTTGTAGCGATTTATTTTCATCTTTTGTTTTATTAGACTAAAACGAACTTCACATGCTAAATATAACTTTGACGTTATTAGTTTAAGATGCATTAAACGACTTAGCAACCCATTCAATTTTTCTCACATGCTTAGGGAAAATAATGTTTGCATATCATTCAACCGTCGAACTAACGCGTGTACACCAAAGACGAACGATATCTTAGTAAAGGCCGCTAAGTGCGGGCGGGGTTGATAAGCTAGTCGTGTACCTATCAAAAATAACCAACTACGGTCCAACTAAAAATATAGCTAGGGAAGTCGGGATCGATTTCATAGGGAGACAGATAAATCCTACTTGTAATTAAAGTCTATCTAAGTAACACTTGGGGGTTTTTATGTTTTGTTTTTATCTAACTAAAGTAGTGAAGGAAAGAGAGAATTAAAAGAGAAGAAATAACTAAAATAAAATAAGATGAATTTAAGATGAATAAATATAAGGAGAGAAAACTAGGATTGTCGGTTCACTACGAATCTCATATGGTCACGGTCTAAATCACAGGTCTGTCACAGATATTGGTCTAAGGGGTATTGAAAAGGTCCTTCCGGTCCGCTATTCACCCTAGCATGCGTCTAAAGGCTTCCGATCTTACTAGGGCAAACTAATGTGTTGTAGCAGGTCTAACTTTTACCAGGCTTCCGATCTTAGGTTCAAGTTTACCAAATTCAATTAATCAATCTTGCGCATTAACTGACTAATCGCGATTATATGCTACAACTGACAACTCAGACACAATATCATTAACAGATCTATAAATTATTTAGCGACCACATTCAATTCGCAGATCCCATAAATCCTAGCGAGAGAAATTAGCTACTCATAATTAAATTAAGAACAACAAGATTAATAAAAGAATCTACTAGATTAAACATGACGAATAATAATAAATTTACGACAAGCATAAAACAACGATTAAGAATAATTAAATATGAAGAAGAACAATCAGGAACGAAGAAGAAGGAAGGAAGATTAGATAAAATTACCAAAAGGAATGAAGGCGATTCGAATCTTGAAGTCTTACAATAGTCGAGTTTTATAGGAAGAAATTAGAGTAGAAATAATTCTAAGAGAATAAGAAGAAGAGATCTAAATAAAAGTCTAAGGAGAAGGAGTAAAAGTATGGAGAAGTCTAAAAGAGAAGAAGTAGTATCTAAAATCTAGTCTAATTGTTTCTTAAATACTAAGTTAAAAAAAAGCCCAAAAGTCTTATTAACCCTAAAAATTAAATTAGGAAAGTCTTGGTCTTCGTCCAGTCTAGAGAATAGTCGGTCGACTATTATGGGTAATCGTTCGACTATCTTGACCCGTTCTCAGCACTGCGCGCTCAACTTCAAACGCTTGCCATTTATTCGTTAGTTCTTCAAATCGGGCGTGTAATATACCGTTAGAAAGCTAGAAGAAAGAGCTTTCCAACGCAACTGGAATCAGATCAATTGGAGTTTTAGAACTCAAGATATTTACGTTTTAAGTAGACCTATTTGGAAACGATCATTCTCTTTTCTTATTTCGCATAAGATTTCATCTTTAAGCACGATTTTTGCCTTGTTTATGCGTCCACGGGTTCAAACCTGGATAAAATGCAACATGACCACAAAGTATCAAATTCGGGGGAAAATAGTAGCTTTCACTACTCGATAAGCACGGGAATGCGCGTATAAAAGACGAAATAATCATATATAAATAGCACGCATCAAACCTCCCCAAACCGAACCCTTGCTTGTCCCAAGCAAGCACAAAATAAAGAAAAATATCCTACTGGAACGGTATACAACTCATAGCGGAATATGCTCCAAAGTTACTCAAACCAATGCGCAACGATTAAAGTCAATGTAAACAATCACATACAACAAGCTTGATCAATGACAACAATACTGAACCTTCAACCTTACAAGACTCGTCTATGTATGTCGGACTCTCGCGGATCGCTCATCACACAAAACGGGTGATATTGTGAGTTTATGTAAAAACGGAAAGACAAAGCACTCACCTAAACTGCGACCTACAAGAACATGCATGCAATCTAACATGAAATTAATCTCTAATAACCGTACATACGCATTCTTATCGGGAAAAGACATGTGTCAAGGACTTACATAAGGTATAAAGTGAGGCTAATCGGGTAAGAAGGGACAAAACGATATGGATATGAGGAGGTAAAAGCCAAGCTAGTATTCCTTACACCCATCAATAGTAAACATTCTGTTCTCACCAAACTCCAGTCGAAGAAATTAGGCATAGCAACAAGCGCCTTATCAAAACCGCTTCCCACTAATAACCATGAAATTAGAGAGATCAATTCTTTTCTCATAACAAAAACACATTCTTCTTCTAGTTTCACTTCATCATTTTTTTTCAATCAATTTTTTTTCTTTCATTGATTTTTTCTTTTCATTTTTTTTCTCAATTCCCTTTTTCTTTTCCAATATCATGGTACCAAAATTAACCCGAAAAAAAAATTATGTCTAATTCATCTACTAACTTGACTAGGGTAGGCAATATATGGCATGTAGTTGATAAACGGGTCAAACAGGTCAATTTGGCTATGTGAGGCTCACGGGAATTAATTAAAAGAAAGGATTTGCCTTTTTCGCACATGTCAAAACCACAAGTCAAAAACGTACAGGTACCTAAGATACGAATGTCATGATTATGTAGTTTGATGTTACATGTCTCATAAGGAGTACTACTCTCAACCTAAATGAAACTGATCATGAATGTCATCAGTTTAAGGCTCCAATTCCTTACAAATGTGAGTAGTTTGCCAACAATGAGTCAAGTTTATTCGTTCAGTAAAGTTCATCAATGACAAGAGAATGGTGCATGTAATTATATACAAAAACGATAACGATGCAAGGCATAAGCAAGCTAATGAAGACATAAAAGCATTATCATCATCGCTACATAGCATTCCGACTCAACTAAGACTCGACTAAATGCAAAAACATATTTTTGATTTTTTTGATTTTTTTATGCATGCGGAAATGCAAGAAATATGCAGATGGATGAAAACAACAGATGCATACCCTCCCCAAACCAAATCACACAATGCCCTCATTGTGTACAATAAACAATAAGAGGCACAAAAAAAAGGGGGAAAGATATGAAAGACGATGAAAGTGCAAAAATAATTGAAATAAAGAAAAATGAAACTACTTACAAGATACATAAAAATGAGATATCTCCAAACCGCATCGAAGCATTCTCTTCATAATCGGAATTGTCGCCGTCTCCGTCGTCCTTGGGGCTCACAAAAGCAGTACCTACACACAAAAAAACAAAAAAAAACAAAAAAAAATACAAGAGAAGCAAAGAAAATATATATATAACACATCTTAGTAACCTATGTGAATCGCCTAAAAAATAGGTCAAGGATCGCATTAGCTTGTCAAACAAGCTAGACCAATCAGCAGCAAAGTGGTCATAAGGAATCAACATTAACAAGCATGACCAATAATAAGCATGATAAGTATGAAGACTATTGAGCAGTTTGTGAGAAAATACATATATACCAAATATCTCAAAATTATCCCAAGTCTTATCATTTGACTCAAATTGCACAAGAGGGGAGTCAAATAACTCAAAACTACTCAAAGCATCAAACTTATACTCTCCAACCCCCTCAAAAGAGTTATTATATATTATCACCATCTTCAATGCTTTGAAGAATACGACCATCAAACGAGAAACCAAGAGCCAAAACAACCTCTTCTAAAAGAGTCTCACAATCCTCATCCATAATCATAGGCTCAAGTAAAGGTGTAAAGGAATCAAGATCAAGATAATCAATGGGTGAAGAAGATTCCTCTTCAAAACAATGGGAAAACTCAAATTTCTCTAAAATAGGTCAAAGAAATCAGATTCGCAATCCCAAGTATCCTCAATAATGAAACTCTCTTCACTCAAAGTATCATTCAAAAGTGTACTCTTTTCCCGACTCTCGTCCGTTTGATCTTTTCTCTCACGATCACGGGCTTCTCCTTTGTTCAACTCTCTTTCCAAAACCTCAAAGTTGACATCAAATGACACACTCTCAAATTCACATGAACCAAAATCCTCAATGTTATGCTCACAAGAAATATCATTCAAAGCATCAATACACACATTTTCCTCAAATATAACACTTTCCATCTCACAATCATTATTTGCGACAACAATATTCACAAAATGAGAAGAAGGATCGTCTAAAGGGTATGAAATTTGCTCCGAAGGAGAATAAGGTGGTTCACAAGTATCTAAGAAATGCAAGTCATCATCCTGCATCAAGTTAGAAATCATAGGGGTTGGGGGAACAAGGTGAGACTGAACACTATACTCATCATCATCTTCATCAATAATGTTCATAAAGTGTGGGCAAGATGGAATATCATGCATAACATTCATACTGTTAAGAGGAGAAGAAACATGACATACATGAGCATCAGACACATCACCAAGCGAGTAAGAATCAATCCCTTCACTCAACAAAGAAGAAACTTGTGGCTTATCTCTAGGTTGTGGTCCTCTCCCAAATTCTCGATGGTCATCCCCACTAGCTATTATTTCAATCAAAACATGAGCTTCTTCTACTTCCAAATCATAAAATTTCCAGTTACATGCAACAAGTATCAAATCTCTATGATGAGGGAGCAAGTTGTCAAAGAAGGTTAATGTAGTAAGCCAAAGTGGAATGCCATGATGGGGACATGCTCTCAATAAGCTCTTAAACCTACTCCAAGAATCACTCAAACTCTCAGACTCGCCCTGTTTAAAGTTAAGAATGTCTCGTCTAAACTTGGCGGTTTTAGCAGGAGGGAAGTAATTTCTAAGAAATGCTAGAGCTAGTGATTCCCAAGAGGAGAAGGTGTTAGGAGGGTGTAAGTGTAACCATTTCCGAGCTTTGCCTTTAAGAAAAAAAAGAAATAGCATGAGAAATATCGTCTCGATGGGTAAATCACCTCTCCTCACCAAACAACAATAATCCACAAAATTCTTAAGAAGTTCATATACATCCTCACTCTCAAACCCATGGAATGCATTCTGCTCCACTAAATCAATATATCCCGGGTCAATATAGAAGTCTAGACCCTCTAAATTCCCAAGGTTAATAGGTGAAGCAAACAACTCTGGTTTTGGTGTATTATGGTCGGCTAAAGTAGGCATGGTGAGAAAATCAAAGACATAAAAAAACTAAGACGGGGAGAAGAAAGAAATAAAATTAAAAATAAAAATTTAGAAAAATAAAATCTAGATATAAATAAAATAAAATAAAAGTAAAATTAAAAAATAAGAATAAAATAGTAGTAATAATAAAAAAGTTTAAAAAAAACTAACGGAAAAAAAAATTATGAAAACTGTCTCAAGGAACTGGAGTTCCCTAGGAGAAAAGACAAACCAAAATAAACAAGTAGAAAAATACCGTCTCCCCGGCAACGGCGCCAAAATTTGATAAGCTAGTCGTGTACCTATCAAAAATAACCAACTACGGTCCAACTAAAAATATAGCTAGGGAAGTCGGGATCGATTTCACAGGGAGACAGATAAATCCTACTTGTAATTAAAGTCTATCTAAGTAACACTTGGGGGTTTTTATGTTTTGTTTTTATCTAACTAAAGTAGTGAAGGAAAGAGAGAATTAAAAGAGAAGAAATAACTAAAATAAAATAAGATGAATTTAAGATGAATAAATATAAGGAGAGAAAACTAGGATTGCCGGTTCACTACGAATCTCATATGGTCACGGTCTAAATCACAGGTCTGTCACAGATATTGGTCTAAGGGGTATTGAAAAGGTCCTTCCGGTCCGCTATTCACCCTAGCATGCGTCTAAAGGCTTCCGATCTTACTAGGGCAAACTAATGTGTTGTAGCAGGTCTAACTTTTACCAGGCTTCCGATCTTAGGTTCAAGTTTACCAAATTCAATTAATCAATCTTGCGCATTAACTGACTAATCGCGATTATATGCTACAACTGACAACTCAGACACAATATCATTAACAGATCTATAAATTATTTAGCGACCACATTCAATTCGCAGATCCCATAAATCCTAGCGAGAGAAATTAGCTACTCATAATTAAATTAAGAACAACAAGATTAATAAAAGAATCTACTAGATTAAACATGACGAATAATAGTAAATTTACGACAAGCATAAAACAACGATTAAGAATAATTAAATATGAAGAAGAACAATCAGGAACGAAGAAGAAGGAAGGAAGATTAGATAAAATTACCAAAAGGAATGAAGGCGATTCGAATCTTGAAGTCTTACAATAGTCGAGTTTTATAGGAAGAAATTAGAGTAGAAATAATTCTAAAAGAATAAGAAGAAGAGATCTAAATAAAAGTCTAAGGAGAAGGAGTAAAAGTATGGAGAAGTCTAAAAGAGAAGAAGTAGTATCTAAAATCTAGTCTAATTGTTTCTTAAATACTAAGTTAAAACAAAAGCCCAAAAGTCTTATTAACCCTAAAAATCAAATTAGGAAAGTCTTGGTCTTCGTCCAGTCTAGAGAATAGTCGGTCGACTATTATGGGTAGTCGTTCGACTATCTTGACCCGTTCTCAGCACTGCGCGCTCCACTTCAAACGCTTGCCATTTATTCGTTACTTCTTCAAATCGGGCGTGTAATATACCGTTGGAAAGCTAAGAGAAAGAGATTTCCAACGCAACTAGAATAAGATCCATTGGAGTTTCAGAACTCAAGATATTTACGTTTTAAGTAGACCCATTTGGAAACGATCATTCTCTTTTCTTATTTCGCATAAGATTTCATCTTTAAGCACGATTTTTGCCTTGTTTATGCGTCCACGGGTTCAAACCTGGATAAAATGCAACATGACCACAAAGTATCAAATTCGGGGGAAAATAGTAGCTTTCACTACTCGATAAGCACGGGAATGTGCGTATAAAAGACGAAATAATCATATATAAATAGCACGCATCAGGGGTTGGGTGTTCTTTGTGAACTTCCCAACACGTACCCTCACCCCTTACTCAGAACCGTGGTTTCCGGATGTCCGAATCCATTGGCAACGAGAGTCATTCAATATACGATATCCGATAATGTCGGTATCGGTATCAAATGCAAAGGGACGAACCCAATAAACTCTGACATCGGAAATGGGCCGTACTTTGTGCACGGCCCACTACGACATAGAGTGGGTTCGAACGGGCCCGAATTCCCACAAAGTTCGGTGGCGACTCCTACTTCGATTTAAATTTCAATTCGACCCATCTCATATGGAGATTCATTCGCCGCCCCAAACCCGCGCGTGGCCGCGTCGGGGTGAACCTATGTCATGTCCACACTAAGCCTAAGAAACCGGGGTTGAAAAATGTGTCTCACTGGTGAAGTTAAGAGATATGATATTACCCAAAACAGGTCTGTTTCCTTTTTATTTAAAAGACTGGAGGTTATTTATAATCGGTCTCTTTGACCTATCTAAGAGACCAGTTTAACAAATAAAATGGTCTCTTCTGTTCTCTTTTTATTTTTCCTTGGACAATAGCTTTTGGATTTTTCTTTTGGAGCTTGTTTTGGTACTTGCAGGAATTGTGAAGATTTCTATTGGAATTTTTGGGATGCGCTATGAACAATTGTGAGAATTTTCTCCGTGTAGTTAATGCATGGAGTGAGAGGATTAATTTTATTGAAGAGTTAAGGATGATTTGGGCCAAGGCAAAGAGAATCTTCGTAGCAAAGTCCTATTTTGTATTGGATCATTTTACCGGGTGAAACTTCACCCGGTGGCGATTTTGCTCCAATTATAAGAATTGACGGAAAATCCGTCGGGCAAAATTTCACCCGGTGGAATCTCACCGGGCAAAATTTCGCCCTACGGTGAAAATATTCTGCGACTTGGAAATTGACGGAAATCTGACCGGGTGAAATTTCACCCAGTGAGATCTCACCGGGCGAAATTTCGCCCGGTGGTGAAGCGCGCGGAAATGACGAAATTCGACCCGAAAACCGTCGAGCAAAATTTCGCCCAATGGTGACCACCGGGCGAAATAACACCCCGCGACACCCTTACCCAGCCAAACCCCCCTTCCATCTTCATTATTCACCTTTTCCTCTCTCTCTCCTCAACCAGACCCCAAAAACCCCAAAACAAACCCCAAATCCTCCACCTTAAACCACCTCTAATCCTTCCATTCCTTCACTAAAACTCAATCAAATTATATATTCCTCATCCTCATCACATTCCTAACACTTCCTTGGAGTTTGTTTTGAGAAATCGTTCAAGTTCCGACAAACCCCAAACCGAGACCGTCAATACCATAGTCATCAATTCAAGCATCAAGGATGAGGAGGGTAAAACAAATGGCAAGGAAACGGATTTCCTCAATGCTTAATCGAAATTCGGGGTCAACATCGTCCTCTAGGTCAGAAGAGCCGGCCGAGGCTCGGGACGAATCTGTCCCGATGCCAGTTCAGACACAAGGTTCAATACCGCGCGAACAACATGTTCCGCTTGAGGTACGTTATCCGAAAATCCGTCGTAATTTCCGTCACTCTGAGTCTGGTATCTATTTCGCTAAGAAAGCTCATCATAATAAATGTAAAAAAATTTGGGTCTGTCGTCTCGAGCCGACTCGTTGGGCGGCTCAAGATGTATTTGAGCGCATGGGCATAGAACCGCAGGTACAAGCAATGTGCCGAAGTCTTGGTCTCATCAAATTTTATGCCTCCGAGGAGGAAACTTTTCAGAAGTTGACGTGCGAGTTTTTCGCAACTTTCGAGCTAAGTGGTTATGATAATACCACTGTCTCTTTTCAGTTGCGAGAAACTTCGTACGTCCTCAACTTGAGAGACTTTGGTGCTTTGCTTGGTTTACCTTCTTCTGTCCTTGGAAGGCCTAGGGTGGGACAGACTCGGGACGATAAATTCGGCCGAGATCGATTCTGGTTTAAAATAGCCCGTCAGAGGACTTTCAAGGGAGGAAAACTGCGTTCCTTCTCTATTCGAAACCCACCCTCCGTTATTTGGCGCGTATCATAGCCAACTCGTTCTTGACAAGCTATGATATGCACCATAACTGTAGTGCTACAGCTGTACAGCTGTTGGAGGATGTTGTTTTGAACAGAGGACCGTCGATCGATATGTCCGAGGCCTTAGCTACTCACTTCGCCCAGATTGCGAAGGGCGGATGCAAGAAAATTTCTTGTGGCGGTATTGTAACGATGCTAGCTAAAGCCTTGGGCATCGATTTTAGCGATTTGGCACCAGTTGGCGGGGCGGGATGATAAGGCTAAAGTTGTATCACCTATATCAAAATAATCCTAACGAACAACTAACAGGTAGCTAGTAGTAAGTAAGGGTCGAATCCACAGAGAGACGGATGAAAATCGCTAATTATCTAAATTCGATTCTATACTATTTAATTCCGGTTTATTTTATTTTGATCTAAACTAATGTGATTATGTAAAATAACGAGGTTCTAACAATATTAAAAGGATCTAGGGTCTTACGGTTCACTATGTAATTAAATTGGGTAAAGTTAATTAATCATTCAATTAATCAATCACAGTTATTTAGGGCAAAGACACGGCCTTTCGTATCTTATGTCAACCTTAGGATAGATTCTGACGGGCTCTCGCAACTTACCAGATTATCCTACCCACTTACTTGTAAGTCTACCCTTACCAGGCTTTCGATCTTAGGTTCGGGTTCCTAAACATTCGACTAGTTCAACGTCTCAAACTAATCAAACAATAATACAAGACAAGTAATAAGGCAATAGCATATGAATGAACAATTAAACAAATAATCAATCTAACATCCCCAATTCAATTAACATAGATCCCCTTCAACCCTAGATAAATAAATTAGCTACTCATACTAAAACATAAAGCAATAAAGAAATTAAGCATAATAAAAGACAATATGAAACTAAGAGAAAAGAGAAAAATACCAATTACGTAGAACTGAAAGATTGACGATCTAAAAGTAGGATTACAAACTAGAAGAATTCTAATGCTAATAAAAACTAAACTAAACTAAGAATATGAAAGTGTAAACTAAACTACTGAATGAAAAAGTGAGAAAGTCCTTAAATCTAACCCTAAGGAGGGTATATATACTAATAATGATAAGGAGTGTCATTACTCCTACTTTCCTAAAACTAATTAGGAAAGAACATCCCGAAAAATAAGAGTTATGGTAAGTGAAGGAGTCCAAAAATAGAAATCCCACGAAACAGCCTCAAACCGGTCGGTTTGGGTCTGAACCGAGCGGTTCAAGGTTGTCCCGACCGGTTTGGGTTCGTCCCGACCGGTTCGGGTTTCTCTGCACTGTGCGACGAATTTGAAATGCCTGTTGTTTCTTCGTTACTTATCGGATTTGGACGTGTGATATACCGCTGGAAAGCTAAGAGAAATAGCTTTCCAACACCACAAAAATTAGCTCAATAAGAGTTGTAAAACTCAAGATATTCATGTTTGAAGTTGACCCTTGTTTTAGAGATCGTTCTTTCTTCTCGATTTGCATTTGTTTGAGCTTTCCAACTTATTTCTTTGTCGTTTCTTAATGTTTCCTCACTTCACGTCCTTCTTCAACTCTTCACTTAGCATCCTCTAACTTTTATCACTTCTTTCTTGTAGATTTCATAGCTCGACTCTCGTCATTGCCCAAAATATAGCTCAATCGCCTTCATTTGTCTCGTTTCTTACAAAACGTAAACAAAATACCCGGCATAACAAAGAAGGATGAAAAGCTAGAAAAACTACTCCTAGGACACAAAAAATGAACCAAAATAAAGGAAAAGTTGGGGTTAAATATATATACGAAATGAGTTCATCACGGGAATTTATATAGATGAGGTTTATTGTCCCTTCCTTGTTTGACCCCAGAAAGGGGATTATGACAGTTTATTCTTGTATAAGATTACTGAAATGAGAGCCATTGCAATGCCTAGCCCCGAATGGGTTAGGCTCGATATTGAAGAGAACTTCGGCATGCCGAAGAGGTCTGGGGAATACGTTCGGGATAACACCCGAGGTAAGTTTCGTATAGTTCAATACCCGAAGGACCTTTAGATTTTGGCGACGATGACATAGAGGTCGTAGACGTGTCGGAGGAGGAACGGGAGGCTGAAACTTCCCGGGAGGAGGGTCATAGAACTTTACCGTCATCATCACACGTACCCTCTTCCTCCCACCAACCCGAACCCCAGACTTCGCAGTTCTTCACCCCCGACCATTCAGACTTCGAACCAC
Source organism: Agrostemma githago (assembly GCA_958450325.1). Classification (NCBI taxonomy): domain Eukaryota; kingdom Viridiplantae; phylum Streptophyta; class Magnoliopsida; order Caryophyllales; family Caryophyllaceae; genus Agrostemma; species Agrostemma githago. The sequence continues at coordinate 57,828,356 of OY288258.1, read as the reverse complement.
ACAGACACTCCACGTTCACCCAGTCTACCCCAGGTTTTCAGGAGGACATTAACATGAGTTCTCCATGACACTCTTCGTTCTTTGGATCGGAGAACTTTTATAACCAATAGGGGGAAGTCTATGATCGAACACGTCAGACTTAGGAGAACTCGACCACCTCACTTAACCTGGCCCAGGATGCTTACAATTTGGCCCGAGATGCGCGCGATACTGCGCATGGCTCGTACACGTACTCTAGGGAAGGTTTTGAGTACGCCCGGACCAGTTTTGAGATGGCTAGGGACGCTGCTAGGGATGCCCAAGCAGCGAGGATGGCGGCGGAGGAGAACCAAAGGATGTTGCAGCAACAACAGCTTTATTTTGATCGATTTTTGGTGTGCCTCCGCCAGGGTCTTACTACCCGCCACCTCGTCCCCCAGGTCCGATGTGAGTGGTCGAGTGTCGTCAGTGTTAGTGTGGGGGTGTTAGATGTCGGTTGTCAATCGTCAATAATCAGTTCTCTTATCTCAGTAATCTTTGTCAGTCCCTGCTGCGCCAATTTTTGGCATTTGATTATTATTGTTGTTGATTGATTTGTAATTGGTTAATTTGTTGGTTTGGAAAGTTGTCAGCCCCTCCGTGACCCTACTTGGGTCGTTACATACGTGAGGTTTATTGCAGGTGCCTTAGAGAAGAAGGACCTGATTGTTGCTTCCGGTTTTAGGTGATTTGATCGCACCAAAGCCATTTGAAAAATCCAAAATTTTCTTTTTCTTTTGATTTTCCTGATTCGTGTAGAATCCGGGCGAGGTGACGTGATTAACCCTACACCCATTCTCCACTTTTCGATATTTTCATTTCTTTTTCTTCATTTTTTTTATTATTTTTATTTTCTCTTCTTTCCTTTTTATTTTCTTCATTTTTGAAAAATCCAAAAACATTTGAAAAATCTTCAAAAATCCAAAAACATTTGAAAAACCATAAAAATTCAAAAAAAATTCCCTTCTTTTCTCTTTTTCCTCTTTTTCGATTCTTCTCCTACTTGTGTATTTGGGACAATGCACAGTTTTAGTGTGGGAGAGAGATCTACTATCCTTTTCTTCATTTTCTTTTTCATTTTTCCTTTAAAAACAAAAAAAAACCCAAAAATTTTTCCTTTTTCTCTTCTTTTTAGTTTTCTTTTCTTTTATTTTCGTTTCTTGTGTCACTTGTATTGTCTTGCATTCTCCTTCTCGTAGGTACACCGCCATCCATTTAGCATGGATACGAAAGGTAGCGGAAATGAAATGAAGACCGCGCGGTAATATTTTCTACCTTCGTTTTATCCCTTTCTCTTATGCGTGAAGTTTGGGCGTATATGCTATTTGGAGGTTCACTTGGTGAACATTTTGGAATTGGTGGCTGTGGATTGTGTTGACTTGAGGAAGTTTGGAGTGCTTGGCTATACTTGCGATTTCGTTTTGTTGTTTTTGCTTTTGTTTCCTTGTGTTTTTGTCATTTTTGTGTTTTTGTGTTCTTTTTGTTTTCTGTATAGCTTGTCTAGGTAAAGTTTTTGAAAACCCGATTTCGAGTTTAGGCCGAGTGTTTATTACTCCCTTGTTAGTGACCCTTTTTTATTTTTGGACATATTTCTAGTAGAATGACCTTGAACCAATTTTTGCATTGAATTTTTACCATGAGTCCATCTTTTCTACTAGGAGTCTACATCGGGATTTGTATTTGACCACCTTGACCACCCATGGAGTGATAAGGCCTTGGTTACCGTTCCCCGTTCTCTTAGGTGACCTTACTTGAGAAGCCGTTTTTAGTCCAAAATTTCCATCCTTTTTTTGGGTTCGGAGAGGGTGCACACCCAACTAGCCTATTTCTCTACCATTCATCCATCTCCACAAATAAGTTTGCAAGAATGCTTTACCTTGATCTCAAATGAATTATCTAGCAAAAAATGGGCTATTAAAAAAAAAGGAAAAATGAAGAAGAAGGGCATTACGCATTATGGAAAAAAAAGCCCTCAATCGAAATAATGGGGAAAGAAAAATCGAAAAGAAAATCAAAATCTCAAAAATCGTTCCCAAACCCAAATAATCCCTTGGTTGACTTATTGTCGTGAAATGCCTACTAGAGGACCGAGTCCCGAGGAAGGAAAATAGCGGTAATTTGGCAATCCTTGCCATTTTGCAAACACTTATCCATCTTTTTGGTCTAATTGGCTTTCTTGAGTTTGGAACGATCCTCTAGGCTTAGCTAAGGAGACGGCATAACACTTACCTACAGTGCTTACTAACTCCATGGTTCTCACTTATCCACTCCATTTATCGTCCTGTTGTAGGCATCTTTGATGGAATTAGAAGGACCTTGGTAAATTTTCAATGCTTTTATTGATTGATTGTCATCCTATTAGGATCTTGTCCATGACAATTTGCGTTACTAATTTGGTAGTGTTCTCGCTTGTCTTAAGCACAAATCGGTGCTTTCTCCACCGTTTCGATGAGGGATTCGGTGATTTATTTTCTCCTTGGTTGCGACTATCTCTTTATGTGTGTCTTCTTTGTTTTGTGTCTGTGTGTGTGTTAGTCGTAACCCCAATTTTGAGCAAGCCCCAACTTGCCTTGCATGGAGGTACTCTACCTCATGAGTATCTCGATGTGAGTTGAAGGGACGGAGCGGGCCCGTTAATTGCCCCGTATCGGCTTAGCATAGTCTAACTTAGTTAGTAGTAGCTAATTTCTTTTTGGGTCTTTGCTCGAGGACGAGCAACGGTTTAGTGTGGGGGAATTGTTGTGTGCCAAATTTGGACCGTTTTTCCTCCCATTTAGACCTGTTTTTCCTCTGTTTTGCGAGACTTGAGCGCGATTATTGCCGTATTTTGAGTAATTCTCGCATTAGTATCTCTCTTTTGCATTTTACGTGTTTTTGGTAGTTTTCTGTCTATTTTGATAGGATTTTCGACCGAAAGCGTGTCCGAGCTTCTACGAGCATGAGAGAGATACGGTCCAAGAGCAAAGCACACAACCGAATTCAAGTAATCCAATTGATCGACGAAGAAAGAGGCCGAAAAAGAGGAGAAACATCACCGGGTGGAATTTCACCCGGTGAGTCATCACCGGGCGAAGTTTCGGCCGACGACATTTTCCATTCCCGAAGATTTTCATGTTCAGACACAACCGGGCGAAACGACCGGGCGAAATTTCGCCCACCGGGTGAAATTTCGCCCGATGGAGAAAAATGCCAAAAATGACGATTCGATAAGAAAATCCCACCGGGTGAAATTTCACCCGGTGGTACCAATGTCGTCAACCGCAGGGTGAAGTTTTGCCCCATGAAGATGCAAAGGGTGAAGGTCTAGCTTAATGAAAAGGAATTGGATTATGGGTCTTAAGTTTGTGTGACCCATTAAGAAGCACTATATATACTTAACCTAGGATTTTGTGCCACATATCATATCATATCATATCATATCATAGAGAGTAGTCTTAATTTCTGCCTCCTTAGGATAGGGTAGTGGTAGATCTCCATAGTAGTAGTAGTTCACATAGAAAACTTCCATAGATTTAGAAAAACTCTCTTAGTTTAGTTAGATCTACCATTTAATTTGTAATCAAGTTTCCATCTTTAGTTGAAGACTTGGGTTTTTATTGAAGATTCAAGGGTTTTGCAAGGGTTTAGTGACAAGATCTTTGTATTATTTCTTGAAGCTTCATATTTATTTTAATCTTCATCTTCCTCCTTAGTCTCCTCCATTGTTGGTAGTTTCTTTCTTCTCCCTTTCTTCATTAATTAGTTTTATTTTTAGATTCTTGTTAAATCCATTGTTAGTTTTGTCATTTTTATGTTAGTGTAGTTTTCCTTTGTTTATGTTGTTTGTTAGTTTTTCTCTCTCATTTGTTTGATTCTCCTTAGTTTGTGTGTTAGTCTACTTTTCTCTTTATGGTTGTTTGTTAGTATAGTTTCCTTTATTGTCTTAGATTAATTATTTCTTCTCTAGTTTAAGCATGTTTAGTCTATCTCCTAGTCTCCCTAGTGTTAGTTTTATTATGGGTAGTGAGTAGATTTTAGTTAGGGGGCTAGGGGAGGAGGAATTCTAGATAAATGTTTTATCTTGTGAGAATATTGCATTTGAGGGTGATTTGTCTTGATTGGAATTGTTGTGTCTCGTTTGACTTAGCTTGATCACCTAGGTTGACTAGACTCACCCGGATCAATATGGGGAAACTCGGGATTTGGGTAATTCCGTCTTGAGACCTTAGTTTATTCGTCGCGAAAGCGGGCTTAGGCTTGGTTGGTAGGGAAACCGAAAGGTGGCACCTCCCTTATACATCTTGTGATAATTCTTGCGATTGCACCTTTACCTAAATTTCCGACTCCCCGACTCTCCCTAACGCCTTTCCCTCTAATAGTTTCTCGTCTTAGTTTCATAGCTCGTTTATTTAGTCTAGTTCTACTCGATCAAAACTCTCCCCTCTTCTCGACCCCAATCACTCCAAGACTTAGACTTAACCAACTTTACGTAGACCGTCCCTGAGGATCGATCCCGACCTACCACTACTACATTAGTTAGGTTAGTCGGTGTTATAAATATTGTTTGATCGTGCGGGTCGCGACGCTCGCGCATCAGGTATCATCGAGGAAACAGGGATGCAAGGCGCACGTCCGACATATACTCCCATTCTGACTGATCACAAGCTAGCATTGGCAACCGGTTATGTGTTGAATTGAAAGACGTGATGAAGTATCGAAGATTGGTAGGATGGCGAGTATATTTGACCATAACTAGGTCGGATCAAGTCCATGCGGTACATGTTTTATAACAATTTGTGAATGAGCCTATTAAGGAGCATTGGGATGCGGCACTAAGGGTAGTTCGGTACCTCAAATAAAATCCGAGTAAACGGATCAAATATGAGAAGAATGGAGATTTGCAATTAGTGGGATATTGTGATTCTGATCATGGTAGGTGTCCAGTGTCACGGAAATCACTTAGCGGATATTTTGTGTCGATAGGCAAATCACCGATTTCTTGGAAAGCAAAGAAGCAAGTGACGGTTTCGAAATCTTCAGCAGAAGCCGAGTACAGAGCCATAGGTTGGGCCACTAGTGAACTGATTTGGTTAAAGTCTTTTCTTGCATCATTGAGAATCTTTCACAAGAAACTCATGCAATTATATTGTGATAATCAGGCGGCTATACACATAGCTAAGAATCCTATATTTCACGACAGAACGAAGCATATCGACATTGACTGTCATTTTGTTCGTCAACATCTGGTTGAGAAGACAATTAGTTTATCGTATGTCAAGAGCAAGGAGCAAATCGCAGGTTTATTCACCAAAGCATTAGGAGTTGAAGCGTTTGACCATTTGCAGTTCAAGTTGGGTCTCGGTTTACCAGGAGCGCCAACTTGAGGGGGAGTGTAAGAATATCTCGAGTATATTTTGTATATTATTATGGAAAGATATTATTATACTCTAGTTATTTACTCTAGATAGAATTATAGAGTAGAAGTTTATGACAGTTACTAGTTTATGGAAAGATACTAGGAGATTGTAATTCTCAATATATAAGGAGGCTTGTATGATGATAATTATCAATGAGAAAAACTCTTCCCAAATTCTCTTATTTTCTTATTTTATCATATATATGTATGAGATTCTCATTCACAAGTAATTACATCGCGTCATGTGTCATTTTCTATTTAACCTAGAATGTTTAGTTTCGGGGTTTAGGAATTAACGTAACTAGATTAAGGTTAAGAATTAACTAAACATATAAAATCATTAACCTGATCTTAAGCGAATCATCCAAGGTTAAACTACAAACAACACGCAGCAGTTTCTTATTGGTTGTGTACAGAAAATCTAATACTAAGTGTATGATCTTCCAATTATTTCAAAACAATTTGATTTTATAGTTTTAAAGTAGAACTAAAATTTGGAGAATTTAATTTAATGACGAATGAGATGTGGTTTTCTTTTCGAAATGGGGTCAGACGGCTTTACATAAATTAAATCTCGAGTTACATTTATAATGTACCTATTTGAATAATTGAGTAAGTTAATTAGGATTGGCTCGCTCCGATAAAATATTACTCCGTAACTGATAAAATATAAAAGGGAGTTGTATTATTGTAACTTCGTACTTTCTTCTTTCTTTATGAATACAAACATAGACCCATATTTATAGTATCTGTATCTAAGTTAAACTAGGAAACTAAATCATATCTCACACAATATTATTCTATTGCGTATTTCCTAATCTTCACGCAATATTGTCCTATTGCGTGTTTCCTAAATCTACTCGGATACCGTACTACGGTATCCTCCATTATCCCCCTCAAACTCATGGTAATTTTTAAAATTTCCATGAGTTTGCACAAATTAAAAAAAATCGATTTCGTCGATCTTCGATGTCTTATCTGATGTCAGGGGATGGTCTTTGGACCATGATGATTGAAAGAGATGGTCTTCGGACCATTTCCGTTCCTCTTCAATTTTTCTCGTCACCACCTGTCTTGATGGAGTCTCCTGACAAATAAAAAAACCGATATCTTCGATCTTCATTCTTCTATCGTCTTCTTCTTCACGGCATATAGATTCTTCCAGCTATTTTTCGAACGAGAACGTTTTCTCGGACTCCTCGAGGATTACTACGTTAAGTTTTTCCGAACTTAACAAATTTCAAAATAGCAAAACATTCGTCAATTTTAATTGCTTGAGAACCCTAATCAAACTTGATCAGCTCATAGCAAAATTAGAAACGCCATACTAAGAATCATCAGCCTTCCATCTTTCTTCGGAAGAATAAGGTATTGTGGAATACACATTCAAAGGGAAAATAGGGTTTTTCTTTCTTTTTCTTTTTTTTAACAAAACTACGAAAAAAAAATTCTTTTGTGAATAGCAACGAACAAATCCCGCCGGTGGGTGTCGTATTTTCAACCCACCGGCAGGGCAGCGAAAATTTATTTGGTTGTTCTCAAGGATCGAGAGGCTTTTATACCATGATAAAAATAAAAGGAAGTTGTATTATTGTAACTTCGTACTTTTTTTTTTTTTTTATGAATACAAACATAGACCCATATTTATAGTATCCGTATATAACTTAAACTAGGAAACTAAATCATATCTCACACAATATTATTCTATTGCGTGTTTCCTAATCTTCACGCAATATTGTCCTATTGCCTGTTTCCTAAATCTACTCGGATACCGTACTACGGTATCCTTCATTACCTATACTCTATTAGTAGCTAATACGGCTATATGACTATCGATCAGTTAACTTTTCAATTACTTTGTCAAACAGTGTTATTAATTTCGAATGTCTTATACACTTTCAATTAGTTATCGATTTAGTTATGAGGAGAGCGAGAAATCTTGTAATGACAACAAAGATTCGCTACCAATTGAGCTCAAGCTTGATTTAGAAAATCTTATTCAAATTGTTAATTTAAAGTTACTTACTTTCATACGCAGGGCCGGCCCTGGGCCTAGTTTGGAGGGACGGCGGCCCAGGACCCACGCTTAAAAGGGGCCCAAAATAGAGGAAAAAAATTGATACATGAACATATAAAGTGTACTTAGTTATAAACTTGATCAATGTTTCATCTTTGTTATGATGGCTAGCTATTTGGCCCTCATATGAGAGAGATCATAGGATCAAATCCTATTCCATACAAGGTCACAACCTCCTCTATTTCATAGTAGTATTTTTTTAGTCATGTAAAAAAAATAAAAATATATATTTATAGTAACCTTAACACATACTTCCTCTAATTTCCTACAGTATTTTTTTCACTCCACTCTAATATAATACTGATAGTTTGTTAACTTTAAGGTACATATTCAAAAGAGTACGAATCATTGTTGCGAATATTTTATTCATACAAATGACCAACATTTTTATTTATACTCCATACTATACTCCATCCGATTCACAAAGATGTTCCCTTTTGTTTAATATATGTGAGGTATATTTTAATCAAAGGGGAAGATCTTTGTGAATCGGAGGGAGTATATTTTATCATTTTTACGAGTATTTATTTTCACGAAAAACTATTTTATTACATAGTTTAAGTGTATCCACGGATCATAAGTCACAAGGATTGCTGATAGTTACGGAGTACAATATTTGTCCGTCAATAGTCAATACACTTATAATATTTAAAATTTAGTAAGCAACTTCAAATTAGTACAAGGCCTCTAGATCCACTAATTTTTTAATTTGTACATCCTTCAATATCATTTGACGACATGGTTTGATATTCATTACAAGCAAAATGTATTACTACAAATTGCAATAATGTTGTCGATTTAAGAAAATCACAATTAATTTTTTTTTTCACAAATTTATTGCTAGAAATGTAAAATTATGAGGATGAGATCAATGAAAATATTGAAAATAACGGTTATAATAATTTTTAAAGGGGCCCCGGTCTACTATTTCGCCCAGGGCCTCGAAAAGATCAGGACCGTCCATGTTCATACAGAGTACTTTTTAAATTAGGGTTATTTAACAGGAATAATACCAACTTTGGGTGGTATTCCATCAATAAAACAAACTTCAGTTAATACGGGAATAAAACAAGTATGAGTCATATTACACGAGAATGAAATTGGGTTACCTGCTACCGCATACACCTGTTAATAACTTAATATTATCACTAACACATAAACTAAGTCATTATCACTCTTAAACTTTACCCAAACTTTTAACGTCACTTTGAAACTCATTATCACTTTTACCTCATTAACTCCCAAAGTTTAAACTTCATCTTCTCGCTTCATCAATTCTCATCAATTCAAAACGTCTTCTTCATTCATTCATCACTTCGTCAGTTCGTCGAAGGTAATTTTTACGAAACTTTTAATTTTTTTTCTTTCTCAAATTTTTGTCAAACTTGGTCGAAGATAATTGATTTTTCTCGAAAATCAATGTTCATGGGTATAGTCAAGTTCATTCCTCAATTTCGTGGTTCGGCAATGTCAACGGTTAGTGTTTTTTTCATTTCCCCTAAATCGGTTTTTCTAGGTTGAAATTAGGGTTTTCGATTTTTTTCGATTTTTGTGGGTTTAACTAGGTTTTCGATTTTTCTGGGTTTAATTTGGGGTTTTAAGTGTTCTTTTATAATTGGTTTAATTGAAAACGTAGGTTTAATTGACGAGTTATCCATGGATTAGGAGAAAGGATGATTTAGGAGAGAGAATTTGATTTAGGGCAATGAAGAAGATTAATAGCATGAAGAAGATGAAGATGGGGGTTAATTAATAGCATGAGACCCACAAAACCGACTTCATCCGGTAATTTAAGAGCCAATTTCATTCTCGTGTAATATCACTCATACTTGGTTTTATTCCCGTACTAGATTAAAGCCCGTGCGTTGCACGGGTTAGTTGGCTTCGGGTTAATTGACTTAATTACACTGATGATGTATATTCATTCATTAAATAAGAAACTTGATCAAGCTATATCATTATAATAAATAAGATGATCACAAGATATTAGTAATCAAACTTAATTTCAACAACTAAGTTTATAGTCTTAAGAGCTTATTCTAAAACTCAAAAGAATACATGCGAATAATTTTTTTGATTGATAATATAAGATTCTATCGCCTCATCATAATTTTTCGATATAGGATAATTTACTCAAGGTTTATAGTTTTAAGATCCGCTTTTAAGATCCAGAAAAACGGACGATTACTCTTATTTATAATATAGAATCATCACCTTATTTTAATTTTTTCAATGTGGGATAATTTTAGGTTTCTAGTCTTTTTAAAAGCTTTTTAAGACTCAAAATATGTTGGTTGATATTTAAAACCATAAGATTACTCACTTATGATATAGAATTTAATTACGTTTATAATTTTAAGAACTATTTTGAAGACTTAAAAGAGTTTGTTTTTATATCTATGTTAGATGACAGACGATTACTCTTTTTTAAAAATATTCCACTTTTAGTATAAACATAGATTATCTTATTATATATTTTGGATGAATGATTACTCTTATTTATATAATAATAAAAATTCACCTTATTATAATTTTTCGATGTGGGAAAATTTTACTTAAGTTTAGATATAGTATAATTAAGAACTTTTATTTATAGACGAATGATTACACTTATTTATAATATATAGAATTCCATCAATCCATCTTCATTTTTCGATGCGAGATAATAATACTTTAACTATATAGTCTTAGTCCTAGAATTTTTTTTTGTCTCAAAAGATTGTTGGATAATATCTAAGAACGAAAGAATTTTATCACCTTGTTAAGAACTTTTTTTTAGGACGAATGATTAATCTTATTTATAATATAGAATTTAATCACCTCATCATAATTTGGAGAAATGACTACTTTTATTTATATAATAGAATTTCATCGTCTTATTATACTCTCTTCGTTCACTATCACTATTTTTTTCTCCATTACCTAATATTTGAGTGACCGAAGGGAGTATAATTCTTTGATGTAAGATATAATTTACTTAAATTTATAGCCTTAAGAGTGTTTTAAGACTCAAAAGAGAGGGGTTTAATTTTTTGATGTGGGATAATTTACTTAAGTTTATAGTCTTAATAGTTTCTTTAAGACTCAAAAGATTTTGATTGATATCTAAGAATTTAAGAATAAATAATTAGTCTTATTTATAATATAAAAATCCATCACCTTATTATAATTTGTCAATGTGAAATAAATTTAACTAAAATTTGCAGTCTTATTTATAATATAGAATCATCACTGTAACTTATTTTAATTGTTTCGATGTGGGATAATTTTAAATTTGTAGTCTTATTAAGACTCTTTATAAACTCAAGACTACAAATTCATGACTTCATCATAATTTAAAAAACAATGACATAGAATTCCATCAAAACAAAAGTTTTTTTGTTGGTTGATATTTAAAAACGATGATTACTCTTCTTTAGTACAAATTCATAAGTTCATCATAATTTTTCGATGTGGGAGAATTACTTAACTTCGTTAATGTCTAGAAATTTTTTTTAGTTTTATTTATAATATAGAATTGGGTTATTTCATAACAATAATACCAACTATGGGGGTGCTTCTTATATTAATACCAACTATACGTAATCCCATTTTAATATGAACTATCCCCTCATCAATCTCTCTTTAGAACAAGCTACCGGCTACCTGATGAGCCGGTTCCTTTTTCCTTTTAATTTCTTTTTGAATTAAAGTCCCCCTCCCACCATACTCTGTACACTTCTTCTCTCGTTACTACGTACTCTTCTCTCACCATTGTTGAACTCGACATCTCCTCTCGCCATTGTTTTTCTAAAATTTTATGAAATTGTGGTAAATAAATTGGAGTATCTGACGTTTGCAAAAAAAACTGGCATTTGAAGGATACGAATTAGAGGAGGATCTGGATGAATAACCACATCTCGTTGTATCAATGAGGGTTTTGAAGGTTGATAATGGAGGATGACTTTTAATTTGATGAATATAAAGGGGAAGAAGAGGCGCACCAAAACCTAGCAGGTCACAATTACCGGTTTTACAAGTAAAAAAAGGCATTGGTTATAAAGAGAGATTAATGAGAGGATAGTTCATATTAAAACGGGATTACGTATAGTTTGTATTAATATAAGAAGCACCCCCATAGTTGGTAATATTGTTATGAAATAACCCTATAGAATTTCATCACCTTATTATAATTTTTTTTATTTAAGTGTATAGTCTTGATAACTTTTTTAAGACTCAAAAGATTTATGTTTGATGAAACTTATAATTTTTTAAATGTAAGATAGTTTTAGTTAAGTTTATAGTCTTAATATATATTTTAAGACTCAATATATTTTTGGTTAATATCTAAGAGCACATGGTTACTACGGAGTATTATTTATAATATAAAGTTTCATCACCTTATTATAATTTTTCGATGCGAGATTATTTTTACTTAAGTTTGTAGTCTTATTAAGAGATTTTTTAAGACTTAATTTTTTTTTATTGATATTTAATAACGAATGATTAGTCTTATTTATAATATAGAATTCATTAACTTATCATATTTTTCGATGTGAAATAATTTATTTAAGTTTATAGTATTTCATCAACTCTTAAATTTGCAGTCTTATATATCAGAAGTTTTTTAGTCAATATTTAAAACCGAATGATTAATAATATTTATAATATAGAATTCCATCACCCCATCATAATTTTTCGATGTGGGATAATTTAAAAGTTTTTCTTGGTCGATATTTAAAACGAATGATTACTCTTATTTATAATATAAAATTTCTTCATCTCGATGTAGGATACTTCCTTAAGTTTATAGTCTTAGAAATTTTTTTTGAGATTCAAAAGACTTTTGGTAGATATCGAAGAACGAATTATTACTCTTTATTTATAATATAGAATTTCATTATCATATTGTAATTTGTCGATGTGGGATAATTTTAAAACTGTATGTTAGTATATGTTATAAATTCATCACATAATGTGAAACAAATGATATGAAATTTATACTTTAATGAAAGCATTTTTTAACATGAATCTAATTATTTCATTTTTATAATTTATTTTACGATAATGTTTTAAAAAAATGAACTCTAAAGGTTTTCACGTCAGAATTGTAAAATATCACATTAATATAATAGATTAAATATATATTTTAATAATCAAAAGATTCTCTAATTGATTTTTTTTTTATTATTTATGATACTTTCCTAATTTGAGGTTTGATTGAACGGACCAATGAGATCGCCCTTATGTGGGATAATTTAAATGTTTTTCTTGGTCGATATTTAAAACGAATGATTACTCTTATTTATAATATAAAATTTTCATTATCTCGATGTAGGTTAATTACTTAAGTTTATAGTCTTAGAAAGACTTTTTAAGATTCAAAAGACTTTTGGTAGATATCGAAGAACGAATTATTACTCTTTATTTATAATAAAGAATTTCATTATCATATTGTAATTTGTCGATGTGGGATAATTTTAAAACTGTATGTTAGTATATGTTATAAATTCCTCACATAATGTGAAACAAATTATATGAAATTTATACTCTAATGAAAGCATTTTTTAACACGAATCTAATTATTTCTGTTCCGGTCACGGAAACGATTAACCCGACTACGAATTCGGGTTCTTAGTGTTCGGATATTGCTTGCTTGATTTCCTTTGATCTCTCCTTTCCCCCCTCTCCTATGATCGGACCTTCCCGGCGGATTGAGCCTACTCCCTGCACAAGTAGCGCACAGGGCCTCGGAGGTTGTCCGAGGGAACCCTCTCTGATGCCTAAGTCAGTCCGTGAATGCCTTGATGAACCTAGCTCGTGAGGAACTAGGCGGCGTTTTTAGGAGTAAGAGTCTAGAGAGAGAAAATCCAACCCCCCCTAAGTGGGAAATGAGTGGGTATTTATACCTTCCCACAAGAGAGAGAGGAGGAGAGGGAAAAGAGTGGAGAATGGGTGGACATGAGGACGACACGTGGCTTCGCCTCATCCACCCACTTTCCCTTACCTGAGGCGGAATGACGAATGGGCCCTCGGTTTCCCCTGCTCGTACTGGGGGTTTGGGCACCCTGGAAACCAGCACGCAGGGGACGTGGTGGCCCTGCTCGGCCGACAGCAAGACCCTGCTGAGCAGGCGCAAGCCTTGGAGTGCTTTCAGTAGTCTTTCGCAGGGCGGGCCTGCCGGGCAATCCTCAAATTCACCCTGGGGGCGAATTATTCCAGGGCGCCGCAGGCGGGCGACCCGTGGTACTTGGTCAACTCCCATCAATTGGCCCACGCCGGCCAGAGGGAGGCAGGGTCTTCCTCTTGGCAGGCGTCTCTCGAGATGGGGTGCAGTTGACTTTTGGACTCCCTTGCATTTAATGCGTTGCTTGTTCCCGAGGTTGGAGGCCCAAGCGCATTGGTTATGAAAAGGAAGGTTGGAATGTTCTTCTAGTAATGGTTACTTCTCGCAAAGCGGATTTTGGGGTAATGCGCAGATCCTATGATTGGTCGCTTCCTCTTACAGGGTGGTTGAAGCGCCATTAATGCACAGCCTTAGTTCTTTGTATAAATTCTGTTCCTCTTGCCATTCTTCATAATTCATCTTTAGCTTTCTTATTCCCCAAAGAAAACATGTCATGGATTACAAAAGTTCTCCTTCATCGCGGGGCCCGGGTGGTGACCCGCCGCTGGAAGGGAGGTTGGAGACTAAGGTATCACAGGATGTCTTTCTGTGCCCTTCGCCGTAGCCGGCAATTCAGCACCCGACTTCGTAGGAAACTCGGGAGGAAGGCGCGTGTCAGGGCAGGTAAGCGTCCTAAGAGGGCTTCGCCGGCTGATTCTAAGTTCAAGCGTTGCCTCCAGGGAGGGGGCTGCTTCGACAGGGGATGTCATGAATGCTTCCCCTGGCTGCATCCTGAGCAGTTTGACCCCAAATGCTCGAAACTAACTTCTTCTCCGGAATCAGGCCCTTCCTCTCCCTTAGCGAAGGTCGGATGTGGTTCCTGCGATAATGCTCGGACAGTCTCCTATGGCAGGGATTGGGACGTTAGCAGCTGTGACTCCAGAGACAGCGACGGCCAGGGCTACTCTTCTGGCCAGAATGAGGACGACGAGTCTGCGGACCCCTTTAAAGATTCAGATGACTGGGATTGGGGTTCCGACGCAGGGGGGTATAATAGTCCTGGAGATTATTCCCCAGGTTTTGACGATGACTAGGCTTGCCTTTATCAGGCAGGCAGGTTGAGCCAGGCTCCCTGGTTCTTTTTGTAATTCGGCCAGGCTTTGTAACTTGCCCATTTCTTGGGCTTTTTCTAATGAAAAAAGATCAGGCGGTTTATTATTATTGTTTGTTTGCATTTTTTTTTTTGAAAGGAGAAATGACATCACTGAGAGGGTAAATCTTCCTGACGCCTATTTGCCTTCTCGAGGCTCTTCTTGGGAAGAGGAGGTTGGTTGTTAGAAACGTGACACGTGGGGGGTAATTTGCGGGGAGAGCCTTGCAGAGAAAAGGTGACCCTTCAGTTGCCCGGACCTATATAAGCCATTCTCTTCCCCCTAATTCCCTTTTTTAACATTTTCGAAACTCAAACCTCTGCTTCTTCCTCACTCTCCTTGCTGCTGAGAACTCTTTCAAGATTTCGAGGAACGCTTAACTTCGGATTTTTTAGCGACGGTCATCTTTCTAGGTTAGAATCTTGATTCCAACTCTTCGTTTTTCTTCCTTTTTCTCATACTCCTTCGCGAAATAGAATGTCTCGCGCTCGTGCTCTTTCTTTTAGTCCGTCGTCTGGAGGGACGGAGGGTAGGAGAGGGGGGAGATCCGACTTAGCCTCTTCCTCTGGGGTCAGACCCGGCGGGGGAAACCGCCCCGAGGAAGATGGGGGTGCCAACTCACCCGAACCCGCTCCTTTTAACGTTGTCGACTCCGACGACGGTGCATTGGAGATAGACCCCACTACCATTGTTGGCCTTGTTCCCAGGGAGAAGGGGAAAAAGTATTTCTTGGATAAACACAAATACCTGGTTCCTTTGAGAACCTACCCTGAAACCAAGAATCGAGACCTGATTTTGGAGAGCAATGCTGCCGGGGAGATTGAGAAATTTTATCACTTTGGGGAGGGATACACCGTTATAATTCCTGGGGAGAGAGATACGGTGTGCTGCCCTCCTGACGGCTGTGTGGCTGTTTACCACAAGAGCCTGGAATTCGGCCTACGATTCCCTCTACACCCCTTCTTGGAGGAGGTTTTTAGGAGGATGAACGTGGCCATTGCTCAGTTGACTGCCTCGGCGATCAGGACCCTGGTGGCCTACACCTGGACTTGCCTCTTTCATGGGGAGGGGCCCTCTATTGATGCCCTGCGAGCCATGACTTGGCTACAAATGGTGTCCTCATCAAGGGGGGATGACTCCCCTGGGTACTGGTCCATTTTGAAGTCGAAGAAATACGCTCTAGTCTGGCCGGCTTTAAACAGCCTGAAAGACTGGAAGGACAATTTTCTGTATGTCCATAGTGCCTCAGGGTGGCGGATCCCTAGACACTTTAGGAACCACGTGCATACCCGCATGGAAACTCGCGAAGAATACCATCCGGGCGTCGGGGGGAAGGATCTAAAGGTGAAGCTGAGCCAGGCCGACGAGAGTTTGGTCGAGAAGTTTAAGGTTACTGAGGGGCCTCCCCCTAATGAGCCTGCTTTCTGGCTTCCTCACGCAGATCTCATTACCACGGATGAATATCTGACCCCGCTGGGCCTGATTCCCGGCCTTGAAGGTAGTTTAGGGGCTTCAATTGGCCTGATTTTTCTCGAGGTTTCCATCCCTGTTTCCTTAACTGGCTGTTTATATGTCTTGCAGGTTCTGCTTCTCGCCTTTGGACAAGGAAGCAGGTGAGGAGGCTTGGCCTGTCTGAGGAATTTGTTGTTACTCAAAAGTGCCCCTCTCTCCCCTCCAACTTCAAGATAGGAGAGAAGAACTTAATGAGGTTTGTGAAGGAATTCGCCTCTGGCCGACGACTCCCCTTCCCTCCACTACTAAAGCCGGCGGCTCCTTCCCCCAATGCCCAGGGTGGGGAAGCTGAAGTTACTTCCGTGGCGACCCCCTCCCATGCTCACCGGCAGGGTGATTCCCCTGCCGGGACTCACATTTCCCAGGGGTCTCACCCTGCGGACTCTGAGCAGACTGGAGAGAGTGCTCCCTTGGTCCACAGGAGAAAGAGGAATAGGGAGACTCCAGGGACTGTGCCTATGGTTGACTTGGAGGCTGATGTGGAGACCCCCGAGGCGAAACGCCCTGCTCACGACGTCTTGGGCACTTCTCTTTTGGAGGAGAATGTAGAGTTCCATTGTACCGCAGGCGACAATGTTGATGTGTCAGGCCTGCTCTCGGATTCTGGTACTGTCTTGGCGGACCGCCTTACCAAGTCTATAACTACTACCTCCAACCAGGTGATTCAATACATACAGCGCACTTCCAAGGTACTGCAAGCCTCTGCCGAGCTGGCGGCCCTCAGCCGCCTAAGTGACGAGGAGCTGACTATCACCCCTGGGGCCCCTCCTCCTGATCGCCTAGCCATGGTTGAAAGGGATGTGACCCTGGTCATTGGCCTGAAGGACAAGCTGACAAAGCAGGAGAGCGAGCTGGAGGAAGCGAAGGGGCAGGCCAACCAGTGGAGACTCCAAGGGGAGAAGGCTGTAAGGGAGGCGTCCAAGCTGAAGGTAGAGCTGAAGGAGAGTCGCCTGGCACTGGAGCGCGCTACAATGTCCCTGGCTGAGATGGAGCATTTCAAGAAAAGAGCAGCTGATTTGGAAGAGAAGCTGTCCAAGGCCAACTCAGATTTCAAACAGGCTCAGACTGGGTGGCAAGATGAGAAAGATGCCATCCTGAAGGAAGCTGAAGCTGCCACGGACTTGAGCTTTGAAAATGGGGCTACTTCCTCCTTGGAGCTTGTTATGGAGGTAATCAAGGAAATGTTTCCTGTCTTTGACGAGGATGCTTTCCGAAACCTTTATGCTGCCAAGAATGAAGCTCTGGCGGCCGGAGCCCCTAAGGAGACTGCTGGTCCCAGCCATGATGTGCCTGATGCTTAGGCTTTTTCTTTGATGATAACTCTTTTGTGCTGAGCCTTAGTATGGCCAGCTTGTCTGTAATGCTCTGGCTTTTTCGGATCTTTATTTTGGGTTTTGTTCAAACAATATTACTCTTTCCTGAATTGGTTTTCGGATATTTGTCCTCTATTTCTGCTTGCTTTGTTTCCCATAGAGTATGGCCTACCCCCTGCCTGCCTAGAGGTAAGCAGGGTGACAATTTGCGTTTTTTATACAAGGTTGAGGGGCCTGCCCCCAGTCCTTGTTTATCTGGCCTGTCCCTGGCTTTTGATCAAAGTTCAGGGGGCTTGCCCCCTGCCTGCCCAGAGGTAAGCGGGGTGACAATTTGTGTTTTTTATACAAGGTTGGGGGGCCTGCCCCCAGTCCTTGTTCATTCGACCTGTCCCTGGCTATTGATCAAAGTCCAGGGGGCTTGCCCCCTGCCTGCCCAGAGGTAAGCAGGGTGACACTTTGCGTTTTTTATACAAGGTTGGGGGGCCTGCCCCCAGTCCTTGTTTATTCGGCCTGTCCCTGGCTTTTGATCAAAGTCCAGGGGGCCTGCCCCCTGCCTGCCCAGAGGTAAGCAGGGTGACACTTTGTGTTTTTTATACAAGGTTGGGGGGCCTGCCCCCAGTCCTTGTTCATTTGACCTGTCCCTGGCTTTTGATCAAAGTCCAGGGGGCCTGCCCCCTGCCTGCCCAGAGGCTAGCAGGGAGGCGTTTGAATTTTTTGTTGGGGGGGCCATTTTCCTTAGTTCTGGCAACAGGGGGGCCTCCCCCTATTGCCCCATGCTCGTTTGTGTGTGAAAACGCAAGTTTGAATAGGCAACGAGTATAGACTTGAAGTTCTTTCATTTCTTTGTAAAGATTTAACACAAGGGTGGTCGGAGCCGTCGACATTCTTTGACCGTTCTCCGCCAATTTTCCAGGAAACAAAATATATCTTAAAATCTTGCTAGACATAATACTTCTTCAGGGTGTCTGCGTTCCAGTGAGCACTCAACTCTTGGCCCTCAAGATTGGCAATTTTATACGTGCCTGGCCCTAAGATTTGAGTTACTTGGTATGGACCTTCCCAGTTAGCGCTGAGTTTGCCGTGCTCTTTCGATTTTCCCACAGCCTGTGTTTTTCTGAGGCCTAGATCACCCATCTGAAAATTTCGCTGATGCACTCTCTTATTGTACGCCTTCCTCATTCGTTGCTGGTAGGCGACGATATTGGCACTGGCTTCCTCCCTCACCTCACTGGCCAGATCTAAGGCCTCAGCCATTGCTACTTCATTCGCAGCCTAGTCGTATTGTAAGGAGCGTAGGGAAGGGATCCTGGCCTCGATTGGTAATAGAGCCTCTGCACCATATACCAGGCCGAACGGGGTCTGGCCCGTAGATTCCTTTCGGGTGGTCCGGATTGACCAGAGTATGCTGGGGAGCTCGTCGGCCCACCTGCCCTTGAGGTTATCTACCATCTTCTTAAGGCCATTCAGGATCTGTTTGTTGGCTGCCTCTGCCTGTCCGTTGGTTTGAGGGTGGCAGACGGCAGAGTAAGCAACTGCAACGCCATGGCCTTCCAGCCAGATTCTCAGGGGGTCGTTATCGAATTGCCTTCCATGATCAAACACTAGCATTTTTGGCAGGCCGAATCTAGTGATGATGTTCCGCCATATCACCTTCCTGACTGCAGGCTCGGTAATGTTAGGTACTGCCTCATCTTCCACCCACTTGGTGAAGTAGTCGATAGCCACGATCAAGAACTTTCTTCCCCCAGTGGCCACCGCAAAAGGTCCTAGTATGTCCATCCCCCACTGAGCGAAGGGGATGGGGGATAGGATTGGCCTGAGCTCTTGGGCCGGGGCATGGATGGATGGGGCGAAAAGCTGACATTTCCTGCACTTTTGAGTCAAGCCTTTGGCGTCGGCCAGTAGTATCCGGCTGTCAAGGCCTTGTGTGCCAGCGACTTTCCTCCTATGTGGTGGCCACATATGCCAGAGTGGATGTCATCCAATACCTCCGCCGCCTGCTCTGCCCCCAGGCACCTGAGCAGGGGGGACGAGAAAGATTTCTTGTACAAGTCTTCTCCTATAATGATGAACCATGCAGCCCTTGCCGGCATTTTTCTTTTTTGTACGGGGTCAGTCGGTAAGATTCCGTGTTTCTTGAAAAGGATGATGGGGGTCCTCCAATCTCCAGGCCCTGCCTCCTCCACCGAGCCGACGGTTTGGCAGGGGACGGTAGATTTTTCCTGGATGACGTCCACCCATACCGACCTCCTTATATCCTGCAAGCTGGAACTAGCCAGTTTTGACAGGGCGTCCACCCGGTTGTTCTGGGATCGAGGGATCTGTCTGATTTCATATGATTTCAGGCCTGACAATTCCCTCTTCACCATTTCCAGGTACGCGGCCATCGTTTGGTCCCTGGCCTCATACTCTCCATTGATTTGGTTGGCGATGAGTTGGGAGTCTGTTGCCAGGACAATCCGCTCCGCGCCTGCGGCTTTGGCTAGATTGACGCCTGCGAGCACTGCTTCGTACTCAGCTTCATTGTTTGACGCGGGGAAGACAAATCTGAGTGCATGCTCAAAGTCAGTCCCCTCTGGGCTGGTCAATACTACTCCGGCCCCTGCTCCATTAGCCGTGGAGGACCCATCGGTGTATACTATCCACTCGCCGGGGGTTGGGCTATCCTCCTCAGAGTGGGAACATTCTGCCAGAAAGTCGGCCAGGGCTTGGGCCTTGATGGCTGTTCTCGATTGGTATGTTATCCCCAGTCCACTCAACTCAATAGCCCACTTTAGCAGCCTGCCTGACTTTTCAAACTTTTCCAGCACCTTCTCCAGGGGCTAGTCCGTCAATACTACGACAGGGTGTGCGTCGAAGTATGGCCTCAATTTTCTGGCCGCTATAACAACCGCGTAGGCTGCTTTTTCGACCATAGGATAATTTTTCTCTGCTGCCCCCAGGGCATGACTTACAAAATATATGGGCTGTTGAGCGCCTGCTTCCTCCCTCAAGATGACTGCGCTGACTATCACATTGGTTACAGCGATGTAGAGGAAGAGTTTTTCCCCTGCCACTGGTCTCGCCAGGGTGGGGAGTTTCTTTAAATGCTCCTTCAACTGCCCGAATGCTTCTTTTTGCTCGTCCTCCCACTTGAATTGCTTTTTGCCTTTCAGTATTTTGAAGAATGGGGTTGACTTGTCTGCTGACCTGGCGATGAATCGTGCCAGGGCGGCCATGCGGCCTGTCAGACGTTGGATGTCCCTGATGGTCTTTGGTTCAGGAAGGTCCAGAACAGCCTGAACTTTCTCGGGATTGGCGTCTATCCCTCGAGAGCTGACCAAAAAACCCAAGAATTTTCCAGAGCGAACCACAAATGTACACTTCTTTGGATTGAGTTTCATTTTGTAGGCGCGCAGGGAGGAGAAGGTCTCCCGCAGGTCTGCCAGGTGCTCATTGTCTCCTTTGCTCTTTAAAATGGCGTCATCAACATAGGCTTCTATGTTCCTGCCCTTTTGGCCCTCGAACACCTTGTCGACCAGGCGCTGGTACGTGGCCCCTGTGTTTTGAAGCCCGAATGGCATCATCTTGTACATGTAGGTACCTGAACTAGTGATGAATACGCACTTCACCCTGTCCGGCTGCCATAAGTACACCTGATGGTACCCTGAGAAGGCGTCCAGGAAGCTCAGCATGGTATATCCCCTGGTTGCGTCTACCAGTTGGTCGATCCTGGGGAGCGGGTAGCAGTCTTTCGGGCAGGCTTTGTTGAGGTTCGTAAAGTCCACGCACATTCTCCATGCGCCTGATGATTTTTTGACCATGACTACATTCGCCAGCCACTCCAGGTAGTCACAAATCTCAATAAAATCTGCTTTCAGAAGTTTTTCAATTTCCTCTTTGATTGACAAGTCTTTCTCTGCGGACATATTCCGCTTTTTCTGCTTCACAGGGCGGGCGTCCGCGCTTACGTTCAGCTTGTGAACGATACACGCTGGATCGACCCCTGGCATCTCGTCTGCCGAGTAGGCGAACACATCCTTGTTCTCTTTCAACAGCTTGACCAGTTCAGCCTGGTAGGACTCTTCCAGGTCAGCCCCTATAAGGACTTGCCTCCCTGGCTCCAGGTCCACTAGCATGCTCTCTCCCCCAGGTTCCAGGTGGTTTGACGCCTGATTACCGGCTGGAATCTCGCCTTCCCTACTGGGGGAGCTGTCGGCTTTTCTCTTTCCTTTTCTTTCGCTTTCATGAGTCTGCATGGCCACGGAGTAGCACTGTCTGGCCGACTCCTGGTCTCCGCGCACTTTTCCTTCTAGGCCAAAATCAGTAACATAGGCTATAGTGAGGGCCCTAATTGATATGGCCGCCTCAATCTCGTCCAGGGTGGCCTTGCCGATTAGGGCGTTGTAAGCAGACCTTTCGTCCACTACAACGAATGAAGCCCTGACATTTCTGGCAGTAGCCCCCTCCCCAAATGTTACAGGTAGGTCTATGATCCTCATGGGCAATATGCCTGCTCCGCTTAACCCATATAATGACCCAGGGGCAGGTCGTAGGTGCCTTTTCTCCAGGCCCATTTTGTCGAAGGCGTCTTTGTACAGCAAGTTCGTGTAGGCACCGGTATCCACCATGCACCTCCGAACAATGTGGTTGCTGATTTCCAAGGATAGCACCAAGGGATCGCTGTGAGGGTACACCACCCGCCCCGCATCCTCGGGGGTGATGCTCAGCGTTACTCCCTTCGGGCTTCCTGCTCTTTCAGCGTAGCAGATTTGGTTCCTCAGCTCACGGATTTGCCTTTTCTGCCCCCTTTGGCTGACTTGGCCTTCCGCATCCCCTGATATCACATGGATTACCAGGCGGTTCTGTACTGAGCCCTCGGGCTTTTCGGGCGCTTCTTTCTGAGTTTTACTCCTGGCTGCGTAGTTGGCCAACCAGCCATTCCTGATCAGCTTCTCAATTTCGTCTTTCAGGTGGCAACACTCTTCGGTGGTGTGGCCTACGCAGTCGTGGAAAGTGCAGAATTTCTTGGGGTCTCCTTTTGGACTACGCGGTTTGCTCGGGCGATTCCATTTAGCAGTCTCCTTTTCCAGTTCGAAGATCTCCGCCCTGGATTTGTTAAGGGCTGTGTAGCTGTCGAACCTGGGTTGGTAGACAGTGCGCTCCTTTTTAGGGGTATCCCCTTCCTCAGTTCTTTGCCTTCCGGATTCGTTTCTACCGCGTCCACCCTGCGGTCCCCCTGCTGCCTGGTGGGGCCTGCGGGGGTCTCCGGCAGGCTGTGGAACTCCTCTTGTAGCATAAACCCCTCTACAATCTTTCTGGCTTTGGCCAGGGTCTCCGGCTGAGCCCTGATCATTTGGTTTTTCATCTCGCCGGGTAGCAGGGAGTTGGTTAGTGTATATGCTGCTGTCGGGTCGTCAATTTCCTTCACCTGCTGGAATGATAAGTCGAACCTCTTTAGATATTCCCTGACAGTTTCGCCCTTCTTTTGCCTGAGGGTCATTAGGTCGAAACGGGTGAGACGTCGTCTTTTGTTTCCAGCATACTGGTCCAGGAACATTTCTGCCAGTTCAATGAAGAAAGAGATTGACCCCTGCGGGAGGTCCCTGAACCAACCCTGGGCTAAGCCCACCAGGGTGGTGGGGAAGATCTTGCACCAGACTGCGTCGTCGGCGTCGTACATGCCCATATGACTCTCGTACGCGGCCAGGTGATCTTCCGGATCTGTAGTTCCGTCGAACTTTACAGTCGGCATCTTAATCTTCGGAATGGGATATGCCTTAACCTCAAGGTGAAGCGGGGTCTTGGTTGGCCTGCCCACCATTTTTGACCTGCTCGCGCCTGAGTAGTGACCGTAGTCATCCCTTCTGTCAGGGGTCGGTCTCCTACTTTCAGGGGAGCGGTGCCTTGGTGGGCGCCGGCTTATCGCCTCGTCGTCCCGGGAAGGGGAGTGATACCGTGAGCGCTTTTTCTGGGCGGGCTCGAGGTTATCACCCTGACGGTGCCTGGGCCTCATAGGCTGACCGTTGTTAAGCCTGGATTGCAGGCTTTGGGATAGCCCTGGGGCAGGCTGCAATCCCTCAACCGGTGTCAGCCTGGAGAATACATCTTGTTTTTCTCCCAAGCGTTTGGACACTGGTTCCTTGTGCTTCATGCGATTCCTCAGGTCCTGGGATAGGCCCTCTCTTTCACGAGCGGCCATGGATTCTGTAGTATGAATGGAGAATGCTTCCTCAGGACCAGCAACCTCCTGCTGTGCAGGCGGTTCCTGACGGGCCTCTGTGATTCGCCTTTGCACTTGTGCATACGCCTGGGCTGTCTTCCTGGCGTTTTTCTGAACGTTTCTGACGGCGGTTCGCTTTGTGCCCCCGGTTCCTTCTCCACTCTCAAAGTGGAGCAACCTGGGGGTCGTGGCGACCCTGCCTACCAGATCGTCCAGAGTGAATTCCTGATCCAACATAGCTGAGAAGAACGCCGCAGTCTGTACCATCTGAGCAGGGGTGAGGTTCAGAACTTGCCTCGGATGGCCCCCCTGCCCTGCCATGGCAGCTGCCCCCTGACCCGGTGCCCCCTGGAGACTGGCTCGCCCCACACCTGGAATCGTGGCGGCAGGTGTTACCTTTGGTGGCATGCCATATTGGGGGGCTTTGGGCGGATTCGCTACTGAGCTTGTGTCGAAAATTTCCGGCATGTTTGATTGTAATTCGTTAATTTGTTAATTTCGTGTTTTAGAATGGTTGATTTTGTGGGTAATCTCGTGAGCACAACCTAGATCTTCCCCACAGACGGCGCCAAATTGTTCCGGTCACGGAAACGATTAACCCGACTACGAATTCGGGTTCTTAGTGTTCGGATATTGCTTGCTTGATTTCCTTTGATCTCTCCTTTCCCCCCCTCTCCTATGATCGGACCTACCCGGCGGATTGAGCCTGCTCCCTGCACAAGTAGCGCACAGGGCCTCGGAGGTTGTCCGAGGGAACCCTCTCCGATGCCTAAGTCAGTCCGTGAATGCCTTGATGAACCTAGCTCGTGAGGAACTAAGCGGCGTTTTTAGGAGTAAGAGTCTAGAGAGAAAATCCAACCCCCCCTAAGTGGGAAATGAGTGGGTATTTATACCTTCCTACAAGAGAGAGAGGAGGAGAGGGAAAAGAGTGGGAGAATGGGTGGACATGAGGACGACACGTGGCTTCGCCTCATCCACCCACTTTCCCTTACCTGAGGCGGAATGACGAATGGGCCCTCGGTTTCCCCTGCTCGTACTGGGGGTTTGGGCACCCTGGAAACCAGCACGCAGGGGATGTGGTGGCCCTGCTCGGCCGACAGCAAGACCCTGCCGAGCAGGCGCAAGCCTTGGAGTGCTTTCAGTAGTCTTTCGCAGGGCGGGCCTGCCGGGCAATCCTCAAATTCACCCTGGAGGCGAATTATTCCAGGGCGCCGCAGGCGGGCGACCCGTGGTACTTGGTCAACTCCCATCAATTTCATTTTTATAATTTATTTTACGATAATGTTTTAAAAAAATGAACTCTAAAGGTTTTCACGTCAGAATTGTAAAATATCACATTAATATAATAGATTAAATATATATTGTAATAATCAAAAGATTCTCTAATTGTTTTTATTTTATTATTTATGATACTTTCCTAATTTGAGGTTTGATTGAACGGACCAATGAGATCGCTCGAAAAAAGCCTAAAATATATATATTGATTGATTATTTGAAGTTGGTTTTATTGATGGAATACCACTCAAAGTTGGTATTATTCCTGTTAAATAACCCTTTAAATTAAGTTCTCCAACTTCAAAAATTGTAATTAAATCAAATTCCGTAATTATTTGCTGCCCGTGATTATATAATAACACCGTATCCGGAATCCGTCAAAGATATTAGGAAAACATTATATGCAAGCAAAATGTGTATAAAACACAACTAATTAGTCAATTCATTTTTCTCAAAAAAAAAAAAGTCAATTCATTTAAATACACACATTTAATCAAGACAAATACATATGCTAGCTAGCCTGATACAATGACTGGGGGTACGAATTGCACGTATAAACACGATAATTATACACTTCGCTTGAGGCAATAAGGTTATTACAGACTAATTAGTACTCCCTCCGGTTACAATTTATTGCCTCATTTCATTAAAATATACCTCACATATAATCATGAAATGGGAAAATAAATTATGACCGGAGGGAGTAGATTGGAGTACTTGGATCAGGCCAAACCCGGTAGGTTTTTGTCGGGTTTGAGTGTTTGACTCATATCAGGTCAAATTATTACAGGTTAATTAGATTGGTTTATTATCGGATTTTTGAGCATTATTATAAGATACATTTACTTAAATTTACTCCATATCTCTACTTTTATACACCGTATATTTTAAGGTGAAAGAAATCAATAATGAAACGAAGGGAGTAATATTTTAACTTTTCGACTCTTATTTAGTTACGAGTATATGTTTTGAAAACATTATTAAAAAGTATTCCCTCTATAATTGAGGTTCTCTTTCTCTTTCTCTAATATATGAGAGAAATATTAGATTGAAAGATCAGATGAAATAATATTAAGATACGAAAAGAGTAAAGAGTATGGTGAAGCGGATTATAATTATAATTAAACTTGGCTTGCTAAACCATGCATTTTCATATATGGATAATCACTATCAAGTCGATTTTTGGTTGAATTCAGGTCGAGTTGTATGAGATATCGGGTCGTCGAGTTGAGCCATGCGGAGCGGAGTCGGGTCAGGTGGGTATAGAGTTGGTATATACAGTTTTTTTTTTTTTGGGGGGTTTTTAACTAGTGGATCGAGTTATGAGGATGATATATCATGTGTGTTAGGTGAGTTCGATTTGTGAGCTGAGCTCTGATCTAGTATCTATGCATGTATGCTAGAGTAGAGGAGAGTCACGAACGCACGATTAGTAGAGGAAAGAATGAATTCCAATTCCAGGCCGGCCACCTTCCAAATACATTAATTAATGGAAAATGTAGTTAATTAAAACTACCATATACTACATGCTGATACTTTTTTTTTTTTTGGTTCAACGAAGAGCGCACTTAATCGCATTACAATATAGGGGAGGGGGATTCGAACCTGAGACCTACTGTCCCAAAGATTCTAGTCCTAACCACTGGGTTAAGACATCTTCAGCACTACATGCTGATACTATATCATCAACATACACATACACTATAAATACTTAAAATTAGTTATTGAAATTTCATCAAAACATCATAATCAAAATACTCAAAACAATAAAGATGGGTAATGTACTATACTATAATAACCTACTACTCACATTCACATTATACATGTACATGATGATGATGATGATGATGATGATGATGATGATGATGATGATGATGATGATGATGATGATGATGATGATGATGATGATGATGATGATGATGGGGTTGTCGAATAATAATAATAATTATTATTATTATTATTGTGAAGCTGCCCCTTCATTATCAGCAGGGGATTTTGTTGATGCCAACTCTTCGATCAATTGTTTTAGAGCATTAGATGAAATCCAAAAGCGGCTGGGGCAGAGAACGTTTGGAGAGGTGAGAGCTCCAAATGGGTCGAAATCGTTTAGGTGGGAGTTTCATGTGCGAGAGAGTTGCCGGTCTGCTCGGAAACAGCTTTCAGGGACTGAGTTGGTGTTGTGCAAATGTAAGACCCAAGCTGCGCTAGCAGCAGGAGGAAAGGAGTCGGAGCTGCTAACCATTTTAAATGCAATAGACAATAATCAAACACTTGCCCAATCATGCGATTTCCACCAAGATTGTCACTCCGCTATAATATCGGTAAGTTTCTATTATAAAACTAATTCAATCAAACCCTAAAGGGATGATTGAAGTCCATTTATATTCTATTACACCCCCTTACTCAAATGTCCATCGGGCTTGAAGAGTGGTTAGTGCACAAGCTCCCTCGTATCATGTGCTGAGTTTCCACTTTTGAGTTCGAGAAATTGAGGACTACCGGGGTTTGAACTAGTGACCTCTGACTTTCATACCATGTGACTGCTCATTTATTAATTTACTAGGTTAATACCCGTGCAAAGTTGCACGGGTATATATAAAAGACTTAGGTAGGTAATCATGTTTGGATATCAATCTTTAACAAAATAATTTATCATATGGAAAAAAATATACGTTTAAAATCAACTTAAATTATACACACGGACACACATGAAAAATTAATGTCAATATACATGCTTGAGTTGTAACCGTTATTATAATATACATGTATCTCATAGGTTTGATACGATTATACGTTGAATAATTAGTCTTAAATTATGTTTTATAAAATAATGGAAAATTTACTTTTAGTAGAATTAAACTTGATAAGAAAATCATAACTCAAAACATTTCAAGAAATTGCGAATAAAAAATAGACCTCTAATTGAAATCATTTCAAGGAATCAAAGTGTAACAATAAAAAGATAAGTGTGATTATTATGATAAATACGTATGTACAGATTAATATCATAGCAGTCGTGTAATACACTCGAATTTCAATATTCCAAATAAATCTTCTAGTAAGCATACTATCAATAGATGTACCTAAAAAAAGACTATCAATAGATGAAATATACATTAAAATCTTCATAACTTATATCTTTTTATTTATTTATAAATTTTTATTGGTATACCATCTAATATTATTTTAATCTAAATAGTTATTTTATTTATATCCGTCCAATTTTGCACGGCTATTAACCTTATTTATTAAATTAAAAAAAAAACATTTTTGACAATGTTTAATCTATGTTAGATTATTAGTATAAAAATAATTTAAATCGCAGTTAACATAATAAGCTGTTTTGTCAACATATTTATATGTTTTCAAATGTTTTAACCCGTGATAAATTATATTATCATCAAAATATTATAAACTTGTGTCTTTGACGTTTTAACAGATGTAAATATCAAAAATATCTTATTAATATGAAACTTTTGATTAATACGGAGTATTATATTAGATTAATGGTTATTATTAATTTTATAATATTTATATTATATACTCCGTAAATTAATATGGAAAGTGAGATGATTTAGGAATGTGCGTTTTGGTGCCAAAAAAACATGCTTTGGTTGCTGTTTTATTAAATATTATTTTAATCTACATAGTTATTTTATTTATATCCGTCCAATTTTGCACGGCTATTAACCTTATTTATTAAATTAAAAAAATAAAATTGACAATGTTTAATCTATGTTAGATTATTAGTATAAAAATAATTTAAATCACAGTTAACATAATAAGTTGTTTTCTCAACATATTTATATGTTTTCAAATGTTTTAACCAGTGATAAATTATATTATCATCAAAATATTATAAACTTGTGTCTTTGACGTTTTAACATATGTAAATACCAAAAATATCTTATTAATATGAAACTTTTGATTAATACAGAGTATTATATTAAAGTAATGGTTATTATTAATTTTATACTCCGTAATATTTATATTATATAGATTAATATGGAAAGTGAGATGATTTAGGAATGTGCATTTTGGCGCCAAAAAAACATGCTTTGGTTGCTGTTTTATTATATAGTATAGTTTATATACGATGCTCATGCTTCTCCTACATGAGGCTAATTCCGTCCCGCCCAATGCCGAGTAAAAATAAACTAAGCCTACGTACTTCAATTTTAGAATAGTAAATTATTCATCTTAGCCTTCGTTTAACTAAATAAATAAAATGAGTATTTGCTTGTTATTCCCCATGTGTTATCTCTAGTAATAAGCTAAGAATGAATCTCCCAATCCCTTATATACTAAGAGGATAGGAAGGACTAGCAAAATGATGACGTATCATCACCTCATACAATGTTTTCCCTCCAAAATACTATTACCTAAATAAAGAAATTAATTTCCTAAAAAAATTAATCAAGGAACAAAATATAAGTGACAATAACTATCGAAGTCTAAGGATTGACGTAAAAAATACGGAACATAAAATATTTATGATGAGAAAATTATGTAAAATACTTTCAAATTTCGATTTTAATATATAAATAATTTGTTTATCTAATAATAGTTGAATTAGTATGTTATCTTCTACAATAATTTGTTAACAAAATTTAGGGATTTTCTACGCGGTACCCCTATTTTTTTCACTTTTCTACATGGTACCCTACCTTTTTTATGTTTATACATGGTACCCTAGAATTTTATTATTAATTTAACTAGCGCCCCAAATTTTTTTTTCATCAAGTTTTGTCGTTAGATTATATTTTTAGCTTAGGATTCAGATTTCAATATCATTTAACTTAGATAATTAACAATAGCTTAATTTAAACGTTATCATTTGATTTGACAATATAACGTCAAAAATATAATTCGTTTAGATTCGGAGTATAACTGCAAACACGTTAATTAGGTATGTTAAATGACATATAACTTTTAATCTTGAACATAAGAAGGTAATTTGTTGTCAATACTTGACGGGAAAAAAAGTTTAGGTGTACCAATAAAGATAATAATAAAGTTTAGGGGTATCAAAGAAACTTTTAGTAAACTACAAGTGTATCATGTATACATGTAAAAAGTGTAGGGGTACATGATAAAAAAGTAAAAAGTTCAGGGTATCACGTAGAAAATCCCAAAATTTATAACTGATCTAATATAAAGGAATGTATCTATTTGATTCATGTCTGTTGGTTCTGTGATTATAAAACAACTAGTGTGTTACCCGTGAAAAATTTCACGGGTTGTCCAGTTTTATTTTCATATAAAACATTATGAAGCCAATATCGTTTGGAGAGAATACGTTAAGGGACTGAAAGTTAGTTAGTATACTAATAGGTGTACGAAACTAAAAACAACACGTTACACATTGAAATGTGTGTCTAAGAAAAGTATGATACCCGGGATACCCGTGAAAATCAATACTCCGTAGTATTTTTGTAAACCAATGTATATCATTGAAAACCAAAATTAAATTAATGCACAATTGAAAATTGATTAATGTGTGTTTCATTTTCTATGCAATTAGTATTAATGCAGAGACGTGATTAAACTTAGACGTGATCATATACTTTTATATCAATATATTTTACATGATGAACAATCATTTACCAAATTTAGCACATGAGAGACATTCTTCTCACATGAGAGACATGAAAAATTTCACGGGCTGTACAGTTTCAGTTTCAGTTTCATA
This sequence comes from Agrostemma githago, assembly GCA_958450325.1. Classification (NCBI taxonomy): domain Eukaryota; kingdom Viridiplantae; phylum Streptophyta; class Magnoliopsida; order Caryophyllales; family Caryophyllaceae; genus Agrostemma; species Agrostemma githago. The sequence continues at coordinate 57,797,636 of OY288258.1, read as the reverse complement.
TACGGTATAATGAAGCCAGTATGGTTTGGAGAGAATCCACTAAGGGACTAAGGCAATAGTTAGTATACTAATAATTGGACGAAAATAAAGACAAAATATTACATGTTTTTATGTGTGGGTAAGAAATGAGGTGTTACACTGATGAAAAAAGATAAGTAACTAATTGAGTTTTTTGAAATTAAAGAAGATCTCGTCGAAAGTTTTCCAATTTGACGAAGTTCCAATACAATGATTTGATATACAAATTTTGTGTGGTGCAACAAAATCATCTAAAAGCATTAATGAAGATAATACGCGTAACAACAAATCACAGTTAATATACAAACGCATACTCGACTCATATATAACAACAAATCACAGTTAACAACAAATCACAGTTAAGATAATACCCGTATGATCGGACACATATTTGAACGTTCGACTCGACTCGTGACCCTATTCACTCGACCCGTTTGATAGGTCTAACTTTTTAGAATATGTGAACCAAATATGGAGTAATTAATTTTAAAATTCAAAATGTTAGAAATGATTTATAATATTTTTTGGTAATTAATTTATATAACACGTAAAATAAAATATTCGTTAAAATATGATAAACATTCGTAATTATATTTGTATCAGTATGAAACGTTGTAGACACCCGCATTTTGACTGCCACGTGTCTATGGTAGTCTCCGAAAAACACCCGATGATGATTGGACGTCAACATGACTTGGTATACTCGGACTTGGGCTCGGAATTCATAATATCCGACATGGACTTTTTAGCGGAGTAAAATCTCACAAAACAGACCTCAAATTTAGGCCAAGTGGGCCGTTCCGAGCAAAATGAGACTAATTTGGGCCAAAACCGACACCAAAAATATTTCCCGTCTTTTGGCGACCGGGTCAAAACCCGGTCAAAGACGAAACCGTCTCATAAAACCAGCTGAGATCACTTTGGCGCACAAATCAAATTCAAAAAATAAACAAAACAAACAAGTCAAACCTTCCCCAAATATCTCGATTTTGTTTGATCCACTCGATCGAGTGGATTGCCCACTCGGTCGAGTGGAGCGCTTCGAGCTGGGCTTGGCCCATTTTCTAAAGCACTCGATCGAGTGCACTAGGGCCACTCGATCGAGTGCCCCCTAGGTCGTGGGGAACGTCTATAAGTACCGACTCATTCCTATGCATTTTCAAGACTTCTTTTTTTCACTTTGCACCCTACAATTTCAGTCACCTTCAACCCTACTACAACCTTACATACCTACACTACAAACCCTAAGCATAAAACACCATTTCCGAGCCTCCTTGACCCTCGGAAATCGACACACACACACACACATATCCATACACACCGTAACTCGCGTGCATCCTCGATACTCCCAAGCTTCGTCGCTGTTCACGAGTCCGTTTCCGAGGTCCATACTAGCATGTACGTTGAGGGTGTTCCAAACTTCTTTTTAATCTCTTTTCAATATCGTTTTTATGCACATTTTCATATTGTTGTATCGTAGTAACACGTACACATACACTAACTTTTTCATCTTTTCGCATTTCTAATTTTGCATCATTTTTATATCGTTATTAACTTTAATAATACCGCGTATATAATACTAATATCAAAAGTCGGTTTTGAAATGTTGAACTACGATAATCACATTCGATCCGTCTAATCCCTTTACGAGCAACGACGGAGGTGGAGCCCTTTCGAGGAGCCCCGCCCCAATGTACTCAAGGGCGTGACGTGATCGTGATTCGTCGTAGTTGAACATATTTAACTCCATTTCCATAATTGGTTCGAGACCCGTTGACACGAATACCGACATCACATAACCCGCAAGGGTTAGTTTCGATGTCGTGACGTAGAGGGATGCATCTCGTTACTAATTCAAAGTTTCATAATCTAACACAAACGTTTTCATAAAAACTCCGGTGACGGTATTATAATCGTTCATACACAATTATAGCACCGGAGGCCGAGTCGAATACAAATCGTGCGATATTTGTATTTGACTTGGCTGATCATCGATTTCAAGTTATAAAATCGAGCAAATCACTACTCGTACAGGGGGCACTCGACCGAGTGCCATAGGCCACTCGATCGAGTTGCACCCCAAAAACTGGGCAGTAGCCCCTTTAACGACACACTCGACCGAGTGCCATAAGGCACTCGATCGAGTACCCCCCCAAAAAAGGGGCAGTAGCCATGTTAATAGCGCACTCGGTCGAGTCAATCAATGACTCGGTCGAGTGGGTCTGGCAACTCAGAAACCCGAGGGCTTGGACATATATTCCGAGCTTCGTTCTTATCGACTTTAGACCATCGACCGACCCTTCATCATTTTTCAAAACGCTACACATGTCACGACACGTAGAACGACTTTGACCACTTTTACGTGATAAGTCGGGACAAGACTACAGAATGTGAGACTAGGCTAGCAATACGCCACAATCTCATATTTCCGTCCTTCGCTTAATACGTAACATAATACGTATTTAAGCGGGGTAATCCATCTACATAATTTCGCGGTCTAGTTTACATATGGGTCCGTCCCCTCAATTATATCGCATTAGTTTCATTTCATTTCTTTTTCGTTTATGTTGTATTGTGAATTCCGGGTTGTATTTCCGCCCGTGTAGCTTGTACGCTTTTATTTCCTTTCGAGCTTCATTTATTTTACTTGCTTTTACGCTTTATAAATGAACCTCGCATGCTAAACCACTTTGACCCTAATTAGATGCATTAAATGACGTAGTTAACGCAAAATTCACATGCTTAGTTAAAAACGCTGTTTGCATATCATTTAATTATTTTACTAGCGCGCGTATCATGAACACGAACGATGTCTTAGTAGAGGCCGCCATGTGCGGGCGGGGTTGGGTGTCCTTAGTGGGCTTCCCAACACGTACCTTCACCCCTTACTCAGAACCTTTGGTTTCCGGATGTCCGAAACCCTTGGCAAACGAGAGTCATTCTTTACACGATTACCGGTATAGATGGTATCGGTATCGCAATGCAAAGGGACGAGCCCCATAAACTCTGAAATCGGAGTGGGCTTACTTTGTATAAAGCCCATGACGACATAGAGTGGGCTCGTATGGTTCCGAATAACCACAAAATTCGGTGGCGACTCCATTTTGACTTAAATTTCAAACCCGAGAACAATCTTACCACGAGATTCATTCGCCTACCCTAACCCGCGCTTCGCCGCGTCGGGGTGGACCTACATCATGTCCACAATTTGGCGACTCCGCTGGGGATACCTGATGTACCACATGTCATCGGGGTTCCTAGGGTGAGACTCGAAGAGAAATCGTTCGTAGATTAATGTGCGCGCATTAGTTTAATGATTCATGCATAACCCAAATTTTGCCCGGGCCGGTTACTTGTGACCGACGTCCCACTATACCGCGGTGCATTCCTACATGGGTGCGCTAAAAACATCGATGGTGGAACTCGTCTCGGTTTTGCGGCATGTCCTAAGACCAATTTGGCTTAGTCCGTCCATCACATGAGAAAGCCATCGTTGTTGGTATAGACCCTATTTTGACCGACCGAGACTTAGTGTAAAGCATACATAAGCGTCGTTATAATGCTTGTTTGACTACGTGCTACTTGGTTTCCTTGTCATTTTTCAAAAACCGTCATTTCAAATTTGCATCTTTCCAAAAATACCCACCTTTCGAAAAACCCGAAATACTGTCCATTTCGGGACTCGTCATTCTAAAATACCCAATTTTGAAAAACCCGAAATGCTGCCCATTTCGGGACTCACCTTTTCAAAATACCCAATTTTCAAAACTCGGAATGCCGCCGAAATTTAGGATCAACGATTTGACTCAAAATATCCTTTTCTATAGTCGGCATGCTGCCCGTTTTAGTTCTCGAATTTCCACCCCCACCACCTTGATTTTCGGAATTTTCCTTTTCAAAATTCTAATCTCGGTTTTCGAACTCCCGTTTTCAGTTTTCAAAACTCTCGGAAATTCGTTCATTTTGCATTCAAACTTCAACCTTTTCGAACTTTCGACTTTCCTAAATAAACCTTCCTTATTATAGGACCTACCGTCTATCCGTGTGTCGGGTCTTTGCATAGTACGTAGAAGGTTTGTAGCGTCGAAACTCCGTCGATCTTATATCACGAGTTCCCCCCCTTTCCCGAGTCCGCCTTATCTGTCAAGGCACGACCAACCGCGTAGGGCATACCCCTACAAAGGAAAGTCCGTCCATACACTCGAGTCAAAAGTCTGGGGAGTAATCTCACGTGGACCTTCCTTCGAACGGGACTAGGCCCACAAAGCTGAAATCCTAAGGAAGTCATACCACCCACGAGTCATCCGTCTAGATGTCTTTCTCGAGTCTTTTCCACTCAGTCCTTTCTTTTTGGGTCGCTCGGGATGTGCTGTTTCCTTTGATTCCAAGACTGGGTTCGGTTTCTGATTACGTGGTGTTCTTACAGACAGGCCACCATCAACCAGACACACTCGCATGATGGAAACTGCCTTAGCTGAACTGAAAACCTCCGTTGATGCCATGATCGAGAAGCAGGCCGACATCGATGCCCAACTAAACGAAATGAGGGCTGGGCAAGTTGCTATCGTCACTCGATTGGCTTCGGTGGAGCACAGGACTCCTACTACCGGAACTACCGGACCTTTAGCGGAACTGGTTAGCTCGGTCCGCCGACTGGAAGAACAAGTTCATTTAACTGGGAATAACAACATTCACCGGGAAAACAGTCGGGAGTATAACCCGCTAAGTGACAAGCTGCCTGCAAACCTGAACCTCACCGGTTTGCCTATGTTCGAAGGGACTGAAGACCCGTTACTACATGTACGGGCCTTCAAGGAGTTCATGGCCATCAAAGGGGTGGACTCTACCATGTTCAAGATCCTCTTTGCTGCGTCTCTTGAAAAGCACCCTCGGGCCTGGTACTACAGGCTAGACCCGAAAAAATACCCTACATGGGATGATGTGGCCACCGAGTTCGCTCGGAACTATGCTGACAACACCGAGATCCAAACCACAATGAGATCTCTGGAAGTTATGGCCCAGGAGCCGAAAGAAGGTTTTACCAAATACCTTCAACGATGGAGGGCCGAGAGCGTGAAACTGGTCGATAAGCCCAGTGAGAAAACTTTAGTGGAGGCCTTTGTTAAGAACCTCCTCCCATCCTACCGGGTTCACCTCCGATATGCCGTCATACCCAATTTCACCACCCTTACTGAAATGGGTATGAGGATCGAAGATGATTTGAGACTGGAAGGCCTCACCAAGGCCGCTGCTAAGGGTTACCAAGGGGCTTCTTCCTCCACAACCAAGCCTCAAGCTGCAACCCGCAGTATTTTCGACGCGGTGAATCTACTAGATGCCCCGTCCAAGAGGAACACCCCACCTCGGGTTTTCACTGACATAGGTACGACCTATACTTATGCCTTACAAAGGCTGTCCTCAAAAGGCCTAATCCAACCGATAGGCCCAACTCCTGAAGTTCCGGTCGAGCGACGCTCCAAGAACTACAATGCTCAAGCCTATTGCCAATACCACCGAGGCAATGGGCATGATACCGAGAAGTGCTGGAAACTGAAGCACTTGATTCAGGACCTGATTGAAAGCGGTAAAATCCCGCTGCCCGGAGATAAGCCCAGTAACAAGGAGAATCCTTTCAGCTCCCACGCCATCTTTACCGGGGAGGTGATCGATTGCTCTCACTTTATCTCCCCATTTATCCCGCAAGTGAACGGGATCTGGTTTGACGACGAGGAAGACGTCTACCTCGCCAAAGGGGAAGTTGTCCCCATTACCGCCGAGGAGATTCGAAAGACTAAATCTCGAGTCTTAACCAGTAACCACCTTGGCCGTCCCTTTCAAGCCACTAGCTCTAGGGACACCTCTATCCCGACAACCGTCATTACGGAAGTCGCCTCTGAAGAGCCAACTGCTGAAACGGCTCTTGTGAAACAATTGAAGAAGACCAGAGTTGACCTCACTATATGGCAACTCCTGGTTAGTTCTCAAGAACATCGAGAAGCACTTACAAAGGCTCTCGATCAAATTAAGGTCGACTCTTTGGCTACCCCTGCTGAAATGGTAGCCACGGTCTTGCCCCACCTAAAAGCCAAGGCTAAGGAAGAAGGACCGGTGATCACTTTCTCCGAAGCCGACCTACCACCATTTGGGGCCACCCATAACCTGGCCCTCTACATCACGGTGGTCTGCCGAGGAAAATACCTTCCCATGACCCTAGTTGATGACGAGTCTGCTGTGAACGTCCTTCCTCTAAGGACCGCAAAAGCCCTCGGCATTACCGAGGCTGACTATGTTCCGACTGCTCAGACCATCCAAGCTTTCGATGGGAGCCCGAAGTCGGTAGCTGGGGCCGTGAAACTAACCATCATCACTGGCCCGATAGAGAAGGAGCTCGAGTTTCAGGTGATCGATGTCACCTCATCGTTCAACTTGCTCCTGGGTAGGCCTTGGATCCACGCGGTCAAGGCGGTGTCCTCCACCCTCCATCGAAAGATCAAGATGCCTCTGCTTAACGATGTCATCACTATAGAGGCAACACCGATGACTGTGGCTAGCTGTAATGCCACGGGACGCACGGACCTCTGGGGGTTCGATTTTGTGGGGATGATCGAGGAAGAGTACCTCTTTAGGCCTTACTTCACTACGAGTATCGACATGATGCTCCAAAACCTAGGATACTTTCTGGGGGCTACTTCTCGACCCGATCTTCCAGCTGGGAAGATCATCGAGGTTCTCAAAGACGAAGAATCTCACTTTGGTCTCGGTTATGCCATCACCCCCGACAATGTTGTCCGAGCAGGGATCGAAAAGGCCTGCAACATCCTTAAGGGTATCTACTTGAGCCCTTATAGCCCACGGTTGGCTGACTACTTTGTCACACCGGTGTTTGGGGCTATTCAGGTTGGTCTATACCAACCCAATGCTATGCAGCTCGGGACCCACTTGGCCCGAGACTGCAACTACATTCCGGATGATGTGTTCGCCCTCATCCAGTCCAATGGAGCTGAAGATGCTGAGCCCGCTCTAGGGCTACTATTTGGGGAAGACACCTTAGCCCCAACTCCAAAGGAAGACCTGGTCAACCTGATCCTCCGCAGCAACAGGTTTGACCCGACCAAGCTGATCTCGGATGTTGGTTCCGAGACGGGAAACAGGGCCTGGAGGAAGACTGTCAAGTGGACTGACAGTCAGAGAAGAATCTACAAGCTGGTCACCGGAGAGGGAGACATGCCTGAGTCTGAGTCCGAGTCCGAGTATGAGTCGGAGTCTGAGTCAGAGTCTGAGGTCGAGTCTAGGGAAGTCGGTGCTAGAATCACTCCTGTAACCCCCCTCCCTTTTATTATTCCTGCTGCTGGCACTTCGGGGTCTGTCCCGAGTGCCCTACCTATCCCGCCACTGACCAATGATCAGATGGCTGCTCTCTTTGAGCTGTTCTCCAAATTTTCAATCAATAATAACAACCGTTCTGCTTACGACTTGTCTCTTTCAAATTCTGCTTTTAAAAATGTTTTATGCTATGACATTGAGAAACCAGACGAACAGGTACCCTTACCTCCGCATTTGATCGAGCAAGTAGAGCAAAGGGAGTTCCGAAACCCGGTGATCGAAGAAACCGAGTCCGTAAATGTGGGAACAACCTTAGAGCCTCAAACACTTAAGATAGGGTTATCCTTAGATCCCGAGGAGAAACAATAGTTCGTAAACCTCCTCCAAGAGTTTAAGGATGTCTTCGCATGGTCCTACAAGGACATGCCGGGGATAGACCGGGAAATAGCCGAGCACCACATACCAATCAAAGACGGGTGCAAACCGGTCAAACAGAAGCTTCGTCGGATGAGGCCCGAATGGTCTCTCAAAGTAAAAGAAGAAGTCGATAAACAGTTCAAAGCCGGCTTCATACAAGTGTCCGAATATCCGGACTGGGTGGCAAACATCGTGCCGGTTCCTAAAAAGGACGGTAAGGTGCGGGTATGTGTAGATTTTCGGGATCTTAACAAGGCGAGCCCGAAAGATGATTTTCCGTTACCACACATCGACATACTGGTGGATAACACGGCCGATCATGCTCTTCTATCATTCATGGACGGGTATGCCGGGTATAATCAAATCAAGATGGCGGAAGAAGACATGAGTAAGACTACCTTCACCACACCTTGGGGTACTTACTGCTATACCGTCATGCCTTTCGGTCTCATTAATGCCGGGGCCACATATCAAAGGACTGCTACCACTTTATTACACGACATGATGCATAAAGAGGTAGAAGTTTACGTTGACGACATGATCGTCAAATCCAAAGAACGGGACGGTCACATCACCGCCCTAAGAAAGTTCTTCACCCGATTGCGCAAATACAACATGAGGTTAAACCCTCAAAAGTGCAGTTTCGGGGTAACATCAGGCAAATTACTGGGTCATATCGTTAGCCAACGAGGTATCGAAGTCGACCCAGCTAAAATCAAAGCCATTACCGAGATGCAACCTCCCAAAACCGAAAGAGAAATAAGGGGATTCCTCGGAAAAGTCCAGTACATCAGTCGGTTCATTTCCAAACTAACCATGGTGTGTGAACCAATTTTCAAGAAACTGAAAGTAGGAGAACGGGTCCTATGGGATGACAAGTGCCAAACCGCTTTCGACAAAGTCAAAGAAATTCTGTCTGCTCCGCCAGTCTTAATGCCACCTCAACCCGGTTTGCCTCTGTCGTTATACCTAACGACGACCGAGGCAGCCATGGGGGCTATGCTGGCTCAGACAGTTGACTCCGAAGAAAGAGCCATTTACTACATCAGCAAAAAGTTTTTAGAGTATGAGTGCAAATATACCATGCTCGAAAAGACGTGTTTGGCTCTAGTTTGGGCTACCAAGAAACTCCGACATTATATGCTCAGTCACGAGGTCCATGTGCTATCCAAGATGGACCCGATCAAATATATCTTCGAAAAGCCCATCCTCAACGGCCGAATCTCTAGATGGACCCTAATGCTGGCAGAGTTCGACTTAAAGTTTGTACCGTTAAAGGCTATTAAAGGTCGAGTAGTAGCTGAATTTCTCGCCGATAGCCCGATGACCGAAGAAGGATACACCGATACTTGGTCCTTCCCAGATGAAGATATTTTCCATACTGATACTGAAACTTGGGATTTATACTTCGATGGTGCATCTAATTTTCGAGGGTTCGGAGTCGGGATCCTCCTAATTTCACCAAAAGGGGAACATACTCCCGTCTCCATCAAACTGGACTTTGATGTTACTAATAATGCAGCAGAATACGAAGCGTGCATTTACGGGCTACAAGCCGCCGCCAATCTGGGGATTACAAATCTTTGGGTACATGGTGACTCATCCTTGGTCATTAACCAAGCACTTCAAAAATGGAAAACTCGAAATGCTAATCTCGTGGCCTACCAGGCACGAGTACGGGATCTCGAGAAACAATTCCAAATGGTAGAGTATATATACCTACCCCGGGAAGAAAATCAGTTCGCAGATGCACTCTCAAAATTGGCATCTTTACTGAATATTCCCGACCACGTGACTAGTATGCCGATTTGCGTCGAAAGACGGTCCGAGCCAGCATATATCTGCGACATTGAAGACATTGAGTTAACTGATCCCGAACCATGGTACCAAGCTGTGTTCAAATACCTGACAAACGGAGAATATCCTCCCGGGATGGAAGGTCGAGCCAAGAAAGCCTTACGGAAGCTAGCCACCCAGTTCATCCGTACCGACGACGGGCAACTGTACAAAAAGACGGCACAGGGGGCTCTTCTCCTTTGTGTTGACAAGTATAAGGCTGAAAAGGTTATGGCCGAAGTACATGATGGTGAGAACGGCCCACACATGAATGCCCACATGCTGGTCCGGAAAATCATGAGGCTCGGTTATTACTGGAATACCATGGAAGCCGATTGCCGGTCGTATGTCAAACATTGTCATAACTGTCAAATTTTTGGCAATGTGCAACATATGCCGTCATCATTACTCTATACCATGACGTCACCCTGGCCGTTCTCAACGTGGGGTATCGACATAATCGGGAAAATAAATCCCTCGGGTACCGGTGGGCACTGCTTTATTTTGGTAGCTATCGACTATTTCACCAAATGGGTCGAAGCTGAATCATATCGCATCCTCACTGCCAAGCATGTCGCCATGTTTATCCAAAACAAGATAATATGTCGATATGGGATTCCCGCTGAATTCATCAGTGATCACGGGACTCATTTTCAAGCCGAGACTGCGGCCCTACTGACCAAGTATAAAATCCAAAGGCATACTTCCTCACCTTACCGGCCCCAAACAAATGGAGCAGTAGAGGCGGCTAACAAAACAATTGTCACCATACTCAAAAAGATGGCTGATAATTACCGGGACTGGCCCGATAAAATACCTTTTGCCCTATGGGGATATCGAACGTCAATTCGCACCGCAACCGGGGCGACACCATATTACCTAACCTACGGGATGGAGGCAGTCCAACCAGTCGAGCTGGAAGTGCCGTCCCTCAGAATTCTGCTAGAAAGTCAAGTACCCGAAGCTGACTGGGTTCGAGCACGATATGACTCGTTGGTTCTACTAGACGAACGACGGTCTCGTGCCCTCAATAATATCCAAATCTACCAGAAGAGGATCCAACGGGCCTTCAACAAGAGAGTAAGGCCCAGACACATTAAGGAGGGCGACCTAGTCCTTAAGTCTATTCGGGCTCTACTACCAGTTGACCCAAGGGGAAAATTCAAACCCAATTGGGCTGGGCCATATCTGGTGAAGAAAATCCTATCGGGGGGAGCAGTGATGCTGACGGACCTGGATGGGAACGAGTTTGTCAACCCAACCAACCTGGACCAGCTGAAGCGTTACTACCCTTAGCCATTTCTCAATGTCATTAGCAAATTTTATCAAAATCATTTTTTTTTTTTACAAAAAGCAAGTCAATGAGCTAGAATTACTTATTCTACTGTCATAAACATCTTGAACCAATAGTCTTGGTGTAATTCGAGATTGCAAATTTCCTATGCCTGAACTACGTTTGGTTTGATTCTGCTAATCGCGGATACGTAGGCAACCCCTCAAAAGGGTACAACCAATGCAATCAAGAAAAGACAGGAGCGGTTTAATAATAAACTTCCTTTATTAATTCAAAAAAAAAATCCCGATAGACTCGGAAAATTACAAAGTGCAGGAATTCAAAAAATATACACAAAAAAAGAAGGGGCACACAACAAATAATAATAATAATACTTAAATAATAATAAATCTAAGGACTCGGCATTTAGGGCATCTTGCCCTTCCCCTTGTCCTTGGCATCCCTAGTCGTCCACTGACGACGACGCGGAGGGGAGCGTTCCCGAATCACCACGGGAACTTCTCTAGCTCGGGCTCGAGTATTTGAGCCCGACTCCCCTGTCATATCAATGGGCCCAAGTCGAGCCCTGACGGGCTCAGGGAGCCGGTCACGCGGACCAAGTCGGTCCCGGACCGCCAACCTCGGCCCAAGTCGTCGTTCCAAGTCAGTCTGCCCTCGAGTGCTGCTAGAACCGACTTCCTTAGATCGAGTCTTAGTTTGTGACTTAAGACCCGATTCTCCCCGAACTGTGGTCTCAGGACTGTGTTCCCCGGTGAAGAAGTCTCTGTTGTCCTTCGCCGACTCACGCTGAACCAATTCGATGGCCTCATCAACCTTCAAGGCCTTTCGAGCTTCCTCGGACTCTTCAGAAGTCCACTTCTGATAAGCCCGTGACATCCAAGCGGATTGGCAAGGGCTGGGTATAGTCCATGTAGGACGAGTGAACCATCTCTGCAACCAGGTGTCGCACATAGCGTCCGTCAATTGGAGCGGGACGCTGATAATGGCTTCAGTCTCAGGGATGCGCTGAGATTAACCGAACTGCCTTAGGAGGCGGTCCGGATAAATGTGAACTGTCCAGTCTAAGGACAAGATCGTCAGGTATCGGGCTTGGTCTCTCTTAGCCAACCCGGTCAACTTCGAGATAAACCACCAAGCGACGGTCCACCTGATCAAGGGACCCCCGTGAAACACCAATTCCTCGTCCCAGTAAGCTCGATCAATCCGATGACTCGAGCTTATTTTCCGCCTTCGGGAGCTAATTTGACTGCTCCGGTAATTGGGAATGCTTGGAGGGGTCTCTATGATTGACAACCGTTCCGACAACCATATCTGAAAAGCATACACAAGCTTCGTAAGCCATTGAGCGGTCCGCTAGAGCCCACTCGATCGAGTACAGCAGCTGACTCGATCGAGTAAGCCTGTCAAAAACAGGCAGTAGCCCGCTACGAGTGTCACTCGATCGAGTGACAGGTCCACTCGATCGAGTGACTTACGAGAATCAGAAAATTCGCGCGAAACGTGAAAAAAAAAAAAAAAAAAAAAAAAACGAGGTGCATACTTGCAGAAAACGGGTACTCCCCGTCAGCGGTCGAGTTGGGTCAAGCCGTCTGGCGTCCAGACCCGTAATAATTTCCCCAGTGGCTAGCCAAGCAGGGCTATGACCAGTCTCCATCTGGTCAACCACTCCGATTAGCCTGATTTGACCCCTACATGAGTCAAGCTCCATCAGCCCCTCGAAGACATAGCAGTGCAGCATGCAGAAGGCGAATGCCCTACGCCTATGAGGAGGGGTGACCCTCACGTCCCGTGGGTTCATGAACTTGTCAGCTAGATCGAATAGGGAAACGGTATCTCCCTGCACCATTCGGTTTGCCTCAGCATGAGACAAACCCAAAAACTCCCTTAATCTCCTCCTCGGATCCGGGTAGAATGGGGGAATGGCAGGCTGAATAGCAAGACCCCAGCCGCCTATGGCCGCAATCTCCTCGGGCAAAGGACACATCTCGCCCCTCGGGAATGCAAACACGTGATGGGTGGTGTCCCAAAATGACAGACAGGCGTCCAGAAAATGCGAATCCACTATTAGACGTTGAAAAGGGAACAGATTGACTATCCCCATCTGAGTCAGCCTGATCTTCTCCTCGTCCCGAAAGTATTGGGACCAGGCGAGAAGCATAGCCGTCAAATGATCAATACCCATAGCAGAGATTTCTAAGCTTTCTTGAAAGTCTACAAGATTTTGAGAAAGGAGAAGGAGAGTTTGAGTTGTGATGCAGAAGCTGAAGCAGGGATTCTCATATTTATAATGAGAAAACCTAACAGAAAACCTAACTACTCTGCCTCCTCAACAAGCTGGGCCCTATGCGCGCGCAGGCCTGATTTCAAACTTGAACCCAGAATAGGAATCAAGCTGTCCCGAGCTTTCCTAAGATTTTCTAAAAATTTCTTTGCGTCAAAATTTTTGTCTTTCCAAAATTTTCAATCTTTTTCTCCCCAGCGAGAGTCAACATTTTACCTACATGTTACATGCAAGTTGTTATGTGTCAGCATACAGGTACACCCCAGACTTTAGAAGCAAGTCCCCGCGAAACTATTTAATTCCCCCAACGGAGTCAGCTTTCCCCCGGTGTGCTACATCCAAAGTGCGATGTGTCGGCATACGGGTACACCTACTCCCCAAAGGAGGCAGGCTTTACTCCCCACGGAGCATCATCATCAGCTCAAATGCGACCCAAGGCTTCAGAAGCAAGCCCGAACAGCTCATATACGTCCCCAGCGGAACGCCCGAGGCGGCATTTTCCCCAAAACGATACGGGATGGGCCCGCATATAGTCGCGCCCAGGACTTATGCTACAAGTCTGACTCCCCGCGAAGCTATCATCGTCAGGACAGGTATGACCCTCTGCTTATGTCTGGCGAGCCCTTCACGCGAGTCTACTGGACTATAAACGACCCGACCGGAAGTCTACCAGGTCTTAGCGGGCTTGGTAGCTACTCTGACTTTCGCCTTGTCCAAGCCTCAGTCAGAGTGGGGGCTCTGTAGACACCCGCATTTTGACTGCCACGTGTCTATGGTAGTCTCCGAAAAACACCCGATGATGATTGGACGTCAACATGACTTGGTATACTCGGACTTGGGCTCGGAATTCATAATATCCGACATGGACTTTTTAGCGGAGTAAAATCTCACAAAACAGACCTCAAATTCAGGCCAAGTGGGCCGTTCCGAGCAAAATGAGACTAATTTGGGCCAAAACCGACACCAAAAATATTTCCCGTCTTTTGGCGACCGGGTCAAAACCCGGTCAAAGACGAAACCGTCTCATAAAACCAGCTGAGATCACTTTGGCGCACAAATCAAATTCAAAAAATAAACAAAACAAACAAGTCAAACCTTCCCCAAATATCTCGATTTTGTTTGATCCACTCGATCGAGTGGATTGCCTACTCGGTCGAGTGGAGCGCTTCGAGCTGGGCTTGGCCCATTTTCTAAAGCACTCGATCGAGTGCACTAGGGCCACTCGATCGAGTGCCCCCTAGGTCGTGGGAAACGTCTATAAGTACCGACTCATTCCCATGCATTTTCAAGACTTCTTTTTTTCACTTTGCACCCTACAATTTCAGTCACCTTCAACCCTACTACAACCTTACATACCTACACTACAAACCCTAAGCATAAAACATCATTTCCGAGCCTCCTTGACCCTCGAAAATCGACACACACACACACACATATCCATACACACCGTAACTCGCGTGCATCCTCGATACTCCCAAGCTTCGTCGCTGTTCACGAGTCCGTTTCCGAGGTCCATACTAGCATGTACATTGAGGGTGTTCCAAACTTCTTTTTAATCTCTTTTCAATATTGTTTTTATGCACATTTTCATATTGTTGTATCGTAGTAACACGTACACATACACTAACTTTTTCATCTTTTCGCATTTCTAATTTTGCATCATTTTTATATCGTTATTAACTTTAATAATACCGCGTATATAATACTAATATCAAAAGTCGGTTTTGAAATGTTGAACTACGATAATCACATTCGATCCGTCTAATCCCTTTACGAGCAACGACGGAGGTGGAGCCCTTTCGAGGAGCCCCGCCCCAATGTACTCAAGGGCGTGACGTGATCGTGATTCGTCGTAGTTGAACATATTTAACTCCATTTCCATAATTGGTTCGAGACCCGTTGACACGAATACCGACATCACATAACCTGCAAGGGTTAGTTTCGATGTCGTGACGTAGAGGGATGCATCTCGTTACTAATTCAAAGTTTCATAATCTAACACAAACGTTTTCATAAAAACTCCGGTGACGGTATTATAATCGTTCATACACGATTATAGCACCGGAGGCCGAGTCGAATACAAATCGTGCGATATTTGTATTTGACTTGGCCGATCATCGATTTCAAGTTATAAAATCGAGCAAATCACTACTCGTACAGGGGGCACTCGACCGAGTGCCATAGGCCACTCGATCGAGTTGCACCCCAAAAACTGAGCAGTAGCCCCATTAACGACACACTCGACCGAGTGCCATAAGGCACTCGATCGAGTACCCCCCCAAAAAAGGGGCAGTAGCCATGTTAATAGCGCACTCGGTCGAGTCAATCAATGACTCGGTCGAGTGGGTCTGGCAACTCAGAAACCCGAGGGCTTGGACATATATTCCGAGCCCCGTTCTTATCGACTTTAGACCATCGACCGACCCTTCATCATTTTTCAAAACGCTACACATGTCACGACACGTAGAACGACTTTGACCACTTTTACGTGATAAGTCGGGACAAGACTACGGAATGTGAGACTAGGCTAGCAATACGCCACAATCTCATATTTCCGTCCTTCGCTTAATACGTAACATAATACGTATTTAAGCGGGGTAATCCATCTACATAATTTCGCGGTCTAGTTTACATATGGGTTCGTCCCCTCAATTATATCGCATTAGTTTCATTTCATTTCTTTTTCGTTTATGTTGTATTGTGAATTCCGGGTTGTATTTCCGCCCGTGTAGCTTGTACGCTTTTATTTCCTTTTGAGCTTCATTTATTTTACTTGCTTTTACGCTTTATAAATGAACCTCGCATGCTAAACCACTTTGACCCTAATTAGATGCATTAAATGACGTAGTTAACGCAAAATTCACATGTTTAGTTAAAAACGCTGTTTGCATATCATTTAATTATTTTACTAGCGCGCGTATCATGAACACGAACGATGTCTTAGTAGAGGCCGCCATGTGCGGGCGGGGTTGGGTGTCCTTAGTGGGCTTCCCAACACGTACCTTCACCCCTTACTCAGAACCTTTGGTTTCCGGATGTCCGAAACCCTTGGCAAACGAGAGTCATTCTTTACACGATTACCGGTATAGATGGTATCGGTATCGCAATGCAAAGGGACGAGCCCCATAAACTCTGAAATCGGAGTGGGCTTACTTTGTGTAAAGCCCATGACGACATAGAGTGGGCTCGTATGGTTCCGAATAACCACAAAATTCGGTGGCGACTCCATTTTGACTTAAATTTCAAACCCGAGAACAATCTTACCACGAGATTCATTCGCCTACCCTAACCCGCGCTTCGCCGCGTCGGGGTGGACCTACGTCATGTCCACAAATGTACGAAATGCAAATGAAATATGAGTATTAACTACTCCAAAGTAAGCTCAATTTTTTTTACGAATTTAGTTTTTAAAAAAGGAAAAGGTGCGATAAACAACTTCATACCCGTATTATAAAATTAACTCGAACCACGATCCACTTAACCGGACTGATAAGTTGATATTTTACCTATTTTTTGGTCCACATTGATACTCTTATTTAGTCGGTTTTACACTCGATTTGCTTATTTTTAGTCGTTTTGGGTTTGTTTAGCTAATTGGTCGAGTCTTAGATAATTAATGGGAAATCGTGTTATTTCTCGAGAATTTGGTACTGTGCGTCCACGTTTGTATTTGTAGGTACCGACTCGGGGTAACCAATACAAGAAATCGAGAAAGACGGAACAAAACGGATCAAATCAAGCAGATATTGAATGAAGGTGGAGTTGGGCCCAAACACCAAATAAGGCACCCAGCCCACTATTGAAAATATGAAAAAGATTAGATTAGGAAAAAGGAGAGAGAAAGAAAATTGGAGAGAAACAGTAGACAGTAGAAATAGTAGCAGAAGCAGCACGCAGCACGCAGCAGCAGCCAATCAGCCATGCCTTCCTCTGTTTTTCCCATTCTTTTTTAGTTTTAATTAATTCCTTTAATTAGTTTAATCATTTAATCTTTTCTTAATCATTCTAGATTTCCTTGTTCTCAATATAATTTCATCTCTCTTTTGTTTTAATTCCTCTTCCTCTTCTTTTTATTTATTGTTTTGGGTTTATGTTTAATTGATGTTAATTAGCTTAAAGTTGTCATCTTTACAAGATTTTTAGCTTCTTTATGTATTTATTAGTTAGTCTATTAGTTTAATCTCACCCTTATCAATCGATTCGCGTAGCTAATTCGTAATCTGAGACCGACCTAGTACTCGATCCCGATCTCTCTGTGGATTCGACCCAACTTGCCCTTACTATTTTAGTTTAGGTTAGTTGGTTTATTTGGTAGTTAGATTGGTGACAAATCCGACCATCAAAATGGCGCCTTTGCCGGGGAGATCATTGGATTGATATTAGTTTAGTTTTAGATTTATTAGACTACGCTTGTTACTTGTTACTTGTTGCTTGTTGCTTGTTCCTTGTTCCTATGACGATTTACCACATTCCACAACGTAAAGAGACATTGCATGATTATTGGGATAGACTTAAGAATTGCACTCTTGAATTCGATGTTGAGATGTGAGAATTTTGTCGTATGGTGTATGATGGTGTTCATGATAACATTAGAGGCATGATTGAAGAGAGTTGTCAAGGTAGGTTTACATCGATGCCATATTGTGAAAGATGGGACCTTCTTAATAAGTTGGTTAATGATTCTAGGCAATCGGAGAGCACTAGTTATAAGAATACTTATTTACATCTCCATGTGGATGCTACCACTTTAGTTAATGACTTAGACTCTAAGTTGGATGATGAGCCTCTTGTTAACATGACCACTTTGCCTACCATTTGTGATTTGATTAGTTCTCCCTTCCTTAAGGGATGTGATGATCATGGTAGTGTTTATGTTGGGTCTTGTGTTCTTATTGATGATATCAAGCCTTCATTTGATGATAATCTTGAGGATAAAAGATGTGTTGGTGAGGATATTATTAAAGAGACTCTTCTTGAGGTTTTTGAGATTGTTGATGAGCCATATGATGAGTGCATGAGTGTGTTTAATGATGCTTTTGATATGGAGAGGGATGAAAATTGTGTTCTTATGGAGATTCAAATCCCTTCCCCTAGTCTGTCTTAAGGGTGCTTGCTTGCCTCACTTTATGGATGTTGATGATTTAGTTGATAATCCTTGTAATGAAGAGATTTCTTACTCTCTTAATAAGGTTGTCGATGATGTTGACACTTGTGGTGAGAGTGTTATAGGGATAGATGAGAGCATGGGGTATTTGAGGATAAATGGGATGTTGACATTGATTTCTTTGAGGAACCCATTTTTGAGATATTTCTTGAGGAAATTCATGAGTCTACCCCTTTCATTCTTGATGAATCTCTTATTCCTCTCACTTGTTTTCCTCTTGACTTCCATGTCCCTTCTTATGAGTCCATTGTCTTTGAGGATGCATTTTCATTTCATCTTGATTGTTTTCCTCAAGACTTTCTAGCTCCCACTTACGAATTGATGTTTGAAGATGCTTGGAAGAATTCTTTCAATGACTTGATCATTGGTTTGTTACATGGAAGTGGTGTGATTTGGGACAAGGAAGGAGGCGTTTGGAAGAGTAACATGATGGTTAAGGAGACTAATCATGTCTTCTATGTGGTTTATAGCCTACCTCTCAGGAAAGAAATGAAAAGGCAAAGAAGATGTTAGGCATGTTGGTTACTATGATGAGTCTAGAACCACGAATGGCTTAGGATACCGATTGTGGGATCCCGGTTAGATTTTAAGCTAAATTGTAGGTTTGGCGGTCCTTAAAACCGTGCTTCTTGGGAGGCACCCCAAGTTTGTTGTACATATTTATGTTTTTGTTTGTTCGTGTTTTTGTTTGTAGGTAACCCTAGCAAGAAACCACATTAAAGCAAGATGGCTAGGAGACATGAAATCGATCAAGTGTGGGAGTAATTACGCTTCAAAGGTATCTTCGCCTTTCCCTCCCTAGTTTTGAACATTGAGGACAATGTTCGTTCCAAGTGTGGGGAGGTCGATTCTTGATTGATGGTTGTGTTGTGCTTGAGGAGTTTGTGGGTGATACTCTTGTTGGAGATTCCTTGGAGGTGTTTTGTGCTGTAAATATGTGTTTGTGGGATTGTAGCTTGTGTCGATCGTTTTGTTGTTTTTATTTTCTTGTCTTTGTGATTTTTGTCGTTTTTGTGTTTTTCTTTGAAAAAATCGAAAATTTTGGGAAAATCCTAAAAAGTGAAAAAATGAAAAACTTCAAAAAGATTTTTGTTTTTCGATTCACTTGTTTTCCTTGATAGAGTGATTTTTCTAATTTTCAACTTCTTTAAAGAGTATGGATTTTTCGATTACTTATTGGTTGTTTCTTAATATTATATATTGATTGTCCTCCTACTATAAGTCGCTCGGGATGTGTCCTTCACTTGTTTCCACCTTCCACCTCCCGTGTTGTGATTTTGGCTTTGTATATTTGTCTAGGGGACTATTTATCCAAGTGACTATCTATCATTTTTTCGATCCATATTTCACAAAAAAAACTTACAAAATAACAGTTTGGTTATCGTTGATATTGAGTTTGCATTCCCTTTCTATCAAGAAGAGCTCAAACATCAAATACGAACTAACAAAGAAAAATTCTCAAAAACTCAAAAAGAATAGAATAAGGGGGAGAAAAAAAAAAGGGAAAGAAAGACGATTCCTCCCCAAGTATTTTTGTTTATCTATATTTCCCATTTTGGATCGTTTCATGTGTCACTTGGATGATTAGGACGACCCTAACCCTTTGTTTATTTGAGGGGTCGAGACTTGTATGCATTTGTCACTAACTTCATGGGAGACCTCCTTCCATTTCCGTCTCACATCCCGACATAGCATGGACCGAGGCCAAGAAATATGTAATAATAATTTTTGCAACCGATTTAGTAATTTTAGCATTCATATTCAATATTTTAGTTGAATTTTAGGATTGTGACTTTTGATTTGGGAGACTTGTGACTCGTTTGTCTATATTTGCGTTTTTGTATATATATATTTTGTGTTTTTGTTTTCCGTGATTTTATTTATGGGTCGTAATTTGCCTTTTGAGCTTACTCGAGGACGAGTAAGAGTTAAGTGTGGGGAGGTTGATAAGTTGATATTTTACCTATTTTTTGGCCCACATTGATAGTCTTATTTAGTCGGTTTTACACTCGATTTGCTTATTTTTAGTCGTTTTGGGTTTGTTTAGCTAATTGGTCGAGTCTTAGATAATTAATGTGAAATCGTGTTATTTCTCGAGAATTTGGTACTGCGCGTCCACGTTTGTATTTGTAGGTACCGACTCGGGGTAACCAATACAAGAAATCGAGAAAGACGGAACAAAACGGATCAATTCAAGCAGATATTGAATGAAGGTGGAGTTGGGCCCAAACACCAAATAAGGCACCCAGCCCACTATTGAAAATATGAAAAAGATTAGATTAGGAAAAAGGAGAGAGAAAGAAGATTGGAGAGAAACAATAGACAGTAGAAGTAGTAGCAGAAGCAGCACGCAGCAGCAGCCAATCAGCTATGCCTTCCTCTGTTTTTCCCATTCTTCTTTTTTAATTTTAATTAATTCCTTTAATTATTTTAATCATTTAATCTTTTCTTAATCATTCTAGATTGAATAATGAGATGGCGCCACCCGGTGGCGCCGAATTTGTGCGTCACCGAGGGTATTTTAGTAATTTACTAGGATTATATTATTTTTTAAAAAAAATATTATTTCAAAAGTAGTTAGTTGGCAAGGGTAGAATTGGTACTTCACAAAATATGTTAAATTATATATATAATAATTATATAATTTTAAAAAAAAATCAAAAGAGATATGTTAGTTACTATTGAAGATCATAAAAGAAAATCGTATCTTAATTGTAGAAATTAGTTAGGTTAGACATATATTGAAAAAATTAAATCTGTTTGTATTACATATATAATTTTATCATATTTATAAGGAATG
This sequence comes from Agrostemma githago, assembly GCA_958450325.1. NCBI lineage: Eukaryota > Viridiplantae > Streptophyta > Magnoliopsida > Caryophyllales > Caryophyllaceae > Agrostemma > Agrostemma githago. Next base: position 57,776,503 of record OY288258.1, on the reverse strand, counting down.
AAGTGCACTTGGATGAGCGGTATTTATGAGACGAATTGATTATGTTTTAATTGTGCTCGGGTTCGAGTCACACATAAACCATTTTTTCATTTTCAATTTTATTTTAACGTTTCAATATCTCTCACTTTTTTTCATTTTCAATTTTATTTTAACGTTTCAATATCTCTCACTTTTTTTCCTAAAAAACTATTTTTTTTCATTTTCAATTTTATTTTAATGTTTCAATATCTCTCGGTTTTTTTTTCTTAAAACAAATATGTAAACAATATATAAATTGCTTACCCAAACAATTAAACATTGTCCATTTTAATAGTATAAACCAATATTTTTATCTTGTTTTATTGTTATTGATAACCCTGACTATTTTTTTGATGACGCGGAACTTGTTGTCGCTACTTTTGGTGCACTATCGGGTGTACGCAATAGCAAATCTGATATGACTAAAATGTTAATTCTTTTATTTATTCATATTAAATTTTATTACAACAATCTATCCTTTACCATATCAATTATTTATATGTGTCTTGATCATCATCATAAGACGAAAGGGGCGGGGGAGAACCGCCTGATAGTGCGTTTACTGAAGGCGTCTGGTATATATCATGAGTTTTAGTACGGGGGCGCACATACCAAAATTCAAAACTAAGTTGATTTTTTTCAATCTATAACATCGTATAAATTAAAGGTTATATTAATATTAAGAAAAAATAGGTCAAAATTTAAATAATCGATGCGAAAAAATTTGTGTTCTCCCTACATCGAAATCATGCATCCGCGCCTGGAAAATAATGATGAATCAGTAATACGTAAAGTAATGATGAATAATCAATTAAAAGATACAGTAAAGATTATTTTATTTAAAATATTCTTAATTAAATAATTTATAATATAATAAATGGTAAAATTACATCTATGTCCTTTTCGAATTTTACCCAAAATCAAAATAAAGATTCTCAAGATCTTATTTTTTTCATTATTTTATTCCGGTGACGCTGAGATTCGGCGCCACCGGGTGACGCCCTATCACTATCCTTCTAGATTTCCTTGTTCTCAATATAATTTCATCTCTCTTTTGTTTTAATTCCTCTTCCTCTTCTTTTTATTTATTGTTTTGGGTTTATGTTTAATTGATGTTAATTAGCTTAAAGTTGTCATCTTTACAAGATTTTTAGCTTCTTTATGTATTTATTAGTTAGTCTATTAGTTTAATCTCACCCTTATCAATCGATTCGCGTAGCTAATTCGTAATCTGAGACCGACCTAGTACTCGATCCCGATCTCTCTGTGGATTCGACCTAACTTGCCCTTACTATTTTAGTTTAGGTTAGTTGGTTTATTTGGTAGTTAGATTGGCGACAAATCCGACCATCACGGACCCATCCAACCCTTTTCAAATCAAAGATTTTCCAAAACGGTTGTTTATGTCAACTTGAGATAGCAATCATTTAATGTCAAAGCTCATCTTTATGAAAATTTACATTAGCATAAACTTGTACTTGGCGGGATAAATAATTTTTTTTTTCCTGAATTCTAAAATGATGTTATTTTTGCTTTTTATTTTAATCTTGGTAGTATGATTAATTATCACTCTCAAGCAGTCAATTCTCGAGTTGTTACTTCTTAACTATTGAACGTATAAGTAAATAAATATATTATTGACCGTCTATCCTCTTAGTATGATCTTGTAAATTATAATTTACTAAAAATTAACAAAATTACGATTTACATATACATGATCGTAAATAGAAGTAATATATATAAACTTGTGCACCCGTGAAAGACCCATTTATTCACTAATTACTAATTCTTACTATTGTTTCAATCAATCCCATAAAATTAAATACAACTTAATTAAGGCTCTTACTTTCTTTCTGATGCAATTAGTTTTGTAACATAGAATCAATAATAGTTTTGTAAACCAATGTATATCATTGAAAACTAAAACCACATTAATGCACAATTAAAAATTGATTAATGTGTGTTTCATTTTCTATGCAATTAGTATTAATGCATAGACGTGATTAAACTTAGACGTGATCGATATACTTTTATATCAATAAATTTTACATAATGAATAATTATTTACCAAATTTACTGGAGTATACATTAGTGAGATAAGAAATTACTAAATTATTATTTTAATATTTTAAATCAAAAAATGAATTTTATAATTTTAGACGGATTATTATTTAATAATTCCAATATACAGTGTTTTTGTAAAGAAAACACTGACAAAGAAAACAAGCATGTAAACAGCTTCGTTCCTCTCTCACTCAATACATATTCCTACATACGCAAAACAAATTCCAAATTAATGCATTATTAGCTAGCAGCAATAATTCAAATCAGTTTTATTATGCAGCCGGGTAATTAATAAAGGAGATATTTATAAACTTGCAAGTATTATTATGCAAATATGTTTATAAATACAACAACAACAACAACAACATAATAATAATAATAATAATAATAATAATAATAATAAGAATAAGAATAAGAATAATACTTTCATATTCATATACGGAGTACTCCGTAATATAATAAACACACTTATACTACGTGATTTATATCTATATATATAGAGAGAGTACTCCGTATTAATTAGTCGTTAGCAGAAGAAAATAATCGAAAACATTAGGCGTATATAGCATTTGAAGGGGAAAAAGGGAAACAAATCTTTATAAAATGGAAAAGGGTGTATGTGAAGAGATTTAGAGAGCCTTCAAAAGCAATCATTTTGAATTATGAACAAATTAAAATACTACTGGTAATAACAAATATGGAATAATATGACAAATATAGGCAATAGAAGCATAATATATGAACGAAAATAGATTAAAATTCAAAACATTATATATCAAAATAGATTCAAAACCAGAAAACAAGACATAATTCCAGATATTGTAATCAATCCTCATGCATTCCCTTCAAGGCAAACTCCTCCCCATTTACTAGGGGCTGCCCTCGGAAAAAGGATTGCATGTGGTGGTACATTGAGATATGTTACTTCGTTTGCCACTCCCTCGATCTGTTGAATCCATTGCAGAGCAACTTCGTAGCTCCGTACGTATCTCATTTATATTTAAGACTAAAGGAAACATATTCTCTTCTGTTTTTACGATGGATCACTCATATTATTATTGATTACAGGGCTGGATTCTCTCGATGAGGGAATGAACGAGTGTATTATGGTAGAACAGGAGAGATGGTATGTCCCTGATATTCATGGATCCCATATTCTATCAAAGGCTGATTCACATGCAATGGCTGAGGACAAAGTGAAATTCCGCAACACTGGCCCTGTGCACCCACTGACTCGACAGCCAGTAGCAGATGGGAAACGGTTTGGTGGGATCAAGTTCGGGGAGATGGAACGTATGTGACTGTCTCATTGCCCATGGTGCGTGATATCGAGATGGGTACTTCGAGTTTAGCTTGGTCAAAGTTTAATACTTGTGCAAGCTTTAGTCATGTTTGGACTTGGCTCGACAACATAATAAGTTATTCCACCGTTTGTGACTCATTATTCTTTTATTCTATTCAAAACTTAGTGGCTCGAACTCAACACGACCTGAATAGTGATAACCCAACAAATATTATTAACCTTAAGGTCCCGTTCTTTTAAACTGAAGTTAGTTTAAGTGAGCTAAACTGAACTAAAGTGGACTGAAGCCGCTGAACTGAACTGAGTTGAAAAGAAGTACTGAAAAGAACGTGCCCTAATAATGATCTCTGAAAATGGTTTAGTATTTACATAGCCTAGTGGTTAGGACTAGGTGGTCTGGGACAGTAGGTCTCAAGTTCGAATCCCCCTCCCTATATATTGTAATGCGACTAAGTGCGCTCTTCGTTGAACCAAAAAAAAATCTAGAACTTGATGCTACATTTTACTCCACTTCATAACAAAATTTTCAATGGATATAATAGACAAAATAACCCAATGCATTCAGCTCTTTCTGTCTCAATCATTGTTCATCTTTGATTAATTTTTTTTTTTTCAGAAAAAATATAAAATCTAAATGGTAGACAAATGACTGATACAGACAAACTAATAAATAATCAAACTCGATACTAACAAACGCGATCCGACACACCAATTGACCTGGAATAATCCAATAACTCGATGATATGAATCAAACCATGTAAAAACCAACCCGGCTTGGGTCGTCCCAAATCCAATAACTCCACTGACCCAATTGCCTCCAACTAGTCAATTATACGTGCAATCTATTCGCCCACTTATTGGGGTCGAACTATTGTAGTAATCCATATTTATTTTAATGATTAAATGTGTATTCAAATGAATTGACTAATTAATCGTGGTATGTACTACTTTGCATGCATGCTGTGTATTAAGATGCTAGTTGAGTCGGTTTCTTTTATTCTAATCGTTATTTGCATTACGAATATTTTATTTTATTTTATAGAATACTACATTTATATGATGTGTATGAGATTTTCATACGCAAGTAATTACATCGCGTCATGTGTCATTTTCTATTTAACCCATAATGATTAGTTTAGTGGTTTAGGGATTAACCTAACTATACTAAGGTTAAGAATTAACAGAACATATAAAATCATTAACCTAATCCTAAACTAATCATCCTAGGTTAAAGTACAAACAACACGCGGTAGTTTCTTATTGGTTGTGTTTAGAAAATCTAATATAACTACATATTACGTAAGTGTATGATCTTCCAATTATTTCAAAACAATTGATTTTATAGTTTTAAAGTTGAACTAAAATGAGATACGGAATTTGGAGAATTTAATTTAATAACAAATGAGATGTGGTTTTCTTTTCAAAATGGGGTCATGGCCTCATGGGGGTTTAAATGAATTAAATCTCGAGTTACATTTATAATGTACTCCCTATCTAAATAATCGAGTAGGCTCGCTCCTATTAAATACGGAGTACGTACTATACGATTATCAGTTAACTTTTCAATTAATTTGTCAAACATTTTTATTAATTTCGGATGTCTTATACACCTTAAGTTAGTTATCGATTTAATTATGAGGAGAGCGAGAAATCTTGTAACGACAACAAAGATTCGCTATCAATTAAGCTTGATTTAGAAAATCTTACTTAAATTGTTAATTTGAAGTGACTTATTTTCATACTTTTTTTTAATTAAGTTCTCCAACTTCAAAAATTGTAATTAAATCAAATTCCGTAATTATTTGCAGCCTGTGTGTAGACACCCAAATTTTGACCGTCAGGTGTCTATAGCAGTTTCCAAAAAAAACACCCGATGATGATCGGACGCTAACGTGCTCTAACGCGCTCGGATACGGGCTCGAAATCAATAATGACCGGCATGGGCTTTTAACGGGATACAAATCTCACAAAACCAACCTCAAATCCAGGCCCAGTGGGTCATTCCGAGCAAAATGAGACTAATTTAGGTCAAAACCGGCACCAAAAATAATTCCCGTCTTTTAGCGACCGGGTCAAAACCCGGTCAAGACAAACCCAACACCAAAAGCGACCGGATGCATTCTCAAAACATGCACCAGGTTCAAAAATCAGCCAAGATCATTCAAAATTATCCAAAATCAATCACAATCAATCAAGAGCAAATCAAGGCCAATCCTTCTCGATTTAGCACGGCCTAATTGATCCACTCGGTCGAGTGGATTGACCACTCGATCGAGTGGAGCCTCAAAAAACACGTCCAGGTGCATTCGCGAGAGCACTCGACCGAGTGCACCCGCGCCACTCGGTCGAGTGACCCAGTGTCGAGGCTCCCCTATAAATACCCGTCAATCCTAAGCACAAAAGACAACTTTTCCCAACAACTTTTCTCCCACAACTTTACACAAGAATCAACTCTTACAACTCTTCCACAACCCTTTAGCACACATTTTTCATCCATAAACACCGTCATCCTTGCACGCATTTCGAGAGCACAAACTCGTAAAAATCCATACAAACCAAGTCACCATATACACACCATCAACTCCTCCTACACATCTCGACGTTCCCGCGCCATTGCCGCCATTAGACGAATTGTATCCCAAGAAGCAAGAGCATGTAGGTTGAGGGTGTAACAATTCAACACCGACTCCTCCTTTTTCCCTCCTTTTTCTCGTTTTTTGTATATATATATTCGTACATTTTTATTTACGCTTATAGTATTTTATTTAGTCGATAGTAACTACATTTTACTAACACTAACATTTTACTCTTCGCATTTAATCATCGTTATTATATTTTACTATAATATCGCATGTACCGTGTATATATATAATAATATCAAAACTCGGATCCGAACTCGTTTGACTACGATGATCATTTTTTAAGGTTCGTTTATTAACACGATCCCGATCATTCGTAGTTGAACGCGTATGAATCCATTTCAAAGATTAGTACGGAACCCGTTGACACGAAAACCGACGTCGCATAATCCGTAAGGATAAATATCGATGTCGTGACGTAGAGGGACGCAATTCCGTCACTAATCAAATTTTTTATCTAACAATAACCTTTTTTACAAAATTCCGATAACGGTATTATAATCATATAAGACATGATTATAGTACCGACAAACCGAGTTAAATCTAAATCCGTCAATATTTTTATTTGACTCGGCCAATTATCGATTTAAAACACATTAAAACAAACGAGTCACAACTCGTACAGGTGCCACTCGACCGAGTACACCTGCTACTTGATCGAGTAGCACCCATAAAAACGGGCAGTAGCTACGTCTAAGGACACACTCGACCGAGTCAGGCCATGACTCGACCGAGTGGGTCCTGTAGCCCAGAAAACCGAGAGCTTTTTTTATATCATTCGAGCCTCGTCTTTTTTAAAAGCGACTTAGTCGACGCGTGTAAAGTCAATCACGTAGCTTTTCCAAAATTCATGCATATCACTTCACTTAAAACGATTTTGATCGACGGTCTCACATTATTAATTTTATATCGACGACTCTTTAGTCGTATCCGATGTAAAATTAATTTAGACTCAATCTCTCGAAGTGATAAATCGGGACAAGGCATCGAGGTTCGAGATCGGGCTAGCACCACGTCTAGGTCTCGAACCTCCGTCCTTTGATTACTACGCAATATAATGCGTAATTAATTAAAGTTCGTCCGTTTACACAAATTCACGGTCTAGTTTATACACGGGTCCGTTTATAATTATTGCTCGTTATTTCAATTGTATATTTCAATTATTCTATTGTACGCCGTATTGTGAATTCCGGGTTGTATTCCGCCCGTGTAACTTGTAATCGATTTATTTTTGCTTTGCTTTATTTATTTGCGTTTTACCGCTTTTAAATGAACCCTCGCATGCTAAATCACTTCGACAATAAATTAGATGCATTAAATTGACGTAGCTCACATTTAATTCGCATGCTTAGCTAAAACGCTGTTTGCATAACATTTCACCGAATTACTAACGCGCATATTAAAAAGTCAAACGATGTCCTAGTAAAGGCCTCTAAGAGCGGGCGGGGTTGGGTGTCCTTAGTGGGCTTCCCAACACGTACCCTCACCCCTTACTCAGAACCGTGGTTTCCGGATGTCCGAATCCATTGGCAACGAGAGTCATTCAATATACGATTAACCGCCCAAGTCGGCATCTATATCGATATGCAAAGGGACGAGCCCAATAAACTCTCAAACCGAAATGGGCCATACTTTGTGTATGGACCATGGCGATATAGAGTGGGCTCGAACGGTTCCGAATAACCATAAAATTCGGTGGCGACTCCATTTCGACTTAAATTTCAATTCGATCCTTCTCATATGGAGGTTCATTCGCCTACCCAAAACCCGCGCGTGGCCGCGTCGGGGTGGACCTACGTCATGTCCACAATTTGGCGACTCCGCTGGGGATCAACCGATGTGTGCCTTACCATCGGAGTTCTCAGGGTGAGACTCGAATAGAAATCGTTTGACGAGTACAATATGCGTTTTAGTTTTACGGTTCATGCATAACCCCATATTTACCCGGGCCGGTACTGGTGACCGACGTCCCACTATACCACGACGTATTCAGTCTTGGATACGTTAAAGGTGTTCATGGTCGACTCGTATGGACTTTGCGGCATGTTCTAAATTCCACTCGAGTTAGGAAGACCGTCCCGTTTCTCGACTAGACCATGAACACTGGTATAGACCCTATTCAGACCGACCGAGACTTAGTGTAAAGCATACATGGTGTCGTTATAATGCTTACGTGACTATGTGCTACTTGGTTTCTGTGTCGTTTTCAAAAACCGTCATTTCAAAAAAAATGCATCTTTCCAAAAATATTCAAATTTTCAAAAACTCGGAAAGCTGCCGAAATTTAGACTTAAGATTTGACTCAAAACAAGCCTATTTTTTTTTGGCCGGCATGCTGCCCATTTCAAAATTCAAATTTCCGATCCGCCATTCGATTTTCGAATTTTCAAAATTCAATTTCGGTTTTCAAATCCTCGTGATGCCCTTCGCAATTTTCAAATCTTCGAGATGTCGTTTTTGATTTTCAAATCTTCAGGATCTTATTTTCTATTTTCAAATTTTCGGAAATTTATTTTCGGTATTCAAAATTTCAAAAATTCAACTTTTCAAAAAAACCGGTCCTGTCGGCATGCTGCCAATTTCAAAAAACGGGACCGTCTCCCTATTTTTCAAAATGCGAATTTACTCGCAACCATTCTAACATTTCAAAATGCCCGATCCTATTGGCCCACGTCCAATTTCAGGACCATCTTCTCAATTTTCAAGATATCCAATTTTCAAAACCCGGGATACATACCGAATTTAGGACTTATGATTTTACTCAAAATAACCCACTTTTTAGCCGGTATGCTGCCCAATTCAAAACTCGAAAATATTTTCGAACTTTCAAAACCTAGGCCCGATACACTTTCCGATTTTTCTTGAAAAATCGGGCCTTTCCCCGAGTTTTCTCGGACTTTCCAAAAGTAATCATTTTCAAAACTTTCCTCTTCTTAAGACTTCCCATATTTAGCAGTGTCGGGTCTTGTCATAAGTCATCGAAGTCTTTAGCGTCGAAACTCTGTCGATCTTACATCACGAGTTTCTTCCCTACCCCAGTCCGCCTTATTTGACTAAGGCATGACCCACCTACGTAGGACACACTCCTACAAAGGAGGGCCCGTCTACACAATTGAGTCCAAAAGTCTGGGGATGTCTCACGTTGACCTTTCTTCAAACGGGACTCGGCCCACTCGCCGAATCCTAAGAAAGGCCCATCTTTCACGAGTCACCCGTCTAGATGTCTTTTCCGAGTCAACCTTTTACAAGACGTATCTCTATAAAAAAAGGTTCACGGTCCTTACGTCTAAGGGTCACTCGTCCGACACTCGAGTTTTAACAAAATCTTCAACCCCACTCGGGGGCTACCCTCTAGCAGAGCGATCAATCACGGTTGCTCTAAGGGTCACGTCTTACACGTGTTGTCTCCCGTACCCCATTTTCGAGTCACTTAGATGTCACACCATCTGAGTCCTACCAGAGTCTTCGGTCTCACTTGGGGGCTATTCTCCGACGGGGAGATTAATCACAGTCACTCCGAGAATCGCACCCCACGTATTTGTCTTAGGAGAGTCTAACCCGAGTCAAACCAGAGTTGTCTCTCCTCCCGCGCTATTTCCTATGCCTTGGTGTAGTCAAGTTCCGAAGCAACATTTCTGATTGCGTGGGTATTCTCGCAGAATATGGCACCCACAACCGGGAATAAGGACATGGAAAACACCATCAATGAAATGAAGGCTTTGCTGGAGAAAATGGCTAGTAAGCAGGCCATAACCGAAACCCACATAGGGTTCCTGAAAACCAACCAAGAGGCCATAAATGCTCGTTTAACTGTCATTGAACGGCAAGACCTCGATTCTTGGTCGGTAAATACTGGGCCATTTGCCAAACTGATCAGCACGGTGCGTGAGCTCGAACAACAGTTCCACGCTCTTCAAGGGAACAACATTCATATTGAGAACTCCCGAGACTATACACCCATCAGTGAGAAACTACCAACAGATCTCAACTTAGAGGGGTTACCCATATTCGAAGGGACGGAGGATCCATTACTACACCTCCGAGCCTTCAAAGCATTTATGGCAATCAAGGGGGTCAAAGCCGACATGTTCATTTGTTCGGCACATCTCTCGGAAAATATCCAAAAGCCTGGTTCTATAGGCTTAATGCAAAAAGATTCCCCACTTGGGAAGATGTGGCTACCGAGTTCGCTAAAAACTATTCTGATAACACTGAACTTCAGACTACCATGCGGACTTTAGAAGTCATGGCCCAAGATCCAACAGAAGGTTTCACCAAATACCTTCAACGTTGGCGGGCCGAGAGTGTTAAGCTGGTAGACAAGCCCAGCGAGAAGACACTAGTGGAGGCATTCATCAACAACCTCCTACCCTCCTACCGCGTCCATCTTAGGTATGCCGGCATTTCAAACTTTGCAGTGCTTACCGAAATGGGCATCAGGATTGAAGACGATCTTCGACATAATGAAGATCTGGGTGAAGCTTCTACCGAAGGCTATACTGGATATCCACTTGAGTCCTTAGAAGCCGAAGACTACTGACAACCTCATCCAAGAGTCCAGATTTGATTTGAGTCCGAGTCTGAGTCCGAGTCTAGGATGTTCTATCTCTTGCAATTTCAAAGTCAGAGTCAGAGTCAACTGTATTCTGTCCTCTTTTTCAATCCAATAAAATCAGCTTTTTTCAATCTCTCATATATGCTTCACTTTTGTGTTTCCGAGAACATGATGAACACCATCATACACTGTGAGCACATGCACGTGACTATTATAGGCACATCTATAATGACTGCAGGAACTGAGACCCGTGTTTTCCTTTTACCTGTTCCATGTCTGGTATAGAAAACCACAAAACTACCCTTAGCAGGAGCATATCAAATCCTATGACAAATCCGGGTAGTCTCCTAGTTTGGGTTTAAGACGGGAGGCAAGCCCATTTCCCACAATAAACACCCCCCAATAAGACTAACCAATCCCCACCTTAGGCGTTTAGTCTGACCAGAAGCAAAAAAAGCATCGTGACTCTATAGACTTGATGCCAAGAAGTACCCAACTTGGGACGATACTCCCACCAAGCCCGCTCGGAATTATGATGACAATACCGAGATCCAAACCACCATGTTTACCGTAGAGTACTCCACCATGAGTTGCACTCACATAAACACCAACTGGGCTTACACCTTACAAAAGGTTTAGCTCCACAAGCCTAATCCAACCGATGGGCCCACCCCCATATCCACCCACAACACCATCGGGGGGTAGCCGTGAAAAAAAAAAAAGAAAAAAAAAAATGGACGAAAAAAAACAAAAGTCTAGGAAAGAAGCAAAAGGCCAAAACAAAAAGGCCATTGTCAAAAAAAAAAAAAAGAGGCACCCATGACCGGGGCTAAGAGGTCAACCAGCAAAAATTCAAAAAACCCATGACCGGGGCTAAGAGGTCAATCAAAAAAATCAAATACCCATGACCGTGGTCAACGGTCAACTCAAGTGAAAATCCTTTGACCGGGGTACGGTCAAATTCAAAATTATCAATACCATCCAATAGGGGAGTGACAATCAAGCTGGTCAGCTAACACCACACTCAGCCTTCCCACATTACAACCTTCAAGACCTTCCCGAGACCCAGGACAGAGACAGCCCGGAATTTTGAGGATTCAAGCTCCATAGGATACCCCTAACCATTAGGGCCAGACATGGAAACCAGATCCCGCATTATCGAAACCTGTCCCAATCGAAGTTCGAGCTATTTTTCTCGACTTCCCCTTTACATAACAGAATTCACAATCACCATACACAAACCCGAGATCAAAACTCATCAAAGACCCGAGATCAAAACTCATCAAAGACCCAAGATCAAAATTCATCAAAAATCCCGAGAACAGAACTCGTTAAAAATCCCGAGAACAGAACTCGTTAAAAATCCCGAGAACAGAACTCGTTAAAAATCCCGAGAACAGAACTCGTTAAAAATCCCCGAGAGCAGAACTCGTCAAATCCCCGAGAGCAGAACTCGTTAAAATCCCATCCCAACTCTTCTCATCCAAACCAAGAACACGGGAACTCAACTTGCAGTCGGCATAGAACATGCCCAAATAGTTCACACCACCTCTGGGGGCTACCCCGGAGAATGCTCACAGTCACAGGATCAAGATCCTAACCATTCTAGCCCTTTGATCAAGACATCATGGGGAATGCACCTAGCCTACACCATCGATATGGCTAGTTACACACAAAGTCCTATTAGCTTAGGCACCATAATATATCTTCCGACACTGAACTACGGCATGGTTTGATTTCACTACACGTGAATACGTAGGCAGCCTTTCAACACAGGCACAACCACCCACATTGACACACATTCAAAAAACGCCGTCATTCCTATCACGACACTGTCATGTTCTCAGCAGCTAGCTTTGTCGTCCTGGGGGCTTTTCTTAGGCAGAAGACCTCCATCCACTCACATAATCCAAATACTTTCAAAAATCTAGCCACCTTTTTATAGTGTGTTCTAGTACTCGACTCAGTCGAAGACAAGGATCTGTCAGGACTCGAGACAACGCCCACTTCGGGCCTATACCTCGAAACCAAGAATTCAAGAGCGCTAGACAACAACATTGCTAAGCCCTGTTGTGCAGTTGCAGTCTCATTACAGACTACTGCAATTCCCCGATAACGCATCCTTCCCATTCCGAGGATTCGACCATGTTGCCACTCGCCTAGGCTACGGAGTAGCGCAACCTAAGAGTCTTGGTAGGTGGCCCACCCCCCTACCGAGTCACGGTCCAATCCCTCGAGAGTTCATTCGTGTCTGTCAACTCGTCCGGTCACGTCCAGAGTCGGGTCTGTCAGTATACCTCTCTCTTCAAATTCCCATTTTAAAATTTGCAAAACTTAGCCATTTGAGAAAATCCTTTTCGACAAGGTCAAATTTCGGTCTATTTAAATTGCAAATTTCATTTCTACCCCTTTCAATTTGAAAACCTAGCATGTGAGCTGCTTTCAGGATTTCGATTTCAAGGTTCAAAAATTTCAAAACTTTCAAAAATTCAAAAAACATTTTTCCCCAGCGCGAGTCATATTTTTTTTACTACCTACGTGTTGCATACATTTTATGTGACTTATACAGGTACGACTCAGACAGGGACATGCAACCCTCTAAATCTCCCCAGCGGAAGCCCAAGGCGGCATTTTCCCCGGAATGGTACGGGATGGGCCCACATATAGGCGCACCCAGGACTTATGCTACAAGTCTGATCCCCCACGGAGTTATTATCATCAGCTCAGGTATGATTTTTATCTTATGGCTGGCGAGCCCTTCACGCAAGTCTAATGGACTATAAACGACCCGATCGGAAGTCTACCTGGTCTTAACAGGCTTGGTAGCTACTCTGACTTTCGCCTTGTCCAAGCCTCAGTCAGAGTGGGGGCTCTGTAGACACCCAAATTTTGACCGCCAGGTGTCTATAGCAGTTTCCAAAAAAAACACCCGATGATGATCGGACGCTAACGTGCTCTAACGCGCTCGGATACGGGCTCGAAATCAATAATGACCGGCATTGGCTTTTAACGGGATACAAATCTCACAAAACCAACCTCAAATCCAGGCCCAGTGGGTCATTCCGAGCAAAATGAGACTAATTTAGGTCAAAACCGGCACCAAAAATAATTCCCGTCTTTTAGCGACCGGGTCAAAACCCGGTCAAGACAAACCCAACACCAAAAGCGACCGGATGCATTCTCAAAACATGCACCAGGTTCAAAAATCAGCCAAGATCATTCAAAATTATCCAAAATCAATCACAATCAATCAAGAGCAAATCAAGGCCAATCCTTCCCGATTTAGCACGGCCTAATTGATCCACTCGGTCGAGTGGATTGACCACTCGATCGAGTGGAGCCTCAAAAAACACGTCCAGGTGCATTCGCGAGAGCACTCGACCGAGTGCACCCGCGCCACTCGGTCGAGTGACCCAGTGTCGAGGCTCCCCTATAAATACCCGTCAATCCTAAGCACAAAAGACAACTTTTCCCAACAACTTTTCTCCCACAACTTTACACAAGAATCAACTCTTACAACTCTTCCACAACCCTTTAGCACACATTTTTCATCCATAAACACCGTCATCCTTGCACGCATTTCGAGAGCACAAACTCGTAAAAATCCATACAAACCAAGTCACCATATACACACCATCAACTCCTCCTACACATCTCGACGTTCCCGCGCCATTGCCGCCATTAGACGAATTGTATCCCAAGAAGCAAGAGCATGTAGGTTGAGGGTGTAACAATTCAACACCGACTCCTCCTTTTTCCCTCCTTTTTCTCGTTTTTTGTATATATATATTCGTACATTTTTATTTACGCTTATAGTATTTTATTTAGTCGATAGTAACTACATTTTACTAACACTAACATTTTACTCTTCGCATTTAATCATCGTTATTATATTTTACTATAATATCGCATGTACCGTGTATATATATAATAATATCAAAACTCGGATCCGAACTCGTTTGACTACGATGATCATTTTTTAAGGTTCGTTTATTAACACGATCCCGATCATTCGTAGTTGAACGCGTATGAATCCATTTCAAAGATTAGTACGGAACCCGTTGACACGAAAACCGACGTCGCATAATCCGTAAGGATAAATATCGATGTCGTGACGTAGAGGGACGCAATTCCGTCACTAATCAAATTTTTTATCTAACAATAACCTTTTTTACAAAATTCCGATAACGGTATTATAATCATATAAGACATGATTATAGTACCGACAAACCGAGTTAAATCTAAATCCGTCAATATTTTTATTTGACTCGGCCAATTATCGATTTAAAACACATTAAAACAAACGAGTCACAACTCGTACAGGTGCCACTCGACCGAGTACACCTGCTACTCGATCGAGTAGCACCCATAAAAACGGGCAGTAGCTACGTCTAAGGACACACTCGACCGAGTCAGGCCATGACTCGACCGAGTGGGTCCTGTAGCCCAGAAAACCGAGAGCTTTTTTTATATCATTCGAGCCTCGTCTTTTTTAAAAGCGACTTAGTCGACGCGTGTAAAGTCAATCACGTAGCTTTTCCAAAATTCATGCATATCACTTCACTTAAAACGATTTTGATCGACGGTCTCACATTATTAATTTTATATCGACGACTCTTTAGTCGTATCCGATGTAAAATTAATTTAGACTCAATTTCTCGAAGTGATAAATCGGGACAAGGCATCGAGGTTCGAGATCGGGCTAGCACCACGTCTAGGTCTCGAACCTCCGTCCTTTGATTACTACGCAATATAATGCGTAATTAATTAAAGTTCGTCCGTTTACACAAATTCACGGTCTAGTTTATACACGGGTCCGTTTATAATTATTGCTCGTTATTTCAATTGTATATTTCAATTATTCTATTGTACGCCGTATTGTGAATTCCGGGTTGTATTCCGCCCGTGTAACTTGTAATCGATTTATTTTTGCTTTGCTTTATTTATTTGCGTTTTACCGCTTTTAAATGAACCCTCGCATGCTAAATCACTTTGACAATAAATTAGATGCATTAAATTGACTAGCTCACATTTAATTCGCATGCTTAGCTAAAACGCTGTTTGCATAACATTTCACCGAATTACTAACGCGCATATTAAAAAGTCAAACGATGTCCTAGTAGAGGCCGCTAAGAGCGGGCGGGGTTGGGTGTCCTTAGTGGGCTTCCCAACACGTACCCTCACCCCTTACTCAGAACCGTGGTTTCCGGATGTCCGAATCCATTGGCAACGAGAGTCATTCAATATACGATTAACCGCCCAAGTCGGCATCTATATCGATATGCAAAGGGACGAGCCCAATAAACTCTCAAACCGAAATGGGCCATACTTTGTGTATGGACCATGGCGATATAGAGTGGGCTCGAACGGTTCCGAATAACCATAAAATTCGGTGGCGACTCCATTTCGACTTAAATTTCAATTCGATCCTTCTCATATGGAGGTTCATTCGCCTACCCAAAACCCGCGCGTGGCCGCGTCGGGGTGGACCTACGTCATGTCCACACTGTGATTATATAATAACACCATATCCGGAATCCGTCAAAGATATTAGGACAACATATATGTAAGCAAAATGAATATAAAACACAATGCATGAATTAGTGAATTCATTTAAATAAACACATTTAATCAAGACAAGTACATATGCTAGCTAGCCTGAGAAAACGACGGGTGTATGAATTGCACGTATATATGATAATTATACACTTCATTCGCTGGAGGCAATGAGGTTATTACTAATTAGTAAAGTTAAAGTACTTGGGTCGGGCCAAACCTGGTAAGTTTTTGTCGGGTTAGACTCATATCAGGTCAGATTATTACATGTTAACTGATGGCGTGTCGTGTCAGATTTAGATTGGTTCATTCTCGGATTTGAGCGTTATTATACGATACATTTACTTATGTTTAGTCTCTCTCTCTCTCTGTCTTATACTCTGTATATATATTTTTAAGGTGAAAGAAATCAATAAAACGGAGAGAGTAATATTTTAACTTTTCGACTCTTATTTAGTTATTTGTTTTGAAAACTTCATTAAAAAGAATTCTCTCCGTAATTGATGTTCTCTTTCTCTTTCTCTGACATATGAGAGAAATATTATATTGAAAGGTGAAACCGTGGAAGAATATTAAGATACGAAAAGTGTAAAATTATAATTTTTTATAATTAAACCTAGCTAGCCTACTAAACCATGCATTGTTTTCCTATATGGATAATCACTTCCAAGTCGATTTTGAATTGAATTCAGGCCACTGACAATCGAATTGTATGGGACGATACTGGGTCTCAAAAAGGTCGAGTTGCATGGGGAGTCGGGTGGCCTGGGTATAGAGTTGGTATATTTTTTTGTTTTTGTTTTTATTTTTAACTAGTGGATCGAGTTCTGAGCATGATATATCATACAGTATCATGTATGTTTGTGAGTAGGTCAGATTTGTGAGCTCTATGCATGTGTATACGTAGGCGTATACGGAGTACTAGAGTAGAGGGAGTCACGAACGCACGATCAGTAGATGAATGAATTCCATCCAGGCCACCTTCCAAATACATTAATTAATTAATTACAATTAAAACCATATATACATGTATGCTGATATACTATATCAACAACACACACTAATGACACTATAAATACTTAAAATTAGTTATTCGAAATTTCATCAAAACATCATAATCAAAATACTCAAAGAATAAAGATGATGGGTAATGTATTATACTACTACTATAACCTACTACTCACATTCACAGTAATAATAATGGGGTGGTCGAATAATTATTATTATTGTGAAGCTGCAACCTCATCATCAGTAGGGGGTTTTGTAGATGTCAACTCTATGATCAATTGTGGTAAAGCATTAATCGAAATCCAAAAGCAATTGGCGGTTAAATCGGATGTAGTGGTGAGAGCTCCAGATGGGTCGGAATCAGTTAGGCGGGAGTTTCATGTGCGAGAGAGTTGCAAGTCTGCTCCAAAACAGCTTTCGGGGACGAAGTTGGTGTCGTGCAAATGTAAGATCCAAGCTTTGCTAGCAGAAGGTAACCCCTCGTCTGAGGTGCTAACCATTTTAAATGCGATAGACAACAATCAAACACTTGCCCAATCATGCGGTTTTCACCAAAATTGTCCCCCCGCTATAGTATCAGTAAGTACTTTCCATCTGCTGCTCATTTATCTTCGTACTACATGACATGAGGATGAGGCCATGAGGGATTGTAGCTCGGCCCACTATATATAAACTTAGCCTAATGCATGCTGAGTAAAATAAACTTTTACGTACAATACTAGCTAAATTATTCATCTTAGCCTCAACTTAATTAAATAAATAAATAAATATTATTCCCTTCATTTCATTAATCATTATGATCTTCTCTCTTTTAATCAAATATGAGGAATATATATATATATATATATATATATAATAATCAAATAAGTACATCTCTTTGGGATCGAGCGAGTATATATCGTCTCTTGTCTTATCTCTAGTATTTACCAAACATATAATTAGCTAATAAGGATGAATCTGCCCATGAGATTAATTAGTCAAATATGCTACATATATACTCCTTTATACTATAAAGTTAGTTTCTACTAAAACCTAAAAATTGAAGAATTTTCACTTATGATTTTGATCGCGAGTTTGTTAATTTTAACTTGTAAGGATAACTAGCATTATATTGTGGTATACGGAGTAATTTCGTAAATTGTTTACGTACACTAAAATAATAATGTACTAATAGGAGGTGCATGCATTATTTTTAAACCTTTGTAGAAATAAAATTTAAATTAAGGTAGCAAACTTTTTGGTTCTTAAAATCTCATCGGGTTCACTATTCAGTCATTTATGGGGTACGTACGGTACGGTATTGAAAATTGAAATTTTAATTTATTTTGATTTTGTCTACGTCGAGTATTATGTAACTCTGATCGATCTGTTGTGATACATTAATAAAATGGATCAGAAACTACCCCCATGCGAGGCGGCAGCACGAGAGGCAATGAAGACATGCGAACCCATGGTGAAGGCTGCTAAGGAAAACACAGTGGGGTATCGCGATAGACAAGTTTGTTGTTCGGGGCTGAAGAAAAGGAGGGAATGTTCATCATGCAGCAGCTACACGAACGTCTACAACCCGAGTTCAATCGATGTAGAGAGGGCAAACGACTTACTCCGCATCGCTAACGACACGCTGCTTGAAGAGTGCGACTTCTCCACTTCGTTATTTACGGGCTCCGTCTGCGAGGTGACTTCAAGTATCAAGAACCTCAACTGTTTCATCAAAGACACAATCAGCGTGCAACACTCCTGCGCCACATCCTTGAAAAAGCCCCGGATTAAAGCGAGTGATATAGCGGCTGCACCACTGCCTTTGATAGACGCGCGCTCCCCCGGTTGCTGCTCCGACAAAGACTCCTGTCGGTGTGACCCAATATCGGTGAAATGTTGCAAGAAGTTGGGGGAGTTATCCAAGAACAAATGGAAGAGTTGTATGTGCGACCTTCTCAACAACGATCCCAGCAGCAAAACCATTGATTCCGCAACCCTCGAGTTTCTTAAGTTCGTTAATAGCAACTATAACATGTTTTGGAGTTGCTTCAATTATGCACGCGACCTTCAAGACTCCTGCAAGCCCTCCCATGGATTCGACGGCCCCAAAAAGAAAACAGTGCCTACTCTCCGTCCATTTGGCGGCAAACGTGGGTAGCTACCTGACCTACATACAACCTACTCCAGTAAACAATGGCTTATAGTACTCGTATATGACTATTGCACTTCTCCCACCATTATTTATTCTTCTGCATACAAAGAAGTTTTTCTTATTTGATTCCGGACTTATTATTATTCGGATTATCTTTGTTTTTAACTTCAATTTTTGTATTTAACGCTCGTATTTTTTATCAATTATAAAATGGCGTTGACCCATTTCGTACAGTTACGAATATAATTCATGATTTACTTTTGTACTGCATATCAATTTCATGAATTATAATGGACATTACGCTAAGTTTAAAGGAAGTTTGAGTAAGAGTCTGAAGCTCAGATTTATTGAGTCTGCCACTTATATCTGGATAATGTGGTTGGTACGAGTCTGAGGTTCAGACGGATATAAGATTAAAGGGGTCTGAAGTTGAGTCTGAACAAAAAGTCTGAGACTCAGTTCTTTGAGTCTGAGACTCATGTCTGGTTAAAGTGGTTGAGACGGTCTGAGGCTTAGATAAGTCTGAAGAAACTCATCCTCAGACTCGTTCATTCAGTTCAGTTCAGTTCAGTTCAAATAAGTTATTACTCCGTATTATTATTATTATTAAATATTAAAATTAATGACATTTTTATAATAATTAATATTAATATAATAATTAATAATTATTATTATTTTTAATTATTATTATTACCATTGTTATTGTTATTGTTATAAATATTATTATAAAATATCATTATTAGTAATATTTTTATTAAAATTAAAATTAATATAATAATCATTAATATTTTTGATACAATAATTAACATTATTATTATTTGTTGTTATTATTATTATTATTATTATTATTATTATTATTATTATTATTATTATTTGTTGTTACAATAATAATAATTATTTTTTTGTAACAAGTAAATTTGTTGTTGTTATTATTATTATTATTATTATTATTATTATTATTATTATTATTATTATTATTATTATTAATTTATGTATTTCAGGTTACTTTATGTCGTAGATTTATGTTTGCAAAACAAGATGAAGGAAAGAAACTGCTTGCTTGCTTTACTTGAATTGATGAAAAGTACATGCTTAAGTAGGACTCTTTAATGCTAATAACTGACTCCACTCCATTCACCCATGATCATTATCATGATGTGGGATCATGGTTACAAACTAACTGCTTCCACTAAGTTATACTTAGTGTTTGACTCAACTGAATGAAAAAGAATCTGACTCCTACATTATTGCTAACTGATTACTGAAGTGTTTGAATTACATCTCAACACCACCCCTTTAATTCGAACTCTTCATTCCAATGCACTCCATGAAGAATTGATGCTTGACCTGAGTTAAAGCTTTTGTAAACAGATCTGCATTTTGACTGTTGGTTCCACAAAACTTCAACTGAACTTGCCCTTCACTCACCAGTTTCCTGATGTAATGATGCTGCACTTCAATGTGCTTAGTCCTTGAATGAAACGCAGGATTCTTCGTCATTGTTATGGCTGACTTACTGTCACACCATAGTACTGTTGCTTCTTTTTGCTCGCATCCTAAATCTAACAGCATTTTCCTTAGCCATATGGCTTGTCTTCCTGCTGCCCCAGCTGCAATGTATTCAGCTTCAGATGACGATAATGCAACAGTTTCCTGCTTCTTGGAGCTCCATGTGACAGCTCCTGAACCCAGACTGAATAATGACCCAGTTGTGCTCTTCCTGTCATCAATACACCCTGCCCAATCACTGTCAGTAAACCCGACCAGTTTGAGTTCTTGGATGGATGTATACCAGATTCCATAGCTTCTAGTTCCTGCTATGTATTTCAAGATTCTCATGGCTGCTCCAAGTTGCTGCTTCGTTGGACCATGGAGATATCTGGATACTACTCCCACACAGTAGGAAATATCAGGCCTTGTGTGTGTGAGATAGTTCAATCCTCCTATCAGGCTCCTGTACTTTCTTTCATTAGCTGCCTCTGTTCCATCATCTCTTTGCAGCTTCTCGTTTGTGTTCATAGGCGTAGCTGGTGCCTTGCTTTCCTTCAAGTGAAATTTATTGAGTAAATCCTGTGTATACTTCTTTTGACACAGAAAAATACCATCTTCACTTTGTGTCACCTCTAAACCAAGGAAATACTGCAGTTTGCCCAAATCAGTCATTTCAAACTCACTCATCATGGCCCTTTTGAACTCCTTCAGCAGCTTTTGAGATGAGCTAAAGTAGATGATATCATCTACATACAGGCACACCACAAGTATCCCTCCATCCTCAACTCTTTTGACATACAAGGTGGGTTCATTTTCACTTCTTTTGAACCCATCTTTCTCAAAGAACCCATCTATTCTGCTGTACCAGGCTCTTGGCGCCTGTTTCAGGCCATACAACGCTTTCTTTAACTTGTACACCTTTGATTCCTTCCCTTCTTTGAGAAAACCTTGTGGTTGATCAACAAAGACTTCTTCCTGCAAATCACCATTCAGGAAGGCAGATTTGACATCGAACTGGTATACAGTTAGACGCCATTGAGCAGCAATAGCAAGAATAACCCTCACAGTTTTGAACCTTGCTACTGGAGAGTAAGTCTCACCAAAATCGATCCCTTCTCTTTGAGCATAACCCTTTGCTACAAGCCTAGCTTTATGCTTCTGCACGCTACCATTGGTGTTGTATTTTGTTCTAAACACCCACTTTAGCCCAATTGCTTTCTTGCCCTTAGGAAGATCAACCAATTCCCAAGTTTTGTTCTTTTGAATTGACATGATTTCATCCTCCATTGCTACTTGCCACTGCTTCCAACACAGCTTCATCAAAACTTGATGGTTCTGTAGCCATCAAAGCAAAATCACAAGCTTCATAAACTTCTGTCAATGACCTCGTTTTTCTTGGGGTTGACTCGTCTGATGAGTCAGAGGAATCTGAACTGCTGCTGTTATCTGGAGTGAGGGGAGGTGATGCTGTCTACTGCTCAATTTGAGGTGGAACTGTATCTTCGAATGTAAGGATTTTCTGATCATCACTTGACCACTCCCAACTTGATTCTTCTTCAAAGACTACATTCCTGCTAATTATTATCTTTCTATTCACAGGATCAAACAACTTGTAAGCCTTGGACTGTGATGCATACCCAATGAAAACACATTTAATGGATTTATCATTCAATTTGGTTCTTAAATTAACCAAGGAATATCCTATGCATCCAAAAATTCTGAGATGACTGACTCCAGGCCTTCTTCCCCTTCATATCTCATATGGAGTTTGATTTTCTACTGCCCTGGTTGGAGAAATGTTAAGCAAATACACTGCAGTTGCTACTGCCTCACCCCAAAGTTCATTTGGCAGTCCCTTTCCCTTAAGCATACTCCTAGCCATCTCCACGACAGTCCTATTCTTTCTCTCAGCCACACCATTTTGTTCAGGTGTGTAGGGTGCCGTGTACTCTCTTCTTATTCCATGATTCTCACAAAACTCAGTGAATTCTTTTGAGATAAACTCTCCACCCCTGTCTGTCCTCAATACTTTGACTGTCTTTCCACTCTCATTCGAAACTAAGGCTTTGAACTTCTTAAAGTTATCAAATGACTCAGACTTAGTTTGTTGAATAGACCCAACTTTTTCTACTGAAGTCATCTGTGATCAGTAGAAAATACTTACTCCCTCCCAAGGATTCAGTGTTCATAGGTCCACACAAATCAGCATGAAGTAGACCTAGACACTCACTTGCTCTATAAGCATTACCATATGGAAATGATCCCCTACTTTGTTTTCCATAAACACAACCCTCACAAATTTTGAGATCATCTATCCTAGGTAAACCCTCTACCATTTCTTTAGAGCTTAGTGTTCTAAAACTTTGGACATTCAAATGTCCATACCTGAGATGCCACAGTTTAGTGTTATCACTCTTAACAGCCAAAGCTTTTCCTACATTTTTAACCAAATCTATGGCAAACATTCTATTCTTTCCCATAGTTGTCTTAGCCACTATTTCATCAGTTTTCTTATCCTTAATCACACATGACTCTCCATCAAATAGTAAAGACAAGCCACAACATACCAATTGACCCACACTTAACAGATTATATGCAAGTAGGGGTACAAATTGTACATTGTGCAGGAGTTTAACATTACCATGCTCAGTTTTGACTGCTATTGTACCAATGCCTTCAACAGATAGCTGCTTATCATCCCCAAGCCTTACTTTCCCTTTCTTTGACTTATCTAGATCCCTGAAGATTGCCCTTGTGCTCGACATATGATTCGAGCACCCGCTGTCGATATACCAGACCTGAGATGCTCCATTCTTTGTCTCTTCAATTGTCATGAACAACTTCTCATCTTGTTCTGCAAGGTTTATCCTTTGATCATTTCTGGCCTCTGCCTGATCTTTCTCCTTTTTCCAACAGTTCGCAGCCTTGTGCCCGGGTTTAGTGCAGTAATAGCACTTAATAATGGACTTTGCTGCCTGAGTCTGCTGCTTCTGATTATCATAGCCTTGCCCAGATTGCCCAGAGGTTCTTCCTCCTCTGCCGCGTCCTCCTCTTCCTCTTGAACCACCTCTGCCTCTTCCTCCTCTTCCTCTTCCAGCAAACTGACTTGATTGATCTTTGTGTTGATCATCTTTAACTTGAAAGGCTTTCTCCTCCTTCTTCTCAGAAGACCTATTCAATCTCTCCTCATGTGCTTGTAGTGACCCCATCAACTCATCAAACGTATAGGTCTCCATATCTTTGGATTCCTCGATGGCAGCCACAACGTGATCAAATTTGCTGGTCAGACTTCTTAAAACCTTTCCTACTACAAGTGAATCAGATATCTTCTCACCATAAGCTTTCATCTGTTGCACTACTCCTGTTACTCTTGACAGGAAGTCTTGCACGGATTCCTTATCATTCATGAGGGATGTCTCAAAATCCCTTCTTAATGATTGAAGCCTAACTGTCACCACTTTCTTATCTCCTAAGTACTCGGATTTGAGTACATCCCAGGCTTTCTTTGAGGTTGTTGCAGAGGCAATACGAGGAAAGACCTCATCATCAAGAGCTTGCTGAATGATGAACAAAGCTTTCGAATCTTTCTTCCTCTTATCCTTGAGCTGCTGATCAGGGTTATCCGGATTAGTGTCGACGAACCCATCTTCAACCAGCTCCCACAGTTCTTGGGACTTGAATAATGTCTTCATTTTCAGTTCCCAAAACTGATATTTTACTCCCTTAAAAACCGGCAATTGTGTTACACTCGAACCACCTCCATTGCCATTACTCATGATGTTTTTCTCTTGGAATCGAACCTCGATTCAAGCTCTGATACCAAATGTTGTAGATTTATGTTTGCAAAACAAGATGAAGGAAAGAAACTGCTTGCTTGCTTTACTTGAATTGATGAAAAGTACATGCTTAAGTAGGACTCTTTAATGCTAATAACTGACTCCACTCCATTCACCCATGATCATTATCATGATGTGGGATCATGGTTACAAACTAACTGCTTCCACTAAGTTATACTTAGTGTTTGACTCAACTGAATGAAAAAGAAACCGACTCCTACATTATTGCTAACTGATTACTGAAGTGTTTGAATTACATCTCAACACTTTAGTTCAATTTGGCTCAGTTCAGTTCAGTTCAGTTTAGTTCAACTCATTCCACTTTAGCTCATTTCACTTCAGTACAAAAGAACATGGCCAAAATAATTTGTATTAGATGATATAGTTGTATAGATGATAAAAAAAATCAAATTCGTATAATAAATGATAAATAATACTGCTGTTGTAATAAAAACGAATAATGAATTGATGGTTATACCCAACCAAACCAAACAAAACCTAATTCGACCTGAACATGACCGAACTCGACCCGGAAATGATCTGCATCTGACCAAGACCCGACAACTAGACATGGCAAAACTGAGTCGATCCGAAGAAGCCAACCCGAACCCGATCTGATATCTAAACTAAAGATTCGAGGTTGACTCGTAACCTGAATTGACCCGAGATAAACCGAAATTGACCCGACTAATATTATAAAAAAACGAGTCGATGTCCTTATAAAATATGAAAATAGCAAACCCGAAATTATCTGGTTCGACTCAAAGTCAACGCGAAACTCACATGACTCAAACCCGACCCGTTTGACTTGTTTGCCAGGTCTACCGACAACCCAACCCGAACTCGACTCATCCGCCCGATTGTTACCTTTAATAATGACCACTTGGAAATAAAATTATTAGTATGCCACATGATTTATTTAACAATTAATTATTTTATTGTATTATTCGAGTTATAAAATAGACGTAGATATTGAGGTAAATAAAAAAATAAAACAAGGTAGGTAGAAAGTTGAGGTGAGATGGGTAAATAAAAAAATAAAAAAATAAGATAATGTAGTTAAAAAGTTGAGGTGAGATGAATTAAAAAATAATATAAAATAGGGTATGTGAGGTGAGAAAGTCTGAGATGAGTCTGCGGATAAAGTGTACTTTTGCAGTGAGTCTAAGTCTGAGTCTGAGTCTGAGTCTGAGTCTGAAGAATGAAAAGTGAGTGGAAAGCTGAGGTGGCCGAGTCTAAGAAAAAAAGGATGAATCTGTGAATAAACATAGCCTTATCAAATTATAGAATAGAGGATTAAAGGTATATATTGTATATTGAATGAATTATGATTACAAAAGAGGTACTCCCTCCGATTTCCTGTTATTGTCTCACTTTCCTTTTTGGGCTGAATTTGACTTTTATCCCACTTTCTTTTTTAGGCCATCAATATGTGGTTCACAATTTATCTCTCTTTCTCCTTCTTTTTTGAGCTACACATTTCCCCCTTCCTTATTTTCCACACAAAAGTTTTTGCGACAATAATAGAAACTCGGACGAAGTATTATATATATATATGTTTGATACATGAGGTGCTTATATATATATATATATATATATAACCCTTGTATTCTAACAATCTAGCAACCTCGATAGGTTAGTTAGTTAGAGTTAACTAACTCTAGTTTATACCTAACTTACTAGAGTGTATGTCAATACCCCTTCAAGCTAAGCTTGACTTGGGATGAAATGCAAGCCAAGCTTGGCTGATAAGAACTTGTGCTGATCTGCGTCTAATGGCTTAGTCATGATGTCGACAAGCTGCAGTCTAGACCTGACAAACTGTGTGGGTAAAAAACTTCTTGCTTCTCCCTCACATAGTGATCAACAATCTATGTTGAGTTGTTTCATTCTATCTCTCATGGAACACAGGATTTTGTGCAATCGTTGGCAAGAAAAAAATGATTTTGTGCAATGTGTATAGTTGCTTTGTTGTCACAAAAGAGAGGGATCGCGATAGGTAGTATGTAGTTAACTCTGAAGTCTTTGAGAAGATTATTATTGACCTAAGCTATCATATATGAACTAGTGTATAATAAGCTTCTATACTCTGATTCAGCTGAGCTTTTGCTTACAAGCAATTTGTTGCTTTTTCCGTCTTCAAAGAGATCAGAGAGGGGCCTAACAATAAACAAAACCCGCTCAAAGACCTACAGGAAAAAGTACATTGGCCCCAATTTGCATTTGAATAGGCACATAGTGCTAGATTATTGGACTTGCTGGGGCAGAAGAGACATGTATTGGTAGTCCCTTTGAGGTACTTGAGAGCATGAACTACAGCTTGCATACGAGGAACTCTTGATAAGGATAATTTTGGAAACGTGGGTATGAAATACTACCTCCGGACACTATTTTTTGCCCCACTTCATTAAAATACTCCTCACATATATTGGGTTAGTGGGGCGAAAAATAGTGTCCGGAGGGAGTAACAAAAAGGTGGATATGATTTAACATATCCCTATTTTTATTTTATGATTAAATGTGTGTATTCAAATGAATTGACCAATTAATCATGGCTTATACTCCTTCGCATGCATGCTGTACTAAAATCTTTAACGGATTTGGGACAATTAAGATGCTAGTTGAGTCGGTTTCTTTTATTCTTATCGTTATTCGCATTACGAATATTTTATTTTATTTTATTTTATAGAATCACATATCATACGCAGGACTGCAGGAGGCAGCTGATTATTTTCGAAAATGCTAAATTTACACGATGCGTATGAGATTTTCATACACAAGTAATCACATCGCGCAACTTGTCATTTTCTATTTAACCTAGAATGATTAGTTGAGGAGTTTAGGGAATTAAATGAACTAGGTTAACCTAGAATAACGTAACTAGATTAAGGTTAAAAATTAACTGAACATATAAAATTATTAACCTAATCATTCTAGGTTAAGCTACAAATAACACGCGACAGTTTCTTAAGCTGCAAAAAAAATTATGTCAAATGTCAATAGGAAGATATAAAAAAATGGAGGAAGTACAAAATTTGACACACATTATGCAACTGTATAATCTTCCAATTATTTCAGAATAATTTGATTTTATAGTTTTAAAGTTGAACTAAATGAGATACGGAATTTGGAGAATTTAATTTAATGACGAATGAGATGTGGTTTCCTTTTCACTTTCGCTTCTCGTCGTCGGCGATTTACTTAAAATCGTCGACAATTTTCCATAATTTACCTATTTTACCCTTTACTCCCTTTTCCTTCCTTCCTTCCTTAACTAAATAAAACAAAAATTACTTCAAAACAAAAACGATCAACCCAACAAAACAAGTTACTGCATCTCTATCCTATTTTACCCAAAAACGATCAATTTCCTTTCCCTTCGTTAAGTTTTCATAAACCCTTGCTTAACCTAGCTAAACCCGACATCAACACCAACAACCCCAATTTTCCCGTCAATAGCATCAACCATCAAGCATCCACAACAATTTCCCGTCAATTGAAGTAGGTAATAGCATCAACCGTCAATTTCTCGACCCGACCCAGGCGCACCTCTTCGTCGGCCATAGACTTTAAAACTCGAAGTCTACGCCTGGACATAGACTTTAAAACCCGAAGTCTACGCCTGGTGATAACTCCGTTATTGACTGTATTTCTACACCTTTTTGACGTTTATTTAGCCTCGATTGATCGCATTTTCTTAGGCATTTTGGCTCGTTTCGTCTATCTTTTGTGTTACGCGGGTTTTTGTGTTTTCTCTTTATTTTTAGGCGTTTTCGTATCAAAAGCGGTGAAACCCGAGAGCACCCGAGTAAAACGAAGCTTGTGGACCGAGTTCGAGCCTAGACAAGCGCATAGAAGACCAAAAACGGGAAAATATAAGAGAAGAGAGTTACGCACGATGCACCGTGCGTAACGAAAGCAGAAGGAAGGCACCGTGCACTTCCCGCCGTGCGTAACCCACTGACCGTGCGCAACTCCGGCTTTATATTTTTTCCCTGTTTTTGGCCCGGTTTTGTGTAACCTAATTGCAACATATAAATACTCGAATTTTATCATTTTTGCCTCTCAAGCTTTTCATTGCATAGTTACATTTTGAAATTCTTTTGGGTTTTTAGAGAGGGTTTGTATTCCTTTGAAGATCTTCATCTTTCTTATTGTCCAAGATTCAAGCTTTTTATGATTATTATTATTTATTCTTCTTAATCTCTCCATTCTCCTTTAAGTGGGTAATTTTTACTTCCTCCTTTGTCTTAATTTCATCTTGTTATCTTTTCTTTTTCTTAGTTTAACTTAGTTCATGTTATCTTTGTTTGTTACTCTAGTTTGCAATTAGTTTAGTTTTCTCTCACTTTGTTCATGTTTATGAATTTCATGTTAGTATTAGAAATCTCCAATTAGATTCTCCCAATTTGACCACTTTTACATAATTGGTAGTATAATTCAATTTACAACAATGTTCATAGTTAAAGACTCCACCTTTATGCTTAATTCCACCAATTTAGCCATGATTAGTGAGTAGTCACCCACTAGGGGTCGATGAAGCCTAAATTCGCCTAAATTGTGCCTCTTGTATGTTTTGTATCGATTGAATTGGGTAATTGGGTGAAGTGGTGTTGAGGATTTTGGATTGCCTTGGTTTAGGAGTTTGAGACGGTCCCGATCCCTTGGTCATCGATGGGAGTCGATTAGGATGGGTAACCGGTTTGACCCTCTATCTTGCCTTACTTTACTAGATCGAACACGGGAGTGGTGTCTACCGTGGTATCCTTCACACTAGTATGCGTACCTTTTTTACTTGAGTCGGTTTGGGATTTATCACGGGAGTGACCCTCGAATTTGACTTAGGGATTCCGCTTTACGAACCCGGGAGGGAGGTAAATGGGAAATTAAGCCGGACACGAACCCGGGAGGGAGGTGGCCGACCTAGACGATACAACTTTGCCCTTAATCCCGATTCCTTCGATACTCGATGTACTTTGGTGTGATTTAGGTGGATTGAAGCGACGTCGTTCCCTAGTCCTTTTTATTCTTGATTAATCGTTATTTCTCTAGTTATCATCTTTTCTTAATTTAGTTTCATCTTCTTTTTAGTAGTTCCTTGTCTTAGTTAATATTCATTCACCTAGCTTTAGTCCCTTATCACCAATCTTTATCGACTTAGATAAACAATTAGGATTAAAACGACTAGGAATCACCACGCTCCTTGTGGATCGACCCTCTATTGTGCTACGATTATATCGTGCGCTTGCGAGGTATTAAAACTCCAACACCTGGGCATAGACTTCAAAACCCGAAGTCTACGCCTGGGCATAGACTTCAAAATCTGAAGTCTATGCCTGAGCATAGACTTCAAAACCGACTTCAAAACTCGAAGTCTACGCCTGGGCATAGACTTTAAAACTCGAAGTCTACGCCTGGACATAGACTTTAACATTCGACGCCTACTCGTAAAATCAGACGTTACATTTCAATGTCTATGTGGGCTATTCCCGGGCTGTCTTACCTATACCGAAAAGTCTTTCACAACTGTCTTTTCTTTTACCGCGATAACCAATGAAATTACACCGCGTACATAACAAGGGAAATTAAAACTAACCTCGTCAACGACGTCGTCTTCCGAATCATTTTCGGTATACGGCAAATTTAAATCAAAAGGGAAATTGTTAACCGTGTTCGACATTCCGGACAATTGTTAACGTTATTGGAAAAATCAAAATATAAGCGTTTCGATGTTATTCCGATGATGATTCAGTTAAATTGAAATATAATAGTGCTACTTTCGGACTTTGTAATTTCCTTAGGTTAAATAGTGGTAGGTTAAATAATAGTAAGTAGGTTAATTTAGTTAGTAAATCGTGATAATATAATAATAGTTAGGTTAAATAAAATTTAGTTAGGTTAATTTAGATTTTGTTTAGTTAGTAATTAAATAGAGGGCGATTCGGTCATTTACTATCATATTTGCCGACGACGTTAAGTAAATCGCCGACAACGATAAGTAGTCATCTTTCTTTTCGAAATGGGGTTAGATGGCTTTAAATGAATTAAATCTCGAGTTACCTTTAATTTATAATGTACCTATTTGAATAATCGAGTAGGTTAATTAGGATTGGCTCGCTCCTAACAAAATAAGCATTAATCACACGTCACAATATAATGAGATATGGAGTATTATTAATTGAATTGACCTTGTACTAAAAAAAGGTTTTTTCGATTTTTTATTTTTTATTTTATTTTTTATCTCTTTAATTAGTATAACGTTACATCAATTAATATTTTTGTTTATGCAATTTTATCAAATACAAATATACGACTATCAATTAACTTTTCAATTAATTTGTCAAATAGTTTTGTTAATTTCGGATGTCTTATACACTTTCAGTTAGTTATCGACTTGATTATGAGAAGAGCAAGAAATCTTGTAATAACGACAACACAGTTTCGTCATCAATTAAGTTTGATTTAGAAAATCTTATTTAAATTGTTAAGTTAAAGTGACTCATTTTCATACTTTTTAAATTAAGTTCTCCGGACTCTTAAGGCAATAGTAAAGATGTTAAATAAGAAGTTTCATACTACCTCTGATTTTTATTGTTCTTCCCATTTATTTTTTGGATGGAAAATAAGAGTGTAAGAATGTGTGGCTAAAAAAAAGAATATTCTTTCTTAAGTAGCTCTTTACTCATTGTTCCACAAAATAAATAGCTTCTTATATGGATTTAGGTTTTAAACAGACAACCAACTTCATAGGTTAATAATGATTCATTGCTAATTGAATAAAAGAATAATTAGTCTCATTAAAAAGTTGTTAGTATTAGATTATACTATAGTCTTGAATAGCATATAATATGTTCTCGGGAATATATTCCCCGATATTCTGTAACCTATATATATAGGTATTTGATTCATGAATGAGAGAGGTCAACCTTTCCAAATTCTCTCTTACGTTTAGCATGGTATCAGAGCCCACAGTTATGAACTGAGTCTTGAATTAAACTAGGCCGTTTGCCGCTGGGAGACGCTATTTCGCCCCAGTCAGGTTTATAAGTGGGTTCACATGTGAGGGGGGAGTGTTGAGAATGGCTCCTAAACCCAAGTAATCATGGAAAGATGAGAGAAAGATGATCCACCTTATAAAGTAAGGGGTTACTCCCTCTATTGCCAATTGGTTTTAGAGTGGAACCCTCTTGTCTTGTGAGTGGACTCTTCCCGTCTCGGGTGTGGCCCAGGCCCGTTATGTAATTTAACAAGACGGCGCTTGAAACAAATCAAACATGGGAATTGACTAAACTTCCTCCTAGTAAGAAAGCTCTTGGCTGTCGCTGGGTTTATAAGATTAAATATCTTTCTGATGGAACTATTGAACGCCTTAAGGCCCGTCTTGTTATTTTTGGCAATCATCAAGTAGAAGGTATAGACTATGGTGAAACATTTGCCCCGATAGTTAAACTGACTACCTGTGGACATGACAAAGGTCCACCCCGACGCGGCCACGCGCGGGTTTGGGGAGGCGAATGAATCTCCATATGAGATGGTCAAATTGAAATTTAAATCGAAGTTGGAGTCGCCACCGAATTTTATGGTTATTCGGAACCGTTCGAGCCCACTCTATGTCGTAGTGGGCCGTATACAAAATACGGGTCATTTCCGATGTCAGAGTTTATTGGGCTCGTCCCTTTGCAGTTCGATACCGATGCCGACTTGATCGGTTAATCGTATATTGAATGACTCTCGTTGCCAATGGATTCGGACATCCGGAAACCACGGTTCTGAGTAAGGGGTGAGGGTACGTGTTGGGAAGTTCACTAAGAACACCCAACCCCGCCCGCACATTAGCGGCCTCTACTAGGATATCGAATGATTTTTTAATACGCGCGTTAGTAATACGATGAATGATATGCAAACATTGTTTTCCTAAACATGCGAGGAATTGAATGGGTTGCTAAGTCGGTTTAATGCATGAAAAATTTGACGTCAAAGTTGAATTTAGCATGTGAGATTCGTTTTAGTATAATAAAACAAACGATGAAAAAAGATATGAATTTGCTACAAGGATAAACAAACGAGTTAGTATCGATTTGTGAAAAATAATATAGCAAAAATAATAAATATACGAGATCGAGAAAATATTAGTTGAAATCTGAAAAATATCGTTAAAAGACGCTGTTTTGTATAAAAAAGGAAGTTCGAAAAAATAATAAAAAAGCGAAACGAGCCGCGTTTTCAGTCATCCGTGCGGCTCGCCCGGGACGCATGCGACTCGCGTCCCGGTCTGTTTTCGAGACCGATTTTTGAAAATTCGATGCTTTTATTAAATCGCGTACAAATATTGTATGATTCGTACTCGACTTAATATTTTCGATATTCGTTATATTTGATAATTGACTACGAAATCAATATCAAATACTCCGAATAGTTTTAGAAAAGATATAGATTTTAGAAATCATTTCGTAGAATAATTAATAAAAAAACGAACGAGAAAAGCTAAAAAAAGGGACTCGGGTTTCAGGCCCGTGCGCGAGTCGCCTAGGTGGAGCGCGACTCGCGTGCGGGTCTGTCCCGGTTTTGCTCGTTGTTCGAAAATTGTTAATTTTGATAAATCGCGTACAGATATGAATTAATTTATACTCGATTTATGTTTTCGATATTCGTCGTACCCGATATTCGATTATGAAATCGATATCGAGTATTCGGAATGATTTTTAGAAAAGGGTTTTGTAAAAAAGAATTTGAACGAAAAAGATGTTAATTCTCTCCGCGTTTGAAATCGTTGTATTTTGTATAAAAAAGATGTAACGATTTTCTTAGCTTCGACGAGATTTAATATAATTATTTTTGATACGATATTCATCTATAGAGTTGATATCATATTTTTAAGAATGTTCGATGTATGAAAATAGTTTTTAGTAATATCGATATTAGAAAATAAAATAAAAAAAACGACGAACGACCCGTAATAAAAAGGACCGACACGAGACCCGTAAGAAAAGCGGACGACGAGGAGGAGAAGAGAAGAAAAAGAGAAGTCGGGTTTTGTTACACCCTCAACCTACATGCTTCTGTTTACTCGGATCGGGGCTCGTCGGGACGTGGCTTAGGCACAAGAGCGTCGAGTGGATGTCGGTGAGTTATGGTGGCTCGGTTTGATGTGACGTGTGAAGGATGTCGGGTATCGGGCCGGTTTCCTTCGGGTATAATATTGGTTTTGTTAACTGTAGAAATTGATGTATGTGTGTATGAATATAGATCGATGATGTGTGTGTGTTTGATAGATAATGAATGATAATTGATGATCTGTGTGTCTTGTATTGTGTGTGCAAGGGGCTATTTATAGGGAATTCCCGACCTTGGCTAGGAGAGTTTGAACTACCGCTAGAGATAGGAAATATAGGAAGCTGTAAGTGTAATACCCGTCTTTTAAGTCTATCGGGTCTCGATTAATGAGTCGCGGTCTATGTAGTTAAGTGGGCTAAACCGAGCGTCCATTCTTATATACGAGTAGCTATTAAACCCGTTTCTTTTAACCCAATTCCCGATGCCCATATAATGGTTACGCTCCTCCCACAATTCCTTTTTCATTCATATTACATACAACATATACACAACCCTAAACTACTCACTCACAATGCACGCTCAACAAAAAGGAGAAGAGAGAAATAGGAAGAGAGAAGAGGATTCGATCCCTATCTTATCCTAGCGATCCATTTATATGATTGAGTCATGTGATGAATGTTTTAGAAGAGGTATTTTAACCCGCTTGATTGTGGTTGTGACCTGCTATCTAGGTAAGGTTATCCTTACTCAGTTTACGTTGTATGTATGCATTTTGTATGATATGTAATGGTATAATGGTTATATTGAGATTGCGGCTGTGTGCCTATTGAGATTTCGGCTGTGTGCCTATTGATATTGAGGCTGTGTGCCTATTGATATTGCGGCTGTGTGCCGATTGAGAGAAGCTAGCTAGGACTAGCTAGGCCCGGTTGATCTCGGGACCTTCCCTGATGTTTCCTCCTAGGAGAGCTTAGGAGGGGTGTGCACACTAGGACTGACGGGGCGTGACTGCGGTCGCGATAGATAATAGGAATGATGATGATGATGATGATGATGACACTGATACTGATGTTTGTGATGTTGGATGTACTAATGTTATTTAATGTTATCGTAACTGACCTGGTGTGTATGTCTGACGTGTCTGTGATGATCTGATTGATATTTTCGATCAATTGGGGAGCAGTCTATTATGCAGGTTATGTATATCGTGATGTGTTTGGATGCTGGGATACATGTACGGGATTGGGGTGAGCGCAACTTATGAGTCCAGACGTAGCACGGGTGAATGCATAGGCATTCCCGTTTTTAAATAGAGTGTATAGCTTCCGCTGTGTAACCAGAGTTATAGTTAATGAGTTTTAATTGTTTAAATCTTGTGGTCGGTTTGGCATTCCATATTGTATCGTAACGAGCTACTACCTCGGGAAACCGAGATGGTAACATCCTTAATTACTTGGGAATGTCTGGTAAGGCTCCTGGGTAAATGGGGGTGTTACAGTAAGGCATGAGAATTCCGCTTTCTTGTCAAGGAAGAAAGGGAACACGGCTGGAATATGCTGCTCGGCCGAGTATTTGCACTCGGACGGGTGTCTGAATTGGTTTTCGGATAGGATTCGTACTTGAGATCGAATTCCATCCTTAAACGGATTTGTTTAATATTTTGTGAAGCTGATTTTTCGTAGGATTGGAGTATGAATCAGCCGTGTGAGGTGTCACGGCTGACTCACGTGTCTCGGGAAAATCTTTGACCGGGTTTTGACTCGGTCGCTAAAAGACGGTTTTACCCCTGGTGTCGGAATCGACCCAAATTAGTCTTATTTGACTCGAAACGACCCACTGAGCCTGATTTTGAGGTTGGTTTTGTGAGATATGTACTCCATAATGAGCCCAAGCCAAATGCCAATGATTTTGAGCCCGTTTCTGAGTATTTAAAGCACGTTTGCGTCCGATCATCATCGGGTGTTTGTCGGAAACTGCTATTGACACCTGGCAGTCAAAATGTGGGTGTCTACAGAGCCCCCACTCTGACTGAGGCTTGGACAAGGCGAAAGTCAGAGTAGCTACCAGGTCAATCAAAGATTAAGACCTGGCAGACTTCCGGTCGGGTCGTTTAAGGTCCATTAGACTTGCGTAAAGGGCCCGCCGGCCGGAGACTAGAAATGTACCTGAGTTGATGATGATAACTCCGTGGGGAATCGGACTTGTCGTATAAGTCTATGTCGCTGGGGAGTTATGTGAATTGCGCGGTCTTGAATTGTACCTGTATAAGTTACATAAAATTTTGCATGCAACATGTAGGTGAAACAAATATGACTCGCGCTGGGGAATAAAAAATGATTTTTGCTTAGTTTTGAAATCGAAGTCCTGAAAGCAGCTCACGTGCTAGGAAATAGGTTTTCAAAACTGAAATGGGTAGAAAAGAAATTTGCAATTTAAATAGACCGAAATTTGACCTTGTCGAAAAGGGTTTTCTCAAATGGCTAAGTTT
Source organism: Agrostemma githago (assembly GCA_958450325.1). Classification (NCBI taxonomy): domain Eukaryota; kingdom Viridiplantae; phylum Streptophyta; class Magnoliopsida; order Caryophyllales; family Caryophyllaceae; genus Agrostemma; species Agrostemma githago. Next base: position 57,740,357 of record OY288258.1, on the reverse strand, counting down.
TGCAAATTTTAAAATGAGAATGTGAAGAGAGAGACCTATCGACAGACTCGACGCTGGGCGTGACCGGACGAGTTGACAGACACGACTGGACTCTCGAGGGGTTGGACCGTGACTCGGTAGGGGGGTGGGCCACCTAACAAGACTCTTAAGTTGCGCTATTCCGTAGCCTAGACGAGTGGCAACATGGTCGAACATCGAAGTGGGATAGATATGCTATTCGGGGTTGCAGTAGTTTGTAATGAGACGGTTGTAGTCTAGTGCTCTCCTGGATTTTTGATTTTAGGGTACATTTCCAAAGTGGGTATTTCCCCGAGTCCTGACAGATTCTTGTCTTCGACTGAGGCGAGCACTAGGACACACTACATAAAGGAGGCTAGATTTTTTGAATTTATATGAATTTTGTGAGTGGACGGAGGTTTTCTGCCTAAGAGAAGCCCCCAGGACGACAAAGCTAGCTGTTGAGAACATGATGGTGTCGTGATCGAAATGATGACGCTTTTTGAATGTGTGTCAATGTGGGTGGTTGTGCCTTTGTTGAAAGGCTGCCTACGTATTCACGTATAGTGAAATCAAACCATGCCGTAGTTCAGTGTTGAAAAATGTATTATGGTGCCTAGTCTAATAGGACTTTGTGTGTAACTAGCCATAGCAATGGTGTAGGCTAGGTGCATTCCCAATGATGTCTTGATCAAAGGGCTAGAATGGTTAGGATATTGATCATGTGACTGTGAGCATTCTCCGGGATAGACCCCAGAGGTGGTGTGCACTATTTGGGCATGTTCTATGCCGACTGCAAGTTAAATTCCCGTGTTTGGGGTTGGTAAGTGGTTTGAATGAGAAGAATTGGGATGGGATTTTAACGAGCTTTGCTCTCGGGGATTTTAACGAGTTTTGCTCTCAGGGATTTTAACGAGTTTTGCTCTCGGGGATTTTAACGAGTTTTGCTCTCGGGATTGTGTATGATTAGGTAAGGGATTTGACGAGTTTTGCTCTCGGGTCTTTGACGAGTTTTGATCTCGGGTCTTTGTATGGTGATTGTGAATTTTGTTATGTAAAGGGGAAGCCGAGTAAAATGGCTCGAAGTTTGATCGGGGTATGTTTGATGATGCGGGATCTGGTTTCCATGTCTGGCCCTAATGGTTAGGGGTATCCTATGGAGCTTGAATCCTCCGAATTCCGGGCTGTCTTTAGCCTGGGCCTCGGGAAGGTCTTGAGGGTGGTAATGTGGGAAGGCTAGATGTGGTGCTAGCTGACCAGCTTGATTGTTTCTCCCCTATTTGATGGTATGGGTTTTGATAATTTTGAATTGACCGTTTCACTTGAGTTGATCGTTAACTATGGTCATGGTTTTTTGAATTCTTTGGGTTGACCTCTTAGCCCCGGTCATGGGATTCTTCATTTGAGTTGACCGTGTTTGGTCGAGGGATGTTGATAATTCTTTTTTTGATCATGGCCAGCTTTTTTTGTTTTGGCCTTTTGCTTTTTCCTTGGACTTTTGATTTTTATTTTTTGTCCAACTTTTTTTTGTTGGTCAGACTAACATATAAGGTAGGGATTGGTTAGTCTTATTGGATGGCTGTTTATTGTGGGAAATGGGCTTGCCTCCCGTCTTGAACCCAAGCTATGAGACTACCTAGATTTGTCATAGGATTTGATACCGCTCCTGCTAAGTGTAGTTTTGTGGCTTCCTATGTCAGACATGGAATAGGTAAAGGAAAACACGGGTGTCGATTTCCTGCAGTCATTATAGATGTGCCTGTAATAGTCACGTGCATGTGCTCACAGTGTATGACGGTGTTCATCATGTTCTCGGAAACACATAAGGAAAGTATATATGAGCAATAGAAAAGCTGCTTTTATTGAATTTTGAAAAAGAGGACAGAATGCAAAAGACTCTGACTCTGATTTGGAAATGAGGATGTAGGGTATCCTAGACTCGGACTCAGACTTAGACTCGAATCAGATCCGGACTCGGATGCTTGGTTGGTTGTTTTTTTTTGGTAAGGTCTTCGACAGGTGTCACGACTCGCCTAAACTCGGTTTTGCGCAAATGCAAGAGAGGGAGTCAAACTAGACGCGACCCGGGGTGACTGGAATGACTAGGATTCTTGGATCGGGATACTCAAACGTTGACCTGGACAAGGTAACGACCACTGGCTTGGACTTGACGATGAGACTCAAGCTGCACGAGGGTGAGTCCGAAAATGGGGCGACCATGTTTGACTCGGGTTAGACTCTCCTAAGACAAATGTGTAGGGTATGATCCTCGGAGTGACCATGATTAATCACTCCGTCGGAGAATAGCCCTCAAGTGAGGCTAAGGACTCAGATGGTGTGGCATCTAAGTGGCTCGAAAGTGGGGTACGTGAGACACGTGTAAGACATGACCCTTAGAGCAACCGTGATTGACCGCTCTAATGAAGGGTAGCCCCCAAGTGGGACGAAAATTTGGTTTAAGACTCGAGTGTCGGACGAGTGACCCTTAGACGTAAAGGTCACAAACCTTTTGTTATAGGGCTATGCCTTGTAAAAGGTTGACTCAGAAAAGACACTTAGACGGGCGACTCGTGAAAGGTGGGCCTCCTTTAGGATCCAGCTGTGTGGGCTGGGCCCTGTTCGAAAGGAGGTTCACGTGAGACGTTCCCCAGACTTTGGACTCGATTTGTGTAAACGGGCCAACCTTTGTAGGAGTATGTCCTACATAGGTGGGCCTTGCCTTAGTATAATAAGGCGGACTGGGATAGGGAGGAAATCCGTGATATAAGATCGACGGAGTTTCGACGCTAGAAGACTCGACGACTTACGACATGACCCGACACTGCTAAATACGGGAAGTCCTAAGAGGAGGAAGGTTTTGAAATATGATTTTTGAAAGCCCGAGTAAAATCGGGGAGAGGAACCCGGCCCTTTTTTCGAAAAAGAAAACGGAAAGGCGGACCGGGGAGGGTTTTGAAAGTTCGAAAATATTTTCGAGTTTTGAAATGGGCATAATACCGGCTAAAAATAGGCTATTTTGAGTAAAATCGTGGATCCTAAATTCGGTATACGTCCCGGGATTTGAAATTGGATATTTGAAAAGGATGCAATTTTGAAAATGACGGTTTTTGAAAAAAGACTTGTAAATCAGGTAGCACGTAGTCATGGAAACAGTATAACGACGCCATGTATGCTCTAATTCTAAGTCTCGGTCAGTCTGAAAGGGTCTATACCAGTGTACACAGCCTATCGAGAATCGGGGCGGACTTCCTAAGTCGAGTTGAGCTTAGAACATGCCGTAAAACCCATACGAATCGGCTAATGGACACCTTCGACATATCCAATTTGGACTACATCGATAGTATAGTGGGACGTCGGTCACCAGTACCGGCCCGGGAAAATATCGGGTTATGCATGAACCGTAAAACTAAAACGCGTATTGGACTAGTTAAACGATTTCTATTAGAGTCTCACCCTGAGGATGCTGAAGGTCAGTAACGTAGCAGCTAATCCCCAGCGGAGTCGCCAAATTTTGGACATGACATAGGTCCACCCCGACGCGGCCACGCGCGGGTTTGGGGAGGCGAATGAATCTCCATATGAGATGGTCAAATTGAAATTTAAATCGAAGTTGGAGTCGCCACCGAATTTTATGGTTATTCGAAACCGTTCGAGCCCACTCTATGTCGTAGTGGGCCGTATACAAAATACGGCCCATTTCCGATGTCAGAGTTTATTGGGCTCGTCCCTTTGCAGTTCGATACCGATGCCGACTTGATCGGTTAATCGTATATTGAATGACTCTCGTTGCCAATGGATTCGGACATCCGGAAACCACGGTTCTGAGTAAGGGGTGAGGGTACGTGTTGGGAAGTTCACTAAGAACACCCAACCCCGCCCGCACATTAGCGGCCTCTACTAGGATATCGAATGATTTTTTAATACGCGCGTTAGTAATACGATGAATGATATGCAAACATTGTTTTCCTAAACATGCGAGGAATTGAATGGGTTGCTAAGTCGGTTTAATGCATGAAAAATTTGACGTCAAAGTTGAATTTAGCATGTGAGATTCGTTTTAGTATAATAAAACAAACGATGAAAAAAGATATGAATTTGCTACAAGGATAAACAAACGAGTTAGTATCGATTTGTGAAAAATAATATAGCAAAAATAATAAATATACGAGATCGAGAAAATATTAGTTGAAATCTGAAAAATATCGTTAAAAGACGCTGTTTTGTATAAAAAATGAAGTTCGAAAAAATAATAAAAAAGCGAAACGAGCCGCGTTTTCAGTCATCCGTGCGGCTCGCCCGGGACGCATGCGACTCGCGTCCCGGTCTGTTTTCGAGACCGATTTTTGAAAATTCGATGCTTTTATTAAATCGCGTACAAATATTGTATGATTCGTACTCGACTTAATATTTTCGATATTCGTTATATTTGATAATTGACTACGAAATCAATATCAAATACTCCGAATAGTTTTAGAAAAGATATAGATTTTAGAAATCATTTCGTAGAATAATTAATAAAAAAACGAACGAGAAAAGCTAAAAAAAGGGACTCGGGTTTCAGGCCCGTGCGCGAGTCGCCTAGGTGGGGCGCGACTCGCGTGCGGGTCTGTCCCGGTTTTGCTCGTTGTTCGAAAATTGTTAATTTTGATAAATCGCGTACAGATATGAATTAATTTATACTCGATTTATGTTTTCGATATTCGTCGTACCCGATATTCGATTATGAAATCGATATCGAGTATTCGGAATGATTTTTAGAAAAGGGTTTTGTAAAAAAGAATTTGAACGAAAAAGATGTTAATTCTCTCCGCGTTTGAAATCGTTGTATTTTGTATAAAAAAGATGTAACGATTTTCTTAGCTTCGACGAGATTTAATATAATTATTTTTGATACGATATTCATCTATAGAGTTGATATCATATTTTTAAGAATGTTCGATGTATGAAAATAGTTTTTAGTAATATCGATATTAGAAAATAAAATAAAAAAAACGACGAACGACCCGTAATAAAAAGGACCGACACGAGACCCGTAAGAAAAGCGGACGACGAGGAGGAGAAGAGAAGAAAAAGAGAAGTCGGGTTTTGTTACATCCTCAACCTACATGCTTCTGTTTACTCGGATTGGGGCTTGTCGGGACGTGGCTTAGGCACAAGAGCGTCGAGTGGATGTCGGTGAGTTATGGTGGCTCGGTTTGATGTGACGTGTGAAGGGTGTCGGGTATCGGGCCGGTTTCCTTCGGGTATAATATTGGTTTTGTTAAGTGTAGAAATTGATGTATGTGTGTATGAATATAGATCGATGATGTGTGTGTGTTTGATAGATAATGAATGATAATTGATTATCTGTGTGTCTTGTATTGTGTGTGCAAGGGGCTATTTATAGGGAATTCCCGACCTTGGCTAGGAGAGTTTGAACTACCGCTAGAGATAGGAAATATAGGAAGCTGTAAGGCATGAGAATTCCGCTTTCTTGTCAAGGAAGAAAGGGAACACGGCTGGAATATGCTGCTCGGCCGAGTATTTGCACTCGGTCGGGTGTCTGAATCGGTTTTCGGATAGGATTCCTACTTGAGATCGAATTCCATCCTTAAACGGATTTGTTTAATATTTTGTGAAGCTGATTTTTTGTAGGATTGGAGTATGAATCAGCCGTGTGAGGTGTCACGGCTGACTCACGTGTCTCGGGAAAATCTTTGACTGGGTTTTGACTCGGTCGCTAAAAGACGGTTTTACCCCTGGTGTCGGAATCGACCCAAATTAGTCTTATTTGACTCGAAACGACCCATTGGGCCTGATTTTGAGGTTGGTTTTGTGAGATATGTACTCCATAATGAGCCCAAGCCAAATGCCAATGATTTTGAGCCCGTTTCTGAGTATTTAAAGCACGTTTGCGTCCGATCATCATCGGGTGTTTAATTTGTCGGAAACTGCTATAGACACCTGGCAGTCAAAATGTGGGTGTCTACACTACCGTTCGTCTTTTTTTGGCTCTTGCGGCTATTAAGCGTTGGGAGATTGTGGACATGACATAGGTCCACCCCGACGCGGCCACGCGCGGGTTTGGGGAGGCGAATGAATCTTCATATGAGATGGTCAAATTGAAATTTAAATCGAAGTAGGAGTCGCCACCGAACTTTGTGGGAGTTCGGGCCCGTTCGAACCCACTCTATGTCGTAGTGGGCCGTATACAAAATACGGCCCATTTCCGATGTCAGAGCTTATTGGGTTCGTCCCTTTGCATTATGATACTGATACCGACATTATCGGATATCGTGTATTGAATGACTCTCGTTGCCAATGGATTCGGACATCCGGAAACCATGGTTCTGAATAAGGGGTGAGGGTACGTGTTGGGAAGTTCACTAAGAACACCCAACTCCGCCCGCACTTAGCGGCCTTTACTAAGATATCGTTCGTTTTTTGTGTACACGCGTTAGTTCGATAGTGGAATGATATGCAAACATTATTTTCCCTAAGCATGTGAGAAAAATTAAATGGGTTGCTAAGTCGTTTAATGCATATTAAACTAATAACGTCAAAGTTATATTTAGCATGTGAAGTTCGTTTTAGTCTAATAAAACAAAGATAGAAATAAGTTGCTACAAACACGAGAAAACGAGTTAGTAACGATTGAATAAATTGGATAAAGACATGAATAAATAATATGCATGATTCGAAAAAAGATTTGATGATGGGGTGGTCCAATAATAATATGAATTATTATTGTGAAGCTGCAGCCTCATCATCAGTAGGGGGTTTTGAAGATGCCAACTCTACCCACAATTGTTTGAATGCATTAGATGAAATCGAAAAGCAACTGGCGGATAGATCGGGTGTAGTTGTGACAGCTCCAGATGGGTCGGAAACGGTTAAGTGGGGGTTTCATGTGCGAGAGAGTTGCCAGTCTCCTCCAACACAGCTTTCGGGACGGAGTTGGTACTATATGCAAATGTAAGATGCAAGCTCTGCTAGCAGGAGGAAATTAAAGTCGGATGAGCTGCTAACCATTTTAAATGCGACAGACAATAATCAAACACTTGCCCAATCATGCATGCGGTTTTCACCAGGATTGTGACTCTGCTTTCATAACCGTAAGCATGCAACTCCATCTATCCTTTCTGCATGCTCAAACACTTTGAGGTATTTGAGATTGGGCTTGTATCCTTTCCACAGCTCATAAGGAGTCTTACCTGTTTTCTTATGAGGTACACGATTCAGAACATGACATGCATAAAGGACTGCTTCACCCCACATATTAGTTGGCATTACATAACTCAACAACAATGCATTCATCATATTCTTTAGTGATCGGTTTTTGCGTTCGGCAACACCGTTTTGTTGGGGTGAATAGAGGGCAGTCCTTTCATGTATAATACCATGGGTCTTACAATAGTCACTAAGTGGATTACCGTCGTATTCACCTCCCCGGTCAGATCTTACTCGTTTTATTTTAAGGTCTAATTGATTTTCAACCTCGGCTTTAAACTCTATGAACTTGTCTTCAGCCTCATTTTTGGTTGTTAATAAATAGACCCTAGTGTAGCGAGAAAAATCATCCACAAAAGTGATATAGTAATGTTTCCCACCCCTACTTGTGGTGTTCTTAAAGTCAGCTAAGTCTGAGTGAATCAGCTCAAGAAGCGTAGTAGAACGTTCCACACATTTATTAAAGGGCGTTTTAGCATGCTTAGCTTCGACACAAATTTCACACTTATCAAAATTTGTGTCGCTAAAGTCAGGAATAAGGTCATGCTTTTTCATGTTCTTAATGGAGGTCACATTCACATGTCGTAGTCTAGCATGCCACAAGGAAACAGATTCAGCAATATAAACAAAAGCGGACGAATTCTTATTAATAACTTCTATGTCTAGTACAAATAATCCACCATTACAAAAGCCTTTACCAACAAAATTTCCATTTCTAGTGAGCACAAGTTTATCAGATTCGAAAGCTAATTTGATACCTGCTTTGTTTAATAAAGCTCCAGAGATAAGATTTCTTCGTATATCAGGAACATGTAGCACGTTATTAAGTTCAAGAGTCTTACCGGAAGTGAGCTTCAAAATGACTTTCCCTTTACCAAGTACCTTCACGGTGCTAGAGTTTCCCATAAATACGCATTCCCCACTTGGTACTTGAGAGTAATCCGTGAAGACATCCCGATTGGAGCAGATGTGCCTTGTAGCGCCGGTGTCAACAACCCATTCGGAAAAATTGCTTACTAAATTAACTTCTGACACAACAGCAGCAATAATATCGTCATCTTTTTCAGTAAGATTAACATGAGATTTATTGGGGTTCCGTTTACCAGCGGGAGAAAAGCCTTCGGGACAAAATCTAGAAGAATGACCCGGTTTACCACATGTAAAACAATTTCCCTTAAATTCCCGTTTACCTTCACCTTTAGAATCCCCTTTGCCATCCCGTTTGAAGGTATTCTGGTTTCTAGTCCCATGAACTTGATTAGAAGATTTGTTACCCCGTTTTTGACCTTTGTAATGGTTCTTAGACTCGGTCAGGTTAGCCATGGAAGAAGAGTGTTCGACTTGTTTTCCTAAAGTCTATATACGGTTTTGTTCCTCAATCTTTATATGAGACACTAGTTCTAAAAGAGTAAAATCCTTTTGTTTGTGTTTCATACTACGAACATAATTTTCCCAAGAAACCGGTAGTTTATCTAATAAACAATTAGCCTGAAAAACTTCACAAATTTTCATACCTTCCGCCATTACCTCTGAACATAGATTTTCGTATTCATGAACCTGATCTAAGATGGGTTTCTCATCGACTAGCTTGAAGTTTAACCAACGACTGCAAGCATACTTTTTCGTTCCATAATCATCAGAACCATACTTGGTTTTGAGAGCATCCCAAATTTCAGTAGCCTTCTTAAACTTACTGTAAATCAAGTACAAAGAAGAAGTCATATAATGCAATAACATTCCCCTACAAGTAACATTATCCGTTCCAAAATCTCTACTCGAATTTTCTGGAGCCTCCGTTTTGTAAGTGTATAAACGACCCCTAATTGAGTAAGAAAAAATTCCATTTTATCCGACCACATACGGTAATTTTTTCCATCAAAAAGTTCTAATCTGGACATGTCGGGTATGAAAGGGTTATGAACAAAAGAAGTAGGAACGGAAGTGACAACAGGAGGTGGAGGAGTAGAGACAACAGCACTAACAGGACTACCAACCATGATGATAAACGAAAAAATTAAATCAACTTTAGATTGTTATCACCGTAGTAGTAGAACCAGGGAAAGAAATGGGTTAGATCTTATCTGGAGCAAAGAACAGAAGCTGTGTCGCGACAAACGTCACTGTCCTAAAGTTGATTTATGCTCCATCTGCTACACACGGCCTCAATGGCACTCAACTCCCAGGATTTCACAACTATACCGTAACTTCAGTGTAGGTGAAGAACGGTTGAATACAGCCAAGAACGCTTGCCAATAACTTAACCGGAACAGAGTTGAAGATATGAAAATGTGAGAGTGTATGAGAGTTGAGTATGTTTTATGTGTGACTGAAGTGAAGAGGAGGGCAGTTTATATAGTAGCATAGTAATCAGTCTCGAAAAGGCACACAATCAGTCTCGGAAATGACAGAGGACTTGACTGAGTTTAAAAGATGCTTCTGGAATAAAACAATCCGACTACTAAAAATTACCCGCAAGCGGTGCGCCGCAGGCGCTCTACCAAAGCCCGGCCCGGCGCGCGCGCGTGTGTGGTGTACATAGTCCTCTCTTGTACACAACTAGTAGAGCATTTTAGTGGGTCATATATAAACATAGTTTAGTAGTCATAAATGATCCATGTGGGATAGTTAATACCACTTAAATGAGCTTCTTTTGAAGCATTAACTCTAACAGCCATATCATGCATGGCCCCTGCAAGCTAAGCTCAAGGGTTTAGATTCACCCAGACATTTCATGTCGTGGTCTGTTTTCCAGTTGTAAGAATATCTCACCCAACTTGAATGATTCCTTTGACGCCCCGGTGCGGTTGTTGGATGCGGCATTCCACATACCCGACCCAAAACCAAAAGCTAAAACTCTCCGCCCCGCCCCGCCCATTTTCGTTAGCTGACCAACCAACCACTCATATCATATCATTCTTCTTCTCCCGTCATTATTTCTTTCTTTCTTTCTTTCTTTCTTTCTTTGCAAAACACCATCACCCAAGCTTTTCTTTTCCTGTTTTTTATTCTGGACTCATTCCAATTATCAACTGTATATTTTATGAGTACCATTTATGATTTATTTTTATGGTGATGTACCTAGCTCATTTCTATGAATTATAGTATTAAAGATAGTACTACGGTTTAATTTTTATTTATTTGTTTTGGTACAAAGAGGACCAACACTTAGTAAACCATCAATCAGGCCATTGCTCTAACCACATGAGCTGCCATACATACTACGGTTTATTAAGAGACGGTAAACACAAATTTGTATTTCTGAAAATAAATAACAAAGCACAAATATGGTAACAATATAATTTTATTAGAATTTAAATATTTTGGGTACAATCTCAAATTTGATCCACTGATTCGATCTCCACTTGACTTAGATGACAATTCTGAAAGATAGGCTAGATGACTCAATTCCACTTGACTTATATGACAATTCTGAAAGATAGGCTAGATGACTCAATTCTTCTTTGATGAGAAGTTGCTTCTTTCACTCTTGACTAATTTAATGGCAGAGTCGTTGGACTTGATCTCCTTTGGGCAACTTGACCTAGTGAAGATGAGTAGTTGGCCTTGATCTCCTTTACCGATTTAGTTCGATTTAGTTTGATTTCTAGAGAGAGTCTTGACAAGTCGATCTGATCTGATTCTTGGGATTTGGAGGAGTTTGATTTCTAGAGAGAGTCTAACAAGTCGATCTCTAATTTCCGTTTTTCCTTCTCCTTTCCGTATTTATAGAAAATGATCATCCTGAAACCCTAAAGTTTTATTGGACTTGGGCTTGAAAGTCAACTAAGGATCCCCTCTAACTAGAATCCATGGTTAAATTTTTTAGTTATTAATATGAGTAAAATAAGTTGAGTAAAATATAAATTTGTAATCATGAAGAGCATCAGATCACTATATATAGAGCATCCGAAATCTTATCTTAATCATATCTTATCTAAATGTAATCTAATATATGGAATTGTATCGTACTACAAAATCTTATCTTATCAAAATCTTATCCAGATATTGTACCTACTAGATTAAAGCCCGTGCGTTGCACGGGTTAGTTGGCTTCGGGTTATTACTAAGCTTAATTACATTGATGATGTATATTCGTTAAATAAGAAACTTGAATAATCTATATCATTATAATAAATAAGATGATCACATAATATTAGTAATCAAACTTAATTTCAACTAAGTTTATAGTCTTAAGAGCTTATTCTAAAACTCAAAAGAATACATGCGAATAATTTTTTTGATTGATAATATAAGATTCTATCGTCTCATCATAATTTTTCGATATAGGATAATTTACTCAAGGTTTATAGTTTTAAGATATGCTTTAAAGACCCAGAAAAATGCACGATTACTCTTATTTATAATATAAAATCATCACCTTATTTTAATTTTTTCGATGTGGAATAATTTTAGGTTTCTAGATAGTTCTTTTAAAAACTTTTTAAGACTCAAAATTTGTTGGTTGATATTTAAAACCATAAGCTTACTCACTTATGATACAGAATTTATCACCTTATCATACTTTTTCAATGTGGTATAATTTAATTACTTAATTAAGTTTATAATTTTAAGAGCTATTTTGAAGACTTAAAAGAGTTTGTATTTATATCTATGTTAGATGATAGATGATTACTCTTTATTTATATAATCGAATTTGATCTATAGACGGATACGTGCATCTAAGGATGAATGATTAGTCTTGTTTATAATATAGAATTTCATCACCATAGAATTTCATCGTCTTATTATGGTCTTAAGAGTTTTTTGAAGACTCAAAAGATTTTGATTGATATGAACAAATAATTAGTCTTATTTATAATATAGAACCATAACCATATTATAATTTGTCGATGTGGGATAATTTAGGTAAAATTTGTAGTCTTATTTATAATATAGAATCATCACCGTACCTTATTTGATATTTAAAAAAAATGATTACTCTTATTTAGTGGATGATTACTTAAGTTGGTTGATGTCTAAGGAAAAAAATCATAATTAGTCTTTTGTGTATAGTCTTAAGAACCTTTTTAAGACTCAAAATTTTTCGGATATGGGATAGTTTTACCTAAGTTTCACCTTATTATAATTTTTCGATGTGAGATTATTTTAGTTAAGTTTGTAGTCTTATTATGAGACTTTTTAAGACTTAGAAATTTTTATTGATATTTAAGAACGAATGATTAGTCGTATTTATACTATAAAGTTTCATCACCTTATGTGAGATTATTTTTATTTAACTTTGTAGTCTTATTAAGAGACTTAAATGTTTTTTTTATTGATATTTAAGAACGAATGATTTGTCTTATTTATAATATAGAATTCATCAACTTATCATAACTTTTCGATGATGTGGGATGATTTATTTAAGTTTATAGTCTTCCATCAGCTCGTCAAATTTTTTTTCGATGTGAGATAATTTACTTAAGCTTATAGTTTAAGCTCTTTTTAACTCTTGATTATAATACGAAGTATAGAATTTCATCACAATTTTCAATGTGGGATGATTTTAAGTTTGTAGTCTACTCTTGTATATTAAAAGTTTTTTAAGATTCAAAAGTTTGTTGTCGGTATTTAACCCATAGGGTTGTATGTAAGCATTTAAAATATTCCACTTTTAGTATAATGATGCGTGTCGTAACCGCAGTCAAAATTAAATTTATAAACACTACTAACTCTACGGTAGATAGGGTAAGTAGAGGTCGATCCCACAGAGACTGACGTTATTATCTAAGACGATTTATTATTTAATAGTATAGATATATAGAAAAGGGGGGTTTTTGTTGATTTTGGAAATAATAATAATAATAATAATAATAATAATAATAATAATAATAATAATAATAATAATAATAATAATAATAATAATAATAAAGTAAAAACATAATAATAAATAAGTAACTAATCGTAACAATATTCGAGACATGCAATATATGATATAGTCGGGTTAATCATCGATTCAATTAATTAGACTCAAATAGATCGGTAACTATTTAATCCCTTGTAAGCAAGTAAATTAACAGTTTTATCTTTCTTACTCGTTAAACTCCGTTAACCACGCAAGTTTAATCCTAACTAAAGTAGATTGACTCAACCATGTAAGCACGAATCAAGTCAATAAATTTAATCGCGTTAAGAACACCAATCAATTGAATTATATAGAACCAGAAAGCTGCAATTAAATATAATTCAATTATCGTACAAAATTCTAGTAATTAAATTAGACCAGTAAGCTGCAACCTAATTTAAAATACTATTAATTTAACAATCGAATCATGTAAATAATCTAGGTGATCAGACTAAATTAATAAACATGAAAACAACAGTTAAATCGTGAATTTCATACGAATATCAAAGTACTAATTAAACGTTAAAACAATAACATAATCTCATAAGTCATTGACAATAATCAATACATTACATGTTCGAATAACTGAAAGATTAGACTAAATAATTAATTAAACGATAAATAAAATAAATAAGATAGATAGATACAACCGTTAGATAAATTAGGAGTTGAATTGATCGCATCCCGCATTACAATCCGGTTGATCTGTACCGACCTTGGCCATGAAGGCCAAGGCCTTCGCCCTATTCCTATTCCTATGTATGTGTTTGTTTTACTCCTTGTTCTCTTCTTTTTTTTTCCCCTCTACATTAAAGCCCTAATGCATTCTTTTATAGTGGTAATTTGATTTTAGTGAGATTATTTCTTTCCTTAATTAATTGATCTTGCTCTCACAATTTCACATCTTCTTCTTTCCTATTTACATCGGATTCTCTTTCCTTATTTTTCCATAATGGGCTGATGATTTCAAGCTTGATTTCGTCCCATTAGATGATGGAATTTGATCTGCAAACAAACATACGATTTTAATAGTCTCGCAATCTTAATCCAAGTGGGTTATTATTCATTAATTAAAATATATATTAAAAACTCAATTTAGCACAAAAATATCGAAAGTTCAATAATAAACTCAACTTATATAAAATAATCATTTTAACTCAAATAGTACGAAAGACGACATAAAAATAATAATATTAAAGGGGTAAAAATACGCATAAATATCGACTTATCATATAAACATATGGATTATCTTATTATATATTTTGGATGAATGATTACTCTTATTTATATTATTATAATAATTCACCTTATTATAATTTTTCGATGTGGGATAATTTTACTTAAATTTATTTAAGTTTAGATATAGTTCTAATTAATAACTTTTATTCATAGACAAATGATTACACTTATTTATAATATAGAATATAATCACCTCATCATAATTTAATTTAGAGAAATGACTACTTTTATTTATATAATAAAATTTCATCGTCTTATTATACTCTCGACCTTAATATTTGTGAGGGGTATTTTAATGAATTTCATCGTTTTATTATACTCTCTTTGTTCACTGTTTTTTTATCCATTACCTTAATATTTGTGAGGGATATAATTTACTTAAGTTTATAGCCTTAAGAGTGTTTTAAGACTCAAAAGAGAGGGGTATAATTTTACAATGTGGGATCATTTACTATTAAGACTCAAAAGATTTTGATTGATATCTAAGAATCTAAGAACAAATAATTAGTCTTATTTATAATACAAAAATCCACCACCTTATTATAATTTGTCGATGTTGGATAAATTTAACTAAAATTTGTAGTCTTATTTATAATATAGAATCATTACCGTAACTTATTTTAATTGTTTCGATGTGAGATAATTTTAAGTTTGTAGTCTTATTAAGACCCTTTATAAACTCAAGACTACAAATTCATAACTTCATCATAATTTAAAAAACAATGACATAAAATTCCATCATAGTTTTTTTGTTGGTTGATATTTAAAAACGATGATTACTCTTCTTTAGTACAAATTCATAAGCTCATCATAATTTTTCGATGTGGGAGAATTACTCAACTTCGTTGATGTCTAAAGAATTTTTTTTAGTTTTATTTAATTATAATATAGAATTTCATCACCTTATTATAATTTTTTTATTTAAGTGTATAGTCTTGACAACTTTTTTAAGACTCAAAAGATTTATGTTTGATGAAACTTTATAATTTTTCAAATGTGAGATAGTTTTAGTTAAGTTTATGGTGTTAAGACTCAAAATATTTTTGGTTAATATCTAAGAGCACATGATTATTACGGAGTATTATTTATAATATAAAGTTTCATCACCTTATTATAATTTTTCGATGTGAGATTATTTTTACTTAAGTTTGTAGTCTTATTAAGAGACTTTTTAAGACTTAAAAGTTTTTTTGATTGATATTTAATAACGAATGATTATTCTTACTTATAATATAGAATTCATCAATTTATCATATTTTTCGATGTGAAATAATTTATATAAGTTTATAGTATTCCATCAGCTCTTTTGATATAAAATTTCATCAACTCACTGTAACTTATATATCAAAAGTTTTTTAGTCGATACTTAAAACTGAATGATTATTAATATTTATAATATAGAATTCCATCACCCCATCATAATTTTTCAATGTGGGATAATTTAAATGTTTTTCTTGGTCGATATTTAAAACGAATGATTACTCTTATTTATAATATAAAATTTCCATTATCTCGATGTAGGATAATTACTTAAGTTTATAGTCTTAGAAAGACTTTTTAAGATTCAAAAGACTTTTGATAGATATCGAAGAACGAATTATTACTCTTTATTTATAATAAAGAATTTCATTATCATATTGTAATTTGTCGATGTGGAATAATTTTAAAACTGTTATATGTTATAAATTCCTCACATAATGTAAAACAAATTATATGAAATTTATACTCTAATGAAAGCATTTTTTAACACGAATCTAATTATTTCATTTTTATAATTTATTTTACGATAATGTTTTAAAAAAAATGAACTCTAAAGGTTTTCACGTCAGAATTGTAAAATATCACATTAATATAATAAATTAAATATATATTGTAATAATCAAAAGATTCTCTAATTGATTTTATTTATTTATGATACTTTCCTAATTTGAGGTTTGATTGAACGAACCAATGAGATCGCTCGAAAAAAACCTAAAATATATATATATATATATATATATATATATATATATATATATATATATATATATATATATATATATATATATATATATATATATATATATATATATATAGAGAGAGAGAGAGAGAGAGAGAGAGAGAGAGAGAGAGAGAGAGAAAGAGAGGGGTAGGTTCAAATAAGGTCCACAATTTTTTTAAGTCTATATTGAAGTTACAGATGACATACGCTAAAGTTGCATTTGTATATATATCAATTTTGAACAAATGCAACTTTAGCGTATGTCATCTGTAACTTCAATATAGACTTAAAAAAATTGTGGACCTTATTTGAACCTACCTCTCTCTCTCTCTCTCTATATATATATATATATATATATATATATATATATATATATATGAGGTGGGATCAGGTGAGTCCACCTATATATGTTGAGTCCGTGAGTCCCCATCTTAGCCCTTGATTCAAGGTTAGATTAATGGACAAGATTTAATCTCATAATTAAGGAAATAACTAACAAATTTGGTAAATATATCATTTCTCTCTCTCCTCCTTAATTATCTCAATCCAAATCTTTTATCTCTCTTATCAATCTTTTTAAATATTGTTTCTCTCACACAACAAGTTTTTTCAAAATTAAGTTTTTTTCATTTTCACCAAAAAATCATTATTTTCTTACTGCCATTGTAGGTATATTACTATGTTACTGCCATAATCCATAAACTATGTTACTTTAACTCATATAACGTGTTACTTTAATTCATGAATTGCGTTACTTTAACTCATAAAATCTGTTACGTTGTTTAATATATTCTCCTGCAAAAATTATTAATCTAACCCATACAATGTGTTACTCTAATTCATGAACTGTGTTACTTTAACTCATAAAATCTGTTACGTTACATAATCTCTTGCAAAAACTGTTACTCTAACTCATACAATGTGTTACTTTAATTCATGAACTGTGTTACTTTAACTCATAAAATCAGTTACGTTGCATAGTAGTCTCTTGCAAAAACAGGAGTTCTAATTAACAAAAAGAACAATGTTTGTTTTTATTAAGATATTCCAAAACAAAAAGTGGTACAAGGTTCCAACTAAATCAACTCCATTACAATTCCAATGTTTCAAACTTGTTACTCATAATGTCCTACTTATAATTCTGCTTCTTCTTCATCCTTCTCGTTCTCTCCGTCTTCTTCTTTTTCATCTTTTTCATCATCATCTCAGAAGCTTTGATTTAATCTCATCACCGCACAATGGAGGAAACTCTCACCCACATCCCTACATCATTCATGTGGATTAAAGTAACAGATAACAATAGTTAAAGTAACAGATGAAGTGCATTGAATTAAATTAACAGAGTATGCTTATACACCATATATAAAGTAACAGAGGTCAGACATTAAAGTAACAGATAGTATGAATTAAAGTAACAGATAATGTTCATTAAAATAACACCAGATATAAGTTAGTGCAAAAAATTCATATAATGATAAAAATGAGAGCATGACGCAGTATCTTACTATTTGATATTGTTTCCTATTTTGAAGTCATCACGTCCCATAATTATAGGAAGTAGTATTTTTTTTATATATGATGTTACTCTTTGATATTGTTTCCTATTTTGGTGGCAATCACGTCCCATTATTATAGGAAATAATATCTTTTTTTTATTATTTTTTTAATATGGCAGTTTCCTAAACTCTTAGGACACTACAATGCACTACAATAACAGGTGAAAAACACTAAAGTAACAACTGGAGTGTATTAAAGTAACACGACATATAAAGTAACAGATGGTAGACATTAAAATAACAGATGCTCTACACTAAAGTAACGCAGTATATGAACTAAAGTAACGCAATATATTGTAAACGTAAAAACTAATAATTGAGTAGCATCTCAACGACTTCCATGGCGATTCCAGTATAAATTACAAAACATATATACTCACCGTTTGTGTGTTCTACGATTTGCATATGAATCTATGATGAATAACACGACCATGAAAACAATATCAACATGAAAATTGACGCAAAACATGAACACAAATTGACGCAAATTAATCAAGATAATGAATAAAAATTGACGCAAAACATGAAAGCAATATCGAAACTCACCATTGTTATACTCGATGAATTGCTTATCAACGGTTAATGAAGTTGTCGCGATCATTGAATTCATAGTAACGGAATTTCGAGCACAGATTTGATTGAATGAATGAATGAACGTGATGATCGATGAGAGCGTTTTTTTTTTAAGGTTTTGATGAACCTGTAACGTGAATGAATGAATGAGGAATGATTGTGATTATGGGAGTTATTGTTTCCTAAAATCATGGGAGTTATTTAGTATCATCTTTAATGGCTCCCACTATTATAGGAAACATAACTTTTTTAGTATCATCTTTAATGACTCCCACTATTATAGGAAACAATATCTTTTTTTATTATTATTTAGCAATGGCGGTTTCAAATATCCCCATGACTCACTAACGCGTTACAATAACAGACTTTAAGAACTAAAGTAACGTCTTCGATAAACTAAAGTAACATATCATAAAAGTAATAAAAGTTTGTCATTAAAATAACGGACATTCTACACTAAAGTAACACAGTATCTGAACTAAAATAACCCAATACCTTTTCTGTGCGCAGACATCATGTGATTAAAATGCAACATTACTATAGTTCAACGTAGAAAAGTAGAAACTAAAAATTTAGTATCATCTTAATGACTCTCATATCCTTTCAAGTATAAACTACAATATATACTCACAGTTTGTTTTTTCCACGATTTGCATATCAGCCATTGAATGAAAAGTAGAAGCCGGATTGAATGAAAAGCAGCGCGATGAAGACGATTATTGACTGAATGTGTTATTGATTGTGTCGTATTGAAATAAATGGCAGCGGCGCGTTGAAGATGATGAATGATTGAATGTAATTTTGAAGAATGAATGATTGAATGAGCGAGAGAACGATGAAGAAGGTGGTTGAAACGGAATTGATGAAAGAGAGAATGAATGATTGAATGAATGAGAATGTTACTTTACTGAAATATTCACCTTCCTATTTTGGTGGATTCAGTATCTTCTTTTTTTTTTTTTTTTATTAAAACAGTGATTTTATCTCGTCCCTTGATCCATCTCCCATCCAACGGATGGGATGAGGACTCAAGGACTCAACACATATATAGGAACTCATTAGAACCCACCTCTATATATATATATATATATATATATATATATATATATATATATATATATATATAGAGGTGGGTTCCGGTGAGGCAGGGTAACTCCTTACACCCATTGAGGCACAATCTAGACCATTAGATTAAGATGAGACATACATCCAAATAAGTGTTTTATACACTAAAAAAATTCATTATATACGTTATTAAACTCACTATATACACACACTTAAGAACTCAATATATACAGTAAAAAATATGTCATATACACTTAAATAAAAAAATGTTATATACACTCAAATAGTTATTATGTACACCAATTAATCAACAATGGAACATACATCAAAATAACTGTTATATACACTAAAAAAACTCATTATATACGCTATTAAACTCACTGCATATATACACTTAAGAACTCAATATATACAGTAAAATAATTGTTATATACACCCAAATAATTAATATGTACATCAGTTAATCAACAATGGAACATACATCAAAATAACTGTTATATACACTAAAAAAGTCATTATATACGCTATTAAACTCACTATATATATATATATATATATATATATATATACTTAAGAACTAAATATATATACAGTAAAATAGTTATTGTTATATACACTCAAATGGTTACTATGTACACCAATTAATCAACATATATACACTGAAATAATTGGCATATGTACTTAATTATTTGATATAATAGAATTGTTATATACCTTAAAACGGTTATTATGTACACTGAAATTGTTTTTATATACACCAATTTTATTTTAAATTCCGATTTTTTTTTTTCGAAATTTTTTTTTTTTTTTGGAAAAAAAATTTCGGATTTTTTTTTTTCGAAAAAAAAAAAAAAAATTGGAAAAAAAAATTCTGAAATATTTTTTTTCCGGAAAAAAAAAGAAAAATTTCCGAAAAATATCGATTTTTTTCCCCGGGAAAAAAAATTGGGGAATTTTTTTTTTATGTATGAGTTTTTGTTTTAATCTTAGCATTTAATTTGATTTTAATCTAATGGTTAAGATTGTGGCTCAATGGGTGCGGCGAGTTGAGCTGCCTCAAAGGATCCTAGATCTATATATATATATATATATATATATATATAGAGAGAGAGAGAGAGAGAGAGAGGTTCAAATAAGGTCCACAAATTTTTTAAGTCTATATTGAAGTTACAGATGACATACGCTAAAGTCTATATTGAACTTTTAAGTCTATATTGAACACGCTAAAGTCTATAGAGGTAGGTACGCTTAAGTCTATACAGATGACATACGCTAAAGTCTATAGAGGTAGGTACGCTAAATTTTTTTAAGTCTATATTGAACTTTAATATAGACTTAAAAAAATTGTGGACCTTATTTGAACCTACCTCTCTATATATATATATATATATATATATATATTGATTGTTTTATTACTATTGTGTAGTCACATGCATTCTTATATTTTATTAAATATTATCAGCATTGTTTCATCACATGCATTGTGCCATCTTATCAAATTTTATTAATATTGTGTAGTCACTTTCATTCTGGCATCTTATCAAATGGGTCACTGAGATTCGTCTCATGCATTCTTGTATCTTATTAAATATTATCAACACTGTTTCATCACATGCATTGTGTCATCTTATCAAATTTTATTACCATTGTATAGTCACTTTCATTCTGGCATTTTATCAAAGGGTCACATGCCATCTTATATAACTTGATAGGTTCATCATAAAATTTCATTTCACTCTCGTTCAAACAACTCTCATACTAAAATTTCGAAAAGCAAACAACTCTCGTTCAAAACAATATCGTAAAGATGACTCATTGGGATAATGAAGTTAGAAGGTTTCAAAGAGATATTGACTTCATCAAGAATCGTACTCCAAATTTCATTACCCGTCTTAACCTCATAATTCCATAAACGGTGCATATGAATATGTTAAATTGTACAACACCGTTAACAATGTTGGGCTCCATCGTATCCGAAAATGTAGCTGTAACACCCCCGATTTTATAAATTAAATTAATTTAAGGTTATGTTCGTATTTTTATTTTGTTTATTTAACTCGTAATTCTTAAAATTATTATAAAGCGAATTTGTTCTTTAGTCGTTTCAAACTCCTAAAATTCTATTTGACTCGGAAACTCTTCTTATATTTAATACATATTTTTATTTCAGTTTTGATTCATTTTATACATTTAATTTAATTCTTATCGAAAGTCTATTTCGACGATTTAAATTCTAAATCCTTTTTATTTTTTTATATTTAAGCTCGAATTTTCTATTTTTCGGCTCGAAACTCATTTATTTTAAGATTCGTCAAAATATTTATTTCAATTCCTCGAGAAATCAATTTAATTCATTTTATCGAAGGTTTATTATTTATCGGGAAACACTATTTCGTCGTCTAATTATTTATTTCTATAAGCTTCGTAACTAAATAATAACGATTTTGTGGACATGACATAGGTCCACCTCGACGCGGCCACGCGCGGGTTTGGGGAGGCGAATGAATCTCCATATGAGAATGGGTCGAATTGAAATTTAGGTCTATGTGGAGTCGCCACCGAATTTTGTGGTTATTCGGAACCATTCGAGCCCACTCTATGTCGTAGTGGGCCGTATACAAAATACGGCCCATTTCCGATGTCAGAGTTTATTGGGCTCGTCCCTTTGCATTTGATACCGATACCGACATTATCGGATATCGTGTATTGAATGACTCTCGTGCGCCAACGGTTTCGGGCATCCGGAAACCGAGGTTCTGAGTAAGGGGTGAGGGTACGTGTTGGGAAGCCCACAAAGGACACCCAACCCCGCCCGCACATTAGCGGCCTCTACTAAGAATTCGAATGACTTACAATACGCGCGTTAGTAAAACGGGAAAAATGCTTATGCAAACATTGTTTTTCCTAGGCATGTGAATGAAATTGAAAAGTGGGTTTCTATGTCAATTTAATGCAATTAATTCTACGTCAAAGTGGAATTTTAGCATGTGGGTTCATTTAGTACAATAAACGAACAATAATTAAATTGGCAAAAGAAATAACAAACGCGTTAGTAACGATGTAATAATATAACGAATAATAACGGTTTGCGCGAATAATAGATGAGATGAAAAGATGCAAATATGAGATGCATGTTTTGAAAAGATAGTATACACGTGATTGATTATGCACGTGTTGACCTAAGTCGAGAAATACTATCGGGTTTTGAAAATAGAATAATGTACGATTTATTGTGTTAATCGTTATGGGTCACTCGATCGAGTGGTCGATGGACTCGATCGAGTGGAGCTGTAAAAGATGATTTTGTTTGCGCTATGGACCGTACTCGGCCGAGTTATTGACCAACTCGGTCGAGTACGTAGCCACTCGACCGAGTCACTGTGAGACTCGATCGTGTAGGCGTCGTAAAAGGCATTCTGACTCGATTTTGTGATGTCACTCGATCGAGTGACTAAGGCACTCGGTCGAGTGGCATCTGTACGAATTTGATTCGTTTGCAATTTAATTGTTGATTTTGAAATTGCTTTTGATTTTTGAGAGTTCGACGATTTTACCGAATCGGACATAAATATTGCATAATTTATGTTCGAATTGGTTTTTTATAAATCGCGAATTTTGTTGAACCGAATATAAATATTGTTGAATTTATACCCGATTCTAAATTTGGAGTACTCGTTGTATCCCATATTCGATTATTTGAATCGATATAGGATATTAGAGTGAAATAGAAAAAAATAAATTAATTTTAGTCGCTTTAAATTAATTACCGTGGTATGAACAAATCACGCTAATTAATTCATGTGACTTGATTGTTAGATTCGATATCCAATTATGGAATTGGTACCGAATCTAAAATCGACGCTTTACTTGAATAAAAAAAAGGACTTGATTCCCTCGACTTCTCCGACATCGAAATAAATCCCTAGGGATTGTGATGTCGGATCCATGTCAACGGGTTTCGACCCTTATTAAAATTGATTTTAAAAATTGATGAATGCAAGATTAATGATGATGATGATGACGAGAAATAATAACGAATTGTTGTTTAAGTTAATTTATCTCAATAATCAAATAGTCGGGGTACCGGGATAAGCGACCGATGACGCGTGTGCAGTACACTTGTATATGCGGTTTTCCTTATCCCGGTATCCTTCTTATTCGACACAAATCGATAAATATTTTAATGCTTTGATATTAGTAGTATTATCGATATTATGATGCAACGAAAATAAGTAAAAAAAACGAAAGAAGACGAAGAAAAAGGGGACGGACGACGAAGAGAAAAAGGAAAGGAAAGAGAGAGTTTTGACACCCTCAACCTACATGTTCTTGTCTCGGTGCGGACTCGTAACCGTAGCTTCTACACAAGAGTCTTCGAGGTTTTACGTAGGTTAAGTTGTGGTGGCTCGGGATTGATTCCTAAAACTAGGTTTAGGGTTTGCTAGTGTCGAATTGCTAGAGTTTGATTAGGGTTTGATTAGGGTTTGTAAAAAACGTAGTATGTGTGTGTATGGTTGCTCTAGGGTTTTTTAGGGTTGTGAAAAAGTTGTGTAGAGATGTCTAGGGTTTGTAAAAAAGTTGTGTATGTGTTGCATGGGGGTTGCTTATATAGGCAAGGCTAGGGCACCCGGTTTAGGGTTACTCGACCGAGTAGGAGGCCAACTCGGTCGAGTGGCCCGTGATGCCAGCCGGCGGGCTCGAAACACGCCCACTCGATCGAGTGGGTGGGTCACTCGATCGAGTGGCCCAGTCGGGTTGCACGGGTCCATTGTTTTGGACCTTGACTTTGAGTTTGATGGGTTTTATGTTTGACTTGGACTTTTGATGATGTGAGGGGCTGTTTTGTGTGTCTTGGAAACGATTTTGACCGAGGTTGACCCAATCGCAAAAAGTCGGTTTTATTTCCGGTGTCGGTTTTGGCCCAAATTAGTCTTGTTTGACTCGGAATGATCCACCGGGCCTGGATTTGAGGTCCGTTTGGTGAGATTTGTACTCCGTAAGTGTGTTAGCCAACGATTAATGGATTTGAGCCCGTATCCGAGCGCGTAGAAACACGTTAGCGTCCGATCATCATCGGGTGTTTTTTTGGAAACTGCCATAGACACCTGGCGGTCAAAATGCGGGTGTCTACAGAGCCCCCACTCTGACTGAGGCTTGGACAAGGCGAAAGTCAGAGTAGCTACCAAGCCCGTTAAGACCTGGTAGACTTCCGGTCGGGTCGTTTATAGTCTGTTAGACTCGCGTGAAGGGCTCGCCAGCCGCAAGACAGAAATCATACCTGAGCTTGATGATTGTACTCCGTGGGGAATTTGGGCTTGTCGCGTAAGCCCTGGGTGTGCCTGTATGTTGGCCCATCCCGTGCTATCCCGGAAAATGCTACTGGGGAGATTTGATGACTTGCATGTCTTCGCTTGAGTCGTACCTGTATAAGTCACATAAAAATGTATGCAACACGTAGGTAGTAAAATGACTCGTGCTGGGGAAAATGATTTTTGAAGTTTTTGAATTTGAAATCCTGAAAGCAATCACGAGCTAGGTTTTCAAAATGGAAAGGGATATAAAAGAAATTCGCAGTTTAAATAGACTGAAATCTGACCTTGTCGAAAAAGATCTTTTTTTTCAAATGGCTAAATTTTGCAAATTTCAAAGTGGAATCTGAAGAGAGGGACCTACCGACAGACTCGACTCTGGATATGACAGGACGAGTTGACTGACACAGACTGGACTCTCTAGGGATTGGACCGTGATTCGGTAGGGTATTGGCCTGCCTAACAAAACTCTTAAGTCGCGCTATCCTGTAGCCTAGGCGAGTGGCAACACGGTCGCACATCGAAATGGGATAGATATGCTATAGGGGGACCGCAGTAGTCCGTAATGAGACTGTTTTAGTCTGGTGCCATTTTCCTATTTTAGGATACTTTTCCAAAGTGGGTGATGCCTCGAGTTCTGACAGATTCTTGTCTTTGACTGAGCCGAGTACTAGGACACACTACAGAAAGGAGGCTAGATTTTGAAAGTATTTATCTGGATTTTGTGAGTGGATGGAGGTCTTCTGTCTAAGAAAAGCCCCCAGGACCACAAAGCTAGCTACTGAGAACATGACAGTGTCGTGCCCGGAATGATAATGCTTTTCGAAAGTGTGTCAATGTGGGTGGTTGTGCCTCTGTTGAAAGGCTGCCTACGTATTCACGTGTGGTGAAATCAAACCAAGCCGTAGTTCAGTGTCGGAAGATGTATTATGGTGCCTATTCTTAATAGGACTTCGTGTGTAACTAGCCATAATGACGGTGTAGGCTAGGTGCATTCCCAGTGATGTCTTGATCAAAGGGCTTGAATGGTTAGGATATTAATCCTGTGACTGTGAGCGTTCTTCGGGGTAGCCCCCAGAGGTGGTGTGAACTATTTGGGCATGTTCTATGCCGACTGCAAGTTGAGTTCCCGTGTTCGGGGGTGGTAACTGGTTTGGATGTAAAAAATTGGGATGGGATTTTAACGAGTTTTGCTCTCGGGGATTTTAACGAGTTTTGCTCTCGGGGATTTTTACGAGTTTTGCTCTCGGGGATTTTAACGAGTTTTGCTCTCGGAGATTTTAACGAGTTTTGTTCTCGGGATTTGATGTATTTGGGAATGTGGTGCTAGGAAGTAAATGGCCTTGATGACTCGAAATCTGGAGCTTGGTTCTGTGGAGCTAAGGCTTCGAGAGCCGGTTTGATAATGAAGTAAATGGCCTTGATGACTCGAAATCTGGAGCTCGGTTCTGTGGAGCTAAGGCTTCGAGAGCCGGTTTGATAATGCGGGATCTGGTTTCGATGTCTGGCCCTAATTGTTAGGGGTATCCTATGGAGCTTGAATCCTTAGAATTCCGGGCTGTCTCTGACCTGGGTCTCGGGAAGGTCTTGAGGGTTGTAATGTGGGAAGGCTGAGTGTTGTTAACTGACCAGCTTGATTGTTACTCCACTATTGGATGGCATGGATAATTTTGAATTTGACCGTACCACGGTCAAAGGATTTTCACTTGAGTTGACCGTTGACCACGATCATGGGTATTTGATTTTTTGATTGACCTCTTAGCCGTGGTCATGGGTTTTGATAATTTTGACCGTACCCTGGTCGTGGGGTTTTCACTTGAATTGACCGTTGACCACGGTCATGAGTATTCTGAATTTTTCGATGATGGCCTGACTTTTTTGTTTTGGCCTTTTGCTTCTTTTTTTTTCATGGACTTTCGATTTTTTTTTTGTCCAATTTTCTTTTTTTTGATGGCCTTCTTTTTGCTTTGGCCCCCTTTTTTTTTCTTTTTTTTGACTTTTGATTTTTTTGTCCAGTGTTCTTTCGTTTTTTTATTTTTTTTGCCGGTCAGACTAACACCTAAGGTAGGGATTGGTTAGTCTTGTTGGAGGGGTGTTTTGTTGTGGGAAATGGGCTTGCCTCCCGTCTTGAACCCAAACTAGGAGATTACCTAGATTTATCATAGGATTCGATACCGCTCCTGCTAGGGGTAGTTATGTGGCTTTTCTATACCAGACACGGAATAGGTAAAAAGAAAACACGGGCTCGGTTTCCTGCAGTCATTATAGATGTGCCTATAATAGTCACGTGCGTGTGCTCACAGTGTATGATGGTGTTCATCATGTTCTCGGAAACACATAAGGAAAGTATATATGAAAAAGAATATTGAAAGCTGATTTTATTGAATTTTGAAAAAGATGACAGAATACAACTGACTCTGACTCTGTCTTTGACTTTGACTTTGACTTTGACTTTGGAATAGAACATCCTAGACTCAGACTCAGACTCGGACTTAAATCAAATCCGGACTCTTGGGTGCATGAGAGGTAGATTGGATGCTTCGGTCATCGGGCCCTGTGTAGTCCACGAGGGGCTTGGCAAGTGACAATAATATTTCCAAAACGGGAGTCTTCCCGGCATCGAGGAAGTCTTGAATGAGGTGTTTCAGCTTCCAGCATTGTTCTGTATCGTGTCCCCTCCCTCTGTGGAATTTGCAGTAATGCTCGGCGTTCCATGCTTTGGAACGTTTCTCCACAGGTGGGTCGGCTGTTGGGCCTATAGGTAGCACTAGGCCCCTCGGAACCAACCTCTGGAAAGCGACGGTGTAGGACATATCCAAGTGGGTAAATGTCCTTTCCTTTGACTGGTTCTTGATTTTTGGAGAGGTGACTTGAGGGTTACCTCTCTCGGCCTTGTCATCTTGAGGACGTCGGACAGTTTCGTAAGATTGTTCACCCTTCAAATGGCTCAGTTGGGTGATCGGCCGCCTTGCCCGCTCTAACTGTGTTAGACGAGATCGGGTTCTTACAAGGTCTTCTTCGATGGTGGTTACCCTGGAACTTAGGTTATCTAGGGCAGTATTGATTTTCGAGAAGATGTTGTTAATGGAGCAAGATAGCATAAGCATACTCCCCTGGATATCCCCTTTCTTGACGGCGTGGGATTTGTTGTGGTTTGGTAGTGTCTCGTTCATAGGGTCCCTGATTGGAAGAAACGACGGGTGTTAGAACTCGCCTAAACTCGGCTTTGCGCAAGAGAGAGAGTCAAGCTAGACACGGCCCGGGGTGACGAGTCGACAAAGACTCTCGGCTCGGGATACTTGAATGTTGACCTAGACGAGGTAACGACCGCAAATTAGACTCGAGCTACAGAAGGGTGAGTCCGAAAATGGGGCGACCATGTTTGACCTGGGTTAGACCCTCCTAAGACGAGTGTGTAGGGTGCGATTCTCAGAATGACTGTGATTAATCACTTCGTCGGAGAATAGCCCCCGAGTGAGTCTAAGGACTTAGATGGTGTGACACCTAAGTGACTCGAAAGTGGAGTACGTGAGACACGTGTAAGACATGACCCTTAGAGCAACCGTGATTGATTGCCATGTTAAGGGGTAGCCCCCAAGTGGGATCGATAATTTTGTTAAGACCCGAGTGTGGGACGAGTGACCCTTAGGCGTGAGGACCGTGAACCTTTTGTTATAGGGTTATACCTTGTAAAAGGTTGACTCGAAAAAGACACCTAGACGGGTGACTTGTGAAAGGTGGGCCTTCCTTAGGATTTGGCTATGTGGGCCAAGTCCCGTCCGAAGGAAGGTCCACGTGAGACATCCCCAAACTTTTAGACTCGAGTGTGTAGACGGGCCTTCCTTTGTAGGAGTATGTCCTACGTAGGTGGGCCTTGCCTTAGTCTAATAAGGCGGACTGGGATAGGGAAGAAACTCGTGATGTAAGATCGACGGAGTTTCGACGCTAAAGACCTTGACAACTTAAGACTTGACCCGACACTGCTAAATACGGGATGTCCTAGAAGTGGAAGGTTTTGAAAATTGATGATTTTTGAAAAAGGACCGAGTGGACTCGGTGAATGGCCCAAATTTCCGAAAAAGAAGACGAAAAGTCATTGGGCCACGGGTTTTGAAAGTTCGAGTTTTGATTTGGGCAGCATACCAGCTAGAAAATAGGCTATTTTGAGTAAAATCATAAGTCCTAAATTCGGTATGTGTCCTGGGTTTTGAAATTGAATAGTTTGACAAAGATGCAATCTTTGAAAAAAAACG
Source organism: Agrostemma githago (assembly GCA_958450325.1). Taxonomy (NCBI): domain Eukaryota; kingdom Viridiplantae; phylum Streptophyta; class Magnoliopsida; order Caryophyllales; family Caryophyllaceae; genus Agrostemma; species Agrostemma githago. Next base: position 57,711,330 of record OY288258.1, on the reverse strand, counting down.
GTTTTTGAAAACGACTCGGAAACCAAGTAGCACGTAGTCACACATGCATTATAACGACGTCATGTATGCTCTATACTAAGTCTCGGTCGGTCTATAAGGGGTCTATACCAGTGTACATAGTCTAGACGTTGATCGGGACGGACTTCCTAAGTCGAGTTGATCTTAGAACATGCCGCGAAACCCACTCGAATCGACTATGGACACCTTTTGACATATCCATATTGGAGTACATCAACGGTATAGTGGGACGTCGGTCGCGAGTACCGGCCCGGGAAAATATGGGTTATGCATGAACCGTAGAACTAAAACGCGTATTGTATTTGCCAAACGATTTCTATTCGAGTCTCACCCTGAGGATGCCGATGGTAAGTCACGCATCAGTTAATTCCCAGCGGAGTCGCCAAATTGTGGACATGACATAGGTCCACCCCGACGCGGCCACGCGCGGGTTTGGGGAGGCGAATGAATCTCCATATGAGAATGGATCGAATTGAAATTTAGGTCTATGTGGAGTCGCCACCGAATTTTGTGGTTATTCGGAACCATTCGAGCCCACTCTATGTCGTAGTGGGCCGTATACAAAATACGGCCCATTTCCGATGTCAGAGTTTATTGGGCTCGTCCCTTTGCATTTGATACCGATACCGACATTATCGGATATCGTGTATTGAATGACTCTCGTGCGCCAACGGTTTCGGGCATCCGGAAACCGAGGTTCTGAGTAAGGGGTGAGGGTACGTGTTGGGAAGCCCACAAAGGACACCCAACCCCGCCCGCACATTAGCGGCCTCTACTAAGAATTCGAATGACTTACAATACGCGCGTTAGTAAAACGGGAAAAATGCTTATGCAAACATTGTTTTTCCTAGGCATGTGAATGAAATTGAAAAGTGGGTTTCTATGTCAATTTAATGCAATTAATTCTACGTCAAAGTGGAATTTTAGCATGTGGGTTCATTTAGTACAATAAACGAACAATAATTAAATTGGCAAAAGAAATAATAAACGCGTTAGTAACGATGTAATAATATAACGAATAATAACGGTTTGCGCGAATAATAGATGAGATGAAAAGATGCAAATATGAGATGCATGTTTTGAAAAGATAGTATACACGTGATTAATTATGCACGTGTTGACCTAAGTCGAGAAATACTATCGGGTTTTGAAAATAGAATAATGTACGATTTATTGTGTTAATCGTTATGGGTCACTCGATCGAGTGGTCGATGGACTCGATCGAGTGGAGCTGTAAAAGATGATTCTGTTTGCGCTATGGACCGTACTCGGCCGAGTTATTGACCAACTCGGTCGAGTACGTAGCCACTCGACCGAGTCACTGTGAGACTCGATCGTGTAGGCGTCGTAAAAGGCATTCTGACTCGATTTTGTGATGTCACTCGATCGAGTGACTAAGGCACTCGGTCGAGTGGCATCTGTACGAATTTGATTCGTTTGCAATTTAATTGTTGATTTTGAAATTGCTTTTGATTTTTGAGAGTTCGACGATTTTACCGAATCGGACATAAATATTGCATAATTTATGTTCGACTTGGTTTTTTATAAATCGCGAATTTTGTTGAACCGAATATAAATATTGTTGAATTTATACCCGATTCTAAATTTGGAGTACTCGTTGTATCCCATATTCGATTATTTGAATCGATATAGGATATTAGAGTGAAATAGAAAAAAATAAATTAATTTTAGTCGCTTTAAATTAATTATCGTGGTATGAACAAATCACGCTAATTAATTCATGTGACTTGATTGTTAGATTCGATATCCAATTATGGAATTGGTACCGAATCTAAAATCGACGCTTTACTTGAATAAAAAAAAGGACTTGATTCCCTCGACTTCTCCGACATCGAAATAAATCCCTAGGGATTGTGATGTCGGATCCGTGTCAACGGGTTTCGACCCTTATTAAAATTGATTTTAAAAATTGATGAATGCAAGATTAATGATGATGATGATGATGACGAGAAATAATAACGAATTGTTGTTTAAGTTAATTTATCTCAATAATCAAATAGTCGGGGTACCGGGATAAGCGACCGATGACGCGTGTGCAGTACACTTGTATATGCGGTTTTCCTTATCCCGGTATCCTTCTTATTCGACACAAATCGATAAATATTTTAATGCTTTGATATTAGTAGTATTATCGATATTATGATGCAAGGAAAATAAGTAAAAAAAACGAAAGAAGACGGAGAAAAAGGGGACGGACGACGAAGAGAAAAAGGAAAGGAAAGAGAGAGTTTTGACACCCTCAACCTACATGTTCTTGTCTCGGTGCGGACTCGTAATCGTGGCTTCTACACAAGAGTCTTCGAGGTTTTACGTAGGTTAAGTTGTGGTGGCTCGGGATTGATTCCTAAAACTAGGTTTAGGGTTTGCTAGTGTCGAATTGCTAGAGTTTGATTAGGGTTTGATTAAGGTTTGTAAAAAACGTAGTATGTGTGTGTATGGTTGCTCTAGGGTTTTTTAGGGTTGTGAAAAAGTTGTGTAGAGATGTCTAGGGTTTGTAAAAAAGTTGTGTATGTGTTGCATGGGGGTTGCTTATATAGGCAAGGCTAGGGCACCCGGTTTAGGGTTACTCGACCGAGTAGGAGGCCAACTCGGTCGAGTGGCCCGTGATGCCAGCCGGCGGGCTCGAAACACGCCCACTCGATCGAGTGGGTGGGTCACTCGATCGAGTGGCCCAGTCGGGTTGCACGGGTCCATTGTTTTGGACCTTGACTTTGAGTTTGATGGGTTTTATGTTTGACTTGGACTTTTGATGATGTGAGGGGCTGTTTTGTGTGTCTTGGAAACGATTTTGACCGAGGTTGACCCAATCGCAAAAAGTCGGTTTTATTTCCGGTGTCGGTTTTGGCCCAAATTAGTCTTGTTTGACTCGGAATGATCCACCGGGCCTGGATTTGAGGTCCGTTTGGTGAGATTTGTACTCCGTAAGTGTGTTAGCCAACGATTAATGGATTTGAGCCCGTATCCGAGCGCGTAGAAACACGTTAGCGTCCGATCATCATCGGGTGTTTTTTGGAAACTGCCATAGACACCTGGCGGTCAAAATGCGGGTGTCTACAGATTTCATATTTTCTTCATATTTCGTTAATTTATAATTTTAACTCAAAATCGTATTTTTGTATTATAATCGAGATTTTTACACTTGTTTAATAAATTAATTAACATTTTACGATTTATACTAATAAATGAGAAAATAGTCGATTTTGTTTTAAATATTTTTAGTCGAGACTATTTTCCCTAATAATTTCCTATTTGTTTCCGATTGACTATTTTTATTAAAATCCATATTATTTATTAATAAAAGCTATTTGTCAAAAAAAAAAATTGAAATCTTTGTAAATTTCATTTCATTAATAAAATTCGTCGACTCAATTAATTTTGATATCGTTTTTCTTAAAACATTTTTTTTCTAAAATTTATTTTTTTAACTCGATTTCCTAAGTATTTATAAAATTCTACTCCCTCCGTCCCAAAATGTTTGTCCCATTTACTTTTGCACGATAACTAAGAAAATTGTGTGATGATTGAGTATATAGGCAATCATGACTACTTTATAGGGTTTTGTGTGAGGTGGGGTGGGTTAATGGAATGACAAAATGGTAAATACTTTGTCTTAGTAAGGACGAAGTTGTAAAAAAAGGATAGACTAAAAAGGAAAGTTGAGAAATGGGACAATCATTAAGAACCTACCCAAAAAGGAATACGGGACAATCTTAGTGGGACGGAGGGAGTATATATTAACTTATTATATTTTATTTATATTTTGAGTAACGAATTTAGAAATATATTAAAGTTACGATAACGACGATAATAATAAAATGTTAATTTCTTTAGAAATGCTATTTTTATATATTTCACTTATTTCAATCACTTACGTAATTTCTATAACAATATTTCTATTTTAAGTAAGTTTCTAAAATTAGTCAGTTTCTAATTATAGAAAGTTTTCCCTTTTAATATAAAACGTTTATTCCCTTTATCTTCATATTATTATAATGATTATTTATTCTCAATATCGATAATGGCTTGTTCTGGAGTTATGGAATAAGAACAAGTGTGAGGTTAGAGTAATATATTCCAGGGTTTACGTTTTTGCCATCAACTATAAGGCTGGTGTGTCTTTATGGGGTACACTGGTTGTTGAACCGAGCATATATGATGTTCGGGAGTGTGTGTACATTTTGACCTTAAACTCGTGCCTCGCAGCGTAAGACGTCGTCGGGTTGAACTGAGTATTTATGGTGCTCGGAAGGGGTGTGCATATCGTCTTAAACTAGGGTCACGCATTTATAAGTCGCCGTCCTATTATGGCTGAGTAGCCTAGTTAGAGACCGAAATTTGATTTGTTTGAACTGAGTTCTCGTAGCTAGTTTTTAGTATTCTCATAGTGAAAGTCTAGCCGTCATCACTAATTCTATCCATAACGCCATTTTGAATATTTTTATTATTATCGATACATTTTGATTTGCAAGTTGGCAAATATTTCAAGTTTTCTTCTGAAAACTTGTTCTGATTTATTGTTCCTATTTTAAGTTCTCTCCGAAAGCTTATTTTTATTATATCATTTAATGTTTTCCATTTTAATTATTTTGATATAATAATACTATTATTTTTCCTTAAGATATAATATGGCTGGGAGAACGTTCGAGTTACTCCCCACTGACGTGGCTGTTTTGTTTATAACATGACAGATATTTGCTGGTGGGTTTTTGGGTGTGAGCTAGCGAGTAGCGTGGATCCTACTACTCTTTCTTTATTCATGTAATTTATGGATTTGTATAACCCTGTTTGGAGAATTTCCTTTTAGCTCTTTTGTAAAAAGAGGCATTTGTATTGACTTACCATTTCTTTTTAATAAGATATATTTTGTCAGTGTGTTTTTAATCCCGACTCTACAGTGTTTCCGTGTGAAATTGTATGTAGAGCTTCAATCAGCAACAATGGTGATTGAGCAGAGTATGATGAAGAGGAGTGTAAATAGAATATGAATGTGATAGATAGAATGTTACTGTACATATGAGTATATATACAAGGACTATTGTAACTAACTCTAACAACTTTATGTAATAAACTATTTACAATAATATCTAGATATTTATTTCTATACATAATATCTAGATATTTCCACATCCCCTCCTCAAGGTGGGATTCCGAATTGAGGATCAAAGAGGATTCCCGGCTTGGAAGAAAGATATTCATGTTGATCTTGTCCCAAAGCTTTTGTAAGCAAATCAGCCAATTGATTACTTGACTTAAGATGTTGTGTAGCAATAAACCCTTCTTGCACCCTCTCTCTCACATAATGACAATCGATATTAATGTGTTTAGTGCGCTCGTGGAACACCGGATTTTCTGCAATATGATTTGCCGATTTGTTATCACAATGTAAAGGAATAGGTAGAGGCACTTGGATTTGGAAATCTGTTAGCATGCTTGCAAGCCAAACAATTTCACTGGCTGTGTATGACATAGCCCGGTATTCGGACTCAGTAGTAGACTTGGACACTGTCTTTTGGTTCTTGGTCTTCCAGGATATAAGAGAAGAACCAAGGAAGGTACAATGACCACTAACGGACCTGCAAGAGAACTTACAGGAACCCCAATCCGCATCACAAAATGATTCTAGAATGAAATCATTGTAGCAGAATAAAATAATGTTGCATTCTTTGTGCCCTGGAGATACCGTAGGACATGTACAGCTGCCTGAAGGTGGGGCACTCGTGGAGACCCTAAAAATTGACTGAGGTGCTGCGTGGAGTAGGAAAGATCTGGTCTAGTCAAATTGAGATATAGTAACTTGCCTATAATTTTCCTGTAAATCTCAGGTTCAGGCAATAGATCACCATCTTCGGTAGACAACTTCAATCCTTGGGGAAGTGGGAAAGTTGCTGGTGTACAATTAGACATACCAGCATCCTTGAGCAAATCGTAAACATATTTTCTTTGATTCAACAAGATCCCTTCATGAGACCTTGTGATTTCAAGCCCCAGAAAATATCGAATCTCTCCAAGGTCTTTAATTAATTGTAAAGGTGGTGTGTAAGACTTGCTTTAGCTGCTGAATAAGCACCAAATCTGTCCCAGTAATCAACAAATCATCTACATATACCAAGACCATAATAAAGGAGTCCCCTGACTTCCTGAAAAACAAGGAATAGTCATATTTTGACTGAACAAAACCCTGTGAAATCAGCAGCTTGGTCAGCTCAAGGTTCCATTGCCTTGAAGCTCGTTTAAGACCATAAAGGACCTCTTCAATCTACAAACTTGATCTTTGGATGCCTTGAGATAACCCTCAAGGGGAGACATGTACAATTCTTCATCCAGGAAGCCATGTAAAAAAGCATTATTTATGTCTAATTGGTGAATAAACCATCCTTTTCCTGCTGCACCTGCTAATAACATCCTCACAGTAGTAAATTTTGCTACTGGAGAAAATGTATGTTTGAAGTCTTTCCCTTCCACTTGGTTGTAACCTTTAGCTACTAACCTAGCTTTATATCTTTCAACTGTGCCATCTTGACGATATTTCACTTTATATACCCATTTAGACCCAATTGGCTTAAAACCATGAGGCAAAGTGGTCAATTCCCATGTACCATTGCCTTCCAGAGCATCCAATTCGGATTGCATAGCTTGAACCCAATGAGGGTCCTGATATGCTTGTTTGTATGTGGCTGGTTCTGGGATTGTTATGACATTGTTGAGGGAAGAAATGAGGTATGGAGGGTAAGTGCTAATATCAAACACTGTAAAGGAAGAAGCCGCCTGATAACTAGCATTGGATTGAATAGTAGGATAATGAAAATCCTGTAAGGATGTAGGTGGCTTGATCGTCCTTTGTGACCTTCTGATCACAGGTTCAGGAATGATAGGTTGGTCTATAACAGGTTGAGATGGGGAAGACACAAACTCGGACATGGGGGGTGTAATCTGATGCACAGAATCAGTGTCTGGTGTAACCTTACTAAATTCATCAAAGATTTCAGGATCAGAAAAAGACGGATGTACAGGCAGTATTGGTACCGTCTCTTTGTAAGGGAATTCAGACTCATAAAATATCACATCCCTACTGACAATAACCTTCTGTGACTTCAGATCAAAGAGCTTATACCCCTTTTGTCCAAAAGGATATCCAATGTGTATGCACCTACTCCCTTTAGGATCAAACTTGTCCCTGTGCTTTGAAGAAATCAAGGCATAACATAGGCATCCTATGGTTCTTAACTCATCATAAGAAGGGGGTTTCCCCATCAACACCTCATAAGGAGATTTCCAAGCTAAAATAGAAGTAGACAATTTGTTAATGACATAGGTGGCTGCCAAAATACATTCACCCCAAAATCTTTTGGGTAAATTAGCATAAAGTCTCATTGCTCTAGTTGTCTCAAGCAAGTGACGATCCTCTCAACTCGTCCATTCTGTTGAGGAACCCCTGGTATACTACGCTGATGTAAGATACCCTTCTTTAAAAAAAAACTTAGCACAGAACTCATGGACAATTTCTGTACCATTATCACTTCTCACCATTTTAACTTTGGCTTGGTGTTGAGTTTCAACTTGAGCAATAAAGGACTCAATGGTGGAAAAAACAAGGAGTTTGTCCTTCAATAAAAAGGTCCAAGTCACTCTCGAGTTATCATCCACAATGGTCAAGAAGTAATGGGCTCCTGTTAAGCTAGCAACCTTATATGGACCCCAAAGATCAATGTGAATCAAGGCAAATTTATGTGCAGCCCTTGAAGTATCTCTATCAAAAGATTGCCTATGAATTTTTGCCATGGTACATGTTTCAGAAGAATAATTCTTCAAATCTGATTTATTTATTTCAGGAAGATATTGTATTTTGACAATGGAAGTATGTCCTAAACGAGCATGTAACAACTCCACTCTACTATGGGCAGTACATCTGTTAGATGAGGTACAAGTAAGACCAATTTTCTCAGAGTTATACAACCCTAGATTAGGTATTGTCCTACAATTATTTGACAATATAGACTCAAAAGCAGTAAACTCTTGAGCGCCAAAATGCTTGAGCTTATACAAGCCTCCCTCCTTGAAACAAGTGTCAATCACTTTCTTAGAGTGGTCCTGTATAAGGCACTGATTTGTGTCAAAACTAAGCTTCAAACCAGTAGTAGAGGTAAGTTTACCAATGGATAAAAGATTGTATTTAAAATCTGGCACATAGAAAACATCTGCAAGTCTTATAGCAGGACTAACTTGAATATTCCCAACGTATTTCACTACCTTTGTAGTCCCATCAGGTAATCCAATCAAAATAGGCTTAGGCAGGATTTTAAAAGACAGAAATAGAGATTTTTGAGATGTCATATGGTCTGTAGCTCCTAAATCCAGAATCCAATCAATAGAGGTACATAAACAGTTATTAGCAACAACAGTATTTGCTAAGATTGTACCTGCGAAGTTGACAGAAACAGCTGAGTGAGCTTCAATCAGCAACAATGGTGATTGAGCAGAGTATGATGAAGAGGAGAGTAAATAGAATATGAATGTGATAGATAGAATGTTACTTTACATATGAGTATATATACAAGGACTATTGTAACTAACTCTAACAACTTTATGTAACAAACTATTTACAATAATATCTAGATATTTATTTCTATACATAATATCTAGATATTTCCACATTCCGTCACTATATCGCGTTAGATTTAGATATTTCCACATTCCGTCACTATATCGCGTTAGATTTTCTATGGGATTACAGCAGCAGTTGTGTTAACTCCCCCGGTTTTGTACTATATATATATATATATATATAGTCAAGATCCGGTGAGAACCTATACATTAATGAGAACTGTGAGAACCTCTTAGAACCATTAGATCTTATGAGATCTAACAATTGACATTACTCGCATCGTTTTGTTACTGAATCAGCTTCTTTTGATTTGGATCACGCTGACATGGGATGCTCATTTAGCTGACAAGTGGAATGCATATTCTATTACGTAGGAATTTCTTTCATGAGCAAATTGTAATTGATTTGATTTTTGTGCAACTTACAATTGATTTGATTTTTTTTTCAAAAACAATTGAATTGATTTTGGTATCTTATTTCTAACTGATATTAATTGATTTGTTAACATGCAATTGTTGTAGATTTTTTTTTATAAATAGAGACCGTCCGACTTCATCGCATACTTTTATTATATTTCAAATCACAATTAATTTTATATACGGAGTAGAAATTGTTAGTATTCTTTTTTCAATAAATATGAATAATAATAGTCATAATTCCCCAATACATTTTACTTCCTCTGATGTATTGGTTTATTTGATGAATCGGCAATTACTTTTTCAATAAAAGAGAAAAATGGTACGCTAAAATTTAAAAAAGGTACACTAAAATTGAAATCGAGAAAAAATGGTACGCTAAAATAGAAAATGAGTACGCTAAAATTGAAATTGAAAAAGGGTGCGCTAAAAGTGAAAAGGGGTACGCTAAAATTGAAATTAAAAAACGGTACGCTAAAAGTGAAAAAGGGTACGCTAAAATTTAAAGGGTACACTAAAATTGAAAAAGGGTACACTAAAATTGAAATTGAAAAATGGTACGATAAAATAGAAAAAAGGTACACTAAAATAGAAAAAAGAGTACGCTGAAATTTTAAAAGGGTACGCTAAATTTGAAAAAGGGTGCGATAAATTTAAGAAAAGGTATGCTAAAATTGAAAAGTGATACACCATAATTAATAGAGGGTACGACAATGGTATGCTAAAATTGAAAAATGGTACGCTAAAATTGAAAAAGAAAATTAAATCGAGTAGGGCTTGAAGAAGAAGTGTTGTATTCCATATAAAATCTATACAAAAGAAAATTAAATGACAATATTTAGATGAACTCCTAAGTCAATGAGGAAATTTGGAAAAAAAAACGATAAAAAACGATAGCTGGGATTATTGCAATTATATTTGCCAACGATAATACTATTACTATTGTAATGAAATAATGAATTTAATCGAATACGTTAACCCATAAAATAATTAATTTAATAAAAAAATTAAAAGTTACTTAGGTTACTAGGATTCAATACCCAATTGTGATGAATTGATGGATTGAAGAAAAGTCGATTGAAAAATCGATGGATTGAAAACCGGATTCAATGGTCGATTGAAGAATTATGGATTAAAGGATTACGGGTCGAAGAATTTTGTAGAAGGAGAAGAAGTTACGACCTTACGGGTTGAAGGCTCAAGCAATTGTGATTAATTGATGAGATTGAATAATTTTGAAGGAACCAACGAATGAGATTGAACACTATGATCTAATGACTCATATTATAGTTCTCACGGTTCTCATTGAAGGAGTGGTTCTCACGTGAACCTAAATATATATATATATATATATATATATATATATATATATATATATATATATATATATATATATATATATATACTTCATTATTCATTTAATAAATCACCTTTATAATTTTTCATTTGAAATTAATACTAGAATTTTTTTTTACTTACAATTTTGCAGATTCATATCTTCTAAAATCTAATGAGCATCGTATGTTGAGAAAAGAAGTCATAGAAATCATTCGTAGATTGACTAATGTCATGAAATTTGAACCTCTGTACGATCTATTGTCTGAGGATGGAAGATTTTTTTCTACCACGCCAACGGGTGTATTTTTGTGATGTGTACAATGAAGTTACTATGGAGGAAGAATTAGAATTTTCAGCGGCTCGAGAACAACCAGCTGACCGCCTTTAATTAATTTTTCCTCTAACGATAATACTTCATCTGATGACGATAACTCGTAGTAAGTGTAACTTGTTCCGCAGAATAATGTTTAATTAAGTTGTTGTTTAGTTTAACGTCTTATTCCATGGTTTAGTATTACTAAACGTAAATTGTTTTAATCAGTAATGTTTAATTAAGTTGTTTAATTTAATGTTTTATTTCATGGTTTAGTATTACCAAGTGTAAATTCTTTTAATTAAGTAATGTTTAATTAAGTTGTACTTTATATTAATGTCTAATTCGATGGTTTAGTATTAATGTATTTTAATAAGATATTTATTTGTTTTGTTGGGTCGGAAATAGTTCATACCGAGTAAAAATTATATTTATTAGACGTTATATTTAGACCCGTAAAAAATTGGGCCGGATGGGACAGACCAATCGGACGGTATTGTCCATGAATATGACTTGATAAATTGATTATCCCTAGTTAAATACTCCCTCTGGTCACTATTTTTCGTCCATTCCATTAAAATTAAAATACTTCTCACAAATATTCATGAAACGAGGCGAATAATAATGGCCGAAGAGAGTACAATTTGGTCATGTAGTGCTGAACTGATGAATAACTGAAACATCAGTTCTTGTTTGTAACGGTGATATTCGTCACAAGTTTGTGACGGATCATGCATGTGAAACATGGCAAAAAGTAGAATATTTGGGAAAAGCAAATGAGTTAACTTTACGGCTTTACCCCACCAACATGAGTGTTATTTGACCGGTCGTAACAAGGGAGACTTACTCTAATTGAAAAGTGTATTCAGTCAAGAGTTGACCCATAAAAAAACGTGGGCCCATAATCCGACTTTACCACCGTGCTGTAAACGCAGTAGTATACGTCATCAACCAGACACCTACCCTCCTCACGCGCCAAAATTAAAAGAAAAAGAAAAAACAACCTTCTTCCTCGCATTACTACAACTACTACGGAGTACAAGTCTCCAACGAACCAAGATCTCAAGTCTCAACAACAATGTCGATAATGGCGGCCGCCATGTCCTTTTCTCTCTCTTCTCCAAACAATCTCGCTGATCTCAACCTTAACCTCAACAACAATCACCGATTTCTCTCTCCTCGCCTTTCGCTAACCGCCATTACTCCGAAAACTCACATTTCTCTCTCCTCCAATCATATTCGCCGACAACTCGATTTCTCCGCCGGATTTTCTCTTTCCGGCGACGGCGGAAATGGCGGCGGCAGTGGAGGCGGAGATGGAGGTGGTGGTGGTGGTGGTGGTGGTGATGGTGAGGTGAATAGGAATAGGGAGGAGGCGTTGATGGTGTTAGGAGAGATGGGAAGATCGGTGGATACGCTTCCGGCGGATATGGCGGCGGCGATCAAGGAAGGGAAGTTATCGGCGGAGATTGTGAGGAGGTTCTTGAATATGGAGAAGTTGGGATTTATAAAGTGGTTGCTTCAATTTGGAGGTTTTAGAGAGAGGTTGCTGGCAGATGATCTGTTTCTTGCTAAAGTCGCCATGGAATGTGGCGTCGGTGTTTTCACCAAGGTCAGGAGAGGATCATCCTCATTTGTGCTTCTTCCTTACTACTTACTGTTCAGTTATGACCTACTAGTAGTCATTATACGGAGTGATTCACTAGTAATTTGTTTATGTGATTTTCGTGTTTATTCGATTCGAATGTCGTTTCTGGAAGTAATGAGGATGTTCAATATCGATGTGGCGGCATGAGTTTTGTCGTTTTAATATGATTGATTGATTGGTTGATTGTTGCATTACATTGCATTTCGTTTTGGAACTTGAACGGTTGTTGTGAGAGGTGAGATGATTCTGGTGTAAGCGATATTAGTTGACATAGGAGTACTATTTATCGAAACTGAGAAGATTGGAATCGAAGCATAGTGATTAGTGAATAGTAAGTGTCCAGTTAGCTATATTGTTGCTTAATGATGAGCTCTAAATGGCTGAATGTGCTCTTGATTTGTACTACATCAGTGAACTTTAGGTTGGTCACGGAAAAATCGTGTATTTTTTAGGTGGAGAGTAATCTCAGCACGAAGGGTTATGACTTTATGTGCAATCTACATGACAGATTAACCTTCTTCAACTGTGTCGCAGTTTTACTGTTTTTTGGATGTATATAGAATTATAGTTAGAATGTCGGAAATGTACTTTTGTGGGGAATCAAGAATTCAAAGTAGAGTATAATTGTCATTTTGCAGCCTGATTCAAAAGAACAAAGATTCTCACTAACATCTTTAAAAAGAACAAAGATGAAAGATTCTCATTTTGCAGTATGTATAACTAACCAAGTTTTTACTATTGCCTTCTAGGATTTTGGTTCAAAATTTGGGAATAGCTGAATTATTGTTAGAGTACCATCGTGGTCATCCGCACACAGCTAGGCTCTTAGTTTCTATTATACCTATTGTTGATTCGTTCAAATGTGGAGTAATGTGATATAAGTGAAAATGCGGAACTTGGATGGTCATTGTGAGAATCTTAGAGGTGGGATGGACTTAGGGAACAATGGTGATTCTTAAAAGTTTACTAACTTTGGTGAGCTTTATGTTGGTAACTATTGGTAACACAAAAGATTTTGGAAACCATTCTTAGCATGAATGTTTTTGTACAACCTTTGTGTTAGAAAGCTTCCACCTTTATTAAAATGTTCTTCACATATGAAGAAAATGTGGAAGCTTTCATAGACTTGGAGGGAGCATGTGCTAACTTTTCCTATCGCCCCTTACCGTTTTTTTGTCCTGTTATAACTAGAATGTGGGAAAAACTACTTTTAAGAGGTGGGGGGAAATCTAGAATGTGAAAAGCGAGAGTATAATTTTCGATTTGCGAATTTAGATGGCTTGTGAGTGGGGTGAAACAAAAGTCATCTGTTAGTGGCAGTACTGAAAAAATTTTAAAAAACTTTTTACTCAATCAATCAATAAGTCTATCAGTTCCTGGTATTTTTGTTCAAAGGCTATTGCATGGTCTTCAACTACCTGAATCATTATTTTCTGGAATCACATTGTTTTAATTTAGTAGATTTCATGTTTTTTACGTCTATAATTGTGATTCTCATTACAATTTATTTTTTTTTTTTTTTTTAATGGACAGCATTTGGATCGTGGATGTCCCCCTCTTATTTTCTTTTTTGACGATTCTTTGGGTGGGCGATGGGTGTAATGCTAGATAATTTTTTGATTCAAGCTACAATGTTTCTTAACATGTTTCCTTATGTTTCAGACTGCCGCAGAATATGAGCGTCGTAGGGAGACCTTTTTCAGTGAACTGGAAATTGTTTTTGCAGATGTGGTATGTTTTCCTGTATATTTTAAGTAGACTACTAGCTTCCCTGTTGCCAAAGAAATAGCCATAAAAACCAGCATTTGTGTTGTAAGCTGTGAAAATGCTTTTGATTCTCAGACTCTCAGTAGAGGCGTTGCTCTGCTGATCTTTGGACTTTGGAGTGTTTCCTTCTCTGGCTCTATTGTCTGATCGTTTACTCTCTTGTGATAAGGTTATGGCCGTCATTGCAGATTTCATGCTTGTATACCTTCCAGCGCCAACTATTACTTTCCGGCAACCTCTGGCATTAAATGCTGGACGTATTGCCAAATTCTTCCACAACTGCCCTGATAATGCTTTCCAGGTATTTTACTGGTGCAATATCACTCGGTAGTCTCTAGTATTTCACATGGGATACTGGACTTCCCGTATGCCCTAAGGACATGCAAAATATCTCATTTGAGCCCTCTATTTCCAGATTGCTCTCGGTGGTGCTTCCTTCACGTTGATGCAGCGGTTTGGTGCCATTTTGGTACGTGTTTTATGTGAATATACAGTCTTCCGCATGATTTTCTTTTATTAAGTTGAAAAATTCTACACCTGATGCACATAAATGTACATAATGCAGCGCAACGGAGCAAAACTTTTTGCTGTTGGAACTACGGCCTCTTTGGTAAGATTTCATCTCTTGTATTACATCACAATCTTTGTTGTGTTTTTCAGATTGGGAGTCTCTAGCCTTTTGAATTGAGCAATTTGATTTAGCATGCATGACAGCTGGTGTACTCATGTAGCCCTATGATAAATGAAGTAAAAGTCTAGAGTATCTACTTTGGCAGTGCTTAAGCATCCAGATTTTAGTGTTATCAGCACTATGAAACTCTTTCTCTAAACTCTCTGCTGATTGGCAAGCAATATAACCCACATTTTTGCTATTAATGTGTGTATTTTACTCCGTAAATGTTTTTCTAACTGTTGTAACATAATGTGATTATACCGGTCAAAATCGATTTTGGTTGTCCTCTACACCAAAGTTAAATGGAAGAAATGAAATTTGGAATGGAGAAAGTATCTTTTCGTGTAATGTTTATGAGTTTATCCAGCTTACGCAGTTTGTGGTTGTTTGGTTAAAATGTTAAATGGTATGGGAAGTTGCTAATCTGATGGTTATTGTGCTGATTCTTCAGGCTGGCACAGCTATCACGAACGCCGTGATTAATGCTCGAAAGGCTGTTGATAAAACCGCAGCTGAAGAAGTGGAAAATGTGCCTATATTGTCCACAAGTGTAGCATATGGTGTATACATGGCTATTTCAAGCAACCTAAGGTAGGTTTGACCATCAGTGTTCAACATTTATGTTAATGTAACATTGTAGCCTGTTTCCAGATGGTTTATAGCATTGAATCCCCCACTTTTTTAATAGTGATTTTCTGATATCATCTTGGGAAGTTTTTTTTGGAACTCTGTAGGGAAGGATTTTAAATATCGCTGAATCAACGATGCAAATTTAGTGTTATTTGTTTGTTAGGGTTATGAAATTTTCGAGAAATTTGGTGTTACAATATCTTTAACCGAGGCCATTTAGGCTTCTGCTCTTCACGTGCGATCGTTTCTTCTCTTCTTGATTAGTGGCCTCTACTTTATTGCCGCTGTTTCTTATGTACAGGTACCAAATAGTAGCAGGTGTGGTTGAGCAAAGGCTTCTGGAACCCATGTTACACAACCACAAACTCATACTGAGCGCCCTCTGCTTTGCTGTACGAACCGGCAACACATTCTTGGGTTCACTATTGTAAGTGGTCCTATAATTCTACATGTCGTTCTCATTTCCCTCTTTCAAATCTCGTAACATCTCTCGTTTCATCACGTCTGATGTTTTCTTGTATGTTTTGACAGGTGGGTGGACTATGCACGGTTGATCGGAATTCAGAAAGCACACAAGGATGAACATGCTTAAGGTTCTTTCAGTTTCACACGCCATTGAAGAACTGAGCTGCACTGGAGGTTTGTTAGTTGTTACTCATACGGAGAACAAGCTGTTTTCATTTAAGATGAAAGCCTGTTTTCTCATTGTGCCTGTATTTATTTTCCTATGGAACAGCTCAATCAAAAGTGAGAGATGTTCCAAGAATGATTCTTAAAAATTTGTGTTAGTTTTAGACCTATAAAAGATTTTGGATAGGATTTGAAATTTCTTTTTGGTTTTGAGGATGTTGTAATTTGTAATCGGGTTTCAGATCGAATCCAAGCTTTGAAACATTTTTTTCATCAGCGCTTTGAGAGGCCTGAAGAAGCAATATCAAATAGTATCAATGTGATTAATAATACACTCAATACATAACATATGTTTTCCCACATGACCTATTTTTTGTGTGTTAATTTTAATTTTTATTGTTTCTAGGTTTATTTCTAAGTAACACGTTTTGATGAATTTAACGACTTATATATGTTAATGACATTTAAAGTAGATACTCCGTATTAGATAGAGTAGATAAATAATGTACTCGTAGTGTACGAGTATTAATTAGGAAATGTATATGGATCTTAATCTTACATACTCCGTAATAAAGCTATATCATTCATGGCTTCTTAAACGTAAGATGACAAGGTGCAAGAATGACAAAAGATCCGTCATTTATAGGGCTAATTCATACTCGTCCGCCGCTGATGAGTTATAGGGCTAATTCATCAAAAATCTCATTGTGAATTAATGAATATTTTTGTTTCGTTTACAAAACCACGCAAACATATATCGTTACAAAAATTCTATCAAAGTCAGGATAAATATGAAACAGAGCTCAAAAGTTTTCAAATTTGCAGAAGTCGTGCCCACGGGCAGGAAATGCTAATAATTTCAGATATTTTGCTCGTCCCTCCCTACATTTAGACACAATGATCAAATTCACCCTGGTTTAATTGATGATGCACAAGAAACCGAACCAATAGTAAAGAGAGAAGAGAGAGGTGTATCATGTATGGTGTCGGACTTGAAATAATCTTAAGAGTTTGATACTCCGTACAATACAATAAACTCAAACGAATTCAAACAATGCTGTGTGAATGATACAAGATGGACAATGTTCGTGTAGGTAGGGCTTCAGTACCGAGACAAGGAAACCTTTCATATCGTAACTGTATATGCATGCACCTTTGGAATATTTTTTGGAGCTTCAATTCGTTTAGGGGATGGGTGAGTTGAGACCTTCTTGATAGGACAAGGGATACTGAGGTTGGTATCGCTTTGAAGTAATACCGGTGCCTCTGAAAGACGGTCTCTTTTTAAGGTGGCTCAGTGTCTTCTTTCTGTACATTGTTTGAAACATGGGTGATGTTTTTTCTCGAATCTTGAACACCACAAAGAAGAGGACCCGGTAAATGAGGATGAGCAGAAAAAGGGCGCCTAAGTCCCACCACTTGGACGGTTGTAATGGAATGCCGAACATTGTCTTCACTATGTGCTCTCCTGTCAACCTCGGATCTCCAGGTATCATGGGATCGAAGGTTAACCCTAATAGGTCATTCTTGTATGCACCCTGCATTTGCATTCGCATTCACAAGCTAAGTTAGCCTCCAAAATTCCGGTCCAGGATGATAAAACATGATGGACCGCTTTCAAAAATCCCCGTAGAGCCTGGAAGGCCAGCATTGGCTTTGACGGGGTTTAAACCAAAGTCATGAATAGCACATCTAATCTAATACGGAGTAATATCAGCATTCACTCTGCGAAAAGAAAATAACAGTTTTGATCGAGTTTACCTGTATTCCCCAGGACCCGAAACTCAAATATGAAACCGGGTAACGCCAAAATATCTTAGGAAGATCAGGCAGCAGTCGGAAGAAGCCGGAAGTCATCATCATTATACCCTGCATATATTAGCTCAAGCCTCAAGGTAAGAACATGCCTGCAGTTGTGTAAACTCACTCTAGTCTGCAATTATAGTTAATGCAAAAAAGTAGTTGATCTTACGATGATTCCGGCCCCTGTCACAAGTCCCATCAAGAAGTTGGGAACTACTGAAGCAACCACCATCATACAACTCTCAACCACGGCTATGCACCCGAAAAGATTAAGGCAGTAAAAGACGAAGTGAGAGAATTCTGGCCGGAATTTGACCATATACCAAGTAAGGGTTCCCGAGCACAATGTTATGAGTGCCAAGTATGGAAACGATGAGAGAAAATTTGATAGAATATAGACGACCACCCCGTAGTATCCGTTAAGCCTCTCTCGATTGAAGACCTGCATTGGAATTTGGAAATAGTATAGGTCATGACATTAGCATACACACAACATAGATGGGTAGGGGCTAGACCAGACAAAACCGACTTGATATACATAATTACATACTGACCTTCATTTCTTCAATGAAAGACGGGAAACCTCCGATGGACATAAAAGTCATGAAACCTGATATAAACCCACCACATGCTCCCCTTGCCAAGATTGCAGTGTAGCCAGTACCGACATCCCAATAGATGGTACCCACACATAGCGATACTACTATGTAGATGAACACGCGGAGCCAATAATATCCAATGTCTCGGGACATATTCACAAAAGACCTTCGTGTCAGTGTCGATAATTGCTGAAACCAGCTTGCTTGGCTTCCTTTCTGCGGTTCAGTCGACAGTCCTTTCTGCGATTGAATTTGTTTAACATTGACAATTCTCATCACTTTTAACATTGAATTATAGATACAATCGGGTAAGGAAGCTTACAATGGATGCTATTTCATTAATTCTTGTTCTAACCCTTTCTCCATACTCGGATTGTTTGTACTTCTCAATAAGCAGTGCTTTGATCTGTGCTGTTTCCAAATCCATGAAAGCATCTGACAATGTTTGTATTTGCTTCACACAGCAAATGAAAAAAACATCAGATGATACAGAGAATTGCTTGAAAGAAACATTTAATTGGCGAACATTCAGATATTCACATACTCTGGCTCTATAGGATCCCTTTAGCGTTGCTGCAACCTTATCAAAGTCCGAGTTGATGCAGCGTAGAAAATGGTCTGACGGGTTTCTTCTGCTTGGACACGGGAATCCGGCTTCTGCAAAGAACTGTATGCAAAAACAAGATTACTTACAATTCCTTTTTTTCAGAATGTTTTGAGCAGGATTGGGATTCTCTCCTGCTGCCAGAAAAGGTCGATAATTTGTAATTTGCGTAACATACATTAACAGCCTTTTTAGCGTCTCCAAAGTAGACGAATTCTCCAGAAGACAGAAGGCAAAGATCATCGAACAAAGCAAAGACTTCACCACTGGGCTGATGAATTGAAGAAATGACGGTCCTTCCCCCATCTCGGGCCACACTCCTAAGAGCCTGTACTACAAAGAAGGCGGACGCACTGTCAAGTCCACTGGTGGGTTCATCAAGAAACATGAGTCGAGGCCGGGTAAGTATTTCCTGGCCAATGCTCAATCTTTTTGCTTCTCCACCACTTAAACCTCGAAGATGCCAATTCCCGATCACTCTATCAGCACATTCTTGGAGACCCATCTCCATTATGGTACCCTCTACAATCCCTTCCATCTCTTCTTTAGATAAGTTTGTCGGAAGTCTTAAATACGCTGAGTACGTGAGGGTTTCTCTTGGAGTAAGCGTTCCTAGAAGTACGTTCTCTTGAGTCACATATGCCTGAAACGAAAGCATCATTATTGGACACAATAAACACATAAAGATAGGTCTCTCGGAGGCCAAGTATATATGACATTAGGACTCTCATCAAAGATGGCCAACTACACCGACTTCTGAATCATATGGATGTTTGTTTAGTCACACTTACCACGCTGCCGAATTGTAGTGGTTTCTTTTTGCCATTGAGGAGAACGTTTCCTGTCATTACGACGTTTGATGATAACCTACCTGCAGCAAAGGGATAGCAGAATTTCAGCTTATGTTTATTCCGAGTTTTCATATGATAATCTCCTGACCATGTTCGCCACTTGACACTCACACAAGAATTTGTCATAATAACACAGATAGCGCAGACTTCCCTATCAGAGTTTCATGCAAGTTATCAAAACAATGTACTCCGTACATTGCACTATAAATTCGACAGACAGACAGACGTAACAGAGGTGACAAAAAAGCGAAATTACCCCTGACCCTGCAAATAGTAGGACATCAACCCTAACAAGAGAGACATGACCCTTCTTTTATTCAAAAATCGTGTTATTCTTCCATTTTAAGTTTTTAACTCGCAGAATTCCTCATTTAAAACTCAATAAGTGTAAAAATTTGACGATAAGGACTATGATTGCTGGATATCAGAATCAGCAGGGGTAAGAATTCGAACTTGGGATCATTGCTCAAAAAAAATACTGTGATTATATATGTAGAGATAGAAATGGGCCATGGCTCCATTATATTGGTCCCTGGTCATAATATTTGTAGGCTGCATCAATATATAGTTATTGTAGGCCTACTATTAACCAAAACAATTCAAGAAAGTAGTCCCCCAATTTATTGCACTCTTTCTACTAAATTGGATCCATTCCCAACATCTACATACTTGTCCACCTTCTGAAATCAAATTATTATACTCCCTCTTTTCCGGTCAATTGTTGTCTATATATATGGACCACGATTATATAGTCTTATTCACAAACTTTATTATATACGAGTAATAAAACAAGCTAAGCATTTTTATGTTGGTCGTAGAATAAAGACTTCGAGAAATTATAGTTTTAATATACTACCTCCGTCCCAGAAAGATTGTCCTATTTCCTCATCAGGGGCGGCTCAGAGGGGGTTCAGGATGAGCAGAGGAACTGTGCCTCCAAATTTATTGGGCCTCATAATCCTCTTTCTGAATAGTTACTCAATATATAAAATTATGAGATAATACCACACATGTGGCATTAATATTACATCCATATAAGGGCCAAGAGTATTTTAATGAAATGTGACAATCTTAATGGGACGGAGGAAGAGTATTTTAATGAAATATGACAATCTTAGTGGGACGGAGGGAGTATAAATCTAGGAAACGTATTGATATTAAATGTCGGATGATGAACCGTGAAAAATCAAATAAGTAGTGTAATATGTTTGATTATATTACACCTAACGTCCATGAAATTACATCAAGAAAGGTTATTTAAAACATTGAATTCTGACATACAGTAACTAATAATGCAATTGCACCCACCAATATAATTTGCTAGATTTTCTTGCCCATATTTAGCATTTATGGAGTATATTTCTAGAGTAGCTAGCTAGGGTTTATTTCTATATTTTGCAAAAGCTTGGTTATTACTCTCTCCGGTCACTATTTTTCGCCCCACTCTATTAAAATATTCCTCATATATATTCACTATTTTTCGCTCCACTCTATTAAAATACTCCTCATATATATTCACGAAGTGAGGCGAAAAATAATGACCGGAGGGAGGAGTACGTACAAAGACATCATCATCCTCATGTGAACAAAGTTTTCGTCTAATTTACTTACAAAAGCTTACACAAAACTAAATCCATAGATAAAAAAATATAACAAATTATAAGGTAAGACAATTTCATGTATGAACAAGTCATGTTCTTAAAAAAGAAAGACAATTCATTTATTGATCAGTATTGTGTAGTAAA
Source organism: Agrostemma githago (assembly GCA_958450325.1). Classification (NCBI taxonomy): domain Eukaryota; kingdom Viridiplantae; phylum Streptophyta; class Magnoliopsida; order Caryophyllales; family Caryophyllaceae; genus Agrostemma; species Agrostemma githago. Next base: position 57,689,672 of record OY288258.1, on the reverse strand, counting down.
TGAATGATCTTTGATAAACGTGATTACATTTCCCGATGTAAAATCGTCACACACAACACAAAAAATTACGTAATCCACTAAATTAGTTTTTTTAATCTTTAAATGTCTCACCTTTTATTTTTCACAAAAACTTAAATGAGACGGTCTCACAATAGCGTTATTATGAGACCTTTTACATAAGGGTGGTTACATTTTATTTTAATTTTAATTTTAATTTTGTTAAATATTAGTTATTAGTAGTATATTTTGTTAAGTCTCACCCTATTTTAATGTGAGACGGCCTCACAAGAGACTATTTATTTATTTTTAGATAAATAATAATGTGGAATACCTCACACTCAAGTTTTCTTCAAGTCCTTATTGTTAAGTAGCTACTGGTAGTTTATAAATTAGATTGATAGGGTGACGAAGTAAAAGAGGTAAAAGTGAAAATAAAAAAAGATACGGAGTATTTCAGAAGACTTGCTCTATACTCCTATTTAATTAGAATTAGTTACTGACATCAAATCAAGAGTTATAAACTTGTAAATAACAAATAGACAATTACAGTACGACCGACTTATAAAACCTTACAACTAACTTGAGTAATTTTCTTTCTAAAATTGATTTAACACGTATGGGTATGTTATTCATACTCATTCCACGGTTCTATTGTGAAATTATCTCTAGATCTTAACCCGAAAGAAAAACATAAGGAGATTAAAAAGCAAGGGAGACGAAAAAAAAAAAAAAAAAAGAACAAACCTGCCAATGAATCGAGTAGGGTGGATTTACCGGAGCCAGAAGGGCCCATGATAGCCATAATCCGACCGGGTTCAGCATAGCCACTAATCCCTTGGAGGATCCGTTTAGTGGGTCCGTTTCCGAAACTGGGTAACACAACCGTTAGATCCTCCCACACCAAATAAGCAGCCGGGACGGCATCGCCCCCCCGGCTGCTACTACCCCCACTCGTCTCATCGTCATCCTCATCCTCGTAACCACCACCGTTTTTAAACACTTTATTATTGGTACTATTAGTATTAGTATTACGTGAAGCGATTTCGCTACTATATGGTATAGCTGCCTCAATTTCCATTACGTGTATATATTATTACTCGTATTAATTAATTAAGTAATTAGCTATATATTTTCATGTATGTGTATGTATGTGTGATATTTTCGTAACAAAATATAGTGTTAGGAAATAAGTGTACTATAAATGTTGTGGTAGTGGTAGTGGTAGTGTGAGTATGTAATGTATGACCGAGTCCTTGGAAATGAAGGGGATGTGAGTGTGACCTCAAGTCTTAAGACCCAACCCCAACTGCCAACGCTTATGCGATGACATAAATATTGAATAGGCCGGGAATAAATGAAGGGAGGTGTATGTGACTCACTCTGTGCATATTTAATATACCCCTACACTACACATCAACATTATACATACTCTACCATCTACTCGTACGTATGATACGTAGGAGGGTGAGTATACGGGCCTTACACTAGAATTATCCTCAAAAACTTGTAAGACGTCCTTTGATTCTACTCGTAATGTACAACGATCGTAAAGTATAATTAATACAGTATACTGTAGTGTATTAGAATACTATGGAGTAGTATTAATTCCAAACTAACAATTTAACTACGTGATTTTTCTTCGTTGTATCCGAAATTATAGTTTTTGGGAATTTAATTATCGGTTTTGTTAAATACAACCCTTAAATTAGTATAAACCTAGAAATTAAAAACCAAATTACACAAACATTAATATAATTAATGCATATATTAAAATTTTCTTTCCTCTTTTGGTGTCTTACATACAACCCTAAGGGCTCGCTGTATATATCAATTTCCTTTAACTATTTGTAGGACGAATCTATATACGAGCAGAGGGGAATCTAGCTAGTAGCAAAGGGTAGCATTCGCTACCCCAAATTTGAAAAAAAAAAATGGTTAAAATTATCGACTTTTGCTACTCCAAACTTCGTAAAAATGATACATTTTCATATGAAGTAAGCAAATATGATGAAATCGCTACCCAAAATTTGAACTCTGGATTCGCCCCTGATACGAGTATGTTATTTTTAGATTAAAACTAAATAAAATGTTTTATTTATTATCATAGAAGGGGATGATTGGGGTGGTGGATGAAGTAGCTAGCTAGTGTATTGGTGTTGGTGATGTGAGTTTGAACGCACGTAAATGTAAATGTGATAGGAAGAAAGTATGTATGTATGTAATGTAGGTGGGGAAGTGGAGGCCAATTTAATGCACCCAATTCAGATTAGCTACGCTGCTGCCTCTTGCTCCATCTTTGCCTACTTAGACCTACACATATCTACTCTACCTATCTACATTCACACTCCCTCCGAGTCTAATGATATTTTCTTAGGGTGCGGTTTTGAGGATAAAAATAAGGAGCTAGTAATGTGTAGTTCAAAAAGAAAGAGAAGATAGAGAAATGTAAGGGTGAATGTGGGATCACATATTGATGAATTAAAAAAGAAAGAGAAGAAGATGACTAAACCCAAAAAGGAAAGAGGGAAGATCATTCAGACTCGGAGGGACTATATCATGAGAAGACGTACTACTTGATCGACCACACAAGAAAGGTACTAGGCTAAATGCATGATGGGTTAGTTAATCCAGGCCACCGGTTATTGATCTCACTTCAAATTTGATTATATTCGATTTGTAAGAATATTATAGGTTAGGTTGGAATATATAGTTCGATTCTGGATTAATGAGCTAGTTCAAGCCAGGAATATATCGGTCTAATTGCAAATGCGTTAATAATGAGATCGAGTAGATTTGTAACAATAATTCATGAAAGGCCAAACTATTTAAGTTTCTAGTTTTTTCGGGGTTTAGGTGTCTTGTTATCGATCAACTACACTACAGTAAATATATTGATTCGTATGCACTAACAAAACCAATGCAATAACGATTCGAGACTCATTAAGTAAGATGTGGTTAATAGGTTACGGTCAAGTTCATGTACATTTTCAATTCAGGTATGGATCGATTTTGATATGTGTGATATATAATGTGCATGTGCAACGTCCGATCACTATATCCATTCCCCCATCAAGTGAGAACATTAGAGGTGACAACAATTATCATTGAAAACAAAACCTAATCTTATTACTAGAGTCCAAATCATACGTTCCTACTTCATATTGATAACAGATTAGTATTTTTTGAGAGACAATAATATTACGATAATTATATTGTGAGATGGAATATCTTATACTTCATAGGATATTGTAGATATGGTTAAAAATGAGTAACCACGCCCTTCCTAAGTGAGAACTACTGAAAAGCATAACAATACACGAATTGAAGTAATTAGTGAGACGGTCTTGAATCATTTATATGAGGAATTTCACAATGTAATTACAGTAAAACCGTCACAACATAATAATTTGTGTTGATTAAGATGTGAACTAATGGAGCATAATACACGGGATCTAAGCATAGATTTGTTTAAGGGATATAAATACGTTACCGTGAATATAGGCAAATATATATATATATAGTCCCATTTATAGAGCATCTTTATCATTAGTATTGATGAGGGCAAAAAAATCTGTCTTCGCCATTTATAGCTCACCTACTAACGGTGGTTTACTTTTCCTTGTTTAATGTGGAAGCTTTATCTTAAATTGAACAATTAGTAGGTTATTTGCATTTATTTTTTTTGGACATTATTTATAAGTTGAGAGAATTGTCGATATAATTTCTAGTATATAAGATAGAATATAGTCATGTGAGATCTTATTTAAATTGTCTAATCGAGTATGTTATAAATATCGACAAAGAAAAACGTGCATTGACAAGTATGAAAAAACAAACGTAAAGAATCAAATGAAACGGAGGGAGTATTTAGCATATCGTACTTTTATTTTGCCTTATTTGAAGTTTGACGATAATTCTTTTTTAAGACAAGAATAAAGTAAATAAAATGAAAGTTGTAACCTTAAAATGTATTTTTAGTTAACATCTTTTAGAATTACTCTCAACTTAGATGAAATTTTCAATGTCTATAATCAATATAATGGAGAGAGTGACTTACCTACCTAGCTACTCTACTTCTCTCGTGGTCATTTGTAATTTCAGTGAAATCTGGTTCCTATGTATTGACGTATTGTAACTTTGTAAGTAACCAAATATTTTAGTCAGATTCACCCCTCGTATGAATTGGAAGTGTCTAAGGAAGTTAAATTTCGTATCAACTAAACGACTTCTTAAATTACGCATCTATGCATGTCACCCGACAATTTGAGTCTCTCCAACTCACCGAGAATCAAAAAAAAATTAACGGAGGCATTCCAAAGATTAAATCTACTCTATAAATTTAGGTAAATTAAAGCTGTGGTAGCCCAATACCATATAACTTGAGTCTCTTCACGGTCCAGTGGGCCGATTAAATAAAAACTTCCGTCTTTTATCATGCAAGCCCTAAACTTTGCAAAAGTTGTTATGCAAACTTGCCCATGAAAAGTCTAAAGGTCTGTAAAGTAATGCCAGTAATGTAAAAAAAGACACTCGTACATGGGTGCTCAATAATTTACTGAGTTACCAATTTAACTGCATTAAAGAATACAACATGTTACATGCCTCAGGAATCGACGGTTTCTGAATGACCCAATAGAACTAGCTCAGATCGAATATATATGCACCTGGAAATTTTGTTTTATGGAATCGGCGAGCTGAGGCCTTCCTGATAGGACAACGGATACTGAGGTTGATATCGCTTTGAAGAAAAACCTGTGAGCCTGAAAGACGGTCGTTTTTTAAGGTGGTTCAGGGTCTTCTTTTTGTACATTGTTCGAAACATGGGTGATGCCCGCTCTCTGATCTTGAAGACGACAAAGAAGAGGAGCCTGTACGAGAGCATGAGCAGGTAAAGGGCACCCAAGTCCCACCACTTTGAATGATTTATTGGCACGCCGAACATTTCCCTCACGATGTCTGCTCCTGTCAGCTTCGGATCACCCGGATTCAGCGGGTCAAATGTGAGCCCCACCAGATCATTCTTGTATGAACCCTGCAGTTGCAGTTGCAGTTGGGAATAATATTGCATCAGATCATGTATTTTAACCCAGCTCGCGACTACTACAAACAAGTCCAAAAGAATCATTCTGCAACAAGAAAATAAGAAATGTGCTTGGATTTACCTGCATTGCCCAGTACCCAAAACTCAAGTACGACATGGGATACCGCCAGAATATCTTAGGAAGATCAGGCAGTAATCGGAAAAACCCGGAAGTCATCATCATTATACCCTGCACACACACATATATATATATATATATATATATATATAGCTCAAGGTAAGAAGATGTTATAATTATGCAAACTCGTGCAAGGATTAGTTTATCTTACGATGACTCCAGCTCCCGTCACAAGTCCCATGAGGAAGTTGGGAACTAGTAAAGCTACCACCATCATACAGCTCTCGACGACTGCTATGCACCCGAACATATTAAAGCAGGTGAAGACGTAGTGAGAAAATTCAGGACGGAATCTGACCATGTACCAAGTAATTGTCACTGAAGTCATTGATATCGCTACCAGGTATGGAAACGAGGAAAGGAAGTTTGATAGAATGTAGACAACCACCCCGTAGTATCCGTTGAGCCTCTCTCGATTAAAGACCTTCATTTCTTCAATGAAGGACGGGAATCCACCGATTGACATAAAAGTCATGAAACCTGAGACAAACCCACCGCAAGCTCCTCTTGCCAAGATTGCGGTGTAGCCAGTGCCCACATCCCAAAAGACGGTACCCACACATACAGATAGTACTATGTAGATGAATATGCGCAGCCAATAATATCCAATGTCTCGGGACATATTCACAAAAGACCTTCGTGTCAGTGTCAACAATTGCCGCCACCAGCTTGCTTCGCTTCCTTTCGGTGGCTGCGTCGACAATCCTTTCTGTGATTTAATTTGATAAATATTCCCATCATTGTATATATGACAGACAAGGTTAGGGTAAGGAGCAAAGGGTATGCATGCTTACAATTGATACTATTTCTTGAATTCTTGATCTCACCCTTTCTCTATAGTCGGATCGTTTGTACTTCTCAATAAGAGCTGCTTTGATCTGCGCTGTATCCAAATCCATGAACGCTTCCGATAATGTTTGTTTTCGCTTTGTAAACTAAATCCAAACACACCCAAAACATAACATCAGACTTGCAGTCCCATGAGGAAGTATCGGAGTAACATTACTCATTTACAAGAATTCAGATTTTCACATACCCTTGCGCTATATGATCCCTTTAGCGTAGCTGTAACCTTATCGAAGTCTGAATTAATACACCGTAGATAATGATCTGAGGGATTTCTTCTGCTCGGACATGGGAAACCGGCTTCTGCAAAGAACTGTAATAAGCAGAAAATTGATTCATTATTATTTCATCATCAGTTTAATATTCAATTTCCGGTTTGAATATATATATTCTGAAGAATAGTGTGTTATGTATATAGTCCATTACATACCTGAAGCGCTTTTTCAGCGGCTCCAAAATAAACGAGCTCTCCAGAAGACAGCAAGCAAAGATCATCAAACAAAGCAAAGACTTCACCACTTGGCTGATGAATTGAAGAAATGACGGTTCTTCCCCCATCTCGGGCCACACTCCTGAGAGCCTGTACTACAAAAAAGGCGGACGCACTGTCAAGTCCGCTGGTTGGCTCATCGAGAAACATGAGTCGAGGGCGAGTGAGTATCTCGAGGCCAATACTCAATCTTTTTGCCTCTCCACCACTTAAGCCTCTGAGATGCCAGTTCCCGATCACCCTATCAGCGCACTCTTGGAGACCCATCTCCATAATGGTACCCTCTACAATCCCTTCAATCTCGTCTCTGGATAAATTTGCCGCAAGTCTTAAATACGCTGAGTAAGTCAGGGTTTCCCTCGGGGTTAGGGTTCCTAGAAGTACATTTTCTTGAGTCACATAGGCCTGAAATGAACACATACATGCATTGGACAACGTAAAGACAGATCTCTAGGAAACCAATCAAGTACTATGACATAAGGACTCTCGTGGACTGACTCGAGCCTTGAACAGAATCATTATCATATGAATGTTCAGTCACACTTACTACGCTGCCGAACTGTAATCCTTTCTTCCTGCCGTTGAGGAGAATGTTTCCCGTCATTACCACGTTCGATGATAATCGACCTGAAGCAAGAGGACATCAGATAAGATTTAATCAGATATCAACAACATTTTAGTATATATAACCAAATGAATGCTAGTCTCGTCTTCTGCTGTAATTTTGAGAATGCTGCAGTAAGTTCCTGCTAGCATGATCATTACTATCGTTTTTACAGTTGTTTTTACTGAACTACTCCGTATATACTAATATAGTCCCTTCTTTTTCAATTCCCATTCAGCTCCCCTTTTGCATTTATTACTCGGAGTGATTCGAAACAAGAGATAAACAAAAACATATAGGAAGGACACGACGACGACGACACTTTAATCTTGTCAAGCTTTTTGTTTTATTTGTTCTTTCTATTTACTCTAGCTCATTCATTAGTCATTACCATGTTGGTTGGACATGTTCAGTTTGTAAGAGCATGCATAAATGGCCTCGACTGTGTACTTAGTCTACTCGACAATGACTAGAGGGCCGGGCAAAAATGAATAACCACTGACACTCAATTTTAGACCTCTCCTACACGTACGTGTCCGACACTTTAATCGTTCAATCATTCAACCCGAAAACATTATAACCTTTTTACATTTGGTCCACTTGGAGTAGCAGCCGGGTCGGACTTCTCCAAGCTAGACTTAGTTTCATGTAATAAGAATGCAAATTATGAGAGACAGTTCATGTTTATGTTCATCTGATGAAAAGACAAAAATACCCTCTGACTCTGCAGATGATTGGGGCATTAAGCATTACAGGACAGGAAGGGTAGTCTGGGGAATGCATTTAAGTAGGTTTATGCAGTGGTTGGATATGATTACACCTGAATGCACTTAACTACAGAGGTACAGTGCAGTGCTACTGTGCCCTTTAAATTTTGGTCATCCCACCAAATTTGAGTAAATGGTAACTGTAGTCACCTTACCTTACCTATAAAGAGTCCTCTTACTCTGACTCTCTGATATGGTGAATAACGTCGACCGAAAGACCAAACTTTTGAAAATGTGGACCGAAGACTACGGCCTATTTATATCGGTCCGGTCTGATCAGGACCAATATCGGACGGCCCAGACCGGACCGTGAAGTGAACACTTCTAAAGTCGAGATGATACGGAGTTGTGTGTGAAACGTGTTGGAGTGGCGAACTATGCTATTTTGGGCGAAATTTTTAGTTTTTCTATTTTTGGGATTTAGAACCGGGTTTTTGAAATTCATGAGGAATTGCTCCATTAAATTGGTTTGGTCCCCATCATATTCATATCATAACACTTTGAATGTAATTATTGTACGGAGTAGGAGTAGGAGTAGGTCTTGATTGCAGTAGTGTGTGTATACAGTACGTACATTTCTGTTAGAACCACATGGGATAAGGAAAATGATGGAGTACTCCAGTAGAAATTAGAGGCCGAGGCTTACTTCGTTCTTGAATCAGGATTTTTGAATTTCCATGTTTAAACAAGAGATGGAGTTTTATTCAAAACTACTCGTATTGGTTATACTAAACAAAGTAAAGTATTGAATTCTGACATCACTGGAGACTGAGACTGCTGCAACTGCAAACCATATACTTGTATATTACGAGTAGAGTCAGTGTATGTAGCTACCATTGTATTCCTTCATTTTGCAAAATTTACTACTCCTACTCAACATATATCATCATTAGGTGAAATGTTACATTACCGCAATTTAATTATATGATTCTATGTTACTCTCATACTTCACATAGATGTCCCTTCGCATCTAAACACACTTCAACACATTTAATTTAGATCAAATAATTGAAATTTTAACCAAAATAGCCGTACCCGACACTCCAACAAGTAACAACACAAGGTGTCTAAGAATCTAAGAAGTAACGTACATTTAGTCCTTAATATAATGCCCTCTTATTTTATTCTCACTCATATTACAGCATAATAATAATATTATCATTTTGTTCAGGTTAAATTATACGGAGTACATATAATTAAATAAAAGAAATCATGAAACCAAAAAATTATACTTCCTCTGTTTTTAATATAAGTCATTCTCACTTTTCGACACAACCTCTTCTCTCTTCAACATCTCTCACAACATAAGAAAAAATTTGAAAGCTCTTTTCGTAAGGAATTTCATGGTGCAATTTTTAAAAATTTTGGAATAATATATTTACATGAAAATTAAAGTCAAATGCTCACCTTAAAAAGTCAAAACGTCATATATTCTGTGATACGGAGGGATTACTATACAATTTCTCACTAAAAGCAATGTGAAATTTGCATCATTAATTTACTTCATTTTATTTAATCATTTTACTATTCAACTATACTGACACTATGAACGTTTCATATTGATGAGTGCAACACTTTACATGCTATATGCTATATGCTATATTAATATTAATATTAATGTGAATGTGAGACCGTTTCCATAAAATTCATATTAGATTAGTTTCACTAAAAGCACAGATATATAGTGTAAGAAATAGTTGAAATACAAGAGCGGGAAGGGTGAACAAACGAACCTGCCAATGAATCAAGAAGGGTGGACTTACCGGAGCCGGAAGGGCCCATAATAGCCATAATCCGACCCGGCTCAGAATACCCACTAATCCCTTGAAGGATCCGTTTAGTTGGCCCGTTTCCGAAACTGGGTATCACCACCATTAGACTCTCCCACACCAAATATGCCACCGCAACATTACTCTCGTTGCTACTACCGCCGCCACTCGTTTCATCAGTCTCATCGTCGCCGTCGAGTTCATAACAAGCATTGTTAAATATTGTACGTGAACAAACTTCATTGGCTTGTGTATTATCTGCCTCTATCTCCATGCTATTATTATTATTATTATTATTATTATTATTAGTATTGGTTATATATGTATCATGTGTAAGTTTTATTTTGTAAGGAGAAGATATATATATATATATATATATATGTATGTTGGTCTACAACTTATTAGAAGTGTGAAGGAATTGAAGCTAGTGTTGTTACTTCTAATGCTAGTATGTATAGTGTAGAAAGACCCAACTGCCAACGCTTATGCTATGACAATATGATATAAATCAATAAATGATGAATCACAATATTATTTGTAAGATGGGCAGGTATCTCCGCGTGAAACTCAAGACGCGAAGGGTCAAGTATTCTGAAAAAGACAAGAGTCGTTGTGTCTAGGAACCACAAAAAGATTGTGTCCTATCTATCTGTCTATATATCTAAGTTGGTTGATATTTGACTTGTTTTAATCACGGTGGATGATACCAACAACCGTGGATGAATAATGAGCGAGTATAATAAGGGATCGGATGGAGTAAATGTAGAATGTGGGGGAAGGTGTGAAAGTGTAAACAATTAAGAATTGATGATGAGTAAATACTGAATAGGGTGAATTATTGTGTAAATACATTGAACACAATGCATATATATGCTTTATGTAATGACCTAGCCGATATATAATGAACCAGTGTTTGGTAAAACGGTTACTACTCAATGATTTTCCCATGTTTAAACTAACCAATCTAGCTACTAATCTGGGTGTTTAACAATGAGTATGTCGTCATATACTCCATCTGTTCACTATTTCTTTGCAATCGATGTAGTATATTAAAACCGGCCATAGATTGAAGTTCAATCTCGTGGTTTATAATATGCTCCTCATCCAAACATATTCGAATATTTAGTAAGAAGTTATAAAAGAGTTAGAGAAAGTAATAAATGGTTACACAGGAAGCAATCAAGTTATTTTACGCATAGATTAAACAATCTACTAAACTAAAACACGTTTAATTACCAAATATGATAATTACGTTGCTGCCAATTATAATGTGCTAAATGGCGGAAAAAGAATACCCAATTCTGACTTCTGAGGGACGATGGTTTCAACTATAACGTCACTCCAATATCTACTGTTAAGACTTGAGAGTGAGTATGTATCTAGTGGTGCCAACACTGACTCGATGCCTAAAAATGAGTGCTGTTTTTCGTCTTCGACATTTCAGCCACGTCGTCGATGCTTTTTAATGTTAAAGACGATCTTGCCCTTGCCTTAATTAGATTAGTTAACTAATATTATGTAATTTTAGAAGTTAGATTAGTTATTGAAACTCGTTAATGAAGCGATTTTTAATTTTTCAAACCGTTCCGTTATTATCTTGTCCTTATTATATATTCACTCAAACTCCACTCACCATATTTAATTTTATTTTCTCTCACTTAAAAAAAAGCGTCTTTTCTTTAGAGAAACCCGGCTTTTTTAGAAATTAGGTTGTCGGCGGTTTTTTTAATGTGAAAAGACAACAACGTCCTTCCCTAATTACATTCACTAACTTTGTTAATTAAATTAAAAAGTTTAATCATGTTAATGAAACTCGATAATAAAACGGTTTTTTTTTTTTTGAAAACCGTCATTTTATTATGTTACGGATTATGTTATATTATATATCCTCCCCCACCCACAACAACACTAATATTATTAATAATATTAAAATTGTATTAATAGGCGATTTTAGGAAGTTTTAGAATCAAATATAGATAATATTTTAGTAAGGTTTATCAATAATAATGTTCAGTTGGTTTAGTGGTAAAGAGTCTCATTTGTGTTCGAGAGGTTGTGGGTTCGACTCCCCCCTCAGACGCGGATTTTGGGCGTCCAGGTCGATTTTTGGCGTCCAGGGGCCCCCCCAGACGCGAATTTCCGTCGTCCAAGGGACCCTTTAGACGCGGGTTTTTGGCGTCCGGGGGACCCCCAGACGCGGATTTTGGGCGTCCAGGTCGATTTTCAGCGGCGCCAAACCCAGAAAATGCGCCCCTATTCGCACAAATCGATCTCAATCTCACCCAAACCGATACCAAAATCGAATATAGAAAAAGATATTCCCGAGTTACATTGAGATACATGTCTCAAAAACCGTTCAAAAAATCGTAATTTCAAATTAGTCGGGAATATAATAGTTACATTAATTAAGAAACTTAATTAATTTCATTAATCACAATTACAGAAGGGTAAAAGAGTTACGTTAAGACACGTGCCTCAAAAATCGTTCAAAAGTACAAAAACCGTAATTTTAATTTACTCGGAAATATTAATTAAATTAATTAACAAACTTAATTAATATCATTAATCACAAGTAAAAAAGGGTAAAAGTGTAAATTCACGTATAAAGCGCCGACGACGTGGCTGAAATGTCGACAACGAAATGTAGTAGTGCTAAAAATCAGTTTGATGTGTACCCAATCAATCAATATACTCCATAATTACGGATTTTCTAACGTGTGCCCACTGGGCACACGTTAATAAGTTAATTAAGGCATGATTTAAATAGATATTGTATAAATATGGTAATAAAGCTTAATATTTCAACTTCTCATGATATTTATCATGGTTAATATTTCCTTAATTAGGGTATTAACATGTACCCACTGGGCACATGTTAGAAAAACCGATATAATTAAAGGAAGCTTTTTTTATTTTACCATCAATTTTAACTATATTATTATTATTTTATTTCGAATTTGAGTAGATATGAGGTTAGAAATAGACTTCTTAATTCTAACCTAAGATGAATTTTGACTGGAAGTAGATTTTTTTTTTATAAACAATATAAGTCTACCAAATACTAATTACATTAGAATAATTATTATACGCAACACGAGTAATATGTCATTTTATTTACTATAACAATAACAATAATGCATGAGTTTAAAATTGATTCATTATGTAACACGTAAAGATGATTATCATTATATTGATTATATTGATTATTATTAGTAAAAGTATAAAATAATAAATTTTGATTGATTGAAAGTATAATTCATACTTCTAATCTTATATGACGGATTTTTTTCAATGTACGTAATTTTTTAAAATAAATTTAAATATGTCGGGTCAAAATACTGAATACGGGTCGGTTTAATTATGGATCGTGTTATATGGGTCCGAAACTGATTATGGTCAGAATACGGATAGTTTCGAATGTCGATTTTTTTTACCTCTTTTTAATTATTTTAATAGTACTTCGTATTATTTTTATACTCCTTAATTATGATATTATATTTCAATTATTTAAACTAATATTCATCGCACGGACTTTATATTTCAATGAATTTTTAAAATTATTTTATAATTAAAAATTAAAAAATTAAATTAAATATTAGTTTATATTTTTAATTAAAATATCGAGTCATATATCAAGATTTAGAGATCTTGACTCTTGACCTACAAAAAAATGAGTTGGGCATGTCGGGCCAGATTTTGTCTTATCCCCTATTCACTAAAACAAAAATCAAGGGGCAAATCCGTCTTTTCAACTTTCCCGCCAAAATCACATATTCATTTCACAAATTGGGCTTAATTTTACCTATTCATTTAGAGAATTGGGCTTTGGGAGAACCAATCCAATTTTTTAGCAAAAAATCACGAGAAATGTAAAACTAATCCATATCATATATATAGCAAATATAGTACCCTAATTTAATTAGACTACAAATTTAGAAAAGAATATTTTTTCAATGAAAAATGGGATCCTACATATCGCATACGATCCAGTTCATTTAAGAATTTAAGATCCAGTTCAACGAATCTGTACGACATATCACATACGTTGTCAAAGTTTTTATTTAAAAATTGGACCCAACGATTTACCAAGATAATTTTAGGAAAAAAAATTATATTCCCTAAAAAACTATTAGTCTACAAAATAGACAAACAAATACAGAATAATAATAACAATAATCAGATAATAGATCAAAATTATTACTTGACAGATATAATTTCTAGATACTAGGTTGATATAATTTTCAACGCTTATATTTTACCAATTCAAAATTAAAATTACTATTTGTTTGAAATTATAAATATAACTAATGTTACTAATATACCTATTAAATTTAATACTTACCGTATTTACAATCAAAAAATTGTAAAAAGAAAATTATAGGAGTATTATTATTTTATAAATATTTTATTATACGGAATATAAAAACCATATACAATTACTATTATTTTAATTATTTTTTTATGACACGTCAACGAATCAACGGGTTAACCCGGGTTTCTACATTAAATTAATGGATTATTTTGGTTTTGAGTCAAATGGATCGCGGGTCAAAATTTTAAAGTTTTGACCCTAAAAAATGGGTCGAATTTACGAGTCGAGTTGAAATTTGACATGACCGTTTTCTAATTTAAAAATTTCTTATCCAATCATATCACCTAAAATTTATAAACAAATTAATTCCCAAAAAATATTCTAATAAACGCTAAATCTACAAAGTTCTATGTAATATTTTCAAATATAGATACAATAATTAATAAATATGATAAGAATAGTAATGTCGAATATAATGTAAAATTTAAAATATTTTTTCCGACCTAAAATAGGTAAAACAAAAAGAAGTACAAGGTAGGTTAGAGAAAAATTGTTTTTATTATGCATAAAACAAAAAAAAAAGGTAAAGAGACATTTGTCAAAATAGAAACATAAACAGTTGACATGTAAAAGGGAGGCCCAAAAGATATCTATAGAAGCGGCCCAAGTAAGAGCAACACACCAGATTGCAGCCCAAAGAAATTCAAAGTTGACTCAAGAGAACAAAAGAAGCAAACTGAGTTATGCAGGAGCATTACTCCTGCATCTTCCAAACACAAAAGAGTGAAAGCAGAGAAGAGAAGAAAAAAAGGAATTGTATTGTCATTGTCTTTTTTGTCATTTAGTAAAGTAGTCAATTTAGAACTTGTGAAACAGGCTCATATAATGAGCAGGATGTAGTGAAGAAAACGATCAAGCAAAAATATATCAAAGTTATCATGGTATCAGAGCATGGTTTCTACTCTTCTCCCTTCCCATTCTGAAAACTGTTCTGCCATCATCAAAAAAAAAAAAAAACAACAAAACCACAAAACAAAGTATGCTAAAAACGTGCTGGTGAGTATATTAGTGCAGTGAGTTTGATATTCAATCACCTACAGCTATGGGTGATAAGAGCGAGGGAAAGAATGGCAGCATAGATGTCACTGACCCGTTGTACTGCAACCCGAATGACTTGGGCAGTACACTGAAAATCACCCCTATTCTCACCGGAGTTGAGAATTATATTCCTTGGAAGAGAGGGATGGAGTTGGCCCTTTCATCCAAGAGAAAGTTGGGCTTTGTAACTGGAGCATTGGAGAAACCAAAGAAGGATGCAACGAAAATAGAAGCATGGGTGGCGGCCAATAGTCTCGTCATCTCGTGGATTCTTCAGAATGTAAGCGAGCCAATCAAAATGGCCATCCTGTACACACAATCTGCCAAGGAGATCTGGAAAATTCTCAAAACTAGATACTTGGTGAGCAATGGAGCAAGGAAATATAGGCTCAATAAAGAGACCTATGAGTCTAAACAAAACAAGAAATCGGTTACAGACTACTATCTCCAACTCAGAATTGTGTGGGATGAATTGGAGAATCTGAATGACTACCCAGTAATAACGAATCCTACTGAAGAGATTAGTGCGTTCCTTGATACTATGGAGAAGCATAAGGAGGAAGCTAGACTATTCCAGTTCCTAAATGGGCTAGACGGTGCTTACGGACCTCAAAGAAGCGCAATACTTCTCATGTCTCCTCTTCCTAATGTCGATGATGCTATGTCCATAATGGTACAAGAAGAAGCTCAACAACAAAATACTCAAATGAATACAAAAACTGATCATGAAATGTCTGCCCTCCTTGGAAAGGGGGAGCAGTTCGATGCGGAATGCAAACATTGTGGTCTGACTAACCACGCATCAGAAAAGTGTTGGTATGGTCCCGGTGGTTTTAAAGGAAAAAGGGGAGGAGGAGCCACCGGTAGAGGATCAGGAAATAGAGGAAGAGGAAGCTATAGAGGAAGAGGAAGAAGTGGAATGCAAAATAACCACAGCAACAACACATTTGGAGGGTATAACCAAGGAGGTTACAACTCCCAGTATCGGGCAGAACAACACAAGAAGACTGCAGGAAGTGTGCAGACCGAGCAAGGTGATCCTGATCTCGTCACCGCCTTGGCAGCGACAACACAACAACTCGAGAGTCTGTTAAGGCGCATTCCAGGGACCGGTGCTGGTCAGAAGACTGGTCACGAGACTGATGAAGAGCTGGAATGCAACTTTGCAGGTATAATTTCTTGTCATAATGTCAAAGTACTGCAAAATGAATGGATAATCGATTCGGGGGCAAGTGATCACATGATCACTAACTTGGATAAACTGTACAATATACGAGTTCTAGATAAGAAACCTAAGATTAATCTACCGAATGGTGAGGTGTCGAGAGTGACACACATGGGTGATATGATCCTAGATGGGGGTCTTAAGTTGAAAGATGTCATGTTTGTTCCCTCCTTCAAGCATAATCTTCTGTCGGTGCACAAACTAGTAAGGGACAATCATTGCTATGTAAAGTTCTATAACACTCATTGTGATGTGCAGGATTGCATCACACATGAGATCAAGGGAAGAGGAAGAGCAATGTGTGGATTGTACTACTTAGGGAGAGTCAAAAACAATTCTAGTCCTAGCTCGTCTATGTATTTTGATTGTAATCCTAAGGCTGACATAATGTGTCCAAAGCCAGAATTCTTAAAAGGAACTTCTTGTAATGAAGTTACTACGTCTTTGAATGCAAAGATGGATAATTTTAATTTGTGGCACAATAGACTAGGACATGCCTCAACCCTAAAATTAAAACACATCTCATCTCTTCGTCTTTCTTCTGGAGATCCTCACAAGAGAACATGCTTGTGTTGTCCAATGGCGAAATTAACCCAAACACCGTATCCTCTGAGTCAATCCTTCACCACTCGACCTTTTGAAATGATCCACATCGATATATGGGGACCCTATAGGGTGCCATATAGAGGCAAGTTTAAGTACTTCTTGACCATCGTTGATGACTACTCAAGAGGAACATGGGTGTATCTTCTTGAGTACAAGTCTCAAGCCTTTGTTCATCTTAAGGAATTCTACAATTTTGCTCAAACTCAGTTTGGCTATAAAATAAAAATTTTAAGATCAGATAATGCGTTGGAATTTCAAGATAGTTCTTGTAATGAGTTCTTCTCTCAAATGGGTGTTGTCCACCAGACCACTATACCCGATAGACCTCAACAAAATGGTATTGTTGAGCAAAAGCACAGGCACCTCTTAGAAATTAGTCGTGCTTTGAGATTCCAAGCAGGTTTACCCTTGAGGTATTGGGGTGACTGCGTGATGTCTGCTGCACACATAATCAACAGGTTACCGTCCCCAGTCATCCAAAACAATACCCCTTATGAAAGGCTTAACAACAAATCACCCGATTATCATCACCTGAGGGTCTTTGGGAGTCTTGTTATGGCCTACAATCCTTCTAGAGATCGAGATAAGTTCCAAGCTAGAGCGGTGGCATGTATTTTTGTAGGATATCCCGCATCTCAAAAGGGTTACAAGGTGGAAGAATTGCTTACCAAACGGAGATTTGTCACTAGGGATGCTAAATTCTATGAAACAATATTTCCTTATCAAGGCAATCACTCAAGCAAGCTGCTGCAGCCGTGCCCTGTCTCATTCCCTTGTGAAGAACAGGAGCCTCTGTGTCATACTGATTTGTACCCAGATACTGTAGAAGATGGGAATACTGACACTGCAGATGAGGGGCAAAGGGAGGCCCAAAACACTGAAGAGGACCAACCTGAACCAAACCAAAACGCCAGCCCAGAAGTTGAACACAGGAGGTCCACTAGGTTGAGAAAGAAACCTGAATGGCTGGATGATTTTGTGACAAATTACAGAGGGAGAAATACTAGAGCAGATACTCCTGAAGCGTCTAGTATTACGGAGGCTGATGTTAGTGAGAGTTTTGTCAATATGGTAACCAAAATATGCAATGAAGAGGAACCATCTAGCTTCTATGAAGCCGTAAAGAAACCGGAATGGAGGAAAGCTATGAACAAGGAACTAGAAGCTCTAGAGGAAAATAAAACTTGGGAAATAACTACTCTGCCAGTTGGAAGGAGAGCAATAGGATGTAAGTGGATCTATAAGAGCAAGTATAAACCAGATGGGACTCTTGAAAGACACAAAGCGAGACTCGTAATTCAGGGGTGCAGACAGAAGTTAGGCCTGGATTACTCAGAAACTTTCGCTCCTGTGGCAAAAATGACCACAGTCAGAGCTCTACTTGCCGTAGCAGCTATGAAGAAATGGAAAGTGTGTCAAATGGATGTAAGTAATGCTTTTCTCCATGGAGATTTGAAGGAGGAAGTGTACATGTATATGCCTAAAGGGTACGAGGGACATGGCAGCAGAATTTGCGAAAGAGATCCTAGAATAATGGCAAGAACGACACAAGTATGCAAACTGAAGAAGTCCTTGTATGGACTTAAACAAGCACCAAGGCAATGGTTTGCAAAGCTATCATCTTCTCTCAATCAATTTGGTTTTTCAACATCTCAGGCAGATAATTCATTGTTCATCAAAAGAAATGAAAAGGGGATAACTACAGTATTGGTATATGTCGACGATATGGTTATTGCCGGAGACGATGATGCAGAAATACAGCAACTGAAGGTAATGCTGAACTCGAAGTTCCATATGAAAGATCTTGGAAAATTGTCGTATTTTCTTGGTTTGGAAGTGACAGATACAGAACAAGGGCTCTTTGTCTCACAGAAAAAGTACACATTGGATATGATCAAGGAATTTGGAGTCCACAAACAGAGATCACTCAAAATACCGATTGATGCCCATCAAAAATTGGAGCCTGATAAAGGAACGACTTTGCCTAATCCTGAAGCATATAGGAGACTCATTGGCAAGCTCATTTATCTTACCATAACCAGGCCGGATATATCATTCTCCGTGCAACTGTTAAGCCAATTTATGCAACACCCTACATCGATACACTTTCAGGCAGCAAAGAGGGTACTACGGTATCTGAAATCGGCGCCGAGCCAAGGAATATTGTTCGCGAATTCCTCTTCAGCCAAACTAACAGCGTATTGCGATTCAGATTGGGCTTCTTGCCCTTTCTCGAGACGCTCTACCACAGGTTATTGTGTACTATTGGGTAAATCCCCCATATCGTGGAAATCAAAGAAGCAAAGCGTTGTGTCTCGCTCTTCCGCGGAGGCAGAATACAGGGCCATGGCCTTGACGACGTGTGAAGTCACTTGGTTAATGAGTTTACTCAAAGATTTGGGACTGAACAAAATGGAGTCAGCATCTTTGAAATGCGATAATCAGGCAGCCATCGCTATAGCCGCAAAT
This sequence comes from Agrostemma githago, assembly GCA_958450325.1. Classification (NCBI taxonomy): domain Eukaryota; kingdom Viridiplantae; phylum Streptophyta; class Magnoliopsida; order Caryophyllales; family Caryophyllaceae; genus Agrostemma; species Agrostemma githago. Next base: position 57,670,267 of record OY288258.1, on the reverse strand, counting down.
CCAGTGTTTCATGAGAGGACCAAACACATTGAAATCGACTGTTATTTTATCCGGGAAAAGGTAGCAAAAGGCATCGTCCAACCACAATATGTTCCATCGCATGAGCAAGTAGCAGACATATTAACTAAACAACTGACAGTAAAACAACACTCTCATTTACTTGGCAAGATGGGAGTGATGAGAAGCTCACACTCTCACCTTGAGGGGGAGTGTAAAAGGGAGGCCCAAAAGATATCTATAGAAGCGGCCCAAGTAAGAGCAACACACCAGATTGCAGCCCAAAGAAATTCAAAGTTGACTCAAGAGAACAAAAGAAGCAAACTGAGTTATGCAGGAGCATTACTCCTGCATCTTCCAAACACAAAAGAGTGAAAGCAGAGAAGAGAAGAAAAAAAGGAATTGTATTGTCATTGTCTTTTTTGTCATTTAGTAAAGTAGTCAATTTAGAACTTGTGAAACAGGCTCATATAATGAGCAGGATGTAGTGAAGAAAACGATCAAGCAAAAATATATCAAAGTTATCATGACAGAGTAAAAGAAAAAAAAATGTAAACCATATTGACTTAGACGAAGGTAATAAAATTTTGTTAAGTCATTAAACTCTTTGTGTGAACAAAGATTAATTATAAAATCGTGCATAGGCACGGGTTTCGCACTAGTAGGAGTAGTAATTTGAGTATTATTTAACACGAGAACACAACTTTTGTCTGCCTAGATACCCGAAGACCGGTTTTCCAGAAAAAGTAGAAACGATATGACTTATGATACCGAATCCAGGCAGCTATGTGCAATTGTACAAGAGAGTAAGTTACTAAAAATGCTAGATGATTTAATTTAAGATTAGACATAAAATTATATTCAAATAAAAGGATGATTTATATGGAGTAATAATTAATTTCTCCCTCCATTTTTTTTATTAACCCCATATGAGTTTGGTACAATTTTTTTTTAAAAAAAGTGAAAAAGTAAAAGGAAATTGGTGATATAGTACATATGATGAGAGAAAAATAGTAATTAATAAATTTTCATAAGAAGAAATGAGGCTAACTAAAAAAAATCCTTAAAAGAAAATGGGGCTAAAATTAGAGGAAGTATATTGAATTGCTAATAAGGTAAAATTAGAGGTTTAACAAAATCTATGCATAGGAATAGATTGGCTAGAATTATGTTTAGGCTTTGTAGTCTATTCTTTCCAATGAGTTGAACGGGTCGGACCATGTCATGTCCGTAAATTAACAGGTAATTTAGGATTTGTATAAAAAAACTGGGTTCATGACCCAAAAAACAACATATTGAGTGGAACGGGTTTGCGGGTCAGGTAGAATTTAAAGCGAGATGGTTGCATGCATGCAAATATATTAGATGTAGTAGAGTCAAATGGTTAGCGAGTAAAAGACATAGATAAACTCAAAGTTCGCAGATGAATTGTCATGGTCTCACGGACATATTAATATTGCTCACAGGCGCAAGACCTGGTATTTTGATTAGTGTCATTTGTTTCACCAGGTAACTAATGTAGAAACTAGAACTGCCGAGTGGGTCAGGTCAAATACTGGTCCCATTTCGGGTTATGGTTAGAGTATAGGACATAAATAGTTTCAATTCGAGCGCCTAATTTTTTTTACAGATTTTTAAGCAAAAAAATATTTTTGATATTAAATTTTATTTATTTTAACACTATTAGTATTATTTTATTTAAGTTATACTTCCTCCGAGTCCGAGTTATCTTCCCCTTTGATTAAAATATATCTCATGTATATTAAACAAAGGAGAAGATCATTCAAACTCGGAGGGTGTAATTTTTATATTTTAAAAAAAAATCAAAATTCTCTTAGCCTGTCTCACTTCTTGATTTCTCCCGGTGTCGCCCTTAAGATAAACATTGATAAGCCGTGTCAAATCTTCGAAATGACAATGGTTTGAAATAATCATAATCATTTTGTCGAATAACTAATACTCCCTACGTTTCACTAAAAGAGTCACCCTACCTACTTAGTGAGAATCAAGGTGTAGAAATTGTAGTGGAAAATGAAAGATAGAAAATAAGTGAGGTTAGAACCAATGTTAACCACAAAAATTTTGTAGACAAAATACGAATAAAATAAAAGGTGACTTTTAGATAGACAACCCAAAAAGAAAAGAGCGACTCTTCTACAGACAAGGGAGTATTATTCTGTATGTTAAAATTTGTGTTTCAGCAAAATCCAGACATAGAAATAGATGGTAGATGGCTAGAAATTGGCTTTTAGACTAAAGTTTTGTGGTGTCTTCTTTCCAACGAATTGAACAGGTCGGACTTAGGGGTGAGCAAAACCGGGTACCCGAACTGGTTTTGAAAACCGGTTTGGGTACCCGGTTTTTGAAAACCTCTTTTTCCCGAACCGAAATCGACCCGGTTTAAACTGGGTACCCAGTTTTTTTTCATATTGTAAACCAAAACCGAACCGGTTTTAAAAAAAAATTGTTATCTTTGTTATAAATCGGTTTCGAACCGGTTGAAATAATTTGCATATCAATTTTTTATTTTTTTTCATTTAAAATTTTAAACCGGTTCAAAACCGGGTACCCAATTTCACTAAAAAAACCCGATTTTTCGAGTTTTTCAAACTGGATTTTGGTTCCATTTCAGTTTTAAAAACGGTTTGGTTTTTGGTCACCCTTATCGGGCTAGATCATGACCCAAAATCGGGTCATTTAGGATTCGGGTTAAACGGGCTGCGAGTAAAAAAACGGGATCATGGCTCTAAAAACGTGCCCGGTGGGTCAGGTCAAATTTAGAGTGAGATGATGACATACATACAAATACATTTAATGCGAATGTCAAATTCTTAAAGAACAAAAAACACAAATAGACCCAATATTCCAAATGAGTTGTCACGGACATTAAAATTGCTAACAGTGACCAGGTATTATGATGAGCATCGTTTGTTTTAGCCATGTAACTAATGTACACACTAGACCTGTCACCGGTCCGGGTATATGGGTCATGCTCAAAAATAGTTTCAAGCACCTAATTTTGTTACGGCTTTTAAAGTAAAAAAAAATAGTATGTATTAAATTAGGGTCGGGTTTATAGGTCGAGTCGAATTTAACAGGTCTAACCGTCTAAGTGTAGTATCATAACCCGCGTTTACTACTTTTCGTATAAAATACATACAAATGTGCAGTGCTAATTCTCTAAAATGACAATTATTTGAAATAATTGTAATCATTCCATCGCAGTTAATAATTATAAAAGAAAGTATTAAGGTTGATTTAGTAACGTTATTGTTGCACCCGTGCATCGCACGGGCATCAAAACTAGTATATATAATTAAAGGAAACTTTTTTTTCGAGAGAATCCAACTTTTATGAAACACTAAAAGTTTAAATATTATCCATATTAAAAGTGGATATGATAAATAATACTCCTATTTGTTTTAGTATTAGATAATGAATAATACTCCTTTGACTCTTAGTATTAGACTAAACAATCCTAACACTCGTAAGAATCAAAGAATTACCATTATATAAACCGTCAATTACAACCTCAGAAAACAACAAAATTTGAATAGACACCGCGTGGAACACGTAAAATGGTTATGATTATTTCAAATAATCGTCATTTTTGGAAAATTATTATTAAAATAAAATTATTATCCTAATATAAGTAGATATATTTATTAAGATAAAATTATTCTAATAGAATTGGATTTACATTTTTGCGAAAATACGGTGTGAGAAATTACAATTTTATAACTTTTTACCTTTTATATCAATAAAAAAATTTAAGAGTTTTTTTAATTTAATATTGAAGTATTTTATTTATATTCATTACTTGTCATATTTATATAGAAATAATTATAAATAATAAATGTTTTAAAAGATATTTCACAATAAAAAAATAAATTATTACTTCATTTATAGGTGTCATCAAAATAAAAGTACACTGCATTTAATATTGCAATCATATAGAGTAAATAATTTTTAACGGGCAGGTCGGGTCGGGCCGCGACCCTAATATACCGGGTTTGATGACAGTCAAGTCGCGGATCTATATTTATAGGTGTTGACCTACGAAAAAACGTGTTGGATGGGTTGGGTTTACGGGTCAAGTCAAGTCATTCAGATTAACTAGAGAGTACAACTTTATTAGTCTCCTAATTTATAAGCAAACAATATACTCGTATATACTAATAAGAGTGCTAGATAATTTAAGTTAAAAATACAAACTTCAGTTATTTATCATATTTAAGTATTTAAAAATTTTGAACTACTGCAAACTTGATTAAACTATTTTAACTAATTCAAAATTTAATGAAGTTAAAACACTTAAATAAAATAATTAAATAATTAAAAACAAAATGAATACATGTCGGGTTAGACTACGGATATTTCGAGTGACATGTAGTCTCAAACTTTTTTAAACTACGTAATTTATTTAAATAACTTTATATATGTCAGCTTAGACTACAGGTCGGTTCAAATAGGGGTCGGGTTATACGGGTCACGAGACGGATTATGCTTAGAATACAGCTGAAAAATAGTTTCGAACTTACATTTTTTTTTACCTTTTATGTAGACCGGAGTAATATTTTCAATATTACCTTTTTATTTATTTTAATAATATTATTTTTATACTCCTTTATTATAATGTTTATATTACAAAGAATTTTTTAAATTATTTTAATAATTATTTACTATCAAAAGATAAAAAAAGGTTGTATTAAATTGAATATTAATTATATTTGTAATTTAAAGTATCGAGTCACGGATCAAGATTTATTAGATGTCTTGAATCTTAACCTATGAATAAACGGGTTGAGCGGATCGTGTTACAAGTAAGGTCAAGTTTTGTTGAGTCTAATAGTAACGTTACTATTTAACACGATAACACAAATTTAATCTTCCAACAAGCATTCCTTATGACGATATCTGTCACAGAATCGCAAGCTTGCGACGGGGAAAATACTACTCATTGGGTAGATAAGACGAAACAAAGTGTCATTTACTAAGTATTTTGCTTTGGTTTATCTACCCTACATCTGTAGTACTTGACCCGTCGCAAGTTTGCGACGAATATATCCGTCACAAGTAAGAATTTCTGTTAGGCTCCCTATATACAACTTTACAAGAGAGTAACGTACTAAATTTGCTAGATAGTTTATGTTAAGATTAGACATAAAGTTATATTCAAATAAAAGAATAATATATAAAATTAATTATATCGAATAACTAATAAATTAAAATTAGAGTTTTAACAAAATTTAGGCAGAGTAATAGATTGAGTCGAACTAGGCTTTTAGACTAAAGCTTTTAGATTGGTTTAGGTCAAATGGGTCGCGGCTCAGGAAAAGAGGGCTCATGACCTTAAAAACAATGGGTTGGGTGGGTAGGATCGAATATAGTGCGAGAAGATGACATACATACAATATATTTGATGCAGAAAGTCAAATGATTATAATCTTATAAAGTAAAAGACATAGAGATAAACTAAATGTTCACAGATGAGTTGTGACGTATTAATATTGCTCACAGATACATGACCCACTACTTTGATGAGCGTCGTTTTTTTATCCAAGTAAGTAAGTAATCAATATAGGCACTAGACCAGTCAAACAAGTTGAGCGGGTCGGCTCACGGGTCGAGTTATACGAGTGGAGTCAGGATACGGGTCCGGTTATACGAGCCACGGGTACCAAAATTACAATTATTTGAAATAATCATAAACAGTTTGTCACAGTCAATATCATAAAATGAAGTATTATCACTATTATGGATGATTTAGTAGCATTTTTGTTGCACCCGTGTATCGCACGAGCATTAAAACTAGTATTATTCTAATTGTTCCCTCATCAAAAAAACATCGCAACTACTTTTTACCGTCGGCGCTTTACTTCTTACCGTCGGCGTTAATTACGTGAAATGACGACTTTGCCCTTACTATTTATTCTCAAAATAATATTACTTTTACATTTTATAGATTATCGATTTATTAAAACTCGACAACAAAACCGTCTTTTTCGATTATCGTAATAAACCAAAACCGACTTCCTATATAGTTAATTACACAAAATGACGAGTTCTCCTTTGCAATTAATTCTCGAAATATTATCACATTTACATTTTATAGAGTATCGGTTTATTAGAACTCGATAATAAAACCATTTTTTCGATTATTGTTACGCCTCCGATTTTAAACAGTTAATTAGATTAATTAACGACTTAATACAATTTAATAAACCATAATTAACAAATACGAGTAATATGCAAATTAAATCCTAATTAATCTATAACAAGTCGACAATCAAGATTTATTATACAAATCGATGCAAATTAAAATAAAAAAATCCGGAAATGGGTCAGGTCAAGTGGGTTTTTCGACCCATCAAGTATAATATAAATCTTTCAATAATCTGAGACATGAAGTATAAGGTGGTGAAATTGGTTACTTTGATAACCTTTCATACAAATGACCCGGGTTTGAATCCTCTTGTTCGCACATTTGTCTTTTGGAAAAATAATTAAAATTTACAAAATTATACAATTAACAAGGATCGAACCTCAAACCTAGTGATCAGGAGGCAAGTTACCAAACCACTACTCCACAATCAACAAACTGATATTTTAGAAGGCTGAAAACTATCTTAAAAGAGATTAAAAAACCCAAAAATGGGGGAGTCGAAGAATTTTTTCGCCTCTCGGATGGGGGCTTCGAAAAATTTCTTCGACTCCCCCAATTTTTCGAAGCCCCCATCCGAGAGGCGAAAAAATTCTTCGACTCCCCCCATTTTCCGTTTTTTTCTCTTTTAAGATAGTTTTCAGTCTTCTGAAATATCAGTATGTTGATGGTGGAGTAGTGGTTTGGTAACTTGCCTCCTGATCACTAGGTCTGAGGTTCGATCCTTGTTAATTGTATGATTTTGTAAATTTTAATTATTTTTCCAAAAGACAAATGTGCGAACAAAAGGGTTCGAACCCGGGTCATTTGTATGAAAGGTTATCAAAGTAACCAATTTCACCACCTTATACATCATGTCTCAGATTATTGAAAGATTTATATTATACTTGATGAGTCGAAAAACCCACTTGACCTGACCCATTTCCGGTTTTTTTTATTTTAATTTGTATCGATCTGTATAATAAATCTTGATTGTCGACTTGTCATAGATTAATTATGATTTAATTTGCATATTACTCGTATTTGTTAATTATGGTTTATTAAATTGTATTAAATCGTTAATTAATCTAATTAACTGTTTAAAATCGGAGGCGTAACAATAATCGAAAAAACGGTTTTATTATCGAGTTCTAATAAACCGATACTCTATAAAATGTAAATGTGATAATATTTCGAGAATTAATTGCAAAGGAGAACTCGTCATTTTGCGTAATTAACTATATAGGGAGTCGGTTTGGTTTATTACGATAATCGAAAAAGACGGTTTTGTTATCGAGTTTTAATAAATCAATAATCTATAAAATGTAAAAGTAATATTATTTTGAGAATAAATAGCAAGGACAAACTCGTCATTTCACGTAATTAACGCCGACGGTAAGAAGTAAAGCGCCAACGGTAAAAAGTAGTCCCCAAAAACATACTCCGTACATAATTCCAATTGACTAATGCTAACAGTTTAGATATATACCTAAGATGTCATTTAATGCATCCAATATTATTTTTAATGTGATGTATCTAAATACCAACTTTACCATACCTAAAAATTATATTTATCGTATTTTATACGGATTTATCACGTACAAATCAAACAATTTCGTCCCTAATTTATCTACAATGTAACCCCCAATTTCCCTCCAACCCTAGTCCAATATAATATGATCATATTCATTCCCATCTAGCTAGGGTGGTTGATTAGTAAGTTTAAAATGTTTGGAAGTATATTTTGGAGACCCAAAAATATATCTACACAAATAATAACGGAACGTTGATACACTAGCCATCGTCTGACACATAGGGCCTCAAAATTAGAAATCTCAAATTCATTCATTTGACCGTCCTTCCCCCCACGGCCCCACCCCCGAGAGCTTTCCTTTTCCTTTCTTTAATTTCCTAACTCGCCGCAGGTAGGTCACTTGGGTGCTTAGTTAAACGATCTTAATATATACGAGTACTCGCTCTGTAGTGGTGAATACTCTGAGTTAACTTTATTCCGTGAGCGGAAGATAGAGCAAGGGCAAACTATCGACTAGGACCGATACATCAGACGTGTAATACAAGATGTATGGGGGAGATATATAGAAAGTCAAACAATGATCCAAGCCTATGATCAGGTAAGTGAATGAACCATATTAAAAGAAAAAGAAAAAGATAAAGATAAAGATAAAAAAGATTCTTTCAGTTCCAGTCATTCAATTGGAACGGACTAAAGATTCTACTTGAGGTGGGACCCACCCCCACCCACAATAATATGATCAAATCAAATCCTAACCTTTTTTAGCCGTTGGATTAAAGAATCCATCTTCATTGCATACAGATTGCTTATCATTCCTGAATCCTGATAGCTACCTGATTGGTCCAAATTAGCTAGTACTAGTAGTCTAATCTTTTTTTAAATATGGAATATCTTTCAAAATAATGAGGGAATCTCAGAAAACAAAACAAAATGAATACTAGGGGTTTCGATCCTTGATAAAAGATTACAAGTCGAGATTAAATCTGAAGGTCGCACTTGAATTTTTTTAGAAAAAAGTTTTCAAATGACGAACCTCGAAAAACAAGAGGAGGTGTTCCATCCTTGACCAAAGATTACAGTCGAGATTGAGTCTTGAAGACCGGGCTTGAATATTCCACGGGATAATTACTCGAAATTTAAAATGAATGCAACGTACATATGTTAGTTTTATATTAATCATTATTACACCAATTAAAAGGGTGAGAGTACCGTCACAAACGGGTAGATGAGACAAAATCAGGATGCCTAGAGCGAGAGTAGCAAATGATTTGTCTTTTATCTACCCACATGTATGTATCTATATTTGATTCGCTACAAATTTGTGACGGATATACGGATTACGAACAAGAATTTGTGAAAGGAGCAAGACTAGTGGATGAAGGTGATTCCAAAGTAAGTACAACTTGATTTATTACAACAAAAGAAATGAGAATAACATACATGTTGTTTTCAGTGTGACATTTCCTTATGTTATAAGGAAAGTTGAGTCAAATAAATAATTGATAAATGGGTTATAAAGTCAGTTGAGTAGGTAAGAAAGACAGAAAAGTAAGTAAATAAAATCTAGCATGATGCAAAAGACAGGAAACTGCATACAAGCTTTTAGTTATGAGTTAATTATCTAATCATCTAACTTTTCTGCTGCAACTGCAACTAAGCTTAACTGGTTAAGGTATCTCTAAACTCTTTAATAGTATATAATTTGATTTGTAAACTCCTACTATATTCTATATTTTTTTATGGTCCCATGATAAATTGGAATCATATCTTATGTATGAAGATATCATCGACTTATATGGTGGAGTATATATATAATACTGGTTTCAGAAATATGTAGCATGTACCCTTTTTTCTAGGACCCCATATCTTATCATTAAGAAGTAGAACACCCCAAAAAAAAAAAAAACTATTTTTGTCAACTTACTTGTATTTCCATAAAAAAAAATACCATTTCGTAATCTGAAGAGGCAGTAGATGTCAGCTCGCTTAGCTGATAGATCGTCTGTCTGTTGGTGTATGAAAAAAGACTGCAGTAATCTTCAGTCGCGGTAGATGTCAGTTTTCTTAGCTCCTAGTCGTATGTGGGTGCATGACACGAGAGAAAATTACTCCATCCATCATTGAAATTTTAGCAGATTACTCCATGTCGGATTCAAAGATGACATTGATCATCTTGGTAAGCTTATCATTGAGCTGGTTTTCTGCATTCGGGTCTCCTAAACCCGAACCAAGGCGGAAAATGGATAAGTATTTCCGGTTTGATGAGGAATCAGACAGTTGGGTACCTGTAGAACTGCCTTATAATCTGATAACCTGTGTCAATGATAACTGTACTACTGTCGGTTCAATTCGCGAGGTAGAAGAAGTAATAGGAGATGGAAGAAATAGTGGAAATAAGGGAAAACAGAATTACAAGAAGCTTTTACCTTTAAGGAAGAGAGTTTCTTTGACTAAAATGTCTGAGACATCGTTATGGATCACTGGTGAAAGTGGGTCGATCTATGAGAGATTCTGGAACGGTGTGAATTGGGTGATTGCTCCTCACGATTTGCCTTCTTCTGTCGGACCTGCAATTTCTGTGTTCATGGCTAATCAGACAATTCTTGCTCTTTCTGAAGCGGGGCTTATTTATCAGGTGAAATTCAAAATGCATCGGATTGTTGAGTTGAACTGTAAATGCAGTATCACACTGACCGTAACCGTAAAATGTCTGTAAAACATATCAATTTGTAGATGCAGCTGACAGAAAACTCGCAATTATTTTGGAGGGAATTTCAATTTGCAACAGCAGTTGAGCATAACGAAGTTGCAAAGCAAAATCAAGTTCAAGTGAAGTCAGGATTTGTTACAAATGATGGGGAGTGAGTAATTAGATTTTAATTTGCATCCCAAAATCAGCATATCCACTTCCTAATCGAAAACTTACCAAGTTGAATCACTGACGAATTTGCGCTACCCCCAGGAGAATTTACTTTTGCACCAACAATGGGTCACTATTAGAACTTGTCGAAAATGATCCGCCAAGGTCAGCATCACAATTTCTATTTTTGTACAAGTATCTTTTTTTTACACGAAAAGGTCTTACATCCACGCAGGGACCGTCTCAATGATTTTGGGAGCACTGTGAAAAGTTAAAAATTAGACCCGTTAAGTGGTTTTGAAATAGTCGACGAAACAAAAGTTATAGATTCGAAACTGTACTTCTCACTATGCCATAATGATAATATAACTGATCACATATGTAATTAGGGCCACAAAATTTGGAGGCCTTGTTAGAAGAACTATATCGGATCGCTTATTTTTAGGAGATCCTGCCTGCATCCATGTTTTTTTATAACGGATCCATGAATAATGAATGGTGAAATCAAGTAATTAAGTGCCTGGGCTCGGGTAGTCGAGTTCATAAAGAAAAAGCTGGATAAAAAGCTTTTTCTTACCGGATTCTGTTCTCTGGTGACTATCAGGTGGGAAAATCACGGGCAGCCACCAGGTGCGGATGTAGCAGCAATAGCTGATGCTGGTACAATCAGACAGAACCTTGTATTCACAGTCAGGTTAGCACATTGATATAATGACAGAATCATCATAAACCTCCTTAAATTAAGTATAATTGCCCTGTTCTCGGTGGTCTAGGGTATTTAGATGATGAGTTGACGCTTTTGAGACTTAGTTCGGCAGGAGAACTATATGAGCATGACAAAAGTACAAAACCGTCATGGAAGAAACACTTGAGGAAAGAAGGAGTACCAGAAGATACGTACTTGATTCCAACAAGAGGTTGTACAGCTCAAGGTCTAGCAGGAACTTCTTCGGTTTCACTGTTTCTGATAACCAAGGTGGGATCACTGAATAACATTTTTCCAATCCTTGTTTTACCTGAAAAGGGATCTTATATTATTTCCGATATATATATGCAGGCGGGTATGTTAACTGAGAGGCGATTGTATCGGAGGAAGTGGAAATGGATTTCGCACGGAAGTTCAGAGGATCAACTTCTGACATCAGTTACCCCGGTTTTAATGGATGAGTCCAGTGACAAGTATTCATTGTTTCTAACAACATCAACAGGGTCAATTCTCGAGTATCAAATGATAAAAGAGGCAGGTAAACACTCGAGCAAACAGAATCCTTTTTTATTCCTTTGCCTTGTTCTTTCCCGTTTATTTTCAATTCAGTGCCCTATTCAGTTCGGTTAAGCCTCATTTAGTTCAGTTGAAGTCAGCTTAGTTAAACTCATTTCGGATGGAAAGAACAGCGTCTAACATTCGAAATCAAAATCCTTTAGGAAGGGAATTTTTTTGAAAACATTCCCCTCCATCCTCATCCCCTTCCCTCCTACTGTTGCATCCAAACAAACCCCCCTTACAGTCATTGTGCGGTGACAGGAGCGACACACGAAAATCAAATAGGAGCAACATGGGTAAATCATTTGCATCCACCTCATGCAAAAATAGCAAAAGGCATACCAGGCAAGTCATATCAGTTTGGCCGACTTTTTTTCGCACTAGACGACGGTAGGCTGGCAGAACTTTATCATTCGGGCTATGGAGGTGAAAATTCAGGACCCGTCCATCAAGTAAACATCCGGAAAAAGGGGTTGAACAAGTATGTTTGGTCTATACTTGATGTCCCAGAAAGTGAAGGATGGAATGCTGAGTATTGCACAGAAGAACGCGGACCCTTCAACTGTATGATGGGTGTCAAGGACGAAGCAATCGTTGGTATGACCACCTCAAGGACAGTAACGAGAAGGCAGAAGGGATCGTCTTATAGCTACTTGATTCCAGACTCATCAGATGTCAATCTGGGGAAAATGGAAAAAGAAAACAATATTAATAGTAACTTCGGAATGAGAGTAATGCAAGGAGGCAGATCGATGTTTTTGGTATCAGACAATGGCATGAGTTATGAATTTCTTTACAACAATGATGTCGGAGTGTGGTTGCGCCATGAGCACTCCATTCCCATGAATGGAGCAGTTGGAAGCTACAATGGAAGTCTATTCTTCATTGACATCCACGGAAATCTACTAAGCAGAGAAAGGAGAGACAATGAGCTTCAATGGATAAACTGCACTGCTATGAAGAACGGAAGGCAAATAATCAGTGGTCCTCCATGGGATTTACAGAGAATTGCACCAAATGATGCCCTTTATTTTGTCAGCAAGAACGGACGCCTACTTCAGTTCACGGTAAGTAATGAAGTACCTACAAATCTAGAACAAATTACTAGATCAAGCTAAGCATGAATTTTTACCACTACTTCGTATAGACATATTAAACAAACACAAATTCTCATGTGAGACGGTCTCACAATACGATTATTGTGAGGCCTCTCACATAAGAGGTCACTAAATTAGTAATAACTTCTTAAAAAAAACGTCTATTCTTACGAACATCATATATTAAACTAGAAAATCAAGAATAATACAGTAACTTATTAAAAGTAAAGAACATAAATGTTTGTAAAGTTTTGGTCTGACCCTAACCCGACCTGAAACCTGTATAAAACCCGTATATTTTAAACCTGAATTACACCTAACCCGTCTTTTACTCGAACATGAAACCCGAGTGCATGAGCTGTTGGATAGGATAGGTCTAACCGCAAGGGATAGGGGTCAGATGTACACAACCTTACCCTTTCACGAGAAGTCTGTTCTGAATCAATCGTGATCAACTGAATCGGCCAACTGCTACTCTACAACAGCAGAAGACAGTTAGTTACATTTTGTTTTATTCCATCATGTTCTTAATCAAAGATTTGCAAGTCTTTCAGTAGTGGAGGTAAAGATTGAAAATCTGTGTTGAAGTTCATACTCGTAGAGACTTGGGTTTGCTGTTGTTTAGGTCGCGCAAAAGAGTTTCAAATGGAAGGACTGCAAAAACCCTGGAAATACAAAGGTAGCAGGTATCGTCGACCAGGAAGTATTGAGGAACAAAATAATATTTGTCACGGGAAGAAACGGTCGATTATATCAGTACAACGCATTGTACAAACAATGGCACGAGCATCATCAGTCACAACATTTAATCCTGTCTGGATTACCAGGGACAGCAACAAGGCGATCAACATTATCTTCGGAAGGCTCGATCTTCATGATTTTGGAAGATGGAGGACTGGTTGAGTATCACTGGAACCGACTAGAAGGATGGATGTGGGTTGAACATGGGACACCACATGAAACCGTTAGCTTCCTAGGAGGAACAGGTCCGAGTTATGAGGGTCAACAGTTGTTCTTAGTAGGCTCAAACGGGAAGGTTTATTTACGCTACTTGAGTTTTGGGGAGTGGAAATGGAGAGACTTAGGTTACCCCGATAGAGAAACAGAAGACCTAAAACTAAGCAAGAATAACAGAAATTGTGATCCGAAGGTGAGATTAGATGAAATTATCGGTATTAAATTGAACATTTTGAGCTGAAAACTGAAAGCTGAAATGACTTACTATCATGCAGGTATCATCTACACGACCAATCCCTTCTGCAGAAGATAAAGTCATCTTCAAGCTCAAAGATGGCAGAGTAAGTGCTCCAATAAACCTTGTGTTTCACACCTAAATTCATCCTGAATCCAACAATAAGAGCATCATCCGAATGATAATTTGCATATTTGCAAAAATATCAAACAAAATGTAGAATCAGTTTCTAATTGCTGAAAATTGTGAAATCAGTTGGCAGAAATGTACCGAGTGAAGGACTTTGATTGGATATGGTCGAAGATCATAGCTACTCCGACAAGTTTATGCAGCTCGAATTTGTGGACTGCAGGAGCATCCTGAGGTGCCTAGTAGATCAAAAGAGTACAGTACTGATATTTACAAAAGCCGCTACATACAGAAACCCAAAAACATTTACGTATAGAAAACTGCAGAATGGACATAGAAGAAGATTGGCAAGTCGAAGCCTTTTCCCCTCAATTTGAAACAGTGGAGGCTAAGATGAAGGTTGAGAAGTCGGGGATGGGTTAGCACATTAAGATGAAAGGATAGATAGATGTATATGCAGGTACTGGAATCTAGATGTTATAATTGATCCTTAATATGAGAGCGAATCAAGTGATTTACAGTGGCATTTATTTTGCATTATGTCATATACTTGATAGTTGTACAGATCCATCCTCTTTAGTAGGAATCTATATATGTTACTCCAACACACTTCACTTGACTTCACTTGACTTGGGGGCCGTGTTGACACCTCGTAGAAGAGTGTAGGTAGTTGTTGTATATGTATAGACTGTATAGTGTATAGTAGTTAACATAGATATGAGTATATGATGATGAGTAAACGATAATGAAATGCAGGATGCAGGATGCAGGATGCAGGATGCAGTAGCAGGAATGAATGAGGTAAATGCAAGATAGCAGCTGCCTCTCGAGTAGGTACGTTAACAAGACAAGACATAAATGATTCCATCTCTGTAGTAAAATGCATCATAATTGTTTGGGCACAGAATCGAATGCAGTTGAGACACATGATTATATCATCAAGACAAAAATCTTAAAAGAGACGGGAATAGGATAGATGAGACAAAAGTGAGTATGGAATGAATTACAACAAAGTTTATTTCATCTATTCAAGTGGGATGAACCCGTTTTAATGGTAAGACGGAGACACACTTCCTTTCAAACCAAGGAAAGGTATTACAGTAGTAATTAAAAACCAATAAAACCTACACACAGTCACACAGTCACACAAACACAAAGGTTTGTTTGTATTTTTGGTGGTGGTTTCCCATCCGTCCTCCTCTCCTCTCCTCTTCAATGGAGGAAACACTAGACTAGACTAGGAGTAGGAATAGGAATAGGAATAGGAATAGGAATGGGTGCATCAATTACTAGTTACTACGCCATGGCTGGCAAATCATACTTGATCTACAATACACCCACATACATTTCATTTTCATTCCCAGGTACGCTTTTCACTTCCCATCAACCTCAACCCAATTATATATTGGAGTAGTATATTTCCAGTTGAATCACTTAACTTCAACAATGCTCAATTGCAATGGCAATCTCCGTTTCCGTTTATTAGGAAGGGACTGAGGGAGTATCAAATTCACCCCTCAAAGTTTCTGCCCAGCATTTGGGTTTCCGCCGATGAAATAGAATGTTAATGGAAACTACTACTAGTAGTGGAAGGCAAAAGAGGTCATTAATGTGTGAAATTCTCAGCATCCCAAGACGAACCGCCTACATACCCAGTGGATTCAACCTGACGCCTATTCTCCGGCCTAAATCTGTCTTAATAGACATCAACGATCACATGTCACATGTCATACATAATACTCGTAGCAGCAGTAGTAGTAGTATTATTAGGTGGAAAATAAAGATGATGTTAAGGTTAATGGGATAATGTAGTGGTTAATTGAAGCGAGGAAAGGGCTACATAAAGATGGAAAATAGTATTATACAGTTGTACAATAGTATTGTACAACCATGACAAAGTTGTCGAGCTTTTGTGTATATTGATTCGGCTTATAAAAGTTTCTAAGCTAAGTTGTAAGGTTTTGAGCTTAAATATTTATGTGATTTAACTCGACAACTTTACACTAAAGCTCAGAAAGTTTACAACAAAACTCGAAATCTTTGTGATAAAGCTCAAAATCTTAAAACTAATTGTACATAGAACTATGTACAACTGGTTGTATAAAGATGATGCCTTTTCATGTGGAAACACAAACACATGCAAATAGATTGCCATGGGAATGGGATTAAACTAGTACTCCCTCCGATTTTTATCTATCTTCCCTATTTTTTTATTGGGCTGAAACACCCTTTCTCCCCTATTTCTATATTAGGCCATCAATATGTGGTCTAGAATCACTTTACATTTTTCTCTCTTCCTTCTTTTATTTTGAACCACATATTCCTACACCCTTATTTTCTTCTCCAAAACCAAAGGGGAAGATAGATAAAAATCGGAGGGAGTATTAAACTATGAATCTTATGTTTGGATATTTGGACGATGGAAGACAGGAAAATGGGAGCACAAGTAGTACAAAATTGATCATATTGTCAAAATTTTGATTATGGAGGAAATGAAGGACAAATTTTATGAGACGAGAGTATCATGTCATGTCATGTGTACAGGAAACTGGTTGATGGTAGGCAGCAAAGAATTTGTACTAAAACCACTCAGTCACCTAATAATAGGAGTAACACAACTACCATTAGACGGACCATATCATACTCTCACTCTCGGATGGTTGATGACAAGAATCTACTGTGATTATGAACAAACTAAACTAACTAAACATGTTTCGCCCAAATTGGATTGCTCGGTCTTTCTACCTAAAACCATAAAATACAAAATAAACGAGAACCAAATGAAACTAACTTTACTTATTATAGTTGAACTTAAATTGGAAAGAACATTACTTAAAAAGAGTACTCGTCAAATTTATAATTGTATAGTACTGTACTCCTCCACTAATATAGTGAGTACTTTTTGTTTTCACGTTACCGTTCTAGACTCTAGACTCTTAAGAGTCTTAACACACTTCGCAAAAATCAAGCAAGTAAGCAACACACTGTTGTTGACTCCAACATGTCATTTCATCGCCAAGGGAGGAAGTTCATGCCATGTCGGCCGAGGAACAATGAACAAGAAGGATCATAGCATTCACAGAAACAACTCTCAGGGTGATTTAACATATGGAAACATCTTCAAACTTAGAAAATTCATAGGTCAGTCTTTAATGCAGCAGCTAGAACTGAGTTAATACAATGAAAATATTTTTACACAACCATCAAACCAAAGCCCAGTCTTAAAATTTGAGGAGTCACGAAACTTCAGACCCGGAATTCAGCTCAATGCTCCATACTGGTTTTAAAGAAATGCCATCAGAACTCACACTCCCAGACTCACTCGCACAAGGTAATCGAAACTGGCAATAGAAACCAAGTGGCGGTTAAAACCTCCTCTGAGGACTCCTAGAACGGCGACCACGAGGTGATCTGCATCCAAAGTGTAAAGAAACCTTGTCACTCACGTGGACTGAAAAAAATATTATACTCTACATAAATAGGAAGTGCCCTTAGAAATACTCCGTATAACTTCCTGACTTTGAATATATTATTAACAAGTAACATTAGGAAAAGAAGGTTTTGATAATCTAACAAAGATAATGCCAACCTTCAAAACTCCAATACTCGAAAATCAATAACAGGACTAAAATTTATTTGTATTATATTCCCTTCATAGTTTGTTAGATCACTTGGTTTACTTTAGTAAACTTACCCAAAACGGAAAGTATTAACTACGGAGTATGGAGTACTAACTAAAAGTCTAAACCACCGGGGGGAGTGTAAACTATTGACCTAGTTTACAGGGATGCACTCTAAGCTCAGAAACAATGTTCCAGTTCGTTTGCTTCTCTTTAGACAGCCTACAGTTCATGGAACCTTGTTCTCCATGGTTCCCTAACTAACCCTTAGAAAGAACATTAGGCGACGATAATGGCATAGGCAAATTTAGTTATAATAACACATCCCGAATTGTCAGTGCATTTTTGGGAACAGACTTTCAGGATTAGACTGTTGAGAGTGAATGATGAGATTCTGGAACAGTGGGACTGTTTGACAAAATCACCGAATATTTTCATAATTTTCCCTATTTATAATGCCGTTTGCACAGAGAAAATCTTGTAGAGCAAATTATGTACACTAAAACAACCCCAGAATAAAAAAAAAAATCAAGTTCCAAGCAAAAGTGGGAATTGTATGTACACTAAGATAATGCAAAAAATCATCCACTTGTAAATCCCAGTCATCATGCAGACATCAAAAACTAGAGAATAGTACATAAGAAAAACAAACCTTCTTCGGTTGCCCCTCTTCTTGTATGGGCCATTACAAAAAGCCCAGTCAACATTTATCGTATGATCAAGCATTATGGTACCATTCAACTTCTTAATAGCTTCTTCTGCTTCTTCAAACTGCTCATATTCAATCAGTGCATATCCCTGGAAATCAATAAATATGTCATCAAGTGGGCTTGTATAGAAGACTGAGCAATACTTTTCATGCAGAAACAAGACCCCACAAATGACAACTATGACAACGAAAATCAAATAGCAGGCCTCCACCAAGCAAGAGCCTAAAGATCGGAGCGCCTTAAATACATCTTGTAGTTAAAATTTAACTGGTGACCTGGTGTTCGGCGTAGTGCACCTCTAAACAAAACAAATTATTTTCTTCTACTACACCTTTCTTCATTATATTATCCCGAGTTCTATAAGCCAACTCTAGATCCAATAAAGGTATTGCGGCACATTTGTTCCAAAACACAAATTTAGGTGTGCAGGGCGCTTGACACCTTTAAAAATAAAGATTAAAACCTTCAAGCAAAACTCAGCCAATGGTTGATATCCTCTATTGCCTGCCACCAAGTGAATATAAACACTTCCATTCATAAATACTGTATTCAACCAACACTTATTCAGCTGCAACTGATTCGCATATACAATTATTGAATCTTTAACCAATTTCTTCATATGTACTCAGACCAACAGACTGGGACTAATGCTATGAAAACTGTTAGTGCTGCAATCAGGACCACAGTATCCTCCTCCGTTCGAGTAAACAATCATTACTTTTCTACAGCCCATTTGAACCAAAAACCGCAAACCAAAAAAAAAGATTCGTGTAGAACTAAAAGTTCAGATGTCCACACCCAATGACCAAAAATACAGCAGCTGACACTGAACTGAAATTGCAAATTATGTACCTTCACGAACCCAGTACGCCGATCCAAATTCAGATGAAGATTTTTCAGCTGACCAAACTCTCCAAAGACATTATGAAGATCCTCCTCCTGGGCTTCTTCGTGTACTCCTGTGACGAGCACAATCCAGCCTTCGATTGCTGCATACATTAATCAATATCATTAGCTACTGCACATACACACCGAAATCAAATTAATCAGATTAGATTGAATCGTGCAAGCTTAACCATTTTGATTTCAACACCCGAAACAATACCAAAGAGAGCTCCTCTATAATCACACAAACTAACAAAATCTATTGACAAATGGGCAAATGGCAATAGAACAAGTTTGTTTCTTTTCATGAGGAAAATGATAAGGTGTAAATGTGTATAACAAAATATAACAACTGATACATACTCCCTCCGTTCCAACGAATTGTATACGTTTGCTTTATGCACGTACGTCGATGCTAGTGTTCTTTTGTCTATATCTTTAATTATGTATTACCAAAAATTATAAAAATTTGATATTCATAATGTATTCGATTAGACGATTTAAACAAGATCCCTCATGACTATATTTTATCTTATATATTAAAAGTTATATCAAATATTCTTCTCACTCATGAATAATGTCAAAAAACCAAACGTATACAATTCGTTGGAACGGAGGGAGTATATGTCTACCATTTTGGTTTCACTCATCTTCACCCTGAGATCAAATTAGCAAAACATCATTTCTTTCTTCACATGACATCTACAACAACATAACTGCATAAATATGATTTGATATCATGTCATTTGGGCATGACAGCTGCCCAATCTAAAGGCAAGCCAACAAACCATTGCAGATTCAATCCCCTAACTACAGAATTTTGGTCTGATAAAGCATTACAGATTCCCAAAAACCCAAATACAAATAAAAAATAAGAACATATTAGTATCTATTTCCACACTACATCTGAAAGCTAAAGAGCAAGGAACTGCAACTGATTAAATTAAAATCAGCCAATGACACAGTACGTCGTATTCCGTTCTCTACATTATTTACAAGATCGGGGAAAAGTTCTAGAGAAGTGAAGATTAACAATCATTAATAAAATAATCACTCCACACAGTTACTTCTATCGAACACTTTGTCTCTAATAACTACTAGGAAAAAGTATTACGAGATTGATTACTCAAAAAAACAACAATGACGAACGGGCTAACGGTCAATCATCAAACAGTTGGACTCAATTTCTCGCAGTTATCTTATTCCTAAGAAATGAATAACACAATGTAGTAAAAGGATAGCCGTGATAACTAACCCAAGAAAAGCAAGATAACCTTAGTTATCACCTTAGATAACAAGTCTGCTGTATCAGACTTGGTTTTGAGTCAACTTGTTGCCTTCAATGTAGTACATGGAGGGCGCGGGTTAAATTCTTGCATTAAGCTTCTTTTTTATTTACCAAAAAAAACATTTCCTTGAAAATAATCCGTAACTATTTTAATGGTTAGAGCGTAGATTACAAAAGTAGAACATGACCGAAATTGGTGATCATATTTTGCTTCCAAATACATTATTACCTCACATTGCATATGCCTTCAGCAAAACCACATCATCTATTCTCAACATCAATCAAAAAGAGGTACGGGAACAATATCCGAGTGGACTACCAACTTAACAGCCAATTCATACATAAAACACGGACTAGAATAATTAACGAAACATACAACCATCATTTAGAAACTATTGAAACTTGGAAATCTCAAATTTGTACTCAATTTTAAAGCTACCAGTCCGTTCCGTTCCGTTCCATTGGACTATCGAAATTGCACTAATTGGACTAATCAATCAATAAGATTCAGCAACACCAAACTCAAACACGAATACGCGAAAAATGATATCAAGCGAAACCCTAACTTTCAACATCTTCCTTAACCGGATAAACTACCTACAATAGGAGCAATAGATAACCCTAAATCGACCGAAAACAATGAAACAACGTAAAGAAATCATTGATTGAGAGGGAAAAAGTATTACAGCGAGCGGGACCAGGACCGCCATCAGAGTTGAGAGAATCGAAGTCACGCGCGGTCAAACGAGTGTCGCGGTCAGCGTCAGGTTCTTGGCGGAAACCGCGACCTTTGGTTTTGATAGCGGCGGCGGAGGTGACGGCGGACCTGATGCGAGGGACGGTGGCGCGTGGGGAGGCGTCGGCGGCATCTTCGTCCATGAGATCGTCTTCTTCCGGCTCGAAGTCCACCGCTTCCACGTCGGCTGCCGCCATTACTCTTCTCTTTCTTTGATTTTACAAGGTTTGAGCTTCGACTTCTGCTTTCTCTCTCTCTTCGCTTTTTTTTGGGTGAGGGGATTTGTGTTCTGGGATGGAGATGGTAAATCAGGGGTCTTATTATTGTCGACCCAGCCCCATCTGTCCGATCCGTTAACACGATTTTAGCCCAATAGCACTTCTGTTTTTATCTTCTTCTTTTTTTTTCTTTTTTTTTTGCCGTCGGTCTAAAATCCCAACTTACCACGTACGCATCACAGCTTTCGCCAGATTATGTGCATTTGTGTTAAGGTTTCGCGATACATACTTAAAGGATAAACAATGAAAAGAAATGGCTTCTTCATGAATCAACTTAATCAAGTCCTTGATACTATGATGAATATCCTCAGCTTCAGCCAGTTGATTCACTAATTGTAAGCAATCAGTCTGAAGAGTCGTGTGAAGAGCCCCAAAGCTTCTAGCCCAACGGATTGCCTTCAGAGCTGCAAAGGCTTCAGCCTGTAGAGCAGATTCCGCAAGGAATTTATCATAACCCTTCAAGGGAAAACCAGGAACGGGAACATTGATTACCCATCCGCCTGTAGCTTCTCCCGACTCCTTCCAGCTTGCATCCACATTAATAACCATAGTTGTGCAACAAGGATTTCCTTGGGATCCTGAAATCAGCTAGAATTTCAGAGAATTCCTCAGCCTTCTCCTAAGAATCAACTTTTGTTTTTATCGTTTTAGTCTTTTAGAGATTTTTTTGGTTAATGGTTAGCAATCGATTACTCGTAGAAAGGATTGAAATTTATCGTGCATACATTTTAAAACTTGTTAAGTTCATTTTTTTTATTGGTTCATTTGTTTTAAGCATGAAGAAAATGAAATTTGAATCACGGGAGAAAGGTGGAGATGACTAGATGAGATTCAAAGGGATTGAGAAGTACGAGTATCTAATTTCACTCCAAAATCCTCCAACTTAACATTTTAATGGGGGCCCCGCAAGGGTGGAGTCTAGTGATTAAAACTTGTATTTATCACCTTAAGGTTTCGGGTTCAAGCATCTCCAAGCAAGAATGATCTTGTGAAAGTTGTATTGCTTGAGGCCATGTCTTCTAAAGTTCGAGCCTGTCGTCCTAAGATAGCGGCTGCGTGTTCTTCCGTTATCAAAAAAAATATTGTAATGGGCAAATCCATTGCAAAGTGGCCAACCAAACACCCCTTCGTATCAACTATCATCCGAGTTCTTGTCGTGATTTTTGTCGTTGGATAGCTCGTTTAGTATAAATTTGCTCTAAAATATGAATAATTAGCCAGAGGTTCAGCCTGTCACAACAAAATTAAGGTTTTCCAGTATTTAAGTGTTAATCTTCTTGATTAATAGGCCAGGTTATTTAAGATACAATTTAGAAGTAACAATTTCAAATAAACATGATAAAAAATTCATTTTCATTGAATAACACAAGAAAAGATGGACATTCATTGCCGATATCTTAATGACTTCAACAAATCTTATTTATTTTGAAGTGGATACAACGTGTATTATGTACTCGGATAATCGAGTGTACATATAATACAGTACACAAATTTTTTCATACACTTTGTAGAATCTACAAAGTAATTCGATTCGTTTGTATGTATGTATATATATATATATAATCGATAGTATATTGGATTAACTATCCATCTATATAATCGATAGTATATTGGTCTATGAGCTGAGGTTAAGTGAGCCGTACTTGGACTGCTGATTCGGCGAGAAAAGCCCAAAATGTTGCTCGGTAGCTGCACCCGTCTTCTGATTCTCGTCGAACATAGCAAATAAGTATGTCTCAATTCGCCCTGATTTCATAGGCGTCCCATTTTTCACATGATTAATCAAGTTCTTATAATAAGTCGCGGCATTGCCTGCTGTCGCGCTATCTCCACCGTCCGACGGCCACCCGCTCTCAGACACGACAATCGGAATTGTGGGTCCACCGGCTTTAGCTAAGGCCGCGTACACCGCGTCTACTAACGCGTCAAACAAGTTTTGGTATTGCAAGTTGGTGTTAGGGTCCGTTACCACGGTCCCAGGGGCCGTAAATAATGCATATTGTAGTGAAATGTCTTTTTCATCCCCCATGTAAGAAAAATAAGGGTAAATGTTGGCCAATAGAGGTGACCCTTGACTTTTTAAGAAATTTACTATGGGGTTCATGTAAGACATGTCAGCAAATTGACCGCTAGAGGGCGGGAAAGAGTTAGCTATATAGGCTGAATATATTGCAGTTGAGACTTTAATCTGACCGCCTAAACCGGCTGCGTTGAGGGCGTTTTGGATATTTTGCATGGCGGGTAGGACGAAGGGTTTGTCGGGTTGTTGGACTTCGTTCCCAACTGCAATGTAGCGGATGGAGGACGCGAACGGGGCAACGTTGGTTCGGACCCATTGCATTGCTTGGGATGGGTCATTGGCTAGGGTTTGGAGTTGGTCGTTTAAGATGGTTAGGAGGAGTTTTATGGGCGTGCCTTGTAGCGCTCGTAGTGTTGATAGATCTGGACCGTAAATTCGCATAAATCCAATGTTGTTGGATCTGTAGAGGTTTACTACTTGTTGCTCGGATGGTAAGTTGTTGCCATTTGTTCCATAACATACTCCGATTTGCGCTTCTGCATTCATGAAACATACGGAGTATTTTTTTAGCCTTTAGTTTCACTAATGAAGTAAATATATATGACCGCTAATACGAAATGTATATATGACTAATATAAGAAACCTAATAGTGCGGGATTAGCTTAATTAGACACATTATGAGGTCATGAAAATTGAATCCCTACTTATTTTGTGAAAAATATTTCTTACCCAACAAAATGTACTTATCTACTATAAAGAATTAGCGTTTGATACTCTTCGGTTAAAAGGTACTTCGTCCGTCCCAATTAATAACACATTTTCCTTTTTTGGTTGTGTGTCAGTCAATAGTTCACACTTTTATTTTTTTTAGTACTGCAACATTTACACTCTACTTTTTTTTAATAAATTAACAATAATTCTCCTCTCGTTACTTTTACAACCTTATTAATCGTGTATAAAACAAATGTAACCTTTCAAGTGGGACAGATGGAGTATATACCTGCCGGACGGAGGGTATACAGTAGCAATGCCAAGAACATTAACGTGATAGAAGCCATATATAGCAGAATTCAGGAAAAAAGAAGTGTTTATAAGAATAATTTGTGTTAGTTATAATTTTGAAGTTCACTTAGTCATCCTTTATATAGTGAGTTAATTGCGTAGCAAAAGTGTTGACTCTATTGAGCAAATATCCTAGGTCAAGCAAATTGGCCAATCAAGTGGGGTCTAGTTAGGTCGATTTGGATTAGACCAGGTCGTTTTCGAGTTTTTTAGATTTCAAGTCAAGTTAAGAATGGTGTCACTTCGAGTCAATTTTAGATGTATTATTATCAGACGATTGTCAGATGGTACAATTTCATTATATGTTAGACGTCCAAAATCTGATTTATCGTAGTGTTTGAGGTATGATCAAACTCAAGTCTTCACTTTGGATATTTCGAGTCTAGTCCGTTAATACTAGTGTTAAAGGGAGGCTTCAAATTAACGGGTCAATTGCTCCAAGACATTGTACATTCATTTATTTTTTTCCACATGAAATGTTAGCGGTAATAATGGGTTGTGATTTATGAACTAACCTACAACTACAAGGTATGGTCCCTTGTACGGAGTAGTATAATTTTGTGTATATGTTTCCAACTTGCAATACGCATTCCCATTAGTAATAGACTAGCTCGAGTGGTCGAATTTGATTAAGCACAGATTCTTGAGAGAGACAGTCTCTTAATAAATTATTGAAAGATGACTTGCGAACGTACCTATTTTTATTAACTTTGGTACCATTGTTAGTAATGGTTTCTCAATAAACTTAAGAAAGACCGTCTCTCAGGAGACCTACTATGGTTGAACATTTCATGTACTCGTATTAGCTACCTAGCTTCATTTAATTGATAACCAATTCATGATTTCATGCAAAACATGCCCATTTACATAACCTTACTCATAATGTAATGCGGAATTATTGATTTTCTGTAATATAATGTATGTATGTTATTTCACTTTCAAAATCTTATTCAATACGGAGTATTGTTTTGTTTCAACTTGAAATTTGATACTTATGTAATTATATTTCACATTAGAATTTTTTTTTTTATTATAAATAACGGGAAGTTTGATTTATTCTTAATAATGCTACTACCATAATGTTTCTAAGTTTGTGAGTTTGTAGCATATAGGCAAAGTCGACGCGAACACTATAAACTCACTAATCAAGGTTATACATACAAAACAATTGCAATTACAATTACTATTGTAGACTACTCCATATTTTCGGTAGATCTCATATGAAAAGTTATACTTGTATAATATACAGAGAGATTCTTATTGTTGTGAAACCATCTCATAGAAGATTTTGTGTCGTGTGATGGGCCGTCTTTCCATTTGGAAGTACCCAAACCCTAGTATGAGGCAGCAGTCTACAATAACAATGTTGTCATTTAGTTCCAAGTCTTGGTAGTTAAGTAGGCAGCCACTAGTAGTAGTGTGTGTCCTAGAGTAGTATTTGTACTTATTAGAGTGTAGGAGACATTTCTCCGTGTTGAAATTTCTTTCATTAACGTCAACATCCCCTGTATCTGGCTACTCGGATCCGGTTTCGATTAACATGGAATTATTATGAAATAAATGCACTCAATTCAAGTTGGACCGTCTATATATCTACCGATTGGTATCTAGTAAACACAAATTGTTTTATAAGACGATTAATTTTCTTATCACTTGTATTGTATTGTGAGATCAAATAAAAACCAAAACTGTATCGAAATCATAATCTCATTGAAATCAAAGTAAGTTTCTACAATTATATGCACAAGGAGTATTATTTACAATAGCTTGGAAGAAAAACCCCTCACTCACACCAGCTACAAATCTACAATCAACCACTCAAAACTCGAACAAAAGAAAACATACATAGCGCCTAGTGGGTGATAACGAGCTAAGCTGAACACGGACCTAGGACTACTGCTCAGTTGGAGCTCGAGATCAACATAGGATGTATGGCTCCATCACTCACGACATGCATGCCTCGTCTCATTATCACCCCAAAGAAGCAACCCCACCCTAGATAGGTTCATGGTCTTCTTTGTGTAAAACAATCTCTATATAAAAAAAATAAACAATCGGAAGTTGGGAAACTTTACACCCCTAACTTAATCACCATTTCTTCTTAAAATAAAATCAAAAACTGATTCACTGAAAAATCTCATAGTAGAGATTTCGCAACACAATCCAGGAGTCTTGGTTCTTCATCTTTAGTCAATAGTATCTACCTGGTCTAGTTGGCTCGAACCCTCGAGCAAAAGGGTTGGTAGAAGAAGGTGTTCGTCCCTCTCGCCATTGTTGTCTGACGCTGTCTCTTTGTTCTGCATAATTGGAAGGATCATTTGGCATTCTTGAAGTGCTGTTACCGGTTTTCTTCATGCCATTCCTCATCTCTTCCTCTATATCATACTGGGACCGCTGTAAACAATTTAGCAGTACTAAAAACATCAAGACTGACCGCTTTCATTTCCAACACTATGGCTTCGGCCGGAAAGAACAGGGCCTATATGACCTAAAACCTCCCTATTCTATACTTTCAGTTTATGAAGGAATAACACAACATGACTCGCTGAGTTGCCTGCGCTGCACTTCTTTTTATTGTGAAGTGAAAGTCATCCATCATTCAATGTAATTTGTGATCCTAAATTCACTTTTCACTACAAAATCATACTGTAGTAGAAGTTTAAACATTCAAGCTAAACCTAAGCATTAAACAAATGCCAAAAAAACTCAAGTGCAACATAAAAACATGAAGGGAACAAACGAGAGCAAAACTATGTCACCTTAGTAGGAACAGATAGAACAGCGTGAGCCTCGCCAATCATTTTAAAAAGCTTATCGGCGTCCTTGTAAACCTCTTCGGCTATTTCCTTCCAGATCCCATCATCTCCACATTCACTTCTTGCCAAAGATTGAACAGCCTAAACTAACAATTCTACGTCAATTTCACACATACACAAGAAAAACATCGTATTTTGTTTTCTAGAGAAAATAGTGAAACAGCTTTTAAAGGATATGGACCTTGTCAGGGTGGTGCCTCAGAGCGGCTTTACGGTAAGCTTTTTTTAGATCCGAAGCTGTGACTGATTGCTCCACACCTCTGCCACCAAGATTTGAAATGGGAAATTATTTTAGAAGGAAGGCCATTTTCTAATTATAAAAGTATTTCGCCAACACTAATGCCGAAGCAGCATAAACATTTGAACAATATTTCAAGCGAAAAAAATATCGTCAGAATTTGGAAAAAAAACAGCTGTGCGCAATAGAATGTACTTACAAGATGAGATAGAAGTTAAGAGGAATCCCTCGCTTAGTGTATTCTTCCATTTGATATAGTCTCTGACGAGCTTGTCTTAAATCAGCTTGTAAGGCTGGATTTGGCTTCGCCTCGGCCTGCTTACTTAGGAGGGATACAAACTTCTGAAGATCTTTTGCGGCTTGATCATAATCTCTAATCATCTCAAATAAGGTGGCTCTTCTTGATATTGCCTGAAAATTTGGTCGGCGTTAGACCTATATTCTAAGTAGAAATGTTGAATGATATAAGAACACCGAGTCTTTAACCAATGCCAAGAACCTGCTAAGCTAGAAACAAAACATGACGGATTTTGGACTATTACAGTGAGGTATTTAGTTCACATTTGATTATTTTTTAAAAAAATTATTATTGATTATTTTTGAATTTTTTTTAGTAGAACTATTTTTTGAGTAGAATCGAACTAAAAAATCATCATTCAGAGAAGTTTTACAGCAACAAAGCAATTCTTTGAGAAGATACTGTGATGCTAGATCCAGGACCGTTGATTAGCAAATTTAAAAGGATCTCGGAAAAGGAGTCCAAAAATATGTTTAAATAAGTACGAGTAATAACAAAACTTAAAAAGAAAACATGTGCTAAAATATGATTTTCTTTTTATCTAGAGCCTTAAAAAGATAGTTTGAACCGGACTTCTCAAAATTATTTGACAGCCCTGGCAAGATACTGATATTTGAAGTTTTTATCCTCAGAAATTAAAAAAAAAAAAAAAAAAATCATAACTTGACAAGGAATACATGGCAGTAATTGGAACCACCGTAGAGCACGAACATTAATCAGAAGTTTTCCTCCCCAGTTCACACAATCTGATCTTGAATATAATAAGAGACACCTA
This sequence comes from Agrostemma githago, assembly GCA_958450325.1. NCBI lineage: Eukaryota > Viridiplantae > Streptophyta > Magnoliopsida > Caryophyllales > Caryophyllaceae > Agrostemma > Agrostemma githago. The sequence goes on along the minus strand of OY288258.1, from coordinate 57,641,326 downwards.
ATTTCATAGCGCAAAGTCATCTGCATCTCATATTTATAACCAAAAAAAAGATGGTTGATGCTGAAAGCAAACCTTCAAATAATTTCCATCAAGAGCCATTGCCAAACTGCAATCAGCAACCGCATCAGTGATCTGACCCAGTGCTTGAAATGCAGCAGCACGATTGCCAAAACATACAGCAGTGAAGGGACGAGACTCCACATTGAATGACAAAGCGGCAGTATAGTGTTCAACAGCTTCTTTGTGCCTTCCAGTTTGGAAGGCTCCATTTCCTGCAGACTGTAATTAAGAGCAGAAAACCCGATATCAAATTACAGACGACTAAAACACTTTAAAAAATATCATCAAGTTTGGATACCATATAAGAAACAAGTGGATGACATAGTGACATACCTTATGTTGTAACAGCTGACGTGCGGTCGAAAGCTGAGGTATTAGTGACTCAAGCGCCTCATTTCCATACCTATAAGTTATTCAGTTGCATCAACTCCGTAATTAGGATTAGCTGCTTAACATATGGTGACTGGTACTACGAAATGTAACAAAACTTTAATGAAATTCTTACTTTACTAACATAGACCTCCACTGCTCGTGTTTCTCCAGAGATTCAAAAGCTTCTTCTAGTTTTCCTAAATAGAAGTTTGATTTAAATATAAAACCAAATCGCCATGTACGGAAAGAGTAATTCTCCAAAAGTTTGGCATCCGAGTTGGATAATAACTCATTGGCACACGAAATAGAAGAGTTATTTTCAGCAGCTTCCAAAGTATGCTCACACAGCTGTATTACCTCTTCATACCTCTTTAGCTACACATGAGAAATATCCGAAATTCAACAATTAAAATAGTAAACTATACTATGTTACTTCGACAGTTCGCTTAATATCGTGTACAACATGACATGACACTTTAAACCAAAAAAAACTGAAAAACTTAAAATAGCCGTATCCGACACTCCTACACGTGTTGAACACGACATCATGTAGGAGAGTCAGAGAAACACAACACTAGTTGATGAAGATTATAAATGGACAGCTAGAAAAGGGAAAAACAGAATATACTACTGCAAAAACATACCATTGAAAGTGCTTCAGCTTTGTGTTCCAGCAAGATCTCTGAATATGGGCTAATAATTAAAGCCTCAGCAATAATCTCCAGGGCACGTTCTACATCAGGAAGTGTCCTTTGCCTTGATAACAAAGTAGACTGATCCATATATTCTGATAATTTCTGCCATTTAAGGAAAATAAAAAAACATTCTGCCTTAATCCTCAGCCAACAGCAGTAGCTTATTTCCACATTGCCTTTTAAAATGCTATTGTCATCAGTACAAATTTGGTCGCATCAAAAGCAAGCAGTGGCAAGTGATAGATGAGATCAACGAAAAAAGTCATAGTTTTCAGTTTTTCACTAGTAAAATAAACTACTCAATAAAGCACTTTACACGATATGTTTCGAATATCATTAAACGGGTCAGCCAATAAGTAACTATAGTTGGAATTTTTTTTAAAAATGAACTCAAATGAACACTATTTGACTTCTGTAGAAGAATCTGCAAAATGTTAAATTCATTTTACTTTGCATTCATCAAAACAGTTACGGAGTACAACAACATGCCATTTGCAACACAGACCTAAATATAACCTTTGTGCATTTTATTTAACAAGAGTCGCGTCAGGATGCCATCTTACAGAACAATCAGAAGGAAAGCCAGAACCTATGTCACTACCACTTCCATGGCAACTCACTTCATGTCCTCTGAAGTCTCACCTCATACAGTTAAGGTCTGACATATAAAAACACGAAAACCTACAAAGTACGATGGTTGCTGTGAAGCTTATGTCTACAACCCATTTTATTTTTTCCTATTTGTTCTCAACTAGAGGCAGATTTGACTCATTGGTTTAATCTACTAGGAGAGTGAGATGCAAGAAACTGTTGAATACAAGCAGCAGGTAGCTCAACAGTAATTATCAAGCATTCAAATACTATTTAACGCACCTTCGACTTTTGAAGGCCTGCTGAAGCTTCTAGAATAATTTTCCTTTCCAGACTTGCATCCGTAGATTGCAACAAGTTTTTGAAATAACGTGAGGCATCACCTATTTCCCCAAGAGCAAGGTAACAACTTGAACAACAAGGACAAAAAGATGAGAAAGAGGCTTTAAAAAGGAACGAAATAGTGGCCAATTTAAATTTTACTAATTCATTAGCATAAACAATGCGAAGATAGAACAATGAGTAAAATACTATAGAATGTAATGCACAGTCACGAGTTTAGAAGCTAGCAATAGTTTAATATGAAAAGAGTTGTGTTGGCTACAGACCTAAGGTAGCCAGGTTGTCTGCCGCGGTGCCCTAAGGGCTAGCCTATCAACCAAAAAATGCCATTGGGACAAAGCAAGTTACGATAAATACTATAGCATGCATGCAGCATCAGAGGTCAAACATACGAGAAAGATGCTCAAATTACAATTCCACAAGAATCAAGTAAACCCCGTCAATCATTTTCTCAAGCACCACCATCCAAATGTTAGTCTAAGAGACTTCAGTTTAAGACAGATGCTTGCCACTGTTACTAGAACCCAACTGTTATACTCCAGTACATTTTCATGATAATTGATTTCTTTTACACACGATATTCTATGCATATTTTATCAATTGAGAAAATATCGAGAATATGAGACATTGTACACAATGACACAAGTGACGAAATTTGCACCACCCCCTGATATTCATATTGGTAGGGCAAAATGTGTAAATAATTATACGGATCCTCGCTTGAGAATCATGAAGCACCATATATCGCATCACTGAAAATATGTATCATATGACCTGAGTAAAAAATAAATACAGGAAAGTGATGAGCATTACTTTGCAGCTCTTAGTTGGACTCTTAAAAAAGTCGGATCTATCTCAGCTGCAACGAGACAGTCTCCTAATGCTGCCCTCATTCTTCCAAGAGACATACGTGTTGCAGCTCGATTACTGTAACAAAGTACTAAAGACTGGAGACATTCCCTGGATGTCTCATGTCGAGGGATGCAGCTCAACCCTTGGGTATAGTGGTCCTCTGCTTTATTCAGATCCCCGTGAGCATATGCTTGGTTCCCCCTGAAGACATCTATCACAGTCAGCAATACCCATACTCGCATAAAATGACGCTATAGACGAAGTCAAAGCAAAGAGAATACAAAGTTTAGATAAGAATGGTCAAACATGACAAGCACCTCAGCCTCCACTTCTCACAGGCTTCTCGTGCTGCACGAGCTACTGATATCTGAGAAGTAATCCCTTTCTCGAAATTCTCGAAAACATTAATACCTTCTCTTTGGCTTGTCGGAGAGGCTATCTTCGTATTTATACCGCCTTCGCGTAAAGCACTAGATACACAGTCATACTGCCCTACTTGTGATGGAAGCAAGGGAACCCTAGAAAATTGCAATGGCGATGTAGCATCAGACATTAAAGTTGTTCTAGGGGATATACATGCATCTTGGCCCACTTTCATTTGGTTTCTCTTTATATTATTGCGCATGGCAGATGATGCCTGGCTACGGGAAGGAGAAGAGGCAGAAAATGTGAAAGAAGACCCACCACTGCTGATAGAACTCGAGGCAGAAAAATATTGAGTTTGATCACAACTTTCTACCTTATATTTTGATTCAACTTCACTTTCTCCGTCATTATCCAAAGCCTCTACTGCAGATTTAAAACTCACATCCTCAGTTGTAGATACACAATCAGCTTCTAAGTTAGCCATATCCACACCAGTATTTACATCATGCGGCAAATTGTTGTCTTCATTGATGTTCATACATTCGCTCTGCGCATCATATCTGGTCTCACATGGAGAAACATCCATCGGAGAGAAAGATTCGGAAGGTTCATGATGCATGCTTGTTTCCATCGCTGACAAACTTTTCACAAGGGACACAAGGACTGGATTAGACTCTTTCACCTTCCCCTTCTTTCCTCTAGACACAGTAACTTTAGACGATCCCGTTGAGCCGAATTCCAAATTCATATTCGATCCAGAGAACAACATGCCTTTTGGTTCTGGAGTTCTGAATTCAACATTAGGCATCCTTGTACCTTCCTGTTTCCCGCTGAAACTAAAACCCTCCCTCTTCTCAGTTTCATCCGAACAAGGCACTTGACATTGAAATTGGAAACCACCAGAGGAAAAATCAGAGTTTAACAGCACAGATACTCCTGATAATCCCGAGTTCTTGTCATGTTCAGAAACCTGAGGTGCATTTGATATGTTTTCTATACAACTCGATTGCCTACATGACTGGTTTCCTTGAGTTAAAGGTTCGCTCATATTGTCATTATCAGCAGATCCATCTGAAATATCTCTGATATTCAACTTTTCCATCTCATCCAAAACCATGCTGTCGATTACTACACTAGAACTAGAAACAGCTTCGTTGCTACCAGAGACAAATGCTTGATTGCTGTCATCAGCATTCATACCATGACTTCGATCATGATCCCCTATTTTTAAGTTTTTAATTTGATCAGGAAGAGTGCTATCTACAACTGGATCAACATTGTTAATCTTTGTCCTACTGCTACCAAATACAAAACCATCACTACGACCACCAGCCTCATCATTGTCTCTTAGATTCAATCTCGTTAAGTCAACAGGCAAACCATTATCCACACCTTTGCTAGAACTGTCATTATTCAACCTCAATTTCCTTATTTCATCAGTAAGTTCATCTCCCACTTTCTCAACCTTATTTTTTACATTCGATTTCAAATGTCGGGTTTTGATCCCCAAACCCGACGTTTGATCCCTAAACCCACCACCCGCTGATACATTACCATCCAACCTTAATGAACCCTCTATAACATTATCCAAAACCGGTCGAAACCGGTCACTACCCAGGTCGATTTTCCGGGTTTCCAAGCTGCCCATTGATCTAGAATTGGAAGATTTTCTGGATTTCACCATTCTTGGCTTGGAAAGACTAGAAATTGAACTAAATGCAGAATTCTCAGCACCCAATTTTGAGGTGCTCGGGGTACTAAACTCGAAATTTTGGCTCATTTCACTCGAATTTTGAAGCCCAGATGATGGCAAATACGAATTCATATTCAATGATGAACCAATTACAATTACAGTAGTTTATCTTTTGAAATAAACCCAGAAAAGTAACAAAACAAACCACCAAAAAATTAAAAATCTGACCTTTGTTGGAATCAGGATTGTGATTTCGTATGAAAGAGCTCATCAAATAAAACTAAAAATTTGATCTTTTAACGCTAATTGCCTAATTTTCGCATCATCAAAGATGCATGCGTTCGTTATGTTCGATGGAATGGCTCTGAGAAATGTCAAAGGCTGATCGAATTTTGCTTGATGTTCAAGGAATATATGCTCTGTGATTATCACTTTATAATAATAATAATAATAATAATTGTTAATATTGTAATTACAAATGCTGAAAAAAATTATGGCAAAAATGTGTTTGTTTGTGTGATTGAAATGATAACAACGTCAGTTGATTTAGGTTAGCAAACGCGCAATGTTCATGTGATTTTTTCTTCCTTTCATTTCATTTCAATTTCAATGGTACTCCGTATATCACAATTCACAAATTACTCGTATACAGAATAAGATGGCGATGATTTAACAATATAATTTATCGAAATAATGGATTAATACTCGGAAATAATGTTTAATACGAGTACTACACAGTAGTTAATTAAGTCGTTTTCTTAGTCTTGACTAAGATCATGGAAATGAGGAAGAAATAGAGTTTTAAAGCCGGAGATAAAGTTGTGGAAATGGGAAAATACACAAATACTTATATGAAACGGTCTCACGATAAGTTTATCGTGAGACTTCTCACATACAAGTTAGGTAGTTTTATTATTATTTTATTGCTGTGAGTAAGTCTCACAAAAGAATAATTGGGGAAAAAATATCGAAAATTTGTCCACGGTTTTCAATTATTGGAATTTACAAAAAAAAATAGTTTGCTACTTATGATAAAAGATTTGAGTAAGTATACTAAAAGACGATCTCGCATTAAACCTATTGATGGACAAATTACAACGATGTCAAAATGAAGAATACATCAATAAAAGTGATTTCTCAATAAGTCATCGAGGAGTGACCGTCTATTCCTAACAAAAATTTAAATGAGTTAACTCCTGCTCTTTGATGTTTTGGATAAGATTATGAAAAGATGAGAATAATAATTTCAAAAGCTGCTGGCGAAAAAAATAATTCAAAAGAAAAAGAGAGATGAGTGGTAATAGATGTGGACAGCACAAAAATTATTGGTTGCTTCGCTAATCTTTGCATATCAAAGAAATTTACGTTCCATTATTCTCATCAACGATCGTCTTTAATTTAAATTATACTCGGTATCATTTTAAAAAATTATACTCCCGCGCATTACAATATAGGGGAAGGGGATCCAAACCTGGAACCTACTGTCCCAGAACACCTAGTCTTAACCACTAGGTCAAAACATCTTCGGTAAATAAAATCGTAAAGATGATGGTACATTAAATAAGACGGTAGATATCTCAATACGTATAAAATTGTATTAATGAGATAAGATTCTTTATATTAGTACAAATAACAGTAGATATTTTGTATTAGTGAGATAAAATTCTTTATATATATATATATATATATATATACACACAGGAGTACTGTATATATTTTGCCAGTCAAGAAAGCTAAGATTCTTTAAATATTTGATCACCCATACTTATATCATATACTCCGTAGTAATTGTTTTCTCAAGTACAGATTTTACTTATCCATGTTTCTGTCCTAAAATTATCGCTTAGATTAGTGGTTAAGAATAGGTATTTTTATATTGTAATGCAACTAAGAATATGTTTCAAATGGGACAAGAAACTAGCTAGGGACCAAATGGGTCTCGTTATCGTGGATATTTTAGCTTATCGTATTTTCTTTACTTAATGCCGTTGGTCACATATTAAGAGAAATGATAATTGTGTAGCACATCATGTAACTCGGTTGTGCCTGAAAAGTGGAGAATAACTTCTTTTTTCTTTTCCGGATGCGATTCTTGCATTGACGAAAATTGATTTAATACAAGCTACCACTTTTCTCAAAAAAAAAAAAAGTGTGTTTCGTTGGAAGGGTGGGGCTGGACTCACACTTTATAATCATACACGTACCCTCACTTTCACCGTATTATTATGTCTCCCTACCCTTAATGACGTTTTCCGTTTTTTTTTTACTTTCTCTTTCCGTTAGTTGTGATACTAAGTAGGCTTAATTGGTTGTTTATGTTCATCTTATCATCCCTCACTCTTCCTTTCAGGGAGGGGTAATATGTATGATTATAAACGTACATTGTATCATATAGAAAAGCTAAAAACACGGGTATCATGTAAAAAATCCTTAATTTTTTTTATTGTTTAGGATGCTAACCGAACTATGTTGGGAATTGAGATAATATGGTTCGGGGTTGGTCCAAATCACCTTTGATGCCTTCTACGCATATAGGTCCATGGCTTCGTGCTTGTAAAATATGAAGTTTCGGTTCTTTTCAATTGAAAAATGATCGATTTTAGGATACTTTGAACTTAATTGGACTAAATCACTACACTAAACTTGTCGTGGGAGTTGTATAACTTGACACTATGCCTCTAGACTTCGAGCATGTCGCCCACGGGCGGTTTACCTTGGTGTGGGTGGTTTGCAGACTATGCATACACCCAAGGGTTTACCCAGAGCGCACAAAAAAAGGTAGCGACTGCGGATTCCCTCGTTCATCGAGAGAAAAAAAAAAAAAAAAAAAAAAAAAAAAGTCGAAAAATAGTCTCAGGTAAAGTTAGCCTCCCTCCAAGTCTGGTTCCTAAACCCTTTTCAGTTTTCATTTTCCCTCTTTCTTTGTTTCTGCAGTTGCTACCTTCGAACTTGAAAATGGCTGCTGAAAACAAAGCAAACACTGATCCCAAAAAACGCAAGCGATGTTACTTACCCCATAACGTAACCCCCCTTTTATCTTTCCCCTCGTAATTTTCGTCTCCTAATTTGAATTAATTTTTTTTGTTTTGTGATTTGTGTGATTGATTAGAAACCAGTGAGGAAGAAGGGAGGAGCCCCAATTAGGCCAGGAATTCAGGGATTCTTCATAACTTGTGATGGTGGTAGAGAATATCAAGCTGCTCAGGAAGCCATTAATGTCATTGATTCTGTATGTAATAAAATTTTAATCCATTATTATTATTATTATTATTATTATTATTATTTCATCACGCAAATTGCTACTGTATTATGTCATAAAGATCGCGGTGCAATTGTTGATTTGTTTCTGCTGTTGTTTAAAGGATTACTGGGTTTTTTTTTGGTAAATGAATTGTTGCTGTGCTTAGCTCTTTAGGTTAATCAATTGGTTACAAAATTACAATTTGATGGAAAGATTGGACCTTTTTCCATTATGTTTTTGCAGTCTATTAGCAACGGGTGGGTTTTGATTTTTTAGTTAAGGTTCGAGCATTGTTACTAATTAGATTAGATTGATAATGCAAATTGGTACTATTATGGTATCGAGATTTTGGCCTAATTGTCTCTGCTATTATTTAAAGGCTTTTCGAGTTACTGTTTTTTTTCCGTGTGTACTCTTAGTTAGATGGATTATGCAATTGGTATCACGGTATAGAGATTTTGGCCTAATTGTCTCTGCAATTGGTGTTATGGTATAGTGATAGTGGCGTGGTTGTTTCCGATTTTGTTTAAAGGTTCACCGGGTGTTTTGTGAGTTATTGTTGCCGTGTTCAGCTCTATAGATTGATTAACTGACTGCAAAATGGCACTTTGATGAAGAAATTTGAAACATTTCCTGCTATGATCTATAGTCGATTAGAGATTGGGTAAGGGTCTGATAGTTGGTTGAATTTCGAGCATTGTTGCCAAAACTCGTTTAAAGATAGAAGAGACTTGGTATTTTCGGGCTCAATCCCTTATATTGCTTTAATTATACTCCGTAATTCATTTTTCTGTCGTCTGGACTCTTGGAAATTCTACCCTTGATCAACTCATCAACTTGCCATCTGGCATGATGGTGTATTTCGTTGCTGGAATTAACAATCAGTTCTCTGTTTTGGCTCGTGTTTAGTTTTTTGAAGAGCTGATCAACGGAAAGGAATCCAGTTTGACTGTGACATTGGAGAAGCCCATAAATAAAAAAATCACGTTCACCTACTCTGACTCCGATGAAGAAGAAGATGACGATGATGTTGAGGAAGAGGAGAAAAAAACAGTTGAATCTCCCAAAGACAGTGTAAGTAATGGATCTAAGGTGGAAGAAATTCCCGATCGTGCAGATAAGGCTGATCAGGTGCACGAGGTTGGACCTGAAGATGGTGGCAGTAAGGATGCTGACAAAGAACAGGCTGAGGAGAAAAGCGAAGAGAATGAGGAACCACCTGAGAAGAAACAATGCGCCGATGTTAAAAGATCAGAAAGTGAAAATACAGGCTCTAAAACCACAGAGTTGTCTGTTGATAAGTTAATTGAAGCTGAACTCAAGGAATTGGGTGATAAGAGCAAGGTCAGTAAATCTGCCACTATACATTCCCGCTTCATCCAAGTTGTTTATTTATTTGTTATATATTTTTTGAGTAAATGGTAGTTAAATTGTTCCTACGACGCAGTTTTCACATATTCATTAGGGACTCAAGACACTCAGTAGTCAGTACTTACCATTTGGAGTTCTTTTCCTGGATGATTTTTTTTTTTATCTTTGTGCTCTCCACCCGCGGCTCTGTTGCTAATGGTTTTAAAGATCGGCCGAGATGTCTCGTATCGTCCGAGATGTATTGCGTGTGACGTGTGACCGAGATTTATAACCACAGTGTTACTAGGACATGTCGTTTACTAGACATGTTGCGTGTGATGGTTAGGGACTTCATTTTGGGCAAAAAAACATGAGTTTTCTTTCACAAAATAGTTGCCTCGGACACTTCGACATGCATTTACTACCTATATTACTCTCATTTGAGTTTAAGTATCTGACATGGCTTTTGTATAAAAAAATCCCTCCGTTTCTGGCATAAAATAAATTGTCTAGGTTTCTTACCCATATGCAAGAAGTTAAATGTGTATTGTGCGCTTTATCGGATAATCATGTTTTGTTTGATAGATGACGGTTGTCGTTCCTAGACGTGTTTTAAAAAGGTGAAAGGACATGTTTGGTTTGTGAGATGCATAAGTGAGTTTACTGAAACTAAGCTTGTCATAAACTCTTTGTATTGAACCAGAGGCGTTTCTCCAAGCTTGATACTGGCTGCAATGGTGTTGTTTTTATTCTAATGCGGCGAAGGGATGGAGACCCGAGTCCTACAGACATTGTACAGCACATCATGGAATCTGCTGCCACTACAAAGAAACATATGTCAAGGTTTCATTGGCTTTATATTATTCTCCACTGTGTATTATTTGTCGTGCACATGTATACATGATAAAATGGCCCCACACCCGTTGGGAAGGCCCGGCTTGATCCGTAACCCGATTATCCCGGCTCCATCCAAATAGTTATGGTCGCGTATGACTCGTTATCCTTTAATAACTTGATAATAGCGCATCCCAAAAAACCCGAATGACTCGACTCGACATGAATGCTTACAAATCCAGAAATGGCCCTGAGTGACCTGAACCCGACCCGTCTGACCTGTTGGCAATAAGCACATGTAGTTTGTTGATGAATACTTTGCTGGTACATTTGCAAGTCGATAGTAAAAAAGCTCAAATGAGACAGTTGTATGTACAAACCAAGCCAGTTAATGCTATAACCGTATATAATATCAGGGTTGATGGTTTCGTTGATGCGTACACCGGTTTCTCACAGGACTTATTGTTTGATTGTCATTACAGATTTCTGCTTAGAGTGTTACCAGTGGAGCTCTCATGCTATGCTTCTGATGAAGAAATCTCAAGAGCCATTAAGCCACTTGTTGAACAGCATTTCCCTGCAGATGCTGAAACACCAATCAAGGTACTTCTGCAGCTCTCCATATTCCTTTTTAACTTGGAACACCAATTTAGGGTTGATGACTTGGTCGTGCCATGTCGGAATTTTGAAACTTAGGCACATAATGTGGAACATTGCATCAAATGCCATTTATTTATGCTAATGCTTCAGAGTATTACCCTTTCATGGTTCAAAATACTAACAAAATATTTGATCGATTGATATGAAACGTTTTTTTTTGAGTCAGATGTTTCAGTGTAGTTTTTGAAACATTGTTTCATTCCCCTTGTATAATTTTTGCCAGTTTGCTGTACAATATGATGCTCGTGCAAATTCGGGAATTGAGAGAATGAAGATAATAGATGCTGTTGCAAAATCTGTTCCTAAATCACACAAAGTGGATCTAAAGAACCCAGAAAAGACCATTATTGCTCAAGTTGTCAAGGTACATAAATTCATCAATCCCATTTTTTTTCCGAGTTCTTCTATTTGTTGGTTTGTGACAAAGATATCCTTTTACACTATCATAAAGGGTTAATATTACTCCACTCATTTAGTATAAATGTCAAAAAAAACCTTGGGAGTTGGGAATACCAATGTTTTGTCCCATACTCCCGTCTATCTAAGAGAGTAATATTTGACGTGTTATAACACTAAACGAATATCTCCATCATAAGGGGGACTAACCGGTAATTTACATGCCTAAGCCCATAATTGAAAGGTTGTTTTTGTATGTTTGTCGTGTTCAGACGGTGTGCATGATAAGCGTGGTGGACAAGTACAAGGAGCGAGCAAAGTACAACCTTAGAGAGCTAACTTCCTAAGCGGTAGCGTAAGTGGTTACAACTTCCAAGTATCCATTAGGTACTCAGATTAGCTATTCAACGTAGTCTTTGTTTTACGACTATTTGATGCAGAAAAACAAGCTTTTAGCAACAATGTCTAGCTTGTATTGTACTTCAAATCGTGATTTAGGGTTTCAAGTTTCTTTTACTTGCTCAAGGACTTTTTTCTGTATTGGTAAGATTATTGGTAAGATTATGTGTGAATCTAATGACACATTTCCTTTAATTCGAGACGATCCTAAGTTCTTATGAATATCAGTGTATTAAGAGAGTTTAAAGCGTTGCGTAAATTTTGTGTGAGACCGATTTGGTGATGTAAATTCGAATATTTGCAATGTACTGTAACGTAAACCGTCGAGTGTCGACCATGTCGGATCTACACCCCCCACAATAACAAGGTCTACCAAAATCGGATGTTGTAACGTTAGATCACACACCCCAACACCAACACCAACACATCCTATCCTCATACACCTTTTGCTTTATTATGTTGTTCATCTGAAATACTCTAACATGGGTGAAAGTACTACATTCAATCAACCTCACTTGTCAGTTACGGAGTTTGTTTTTTTTGACATCATGCATAATTAAAGAGAATATTTGATATTCGTGTCAGTTCAACGAAGAGCGCACTTAAATCGCATTATAATATAGGGGGAGGGGGATTCGTACCTGAGACCTACTGTCCCAGAACACCTAATCTTAGCCACTGGGCCAAGACATCTTCGGTTGTTTGATTCATTTTTATGAATATATTAATAATGATTAAATTTTTATAATTTTATTAAATATAAAATGAAAGATATTGAGATCTAAAATGTGTCAAAAGCGACGAATCGAGTGGGAGGGGAATACTATAACTTAGATTAGGCCTTATTTTTTCGGATGAAAACAAGTTCATTGAACTAAATTTATTTAGGTAGCGTTTAAGAACCTGTATTCATTTCAAATCATCACTCTCAAATTAGAGAAATGAAATGATGGATTCTACAATGACATGCCTTAAGGTGTCATTTGGAAATGAGCCTTCTTGTAAGGACCTTAAATTTGGTGGGATTTGATAAAATCCAAATTCACCTTGTTTTTCAAACAAAATATTTGGGTCAAATCCAAATTTCGAAATGAAATCCCTGTTCCCAAACGGACCATTAGACAAAATGAATCTAATAGAGCTAAATAAATACTTGTGGTGTACAAATTTTGCATTAAATATCTCTTATATTTTATATGTATATTCATCAAATATTAGTCGAATAAATTGATAAGATAAAATCATAATATGTAGGTGGGTAAGTAGACTAGTTTGGGATTAATGGGACCGATTACATGTGGACTCATATAGAGTACTCCATTTGAGAGGGAGGTATTGGTTAGAGACTTGAGTTAAAGTTCAAACGGATATATTGGTTTTTGAAGTTTGAACTAACTCTACGATAATATTCTGTTCCCTTGTTTAAACTACACTTGTCAGAGTAGTCCCTAGCTGTGTCTCCTCTCCCAAATTCCAGATATTCAACCTCCATCCTCACAGCTTGATACACATACACTACTGCTACTGCTACTGCTACTGCTACTGCTACTGACTAGAGATTATCGTAGTAGTATTACTGGTTAGTTATCGCGTGAGAGGGTTTTGCAGAGAAATATGGAAACCCTAGAAGGTGGTAAATGTGGTGGTGAGATAGACACATCTGCGCCATTCGAGTCAGTTAAAGAAGCTGTTACTAAGTTTGGTGGTCTTGGCTTCTGGAAACCTCTTCCCTCTTTCAACCCTATTTCCTCTCCCTCTCCCTCTCAACTATTACTGGTAATTCTTTTTTTTTTTTTTAGTAGCTACGGAATACTAGATTATGGCATTTGTTAGTCGCAACTTTAATTGCAACAATCTAATCAATTTGGTATACTACGCCCATTTGGATTTTATGTTGCATCACTTATTTCACCTCTTTTCATTTCTTCTTCACACGAGGTTAGCTCCGTCACAAGGGAGACTAGACTACTTACTGCTGTAGTTGTTTTAGTTTGAGACCGTCTCACACGTTAAACCATCCATCCTAGCTTGGAGTGGATCAGACCCAATATAATCTTGTCTCTGACAACGTGAAATCGTCATACCGGAGATTTTGTTTACGGCTGGATCAAACCCAATAGAATCTCTTCATTAATGAATATCATTACTCTTACGCCCTCTCATACAAGAATTTGTGAACCAATAATATACGTCTTTGAAAAAGTCATGGTGAAGATGTTGAAGTGGGAGGATATGTATGACTATGACTATGATTTTCTGATGTCGACTAATAGGTTCCGAGCTAAATAAGCAAGTGTAGACAGTAGTATTATTGTAGCTGGGAACAAACCTATGGCTATGAATAGGTTCTGATGTCTACTTGATTCTGAGTTTTGAGAAAATGAGCTCGGAACAGGTTGATGTTCTAAATGGCCTGGGGTCTGTCAATGTTGTTCTAAACTGCATTTGATGTCGATGTCAGTCAGGTGATGTGGAAGAGGTTGATGTCGCAAGAGTAGAGAAACAGGCAGCGCAATTAGTACAAGAGCTCAAAGTGAAAGAAAGAGATACACTCGAGGTTCTAAAGGAACTCGAGTCAACCAAGTTAATGGTTGAGGAACTTAGGTCTACGCTGCAAAACTACGAAGCTACTGCCAAACTGAACACTAATAATAATACAGATAGAGAAGAAGAAGAAGATGAAAAAGAAGACGAAAAGGAGAATAATCCATACATCTCTTTTCAAAAGTGTGATGGGTTGGCTTCTGCCCCAAGTGCGGTGTTGATGGAACTCAAGCAGGCCAAGTGGAACCTTACCAAAACGACCAACGATCTTGCTGAAATTCGAGCATCTGTAGAATCATACAACAAAAAGGTCGAGCGTGAAAGGACGGCTCTTGAGAAAACCCGTCAAAGGTTGAAGTCAAATACATCCAAAATTTCGTCTCTTGAAGATGAGATCACTCAAACTAAGTCTATGCTACAAGAATCCAATAATGCTACTGCTGAAGATGTTGTGCTGAAGCTTCAGCAGTTAGGTATGGAGGTAGAAAAGTATAAAAAGATAGGAGAGGAAGCAAAAGCTGAGTCGATCAAGGTTATGGCAGAAATTGAGCAGACAAAGGCAAAGGTAAAGACAGCAGAGATCAGACTGGTGGCTGCTCGCAAAATGAAAGAAGCTGCCCGGGCAGCGGAATCTGTTGCCCTAGGAGAAATCAAGGCTTTAGAGTTGGGTGTTCAGGATGACAACACCGAAAAAATCACTCTTACTTGTGCTGAATATTCTTCCTTGAAGAGGAAGGCTTGTGATGCTGAACAAGCTTCTAATGTTAAAGTTGCCGAGGCGCTGCATCGAGTGGATGAAGAAAATGTGGTTAAAGGGAATTTAATGATGCGAGTGGAAGAAGCAATGGAAGAAGTGAAGATATCCAAGCGGGATTTAGAAGCTGCTCTTGCTAGAGCTGAGGCCGCAGATAGATCAAAGCTAGCTATGGAGGAGGCACTCAGGAAATGGAGGTCCGATAAACGGTCTATTACGCAAAATAATACCAAATTCAAAAATCCATGCCCGGCTAGTCGTAGTAGGAGAGACTCTAAGATGCTTGATGTTAATGGTATCACGCTTGTAGGCGAAGGCGAATCCACAACAACAACTCCGGTTTTGAGGTCTAACTTGTCAATTGGGCAAATACTTAGCAATAAACTTCTGGTAACTCAGGAGTTCGAATCTGGAAAAAGCTGTGGAAAAAGTAAGGTGTCTCTGGGTCAGATGCTTGGAAAACCGAATCTGAAAATGGAGAAAGATGGTCGGAATCCTAAGGAAATTGCTGTGAAAAGGAATAAGTTTGCTCGATTTTCGGTCCTCTTGCCTAAGAAAAGCCAGAAAAAGAAGCCTACAAACGTTGCGAGGTAAATGAAAGGACTGACCTGCGTAACGGTTAAACCATTTTAGTTTGTAATAACTGTTAATCTCATCGTGTCATGAACTTGAATTTGAAGTACTGATTGCTAGATTGTGAGTCGATAATGTGGTGGTTTTAGTGTCATATACAGTATAAGATAAGATGTTGTAGTGATAAAAGTGTAAAGCCGGTGGTGAATTTCCATGCAACAGGTTGAAATTCTTAGGTTCGGGGTGCAAAGGAAGGTTGCACGAAGTCGACAACCAGTTTGAGTTAGGTGTGCCGAAAACATAGCCCAAGTCGGAGCATTGCGTAATGATGGTTTTAGAAATCTCGAATCTGCTCTTTGTCCTTTTGATGTGGCCTGCTGCTACTACCTGGGGCTACTTGGGCAGTTGGGCTGATTCAACCCAAGTACAAGTACAAGTACAAGTACATCTTAGGTCGGTACAAGGTTGGTTGGAGTATGGTCGTGTGCTCATGTCTTAGCTTCGAAAACCATAATGAACCTAGAGTATTGAGTATTGTTCAAAATACATCTATGCTCGTGTTCATGTTCTTTTGGGTTAATTTCTACTCGTATCTCACTTCGGTTTATTCTACTTTAGTATTTTCTTCGGTTCAATTTTATTACCCACCCGATTTACTTTGGGTTTGACGTGTGGGGTTTGTCTATCGAATCTTGAAACAACGGATCAAAGATCCACATAGGCCTGCATGTGAGTAGACCCGACGAAATTGACCCAACCCTTCTAACTCAACCGTCAACACTCAACACCTAAAGTGAATCATTATCTCTATATAGCTTAAGTCTCTCTCTTTTATATCGTTCATTTGTTTAACTCTGATTAAAATATTTATCACAAATAATATAAAAAGTAAATAAATGATCGAGATAAAAGGGTAATACTTTCAAGGCAAATCAAATGATGACCCGAAAGTGTGAAACCGATATGATATTACTTGGGTTGATCCAGTCTCGGCTATTAAATTTAAAATTAACTTGACCCAAATGAACCCGATTCAATGTGACGATAATTCATATAAATTCGAAACTTACATGATGAAAACACGGTTTAGTTGAGTTGAACTTGAGGGGGGTTGAAAGGTGTGAGGGAAAACATAAAAAGGATAGGTAGGGCTAAAAATTGAAGAGGAAGTGCGCATGTGAGAGCACATGGAGATGGGCCTCCGTTATCTCCACTAGCCACTGGCCACTGGGCTACAGTCGCCGCAATCCCGGAAACGGCCAACCAACCAACCAACCAACTAACTAACTGTAAATCCTCTCACGCGTACAGTTGGGTTGGGTTGGGTTGGGTGCTGTAATTAATTTGCGTTAATTACTCATGAATTACTGTATGACTTTATTGTCATGTCATATTTTATGCCAAAATTAAAGGCTACAATTGCGGAGACAATTACTCCTCATTCCTCATTTCTCATCCCCCTTTGCAAATATCTTTACTAATCCAATCGTTTTAAAGTAACACGGCTTCTCGTCTCGTAAATAATTATGTAAGGCCTCTCACGAGATATGTACTGTATAATTTTTTCTATACTGGAGTAGTTTATTTTATGTCTCCACAAGCTAAGCAACAAAACATGTCTTATTTTGAGTAAGGATTTACAACCAATCAATCATCAAATTATTCGTATTTAAAATCTACTCTTATAAAACCGTGATTTTGTGGTTGAGCTGTGTATTATTGCCTTCAAATTATAAATTTGAGATATAATTTGAAGCAAGCTAAGAAAATGAACGCGTTCAAATGCATTGATAAATGGTACGATATCCACAAATTGGTTTGTAAGTTTATATACTTTGAGACATTTGTATAAATTTACTGAACCATTGTCGATATTTAGGGTCCGTTTAGATAGAGAAAAATAGAGGGAAAGGGAGGGATGCATTTTCCTTCGTTTGAATACAATTTAGGGAGAGATGGAAATGGAGGTAAGGAAATTCTTCATTTTAGACCAAAATGAAATCTTATCAAAGTTGGCAAGATTTAGAGAGAAAATGGTACCCTCTTCCTATCACACTGATCATTCTCCTTTCATTTTGCCACAATAACTATGAAAACTCAATTACACTTGTTACATTTCTTTGTTTTATTTTTATTTTTTATCCCTATTACGCGTGATTTGGATTAGGATAGAAAATTATGCCTTTTTTTCGTTAAGGATGAGTCAAGTTAAGATAAGGCATGTTGTTTTGTAGTTATATTCTGCCACTTTTAGTCCAGTTCAGTTCAGACGCATTCAATTCAGTTCAAACAAGACACATTCGGTTCAGTTCTTTTATGCCTTGGTTTTTTTTTCCGTCACGGGTGAATCGTGTTAGGATAAGAAAGCGAAAAAAAATTACGTTGCTTTGTTTTTTTACCAATTTTTAAGTAAAAAAATATTTTCCCTCCGTCCCGTTCATTTGTTTGCCTTTTATATTTATTGTGATTACAGAAATTGTAAGTTCCAAAAATTAATAAGCGAGCCAAACATTTTTTTTACGCAACTACTCATCACTCAAACAAATAACATGATGAAGTTGTCATTAATTATATACGGAGTATTTGTTTATTCAACATACTTCTTCCTAATACGAGTAATAGACACTTATTTTCTTCTAATTTTTATTATCCAAACAACCTCCCCTCCCCTCCCCTCCCTTTCATTTTTATTTCTTATCCAAACGGACCCTTAATTTCTTGTATGATCCATTTTTTTAATCACTGATTATTGCTACTCTTCACCATAAGCTCAACACAATTTTGTTGTTCCACTATACGAATCGCATCGCATAATTTGCAACACTTTTTTGGAAAGCACACTACTACAACTTTTGTGTTTTTTTGTTTGTCGCAATTCGTGAAGTAACTATAAAGAGTAAATTAGGTGAAAAATATTTAATAGAGGGCAGGACAATTTGGTCAAACATCGCTTTCTAAATCATTAATTCTTCTTTGCATTGCCACCAATATATACCTATCATAAATTTGTGATAGGTCAAATAATATTTTCTTTGAGATACAAAAATGGGACATGAAATCTGCATTGATCATTTGACTCGTCATCAATTTATGACGGATATATTCTCACAGATATAACGAGGGATACCTATGTAATCTTTTTTTTCACAATAAACATAACTTTTCCTCTTTAAAGTCAAGCATGAATATGGTTTATTTAATGCCTATAAATTCCACCACTCTTCACTAAACATTTCACCAAAATCCAACTGCAACAAACAAGCTTCTCATATCTCAATATTTCATTCAAAAAAAACTTTAAAATTATGGCAATTTCAAGGAAAATTTCGATAGTATTATGTGTTACTTTGATGCTTGTATTATTAACGGCTAATCAGGTACAAAAACTCGATCTTATTATCGTTGTGTACAAATATGTACTCTTTATATACTCTTTATGTTCTAGTCACTTGCATTTTTTAATGAAAGAAAAATAAATGATGAATATTAATTTTTGTTGCTCTCTTTGTTTGCATTTTTGCAGGCTGTAAGCCAATCTTCTAGGCCACAAGTGTATGCTAGTAAATTGGTAAGTAGTACTCCTTCCGTTCAAGTCGAACCTTCCCTTATTTCTTTTTGAAACGTTCAAGTAGAATTAACAGCCGTGGTCGTCTACCATTTGAAAGAATCAACAAAGATTATTACGAGTTGTTAACAGTGAATGTTCGCGTACACATTGTTTATCATAAATAAATTCACGTTTAAGATGGTATTTCTGTCCTAAACCTTAAATTTAGGCAAAACAAAAGGAACTTATGTAAGTAGACTCGAAAGTTACTCGTAGTAAATTAAACAACCCGACATAATAAAAAGAATGTTAATTATTGGACTCGTTTTAATCTTTAAATGTCCTGCTAATTTGCAGTATGGTGCCAAGCAAGGGAGCCTCCATCCGCAAGGTACATTATTCACAATTCACAATTCACAACTCATAACACATTTATTTATTTATTTAGTTACCTACCAAACAAACAAAATAAGAGGCTTTCGGATTAATTTACTTTTAGACTTCTTTCTACGTTCGAAGTATATATATATATGAAACTAATAAATGTAGGATTTTACAAGTGAGTTAATCTAAAATTGGAAGTATGTACATTGTTATGAATGAATGAATGAATGTAGAATGTGGATCAAGGTGTACGACGAGGTGCTCGGCCACGGCATATAAGAAGCCATGTATGTTCTTCTGCCAAAAATGCTGCTCAAAGTGTTTGTGTGTTCCTCCCGGTACATACGGTAACAAGCAGCTCTGCCCTTGCTACAACAACTGGAAGACCAAGAGAGGCGGCCCCAAATGCCCCTGATCGCTCCGCCTCCATCCATCTTTCATACACGCATTTCAGATATTCGTGGCATTATAACTATTTCCATCTATGGAATTATCGTTCCTAATTAATCGTTCATTATATTATTCCGTAGTAAACTACACTAGTAAGTACTGGTAGTAATACTTGTACTATTTCCTAATTGTTACCAAGTATTACTCTTTAGTACCCGGTATTTTATTAGTACGAGATCTATGATAAATGATGTATGTGTTTTTATCGAATTCCATTATTTATCCCTGTTTCTTTAGAGAATATAACAATTGTATCGGAAATGTTCCTTTTTTTTTTGTTGTGTTCGATGATTTAATGTTTATTATATGCAAGAAGTGTATATCAGGCAAGCAATTGAAGTAGGAGACGAACTACAGAGTATATTAGAGTTTCAATCAATGATAGAATCCTATCGCTTGCACGAAGAAAATTCTTGGGATAACAAAGATATGAAAACCCGAATAAGGCTGATTTCCAGTGGCTTTGCTGTGGAACGATTTAGGAGTACGAATTATTGAATAAAATTGCACTTAAAATACATTCACCCAAAAAAACTAGGGGAAGATGTACCTAAAATCTAAGGGCCTTGTCACATTCAAAATATGCCGATTGTTTTCGTTCCACATCCATTTTGTGTCCCTCAGAAGAAATTAAGCAACCTTGTGCTTTTAGAAAGGTTAAAGATCGATAAAAGAATACTCGAGAATAAAGCTAACAAACATCATCTAATTTTCGACTATAGAACTTTTAACAAACATATATGAGTAGTTTTTTCTGGGTCCAACGAAGCACATACTCAGTACTCCGTACTTTACTAAGACATCTACGATATATGGAACATATAATTTATACTACTCCGTAAGAAATAAAACCAAAGCATGAAACAAAATTGATGAATTCTGAAACACTAGTATTTATTTACTACTAGTGAAATGAATACCAGCCTGGTTAAAAACTGAGAGAAGATGTATGAACTCATTTTGTGACAGTTTGGAGGATCTCTTATCAGCATAATCATACTTCTTCAGCACACTCACAACCTTACTTTTAAAACTCGAATCATCGGCCTCTTCATCCGAACCTTCTACTTCCATTTCATCTTCACTCTCTTTTCCTCCATCGACCTCCATAACCTCATCTCCATTTTCATCCTCCAACTCAGAAATATCAATAGTCACAGTATTTTCATCTTCGTTCTTGAACTGCCCTAATGATTCTAACATCTTGTAATTCTTTTCTAGAGCTTGAACGACCTTTTTCTGCGCAAAAATTGACCCCAGGGTTTTGTTCTTCCTGCTGAAACATAATGATAGCATCCCATTCCATTCCTTGAGTTTTCCTGCAGGAATGGGAAGAGGTCTTCTAGGCTCGATTCGAACCACGGACGAGTCAACTTTAGGTGGAGGTCTAAAGTTGTTCTTCCCGACTTTGAGAAGATGGTTAACTCGAGCGAGGAGCTGAGTATTAACAGATAACCGGCAGTAAAGCTTGTCGCCAGGTTGAGCAACTAGCCTCATGGCAAACTCCCTCTGGAACATTATGATAGCACATCTGAAATTCTGCCTTTGGTTCACATCTAGCAATTTGAACACAAGTGGAGAAGAGATTTGGTACGGGATGTTGGCTACACAAATATCGAAATATGGAAGATCGCACTTGAGGACATCGCCCTGGATAACCTGTAGATCACGATAACCATGGTGAATCAGTTAACTTATTACTCCCTCAATCACAATTTTATTTGCTTGTCCCCAGGCTAAACTAACTAAAATAGAGTACAATATATTTGCTCGAGCTCGTTCCCAGGCTAAACCCAGTAGAATAGAGTACAGTACATTTGCTTGAGTTCGTTCCCAAACACACCCAATTTCACAATGCAAATCGCATTAATAGCTGTCATAACGCTTACTGCTTTGACAACCACCATCCAAAAACAATAGAGACAACTTCCCCAATCCAAAAATAATATACTAAATGCCTAATTCATACAATCATATATACCCTACTCAAATCCTAATCTATTTTCAACATGTAATTATTCAACACACAGATAGCAACCCACTCCATACCCTACTCGAGCCTTAATCGATTTTTCAACATGCCATTATTTCATACACAAATAACAGGCCAATTGCATACCCTTTTATGACATGTCAATGTTTCATACACAAATAACAAGCCAATTGCATACCCTTCCCCGACATGCCATTATTCCATACATACATAACAGGCCAATGCATACCCTAGGCGAGTCTTAATCAATTTTCGACATGCCATTATTCCGTACACAAATAACATCCCAATGCATACCATACTCAAACGATTTTCAACATGCCATTATTCCTACACCAATAGCAGGCCAATCCATAACTAGATCGAAACTTAATTGAATTTCGACATGACACTATTCCATACACAAATAACATCTCAATGCATCCCAAGTCCAATATTAATCGATTTTAAACATGCCATTATTGCATGAACAAATAGCAGGCCCATGCATATCCTAATCCGATCATAATCGATTTTCAACCTGTCACTATTCCTTACACATATAACAACCCAATGCATAATCGATTTTCAACCTGCCATTACTCTATGAAGAGATTTCAGGCCAATGCTTACCCTAATCGAATATTAATCGATTTTCAACATACCATTATTCCACAAACAAACAGCAGGGCCAATGCATACCGAACTCAGGTCTTAATCGATTTTTCGACATTCGATACAGGTTTAACATCAATCAAAATCAAGTACAAGTAATTCAATTGAATAAAAAAAGAGACCTGAAGGCGGCTGGAAAGAGGGGTGCCTTGAAAGCGGCGTTGAAGCTCGAGAACCATACGAGAATCCAATTCAACAGCAACAACCTTTTTACCAGATTCAAGAAGCTTCTTAGTCAAGTTACCAGTACCAGGTCCAATCTCAAGGATGACATCTGTAGGTTTAATACCAGCTTTTTGAACGATTGATTCAACCAACATCGGGTTTTTCAGGATATGTTGTCCCTTTGATTTGTGGAAAGGTATTCCTCCTTGGAAATGGCTGCTTCCTGTTCCTCCCCTTGGCTTCTCTTTCCTTATTTTACCTCCCGCCATTGAAGCTTCTCTCTTCTCTCTTCTTTCTCTAGGGTTTTATTTCAGAGCTAGTAAGAGAGGGGCGAGGACGGCAACAAAATAGATAAGACCTACCCGACTTGAGCCAATCTTAATAACCAAGCTCATGTAGTACTGTACTCGATCTTATATTCATCATGAATCGGTCACGGTTCAAATATTTAAGGCGTTTCATTTATTTATTTTTTGGTCCATCGAAGAGCGCATTTAGTCGTATTACAATATAGGGAGAGGGGGATTCGAACCTGAGATCTACTGTCCCAGAGCACCTAGTCTTACCCATTAGGCTAAGACATCATAAAATAATGTAACGTAATACAAATTACGGAGTACATTTGTAGTCTGTCGGTAAGGTTGGCTAAGGTAATATGGAGTAAACTAGGTTAATACCCCTGCAACTTTGCACGGGTTTTAAATAAAAGAATTACATAGATAATCTTGTATGAATGTTCAACCTCTTGTAACCTAAAAATTTACAATATTAAAAAAGGTATAAACTTAAAATATACACGTGAACATCAATAGTAAGATATACTGCATGTTTAGATATGTATTCGATATCATGTTTATACACGTATCTCGTAGAACAATCATTTACTAAGTAAATCATTTTTAACTTATACTTTTTTAAGTTAAAATCTATTCGTAGAATAGAACGATATAATACTATAAGAATAGTACTCCGCACCACATAATATTTCAAGGAATCGTGACTAAAAAACTCGACCTCTAATTGGAACCTCATGAAAAATCAAAGTGTAATATTTAACTTATCACCAAATAAAACAATTTCTAGTACCTTATTTACTGATATTAATAAATGAGTGTTAATCAACTAAAAGACCTATAATATTGATGTAAGATAGAATTAACTTGTGAAATATGACTTCATGAGTAATGAAATGGAAAAAATATGTGTTTCTATATTATATTTTTCAGGTGTCATTTTGTAGACACCCACATTTTGACCGCCAGGTGTCTATAGCAGTTTCCGACAAACACCCGATGATGATCGGACGCAAACGTGCTTTAAATACTCAGAAACGGACTCAAAATCATTGGCATTTGGCTTGGGCTCATTATAGAGTACATATCTCACAAAACCAACCTCAAAATCAGGCCCAGTGGGTCGTTTCGAGTCAAATAAGACTAATTTGGGTCGATTCCGACACCAGGGGTAAAACCGTCTTTTAGCGACCGAGTCAAAACCCGGTCAAAGATTTTCCCAAGACACGTGGGTCAGCCGTGACACCTCACACGGCTGATTCATACTCCAATCCTACAAAAAATCAGCTACACAAAATATTAAACAAATCCGTTTAAGGATGGAATTCGATCTTAAGTAGAAATCCTATCCGAAAACCGATTCAAACACCCGACCGAGTGCAAACACTCGGCCGAGCAGCCCTCTTCCAGCCGTGTTCCCTTGCTTCTTCGACAAGCAAGCGGAATTCTCATGCCTTTCAGCTTCTTACATTTCCTATCCTAAGCGGTAGTTCAAACTCTCCTAGCCAAGGTCGGGAACTCCCTATAAATAGCCCTTTGCACAACTCAAATACATCTACGTTCATTATCAATCATCAAACACCATCAATTATTCCCACACACTCATAAGCATAAAACTTAACATCGAGAAAACCGATATTACAAAACCCGAAGGAAACCGGTCCGACACCCGACACCCGACACACGTCCCATCGAGCCAAGCCACCATAATAACTCACCGACATCCACTCGACGCTCTTGTGCCCAAGCCACGTCCCGACGAGCCCCGATCCGAGTAAACAGAAGCATGTAGGTTGAGGGTGTACCAAACCCGATTTCTCCTTCTCCTTCTCTTCTCCTTCTCGTCGTTTTTTTATTACGGGTCGTCGGTCCTTTTTATTACGGGTCGTTCGTCGTTTTTTATTTTATTTTCTAATATCGATATTACTAAAACTATTTTCATATATCAAACATTCTTAAAAATATGATATCAACTCTATAGTTGAATATCGTATCAAAAAGAATTATATTAAATCTCGTCGAAGCTAAGAAAATCGTTACATCTTTTTTATACAAAATACAACGATTTCAAACGCGGAGAGAATTAACATCTTTTTCGTTCAAATTCTTTTTACAAAACCCTTTTCTAAAATTCATTCCGAATACTCGATAACGATTTCATAATTGAATATCGGGTACGACGAATATCGAAAACATGAATCGAGTATAAATTAATTCATATTTGTACGCGATTTATCAAAATTAATGATTTTCGAACAACGAGCGAAACCGGGACAGACCCGCACGCGAGTCGCGCCCCACCCAGGCGACTCGCGCACGGGCCTGAAACCCGAGCCCTTTTTTTTTAGCTTTTTCTCGTTCGTTTTTTATTATTTATTCTACGAAACGATTTCTAAAATTTATATCTTTTCTAAAACTATTCGGAGTATTTGATATTGATTTCGTAGTCAATTATCGAATATAACGAATATCGAAAATATTAGATCGAGTGCAAATTATGCGATATTTGTACGCGATTTAATAAAAGCATCGAATTTTCAAAAAAACCGATTTCAAAAACAGGCCGTCACGCGACCCGCCGGCATCCCGGGCGAGCCGCGCGGCCGGCTGTCACACGACACACCCTTTCTCTTTTATTTATTTTTCGAACTTCGTTTTTTATACAAAACAACGTCTTTTAACGATATTTCTCAGATTTCGACTAATATTTTCTCAATCTCGTACATTTATTATTTTTGCTATTTTATTTATTCACAATTCAATACTAACTCGTTTGTTTATCCTTTGTAGCAAATTCATATCTTTTTCATCGTTTGTTTTATTATACTAAAACAAATCTCACATGTTAAATTCAACTTTGACGTTAATTTTTTTATGCATTAAATCGACTTAGCAACCCATTCAATTCCTCGCATGCTTAGGAAAACAATGTTTGCATATCATTCATCGTATTACTAACGCGCGTATTAAAAAATCATTCGATATCCTAGTAGAGGCCGCTAATGTGCGGGCGGGGTTGGGTGTTCTTAGTGAACTTCCCAACACGTACCCTCACCCCTTGCTCAGAACCGTGGTTTCCGGATGTCCGAATCCATTGGCAACGAGAGTCATTCAATATACGATTAACCGATCAAGTCGGCATCAGTATCGAACTGCAAAGGGACGAGCCCAATAAACTCTGACATCGGAAATGGGCCGTATTTTGTATACGGCCCACTACGACATAGAGTGGGCTCGAACGGTTCCGAATAACCACAAAATTCGATGGCGACTCCAACTTCGATTTAAATTTCAATTTGACCATCTCATATGGAGATTCATTCGCCTCCCCAAACCCGCGCGTGGCCGCGTCGGGGTGGACCTATGTCATGTCCACAATTTGGCGACTCCGCTGGGGATTAGCTGATACGTTACTGACCTTCAGCATCCTCAGGTGAGACTCGAATAGAAATCGTTTGACTAGTACAATACGCGTTTTAGTTTTACGGTTCATGCATAACCCCATATTTTCCCGGGCCGGTACTGGTGACCGACGTCCCACTATACTATCGATGTAGTCCAAATTGGATATATCGAAGGTGTCCATTAGCCGATTCGTATGGGTTTTACGGCATGTTCTAAGCTCAACTCGACTTAGGAAGTCCGCCCCGATTCTCGATAGGTTGTGTACACTGGTATAGACCCTTTCAGGCTGACCGAGACTTAGAATTAGAGCATACATGGCGTCGTTATACTGCTTCCATGACTACGTGCTACCTGATTTACAAGTCGTCTTTCAAAAACCCGTCATTTTCAAAATAGCATCCTTTTCAAAATATCCAATTTCAAAACCCGGGACGTATACCGAATTTAGGATCCACGATTTTACTCAAAATAGCCTATTTTTAGCCGGTATTATGCCCATTTCAAAACTCGAAAATATTTTCGAAACTTTTCAAAACCGTCCCCGGTCCGCTTTTCCATTTTCTTTCTCGAAAAAGGGCCGGTTCTCCCCGATTATTTCGGGCCTTTCAAAAATTCAATATTTCAAAACCTTTCTCTTCTTAGGACTTCCCGTATTTAGCAGTGTCGGGTCGTGTCGTAAGTCGTCGAGGTCTCTAGCGTCGAAACTCTGTCGATCTTATATCACGGATTTCCTCCCTATCCCAGTCCGCCTTATTATACTAAGGCAAGACCCATCTACGTAGGACATACTCCTACGAAGGTTGGCCCGTCTACCCAATCGAGTCCAAAGTCTGGGGAACGTCTCACGTGAACCTCCTTTCGAATAGGCCCAGCCCACACAGCTGGATCCTAAAGGAGGCCCACCTTTCACGAGTCGCCCGTCTAAGTGTCTTTTCCGAGTCAACCTTTTACAAGGCATAGCCCTATAACAAAAGGTTTGTGACCCTTACGTCTAAGGGTCACTCGTCCGACACTCGAGTCTTAACCAAATATTCGATCCCACTTGGGGACTACCCTTCATCAGAGCGGTCGATCACGATTGCTCTAAGGGTCATGTCTTACACGTGTCTCACGTACCCCACTTTCGAGCCACTTAGATGCCACACCATCTGAGTCCTTAGCCTCACTTGGGGGCTATTCCCCGACGGAACGACTAATCACAGTCACCCCGAGAATCGCACCCTACACATTTGTCTTAGGAGAGTCTAATCCGAGTCAAACATGGTCGCCCCATTTTCGGACTCACCCTCGTGCAGCTTGAGTCTCATCGTCAAGCCTGGGTCGTTACCTCGTCCAGGTCAACGTTCGAGTATCCCGGTCCAAGAGTCTTTGTCGACCCGTCACTCCGGGCTGTGTCTAGTTTGACTCTCTCTCTTGCATTTGCGCAAAGTCGAGTTTAGGCGAGTCGTAGCACTAGTCCTTTTCTCCAATCAGAGACCTTTCCAAAAAAGAAACAACCAACCGAGCATCCGAAAGTCCGGATTTGATTCGAGTCTAAGTCTAAGTCCGAGTCTAGGATTCCCTACATCCTCATTTCCAAATCAGAGTCAGAGTCATTTATATTCCGTCCTCCTTTTCAAAAATTCAATAAAATCAGCTTTTCTATTCCTCATATATATTTTCCTTATGTGTTTCCGAGAACATGATCAACAACATCATACACTGTGAGCACATGCACGTGACTATTACAGGCACATCTATAATGACTGCAGGAAATCGAGACCCGTGTTTTCCTTTACCTGTTCCATGTCTGACATAGGAAGCTACAAAACTACACTTAGCAGGAGCGGTATCGAATCCAATGACGAATCTAGGTAGTCTCCTAGTTTGGGTTCAAGACGGGAGGCAAGCCCATTTCCCACAATAAACACCCCTCCGACAAGATCAACCATACCTACCTACGGTGTTAGTCTGACCAACAAAAAAAAAGACAAAAAACTGGACAAAAAAAAATCAAAAAGTCCGAGGAAAAAAGCAAAAGGCCAAAACAAAAAAGCATGTCATCATCAAAAAAGGGCATCCACGACCAGAACGGTCAACACAAATGAAGATCCCATGACCGGGGCTAAGAGGTCAACCAACAAAATATTCAAATGCCCATGACCGTGGTCAACGGTCCACTCAAAATCAATACTCATACCATTCAATAAGGGAGAAACAATCAAGCTGGTCAACTAACACCACATTTAGCCTTCCCACATTACATCCCTCAAGACCTTCCCGAGACCCAGGCTAAAGACAGCCCAGAATTTTGAGGATTCAAGCTCCATAGGATACCCCTAACCATTAGGGCCAGACATGGAAACCAGATCCGACATCATCAAACATATCCCGATCAAAGTTCGAGCCATTTTACTCGGCTTCCACTTTACATAACAAAATTCACAATCACCATACAAAGACCCGAGATCAAAACTCGTCAAAGACCCGAGAGCAAAACTCGTCAAATCCCTTACCTAATCATATACAATCCCGAGAGCAAAACTCGTTAAAATTCCCGAGAGCAAAACTCGTTAAAATCCCCGAGAGCAAAGCTCGTTAAAATCCCCGAGAGCAAAACTCATCAAATCCCCGAGAGCAGAACTCGTTAAAATCCCATCCCAATTCTCCTCATTCAAACCAGTTACCAACCCCAAACACGGGAATTCAACTTGCAGTCGGCATAGAACATGCCCAAATAGCTCACACCATCTCTGGGGGCTACCCCAGAGAATGCTCACAGTCACAGGATCAATATCCTAACCATTCTAGCCCTTTGATCAAGACATCATTGGGAATGCACCTAGCCTACATCATTGCTATGGCTAGTTACAAACAAAGTCCTATTAGGCTAGGCACCATAATATATCTTTCAACACTGAACTACGACATGGTTTGATTTCACTACACGTGAATACGTAGGCAGCCTTTCAACAGAGGCACAACCACCCACATTGACACACATTCAAAAAGCGCCATCATTCCGGTCACGACACCGTCATGTTCTCAGCGGCTAGCTTTGTCGTCCTGGGGGCTTCTCTTAGGCAGAAAACCTCCATCCACTCACAAAATCCATATAAATTCAAAAAATCTAGCCTCCTTTCTGTAGTGTGTCATAGTACTCGGCTCAGTCGAAGACAAGAATCTGTCAGGACTCGAGGCAATACCCACTTTGGAAATGTACCCTAAAATCAAAAATTCAGGAGAGCACTAGACTACAACAGTCTCATTACAGACTACTGCAACCCCGTATAGAATATCTATCCCACTTCGATGTTCGACCATGTTGCCACTCGTCTAGGCTACGGAATAGCGCAACTTAAGAGTCTTGTTAGGTGGCCCACCCCCTACCGAATCACGGTCCAACCCCTCGAGAGTCCAGTCGTGTCTGCCAACTCGTCCGGTCACGCCCAGCGTCGAGTCTGTCGATAGGTCTCTCTCTTCAAATTCTCATTTTTTAAAATCTGCAAAACTTAGCCATTTGAGAAAACCCTTTTCGACAAGGTCAAATTTCGGTCTATTTAAATTGCAAATTTCTTTTCTACCCATTTCAATTTTGAAAACCTATTTCCTAGCACGTGAGCTGCTTTCAGGACCTCGATTTCAAAACTAAGCAAAAATCATTTTTTATTCCCCAGCGCGAGTCATGTTTGTTTCACCTACATGTTGCATGCAAAATTTTATGTAACTTATACAGGTACAATTCAAGACCGCGCAATTCACATAACTCCCCAGCGGCATAGACTTATACGACAAGTCCGATTCCCCACGGAGTTATCATTATCAACTCAGTTACATTTCTAGTCTCCGGCCGGCGGGCCCTCCACGCAGGTCTAACGGACCTTAAACGACCCGATCGGAAGTCTGCCAGGTCTTAATCTTTGATTGGCCTGGTAGCTACTCTGACTTTCGCCTTGTCCAAGCCTCAGTCAAAATGGGGGCTCTGTAGACACCCACATTTTGACCGCCAGGTGTCTATAGCAGTTTCCGACAAACACCCGATGATGATCGGACGCAAACGTGCTTTAAATACTCAGAAACGGGCTCAAAATCATTGGCATTTGGCTTGGGCTCATTATAGAGTACATATCTCACAAAACCAACCTCAAAATCAGGCCCAGTGGGTCATTTCGAGTCAAATAAGACTAATTTGGGTCGATTCCGACACCAGGGGTAAAACCATCTTTTAGCGACCGAGTCAAAACCCGGTCAAAGATTTTCCCAAGACACGTGAGTCAGCCGTGACACCTCACACGGCTGATTCATACTCCAATCCTACGAAAAATCAGCTACACAAAATATTAAACAAATCCGTTTAAGGATGGAATTCGATCTCAAGTAGAAATCCTATCCGAAAACCGATTCAAACACCCGACCGAGTGCAAACACTCGGCCGAGCAACCCTCTTCCAGCCGTGTTCCCTTGCTTCTTCGACAAGCAAGCGGAATTCTCATGCCTTTCAGCTTCTTACATTTCCTATCCTAAGCGGTAGTTCAAACTCTCCTAGCCAAGGTCGGGAACTCCCTATAAATAGCCCCTTGCACAACTCAAATACATCTACATTCATTATCAATCATCAAACACCATCAATTATTCCCACACACTCATAAGCATAAAACTTAACATCGAGAAAACCGATATTACAAAACCCGAAGGAAACCGGTCCGACACCCGACACCCTTCACACGTCCCATCGAGCCAAGCCACCATAATAACTCACCGACATCCACTCGACGCTCTTGTGCCCAAGCCACGTCCCGACGAGCCCCGATCCGAGTAAACAGAAGCATGTAGGTTGAGGGTGTACCAAACCCGATTTCTCCTTCTCCTTCTCTTCTCCTTCTCGTCGTTTTTTTATTACGGGTCGTCGGTCCTTTTTATTACGGGTCGTTCGTCGTTTTTTATTTTATTTTCTAATATCGATATTACTAAAACTATTTTCATATATCGAACATTCTTAAAAATATGATATCAACTCTATAGTTGAATATCGTATCAAAAAGAATTATATTAAATCTCGTCGAAGCTAAGAAAATCGTTACATCTTTTTTATAAAAAATACAACGATTTCAAACGTGGAGAGAATTAACATCTTTTTCGTTCAAATTCTTTTTACAAAACCCTTTTCTAAAATTCATTCCGAATACTCGATATCGATTTCATAATCGAATATCGGGTACGACGAATATCGAAAACATGAATCGAGTATAAATTAATTCATATTTGTACGCGATTTATCAAAATTAACAATTTTCGAACAACGAGCGAAACCGGGACAGACCCGCACGCGAGTCACGCCCCACCCAGGCGACTCGCGCACGGGCCTGAAACCCGAGCCCTTTTTTTTAGCTTTTTCTCGTTCGTTTTTTATTATTTATTCTACGAAACGATTTCTAAAATTTATATCTTTTCTAAAACTATTCGGAGTATTTGATATTGATTTCGTAGTCAATTATCGAATATAACGAATATCAAAAATATTAGATCGAGTGCAAATTATGCGATATTTGTACGCGATTTAATAAAAGCATCGAATTTTCAAAAAAACCGATTTCAAAAACAGGCCGTCACGCGACCCGCCGGCATCCCGGACGAGCCGCGCGGCCGGCTGTCACACGACACACCCTTTCTCTTTTATTTATTTTTCGAACTTCGTTTTTTATACAAAACATCGTCTTTTAACGATATTTCTCAGATTTCGACTAATATTTTCTCAATCTCGTACATTTATTATTTTTGCTATTTTATTTATTCACAATTCGATACTAACTCGTTTGTTTATCCTTTGTAGCAAATTCATATCTTTTTCATCGTTTGTTTTATTATATTAAAACAAATCTCACATGTTAAATTCAACTTTGACGTTAATTTTTCATGCATTAAATCGACTTAGCAACCCATTCAATTCCTCGCATGCTTAGGAAAACAATGTTTGCATATCATTCATCGTATTATTAACGCGCGTATTAAAAAATCATTCGATATCCTAGTAGAGGCCGCTAATGTGCGGGCGGGGTTGGGTGTTCTTAGTGAACTTCCCAACACGTACCCTCACCCCTTGCTCAGAACCGTGGTTTCCGGATGTCCGAATCCATTGGCAACGAGAGTCATTCAATATACGATTAACCGATCAAGTCGGCATCGGTATCGAACTGCAAAGGGACGAGCCCAATAAACTCTGACATCAGAAATGGGCCGTATTTTGTATACGGCCCACTACGACATAGAGTGGGCTCGAACGGTTCCGAATAACCACAAAATTCGTTGGCGACTCCAACTTCGATTTAAATTTCAATTTGACCATCTCATATGGAGATTCATTCGCCTCCCCAAACCCGCGCGTGGCCGCGTCGGGGTGGACCTATGTCATGTCCACACATTTCTTGTTTCTTATGTATTTTAATTAAGTTGCTAGAGTATTTTCTAGGGATTTCTTTTGTAAGAACGTTATCCCATTGATTGTATTAGATCAAAGAAGAACAAATACAAATGAGTGTTATTTCCTAGGGATCCATTAATATAATTTTTTTGCAAAAGATTAACTCTTATTCATCCATATCAGGAATAAAGATAATTACAAAAGCGGACATTAATATAATTTAGGGTTATTTCATAACAATAATACCAACTATGAGGGTGCTTCTTATATTAATACCAACTATACGTAATCCCGTTTTAATATGAACTATCCCTTTATTAATCTCTCTTTAGAACAAGTTACCGGCTACCTGATGAGCCGGTTTCCTTTTCCTTTTAATTTCTTTTTGAATTAAAGTCCCCTCCCACCATACTCTGTACACTTCCTCTCTCGTTACTACGTACTCTTCTCTCGCCGTTGTTGAACTCGACATCTCCTCTCGCCATTGCTTTTCTTAAATTTTTTGAAATTGTGGTAAATAGATTGGAGCATCTGACGTTTGCAAAAAAATTCTGACATTTGAAGGATACGAATTAGAGAAGGATTCAGATGAATAACCACGTCTCATTGTGTCAATGAGGGTTTTGAAGGTCGATATATAATGAATGACGACTTTTAATTTGATGAATATAAAGGGGAAGAAGAAGAAGAGGCGCACCAAAACCTAGCAGGTCACAATTACCGGTTTTACAGGTAAAAAAAGGCATTGGTTATAAAGAGAGATTAATGAGAGGATAGTTCATATTAAAACGGGATTACGTATAGTTGGTATTAATATAAGAAGCACCCCCATAGTTGGTATTATTGTTATGAAATAACCCTATAATTTATTATATTCATTAAGTCGTATTATTGTAGACTTATAGAAATTTTTTAAAATATTTTTAACCCTCTTAAATAAATGATATTACTATCAAATTATTTTAATCCCGTGTCTTTGACAATTTAAGGTGTATATACCAGAAATATCTTGTTAATGTGGAAATTATGAATAATTTTATTTCCCGTGTATTATGAAGTATATTAGATTAATGGTTATTATTCTATTAGATTAATATGGAAATTACGTTGTTTTAGGAAAGTGCGTTATTTTAAGTTGCACGGGTATATTATATATACAGTAACTCTCATGTGAGACCATCTCACGATAATTTTATCGTGAGATCTCTCACATGGGCACATAGGGGGTGGTTACAAATTTAGTAACCACCTCTTATATGAGCCGTCTCACAATAAATTATCGTGAGACGGTCTCATACAAGTTTTTGTGTTATATATAAAAGACTTAAGTAGGTAATCATGTTTGAATATCAACTTTTAACAAAAATAATTTATCATATGGAAAAAAAAATACGCTTAAAATAACTTGAATTATACACACCTGAAAAATTAATCCGAAGATACATGCTTGACCTATAACTATTATCATGATTATCATGATATATACGTATCTCGTATGTTTGATACGATTATTCGTTGAGTAATTAGTCTTAACTTATGTTTATAAAATAATGAAAAATTTACTTTTAGTAGAACTAACTTGATACAAAAATCAAAACCTAAAACATTTTAAGAAATTGCGAATAAAAAATAGACATCTAATTGCAACTAACTCAAGAAAAATTAAAGTGTAACATTAAAAAGATAGGTGTGATTGTTATATCGTAACTTATTAATTAATAAATAAAAAATCCAATACTCCGTAACAAATACGTATATACAGATTAATATCATTGCAGTCGTGTAATACACTTCAATTTCAATATTTCAAATAAGTCCTTTTCATTAGTAAGTATATTATCAATAGATGGAATATGTATCAAAATCTTCATGATTAATGTCCATTTTTTTTATAAATTCTTACTGGTATACCCGTCCAATGTTATTTTAATATACATAATTATTTTTATTTACACCCGTCCAATTTTGCACGAGTATTAACCTAGCTATTATATAAAATAACATTTTCGACAATGTTTAATCTAGGGTTTTTCTAGATGGTAACCTCGTATTTTTTGAAATTCTATATAGTAACCCTTGTTCTTAAAAAACACATGCGGTAACCTTCTATTTTTGTAAAAACACATGCAGTAAAAAAAAAAAACCCTCTACTTTTTTTTAATACTCTACGATGTAATTGTTAAGTTTAATTATGTTAAATTTTTCGGTTAAATAGTTGATTAAACGATGATTAAGTAGTGAATCGACTTTGGCTTGGAGTACACCATGAATTTTCATGAGATTTACTTGTATTCGTGTATTCCTACACAATAATTCTTTTCTTTTTTTAATTCAAATTTAAAATTAATCTCTCAATTAACCATTATTTTAAATGCTCTTTGTAAATTTGGATGCAAATCGAGTAAAGAAAAGAGAAAAAGTGATGTACAAAAACTCTTTTTAAATGCTTAGTTACCCCTTTACAAAAAATATGATGAAGTTAAATTTTAAGGTTCACATCAAGTAATAGGAGAGCATAGGGTTACCACATGTGTTTTTAAAAAGAAAGGTTATCAGGTAGAATTTCCAAAGATACGGGGTTACCATGTAGAAAAACTCTTTAATCTATGTTAGATTATTAGTATAAAAATAATTTAAATCACAATTAATATAATAAGTTGTTTTATCAACATATTTAAATCTATGATGTTATTTTCAAATGTTTTAACCCGTGATAAATTTTATTACCGTCATAATATTATAAACTTGTGTATTTCATGTTTTAACAGATGTACATACAAAAAATATCTTATTAATATGAAAGTTTTGATTAATACGGAGTATTATATATTTATATTAGATTATTGGTTATTATAAATTTTATAATATTTATATTATATAGATTAATATGGAAAGTGAGATGATTTAGGAAGGTGCGTTTTGGCGCCAAAAAACCATGCTTTGGTTTCTGTTTTATTATATAGTATACTCGTATAGAATAGATATAGATAGATAGATAGATTAATATGGAAAGTGAGATGACTTAGGAAGGTGCGTTTTGGCGCCAAAAAACCATGCTTTGGTTTCTGTTTTATTATATAGTATATATAGATTAATATGGAAAGTGAGATGATTTAGGAATGTGTGTTTTGGCGGAAAAAAACCATGGTTTGGTTTCTGTTTTATTATATACTCCCTCCCATCCATTCAATTCTTGACGTGGGAGCCGTTTTTGTGAGGGAAAATGGTGGGGCTAGGTAAAGAATTGAATGGATGAGAGAGAGTAGTATATAGATAGATAGTAGGGTGGGTGAGATGGTAAGAACTTCATTTGAGTTGAGGATTCGATTTTTACCGTCACATAGAGTAGTTTCCGGACTCTCTGCCCGTATGTATGACTCGGTCAGACTAGAAATAGCCAAACCCTGATCCAATCCACGGAACCCGAATCAAACGTTCGAAACCCAATTGCAAAACGGGTACTCGATTTTGCTCAGTGGTCTGGTCAGTCCTAGGCCCAAATCTTTTCCCCCAAAAATAACGCATATTTTAGGCTCATGAAACGACGCCGTTGAATCCAAGAGTATACGATATTCTTGGTTTCATGAAACGAGGTCGTTTGGAGCATCTGTCTTCGGTAACTCCCAAAAACAGACGCAGTGGCGGGAAAATTGGCACGAAATTTGATCAATTGAATTCGATCCGTGAGTTATTTATCACAGCTTGTGTTGATAGATTAGATGTTCAATTCGAGTCGTTAGGGTTTAAATTCATCAAGCTTAGTTTGATGCATCACAATTATCGTAGTATTTAGGATCACATTTTCAATTGTTTTGTGATCGTCCGCCATTGAATTTTGAGCATTATCCCTGTTTCAAGGTTAAATTTTTTTTTAAAAATCATGGTTACCGGATTCATTATGAATATGCCCTTTTTTATTCACGATTCGGTCTTCTTGAGTGCATGTGTTAGGTGTATTTTTAGTAAAATTGTTTTCATTATTAACTTACTAGCGTTAAGGTTTTGGTTGGATTTGTTCGTTAACATTTGGTAACAACTCTTAGCTGAAGCGATGGCTATATCGATTCAGGTGGGATATGCTATGCTTGCAGTGTACCTAGGGATGATTTTGACTTGCTGCAATGTTCCCAAATTACGCTTTGTAATGCTTGTGCACTTCATTTATGATGAGTGATGATCAAATGAGGCGTGAAAGTTTGTGTCATGCTCTTGTATGTCATGTAGCGTTCTTAAAGGATAATTACTGTGTTATACTCCGTATTTTGGGGTTGATATAGCAGCTAGTCTTAGCAGCAATTTTGTCAATACAGGACGTACTCCAATATACATGACTTATTTCAAGCATGGTTACACGTCCTTGCCAATTCGCAATTCGCTCATATGGAATGTGTGATATATGTATTTTCTGTAAGCAACATGACAGAATTCGCTTTTAACAATTCGCAATTCGTAGGCCACCTAGCGAATTCGGTAACCATGATTTCAAGTGATGTACACAATCTTTTAGAAATGATATTGAGAAGAAGATGATGGATACGGCGAGTGTGGTCCTACCTCCTATATGTTTTAACTAAATGTATAAATGTAGGGTTTTAAGGGTTCAAAGGATATGGTATTGTAAAACTGACTCCTCTCTTTTCTTTGTAGACGGTGGTGTTTGGACATATAAGCGGATTATTTGTCTCTCAGACAGTTCAAGTTTCAGAACAAGCTATGAATGCTCTCGGAAGGGACATTTTTCTTTTGGGTGCTAATCATGTTCATCTCCTAGATAGTTGGTGTTGTCTCCTTGGGGAGTGTACTTGAAGAGTTAAGACCAATTAATTGTCGGACCCTTCCCAAGTTTGGTTTATTTGATTCCCAACAATGAGGAATCAAATCCCTGGTGACTTATTTAGGAGACGAGAGCCCTTAGAACTCACAAAACGATTTACAGGCAAATGATTCTTTTACTTCCATGCGATCGTGAAGTTTGGGCTATGTAACTATTCAAGGAAGAGATAACCGACAAAAGAAAATGCAGACTCTTAAGCATGGATATAGATGAAACATTAAAGAGGGGGGGAAGTTAGGGGATACAATTTCCAGGCCAGGAAACAAGGCTTTCAGCCAATTTATGGAATGTACATAACCATGATGTCTGTTATAGTTCCTCTCTTGTATAGGAGGCTAAGCATCTACCCCATGTGGGAGATTAACATTTTAGCCAAATATTTGCAAGCTGCAAACTTTGTAAGCAAGAATATGTATGTTGCTATATGTGAATCTGCAACTATATGTATGTTGCTAAAGAAGTAGTTGTTGCCATTTATATTCTACAGTTCATTTTGTTGCCAGTCATATTCCACCCTTCATTTGTGTTCAAGTATCCTTTCAAATAGAAGTATCGTTTTACATCTTCAACAAGACTTCTGAAGCATGGAAATGAAGGAAGAGAGTGGAGATGACCTGCTTTATTGGAGGTTTTTTCAACTCATGTGTATAAATGAGAACTTTTCTTCGCAGGCCAAGATGACCAATGCAAACCCTTGGGCTTTTCCTGCAGGTGGAAATTGATGACAGTCGAAGCTTAATGCTTTGCATGGTTTGTGATGAAGTTTGCTAACTAATACTCCTAGTAAGTTTTTTTTTTTTTGAAAACACAGTTAGCATTAGAGAAGATATGTTGAGAATGCTTATCAACTATCTTCTTGACACGCCAATGACGGTAACTATTGTACATTACTCTGGAAGTGTACAGTGTGCAGTTTTGTTGTCTGAGTTTAGGTTCGGAAGTAGCTTGTGCTCATTTGGTTTGATCGATAGTTAATGAAATCGTATATCTCCAAAAATGTATGAGACTGATATCATTCAGAAATTACTTATGTTCCCTTTATCCATATACTTTGTTCTGCCTGTTTGCTCTGATCAAGTTGCTCATTTGGTATGTTCTCACAGGTGGTTAGACTGGTCTGTCTGTATGAGGCGCAATGCTAACTGAGGTACCTTTTCATTCAGTTATATCTCTTCTTTAACCAGAGGCTTGTATAGTTATATCTCACGGATTCTGCCTTAAGTTTTTTGTTCCCGCCTCGAAAGCTGACTGTAGCCTTTGGTTCTTCATTTGCACGCATGTTAAATATTCTTATGGCTGTTTGATAACATTTGCTGTTTTCATCTGTTTTTACTTTATGATATTGTTTCGTTCCGCTGATTTATAAATAATTTGTGGCCTATCGTTTCCTCCATCCGAAGATTGGTCAATCGTTCACTCCATCTGGAGATTATCTCTCTTTTCTATCTACTTTAGTTAAATATACATCAATGTGACGTAGGAGGAGAGTTTCCCAACAAGTCAGTAACTTTACTAACTGAGCTAGCTGATATTTGCATGTGGTTTGATTTTTTTTTTGTCGTTGCTAAAATTGAGATAATAATCATGTAAAGGTATGTACCACGGTTACACACGTCCCAGGTTTGGTATGGTTTCCCTTCCCCAAATATATACAAAAATGATGATGATGAGAAGATGGAGGAACAAACAATGTTAGGAAGGTTACATCTTAGGAAAAACAAACTGAACCAAAATGACTGTGGCTTTGGGCTCCCAACCAAGTCTGTGGTTGATAGCTCATTATCTTGTTATCTTTTATGTGGCTTTCTCAGCCCCAAAAATAAAGATTCCAGTTTTCGTTGATTAGGATGTATACAACTGTCAAAGAATAATACTCGTAATATTGAGATATACAGTACTTTGTGTATGTGCTACCCTAATCTCTTGTTATGTTACATGCATAAAATGTCATTACGATAGCACCCTTTTACACATCACCTGTGTCATTCGAGTAGGGACGAAACTAGGTTCAAATTCTACTTACCCTGAAAAATTAATATTATCTATATTTATAATCACAATACTTTATTTATTTATTTATTTCTATATTCTTTTCTCTAAAAAGACTCGCTGTGCCAGTAGCCACGGCCTCGTCTGCATGTGCTTGGCTGTGTCCGTTCATTCAAGTCATGTATTATCAACAAAGTGTCATGGTTGATCTAAGTTAAGCTTAAACCCGATTTGGCTGTTTTTGAGACGGAAAATGATTATAGCTGATTTCACCCAACTTATAACTAAATTCAGCATGAAATTAATTTAATCTATCATCGATGTTTTTAAATCTAACATAAGATGTGAAGGTCAATATAATAGGAATATCTGTATTTTAAATACCTGTGATATTTTTTTTTTTATTATATTTTCATTACTACATAGTTGTATGAATGGGTTAAATATGTGTGAATTCCAATTGAGTTGGAGGTGATGTATGAATTCTTGGCCTTAGAAGAGCAGGATCCTTATCTGCCACGTATAAGTAAATGTGGGTTTTGTCTCATTAAACGTTGATTGGCCTCCCGCCCTTTTGTATATAACCAAAAGCTGATCACATTATCTGAATTCAGGGGTGTTTCCAACTTCCCTTCTTTTCCAATTCCTGTAAATTTCCCTTGTTTGTTTTTTTTAATCATCGTCAACTTTTCTTTCTTTCTTTCTTTCTTTCTTTCTTAAGGTGGCTTCAAATCGGTCCTCTTCATCTGCAACTTTATCACTCTGGTACTCATCACTTCTTCTTATAATATGTTGTCATATAAATTGTTGTTTAAGACGGGCATAACATGCATATCCGTATCTGTTTTACAAATTCTGGAATAGTGACCAAATAGAAGGTTATATGACCCGTTTTAATCATCTAAAGACTGATACGGAGTACTCCGTATGTCTTAAGAAAGATTGTGGTAATAATAAAGTTAGTTGAGACAACTGTTACATCCATGAAATGTGATGGAGTTAGGACATAAAGCAAGGTTACCACCTTCATATCCGATGTTGACTTGAAGCTTAGCTCACTTATGCTGTTATGCATAACTTGTGCTTCAAAGATGTATGTAGTATATCGTATCGTATATTAGCCCAGTGCTTCAAAGACTCGTTATGGGGTTTGGGGTCGAAACCTTAACTATGTGTTCATGGTATTAAATCATGTTCCAACATAGAATCCCGACCATTGCGTAAGTGTTTTAGAAGATCACCACGACCAAATTTTACTCCATTTTAAGGCAATATTGGCTGTATTAAGTGACAGTAAACGAGGATAGCAGATATTACGGATACTATAATCAATACCGAAATTTAGTTCTATACTTGTGTTACATGAGCGATTTCCAGATGACCTGAGGAGATAATGCATTGAATGGACAACAACTTTATACTCCTTCCGCACCCTCAAATTTCTTATGTTTGATCGAACTATTCCTTGCATATATTGATCAAACTTATGGAATCGAAGTGAACGGAGGGAGTAATTTATTGCATCTTATTTATCTTTATTTCATCATAATACAGAACCAAAGAAGAGCGAGTCTTTGGCTTGTTTGAGGTGGGAAAAGAGGATATAAATGAAAGACGATATTTTAGATTTATATACGTGCTAAAAGACCTTGCAAAATTTTATGAAATACTCCATAGTTGGTATTAAAGCCTTAAGGAGGAATATATGTTGATTCCCTACTCAATACCTTTGTGTACCATATAGGGAAATGAACAAAGAGCATGTTGACTTGCATCATGCCAAGTGATAAGATTCAAAGTCAAAAATGTCAAATTTACGTTTCTGTTTACTAATTTGCTTGATCTCATCCCTTTGGCAAATTGGAAGATCTGAACATGTCATAGCCTTTCTTTCCTGTGGCTGTGATGCCAACTAACTAGCTTGCTAGGATAAGTTAATCCTTTTCTTCTTCTTTTTTTCCCATTTGTGGCACTTTGATTTTGTTTGTGCTCATATGTTTAGTCAATTTCTTCAATAATTTGATTTTGGACATTCTTATTTCTTATTAGTAGCTTTATGCCTAATCGTAAACGGGTCATTCATACATTGAGTTTTGGAACTTCTCCCATATTGTATGCAAAATTGCGCAGGATGATAATATTGTGTCTGATCTGTATTTTGCAGGTAAGGAGCTGCTGGTGTAGATACTCGGTTTAACATATCCGGTGATAATTCTAGGGGAAACATGGACTACGTTTATGGACCAGGGAGGAATCACCTGTTTGTTCCAGGGCCTGTCAATATCCCGGAACCTGTCATTCGAGCCATGAATCGAAACAATGAAGATTATCGGTCTCCTGCTATACCTGCAATGACCAAAACTCTTCTTGAAGATGTTAAAAAGATCTTCAAAAGTACATCTGGAACTCCTTTTATCATCCCCACAACAGGTACACCTCTACTAGAGATTGTTTTGTGGAACAAGTTTAAACAATTCACAGAGAAACTCAAGCCTAACCTATTGCGAGCACAATCCAAAGGACGCCACAGTGGCATAGCCAGAATGTGACCATCTACTATACTGAGTACCGACTTTTACTTTACTGTCAGTAATGTCCTTAACACAACAACAAGGCTCACTTGGATTCATAAAAATGATTTGTTTTACCAAGTTGATCTAAAATAATTACTTGTATTTAAGTTTTGAACTTTAAATGTTTTGGGGCTCAGTTTTGGACTTAGAACTTCACAACTCGCATTGAAACGTAGCTAAGTCACCACATTTTAGTCCTTAGTCCTTGAATCCTTACCATAAAACCGTATTGACAAGAAATCATAATTGATCCCTTGATGTTTGTAACACTGATAATTGCACTGAAACTGCCTTTTCTAGGTACTGGAGCATGGGAAAGTGCCTTGACAAACACACTTTCACCTGGAGACCGAACTATATCGTTCCAGATAGGACAGTTTAGTTTGCTGTGGATTGATCAGCAGCAACGCCTTGGCTTCAATGTCGATGTTGTGGAGAGTGAATGGGGACATGGTGCCAACCTCGAAGTCATGGCATCAAAATTGGAAGCTGATACTGCACATACTATTAAGGCTATCTGCATTGTCCACAATGAGACTGCCACTGGTGTCACCAACAATTTAGCCACTGTCAGGAGGATTTTGGGTAATTTTTCATGCATTCTCATGCTTGCCAAGAATATGAGCTTGTTTCAATTATTTAGTTCCAGTACAACTAAAAATTGGTCACAACTTCTTGCTTGCTATGAGTACCGAATTGTGATTCACCTATGAAGTAATGAAACTCAAAGCCAATGTTCTTGCTTGCTATATAGAAGTATGACAAAATTTCATATGAGAAATTCTCACCATAAGATATGTTTTCCCTTGGGTATAGTATTTTTTAGTCGATTAATAGGGTATACAGGTAAAGATACTAGTTGGACTGGGTTGGTCTCACTTTACGTTAATCGGATGTCAACTAGCTTAGTTAGTAAATAATGAGACATGGTACTTATAATCTGGGTTCGACCCCCATCAAATCAAAATCGCTCTTATGGCTTCCTTTACAAAAAAAAAACATTAATCATAATCCAAGTAGAATGACAAATATTTATATATGAGGCAGTCTCATGTTTCTGATGGGTGTGTCACTGTCAGATCACTACAATCACCCAGCACTTCTCCTAGTCGATGGTGTTTCATCAATTTGTGCCCTTGACTTCCGCATGGACGAGTGGGGAGTGGATGTCGCTTTAACAGGCTCTCAGAAAGCTCTTTCTCTTCCAACCGGGATGGGGATTATTTGTGCAAGCGCCAAAGCACTTGAGGCAACCAAGACAGCCAAATCTGTCAGAGTTTTCTTTGACTGGAATGATTACTTGAAGTTCTACAAAATGGGGACTTACTGGCCTTACACGCCTTCCATACAACTACTTTATGGGCTCCGAGCTGCTTTGGATCTCATTTTCGAGGAAGGCCTTGACAATGTCATTGCCAGGCATGGCCGCCTTGCAAAGGCAACCAGGCAAGTCTTTCAAGACCACCTCCTACAGAAGTGAAAAATTGCAGGACTGTATATCTGAGATGGAGTAACTTTCCTATAAAACCGTCCTTCAGCATAGGACAGATCCGAAAAAGAAAAACTCGACTTAAAATTGGAAGTTACCATCAAGAATAAGAGTGTTGTTATTGGGTTAAGACTTAAGACAACTAGTGTTTGAGGTGCTATGAATTAGTCTTACTAAATCAGTAGATCTTACTCTAGGACGACATTACACAAAACTTGGTCACAGAGATATCATATCATAATGATTTAACTTAATTTACTCGTGATATTGAGATACAGACTTGCCGTAGATGCGTGGGGTTTGAAGAATTGTGCACAGAAGGAAGAATGGTTCAGTGACACTGTTACTGCAGTCGTCATCCCCCCACACATCGACAGCTCCGAGATTGTAAAGCGAGGATGGAAGAGATACAATCTAAGCTTAGGTCTCGGTCTCAACAAAGTA
Organism: Agrostemma githago; assembly: GCA_958450325.1. Taxonomy (NCBI): domain Eukaryota; kingdom Viridiplantae; phylum Streptophyta; class Magnoliopsida; order Caryophyllales; family Caryophyllaceae; genus Agrostemma; species Agrostemma githago. The sequence goes on along the minus strand of OY288258.1, from coordinate 57,596,987 downwards.
GCTGGCAAGGTTTTCAGGATAGGGCACCTTGGTAACGTGAATGAGGTACAAACAATTTCCATGTCTACACTACAGTAGTGACCTATAACTCTATAACATCAAAATTGATTCAAATGAAAACTGCAAATGACTAAGGAGTATATTTATTTTTAGAAGATTGCTATCTACCTTCTCCCTCTCTCCTCTCACAACTGATTAAACTAAATATATATCGGGTGGGACCTGAAGGTAAATGGAAGAGGCAAAATAAACAATTTTTTAAGCAAATGTGAGAGAAGGTAGATAGCAATTCTCTTCTTTTTATCCTCCCGTTAAACCTACTCTCTGTCTCAGAAATACTTTCAAAAATATGAAATTGATAAATTTTAAAGAGTTTTTTTGTCAAAAGGCACCAAACATTTAGGGTTTTTGTAAATATGACACCTAAAGTTTTTTTTTTTGCCCAAAAGCACCTTAAATGTTCTATTTTCTTTTGTTAAAAGGCACCAAATATCAATTTCCGTCAAAAAAATAAAAAGAACCGTTAGAGTTGACGGCTTTAATCATCTTAAACTCTTGTTATACTCTCCTTTCTTAATTAACCAATTCACTTCTTCTTCTTCTCACATCTATCCTTCCCACGTTACAACCCTCAAGACCTTCCCGAGACCTAGGCTAAGAGACAGTCCAGAATTTTGAGGATTCAAGCTCCATCGGATACACCCTAACCATTAGGGCCAGACATGGAAATCAGATCCCGCATTATCAAACCTGCCCCGATCGAAGTTCGAGTCATTTTTACTCGACTTTCCCCTTTCCTACCACATTACAATAACTTACCCTCGAAGCCGTAGCTCCACAAAAATCGAGCTCCAGATGGCCTCATCCTTCCTCTTCACGTTTATGCTTCTTGAATTTTCAATCAAACTCTCAATTAGAAATTTTTTATTATAATTTTTCATCCTTTAAGTAAATTACAAGTAAATTAATAACCTAAATCATCAACAACAAATTTAATTGCCCTAATTTTGAGTTCAATTTCGTTTTTTATGTTAGTTACCCTAATTTTCGAGTATAATTTTGAAGTATGTGTTAACTATTGTTAATTTTCGAGTATCAACAACGAACCCTTGTTTCACTTGATTAATCTCATTCTTGAGCAACTTATTTTCCTTTATCAAGTTGTTAATCACACTTCTTTGCAAATAGGTCATACCGACATCAACCCACTTAAAAAATGAATATCCACACAAACCCGTTTCTCCATTATAAAACTTACATGTCATAAATTGTTTGTGCATGATGTTTACATGGTCACTGGAATGGCACAACAACATTTAATTGTTTGTTAAGAGGAAGAATTTGAAGTTGACATGTTGATTAAGAAGATGCAAATGTGAAAAATCAATAAATATGGGGAATAAAGTTTTTTGGAGGGAAAATGGAGTATTTTGGAGGAATAAAGAGGATGAGAAAGAAAGATATTTGTGTGAAAAAAGAGGGATGAAAGAGTTGATTGAGTTTGATTAAGGGGAGGGGGGTTGATTAAGGATGAGTGGAGATGATTTAAGAGTAAAGCCGTCAACTCTAACGGTTTTTTCTATTTTTTTGACGGAAATTGACATTTGGTGCCTTTTAACAAAAAAAATTGAACTTTTAAGGTGCTTTTGGGCAAAAAAAAAAAAACTTTAGGTGTCATATTTACAAAAGCCCTAAATATTAGGTGTCTTTTAACAAAAAAAAAACTCATTTTTAAATGTAACTAGATGGTAAAACATAAATTAAATATGAGAAAAATGTTTTTTTTCAAAACATAATCATGTAGGGGGACAAGAATGTGATAGTATTTATGTAGTAACAGCAAACTTTTTTTTGCAAAATATGATCAAATTCTAGAAATGATGGGATATACAGCAAACCGTCATATAGTAAAAATTAGAAGATAATTCAAAGACAGTTTTTTTTCTTCTGTTTGTAAATAGTCATTTGATGCAATTCGAAAAGCAATTTTTGTTCGAGTTATAGTAAAACACGTCTCGGTTTTAAAGTAGGGATATCCTTGAGGTATCGGGTTGATGTTATTGTTATTGTTATTGTACTAAGCATAACACTCATTTACGAGATGAATAAGCTAAGATGGTTTGCTTCCGATTGTAGCTGCAATTGCTGGGATGCTTAGCTGGTGTGGAAATGATACTCAAGGACGTGGGATACCCCGTGAAGCTAGGAAGCGGAGTTGCAGCCGCCTCTGCATACCTTCAGAACTCCACCCCCGTCATCGCTTCTAGGATTTGATGTACTTTAGCTTCTTTTTATATCAGGGCACCCTGTAAAAAAACTGTAATATTTCGGCGTTTGTTGCCTATACTCTCGTTTCATATTGCATTACTCTACATGAGAAAACTTTGTACTCAATCAAAAAGTATGATGTTTGATTAAAAGGGCTTTGCAAATTGTGAGGCTCCGACCGTTTTATAGTATGAATAAGGGTGATAATGAGACGAGGTTGCTCTTAAGTGGTTTCCGAAGGCAGCGTGGGGAGTAATTGGCTGTAAAAGGGTTTATCTTGGAGAATAATATATACTTGGGCACATTGTATAATTTCAAAAGAAAAATGGAATCCCTCCATTCATATCTAAGGGGTTAAAGCTTCGATTATTTCGGGCAAAAGCTTCGATTGTTTGATCTAAATTGAAGTATCGAAGTGTATCAAATATGCGACACTAATCTTTGAGTAGCTGTTTTACACGGTCTCTGTAACTAACCTTCTTCTTCTTCACTGTTTCTCCCTGGGGCACTGAAGAATCACCCTCTTTCGAAGTTTTCGCAGGTAGGTCCTTATTTTCCGAAACCAGATTTGGAGCATGAGCCGTCTTACCAAGGCTCGGAATCAAACTCTGTAACATCTCTTGAACAGGATCACCCCTTTCATTCGATTTCAATGAAGTCGACACTTCTGCGTTTTCATCTGCTTTTCGTCCTTTTATCTCATCATCTCCATACTTTGGCTCTTCTTGATTGTACTCCATTTTCGTTTCCAAGGTAACCGGTTTGCTTTCCAGTACTTTATTAGTATCGTTTCCAGAATCACATTTCTCCAGAGTCTTAGCCTCTTGCATTATCGACTCATTATGATGATCGTTTTTCAGAAAAACATGGCCATCCATGGCACGTTCAGGGCTCGGGTCTTTCTCGTTGTTCTCTTCATCAGAAGAGATCCCCAGTAAATTAGCAGCCCTCTTTCCTCCTCTAGCCCTTTTGGTTGCTGAGGTTTTATTGACGGATCTTCCTTTTGGGTCACATTTAGAGCTCAAGTCTTTCTCGCTACTCTCTTCATCAGAAGAGATTCCCAGTAATTTAGCAGCCCTCTTTCCTCCTCTAGCCCTTTTGGTTGTCGGGATTTTATTGACGGATTTTCCTTTTAGATCATGCTTATGGCTCGCTCTTGGTTGTACACGATGCTCTTGCTCACTGAACTCATCATCAGACCCCAATTCCTGCAATATTGCAACAGGCCTCTTACTGACGCTGTTTCTCTTTGGCCGCTGAGGTTTAATTAAGTCATGTACATGATGCTCTTCCTCACTGAATTCATCATCAGATGCAATTTCCTGCAATTTAGCAGGCCTTTTATCAACCCTAGCCCTTTTTGGTTTTGGAGATCTTACTTTAACCAAAGCGGGCCTTCCTCGTTTTCTTCTGGGTTCTATAGGACGAGCAACCGTTTTTTATCCCTTTGGAGGATCGGGTTCTTCATGAACAGGGCTAGCATCGTTTTTAGCTTCCTCCTCACTAGAAGATGATTCTTCCATTATATCAAGCTTCAAACTATATTCCACTTCCTGCAATTTCTGACCTCTCTCAAAACAGTCCTCCAACCATTTCGATCCAACAACCTGAACCCTTTTCAAACGCAAAACACGTTTCTTGTCTTCAGGGAAACTTTGCAACAATGTCTCAAAGTTCGGGTCGAGCCCTGGCAACGACACAACTACGATATGCGTAGCTTGCGATGGGTTTTCAACGACTTTTCCCCCACCGATGGAAACATTGACTTTCATTCTTCGAGTGGCTACTCTCAAAAAGGCCTCCCAGTTAGAAGACGGGTGTTTGTCAACTAGGTGGAAATAAATTCGGCAGCCATGGAAACAGCACCATTTATCACGGGGACAGTACTTTTTTTTGTAGTAGTCAACAACTTTTGTATCTTCTGACTTATTTACATCACGAAGAATATGTTTCAGCTCCGCAACATTAATGTCCCAGAAGTAAGAATCAGAGAACTCATCTATCTCTTCCTGCAACTTATTTCTCGATGCATCTGAGAGGTTGATGAAGTGATTAGGCCTTAATGGAAGAAGCTGCTTCTTTGAACAGCAATCTGTAACCCAGGAGTAATGAATGACATCTCGGTCTCGACGCTTTACTGCCTCGTACTTTATCCCCTTACTCTCTGCCCCAACACAATGAGTAACCGTGTCGTTCAAATTCATAGAGAAAGTTCCTCCATTCTCAACAACCAGAGTGTGCAGTGAACCCAAGGATTGTCCCTTGGGCACATTGACAAAGTGAAAGACCATGTTTGAGAATATTTTTGATTCACCTTTCACACTAGAAACATCAGTGCTAGCAAAATGAGAGGGAACAGTAAGTGAGAGTTTCTTTCTTCCTTCACCTTTTTTTGCCCGTTTTGGTTTATCAACTGCTGTTTCTCCATCATCACCTCCTCTTTGTATCGTCCCATTGCTCGACTCCACCAACTCGACAAAAGACTGAACATCAAGGCATTCGTGCCAAGGCTTGTCATACCTCACCCGGTCTATTCTAGGAAACCTCAGACCGTAAGGTGCAGCATACACATCAGAATCTATAATACGAATATCAGAAGTAATCGCGACAATAACCGACTTCTCAGGGCTTTCTACCCAAACATCAGGTCTTTCTCTCGACTTATTAGTAACCTGGTAAAAGCTAGGGGGAGACTTCTTAGGGTACTCGTACTTCCTAAAATACGGCTTCAATTTCATGACCAATTCATCAAGTTCCTCATCAGAAAGCCCAGTACCAACCTTACAGAAAGACATGAATCTCCTAGGATACGTGTTTGGAGAAGACCTCTCCGCAATTCCACACAAAAACTGTGCTACTTCCCCTCCACGCCGACCTGTCCCATAATAACCACCAATGATCAAAACATCTAGATCAGAACCAGCTTTAAAATAATCTGGCTTCAACTTCATCCACTTCCCACTCCTATCAGTGGGCTCCCATTTCGATCCAAGGTCTTTCAAAATAATCCCCTCCTCCCTATTACCAACTGTCTCTTTAAAAAACCTCTCGACTTCATCCACATGTTTGACAATAATGGACCAACATGGTTCATCAGCATGACGGCGAGCGTTAATACTTTCATTTCCACTAGGCAATAGGATCTCCAACCGACCCTTAATCGGACGAACAACCTTCCTCATCAACTCATGTCTCTCCTTCAAGGTCCGATGAATCACACTCGTATCTCCAACATACAGCACATCAAACACAACATAACACAACTGCCTATCACTATCTAACCCTTCTTTAGCTTGCTTAGCAACCTCCTGATTCGACCCAAATTCCGCAAAACTATTACTCACTTTGTCCCAAACCACCATTTCACCATCAAGTATACACTTTTCACTCAACACATTCGCAACAATCACATCATTCATACCACATTCATATTCGGAATGATTAATATAATTCCGACTAAAATAACACACATTGATGCCATTCTTATGAACTTGAATTCTTTCACCATCAAATTTACATTCGGCAACAACCTCCTTACCTTGGAACTTCTTCCAGCAAGCGGCAAGGTTATACGAGCGCAACGCCTGTTGTGGCCGCACCGCCTTGCCGACCTCGATATCCTGCCGCTTATGCCGCACCTTTCTGTCACACAATTTCTCACAAACAAGCTGTAAATCACATGTAACATTAAACAAATCGTCAGCATCAGGATGAAACTCCTTAAACACCGTCTTCACACTAATCCCTAACTTCATGTCCTTCAATATAATCATGATTATCCACTTCATCTCCTTCCAATTCGTTTTCCTAATCAATTCAACGAGAACGCTATTCTTACCTTGACGATCCTCCGCCGCGAGGCGGTCTAGGAGGTTGTTCAGCTCTCCGATGGTGAGACCGCCGGAGACGGAGTTCTGACGGCGCTCGAGAACATCACCAGCGACGGCGGAGAAGTTCCCGGCGGAATCTCCGGCGACTTTTGAGCCGCCTTTCCGCCATTGCAATAACTTCATCCCGTCTTCGGAGTCACGTGACATCGCGAGCGCGTCGATGATCGCTTTTCCGAGCACGTTCTCCTTGAGGCCGTAGGAGCCACGCGCGCGATCGAGCGAAGGTAGGATAAGGCGAATCGCGGAGAAGTAGTCGCGTGGACTGCAGTACTCGTCGAGGAATTTGCGTAATTTAGAGCGTTTTAAGTAGAAATTTCTCTTACTTGATGTCGCGTTGAAGAGAGAGACGAGTATGCTGAACTTCACGTCGTTAGTCGACGCCATTGTTGAGAAGAGGAAAGAGGAGGGAAAGTGTCGCAGTAGTGGTGGTTACGGAGTTTTGGAGGATGGAAGGGAAACCGCCATGGGAGGGGTTTTGAGTTCTTCAACGAAGCTTGTTGGAGAATTCATCCAATTTCTATTGATTTTGTTTAATAATTCACACGACGTCGTTTGGTGAACGGTATTCCTGGTCGAGTAGTCATGGCATTTTGTTTGTTTTTGTACAGTATTTTTTTCCGGGCCGATGGTAAATCTAACCGCATTACAATAGGTAAAACATCTTCGATACTCATATTTAGAAGTATCAAAAATATTTGTAAAAATAATCGATCTGATAACTCGTGGTTAAAAGTCAGTTTAACCATAATATTCGTATTTTTACTAACCATAAGTCCATAACGGCATAACTTCAAGTCTTAATTCGAATATCGGTACAAACTTAATTTGGTGAGATAATCTTTGTGCTACCAACATGATTTAAATTACTTAAGATTGTGTTTGGTATTCAGAATTGATTTGAATATCATGAATTCAATTCTTATATTTCTTCCATTTTTTATATCTTCTCAGGTTAATATAATATCTCCCCTATATATTGAAGGGATAGGAAGATATAAAAAAAATGGAGAAATTATTTGAATTTCTAGAATTTAATTCCAAATTCAAATCCAATTCAAATTCAAAATTGTGTTCGGATATCCTTGGATTTAAAATTCGGGCGGGTGGAGTCAGTCAAGGTCACCAATTTTTTTTGAAAACTTTTCATTAGAAAAATATAAATTTTCAAATATGGGGAAAAACATAAAGAAGAAATATAGTCTAACAAGATTATGCGGAAAAAAATAAACAAAAAAATAATGACGGAATTGAAATGACTACCCATACGCTAAGAATTTGAAAGAACCAAATTTGAACTATGTTAGGATTTTGTCTCAACTTCAATTCCAAATGCCAAAGTTCCCAAACGTTTGAAGCATTTCAAATTCGAAATTAAAATACAAATTTAAATTCTCAAACATGTTATAGCAAATTCATTAAGAAACTAAGAGCACCTTATGTCCCTATCCATGGAATGAAAGGGGATCCATGGGATTAAAGGTGACAGCTCGGCATGTTGGGCCATGCTTCGGGTCGGACGGTCGTGCCTGACCCTCAACTGGGCTTGACCTAGGCACGGTTAGCAAGTCGGTCGTGTCGTGACGGGTCTGGGTTTATGTCTCTGTTTTATTTATTTTTTAAAATTAAAATATATCGTTTATGACTTAACGCGTTTCGTGTCTCGATTGTGTTATAAGAAGGAAGTTGTGAGCTCAACCATTTGTGAGTGGGGGAGTTTGCTAGACCTTGCATTGATATCGTCTTATACCTTTGAGTTTACTCGAGGACGAGTAAATGTTTAGCATTGGGGAATTTGTTAAGTGTTATTTTTAGCACTAATTGTGAGTATGTATCGTCGTATTTGTGGTGTTAAGAGTTAATTTTTGGCGATATATTGACATTTGAAGTATTTTCCGATGATCTTAGCTTGCATGCATGGCTTGAGTGAATATGTGATTTTTGGTGACGGTTTTTGCTATTTTGAAGAGTCAGAAAATTCTTGTATTATGTCCGGGTTATATTGGTATTATATGTGTTAAATGTCGAGTTACATCGAATATCGCATGAAGAGAAGAAAAGAAGAAAATCAAAGGAAAAGCAAAGACGAGAGATCGAATAGAGAATCAGGTGCCGCTAGTAGCGGATGACGAAGAGCAGTTGCGCCGCTAGTAGCGGGCCTAGAGACATAATCAGAAATCATGCAAATTTTGGGAATTTCAGAGTGCCGCTAGTAGCGAAAATGGTCGCTTCTAACGAACAACTGAACGCAATGGCTCCTGATCTTCCTCATATTCTATCCTACTTATATAGGATGCATATTATTATTAGACTATCTTATCATTCCCTAGACTAGATGTAACAACCCGGATTTTCGATGACTTAAAATAATAGATAATGCGGAAAGTTATCTAAGTCATTTAATTAAAATTTTATCAGAGTCTAAATAAATCCGGATCGCTACGGATCCTTACAATAAGTGACTATTAATTACATAGTCTTGATTCACTTAGTACACAATATAAATTGTATTTTATACAAACGTATTATTAAATCTCTCTCGCTCGATTCCCCAACGTCTCAGACCTGCACAAATATATAGAGTAGAGAGACCGCTTAGCGGGACAGCAACCAAACCGTTCATCTAATATCACCTCATACATATAAGATAATCATGTGAATAACCAATGATATACTTATAAAAATATTAAAGGATATCACGTAACAGATAGTTTCCTTTACTTCAATTAATCAACATGTGAGGTGATGAAAACGGTAAAGTTTAAAAGATGGGACATTGGCAGCCATTTGATTTTAAAAATCATTTTTCACGTAAACAGAGAATAAACACACGAGTCGTGGCTCCTAGTATCACCGCTACTTCATATTGGCTTGCATCTCACCAATAAAAGTAACCGTGTTACCAACTCGTAGACCGAACCAATCTTATGAGGTTTACATCTCACTCATAAGGCTCAATTGGGCCCGAACTTCTATTATATTATACGTTTATTCAAACGGGGCTCTTGGCTGAAATGAAAGCTGATGATTACATTCTCTGCATCACCAAGAGGGAACCCGCAGTTTTCAGAATCCTGTTCTGCCCCCGCTACCTAGGTGGTAATACTAATCAAGTACTTGTCTATATGTGCGCCACATACCCTACGCAGACTCTTGAACCGCAGAACTCACTGCCGTAGGACGACTACCTTAAACACTAGGTCGACTCTCGGACCGCAGCCTCCGAGTCTGCTTTTCATTACAAGTGCAGTCGAAACACCACGCATGGTAGGATCCAACACAAGCTATTCGTCCCAGACTCGCATCGTAAACTTTATATAAAAGTCGTCTGCGAACAAGTAGTATATTATTTGGTGACCTTCAATAATTGGTCGGACTCATTTGAAACAGTCAAATCCTCAGATTCTTACTTTCAGTGTAACAACGTTATACTTTAATCCTCAAGTGTCACCCGAAACATTATATCCCAAATATCGTATAATATTTTTTTAAAATAGTAAATTCTTTAAAATGAAGTTTTATACTTCCTCCATTTTCTTTATATTTTCCCAATTTTCTTTTCGGTCCACTTTTTTTTTATCTTCCCATTTCATTTCTTTCCTTTTTGGTCCATAATTTTTACCATACTACCCTTACTATTTACAACACTTTCCATCTTTATTATTTCCTATTTACCCACACTTACCATTCTACCCTCACTATTTTTTAAATTTATTATTTTATATTCATTACAAATAAAAGTGTGCCAAAAGTAAATGAGAAGATAAAAAGAAAATGGAGGAAGTATAAAATTAAAATTTAAGGTATAATAATAATAATAATAATAATATATTACTTTAAAATATATAGTTTCTGAAAAATATAAAAGTTTCTAAAAAATATAAATTAAGTCGTACTTAGTCGATTTACAAAATTTGACGTAAAATCATTTTTTTTTAAAATATAAATGTCGTGTAAAATTGTTGGAATAAAACAAATCCATTTATTATAGAAAATGAAATTTATAAATTTTTACCTATATAAAATTAATAAGTGAAATTTTATTAAAATAAGATTTTGTGGGTTACTAATCTACTCCATTTTTATAATAGACAAAGGTAAAAGTACTAAAGAAAATTAAATATAACCAAAATTAAGATTATACAAAATATAAAGTACATAGAATAGACATACATAGCAAATAGATACAAATCAAAAAATGATATAAGTAAATTTTATTAATTTAAGTTCTTTTATTCATTTTCTCAATTTTTCATATAAATAGAAATGTAAAGTGATAAATAAATTAAACAAGTGATAATTAAGTCAAGTTGAATTTAGCCATAAATTAGTATATAACACAAATAAAATATCACGTAACATTTTTATTTATACATAAGTAATTTAGTCGTACAAACAAGCCTAAATATTTAAATAAGCAATTTATTAAATTACTAACATAATATACTTATATATAAGAAATGTTGTTAGAAGAAAAGTTTGGTTACCTTAATAGCTATTACGGAGTATTTATTAACGTTATTAAGAATTGATAATGGTCAGGTCAATAATACTGTCTACGTAAGAAAGTCGTCTCCTTCCCCCTTATAAAGACATTTTCCGGTCGAAATGATTTGACCCAAATACGGTTTTAGAAAAGTGATTCCGCCAAATACTGAGTAGTTCATCATCCCCGATGCTCCAATTATAGAGAAGAACGAAGGAATAAATATAAATATAGTATATATTACGGAGTATATAGTATAATAAGTAGAAGTAGTAGTACGTAATGTAGTACGTAATGTAGTACGGAAAGTATGTAGTAATGTAGAGTAAGTAGTACTCCGTATAATGTAGTAGTAATAGCAATGCAAGTAGTAGTAATAGACTAATAGCAAGTAGTAGTAATATAGGAGTATGGAGGAGTACGTAATAAACTAATTAATAACCTAATAGGAGCAGTAGAATTAGTGATTAGGAAGTGTAGAAATAGAATGGCAGAAATAGTGAGTTGGAACTAGTAGTAATATATATATATATATATATATATATATATATATATATGGAGGATCAGGGAAGTTAATAACTCCCTTACTCTCCCTTAGTGTTAATCCCACCCATCCATTAAGATTAATATGGACGGTGGATGAATGAGTTTAGATTGTATAAAAAAAAAGGGCGCTGCGGAACTGACACGCTGCGGACAGCCATCATCCATCACCCATCAACAGTCAATAGCCCCCTCAACCTATCCCCAATTAATTTCCCTCCTCTCTATTCTCCCGCCCAACCCATTGCACTTCCCCATTCACCTGTTTTTGATTCATTTCACCAGCTCTCAATCACTCAACGCTCTCTTCCTCTCTCTAAAAAAAAATTCATCTCCATCTCCGTTTCCGCAGCTTCTCCGTCTCCGATAATGCCTAAAATTCCGGTGATGCTACAAAGGTATGTTGAATGTTCGATTTTCGACCTCCGATTTTCCTTTTGTTCAACCCTTTTTTATTACTTTTTCACGAACCCTAAAATGTGGTCAAGAACTCCGGCATGCATGAACAATAAAAAATGTTAAAAGAGCTGATAATCCTAATTTTGAGTTCGAAGTTGTTGTAGTTGTACAGTAGTTGTAGTTATAGAGTCGAAGATGAAGTTTTTTTTCTCTGACAACTAATATTCATACAGTTTTTATTCTTGATTAATCGTTATTCCTCTAGTTATAACCCTAATTTTGAGTTGAACGGGTCGTAGTTGTACAGTAGTTGTATTTATAGAGCCAAAGATGAAGTCTTTATTTCTTTGTTGAAGTTCCCATAGTCGTCATTGTAAGTATGCATGTGCCATCGAGTAGACAGTTTTTTGTTGAAATTTTGCATGCTTCCATGTTGAAGCTTACGTAAAAGCAGTCTTATAGTCACAGACGTGGTGTTTGGGAAGAAATAAAATTAACATTTGAATAGTCATACAGAGTTGGTTGTACAGTCATACAGAATTGGTTATACAGTCACCCGTTTGAAGATACATAGTCGCACTCGTTACAATTTGTTGTGACGTAACAGAATGATGTACAATCACACCTTTGAATCTACACAGTCACACTTGTTATGATGCAAAGTCACACGCTTTATATTGTATACTCACAGAGTTGTAAAGTCATACAGAGTTGGTTATACAGTCATACAGAATTGGTTATACAGTCACCCGTTTGAGGGTACATAGTCGCACTCGTTACATTTTGTTGTGAAGTAACAGAATGATGTACAATCACACCTTTGAATCTACACAGTCACACTTGTTATGATGCAAAGTCACACGCTTTATGTTGTATAGTCATGCAGTGTTGGTTGTATAGTCACCTTTGAATCTACACAGTCGCACTTGTTATGATGCAAAGTCACACGCTTTATGTTGTATAGTCATGCAGTGTTGATTGTATAGTCACACGTTTGAGGCTGCAGAGTCGCTCTCTTTTTACTGTAAAATCACACTCATTACGCATGTTATTATTGCAACAGAAAGTCGGGTGCGAAGAAAAAAGTTCGAGCAAAGACCAGTAAGAAGAAAGCCATGGCAGAGTGATGCGCGTCGAATCGTCGCCTATCCAACGCGGTCAAACAATATTTATAAAATCCAACTAACTACTACGTAGTAGCGGTAAGTCGGGGATCGATCCACAGGGACGGGCTAGGTAAAATCGGTCGAGTCAAAGTCTAAGCGTGATTGGGTCGAGAAAGGGGGGTTTTGGGTCGAGAGGTCGAGAGATCGTAGGCTAGGGTCAATAAGTAGGAAAGGTGTTGGGGAGAGTCGGGATTCGGAAATGGGGTCTAATGGTTTCGGGATCGAGTTTTTGTTACAACGTTAAAAAGGAGAGTGCCACCTTTCGGTATCCTCATCCAACCTACCTAAGCCCGCTTTCGCGATGAAAGGTTAAGTCTCAATCTAAGGTAATTTCTACCCCAAGTTTCCCCATATTGGTAGAAATGAGTCAAGGTCGGCCTAGTCGCGATTCTAAGTCAACAAAGACACAAAAACCTTAACATCGATAATTAACAAGTAAACAACCCACCAACATCCCTTGAATAAAATAATCCAAATCCTCCTCCCTAATTCCCCAACAAAGAAATCTACTCACAATTCATCATGGAAATCATTTCAACATGCATATTAATTAGATCTAAACAAGATAATGATGAGAAAACAACATAAAAACTAAATTAGAGATTAGGGAGTGGAAGAGAATTATAACAACTATGTAGATCTATAGGAAATAAGAGGATTGCTGATCAACGTATTTTATATCGTTTTTTTATTGTCCCCCGACAACCGTTTTGAGCTTTTCTTCTTCCATATTTATTTGATTAATGTCGATTTCTATCAGGAAGTCGATACTGTCGGTCCTCGTGCTATTTTGTAGGTTAAGTGCAATTTTGAGCATATTTTGGAGTAATAACCCGGATAGCCGAGACGAGGACGGAAGACGAGGAAGAATACAAAGCCGAGAAGTAAAGGAATAACTCGATCAAGAGCTCAGCAGCATCCACTCGATCGAGTGGCGTAGAGCACTCGATCGAGTGCCATATATCCAGAGTCAACATGAAGCATTCACGCATCCACTCGATCGAGTGCACGCATGTACTCGATCGAGTGCCTTGCATTCAGGCCGCGGATTGGATTTCTCTTTTAATTAGAATTGGGCCTGTTTGTAAGTCCAACTGATTTCTTTTAAATCAGTTGGAAGAGGATTGTCAGACTACTTTTTTTCATTCTATATTTTACACTTCACGTTACATTAGTTTAGGGACAAGATTACGTTCATTCCGTCTTTCTTAGCAAGATTCATCGTACTCCGTCCTTCCTTTTTCAGATCTGAATTTGTTCGGTATCACCACTTTAATTTTAATTTTAATTTCAATTTCAATTCTCTAGTTTGAATTCTTGTTTTAATTCTCTAGTTTAATTTTTGTCTGAATTCGTTCTTAGTTTTCATAGTTATCTGATTTCAGTCTCGTAGTTTAATTTAATTCGCATTCATCATGTTTAATTGCAATTCATGTTTTGTTAGTTTATGTACGATCATCATGAGTAGCTAATTTTTATCTAGGGTTTAAGGGGATCGATGGGTGTCAATTGGGTTATAGAAAATTGACCTGTCTCTGATCACATGAACTGTCTCCTGAATGTTGTTTTTAATTCTGATTGATTAATTACTGGCCAGGACTAATTAATTAGTATCACAATTAGGACTTTCCGCCGACCGGGTTAAGGACTAATTAGGTCACGACATTTTGGGTAGACTAGCTTAATTCTAGCGACCGCAGGTTAAGTTTAGTTCTATAGTCTGTAGTAGTACCGACCGGACCTACACCTTAGACAGTTCGATTATTGACATGCTAGTTGACTCCCTGACCCGATTGACATTCGTTGTGAACCAGAGACCCTAGACCTTTTTATTATTGATTTACCTTATAGCAATTAGTTATTAGTCCACTTAAAACAAACAGAAAAACAGTAACCCGCAATCTTTAGTCTATACCCTAGAGCAAGTAATTGAGTCCCGTCTCCTTGTGGTTCGACCCCTACTTCACTATCTACATTAGTTAGTGGACCTTAGGGTATCTTTGATTAGGGATACGACTACCCCTGTCAAATTTTGGCGCCGTTGCCGGGGAGACGGTGTTATTTATTTACTTGTTTTGTGTTTTAGTCTTTTGATTGCTTGTCTCGAGGAACTCCAGTTCCTTGAGACCGTTTCTCACAATTTTTTGTAGTTTCCTCGTATGCCCAGGTCCTCTCGAATTTCAGGCTACGTACCACCATTCGATCTTGAACCAGAGAGAACTCTCCGCAGGTCCAGGAAATTCTACAAGGAGATTGCTGAGACAGAACGATCAAATTCTGTGGAACATTCGGACGACGAGCATATATCCGAAGCACTGTCCTTTGAAGAGGATAATTCCACTACTGTTCCCGAGACACCGCTAGTCAAGATGCCTCCCAAACTTGCTAGCCATTCCGAGCCGGAGCAAAGTGCCCTACCGAAACCGTTGAAGAGGCCCACTGCCACTACGGGTACGTTCGAGATTCGCCCCGCCTTTATTACATTGGTGGAGCGCAATCAATTCGGTGGAGGTCCTGATGAAGACCCGGCGAAGCACATGAAGCTCTTCACCGACTATTGCTCAACTATACCACTCCCCGCGGGAGTGACACAAGAAGAGGTGATGGAGATGCTATTCATGTTTTCCCTACGCGATAACGCGAGAGACTGGATCACGGATCTAGACAAAGAGACCGAGGGAATCACAGATTGAAACTCCTTGGCCTTAGCTTTTTACAAGCACTACTACACGCCGCAGAAGACCAATATGTTGAGAAGTCAGATTACTAACTTCCGGCAGACATCTCACGAGAATATCTACGAGGCGTGGGTAAGGTTTAAAAAGCTAGTTAAGGAGTGCCCACATCACGGATTCGAGGTATGGTTTTTGTGCAATCAATTCTATAATGGTTTATATGACGATTGCCGAGCTACGCTCGATTCTGCAGCTAATGGCAGGTTCCAAAACAACGTCGATGATGATAAAGCATGGAAATTGATTGAAGACATGGCTACTCATCACTCACGTTAGGGAAATCCACGAGGTAATACCCGGGGAAATAGTGGTGACTCCGAGTCATCAAATGCCATAGTTAGCCACCTAGCCGCTTTAACTAAGCGGATTGACTCCATGGAGCTAGCTAGAACCCAAAAACACCAACAACAAGGCGGTATGTATCAAGTTAATGCAATGTCTGAGGTTGTTTGTGAGAGTTGTGGGGATGTGGGTCATTATACCCAAGAGTGTGTGAGAGTAGAAACGGCGAATGCATTTCAATCCATGAGACCACACCAACCCTACATGAACCAACCGGGTTATGACAAATCCTTGTTATCTTATAGGAGTCAAAACGTGCTTAACCCACCACCACCCGGTGGTAACAAAACCGTCCCATACGTAGCACCCTATAACCGACCCTCCCAAAGCCATAGCAATAACCGTCAACAATTCCAAGGAGGGCAACAAAATTGGGGTAACCAACAAGGGTGGGGTAACCAACAACAAGGGTGGGGTAACCAATCACATTGGGGTAATAACCAACCTTGGGGTAACCAACAAGGGTGGAGGAACCAACAACAATTCCAACCGATCCCACAAAACCAAAACCAAGCTCAAGCTCAAGCTCAAGCTCCAACCAACACCGAGTTTGCAGAGATTAAAGCATTGTTGATGCAAGGTATCCAAAGTCATAACAAGCTAGAGACTCAGGTCAACCAGATACTTGCCCATAACAAGATGCTAGATACCCAAGTAGCACAACTTGCCGCCCAAAAGCAAGCTAGGCCACCGGGTACTTTACCCCCTCAAGGCGAACAATCATACGAGCAAGCCAATGCGATCACATTGAGAAGCGGAACCCATTATGACGGTCCGAAGATGCCCGAGGAGTATGTTGTGGTTGATGAGACCGAGTTGGAGAAGCAAGAGCTAGCCGAGGAAGTGTTGAGTAGACCCCAAAAAACCTGGCAGAGAGCAGTCCCGTAATCAACTCGACCGAGTCACTCCTGACTCGATCGAGTTGGAGCTCACTCGACCGAGTGGTATCAGCCCACTCGATCGAGTAGTACCTCCAAAAGGGGTCAGTAGCTCCCCAGTGATGCCACTCGATCGAGTGCCTTCAGGTGACTCGACCGAGTGTGATGATACTCGACCGAGTCAGCCTGAACTCGATCGAGTGGAAACCGTAACGCCTAATCCCACTACTTTTCATTCCCAGGTTGCAATCAAGGATGCTAATTCGTCTCAAGCGTCCCCGTCTCAAGCAAAGGAGCCTGCGATTCCGATCATACTTCCATTTCCCCACCGACAGCGTAAGACAAAGCTCGATCAACAGTTCGGTAAGTTTATGGAAGTCGTTAAGAATCTGCAGGTAAGTGTTCCTTTTACTGATTTGATCACTCAAGTTCCTGCTTACGCGAAGTTTATGAAAGAAATACTAACTCGTAAGCGGTCTTTTAGTGAAACTGAGACAGTTGCTTTCACAGAGGAATGCAGCGCGTTACTACAGAGTCGTACTCCGCCAAAGCTCAAGGATCCAGGGAGTTTTTCTATCCCTTGTACTATAGGGAAGTTAGCTATCGATAAGGCCCTGTGTGATTTAGGAGCTAGCGTCAGCGTCATGCCGTATTCTATTTGTCAGAAATTGAATATGGGTGTTTTGAAATGTACTAATATGACTCTGCAGATGGCTGATCGATCGGTCAAATATCCTTTAGGTGTCTTAGAGGATGTTCCGGTCCAAGTAGGGAAATTCTTTATTCCCGTAGACTTTGTTGTCTTAGACATGGCTGAGGATGCCATAATACCCATTATCCTCGGTCGCCCTTTCCTACACACGGCGGGGGCGATCATCGATGTCAAGAATGGGAAGCTCACACTCTCCGTAGGAGATGATACCGTGACTTTTAGTCTCGATCAAGCTCTTAGGAAGCCCATGATAGAAGAGTCTTGCTATAGCATAGACGTCATTGATTTAGAAATAGAAAATTATATTGACGACTATCTTGGCAGGGACCCTTTGGAGAAATTGCTTACATCCGGCGATGCTGATGCCGAGAAAAGATCATGGAGCGCGGAAGTGGATGAGCTGGAACGAATGCTGAACGGAAAGGAGGGCACTATCGAGAAGGTATACAGTCTCGGCACCCCTAAAAAGGAGGTCGAGGTAAGTAAACCTGAACTAAAACCCCTCCCCTCTAATTTGAAATATGCATTTCTAGATGATAAGGGTCTAAACCCCGTAATTGTCAACGCTGCACTCACAGATAGCCAACTTTCGGAGTTGTTAGTCATCTTACGACGACATAAGAAGGCTATTGGGTACAGTATTGATGACCTACGGGGTATTAGTCCCGAGTTTTGCATGCATCGCATTCACTTAGAGGGAGACCATAGACCATCCATTCAGGGACAACGTAGGTTGAACCCGAACATGCAGGATGTGGTTAGGAAGGAGGTTATGAAACTCCTAGATGCCGGCATCATCTACCCCATTTCCGACTCTAAATGGGTCAGTCCAGTCCAAGTGGTCCCTAAGAAGGGTGGGACCACGGTTATCACGAACGAGAGGAATGAACTTATTCCTACTCGATTAGTGACTGGATGGAGGATGTGCATTGACTATCGTAAGCTGAACGTAGCTACGAGGAAAGACCATTTCCCCCTCCCCTTCATTGACCAGATGCTAGAGCGTCTTTCTTGCCATAAGTACTTCTGCTACTTAGATGGCTACTCGGGATTTTTCCAAATCCCAATTCACCCAGACGACCAGGAGAAAACAACTTTCACCTGTCCCTACGGCACCTTCGCATACCGAAGGATGCCTTTTGGCCTTTGTAATGCCCCGGCCACTTTCCAATTGTATGATGTCCATATTTTCGGACCTTATCGAGTCTGTCATGGAAGTCTTCATGGATGATTTCAGTGTATATGGCACTGATTATGATGCATGCTTACTTAATCTTACACGGGTCTTGCAACGTTGTGAGGAGACCAATTTGGTCTTAAACTGGGAGAAATGTCACTTCATGGTGACCGAGGGAGTCGTTTTGGGTCATTTAGTGTCCGAACGCGGCATCCAAGTGGATAAAGCGAAGGTCGAGGTGATTGAGCAATTACCATACCCCGTTAATGTTAAGGGTGTGCGGAGTTTTCTTGGTCACGCGGGTTTTTACCGCCGTTTCATCCAAGATTTCTCCAAGATTGCCAAACCCTTGACTCAGCTGCTCCTCAAGGATGTCCCGTTCGTTTTTACTGACGAGTGTGCTCGAGCTTTTGACAGGATTAAGCAGGCTCTCGTTTCCGCACCTATTATCCGAGCTCCCGATTGGGATTTGCCTTTCGAGGTTATGTGCGATGCTAGCGATTATGCTGTAGGAGCCGTGCTTGGGCAAAGGAAAGACAAGGCTTTACATGCGATCTACTATGCTAGTCGGACGTTAGATATGGCGCAGATCAATTATGCTACCACGGAAAAGGAGTTATTGGCCATCATCTATGCTCTAGACAAGTTTCGGGCCTATCTCATTGGCTCGAAGGTGATAGTATATACAGATCATGCGGCCTTGAAGTACCTTCTAGCGAAGAAGGAGGCCAAACCGAGACTTATTAGATGGATCCTATTACTGCAGGAGTTTGACTTAGAGATCCGTGATAAGTCCGGGGCCGAGAATGTCGTAGCCGATCACCTATCTCGGCTAAGATATGATGGTGGGGATCTCGCTCCAATTGACGATTCATTCCCCGACGACCATTTGCTCGCTATTACCATGGACACTCCATGGTTTGCTGATTATGCCAACTTCCTAGTTGGAGGTACTCTACCTCCCGACCTTCAGTATCAGCAGAAGAAGCGATTTCTACATGACGTGAAGAGGTATTTCTGGGACGACCCGTATCTCTTCCGAGAATGTGCAGATGGTTTATTTAGGAGATGTATTCCCGAGAGTGAGGTACATTCTATCCTCACTAGATGCCATTCCTCTCCTTATGGTGGACATCATGGTCCTTCGAAGACCTTCGCAAAGGTAATGCAATCGGGTTTTTATTGGCCCACTATTCTCAAGGATGCCACCACCTTTATCCGTTCTTGCGACGCATGCCAACGAACGGGAAATATTTCTCGGCGACACGAAATGCCTCAAACCGGGATTCTTGAAGTAGAACTATTTGATGTTTGGGGTATAGACTATCAAGGGCCGTTCCCTTCTTCTTATGGAAATCGGTATATTTTGGTCGCCGTAGATTATGTTTCTAAGTGGGTGGAAGCCATCGCTTCACCTACTAACGATGCTAACGTGGTGATCCGGCTCTTTAAGAAGACAATATTCCCGCGTTTTGGGGTCCCACGGGCTATTATTAGTGATGGCGGTTCACATTTTCATGAACGCCAACTCACTAAGCTACTGAAGAAATACGGTGTTCACCACCGTACCGGGCTAGCTTACCATCCACAAACTAGTGGACAAGTCGAGATCTCGAACCGTGAGATCAAGTCTATTCTCGAGAAGGTTGTCCATACTTCGAGGAAAGATTGGAGTTCGAAGCTCGACGATTCTCTTTGGGCTTACCGGACCGCATTCAAGACTCCTATCGGGACATCCCCGTATAGGCTTGTTTATGGCAAGGCTTGCCATCTACCCGTCGAGCTCGAGTTTAAGGCTATGTGGGCCTTAAAGGAGCTCAATCTCGATCCGAAGCTAGCCGGAGAGAAGCGCCTCATGCAATTGAACGAATTAGATGAATTCCGTCTCCATGCTTATGATAACGCGAGAATTTATAAGGAGCGGACCAAAAGATGGCATGATAAGCGCATTATCCCCCGAGAGTTCCATGTCGGCGATAAGGTACTTTTATTCAATTCCCGACTTCGACTCTTTCCCGGGAAACTTAAATCCCGATGGTCTGGACCGTTCACGGTCACTGAAGTGAATAAATTCGGGTCGGTTACACTCACTACCGACAAAGGCGAAATATTCAAGGTGAACGGTCAACGCCTCAAGCTCTATCACGAAGGTGTGTACGTCGGTGTTGTAGAGGCCATGGACCTCAACGACACTCTCGATTCCACCTAATCAAATTGAGGTAAACCGGTCGAGCGGGACCGTAAAAACCAGCGCTAACCGGGAGGCAACCCGGAACCACTTGTATAAATTTGTAATTTCCCCTTCCGCATTTTTTTTATTTTTATTTTTTATTTTTTTAGCTTGGTAGCTCTAATTGGGACGAGGGAATTTTACGGTTTAATTTGTTTTAATTTCAGGATTTAGAAACAATTTAAAGGAAAAAAAGGAAGAAGTAGCAGGTGCAGTGGTCACTCGACCGAGTGGCCCATGCACTCGGTCGAGTGCTCTGACGGAGGAGCTACTGTCCAGTTTTCATGGGCTCACTCGACCGAGTGGTCCATGCACTCGGTCGAGTGCCCTTACGGAGCAGCCACTGCCAACTTTTCAGGGGTTAACTCGATCGAGTGGCTTATGCACTCGGTCGAGTGCCCCTGAACCGGTCCCAACTTCGGTTTTTCCGTCTCCTTTAATTGCTTCTTACTCTTTTTTTTTAAATCAGTTTTCTGAATTACAACCCCTCCCCCCTCACATTACCTAAGAACCCTAACCCCCAATTCACCCAAATCACTCTAATTTCATCAATTCCTCACCAAATCTCGCGATTTTTGCTTCTAAATTGCAATTGGGAGTGTTTCTTTGTGTTTCTTGGTGTCGATTTCTGAAATTTTCGTCCTTTTCTTCCCTATTTTCGTCCAAACCGTCACCCTTGAGGTATACTATGGGATTTTTGATTTCCTTGCTTCTTTTCTTGATTTTATAGTTTAGTTTCATCCTTAGTTATATACTAATTCCATTGCATGCTTGATTTTGTGTTGACTTCACCACTTTGTGCTCAAAAATCGATTTTTGTGTATAGGGTCTGATTTTGGCCGAGATATTGTGTTTTTTGTGGGATTTTTGTATAATTTTGTTTGTTATTATGCTATAGTCATGGCAGGAAGAAGGAATCCGCCCCGAAACAACAGCAGAAACAGGAACGCCAGGCAGCCGACTGTCCAGCCTGTGCCGGGCTATGAAGAAATTGTTTGCAGGGACGAGGCCCAAAAAACTCGTTTAGTTAGCTTGATACCTAGGGCGATGGAGGCTACTCGGTGCTGCTCGGCACAATTCGCTATCGAGCTCGGTTTGAACGAGCAATTGTTGCACCTCTTGTCCATGACCGGATTCGGTGGCTTATGGACACTACGTGAGTTATCTTACCGAGTACTCACTTTAGAGTTTTTAAGTTCATTTGAATTTGATAGAGAGGAGAGCATGATTAACTTTCGGTTGAACAATGAGGAGCAATCAATCTACCTTAGTAACTTGTCCGAGTGTCTAAGGCTTACCTCCGACCAAGCCGATGACATACTAGACATACCCGAGAGCTCGAGAGCACCTTCCTACTTTAAGTTATTTTCGGGTCGTAGTGCACTTGTCACCGCTGTGGCGCTCAACGCCATCCCACACCCTACTATCCGCCTCTTCTTGCGGATTTTGAGTCATGTGGTTTTTCCACGCTCCGACATGAGTAAACTTCACTCATTGGAGGTGTTGATTCTAGGACACTACCTAAACCCCTTTAGGCGATCCCTGAAGGCGTTTAGTGCACCCGGTATGATCTGTGTTGGAATCGAGCGCCAGATCAGGGGGTCTGGACCGATTGGTTGTGGAGCCATTGTCACCGCGCTAGCGAAGCGCTACATTATGGGTTTTGGGGATACAGTCACTTTTCAGAGCCTTACCGACCGCGTCCCGTTGCTAGACCGCAACTATCTCTTCTCCACTTTGAAGTGGGTTCGGGGCAATCCCCCGGAATTTTTGTGGCGCGTCCGGGACAAGGTTTGGATGAAGCTCCCGGTTGTCGAAGGGACGATCCTACCCCCACTACTTGCCTTACCACCCACCCCCGAGGGTGATCCTACACCCGACCCACTGCGCTACCTCATTCCCGAGGAGCTTTTCATTTTCGACGAGGGTGGTGTTCAACCCCCTCGACGTAGGGTTCGTGTAGAGACCGTACCCGATGAGACCGAGCCCCCCAGGGCCACACACACACCCACCCCGACCTTCCCGTTCCAGACTCCGGGTGCCGAGTTTCCGCACCCGTACCCGTTTATGTATGATCCAGTTTATGAGCACCAGAGACGGGTACACGAGGGGATTAACCAGAGCATCGTCAACCGCGAGATCCACGAGTACTTGCTTACTCAAGGCGTCTCGGCACCTCAGCACCCGCCCTACTGGAGAGGTCCGGGTGACACCAGTGGTATATTCCACGACTACGGGGTTGATCCAGCTGCTTGGGGTCCGGACTACGGGCACACCTACGGCGGCCTAGGAGCACAGTGGCTGAGAGGCTTGCGACAGTCGGGTCAGCAGGGTGGTGCTAGCGGCTCAGGCCAGGGCGATTCTGGAGCCGGTCCATCTGGGACCGGTGGAGGCGACGATATGGCTGATTAGCCGGTTTGGGGGAGCTACCATTGTATATACGGTACTTTCTTTCCTTTTTATTTTTGTTTTTATTGCTTTCTTAGATTTTTTTCTTCCCCTTAGGTCGAGTTGTCCTTAGGATTGGCTGTGGATTTGTTTGTCATATATGCTGTAGAGTCACATTGAGGACACTGTGACATTTAGGTTTGGGGGAGAATTTGTGTGTCTTTGTGTGCTTTTAATTTTTGTTGTGTGCTTTCAAAAATTTTAAAAATCCAAAAAAAAATTGAAAAATCAGAAAAATACAAAAAGATTTTATTTTTGTGTGCTTTGTGTCTGTCTTGTGTCCGGTGTGAAACATGCAAAACGGCGATAATGACATTGCATTTTACATGACTTCTCCTAATTGATAGCTAAATTCGTACCTGAATGCATGTAATATTTGAGATGAGATGACTTTGATATGATTGCCTATTGGACCGTTAATTGCCAAATGAGTAAATTTGACCATTTTGTTGGCAAACCACAAAAATTCTGAGGTTTAGAGCTTCCTAGGCCAGTAACATCTATAACTGGTCTCATTTATATTTAGGAATTGAGTGGTTTCTCCTTATGAGATGTGTAATATCAATTTGCATAAATATGACGTCCGTCTCTTGATATTGAATACGTGTTTGGTTTGAGGAGGAGGTACATGAGGAAAGGCATTTCTGTTTTTGACGAGCTCCACATAGCCAAAATGACCCATTTTTACTACCCTGTAGATTTAGGTTATTTTTTCTCTGTCTAGCCCGTTTCAGCTGTTGTAAGCCAGTTTTCATGATATTTATATCAATTAGCTACAACCCAGAACAGCCTACCTTACCAGGACAGTCGCAGTGAACTTAATTAGGAATTATTCCACTGATCGGTCATAATTTGGATTTTTACATCTTTTGGATCTTAGTGGGTAATACTGTTATGTGACTTTGTATTCACCTTCCCCTTGTCTGAATTGAGAAAAATATGGAAGCATGAAAAAGAAGAAAAAGAAAGAAAATGGAATTGAAAAAAAAAAAAATGCTTCTTGTAATTTTCGGGGAACGGTGGATAAGTTATAACTAGAATTGAACTGTAATTTAGAGGATGACAGAATTTCCTCTTATGCTCTTTTGAGTTGTTATTTCTAGCTAGTGACCGGAATTTATAGATGAGGTTTTGGATGGATAGTTTTTATTATGTAGCTGCGACTACTGGTCTTAGCCCCACATTTCCATACGTGCTTTAGGCACAATCCATTTTATTCCCTCACATATAAGCCACCCTTTGTAAGTCCTTGGCATGTACTATGGTCCTGATTGGTGGAACACGTGTTCCACCAATCAGGACCATAGTACATGCCAAGGACTTACAAAGGGTGGCTTATATGTGAGGGAATAAAATGGATTGTGCCTAAAGCACGTATGGAAATGTGGGGCTAAGACCAGTAGTCGCAGCTACATAATAAAAACTATCCATCCAAAACCTCATTTATAAATTCCGGCCACTAGCTAGAAATAACAACTCAAAAGAGCATAAGAGGAAATTCCGTCATCCTCTAAATTACAGTTCAATTCTAGTTATAACTTATCCACCGTTCCCCGAAAA
The DNA here is from genome assembly GCA_958450325.1 of Agrostemma githago. NCBI lineage: Eukaryota > Viridiplantae > Streptophyta > Magnoliopsida > Caryophyllales > Caryophyllaceae > Agrostemma > Agrostemma githago. Next base: position 57,572,156 of record OY288258.1, on the reverse strand, counting down.
TTACAAGAAGCATTTTTTTTTTCTTCTTTTTCATGCTTCCATATTTTTCTCAATTCAGACAAGGGGAAGGTGAATACAAAGTCACATAACAGTATTACCCACTAAGATCCAAAAGATGTAAAAATCCAAATTATGACCGATCAGTGGAATAATTCCTAATTAAGTTCACTGCGACTGTCCTGGTAAGGTAGGCTGTTCTGGGTTGTAGCTAATTGATATAAATATCATGAAAACTGGCTTACAACAGCTGAAACGGGCTAGACAGAGAAAAAATAACCTAAATCTACAGGGTAGTAAAAATGGGTCATTTTGGCTATGTGGAGCTCGTCAAAAACAGAAATGCCTTTCCTCATGTACCTCCTCCTCAAACCAAACACGTATTCAATATCAAGAGACGGACGTCATATTTATACAAATTGATATTACACATCTCATAAGGAGAAACCACTCAATTCCTAAATATAAATGAGACCAGTTATAGATGTTACTGGCCTAGGAAGCTCTAAACCTCAGAATTTTTGTGGTTTGCCAACAAAATGGTCAAATTTACTCATTTGGCAATTAACGGTCCAATAGGCAATCATATCAAAGTCATCTCATCTCAAATATTACATGCATTCAGGTACGAATTTAGCTATCAATTAGGAGAAGTCATGTAAAATGCAATGTCATCATCGCCGTTTTGCATGTTTCACACCGGACACAAGACAGACACAAAGCACACAAAAATATTATCTTTTTGTATTTTTCTGATTTTTCAATTTTTTTTTGGATTTTTAAAATTTTTGAAAGCACACAACAAAAATTAAAAGCACACAAAGACACACAAATTCTGGACCACTCGGTCGAGTGAGCCCATGAAAACTGGACAGTAGCTCCTCCGTCAGAGCACTCGACCGAGTGCATGGGCCACTCGGTCGAGTGACCACTGCACCTGCTACTTCTTCCTTTTTTTCCTTTAAATTGTTTCTAAATCCTGAAATTAAATCAATTAAACCGTAAAATTCCCTCGTCCTCACTCGATAAATAATACTAACTCCCAATTAGAGCTACCAAGCTAAAAAAATAAAAAATAAAAATAAAAAAAAATGCGGAAGTGGAAATTACAAATTTATACAAGTGGTGCCGGGTTGCCTCCCGGTTAGCGCTGGTTTTTACGGTCCCGCTCGACCGGTTTACCTCAATTTGATTAGGTGGAATCGAGAGTGTCGTTGAGGTCCATGGCCTCTACAACACCGACGTACGCACCTTCGTGATAGAGCTTGAGGCGTTGACCGTTCACCTTGAATATTTCGCCTTTGTCGGTAGTGAGTGTAACCGACCCGAATTTATTCACTTCAGTGACCGTGAACGGTCCAGACCATCGGGATTTAAGTTTCCCGGGAAAGAGTCGAAGTCGGGAATTGAATAAAAGTACCTTATCGCCGACATGGAACTCTCGGGGGATAATGCGCTTATCATGCCATCTTTTGGTCCGCTCCTTATAAATTCTCGCGTTATCATAAGCATGGAGACGGAATTCATCTAATTCGTTCAATTGCATGAGGCGCTTCTCTCCGGCTAGCTTCGGATCGAGATTGAGCTCCTTTAAGGCCCACATAGCCTTAAACTCGAGCTCGACGGGTAGATGGCAAGCCTTGCCATAAACAAGCCTATACGGGGATGTCCCGATAGGAGTCTTGAATGCGGTCCGGTAAGCCCAAAGAGAATCGTCGAGCTTCGAACTCCAATCTTTCCTCGAAGTATGGACAACCTTCTCGAGAATAGACTTGATCTCACGGTTCGAGATCTCGACTTGTCCACTAGTTTGTGGATGGTAAGCTAGCTCGGTACGGTGGTGAACACCGTATTTCTTCAGTAGCTTAGTGAGTTGGCGTTCATGAAAATGTGAACCGCCATCACTAATAATAGCCCGTGGGACCCCAAAATGCGGGAATATTGTCTTCTTAAAGAGCCGGATCACCACGTTAGCATCGTTAGTAGGTGAAGCGATGACTTCCACCCACTTAGAAACATAATCTACGGCGACCAAAATATACCGATTCCCATAAGAAGAAGGGAACGGCCCTTGATAGTCTATACCCCAAACATCAAATAGTTCTACTTCAAGAATCCCGGTTTGAGGCATTTCGTGTCGCCGAGAAATATTTCCCGTTCGTTGGCATGCGTCGCAAGAACGGATAAAGGTGGTGGCATCCTTGAGAATAGTGGGTTAATAAAAACCCGATTGCATTACCTTTGCGAAGGTCTTCGAAGGACCATGATGTCCACCATAAGGAGAGGAATGGCATCTAGTGAGGATAGAATGTACCTCACTCTCGGGAATACATCTCCTAAATAAACCATCTGCACATTCTCGGAAGAGATACGGGTCGTCCCAGAAATATCTCTTCACGTCATGTAGAAATCGCTTCTTCTGCTGATACTGAAGGTCGGGAGGTAGAGTACCTCCAACTAGGAAGTTGGCATAATCAGCAAACCATGGAGTGTCCATGGTAATAGCGAGCAAATGGTCGTCGGGGAATGAATCGTCAATTGGAGCGAGATCCCCACCATCATATCTTAGCCGAGATAGGTGATCGGCTACGACATTCTCGGCCCCGGACTTATCACGGATCTCTAAGTCAAACTCTTGCAGTAATAGGATCCATCTAATAAGTCTCGGTTTGGCCTCCTTCTTCGCTAGAAGGTACTTCAAGGCCGCATGATCTGTATATACTATCACCTTCGAGCCAATGAGATAGGCCCGAAACTTGTCTAGAGCATAGATGATGGCCAATAACTCCTTTTCCGTGGTAGCATAATTGATCTGCGCCATATCTAACGTCCGACTAGCATAGTAGATCGCATGTAAAGCCTTGTCTTTCCTTTGCCCGAGCACGGCTCCTACAGCATAATCGCTAGCATCGCACATAACCTCGAAAGGCAAATCCCAATCGGGAGCTCGGATAATAGGTGCGGAAACGAGAGCCTGCTTAATCCTGTCAAAAGCTCGAGCACACTCGTCAGTAAAAACGAACGGGGCATCCTTGAGGAGCAGCTGAGTCAAGGGTTTGGCAATCTTGGAGAAATCTTGGATGAAACGGCGGTAAAAACCCGCGTGACCAAGAAAACTCCGCACACCCTTAACATTAACGGGGTATGGTAATTGCTCAATCACCTCGACCTTCGCTTTATCCACTTGGATGCCGCGTTCGGACACTAAATGACCCAAAACGACTCCCTCGGTCACCATGAAGTGACATTTCTCCCAGTTTAAGACCAAATTGGTCTCCTCACAACGTTGCAAGACCCGTGTAAGATTAAGTAAGTATGCATCATAATCAGTGCCATATACACTGAAATCGTCCATGAAGACTTCCATGACAGACTCGATAAGGTCCGAAAATATGGACATCATACAACGTTGGAAAGTGGCCGGGGCATTACAAAGGCCAAAAGGCATCCTTCGGTATGCGAAGGTGCCGTAGGGACAGGTGAAAGTTGTTTTCTCCTGGTCGTCTGGGTGAATTGGGATTTGGAAAAATCCCGAGTAGCCATCTAAGTAGCAGAAGTACTTATGGCAAGCAAGACGCTCTAGCATCTGGTCAATGAAGGGGAGGGGGAAATGGTCTTTCCTCGTAGCTACGTTCAGCTTACGATAGTCAATGCACATCCTCCATCCAGTCACTAATCGAGTAGGAATAAGTTCATTCCTCTCGTTCGTGATAACCGTGGTCCCACCCTTCTTAGGGACCACTTGGACTGGACTGACCCATTTAGAGTCGGAAATGGGGTAGATGATGCCGGCATCTAGGAGTTTCATAACCTCCTTCCTAACCACATCCTGCATGTTCGGGTTCAACCTACGTTGTCCCTGAATGGATGGTCTATGGTCTCCCTCTAAGTGAATGCGATGCATGCAAAACTCGGGACTAATACCCCGTAGGTCATCAATATTGTACCCAATAGCCTTCTTATGTCGTCGTAAGATGACTAACAACTCCGAAAGTTGGCTATCTGTGAGTGCAGCGTTGACAATTACGGGGTTTAGACCCTTATCATCTAGAAATGCATATTTCAAATTAGAGGGGAGGGGTTTTAGTTCAGGTTTACTTACCTCGACCTCCTTTTTAGGGGTGCCGAGACTGTATACCTTCTCGATAGTGCCCTCCTTTCCGTTCAGCATTCGTTCCAGCTCATCCACTTCCGCGCTCCATGATCTTTTCTCGGCATCAGCATCGCCGGATGTAAGCAATTTCTCCAAAGGGTCCCTGCCAAGATAGTCGTCAATATAATTTTCTATTTCTAAATCAATGACGTCTATGCTATAGCAAGACTCTTCTATCATGGGCTTCCTAAGAGCTTGATCGAGACTAAAAGTCACGGTATCATCTCCTACGGAGAGTGTGAGCTTCCCATTCTTGACATCGATGATCGCCCCCGCCGTGTGTAGGAAAGGGCGACCGAGGATAATGGGTATTATGGCATCCTCAGCCATGTCTAAGACAACAAAGTCTACGGGAATAAAGAATTTCCCTACTTGGACCGGAACATCCTCTAAGACACCTAAAGGATATTTGACCGATCGATCAGCCATCTGCAGAGTCATATTAGTACATTTCAAAACACCCATATTCAATTTCTGACAAATAGAATACGGCATGACGCTGACGCTAGCTCCTAAATCACACAGGGCCTTATCGATAGCTAACTTCCCTATAGTACAAGGGATAGAAAAACTCCCTGGATCCTTGAGCTTTGGCGGAGTACGACTCTGTAGTAACGCGCTGCATTCCTCTGTGAAAGCAACTGTCTCAGTTTCACTAAAAGACCGCTTACGAGTTAGTATTTCTTTCATAAACTTCGCGTAAGCAGGAACTTGAGTGATCAAATCAGTAAAAGGAACACTTACCTGCAGATTCTTAACGACTTCCATAAACTTACCGAACTGTTGATCGAGCTTTGTCTTACGCTGTCGGTGGGGAAATGGAAGTATGATCGGAATCGCAGGCTCCTTTGCTTGAGACGGGGACGCTTGAGACGAATTAGCATCCTTGATTGCAACCTGGGAATGAAAAGTAGTGGGATTAGGCGTTACGGTTTCCACTCGATCGAGTTCAGGCTGACTCGGTCGAGTATCATCACACTCGGTCGAGTCACCTGAAGGCACTCGATCGAGTGGCATCACTGGGGAGCTACTGACCCCTTTTGGAGGTACTACTCGATCGAGTGGGCTGATACCACTCGGTCGAGTGAGCTCCAACTCGATCGAGTCAGGAGTGACTCGGTCGAGTTGATTACGGGACTGCTCTCTGCCAGGTTTTTTGGGGTCTACTCAACACTTCCTCGGCTAGCTCTTGCTTCTCCAACTCGGTCTCATCAACCACAACATACTCCTCGGGCATCTTCGGACCGTCATAATGGGTTCCGCTTCTCAATGTGATCGCATTGGCTTGCTCGTATGATTGTTCGCCTTGAGGGGGTAAAGTACCCGGTGGCCTAGCTTGCTTTTGGGCGGCAAGTTGTGCTACTTGGGTATCTAGCATCTTGTTATGGGCAAGTATCTGGTTGACCTGAGTCTCTAGCTTGTTATGACTTTGGATACCTTGCATCAACAATGCTTTAATCTCTGCAAACTCGGTGTTGGTTGGAGCTTGAGCTTGAGCTTGAGCTTGGTTTTGGTTTTGTGGGATCGGTTGGAATTGTTGTTGGTTCCTCCACCCTTGTTGGTTACCCCAAGGTTGGTTATTACCCCAATGTGATTGGTTACCCCACCCTTGTTGTTGGTTACCCCACCCTTGTTGGTTACCCCAATTTTGTTGCCCTCCTTGGAATTGTTGACGGTTATTGCTATGGCTTTGGGAGGGTCGGTTATAGGGTGCTACGTATGGGACGGTTTTGTTACCACCGGGTGGTGGTGGGTTAAGCACGTTTTGACTCCTATAAGATAACAAGGATTTGTCATAACCCGGTTGGTTCATGTAGGGTTGGTGTGGTCTCATGGATTGAAATGCATTCGCCGTTTCTACTCTCACACACTCTTGGGTATAATGACCCACATCCCCACAACTCTCACAAACAACCTCAGACATTGCATTAACTTGATACATACCGCCTTGTTGTTGGTGTTTTTGGGTTCTAGCTAGCTCCATGGAGTCAATCCGCTTAGTTAAAGCGGCTAGGTGGCTAACTATGGCATTTGATGACTCGGAGTCACCACTATTTCCCCGGGTATTACCTCGTGGATTTCCCTAACGTGAGTGATGAGTAGCCATGTCTTCAATCAATTTCCATGCTTTATCATCATCGACGTTGTTTTGGAACCTGCCATTAGCTGCAGAATCGAGCGTAGCTCGGCAATCGTCATATAAACCATTATAGAATTGATTGCACAAAAACCATACCTCGAATCCGTGATGTGGGCACTCCTTAACTAGCTTTTTAAACCTTACCCACGCCTCGTAGATATTCTCGTGAGATGTCTGCCGGAAGTTAGTAATCTGACTTCTCAACATATTGGTCTTCTGCGGCGTGTAGTAGTGCTTGTAAAAAGCTAAGGCCAAGGAGTTCCAATCTGTGATTCCCTCGGTCTCTTTGTCTAGATCCGTGATCCAGTCTCTCGCGTTATCGCGTAGGGAAAACATGAATAGCATCTCCATCACCTCTTCTTGTGTCACTCCCGCGGGGAGTGGTATAGTTGAGCAATAGTCGGTGAAGAGCTTCATGTGCTTCCCCGGGTCTTCATCAGGACCTCCACCGAATTGATTGCGCTCCACCAATGTAATAAAGGCGGGGCGAATCTCGAACGTACCCGTAGTGGCAGTGGGCCTCTTCAACGGTTTCGGTAGGGCACTTTGCTCCGGCTCGGAATGGCTAGCAAGTTTGGGAGGCATCTTGACTAGCGGTGTCTCGGGAACAGTAGTGGAATTATCCTCTTCAAAGGACAGTGCTTCGGATATATGCTCGTCGTCCGAATGTTCCACAGAATTTGATCGTTCTGTCTCAGCAATCTCCTTGTAGAATTTCCTGGACCTGCGGAGAGTTCTCTCTGGTTCAGGATCGAATGGTGGTACGTAGCCTGAAATTCGAGAGGACCTGGGCATACGAGGAAACTACAAAAAATTGTGAGAAACGGTCTCAAGGAACTGGAGTTCCTCGAGACAAGCAATCAAAAGACTAAAACACAAAACAAGTAAATAAATAACACCGTCTCCCCGGCAACGGCGCCAAAATTTGACAGGGGTAGTCGTATCCCTAATCAAAGATACCCTAAGGTCCACTAACTAATGTAGATATTGAAGTAGGGGTCGAACCACAAGGAGACGGGACTCAATTACTTGCTCTAGGGTCTAGACTAAAGATTGCGGGTTACTGTTTTTCTGTTTGTTTTAAGTGGACTAATAACTAATTGCTATAAGGTAAATCAATAATAAAAAGGTCTAGGGTCTCTGGTTCACAACGAATGTCAATCGGGTCAGGGAGTCAACTAGCATGTCAATAATCGAACTGTCTAAGGTGTAGGTCCGGTCGGTACTACTACAGACTATATAACTAAACTTAACCTGCGGTCGCTAGAATTAAGCTAGTCTACCCAAAATGTCGTGACCTAATTAGTCCTTAACCCGGTCGGCGGAAAGTCCTAATTGTGATACTAATTAATTAGTCCTGGCCAGTAATTAATCAATCAGAATTAAAAACAACATTCACGAGACAGTTCATGTGATCAGAGACAGGTCAATTTTCTATAACCCAATTGACACCCATCGATCCCCTTAAACCCTAGATAAAAATTAGCTACTCATGATGATCGTACATAAACTAACAAAACATGAATTGCAATTAAACATGATGAATGCGAATTAAATTAAACTACGAGACTGAAATCAGATAACTATGAAAACTAAGAACGAATTCAGACAAAAATTAAACTAGAGAATTAAAACAAGAATTCAAACTAGAGAATTGAAATTGAAATTAAAATTAAAATTAAAGTGGTGATACCGAACAAATTCAGATCTGAAAAAGGAAGGACGGAGTACGATGAATCTTGCTAAGAAAGACGGAATGAACGTAATCTTGTCCCTAAACTAATGTAACGTGAAGTGTAAAATATAGAATGAAAAAAAGTAGTCTGACAATCCTCTTCCAACTGATTTAAAAGAAATCAGTTGGACTTACAAACAGGCCCAATTCTAATTAAAAGAGAAATCCAATCCGCGGCCTGAATGCAAGGCACTCGATCGAGTACATGCGTGCACTCGATCGAGTGGATGCGTGAATGCTTCATGTTGACTCTGGATATATGGCACTTGATCGAGTGCTCTACGCCACTCGATCGAGTGGATGCTGCTGAGCTCTTGATCGAGTTATTCCTTTACTTCTCGGCTTTGTATTCTTCCTCGTCTTCCGTCCTCGTCTCGGCTATCCGGGTTATTACTCCAAAATATGCTCAAAATTGCACTTAACCTACAAAATAGCACGAGGACCGACAGTATCGACTTCCTAATAGAAATCGACATTAATCAAATAAATATGGAAGAAGAAAAGCTCAAAGACGGTTGTCGGGGGACAATAAAAAACGATATAAAATACGTTGAGTGAATTGGGTGATCCCAAAATTGGTATAAATCACGACTACGGGGTTGATCCAGCTGCTTGGGGTCCGGACTACGGGCACACCTACGGCGGCCTAGGAGCACAGTGGCTGAGAGGCTTGCGACAGTCGGGTCAGCAGGGTGGTGCTAGCGGCTCAGGCCAGGGCTATTCTGGAGCCGGTCCATCTGGGACCGGTGGAGGCGACGATATGGCTGATTAGCCGGTTTGGGGGAGCTACCATTGTATATACGGTACTTTCTTTCCTTTTTATTTTTGTTTTTATTGCTTTCTTAGATTTTTTTCTTCCCCTTAGGTCGAGTTGTCCTTAGGATTGGCTGTGGATTTGTTTGTCATATATGCTGTAGAGTCACATTGAGGACACTGTGACATTTAGGTTTGGGGGAGAATTTGTGTGTCTTTGTGTGCTTTTAATTTTTGTTGTGTGCTTTAAAAAATTTTAAAAATCCAAAAAAAAATTGAAAAATCAGAAAAATACAAAAAGATTTTATTTTTGTGTGCTTTGTGTCTGTCTTGTGTCCGGTGTGAAACATGCAAAACGGCGATGATGACATTGCATTTTACATGACTTCTCCTAATTGATAGCTAAATTCGTACCTGAATGCATGTAATATTTGAGATGAGATGACTTTGATATGATTGCCTATTGGACCGTTAATTGCCAAATGAGTAAATTTGACCATTTTGTTGGCAAACCACAAAAATTCTGAGGTTTAGAGCTTCCTAGGCCAGTAACATCTATAACTGGTCACATTTATATTTAGGAATTGAGTGGTTTCTCCTTATGAGATGTGTAATATCAATTTGCATAAATATGACGTCCGTCTCTTGATATTGAATACGTGTTTGGTTTGAGGAGGAGGTACATGAGGAAAGGCATTTCTGTTTTTGACGAGCTCCACATAGCCAAAATGACCCATTTTTACTACCCTGTAGATTTAGGTTATTTTTTCTCTGTCTAGCCCGTTTCAGCTGTTGTAAGCCAGTTTTCATGATATTTATATCAATTAGCTACAACCCAGAACAGCCTACCTTACCAGGACAGTCGCAGTGAACTTAATTAGGAATTATTCCACTGATCGGTCATAATTTGGATTTTTACATCTTTTGGATCTTAGTGGGTAATACTGTTATGTGACTTTGTATTCACCTTCCCCTTGTCTGAATTGAGAAAAATATGGAAGCATGAAAAAGAAGAAAAAGAAAGAAAATGGAATTGAAAAAAAAAAAAAAAATGCTTCTTGTAATTTTCGGGGAACGGTGGATAAGTTATAACTAGAATTGAACTGTAATTTAGAGGATGACAGAATTTCCTCTTATGCTCTTTTGAGTTGTTATTTCTAGCTAGTGGCCGGAATTTATAGATGAGGTTTTGGATGGATAGTTTTTATTATGTAGCTGCGACTACTGGTCTTAGCCCCACATTTCCATACGTGCTTTAGGCACAATCCATTTTATTCCCTCACATATAAGCCACCCTTTGTAAGTCCTTGGCATGTACTATGGTCCTGATTGGTGGAACATGTGTTTAATTGGGGAGATTGATTTCATATTCGATTGCATGCATATTTCATAAGTCGAGTGAGTGTCTTTATTCTTTCCTATCTTCACATATATACTTACCCGTACTTATGAGTGTCGAGCGACAACCGTAAGGAAGTCCGACATTATTGGTCTCGCAAGATTGAAAGTTTGGCAGGCAATTGTTTGATTATGGCATGATTATTGATCTCGTTGCATTCTTGAGCATTACGTGTTTTCTCGTCGGTCTTAGTTGATTTTAGGAGAATGATTGTAATTCAGCTCTGAGTCGTGTTTCACATCACTTGTCCTCATTTGTATATAATTTAGTTGTTTGCTTGAGGACAAGCAAAGGTTTGGTTTGGGGGAGTTTGATCAACGTATTTTATATCGTTTTTTATTGTCCCCCGACAACCGTTTTTGAGCTTTTCTTCTTCCATATTTATTTGATTAATGTCGATTTCTATTAGGAAGTCGATACTGTCGGTCCTCGTGCTATTTTGTAGGTTAAGTGCAATTTTGAGCATATTTTGGAGTAATAACCCGGATAGCCGAGACGAGGACGGAAGACGAGGAAGAATACAAAGCCGAGAAGTAAAGGAATAACTCGATCAAGAGCTCAGCAGCATCCACTCGATCGAGTGGCGTAGAGCACTCGATCGAGTGCCATATATCCAGAGTCAACATGAAGCATTCACGCATCCACTCGATCGAGTGCACGCATGTACTCGATCGAGTGCCTTGCATTCAGGCCGCGGATTGGATTTCTCTTTTAATTAGAATTGGGCCTGTTTGTAAGTCCAACTGATTTCTTTTAAATCAGTTGGAAGAGGATTGTCAGACTACTTTTTTTCATTCTATATTTTACACTTCACGTTACATTAGTTTAGGGACAAGATTTTGTTCATTCCGTCTTTCTTAGCAAGATTCATCGTACTCCGTCCTTCCTTTTTCAGATCTGAATTTGTTCGGTATCATCACTTTAATTTTAATTTTAATTTTAATTTCAATTCTCTAGTTTGAATTCTTGTTTTAATTCTCTAGTTTAATTTCTGTCTGAATTCGTTCTTAGTTTTCATAGTTATCTGATTTCAGTCTCGTAGTTTAATTTAATTCGCATTCATCATGTTTAATTGCAATTCATGTTTTGTTAGTTTATGTACGATCATCATGAGTAGCTAATTTTTATCTAGGGTTTAAGGGGATCGATGGGTGTCAATTGGGTTATAGAAAATTGACCTGTCTCTGATCACATGAACTGTCTCCTGAATGTTGTTTTTAATTCTGATTGATTAATTACTGGCCAGGACTAATTAATTAGTATCACAATTAGGACTTTCCGCCGACCGGGTTAAGGACTAATTAGGTCACGACATTTTGGGTAGACTAGCTTAATTCTAGCGACCGCAGGTTAAGTTTAGTTCTATAGTCTGTAGTAGTACCGACCGGACCTACACCTTAGACAGTTCGATTATTGACATGCTAGTTGACTCCCTGACCCGATTGACATTCGTTGTGAACCAGAGACCCTAGACCTTTTTATTATTGATTTACCTTATAGCAATTAGTTATTAGTCCACTTAAAACAAACAGAAAAACAGTAACCCGCAATCTTTAGTCTAGACCCTAGAGCAAGTAATTGAGTCCCGTCTCCTTGTGGTTCGACCCCTACTTCACTATCTACATTAGTTAGTGGACCTTAGGGTATCTTTGATTAGGGATACGACTACCCCTGTCAATTGCATAAGTAAAGATTGAATCTTTGATGAATAAAGTGAAGAACTTGTCACTAATCCTTCATTAAACTCAACAAATCTTCAAATAAAACTTGAATAATCTTCTTACAAACTTGAGATCTAGATAATTGTTGATGGAAATTATGTAGATCTACTATTAATTACTATGTAAACTACTAGAATTTTGGAGGATTTTTACTAGAATACTACTAAACTACTACTAATGGATGGTGTAATAGGATGGTGAAAGGGTGTAATGTCTTCCCTCCTTAGCATAATGGAGAGGTAAGTTAGGCAATAATCTAGGGTTACATATATATAGTGATCTAGGGTTACATATATATAGTGATCTCTTAATGGGTATTTAACCTAAATCTCATAATCTAATCCTTGCCCATTAGTGAGACTTTGTCCTTTGAGATGCAACTTTGCCCAATGAGTCTTCATAGGGTGAAGTTTTGCCCTGCGGTTGATGACATTAGCACCACCGGGTGAAATTTCACCCGGTGAGATTTTCTTCTCGAATCGTCATTTTTGGCGTTTTTCTCCATCGGGCGAAATTTCACCCGGTGGGCAAAATTTCGCCCGGTCGTTTCGCCCGGTCATCTCATAGGGTGAAATTTCACCCTATGAACTTTTCGTCCAAAATGGCAATCTGGGAAGGAACACCGTCGGGCGAAATTTCGTCCGGTCAAATTCTCATCGGGTGAAATTTCACTCTGTGACTTCAGAGAGCCATAACTCTCTTATTTGATCTCCGATTGGGGTGTGTGATATGTCGTTGGAAAGCTAAGAAGATAATCTTTCACCTCCAACTGAAATTGCTTCGATCCGAGGTCTAGAACTCTAGATATATGCATTTGAAGTTCGACCTCTCCGGTGAAGATGCACAATGGACTATACTTTTTCCTTTTCACTCAAGGTTTCACCTCTTGGGTTTGGACTTCGGATTTTAAGTTGTGTGCTTTGCTTTTCGGACGATCTCCCTCTCTCTCTCATGCTCATAGGAGCTCAGACACGCTTTTGGTCGAAAATCCTATCAAAATAGACAGAAAACTACCAAAAACACGTAAAATGCAAAACAGAGACGCTAATGCGAGAATTACTCAAAATACAGCGATAATCGCACTTTATTCTCGCAAAACGAAGGAAAAACGTATCTAAATGGGAGGAAAAACGGTCCAAATTTGGCACACAACAATTCCCCCACACTAAACCGTTGCTCGTCCTCGAGCAAAGACCCAAAAAGAAATTAGCTACTACTTACTAAGCTAGACTATGCTAAGCCGATACGAGGCAATTAACGGGCCCGCTCCGTCCCTTCAACTCACATCGAAATACCTATGAGGCAAGGTACTCCCATGCAAGGCAAGTTGGGGCTTGCTCAAAATGGTGGATGCGACTAAACACACAAAAACACATAACACGAAAGAATAGACGCATCCAAAACAAAAATAAAACACCGAATCCCTCATCGAGACGGCGGGGAAAGACACCAAGTACTTACCTAAAGCAACAATAAACTTCCAAGATAAATCACCCACGTAAATAAGGATCAAAGCCTAATACTATGACAATTAAGCAATATAGATGTTGATGACTTAGCCTAGGTCCTCCTAATCTTCTAAAGGGGTACTACGGGGCGTATAACGGAGTGGAAAAAGTGAACCATGGATTCGTTCGACACTGTAGGTGATGAACTCATTTTGTATACATATTTAACCCCAACTTTTCCTTTATTTTGGTTCATTTTATGTATCCTAGGAGTTGTTTTTCTAGCTTTTCATCCTTCTTTGTTATGCCGGGTATTTTGTTTACGTTTTGTAGGAAACAAACAAATGAAGGCGATTGTGCTATATTTTGGGCAATGACGAGAGTCGAGCCATGAAATCTACAAGGAAGAAGTGATAAAAGTTAGAGGATATTAAGTGAATACTTGGAGAAGGACGTGAGTGAAGAAACAATAAGAAAAGACAAAGAAATAAGTTGGAAAGCTCAAACAAATGCAAATCGAGATGAAAGAACGATCGCTAAAAAAAGGGTCAACTTCAAACGTGAATATCTTGAGTTCTACAACTCCAATTGAGCTGACTCAGATGGCGTTGGAAAGCTCTTTCTCTTAGCTTTCCAACGGTATATCACACGTCCAATTCCGATAAGTAACGAAGCAAGCATTTCAAATTCATCGCGCAGTGCAGAGGAACCCGAACCGCTCGGGATGAACCCAAACCGCTCGGTTCAGACCCAAACCGATCGGTTTGAAGCTGTTTCGCGGGATTTTCAGTTATTAGACTTCGTAACTTACCATAACTCTTATCTTACGTAATATTCTTAGCTTGTTATTTTTTCCTTATTATTTAGGAAAGGAGAAGATGTTAGACTCCTTCTTATTAGTATATATACCCTCCTTGGGGTTAGATTTATGAACACTTTCTCACTTTCTCATTCAGTAGTTTAGTTTACACTTTCATATTCTTAGTTTAGTTTAGTTTTTATTAGCATTAGAATTCTTCTAGTTTGTAATCCTACTTTTAGATCGTCAATCTTTCAGTTCTACGTAATTGGTATTTTTCTCTTTTCTCTTAGTTTCATATTGTCTTTTATTATGCTTAATTTCTTTATTGCTTTATGTTTTAGTATGAGTAGCTAATTTATTTATCTAGGGTTGAAGGGGATCTATGTTAATTGAATTGGGGATGTTAGATTAATTATTTATTTAATTGCTCATTCATATGTTATTGCCTGACTACTTGTCTTGTATTATTGTTTGATTAGGTTTGAGACGTTGAACTAGTCGAATGTTTAGGAACCCGAACCTAAGATCGAAAGCCTGGTAAGGGTAGACTTACAAGTAAGTGGGTAGGATAATCTGATAAGTTGCGAGAGCCCGTCAGAATCTATCCTAAGGTTGACATAAGATCCGAAAGGACGTGTCTTTGCCCTGAATAACTGTGATTGATTAATTGAATAATTAATTAACTTTACCCAATTTAATTACATAGTGAACCGTAAGACCCTAGATCCTTTTAATATTGATAGAACCTCTTACTTTACATTACTGCAATAGTTTAGAAAATCAAACACAAAACACCGGAATTAGAATAGTTTAGAGTCGATTATAAATAATTTGCAATATTCATCCATCTCTCTGTGGTTCGACCCTTGCTTGCCACTAGCTATTTGTTAGTCGTTAGTTAGGTTTATTTTGATTAAGGTGATACGACTTTAGCCTTATCAATTTTACTTCACATAGCCATAATTTGACCTGTTTTGACCCGTTTATTAACTACATGCCATATTTGCCTACCCTGGTCAAGCTAGTTTGGTTAATTAGACGGAATTGTTTTTTTTCGGGTGAAATTTGGTACTATATTTTGGAGAAGAAAAAAAAAATGATGAATGAATTGAAAAAAAATCAATGAAAGAAAAGAAAAAAAAAGGAGATAGTTGAAAAAAAAAGAAAAAAAAGTGAAACAAGAAGAGGAATTTGTTTTTGCTATGAGAAAAGAATTGATCTCTCTGTTTTCATAGTTGTTGGTGCGAAGCCGGTCATGAAAAGTTGAAAATAAGGTGCTTGGTACTACTTGTAATTCCTTTGATTGAAGTTGGTTAAGAATGGAATGAGTTTAGTTTGGTTACGGTTGTACTAGCTTGACTTTTACCTCCACATATCCAAATCGTTTTGCCCCTTTTTATCCGATTAGCCTCACTTTATACCATATGTAAGTCCTCGGCATGTGTCTTGGTTCGATTGAATGTGTATGTACGGTTGGTAGAGATTAGTATCATGTTAGATTGCATGCATGTTCTTATAAGTCGCAGTTAGGTGAGTGTTTTGTCTTTCTGATTCTACATAAACTCACAGATTGCCCTTATTGAGTGATGAGTGTAAACCGTAAGGAATCTCGACATAGAAGGTTGTGCAAGATTAAAAGTTTGGCATTTGAATATTGATTGGAGCTTGATTTTTGAAATTCTTTTACTCTTTATCTTTTTGCTAATAAATTCGTTTCTTTAGCCTAGGTGTCATTCGCTTGTTGGAGTATTCGATGTTGGGATTCGTGTTGGTAATTAGTTCGGAGCCATTGTTTTAAGTCTTGTCCATACTTTTTGTTGATTGTTTTGCTTAGGGACAAGCAAAGGTTTGGTTTGGGGGGATTTGATGAACTCATTTTGTATACATATTTAACCCCAACTTTTCCTTTATTTTGGTTCATTTTATGTATCCTAGGAGTTGTTTTTCTAGCTTTTCATCCTTCTTTGTTATGCCGGGTATTTTGTTTACGTTTTGTAGGAAACGAAACAAATGAAGGCGATTGTGCTATATTTTGGGCAATGACGAGAGTCGAGCCATGAAATCTACAAGGAAGAAGTGATAAAAGTTAGAGGATATTAAGTGAATACTTGGAGAAGGACGTGAGTGAAGAAACAATAAGAAAAGACAAAGAAATAAGTTGGAAAGCTCAAACAAATGCAAATCGAGATGAAAGAACGATCGCTAAAAAAAGGGTCAACTTCAAACGTGAATATCTTGAGTTATACAACTCCAATTGAGCTGACTCAGATGGCGTTGGAAAGCTCTTTCTCTTAGCTTTCCAACGGTATATCACACGTCCAATTCCGATAAGTAACGAAGCAAGCATTTCAAATTCATCGCGCAGTGCAGAGGAACCCGAACCGCTCGGGATGAACCCAAACCGCTCGGTTCAGACCCAAACCGATCGGTTTGAAGCTGTTTCGCGGGATTTTCAGTTATTAGACTTCGTAACTTACCATAACTCTTATCTTACGTAATATTCTTAGCTTGTTATTTTTTCCTTATTATTTAGGAAATGAGAAGATGTTAGACTCCTTCTTATTAGTATATATACCCTCCTTGGGGTTAGATTTATGAACACTTTCTCACTTTCTCATTCAGTAGTTTAGTTTACACTTTCATATTCTTAGTTTAGTTTAGTTTTTATTAGCATTAGAATTCTTCTAGTTTGTAATCCTACTTTTAGATCGTCAATCTTTCAGTTCTACGTAATTGGTATTTTTCTCTTTTCTCTTAGTTTCATATTGTCTTTTATTATGCTTAATTTCTTTATTGCTTTATGTTTTAGTATGAGTAGCTAATTTATTTATCTAGGGTTGAAGGGGATCTATGTTAATTGAATTGGGGATGTTAGATTAATTATTTATTTAATTGCTCATTCATATGTTATTGCCTGACTACTTGTCTTGTATTATTGTTTGATTAGTTTGAGACGTTGAACTAGTCGAATGTTTAGGAACCCGAACCTAAGATCGAAAGCCTGGTAAGGGTAGACTTACAAGTAAGTGGGTAGGATAATCTGATAAGTTGCGAGAGCCCGTCAGAATCTATCCTAAGGTTGACATAAGATCCGAAAGGCCGTGTCTTTGCCCTAAATAACTGTGATTGATTGATTGATTGAATGATTAATTAACTTTACCCAATTTAATTACATAGTGAACCGTAAGACCCTAGATCCTTTTAATATTATTAGAACCTTTAATTTACATTATTGCATTAGGTTAGAAAACAAAATCAAATAAACCGGAATTAAATAGTTTAGAATCGATTATTAGATAATTAGCGATTTTCATCCGTCTCTCTGTGGATTCGACCCTTACTTACTGCTATCTACCTATTAGTTGTTCGTTAGGATTATTTTGATTAAGGTGATACGACTTTAGCCTTATCAGTAGGTAGGTGCAGTCCCGCTCTCTTCGGCTAAGCCAAGAGGGTCGTTCCAAACTCGAATTTCCTAAATTAGCCCAAACAAAAAGATGGAGTGTTTACAATTTTTGGGTGGATCGACTCATCACCGCTATCTTCCTACCTCGGGACTCGGTCCTCTAGTTGGCACTTCACAGCGATGAATCGATCAAAGGGCTTTATTTTCTTTTTTTTTCTTTTTTTTTTCAAGGAGACGTTTTTGACGATACGATTTTTCATTTGAAGCTCCTTTTCTTTCTCCTTTGTTTTTCTTTTTCATGTTTTTGTCATGTTTTTGTGTCTTTTTTTTTCTCTTGGTTTGGTTTGCCCATTTTGGCTTTTTGATGTGGTTCGAAACCAAGTTTTGAGGTTATTTTTGTGTAAACTTGTTGTGGTGATGTATGGGTGAAAGGATAAATAGGTACCCGAGAACGGCGCCTTCCCCGGATAACCCACAAAAAGGCGAATAGAATTTGGACTAAAGGTGCAATGGTCATTCAAGCAAGGTCAAACTACAAGAAAAACTGTCCCAGGCGTCCACCTGTTTGGCGTCCTGGGCATACGGACGCCTACATGGCGTCCGAAAAGTCAAACGGGCATCCACAGTCGGACGTAAAACTTGGCGTCCGACTGAAGTTGGGGAGGACAAAATTGAGGACGACGGGCGTCCACAGGCGGACGCCATTTAACCCAAATGACGTCCACTGTCGGACGCCATATTCAGCAAAATGGCGTGCGAATGTGGCGTCCGATAGTGGACGCCCGTTGAGTTGAGTGTGGCGTCAAATACCCGCTCACCCCCCTCTCCTCCTTCATTTGTTAAAAAAAAACTCTCTCTACACTCTCCCTCTACGCTCGCCGACCCATTTCTCTCCCATTTTTCATCCTTTATTCCTAATTTTGGTACGTTTTCTTAGTTTATTTCGTTTCTATTCATTATAATTAGTTCGTATTCTCCATTGTTAGCGTTATTTATTGATAATTTGTTAGTTAATTTCGTCTAGGTCTAAATTTCGATTAGGTTGATTAGTTTAGGCCAAGTTCGATTAGGTTGATTAGTTTATCCCAAATTCGCTTAGTTAGATAATTTATGCCCATCGTTATTTTGACTAGGGTTTGATCAATTTGGTTGAATTGAGCTAGAATGACCTCTAGGGTCTTCCGTGAGGTTTTGTGTGACTTGAGACGGATCAAAAGGTGTCGTAATAATGCCGGATTTTCCCGAAACCACTTCTATCCTGATCGGGGTTGTAAATAGGTGTTAGCGGCGCTTTCGGAATTTTGATATCTGTATCCGAAACTTTGACCCTTTTTTGACCTGTTTAAGCTGCTTCTGTGTGACCTAAGGCATGAATTATTGTGTTTTGTTCGGTTGAATTGGGATTACATTGATAAATTAGCTAGGGTTTTTGTAAATTGGGATTAAATTGTGATTAAATTAGGTGACTAATTTTTGTAAGGTCAATTAATAATTAATAAGACATTTGCAAATTAAAAATTGGGTTTACTAAATTTTTGTAAGGTCAATTCTAAATTAATAAGACATTTGGGTTTATTTCGACGTATTAGTTAGAGAAATGAAGTTTAAGTTAAATGGTGATTAAATATTCGTTTAGTAAGTTATAAATTAAAGTAGGGAAATTAAACTTTAATATGTTATATATATTTTTTGAACATAGAAAATGAAGAGAATTGAACGGAAATGGATGTACGAGGGAAGACTTGATAAGAAGAGATGTCCAACAGTCGAATTTTTGAGGGGTGTTGAGTCATTTGTCGAGGTCGCTAAAAAGTCGGTAGACTACGCATCGAGGGGGGAGGTTAGGTGTCCGTGTACTAAATGCAAGAACCTAAAATTTCTTGAGGTCCTTGTAGTGAAGGAACATGTCATCTATAGTGGTTTTTCACCCGATTACTATTATTGGATTTGTCATGGTGAGTCATCTCAGTCTGAGGGAACCGAAAACCATCAAGATGAGGGGGGATTGAGAGGTATGATAGTTGATGTTGTGGAGTGAAACTTGTTTAACTCACCTAACCCACGAGACTCACCTAGCCCACGAGACTCACCCAACCCACAAGATTCACCTAACCCACAAGAGCCTAACCCACGAGCAAAGGCGTTTTTTGACATGTTGGAAGCTTCGGAGAAACCGTTATACGGAGGGTGCGATGTGACTTTGTTAGAAGTCGCGTCTATGGTAGTTAGCCTTAAATGTGAGTTCAACCTGCCCTTTGCTTGTGTCGATGGTATTGCTGCCTTGCTCGAGAGAGTTATTCCAAAAGACAATATCATGACCCGATCATTCTACACAACCAAAAAGGTTGTGAAGGGACTTCAACTCCCGCATCAAAAGATTTGACGCTTGTCCAGATGGGTGCATGCTATTTTGGAAGGACGATGCGATGCTTGATGAATGTAGGAGATGTGGTAAGGGTAGGTATAAGATGGTCGAGGGGGATATTGTTTTGAGAGGTAGAAAAGGGAAAAGTAGTGTCAGGGGTAAGAAACCAATCCCAATAAGTCAGCTTACGTACTTCCCTATTGCACCTAGGCTTCAGAAATTGTACGCCACAAAAACCATAGCTGAGCAAATGCGGTGGCACAAGGAGGACATTAGGGTACTAGGGAAGATGTGCCATCCGAGTGATGGTGAGGAGTGGAAGCGTTTTGATAGACTACATCCCCACTTTGCGTTAGAACCCCAAAATGTAAGGCTTGGGTTGTGCACTGATGGATTTGCACCGTTCGGTCAATTTGGTAAATCGTACTCTTGCTGGCCAGTGATGATCACACCTTACAACCTACCTCCTTGGTTGTGTTTGAAGCAACCTTTCATCTTCCTATCTCTTATTGTTCCCGGACCCAAAAACCCGAAAAATCATTTGGATGTTTACTTGCAACCTGTTATTGAGGAACTGAAACAACTGTGGGAGGTAGGGGTGGAAACTTATGATGTCTCTCTGAGACAAAACTTTCAGTTGAAAGCAGCTTTGTTGTGGACTATAAACGACTTTCCCGCGTACGGTATGCTCTCGGGGTGGTCTACTGCGGGTCAGAAAGCATGTCCGTGTTGTATGGGTGAGAGCAAAGCTTTTTATCTTCCAAATTCTAGTAAAATAAGTTGGTTTGACTGTCATCGGCAGTTCCTACCAGAAGGTCACCCATATAGAAAGAATAAGAAGGCGTTCAAGAAGGGTGAGGAGGTGCTTGACGACGCACCTGATCGACTCCCAGGAGATGAAATATGGGAGTTGATTTCTGATTACCCGTCTACTGTTGAGGGAACCGAGCAGGAGTTCAAAGACCTCAAGAAGTTGAAAAATGGTTGGTTTAAACGTAGCATATTCTTCGAACTACCATATTGGAGGACTTTGTTAATTCGTCACAATTTAGATGTGATGCACATAGAAAAAAACTTCTTCGAGCAGTTGATTCACACGGTGATGGATGTGGAGGGGAAGAGTTGTGATACTACAGGCTCCCGGCGAGATGTCAAGAATTTCTGTCACCGTCCTCAACTGCACATAAAACAGGATGGGTCGAAACCGAGGGCCTTGTTCACACTTGACAAGGCTCAGAGAAAGGCGTTGTTGGAGTGGGTAGAGAAGTTGAAGTTCCCTGATGGGTACGCCTCCGACTTCAAACGCTGTGTTGATCTTAAGAACCTGAAGCTTCAAGGGTTAAAGAGTCACGAATGTCACGTTTTCATGGAGAGGTTGCTTCCGGTGTCACTAAAGCACCTTCTGCCACCGACGGTGTGGAATTCTATAACTGAGATATCTCAGTTCTTCCGAGATTTGTGTTCCTCTACAGTATCAATTGAGGACATGTCTCGGCTCGAGGATCAAATTCCGCAGATACTATGAAAACTTGAGATGATCTTTCCACCGTCATTCTTTAATTCCATGGAGCATCTACCTGTCCACTTGCCCTACGAGGCTAAGGTTGGAGGACCTGTCCAGTATAGATGGATGTACCCATTTGAAAGGTACGTAACTTTTAGTAACTTCATTTAAAAAAAAATAAGCTTAACTAATTTGTATTGATTGAAATATATAACTTGTTTATTTAGGTTCCTGAATCATTTGAAGAAGAAAATTGGTAACAAGGCTAGGGTAGAAGGTTCTATTTGTAATGCATATTTGACAGAAGAGATTGCAAACTTCTGCTCCCTCTACTTCGATAAAGATGTGCAAACAAAAACCAAGAACCTGAACCTAGGACATTCGGTGTCCATTGACCCCACTATACCCGAATTTTTTCAAAAGAAGGACGATGAAGGAACTTCATCCGTTGAGGGTTCTAGGACACTAGATGAGAAAGAGTACAACCGAGCGCACCTTTACCTACTTTCGAATTGTGAGATCTTAGAGCCTTATGAGAAACAATTTTTAACTGAATATGTCGCTGCGAACCCTGCCGTGAACCCTGATGACGTTTGGAGTAAGCACGACGAACATTTCCCGAAGTGGCTCAAGGATCACGTAGTTGCCTTAGACATACGTGATGATTTGGTTAGAAGTTTGGCATTTGGTCCAGTGCGAGTGGTTAAAACCTGGAACCGGTACTCGGTGAACGGGTTCAATTTTCACACATTCAACTATGGGAAGAACAAGGCTAGATGCAATTTTGGTGTGAGTGTGTCATCTCTTGATGGTGATGAGTACTATGGTATTTTGGAGGATATTTTTGAGTTGTGTTATGCTGGCAAAGAACGAGGGTATAGAGCTGTGGTATTCAAGTGTGAGTGGAAAGACAGCTCCGTGAACGGGACCAGAGTGCATGAACGTTACAAGATTGTGGAAGTTAATCACACAAGGAAATATCCTACGTACGATCCGTTCATACTCGCGCATCAGGCGAAGCAAGTCTTTTTTGCTCCTTCTCCTTACACGAAAAATGACAGAAATCAAAGTCAATGGTGGGCAGTCTTTACGACTAAACCACGGGGACAAATAGACAGTTCTCTGTTCCAGGAAGATGTTGCTTCAACTGGTACACGCTTATCTTCTATTGAAGAGAACATATTCTCCATACAAGATCAGAATGAAGGGGCAGAGGAAGATTTTGAGGATGACGATGATGATGGACAAGGAGAGTACATGGTCAGGGATGTTCCGGAGAACCTTGAGGAGGATGACGGACACGATGAAGAGAACTCAGAGGACGATCAAGTTGGGGGCGAGGAGACCGAGGAGGAGGATCAGACTGAGGAGGATGAGGCTGAAGAAAATAACGACAGCGACGGTGACTACTAGAGTTGTTGTATGTTTAAATGTTTACATGGTTAAGTTATTTTGATGTTTACTATAGTAGGCTATTTTACTTGAATAAAGTTAGAATGAAATTGTTGATGACATGGCTAATTGTTGTTAACATTGTTTAATTTTTGACAGGTTAATATAATGGCAGGCGGTAGATCGACTAGGAGACGTGGTGGGGGTAGTAGGTCTGCTCACACGTCCACCACTCAGCAGGAGGACGAGGAGATGGTCCCCGAAACGGGACCGGAGCAGACCGCTGAGCAGGAGGAGGAGGAGCAGCAACAGGGGCCAGATGAGGAGCTGGAGAAGGACGAGGAGGGGCGGTATGTTCTCAAACCAACAGGCACATGGTAATATAATCTAACTTGTTGATTATTCTTTCGTAAATATTCATTTTTGTACTACATTTTGTATGATTGACTGCATATATGGTCTTCTCGACTCGGTGCAGGTTTCTGCACAAAGAGGTCGTCAAAGGCTGTACCAACAGCTTCATGGTCGATAAAGGGCAAGGGTATGCTAATTGGTCTCAGGTACCGGCTGAGATACGAGAGTGGTGGTTCAACCAGTTCAAGGTACGTGGATTGTTTTTGCTCCCGAGTTTTTATTTTATAATCTGGACTTTGTAAATATTTTTCATACTACTTATTAATCTATCTTGACTGTATAGTTCAAGTTCAGCTGGGCCTCAGAGTTTGATGGAAGGGTCTGGGAACGGTATAATGAAACGTGCACACGACGTTTCGCCTGTGTGATGAATAAACGACGTACGCGGGGGACTCCGTTGAAGGACCTTAAAGGTGTTAGTTATTTTTTTTTGGGTAATCAATTTTAACAAATAAACAATCTAACTTCAATCTTTCACTGTATTAAATAATATATTGGGTCGTCATATGTTAGGGGAGGCGTTGGACAGATGGATTGCCTACCACGATCAGAAAGAGTTTAAGGTGAGGTCCGAAATTGCCCAAAGGAACAAGTTGGCGAACTGTGACCGTGAGGGCCGCGCGAACCCGACACATCATCGGGGTTCTCAGTCTTCTTTCACTCGTGTCAAGAGAGTATGATTTCTACTAATTAATACCGTACTCTTCCTTGAATAATCGTAAACTACGTTTGCATAATTTATATTTGCCTAACTTTCGTACTAATTTAATAGCTGCGTGCTGAGCTCGGGAGGGAGCCAACCGCGGCGGAAATATTTTTCGACATGCATGGGCAGACCGATGAAAAAGGGACTACCTTTAAATCGAAAAAGGATCAGGCGACCTGGGTGAGTACTAAATCGACTGTAGGTGGTGGATAACTATATTCAATGATTTCATCTAATAATAACTGAAATTGAGATCGTTATTCTGTACGCAGAACGCCTACCAACAAGAGATGGAGAGACTCGAGGCTGATCCTGATGTTGAGGAAGTCGACCCAAACGAGACTTGGTTCAAGGTCGTCAAGGGTTACAGGAAAGGAAGTGTGTACGGTGTGGGAAATGCACACGGTATGTACTTCAGACCTCCCACATCGCGTCTGAGCACCTCCACACAAATGGAGTACACGCCGGCCGGATCTCAGCAGCCCGATCCGGAGAAGGAGCAAATGAAGGAGCAACTGAAGGAGCAGGCAGAACACATCAAGAAAATGCAGGAACAGATGGCCATGTTTCAGGCCATGTTCGACAAATGCAACCAAGGTCCTCCCCCACCCCCTCCAGACGACAGAGACCCCTTTAGCGGGGGTGGCGGTAACTCTGGTGCTGCAGCTAGCTTCACAATTAGTTGATTGTTTGTTGTTGTTGTTTTAACTGTATATACGAATTATGTATCTTTGAACTACTTTACACTTGTGTACCTTCAAACCGTACGTTAAATCTTTTTATATAAGTTTTTCAGCATAAATGAGTCGAGAGATGAACTCTTTTGGTTGACTGAGCTTGAATGTGGTTGAGGTATTGTGGATAGTCCACATTTGTGGTTGAGTTGTGGTTTATTTTGCAGGTTTTGGCTAAACATTGAACGCATGTTTACGGTCATGCAACAGCGTAAATAGCGTCCGATAACGGACGTCATAGCAGACGCCAGGGGAAACTATAATGGCGTCCGACTGTGGACGCCACTCAGAGACACATGGCGTCCACAGTCGGTCGCCAGCTTGGCGTCCACTGTCGGTCGTCATTTGTCCTGGCGTCCAATAGTGGATGCCCGTTTTAAAAAAGGGCGACCAGGCGTGGCTTCCGCTTTCTGGCGTCTGTTTGCGGACGCCCGTCGCCTTATAGCGTCCACTGTCGGTGACCACCAGGTGGACGCCCGGGACAGTTATTCTTGTAGTGTCACCTAGAAAACGGGATGCGGGAACCAAGGCCTAACTCCTCCATGGGTGGTCAAGGTGGTCAAATGCAAACCCCGAAGTAAACCTCTAGTAGAAAAGGTGGACTCAAAGCTAAAGGATCAACAAATTCATTGCCTAAGAGTCATTCTACTAGACTAAGGTCCAAAATCTACAATGGGTTATCCATAATGGAATGTAAACTCTTGTAATAAGTTTGTAATCGGGTTTTCGAAAAATTTTAATCCTAGACACACTATACAAAAACAAAACAAACACAAAACACACGAAAATGAAAAAGCAAATAAAAGAAAACACAAGTAAAGTCATGTACTCCATACTCCATCAACATTCAAGCACAAAAATCAACCACAACACCCAAAATGCTCAACTTCGAGAGCCTCCAAATAGCAACAACCTAACTCCTCTACGAAAGTAAAGAATAAACCGAAAAGGAAGGAAGTTACCTAGCGGGTTGCTTCCATAACTCTTCAAATTGTGGTATCAAGGTGGTGGTTATCCTGTAAGAGTAGAGAACAAGACTATACGAGGGACACGAAAACATAACGAAAACGAGAAAAGAACAAGTTTTTGGTTTTTCGGAATTTTTCAATTTTTATGATTTTTTGAAAGATTTTTGAAAAACAAAAAGGATAGTAGATCCCTCCCCCACACTAAAACTGTGCATTGTCCTCAATGCACAAGTAGGGGAAAAGATCGAAAAAGATGGAAAAAGAAAAATAAGAAAAAATCTTTTTGGATTTTTATAAATTTTCAAATGTTTTTGGATTTTTGTAATTTTTTTGAATGCTTTTGGGTTTTTCAAAAATATTAAGAAAAGAAAAAGAAAATAAAATAAAGAAAACGATAAGATATTGGCGGGCCTAGGTGCAATCACATCACCTAGACCCTAGCCAAGTGGCTAAGAAAATGAGAATACAATAAAATAAAAGAAATTAAAAGGAAAGATGGAAAATGGGCGTAGGTGTAGTCACATCACCTAGCCCGGATTAAGAAAAATTTGAGAAAATGGGAAGAATTTGGATTTTCAAAAGGTCAATGACGTAATCACATCGCCCAATGACCGGGAGCAATACCAAGGCCGCTTTGGCCGCAACAATCGAACAATGGGACAGCTTGCAAAGTTATGTTAGAGATAAATCAATCACAATGACAATAGGATGAAAGGAATAAGAACGGAATCAACCAAAGGACATGCAAATATAGATTATTAAAGACTCATCGACCCAACCCACACACAAATACACAACACACACATACACACCACCGACTCCAGGAGAGTGTCTAGTCTGAGTGATCGTCCGACGCAAATGAAGCGCTAGGAGACCCATAGAAAAAGGGTATACCCTCGGAGGATGGCTCGGGAGAAAACTCGTCCGGACCGTCGCTAAGCGAGAGGGCAAAGTCGGATTCAATATCACAAAGGTCGTAGATCGTACGACCTTTGGGCAACTTATAGTGTGCATACTCCCAAACTCCCCTTCCTCCCGACTCAGTCTTGGTCAGTCGGAATTCACCAGGACCCAAAGGTAGGTCCCAATTTTTGTGAACATGGATAGTGGTTCGGTGTGTGTTCGAAACTATTAAAGCTCTTCCATGGCCAATGTAGACGAGGCGCTGATGAGGTACATGAAAAATCCAAGTCGGAAAATAGGCCTCGTCAAGCCATATGGAATCGTCCAGTGGGGTGAGGTGGTCGGTCGAATAGCCTAATTTGTTTGCAATTATGGTCACGAGACCTCCACAATCTAAGGAGGGGCGTTGGGTAACAATGATACGATGGAAATGCAACGCCACGATAAGTGGTAGGTCTAAGGGGTTAGGGTTACCGAACAAAAAGTCATAGATCAATTGCAGGACACACACATTAAGAGTATAAATATTATCGGCCGAGGGTAGCAAGCAGTGGGAGAGCATCTCGCAAAAATAGCGAATTGCGGGGTTACGGATTTCGGAGGCAAAGGATAAATTAGCCTCGTAATCCCCTTTACAGCGTGATATGCGCTTCCAAAGATCTCTCCTGGATACACAGGCTTGTACGTTGCTCGAGGGTGCACTAAGTCCGGTACCAAATGAAGGTAGGCCTAGCACTAGGCCGAACTCGGAAATAGTTAAACGATGGGGTTTGCCGAATAGTCTAAATTTAATCGCTCTAGGTGTGGTCAGATTGTCGATGGCGAAAGTTCCTAGGAACTCGCAAGTAAGGTCCTTATAGGTGAAGGCTGCGAGGCTAAGGAGCTCGCTAGTTCCGGTTCTCGACGATAACTCTTTAATATCGTACTATTCCTAGATTGGTCATTGTGTGGGGACAAGGCCACCTAGTGCTCTGAAAGATCTTTTCAGAGAAGGTCCGAGACAAAGAAGTATTTAGACAAGGTAAATTCATAGGCTTAGAAGACTTACTAGAAGATGAACGTTTAGAAGGATTAGAAGTCGATGCCATACCTTGTTTACGCGCGGCTCGTTGAGCTCTTGTCTCCATGATAATGTATTTGCAAGAATATCCTCAAAAAACTTGAACTTCACCTCTTCAAAGAACCCAAATATAAACATCTAAGATGGATATGGAACTATGAATGGAGATTTAAATGTGGTTGGGGTGTATGGAAGGTGGTTTGATGTGTTTATGATGGGTGAAAATGTGGAGTGAATTGTGGGATAAAAAGGGTGATATAAATAAGGGTGGTTGAGGAGGGGAAGTGAAAGTTTTAAAGTGGGTGGTAAAATTTGGTGTAAAATATTTTTGGAGGGAAAGTTATGTGGGATATTTGGGAAGGAGGGAATTGATTTTGTAGTGAGAAAATATGTTATAGGTGATTGACGTTCAGGCTCATGCCGCCGGGTGAAATTTCACCCGGTCAAGCACCACCAGGTGAAATTTCACCCGGCGGTATTCCGTCATGAAAATCGATCTTACCAATTTTTTTCCACCGGGTGAAATTTCACCCGGTGAAAATCTCACCGGGCGAAATTTTGCCCGGTGGTATCTTCACCAATTTCGGCAATTCTGGCAACTTTTCCGTAGGGCGAAGTTTTGCCCGGTCAAATCTCACCGGGCGAAATTTCGCCCGGCGGTCTTCTTTGCTGCGTTTTTCCGCCTTGCCATTGCATGGCTCTTCAATAATCACCTAGAGATTCAAATATTGACTCGACTCACATTACATAATCAATATCTCCCACAAACATGCTTGTGGTCTTCAAATTAAGCTCCATAACTTCTCCAAAAGCTTGATCTTCATCCAAATAATTGCTCCATGACGAAATCCAAGTTCATCCATTGTTCTCAAGCTAACAAACATCACAAATACGAATACACCACCAATCCTCCAACAAGATACAAGCAAGCATCATAATCCACAATCCCAAATGGAACGATCAAATAGAATCTCTTCCATACTTTGATCGCTTCCAAATTCTTCATCATCTATCCATGTTGGCTTCTTGTTGAAGATTCCTACATACAAAATCAAAACAAAAAAAACGTAAACATGCACTAAAAAGCTTGGGTTGCCTCCCAAGAAGCGCGGTTTTGGCTAGGACCGCCAAACCTTAAAGTTTATTAGTCTTCTGATGGTAAGGGATTTGTCACGTCCCTAGCCGATCAATAAAACACCGACTAACCTAGTGGGTAGCTAGGGTAAGTCGGGATCGTATCCACGAGGACGGTATATCAAAGTTTAGACTAGGTTGGCTTACGACGAGACTAGATTACCAACAAACACGAAGAAGCGATAAATGGAAAACTATTGAGGAGGATGAATAAGAACTAGACTATCAATGCTAAACAATGCTAATGATCGATCTAACAAATAAATTAGAGTAAACGATGTCTAACTAAGGAGTTGAACTCAAATATGGAAAGAAGTGGGGTAGGTCGGGTTTATAGAGGTAGAAGGATAATTGGGGTGATCAAGGGTATAGGTGTCTCCTAATCGCTAGAGTCGGTCCGGGCTCTCGCAACTTAGACCGATGTCAAGGTGAGTCCGGGCTCTCGCAACTTAGACCCTAGTCGGCACTCTCGTGACTATGACTATTCTCAACATTTCCACAAAATAAGCAATCAATGAGAAGATGAACACAAGCATGGGAAGCATGGCCACTACAACTCACACAAGCATATCAACAAACACATAGAGTGCCTACAATGTGACTAACAACAAAGATGTAACCTTTTCCCCTTAATCAACCCTAATCATCCACAATCTACCCCTAATCCCCCTACTAACCCCACAAGATTACTACTCACTCATAATCAATGAGAAACTAACATTCACAAGAGAAAATAAACTCATAAACCAAATATCCATTATGAACAATGATAACAATAATAAGAACAATATAAAAAGATTGAAACTAGAATGAATAAACAAGGATTAGAGTAGAGAAGATTATACCAACAATACTATGATGAAAAAGATGAAAACTTGCATTAATGAGAAACCCAAATACAATCCCAAGGTTGTCAAGCTTGGAACAATCTTCAAGAATCCCCTAATCCAAGACTAATTACAATAATTATCTAAAGATTAAAAAGAGATTTCAACTTAATGAGTGAGAGTAAATCTAGGGTTTAGAATGATAATGGAGGCTTAAACTAATCTGTGGATAAGCGGACCCTACGCCCCTTCAACTCACGCGAGTGCACTTGGAGGACAAGTGCACTCCGCAAGGCAAGTAGGGTCTTGCGACAAAACTGTGGATGCAACCGGACACAAAGCACATAAACAAACAAACATACAAACAACACATAATCGGTTGTACCCAAAACAAGAAATACCGCTTCCCTCTAAAAGCGGTGAATGAAACACCGGTTTAGGACTCAAGGTAAGTGACAACGTTCCCAAGCTAGCAATATAAACCAAGGTGAGCTAAATCCTAATAGTATGACGATCAAGCAACAAAAACGTTGGTAACTTACCTAGGTCCTCCTAACTTTCTAAAAACGCACTACGGGACGATCGGCGGAGTGGAAAAGTGAAGAACCACGGTGTTAGTCGACACTGTAGGTAAGTGAGACCCCGCCTCCTTTAGCATGAGCCAAGAGGGTCGTCCCGTGTCCAAAACCGCTTAACTAGTCCAAGTAAAAAGGTGGAAATATGCAAAATGAGGGAAGACCGACTAATGCCGCTATCATCCTTCCTCGGGACTCGGTCCTTTGGTAGGCTCTTCACGGCAAAAGTTCGGCAAAAGGCTTATTTTTGTGGGGATTTCTTTTTGTGAGACGGGTTTTCTTTTGGCATTTTCTTTCTTCTTTTGCATTTTCGCTTTGTTTTGCCATGCCATTCTTTTTCTTCTTTTCTATTTTCTTTTTTGCTTTTGTGCCTTTTGTTTTTCTTCATGCTTTTCTTTCTTTCATTTTTTTTTCTTTCTTTTTCTTTTCTTTTCTTTGCCCTTTTGGCAAGATTTGGCATTTTCGGCATTTCTCGACACTCAAGAAAGAGAGAATCAACAATTTGCATTTTATTTGCGATGGTATGTGTAAGAGGTGGGGTAATGGGTGAGTCGGGACGGCGCCTTCCCTTCAAACCCACAAAAAGTGGAGAACTTGGACTAATCAAACAACCTTAGACACGGTCACCTAAGGGACGAGACTCGGTAACCAAGGCCTATTCACACCGTGGGTGGTCATAATGGTCAACAGTGCAAATCCCGTAGTAAATTCCTAGTAAGCTAGGTGGACTCAAGGTAAAGGACCAACGAACTCATTGATTTAGGGTCATTCTACTAGATTAAAGTCCACGACTCAATTTACACTACTAGGAAGGGAAAATAGACACTCACACACTAGCCTCTAAACCGGGTTTTCGAAAACGGTTTACACACAACACAACACAACACAAAATAAAGACGCGACGAAAACGAGAAGAAAAAGAAACAAAGGCAACAAAAACAAAACAAACACATAACAAACATCACCCCAATAATCCATACAAGTCATCATCTCCACCACAAGAATGTACAAGCTCCATCCGAGCACACCTCAACACAACCTTCTCCAAACATCACGAGGAATAAAGAGGGAAAGAGGGTTAGAAGATGTTACCGGATGTTTTTAGAGCTTTCCAAAGTCATTGGCGATTAAAGCAAGCCTATAAGGACAAGGGGAGGCAAAACACGCACACAAAACAAATATACGAGACAATGACACAAAAGGAAAACACACAAAAGAAAAATCTTTTTTGATTTTTGTGAAAAATTTTCAAATTTTTAGGGATTTTTAAGATTTTTTTTTCGAAAAACTAAGCAAATAAAACTACTGCGATAGAATATCGCTCCCCCACACTTAAATCGAGCAATGTCCTCATATGCTCAATCGTAGAGTGCGGAGAGACAAAAGAAAGACAATGAAACTACGAAAAGAAAACTAAAAATTTAAAATAAAGTGAAGAAATGGTATAAGGTGTCCGGCCGGGTGTAGTCAAGTCACCATGGGCCGAGACAAGAAAAAGATATGGATTGGGGAAGAAAGAAAAAGAAGGAAATAAAAGGAAATGGGAGGGGATGGCTAGGTGTAATCAAGTCACCTAGCCCGGATTCCGCCTAAATCCGACTAGATCCTCGAAAAAAAAAGTGAAAAATTTGCAAGTTGGACTAATCGATTGACTCTCGACGTAATCACGTCGTCGGGAGTCGGGAGTCGGGAGCAACCATACTACGGCCCCGAAGGCCACTAAGATCCCATGACTCAAGGGAAGGGGGGCAAACAATGAACAACAAGCGATAAAAAGACGGAAAAGTAAGGATAGTTACCAAACCGAGCGGTTAGTAACTCACTTGCTCCATCGTCTCGATGATCATTGAAGGCTCGTCGCTTGTCTTCTCGGGTGCCATCTCGTTTCACACTCAAGAAGGAGCCATGGTCGGGATAGTAATGGTGTGAGGGGATGGTATTTGATGTGAGAGTCGGTGTAAAGTGAATAGGAAATGGAGTGAGGGCATGAAAATTAAGTATATGGGGCATATGATAAGGTTGGGGTAGCTAGGGAGGTTGGGAGGGGGCATAAAACGGTTGGGTGGACTTGATTAGCGAAGAAGAATCACAAGGGGGAGCAGAGGATCATCCCGGTCGGGAAGACTGATCCTGATCGGGTTACCTCACCCGTCCCGGTCGGGACGACCTCATCCCGGTCGGGACGGACACACAGTGAGCTCAAACTTGGTACGCCCATCCCGATCGGGACGGCTCCTTCCCGGTCGGGATGCCGCACCCGTCCCGGTCGGGACGCCCTCATCCCGGTCGGGACGGACTCACAGGATGCTCCAAATATGGCGCACCCATCCCGATCGGGACGGGTCCTTCCCGGTCGGGTTGCCTTACCCTTCCCGGTCGGGACGCCTCATCCCGGCCGGGATGGGTCTTCTTCACTTCCGCAATCCCCAAAAGCTTGTTCCAAGCTTCAAAAACTCATTCCTCGTGCCTACAACCCAAGGTATATCATCGCCAATCCTCTCTAGGAGTGTTCTCCCTTCACCTATAAAGCATTACTCAAACACACATCAAACTCTCTCCCTCACAACGCTCATTAATCAATCCAAATAACAAGAATTCACAAAAATCCAACAAATTACAAGAAAGAGATATATACAATGAGACGGTTCTTGTGGAACTCCGTCAAACCAAGGTGGTACAATCTTCATTCTTTTTCAACAATACTCTAACCGGTTCCATCTCCATCAAGAGCACGTAAGAACAAGTCGAAGGCCCTAGAGAAGTCTTCAATCAAGCATGTCATATAACCGACCACATCCCAAGGCTCCTCATGGCCTTGCCTTGACGTTCCCGGGGCATCCCGCTCATCCAAGTTCAACGACTTGAACTTGTACTTTTGGTCCTTGGGGATGTACCCAAACGTCCACCGGTCCTCATGCGGCCCCAAGGGAGGTTCATCTTCTTCCTTGTCTTTGCACTTTAACTTGTCATCAAACCCATGAATTGGGCTCTCATCCTCCTCACTCTCGGAGTCATAATCATCAAGTACATAAGAGTACTTCTTCAAGCTTTGTTCCGGTTCACCCCCTAGATCGATGTCTTTCTTGGCTTGGATCATATTGCATGATTCATCCTTAGTAGGCGTAGTGTTGCCTTGGAGGTCAAACACTATCTTTTCCTCGCCTAACTCGAATGTGATCCTACCGTTCTTCACATCGATCATGGCACCCGCGGTGTGTAGAAATGGGCGCCCAAGAATAATGGGAGTGTTGGCATCCTCCGGCATGTCGAGCACAATGAAGTCGACCGGAATGAAGTATTTCCCCACTCGTACCGGTACGTCCTCTAACATTCCTAATGGTCGATTGAATGATTTATCGGCCATTTGGAGGGTGAGGGACGTACATTTCAACTCCTTCATTCCAAGTCGGCAACAAATAGAATAGGGGATGATGCTCACACTTGCGCCCAAATCGCATAACGCATTCTTGATCAAGAAATTGCCTATGGTGCAAGGGATCGAAAAACTACCCGGATCCTTCAACTTCGGAAGCGTGCAGCCTTGTATGAGCTCGCTCACCACCCTCGTGAACGCTACGGTCTCTTCCTTATCGATGGATCTCTTCCTAGCTAGGATTTCTCTCATAAATCTCCCATATGCCGGGATTTGGGTAAGTAGTTCGGTGAACGGGACGCTAACATCCAATTTCTTCACAATACTAAGGAACTTGTCGTAATGAGTGTCCACCTTAGTCTTCATTTGCCTCGATGGGTAAGGCAACTTGACTTGGTACTTGTTTTGATCATTAAGGGTGGACTCTTCAAAGGACACTTTCCTCTTTCCCTTGTCTTTCTCTTGAAGAGGGGGAGGGTCGTCTTTTTGGGGTTCTTCAACCTCCCTCAAGACTTGCTCCTCAATTGGATTGTCTAAGCTTGGTTCTTCATGATTTGGAGATGTCATTTCTATTGTCGATTCTTGCAGCGGCTCTTGCTCATTAGGATATGGAGGGGGGTTGTAGGATGTGCATCTCCTTGTGGTGATAGCATTTACATGCTCAAATATCGGTGTTTCGCCTTGAGAAGGTAGTTACCCCTTTTGCCTTGAGGAGCTCCCCGAAGCAAGTTGAGATACTTGGGTTTCAAGCATCTTCATACGGGCATCTCTTGACGCATTTCCCTCTTGAATATAAGCAAAGAGCTCTTGATGGCTTTTTGACATCTCCATTTGACCTTGTTGCATATCCATCAAAGTCTTTTGAATGTCGAAATCCCGAGGTGGGGATGATGGATTATGTGGAGTGTCGGTGATGGCGAGAGAAGTGCCATAATCATGAGTAGGAGACTGGCTCCTAGGCTTGCTTTGTTGTTGTTGATTTTGAGTTGCTTGTTGACGGTTCCCTTGGAACCCATGAGAGTTACCTTGTTGATAGCCTTGATTGTGGTTTTGTTGTCCTTGAAAATTTCGGTTTCCTTGGAAATTTTGGTTCCCTTGGTAACCACCATGATTGAAGTTCCCTTGTTGGAACCCTTGCTTGTTGTTGAAGTTACCTTGGTTATTTTGCTTGTAATTGTTGAAGGGTCTTTGGTTACCCGCATAACCTTGGTAACTATCATTGTTTTCCCTTAAAGGAGGTGGAACATAGGGACGATGTTGTTGTTGATGTTGAAAGGATTGTTGTTGAGGGACTTGATTGGAAGCTTGGTATTGATTAGAGTAGGAGGCACCTTGCTTGAACGCTTGAAAGGCGTTTACTTGCTCAATACTCCCTCTACAATGCATAGGATCATGACCAACGATTCCACAAGTATCACACATCCCAAAATATGGCAAAGGAGGTGCAAACTCCAAAGCATTAACTTCTTGAATCGGTTGATGGTGGGAGGAACTAGAGCCTTGGACTTGGTTGAGGTGGCTTTGGAGCTTCTTGTCAATAGTCTCCATGTGCGTTTTCAATTGAGCTCCAAGGTCAATGCTTAGCTTAGTGATGGCATCGACCTCATGCATGCCTCCTCGATGTGCCTTCCTAGGCCTAGAATATTGCGAATTGTGCACCGCCATCTCTTCGATTCTCGCCCATGTTTGGTCGTCATCGACCTCGGTAAACCTACCATTGGAGCCCATGTTGAGAATGGCTCTCGAGTCCTCATAAAGTCCATTCCAAAATTGTTGTACTAAGAACCATTGTGAGAGTCCATGATGAGGGCACGATCTTACCAAAGACTTAAACCGCTCCCAAGCTTCATATAGGCTCTCTTCATCCCTTTGTTGGAACCCGGTGATGGAGGCCCTAAGCAAATTCGTCTTTCCCGGAGGGTAAAACTTTTGGTAGAACGCCAAGGCAAGCTTTTTCCAAGTGTCGATACCCATGGTTGCCCTATCGAGACTCTTGATCCATTGCTTCGCTTTTCCAATAAGAGAAAACGGGAAGAGTACCCATCGAATTTGATCTTGAGTAACCCCGGTTTGAGATATAGCGTCACAATAATCGGATAAAGTCTCCATATGTTGGTGCGGGTCTTCGGTGGGCAAACCACTAGATGGGCTCCTCTCCACAAGTTGGATAAATTGAGTCTTTGCCACAAAATTCCCGGTATAGGCTTCCGGTAATGCACTCGGTCCCGGCAAGACATCCTCGGTGAATGTGGAGTGAGAGGAGAACTTAGGCATTCTTGGATGTAAGGGAGAGGATGGGGGTGTAGAGAGTGTTGATGTAGAAGAGGAGGGGGAACTAGGAGAAGAATCACCGAAGGGATTGATGAAGGTCCCTCTGGCCGTCTCTCGAGGTGAAATGCTCAAGTCGGCTCCTTGGGCTTGCCCTTGATGGGTGGTGCTTGCACTTGGTTGAGAGATCCTAACCCGATTAATCGTCCGTTGGCGAAAGGCTCGAAAGAGTCTCTCCGGCTCTGGATTAAAGAGATAGAAGTCGCCTCCCCTCCTAGGCATACACTACACACTAGAACAAACGTAAGAACACCTAGTGCTTTATGGGCACTAGGCAACGACAATAACAAACACAACTAGAGACAAAGAGAAAAGAAAGCTAAGGAAAGAATAGAAACTAGAAAATATTCATAAGAGAAGATGGGAGAGCACAAAGAAGGGTAACTAAGTCTAGGAATAAGCAAACTAAGTCTAAACAATGCACCGTCCCCGGCAACGGCGCCAAATTGATGGTAAGGGATTTGTCACGTCCCTAGCCGATCAATAAAACACCGACTAACCTAGTGGGTAGCTAGGGTAAGTCGGGATCGTTTCCACGAGGACGGTATATCAAAGTTTAGACTAGGTTGGCTTACGACGAGACTAGATTACCAGCAAACACGAAGAAGCGATAAATGGAAAACTATTGAGGAGGATGAATAAGAACTAGACTATCAATGCTAAACAATGCTAATGATCGATCTAACAAATAAACTAGAGTAAACGATGTCTAACTAAGGAGTTGAACTCAAATATGGAAAGAATTGGGGTAGGTCGGGTTCATAGAGGTAGAAGGATAATTGGGGTGATCAAGGGTATAGGTGTCTCCTAATCGCTAGAGTCGGTCCGGGCTCTCGCAACTTAGACCGATGTCAAGGTGAGTCCGGGCTCTCGCAACTTAGACCCTAGTCGGCACTCTCGTGACTATGACTATTCTCAACATTTCCACAAAATAAGCAATCAATGAGAAGATGAACACAAGCATGGGAAGCATGGCCACTACAACTCACACAAGCATATCAACAAACACATAGAGTGCCTACAATGTGACTAACAACAAAGATGTAACCTTTTCCCCTTAATCAACCCTAATCATCCACAATCTACCCCTAATCCCCCTACTAACCCCACAAGATTACTACTCACTCATAATCAATGAGAAACTAACATTCACAAGAGAAAATAAACTCATAAACCAAATATCCATTATGAACAATGATAACAATAATAAGAACAATATAAAAAGATTGAAACTAGAATGAATAAACAAGGATTAGAGTAGAGAAGATTATACCAACAATACTATGATGAAAAAGATGAAAACTTGCATTAATGAGAAACCCAAATACAATCCCAAGGTTGTCAAGCTTGGAACAATCTTCAAGAATCCCCTAATCCAAGACTAATTACAATAATTATCTAAAGATTAAAAAGAGATTTCAACTTAATGAGTGAGAGTAAATCTAGGGTTTAGAATGATAATGGAGGCTTAAACTAATCTAGGGTAACATGAGATGTCTTAAAATTACAAGAAGGGAGTATATATATATGGGTACAAGAGTGAAGGAGAAGAAAAGAAGAGGCCCGTGCTGCCTCTGTAGCTTCCCGACCGGGACGGATCATCCCGATCGGGACGGCTCTGTCATCCCGATCGGGACGAGTTGGTCCCGACCGGGATGGGCTCACAGCGGCCATCCTAATGTAGCACCCCATCCCGAACGGGATGAGGCCATCCCGAACGGGATGGGTCTTGTATGCCTTCCTTAAACACTCTTTGGTCCTTCCTTGCCTCTCATGGGCTTCCCACCGATTCTCGGGACTCGGGATCGGGTCTCGGAGTCCCAAGGTCTCGGGGTCGATTCCAAGGTCTCGAGTCATCGTTCCTTTATCTCGTTGGCTCCAAAATGTGTATGTATTGAGTCGGAATCGCTCCAACTCTTCCAATTCGGCCTCGGGAACCTGAAACGAATCTAAAGGAAGCATAAGAAGCCCATGAATCGCTCCAAAGGAGCGATTCCACAAGGAAAAAGAGACCAAAACACAACAAATAGGCACTACAAACTACACTTATCATCTTCAGAGTGTAATCTCCACCATACCCATCAAGGGCTCGGAGGAGTAAGTCAAAGGCTCTAGAAGAGTCTTCCGAAAGGCTCATGTAGCCGAGCCAAGCTATCATGAGAAGCTTCCAAGTCGGAAGCGAGAAACGATTATCAAAAGACCAATCATCATATTTCTTGTGGTCTCCCGGGTCTTTCCATCTCACAAGTCCAAGTGACCATTTCTTCCCAAAATACCTTCTAGCTTTCCCAAGCTTCACAATCACACCACTTAACATGAAAGGCGGTTTAGGATTTAATTCCCCATTGTACATCCCCATTTCTTCTTCAAGTTGCGGGCCCATATCCCTAAATCTCAAGACATCACTTGTCCTCATATCATCGTGAAGGAGAGATTCGGAACTTTTACCGACGGTTTCAATTTCTCCTAAACCAAAGTTTGGCTTACTAGCAAAGGACTCGTAATTTCTTCGGTATTCTCGCACAAGGGAAACTTGATTTCATCATCATTCCAAGACTTAACATCATCTATTACCTCATTCAACTCATCCCAAAGACTCATATCCTCGACATTCTTGATTGCATTTACCATGTGGCAATTTTGGGATTCGAGTTCCTTGTTGGGAGTAAAAGTGGTGATCTCTATCCTTGATGGCAAAATGTTGCCATTCTCATCGATATCATCAATGATCACTACTTCGCCTTGAGTTGCTTTCTTGGATTGCATTGTGGGGTAAGGAGACTTGGTGTCCATAAGCTTTCCACCATTTTTCATTCCATCAATGATGGTTGATTTTTCTTGAATGGCCTTGGTGGAGGGCAAGGAGACTTCTACCTTCTCGATCATGTCCACAAATCAGCTACACTTGATATTACCTTTTTGAACTTT
The DNA here is from genome assembly GCA_958450325.1 of Agrostemma githago. Classification (NCBI taxonomy): domain Eukaryota; kingdom Viridiplantae; phylum Streptophyta; class Magnoliopsida; order Caryophyllales; family Caryophyllaceae; genus Agrostemma; species Agrostemma githago. The sequence continues at coordinate 57,533,391 of OY288258.1, read as the reverse complement.
AGCTTGTTGCGGAAATGGTAAAGTTGGTGCATAGATCGATGGAGGTGGAACATCGGATTCCTTCTCCTCAAGTGTCTTCTCAGGCTCTTGCCTTCTCGCTTCCCTTGAATTTGTTTGTTTGTCTTCGGCCTTTGCAACTAACTCAAATTCTTCTCGAATTCCCCGGTTTTGTTTGGGAGAATCGAGGGTGGTTGCATGTGGTACTTCTTGTTGTTGCAAATTTGATGTTGTCTTGGTACTCAAGTGATTATGAGGGTTTTCAAGCTCTTTTCCTTCTCTTTGGATAACAACATGAGTTTGGCATGGTGGATCCCTTGGGTATTGAGGTTGAACGGGAAAGTCATGGGGTAGGTGCATGGGAGCGACTAAGGCTTTAGATGCTCGTTGAGATTTCAACAGTTCGAGCCTTGCCTTGTCTTTCGCATTTTCATTCATCAAATACTCTACTGTTCTTCGCAATTCGTTTAATGAATTGTCCCATTGACCGTTTCCTTGACTTTGTTGAAAATGACCTTGGTTGCCAAAGAATTGAGAGGGTTCATTGTAGCTTTGAGAGTGCAATCCTTTATAACCTTTATTACCTTGGTAATTCGGGTTTCCTTGATACACTTCATTGACCAAAGTCTTTCTCATATCAATGGTCGAACCATACCCTTGACCACTACCTTGACCATGTTGATAATTACCTTGATTTCCATAAAAAGTAGAGGGTTGGTTATGTCTTTGAAAATCGAACCCCTGGTACCCTTGATTTGTCCTTTGGTTACCTTGATAGTTGCATTGGTACCTTTGATTGAACCCTTGATTGTAATAATTACTTCCTTGATCATGGTAATCGTTTCCTGGATTTGCACTCTGATTATGGAAATTTCTTTGAACATGATAGTTTCTACCTTGGTGGTTGAAGTTTCCCTTTTGACAAGGAGGCATAAGTGGAGGCACTTTGACAGACCCTTGGTTGAAAGATATTTGTTGATTGGAATTGAAGGGTCTTTGTTGTTGACTCGATTGATACATATCTCTTAATTGGATCCGATACATACCTTTTGGTGTACACTTTGCATTCATAGCCTCAAGTTTCTTGGTTAGCTCTTCCTTTTTCAATTGGGGTTTCAATTCATTATTCATAGGAGAATTTGCATCTCCCATCTTCTTAGTATCTCGAGGTTGGCCCCAAAGAGAATCGCATTTTGCCATTTTTTTCCAAAAGTGCTCTAGATGCATCGTCCCCAAGAGTGTAGAAATCTCCTCCGGTCGCCGAATTTATATTTTCTTTCCATCTTAAGGATAAGGCTTCGAAAAAAGTTAGAGTTGTTAACCACTCAGGAATGCCATGATGAGGGCACTTCCTAAGTAGATCGCGAAACCTATCCCACGCTTCACTTAAGCTTTCATGTTCTTCTTGACGGAAGGTTTGAATTTCAATTCGGTATTGATTGGTTTTCGATGGAGGGAAGTACTTCTCTAAGAAAGCATTTGCAAGGTCGGACCATGTTTGGAAGGTGTTGTTCGGATGTCTTTGTAACCATCTCTTGGCATCGTCCCTCAAAGTCTTAGGAAAGAGGATGCGATGTAGTTGACATGAACTAAGACCGTTAAGCTTGGCTCCAACTAGCTTTTCTTTGATAGAGCATACATGTTCAAAAGCATCTTCTTGATAGAATCCATGGAAGGTATCTAATTGCACTTCATTGATCAAGGAATATTTAAGCTCAAAATTTTCGGGGATAATTCCATAGAAAACGGGGGAAGAAAAATTCTCGTGAGTGAGTTGTGAATGTGAACCGAGAGTTGTCATGTTCACTTTTTGAAGGTTGTTTGGTGATGGAGGTGATTTGGGAGGTGAAAGGGTTAGAGAATTTTCTTGTGGAGATGGTGTTTCATGTAGATTGAAAGGTGGTTCTATGTTTGGAGTGATGAGAGGAGTTGTGGAAGGTAGATTTCGTGGAGTGAAAAGTGCAAGTGATATGGATGTTGGTGATATGGATGGATTTGGAGGGGATGGAAGGATTATGTATGGTTGGTGGTGTGAGGTACGGATGTGGAATCACTCTAGTTGAGATATTTACCATGAATCTCAAGGTTTGAACTGCCATCTTTGGCACGGAATCGAACCAAAAAGTTGATAACATGTTCCTGGCAAACACACTCAAATAGGAAGTGAGTCTCCTAGCACCAAGTGGCACTAGGGTAGAGAGGAAACAATAACCAAACACAAATAGACTAAAAGTCAACCAATCAATCGCCGTCCCCGGCAACGGCGCCATTTTGATGCGCGTCGAATCGTCGCCTATCCAACGCGGTCAAACAATATTTATAAACTCCAACTAACTACTATGTAGTAGCGGTAAGTCGGGGATCGATCCACAGGGACGGGCTAGGTAAAATCGGTCGAGTCAAAGTCTAAGCGTGATTGGGTCGAGAAAAGGGGGTTTTGGGTCGAGAGGTCGAGAGATCAAGAGAGGTCGAGAGATTGTAGGCTAGGGTCAATAAGTAGGAAAGGTATTGGGGAGAGTCGGGATTCGGAAATGGGGTCTAATGGTTTCGGGATCGAGTTTTTGTTACAACGTTAAAAAGGAGAGTGCCACCTTTCGGTATCCTCATCCAACCTACCTAAGCCCGCTTTCGCGATGAAAGGGTAAGTCTCAATCTAAGGTAATTTCTACCCCGAGTTTCCCCATATTGGTAGAAATGAGTCAAGGTCGGCCTAGTCGCGATTCTAAGTCAACAAAGACACAAAAACCTTAACATCGATAATTAACAAGTAAACAACCCACCAACATCCCTTGAATAAAATAATCCAAATCCTCCTCCCTAATTCCCCAACAAAGAAATCTACTCACAATTCATCATGGAAATCATTTCAACATACATATTAATTAGATCTAAACAAGATAATGATGAGAAAACAACATAAAAACTAAATTAGAGATTAGAGAGTGGAAGAGAATTATAACAACTATGTAGATCTATAGGAAATAAGAGGATTGCATAAGTAAAGATTGAATCTTTGATGAATAAAGTGAAGAACTTGTCACTAATCCTTCATTAAACTCAACAAATCTTCAAATAAAACTTGAATAATCTTCTTACAAACTTGAGATCTAGATAATTGTTGATGGAAATTATGTAGATCTACTATTAATTACTATGTAAACTACTAGAATTTTGGAGGATTTTTACTAGAATACTACTAAACTACTACTAATGGATGGGGTAATAGGATGGTGAAAGGGTGTAATGTCTTCCCTCCTTAGCATAATGGAGAGGTAAGTTGGGCAATAATCTAGGGTTACATATATATATAGTGATCTCTTAATGGGTATTTAACCTAAAGCCCATAATCTAATCATTGCCCATTAGTGAGACTTTGTCCTTTGAGATGCAACTTTGACCAATGAGTCTTCATAGGGGGAAGTTTTGCCCTGCGGTTGACGACATTAGCACCACCGGGTGAAATTTCACCCGGTGAGATTTTCTTCTCGAATCGCCATTTTTGGCGCTTTTCTCCATCGGGCGAAATTTCACCCGGTGGGCGAAATTTCGCCCAGTCGTTTCGCCCGGTCATCTCATAGGGTGAAATTTCGCCCTATGAACTTTTCGTCCAAAATGGCAATCTGGGAAGGAACACCGTCGGGCGAAATTTCGCCCGGTCAAATTCTCATCGGGTGAAATTTTGCCCTGTGACTTCAGAGGGCCATAACTCTCTCATTTGATCTCCGATTGGGGCGTGTGATATGTCGTTGGAAAGCTAAGAAGATAATCTTTCACCTCCAACTGGAATTGCTTTGATCCGAGGTCTAGAACTCTAGATATATGCATTTGAAGTTCGACCTCTCCGGTGAAGATGCACAATGGACTATACTTTTTCCTTTTCACTCAAGGTTTCACCTCTTGGGTTTGGACTTCGGATTTTAAGTTGTGTGCTTTGCTTTTCGGACGATCTCCCTCTCTCTCTCATGCTCATAGGAGCTCAGACACGCTTTTGGTCGAAAATCCTATCAAAATAGACAGAAAACTACCAAAAACACGTAAAATGCAAAACAGAGACGCTAATGCGAGAATTACTCAAAATGCGGCGATAATCGCACTTTATTCTCGCAAAACAAAGGAAAAACGGGTCTAAATGGGAGGAAAAACGGTCCAAATTTGGTACACAACACAGAGACATCGGCCTGCGAAAATGTAATTGATGATACGTTCGTGGCAGAGACATTGGTTGTGGACCAAAATTTGGGTAAGAAGAAAAAAAAAAAGACTGTTGTAAAGTCTGTTGAAGATACATCCGGGGACCACATCGTTGCCGAGACGGATGTGGGGGGGGACAGAAATCGTTGACGAAGGCAGACAAAAGAAAAAAAAAAGGGTGACTTTTGATACACCGGTCGCCGATCTGGATGTGGGTGAGACAGAAAGTGTTGAGGGAAGCAGGCCAGAAAAAAAGAGGAGGGTCAAATCTGATACAACGGCCGACCCCACATACGTGTGTGTGTCTCGGAGGAAGAGAGGGGGGGACCGCCGATAGGATCAGCCCGATATTCAATGTAGGCCCAAGCGGTTGCACCAGCTAATTGGGCGATTATCGAATGATCAGAAAGAGAGGGTGCGCGCTGGATGAAATCGACACCCCTACTTATTCTATCTGAATACTCTTTTAGGTTAAACGTACCTGTTTTAATTTTAATACGTTTGGTACCACTACTGTCACCTTCATTTGTAACTAATCTCTCAAATAAAATCAACGTTTCTAAGGATAACCCGGAGACCAGGTGAATAACCCGTTTTGATACTGAGACGGATATATCTGTTTTAAGAGAGACGGGACAGATAAAAAGTTTGGGTTACTTGTTGAGAAAGGGAGATTAGGAGTAGTTGGAAATAATGCCTTACAATTTTACATTCAATTAGCCTACTTTATAGTTTGTTGGAACCACCTTTTACGTACTATTTGCCGTACAGTCACACCTTTTACGCTCATGTCAAACACACACTAACTACATGTATTACAATCAATACATGTGAGCAGAACCCAATGTTGGCATTGTGGAGGAAAGGAGGCCAGGGCAACAGTCATGACGAAGAAATATTTTACGTGTGAAACCAGTGGATAGAACACAGTTTCTCCGACTTTGCTTTGGACTCGGACATGGTATTACCCTGCGCATACTGTTTATTCGTAGTTATCGGCACGGATAATACCATGTCTGCCCCATAATCCTGACACATTGTTTGCAGGTGTTCGTCCCGATCTTAACGGGTGACGAGGGCCACTACAGTTGCGCCTGCATCAACTTCAATACTGAGCAAATAGAGTACTTCGACAACAGGAAGTACGATAAAGATTTTACAAAGTTGCCTTACTATGGCATTGCTCGGACAGCGGTCAGACCCTTTAAATTTAATATTAAATCAATTATGTGACGGCGAATGTATTCACCACCTGATCCTGTTTGAACTTGTTTTGCAGGCTAATAAGATGGGGGAGTTCATGGTACGACAAGGGCTGAAGAAAGGCGAGAAGGTCCGTGCGTTTAAATTGGTAAACGTTCCCTTGTCATGGCAGGGGGTGGGGTACTCCGCCAATGACTGCGGAGTGTACCTGATGATCCACATGATGCTGTACAACGGGTCCACGTTCGACTGCTCCTTGGGGACAATGGCGGCCATGAATATGTGCAGGGCGGAAATCACGGCGACCCTTATACTGAGCGACGTGAACAAAATGAGGGACAATGTTTTGGAGAGAGTGGCAAAATTCGGAAAATACAAGGAAACGTTGGACTCTGCCCGTACGCTTGAAACCACTCCTGTGAAGGAAACCACCGACAAGCGTCGGCCCAAATCACCGAAAACACCTGCACCCACCCCCCGATCAGTCCTAGAGGAAAGACAGTCGGCGATTAGGTCTCGGATACGGGGCAGTGGGGATGGGTTGGGTTGCTCTTTGCACCAAGGGAGTCCTGACCCCAACACCATTATCTTGTCGACCTTGTTTCGCCTGCACCGACCGCTGACGAGTCAGATGCCCGTCCTGCGGAAGCACACCGCCGACTACTGCTTCCTTGACGATAATGGGTACGACGAAAGGTGAGTAACCGTCTTTGTTTACTGATACGAGTTGCATACCACACATACTGACCGGTGAAAAAATCTCGCAGTGAACAATTAGGGTCCTACAGCACTCATGCGCAGCTGCAGAGACGTGACATTCAAACGCTATTGTCCGGAGATAGCATGAGCGCCGCTGTGCTGGAGTGTTGGTCGCACCTCATGAACTGGTGCGAATCAGACGACCACAGTCGTGGGTTATCCTCCCCCACCGACCCAACTATGGCATGGTTCGGAATTCGACACATGGTATGCCCCAGTTACCTCTTACCTATCGCATTCAATAGTACAAATGACCCCTCATTCACATTAACTGAAAAGATGTAAAGTCCGTGTAATAGTTAGAAATAACCACAAAGTTCACGTAGCACAGTCACACATGTTGATGTGTACAATCACATGTCATGAATTGCAGAGTCACACATGTTAATGTGTACAATCACATGCTAGATATTGCATAGTCACGGTCAGGGTCACTCGTGTTGAGGTGTACAATCACGTGATATAAAATGTACAACCACGCACATGATGTAGTCATGTATAGTCACAGTCTGTACGCTGCAAAGTCACACAGCTTAGTCTGTACAATTACACACTTCGCGATGTGCAGTCACGCACATGATATAGTACTGTCTCGGGCCCCGTCACTGATGACAACTAATATTCACCGTCTGTTAGGACTCACTGACCCGTATAATGGAACGACCCGACTCAAGTACCCCTGCGGACGAAGACACTGACGGTGTGTACGAAGCGTGGGACAGATTCATACAAGACTGCGCCGGGACATTCGACTTGGACGCCGAACTGTTGTTTTTTCCGGTGCATACTATGGGGCACTACGCGTGCATCTGCATCAACTTTAGAGATAGAATAGTTGATATTCTCGATCACCAGACACACGCCCCAGGGTCGCATATGTTCCGGATGTCCAGCATAATAGTAAGTTGCACGCATATGCTTTATTTCACCGCGTCAAAATATTATACTGCTCCCATAAGTGCTGACATTTACTATTAACTAATACTGCATCAGCTGCAAGCATTTATCGACTACATTGAAGAAAAGGGGCTGATTAAGGGCAGTCACATGTCAAAATTTACACATCGACAAGTAAAATTGGAATGACAGAGCGCCAAAAAGAACGATCCAGAGTCCGGCATTTTCTGCTTGATGCACATGTGCCTGTACGACGGTGCGCCGTTCACCCACCCTGATATTGGGACGAAGCTCGGGAGGCGTTACTTGTCGTTCGAGGTTACGGCAGCCCTCGTACTTGCTGACATGAATGGAGCTCGTGAGGACGTGTTGCCGAAAATTCGTGCTTTCATGGACGACGCGTCAAAAATATGGGGACCAATCGACGCACATCGTAAGATACGCGGTATCGTGGTACGGAAGACCTCGACGAAGACCTCCACGAAACGTAAGGCATGAATGTGTAGTGAAGTAAAAACACTTTTTTGTGAACATAGAAAAAATCTCATTCTCCGAGTATCTTCTAAGTATCAAATGAATGACAACTCAGTATCAGGGTCGCATGTGCGATATGATACAGTCACGCAACTTCTGACTCACAGTCACAGTCACAGTCAAACTCCTGCAGAGTCATGACAGACAACCACAAATTAACTTAATCACCCCACATATGTCACCATCCATTTTCTTTCAGTTTAAATAATTCATAAGATGCAATTTGAATCGCCACATATATCCTAAACAAAATATTGGTTTTCCGACGCATGGTTCGTGAAATACATTGTAAATTATATAGAGAAATAATCGTAAAAAAGTTCAAAAAAATGATGTCGACGACGAATGTTAAAAACCGACGTGCCTGTGAAGGGATGTTTGTGAGTCTCAATGAAACATTGAGAAACACAAACACCCACCTCAAACTCCTTACCCTAATTAATTTATGAGGATAAACACCCCACCTAACCCATTAAATTTTCACCCCCACCTAACCTATTCAATTTTCACCCCACCTTTACTGCCTAACCCATGCATTTTCAACCCCCTATTTACTGCCCCCCCTCTATAAATACCAACGCCCTATGTTCACAACTCCACCACTTCAAACTTACAAAAAAATGGCAAGCAAGCTAGAAGAAATCAGAAAATTGATCGAGGAGTACGAGGGTTTATTGAATACTGCTATGTCCACTGAATTAAAGGCCGTGCAACAAGCAGCAACTGCAGTTGACACGAGGAACTTCGTAGCGTCCATTGGCGATACACATAAAGAGGCGGAACTGGATAACTGCATCCAGTTCTTCATGAAGAGGTCTATGTACTATTCCCGCCAAAGGAAGAAGTTCCTGCGCGACTTGGCCAACTTGAAGGAGATGCTTAAAAAGTGCGAAGGTTAAGTATGTATGGATTAAGATGTAGCGTTTAGTAACGAACTTTTTTATGTGTTTTAAGTTCTAATGAATGTTAAAATGTAGCGTTTAAATGGTATGCAATTGATGTTTTTCGCATTATGTAGTAGAATGTTTTCGGCGTTTAATGGTATGCAAGTATTATATGTTGTGTAAGAGATGGACTTTTTCTAATGTACAAATATTTCCATCGCTATTTCGCTATTTCTCTATTTCCTTTGCTATTTTTCTAATGTACAGACACAAGTTTTATAGTCACACTAAACATGGTTTAGATTTCTAACTTCATTTTGAAGAATCACAGACAGTGTATTGTAGAATCACAGTCATTGCCTTGCACAACCACACTCCCATAATTACAATCACACTCCACCTCTTGTTCTACAGTCACGCACTGCCTACTGTAAAGTCGCACTCATTGCGTTGAACAATCACACTCACTTGTTTCGTGTCAACCAAATATTAAGGGCATGATGTTCCTGTACAGCTGTATTTGTAGCCAAAGATGATGCATTCCAGAATGAAAACGACTACGTTCCTCAATGTATTCTTACAATCCAAAACAAAACCAATTTAACGGACCCCCATGCTTTACGACTACGCCATATTAGAAATAATTAAGGTCCGCAATAGACGTAAACAAAATCACGGACCTTGACCATTTCAAATGCCGCCAAGTCTTTATGTTTCACAAAAAAATAAAAAAAGCCCCCCATGATCTACGACTTACACCATATTAGAAATGATTGAGGTCCGCAATATACGAAAGCAATGTCACGGACCTTGACCATTTCAAACGTCGACAACCTTTGTGTTCCCAAAAAGAATGTTCCTAAGTAACGGATGATATTCATGAACAATCCTCCTCGGAAATCCCTGCCGGGTCCTCATCCTCCTCCTCCCCAATATCGACAGACAAGTCAGCAATCGGTGGGTACTCAGCAAATGGGTTGGGGCAGTTCCTCTTGTCATGGTGACCCATCCTCTTGCAGTTCTTACACAGCCGTTTAGGCTTGGCGGCAATTGCAGCAGCCTTCGCCTTAGAAGAAAGAATCCGCTTCCCACTGCCCTTGTTCTTGGCTTTCTTCGGGGGCAATATGGTTATTTCAATTGCGCTCGTACAGCTGAGGATCTCCTCTAATTCTTGCGTCTTGCTACAAGGGCCAGCAGGGGCAATATCGGACCTGAAGTCGCGAATGACGTCAGCTAGATTACTAACATCTTCCTTACCCATTTTGCTGACATGACTGACGGTCTCATAGAACTCCGAAAATAGTCTCGTGACTGTAGCAGCCTTATCATCGCTTAGTCAACTCTCTGACAGGGGACACGCATTAACATTACGTAGAGCATCCCTTGTCCATCTACATGCCACGTACCGTTCCGGGATCGTCTCCCGTCCTTTCGAAGAGTATATCCAAATGGCATGCCTGCAAAGAATTCCATACCGACCGAACTTCCTGCAAGTACATCTGATCTCACAGGTACCTGCGAGTGCATTAATAAACACATAAAGAGTGCGACTCCTGACCGTACGGACGGTGGCTACGCAACGTACGGGATGTGGCTTTCTAAAGGTATGATCACAACCTTGACAGAATACAGTCACACCCGTTATGCTGCATAGTCACAGTCCTTACGTCGGAGAATCAAACGAATTGAGTTGCACAATCACACGCACCGCGTTCCAGAGTCGCACCCTTTATTGTGTACAGTCACATTCAATGAATTAGGGAATAAAACTCGTTACGTTTGGATAATATAGTTAGGCTATCTGACTATGGCTACACGACATGGACAGTGACTTTCTATGCCAGTACCTGGGTTGTATTCAACAATGTAGTTGCGGTCCCGGATGGAGTCCAGTACTGTTGTCGCTTCGATCCCGTCCTTCTCCTGATACCCACGGACGCTGCACGTGTAGAGCGAAAACTTAACCTCTTCCTGAAAGTGTGCAAAAGCCACGTGCGTGTACACCCTTGCCGCGTGGCTCTCCATCGGATTCGTCGATCCAATTTTGGGGAATGACTGCCGGTTATCGTTGTCTAGCCTCTTCTGCATGTGCCTCTGTTGGTCCATCGCACTTTCGAAACGCATCCAGAACTGGACCAACGTACCGTTGTTGTCTTCAAACTTTTTAAAGAAACTGTTCTCGCTCTCTGATCTCTGCGTTGTCCTCATAATTCCGAACATCCTCACCTCCCTGCAATGCGCGGCGACCCATTTGCTTCTGTCTTCGAACACATTTTCGAACCATTCGATCCCAACAGCATCATGGTCGATCATGATCCGCCCCCACCTGTTGTCGAACTCCGACGCCTCGATGTCATCGTCCCATATAATTGCATTGAGGGCTTTTACGAATTCCGCGGCCTCCTCTCTTGATCTGCCGTACTTTGCTGGAACCTTGTTCATGATGTGCCACGTGCAGCACCGTTGGTGCGCTGCTTTGAATATTTCCGGGACGGCTTTTAAAATTCCGGGATCCTGGTCTGTAATGATATAACACGGTTCCTTCCCGCCCATGGCCTCCAGAAACCGGGAGAGGACCCATGTAAATGACTCGTAGTCCTCCTTTAATAGCAACGCCCCACAGAACGTGACAGACCGTTTGTGGTTGTCCATGCCAGTGAACAGTGTGAACACCATGGAATACACGTTGGTTCCGTACGTTGGGTCGAACGAAACTGCATCCCCGAATGCCGCGTAGTTCCTTCGAGCTGCACCATCCGCCCAAATGACCCTGCGTAAGCTCCCGTCTGTATCCACATCGTAGTCGAAGTAGAAATCCTCCTGACTGTCCCTCAAACTCTTGAACCGGTCTATGAACAACTGACCATCCTGCTCGTGGACGAAGCACTTGACGTCCCTCCCCCAGTTCTTGAAATCAACCAACGAAGCTCCGATATTCTGATATCCGCCCGACAACTCCTTGCACATCTTGTATGTCCGAGTCGCCCCGATCTTCAGCTGCACACACAAAATTGCAACTGCGTTAGTCGCGCAGGGTTAGCAGTCAACCATACACTAACAACATTGTTGACATACATTATGCACCCTCGAGTTACAAACGATCATCTCCTTGTGATATCTTGATAAATTTCGAGATGACTTTTGAAACTCTCGGTCCTTAACCATCACAAGATCGTGGCTGTGTTCCTCGGTGAACTCTTCAATATAAAACCCCCTGACCATTGCACAGAGCCTAATTCTTGCTCCACATTGCGTCCTCGTCGCCTTCGTAATCCTTTTGGGTTCGTACGATCCCACATACTCTTGCCCCTCCTTCTCTCCGGTGCTCGACAGCTTCACCATGCTCTGGCTGGCTGTTTTGCCCTCCTTGTTACAAGCCAACAATTTCTTCTTGATCGAACCATCAAATGATCTAGTTGTCGTATACCTCTTCGCCTCGAAACCAAGATAAAATGCGTAAGCTTGATAAAACTTGAATGCTCCATCGATGTCCGCGAACTTCTGCCCTACGTAAGGAACAATCACTGTGTCTTCCGCTGGCATATAGGTTGGAACAGTAAAAACAAAAAACACTATCAGTGGTTGGAACAATATATTACACACTAAAAACTACTTAGAAATAGTTAGAAATAATCACAAAGTTCACTTGGCATAGTCACACATGTTGATGTGTACAATCACATGCTATGAGTTGCATAGTCACGCGTATTGAGGTGTACAATCACGTGATATAATGAGTTGCATGGGTTAAACTGCTGTCGATAAAAAGAATCCATATATTACACGCTATCAACCTTGCAAAGCACGCATTCATCTCTAACTATAATAAATACTCGACTGTGGCATTGCTCGTATAACAGCATGATTTTACTAAAAACTAGTTAGAAATAGTTGGAAATAATCACGTGATATAAGTTGCATGGGTTAAACTATAATAAATACTCGACAACGCATAAGAACTATAAGTACAATACTCGACAACCAAAAAAAATAACAATAATAAACATAACAATGGTGGGACGTGTGGATAATGAATATAACGTAATAAATATATCAGTCTTACCAGCACCAATATTTGGAATAATACAACTGCAACTTCACATAATACAACTACATCTACAGCAGAAAAGCTACAACGACGTGGAACGTGTGACTGTCTAGCATATTAAGTGTGACTACCACGTTATAAATGTGCGACTGTCCATCATATAGAGTGTGGTTGTAACTGTGCGACTGTCTATCATATTAAGTGTGACTACCACGTTATAACTGTGCGACTGTCCATCATATAGAGTGTGGTTGTGACATTACAACTGTATAACTTTTGAAATTAACAAACCAAACAAAAAAAATGGAATTCGAAATGCAAGATACCAAATATATATTTATGTACTCATCTTACCTCCTGCAAGTTGAACAGGAATTTTTGACTGGTGCACAGACGAATCTTCAAGAAACAGCACCATTGGAGCATGTACATGTAGAACAGATTACGAATTAGGGTTCAGTTATTTTGCATGATAGTATAAATATTGATTTGGGATGAATTTTGAATTTTAATGAAATGAAATGGTGAGCAATAGGATGAATTTTTTAATTTTAGTGAGAGAGTGAATTTTGGTGAAAGATTGAGAGAAAGAAAGTGAATTTTGGTGAAAGATTGCGAATGGTGAGCAATTGGGAGAAAGAAGGTAGCTTTTGGTGATGGAAATGATGAAAGATTGAGAGTGCTCTGCTCCTGTCTGCTGCTGCCTGCTACTAGTCATTCCACGCAGCACACCTCCCCTTTTTTTTTTTTTTTTATTAATCTAGGCCATCCATCCAACCCAAATCAAGGGCCATAAACACAACTTTCCAACTTCCCACTTTTACCCAAACTCCCTTGATCCTTTTTCTATATATATATATATATATATATATATATATATATATATATATATATATATATATATATATATATATATATATATATATATATATATATATATATATATATATATATATATATATATATATATACACTAGGTGTAATAGGGGTAGATTACTATGTGTAATATTGTGGTAGAAGTAGCACAGGTTAGTTGTAGTGATGTAGGGAGTCGGTGTAGGTTAGTAATGTAGTAGTAGGATGTTACGTGTGAGTTAGATAGGAGATCCAAGTTTACCGAGTTTCGGTCCGTTTCTCATATAAACGTCTTTCTTCTTTTCTTAAAAATTTGAAATATAAGTTTACAAAAATAAAATAATGGAAACCGTAAAATATATTTTTAAAAAGGAATTTGTGAAACGGTAAGTAAAATAGACGGTAAATAATAATTTGGGACAATAGTTATAAGAAATTATTATTTTAAGAATTCGATAAATTAATAAATTTTTACGAGACGAGAAAATGTCAAAATGACAGGTCAATATTAAAAACGTTTCCGAGTTTTAAACTTTATTTAAGGAAAGATAAAAATTTTAATAATATGACAAATAAATTCTCATGTTTTTAATACGGAATAATTTTTATATTAACGAAAATAAAATATTTTATTTACGAAATAATTTTTCAAACGTTAAACTTGTTTTAAATAAATGTTTAAAATTTTAACTCTATTTGAAAAATACGGGGTGTTACACTAGATACATCAAAGTTATGCAATTTTATTAGAACTAGTGTACTAACCCGTGAAAATTGATGGGGTTGAAGCGTTTTCATTGCAATTAGAAAATATCGAAGATAATTAGTAAGCAGTATAAAATAAAGACTTTATATAAAATAAAGACTTTATTGCATGATATACATTTGTGAAATTATTGAATTTAGAGGAATAGTGTAATGCCCGTGAAAGTTCACGGGGTTGAAGCGATTTTTTGCATCAAAAGGGCAAATCCATATGAGGATGAACGGAAAAACGATATTGGTTGTAAATAACGTAAAAGAAACGAATATTTACACAGACGATCATTACAGTGGGTTCAATATCTAAGTCAAAGAACCCACGTTAGTATATAGATTTCTTTCAATTTCAATTTCGAAGAGTGTATGATAAATGTAGAAGATATCGTAAGTATAACGACATATGACGTTGAAATGAGTACTTGTAAAATATGTGTTTCACACGATTCATAAAAAAAGGGAAAATGAAAACAAAATTATATTCTAGAAATAAGGAAAATAAGGAAAGTTAAATTCGGATATGTCATTAACAATTGAGTTTTGTCATTTATTCATTCAACATTTATACATTATTGAGATAAGAATTAATAAAAAAAAAATGAATAATAATTTCACTGCGATAAAAATTGGGAAACTAATTAAAAACATAAATGACTCAAACAAATGAAACCCTCCATATATGTTATGTTTATAAAATTTTGACAAAAAAAAATAGGAGTGGTGTAGTGGTAAAGGAGTTGGGTGTCTTCTTTAACATATAAGGGATTATGCAATTTAGTTTTATTATCCAAGACTTTGAAGAAGACAACTGTTCATCATCTCGTTCATCAATCAGACTAAGTAGTTTTCCTCAATTCTCTACTCTTTATTTATTTTATTTGTTGATTGTTATTTTCATTATGAGTTGTGATAATTAGTCCTTTTATCTAGGGCTTGGTGAGCCGATAATATGGGTTATTGATGCTTCGTTTAAATCACGCTTTGTTGAATTATTGAATTGAGTTTGTTTCGATTGTGTTTAATAATTGATTGATTAGTTTGAATTGTTAGTTTGAGTCTAGATTATCATTACAATGAGAGTTGGATGTTTTCATATGAGTCAACCCTTAACGTTTGCATCTTTGTCGATTAATTTCTACTCAATTTTAATTACGACGAGCGTCGTATTTTAATTTAGAGAACCGAAACAAAATTTGAACTTTCACATGATCAGAATAGTGGATTGGAATAATTGGGACATGTTAGTATCGATTCTTAATACATCTAGTTTTGTTATTCGTGCCATAAAAATAAGATTTATAACATGCTAAATAGACTTTTTATGTCTCGAGAGGGAATTTAAACTATTGATTAAAATTGGAATACTAGTCTCACCCAAGACGATAATTTGACAAAGTTGTGTCGCATTTTGATTGCATCGATAATCCATGTTAATGGTGAACCATTGCTCTAGGTCTTTCCCTTAATTGATTTCATCTCGATTTATTACTTTCCGTACTAGTTTGTTAAAATTAGTTATACGATTAACACCTTTTTTATTCGATGTAGATAACTTGTAGTCAGAAATTAGCTAGTACTTAATCATTCACCTCCCTGAGATCGACCTGTATGCATGCTACAATACCAGTATGCTGCTTTGCGGTACTATGTACAAAATAAAACGTAACAAGTTTTTGTCAGGCCCGTCAGAAAGGGGGTCAAGCAGGTACTGTGCATGGGGCCCAAAAGAGAGAGGGCCTCAATTTATATCTGTTTCAGTGCATTATAGTACATTAAATAGAGTTTGTCCTAGTGGTTTGTTATATCAACATTTATCCATATAACCTGAGATCAAACCTCATAGCATCCACTTTTTTAATTTCGCATCCTTTTTCGTTTGGGTATTAGTTGGGGCCCAGTGGCCCACAATGATCAGTTTTCCAAATGCTCTAAAACACTTACCACCTTATTTTGTTTTAATCCGTAAGTATATAATTACTCTTCACATAGCCGGAAAAATATAACTAATCCTAATAACTTTCACAATTTAATTAGTAATTACTCACAATATTTGTAAATGGGTTAGCTGACTTGGATTGTTGGAACTAAAATTTTTACGAGTACTTAATATAAACGGAGTATTCAATCAAAATTTCTTATACGGAATATTATTTTTGTAATAAAGAATTTCACTATAGAATCATACATTATAATCCTCCGTATCTTTCATTTATTTATACAAAAAATCATTAATTTCATAAGACTTTTGATTTGATTTAATATTGACCTATCACGTTCGTCGTAAATATGAATTTGAGATTTTTCTTAAGACTCTTTTATTTTACGGGACCTCATCTTAACATTTTGAACCGGGCCTCTCAAATTCATTAGACGGCCCTGGTTTTTGTTTAAGATGGAGATATCCATCATAATCGCAAGAAGAGTCAAGTATCATACGGAGTATAATTTACCTAAATAAGACAAATGTCTTGCTAGTATCAAGACAATAGGTATATTTTTATCTTTTTAATAATGTAGTACTTTACCCGTTATAACGTTGTGACGGATATACCTATCCCAAGAGAAACCAAGTCGTGTTCGAGTTATATATAAACCCTTTTGTAAAAAAAACTGAAAAAGTAAGTTTAAGTAGCAGTGCAGTATGGATCAAAAAGCAAGCCAGAATGAGTGAGTCATGTGAGTACAGAGTAGGTGAATGCAAAGCCCACTCAACGTACGACCTTTGAACTACGTACACTCAACGTCAAGTCATGACTACTACACATGTGAAATGTGAATGCAAAGCCCACTCACTCAAGGAATGTCTTTCAACTACATACATACATACATACATACTCGTGATTCACCACTCCCTTAAACCAACAAACCCACCACATTCCTTTTTTCCCCTACTCTTTTCAACGCCCCTGTAGTAGTCTGTCTGGTTATCCTCTGAAATCGTCGAATAATATAAGATCGTTATCAGAGCACGTATAGGACCATCATATATTATAGCGAGAAATCAAGGTTATTTAGCAGATGCAATGAATAAAATGTGTAGAGATTCGAGAAGATCATCCATCCCTACAACCAAAAAGAAATGGTTGGAAGAGATTATTAGAATGATGAAAAATGTGAAGGAGGCTTTTTTTTATTTTTGTCATCCTTTATATTTATTGACATGCAAAGAATGTAGCTACCTCCCTCCTCCTCCTCCTAAGATCATATCGAATCTTTGAGCATTTAGTGGACCTGCTACTAGTAGTATTACTCATTATTCATCCCTATCTCTTATTCCTACGTGTTCCCCTCCATATGCCGAATCCACATCTCCACGTCTCTTCTAACTAATACTCCTTCGATTTTTATCCATCTTCCCTATTTCTTTATTGGACTGAAACACCCTTTCTTCCCTATTTCTATTTTGGGTCATCAACATGTGGTCTAGAATTACCTTTACATTTCTCTCTTATCCTTCTTTTCTTTAGAGCCACACATTCCTACACCTTTATTTTTCACATAAAAGTCAAATGGGAAGATAATAAAAAATCGAAGGGATACTCCCTCCAAGTTGACGCAAATTCATCATTACTTTCTTATAACGGGTTAAATATGATCCGTTTATATAGAAAAAAACAAACATCACAAAAGTAATATACGGAGTATTGTATTTTCTATACAAATGGTTAATATTTGGTCCATTATAATAAAGTGGCGGATACCTCCGTCATAGAGGAGACTAATTAACTTACAAGACAGCCAAGTTGAAAGTGGGGACAAATTTAAGATAAATTTGTACCCCATATTAATATTTTAAAAAGGAAATACTCCGTGGAAAAGAATAGGTAACTCGGCTCAACGAGAATTAAGTAAGAATACTAAAACTCGGAGGACTAGTATTTATTACTATAGACTAAATCTTTTGGAATATTGTCTCGCTCCACCTCTCCGTTACGAGAGATGTCTCTCATCCATGGGCGATTTTATAGGGGGTGATGGGGGTGAGGCCTCACCCCCATTATTTTAGGAAAAATCAAGTTAAAAAGGGCATATATATACATATAAATGAATGTAAAGGTATATCAGAAGAGTTATTTGGGTGGAGTGGTAGAGTTGAATTTGTAAAACTTATTTGCCCATGAGGTCAAGGGTTCAAATCTCCAATTGAACCTTGAACTCTTTTTTGCTAGTTTCTCCATTTAAGTGAAATAATAGTTTTCAAACCGAACCACAACTTACTCATATCCGATCCTACATGAACCCATTTTTAATAATTATTTTCACCCAAACTCAATCTCAATAATTAGAGATATTTTTGTTTTGATTTTATTGAACATTTGAGATGTGTACTTATGTAGGAATTAACTCGAGAATTAGAGATATTTTTGTTTTGATTTTATTGAACATTTGAGATGTGTACTTATGTAGGGAATTAACTCGAGAATTAGAGATGTTTTTTATTTTATTAAACCTTTGAGATGTACTTGTGTACGGAATTAGGAAAAGTGGACAAATGAGAAATTAATAATTGTAAAAAATTGAAAATATAAATATTTGGGATGATGGACATACCGATATTCTAATAATGTATTAGTATGATATATGTGATTATGTGAAATTGAGAAATTAATTTGATAATGTATAAGTATGTATTGGCACTTTTATTTTAGCCGAGAAATACTTTGATTCTTTTTTTTATATATATAAAGTTTGCGGTTAGTTTTTAATTTTTTGTTACGTTTAGTTACTTTTTGGAGTTAGTTTGGTCAGGACAAACCCTATTTAAGTGATCTGAACTGAATTAAACTAAACTGAAGTACTGAACTGATCGAAACTGAATTGATCTGACTGAATAGAACTAAGAACTGAACTGCGTGCACCAATCAGAACTAAACTGAACTCTTATTTGTATGTTATTTTTTACGTTATAATTTTTTTATCACCCCCACCTCGAAATTCCTAGATTCGCCACTGCTCTCATCAGCTACCAAACTTAGAAATTTTTGTGTTAGTAGTAAGGCGTCATCGGATATGATGATATCGACCACAAATTGGTCATGCAAATTATCTTATAAAACATGACTGACTCATAATATATAACGGTAACCCAAAATCTCAACTCAATACTCATTTTGATGTTAATTCAATAGACTCTACAATGTGGATGACACCGAAAATCGATTTTATCTGCTTTATCTCATTTTCTAAAATTAATACGGTCACAAATGTGGAAAATATCTATTTATAATGGTCTCGAGTTTTAGGTACAATACTACTAATGTGCTATCCTACTTAGGGCTTGTTTGGTTGCTCCTCAACTTTCCGGGAGGTAGAAAATCTCATGAAATGGATTTTGAAGAAGTTGTTTGGTTATCCCAAAAGTGAAAAAGGGGTAACTCAAACTTCCACCATCAGTTGCACTTCCTGAATGATGCGGGAAGTTGCTCACCGACCCCCTCTCGGTGAGTTACACTTCCCACATCACGAATTATGTCAATGACTTTTTTACCCTCATGCATTCATTATATTTCTCACTCTATTACCCTAATTGCATCGAAACAAATTGCTACTATTTTTTTTTCAGTATTCCCGAGGATTTTAAATTCACACATGTGCGGGGCTTGTTAATTTCCAATCAACCGAACTACTAATGTCGTTTTTCAAACTTTCACTAGAACACGGTTTTTTTTTTCTGAACAATATTTTTTTACGGAACAGTGAAAATAATGTAACTCAGTTTATTTTTATGAATAATGTTAGTTCTTTTTTAGGCTGATGATGTAATTTGGTTACGACTGCATATCATGGTCGGTAGCCAAATTAGAACCTTGATTAATTAAGGGCGTAATAGTCTTTATAAACAAAATCATGGGAATTAGATGAGTGCAACCAAACAATATACGGGAATTCAATTCACGTGAAGTGTGAATTCCAGGATGGCAACCAAACACATATTTGCAAATTCATGGGATGTTAACGTGAGAAGTAAATTCCTGGGAAATACAACTTCCTACAGGAAGTTACTTCTCAGATGAACCAAACGAGCCCTTAGAGTAGAACGAACATTTGGATGTGGTAGCATTTAGTCTCCTTTATTATTGATACTAGTTTTAATGCCCGTGCGATGCACGGGTGCAACAAAAATGCTACTAAATCATCCATAATGGTGATAATACTTCATTTTATAATATTGACTGTGACGAACTGTTTATGATTATTTCAAATAATTGTAATTTTGGAGTTATTGATAATAACTCGACCCGTGACTCGTATAACCCGACCGGTATCCTGACTCCACTCGTATAACTCGACCCGTGAGCCGACCCGCTCGTCTAGTGCGTATATTGATTACTTACTTACTTGGATAAAAAAACGACTCTCATCAAAGTAGTAGGTCATGTATCTGTGAGCAATATTAATACGTCACAACTCATCTATGAACATTTAGTTTATCTATGTCTTTTACTTTAAAAGATTATAATCATTTGACTTTCTACATCAAATATTTTGTATGTATGTCATCATCTCGCACTATATTCGACCCTAGCAGCCCGACCAATTGTTTTTAGGGTCATGAGCCCTTTTTTCCTGAGCCGCGACCCATTTGACCTAAACCAATCTAAAAGCTTTAGTCTAAAAGCCTAGTTCGACTCAATCTATTACTCAGTCTAGATTTTATTAAAACTCTAATTTTAATTTATAAGTTATTCGATAATAATTAATTTTATATATTATTCTTTTATTTGAATATAACTTTATGTCTAATCTTAACATAAATTATCTAGCAATTTTAGTACGTTAGTCTCTTGTAAAGTTGTATATAGGGAGCCTAACATAAATTCTTACTTGTGAGTTGTGACGGATATATTCGTTGTAAACTTGCGACGGGTCAAATACTATCCATGTGGGGTAAATAAACTAAAGCAAAATACTCCCTCCGATTTTTTATTATCTTCCCCTTTAGTTTTGGGGAAGAAAATAAGGGTGCAGGAACGTGTGGTTCAAAATAAAAGAAGGAAGAGAGAGAAATGTAAGGGTGATTCTAGACCACATATTGATGGCCCAAAATGGAAATAGGGAAGAAAGAGTGTTTCAGCTCAATAAGGAAATAGGGAAGATAATAAAAAATCGGAGGGAGTACTTAGTAAATGACACTTTGTTTTGTCTTATCTACCCAATGGGTAGTATTTTCTCCATCGCAAGCTTGCGATTCTGTGACAGATATGGTCGTCACAATGATCACTTGTTGGGAGATTAACTTTGTGTTATCGTGTTAAATAGTAACGTTACTATTAGACTCAACAAAACTTAACCTGACTTGTAACACGATCCGCTCAACCCGTTTATTCATAGGTTAAGATTCAAGACATCTAAATCTTGATCCGTGACTCGATATTTTAAATTACAAATATAAATTAATATTCAATCTAATACAACATTTTTTTATCTTTTGATAGTAAATAATTATTAAAATAGTTTTAAAGATTCATTGTAATATAAACATTATAATAAAGGAGTATAAAAATAATATTATTAAAATAAATAAAAAGGTAATATCGAAAATATTACACCGTTCTACTTAAAGGTAAAAAAAATCTACGTTCGAAACTATTTTTCAGCTGTATTCTAAGCATAATCCGTCTCGTGACCCGTATAGGTATAACCCGACCCCTATTTGAACCGACTTGTAGTCTAACCCGACATATATAAAGTTATTTAAATAAATTATGTAGTTTAAAAAAGTTTGAGACTACATGTCACTCGAAATACCTGTAGTCTAACCCGACATGTATTTAATTATTTTATTATTTTATTTAAGTGTTTTAACTTCATTAAATTTTGAATTAGTTAAAATAGTTTAATCAAGTTTGCGGTGTTCAAAATTTTTAAATACTTAAATATGATAAATAATTTGAGTTTGTATCACCAAAATTTAACTAATGGAGATTACCAACATCGCTTGAAAAACGTATCGTTTAATTATATTGATAATTGACGGATTGATTGATTGAACATAATTATTTTTTATATATTAATCAACTTATTTGAATATGATTTTGTTTCTAATTTTAACTTAAATTATCTAGCACTCTTATTAGTATATATATTGTTTGCTTATAAATCAGGAGACTAAAGTTTTACTCTCTAGTTGATCTGAATGACTTGAATTGACTTGACCCGTAAACCCAACCCATCCAACCCGTTTCTTCGTAGGTCAACACCTATAAATCTTGATCCGCGACTTGACTGTCATCAAACTCGATATATTAGGGTCGTGGCCCGACCCGACCTGTCCGTTAAAAATTATTTACTCTATATGATTGCAATATTAAATGCAGTGTAGTTTTATTTTGATGACACTTATAAATGAAGTAATAATTTATTTTTTTATTGTGCAATATCTTTTAAAATATTTATTATTTATAATTATTTCTATATAAATATGACAAGTAGTGAATATAAATAAAATACTCCAATATTAAATTAAAAAAACTCTTAATTTTTTTTATTGATATAAAAGGTAAAAAGTTATAAAATTGTAATTTCTCACATTGTATTTTCGCAAAAATGTAAATCCAATTCTATTAGGATAATTTTATCTTAATAAATATATCTACTTATATTAGGATAATAATTTTATTTTAATAATAATTCTCCAAAAATGACGATTATTTGAAATAATCATAACCATTTTACTCGTTCCACTATTCAAATTTTGTTGTTTTCTGAGGTGGTAATTGACGGTTTATATAATGGTAATTTTTTGACTCTTAGGGGGTTAGGATTGTTTTGTCTAATACTAAGAGTCAAAGGAGTATTATTTATTATCTAATACTAAAACAAATAGGAGTATTATTTATCATATCCACTTTTAATATGAATAATATTTAAATTCTTCCTTTAATTATATATATTGATTATATCCACTTTCGGTAGTTAATTTTTTTTTTTAAGTGAAGATCAATATCATTAATAATAAGTCATCCGACATCTACAAACGATGTCAAATTTAACTGAATACAGATTTGTGAGAAATAAATAAGGAACATCAACACAAAGATCACTATTAGAATAATGCACTTCTGCATAACCTTCTATATATCGTTGTTTATTGACACAGTCTTTCGCGAAGGAATCTATAGATCTGAAGAATGTACTTAATCTTATATTAATCACGCTTTTAAGTTTTAAGTTATGCTTATGTCTAGCAAAATTGAGGAGATCTTTTCGTGCTAGTTTACACTTTTACGAGTGTTATGGCAGTTCTCTTGAACTACTATAACTTTTTAAAAGTTAGATTAAACTTTTTTCCTAAACCAAAATAAAAAACAAGATTAAACTAAGAAAAACGATTTGAAATTATAAAATGCAAACTCGACTAAATAATTGGTTTATATAATTAATACAGTATTAAACTGCCCAGATCTGATATAAAATTGTACGAAGTACATGATAAATTAAATTAAATCTAGGAAATTTAATAGACTAATAAATTAACTAAACCAAACTAAAAAAAACATTTTTTTTTAATCAACATAACAAATTGATTGTGATTTGTGACTAATGATCTCACTTTTACAAGTCAACACCATCGCAAAAACCTTCCCAAGCCAATAAAGTACAAACACCCATTCTCCATTTCTCCCATTGCTTTAACCTAAATTAATACACCCTTTTATCCTGAGGAAATATTCTGATAATCTGATTATTATATTTTTCTCATAATTTTGGAAGAGACGGTCTCTTAATAATTTATTGAGAGACCATTTTTCAATATCAGTCTATGTGTTATTCGTACCCTTAAATGACAACTTTGTTTTGTATCTGTTTTTATAAGAAGCGTACTCTTTGTATATTTGTATCTTCTTTTATGTTAATCGTACCTACTTCTATTAGATTTGGTAGCACTATTACTTCCATTTGTACTTAGTCCTCAGTAAAGTTAATGAGAGACCGTCTCTCAAAAGACATACTCTTAGGGCTTGTTTGGTTGCTCCTCAACTTCCCGGGAGGTAGAAAATTCCATGAAATGGATTTTGAAGGAGTTGTTTGGTTACTCCAAAAGTAAAAAAATGGGGGTAACTCAAACTTCCATCATTAGTTGCACTTCCTGAATGATGCGGGAAGTTGCTCACCGACCCCCCGGTGAGTTACACTTCCCACATCACGAATTATGTCAATGACTTTTTTACCCTCATGCATTCATCATATTTCTCACTCTATTACCCTAATTGCATCGAAACAAATTGCTACTATTTTTTTTTCAGTCTTCCCGAGGATTTTAAATTCACATATGTGCGGGGCTTGTTAATTTCCAATCAACCGAACTACTAATGTCGTTTTTTCAAACTTTCACTAGAACACGTTTTTTTTTTTCTGAACAATATTTTTTTACGAAACAGTAATTCAGTTTATTTTTATGAATAATGTTTGTTCTTTTTTAGGCTGATGATGTAATTTGTTTACGACTGCATATCATGGTCGGTAGCCAAATTAGAACCTTGATTAATTAAGGGCGTAATAGTCTTTATAAACAAAATCATGGGAATTAGATGAGTGCAACCAAACAATATACGAGAATTCAATTCACGTGAAGTGTGAATTCCATGGCAACCAGACACATATTTGCAAATTCATGGGATGTTAACGTGGGAAGTAAATTCCTGGGAAATAGAACTTCCTGCCGGAAGTTACCTCCCAGATGAACCAAACGAGCCCTTATATTTCTTATATTGAGATAAAAGCGAATATATTTTAGCGGGGTCAAAAATAGATTTTGTAGCACCCATTAAAATATTACAAAATTATTTATGGGACGATCTCACAATAATTATATCGTGAATTCTGTTCATTGATATATACGTGACACTGAAACGGACTTACTTGAATCCATATAAATAAAGCGATAAAAGAAAGAAGGAAAGGTGGCCGACATTATAAATCCCACATCTTCACTTACAACGTGTCGAAATTCTCGTCAAAACGCGTACACACTACCACACACGACAAATTCGCCCACCATTATCATCATCATCTACTCCTACCGCCTCCTTTTCTAATCCCTAATTTCCCTCCCTTTTTCGTAACATCATCTCAATTAATATCCCCCCCATTCTCCACCCAATTCCTATTCCCATACAATCCACATCCAATTCCCATCATTCTACCAAAATTTCAAGAAAAAAATTTGATCAATGGAAGGTTCAATTGCTATGAAGTTAGGGGCTTTTCTTCAAGAACAAGAACAAGAAGAAGAAATTGATTACTTTGATCAATTACCAGACCCAATTCTGGGTATAATTTTCAACAAGATTTACGACGCTAGATCGCTCTGTCGTTGCCTCGCCGTTTCGAAACGTTTCGCATCGTTGATTCCCGAAGTTGGATCCGTATGCATCACAGCGAATCACCCCAAACTGAAGAAACCCCTTGAAGACGGGTCCAAATCAAGAAACGGGTCCAAGAATTTACTCAAGAATTTTCTGACTAAGTTCTTGAGTAAACCCTTGAGTTTTCTGCAACAAGCCATTCTGAATTCTACTAACAGTAATAGAAAGTTGATAAATTCGTCAAGGAATAATAATTTCGGTACAGGAGTTGATATATTCAATTGGGTTGAAGATGTTTTGAAGAATTTTCGCGATGTTGAGTCGATTAAGCTTGAGCTCCCCTGCCATGGCGGCGAAATTGGGGTTAATAAGAATATCCCACTGTTGAAGTGGGAAGCAGGGTACGGGAAGGGGATGGAAGGATGTGTAATTATCGGCGCAACCTCGATTTCGCAAATGAAAAACAGTAGCACTGGCACTAGTAGTAGTAGTAGTAATTCGAGGAGAAACGGTGTAATTGGGGAAAACGATGAAGAAGAAATATTTTCGGATGATGAACTTAGGTTAAGGATTATATGGATCATATCATGTTTAATTGCATCATCAGGCAGGCATAATCTGATGAAAAAGATGTTGGTTCAATGTCCTAAGTTGAGTAATGCTGTGATTTCGGATGCCGGGAAACAGGGGAAACTTTACATGAACGAATCGCAGGTTAAGGAACTGCGGAATTCGGTCCATTCAGGTGAGAATGCTGTTGCGGAGGAATCGAGTTTGAGTTCGAGTGCGAGTCAAATGAAGTATGTAGGGAATTTGGTGATGAAATTATGGTATGTGAAGGAATTGGAGTTGGTAAGAAGTGGGCAGGTGATGAAAGGGGCTACATTGGTTGTGATCAAGCCGGAAAATAAGGCGGCGGTGGCGAAAGAGGGTGAGGGTGAGGGTGAGGGTGAGGGTGATGGTGATGGTGATGGTGATGGTGGGGTGGGTGTGTGGGGTGGCTTTGAAGGGGATAAGGTGTTTGAAGAAGCATCAATGGAGTTGCTCAAGAGGAAGGAGAAGAGAGTGTATAGATTGGAAGTTAATTCATTTTAACTAATAATAATAATAATAATAATATCCTAATACTCCAATAATGTTTTATGTATTTTAATTTTGATTTTGATTTTGATTTGTTGTTGTTCATAGTTTATGCATTTGGGTTGTTTGTGTATAACCTAGTTAGATGGAGTAGATGCTACTCTTATGTGTATAAATAAAGCATCATGACAATTCTATCATTTGTGTTTTGCAATTTGTTCTTGTATCTTCTTCTCTAATTGTTTTGTTGTATGAGACGGTTTTACTCAATAGGACTGACCCATAACCGCAATAAAAGTGAAGGGATAAATGTCACTTTTAAGTCGGGAAGTTTGGTACAGTACATTCTATGATATTGTTAATTGTAAGCCGTTTTGAGAAACGGTACAAAATGTTACGGATAATCAAATCAATTAGAGTACAGAAAATATGATGAATTGAGTTCGTGTTGTAGAGTGACTAGAGTCGTGGCAGGATTATTTTCGACTTGGTGAAGATATCCCATTTTAAACGGCATGTTTGTGCCATAAAGACTTGCAGGCTTGCAGCCTTGGTGAATGCAACGACAAAAGATATGTTTGTGTCGTGGAGTCGTGACAGAATTATTTGTACTTGGCGAAGATATCTCATTGTAACGACACAAAAGACATGTTTATGTCGTCGAGTCGTGACAAGATTATTCGCATGTTGCTGAAGATATCTCACCGTGTCGTAGGATCATTTCTGTCACTTAAAGTCAGGGTTGTTATTTCCATCTCGGTGAAGATATGCCATTGTAATGACACAAAATGCATGTTTTTGACGGTAAAATCTTTCACCTTTGTAACAGCACAAACCATACGTTTGTGACTCTGTGTCAGTGAGTTAGGGTAGGATTATTTCCTAATGTAGAATCGTGCCAGAATTATTTCCACCTTGGTGAAGATATCCCTAAGGGTTCACCGGTCCGGCACTAGAGTGGATTGAACTGGACATCCCTAAAATTCAAACCGAGAGAGCGGACCACTTGGAAGGGGACCGGAGTGTCCGAACCGAACCACCAAAAAAAGGTGCTTTTGATCTTTTAATTTTCTAAAAGTTGACCGGACGGAACCATAAAAAAAAGATACTTTTGAGTTTTTTTTCCCTAAACGCGGACCGTACCGGACCGACATACCAGATAGGAGACTGGTCACCAAACACTTTTGGGGACCTGGAGATCCGGCCGGGATGTGTCCGGGTTAGTCCGGTCCGGACCACTTTGAACACCCTAGATATCCCATCAACCTAAAGTTAGAATAATATGCAGGAGTCAAGTTACAGTTTCTGTAGACAGTTTAGACAAGAGCTTGAAATCACATCAATTTCTCAGCCTCTAAGCAACACACAGTAAGTAGAATATCAAGTGGGAACACAGATCCTGGAATTAATCTTAAAATGGTCAGAACTGCTTACTTAAGTGTCATTCGATCCGAATGATCCAAGACAAATTAGCATTAACTCTGTGCAAACATTGCGACCTTAAAGCACGGTTAACTGAGATTAGCAAGAGCCAGCTTTATAGGATGTCTTCCTCTGTAAAACAAACATCAACACAAAAATTGTAAATCACAGTAATTCCTGCAGTTTGGACTTCAACACATACAATTAGACCAAGTGAAATGGATTTCCGATTTCCTTACCATCCTCCGACAATTGGTTGTATGGGTCGTCGTCATCATCAATGTCGTGCAGCTGCATGATACATGCACAAGAATCAGCCAATAAAATATGTTCCCAAGCCCTAAATGAAAGTAAGTGCTACCGGGGTCATTGATTAGCAGATTCAAAACATCCTCAGAATCGGCGCATAAAGAAAGTAACAACGAAATGACACCAAAAATTTGATTTTCTTACTATATACTATATGGGGACTCAAATTTAAAATTCATATGAAGGACTTAGGATGTGGTACAACACAGATGGAATCCGCGTAAACTTTACCTTGTTGTAGTCATCATCAGAGTCATCACTCGAGAAATCTTCTACTTCCTCCACTTCCTCGTCTTCCTCTTCTTCTCCCTTTTTCCCGGTCTTGCCTTCAGAGTCTATATCCTATGTATTTCAAGAAAAAACGAAACGTGATTGTCGACCACAAAAGAGGAATGGTCTAATAAATAGGGAAAGCATACAGCAATTATATGTAGGATGACTTACTGTGAACTTAGCCTCAAGATGTTCAAGTAGATCCAGTTTCTTAAGGTCTGTCATGTAAACATCATCTATGTTAGGAAATCTCTGATCCCAATTAAGATACTTGAAAACTGAAACAATAGGACACGGGATATGTAAACGGAAACAAATACGGAGTATATCCCAGGAATTCATTTGAAGTAGTACCTCTTTTTGGATTCCACTGCACTTTCTTCCCGGTCCTGCGCTTGGTTCCTGGAAAGTAGAATCTTGTGTCAAACAACCTTCGGAATGAACATACATCAGTCTAAGGCATTTCCCGTTTCCATAAAAAGCTAACCTCGAAGAAGCTCCAAAGGAAAATACCCTGGCTGGAGTGTCAGATACCCGGAGTTTTCTAGAGATACTCGATTTGATAGACTTCTCTTTTTGCCCATGTCGGAATATCTCTCAATGTCGACATTGTCATCCTCTGAGACGACAGTCCAGTCAAGTCCAGTCCATCAAAATTAGAAATCAACATGAAAAAACCGAAAAACACCACAATAATCTAGGCCCTTTCACTTGTTACAAATCTAGGCGAAGAGATTATTAAAACCCAATAGACATATGACCTTATTCTTTTCGGATGTAGTGAGTTTAACTAAACCGAAGTTACTATGGTAACAGCTGAAAATAAGCTAGAAATAACAAGGCCTGCTGAAAATATAATCACAATCACAAAGTCGGAATATTTACCAAGCGTCTCCTCAAGATAGTAGGGTAGATCCTTTGAATATCGCTGCAACCGAGCACAAATCTTCGCCAATCCCACGCTCTTCTGAACCTCATCTTTGTTGATGGCAGGCAACTCGATCTCCTGTAGCTCATAAACAACATTGAGTACATCAATAACCAACAACAAATACACAGGATTTTCAATAAAATCGGAGAAAATGTTTAAGATTGAGTTGTTCAATGAACCAAATTCTCCTTCCTTACCTAAACAAGGCTTACAACATTTATAAACATATGGAGTACTCCATACTACCAAACACGTTAGTCTCGTGTAAGATCATTCTATACATGTTACATGATCACGAAATAATCGTTATATGAGGTGCGCTAACACGCCAGTCTCATGTAGGATCGTACTACACTACACATGTAGCTCATAAACAACATTGAGTACATCAATAGCCAACAACAAATACATAGGATTTTCAATAAAACTTGGGGGAAATGTCTAAGATTGAGAGTTGTTCAATGGACTAAACTCCTCTTCCGTCCTTACCTAAACAAGGCATACACGATTTATAAAGATAGATATACAGAGTGCACTGCACTACCTAACACGTCAGTCTCATGTAAAATCGGTCTATAGTTGTTACCTGATCACGTAATAATCGTTATATGAGGTGCGCTAACACGTCACTCTCATGTAAGATTGTTTTATACATGTTACATTTACTAACTATAAATATCGTTATTTGAGGTACAAAACATCAAAGGCGCATTAATGGTCTCATTTGAGTTTTGATGACGAAAGTAAATAGAGTGGTATGTATGTATGCAGAAGGTAACTAACAGGAAAAAGTTCAAAAGGTTCCTGCTTTGCATATCTGAAACCTCCATTCCCAAAACGGCCTCTTCCACGACCTCCACCTCTAGATCCCATCTGTCAACAACGACGACGACAACAACAACAACCGTCTTAGTTTTTTTTTTCAACGAAGCTTAGTGGCATCACAATATCTATGTTACTCTGACACCTCACTCGCGTGTCCAACTGTCCAACACTTACACGATACATGGATACATCAATTAGACCACAAAATTGAAAATTTAGCCCAAAATAGCCGTGTCCTAGGGGTTCAAAACTGAATAACTGAATTGTTCAAGTACTTAGTCCTAACAACTATATTGAAACATTTTCGATAAGAAGAAGTGTTAGTATAAAAATGAGTATGAGTCGACTAACATGAATCACTTAAAACGGTCGATTATGGAGTAAAATAATTAAATTAAGCGAAAGGTAGCTACAAAAACTAGAGCAAAATAAACAAACAAAAAAAAAAAAAAAAAAAAAAAACAGATAAGTCGGTTCGCCATGGAAGGATAGTTAAATTGAGTTGAAGTAACAGCAATGTCGTATTTTATCCATTCATGGAGAGTTCTAACTAAAAGAAGAATCAGGTTTAACAATCAAAGGTACAACTCCTTACCTTTAATCAGAAAAATTAAGGAATCTATGGACAGAGGTACAATTACTACGAGTACTGCGTAATTCTTTTGGGAAAATACAAATTACATGGTTCAAAAATCAGAAATTCAACTGCAAAAAAGGTACTGTAATTGGGATAAGTCTTAACTCTTGACGGACGGTATGAGAAGGGATTTACGGCGTCGATTCTTCAATTCTTGTATTCTACAATTCAATTGTTAGGGTTTTCTATTCTACGGCGTATGTTATTTGTCCGAACAATGTCTTTTTGGGCGGGAGGGAGGATCTTTCAGCGACACGGCCGTAGTATGAATGTATGATACTTGCGGGTTTCAATCCAAATCTCAGAGTCTCACTTTTTGTTTTGGACTTTACTAACCTCTTTTTTCTTAAAGGGATTTTTTATGCGGTACCCTATATTTTTCATTTTTCTACGCGGTATTCCTACCTTTTCTATGTCTATACATGGTACCCTTGAATTTTATTATTAATTTAAATAGCGCCCCAAATTTTTTTTTCCATCAAGTTTTGTCATTAGATTATGTTTTTAGCTTAGGATTAAGACTTCAATATAATTTAACTTAGATAATTAACAGATAATTGAGCTTAATTTAAGTGTTATCATTTGATTTGACAATATAACGTCAAAAATATAATTCGTTTAGATTTGGAGTATAAACTGCACACGTATAAATTTGTTAGTTAAGTTCAATTATTGGTTAATTAGTTATGTTAAATGACGTTTAACTTTTAATCTTGAGCATAAAAAGTAATTTGTTGTCAAAACTTAACGGGAAAAAAAGTTTAGGGGTACCAATAAAGATAATAATAAAGTTTAGGGGTACCAAAGAAACTTTTAGTAAAATACAAGGGTACCAGGTATACATGTAAAAAGTGTAGGGTATAAGTTATTAAAGTAAAAAGTTCAGGGGTACCACCTAGAAAATCTCTTTCTTAAAAAGTGATACGGGCCGACTTGAAATGACTAAACCCTTCTTTTCACTACTCCCTCCCATCAATTCAATTCTTTATATGGGACCGTTTTTGTGAAAAGAAATGGTGGACCTAGGTAAAGAATTGAATGAATAGGAGGGAGTAATACCGAGCAAGTATTCTCAATCCAATGTCTCACAAGTCCACACTGGACCTTTGCAAATTTATATGCGCACTTAGTCAACAATCGGGCGTTGTCCCATATGTTTGTCCGACTCCCTGTCGCACCCACTAAAATCTTGACATGTAACAAAAAATAAAGCTGAAGAAAAGAAATCACGTGACAAACAAAGCTCTCAAAAACCTTAAAGCTTTTTGAAGAGCAACAACGGTGATATTATGAGGCATCAATGGCTTCCTTGTTCTCAATGTCAACATCATTGCCGTCGATGAGCACACGTACACCCTTGGTTTGGAGGTCGTTAAAGCCTCGGCATAGCTAACGTTACAGTTGGTACTTAGTTTTAACCATTAGGCAAAGAGGGCCTAAGACATCTTCAGTATTTGTGTAATCTGATTATATGATCATATTTATGAGCAGGTCTCCTGAAAGACGGTCTCTCATTATCTCTCCCAAGAATTTGTTCATATTTATTAGCCTAATCGAATTGGAACTAATTATCGTAACTATTCTCTAACAAGTAATTACGAATTACTAGTACAATAATAGGGAGTATATACTAATAATTATTTCCACGATAATATCCTACTCCGTATATTATACAAGTATTTAATAATTATCGGAAATGTCTTGGGACATATTTATTCACAGAACTAGTGCGTTAGGTCGAACTCAAAATGAATGACCCGGGTAAGAATCGTTTTTATTAATTTATGAAAACGTAAAAATATAAGACCAAGAAAACCTTAATTAACAATGAAGTCAGCTAAAATCTAATGCTCCGTACTAGTAACATATACTGTGACTAGAAACTCCTGAATAAATCCAATATATATGATCTGAATTTACTACCGAAATTATTATTGTAACTAAATCGAGTAAAAATAAAAATGATTTCTTCGTTTTTTTTGTTGTTGATGAATTTGAGAGTAGAATTCCCGGCCATCTAATAACCTTGGGTCCCTAGTAAAGTCAAGAGAAAAGCCCTGTAATCTCCTGAAGTATCTTCAGTCACAGCTTGATCTAGTGTAATGTTGTTCCTCTCCAAGTACAGTTCTTTGATCTCCTTCAAGTCGATCTCAGCTCGTGTCACAATCACCCGGCTTACAACCTCCTCGTCCGTTCCAACTCCTTTGATTGCACCCCGCAATATCTTTACACAAAAACAAAAATCGCTTCAGTAAATAAATCAGCATACTCATCTGAACTCACATGTACTGTATTGTAAGAACGCCTCATATGCATGCATGCATGCATGCAGGTTTCAGTAATTAATTACAGTCTTAATTACCTTGGCGAAGTACTTTTGAGGGTTCTTAATGGATCGGATGGCCACTCTAACTGTCGAGAAAAACTCGTCTTCTGATAGACCTCTTAATGCCTGTATGTAATCACCGCAATTAAGCAACTAACTAATTCGCGTGCAAAAACACAATTGTCAAGTCTAAATAATATTAAACCAAATGCCCCAAATTATATATGATGGTCCCAAATTAGACAAATGTTGGTTTCTTTACATTTTGGGTCCCGATTCTGAGAAGCTAACATGTGTGACAGTGAGTAGTAGACTAGTACTATGTACCTTGGAGAGGGATGTTCCATGAATGTCCTTGAAATGGTTGAAAGTAGCCAACAAATATTTATGGCTTCTTGTACTAATAATCCTAATGATCTCCTCATGAACGGATGTCTTATCTTGTATTTCGTCATGAAGAACATTTGCATCTGTGAATGCCGCTACCTCATCAATCTCGTCTCCATGATACTTGTATGTGCTCACAATTCCTACCAAAAACTGCAGGACATACAACAAATTCAACAACGTGATCGAAACAACAGTTTAATTTAATTATAATCGTGATTACAATGTTTTTGGGAAAAGTAGTGTACATTTCTTATCTTGCCAGTGGAATGAGACGCGACATCTTCCTCGAGAGCGTGTTTATAAAGCGCGTGATAAGCGCGCTTAACTCGGAGAAGATCCTCAGGTGTTTTAGTACAAACAACCTCTAACAACACCTGATAATCGGGTTTGACCTTCTTCAAAGCGTCATGAACAAGTAGAGCATCTCGTTCCACCGGGTCTACAACCCATAAACATATCGCTTTCTAGTAGCAACGTATATATGTAACCCATGTAACAAACAAACAAAGTCGTTAATTAAAGTACATACATTCTTAATTAATTACGTCAATTAGTAATAACACAAGAAATAATTGTCAGACGTCGAACCTCAAAGTCACCAGAAATCTCACACTTGAGCTGCTTGATGAGATCCTGTTGATGCACCTCTTGATAAGCTTGTCTAATTAACCTTATTTGGCTTGAATTCCGATGTCCCAGCAACGAGATGATCGCTTTCTCATCAGTTCCTAATCCTAATATTAATCATCATTAACAAAATTGTCACATGCCACAACATAACACAATCAAAATGAGATGAAAATTACATCGGAACACCGGGAAAAAAATATTCGCGGAAATTACCGAGACAAGCCTTTTTGATGACCTGAGCATCATCAATTGGAGATGAATTCTGAGGAGCAACAAGGGTAGCCATGACTTTTCACTTTAAATTTGTTTAAATCTTAGTGTTTTTTTTGTGTGTTTTTATTCAATGTGAATGTAAGAATTTTGTTCCCTATATATAGTAAATCAGGAGAAAATTGCATAAATCAGTTATGAATGTGTATTAATAAGGTAAGTAACATAAAACATACCCCACAATGTAGTGTTTCAAGTTTTTCAAAGGGTGTAACTGATAAATCAGTGCACCGATCTTAATGGCTGCTAAGTTAATTACATGTCTAAATAAATTGAGGCATTGAATTAATACAAAGATAATTAAACCAAAAACGTTTCGAATATTAATTGCTTTAGTATTGGACCTAATTTTGCTGAGTGAATTTGTAAAGAAAATGTGTGAACTGAAGTGTACTTATCTCAACTGAACCCATATGTAGCAGCGAACATCAAAGTCGGAACAATCCCATGTGTATAAAAATGAGCTATTTTGTACAAAAACATTATCAATGTGAATCACAAACTTAGCTTCTTGGAGTACTTATTACTTGCTCCCATTATTCTAAAAACTTTTCTTTTGATTCAGTTTTCCTAGGTTTTTAGGCCTAAAACAAAGTGTCACTTGTCGGAACCATACTCTAAACATCCCCATGGGATCGAATGAGTTGCAGCTAAAACGAACCTGAAATTGCTGCACAGGTCACCAACTTGTAGCAGCAGCCTCAACAGCAACAGCTACATTACATCAGATTAAAACAAAGGTTACCATTCGGATTTCCACCTTCCAAACGGGAACTGTGGCTTGAATTCATTGAAATGCAGATTGGATATCGAACAATGCAGCCTGATTTGGTGAAGGAGCAACTCCATCTATCACTCAACAACAGCCTCTATCTTTCTTCCCCCATCAAATAAATACCAAAAAATCTGATCCTCACAATCAGGGCTGAATTACAGCCTGGATTTGTGGTTAAAATTGCAGCATAGAAGTAGCGTGCATTAGACATGAATCGTAGTTGCATCGAGGATAATAAATGCAGATTGCAGCCCGTCCCATATCTCCTCCTTATACATGCTACTTCCCAAATCAACGAATAGGAGCATATTGAATTCGAGCATTGCATTCCCTAATACTTATAGTGCAGCAGGTATGGTATAGCTTTTGTATCAGGTCTGAAACTGTATCTGAATTTTACTCGAAAAAGACATGCCGCTTGCTCTCCTTCATCAAACAATGTTGAAATCAGTAGTAGTAGTAGTAGTAGTAGTAGTAGTAGTAGTAGTATGCAGCCGGTGCTTGCGCCAAGCACCTTCTGATTTGCATTCAGTATAATGCATCTAATATAGCAGGCTTGCATGAGTTGATACAACTTGCTTAGTCTCCAAGAGTATTAAATTCGGTCCGGAGCCTAAAACTCACAATTACAAGTTCAAATGAAATTGAGGCTCAGAGAGGACTTTAACTTCATCCAACATGAAATTTTGAAGCAGTTTTTTTACAGAAGGGGAGAGTAAGTTGCAAGAGGTTAAAACATCGAGGGATGCAATGACACCTTTTCTAGCCAGCAAACTCATAGCAGAAGACACACCCTTGCGAACAGCATTTTTTCTATCCATATCATAGTTTTCCACCAGCAGAAGCAAAAACTCTAGAAGAGAATTGGTAATGTCGATATACTTCGGTATCGAGTTCACCATTAAAAGCATAGCAGGCTCAACATTCATAAAATTGTCCATTTTTTCATCAAAGAAGAGCCAATCATAGAATAAAGCGAGCTTAACACTAGCTTCAATGTATTTCTTTGTACATGATTTTAACAACCATCCAATAACGGCCCATCTTGGAACAATTTCTGATTGAAGCACTTCATTTGAAGGATGATGTGAGCAACAAATAAAACGAACTATGTCGACGATGAGAGACTCTCTCACAGGACTAAAAAGAAATTTCCTTGCAAACCACGCTTGGTGCCTCCTTTGAGACCCTAGTTTTACATGAGTTAGCAAAAACCGTAATTGAGTCTCCATTTCGGGAGTGATCCTAAGCAAAAAATACCTACTTGAAGTCCTAACTCGATAAAGGTTACCAATATCCAAAAAACCCGTATTTCCAAACGAACTAGGTTTCAACAAAAGATCCTTCCAAATTTCATGAAACTCCGGGATGTGAACCAAGTCCTGCAAAAGCCGGATAAGATCCCTCCCAATATTCAAACACAAATGAAACTGTTCCCTCAACACTTTAACACAAAACCCGATCTCCCTCCGCTTCAACTCTGTCGACCTAGGACTTGGAAGTATGCGATAATGATCCGCTAACAGTCTAAGATAAGTGTACAAACCATAACCTAAAACAACAGGCACCTCATCCAAAATCGAATCCCATTTGGAAAACAACAAATTCACCATCTCAAAACTCAACCACAAATTGCCATCACTAAAATCGCCACCAACAATCTGCCTAAGGAGTGAGACCAAAAGATTATCAAAACCGACCCCGGAAACATCAATCATAAGAGAAGCAACCCAAATCAACTGAAGTTTAGGGCATTCCAACAACTTTGAATACAAGGCATCAACAATTTGCACAAGTAATTTGATAAATAATTCATACCCATCATTCACATGAGCATGAAGATAGTTTATATGAATATTGGCCAGATTGGGTTGACATAAAACACCATAAACAATAGCCCTGATGACATTCAAGTACTCTTCAGATGAATAAAGTGTGTAGTTCAAAGGGGGCGTTAATTTAGGGTGATTAACAGAGTAAGCCTCTCTTAATGAGACTTCTAATTGAATTTGAGCTTCATGTGGGTATAAAGTTATCAACTTTGATGCCATATTCATATTAATGGAACAGAAACAAGATTATAAAGAGTATGAATATTTATTTGAATACCTTTACTGATGGAGGAGCATGCTAGTAAATTGAGTCAATTTTAGGGTTTAAGGGAATTTGAAAAGACAAAACATGAAGTTTGGCACCAAAATATTCACCATGACAATTGACAAGAGGATTTTGGTAAAACCAGCCCATATTATTAAGTAAGTTGAAAATCTGTACCGAAATTAGATACGGTTTATCCAAAGCCCACCCATTGA
Organism: Agrostemma githago; assembly: GCA_958450325.1. Classification (NCBI taxonomy): domain Eukaryota; kingdom Viridiplantae; phylum Streptophyta; class Magnoliopsida; order Caryophyllales; family Caryophyllaceae; genus Agrostemma; species Agrostemma githago. The sequence continues at coordinate 57,495,775 of OY288258.1, read as the reverse complement.
TTACTCCCTAATACTGTATTTTTTGCCAAATAAACTACCAACATTTATTAAACACTTGCACGCTAGCTGAAATTTTGGTCAAATAAACTAGCTGATTCTTTGACAACATGTGCTAAATAAATAGGGCCTTAGTCCGGATTAGAGTCGATAGGAGAAAGCTCTCACGAGATAACACTTTTTTTCTGAATAAAATGATTTTTTTTTTTAATTTTACTCTGTATATAATTAGCTGGTGAGTGTCGTTTCTAAGTTACAACGGTTGAAGAAAATAATTTATAAGGAGGTACAAAATATTGATTATCATTCCAATATTTTATTTTCTATTCTTTAATTTTGTTCGAGTACGGTTTTGGGATTTGATTTTATTTTGAGTACGATTTTCAAATATTTTAGAAGTTGAATTTGCAATTTCCTTCAATATCAAATTAAGAATATTTTCCTTTTAAGAATATGATGAATAGAGGTGATCATTTGCGGGTTCGGGCCGGACACGGGCCGGGTTAAGTGTGACATTTTGATCCACGGACAAGCAGGTTAGCGGGTTTGGGACAGGTTCGCGGGCCGGGCCTTTGTATATTTTTAAAATTCAAGCCGGATGGAACAGACCAATCGGGCAGTACGTCCGATGGACAACTATAATGATGAATAATAACAAGGAGTTTTTTTTGTCAAACTATTTCGATATGTTTCAAACATTAGTAACATGACATCCACGAGATTTTACGAGTTGAATTAACTAAAACTTCGTACTCCATATCTGCCACCAGCGACGTATAAAGAACATACACTCCACCCGACATCTCACAATTTCTTGGTATACGAGCTTACCACCGAGATATATACAAGAAAAAAAGGGTGGCGAAACAATATCATTGATACTAATAACAAACTCGGAGCCAGATTAAAAATGGCGCTTGTACGTACAAATACAGTACAAAAATTGTAAGTAAGAACATCACATTTTAACTTTACGGCAAAAACAGATTATTTACACATATCAGGAGTCGGACACCGTTGATGTTGATGGATGACTGAGTGATGATATCTCATAGCTCCAAAGTTGTTTGATCAAAATCTCGCCACTGAAAACTTTCTCAGTTCATAGATGAGCTTGTTTCTGCAGTTTCATCCTCGCTAAAACTCGATGGCATTTCTGTACGCCTGTCATTAGCACTAAATATATTACGGTGTACTTCCTACTTCAAAAACTAACTTTGGAGTTGATCAAATCCAATTCCGATGACAACTATCATCATATCATCTCAAATCTCAACGGTCTAAGATTGCATGTGATAGTAGTACTGTATATTGCAAAGAATAACAAAGATTCCCTTCATTCATGATTAATAGTGTTGCAAAAACAAATGTCGAATTTTGAGTTGATATACTACTTGTATTAGAATTGGTGTGTCACTCACCCTTTTCTCTGCTTCGACCAAAGAGCCGTATCATGAGGCGATGATCTGATGGGATAGCCTTCCTCCAAAAACTCTTCTCTCCCTCTCTTGTTAGCCTGAAGAAGACACACCGACCAGAAATGTAAGATTTCTAAAGGAACGTAATTCTGCATAAATTAATAAGATGTACATAGAGACTCACTCGGAGCTCATTTGTCGCACGCATGTTCAATTTGACTGAATCCTGATGCTCACTCGTCGTTGTCGGTCTTCTCCCCATAGAGAGCTCTTCATCCTGGAATTTCTAAAAATTAATCAATACATCGTTCATCCAACCACATATCTAAACACAAGCACAAATTTATCGCTCATTAGCGCACCTTCATTATTCTGTTGGGATCCTTGTGTCGACCACCTAAAACAGCGGGCCTGGAAGAAGATTGTTCCCTTCGACAAATAACCTTAGGGGTGGCATTATCATAAGCAGGTGAGAAAGTGTTGCTGCTGTCATTTACAACGTTACCACCATATAAAGGAGGGTAAGTTGGCAAATCGTGCTTATGTGGAACACTCATGCTTCTACTACTGTTGTAATCCGAGTAGGAACCAATGCCAAAAGACGAGTTTGGGTCAGGGAAACCACGGTTGTGATTCGGAAAAGGTAGCCTTTGTTTGGGTTGACGGAAAGAGAATTTGTCGTCTGGAGTTTCATACATGTCCTCGTTCCTAATCTGCAGATCAAACATATCACTTTAATTCAATGCAACCCACTTGGTAAAGTATTTTGTTTTCTTCCGTCATAATCAGAACCAAAAAGAATTTAAAGTGTTCGACTCCAGTGGAATCAGGTGACGAAAAGAATGAAATTTATTCAATATCAACACGACTGCATCAGTGGTAAATACTAAATACCATAACAAAAGCTAAATCTACGACAGTAAAACCAAGCAAACATACATCTGGAAAGATATCTCACTATAAATAATTAGGTCAAGATTTAGTATACTTGAAGTGCAGGAAAAAGAAAAAGGAAAATACGGTATATTATAACATCAATGCAAAAGCAGAAACATGTAGTACTAATCAACTTACAGAGTTATGGCCATAGCGTTTATGAATTCCGGATATGTCTGGAGGGCCAAGGCCAATGGGTTCTGTGACTCCATAAACATCTGCACATCATAAAAACAGAGAAACAACCATCTAAAAGTTGAGATTCACGGAAAATATATCGTCATGCTTCACTTTCTCTACAAACTTAAATGTGGAGTATATGTTGCCTTCCCGTGATTTAATGACATCAAAACCAGTAACAAAGCCTTGGTTTCAAAAAAGACTTGGAGCCACATGATTAACCATAAACGAGACTAAATTACCTCTTGAGTTTAGTTTGATGACAATATTAATTACTTCATATATAAACATTCTTGTTATCAATCTTCCACTCCATTCAGGTACAACATTTCAGGATCAATAAAAGCTAGGAAAGATTGAACATAGGAATGTAAGTGTACTTACCATCATCTATATTCTTCCCAAGTGATTCGAAAGCCACTGGAGGTAATGGATCGAACTCGATTCCAAGGGACGGTCCATCTTCCCTATAATGCCTTCCTAGCTGTCTTTTGACTGCAGTTATTGCTGCATTTTCCGTTTGACCCTTGATTTTCAAGTACCCTGATGGACCTGCTCGTCCCCGTTGGACAAAACTGTTTGAAGCTCGATACTCTGTAGTTTCCACAGCTAAATGAGTCCTGTTCTGAGGGTAAAAACTTTCTTGTGGAGCTGAGTTACTTTCAGACGATGTATCATCCATCTCATTTACATCACCCGGACTAGGAGTACTTTGCTGATAGGTCAACTCAGCAACTGGGGGATTCTCGTGACAAAATCTTTGGCTTTCAACTTCCTCTCTTGGTTCAGCTCTTCTATAATCTGCTTGTTTGGTGCTACTGCATGAATCCTGCTTCAGCCCACTACCACGATCTTGTATGATACCACTTGAGATATCCTGTTTTCCGGCCGCTGCTTTTAACTCCTCTTGTTGCGCTCTCTTATCCTTTAATCTTCGATGGCAAAACCACCCTGAAACCTGCTTCTCTGTCAAATTTAGCTTAATTGCCATTTCTGCCTTCAATGACTCGGTCGGATATTTGTGTTCTGTAAAAATAAAACAAATATAATAAACTCCACTATTTATCGACCAAAATTGGACGAATAGAACATAAATCGTCGAAACCTGTAAAGGTAAGAACAGATGATCACCAGTGTAAAAATCTTCCAGACCCTGGAGTTGCTCTTTAGATTTATACTGCCTACCCTTGTTGTTCTTATCAGAGAACGCTTTACTTTCGTCACAAAGCACTCCACTTGAATCTGAAAAGTTCACAAACATAACAAATGCTGACTTTTCTGATTTGATACGACATTCAGTGGGTATTCTAGTCAAGGCAGGGAAATAGATAAAAAAAAAAAATAGCAAAGACGATTACAGCACCAAACACAAGCCTGAACATACTACAACATTATACTACGTAGAAACAACAGGTGCAATACGTTCATAAAATCAGATTTATGGAACTTCTAGCAAGATAGTCAGGTTTATCGAAAAGATGATAATTCTGAAAGGCTAATAACATCATTTCAATATGGTGGCAAAGGGAAACTGAATCACACACCTCAGTAAGTGTAGGTAAGTAAACTGCATGTAATGAATTAAAAACACTTAAACTTTCACAAATGTGTACAACTCTTCACTATGATAGGTGAAGCAATACCAGTCTCGCAGCTAGAAATAACATAAATATCAACTTTCACATTGTTGCGCACCCAGCCTTAATAATCTTCTTCTGCACTTATAAGCTCTTCAACACATTAGCAGGTAAAGCACACAATTGAATTCCTAAGCAATTGTGTTTCTACAGACATTTCACTGGTATTCCATTTCCCTAGTGATTCTTAGGACCCCTGAATCCCTCCTCTAAGAGAGGTTAAGAGGAATGGAATAGAGAAAGCTTTAGCTTCTTTGCTAAACTCGAAACACCATCATTATTAGCAAGTAGTGTGCCACTTTAATGAGCCATCGAACACACAATGAGGAATGCAACATAATGTGTTTAAAAACAACACATAATCATAAACAACAGTTCATCAACGTCGCAGGGATAGAAGATGGAACATGAAATGGGATAGAGTATCCGCCCTTGCAGAACTCAGCTATGGATAGGGGGGACTAGACAGTTCATCAACATCGCATGGATACACGATGAAACATAAAATGGGACAGAGGATCTGCCCTCGACGAACAAAGATATCTCACTAATGTAATTAGTTTTCCAACAATTAGCTATTCCTAAGATGAGCTAATGGCAAAAGGTTTTTGTTTATCCGTTTCCCCAATATCCATAGCAATTGACCAGTTCATGAACTAACATAAATCAGCTCATAATCTTGAAATCACATGATAAAATTAGGTATTCATAAAACACAAATCAGAATATCATCAAAACAATTCCTCATCAAAATCAAATACCCTAACTAAACAATAAAGATCCAATCTTTCAGCAAATCACTCCAAATTACAAGAAAAAAACTCATACCCAGATTAAAAAAACACAAAATCAAAGCTCAAAAACACCCATTTCAGATATGAATGTTAAAATCAACAAAACTAATTCTGGGTAAATCGTAATCTGAGATAACAAAAAGCAAAAAGATGAAATTAAACCATATATCCAATACCTTCCATGATGGGCTCCAGATTTCTGTTCTGAATATTTCTGGGATTGAATCAAAATAACTTTTTTTTGGGTGTGTGATTAATTTTCACATCTAAGAATCATACCAAGAGAAAGAGGAGAAGAGAGAGAGAGAGAAAGGGGGGGAAGACAAAAGAAAAGGAGAGAAGTTTTAAGGAGGAAAAGGGTAATACAAAGACGATAAGCATCTTCTCGGTTTCTTTCCCATTGAATTGAATTTTTATTTCTAAGGTAGAGTATTAATTGGAAATTAGTATAATTTCAGTTAATTTTTCCAGTTTTTGGGGGTTGGTGATACAAATTACAATTACAATCTGTATTGTTATTGGTCCCATTTTATCTTGTTTATTAATGTTGATGGATGTATTAAGGTTGTATTCGTCATTCTTCATTGTTTATTGTTGATTCATTGATGAAGTTGTTGAGATTAATCCCCGACAAGTGATAGAGATACAATGAGTGTATGGGAGGTTTGTACACCATCAATACATTCATGCCACTCATCTACTCTAAAGAATCTACTTTTTGCTAGATTCCTTCATAATTCTATCTTCCCACCTAATTCTCACCTACTTTTCTCACCTAACTATCTTTTATTTTTTTGTTTTTTTGTTTTTTATTTTATTAACTTCAAATATAGTACTTCTTATTTTTATACATGTATTTTTATATCTCATATTATATGTGTATTTTTATATGGTGTTGTATTGTAAATGTATTTATACGTTAGTGTTATATTGATGTATTTTTTGACCCAAATATATTTTGTTACGTATTATTACACTGTATTTTATATGTATGTTATAGTTATGTATTTATACCGTCTTAGTATAATAATTTATTTATACCTTTTGTGTATGTATACCCGAATACATATTTGGAGTGTATTTTTACATTATTTATAACATTTTTATTTATGATCTATTACGTTTTTTTAAACTTTGTTTGCACTTTTTTTGTATTTAAAAAATTTTATAGAAAAAAAAATTTAAGATGTTTTACATACAATATTTTCGGAAGGTATTTTTTTAGTAGTGTAACTATATTAGGTGTATTCCGGATGTACACGGGTTGAAAGTATTTGTTCTTTAATTTTAATTTTCTTAAATTTTTTAATTTTGTAAATTCTTAAGTTTACAATTTTTTAACACTTGGGCCGTAACCCGAGATAATTTGTGAAATGTAATTCAAGTGCAAATTATTTCAGTTATACATTGTTGCTCAATTGGTTGTTGGGTTGGTTATTATTCTAAAGTGCCAGTGTTCGAGCCCTGACAATGACAGATTTCTATTATATTTTCACCCGGTTATAAGACCCAAAGTCAAGAGTGCCTCATAATATAGACTATTTATGCATACTTAATAGCAGTAATTGTTTCTTGGTCAAGTGGGAAAAAGCTAGCTTTGTATTGGGGAGGTCACGGGATTGAATCCCAATTCCAGCATTTTTTTAAATCGATCCAATTAATGATCCTTGAAAACATTTTTTTTTTAATGATCCTTGGAAACATATATATTTTTTCTAACCAATCATAATGTTTGAATTACCTTTTCTCTTGTTATTAACTCATTAGTGTTATTGAGAATGTAAAATCATAATAAAAAATTAAAAGACTTGTAAAAAAATTTATCCGTATGAAATGTGGATAGTACCGTATTAGTATTTGAAAATACTATGTCACGTTACTTGTACTATATATACTTAATGTTTGAAAAACGAGTGCGATATACGGGTTAAATACCTAAGTAGAAGGTATTTACATCGGTAAAAAATTAACACAATATATATATATATATATATATATATATATATATATATATATATATATATATATATATATATATATATATATATATATATATATATATATATAACAGTTACAAATTACTCCCTCCGATTCATTTGTTTCTTTACGTTTGCTTTTTGGCACTATTCATTAGTGGGTAGAATATCTAATATAATTTCCAATCTATAAAGTAAAACATAGTCATGTGGGATCTTTTTAAAATTGTCTTAATAAATACATTAAGAATATCAAGTTTTTACGATTTTTAATAATGTGTAACTAAAGATAAAAACGAATCAAAACGTGCATTGGCAAGTGTGATAAAGCAAACGTAAAGAATCAAATAAATCGGAGGGAGTATAATAATAGCTTGAGTACGAATATAAACCATTCACATATAAGATTTTCCATAATTGTCGATAAAAGTAATAAAAGTACATATAAGCATACATATACGAATTTGTATAACAATTACAAATTATACGAGTAGTCAAGTCGCTTATATTGCCTCCTATAAATCTCGATGAATTTCAGTAACATTAGTAGTTGGGTAAAGTTTTTTTTTTTGTAGATATACTTACGAGTGAGAGAAGATAATTGCATAGACGGAGAAATTACTCGATAGAATGTCGTAATTCAATATCCTATAAGTAGTCGATAACGTGGAGTACATGAACGTCTACAGGTAATTATGTGTATAGGAAATTAACACGAATTTAAAATTATGAGCATCATTAGGTAATTATGTCTAAATCACGAATTTCAAATTAACAATCCGTATTGGTACCTGAAACTATGCACAAAAATATTACGTATCACTTAAAATGTAATATGAAGGAAAATTAATTTAACAACTAAAAACTTAAGAAAATTTGAATGAAAACTTTAGATTGAAGTTCTTTGGATAAAAAAAAAAATATAACTTGGTAAAGGTAAATAAAGATATCTTGGAAAAATTAAAAAGTATTCCGGGGGAAGAAAATAAGAGAAGTAGTTAGAAGGGGAAAAAACGGGCCTAAGGGGAATCAAACACAAGTCCATCAAAGCAGGTCCAACTTATGTGACTAGCTGAAACCGATATGACCAACGCAATTTAACATTTATGTGTCTCACTAAATACTACATGAATCTGAAGACCACCCATTACGTTTAAAATCGATTGAGATTAACCTATTTTAATAATTTACAACGAACGATACAATGTGCGACTACATATGTACAATATTTTTTTCATTATTAAAAATAATATAAGATGGAATAAAATTGTTACAATGAAGACGATACAATATGCGACTAGATATGTACATCAATCGACCTAACAAATTATTACCTTAGTTGAACGAGTTTTGGTTACTACAAATGACAATCGAATGATTAAGTTATCCGTCAATTAACGTTATCCGAATTGTTGAAAGCATATTAAAATCTCTTTTTAAATTGCTCTTTATGGAGAATCGTAAAAGTTTATCATCTTTTTAGTAATTTGCATCTACCCAACAACATTAATTGATCCAGCCAACAACATTAATTGCACCCACCACAACACTAATATTATTAATAATATTAGAATTATACTAAGAGGTTGTAATTGGTTTAGTGGCAAGGAGGTTCATTTGTGTTCAAGTGATTGTGGGTTCGAGCCTTGAGGATAACATATTTTTGTAATTTTTGACACCTATGGGCTTGTTGGGCATCAGAAATTACGGTGTTTCGTCTTCAATATAGTCGAACAAAAAATCGATTAAGAGCCAAAATGTGCACTATAATTAAATTCTTTACTACTTAAATGTTTTGTTGGAATATAATAATAAGAATTACAAATTATATCAAAATTAAGATATAACATATGTATATACATAAATAATTAAATACTAAAACTATTTTTTAACATAATAATATATTAACACAAAATTATAATATGTTAATACTATCGTATAACAAATGTAGTAAAAGACGCATAAGCACGTACGTCTCTAGAATATATTGCGTACACACACTAACAAAGTATTGTATCGGAAACTAAATCTAAGTACAACGGTTAGACGCCTATGGGCTTGTTGGGCATCAGAAATTACGGTGTTTCGTCTTCAATATCGTCGAACAAAAAATCGATTAAGAGCCAAAATGTGCACTATAATTAAATTCTTTACTACTTAAATGTTTTGTTGGAATATAATAATAAGAATTACAAATTATATCAAAATTAAGATATAACATATGTATATACATAAATAATTAAATACTAAAACTATTTTTTAACATAATAATATATTAACACAAAATTATAATATGTTAATACTATCGTATAACAAATGTGGTAAAAGACGCATAAGCACGTACGTCTCTAGAATATATTGCGTACACACACTAACAAAGTATTGTATCGGAAACTAAATCTAAGTACAACGGTTATTTGAGTCTGTGAGATGTAGGATACAACGAATAATCTCAGTAAATCATACAACACTATCAATACTACATCGTTAAGACTTTAGAGCTTAGTACCGATAACCAAATTTATGAAAAGTAACCGAATGACGTATACGTAATAATGTATCTTAATAACAATGTGCTTAAATTTAAATTATACTCCATATTTAAAAACGTTCTACGTATAAAAACTAATCGTAAAAAAATTACACCAAACATATAACATCAAGGCGTACAAAATACAAAATTATACAAAAATACATATGAAAATACATAATTTTATTATTTTCTCCGTAAAAAAAATTGCCTCACACGATTGACCCGTTCATAGTAAATCAACAAAAATATTCTCTACGTAACATACAAACTAAAACGTAGAAACAAATTCATATTACAAATTACACAAAATAAATATTCCGTAACACAACATTTTAAAACATACAAATATAAAATACGTAAATATAAGGTACATGTACAGAGAATACAAATACAAAGATTAGAAATATACGATCAAAATATACGTACATATACGGTGAAAGTAAAAAAAATACGAAATAATAAAAAAAACTGAAAAGAAAAACAAAGCTATTAATTACTACTAAACAATAAATCACTACATTTAATCAAGTGTATTTAATGAAGGAATCTACAAACTTTAAATGCAAAAAAGAGATTCTCAATTGGACACATGGCAACTTTTAAGTGGTGGTGTACAAACCCTCTTATACAATGAGTGTATGTGTAATCTTTTTGTTAATCCCATTACTACTCGTTGTTTCATTTCTCAAGTATGTTGTGTATTCCAATATAGGGGTATTTGATTTGATGGATGAGAAAAGAAAGTTGTTGCAAGATATCGATTACAAGACGTATCAAATACTCCTATTATTTAGTATTCTACAGAGTACGAGTATGTTTTATGTCACGATTCTTTTCTCTTAACAAATACGGTAAAAATTAAACAAAATTTGTGAGAGACGGTTTTCATTGAGTTATTATTGGACCGTTACTCCATGAATGATTATGTGTGTTTAATAATCTCGATTAATGTTATCATAAATGGTGCGAAATACAAATTGACATCGTGATAAAAAAAAGAGTCTAAAAGTGGAGAATATAACCATAGTAAGTCCGTAACGATATTTAACCCACGCTAAAAGAAAACAAGAATGATTAAATGGTTCAGACATGGAGGAATAGCAGGAGAGACTCGAAACTCAGAAGAAATGCAATAAACGGAGTACTGAACGCAATGACATACTCCCTCCGTCCATAATTTATCGACCCGCTTTCCTTTTTGGGTAGGTTATTATTTATTGCCCCATTCCCTCACTTTTCTTTTTCATCTTATCTTTTTTACCAAACTACCCTTGTTGCTTTTTCTTATTTACAAAAATACCATTGATTTAAACTTACAATACTACACTTAACCTCTAATATTTTATTTATGTATTCACCATTAATTATGGCTCACCATCATTTTTTTAATATTATATATATTTTTCTTATTTTTTGTTTTTTTTAAATATTATATATATTTTTCTTATTTTTTGTGCATAAAGCAATGAGACAATAAATTATGAAAGGAGGGAGTACCATATTTGGTGTCAAAGAAACAAAGCTCATATAGATGGAATTCTACTACTCCGTACATCCTAAAGTTATACTGCGGAAGATACAGGAAGATTTCAGACTTAAAATTAGACAAGGATTGGATGGGAAGTTGACTGTAATTGAAAAGCAATGGCTAGATAGGCGGTTAGATATGTCATTTGTATCTCATAGTTGACTTATGCGTGCTGAACCTGTGTATACAAACGTTACCATTATTTATACAATTTTTACATTTTAGCAAAAAAAAAGAATGATTAAATGGATAGTATTAATTTTCTTGAAAACTAAATAAAAGAATGATTAACTTTATATAAATTCACGTGAATTTAAATTCTCAATAATCTATCTTCCCGTGGTAAACTAAATGAATCTTAACTCGTAAGCGGACTTTGATGCGAATGGGAGCATGGGGATGGTGTTGTTAGAATGGAAAGAGTAAGACACAGAGTGTCCAACCAAATGATGATGTTTAAATTGGAAGGATGAAGAAGGCAGATACATACATTTGGGCCGATCATCACTAATGGAAACAACTAACACGAGGCGCATGTATAAAGTTAGTTTTTCTCAAAGTTTGGTTGGACTCATCCCTTCATTTCTCATAATTTCATCCAACATGTCTTACCTTAATACGGAGTATTTTCTCTCATTCATTCAATTCTTTACACGGTGTAAAGAGTTGAATGGATGGGAACCTGGGAGGAAGTATTTTAATAGGGTAGCAATATTGCCATGAGTATTATGTATTGGGACATCAGATTCATTTGCCTTATGCCTCAAATATCCTTTTAGTCAATGCAAGTTGTTTTAAATGGTGGCCCGCACAAGGTTAATCGTTTGAAACTCATAGGAAATTCTCGTGGCTCTGTAGCTTTTCGCCGTGGATTTAGCAAATCCCTTTTAATAAGAGCAATTGCAATGAATGAACTTTGTATAAAGTTGTTATTAAGTCATGTCATATTATTACAATTCCAATATTCATGAATTTTACTTACAATACATGAACCTTTTTTTTAGGGAAATGGACAAAGTTTAAAGACATCTCACATTATTCTATGTCATGATCAATTTCCAATTGATCATCACATTTCTCTATACTTACAAATCAAATTTTTATTTTAGAACTTAGTTTTTAAAATTAAGAACAAACTTTATGATTTAGTAGATGAACTTTATAAATAAAGTTCTTAAAATTGCTCTAAGAGCAAGTGCAATAGAAGAATTTTATATAAAGTTTTCTATTGTCATGTCATATCTCAGAACTTTTGAGTGCAATAGAAGAACTTTATTTGAGTTTTTAAATGATGTAGAGTGATGTAGAACATGGTACACTGTACAATGTACAAACCATGAAATAACTTTTTTTTTTTATGGAAAATTGTTTAATTTAAATGGATTTTGCTTACTCCAAAGTAGCTTTAAATATTCACAACTACCAATATGTGACAAACTCAGCTCTTATAATAGAACCCAGTTCTTAGATTTAAGAACAAACCTTTTACTGCAATAGAAGAACTTGGCTAAGTGAGTTCTTATTGACAAACTCGAGAAAAAAATATCACTATTGCAATTGCTCTAAGATTACTATGTTTAATCCAATGAAAATTTACAAGTTTGCTTTAAATTGTTGTAATATGAGTAGTTCTATATTCCCTCCATTTATATTCAAAAGATACGTTTATTTTTTCACATTTGTCGAGATGTGTTTTACGCCACCAGTATCTTTCATTTTACGTTAACAAAAATTAAAAAAATTTGATATTCTTAATCTACTCATAAAGACAAATTAAACAAGACTTCACATGACTATATTTTTTCTTATTGATTATCGAGAATATATTAATGATTTTCTTGAGTCATGAATAGTGTCCAAAAGAGAAACATACCTTTTGGATTTGAAGGGAGGAAGCACTGTGTAAGCTTTGTGAGGAGTTTTTGTCCTGGTGATGATTCTTACATGTACAATAACTCGTACGCTCATATTTATGATTATTAGGACCACTTTCAGTTGGCGTATAGCGAAAAAAATGCAACTAATATGTCTTTTTTACATTTTAGATCAAGATGAGACTTTAAGATATACTAGTTGCGTGGCCGCGCGCGGTGTCCGGGGTGGCAGTGGTGAGGTGGGTGGCCACGGGGGACGTCCTGGCAGCTTTATGGGTATAGCTGGGGGAATCCTGTGGTGCAACGAAAAGTCTCTGTGGAGCCGGAGCTGCAGATGTGCGCGTGGGGTGTAGGGATTGGCATATTGGTCGAGCGAGACTGCAGTCGGACGACGCAGCGTTCATGTGGTGGGAGGTGAGCCGCCACACCTGTCGGGGTACATTTTTCATGAGCGTCACCCGTGCAGAGAGTACGGGAAACAGCCACAAAAGCATGCTCTACACGGGAAGCAGACAACCAGGAACAGCCACGTTTTCAGATAACCAGAAACTTAGCTGTTACAGGCAGTCACTGAGTAGACTTGTTTTTGCTGAATAATAAATCCAGTCCAAAATTCTAAAGAAGCCGACATAAACCAAATCGAGAGGTCTGAGGTGCTGCAAAATTTGTCCAAACTCGACACAGATCACACAAGGGGAGGCGAAATGCTAGAAATCTGTAACATAGAACACATTCCACAGGATCACACATCCGGGGACATACTAACTTAAGATAAAAGAGAATAAATTCCACAGGAATTTATAGCAGATAAGTTTCTGCCGAAATATCTAAGTTCAAAAGAAAATGTTCAATAATTCAGATGAAGGGTAATTAGTAGCTGTCTTTTTCTTCACAGCTGATCACACTACGCTAATAGCATGCCTACTGTTGCTCTTGCTGTTCTTACTTTTCTCCAGCGTCAAACAAATATAGTTTCTGGTATAAGTTCAGGAGTTCAGTGTGCACAGCGTCGAAGTCCATCATGGCAGCGTTACGTGGTATAGCTTCTGCGCTCGCCTTCAGTGCAGTTGGTACGAACCGATAGTGCGCAGTCTCTGACAAATATGCGTTGTCTGCACGGGTTGCGGCCCACAGACGTATGTCCCTGAACGTTTCGTTATCGTCGGACACACGTCCCCTTCCGCAGCCCGCTTCTTCGAAAAGGCGTGACAGCGTAATGGCAGGCCAGTATTTGTCCATACCCTCCTCGAACTCTAGCACTATAGCTTTTCTGAAAGCGAAGCCAGGTTGTCTGGCAACTGGTTCGAAGCTCGCAATTGGGTACCCCAAGTTTCTTAGCGTGTTCTTGAAAGCCGTGTGGCGCCATGCTGCTGTCCGGCTGGCAACGCGCGCGATGCACGCTGTATCCGAGGCAATACCGCGTTAGCGAAATCGCGAGACTGGAGTACTTTTTTCCCGCATGTAAAATGTTTAGGTGCATCGTGTTCGGCCGATTAGGTCTATGTTTCTTGGCGTGTGTTTATATTGTAAGCCGGATGGGTCGGGTTATTTGAGGTTTGGTAATTTCTGAGTTTGTTGTTCTTAACAATTACAAATATCGACCCGTTTTGTACAATAATAGTCGGATCAGATTCGGGCTAGCCGATTCATTTCGAGTTACGGGTCGGGTTCGAATTACATTTGAAATTAGATCATCAGATTATATACAAGTAATCAGGAATAATACGAGTAATCAGGAATAGTAAGGGAAAACGAACAATAATTTGCTACTCCGTACTTCCGAATTTGATGTTCGTAGTTCTTTAATATTTGTACTATATTGGAATATTCTTCTTTGTATTTTTTTATTTGCAAGAAGTGTGTGCAATTCTTATTTTTTTATTTTGTTTTTTTTATCATTGTTACATTCGTAGATGCACTAAAATGTAAATGAAGGTGAGTACTCCGTTCGTATTAAAACGAAACCGTTGAGCTTGTTAATTGCTCCAATTCGGAATTCTGAAGAGAGGACAATAATGAATGTCGATTTAAGCACAGAAGAACATAGCTTTCTCGTTGGAGAAAAAGCCGTCCTTGGATACAGAAGAAAAGGATGATAGGAAAGGCAAGTCATAAAATATGGTCATTAAAAAACTAAGCTACCATACAGGCATTCACGAAACATAAGTGTTATAATGATACTCGTATTAGAAAATATTACCCGAGCGTTTCGATTTCATCTCCGTCAAGCAACATTCTGGCTGTTATATATACTGTTGACATTTCTTCATCTGAAACTTCGTCATCATTTTCTTTAGGAGTGCACTCAATAATGTCCAGGGTCGGGCTACTGTTTGACGCTAGCTGGAATCTATGTAGTAGTGTCCTAGCTTGCATGTTATCAGTCAGATAGCACTGACATCTCCGCGAAACTTCTTTAGAGCCTCTACAAATGGATGTCGTTCCATTACGGTGCAGTGGTCGCAACCTATTATCGTAATCGGCATTCCACCGAGGCGCATCTGAACGCAACAACAAAATTTGAGCCCACTTCTTGCAAACTACTGACAAATTAGCCTTCCCAGTGTTAGAGGGGAGTTTGTCAAATATCTTTTCCATGCATCGCAAAAACATAGTAATGCATCAGAAAGCAAGAACATAAAACACACTCTTCATAAAACAAACATTAATACAATAAATTGAGACAACAAACAAGGTAGGGACCTTCAAATGCTCTCAATTTTTGGGATGCATGATAACTTCCTAGTCCTTTTAGAATTCCGGGTATAATTGCACCCAGTTCTTTGACAACGTTGTAGTGGCAGATCCACAAATGGTAGAAGAGCTTACTTTTTTTTCCTTTGTTATCAAGGAAAGCGATACAATACTCAATGCTAAATTTGAAATATAAAACGCTATGACTACTCCCCCGTTAGTTTGAGCTATATTATCGGACTTTAGTGTCTTTTTCATTAGATCGCAGTCAACCAACCTTCAATACCCCATTCTCCTTCCCCTATTTCTCATTTCTTCCCTCACCTCTCCCCTTCCTCATTATAAATTCATCCTTAAATATGACTTTCTATTTATCATCTAGTTCACAGAGCGTCTTGTCTATTTATCATCTAGTTCACGAAGGTTTCGTCCTAATCCGACGTTACTCGAAAGATAGTTGAGTGTCCTTTAAACGTGTCCTCTAAAATTAGTGCAGTTTCTCATATATATCGAAGATTTCGCAATAATCGACGTTACTCTAAAGATAGTCGAGTATCTTTTAAACGTATTTATTTTAAACAGTATATACATTCTGTTATACCGAGACATTTCTACAATGAACGGGGTAGTTATTGTGCGAATTTGGAGGCATTTAATTTCGAGACCAAATCGGCACCAAAAACGTGGATACCTTCAAATTTGATTGTTTCTGATGATTTTTAGAAATTTGATCATTTACTATATTTGACGGTTCTTTGGTTCCTTTTTTAACAAATTACAATAATCCTGCTCGATTGCTATATCTAATTTTGTGTCTCAGTATAAGAATAGATGATAGGGTGACATGTTTGTCAAGGAAATTGTATTCAGGAACTGTAATGTAATCTCGAGGAAATTGTGGAGGAACTGTTAACAGTGATTAGCACCCGTCTCAGAAAGTAGAACACTTTGATAAACTAAAATTAAAACAATTAAAAGGGAATATGGAGGAATTAATTGCAAAATGATGGAAGTAATTAGATCAAGAAAATAATACGGAGTACTATGGAAAGTGATCAATTTGCCACGTGTTGATTTTAATTTGTGCGGGACAACAGAGTTGGTCATTTCCCACGTGTCGGAAGCACAACCTAAATTAAGGTTGCTCCTCCATTTTTTTTTTCTCTTCTACTAAGGTTACTCCTGCATATCCCATATTTCATTCTCCTTCATCTCCTCATTATCTAAGATTATCCTTAAATTTGATTTATTTTTGTGAACTACTTCAACGAGGGTGTGTTATCCATTCAACTTCCTTTACTCACACAATCTTCACCCTCTCCTTCTCCTCCTAATGCTTCTCCTCTTCACCTCTTCCTCCCTCTGCTTCTCCTTCACCTCATTGTCATCATCATCAAAGATTGTTTCTTAAATATAACTTGCTTTTGACATCTAATTCAGTGAGGGTATCGATCTTTCAGATGTTTTTGCTCATCTCAATCTTCTCACTCTTTCTCTTCTTATGTCTCTTTCTTATATACCAAAATCAATTTTCCTTCTCTTCCTCCTCCATATGCCCCCTTCCCCTTCCTTTTAATCTCCTCGATTATACTCATCTAAATCAATTCTTAAATATAACTTACTTTTATCATCTCTTCACCCTTTTCCTTCTTCTCCCTTTCTCCCCCTTAATCTTCTTCTCTTCATATTCCTCTTTTCCTCATCTACTTAGATAAGTTCTGCTCCTCTACACCTACTTCTCTAGTTCTCCCTCTTTCCTTCCTTCCTTCCCTTAATGTCTCCCTTCTCTTTTTACTTCTTTTTTTATTTCCTAAGGTCATTTTCCTTCTCTTCCTCCTCCCACACATGATCTTCCTCTGACCTCCTCATCATCAATGATAAGCGACGTTTCAAATTTAGCACACTTACTCTACTTTAATCACCAAAAACACAATGACTTAAAAAGGTGCAACTATATCACGTAGTCCCCTTTATTCTTCCTCCTCCTCTCCCATATTGGTCATCCTCTTCGATATTCCTCCCTTTTATTCTAATCTACTAAGAACAATTCTCATGTTCCTCCACCTCCTCTATATCCCATTCTCATTTCTCTTCCCCTCACCATCCTTCCTTGTCGCCTCTCATTATATATATGACTCTCATTTGTTTGATCTATTTTACCGAACTTTAGTGTCGTTACTTCAATACACCCCACCTCGTCCACATTTCCTCCTCCTCCTTCTTTTCTCCCTCTCGGCCTCCTCATCATGGATTTATTCTTAAATATGGCTTTCTTTTTCTCGTCTAGTTCACTGAGCGTGTTGTCCCTTTATCTCCTTTTACTGATCGGCGTCCTCAAGCACTTCCCTTCTTCTTCCCCTCTAATGCTCATTCTCTTCATGTTTCTCCTTGAGTGATTCATAGATGTAGAAGATGATTATAGACAAAATCCTCTCCTTATTGAGAGGTAGGACACTCCAACGATTTTAACCAACGTTTCCAAATTTCCTCGGGTATCAATAACCCTAAGAGTCCCAAGTCATCAAGCACGAATTTTAGCATGTAACTTATTGAGAATACATGTAACACATGTTTTTTAAAAACAAATTTTAAAATCAGTAAGAGAGTATTCATACCGAATTATATAGTAATGTTCATGGCTGATATCTACGAGACAAGGAAAAAATTATGACACCTTGTTTTTCCCGTTACAGGTTTGTCAGGTTATGATAAGAAAACGGATACAAAAAGATTATGACGCCTTAATTTTTTTTTCCCGTTACGGGTGAGTCGGGTTCGAATAACAAATTTTAGGACACTTCTTTTTCTCCGTTACGGGTGAGTCGAGTTAGGATAAAAAAACGGATAAGAAAAATATGAGAAAAAAGTTCCCGTTACGGATGAGTCCGGCTAGGATAAGAAAACAGATAAAAAATGTTGCCTTTTTCTTCTTCCCATTACGGATGAGTTGGTTTAGGATAAGACCCCGTTCTTTTGGACTTATATTCACATTTTCAGTCCACTTCATTTTAATTTAGTTCAGGCACATTCAGTCTAGCTCTTTTATGCCTTGATTTTTTTTCCATCGCGGGTGAGTCTGTCGTCCTCCTCTACCTCCTCCCACATTTGTCCGCCTATCTCAACCACAATCTTCTCCTTGTGCTGCTCGCACCCTCACCCCCTTGATTCCTATTCATACCTACCCCTAAACTTCTGCTATTACAAGAAATCAACGAGAATTTGAGCTATTAATCGGGGAAAAAAAACGGGTTTAATTTCACGTATTACCAAAGATAAGAGGTCTAAATGATCCAATCAAGAGTTAAACGATTTGATTTCATAACTGAGCAAAATGCTTAAATAAGGATCAAACCTTTATTATATTAGGAATTAAACGATTAAACGATTTGATTTCATGGTCTGACTCGGTCGAGTGTATCCTTCGAAGAGGCTACTGCCCATGATTTGGGGTGCTACTCGATCGAGTAGCCTATGTACTCGGTCGAGTGGCACCTGTACGAGGTACAACTCGTTTAGTTTTATTCGTTTTAAATCGATGGTTGGCCGAATTAGAATTAAATAATGAAAATATTGTATGATTTAAATTTAACTCGGTTTTTCGGTATTATAGTCATGTCTTATATGACTATAATACCGTTATCAGAATTTTATAAAAATGTTGCCGCTAGATTAAAATTTTGATTAGTGACGAAATTGTGTCCCTGTACGTCACGACATCGAAATTAATCCTTACGGATTATGTGATGTCGGTTTTCGTGTCAACGGGTTCCGTGCTAATCTTAAAAATGGATTTATACGCGTTCAACTACGAATGATCGTGATCGCGTTATTAAACGGATCCTAAAGAAATGACCATCGTAGTCAAACGTGTTTGGATCCGAGTTTTGAAATGATTATATAGAGGTATATATACATACATACGCGGTATACGATATTATGATAAAATGTAAATAACGATAATTGAATGCAAAAAGTAAAATGTTAGTGTTAGTAATCATGTCGTTACTATCGACTAAATATAATGCTATAAACATAAGCATAAATATACATAAAAAGAGAAGAAAAAGGAAGAAGAAGGAGAAGTCGGTGTTGAATTGTCACACCCTCAACCTACATGCTCTTGCTTCTCGGGATACGGTTCGTCAAATGGCGGCAATGGCGCGTGAACGTCGAGATACGTAGGAGGAGTTGATGGTGCGTATGTATGGCTCGATTTGTGTGGGTTTTTTACGAGTTTATGCTCTCGGAAAATATGTGTAAGTGTGATGACGCCTAAAGGTTGAACTATGGCTGGAATATGGTGTAAAAATGAGTGCAAAGTTGGATGGAATTGTGATTGCAAAAGTTGTTTAAATGTTGAGGATTGATGGGGTTTATATAGAAAAACCCACGACATTGGGTCACTCGACCGAGTGGCCCTAGTGCACTCGGTCGAGTGCCCTGGCAAATGATCCTGGTCCGGTTTTTTGAGGCTCCACTCGATCGAGTGGGTCAATCCACTCGACCGAGTGGATCAATTAGGACGCAAAATTTTAGGAATGATTGGCCTTGATTTGATCTTGATTGATTTTGGTTTTTTGAATTTGGACGCCACTTTTGGGGATGTACCAGGTCGTTTTTTGTGTGTCGAGTTCGTCTTGACCGGGTTTTGACCCGGTCGCGAAAAGACGGGTTTTATCTCTGGTGTCGGTTTTGACCCAAATTAGTCTTATTTTGCTCGGAACGACCCACTGGGCCTGAATTTGAGGTTGGTTTTGTGAGATTTGTATCCCGTTAAAAGCCCATGCCGGACATTATTGATTTCGAGCCCGTATCCGAGCGCGTTAGAGCACGTTTGCGTCCGATCATCATCGGGTGTTTTTTGGAAACTACCATAGACACCTGGCAGTCAAAATGCGGGTGTCTACAGAGCCCCCACTCTGACTGAGGCTTGGACAGGGCGAAAGTCAGAGTAGCTACCAAGTCAATTAAGACCTGGTAGATTTCCGATCGGGTCGTTTATAATCCATTAGACTCGCGTGAAGGGCTCTCCAGCCATAAGATAGAAATCATACCTGAGCTGATGATAATGCCTTTGTAGGGAATTGGACTTGTCGCGTAAGTCCTGGGTGTGCCTGTATGCGGGCCCATCCCGTGCTTAAATTGAGGGAATGTCGTCTTTTAGACTTTCCGCTGGGGAGATATATAAACTGTGCGGGCTTGCTTCTGAAGCCTCGAGTTGTACCTGTATCAGTTACATAAAGCTTTGCATGCAACATTTAGGCAGAACACGTCTCGCGCTGGGAAATAAAAATTTTGGATGATTGAAAAAAATTTAGAAAAATTTTAGAATATATATTTTTTTTGAATTTTGACAGACTGCTCGGAGTGACTAAATTCCTGTGTCTGTGGGGAGGAGATAAGAGTCGGGCCTGTATGTCTAAGCCCGCTTGGGCCAAGGAGGCACAGCTGCAGCCTGCAGGGGATGCACCATGGTTTTGATGTTATAAATACATCACCCTGGCTCCTCTCTTTGTCACAACTCTCAGGGGCCGTTTGGTTCCCTTATTTAGGAATAAGGTATGGGTTTGGAATGACCAAACCCCATACCTTGCGTTTGTTTTGCATTTTTTTTATTTTCATACCCATACCTCAAACCCATGAGGTATGGGTTTCTCATACCCAAGGGTGGAGGTGGGTATGAGATTTGATACCTTGGTATCAAATTAATAACTCCTTTGATTTTTTTTCCCAAAATTTATATGTTTTTATTGTTATTCAAACACTTTTCTTCCAATAATGAAAATATGAATAAAATAATTTTTATCATTAATAATAATGATTTTTTTGGTTAAAAACATTTTTTTTCGGAAGATAACAAAATTTTAAAAAATCATTATTATTCAGTCAATTAAAAATGTCTAAAAAATATTTCTTTCATACAATAATAACATATTTTTTTTAATTAAAAGTTTTTTTTCTTATAAGAATACAAACATTTTTTTTCTCGGGATTACTCAATCCAGAAATGAACCAAACGCAAGGTATCAGGAATGATATTCCAAACCCATACCACCCTGATATGATTCCTTATTTCATACCGATACCTTTTTGCGAACCAAACGGCCCCTCAAAACTTCATCTTCTCCTCAAAAAAAAACTTTATCTCCTTTAAGAAATTTTATCATGGCCATTGACTGTCTGATTGACATGCTGCAAGACTGGGCCCACCTTTTAGGGATGCGAGCAAGGTAGCCTTAAGACAGTCAGGCATATTTCAATTGTTCACGTTCCGTCAAATGCACGTGGACCGTCATTTTCTTGATGCCTGTCTGACCTTCTGGGATGACACCTATCACGTTTTCGCCTTCCCCCGGGGCGAAATCTGTCCTCTCCCTAAGGAAATTGCTGCTATAGGAGGGTGGAATCCATTGCTCCGTCCTGCCGTCCCTTTCTCAGTTCGGGAACCCAGGAGGAAATTACGGGAGTTTTTGGGGCTCTCCCATGCTGAAGTATCCCGTATGATTGAAGGGGATACTATTTCTCTGCTTGCCTTAGCTGAGAAGTTCATGAACCCGTACGACATCCGGGTTTCGCCCATTCATAGCCGTAGGGCGTTCGCCTTCTGTATGCTGCACGTGTATGCCTTTGAAGGCCATATGGACCTGCTGTCTTGTATGGGTAGCGTTCGCCTTCTCGTCATCGCTGACCTTATGGAGACGGAATGCAGTCCCGCGTGGTTGATTACGGGGGAGATCATTCAGGGCTTGGACAACCGAAAGAGGGATGAGTCAGCCCGTTTCACTGGGAGCACCCGCCTGCTGCAGGTATATCGCTTTTTCCCTGATTTTTCTTTTGATTTCTGATTTATTTATTTTTGATTTTATTTTTGATTTTTTTTTTTCGATTTTCTTTTTGATTTTTTTTCGCGATATAATGCTGCAGGGGGGCACTCGACCGAGTCTCCCTGGCACTCGATCGAGTGCCCTCGTGAAGGGGCTACTGCCTCGTTTTAGTGGTGTCACTCGATCGAGTGCCCTCAGGCGAATGCCTAGGCTGCTCCGGAATCCTTACGAATGTTGCTTTTTCTTTTCAGCTCTGGCTACTCGAGAGGTTGTCAAAGATCGAGCCTCCTCCCAACCCAAGTCAATACTGGTTCAATCAGGTGATGACAAGGAGACGGCCTACCGACTCGTCCTGCCTTATTACCCAGAAATATTGGGAGGAAGAATTATCATTCCATCGTGGTCCATTGATACGATGGGTGGTTCCATGGTGGCCTATTTATTCTTGGACGGGTTTGGCGCCCGGAGACAAGGCGCGCTACCAGGTGATTTTGTCCCTTAGCCAGACAGTTCACCTCTATCCTGACCGCATACTCAGGCAGTATGGGTGGACTCAGCGCATCCCGGAGAACGAAGCAGTTGTGAGTGCACCTACCCAGCTGACCGACATTATGTGCGACACCTGGATTCAGAGGTGGTATACTCGAGCTACTTGGTCCGTCCCCAAGTCACTCCATTCTACCTGGGTGTCTTATTCCTATGAAAGGTGGACCAAAGTCGAGACTGCCGAAGCTCGTGCTGCCTTGAAGATCGATGAGGCCTTCGACCTGCTTCGGCGAGAGAAGATCAAGGATAATAGGGACTCCTTTGCTGAAGGGGAGACTCCAGCCCCGATAGCCGGTCTAAAGCTGGGTCAGAGAAAAGGAGACAGGACTCGAGCTAGGGGGTCCGATGCTAGAGGTGCTTGGGGGGAAGTGAGCCCCCAGACAAACTTGGAGAGGAGACCAGGGGCCAGGCCTTCAGTCCAGGACCGACTTGGTCCTAAGGACAGGTTGCCAGAGCACATACGAGCTCGACTTGGGCCCGTAACAATAGCCGAAGATCCTCTGTCGAAGAAGAGGACTCGGGCCAAGGAGGTCCCCGTGATCATTCGGGAACGCTCTTCCCCACCCCGGCGGCCTCGGGCTCCACGAGACCCGAAGGGCAAGGGCAAGGGCAAGATGCCTGGATACTAGTCTCCATTTATTATTATTATTTAGATATTATTACTATTTTTGTTGTGTGTTTTTTTTCGTGGCTTTTTGTAATTTTGAATTACCGAGTTTATCGGGTTTTTTTTTGGAATAATAAAAGTACTACATTAATGAAACCGCTCATGTCTTTTCGTTATTGCAGTGGTTGTGCCCTTTTGAGGGGCTGCCTACGTATCCACAGTTAGTGGAATCAAACCAAACGTAGTTCGGGCGTAGATTTTTTTAGCAATTTCGAAATACACCAAGACTATAAGTTCAAGATGTGCGACAGTAGGATAAATAATCCTAACTTATTGACTTGCTTTATAAATTTTGAAAAAAGATGTTTTTTTTTTAAATAATTTTTGCAAATAACATTTGAGATAAGGTTTAGGGGTAGTAGCGCTTCAACTGGTCTAGGTTGGTTGGGTTGACAAATTCATTCCCGTCCAGGTCCGTCAGCATTACGGCTCCTCCTGATAGAACCTTCTTGACTAGGTATGGCCCAGCCCAATTGGGTTTGAATTTTCCTCTTGGGTCAACCAGTAGTAAGGCACGAACCGATTTTAGGACCAAATCCCCTTCCTTGATATTCCTGGGCCTAACTCTCTTGTTAAAGGCCCGCTTGATTCTTTTTTGATATATTTGGATGTTATTGAGAGCCCGAGACCGTCGTTCGTCCAAGAGAGTTAACGAGTCGTATCGAGCTTGAACCCAATCCGCTTCGGGCACTTGGCTTTCTAGTAGAATTCTGAGAGACGGTATTTCCAATTCGACTGGCTGGACCGCTTCCATGCCATACGTTAAATAATATGGAGTTGCCCCGGTTGCAGTTCGGATCGACGTCCGGTACCCCCATAGGGCAAAGGGTATTTTGTCGGGCCAGTCCCGATAATTATCAGCCATCTTTTTAAGTATGGTGACAATTGTTTTATTAGCAGCCTCTACCGCCCCATTTGTTTGAGGACGGTAGGGCGAAGATGTATGCCTCTGGATTTTGTATTTTGCTAGCAAAGTAGCGGTTTCGGCTTGGAAGTGGGTTCCGTGATCACTGATAAACTCGTGTGGGATCCCGTACCGGCATATGATTTTATTTTGAATAAATTTGGCCACATGCTTGGCGTTCAAGACACGGTATGATTCAGCTTCGACCCATTTGGTGAAATAGTCGATAGCCACCAAAATAAAACAGTGAACTCCCGTCCCGGAAGGGTTCACTTTCCCAATTATGTCAATCCCCCACGTCGAAAATGGCCATGGCGAGGTCATGGTGTATAGTAGAGACGATGGCATGTGTTGAACATTACCGAAAATTTGACAATTATGGCAGTGTTTGACATATGATTGACAGTCGGCTTCCATACTGTTCCAGTAGTATCCGAGCCTCATGATTTTTCGGGCTAGCATATGGGCGTTCATATGTGGGCCGTTTTCGCCGTCGTGTACTTCAGCCATCACCTTTTCGGCCTGTGTTTTGTCGATACATAGGAGTAAAGCTCCCTGTGCTGTCTTTTTGTATAACTGACCGTCGTCCGTACGAATGAATTGGGTGACCAGTCTTCGCAGGGCTTTCTTGGCCCGATTTTCAGTTCCCGGGGGATATTCTCCCGTTGTCAAATAAATTAGGACAGCCTGATACCAAGGTTCTAGATCGGTGATCTCAATATCTTGGATGGCGTTGACATATGCCGGCTCGGACCGTCTTTCGACGCAGATTGGCATACTGGGCATATGTTCCGGGATATTTAGTAAGGATGCCAATTTGGAAAGTGCATCCGCGAACTGATTTTCTTCACGTGGGAGGTAGATATATTCTATCTTCTGGAATTGCTTCTCTAGAATCCTTACTCGCGCTTGGTAAGCCACAAGATTGGCGTTCCGAGTTTTCCATTTTTGAAGGGCTTGATTGATGACTAGGGACGAGTCCCCGTGAACCCGGAGATTCGTAATTCCTAGATCAGCAGCCGCTTGCAACCCGTGGATGCATGCTTCGTATTCGACCGCGTTGTTGGTCACATCAAAGTCTAATTTGATGGATAACAGGGTGTGCTCTCCTTGTGGTGAGATTAGGAGAATACCGACCCCAAAGCCTCGAAAATTGGATGCTCCATCAAAATACAAGTCCCATGTTTCGGTGTCAGTATGGAATATGTCTTCGTCAGGAAAGGCCCAAGTATCGGTATGTCTTTCCTCAGATACCGGACTATCGGCGAGGAACTCGGCTACTACTCGGCCTTTG
The DNA here is from genome assembly GCA_958450325.1 of Agrostemma githago. Lineage (NCBI taxonomy): Eukaryota > Viridiplantae > Streptophyta > Magnoliopsida > Caryophyllales > Caryophyllaceae > Agrostemma > Agrostemma githago. The sequence goes on along the minus strand of OY288258.1, from coordinate 57,469,973 downwards.
ATGGCTTTTAACGGTACAAACTTGAGGTCAAACTCAACTACCATTAAAGTCCATCTGGACATTCTTCCATTAAGAATGGGCTTTTCGAATAGGTACTTGATCAGATCCATTTTGGATAAAACATGTACCTCGTGGCTGAGCATATAGTGTCGGAGCTTTTTAGTGGCCCAGACCAGAGCTAGGCACGTTTTCTCGAGCATTGTATATTTGCATTCGTATTCTAGGAACTTTTTACTGATGTAGTAAATAGCCCGTTCTTCTGAATCGACTGTCTGGGCCAGCATAGCCCCCATGGCTGTCTCAGTCGTTGTTAGGTATAACGACAGAGGCAAACCGGGTTGAGGTGGCATTAATACCGGCGGAGCAGACAGGATCTCCTTGATTCTGTCAAAAGCCGTTTGACATTTATCGTCCCACAGTACCCGCTCCCCTATCTTCAGCTTCTTGAAAATGGGTTCACATACCATGGTTACCTTTGAAATAAAGCGGCTGATGTATTGGACTTTCCCGAGAAACCCCCTTATTTCTTTTTCGGTCTTAGGTGGTTGCATCTCGGTAATGGCTTTGATTTTAGCTGGGTCGACCTCGATGCCGCGTTGGCTAACGATATGGCCCAGTAATTTGCCTGATGTTACCCCGAAACTGCACTTTTGAGGGTTCAACCTCATGTTGTACTTACGCAGTCGGGTGAAGAATTTTCTTAGGGCAGCAACATGCCCGTCTCGGCTTTTAGACTTAACAATCATGTCATCCACATAAACCTCCACTTCCTTATGCATCATGTCATGTAATAAGGTCGTGGCTGTTCGTTGATAAGTGGCTCCGGCATTAATGAGCCCAAATGGCATGATGGTATAACAATAGGTACCCCATGGCGTGGTGAAAGTGGTTTTACCCATATCTTTCTCCGCCATCTTGATTTGGTTGTACCCGGCATACCCGTCCATAAATGATAGAAGGGCATGATCAGCCGTGTTGTCCACCAGTATGTCGATGTGTGGCAACGGAAAATCGTCTTTTGGGCTGGCCTTGTTAAGGTCTCGGAAATCTACACATATCCGCACCTTGCCGTCCTTTTTGGGTACCGGCACGATGTTTGCAACCTAGTCTGGATATTCAGACACTTGTATAAAGCCTGCTTTGAATTGTTTGTCTACTTCTTCCTTGACTTTGAGAGACCACTCGGGCTTCATTCTTTGGAGTTTCTGTTTTACCGGCTTACACCCATCTTTGATGGGTATGCGGTGTTCAGCTATTTCCCGATCTATCCCCGACATGTCCTTGTAGGACCACGCGAAGACATCCTTGAATTCTTGGAGGAGGTTTGTGAATTGTTGTTTCTCCTCGGGATCTAAGGATAACCCTATCTTAAGCATCTGGGGCTCTAAGGTTGTTCCCACATTGATAGACTCGGTTTCTTCGATTACCAGGTCTCGGGATTCCCTCTGTTCTAACTGCTCGATCATATGCGGAGGCAAGGACACCTGTTCATCGGGTTTCTCAATGTCATTGCAGAAAACATTTTTGAAATTGAAAGTATTTTGAAAATAAGACAAGTCATAAGGGGAACGGTTTTCGTTATTATTGATGGTAAATTTGGAAAACAGCTCAAAGAGTGCGGCCATCTGATCGTTGGTCAGAGGCGGGATTGGGAGCGCTTTCGGGACAGACCCCGAGCCTCCGGCGGTAGTGACTATAGGGAGGGGGGTTACAGTTTGGACTCTAGCACCAGACCCCTTAGACTCGAATACAGACTCAGACTCAGACTCGTAATCGGTGTCCGGCATGTCTCCTTCCCCGGTGGTCAACTTGTAGACTCGACCCTGGCCGTCGGTCCACTTGATGGTCTTCCTCCAGGCTCTTTTTCTAGTATCAGCACCGACCTCCGAGATCAGCTTTGAAGGATCGAACCTGTTGCTTCGAAGGATCAGGTTCACCAAGTCTTCCTTGGGGTTTGGAACAGCTTTGTCTTCCCTAAATAAGAGCCCCAACACGGGCTCGGCATTGTCAGCACCCTCCTGGGATTCAGATTGGATGAGGGCAAATATGTCATCTGGAATGTAGTTTCATTCCCGAGCTAGTTCAGTCTCGGGATGTGTGATAGTTGGTTGATACAGGCCAACTTGAATAGCCCCAAACACTGGTGTGACGAAATAGTCAGCCAACCTTGGGCTATAAGGGCCCAAGTAGGTACCCTTGATGATGTTTCAAGCTTTCTTAATGCCCGCTCGGACCACATTTCCCGGGGTCACAGCATACCCTAAACCGAAGTGAGATTCCCCGTCATTCAGGACTTCAATAATCTTCCCAGCTGGAAGATATGGCCTCGAGGTAGCCCCCGGTAAATATCCCAAATTCTGCAACATCGTGTCGATGCTCGTGGTGAAATAGGGCCTGAAAAGATACTCTTCTTCAATCATCCCTACAAAATCGAACCCCCAAAGGTCGGTGCGGTCCGTGGCGTTACAGCTAGCCACAGTCATAGGGGTTGCCTCTAGAGTGATAATGTCGTCTTGCAGGGGCATTTTGATCTTTGGGTGAAGAGTAGAAGACACTGCCTTTACAGCATGAATCCAAGGCCTTCCTAGGAGCAGATTAAAAGAGGAGGTGACATCGATCACCTGGAACTCTAGCTCCTTCTCAGTTGGACCCGTTGTAATTGCTAACTTAACGGCCCCAGAAACCGCCTTTGGGCTTCCATCAAAAGCCTGGATAGTGTGGGCAGTTGGTATGTAGTCGGCCTCAGTGATGCCGAGGGCTTTGGCAGTCCTTAGAGGGAGGACATTCACAGCAGACCCGTCGTCGACTAGGGTCATTGGGAGGTACTTACCCCGGCAAATTACCGTGATGTACAGGGCCAGATTGTGAGAGGCCCCAAATGGCGGTAGGTCGGCATCCGAGAAAGTGACTACTGGGCCTTCTTCTTTGGACTTGCCCTTGAGGTAGGGCAGGATAGTGGCTACCATTTCAGTAGGGGTAACCTGGGAGTCGACCTTGATTTGATCGAGAGCCTTAGTAAGTGCCTCTCGATGTTCTTGCGAGCTAACCAAGAGTTGCCATATAGTGAGGTCAACTCGAGCTCTTTTCAGTTGTTTGACAATAGCCGTGTCGGTGCTTGGCTCTTCAATGGCCTCTTCCGTCCTGGCATGTTCAATGGCGGTTGCCGGGACTGAGATGTCCTTAGAGCTAGTGGCTGAATAAGGACGACCGGCGGTGGTGAGGTGGTTACTGGCTAAGGCCTTGGACTTAGCCCTCCGGATTTTTTTGGTAGTGATAGGGACAGTTTCCCCTTTGGTGAGGTACACATCTTCCTCATCATCGAACCAGATTCCATTGATTTGTGAGATGAAAGGAGAGATAAGGTGAGAACAGTCGATCACCTCACCAGTGAAGATAGCATGAGAGCTAAAGGGGTTGTCCTTGTTGCTTGACTTGTCCCCGGGTAACGGTATTTTCCCACTCTCAATTAAATCTTGAATCAGATGTTTCAGCTTCCAACATTTCTCGGTATCATGCCCATTGCTCCGATGATATTGGCAATAGGCTTGGGCATTGTAGCTTTTGGAGCGTTTTTCAACTAGGACTTCAGGAGTTGGGCCTATCGGTTGGACCAGGCCCTTGGAAGACAGCCTTTGTAAGGCATATGTATAGGTAGTCCCTATATCAGTGAATACCCTAGGAGGGGTATTTCTTTTGGATGAGGCATCCAAGAGGTTAACCGTATCAAAGATGCTTCGGGTTGCAGCCGGGGGCTTGGTAGTGGATGAGGAAGCCCCTTGGTATCCCTTGCTAGGGGCCTTAGTCAGGCTCTCTAGTCTTAGAACATCTTCAATTCTCATGCCCATTTCATTAAGAGTGGTGAAATTGGGTATGACAGCATACCGGAGGTGGACCCGGTAGGAGGGGAGGAGGTTCTTGACAAAGGCCTCCACTAAGGTCTTTTCACTGGGCTTATCGACCAGTTTCACACTTTCGGCCCTCCAACGTTGGAGGTATTTGGTAAAGCCTTCCTTAGGTTCTTGGGCCATAACCTCTAGAGACCGCATTGTGGTCTGGATCTCGGTGTTATCAGCATAGTTCTGAGCAAATTCCGTAGCCACATCATCCCATGTCGAGAACTTCTTCGGGTCTAGCCTGTAGTACCAGGCCTTTGGGTGTTTCTCAAGAGATGCAGCAAAGAGGTTTTTGAACATGGAAGAGTCCACTCCCTTAATGGCCATGAACTCCTTGAAGGCCCGTACATGTAGTAACGGGTCTTCAGTCCCTTCAAACATGGGTAAGCCCGTGAGATTCAGGTTCGCGGGCAGTTTGTCACTTACCGGGGAGTACTCCCGACTATTCTCCCGGTGAATATTGTTACTTCCAGTTAAATGAACTTGTTCTTCCAATCGGCGAACCGAGCTAACTAGTTCAGCTAGAGGTTCCGTGGCCCCGGTATTTGGAGTCCTTTGCTCCACTGCAGCTAAACGAGCAACGATAGCAATTTGACCAGCCCTCATTTCTGTCAATTGGGCCTCAATGTCGGTTTGTTTGTTGACCATGGCATCCACGGAGGTCTTCAAACTGTTCAAAGTTGCTTCCATCTTGCGACTGTGTCTGGTGGACGGTGGCCTGTTGTAGACACCCACATTTTGACCGCCAGGTGTCTATAGCAGTTTCCGACAAACACCCGATGATGATCGGACGCAAACGTGCTTTAATATATTCGGAAACGGGCTCAAAATCATTGGCATTTGGCTTGGGCTCATTATGGAGTACATATCTCACAAAACCAACCTCAAAATCAGGCCTAGTGGGTCGTTTCGAGTCAAATAAGACTAATTTGGGTCGATTCCGACACCAGGGGTAAAACCGTCTTTTAGCGACCGAGTCAAAACCCGGTCAAAGATTTTCCCGAGACACGTGAGTCAGCCGTGACACCTCACACGGCTGATTCATACTCCAATCCTACGAAAAATCAACTTCACAAGATATTAAACAAATCCGTTTAAGGATAGAATTCGATCTCACGTAGGAATTCTATCCGAAAACCGTATCAAACACCCGACCGAGTGCAAATACTCGGCCGAGTGGCCTACCAACCAGCCGGTTCCCTTTCTTACTTCACAAGAAAGCGGAATTCTCATTCCTCTCAAATTCCTACGTTTCCTATCCTAAACGGTAGTTCAAACTCTCCTAGCCAAGGTCGGGAACTCCCTATAAATAACCCCTTGCGTGCATACAACACTTTGGAGACATCAATTATCATTCATTATCTATCAAACACACACACAGATCATCGATCTATATTCATACACACATACATCAATTTCTACACTTAACAAAACCGATATTATACCCGAAGGAAACCGGCCCGATACCCGACACCCTTCACACGTCACACCAAACCGAGCCACCATAACTCACCGACATCCACTCGACGCTCTTGTGCCTAAGCCACGTCTCGACGAGCCCCGATCCGAGTAAACAGAAGCATGTAGGTTGAGGGTGTAACAAAACCCGACTTCTCTTTTTCTTCTCTTCTCCTCCTCGTCGTCCGCTTTTCTTACGGGTCTCCTGTCGGTCCTTTTTATTACGGGTCGTTCGTCGTTTTTTTATTTTATTTTCTAATATCGATATTACTAAAAACTATTTTCATACATCGAACATTCTTAAAAATATGATATCAACTCTATAGTTGAATATCGTATCAAGAAGAATTACTTTAAATCTCGTCGAAGCTAAGAAAATCGTTACATCTTTTTTATACAAAATACAACGATTTCAAACGCGGAGAGAATTAACATCTTTTTCGTTCAAATTCTTTTTTACAAAACCCTTTTCTAAAAATCATTCCGAATACTCGATATCGGTTTATAATCGAATATCGGGTACGACGAATATCGAAAACATAAATCGAGTATAAATTAATTCATATTTGTACGCGATTTATCAAAATTAACAATTTCCGAACAACGAGCAAAACCGGGACAGACCCGCACGCGAGTCGCGCCCCACCTAGGCGACTCGCGCACGGGCCTGAAACCCGAGTCCCTTTTTTTAGCTTTTCTCGTTCATTTTTTTATTACTTATTCTACGAAACGATTTCTAAAATTTATATCTTTTCTAAAACTATTCGGAGTATTTGATATTGATTTCGTAGTCAATTATCAAATATAACGAATATCGAAAATATTAAGTCGAGTACGAATCATACAATATTTATACGCGATTTAATAAAAGCATCGAATTTTCAAAAATCGGTCTCGAAAACAGACCGGGACGCGAGTCGCATGCGTCCCGGGCGAGCCGCGCGGATGACTGAAAACGCGGCTCGTTTCGCTTTTTTATTATTTTTTCGAACTTCGTTTTTTATACAAAACCGCGTCTTTTAGCAATATTTTCAGATTTCGATCTCGTATATTTATTATTTTTGCTATATTATTTTTCACAAACCAATACTAACTTGTTTGTTCATCTTTTGTAGCAAATTCATCTTTTTCATTGTTTGTTTTATTATACAAAAACGAATCTCACATGCTAAAATAACTTTGACGTTATTAGTTTAACATGCATTAAACGACTTAGCAACCCATTTTATTTTTCTCTCACATGCTTAGGAAAATAATGTTTGCATATCATTCAACCGTCGAACTAACCCGTGTACACCAAAAATGAACGATATCTTAGTAAAGGCCGCTAAGTGCGGGCGGGGTTGGGTGTTCTTAGTGAACTTCCCAACACGTACCCTCACCCCTTACTCAGAACCATGGTTTCCGGATATCCGAATCCATTGGCAACGAGAGTCATTCAATACACGATATCCGATAATGTCGATATCGGTATCGTAATGCAAAGGGACGAGCCCAATAAACTCTGACATCGGAAATGGGCCGTATTTTGTATACGGCCCACTACGACATAGAGTGGGCTCGAATGGTTCCGAATAACCACAAAATTCGGTGGCGACTCCTACTTCGATTTAAATTTCAATTTGACCATCTCATATGGAGATTCATTCGCCTCCCCAAACCCGCGCATGGCCGCGTCGGGGTGGACCTATGTCATGTCCACACCTGTCTGTAAGAACACCGCGCAATCAGAAACTGAACCCGGACCTTGGAACCAAAATAGTACATCCCGAACAGGGAAAAGACTAAAAAACGACTTGAAAGAGACCTTTAGACGGGTGACTCATGGATGACGGGCTTTCCTTAGGATTCGACGGGTTGGCCGAATCCTGTTTGAAGGAAGGTCAAAGTGAGACGTCCCCAGACTTTGGACTCAAATGTGTAGACGGGCCCTCCTTTATAGGAGTATGTCCTACGGAGGTGGGCCTTGCCTTAGTCTAATAAGGCGGACTGGGATGGGGAAGAAACTCGTGATGTAAGATCGACAGAGTTTCGACGCTAAAGACCTTGACGACTTACGACATGACCTGACACTGCTAAATACGGGAAGTCCTAAGGGGGGGGAAAGTTTTGAAAATGATTATTTTTGGAAAGTCCGAGAAAACTCGGGGAAAGGCCCGATTTTTTCAAGAAAATCGGAAAGTGCATCGGGCCTTGGTTTTGAAAGTCCGAAAATATTTTCGAGTTTTGAATTGGGCAGCATACCGGCTAAAAAGTGGGCTATTTTGAGTAAAATCATAAGTCCTAAATTCGGTATGTGTCCCGGGTTTTGAAATTTGAATATTTTTGAAAAGATGCATTTTTGAAAATGACGGTTTTTTGAAAGTGACACGGAAACCAAGCAGCACATAGTCACGCAAACATAATAACGACGCCATGTATGCTTTACACTAAGTCTCGGTCGGTCTATAGAGGGTCTATACCAGTGCTCATAGTCTAGACGAGAAACGGGGCGGACTTCCTAAGTCGAGTTGAGCTTAGAACATGCCGCAAAGTCCATACGAATCGACTATGAACACCTTTAACGTATCCAAGGCGGAATACATCGTGGTATAGTGGGACGTCGGTCACCAGTACCGGCTCGGGAAAATATGGGGTTATGCATGAACCGTAAAACTAAAACGCATATTGTATTTGTCAAACGATTTCTATTCGAGTCTCACCCTGAGGATGCCGATGGTTAGGCACTCATCGGTTAATCCCCAGCGGAGTCGCCAAATTGTGGACATGACGTAGGTCCACCCCGACGCGGCCACGCGCGGGTTTGGGTAGGCGAATGAATCTCCATATGAGAATGGATCGAATTGAAATTTAAGTCGAAATGGAGTCGCCACCAAATTTTATGGTTATTCGGAACCGTTCGAGCCCACTCTATATCGCTATGAACCATGCACAAAGTATGGTCCATTTCGGTTTTAGAGTTCATTGGGCTCGTCCCTTTGCATTGCGATACCGATACCATCTATACCGGTAATCGTGTAAAGAATGACTCTCGTGCGCCAACGGTTTCGGGCATCCGGAAACCGAGGTTCTGAGTAAGGGGTGAGGGTACGTGTTGGGAAGCCCACTAAGGACACCCAACCCCGCCCGCACTTAGCGGCCTCTACTAAGACATCGTTTGACTTTCTAATATGCGCGTTAGTGATTTGGTGAAATGATATGCAAACAGCGTTTTAGCTAAGCATGCGAATTGAATGTGAGCTACGTCATTTTAATGCATCTAATTTTGTTGTCGAAGTGATTTAGCATGCGAGGGTTCATTTAAAAGCGGTAAAACGCAAATAAATAAAGCAAAGAAAAATAAATCGGTTACAAATTACACGGGCGGAATACAACCTGGAATTCACAATACAACGAACAATAATATAGAATAAACAAAATACATAATCAAAATGATAAGCAACAGTTACAAACGGACCCGTGCATAAACTAGACCGTGAATCGTGTAAATGGACTAACTTCAATTAAATACATATTATTTTATGTATTAATCGAAGGACGGGGATATAGGACCTAGGCGTGGTGCTAGCCCGATCCCAAATCCCGATGCCTTGTCCCAATTTATCATGTCGATAAATTGGAGTCTAAATTAATTATGCGTCGGATACGACTACGGAGTCGTCAACGCAAAATTAATAGTGAGACCGTCGATAAAAATTGTTTATGTGCGATGATATACATGTATTTTGAAAAGGAGATCACGTGATTGACTTTACACGTGACGACTAAGTCGCTTTTTAAAAGACAAGGCTCGGATGATAAAAAAGAGCTCTCGATTTTCTGGGCTACAGGACCTACTCGATCGAGTCATGGTCTGACTCGGTCGAGTGTATCCTTCGAAGAGGCTACTGCCCATGATTTGGGGTGCTACTCGATCGAGTAGTCTATGTACTCGGTCGAGTGGCACTTGTACGAGGTACAACTCGTTTAGTTTTATTCGTTTTAAATCGATGGTTGGCCGAATTAAATGAAAATATTGTATGATTTAAATTTAACTCGGTTTTTCGGTATTATAGTCATGTCTTATATGACTATAATACCGTTATCGGAATTTTATAAAAATGTTGCCGCTAGATTAAAATTTTGATTAGTGACGAAATTGTGTCCCTCTACGTCACGACATCGAAATTAATCCTTACGGATTATGTGATGTCGGTTTTCGTGTCAACGGGTTCCGTGCTAATCTTAAAAATAAATTTATACGCGTTCAACTACGAATGATCGTGATCGCGTTATTAAACGGATCCTAAAGAAATGACCATCGTAGTCAAACGTGTTTGGATCCGAGTTTTGAAATGATTATATAGAGGTGTATATATACATACATACGCGGTATACGATATTATGATAAAATGTAAATAACGATAATTGAATGCAAAAAGTAAAATGTTAGTGTTAGTAATCATGTCGTTACTATCGACTAAATATAATGCTATAAACATAAGCATAAATATACATAAAAAGAAACGAAAAAGGAAGAAGAAGGAGAAGTCGATGTTGAATTGTCACACCCTCAACCTACATGCTCTTGCTTCTCGGGATACGGTTCGTCAAATGGCGGCAATGGCGCGTGAACGTCGAGATACGTAGGAGGAGTTGATGATGCGTATGTATGGCTCGGTTTGTGTGAGTTTTTACGAGTTTATGCTCTCGGAAAATATGTGTAAATGTGATGACGCCTAAAGGTTGAACTATGGCTGGAATATGGTGTAAAAATGAGTGCAAAGTTGGATGAAATTGTGATTGCAAAAGTTGTTTAAATGTTGAGGATTGATGGGGTTTATATAGAAAAACCCACGACATTGGGTCACTCGACCGAGTGGCCCTAGTGCACTCGGTCGAGTGCCCTGACAAATGAACCTGGTCCGGTTTTTTGAGGCTCCACTCGATCGAGTGGGTCAATCCACTCGACCGAGTGGATCAATTAGGACGCAAAATTTTAGGAATGATTGGCCTTGATTTGATCTTGATTGATTTTGGTGTTTTGAATTTGGGCGCCACTTTTGGGGATGTACCAGGTCGTTTTTTGTGTGTCGAGTTCGTCTTGACCGGGTTTTGACCCGGTCGCTAAAAGACGGATTTTATCTCTGGTGTCGGTTTTGACCCAAATTAGTCTTATTTTGCTCGGAACGACCCACTGGGCCTGAATTTGAGGTTGGTTTTGTGAGATTTGTATCCCGTTAAAAGCCCATGCCGGACATTATTGATTTCGAGCCCGTATCCGAGCGCGTTAGAGCACGTTTGCGTCCGATCATCATCGGGTATTTTTTGGAAACTACCATAGACACCTGGCAGTCAAAATGCGGGTGTCTACAGATAGATATACCCGTTTTAACATTAAAACGGGTCAATACTCATTTAATATGGGAGTGGTGTGGACTGTTGAATGATATGATGGGCAAGTCAAGAAATGATATTGCATTGCATATTTGCATGCTTGTTAAGTTGTTATTATTGTTTTAGTAATTTAGCATCATGATTCATGCATGTCATTTGTGGTGATTGTCTAGTGCACTCGTCTAGTGTCTATCTAATTTGTTGACTACTCATTTTTATTAGTCAAATCTCAAGGGTTTATAGATTACGACCTCTTGTATCTACTTCCAAGTCTTTTCTCCTTGTTCCTTTTAGTTTCTCTCCACATACATTTTTCCATTTAATCACAAAAATTTCTAAAAAAATAATGTTATTGAGATTAGTTAGATGAATTAGCAAGTTTAAGTCTATAACAAGTTTTAAGTTTGATCATTCATAACGCGGCAGTGTGAAGACTTAGAAAAATAGGATTATAAACCTGGTTGTACAATAGCATTGTACAACCAGGGGTAAGTTTTTGAGCTTTTGTGTATATTTATTGAGCTTAAAAAAGTTTATGAGCTGAGTCGTAAGTTTTTGAGCTTGAATATTTAACTCGGCAACTTTACACTAAAACTCAGAAATTTTACAGCAAAACTCGAAATCTTTGTGATAAAGCTCAAAATCTTAAAACCAGTTGTACATAGAGCTATGTATAACTGGTTGTATAATCCTTTAATTGGAAAACTTATGAGGAAGAATTTTACTGTCCTTGAGATTTTGATACTGACTTAATTATTTCAATTAGTTAATCTGATCTATAACGTATGTTACATTATATTACATTATACGTGCGATACGATTAAACTAGTTGATCATGATTTAGAATCTAAAAAAAGAACTTTCTCAATTTCATTATTAATTACGGGGTACGGAGATAACTTAAATTAGAATATAAAAAAGTATACTTTGTACTTTACGAATAAATTAAATATGATCATTTGTTTCTTTTCGCTTTGATATAAAGATCCAAGTCACAAATAAGAGTATATACTTTACAAAATTATTATGATGTACGAGTAAAAGATTACCAATTTAATTACACACCTGCATCATGCATGTATGTAAAGTGAAAATATAGTACAAAAAGTCACTCGTATTTGATACTACGCAGTTATTTCAATATTTCATAGAGTATTTGCTGAATACTTTTATAGTAATAATTATATAACCGTACCAATTTGATAAGAAATGTATCGTTAAACAATTATATTATCGGCCGATATAATGTGAAAGTACGTAGTAGTAAGAAGAAGATGATTAATCACGCTATATTAACTTTTTAGGAAAAGGGAGAAAATAAAGGCTATGGATGGATGATGTGAAAGTATAAGAAAAACGATAGATTACTTTACCTAAACATAACTTAACTTTTATTAAATTATTAAATATGATGATGCAGACTTAATTTAGATTCATGGTATGATTAATACGAAGAACGTTCAAACGTTGAATATCCAAATTGGTTCATGGAACAAAAAAAAGCACATGACAAAAACAACACAAATTGGATTATATTTCTATTTTTAATAAAGTTGCTTGTTGTATTATTATAACATGACTTACTTTATGATCCATTTTTTGTTAATTAATTAGTCAGCTACTCCATCCTACTTGCCAGTAATAACGAACGACTAGTCCACGTACAGCTTAACAACCAATTGGATTCAATCCCTTTATTATTTCAATAATAGTATTCCTATATTAATAATAATAATAATAATAATGCAAATTCATGCAATTTTTTTGCATTAATTAGCCGGCATTTCTGACCACCGCCCTTTTTTATTTCCTATATCTCACAACTTACATATTATCTCAATATTTGTATTTTAAAAAATTGAAAAAATCGATATAAATATACGACTCTAAAGACTGTATTGATCTAAGCTTCTAATAGGGAAGTAAAAACTTATGTCAAACATTAATAAGATTAATTAATATATACGTAAATTTGTCGTATATTTCTATTTTAATTTCACTTTAAGAAATGTATGTAATTCTTATTCTTATTCTTATTTATATATTCCTTCGAATGGTTGTATTTAACATTACTCACAAAACATATATATCTCAATGATCGATTAGTCTCACTTCAAATATGTATATCGGTATATAATATCAAAACAAGTCAGATAAAATATTAACTTTGTGAATAATTCCTAGCTAGTCATTATGTTTTTATCTCATTTATCGTATCATATTGACTCTATTTTATATTTAATACATACGAGTTTATATCTATCTTAAACCGTAATTATTGATGGATGGTTGTATATATATGCTTGCTTTTAGTGCTACTAAAATACAAAATTAGACTTTTTCCACCAATACAAAGTACCCAAACCAAATCTTAGACCTTCTTTCTATACCCTAAAAATCACGAGTCTAATTACATAAAACAATTTCTCCAATATAAACAAAAATATTACAATAAAATAAAAGCAAAAAGTGGACATTGTCTAAAGTCAATCATACACCCACTTTCCCAACCTCCTATATATATATATAATCACAATCTCCTTTTTTTTTTGGCTATGTCTTTCATTTTCATAATTTCATTTCATTTTTATTTTAATTTCTCCTAAAATAATCAAATAAAACACAATTTTCATAAAGTTATTATGGATATAATTTCGAAGGGTTGTTGCTTAAGATTAGGGTTTGGTATTCCACTAATGTTGATTAGCAATAAATATAGGATTAAACTGATCCTACATGAAGGTACGACCAAGGTTATTAAGAGACGTATGAAGATGAAAGCAGCAGAAATCATGTTTGAATTCCCTGATTCCGTAGTTTGCCATGCAGATTCCTTCTTCCTTGGTAAACCTATTCCAATTCTATCCATGCACGACCACCTCGTCGCCGGCCACTCCTACTTCATCCTCCCTCTCGACCGCCTCCCACCACCCTCTCAAGGCGGAGGTAGTGGTAGTGGTGGTGGTGGTGGGGCAGCCCTTCTCTCGGCCGCTTCGCTTTGCTTACTTGGCTCTCCTTCTAGTGGATGCCCTAATTCTAGCCCTAGGCGGCCATCTCCTACCATGGTCAAGTTATTAAATGAAGGTAATTACTCTAATAATAATACTAATAGGGTTAGTGATAACAATAAAGGGAGCCCTTTTGATTATGTTAAGGATAAAGATGGAAGGGTGGTTATGATTAAGGTTGTGCCTGAGTTTATTACTAGGGTTATTACAACTAACTGTGGTTTAAGTACAAGTACTACTAGCCCTAATGATGATGATCCTAAGAATGGTATTAGTGCTAAACTAATTTGTAGTACTCCGGAATTGCAAAAGCAATATGATCAACTTGTTAGGGCTAAGGATCAAGCATGGTCACCCAAGCTCGAGACGATTACTGAGCATAAGATTAGGTTTTCTCCATCTAGGCTTTTAAGATTGGAGTGGAAAACAAAAGGGACACTAAAACAAGCTTGAACTGTGTACCATTTACTAGTACTTAACCTAGATCCATCTGGCCGAGTTCAGCTTCCTTGGATGCAACAAGGTTAAAACTCATCGAGATCAACCACTTGAAACGTTGTAGCAGCGTTGAAGTTCATGTACAGATGGATGAGCTTAGCCACTTGAATGCATCAGTGTTAAAATTCATCATGTTGTTCAATCCGGCAGCAATGTTAAGGTTCGTGTACACCTGATTTGTGTTCGGGCTTTTGAAATGCAGCAACGTTAAAATTCATGACCAGAGAAGTTTGTTGATCCATCCTAGTATCGACTCGAATTCATGGGAAGTGGAATTGAAGCAAAGACAATTGTTGCATACCTTGCATTGCATGTATGTAGAGGTTAAACTTTAAAGTGATGAGATTTGATGAGTTGAATGGAAGGTGGAAGGTGAAGAAGATTCAATGTTTGTACGTGATAGTGGGCTGTGGGCAGTTAGAGTAGTGTATAATTGTGAATATAAAAAATGTTGCGTAGTTGGATTACTTAGATGTTTTCAAATGATGACATGTAGAAAGTGAAAGAGTCAAAGATATATACGGACTACAATATACATAACCTTATGAGTTGGAAGATTAGTTGATTGGATAATAAAGTACGGAGTAATGAACTATTGAGAATTTCAACGTGTATTAATTATTAAACATAACTTTACGAGTTGTGTGGACATGACAGAGCCACATAGGTCCACCCCGAAGTGGCCACTCACGGGTTTGGATAAGTGAATGAATCTCGTGATAAGATTGTTCTCGGTTCAAAATTTAAATCGAAGTTGAAGTCGCTACCGAACTTTGTGAGAGTTCGGGCCCGTTCGAACTCACTCTATACTTGGGCGTATCGTGCACAAAGCACGGTCCGCCTTAGTACTAGAACTTATGGGGGTTCGTCCCTTTGCATAACGATATCGATGTTGAATTACCGAATATCTTATATCGAATGACTCTCGTTCGCGCGCCAATGGTTTCGGGCATCCGGAAACCAAAAGTTCTGAGTAAGGGGTGAGGGTACGTGTTGGGAAGCCCACGAAGGACACTCAACCTCGCCCACACTTAACGGCATCTACTAGGATATGCGTTAGTAAGACGTGTAAAATGATATGCAAAGAGCATTTTTAGCTACGCATGCGAAATACGTGTTTTGTTACGTCGTTTAATGCATCTTAAATTATGTCGAAGTTGAATTTAAGCATGTGGGTTGATTTAGAAAATGGTAAATGCCACGCAATGAAAATAAACAACTTAAAAGTAAATTACACAGGCGGAATACCACCCGGAATTCACAATACTTGGACAACAATATAATAATAATAAACGGACCAGAAACGGTAAATGTAGTCTATAAACGGACCCGTAAATAGAAAACGTAATCGAAACCGTAAATCAAATAATTGGACTTACACATTATGTTGTGTTCGTGCAACACGACCGTGACACACAGGACACGATCGTGTCAACAAGGGGGTCATGACCGGGACGGGGCAGTCTCACGGTCGGGAAGCCTGCATCACAGCCGAGACGGTTCTGCTTCCCTCACGCTTCGTCGATTCATTTCCCTTATTCATGCAACCCTATAAATACCCCCTCTTGTATTGTTTTGAGACACGAAATCTTAGTTAGAAAACTCCTACTTTTAGCCTAATCTCTCTTTAATATTTACTTAATCTTCCTTTAATCTTAGCTTAATCTTAGTAGTTGCTTGTGTAATTTGGGATTTCTTGGAGAATCTATCAAGATTGACAACCTTGGTGGATGTTTTTGGGTTTTCTTTTGTGCAAGTTTCAATCTTTTCATCTCTTTTCTAGTTGGGTATACTCTTTCTTCTCTCTTTTCTCTTAATCTTTCATTGTTAGTAAAATTTCAATCTTTATCTATTGTTTATTGTTCATCCTTGTTTAATCTTCATAATGAATGTGTTTGTTCTTATGATTGTTTCTCTAGTTTATGTTAGTTTCAACTTAAGCATGTCTGAAGAGATTCTTGTGGGATTAGTAGGGGGATTAGATGTTAAATATGGGTGATTAGGGTTGATTGTGGGTAAAGGTTGAATCTTTGTTGCTAGTCACTTGTCATGCATGCTATATGTTTGATGAAATGTTTGTTAGGGTGGTAGTGGTCAATACTACCCTTGCTTGTTTCTTTCTTCTTATTGTTTGCATGATTGGTGGTTGAATCCTCATGGTTTAGGTAGCTTCTTGCATGAGTGTTCGGGTTCGTTCTTGTCGCGAGAGCGCAGACTTACCTTAGTGACTAGGTGATACCATTACCCCCGACCTAACCCTACTCTTTCCCCTTATTGATTTCTTCTTCATCTTAGCTATAGTTCTTCTTGTTTAGTATTTCAATTTAGTTTTAGTTGAATCGCTTAGTTTATGTTATTCCTATTTGCTAGTCTTTGTCCAAATCGAAACAATCCTCTTTCTTTGTGATCTTGTGACTTAGTTGCGTCTTTAATTAGGTGAACTTTAGTCTAACCCTTACTGTCTCTGTGGTTCGACTCGCCTTACGCTAACTACTAGTTAGGTCCGTTGGTTTATTTGGTGTTGGGATCGACGATAAACCCCTCCATCAGGCCCCGACGCATCCGATTGACATTAGTCATTAGTCTATCATGCATCACGAGCCACAGGAAAATCCGAACCCGTTGGGGTGCCCATGTCTTCCACGGTAGTCTCTAAATTTTCCCTTCCTCGGTGTCCACTTCATTACGTATGAGCCTAATAGTTGACTTAATCGTGAATTTCCCGGTCGATGTCGGGGCCCAATAGAATGAATCATCCTTATCGACATCCGACACTACTTCAAATGAGGCAATAGTCCGGAGTATGTCGTTTTCCAGGAGGTCAGTAAATAATTGAGTTTCAATAATATCAAATTTTACTATTTATTAATGGTAAGATGGGAAGGTTAATTCAATGTAAAATCTTGCAAATAAAAGATAGAAACAAGACATTAATAAATTTTTATAATTTTTGCAAATGTAAAACGAAAGATATTGATAGTCTAAAACAAATGTGACAATTGGATTTGAATGAAAGGGAGTATTAACCAAAATCTACTAATGACTACTTTATTTTTTAAGTGGTAACTACCTCTTTTATGTTGCGTTTACTTTCCTTAAGAATTAGGATCCATCATTTATACTAAGTCTGTTATAAATTTATAATAGAGTTTCTCATTTTGGCCCATATCAACTCATTGAAACACGAAATGAACCTATCTCAGGTCCAAAGTCCAGACAATTATAATTGGGCTTTATAGGTCGTTCACTATAGAGACAACCCACAGAGCGTTAATTTGTTGTCTAATATACTGCTACTTCGTATTTCTTTTCAAGTTCAACATCAACGTCTAAGGACTCGTATGGTTCATCATGAGAAAATGGAGTTACGAGGAACTTAAATTCTCAGGTGAATTACAAAAACGTTGTTTGGTTGCCACGGAGAAAATTAATTCTTGTGGGAAGTTGTACACACCGAGAGGGATTAGGTGAGCAACTTCCCCCCATTATGCAAGAATTGAAGTTTCTTGGAAAGTTGTAATTCTCATAAACACTAGTGTATTGACCCGTGAAAAATCACGGGGTTGTTTGTATTTTTTGGTTTTTCGATTTTTGTATGTTTCATGTGATAGCTAGTGTCGTCACGATACTTTAATGTATACGTTAAAGTTGGTAGATAGGGCAGTAATATTGGTTTTTGACGTTGAAGCGGTAATCCATGAAAAATCATAACTTCATTTGTTGAAGGCTAAAAATGTTTAAAAACATACTTTGTTACTTTCGTGTCGGCTATCTATATATAAAGTTAAAAGGGTTATTTGAGTATTTAATTTTTTGCCACGTGGCAGATATTAAATGCTCAAACAACCCTTTATTTATATTATTATTATTATTTATAATTTCTTCATTTTTGTCAAATTTAGTCTTATTAAATTTTTTCCCCATATATATGTCATCAAGTTTTGGCATATACAATGACAAATTTATTCTTTTTTCCCTTAATTATAGATGTGTTATACAGTTTCGGTTTTATATAATTATTAAATTTAGATGTTTTCATAAGCTTTTTATATTTAATGTTTTTATTTTTACAATTTCTTGCATTCTGCTCTAATTTATTCTTATTACATTTTGTTTTCTTGCTTATATATATGTGTGTTGTTTTCTCATAATTATAGATATGTTATAAAGTTTTAGTTTTAGTATTAAACTTATAGATAATCACATTAGTAAGCGTCACATACTTTTTGGTTGACTTTGCTAATTGGTTATATATAGTACTGAATTTTTAATAATTATATTATCCTGCATTAAGAATTTCGTATTATAACTAAAAAAATAATATATTATATTTTCATCTATTTCGTCTTAAAAATTAATCAAGGTTAATATTAAATAAATATCATAGTGTAACTTAAAAAAGAATATATAAAGAGAGATGATAAAAAATATTTGGGAGTTTGTATTCACATTTCGATCGCTTTATTTCATGAATATGAGCACCAGTTTTTAATATATGATACTCCGTATGAATTTGCATTGTTGTTATCGATTCTAATTTTAGTTCAAAATTTTATCTTCGGGATTTATTTTATTTATCGAAATTATGCGAAGCCACTGACTGCATGTCAAATCCATAATTTCTCATTTTTTTCAAGTATAATATTATATTTTTATTGATCTTTATGTTTATTATTATGTTTATAGACACGCTTGAAGATAACATTTAACTTTTTTTTTTCTTATAAGAGTGAACATTAAATTATATTCAAAGTGAAAGTAATATACAAAAAATGATTGAGAAGAAATTGCAATATCTTGAGTACTAATTTAAAGTAACATTATTATATATTCTAATCACCAAAACAAAATACATATATAAAAATGGGGAAAGTGATCGAATATAGTAATTTAACAAACAAAGTACAGAGTTAGTATAAATTAAAAAAAAAAAAGTGAAAACGAAAATCTCAATGATTTTCACGGGATTAAAAAATTAGGTCCCTTTTGTTGAAGGGACGTGCATAAATCCATGTTTAGTGATACTTTCACAAAAAAATATTAAGGTTATAATAAATAAAATACATATCACTGAAATCGGGTTACAAAAAAAAATATAAAAAATAAAATATAAGACATATCATTAAAATTGATCGATGTATAAGTTCTGTAGTTTAGTGACATTGTTGAATTAGTGAGATTGATGTGTATAATGATATTGGTGGCGATCAACAATTTTGGATCAAATTATTGAAATTGAAACTAAATTCAAAACGTTTATTATCCACTTAGGTATGCAAAAATCGATCGACACATATTTTCGAACCAACATATACAATGAATGAAAGACTTGGTCATGATTATCACGAATCCGTGCACAAATTTTTGGAACAGATAAAACCGTGAATTTCACGGGTCACATACCTAGTTAAATATTATAAGGTATATCGATTTTGATATTTAACGTCTACGAATAACGTTTATGATTATAATAAATTTTTATTTTGTAAATGGTTTGTAAAGTCCAATCTTTTCCTTTAACCATTTCCTTTAATACATTGTTTCTATGCAATAGTTGCCTAAATGATGTTGGACGAATGTAAGTGAAGTATTTCAGAATAATGAATTATGTTGCTGCCACATTTGGTCCTTGCTTTAATAAATAAAGGATTCTATTAATTAATATTTAATGTAATTATTTTACAAAATTCAAAATTCATCGTAAAAAATACATTAATATCATTCAATTATTTTGCCCATTTTGCCAAAATGTGTTACTTTCTCTATTTTCTTTTTATCTTCCCAATTTCCTTTTCGGTCCACTTTTTTTTTATCTTCCTATTTCATTTCTTTCCTTTTTGGTCCATAATTTGTACCATACTACCCTTACTATTTACAACACTTTCCATCTTTATTATTTCCTATTTACCCACACTTACCATTCTACCCTCACTATTTTTTAAATTTATTATTTTATACTCATCACAAAAAAAAGTGTGCAAAAGTAAATGGGAAGATAAAAAAAAATGGAGAAAGTACTATTATGGTACCCACATTACCTTCATCATTCAATTAGTATTATCTCTAGATTTGATATATCGGATTCCATGTGTCGTCTCCCTTGTTGTAATAGTCATCTATCTACATTCCGACCTCCATATGAATATTGAAACTTGACTCTGTACACTTTTATTGACGACCTTCATTAGGAACCATACGTCGACTCGATACCGATGTGTAAGACGCTTCGTTGAATGATTTACGCCTTTAAATTTTATCATATACTCCATTTTTAGCATTTTACGCCATTTAAATTTTTAGGGTGAAAAAATCCAACGGGTGCGCTTCACCCGGTGGAAATGGATATGGATAGAATGATCAATGACGGATGAAAAAAAATTAAATGGATGAGGGTGAGATATGGATGATGAAAAATTAAATGGATATAGATATGGATATGACTCCACCCCATCCATATCTCAGCCATTGTCATCCCTAATCCCATTACGGCATTACCTAGATCCCCACAACAATTGAGTTCACCCAATAATATGAAATGATTATTCCGTATATTCCATTCGTTTCATTAATTTCTTCCACCTTAAAAGCGACATATTTCTTAAGAAAATTCGTCAAAGTAGAGGAAGAGTAAAATGAAGTATGAGTAAAACGGGGAGAGTATAAGAAGATTAGTCGGGTATTAGAATGGGCCCATTTGAGAAAGAGCAAATCCAATATATTTTGTGGGGGCGTATCTAATCTAATATCTATGCAAGTGTGTAGCCAAATCAAAGTCCAATAGGCAATAGCTTTACCATCAACATTCACGGTTAGTTGATGGTCCATTTGAACTTATTGCTGCCCACAGCCACAGCCACAGTCTTAATTATTTCACCCATGGGTGGTCCCTAAGATTATTACTCATTTATACGATATACGTCACGTTCTATACTGAACACAAACTTAACCTACACATTCTACGGAGTAGTATTCTTTTATGAAGTTACGTTTCATACTTGAATCCGACACTTCAACTGAAGAATCGTGTTTGACATGCATTCGGAATTTACCCCACCTAACCTCCTCCCTAAATGTTTGCTATATCATACATTCATACCAACCGAAATGCCTAAAATGTACAGTTAGCATCGACAATATGTATTAGAACTTTGAAAATCAATAATTTTCTTGTATTAACAAAGTACGGGGTATGACATTTCAGAAACTGGCTAATTTAGTTAGTAAACTATGAGAAGTGACACTCATAATTAGGATTCGAGCCCCGTTAACATAGATTTGTCTTATATAAAACAAAACAAAAGGTATGACAATTTAGATATGAGCACTGATTAGTCAAATGATGTACTGAATGAATATTTTTAATTATATTCATCTAGTCTCGGTCATTAGTTATCATTTTATATTATTTGTAAAAAATATCTTAATCAAAGGACAACAAATGACGGAAATGAAAAGAGTAATAAAATAGGATTAGGACAATTATACGCATAGTAATGGAAAGTAAGAATAATTAATTAATTTTAAAGAATACTCCTAATGAGGTTTGGACTATAGACATGGTTTAATGTGGGGGATTGTGGGGGACTGACCTGAAGTAAGTAAAGCTGGTTGGTTTTTATGGTTCCGTACAAGCCTACATCTACTTCCATGTCCAAGCCTAAAAGCCCATAACTCTACTTGTACCTTTACACACCTTTTCTTGGGGTCCAGGCTAATGCACAAGGCCCATTACATTTTTTAAATACACACTATCATTACTCGTAATATTAATTTTTCTTTTATATTCATTGTAATAATTTATTTTAATCAAAATGTAAATAAATGAACGAAATGGAAGGGTATCAAATATCCAAGATAAACCATCGATTATATGGGAGTATTTCTTACTCTAATATTGTACTTCTTCCAAACCGCTACTCCTTCTCATCCATTCAATTCTTTACGTGGGATCGTTTTTGTGAGGAGAAATGGTAAAGAAGTGAATGGATGGAAGGGAGTATAATTTAGCCACTTGGTCCGTATTATTTAAATTTTTTATATTTGAATAAAAGTAGATAAATCGTAGCGGTTCGGAGGGAATAGTAATTATCTCATAAGTAATGTATGGTCCAATATGGGTGAGAATCATTATTCATTTCCATTACTTCATGTTCATTATCTCTCGGGAGTATAATTAAGAGGATTAATTTATGTCATTGATATACACGGTGTAAAGGGCATGGATAATGGAGAGGATCCGATCCGTCAATTATCTATCGTTTCAAGATAATATCTAACCGTCGAATGAGAAGTAATGGAGAGGTTTCAAATTGCTGATAAATGGGTGAATTGGGTCGAATTCAGGTTGTATCATTTTCGACTCAATTTCGGGTAAGGTTATTTTCAGGTCGGTTAAGTTATTTTTGAGTTTGTTATTTTCAATTATTTTATTTTTTACTTATTTTAAAGGATTTAAAGGATATCGACTTGTTTATAACAATAAACATCTTGACTCACTTGGGTTACGACATATCAATTTGGACAACGAATCAAATTTGGATTAGATTGTTGAGGTTGGATCATTAAGGTTGATCAGTTTTACCGGTTTAGTTTTGTATGGTTTAAAATTACTTACGGAGTAGGGGTAATCATTGAATGAAGGGAAGAAGTAAAGAATTTGGAGGGGGAGAAGTAAACTGTAAAAGTGGTTGGGGGGGTGGAGTAAATAAAGAAGGGAATGGGAATGGGAATGGGGGAAGGCAGGCATGTGGGTGGCTTTATGCAGACGGCGGTCTGCTGCAACACCTACAATTTCACATACACAGGGCTCAATGCAAACCTCTACCTCTACCTCCCTCGGCTTCCTCACCCTATTCCCTATTCCTATATGGCTATATTATCCACCTACTCCCACTTTACTCTATCTTGCCTGCATATTGTAACCCTCGTTTCTCCCCCCCCCCCCCCCCCAACACCCACATTTTCATTTTATTCTTATCACCATCTACGGAGTAATTAATTAATCGGATCCACCATTTATACTTAATTAATCCCCTTTCTTTGTCTTCTTTCACACTATTTTAGGGCATGTACAACCGAGAATACAACTTCATCCTCTTATTTTTCTCTTTCATTCTATTTTTTTGACATGTCATCATCTCTTTTATCCACCTCATTTTTTACTATCTTCATCCTCTTCATTTTCACTTCTCTAATTTTATCCCAACAGAGTATCCTCTTATACTACCTTTTTAATTATTTACTTTAATTATTTTATAGTTAATATTATTTTTATTTAAATTGTTTATTTAGATGACCAATAAGATAGGTTTGTATGCACAAAGGCCTAGGCTTAAAATCCTCTAAAATTAGAGGAAGTAATCAACTTCCTCTTAACAAGAGGATCTTCCATGTCCATTCCACAATGGAGAGGACCTCCTCTTAGAGGAGAGAGAGTCCTAAGAGAAGGGTAAATCCTCTCCATTGTACATGCTCTTACTACATTCATCATCTTCTTTGATTCGTTTTCAACTCAGATAAGATTTCTTCACGGTAAACCTCTCCATTTTGACCCCAAGTACAAATGTACAATGTACAATTCATGATTGTGATTTTAAGCAAAAATAATACTCCCTCCGTTCCAATCAATTCCATACGTTTGTTTTTTCACACTTGTCGATGCACGTTTTATTTTGTCTATATTTTTAGCTACATATTTCTAAAAATTATAAAAAATTGATATTCATGATGCATTCGATTAGACAATTTAAACAAGATCTCACATGACTATATTTTATCGTATATATTAAAAGTTATATCGATAAATCTTCTCATCTATTAATGCATAATATCCAAATGCATGAAAATGATTGGAACGGAGGGAATAATAATAAGGTTGCGGCTCGTCACACGTGTTCTCTTCTTTGTTTACCAGTGAGGTTGTTTTATACTATTAGACGAAGCTAACTCAAGAAAAATTTATTATATACTCCCTCTGTTTCATTGATACTCCGTATCTTCCACATTTCTTTTTTCAACCATTTCTTTGATTTCTTCCACTTTCTTTTTTTACTACCATTTTCTCTTTTACCTATGTGGCCCACTTACTTTACATCCTCTCTACTTTTACATATTTTATTATTTTTCTTAAGAAATGTTCCACTTTTAAGGTGGAAGAAATCAATGAAACGGAGGGAGTAAATGATACTCCCTCCGATTCTTTAGATTCGCAACGTTTACTATTTGCACAAATAATAAGGTCGTGCGTGGAGATGGTGGGTCTAACCAATAAACTAAAAAGTTTACCCAAACAAAAACCTATCTATTATAGAAATGTTGCAAACCTAATGAATTTGCTAAATATGGAATATGTTGCGAATCTAAAGAATCGGAGGGAGTATTCATTTGTTGTTTTTTATGGGCCAAATAACCAAATTGGTAAAAAAAAAGTGGCTCAAAGGTGACGGATTGGTAAAAAAAAATCACCGGCGCCGAATAGGTAAAAAAAGTGACCCCAAGTGACGAATTGGTAAAAAATATCGTCGGTGTCAAATAGGTAAAAAAAGTGGTACCGAAGTGACGAATTGGTAAAAAAATATAATCATGTTACGGATTTTAAAAAAAATAACCGATGCAAGAAATTGGTAAAAAAAAATGTAATCGGTGTCAAATTGTACTGTTACGGATTAAAAAAAATTAATCGATGCGACACTATTTAGACATTAAAGTTCGTAAAATAAATTACCTATCGTTTTGGGTCGGTTTAGATTTTTTTCTTTTCAAAGTGTGCCGATATTATTGTCACATAGGTTCGTGTTTACGGCTCTTACGATACGGTGTAAAAAATCTAGACATGTCGAAACTCGATCCACGATCCATTTGATTCGAACCCGAAAAGACCCGTTAATCTAGGATCAAAATCCGACTCGACCCATATTGTAACCCGACTAATTTAAGGGATCTAATAAAATCTTCTAATTAAAAAAAATTTGTACGGTGAAAAAAAAAACAAATTTTCGTCTAGATGACTCATTTGATTGTAATGTTGACTTATTTAGAATTGTATGAGCTACGATAATATGGAGTAGACAAAAAATTGTTTTTTTTTTCACCTTACGGAATTTTTTCGATGAGAAGATTTTATTAGATCCCTTAAATTAGTCAGGTTACAATATGATATGGGTCGAGTCGGATTTCGATCCTAAATTAATGGGTCTTTTCGGGTTTAAGTCAAATGGGTCGTGGATCAAGTTTCAACATGTCTAGATTTTTTACACCGTCTCGTAAGTACCGTACACAAGGTTCTATGTGATAATGTCGGCACACTTTAAAAAAATCTAAACCGACCCAAAACGCTAGGTAATTTATTTTACGAACATTATTTTCTTAATAGTGTCGCATCAATTAATTTTTTTTTAATCCGTAACAATTTGGCACCGATTACGTTTTTTTTTATCAATTTCTTGCATCGGTTATTTTTTTTTTAATCCGTAACACGATTATATTTTTTTATCAATTCGGCACTTATGTACCACTTTTTTTTACCTATTCGGTGCCGGTGATACTTTTTTACCAATCCGTCACCTTTGAACCACTTTTTTTATCAATTTGGTTATTTGGCCGTTTTTTATGTTCAGTGTAATGATTATTTTAATCAAATACAAAGAAATTAATTATACGTTTCAACAGAAATTATTTAGTTTTAGAAGCTTTTTCTTGGAATACACACTTGTATCATTTAGTAGGATTTTGAGACAATTGTCAAGGACATGTCCATCTAAGACAATCTTAAAAGAACAATTAGTGTTATTAGAGCAACCTCAATGGAAGAACCCATATAAAGTTATTTCATATGTCACCTCATTTTATACTATATCCTAAATACAAGAACTTTATACCACAATGAAAGAATCTTGTATAAAGTTCTTGGATGCTTTTTTCCCACACAAGATTAAAATAAGCAAAATTATTTGATTGGTCTACTGTTATTGTTTTACGTAAGAACTTGGTTCTTAAATAAGAACTCAATTTCTTAAAAATAGTGAGAACTTTTGTCCACAATGAACAAACTTTATCAAACAAAGTTTGTTTGACAACCTCAAGGGTACGAACTACCCATTGTGGTTGCTCTTAGGGCATTAGCAATGGTAGAAACTTCTTACCATATTTTCTATTGCTACATTAACATATTCTTCTACATATGAAACTCCTATATTTTCACCTCAATGGTTGGAGTTCCATACTATCTCAAAGAAAATTGGAGAAAGAGAAAAGATGAACAATTCCCAAAGCATATCTTCAACATGAAATTTGTTTTTAGTTTTAGAAACCAAGTTCTTAATAAGGAGCTCCTTATGTGTACAACAATAGGTAAGGAACTCCTTACTGTATATGAAACTTGTTAATATACCTCATTGTTATTGTCCTTATGTGGTTACAAATGGTTAACCAGTGATATAATTCCTATGAGTACAAATGGTTACAAATATTTACTCCATTTTGAAGGCAACAAAATTAGTACTCTAATTACAAGCAAGGCAAAATGACCAACTTACTTCAATTGAATGTTTTAACTACTCCGTATTTTATTGTAATTTACATGCATCTTAGCATCAAACATAATTTGTTTACTTCCATATTCCATCCATTCAAATTTAAGGGATACGTTTATTTTTTCACATTTGTCAAGACTGTCAATATCTTTTGTTTTATACTCGTATTATTAACAAATTTTATAAAAATTCGATATTTTTAAATCTACGAGACGAATCAAACAAAATTTCACGTGATTATATTTTCTCTTATAGATTTTCGAAAATATTAACCATTCTCTTGATTTGTAAATAATGTCTAAAAGGAAACGTAGTCTTTGAATTTGAACGGATGGAATATCATTTACGGAGTAGTAGGGAGTGGAGTATTTTGTTAGACGGAGTAGAGTATTAAAAGTGAAACAAAAATAAAGATTGAAAAAAAGTAAAAAGGAAAGATTCAGAGCAGTGAAAAAAACAAAACAAAAACAAAGCAGGGTCACTATTCTGAGTCTCAAAGTTTCTGAGTGTGTGTTGATCTACTATTTCTAGCCGCTGCTTTTAACTGTAGAGATAAAACTGGCAGAAAAAAAGATAAACAAAACAAAGTGCAGCAGTAAAAATTTGCAAAAAATAAAATCCGCAAATCTCTAGGGAATGAAGGAGCTTCGCTTAAATCCTGGAAATTCCAAGCTATGTAACCTAAAACAAAGAGGAAAAAAAAGTCAGATACAATTCCAGAATCAGATAAATGTCCTCTACTTCTAAACCTAACTTTACCCAAATTCACAACAACTTTATTTATATTCTACGGAGTAATTTTATTTACGGGTCAAATATTATACTTCCCCCTAAAATTATAATTAATGATGTAAAACGAATTTCGATAAATATGAAAAAACAAATGGCGTGTTTGGTTATAAAGGGAGGGAAGGGAGTACTAAGTACGGAGTACTACACATGGTTAGATCTAAGTAACAAATCGTTTGTCTTTATCTAACAAATACATAGTAGATCTTATTTGACTCGTCACAAATTTATGATGAATATTCTCGTCATAAATAAGAATTTGTCAAAATATAATTTCAACCTCCAAAATAATACTACGACTATACGAGTACATTTTGTATCAATGATATATATATACTCCGTATTTCGTTATATATTAATGATTTTCTTAAACGCAAATAAAAAAATCTCACATTTTTTTCCTCATACCGTACTTCTCGTGTATTAGAAGGAATTAAAAGGCCTGAAAGAATAATTACATAATCTAATAACAAAAAATTTAATCTTTTAATACATCATGTTTTTAATCTCGTATATATCAGTACAACCCTATGTTTTTAATCTTTTAATACAAGTATTAATTACATTGATGCACGTGTAATTTGAGTTTAAATCCATATATTTTTACTATGTAGAAAAAAATTTAGTTGCTTAAATACAACCCTATGGGGTATGGGTTATATTTAACATTACCGTTGCTTTATTTTGTTAAGTTTAATTGATTTAATTCAATTTATTTTATTTCAATTAAGTTAAGTTGAATTCAAAATTTTAGGTCAATTTAATTCCTTTAAGAGTGTTAGCTTTTCTAATTAAGTTGTGGGTTAAACTTACTTCCACTGAAAAAAAATATGACCTAAATTGATTGAAACTTGGTATTTGATCTATTTTATTTTTTAAAAAGCTAGGATATATTTATCTAAAACAATAATATTTGATTTAGTGCGTTATTAGTTACTGTACTTATATTAGTAATGTTACTCCTGTAATCTTGTTCCTATACAATGGTCAACGAATGCATAAAAAGTGAAAGGGTGAATGGGTGATAACAAATTGGGATGGATGGATGATTTGATGTTTCACACAAAAGTTAAAGTATAAACTTAATGGAATTACTAATTTAATTTAAGGCTGCCTCAAATTTACGGGCACTCTGTAATTTCCTAGTATCGGTTTAGATAAAAGAAAATAAAATAACGGGCAGAAAAAAAAAAAAGGAAATAATATGTCTTCCCTTCCCTTCCCTTCCCTTCCCCTCTTATTTTCTTATCCAAACTGGAGGTGTAAACGAGCCGAGTCGAGCACAAGCACGAGTTTGGTCTTGCTCGAGTGCTCGACTCGTGCTCGTTAAGCAAAATTCTAACTCGAGCCACGGGCTTACACGAGCTTGAAAAAATTGAACTCGCAACCAAGCTCGCGAGTTAAAATGCGAGTTCGAGCCTAACTCGATCCTATATATAATTATTAAAATTTACGTTTTTTTTCACCGATATGTTTTAATAAATTGGATCCAAAAACATATAAAAACGTATTAGACCAATCAATAAGAACATTTTATATGGTGAAAAAAACTGCTTTGTATGTAACTTTTATTAGTAACTTTTTTTAAAATAAGAGCAAATATTAACCAATCACATCAAATCGAGCTGCTCGCGAGCTTTTCGAGCAGTGCCACACCTTGCTCAGCTCGACTCGTTAAGTTGTCGAGCCGAACCGCAACCCGCGTCGAGCCGATGTTTGATCACGTCGAGCTCGAGCTGCTCACGAGGGTGTCTCGTCTCATTAACACCCCTAATCAAAACACAAATTTAGTGTATCTTTATCTTCCCTCTTTCCCAATAGTAGTATAAAACTTATTTTCATGATTTAATCGTGTTACTCGATATTTAAATCATTTATTTCCATTAACGATCGAAGCCACTTTACTTTTTACGTAACACTTAACGTACAACCACAAAAAAAAAATTCGACATTTTTTAAGTTTATAAATTACTCTTCCAATGATATGTAATGTGAAATAGAAGATGTTAAAGTTAAGTTGGTTGCATTGACAGTATTTACAAATGAAATATCATTAACAAGGCTCGAGCTCCTAACCTATTGATCAGGGGTCAAATGACCAAACCAACTCATCAACACCCATCAAACTGATATAGCAAATGTTTTAAATCTATTTGTTTCAAAAATTGTCGGGGGACCCGGGACCCCCAGGCCCCCCCAGGTCCGCTCCTGTGTACAACAAGTTTTACTTATAAACTAATGAATTTTTGATGTTTTATCGTCTTCTCTATTTAATACTCATATAATTTAAATCAGTATAAAACATTATAGATTTCTAACATATAAGTATGTACGCATAAAATTCGTGATTAATATAACATTAGAGAGAAAGACATTCGAGTATTAGCGAAAATAAGAGTTAACTTAAGCGGTAGGATTGTGCGGGTTCTTATAGTCACTATAAATTTGATTGTTTGACCTTTTCCAACTTTAATGCGGTCATTTTCGAAAAGAAAAATCATCTGTTTGATGAGATATCCATTGTATTCAATATTTATATCACAAAATCTAAGAAGAGACGGTCTTATTGAGATATCACTTTATGTACTATTCGTACACCTTAATGATAACTTTGTTTTGTACTCCGTATCTATTTTTATAACAAGCGTCCCCTTATATATTTTTATACTCCCTCCCCACCACTAACATTTTCCCACTTTCCTTAAAAGAAAACTCCACTATGATTTTCCAACTCCAAAACTTTCCTTATTCATTCAATATACTCTCTTCCTATTGGTTATTTTTGTGATTTGACATCTTAAACCTCACCCAACAATTTTATCACCTTTTCTTTATACCTCTCTATATTTTTCTTCTTAATCACCGTGCCAAATCAAAGTGGGAACATCAATGTGGTGGGGAGAGAATACTCTTTTAAGTTAATCATACCTATTTTTATTTAGTTTGATATCACTATTATCTCCATTTGTACTTGATCTATCGATAAATTTAATGAAAGACCGTCTCTTAGTAGCCTTAATAAAAGATTAAATATTGCTCCGTATTCATTTAATTAGATAACAGTAAAACATGATTTTTATAAAGTTATAAAGAGTACGAGTAATATTTTTTTCTTTTTTTTTATGTAATCGAGTGAAAATACTTGCCATGGAGTATAATTTATTACGGAGTACAGTACAATATTACTCCCTCCATCCAAATTTAAACTTCATTGGGGAGTAGGCACAAAAATTAAGAGTGTAATGTAGTGTGTGGTGGAAAATGAAAGTTGAGAGAAAATGTGGGATCAGAATATGGACCACAAAAATCAACCAAAAGAGGAAATATTGTAAGTAGAAAGTTTAAAGATGGACAATTCAAAAAGGAAAGTAGGAAGATTAAAAATGGATAGAGGGAGTACAGAGGAAACGTTCATCATAACTATTGAAAAAAGAGAATGGAGGCCCACAAAAGGAAATAAGTTGGTCCCACCACAATCCAATGGATGGAGCAGATAGAGCAGCATAACTAGAGAAGGAGTAAAAGAAAGGGGGAATGAAGAGTCAGCTACTACTACTGCTGCTGCTGCTACTTAGGTCTTTGTAGATAGGAAGCTGAAGCTAAAGCTAAAGCCAATAGCATTAAAGTTTTTTAAAACTAATTAAATGATCATGTGACTTTTTTATTTTTATTGCCACAAAATTGTCATGTGACTTGATGCTGCCCAACATACAAATTATTGGTTTCACAATTCACAATTCACAATATTATTGCTTTTACTTCAATAAAATGTTTATCTCGTCTTTCTAAATTAAATACCCCGTACTTGGACAATCCAGTGTCATGTACTCCCTCTATTTACATTTAACGCCTACATACTTGTTTTTACATTTGTTGCATGCATTTCACATTATTAATTTTTAAAAACTTGAATACCCTTCTCTATTATCGATAAAGAGGATTCCTACTCTATTAATATGAGAAATGATAAATACAGCTTTTAGGGTTGCATGTAAACACCAAAAGAGGGAAAAAAAAAATAATTTGATATATGCATTAATTATATCAATGTTTGTGTGATTTGGTTTTCAATTTCTAGATTTATATCAATTTAGTGAGGTTTTAATTTCTTAAATACAACCCTAAGTTTTGTATATAACAAAACTTAATTTAGTAAGGTTTTGTTTCAGTGTGTTTGTGAACAATTAGAGGATTATACAACCAGTTGTACGTAGCTCTATGTACAACTGGTTTTAAGATTTTGAGCTTTATCACAAAGATTTTGAGTTTTGCTGTAAACTTTCCGAGCTTTAATGTAAAATTGTCGATTTAAATCACATAAATGTTTAAGCTCAAAAATTTATAACTCAGCTCAGAAACTTGCTCAATAAATATACACAAAAGCTCAAAAACTTTGTTTTGGTTGTACAATAACATTGTACAACCAAGTGTATAATCTTATTTTTCGTTTGTGAAGGAAAAACACTACTCAATTTATAGATGAAAATGATGGAGGAGCCAAAAAAATGACCCTCTTAATTAGCCTTCAGTGTGGTAATTAAGTGTCTTGATTACAGGAATCAGGAATCGTAACAGTCATATTGCCGGTAACAATTGAGAGGTGAACCCGGACATATCTCAACACAGAAACCTGGACAACCCAGGTCACACGAGGCCCAAAAAGGTAAAAATCGAGCATAGCTTGGACCGTAGGTGCTCTACCCAAATTCAAACTCGAGCCAAGTCGGGTCGACTAGCACGTGGTAATTAAGGTCCGAGTCCAACAATTTCCATAGGAGTCTTAATTATCATACCATTGAAAGCATAGGAGACAATGAGGTATATAAATGTGTGATAGTTACTCCCACCACCGATGAGGGAGAGTGCTATTTTCAAAAAATGGCTTTCAAAGTCTTTACGTAATCCAACAAACAGCAGTAGCAGATTCATTTGTGTCAAAAACTATCAACTCCGAAACTAATTCCAGAGCTCGGGAGTGGATGTATATATTGTGATCTCTTTGCGCCTCAGGAAACACCACTTCGTCCAGGCCAGCGGCTCTCCATATTTCGCCTATCGATTTCTGCACAAAGAACAAACAGGGCCTTAGAGGTTTCCGAGGGGGTCCTCTTCGATGCCTAAGTCAGCTCCTGGTGGCGTTACAAGCGGTTACTAAAGGAAATGAATTGACTTAAATATGTGAAGTTATTGCTAGAGTGAGAGAGAGAGAGAGTTATCCTTTTTTTTCTTATCCTTTAATGAAGAATATCAAGGGATATTTATAGGCTGTCAGGAGACAAAGAAAGACAAATAGCATCTGGTGAGACAAAGTTTTTCTCGCCTTAGGGAGCATAGAAGGCTCCTCTTGGTTGCGCACAAGGGTTGGGACCTGTGCTGTTAACTTGCCCCTTATGATGAGAGGACCGATTGATTTTCCCGAGCCTGAGGCTCTGTGGGCTCGGATAGGATTAGCCTCGGCCTTCCTCGGTGATGAGGTTCGGGGGGAAATTCCGACCCTGCTCTCCTGAGGGTCACGTCCGAGGGTCCGAATGTACTCCCTGACAAGATTAAACCTAGGGCGCAATCCGGGCTGAGGGATGGCTGTGAAACCGTTCCCCATCAGAAGATAACATTAGCAAAATACGGTTAACATATTATATTAGTTGGTTTGACTAAATTAAATTAGTAGAATCAAAAAAAGATGGTTTGGTAATTAGCCAATTATAGAAGAATCAAAGTGTTTTATGCATAAATTAAATATGCTGTTTCAATATGGTTCTATTAGCTGCATATTCAGAAACATTAGATTCTAGTCAAGATGCTATTACAATATACCGTTTATCAAATCATACGAGTAGTAAATTAATAAATTGACCCTCAATCTACTACTTAGATCGAAATCTACTAATTTCACCTATATACTACGGAGTATTTACCAAATAGAGGCTATATCATGTGGGACCGGAATACAAATGGAAGAAGTAAAAGAAACAAAATTTTAAGCGAGGGTGAGAAGAGAAGGCGGAAAAGAGGGGTAGATACTCAATCTCGTTCAACCTATTGAACGGGGTGGCAAATTGAAGGGGATAAAGAAGGTGAGTGAGTGAGCAGTGAACATCCACATCCACATCCACCCCCACATCCCCACATTCCCAGCATTGAAAAGGAGGAGGAAGAAAACCAAACTCCCCTCTTTCATCTCTCTCTCACACACTAATCTCACTCATCTCATCTCTCTCTCTATCTAATTTCCCCGCTTAATCTCCCCATTTTCTGTTAATTTAAGTATAATTATATGTATTAATCAAGTGAGCGAGCATATAGTGAAGAGCAGTGGTGGCTACTACAAGGAGAATAGCGTCGTCGGATTCAGCCGCCTTGGCCGGCTGGCTGTCTTCTGCCGCCACCCCCAACCACCACCCTCACCCCGACACCAAGATTATCACCAACGACCTCTCACTCGGCTTCAATGCCGGGCCCACCACCACCACCACCAACCCCCACCCCAACCCCTCCTGGCCCACCCCCTCCCGCGTCGCCGGCTACTCCGACATGGCCGTCTTCTTCCACCCCCACCACCACGACGCCGCCTCCCCCTCCCAATCCTCCTACTACATGACCGCCGCCGACCCCGCCGCCCTCGGCGTCATTCCCATCCTCTCCGCCACCAACGAGCACGACCTCATCGCCCGCAGCCGCGCCGCAGCCGCCGCCTGGCAGAGCCAGTCCCCCGAGTTCTTCACCCCCAAGAAGTCCATCAATTTCGAAACCGGCTCCGGCTCAGCTGCACCGGGCCCCGGGACTGCCACGTGTCAGGACTGTGGGAACCAGTCCAAGAAAGACTGCACCCACCAGAGATGCCGAACCTGCTGTAAGAGCCGAGGGTTTGATTGTGCCACTCACGTGAAGAGCACGTGGGTACCTGCTGCTAGGCGGAGGGAACGTCAGATGATGACATCAGGCGGCGGAGGAGGAGGTGGTGGTGCTTCGTCCGGTTCTACATCCGGACCGAAAAAGCCGAGGCTAATTTCCTCTCAAACGACGTCGCATACCTCTACGTCTAATACTCCACCTCAGAGCTTCGACACTAGCTCAAGTCATCCTCAAGGTAAATCACTAATCTACGAGACACAGTACACACTTTGATCACGCTACTGATAATTCTCTAATGTTAAATCTTAGTTTCATGTTTTTTTTTTTTTTTTTTTTTTTTTTTTTTTTTTTATAAATTATACAGTACGGAGTAATTGTTTCCTTAATCCAATTATAAAGAATTCGTCTCAAATTGGTAAAACTGTTTCATATAAATTTTATTCTTTAATTTTAAAATGTAACCTAAATCACAAAAATGAAATTCTTAGTCTATTTTTAGTTCTAAATTTGACAATGTTAGCTTAGAATTACAATAGAAAAAAATCACAAATTCTGTGGTGACACGGTTATCCACATTTTGGTTGTTAGTATGTTCGATTAGACCGTCTCTCTCAAGATCGAGTTTGTATCATATGAATCACAAATGATTGTATTGTGAGACCGTTTTGTTTTGATGACGGTGTTTTCATAAGATAGGCTTATTTTGATGCCGTTTTGTTGATAATAATGTGGAGGCAGAAGGGAGCAGGAAGGAGACAGTACCACTACCAGGGCAAGTAAGGGCGGCCGCAGTGTTCAAATGTGTGAAAGTGACAGCTTTAGAAGATGGTGAAGATGAGTTTGCGTATCAAGCTTCAGTGAAGATAGGAGGCCATTTGTTCAAGGGTTTTCTGTATGATCATGGTGTTGAGCCTAGAGATTCCTTCCCTAACATGTCTGATTTGCATTTAGGAGGCGGAGGTGGAAGCGGTGCTCATAGGAGGAACAACGGGGGTTCCATCCTTGATCCTAATGATGTTTACGCCGCATCTGGTGCTGGTGCTGGTGGTGCTGGGATCATGGGTGGTTCTAGCTATGGTAATGCTATGAATTGATATTATTATTATTGTTTTGGAAACGTATTTTAGCGCCGGCTGGTCTCGCACCTCGTATACTCATGAAATGAAATAATTTTGAATCAATTATTATTATTTTATTTCATTGTGAGTATGGTGGTATGTACCATGGTCGGTGGGTCGGTATTTATTTTTTTGAGTCCTGAAATTTGTTTCATTTATCGGAAGGACTCAAAAAGATTGTTATGAATTATATATGATTAATTAACTTAGTAATTGTATGTTGTATTCTAATAACATGGTGCTTTATCTATCCCATTATTAACTTGTGATCGATTAGTAGGGTTTTTAATGTTCTAGTCTTACATTACTCAATTCCGCCCTACCGATTTCGTTTTTGTTACTATATCTTTGCTATGAACCTAAATTCTTAGGTGCACTACGATCGGGTGTCATTTCATGTTTTGTACGGTATGGGTATGCTATCTAGTCGTTTCTTCGGAATTTGACTCATTTGCTTGTATGATGATGTGGTACCTACACGGATTTCTTGTCAATTGTATTGTATCGTATGCTTATTAATTCGGATCCCGGATTAACAAATTTGCTGCCCTTGTTTGAGATTGATTAAAAAACTTTGCATGCAAGGCAACTGTTTCATATATATACTAGTAGTAGTATAGTATATATAATCATTTATTCATGTCTAATATAGTTATTGTATATATACTACTGTGAGAGATCTTTTCTACCTCTGATGATGCTTCTGCCATTGGAATAATGTTGGATGGCAAAGAGCATAATATTATTTTTTCAAGTGGCAGGCCCCAAAATAATTGCTCAATTTCCAGGAGACAGTATTGTAAGGTATGGATTTTTACCTTTTATATATTATTATTATGTCTTGCATTGTGTAGCAGTTTGTCTTCTCTACATAACACACCCTTTAATCTGCTGAGCTGCTCACACTGTT
This sequence comes from Agrostemma githago, assembly GCA_958450325.1. Taxonomy (NCBI): domain Eukaryota; kingdom Viridiplantae; phylum Streptophyta; class Magnoliopsida; order Caryophyllales; family Caryophyllaceae; genus Agrostemma; species Agrostemma githago. Next base: position 57,433,541 of record OY288258.1, on the reverse strand, counting down.
TTGACTCCTGTGCAATGCCCTTTTCACATTTGGGGTAACCCCTTTTTGGTAGGCCTATTAAACCGGCCGGGTCAGTTGAGGTCATTTCAAGTCGATTCACTTTCGTGTTACGAGAAACCGTGCCGGCTTTTGTCAAATCAGATCGGGTACAACTCAGTCGGATGTTAATGTTCTTAATTATAGTTAGTATTCCACATTATATATTCTGGGTCAGATTAGTAAAGGTTTTGCGTCAAACTCGGACATTCAATTCATGTGTTGGGTTGTTTTGGGAAGTCTATTTTTGGGCGAATCATATCATATGACTAGTTTGCTTATTCTCACAAAAATTAGTCCGAAATTCTTTCCTTGGACTTTGTATATTGTTGAGTTTGGTTTGGTCAGTTCGGGTCATTTCATGTCTATTCACCACTTTCGGGCTATAAGAAACCCCATTGGGACAGGTCAGGTCGGGTTCAGCTCATATTGGATGTGCTATTGCTGATTTAAACATTCGGGTCTTGTTAGATAAAGGGTCGGCTTTCGTGTCAAACTTGGAAATTCATGTTTTCACAATATCACGTACGGAGTAATATGAGTACGAGTGGAGGAGTCGAGAAATAGTTTCCTTGGCTATGCAATGTGTAAGTGTGTAAGGTTGAGTTTGGTTTGGTAACTTGGTTAGATAGATAGTTTCTGGAGAACTAGATGTTAATTTAGTGTTGACAATAATGGGTTGGCCTGCCTTCTGCAACAGACTTTAAAAGGGTTTGGGGATAGTTGTTGCTAGGTCACTTTCATTAGTTGTGATACAAGAATTTATACACATTCAAGGGTAACCCATTAATAATAATAATAATAATAATAATAATAATAATAATAATAATAATAGATACTGCAGAAATTTGTAGGAGAATTATTATTATTATTATTGATATTATTTCATATGCATATGCATGTCCTTTTCTGTGAATACTGATGCATTTGCCTTTTCACTTTGTTATAGCATAGCATAGCATTGCAGCCTGTTTTTCTGACGTTTTCTCCTGCAAAATGGACAAACCTTCATATTGCATTAAACTCTTCAATGTGTTTTCAGTACTTTTTCCCAATCCCTTACCCTTTTTTTGTTTATTTGACAAATTTCATGCATTTCGCCTTCACATTCTTCTACCTCTTCTACTTCTAGTTCTAGTTCTACTTCTAGTTACTCTTCTTAAACTCTCTATCGGTTAGTTTGATCTTTGTTCGTTACATTAAGTCTTAGATTAAGCGTTTTCCGAATTGTTTTCATACTTTGGACCCTCTGCTTGCATTTTGCATGTACTCCTTTCAATTCGACGCATACTTGTATATATATATATATACTTTTTTTGCCTAATGGTTTTTCTTAAGTTTGGGCGCAAGTGTATTTAAGTTAATGTTTTGATTAGAGGGATTTGGGTTTTGTTTAGGGTATTAGGTTGTCTTGTTTACCTACAATTGCTGACTTAGAAGGGTTAGCTTTTGTTTTTATTTTTGTTTTTGTTTTGTTCTCTGCCCTTAACTAACATTGTGGGGTTATTTTCTTGGGATGACTGTATTTGTATTTATGTCACAGGTTTAGCAATTAACTTATTCTACTACTCCATATAAAGAGTTATAAGCAAAATTGCATTCAGATTTGTAGAAAGAAGGATCTAACTTGCTGCTGGTCCACTTGATCATTATCTTGCATTGATTAGTTGATCAATCCTCATGACATATATGCTTGATTAGTTGATTAATTATTAGCTTCTATGATTATGATTTCACGCGTACAACGAACCCTCGTACGTGACATGCTCTTTTGTTACTTAGTAGTTGCGTTTTTGTGCTAAACGGACTATATATGTTCCCTAAATGTGGTCGATATGAACCGTGATCACATACACTGAGATTATGGTTCTCGTTGTCCGAGTTAAGATTAGGGCATTGAATAAGAAGAGAAATGAATGGGCCGGGGAATAATACAAGAGGAATAAGTTTGAGGTTTATCCCATGAGAGTAGTCGATCATTAGGCACATATAATGAACCATTGATGATTATTATAAGTAGGCAGTAGTAGTATAGTCGTATAATATATAGTTGTAGCATGGAAAACTTTAGGCGGATGATGCTCTCTCTCTTTCTTTCTTAAAAGGAATGGGAAGAGAGGAGAGAAAGGTAAAGTAAGGAAGCAAGTGGAGGGGGTTGTATTCATTGGATGTGGGAATATATAAGTAGAAAGATGTAGCACTAAAGTCCAAAAGAGTGATGCCTTCAGCATTTAATATGCGGTTAACCCATCTCAGATTAGGGTTCTCTTCTCCTTCCACATGCTTTCTAAACTTCTCTAAAAAAAAATATTACTCCACTAATCTATATTAGGCTTTTAGCCATTTTTCGTATTATTTATACAACTTTTCACGATTTACGCGGAAATATTTGAAAGCTAGTTTTCGGAATTGTATACTAACTTTGTTTCATATATTTTCCAAAATAGCGGAAAAATGTGGTAACTTCAAGTATAAGTAGTACTTTCTCCTATTTAGAGTATTCCTCAAATTTGGTTTTTGGGAAGAAATTAAGAAAAACATTAAAAGTGGAGTATCAAGTGTAAAAATGGGGTATAAAGAAAAAAATGTTGGGGTTGTATGTGAAGGAAAATGGAAAGAAAATTAAATTAAAGCTAAAAAGAAAAGTGGAAGAAATATTCTAAATAGGTAGGAGTACGATCATATATATACAACATTGAGTGGGTTCTAAGATGTAACTGTGGCTAAAATGAAATGGGTGTGGGTGTCTGAAGGTAATTTAGAAACAATCAAATAATGAAAAGTGGGAGGTAAGAGCAACTGCAATGATAAGTTGATACTCTCTCCAAATCTTTGGAATTGTCCCATATTTTTAGTCGTGCTTTTTCCTAATGATATATAACGAATTTGCTCTTGTCATTTCCTCCTTATTTTCAAAAGTGATATGATTTTCTCTCTAACAAAATTGAACACATTCTTATTTTCTTAATTTCAAAAGTTACCTTCGAAGTTATTGGGTGAAATCAAATACAAATCTTAAAACACTTCTTTAATCGATCGATCAATCAATCTAATATCGAAAAACAAGATCCATAAACCCTAAAAAAATCTCTAAAATTAAAATCAATCATCAAACCCTAAAAAAATTCCTAAAATTAAAATCAATCACCAAAAATTGTTTTAAAAAGACAAAAGTTAAAACTTAAAGCGATATTACTCCATCGTTAATTGGAGAACTAGGATCCATAGTTGAATTCACAAGAGGTCGATTGATTTATCAGATTTTTTTTATAGAGATCAAAGGTATTAGAAGGATTAATTATTAGAGAGCTTGTATAAAGCAAGGGCATAAATGAAATTTTTTAAGAAAATTCATTAGGATTGAGTAAAAATTCGTTAGGAAAAGTAATTTCGTATTTTTAATATATGTGAGTATTAATATAATGAAATGAGGTAATTCCAAAATATTGAAGAGAGTATGATATTTCTGTAGTAGTTTAATTTGACACATTACATATGTAAGTTAGAACATTTTTAAGCTATTATGACATATTGACATCCAATGGTTTAAAGTTTAAAATTATTTAACAGGAATAATTCAACTTTGAGTGGTATTCTAAAAATAAAACGGATTTTATTTAATTTGGGAATAAATGTCAGTATTGGACATATCTTACATTAATGGAACTGAGTATCCGGTTACTGGCTAAACTCTTCCACTTTTACTTACATTAATCATTTTCATTTTTAAACTTTTTTTGTATCATATCGTATCGATAATCTGGGAATAAACCACGTCTCTTTGGAAAGTTAACCTAAACTCTACCAAATAATTTTCATCACGTCTCCTCTTCTTCGACTAATTGATTTTTCATTTTTTTCCCAAATTGATTTTTTTCTGTGATTTGTTTGCTCCGGGATTTGTTTGTTTTTAAAATATACTCGCATATTTTGTTCGCAGAAAGCATCCTTCGACATTTTAGATCCAAAAAAAAATTGTTGAGTTTTAACTCATAAAACCATTATCGAGTCCAACGAACGGAAGAAGAAAAACTTGTCTGCTTATAAAAAGAAGATAAGAGCCACAGTAAATTGATGTATCAGGACATTTTAAACCTAATTACATTAATTTAAGATATGTTTGTTCCAGATTAAATAAAGTTTGGTTAATTAAAAGAATATTACTCAAAGTTGAGATTATTCTTGTTAAAAAAAACCTAAAGTTTAAACTAAATCCTTCTATTTTAAATGGATCCACATATCATCAAAATTTTCTCTTATACAGAGTAATTTTTAGTAGAATAATTCGTGAAAAAAAAATAATACTTCAGGTTGAAATTATGGGCCAAGTTGATCAGCTAGTAGCTCCATTAGAGCAAGTGCATTGATAAGCTAAAACGATGCTCCGCAGTAGCATAATTTGACACATCATGGTCTCAAGGCTATATGGAGGGAGGCAAAGTCATTTGTGCTAACAAGGATTGAGCAATGATCTGCCTGGTTTTGAATTAGGTGGCGAACAGATCCGTCCTCGAACTTGGTCCGCCACGTCGAATTACAAATGGCTATGTAAACTGACTAGCTAATGAATGATTTTCTTTAGTCCTCCCTATGTTTTGTTACATTCCTCTCATTCTCTACCTTCTCTCTTTATTTCACATGTACCATATATTTCTTGATATACGGAGTGTGTAATTAAGTTCTTGGGTAATAGAATATAAACGGGCCTCAACCATCGCCTTAAGATTTTGGTTGAGTTGGTTCGTTAACATGGTATCAGAGCCAGAGGTCACGAGTTCTGGCAGCCCCCAATATCTCGAACTCTCAAGTGGAATCTCAGCACACGGTACGGGGGAGCCGGTGCGCTCTAACCACTCTTCAAGCCCAACGGGCATTCGAGTGAGGGGGCGTAATAGAATATAAACGGACCTCAACCATCGCTTTAAGATTTTGGTAGAGTTGGTTCATTAACATTGGACACTTTGGCTTAAGTAAACATGGTTGGAAATAATATTACCTTTGTATTAACATAAAAAACTTTAGCCAGATAACCTTTTGGATTAATAATTAAGAATGTTAGCCAAAGTACTTGATTGTTGTGTTTTGTGGGACTGCCAATCTAGCATCCTTCCAAGGTGCACCATGCAATTAATCTTAATTCCTACTCACGGGCAACTAACTTAACTTTGTCCTTCTATTACTTCTTATAAATTAAAGCAAGTTTTCATGTTTCCTTCATTTTCGTCATTTGTTTATCTTTGATTGTAATATTTTTTACAATTAAGGTAAAAGCAAATAACCGAAAGCAAGTTTTCATGTTTCCTTCATTTTCGTCATTTGTTTATCTTTGATTGTAATATTTTTTACAATTAAGGTAAAAGCAAATAACCGAAGCGGAATGAGTAATTATTTTACTAATTTTACATTTGCATAAAACCTATTACGTCAATAATGTGTCGAGGTTTCATGGAGAAATATCAAAGCACCCCTACCTAAGCGATCAAACTATAAGTGTAGAGGTGGTCACGAGCCAAACTCAGGACATTATGCTCGCACATCTACAGTTTTGTTTCGGCATGAAGCCCGTGTATTCGGGCAAACATAATTAGGTTTAAGAAATCAGAGCGATCAAGCTCATGTTTCAACCCAAGCTACCTATAATCCTAGAAAGATAATACTACCGTAACTTGAATTCGAATCCTGTCGCCATCGTTAAATAGACTCAATTACACTTGTGACTTAATTTCTGTAGAACAAGAAATGGAATCCTTCCTACCTTTGTTACATCTATCTATCTAAAAAGCCAAGGAAGTTAGGTGGAAACGCAATAAGGCGAAGGCCCTTATAGGCTATAGAGTATAGTAGAGAGAATATGTACTCCTATATAGTAAAAGGGGAGATTAGTAGGCGTACGGAATTACGTGGAAGGTGGGGGTGGGGGTGGGGGTGCATGTGAAGCCGAAAGAGAAAAGAGGAGATGATGGTAAGACGGCTTCTTGTAGCCATTATTGATGCATTCTACTATTCCAATGTTTCCCATTTTGGGCGCACTACACATTCACCCCACCACCTTACATACACCCGCCTATTCCCCGGCCCCCTCCCATTATTTAGTTAGGACGGGTCAGGGAATTCTGTCTTGCTCAACTCGATTAAAAAATGAGTTTAGATACAATATTTTTAAGAATATCAAAGGGATACACCCTGCAAGCAAATGATGGTCTTCCCAAACCGTGTTCGTAGGCTAAATTTGACCCTTGGCTTGACCATGTCGAATATGATCTTCTCTAATCGAATTGAGTCCGGTTCTACGAATTGAGTTAGAATATAAGTCTAGTCAGGACGAGTTATATTAGTCACTGGAGTACAATTTTTGTAATCATTGAAGTTATATTTGTACATATGTTCCTTCCTTCCTTCATGAAGCTTCCCAGTCGGTTGTCTCCTTGTATGGAAATGCTATACACTAATAATTTATGAAAATAAGTAAACCAACAACCATCGTAATAATAATAATCAAATACTGTGGCTTAATTCTCTTTAGAGAAAGTCGAAAAACAATATGATTGGACAATTTGAATGTTTTGATTACGAAAAAAAACAACGATTTCGATTCAATAAATCTTACACGAAAAGAGTGACAATTCCCTAGTAATAATATAGCCTTATATGAGAGGGGGGGTGGAAAGCGAACGTGGAGGGATGGACCTATTGTCTACGATATTTGTGTATGTTGTTAATGATTGAGAGTTAAGAGACACTTGACAGAGATTTCAGCTGGTTTGTGCTTGGGCTTTTGTAGGGCGTATTGAATAGGCTCTCGTTGGACCAACATTGGACTTTTATGGCAATATAAAGCATAAGAGGCGAAGCCTAGTCCACAAGAAAGGGAATACTACCTCCTACTCCTTACGTCTCGTATTGTTAAAGGTCAGTATGTAATTATGTTTGGCCCAATCCAAAACGACAACTCTCCGCACTTGGCAGGGTAAGCTTTAGATTATCCCCATACACAAGGTCGTACTAATTAGGTCATAAATATAATTTATCCTTGTAATCCACTTTTACCGCCTCCACCAATTTCACCCTCTCATCCAAAAAAAGTTCGAGTACCGCCTGAATCAACCTCAATCACTTTCCAGTAAGACCATCCCGATCCAAATGTCACCTTAATGAAGGCCATCCATCCTTTAGTGTTTTAATCAATTTTTTGACCTTCACGACTTGGGTCATCAACCCAATAACTTTCCACTTAAAAAGTAATCCAACAAAGTCATCCTCATCTTATAAAAGGTCAATTGATCCTCTTCATGACCTAGGTCATTTTCTTGAATGAGGATGGTCTAATTGGGTCAAAAAAGAGATATTGAGTCAATTGATGACCTTACTCCTCATTAAGATTAGATTGAGCTTTGCCCCATGACCTGAAAATAGGATTATACACCTGGTTGTACAATAGAATTCTATTGTACAACCAAGGCAAAATTGTTGAACTTTTATATAAATTCATTGAACTTATAAAAGTTTCTGAGCTAAGTTCTAAGTTTTTGAGCCTAAACATTTATGTGATTTAACTCGACAACTTTACATTAAAACTCAGAAAATTTACAGCAAAATTCGAAAACTTTGTGATAAACCTCAAAATCGTAAAATCAGTTGTACATTGAACTATGTGTTGGAGTGATGGCATTCAAGTATAGTTGGTATCTTGGTTTTGCCATCCCACATTGGTAGATTTGAGAGCTTAGCTCTTATTTATATTCCTTCCTTGTTTTGTAGTAATTAGTTGTGTGACTAAAAGGCTAGTGGGCCTTTTACGGTGTGTGTTGGGCTCGTTAGTATACCACACACACGCGCGCCGCCCGGCCCGACGCGGCTGCGGTGCGGGCTGTGCCCGACTTTGGGCCTTAATTGCGTGATATTAAGGCCTTAATTACGTATCTTTTAGGAGCTGTTTTGAGGCTCCACCACCCTATATATACCTCTCCCATTTCAGACACAAACACACAGCATACAAACACAAACTCGAGTGGTCGTGTTTCAGTGCTGCAGTGTAAACCTTGGGAAACTACGGCATTGTAGGCGATAACCACCCGAGTCGCGCCGATATAGTTTTCAAGTCAGTGGCATCCATACCACGACACTGCTTTCTGTTCTTTGTCCGTTTATTGTCCCGTCCGAAGCCTCGGTTTGTCGCTGTTGGTGCTGCCGTGTTGCCTTTGTTTGTTTCGGTCTCGGTTGCCTCAGTTTGTTTCGGTTCCTGACCCGATTCTCTTGTTGCCCGATTCCTGTTGCCTCGGATTTTGTGCAGCTTCTCGGTTTGTGTTGCAGCTGCTGTCCGTGTTGCCTGTCGGATTGCTATTACAGTCCTGCGTTGTCTTCTTCGGTTTGCTGTCTCTCGTTTAATTATTGTTTTGCGAACCAACAATTTGAAAACTATATTTTATTTGTGTCGCAGACAGAAACGAGATTATATGGCTGTTGTTTCAACCAACTTTGCTGCGGTGGTGGTTGAGGCCAATCTTGTGGCGAACGCGAGTGACTGGGTTTTGGACACAGGAGTATCAAGACATCTCTGTGCTAATAAGGACATGTTCGCTGAGTTTGAAGATGTGGCTGATGGTGGAAAAGTTTACATGGGTAACTCTTCCTCTGCGCTGATCACAGGAAAAGGCAAGGTCTTTCTTAAACTTACCTCTGGGAAAACTCTTGCTCTTCATAATGTTCTGCATGTCCCTACTTTGCGTAGAAACCTAGTGTCTGGTGCCTTGTTAAACAAAGTTGGTGTGAAACTTGTTTTTGAGGCTGACAAGGTCGTAATGTCTCGCAACGGGGATTTTGTGGGCAAGGGTTATCACAGTGGGGGACTATTTATTTTTAACATTGACTCTTCTGCTATTAATAATAATTCTTCTGCTTCTGCTAATTATATCGCTGAGTCTATTGATGTTTGGCATGCTAGATTAGGTCACGTGAATTATGAGTCGGTTAAAAAATCGAAAGCAATGTCGCTTATTCCTTCTTTAACCACCGAAGTCTTCACTAAATGTCCTAGTTGTGTAGAAGCTAAGTTTACTAAGAAGCCTAGTAAACCAGTTAAAACTAGACAAACGAGTCTTCTCGAGTTAATTCACACCGACCTAGCTGACTTCAAAAGTACTATGAGTAGAGGAGGTAAATATTATTATGTCACTTTTATTGATGATTTCTCAAGGTATACTAAAGTGTATTTACTTAAGAATAAAAGTGAAGGTGAAGAGATGTTTATTAAATACAAAGCTGAGGTAGAAAATCAACTTGACAGAAAGATTAAAAGAGTCAGGTCTGATAGAGGTGGTGAATATAGCTCTAATTACTTAATAGATTTTTGCGAGAAAAATGGATTAATTCATGAGTCTAGCCCACCCTACCAACCTCAGTCCAATGGAGTAGCTGAACGTAAAAACAGAACTTTAAAGGAAATGATGAATGCTATGCTTTTAAGTTCTGGCCTTTCTGACGATATGTGGGGGGAAGCGGTGCTTTCAGCTTGTCACATTCTTAACAGAGTACCTCATAAGAAACTAGACAAGACACCCTATGAATTTTGGAAGGACTATGCCCCTAACTTAAGTTTTCTTAAAGTGTGGGGGTGTTTGGCTAAAGTTGGTTTACCAAGTTTTAAGAGGCCTACTATAGGGTCTAAGACATATGATTGCATTTTCATTGGTTATGCTCAAAACAGTGATGCTTATAGATTCACGTCATTGAATGATCGTTCTATTTCTGAGGCAAGAGATGCCGAGTTTTTTGAGCATGTTTTTCCTTTAAAGAAAGTTGTTGATTCACCTCCTGAATTGTCTGATATGCCTATTAATCCTGTTGATAATTCTATGCATGCTAGTAGTAGTACTGTTGATGATCATGCTAGTGAACCTAGAAGGAGTAAAAGGCCTAGAATTGAAAAGAATTTCGGAGATGATTTTATCACAACGTTATTAACTGAAAATGCTAGTGATGATTGTACTTGCTTTGAATTTGTTTCTGCTTTTTTAATAGAAGATGACCCAAAAACGTATGATGAAGCTATGAGATCCATAGATGCTATTTTTTGGGAAGAAGCTATTAAAATGAGTTAGATTCTATTGCATTTAATCAGACCTGGGAATTGACAGATTTACCTAAGGGTAGTAAGCCCATTAGTAGTAAATGGATTTTCAAAAGGAAACTGAGACCTGATGGTACAATAGAAAGGTTCAAAGCTAGACTTGTGGTGAGAGGATTTACACAAAAGAAAGATATTGACTATTTTGATACTTACTCACCTGTGACTAAGATTTCCACCATTAGAACTCTTATTGCTCTGGCTGCTATTCATGATCTTGTTGTTCATCAAATGGATGTTAAAACTGCTTTCTTGAATGGTGACCTAAAAGAAGAGATCTATATGACACAACCCGAGGGGTTTGTGGTAAAGGGTCAAGAGAGTAAGGTGTGTAAATTGAGAAAATCGCTGTATGGTCTAAAACAAGCACCTAAACAATGGTATGAGAAATTTCACAACACTTTGATTGAGGATGGCTACATAACTAACAATTCTGATTTATGTGTGTACTCTAAGATGTTTGGATCAGACTGTGTGATTATTTGCTTATATGTTGATGACATGCTAATTATTGGTAGTAATTTGTTTGTTATAAATAAAACCAAACAATTTCTGTCGTCACGTTTTGAGATGAAAGACTTAGGTGAAGCTGATGTCATTCTTGGAGTCAAATTGATCAGAAACTCATCTGGAATATCCTTAAGTCAATCTCATTTTGTTGAGAAAGTGTTGAAGAAATTTGATAGTTTTGATGTTACACCTGCTAGAACTCCTTATGATGCTAGTATACCTCTGTGTAAGAACTTGGGTGAGAGTGTATCCCAAAAGGAGTATGCTAAAGTTATAGGAAGTGTGATGTTTCTCATGAACTGTACTCGACCTGACATTGCGTATGCTGTTAGTAGGCTAAGTCGGTATACACATAACCCTAATAGTGAACATTGGAATGCTCTTCATCGTTTACTAAGATACTTGAAAGGAACAGTTAATTCATGTCTACATTTTGGTAAATATCCTGCTGTGTTAGAGGGATTTACTGATGCGAACTGGATTAAAGGTAATGATGAAACAAATTCTACTAGTGGTTATGTGTTCACCTTGGGAGGAGGAGCTATATCGTGGAAGTCTGCGAAACAGACTTGTATAGCAACCTCCACCATGGAGTCAGAGTTCATCGCTCTTGAGCTGGCAAGTCAAGAAGCAGAATGGTTGAGAAACTTACTAGCTGACATACCAGTGTGGGGGGGACAGGTTGCACCGGTCTCCTTACACTGTGACTGTCAAGAAGCCATCGGTGTCGCTAAGAATTATGTCTACAATGGTAAGAAAAGACATATCCGAATCAGGCATGCTGTGGTGAAACAATTCCTGAAAAATGGAGTGATTGCAATAGACTTTGTGAGGTCGGAACGCAATCTTGCAGATCCTTTCACAAAAGGATTACCGAGAAGAGCAGTTCTCGAATCGTCGAGGGGAATGGGGCTGAGATCCTTAAGTCAAGATTAGAGTATGAATCTTGATGGACTCAAAAGCTTACATTCCTATGGCGATACATGATCCATAGCCAGTTTTGGTGGTGCTTTGAGACGCACTTGATGGATTGTAAAGGTTGGACTTATGTCCTTAATGGCTTACATGATATGTGCTGTTGAGAAGCACTGAAGCCACCTACGTGGGTGTGATGGTTTAGCCGCCACCTAGTTGAGAATGCAATTCTCACTAGAACACTCACTAAACCAAGGTAAACGCATGGCTTTAAAAGCGTTGCACTTTGAAATTGCGGAACGATAACTTTTTGAAGGTATGATATGTGTTGTGGGGGTCTCAACCGAAGCTCAACTAGGAATTCAAATCGAAAGATATTCACTAGTTGTAAGTAAGTTGTTGCCTCACCTCACTAAAACGTCAATTCAAGTCGAAAGACATTGAACGTCTAAGTATCTCGTCCTTCCTTACCCAGTTTCTTTCTTCTTTCTTCTTCTTCTCTCTGCCATCAGTGAGGGATTGTTGGAGTGATGGCATCCAAGTATAGTTGGTATCTTGGTTTTGCTATCCCACATTGGTAGATTTGAGAGCTTAGCTCTTATTTATATTCCTTCCTTGTTTTGTAGTAATTAGTTGTGTGACTAGAAGGCTAGTGGGCCTTTTACGGTGTGTGTTGGGCTCGTTAGTATACCACACACGCGCGCGCCGCCCGGCCCGACTCGGCTCGGGTTTGGGTAGAGCACCTGCGGTGCGGACTGTGCCTGACTTTTACTCCTTTTTTGGGCTTTTTGTGTACTGTGATTGTGTCAAACATAGTTGTTACGGGTATTAAGAACGTCATTAAGGAGGGGCCTTAATTGCGTGATATTAAGGCCTTGATTACGTATCTTTTAGGAGCTGTTTTGAGGCTCCACCACCCTATATATACCTCTCCCATTTCAGACACAAACACACAGCATACACACGCAAATATAATCATACTACATCATACTGCAGTCTGTTTCTTTCTCTCTTCTCATCTCGATTCTGGGTACTGTTGAGTTGTCGTTCCATAGCACTAAAACTCGAGTGGTCGTGTTTCAGTGCTGCAGTGTAAACCTTGGGAAACTACGACATTGTAGGCGATAACCACCCGAGTCGCGCCGATATAGTTTTCAAGTCAGTGGCATCCATACCACGACACTGCTTTCTGTTCTTTGTCCGTTTATTGTCCCGTCCGAAGCCTCGGTTTGTCGCTGTTGGTGCTGCCGTGTTGCCTTTGTTTGTTTCGGTCTCGGTTGCCTCAGTTTGTTTCGGTTCCCCCGATTCTCTTGTTGCCCGATTCCTGTTGCCTCAGATTTTGTGCAGCTTCTCGGTTTGTGTTGCAGCTGCTGTCCGTGTTGCCTGTCGGATTGCTATTACAGTCCTGCGTTGTCTTCTTCGGTTTGCTGTCTCTCGTTTAATTATTGTTTTGCGAACCAACACTATGTACATAGAGTGATAGAACTATGTACAACTGGTTGTATAATCCTTTAACTGCCTTTAATCCACTATGCTTGGGCATGATCTTTGAGTTAGATAAAAATTCTGGGCTGACACGGTCCAGCTTGGCCAATTCCGACTTGTGAGGCGACTTTTGACCAGATCATACCCTGGTCCCACCAATGAGAGAGCACCATTATCAACCCCCCTCATGGGTCAGCTATAGCCGGTAAGGCTTTAACAAACCCCACTCCCTTCCTCATGTGTAAGTGTGTTGTAATTTTTGGCAGCGGAAGCATTTGAGCCTGAAATTTATAAACATTGATGATCTTTTTTTTTTGCCAGCCATACAAATCCACCTTTGTAACAAACGTGCCGACTGAGCTAGACAGTGAGCCAGTTTGTTTAGGGATCGTGGGATAAGCTTAATAAAAACACAATGAAAGGAAGCAAAAATATCTAAAATACATGGTAAAATGCTAGCAATACTATAATCTATCGATTCTTCGCCTGCAACTTGTTTCGCCAAATGGCTGCAATCTGTTTGAAATTCCAAGTGAAGTAGACCTTTGTTAAAGGCCCACTTTGCCGCCGAAAGGAGTCCAATAGCCTTAGCCTGTAAGGCGCTTTCAGCAAGGAAACAAGAGGAACTTGAGCCACCCCTGGGGAGCCCGGTAGATAGCCCATCCAGCAGATACCTTGAAATCAGAAGTCCAGCTAGCATCAACACAAATGATAGAGTGCAAACACCTATTATGATTTGATATTGTGAGATATTCTTATTTTTTCATTAATTCTCCAATTTAAACCTATTAACCTCTTAATCATTCATTCATGTTGTTAATCACGATCTATCATAACACTTTTTAATCAATTGTCCACCAAACCCTAGTTACATAATACAATAGGTTATCTAGAAAAATTTGTGTGTATCTACAAATGTTTAGAAATCAAAAGTATATATATAGTAAAATGCCTTTCTACACTATAAAAGTATTAGAGTAGCAAAATGGATGAAAGACTTGTACTGCCGGTGTATGTGTTCTAACTTGTAAAGCCTATATAGACATTTGTATCTCACACTTTGTATGTATTGTCAGTTGCAAAATAAGTAAAAACCATTCACGTACTACTCTCCCCCATTTTCACTAAATATCCCTCTATGAAACAATTTAATCAAGCTTACAAACAATTAACTTAAAACAAAAAAAATAATATCCTTAATCTTTGTTTCGATTGGGTGATTAAACAAGTTAAGAATGATAAAATCAATGTTAAGAATGTATTAATGAGCTCAAATGTGGGAAATATATGAAGAGTGTTCGGCTTGTTTTTCAGTATTTATAATTGGTGGGTATATAAGTCAACTAAAAACATGTAAATATTTGCTTTACAGAGGTTGCATGGATAAATCTTTTTCTACCCGTTTCAGTTGTCCTATTGGTAGGACAATTGAAAAAAGATGAATTCATGTTTTGGGATCAAGATATATCGCAACTAGTTTTTACCGTCGGCGGTTTACTTCTTACCGTCAGCGTTAATTATGTAAAATGACGACTTTACCCTTGATATTTATTCTCGAAATAATATTACTTTAACATTTTATAGATTATCGATTTATTAAAGCTCGATAATAAAACCGTCTTTTTCCATTATCGTAATAAACCAAAACCGACTTCCTATATAATTAATATATAGAATTACGCAAAATGACAAGTTCTCCTTTGCAATTAATTCTCGAAATATTATCACATTTACATTTTATAAAGTATCGGTTTATTAGAACTCGATAATAAAACCGTTTTTTCGATTATTGTTACGCCTCTGATTTTAAACAGTTAATTAGATTAATTAACGACTTAATACAATTTAATAAACATAATTAACAAATATGAGTAATATGCAAATTAAATCCTAATTAATCTACGACAATCAAGATTTATTATACAAATCGATGCAAATTAAAAGAAAAAAAATCCGGAAATGGGTCGGGTCGAGTGGGTTTTTCGACCCACCCAAGGGTCGTATTGTTTTCTCGACGGTAAAAAGTAGTCCCCAGATATATTGGTAGGAGTGATTGACGACAATGTTTGTCTGAAATGTTTAGGCTTGATTGAATGTTTGAAAAAAAGGTAGTTGCCCACAAAAAAATTTAAAACATTCATAATAAAAGATGGTTGAATGCTAAAAAATAAATTAAAGGTAAATTGCTTACAAAATATCATACTTCCTCTGTTCTATTTGATTCTTTACATTTGATTTTTCACACTTGTCAATGCACGTTTTCTTTTGTTCATATCTTTAGTTACATATTTCGAAAAATTATAAACATTTGATATTTATGACGCACTCGATTAGACAGTTTTAACAAGATTTCATTTGACTATATTTTATCATATATATTAGAAGTTATATCGAGATTTTTTTTTTGAATAAAGACCAAGTTCATTAATAAAAGGCCATACGACATCTACAAATGATATCAAATTGAACGGAATATAAATTTGTAACTAATAAATAAAGAACATTCCTGAGACAAAGATCGTTATTAGAGTAATACGCTTCTGCATAGTCTTCTTTATATCGTTGTTTATTGACGCAGCCTTTCGCGAAGGAATCTATAGATCTGTTGACATAGTCTTCAAAAGAATGAACTTTCTCTATTTTGACAAAGAATAGACCGAAATCTGACCTCAATTGCATCACCATATGTAGAAAAGTTACGGCTCTTAACATGGTCTTACACGTAGTTCTTGACCCTCTCACAAAGTAAGAACAAACCCACCAAAATATGGGGACAAACCCATCAATTGATGGGAACAAAACTTCCCTAATGGAAGAGACAAGAGTTATTGATAACCTAAATAATCTAAACATAATAATAACGATTAAATTTGGGGCTTATCACTACCAAATTGGTAGATGACAGCCCCTAACGATGAGGATGGAGGAAAAAGTTTTTTTTAGGGTTTTTGGAGGAGAGACTGTTGTTTGGGTGTATCGAGAACTTTTCTAGTTATGAATAATGATCAAAAATCAAAGGTAAAGAACCTATTAGAATAGAGGAAGGTACTCCGTAATTTTTTTTAAACAAAATATAGATAGATTATGTCCGTAATAATCGATCCCACTTTTTTTTTTGAACGTAAGCGGGGTTGTTTTATATTAAATCAAGAGCCGCTAAGTCCAATAAGACTTGCGGAAAACACGAGTTCAGTATAATTTCATCTCCCACCGCTGAACATAATCTCGCTACCCAATGTGCAACGGTATTGCCCTCCCGCTTAATATGACAACAAAAAAAGGAAGAGAAACAGGGGATAAGATCAATAATTTCCTCGAAACAAATACCCATGGGACTACGCCAATGCATTCGGCCTTGAATCGCATGAACTACGGTGATTGAGTCACTCTCCAAGATCACATTGGGATGCTCCATACGCCTAGCTAAATCCAACCCGTACCTAGATGCTCTCGCTTCTGCTACCGCAGGAGACCACCAAGCTCTGACCTTCCGACAGCCAACCCAAAGTAAAACGTCATTTTCATCCCTTGCCACAGCGCCAAGACCTATCTCCCTATTCTCCAAACACGTAGCATCCACGTTTACTTTGATCCATCCACTCCTCGAAATTTGCCAGCTACCTCCACTACCATTCTGTCCAACCCGACGATCAGACCCCGTTCCGGACTTGTACCCTGCATAATCTTTGACTAAGGAAATAAAGGAGGCCACTGTAGTAGCAGCGGAGTAATGAACATCGTCAAAGATCAGCGCGTTTCTCAGAGCCCAAACTGTCCACGTTATTGCCAAGAAATTCCCCAGAATTTCACCTGAAAGTTGACCCAAAACCCACGCAAAAAAGACCGCACAATTTGATTTCGGAGCAGCAACGACCAGAGCATCAAAACCATTGTTCACCCAAACAGAACAGGTCCTCGGGCACTCCAATAAGGCGTGGATACCAGTCTCCACTGTCGTGCCACACAGACTACACATGGGATCATCGAGACAATGCCTTCGGAAGAGCTGTTGACGTAGCCCAAGATGGTTAGAACATGCCCGCCAAAGGAAATGGATCAGTTTGGGCGGTACTTTGTGGTTCCATAATCTACTCCACAAGTCCCCATTTTGCACAGTAGGTAAGATAGACATAGAGTCAGAAAACCCACCCTTTCCCAGTCGGTAAGCCGACTTGACATAATAGGTACCCTCCTTGGTTGGCCACCAGTACAGCTCATCATTAGCACCCGGGAATTTTAGAGGAAGCTCCAACACTGCTCGAATCTCCGCAGGCCGTAACAGCCTGCTCATCTTCTCCTCATCCCAAGCAGCCTGCTTCTTGTCGATAAGTACAACAACCACTAAATTTGGGTCCTCCTCAATATTAACAGCCGGGTAAAGAGTACCAGCACTTCTCGTCAGCCAAGGTGTAGACACCCGCATTTTGACTGCCAGGTGTCTATAGCAGTTTCCAAAAAACACCCGATGATGATCGGACGCTAACGTGCTCTAACGCGCTCGGATACGGGCTCGAAATCAGTAATGTCCGACATGGGCTTTTAACGGGGTACAAATCACCCAAAACCAACCTCAAAACCAGGCCCAGTGGGTTGTTCCGAGCAAAATAAGACTAATTTGGGCCAAAACCGACACCAAAAATAAAACCCGTCTTTTAACGACCGGGTCAAAACCCGGTCAAAGACGAACTCGACACACAAAAACGACCTGGTGCGCTTCTAGAAACTTGTGCCAAATAGCAAAATTCAAAAAATAATAAAAAACAATCAAGAGTCAATCATCCCTAAAATATCTCGTCCAAATTGATCCACTCGGTTGAGTGGATTGACCCACTCGATCGAGTGGAGCCTCAAAATCCGGAACAAACCCGTCTTTGAAGACACTCGACCGAGTGCACTAGGGCCACTCGATCGAGTGACCCTATGTCGTGGGGTTTCTCCTATAAATACCCCATCAATCCATCACATTTCACAACTTTTCCCATCATCATTTCAGCCAACTTTACACCTCAAAACACCCTACATTTCCAACCCTAAGTCCCCTTCATAATACACTAAAACCCTAAGCAAATCCATACAAAAAACGAGCCATACATACACACCATCAACTCTTCCTACGTATCTCGACGTTCCCGCGCCATTGCCGCCATTTGACGAACCGTATCCCGAGAAGCAAGAGCATGTAGGTTGAGGGTGTAACATTCAACACCGACATCTCCTTTCTTTCTTTCGTTTTTTCCATTTTTTTTTACGTTTATGTATTAGTATTATAATTATGTCGATAGTAACGACAATATTATTAACACTAACATCTAACATCTAACATCTAACATTTATTTATCGCATCTAACAACTTAACATTTAATTATCGTTATTTACATTCCGTCATAATATCACTACCGCGTACATATATATCTACATAATATCAAAATTCGGATTTTAACTTGTTTAACTACGACTATTGCACAAAGTCCGTTTAATCCCTTTACGAGCCGCAATAGTGGTGGCGCCCTTTCGAGGAGCACCACCCTACGCACTCAAGGGCGTAACGTGATCGTGATAATACGTAGTTGAACGGGCTTAATTCCATTTCAAAGGATCGGTACAAAACCCGTTGACGCTAAATCGAGCATCGCATAATCCGTAAGGATTATTAAAGATGACGTAACGCGGAGGGAATTAATTTTGTCCCGGTCCAATTTAAAACAATTTTTATATCATCTTTTCCAAAATCTCCGATAGCGGTCTCGTAATCATAATAAACGCATTATGAGTACCAAAGATCGAGTTGCATATAAATCGTGTCATATTTATATGTAATTCGGTTAATTATCGATTTTAAAGCAAATAAAACGAGACGAGTTATACCTCGTACAGGTGCCACTCGACCGAGTACATAAGCTACTCGATCGAGTAGCACCCCAAATCATGGGCAGTAGCCTCTTCGAGGACACACTCGACCGATTCAGACCATGACTCGATCGAGTGGGTCCTGTAGCCCAGAAAACCGAGAGCTCTTTTTATCATCCGAGCCTCGTCTTTTAAAAAAACGACTTAGTCGACACGTGTAAAGTCAATCACGTGATCTCTTTTTCAAAATACATGCATATCATTGCACATAAAAAACTTTGATCGACGGTCTCACTATTAATCTTGCGTTGACGACTCCTTAGTCGTATCCGACGTACGATTAATTTAGACTCCAATTTATCGATATGATAAGCTGGGACAAGGCATCAGGATTTGGGATCGGGCTAGCACCACGCCTAGGTCCTATATCTCAGTCCTTTGGTTAGTACACAAAACAATGCGTATTCAATCAAAGTTCGTCCATTTATACGACTCACGGTCTAGTTTATACACGGGTCCGTTTCTAACTATTGGCTATCATTTTAGCTATATATTCCGTTTATTCTATTTTATTGCTCGTTGTATTGTGAATTCCGGGTTGTATTTCCGCCCGTGTAACTTGTAATCGATTTATTTTGCTTTGCTTTATTTATTTGCGTTTTACCGTTTATAAATGAACCCTCGCATGCTAAATCACTTCGACAATAATCAAGATGCATTAAAATGACGTAGCTCATATTTAATTCGCATGCCTAGCTAAAAACGCTGTTTGCATATCATTTCACCGAATTACTAATGCGCATATTAGAAAGTCAAACGATGTCTTAGTAGAGGCCGCTAAGTGCGGGCGGGGTTGGGTGTCCTTAGTGGGCTTCCCAACACGTACCCTCACCCCTTACTCAGAACCTCGGTTTCCGGATGCCCGAAACCGTTGGCGCACGAGAGTCATTCAATACACGATAACCGGTAGTGACGGTATCGGTATTGCAATGCAAAGGAACGAGCCCAATAAACTCTAAAACCGAAATGGGCCATACTTTGTGTATGGCCCATAGCGACATAGAGTGGGCTCGAACGGTTCCGAATAACCACAAAATTTGGTGGCGACTCCATTTCGACTTAAATTTCATTCGATCCATTCTTATATGGAGATTCATTCGCCTACCTAAACCCGCGCGTGGCCGCGTCGGGGTGGACCTACGTCATGTCCACAATTTGGCGACTCCGCTGGGGATTAACTGATGAGTGACTAACCATCGGCACCCTCAGGGTGAGACTCGAATAGAAATCGTTTGACTAGTACAATACGCGTTTTAGTTTTACGGTTCATTCATAACCCCTATTTTTCCCGGGCCGGTACTGGTGACCGACGTCCCACTATACCACGATGTATTCCGCCTTGGATACATTAAAGATGTTCATAGTCGATTCGTATGGACTTTGCGGCATGTTCTAAGCTCAACTCGACTTAGGAAGTCCGTCCCGATTCTCGTCTAGACTATGAGCACTGGTATAGACCCCATTTAGACCGACCGAGACTTAGTGTAAAGCATACATGGTGTCGTCATAATGCTTACGTGACTATGTGCTACTTGGTTTCCCTGTCGTTTTCAAAAACCGTCATTTCAAAAAGTGCATCTTTTCAAAAAATTTCAAGAACTGGAGTGCTACCGAAATTAGGACTTACGATTTAACTCAAAACAAGCCTATTTTTAGTCGGTATGCTATCCATTTCAAAAATTCAAAATTTTTCGACTTTTCAAAATATTCGGGCTTCACGGCATTTTCGCCAAATTCAAAAGTCGGGATCCTTTTTCGATTTTCAAATCTTCGGAAATTCATTTCGGATATTCAAAATTCCGAAATTCCAAAAATGCATCTTTTCAAAAAATATCCAATTTTCAAAAACTCGGAAAGCTGCCGAAATTTAGACTTATGATTTTACTCAAAACAAGCCTATTTTCTAGCCGACATGCCGCCCGTTTCAAAATTCGAATTTCCGATCCACCATTCGATTTTCGAATTTTCAAAATTCAATTTCAATTTTCAAATCCTCGTGATGCCATTCGCAATTTTCAAATCTTCGAGATGCCATTTTTGATTTTCAAATCTTCGGGATCTCATCTTCAATTTTCAAATCGTCGAAAATTCTTTTTTCCAACATTCAAATTTTCAAATTTCAAGATATCCAATTTTCAAAACCCGGGACACATACCGAATTTAGGACTTATGATTTTACTCAAAATAGCCTATTTCTAGCCGATATTCTGCCCATTTCAAAACTTGAAAATATTTTCGAACTTTCAAATTTGGGGCCCGATGCACTTTTCGATTTTTTTGAAAAAATCGGGCCCTTCCCCGAGTTCTCTCGGATTTTCCAAAAAATTCATTTTCAAAACCTTCCTCTTCTTAGGACTTTCCGTATTTAGCAGTGTCGGGTCATGTCATAAGTCGTCGAAGTCTTTAGCGTCGAAACTCCGTTGATCTTACATCACGAGTTTCCTCCTTATCCCAGTCCGCCTTATTTGACTAAGGCATGACCCACCTACGTAGGGCATACCCCTACCAAGGAAAGTCTGTTTACACACTCGAGTCCTAACTAGAAAGTCTCACGCGACCTTTCTCTCTAACATGACGATCCCCACGACCCTTCCTAAGGGAATTTCGCCCGTCTTTCAATCCGTTAGTCGAGTCATCCCAATTCGAGAATCCTTTGACTTAATGGTCTACCCTAATCACAGGGCTGTCCTTATTCAAGTCGAGTCGAGGGTCTCTAGCGTCGAAACTCTGCCGATCTTACATCGCAAGTTTCTTCCCTTACCCCGTCTGCCTTTCCTCGAGGCCAGGTTAACCTTTTACAAGGCCTAGCCCTATAACAAAAGGTTCGTGATCCTTACATCTAAGGGTCACTCGTCCAACACTCGAGTTTTAGCAAAACCTCGATCTCACTCGGGGGCTACCCTTCAGCAGAGCAATCAATCATGGTTGCTCTAAGGGTCTTGTCCTACACGTGTTGCCTCACGTACCCCGCTTTCGAGTCACTTAGATGCCACACCATCTGAGTCCTATCGGAATCCTTAGTCTCACTTGGGGGGCTATTCTCCGACGGGGAGATTAATCACAGTCACTCCGAGAGTCGCACCCTACGTATTTGTCTTAGGAGAGTCTAACCCGAGTCAAACCAGAGTTGTCTCTCCTCCCGCGCTATTTCCTACACCTTGGTGTATTCGAGTTCTGAAGCAACATTTCTGATTACGTGAGTATTCTCGCAGAGTATGGCATCCACAACCAGGAATAGGGGCATGGAAAACACCATTAATGAACTGAAGGCTTTGCTAGAAACAATGGCTAGTAAGCAGGCCATGTTTGAAACCCAACTAGGGTTCATAAGAGCCGACCAAGAGGCCTTGAATGCTCGTTTAACTGTCGTTGAAGAACAAGACTTCAATTATGGGTCGGTAAATACTGCGCCATTTGCCAAACTGATCAGCACGGTGCGTGAGCTCGAACAACAGTTCCACGCCTCCAACGAGAACAACATTCGTGCTGAAAACTCCCGAGACTATGCACCCATCAGTGCGAAACTACCAACAGATCTCAATCTAGAAGGGTTGCCCATTTTCGAAGGGACGGAGGATCCATTACTACACCTCCTAGCTTTCAAGGCATTCATGGCAATCAAGGGGGTCAAAGCCGACATGTTCATCAATCTGTTCGGCACATCTCTCGGAAAATATTTGAAAGCCTGGTTCTATAGGCTTAATACAAAAAGATTCCCCACTTGGGAAGATGTGGCTATCGAGTTCGCTAAAAACTATTCTGATAACACTGAACTTCAGACTACCATGCGGACTTTAAAATTCATGGCCCAAGATCCAACAGAGGGTTTCACCAAATACCTTCAACGTTGGCGGGCCGAGAGTGTTAAGCTGGTAGACAAGCCCAGCGAGAAGACACTAGTGGAGGCGTTCATCAACAACCTCCTACCCTCCTACCGCTTCCATCTTAGGTATGCCGGCATTTCAAACTTTGCAGTGCTTACCGAAATGGGCACTAGGATTGAAGACGATCTTCAACATAATGAAGATCTGGATGAAGCTTCTGCCGAAGGCTATACTGGACATCCACTTGAGTCCTTAGAAGCCGAAGACTACTGACAACCTCATCCAAGAGTCCAGATTTGATTTGAATCCGAGTCTGAGTCCGAGTCTAGGATGTTCTATCTCTTTCAATTTCAAAGTCAGAATCAGAGTCAACTGTATTCTGTCCTCTTTTTCAATCCAATAAAATCAGCCTTTTCAATCTCTCATATATGCTTCCTTATGTGTTTCCGAGAACATGATGAACACCACCATACACTGTGAGCACATGCACGTGACTATTATAGGCACATCTATAATGACTGCAGGAACTGAGACCCGTGTTTTCTTTTACCTGTTCCATGTCTGGCATAGACAGCCACATAACTTCCCTTAGCAAGAGCGGTATCGAATCCTATGACAAATCTAGGTAGTCTCCTAGTTTGGGTTCAAGACGGGAGGCAAGCCCATCTCCCCACAATAAACACCCCTCCAATAAGACTAACCAATCCCTACCTTAGGCGTTTAGTCTGACCAGAAGCAAAAAAGAAGCATCGTGACTCTATAGGCTTGATGCCAAAAATACCCAACTCGGGACGATGCTCCCACTAAGCCTGCTCGGAATTATGATGACAATATCGAGATCCAAATCACCATGCTTACCGTAGAGTACTCCACCGCGAGTTGCACTCACATAAACACCAACTAGGCTTACACCTTACAAAGGTTTAGCTCCACAAGCCTAATCCAACCGATGGGGCCACCCCCATATCCACCCACAACACCATCGGGGGGTAGCCGTGAAAAAAAAAAAAAACTGGACAAAAAAAAAATCAAAAGTCCAGGAAAGAAGCAAAAGGCCAAAACAAAAAAAAACAGGCCATTGTAAAAAAAAAAAGAAAGGCACCCGTCACCGAGGTTAAAGCGGTCAATCCAAATGAAGAATCCCATGACCGGGGCTAAGAAATCAACCAACTAAAAAATATTTCAAGTGAAACGGTCAATTCAAAATTATCAAGACCCATACCGTCCAATAGCAGAGTGGCAATCAAGCTGGTCAGCTAACACCACACTCAGCCTTCTCACATTACAACCCTCAAGACCTTCCCGAGACCTAGGCTAAGAGACAGCCCGGAATTTTGAGGATTCAAGCTCCATAGGATACACCCTAACCATTAGGGCCAGACATGGAAATCAGATCCCGCATTATCAACCTACCGCGATGGAAGTTCGAGTCATTTTTACTCGACTTCCCCCTTTCCTACCACATTACAATACCTTACCATCGAAGCCTTAGCTCCACAAAATCGAGCTCCAGATTTTGAAGCATCAAAGCCACTTTCAACCTAGCTCCACATTTTCAAAAACATCCAAACCAGTTACCAACCCCAAACACGGGAACTCAACCTACGGTCGGCATAGAACATTGCCCAAATAGTTCACACCACCTCTGAGGGCTACCTCGGAGAACGCTCACAGTCACAGGATCAATATCCTAACCATTCTAGCCATTTGATCAAGACATCATTAGGGAATGCACCTAGCCTGCACCATTATGGCTAGTTACACACAAAGTCCTATTAGACTAGGCATCGTAATATATCTTCCGACACTGAACTACGGCCTGGTTTGATTTCACTACACGTGAATACGTAGGCAGCCTTTCAACAGAGGCACAGCCGCTCACATTGACACAAATTCAAAAAGGCACTATCATTCCGGTCACGACACTGTCATGTTCTCAGCAGCTAGCTTTGTCATCCTGGGGGCTTCTCCTAGGCAGAAGTTCTCCATCCACTCACATAATCCAAATGACTTTCAAATCTAGCCTCCTTTCTATAGTGTGTCCTAGTACTCGGCTCAGTCGAAGACGAGAATCCGTCAGGGACTCAAAGCAACACCAACTTTGGGAATGTACCCCAAAACCAAAAATTCAAAGAGCACTAGTCTACAGCACTGCTACTGCTAATTCCTGCAGAAACAGTCTCATTATAGACTATTGTAGTCCCCCCATAGCACATCCTTCCTATTCCGAGGATTCGACCATGTTGCCACTCGCCTAGGCTACGGAATAGCGCAATTTAAGAGTCTTGTTAGGTGGCCCACCCCCTACCGAGTCACAGTCTAACCCCTCGAGAGTTCAGTCGTGTCTGTCAACTCGTCCGGTCACGTCCAGAGTCGAGTCTGTCAGTATACCCCTCTCTTCAAATTCTCATTTTAAAATTTGCAAAACTTAGCCATTTGATAAAATCCTTTTCGACAAGGTCAAATTTCGGTCTATTTAAACTGCAAATTTCTTTTCTACCCCTTTCCATTTTGAAAACCTAGCCCGTGAGCTGCTTTCAGAATTTCAATTTCAAAAAATTCAAAATTTTAAAAATTCGAAAAATCATTTTCCCCAGAACGAGTCGTTTTACTACCTACGTGTTGCATGCATTTTATGTGACTTATACAGGTACGACTCAAACAGGGACATGCAACCCTCTAAATCTCCCCAGCGGAAGCCAAAGGCGGCACTTTCACGGGATGGGCCTACACACAAGTGCACCCAGGACTTACGCGACAAGTCCGAATTCCCCACGGAGGTATTATCATCAAGCTCAGCTATGATTTCTATCTTATGGCTGGCGAGCCCTTTTACGCAAGTCTAATGGACTATAAACGACCCGACCGTTAGTCTGCCAGGTTTCAATCCTCGATTGGCCTGGTAGCTTATTTGACTTTCGCCTTGTTCAAGCCTCAGTCAGAGTGGGGGCTCTGTAGACACCCGCATTTTGACTGTCAGGTGTCTATAGCAGTTTCCAAAAACCACCCGATGATGATCGGACGCTAACGTGCTCGGATACGGGCTCGAAATCAGTAATGTCCGGCATGGGCTTTTAACAAGGTACAAATCACCCAAAACCAACCTCAAAACCAGGCCCAGTGGGTCGTTCCGAGCAAAATAAGACTAATTTGGGCCAAAACCGACACCAAAAATAAAACCCATCTTTTAGCGACCGGGTCAAAACCCGGTCAAAGACGAACTCGACACACAAAAACGACCTGGTGCGCTTCTAGAAACTTGTGCCAAATAGCAAAATTCAAAAAATAATAAAAAACAATCAAGAGTCAATCATCCCTAAAATATCTCGTCCAAATTGATCCACTCGGTCGAGTGGACTGACCCACTCGATCGAGTGGAGCCTCAAAATCCAGAACAAATCCGTCTTTGAAGGCACTCGACCGAGTGCACTAGGGCCACTCGATCGAGTGACCCTATGTCGTGGGGTTTCTCCTATAAACACCTCATCAATCCATCACATTTCACAACTTTTCCCATCATCATTTCAGCCAACTTTACACCTCAAAACACCCTACATTTCCAACCCTAAGTCCCCTTCATAATACACTACAACCCTAAGCAAATCCATACAAAAAACGAGCCATACATACACACCATCAACTCTTCCTACGTATCTCGACGTTCCCGCGCCATTGCCGCCATTTGACGAACCGTATCCCGAGAAGCAAGAGCATGTAGGTTGAGGGTGTGTAGACATGACGTAGGTCCACCCCGACACGGCCACGCGCGGGTTTGGGTAGGCGAATGCATCTCCATATGAGAATGGATCGAATTGAAATTTAAGTCGAAATGGAGTCGCCACCGAATTTTGTGGTTATTCGGAACCGTTCGAGCCCACTCTATATCGCTATGGACCATACACAAAGTATGGCCCATTTCGGTTTTAGAGTTTATTGGGCTCGTCCCTTTGCATTACGATACCGATACCATCTACACCAGTAATCGTGTAAAGAATGACTCTCGTGCGCCAACGGTTTCGGGCATCCGGAAACCGAGGTTCTGAGTAAGGGGTGAGGGTACGTGTTGGGAAGCCCACTAAGGACACCCAACCCCGCCCGCACTTAGCGGCCTCTACTAAGACATCGTTTGACTTTCTAATATGCGCGCTAGTGATTCGGTGAAATGATATGTAAACAGCGTTTTAGCTAAGCATGCAAATTAAATGTGAGCTACGTCATTTTAATGCATCTAATTTATTGTCGAAGTGATTTAGCATGCGAGGGTTCATTTATAAACGGTAAAACGTAAATAAATAAAACAAAAGTAATAAAAAATCGGTTACAAATTACACGGGCGAAATACAACCCGGTATTCACAATACAACGAGCAATAAAAAAGAATAATCGAAATATATGACCAAAATGATAAGCAATAGTTAGATACGGACCCGTGTATAAACTAGATCGTGAGTCGTGTAAATGGACGAACTTTGATTAAATACACATTATTTTGTGTACTTACCAAAGGACGGAGATATAGGACCTAGGCGTGGTGCTAGCCCGATCCCGAATCTCGATGCCTTGTCCCAACTTATCATATCGATAAATTGGAGTCTAAATTAATCGTACATGGGGTACGACTAAGGAGTCGTCAACGCAAGATTAATAGTGAGACCGTCGATCAAAGTTGTTTATGTGCAATGATATGCATGTATTTTAAAAAGAAATCACGTGATAGAGTTTACACGTGCTGACTAAGTCGCTTTTAAAAAAGACGAGGCTCGAATGATAAAAAAGGCTCTCGGTTTTCTGGGCTACAGGACCCACTCGATCGAGTCATGGCACGGACTCGGTCGAGTGTGCCTTTAAATTAGCTACTGCCCGTTTTTTTAGGGTGCTACTCGATCGAGTAGCTTATGTACTCGGTCGAGTGGCATCTGTACGAGGTATAACCCGTCTCGTTTTATGTATTTTAAAATTGATAATTAATCGAATCGCATATAAATATGGCACGATTGCATATAAATTGAATTGCATATAAATTTATATGCAACTCGATCTTCGATACTCATAATGCGTTTATTATGATTAAGAGACCGTTATCGGAGATTTTAGAAAAGATGATATAAAAATCGTTTTAAATTGGACCGGGACAAAATTAGTTCCCTCCGCGTTACGTCATCTTTAATAATCCTTACGGATTATGCGATGCTCGATTTAGCGTCAACGGGTTTTGTACCGATCCTTTGAAATGGAATTAAGCCCGTTCAACTACGTACTATCACAATCACGTCACGCCCTTGAGTGCGTAGGGTGGTGCTCCTCGAAAGGGCGCCACCACTATTGCGGCTCGTAAAGGGATTAAACGGACTTTATGCAATAGTCGTAGTTAAACGAGTTAAAATCCGAGTTTTGATGATATATATATATATATAGAAGGGATCAAATAAGTTCACCACATGCAATTAAGTCTATATTAAAGTTACAGTTGACATACGTTGAAGTTACATTTGTTCAAGATTGATATGTAACTATAACATTCAGCACTGTTATCACTTCAAGTGATAAAGTGCAACTTTAACATTCATCTCGTGTAACTTTAACACTGGAACTTATGAACTTATAAGAGTTGTTGGCCTTATGTGAACCTATATATATATATATATATATATATATATATATATATATATATATATATATATATACGCGGTAGTGATATTATGACAAAATGTAAATAACGAAAAATTAAATGTTAGATTCTTAAATGCGATAAATAAATGTTAGATGTTAGATGTCATGTCGTTACTATCGACTAATTATAATACATAGACATAAACGTAAATGTACAAAAAAAGAACGAAAAAGAGAGGGAAGAAGGAGAAATCGGTGTTGAATGTTACACCCTCAACCTACATGCTCTTGCTTCTCGGGATACGGTTCGTCAAATGGCGGCAATGGCGCGGGAATCGTCGAGATACGTAGGAGGAGTTGATGGTGTGTATGTATGACTCGGTTTTTGTATAGATTTGCTTAGGGTTGTAATGTATTAGGATGAGGGACTTAGGGTGAGAAGTGTAGGGTGTTTTGCATGCATAAGTTGGCTGAAAAGTATGATCAAAAAGCTTGTGAAATGTGATGGGTTGAGGGGGTATTTATAGGAGAAACCCCACGACATAGGGTCACTCGATCGAGTGGCCCTAGTGCACTCGGTCGAGTGCCTTCAAAGACGGGTCGGATTTTGAGGCTCCACTCGATCGAGTGGGTCAATCCACTCGACCGAGTGGATCAATTAGGGCGAGATATTTTAGGGATGATTGACTCTTGATTGTTTTTGATTATTTTGGTCTGTTCCGGATTTTGAGGCTCCACTCGATTGAGTGGGTCAATCCACTCGACCGAGTGGATCAATTAGGGCGAGATATTTTAGGGATGATTGACTCTTGATTGTTTTTGATTATTTTTTGAATTTCGCTATTTGGCGCAAGTTTCCGGAAGCGCACCAGGTCGTTTTTGTGTGTCGAGTTCGTCTTTGACCGGGTTTTGACCCGGTCGCTAAAAGACGGGTTTTATTTTTGGTGTCGGTTTTGGCCCAAATTAGTCTCATTTTGCTCGGAACGACCCACTGGGCCTGGTTTTGAGGTTGGTTTTGGGTAATTTGTATCCCGTTAAAAGCCCATGCCAGATATTATTGATTTCGAACCCGTATCCGAGCGCGTTAGAGCACGTTTGCGTCCGATCATCATCGGGTGTTTTTAGGAAACTACCATAGACACCTGGCAGTCAAAATGTGGGTGTCTACAGAGCCCCCACTCTAACTGAGGCTTGGACAGGGCGAAAGTCAGAGTAGCTACCAAGTCAATTAAGACCTGGTAGGCTTCCGATCGGGTCGTTTATAGTCCATTAGACTCGCGTGAAGTGCTCTCCAGCCATAGGATAGGAATCATACCTGAGCTGAGGATAATACCTTTGTGGGGAATTGGACTTGTCGCGTAAGTCCTGGGTGTGCCTGTATGTGGGCCCATCCCGTGCTTAAATTGAGAGAATGTCGTCTTTAGACTTTCCGCTGGGGAGATATGTGAACTGTGCGGGCTTGCTTCTGAAGTCTCGAGTTGCACCTGTGTCAGTTACATAAAGTTTTGCATGCAACCTTTAGGAATAACACGACTCGCGCTGGGGAATAAAAATTTGGAAGATTGATTTTTTTTTTAAAAGAAAATTTAGAAAATTTTATTTTTTTTGAATTTTGACAGACTGCTCGGGATGACTAAATTCCTGTGTCTGTGGGGAAGAGTTAAGAGTCGGGCCTGTATGCCTAGGCCCGCTTGGGCCAAGGAGGCACAGCTGCAGGGGATTCACCAGGGTTTTGATGTTATAAATACATCACCCTGGTTCCTTCTTTGTCAGAACCCTCAAAACTTCTTCTTCTCCTCAAGAAAAAAATTCATCTCTTTTAAGAAATTTTATCATGGGTATTGACCGTCTGACTGACATGCTGCAAGATTGGTCCCACCATTTTAGGGATGCGAGTAAGGTAGCCCTAAAGCAGTCAGGTATTTTTCAATTGTTCACGTTCCGCCAGATGCATGTGGACCGTCATTTTCTTGACGCCTGTCTGACCTTCTGGGATGACACTTATCACGTTGTCGCCTTCCCTCGGGGCGAAATCTGTCCTCTCCCGGAAGAAATTGCTGCCATAGGAGGGTAGAACCCACTGCTCCGTCCCGCCGTCCCCTTCTCAGTTTGGGATCCTAGGAGGAAACTACGGGAGTTTTTAGGGCTCTCCCATGCTGAAGTGTCCCGTATGACTGAAGGGGATACTATTTCTCTGCTCGCTCTGGCTGAGAAATTCATGAACCCGTACGACGTCCGGGTTTCGCCCATTCATAGCCGCAGGGCGTTCGCCTTCTGTATGCTGCATGTGTATGGCTTTGAAGGCTATCTGGACCTGCTGTCTTGTATGGGCAGCGTTCGTCTTCTCGTCATTGCCGACCTTATGGAGACGGAATATAGTCCCGCATGGTTGATCACGGGGGAAATTATTCATGGCTTGGACAACCGCAAGAGGGATGAGTCAGCCCGTTTCACTGGGAGAACCCGCCTGCTGCAGGTATATCTCTTTTCTTTTTCTTTTTGATTTTCGATTTTTCCGATTTTTTTTTTTGCGCGATATACTGCTACAGGGGGCACTCGACCGAGTCACCCTGGCACTCGATCGAGTGCCCTCTTAAAGGAGTCTACTGCCTCGTTTTAGGGGTGTCACTCGATCGAGTGACACTGGCACTCGATCGAGTGCCCTCAGGCGAATGCCTAAGCTGCTCCGGAATCCTTACGAATGCTGTTTTTCTTTTCAGCTCTGGCTATTTGAGAGGTTGTCAATGATCGAGCCTCCTCCCAACCCGAGCCAATATTGGTTCAACCAAGTGATGACGAGGAGACGGCCTACCGACTCATCCTGCCTTATTACCCAGAAATACTGGGAGGAAGAATTATCATTCCATCGTGGTCCCTTGATCCGATGGGTGGTTTCATGGTGGCCCATCTACTCTTGGACGGGTTTGGCGCCCGGAGATAAGGCACGCTACCAGGTGATTCTGTCCCTTAGCCAGACAGTTCACCTCTATCCTGACCGCATACTCAGGCAGTATGGGTGGACTCAGCGCATCCCGGAGAACGAGGCAGTTGTGAGTGAACCTACCCAGCTGACCGACATTATGTGCGACACCTGGATTCAGAGGTGGTATACCCGAGTTACTTGGTCTATTCCCAAGTCGCTCCATTCTATCTGGGTGTCTCATTCTTATGAGAGGTGGACCAAAGCGGAGACTGCCGAAGCTCGCGCTGCTCTGAAGGTTGATGAGGCCTTCGACCTGATTCGGCGAGAGAAGGTCAAGGATAACATAGATTTCTTTGCTGAAGAGGAGCCGAGACTCTAGCCCCGATAGTCCGTCTAACGGTGGGTCAGAGGAGAGGAGCCAGGACTCGAACCGGGGGATCCAGTGCTAGAGGTGCTTGGGGGGAAGTGAGCCCCCAGACAAACTTGGAGAGAAGACCAGGGCCCAGACCATCAGTCCAGGACCGACTTGGTCCTAAGGACAGGTTGTCGGAGCACATACGGGCTCAACTTGGGCCCGTGACAATAGCTGAAGATCCTCTGTCGAAGAAGAGGACTCGGGCCAAGGAGGTTCCCGTGGTCATCCGGGAACGTTCTTCCCTACCCCGGCGACCTCGGGCTCCACGAGACCCGAAGGATAAGGGCAAGGGCAAGATGCCCGGATACTAGTCTCCATTATTATTATTATTTAGATATTATTACTCCCTCCATCCAAATTTAAACTTCATGGGGGAGTAGGCACAAAAATTAAGGGTGGAGTGTAGTGTGTGGTGGAAAATGAAAGTTGAGAGAAAATGGGGGGTCAGAAATGATATGAACCACAAAAATTAACCAAAAGAGGAAATATTGTGAGTAGGAAGTTTAAAGATGGACAATCCAAAAAGGAAAGTAGGAAGATTAAAAATGGATAGAGGGAGTACTATTTTTGTTGTGTGTTTTTTTTTCGTGGCGTTTCGTGGCTTTTGTAATTTTGAATTACCGAGTTTATCAGTTTTTTTTTTGGAATAATAAAAGTACTATATTAGTGAAGCCGTTCCTGTCTTTTTCGTTATTGCGGTGGTTGTGCCCTTTTGAGGGGCTGCCTACGTATCCACAGTTAGTGGAATCAAACCAAACGTAGTTCGGGCGTAGATTTTTTGCAATTTCGAAATACACCAAGACTATGAGTTCGAGATGTGCGACAGTAGGATAAATAATCCTAACTTATTGACTTGCTTATAAATTTTGAAAAGAATTTTTGCAAATGACATTGAGATAAGGTTTAGGGGTAGTAGCGCTTCAATTGGTCTAAGTTGGTCGGGTTGACAAATTCATTCCCGTCCAGGTCTGTCAGCATCACTGCTCCTCCTGATAGAACCTTCTTGACTAGGTATGGCCCAGCCCAATTGGGTTTGGATTTTTCCCTTGGGTCAACCGGTAGTAAGGCACGAACCGATTTTAGAACCAAATCCCCTTCCTTGATGTTCCTGGGCCTGACTCTCTTGTTAAAGGTCCGTTTGATTCTCTTTTGATATATTTGGATTTTATTGAGAGCCCGAGACCGTCGTTCGTCCAAGAGAATCAACGAGTCATATCGAGCTTGAACCCAATCTGCTTCGGGTACTTGGCTTTCTAGTAGAATTCGGAGAGACGGTATTTCTAATTCGACCGGCTGGACTGCCTCCATGCCATACGTCAAATAATATGGAGTTGCCCCGGTTGCAGTACGAATTGATGTCCGGTACCCCCATAGGGCAAAGGGTATTTTGTCAGGCCAGTCCCGATAATTATCAGCCATCTTTTTAAGTACGGCGACAATTGTCTTATTAGCAGCTTCCACCGCTCCATTTGTTTGGGGACGGTAAGGCGAAGATGTATGCCTTTGGATTTTATATTTCGCTAGCAAAGCAGCGGTTTCGGCTTGGAAGTGGGTCCCGTGATCACTGATAAACTCGTGTGGGATCCCGTACCGGCATATGATTTTATTCTGGATAAATTTGGCTACGTGTTTGGCGTTCAAGACACGATATGACTCAGCTTCGACCCATTTGGTGAAATAGTCGATAGCCACCAAAATAAAACAGTGACCTCCCGTCCCGGAAGGGTTCACTTTCCCAATTATGTCGATTCCCCATGTCGAAAATGGCCATGACGAGGTCATGGTGTACAGTAGAGACGACGGCATGTGTTGAACATTGCCGAAAATTTGACAATTGTGGCAGTGTTTGACATATGATTGACAGTCGGTCTCCATACTGTTCCAGTAGTATCTGAGCCTCACGATTTTTCGGGCTAGCATATGGGCGTTCATATGCGGACCATTTTCACCGTCGTGTACTTCGGCCATCACTTTTTCGGCCTGCGTTTTGTCGATACATAGGAGTAAAGCCCCCTGCGCCGTCTTTTTGTATAGCTGACCGTCGTCCGTACGAATTAATTGGGTAGCCAGTCTTCGCAGGGCTTTCTTGGCCCGATTTTCAGTTCCCGGGGGATATTCTCCCGTAGTCAAATAAGTTAGGATAGCCTGATACCAAGGTCCTGGATCGGCGATCTCGATATCTTGAATGGCGTTAACATATGCCGGCTCGGACCGTCTTTCGACACAGATTGGCATACTGGCCATATGTTCCGGGATGTTTATTAAGGATGCCAATTTGGAGAGTGCATCCGCGAACTGATTTTCTTCACGTGGAAGGTAGATATATTCTACCTTCTGGAATTGCTTCTCTAGAACCTTTACTTGCGCTTGGTAAGCCACGAGATTGGCATTCCGAGTTTTCCATTTTTGAAGAGCTTGATTGATGACTAGGGACGAGTCCCCATGAACCCGGAGATTCGTAATCCCCAGATCAGCAGCCACTTGCAACCCGTGGATGCATGCTTCATACTCGGCCGCGTTATTAGTCACATCGAAGTCCAGTTTGATGGATAACGGTGTGTGTTCTCCTTTTGGCGATATTAGGAGAATGCCGACCCCAAATCCTCGAAAGTTGGATGCTCCATCAAAATACAAGTCCCATGTTTCGGTGTCAGTATGGAATATGTCTTCATCTGGAAAAGCCCAAGTATCGGTATGTCCTTCCTTAGATACCGGACTATCGGCGAGGAACTCGGCTACTACCCGGCCTTTGATGGCTTTTAACGGTACAAACTTGAGGTCAAACTCAGCTAACATTAAAGTCCATTTGGACATTCTTCCATTAAGAATGGGCTTCTCGAACAGGTATTTGATTGGATCCATTTTGGACAGGACATGTACCTCGTGATTCAGCATGTAGTGCCGGAGCTTTTTAGTGGCCCAGATCAGAGCTAGGCACGTTTTCTCGAGCATTGTATATTTGCATTCGTATTCCAGGAACTTTTTACTGATGTAGTAAATAGTCCGTTCTTCTGAATCGACTGTCTGGGCCAGCATAGCCCCCATGGCTGTCTCAGTCGTCGTTAGGTATAACGACAAAGGCAAACCGGGTTGAGGTGACATTAATACCGGCGGAGCAGACAGGATCTCCTTGATTCTGTCAAAAGCCGTTTGACATTTATCGTCCCATACACTACAAAAAAACAGGGCGGATTGCGTCGGACAATTCCGCCGCAAATACTCAGAAAACCGACGCAAATTGTCTTTTGCGTCGGACAGGCCGACGAAATGAGTCCCCCGTGAATATTCGTCGCAAATGGGCCTGTATGTGGCGCCGTGTCCGACGCATACACATTTGCGTCGGGAGGTGCGTGGGATGAGCCGACGCCTAAGTTGGCGGTTAAATCTTAAATCGAGCTTGCTATGCGTCGGCATGTCCCACGCATGGTTGAGTTTTACGACGACTTTTACGTCGGAAGGGTAGACGCATACAGATCTTATGTGTCGGCATTTGCGACGGAATGTCCGCCACATACGGGTCTGTTTTTTCCACCAAATTCCCCTTCTGCTACTTCCCCAAATACGCTCAAAGAAACACATCAACAAACCAACCAGCAGCATTACAAAAGCACATCTCGTGCAAGACAACGTACATCATACTCCGCATTTCATTTCCGCTTCCCGTAGAAGATAAACGTGATTTCCAGAGAAAATAAAATTATATTACAAGAAGAGAGTAGGTTGTTTTAGAAGTTGGATTAGTAGGTAGTTAGATTATATTACAATAAGAGAGCAATTTGTTTGGTTTAGTAGTTGGATGAGTAGGGAGTTAAGATTGTCATGAAAACATAAACCTACCTAAGACAATGGCTCAACAGTTCTAGAGCCGAAACCATGACCGTCATCAGCATTGTCGTCCCGACGCTGTGAACGATGTCCCATGTTACAGCCTTCCTCTGCCATGGCCAACCTCTCTTGCAGCATCTCTATCGTCTTCTGCTGTTCCTCTATTTTCTTGTCCGCCAGCTGCTGATGTTCCGCTAATGTCTCCAGCTTCTTGGTCAGGTTGTCGGTCTTCACACGCTGCTGTGTGGCGAGAGTAGGCATGTACGGGTCCTCCTCGACGGCGGCACTGCTCTTGCCGGTGCATGGGCGGAACAGCTCCCTAGCTAGGCTGCCTATTCCGTAAACTCGTTTCTTCGCGTCGTACCCGCCTGTGGCCTTGTGGTACAGCTCAGCCTCATCAATTTCCTCTGGATTTGCAGCCAAAGCCTCCTCCTTCGCTTTGTCATAATTGGCCTACAATAAGAAAATATATTATTAGGGAAACAACAAAGCTCAGAAATGTACTTAGATAACAACCATAACGTGCTAATACGATTATATGGTAAGATGACTCACATGCACCACCCCCGCCCTCGGTTCAATGTAGGTTCCCTTCTTCGTCTTCTTTGTCTTTTCAAACACCTGGATTGGTGTAGCGTCCGGCCCCTTAATTAGAACATGCAAAATTCCTTTAGTTGAGTGGATTAATTTATTCGAAAACAAATGATCATTTAATAATTTAACTTGAAAAGACATACCATCTCTCTGTAATGGGCAATTGCGCTCTTACTCCCGAGGCAGCTCGTCGGTTTCGCGACACCGTCCTTATCTCCGCATCGCCGGTTCGCTTTCTTCACTTCGGACTTCTTCATGAATTCCGGATCACTTCTCCTCCTTTGTAACTCCGTCCACTTACCCACCGGTATCCACAACGGCCTGTTAGTAGATTTCAAGGCATTTTAGAAGATATCGCTAACACGTTTCTTGATTCTCTTCTCGTACTGAGTCCATAGATCATACCCGGCGTCAATCATGACTTTGCCCTGACACAGAGAAATCATGTAGTTAGAAATTACAAAGTAAATAGTAAAAACTGTGGATTTGGGAGTTGGATTTACACTTTACCTCAAAGTGCGCGTACATAGCGTCCCTGTCTCGCTGGGGTGCCTCAGTCCAACTCCGGTAGGTGCCGGTGGCGGCCATGTAGGTGCCAACAACTGAATCACGTAAGGCGTTTGAAATCGACTTATGATCCCACCTATATTAACAATGTCACATTTAAGCAACTCTAGATCTTAAAGTAGGATACTATAATTCAGTTGCCAAAATTACTTACCATACACCTCCGGGAAGCCGAGACAAGTATGTCCTCTGCACTCCGCCTGCGTTCCCACCTACACCTGCGTTCCCACCTACACCTGCGTTCCCACCTACAATAGCGTTTCCATCATGTTCATTTTCCACCTCCATCTCTTCGATAATCTCCTCTACATGTTCCTGGTTACCTGCCATTACAAGTGTTCTACGAGAGACAAAAGAATGAGTGGTATAAATTGTTCGTAGCTAGGAACCGTACATTAAAATTAAATTAAATAATTCATGATTACATAAATTGTTTGAAACTACGAAGAAAATAAAATGTGCTACGTAACTAATCATCATCAGTTTCATCTTCTCCATTTGTGTCTTCGTCAATGAAGCCCTCTTCATCATCATCGTCATCGTCATCTGAGTCAATATCAACCTCTTCACAACCCGGTTCTTCAGCGAAAACCTCTTCCTCGACATCTCCTTCAGGGGCAATCCAATCCTCAAATTCCGAGTCCTCATCGTCCACATCAACATTCACTCCTGCTTCTTCTCCACCGACATTAGTGTCTTCAATCACAACACAAGATGAGATTGGCTGACTAGTAGTAGCTACGTCTTCCTGGTACACAATTTCGTCATTGATTGGAGCATCGACCATTGACCTCGCTTTGATCTTAAACACCGCCGACCTACTGCTACCCTTTTTTCCATTTGGGTAAGGGGCGTAGCATACTTGATCAACTTGGTATGCAAGCACAAAAGGATTGTGACCTCGCAATTTTTTTGACCGATCCACATCCACTAGTTTGTATAACTTATGAAAATTGACGGCAGCCGCGGAGTTGTCAACCCAATCACATTTGAATAATATGGCCTTACAACAAGTCTGGCTGTCAAAGTAGTTCAGCTCTATCACCTCATCTAGGGTCCCATAATAATCAGACCCATCGGTTGAACTCACGCAGACGCCATTACTTAATGTTGTCTTCTGAACGTTGACAATCTCCTTGAAAGCTCGAAACTTGTACCCATTAATTGAATATCGCTTCCAAGTCCTCACTCGTGAGGAAGGGCCAGTCACTAGAGTTCTGATGAGGGGATCTATCAACGCTTCAGGCTTACATATTAATAGAACAAATTAATACAACAGAATATTAATGGAAGAAAATTCGATATTTTGGTACAGGAAAAAGAAATTTCACCGTACTTGTTCCCGTAGCCAAACGCAGAACAAGGACTCATATCTGCTCCATACGGCGTCACTTGTGAGTACTTCTGCGTGTTCCTTCATGATGTGCGCCTCGAATTTACTAAATTAGGAACGAGTTTTAGTAATATAGCATTATTCTTTAGAAATAGAATTTCAAGAACGTGAGGGACTAGCAATCGCTTACTCCTCATACGGCTTGATGATATCGCCACAGTTTCTAAGAACGTAGGTGTGCGCTTGATTGTACTCAATCTCAGTTAGCCATCTCTCCTTGCATTTACCTGTGGTACTGCCTAGGTCATTCTGAAAAGGTTCTAGATTCTTATTACTTTCTTGATTTTCAGACACAGCAACATCAAGATCCTTGGTTTTAGTGTCGATATGATCCTCAAAGTAAAAGGAGCAGAAGTTTGACGTCTCCTCTAACAAGTACGCATTGCATATTGATCCTTCAACTCTTGCTTTATTCCCAATTTTTTTCTTCAACTGATTAAGGAACCTGCAAAACAGTATGTGTTTGGATAATTATGTCTACTATTTAACTTTGATAATTCATGATTGTTGTGATTGTACCTTTCGAATGGGTACATCCAACGATATTGGACGGGGCCCCCAACCTTTGCTTCGTAAGGCAGGTGCACTGGTAAGTGTTCCATTGAATTGAAGAATGAGGGAGGAAATATTCTCTCCAACTTGCAAATGATTTCAGCGATGTTATTTTCCAGACGGTTCATGGAGTCAACCGTAATGGTATACGAACACAAGTCGCGGAAGAATTGGCTAACCTCCGTAATTGCATTCCATGTGTTCGTAGGGACAAGCTCCTTTAATGCTATTGGCAACAACCGCTCCATGAATACATGGCAGTCGTGACTTTTCATGCCATGCAATATTAATTTGGAGTGGTCTACACACCTAGACAAGTCGGACGCATAACCATCCGGAAACTTCAAACCAGATACCCAGTCACATAAAGCCTTCTTCTTTGATTTATCTAGAACGAACTCCAATGATTTAGGTCGACTAAAACACAGTTGTTTGACATCAGCTTTGCCTTTGGGCCCGAAGGATGTCTTGTTAGGTACATCCATGATAGTGTTTATAAGCTGCTCAAAACAATTCTTCTCAATGTGCATGACATCGAGATTGTGTCTAATCAGCAATGTTTTCCAGTACGGAAGTTCCCAAAATATACTTTGTTTCCACCAACCCTCTTTCTTATCTTTCAGTTTCTTCAACTCGTGGGGGCCAGCGTTCACGATTGTAGGAAATTTTTTTACTTCTTCCCATACCTCAACCCCAGATAAACGGTTGGCGGCAGTGTTGGTCACATTGAGTCTCTTCTTTAGAAAATTTCTACAGTTGCTTCTGAATTGATGATCGGAAGGAAGAAATTGTCTGTGACAGTCATACCAACACACCTTACCACTATTATTCAACCAAAAAGAACATGTGTCCTTTGAACGACAGTACGGGCATGCACGGTAACCAGTTGTACTCCAACCCGAGAGCATCCCGTACGCGGGGAAGTCATTGATGGTCCACATTAGTGCTGCCCTTAGATTGAAGCTCTTCTTCTTTGACACGTCGTACGTGTAAACACCAGCATCCCACAGACTTTTTAATTCCTCAATCAATGGTTGGAGGTACACGTCCATATTGGACTTTGGATTCCTAGGTCCAGGTATGATCAGAGACAGCAACATGAACTGTCTCTTGTTACACAACCACGGTGGAAGGTTGTAGGGGGTCAGTATCACTGGCCAACATGAGTAAGATTTTCTGAACTGCCCATACGGGGAAAACCCGTCGGTGCACAAACCCAGTCTAACGTTGCGCGGCTCTTTAGAGAACTCAGGATGTTTACGGTCCAACGATTTCCAAGCCTCACCGTCACTTGGGTGTGCCATGGTACCAGTTGCCCTTACTCTAGAGTTTTCGTGGTGCCAACTCATCTGTTCCGCTAATTTCCTTGTCGCGTACAGTCGTTGTAGTCTGGGCCCTAGCGGGAAATAGGTCAACGCCTTACTTGCTACTCTCTTTCCCCTCGTATTAGTCGTCGCACTTTTGTATCTCTCGCTACCACATTTCGTGCACTTGTCTAGGTCGGACTCTGCCTTCCAAAACAACATGCACCCATTAGGACATGAATCGATCTTATGATGAGGTAGTTGAAGGCCCTTCAAAACGTCTTTCACCTCGTAGAAGTTACGAGACATGACATTCGCTTTTCCACGGAGGAGGTCAGCAATCAAAGCTATCCATCCATCTAGACAT
This sequence comes from Agrostemma githago, assembly GCA_958450325.1. Taxonomy (NCBI): domain Eukaryota; kingdom Viridiplantae; phylum Streptophyta; class Magnoliopsida; order Caryophyllales; family Caryophyllaceae; genus Agrostemma; species Agrostemma githago. The sequence continues at coordinate 57,393,191 of OY288258.1, read as the reverse complement.
CGTAGATTCATGTTACTCTCGCACTTCAACGTCAGTATCCTCGAAGCAGTTTCTAGCAAACTCATGTCACATCCTTCATAAACAGGGAGCTCAGCGGATTTCAGCATTTTGAAAAAAGAAGTGACTTCTGGGTTGGGTTCATGCTGAACTTCTTCATCGCTTATACCGTCCGGGTTACGCTCCTCCTCCATTATGTCTTCTACTCTGGGTCGTAATGCGTCCTCCACGAACTCCCGGTATGGGTTCTGGCTCACCCCACCTTGGGCAGCAGAACCAATATTCTCACCGTGATACGTCCAGACATAGTAGTCCGCAGTAAACCCGTAATTGTAAAGATGATCTCTCACATCGTCTACATGGATTGCGGCAAAATTTTTGCATTTCTTACATGGACACCTAAGTTCTTCTCTCGTGTAGAGGGGATTATTATCTAAGGCGAACCGTAAAAACTCCTCCACACCGTCTCTATATTCCCTCTTTGCCTTCTTTCGCTCATCTAATCTCTCGTACATCCACTTCCTTTCTACTCTCTTCATTCTACATATGTACATGTACATATTATACCATGTACATAGATAATTTATAATCAGCGTGGGGAATTTTTTAAACAAAATCAAAGAGTCAGTACAAGAGGTACGACAACATAATGCACACATAAACAATGAATTCAACTACATGTCATAAAAATTTAGGACTATCGTCATTGGAACCATTCCTAATGAGTAATTCTTGAACGTAACAAAAACTAAAAACAACCATAATGTATCACCACCCAACGAATTAATTTTTATGAGTAATGAGTAATATTATTAATAGTAGTTACGTAGTAGTGGTAGTAGTTAGTAGTTGTAGTAGTAGATTAGTAGTATTAGTAGTAGTAATAGTAGATTAGTAGTATTTAAGTAGTATTAGTAATAGTAGATTAGTAGTATTATTAGTAGTATTAGTAGTAGTAATAGTAGATTAGTAGTATTTAAGTAGTAGTTAAGTAGTAGAAGTTGTAGTGAATGAGTAGTAGTGGTAGTAGTAGATTAGTAGTAATAGTAGAATAGTAGTATTATTAGTAGTAGTCAATTAGTAGTAGTAATAGTAGATTAGTAGTATTATTAGTAGTAGTAATAGTAGATTAGTAGTATTTAAGTAGTATTAGTAGTAGTAATAGTAGATTAGTAGTATTTAAGTAGTATTAGTAGTAGTAATAGTAGATTAGTAGTATTTAAGTAGTATTAGTAATAGTAGATTAGTAGTATTAGTAATAGTAGATTAGTAGTATTATTAGTAGTATTAGTAGTAGTAATAGTAGATTAGTAGTATTTAAGTAGTATTAGTAATAGTAGATTAGTAGTATTATTAGTAGTATTAGTAGTAGTAATAGTAGATTAGTAGTATTTAAGTAGTAGTTAAGTAGTAGAAGTAGTAGTGAATGAGTAGTAGTGGTAGTAGTAGATTAGTAGTAATAGTAGAATAGTAGTAGTCAATTAGTAGTAGTAATAGTAGATTAGTAGTATTATTAGTAGTAGTAATAGTAGATTAGTAGTATTTAAGTAATATTAGTAGTAGTAATAGTAGATTAGTAGTATTTAAGTAGTATTAGTAGTAGTAATAGTAGATTAGTAGTATTTAAGTAGTATTAGTAGTAGTAATAGTAGATTAGTAGTATTTAAGTAGTATTAGTAATAGTAGATTAGTAGTATTAGTAATAGTAGATTAGTAGTATTAGTAGTAGTATTAGTAGTAGTAATAGTAGATTAGTAGTATTTAAGTAGTATTAGTAATAGTAGATTAGTAGTATTATTAGTAGTAGTAATAGTAGATTAGTAGTATTTAAGTAATATTAGTAGTAGTAATAGTAGATTAGTAGTATTTAAGTAATATTAGTAGTAGTAATAGTAGATTAGTAGTATTATTAGTAGTAGTAATAGTAGATTAGTAGTATTTAAGTAGTATTAGTAGTAGTAATAGTAGATTAGTAGTATTTAAGTAGTATTAGTAGTAGTAATAGTAGATTAGTAGTATTTAAGTAGTATTAGTAGTAGTAATAGTAGATTAGTAGTATAACGGTGATCAAACGATTGAAGTTGAAAAATGACATTGCAGATTGTCATTTTAACGATGAATTAATTATCGTAAATGCGGAAATTCAATCAAAACTTAACATCCTCAACCAAACAACACAATCAAAAAAGCTCCAATCAAAAAATCAAACAATCACACAATCACACAACTAAAGTACCAATTCAATTGTCAATTTCGCGATGAATTAGGGGAATACATAGAACAACAGCTGCATACTGAAATTGCTATGAAAAAAACGGTGATCAAACGATTGAAGTTGAAAAATGAGAAAATTGGGGGTTGATACGGGTACCTGATGCTGGTAGTAAGCTGTATAGGCGATGAATTGGGGGGTAGAAGTTGAATAAAAAATGAGGTGAAAATTCTAGGGTTTTGGTGGTATTTATTGCTGCTGCCATTTTCAAAAGGCGATGAAGACGACTGACGAAAGAAGAATCCCAGACCGTCAATCAGGTGAAGAAACGCAAATGTTTTCGCTACTATTCATTACTTCAGTTGAGTATAGTTTTTACTTTCTAGTGCATACTGTGATTTGGAATAGAGTTGAAGTAAGAGGCTGCATACTGTGTTCCCATGGCCTTATCGACCAACAACCACCCTATCAAATCTACAATTTCGTTATCAAATCCCGACATTATAACGCTAACATATATTTACCCTAAATGAATCATACATCAATAACAATAACAATACTAAAACAGTAGTACATACATTAGCAGGCCGAAAAACGCCGGAGAACGACACCGAAACCCGCCGGAGCGCCGGCAGGAGGACGAAGGAACATGAGGACGAAGGTGGAACGACGCGCCGGTAGGAGGACGGAAGAGAACAGAGGGTAGCGCGAGCGGCGGTTGGGACGAACGCCGGTGACGTCGCCGGCGACAGGTGGCGGGTGGAGGTTGGGTTTGAAATTGGGGGTTAGGGTTAAATTTAGGGGTTTGGGGTGAAGGGTAATGAAGAATGAAGGGGTTTGGGGTCGGGTAATTGAGTAAGTGCTGGGTTAAAATTTCGATTTTTTTTTAAAGTCTATGCGTCGGACTATCCCTCACATAGTCCGACGCATAGTTTGTCGAACTTCTGAACTTGAGGCTCTTAAACGCGTCGGCTATTGATAGACGATGCGTCGGAATATCCGCCACATGCACATAATTTGGGAGGCCCATTCCGTCGTATGCCACCGCAAACTTCTTTGGCGCTAAATTTTACCAACGCGCCGCATCTTCTGTCGACTGTGCGTCGGCTATGCCGACGCAAATTCGAAGACGTCGGACTTTCAAACGCAGTCCGACGCAACCATCTACCATACGTCGGATTATTTGGACGCCGCAATTAGTCCGCCGCAATTCGATCAGTTTTTTGTAGTGATAGTACCCGTTCCCCTATCTTCAGTTTCTTGAAAATGGGTTCACACACCATGGTTAGCCTTGAAATAAACCGGCTGATGTATTGGACTTTCCCGAGAAACCCCCTTATTTCTTTTTCGGTCTTAGGTGGTTGCATCTCGGTAATGGCTTTGATTTTAGCTGGGTCGACCTCGATGCCGCGTTGGCTAACGATATGGCCCAGTAATTTGCCTGATGTTACCCCGAAACTTCACTTTTGGGGGTTCAACCTCATGTTGTACTTACGCAGTCGGGTGAAGAATTTTCTTAGGGCAGCAATATGCCCGTCTCGGCTTTTAGATTTAACAATCATGTCATCCACATAAACCTCCACTTCCTTATGCATCATGTCATGTAATAAGGTCGTGGCTGTTCGTTGATAAGTGGCTCCGGCATTAATGAGCCCAAACGGCATAACGGTATAACAATAAGTACCCCATGGCGTGGTGAAAGTGGTTTAACCCATATCTTCTTCCGCCATCTTGATTTGGTTGTATCCGGCGTACCCATCCATAAATGATAGAAGGGCATGATCAGCTGTGTTGTCCACCAGTATGTCGATGTGTGGCAACGGAAAATCGTCTTTTGGGCTGGCCTTGTTAAGGTCCCGGAAATCTACGCATACCCGCACCTTGCCGTCCTTCTTGGGTACCGTCACGATGTTTGCAACCCATTCTGGATATTCAGACACTTGTATAAAGCCCGCTTTGAATTGTTTGTCTACTTCTTCTTTGAATTTGAGAGACCACTCGGGCTTCATTCTTCGAAGCTTCTGTTTTGCCGGCTTACACCCATCTTTGATGGGTATGCGGTGTTCATCTATTTCCCGATCTATCCCCAGCATGTCCTTGTAGGACCATGCGAAGACATACTTGAATTCTTGGAGGAGGTTTGTGAATTGTTGTCTCTCCTCGGGATCTAAAGATAACCCTATCTTAAGCATCTGGGGCTCTAAGCTTGTGCCCACATTGATAGACTCGGTTTCCTCGATTACCGGGTCTCGGGATTCCCTCTGTTCTAGCTGCTCGATCAGATGCGGAGGCAAGGACACCTGTTCATCGGGTTTCTCAATGTCATTGCAGAAAATATTTTTGAAATTGAAAGTATTTTGAAAATAAGACAAGTCATAAGCGGAACGGTTTTCGTTATTATTGATGGTAAATTTGGAAAATAGCTCAAAGAGAGCGGCCATCTGATCATTGGTCAGAGGCGGGATTGGGAGCGCTTTCGGGACAGACCCCGAGGCTCCGGTGGTAGTGACTACAGGGAGGGGGGTTACAGTTTGGACTCTAGCACCAGACCCCTTAGACTCGAATACAGACTTAGACTCAGACTCGGAATTGGTGTCCGGCATGTCTCCTTCCCCGGTGGTCAGCTTGTAGACTCGACCCTGGCCATCGGTCCACTTGATGGTCTTCTTCCAGGCTCTTTTCCCAGTATCATCACCGACCTCCGAGATCAGCTTTGAAGGATCGAACCTGTTGCTTCGAAGGATCAGGTTCACCAAGTCTTTCTTGGGGTTCGGAACAGCTTTGTCTTCCCCAAATAAGAGCCCCAGCACGGGCTCGGCATTGTCAGCACCCTCCTTGGATTCAGATTGGATGAGGGCAAATATGTCATCCGGAATATAGTTGCATTCCCGAGCTAGTTCAGTCTCGGGATGTGTGATAGTTGGTTGATATAGGCCAACTTGAATAGCACCGAATACCGGTGTGACAAAATAGTCAGCCAGCCTTGGGCTATAAGGGCCCAAGTAGGTACCCTTGATGATGTTACAGGCCTTCTCAATGCCCGCTCGGACCACATTTCTCGGGGTCACAGCATACCCTTAGCCGAAGCGAGATTCCCCGTCATTCAGGACTTCAATAATCTTCCCAGCTGGAAGATATGGCCTCGAGGTAGCCCCCGGTAAATACCCCAAATTTTGCAGCATCGTGTCGATGCTCGTGGTGAAATAGGGCCTGAAAAGATACTCTTCTTCAATCATCCCTACAAAATCGAACCCCTAAAGGTCGGTGCGGTCCGTGGCGTTACAGCTAGCCACAGTCATAGGGGTTGCCTCTAGAGTGATAATGCCGTCTTGCAGGGGCATTTTGATCTTTCGGTGAAGAGTAGAAGATACCGCCTTTACAGCATTGATCCATGGCTTTCCTAGGAGCAAATTAATAGAGGAGGTGACATCGTTCACCTAGAACTCTAGCTCCTTTTCAATTGGACCCGTTGTAATTGCTAACTTAACGGCCTCAGAAACCGCCTTCGGGCTTCCATCGAAAGCCTGGATAGTGTGGGCAGTCGGTATGTAGTCAGCTTCGGTGATGCCGAGGGCTTTGGCAGTCCTTAGAGGGAGGACATTCACAGCAGATCCGTCGTCAACTAGGGTCATTGGGAGGTACTTACCTCGGCAAATTACCGTGATATATAGGGCCAGATTGTGAGAGGCCCCGAACGGTGGTAGGTCGGCATCTGAGAAGGTGACTAATGGGCCTTCTTCTTTGGACTTGCCCTTGAGGTAGGGCAGGATGGTGGCTACCATTTCAGTAGGGGTAACCTGGGAGTCGACCTTGATTTGATCGAGAGCCTTAGTAAGTGCCTTTCGATGTTCTTGTGAACTAACCAAGAGTTGCCATATAGTGAGGTCAACCTGAGCTCTTTTCAATTGTTTGATAAGAGCCGTATCGGTGCTTGGCTCTTCAATGGCCTCTTCCGTCCTAGCAGGTTCAGTGACAGTTGCCGGGACTGAGGTGTCCTTGGAGCTTGTGGCTGAATAAGGACGACCGGCGGTGGTGAGGTGGTTACTGGCTAAGGCCTTGGACTTAGCCCTCCGGATTTTTTTGGTAGTGATAGGGACAGTTTCCCCTTTGGTGAGGTACACATCTTCCTCATCATCAAACCATATCCCATTGATTTATGGTATGAAAGGAGAGATAAGGTGAGAACAGTCGATCACCTCATCGGTGAAGATAGCATGAGAGATAAAGGGGTTGTCCTTGTTGCTTGGCTTGTCCCCGGGTAACGGTATTTTCCCGCTCTCAATTAAATCCTGAATCCGATTCTTCAGCTTCCAACATTTCTCGGTATCATGCCCATTGCCCCGATGATATTGGCAATAGGCTTGGGCATTGTAGCTTTTAGAGCGTTTTTCAACTAGAACTTCAGGAGTTGGGCCTATCGGTTGGACCAGGCCCTTGGAAGACAGCCTTTGTAAGGCATATGTATAGGTGGTCCCTATATCAGTGAATACCCTAGGAGGGGTATTTCTTTTGGACGAGGCATCTAACAGATTAACCGTATCAAAGATGCTTGGGGTTGCGGCCGGGGGCTTGGTGGTGGATGAGGAAGCCCCTTGGTATCCCTTGCTAGGGGCCTTAGTGAGGCTCTCTAGTCTTAGATCATCCTCAATTCTCATGCCCATTTCAGTAAGAGTGGTGAAATTGGGTATGACAGCATACCGAAGATGGACCCGATAGGAAGGGAGGAGGTTCTTGACAAAGGCCTCCACTAAGGTCTTTTCACTGGGCTTATCGACCAGTTTCACACTTTCGGCCCTCCAACGTTGGAGGTATTTGGTAAAGCCCTCCTTAGGTTCTTGGGCCATAACCTCTAGAGACCGTATTGTGGTCTGGATCTCAGTGTTATCAGCATAGTTCCGAGCAAATTCCGTAGCCACATCATCCCATGTCGAGAACTTCTTTGGGTCTAGCCTGTAGTACCAGGCCTTTGGGTGTTTCTCAAGAGATGCAGCAAAGAGGTTTTTGAACATAGAAGAGTCCACTCCCTTAATAGCCATGAACTCCTTGAAGGCCCATACATGTAGTAACGGGTCTTCAGTCCCCTCAAACATGGGTAAGCCCGTGAGATTCAGGTTCGCGGGCAGTTTGTCACTTACCGGAGAGTACTCCCGACTATTCTCCCGATGGATATTGTTACTTCCAGTTAAGTGAACTTGTTCTTCCAATCGGCAAACCGAGCTAACTAGTTCAGCTAGAGGTTCCGTAACCCCGGTATTTGGAGTCCTTTGCTCCACTGCAGCTAAACGAGCAACGATAGCAATTTGACCGGCCCTCATTTATGTTAATTGGGCCTCAATGTCGGTTTGTTTGTCGACCATGGCATCCACGGAGGTCTTCAAACTGTTCAGAGTTGCTTCCATCTTGCGACCGTGTCTGGTGGACGGTGGCCTGTCTGTAAGAACACCGCGCAATCAGAAACTGAACCCGGACCTTGGAACCAATAGTACATCCCGAGCAGGGAAAAGACTAAAAAATGACTTGAAAGAGACTTTTAGACGGGTGACTCGTGGATGACGGGCTTTCCTTAGGATTCGACGGGTGGGCCGAATCCTGTTTGATGGAAGGTCAATGTGAAACGTCCCAAGACTTTGGACTCAAATGTGTAGACGGGCCCTCCTTTGTAGGAGTATGTCCTACGTAGGTGGGTCTTGCCTTAGTCTAATAAGGCGGACTGGGATAGGGAAGAAACTCGTGATGTAGGATCAACAGAGCTTCGACGCTAAACACCTTGACGACTTATGACATGACCCGACACTGCTAAATATGGGAAAGTCCTAAGAGGGAGGGAAGTTTTGAAAAGGATTATTTTTGGAAAGTCCGAGAAAACTCGGGGAAAGGCCTGATTTTTTTTCAAGAAAATCGGAAAGTGCGTCGGGCCTCGGTTTTGAAAGTTCGAAAATATTTTCGAGTTTTGAATTGGGCAGTATACGGGCTAAAAAGTGGGCTAATTTGAGTAAAATCGTAAGTCCTAAATTCGGTAGCTTTCCGGGTTTTGAAATTTGAATATATTTGAAAAGATGTATTTTTGAAATGACGGTTTTTGAAAATCGACACGGAAACCAAGCAGCACATAGTCACGCAAGCATTATAACGACGCCATGTATGCTTTACACTAAGTCTCGGTCGATCTAAATGGGGTCTATACCAGTGCTCATAGTCTAGACGAGAATCGGGACGGACTTCCTAAGTCGAGTGGAGCTTAGAACATGCCGCAAAGTCCATACGAATCGACTATGAACACCTTTAACGTATCCAAGGCGGAATACATCGTGGTATAGTGGGACGTCGGTCACCAGTACCGGCCCGAGAAAATAGGGGTTATGCATGAACCGTAAAACTAAAACGCGTATTGTACTAGTCAAACGATTTCTATTCGAGTCTCACCCTGAGGATGCCGATGGTTAGTCACTCATCAGTTAATCCCCAGCGGAGTCGCCAAATTGTGGACATGACGTAGGTCCACCCCGACGCGGCCACGCGCGGGTTTGGGTAGGCGAATGCATCTCCATATGAGAATGGATCGAATTGAAATTTAAGTCGAAATGGAGTCGCCACCGAATTTTGTGGTTATTCGGAACCGTTCGAGCCCACTCTATATCGCTATGGACCATACACAAAGTATGGCCCATTTCGGTTTTAGAGTTTATTGGGCTCGTCCCTTTTCATTACGATACCGATACCATCTACACCGGTAATCGTGTAAAGAATGACTCTCGTGCGCCAACGGTTTCGGGCATCCGGAAACCGAGGTTCTGAGTAAGGGGTGAAGGTACGTGTTGGGAAGCCCACTAAGGACACCCAACCCCGCCCGCACTTAGCGGCCTCTACTAAGACATCGTTTGACTTTCTAATATGCGCATTAGTATTTCTGTGAAATGATATGCATACAGCGTTTTTAGCTAGGCATGCGAATTAAATATGAGCTACGTCATTTTAATGCATCTTGATTATTGTCGAAGTGATTAAGCATGCGAGGGTTCATTTATAAACGGTAAAACGCAAATAAATAAATCAAAGCAAAATAAATCGATTACAAGTTACACGGGTGGAAATACAAGCCGGAATTCACAATACAACGAGCAATAAAATAGAATAAACGGAATATATAGCTAAAATGATAGCCAATAGTTAGAAACAGACCCGTGTATAAACTAGACTGTGAGTCGTATAAATGGACGAACTTTGATTGAATACGCATTGTTTTGTGTACTAACCAAAGGACGGAGATATAGGACGTAGGCGTGGTGCTAGCCCGATCCCAAATCCCGATGCCTTGTCCCAGCTTATCATATCGATAAATTGGAGTCTATATTAATCATACGTCGGATACGTCTAAGGAGTCGTCAACGCAAGATTAATAGTGAGACCGTCGATCAAAGTTGTTTATGTGCAATGATATGCATGTATTTTGAAAAAGAGATCACGTGATTGACTTTACACGTGTCGACTAAGTCGTTTTTTTAAAAGACGAGGCTCGGATGATAAAAAGAGCTCTCGGTTTTCTGGGCTACAGGACCCACTCGATCGAGTCATGGTCTGACTCGGTCGAGTGTGTCCTCGAAGAGGCTACTGCCCATGATTTGGGGTGCTACTAGATCGAGTAGCTTATGTACTCGGTCGAGTGGCACCTGTACGAGGTATAACTCGTCTCGTTTTATTTGCTTAAAAATCGATATTAACCGAATTACATATAAATATGACACGATTTATATACAACTCGATCTTCGGTACTCATAATGCGTTTATTATGATTACGAGACCGCTATCGAAGATTTTGGAAAAGATGATATAAAAATCGTTTTAAATTGAACCGGGACAAAATTATTTCCCTCCGCGTTACGTCATCTTTAATAATCCTTACGGATTATGCGATGCTCGATTTAGCGTAAACGGGTTTTGTACCGATCCTTTGAAATGGAATTAAGCCCGTTCAACTACGTACTATCACGATCACGTCACGCCCTTGAGTGTGTAGGGTGGTGCTCCTCGAGAGGGCGCCACCACTATTGCGGCTCGTAAAGGGATTAAACGGACTTTGTGCAATAGTCGTAGTTAAACGAGTTAAAATCCGAGTTTTGATGATATGTAAATATATATATATATATATATATATATATATATATATATATATATATATATATATATATATATATATATATATATATATATATATATATATATATATATATATATATATATATATATATATATATATATATATATATATATACCGGTAGTGATATTATGACAAAATGTAAATAACGAAAAATTAAATGTTAGATTGTTAGATGCGATAAATAAATGTTAGATGTTAGATGTCATGTCGTTACTATCGACTAATTATAATACATAGACATAAACGTAAATGTACAAAAAAAGAACGAAAAAGAGAGGGAAGAAGGAGAAATCGGTGTTGAACGTTACACCCTCAACCTACATGCTCTTGCTTCTCGGGATACGGTTCGTCAAATGGCGGCAATGGGACGGGAATCGTCGAGATACGTAGGAGGAGTTGATGGTGTGTATGTATGACTCGGTTTTTGTATAGATTTGCTTAGGGTTGTAATGTATTAGGATGAGGGACTTAGGGTTAGAAGTGTAGGGTGTTTTGCATGCATAAGTTGGCTGAAAAGTATGATAAAAAAGCTTGTGAAATGTGATGGATTGAGGGGGTAATTATAGGAGAAACCCCACGACATAGGGTCACTCGATCGAGTGGCCCTAGTGCACTCGCTCGAGTGCCTTCAAATACGGGTCTTTTCCGGATTTTGAGGCTCCACTCGATCGAGTGGGTCAATCCACTCGACCGAGTGGATCAATTAGGGCGAGATATTTTAGGGATGATTGACTCTTGATTGTTTTTGATTATTTTTTGAATTTCGCTATTTGGCGCAAGTTTCCGGAAGCGCACCAGGTCGTTTTTGTGTGTCGAGTTCGTCTTTGACCGGGTTTTGACCCGGTCGCTAAAAGACGGATTTTATTTTTGGTGTCGGTTTTGGCCCAAATTAGTCTCATTTTGCTCGGAACGACCCACTAGGCCTGGTTTTGAGGTTGGTTTTGGGTGATTTGTATCCCGTTAAAAGCCCATGCCGACATTATTGATTTCGAACCCGTATCCAAGCGCGTTAGAGCACGTTTGCGTCCGATCATCATCGGGTGTTTTTAGGAAACTACCATAGACACCTGGCAGTCAAAATGCGGGTGTCTACAGGGTGTAACATTCAACACCGACATCTCCTTTCTTTCTTTCATTTTTTTCCGTTTTTTTATTTACGTTTATGTATTAGAATTATAATTATGTCGATAGTAACGACAATATTATTAACACTAACATCTAACATCTAACATTTATTTATCGCATCTAACAACTTAACATTTAATTATCGTTATTTACATTCCGTCATAATATCACTACCGCATATATATATATATATATATATATATATATATATATATATATATATATATATATATATATATATATATATATATATATATATATATATATTATATATATATTTACATATCATCAAAACTCGGATTTTAACTCGTTTAACTACGACTATTGCACAAAGTCCGTTTAATCCCTTTACGAGCCGCAATAGTGGTGGCGCCCTTTCGAGGAGCACCGCCCTACGCACTCAAGGGCGTGACGTGATCGTGATAGTACGTAGTTGAACGGGCTTAATTCCATTTCAAAGGATCGGTACAAAACCCGTTGACGCTAAATCGAGCATCGCATAATCCGTAAGGATTATTAAAGATGACGTAACGCGAAGGGAACTAATTTTGTCCCGGTCCAATTTAAAATGATTTTTATATCATCTTTTCCAAAATCTTCGATAGCGGTCTCGTAATCATAATAAACGCATTATGAGTACCGAAGATCGAGTTGTATATAAATCGTGTCATATTTATATGTAATTCGGTTAATATCGATTTTAAAGCAAATAAAACGAGACGAGTTATACCTCGTACAGGTGCCACTCGACCGAGTACATAAGCTACTCGATCTAGTAGCACCCCAAATCATGGGCAGTAGCCTCTTCGAGGACACACTCGACCGAGTCAGACCATGACTCGATCGAGTGGGTCCTATAGCCTAGAAAACCGAGAGCTCTTTTTATCATCCGAGCCTCGTCTTTTAAAAAAACGACTTAGTTGACACGTGTAAAGTCAATCACGTGATCTCTTTTTCAAAATACATGCATATCATTGCACATAAACAACTTTGATCGACGGTCTCACTATTAATCTTGCGTTGACGACTCCTTAAACGTATCCGACGTATGATTAATTTAGACTCCAATTTATCGATATGATAAGCTGGGACAAGGCATCGGGATTTGGGATCGGGCTAGCACCACGCCTAGGTCTTATATCTCCGTCCTTTGGTTAGTACACAAAACAATGCGTATTCAATCAAAGTTCGTCCATTTATACGACTCACGGTCTAGTTTATACACGGGTCTGTTTCTAACTATTGGCTATCATTTTAGCTATATATTCCGTTTATTCTATTTTATTGCTCGTTGTATTGTGAATTCCGGGTTGTATTTCCGCCCGTGCAACTTGTAATCGATTTATGTTGCTTTGCTTTATTTATTTGCGTTTTACCGTTTATAAATGAACCCTCGCATGCTAAATCACTTCGACAATAATCAAGATGCATTAAAATGACGTAGCTCATATTTAATTCGCATGCCTAGCTAAAAACGTTGTTTGCATATCATTTCACCGAATTACTAATGCGCATATTAGAAAGTCAAACGATGTCTTAGTAGAGGCCGCTAAGTGCGGGCGGGGTTGGGTGTCGTTAGTGGGCTTCCCAACACGTACCATCACCCCTTACTCAGAACCTCGGTTTCCGGATGCCCGAAACCGTTGACGCACGAGAGTCATTCAATACACGATAACCGGTAGTGACGGTATCGGTATCGCAATGCAAAGGGACGAGCCCAATAAACTCTAAAACCGAAATGGGCCATACTTTGTGTATGGCCCATAGCGACATAGAGTGGGCTCGAACGGTTCCGAATAACCACAAAATTCGGTGGCGACTCCATTTCGACATAAATTTCAATTCGATCCATTCTCATATGGAGATTCATTCACCTACCCAAACCCGCGCGTGGCCGCATCGGGGTGGACCTACGTCATGTCCATACAAGGGTCGCCCCAAGTCCTAATATTTTCTCCGTTCCCCACCCTCCATTTGAGACCCTCAAGAAGCAGAGATTTGGCACCCCATATACTTCTCCAACAGAAACTCGGGTCGTGGCCACGAAAAGCCTCAAGAATGGAAGTATTCTTAAAGTACTTAGCTTTCATCACTCGAGCCAAAAGAGAGCCCGGGGCCGTAAGAATGCACCAAACTTGTTTTGCGAGGAGGGCCTGGTTAAAAACTCGGAGATCATGGAACCCCATTCCCCCTAATTTCTTAGGCCGGCAAAGATGCTCCCACGCAACCCAATATAATTTCCGGTTTCCCTCGGAAGAACCCCACCAGAACCGGGCCATCACCTTATGCATTTCATCAATGATCCCGTTCGGAATCGCAAAAATACTCATCAAATATGTCGGGATAGCCTCTGCCACAGCTTTGATAAGAACTTCCTTTCCGGGTTTTGATAGTAGCTTCTCCTTCCAACCCTTCATTTTTTTCCAAATTCGTTCCTGTAAGCTACTAAAAATTGCCTTCTTAGAGCGACCGATCATGGTGGGCATTCCGAGATACTTTTCATGTCTTTCCATCTCTCTCACACCCAATCTCGACACCACATTTTGTCTAAGTCGACTCTGAACCTTCTTACTAAAGACCACCTCCGTTTTGGCATAATTAATCTTCTGTCCCGCGGCTCGTTCGTACTGGCTAATAACATTAGCTATCATCGAGCATTCTTCCATGGTAGCTCTAGTAAAGATAACAGAGTCATCCGCAAAGAAGAGGTGCAAAATCCGTGGTGCCCCACGACAAATACGGGCACCATGGATTTTACCATCCGCCACAGCCTGCTTAATAAGATAAGAAAACGCATCAACACATAATAGGAATAGATACGGAGAAATCGGGTCGCCCTGGCGCAGGCCTCGACTCGGTCTCAATTCCCGGGTTAATTCCCCATTCACCACAACCGCATGAGTAACTGTAGAAATACAGCTCATAATCCGATCCGCCCAGCCCGTCGCAAAGCCTAGGGAGTTCATCATATTACGTAAAAAAAACCCATTCAACTCGATCATAAGCTTTACTCATGTCAAGTTTGAGAGCAATATTCCCATGTTTCCCCTCACCGTTTCTTTTCATGGCATGAAAAATCTCGAACGCGATAATCGCATTATCGGTAATAAGTCTCCCAGGGGTAAAGACGCTTTGTTCGGGGGTAACAATAGAATCGAGACAAAATTTCAGCCTGTTAGCAAGAGTTTTTGAGTTAATCTTATACAAAACATTGCACAAGCTAATCGGTCTGTACTACGTGATCTTCCAGGGGGCCCTTGTCTTCGGTATAAGAACAACCGAGGTCTTATTGATTGAGCTCAGGTCACCACCATCATTTCACCATCTTCGTATAAAAGAGCATATCTCCTTCCCCAAGATGTCCCAATGTTTCTGAAAAAACAAAGCATGCATACCGTCCGGGCCCGGGGCCTTGTTCGGGTGCATATCAAATAAAGCCCGCTCGACCTCGTCATCATCTATCTCCGCAGTCAGCCGATCATTCATCTCCCCCGTAACCACACAAGGCATGGACTCAAGGACCGTCTCCACCTCACTCGTCCCCTCAGATGTGAAGATATTCTCGAAATAGGACGTAGTAATGCGTTCAATATCATCCTGCTCCGTCAACCAACCTCCATCATCCGTCTCCAAGCCAGAAATCGTGTTATGCTTCTTATGTTGACTCGCCTTAAAGTGAAAGTACTTGGTATTTTTATCACCGTCGGGGCCGTCTCAAGAAGTTTGGAGGCTCGGTGCGGATTTTAAAATCGAGACTCCATTTGATCAATAATATAGAATAATAATTTTATAAGTAGAATGAATGTCCATGCTCATTATGACGTTTTTTCACAAGTAAATTTCTTATTTGAATGATGTTTTTCCTTACATGTTTAGTGTAAAAAGTTGAGATCTAAAACAATTATTTACCTATAAATTTTTCCCACTGACAGGTGATTATGTAACAGCCCTACATTTTCGCAACCAAAATAATAAACCAAAAACGGAAAACTCAAAGCTGTTACTCCACACTTAGCTTACCGAGCCAAGTGCAAGGAAAAGGATAAATAATAAATAAATAAAAATAGAAATTTGATAGCTAATTAAATGGAAACGTTGCAGCGGAAGACTTAAGTCTTACAAAATCCAAAACAGTTTAAAACAATAGCAAACCAATAAATCCAATAATAATATAAATAGTTTGTAGTCAAAATTAAATTATAAAAGTCCTTCCTCGCTCAGCATAACCCGATACCAGAATGCACCCATACAGCAATCAAGTGTACCTATCAGCTGTACCCAAAAACACAAATATGTACAGGTTCCAGCGGGGGAATGACCTAAAACAAAAGGACGTCAGCAAAGCTGAGTAAAAATATAATAATAAAATAAATCGTGAAATAATAATAATAATAATAATAATAATAATAATAATAATAATTTATAGTAAACTGAAATCGGAGTTAAAATCACCATTTAAATACCAAAATACCATAAAAGAGTAGTCAAAACCAAACCAACCAAAATATATATATTTTTCGCAACCTGTGTGCCAAGGTTAAGATATAATAATAATAATAATAATAATAATAATAATAATAATAATAATAATAATAATAATAATAATAATGGTTGAGAGTGTTAGGATTATACAGGACAGGATGAAAGCAGCTCAAGACCGTCAGAAGTGCTATGCAGATAAGACCCGTAGGCACGTGGAATTTGAGGTTGGTGACAAAATTCTTTTGCGTGTCTCGCCTACTAAAGGAGTAATGCGGTTCGGTAAGAAGGGCAAATTGAGCCCAAAGTTTATTGGTCCGTATGAAATCTTGGAGCGTATTGGCGAGGTGGCTTATCGACTTGATTTACCAGCTGATCTAGAGCGAGTGCATAATGTATTCCATGTTTCCCTGCTAAGGAAATACATCAGTGATCCATCACATGTGTTAGACCCGGAGACTATTGAGCTTGATGAGACCATGACTTACGAGGAGACTCCTGTTCAGATTTTGGATAGTAAGGTGCGTAAAACCCGTAGAACTGAGACAAGAATGGTCAAAGTTTTGTGGAATAATAACAATGTGGAGGAGGCTACTTGGGAAGTTGAGTCAGCCATGAAAGAAAAATACCCTCATCTTTTTGCCTAAGGTAAATTTTCGTGCTTCGTGGACGAAGCTTTATTTTAAGGGGGATAGAAATTATGCATGACTACTTTATTTGCTACGTACTTTATTTTTGTTGGATTAATCTTTGTTGTGTGGTTTCATATTATTGCTTGTTGGTTACAAATATGAATATATTGGTTATTGTTGGTTATTGTTGGATATTGGTTTTCGTTAATTCTTGAAATACTTGTTTACTTATATTGGTGGTTTATTTGTGCTTTATGCACGTTTTACAAAAAAATGGTTGAACTTGTGAAATTTCAAAACTTTGAAAGTATTTAATTATTACTTACCCGACAGGCTCTTAGCTTTCTAAGTGATACTTTTGAGGATTGTGAGAATTTTGTGGGTCGAACTCTAGCGTTACTTCGTGGATTTTGTTCTTATGTTGTGGAATTAGGTGGTGTCGAAGTTGTAGTACCTTCAAATTTGAGGAATTAGGTGCTTTGGATTTTTGGGAACATGGAGATGTGAGTGATTTTAAAGGTTACACGTTTGTGTTGGCGAATTTTGGATATATATGAGGAACTTTGGCGAATTTGGATATGTGGAGTGAATGGTCATTTTGGGACACTTATAGTAATGTGAGACCTTATTTTGAGGACGAGTTTAAACTTCGAGGACGAAGTTTTGTTTTAAGGAGGGAAGTCTGTAACACCCCGTTAGTTTCTGAGTCAATTATAAGTGTTACTGGTCTATTTATTTGAATCGGGTTATTAAGTCGGGACAAATATTTTCTATGTCATTATAAAATTTAAGTATTTTGGGCCTTATTTTATTTGATCGATTTTTGTTTTGAAAAGATTTGAGTTTTAATTATTAACCGACTTGATTTCGGGTTGGACTTTGAAAAAAAAAAGGGGGGAGGGGGGGTGGGAACCATTAATCCCATATAAACCCCACGCCCCTTTTTCTTCAATTCACATCATTCATTCACCCTACTTTCAACCTACTCTGCCACAGCAAGTACTCCATCTCCCTCTGTTTTCTTACTTCCGGTTTCACCTTTCAATCACCGTCATAACATCGGTTCTTGATCCTTAATTGCGTCAACACGTTTTTACATCATCTTCATCAAGATTGTAAGTATTTTGAACTACAAATCTCTTTACTACTTATAATTATTGAACCAAATATTAAGTATGTTTAAACATCTTGAATTTTCTATAGTTTTATTTTAATTATCGGTTAAAACCGTTTTTCTTGACATAAATTATCAGGTATTTAACTAAATTTTTATTAGTTGAACTGTCGGCCTTTAGTTGAGTGTCGATTTTCGACCGCCATCCTTTTCCCCAGATTTTGGTCGTGTAGGATAGCTGTGTTGTGGACGGTATTGGATTTTTGTTTTGGAGAATGTCGAGTTACAGTTTGGGGTTGGAATGCAAGTAGTACCGTATTGTTTTTGTCTTAAGTCAAGATTTCACACTACCTTAGTCCTTGGGTGACCATTAAAGACTTAAGAATAGAATTCCCTTTGTTTTATGCCATAGCTTGAGAAGTATAATTATGGGTTGTGGGTGCGTATTTTGGGAGGTAGAAAGGTGTATAGGAGGAGATTAGTGTATATTTATCTTCCTGAAAGTATGTTATTGTCACGACTAAACCCACTTGCTTACATGTACACGAGCATATGGAGTATTACTTAGATGAGTACTCATTGATTGAGTGTTTGAACGGGGTCGTATCATGATAAGTCGAATTATTGGGTTAGGCTCGGTGATATATTATTTGGTTAGCTATTGAATCTCTTATATTAATTGTAGCTTGTGGATTCGAGGAGAAAGAGTTCTTGGAATAATAATAGCTGAGTTGGTCCGTCTTGAGAGGTAAGGACGTTTTATCCTTTTCACTTTGAAGTAAAGAGCATGTTCGGATCAAAATATATTTTTGTAACGGGTTCGTAAATTATTTTGTCAATCGTAAATATTTTTATAATACTCGTAATGTTTGGATATTGAATTTTGTGACACAAGTCACACATTGGTATTGTTTTGGTAAAATTTTGGTAACTTATAACAGACTCTGGGAGCTCTGTTGGTCCAGACGGTTTTAAGGTGCGTCTAAGACGTTCCTGGTACTTTGTCCCGAAACTATTTTTGAGTGAGGATTGTCCGGCCCTCACTCGCTAGGGAGTTAGACTTTCTCCTTTAGCAGTTTCATCCTACTGACTGTCCAAATGTGAGAGGTGCGCACTATTATGAGTCTAGCTAAGCACAGGTGGATACCTCTAGACCGTGCAAGGGTAGGACCTAGGCACACAGGTTGCGAAAAATATACATATTTTGGTCGGTTTGGTTTTGACTACTCTTTTATGGTATTTTGGTATTTAAATGGTGATTTTAACTCCGATTTCAGTTTACTATAAATTATTATTATTATTATTATTATTATTATTATTATTATTATTATTATTATTATTATTATTATTATTATTATTATTATTATTATTATTATTATTATTATTATTATTATTATTATTATTATTTCACGATTTATTTTATTATTATATTTATACTCAGCTTTGTTGACGTCCTTTTGTTTTGGGTCGTTCCCCCGCTGAAACCTGTACCTATTTGTGTTTTTGGGTACAGCTGATAGGTACACTTGATTGCTGTATGGGTGCATTCTGGTATCGGGTTATGCTGAGCGAGGAAGGACTTTTATAATTTAATTTTGACTACAAACTATTTATATTATTATTGGATTTATTGGTTTGCTATTGTTTTAAACTGTTTTGGATTTTGTAAGACTTAAGTCTTCCGCTGCAACGTTTCCATTTAATTAGCTATCAAATTTCTATTTTTATTTATTTATTATTTATCCTTTTCCTTGCACTTGGCTCGGTAAGCTAAGTGTGGAGTAACAGCTTTGAGTTTTCCGTTTTTGGTTTATTATTTTGGTTGCGAAAATTTAGGGCTGTTACAGATTACTTGATGAATAATTTGTTATTATAGTCACATTTACGGAGTATTAAATATCATCTCAATTATCATGTAAATCACATTATAAGGGTCTTATTTCTTATCGTTTTTGTTCCGGTATCAGAATCAATTGACCCGACTTCGGATTCGGGTCTCTAGTGTACGTGTGTTGCTTGAATGATCTTGCAATCCTCTCCTTCTCCTTACTCCAAGAGTCGGACCTTCCCGGCGGATCGAGCCTGCTCCCTACACACAAAGCGCACAGGGCCTCGGAGGTTGTCCGAGGAAACCCTCTCCGATGCCTAAGTCAGTCTGTGAATGCCTTAACGAACCTAGTTCGTGAGGAGCTAGGTGGCGTTTTTAGAGTAAAAGTCTAGAGAGAGAAAATCCAACCCTTGAAAAATGGGAGGAAGGGATGTATTTATACCTTCCCCCAAGAGAGAGAGATGAGAGGGAAAAAGAGCGGGAGAATGGGTGGATGGCAAAGCGACACGTGGGTCTATTTTGTCCACTCATTCTCCCTTACCTTAGGCAAAATGACGGAGGAGTCCCTGGTAGCCTCTGACCCTGCCAGGGGGAGAAGTCCCCTGGAGACAGGCGGGCAGAGGGTTTTGAAGGCCCTGCTCGGTGGGCCGCATCGCCCTGCTGGGCAGGCGACTGCCTGAAGTTACCCCCTTGGGGGGTTCCTGGTGGTTTACCCTGACAGCCTGCTGGGCAGGCTCTCTGATCTTTCGGGTCGGGTCACCTATGGGCCAGCTTGGCAGGCGGCCCGGCACAGGCTACCGACCCCCATCGATTGGCTCTCGCCGGTTTTGGGGGAAGCAGGGCTTCCTTCTAGCAGGCGAACTCTTGATTTAGATGGTGGGAGGTTGACTTGTTGGTCTCACTTTTGCATTTAATGCGTTGCATGTTCCCGAGGGTGGAAATTTAACTGTATTGGGCATGCAAAGAGTTGGGATGTCTTTTGGTCATGATTACTCCTCATGGTAAGCGGATTTTTGGGCAGCGTGCTAGCTTAATGATTGGTTGCATTTCCTGTCGAGATGGTTGGAGTGCCATTTAATGCTTTGGCCTTTTTCTTGTATAAATTTTGGCTTTCTTGCCATTTTGGCAATACATATTCACATTCCTTCTACTCTTTTTCAAAGAACTATGTCTTGGATCAAGAAGACAGTTGTCCGTTATGGAGTTCGCATTGGTACCTTCCGCTTTAGTGGGTTTGGGAGGCTGAGGTATGCCAGGGCGGCTTTTCTGGCCCTGCGCCGCAGCCGACATCCACGTTCTCGCTCTCGCCGGAACACCAGGAGAGCTTTCATCAGGGCAGGCAAGCGCCCTAAAAATCTTCGTCTCCGGTTGGTTCCAGGTTCAAGCGTTGCCCTCGGGGTGGAGGTTGCTTTGACAGGGGATGCCATGAGTGCTTTCCCTGGCTGCACCCAGAACAATTTGACCCTATTTGTCCTGAGTTGAACTCCTCCTCGGAGTCAGGCCCTTCCTCCCCTCTAGTGAGGAAAGTGGGCTGCGGCTCTTGTGATGACGTTCAGGCAGTCCCTTACGGCAGGGACTGGGACGTCAGCAGCCGTGATTCTGAAGATAGTGATGGCCTGGGCTATTCTTCTGACAGAGATGAGGATGGACTTCCTAACGACCCTTTCAAGGACTCCAACGACTGGGATTGGGGGTCTGACACAGGAGGTCAGGGCAGCCCAAGGGACTACTCCCCAGGTTTAGATGATGACTAGGCCTGCCCGCAGGGTGCAGGCGATTTGAGCCAGATTTTCAGGCTCCTTTTGTATTTTCGTTCTAAGCTGTAACTTGGCCCCTTTTTTGGGCTTTTTTAATGGAAAAGATCAGGCGGGCTTCTACTTTTGTTGTTTGTTTGTTGTTGTTTTTTTTAGATGATGTCATGGGATGTTGGTTCCTCTGACCTGTTATTTTTTCAAGGCTCTTCTTGGGAAGCCACAAGTGGTTGGCTTCTGAGAACGCGACACGTGGGAAGTGGCCCTTGGGCAGATTCCTTAGGGTTGGCGACCTTTCGTCTGCCCTCCTCCCTCTTATAAAAGCAATCTAGCATCCTCACTTCTTCTTTTTACAAACTTTCGAAAAGAAATCTCGAGCCTTCCTCATACTTTCACATCTCCGGGAAACTTTTCTGGGCTTCCTTTCTCAAGTTTTCACCCAATCAGCAGTCAACTTTAGGTTAGACTTCTAATCCCAAGTCCTTGCTTTCTTTTTTCGATTCCTCGCTTTTTCTTCTTGTAATACCCTATCATATTTACTCACGTTACGTTACCTATGTTAGTAATGTGATCCGTAGATTGGTCAGGTTGGTATCGTTAGTCATTCCGTAGCGGGAGGTGAACTTCGGGACGAAGTTCCTTATAAGGAGGGTAGATTGTTATATCCCTCGTGTATTACTAATATTCTCTATTTAATTCGGTCAATTTAATGTGTAGTAGTATATTTGGGTAGCCTATTTCATTAACCAGGTTGTTCCGGTCACGGAAACAATTAACCCGACTGCGAATTCGGGTTCTTAATGTTCAAGATGTTGCTTGGTTACTACTCGTCCGACTTCCTTTGACCTCTCCTTTCTCCCACTCCAGTGGTCAGACTTTCCCGGCGAAGACGGTCTGTTCCCTGTACAATGAACGCACAGGGCCTCAGAGGTGTCCGAGGGAACCCTCTCCGATGCCTAAGTAAGTCTGTGAAATGCCTTGATGAACCTAGTTCGTGAGGAGCTAGGTGGCGTTTTTAGGAGTGAGAGTCTAGAGAGAGAAAATCCCACCCCTCTCAAGTGGGAAATGGGTGAGTATTTATACCTTTCCACAAGAGAGGAAGAGAAGTGGAGAGAGGAAGGATGGGTGGATACGGGGGTGACAAGTGGCTTCACCTCATCCACCCATTTCCCCTTACCTTAGGCGGAAATGACGGATGGGCCCTCGGCTTTCCCTGCTCGTATGGGGGGTTGGGACACCCTGAGGACCAGCGGGCAGGGGAGCTTGATTGCCCTGCTCGGCTGGCGGCATGGCCCTGCCGAGCGGGCACAAGCCTTGGAGTACTTTCAGCGCTCTTTTGCAGGGTGGGCATGCTGGGCATCCCTTCCCCTGCCCTTGGGGCGAATTGTTCCGGGGTGACATGGGCGGGCGACCCGCGATATTTTGTTAACTCCCATCAATTGGCCCACGCCGGTCAGGGGGGAGCAGGGTTTCCCTTTGGCAGGCGT
The DNA here is from genome assembly GCA_958450325.1 of Agrostemma githago. Lineage (NCBI taxonomy): Eukaryota > Viridiplantae > Streptophyta > Magnoliopsida > Caryophyllales > Caryophyllaceae > Agrostemma > Agrostemma githago. The sequence goes on along the minus strand of OY288258.1, from coordinate 57,370,411 downwards.
CTTACAGAATGGGATGGAGTTGACTTTTGAGTTCCCTTGTATTTAATGCGTTGCTTGTTCCCGAGGTGGGAAGCCCAAGCGCATTGGCCACGACAAGGAGGGTTAGAATGTTCTTCTGGTAATGATTGTTTCTTTTTGCAAAGTGGATTCTTGGGCAATGTGCGGATCTTATGATTGGCCACCCCTCTTACAAGGGTGGTTGGAGCGCCATTAATGGCGAGTTTCTTGCTTTTATATAAGCTCCGGTCTCCCTCACCATTTTCGCACCTTTGCTTCGCAACTTTTCTGTTATCTTCCCCCAAAATATTTGAGAGCCGATGTCTTAGATCAGGAAAAGAGTTTTCCGATGCGGAATCTACGTAGAAATCCGCTGTTTCAGAGGACGCCGTTGTTTGAGATATGCTAAGGGAGCTCACCAGGTCCTTCATAGAAGTGAAAGGAGGTGCTCTCGCTCTCGACGGGCGGCTAAGAAGAAGGCCCTTTCCAGGTCTGGCAGGCATCCTAGGTCTTCTTCTGCCGGCCCACGCCTTGGGCGATGCACCCGAACTGGAGGGTGCTATGACAGGGGTTGCCATAATTGCTTTCCGTGGCTACATCCAGAGTAGTTTGTCCCAAACTGCCCTGAGCTTACCTCCTCCCCAGAGTCAGGCCCTTCCTCCCCTTTGGGGAGGAAGATGGGTCGTGAATTCCCTGGTGATGCTAGAACTGTCCCCTTTGGTCATGACTGGGACACAAGCAGCCGTGACTCCGAGGATAGCGAGGGTCAGGGCTATTCTTCAGGCGGTGCCGAAAATGACCTCCCTACTGATCCCTTAAAGAGCTCTGATGACTTGGACTGGGGGTCTCCTCTGGACGACTACAGCCCTGGGAATTACTCTCCGGGCCCTGACAATGATTAGGCATGCTCTAGATTTGCAGGCTAGTTTAATTGGGGCAGAAATCAGGCCCTTGTACTTTTATTTGCATGTCTAGAATGTAAGTTGCCCATTTTTGGGCTCTTTTTCAAATTAATGAAAAATCAGGCGGCTTATTATTATCGTTTTCTGCGTTTGTTTTTTTTTTGAAAGGGAATGACGTCACTGGAGGAATTAACCCTTTGACGCCTTTTTGTCTTCTCGAGGTTCTTCTTGGGAAGAGGTGGGCAGTTGGTTGTTAAAAGCGTGACACGTGGGGCAGTTTATGGGGAGGCTTCTGCAAAGAGGGGCGACCCTTCAGTTGCCTGGGCCTATATAAGCCTTTCTCCTCTCCCATTTCCCTCTTTCACATTTTTTGAAACTCAAACCCTTCTTCATATTTCTTTACTCTCTTTGCCGCTGAGAATTTTATAAGACTGAGGAGCGCTTACCTTCGGATTTTCAAGCGACGGCCATCGTTCTAGGTTAGAATCTTACTTTAAATCTTCGTCTTTTATTTTCCTCATACTTCTCCTTCATAAATCAACATGTCTCGCGCTCGTGTTCTTACATTTGGTCCGTCGTTTGGGAGGACGGAGGGTAGAGAGGGGGGTAGAGCCGACCTAGCCTCCTCTTTCGGGGTTAGGCCCGGTGGGGGGGGGGACCACCTTGAAGGGGAAGAGGATGCCAACTCCCCCGAACCTGCTCCCTTCGACGTCGTCGATTCTGACGACGAGGCACTGGAGGTAGACCCCTTCACAATTGCTGGTCCCCTTATTCCCAGGGAGATAGGGAAAACATACTTCTTAGACAAAAACAAGTACCTGATCCCCCTGAAAACTTACCCCGAAGCTAAGAACCGAGACTTAATTTTAGAGAGTGACGCTGCCAAGGAAATTGAGAAATTTTATCACTTCGGGGAGGGGTACACGATTATAGTTCCCGGGGAGAAAGATACAGTATGCTGCCCTCCCGACGGTTGTGTGGCTGTTTATCATAAGAGCCTAGAATTTGGTCTGCGATTCCCTCTGCACCCCTTCTTGGAGGAGACCTTTAGGAGGATGAACGTGGCTATAGCCCAATTGACTGCCTCGGCAATTAGGTCATTAATAGCCTACACCTGGACCTGTATCTTCCATGGGGAGGGGCCTTCCATTGACGCTTTGCGTTTTATGGTTGGGCTGCAAATGGTGTCCTCATCAGGAGGTGATGGTTCCCCTGGGTACTGGTCCCTTCAAAGGCAGAAGAAATATGCTCTGGTTTGGCTGGCCTTAAGCAGCCTGAAAGAACAATTTTTTGTATGTACATAGTGCTTCAGGGTGGCGGATTCCTAGGCACTTTAGGAATCATGTTCATACCCGTATGGAAACTCGTGAAGAGTACCATCCAGGCGTCGGGGGGAAAGCCCTGGAGGTAAAACTGAGCAAGATGGAAGAAAAGCTAGTCGAGAAGTTCGGGGTTGATGTTGACCGGTCTGGCGTTTGTGGCCCTGCCTTCTGGCTCCCTCATGCAGAGCTCATAGCCACAGATGAATACCTACTTCCAGTGGGCCTGATCCCTGGCCTTGAAGGTAGTTCAGGGGTCTTCCCCGGCGTGATTTTCCCGAGATTTTCATCCCTCTGCGCTTTCTTAACTGGTTATTTATTTTCCGTGCAGGCTCTGCCTCTCGCCTTTGGACAAGGAAGCAGATAAGGAGGCTCGGTTTGACCGAAGAGTTCGTCATTGATTCGAAGCGTCCCTCTCTTCCTTCAAATTTCAAGAAAGGGGAGAAAAACATGATGAGGTTTGTGAAGGGTCTCTCTTATGGTCGACGACTCCCTCTTCCTCCACGACTAAAGCAGGCGGCTTCCCCCTCCAGTGCCCAGGGTGGGGAGGCAGAGGTTACCTCTGAGGCCACCCCATCTCCTGTCTGTGGGCAGGGTGGTTCTCCCGCTGGGACTCATATTTCCCAGGGGTCACGCCCCGCGGATTCTGAAGGAACTGGGGAGAGTGTTCCCCTGGTGCGCAGGAGGAAAAGGAATAGGGAACCTTCAGAGGCTGTGCCTATGGTTGACCTGGAGGCTGACATGGAGACCCCCGAGGCCAAACGCCCTGCTCGCGACATTCCAGGCACCCTTTTCTCGGAGGAGAACACGGAGTTTCACTATACTGCAGGCGATAGTGTTGATGTGTCGGGCCTGCTTTCAGACTCCGGTGCCGTTCTGGCAAATCGTCTTACTAAGTCTATAACCTCTACCTCCAACCAGGTGATTCAATACATCCAACGCACCTCCAAGGTATTGCAGGCTTCTGCCGAGCTGGCGACTCTTAGCCGCCTGAGCGATGAAGAGTTGGCTGTCACTCCTGGGGCCCCTCCTCTGGACCGTCTGGCTATGGTTGAAAGGGACGTCATTCTAATCAACAACTTGAGGGATAAGCTGGCGAAGCAGAAGAGCGAGCTGGAGGAGGCGAAGGGCCAGGCCAGTCAGTGGAAGCTTTAAGGGGAGAGGGCTGTAAGAGAAGCGTCCAAGTTAGAGGAGGAACTGAAGGAGAGCCGCCTGGCGATGGAGCGTGCTACAATATCACTGGTCGAGATGGAGCACTTTAAGAGAAAAGCAGCTGATTTGGAGGATAAGCTGTCCAAAGCTGACTCAGACTTTAAGCAGGCTCAGGATAAATGGCAAGGAGAGAAGGATGCCATCCTGGAGGAGGCTGAAACTGCGGTGGGCATGAGTTTTGAGAATGGTGCCAACTCCTTCCTAGAGCTTGTTATGGAGGTTATTAGGGAGATGTTCCCTGTTTCTGACGAGGATGCTTTCCGGAACCTCTATTCTGCCAAAAACGAAGCTCGGGCAGCCAGACCACCTGAGGAGACTGCTGGTCCCAGCCATGGTGCTCCTAATGCTTAGGCTTTTCTGATAATAACTCAAAAACTCTTGTGCTTAGCCCTGATGTGGCCAGCTTATCTGTAATTTTTTGGTTTCTTTGGATTTTCGTTCTGGTGCTTTTGTTGAACAATTTTACTTCTTGCTTATGAATACCTTTTCCTTACTTCTGTTTGCTTTGCCTTCCTTAGGATATGGCCTGCCCCCTGCCTACTTAGAGGCAGGAGGGGGGTCTGTTTTTTATACAAGGTTGGGGGGATTGCCCCCAGTCTTTGTTTATTTTTGGCATGCGAAGTCTGGTCTGACCCTGGCTTCTTGTTCGAAGTCCAGGGGGCCTGCCCCTTGCCTGCCCAGAGGCAGGAGGTGGGTCTGCGTTTTTTATACAAGGCTGGGGGGGGGGGGACTGCCCCCAGTCCTTGTTCACTTTTGGCGTGCGAAGCCTGGCCTGACCCTGGCTTCTTGTTCGAAGTCCAGAGGGCCTGCCCCCTGCCTGCCCAGAGGCAGAGAAGGAGGCTTTTGCGTTTTTTATACAAGGTTGGGGAGCCTGTCCCCAATCCTTGTTCATTCGGCACGTGGGGCCCGGCCTGACCCTGGCTTTTGATCAAAGTCTAGGGGGCCTGCCCCCTGCCTGCCCAGAGGCAGGGAGGGAGGCTTTTGCGTTTTTTTATACAAGGTTGGGGAGCCTGCCCCCAGTCCTTGTTCATTCGGCACGTGGGGCCCGGCCTGACCCTGGCTTTTGATCAAAGTCCAGGGGGCCTGCCCCCTGCCTGCCCGAAGGTAGGCAGAGGGACTTAGAATTTTGTTGGGGGGGTCCATTTTCTTTGGTTCTGGCAACAGGGGGCCTCCCCCTATTGCCCCCTGCTCGTTTGTGTGTGAAAATGCAAGTTTAAACAGACAACGAGTATGGATTCGAAGTTCCTTTTATTTCTTTGCCAAAAAAGCTAACATAAGTGTGGTCGGAGCCGTCGACATTCTTAATCTGATCGTTCTCCGCCAGTTTTCTAAAAACGAACTTTTCTTAAGACTTGCTAGACATAGTACTTTTTTAAAGTGTCGGCATTCCAGCGCGCGTTCAATTCTTGGCCTTCAAGGTTGGCGATTCTGTATGTGCCTGGCCCCAAAATTCGGGTCACCTGATATGGGCCTTCCCAGTTGGCACTCAGCTTGCCATGCTTTCTCGACCTTCCTACAGCCTTTGTTTTCCTTAGAACCAGGTCGCCTGTTTGGAAGCCTCTCTCTTGTACCTTCTTGTTGTATGTTTTCCTCATCCGCTGCTGGTAGGCGGCGATGTTAACACTAGCCTCCTCCCTTACTTCGCTGACCAGGTCTAGGGCCTCGGCCATCGCCACTTCGTTTTCTGTTCTGTCATACTGCAGGGATCGCAGGGTGGGAATTCTTGCTTCGATGGGTAGCAGGGCCTCTGCCCCGTAGACCAGGCCAAAGGGGGTCTGACCTGTGGATTCTTTCCGAGTGGTCCTGATTGACCAGAGTATACTTGGTAGCTCGTCAGCCCATCTGCCTTTAAGGTCATCTACCATCTTTTTGAGACCGTTCAGGATTTGTTTGTTGGCTGCCTCTGCCTGTCCGTTGGTTTGAGGGTGACAGACGGCAGAGTAGGCGACTGCGACGCCATGGCCTTCCAGCCAGATCCTTAGAGGGTCATTATCAAATTGCCTTCCATGATCAAACACCAACACCTTTGGCAGGCCGAATCTGGTGATGATATTCCTCCATATCACCTTCCTGACTGTAGGCTCGGTGATGCTTGGTACTGCCTCAGCTTCTACCCACTTGGTGGAGTAGTCGATTGCCACAATCAAGAATTTCCTCCCCCGGTTGCCACTGCAAAAGGACCCAGTATGTCCATCCCCCACTGAGCGAAGGGGATGGGGGATAGGATTGGTCTGAGTTCTTGGGCCGGGACATGGATGGATAGGGCAAAAAGTTGGCATTTTCGGCACTTCTGAGTCAAGTTTTTTGCGTCGGCCAGTAGGGTCGGCCAATAGTATCCTACCCTTAAGTTAAGGCCTTGTGAGCCAGTGACTCCCTCTTATATGATGACCACATATCCCTGAATGGATGTCATCCAATACCTCTGCAGCCTGTCCTGCCCCCAGACACTTGAGCAGGGGTGATGAGAATGATTTCTTGTATAAGTCTTCTCCAATTAGCATGAACCACGCGGCTCTTGCCGGCATCTTTCTTTTTTGCACAGGGTCAGATGGTAAAACTCCGTATTTTTTGAATCGGATAATTGGGGTCATCCAATCCTCAGGCCCTGCCTTTTTGACAGCGCTGATTGGCTGGCAGGGGTGGTGGAATTTTCCTGGATAACGTCTACCCATACTGACCTTCGTATGTCTTGCAGGCTGGAGCTGGCTAGTTTCGACAGGGCATCTGCCCGGTTGTTCTGGGACCGGGGGATCTGCCTGACTTCATACGACTTTAGGCCTGACAACTCTCTCTTCACTTTCTCCAGGTACGCGGCCATTGTCTGATCCCTGGCCTCGTATTCCCCATTGATTTTGTTGGCGATGAGCTGGGATTCTGTTGCCAGGACAATCCGCTCTGCTCCTGCAGCCTTGGCTAAATTAACGCCTGCGAGTACGACCTCGTACTCGGCTTCATTGTTCGATGCTGGGAAAACGAATCTAAGTGCGTGCTCAAAGTCTGCCCCTTCCGGGCTGGTTAGCACTACTCCGACCCCTGCACCATTAGCTGTGGAAGATCCATCAGTGTACACCACCCATTCTCCGGCAGGCGGGCTGTCTTCCTCAGAATGGGAGCACTCTGCTAAAAAGTCGGCCAGGGCCTGCGCTTTGATAGCTGTTCTGGACTGGTATGTTATCCCTAGTCCACTCAGCTCGATGGCCCATTTTAGCAGCCTGCCTGATTTCTCGAATTTTCCAGTACTTTCTCTAAAGGCTGGTCTATTAGCACCACGACAGGGTGTGCGTCAAAATATGGCCTTAATTTCCTGGCTGCTATGACAACCGCGTAGCTGCTTTTTCGACCATTGGATAGTTCTTTTCCACTGCCCCCAGGGCATGACTTACGAAGTATATAGGCTGCTGGGCGCCTGCTTCTTCTCTTAAGATAACTGCGCTTACTGTCACATTAGTTACAGCAATGTAGGGGAAGAGTTTCTCCCCTGCTACTGGCCTCGCCAGGGTGGGGAGTTTCTTCAAATGTTCTTTCAACAGTTCGAAGGCTTCTCTTTGCTCATCCTCCCATTTAAACTGCTTGTTGCCCTTCAACACTTTGAAGAATGGAGTCGACTTGTCTGCTGACCTGGCAATGAAGCGTGCCAGGGCGGCCATTCTGCCTGTCAGACGTTGGATGTCCCTTATGGTTCTGGGTTCAGGAAGGTCTAGGACAGCCTGGGTTAGCGTCTATCCCTCGAGAGCTGACCAGAAAACCTAAGAATTTGCCAGAGCGAACTCCGAACGTGCATTTCTTTGGATTGAGTTTCATCTTGTAGGCGCGCAGGGAAGAGAAGGTCTCCTGCAGGTCTGCCAAGTGTTCATCGTCTCCCTTGATTTTCACAATAGCGTCGTCGCCATAAGCTTCTAGGTTTCTGCCTTTTTGATTCTCGAAAACCTTGTCGACCAGGCGCTGGTATGTGGCCCCTGCGTTTTTAAGTCCAAACGGCATCATTTTGTACATGTAGGTGCCTGAACTGGTGATGAAGGCACACTTCACTCTGTCCGGCTGCCATAAGTACACCTGATGATATCCTGAGAAGGCGTCCAGGAAGCTCAGCATGGAGTATCCACTGGTAGCGTCTACCAGTTGGTCAATCCTGGGGAGTGGGTAGCAGTCCACACACATCCTCCATGCGCCTGAGGATTTCTTAACCATGACCACATTTGCTAACCACTCTGGGTAGTCACAAACTTCAATAAAATCTGCCTTCAGAAGTTTTTCAATTTCTTCTTTAATGCTACGTCCTTCTCTGCGGACATATTTCGCTTTTTAAGCTTTACAGGGCGAGCATCCACGTTTACGTTCATCCTGTGAACGATATATGCTGGATCGACCCCTGGCATCTCGTCTGCCGAGTAAGCGAATACATCCTTGTTATCCTTTAGTACCTTGATCAGTTCAGCCTGGTAGGACTCTTCCAGGTCAGCCCCTATGAGGACCTGCCTCCCTGGTTCTAGGTCCACCAGCATGCTCTCCCCCCAGGTTCCGGGTGGTCGGATGCCTGATGACTGACTGGGATCTCACCTTCCCTGCTGGGGGAACTGTCAGCTTTTCTCTTTCCTTTTCTTTCACTTTCGTGAGTTTGCAGGGCCACGGAGTAGCACTGCCTGGCCGACTCCTGGTCTCCGTGCACTTTTCCTTCTAGGCCAAAATCAGTAACATAGGCTACGGTGAGCGCCATGATTGATATGGCTGCTTCAATCTCATCCAGGGTGGCCCTGCCAATCAGGGCATTGTACGCAGATCTTGCATCTACTACAACAAACGATGCCCTGATATTTCTGGCAGAGGTTCCCTCCCCGAATGTCACAGGCAGGTCTATAATTCCCATGGGCAGTATACCTGCCCCGCTGAACCCATACAAAGATCCAGGGGCAGGTCGCAGGTGCCTCTTTTCCAGGCCCATTTTATCGAAGGCATCCTTATATAGCAAGTTTGTGTATGCGCCGGTATCCACCATGCATCTCCGCACAATGTGGTTACTGATTTCTAGGGATAGCACCAAGGGGTCGCTATGGGGATACACCACTCGCCCTGCATCGTCAGGGGTGATGCTCAGCGTCATACCCCTCGGGCTTCCTGCCCTTTCAGCGTAACAGATTTGGTTCTTTAGTTCACGAATCTGCCTCTTCTGACTTCTTCTGCTGGTTTGGCCCTCTGCATCCCCTAATATCACATGGATTATCAGGCGATTCTGCGCCGAGCCTTTGGGTTTTTCTGGTGTTTCCTTCTGAGTTTTATTCCTTGCTGCGTAGATGGCCAGCCAGCCATTCCTGATCAGTATTTCGATTTCATCCTTCAGGTGGCGGCACTCCTCGGTGGTGTGGCGTACGCAATCATGGAAGGTACAGAACTTTTTGGGGTCCCCCTTTGGGCTGCGTGGTTTGCTCGGACGGTTCCACTTGGCAGTCTCCTTTTCTAGTTCGAAAATCTCTGCCCTGGACTTATTGAGGGCTGTATAGCTGTCGAATCTAGGTTGGTAAACTGTGTGCTCCTTTTTGGGGGTATCCCCTTCTTCGGTTCTCTACTTCCCGGATTCATTCCTACCGCGTCCACCCTGCGGTCCCCCCTGCTGCCTGGTAGGGCCTGCGGGGGTATCCCGCAGGCTGTGGAACTCTTCCTGCAGCATAAACCCTTCTGCGATTTTCCTGGCTTTGGCCAGAGTTTCCGGCTGGGCCCTGATCATCTGGTTTTTCATCTCTCCGGGGAGCAGGGAATTAGTCAGCGCGTATGCTGCTGTCAGATCGTCAATTTCTTTTACTTGCTGGAACAACAGGTCAAATCTCTTCAAGTATTCTCTGACGGTTTCGCCCTTCTTCTGCCTGAGAGTCATTAGGTCGAACCGCGTGAGACGTCGTCTCTTGTTTCCAGCATACTGGTCCAGGAAGGCCTCAGCCAACTCGATGAAGAAGCAGATTGACCCCTGTGGCAGGTCTCTAAACCATCCCTGGGCCAGGCCCACCAGGGTGGTTGGAAAAATCTTGCACCAAACCGCGTCGTCGGCGTCATACATGCCTGTATGACTCTCGTACGCTGCCAAGTGATCCTCCGGGTCAGTCGTGCCGTCAAATTTAACAGAGGGCATCTTAATTTTTGGGATAGGATGTCCCTGAACCTCAGGGTGAAGTGGGGTCTTGGTTGGCCTGCCTACTACCTTCGACCTGCTCCCGCCCGAGTAGTGACCGTGGTCATCCCTTCTGTCAGGGGTCGGTCTCCTACTTTCAGGGGAGCGGTACCTAGGTGGGCGCCTGCTTATCGCTTTGTCGTCCCTGGGAGGGGAGTGATGTCGTGAGCGCTTCTTCTGAGCAGGCTCGATGTTATCATCCTGACGGTGCCTTGACCTTAGGGGCTGGCCATTGTTAAGTCTGGACTGCAGGCTCTGGGACAGTCCTGGCGCAGGCTGCGGTTCTTCAACTGGTGTCGGCCTGGAGAACACATCTCCCTATTTCTCCCCCAGGCGTTTGGACACTGGCTCCTTATGCCTCATTCGATTCTTCAGGTCTTGGGATAAGCCCCTTCTTTCGCGAGCGGCCGTGGACTCTGTAGTGTGAATGGGGAATGCCTCTTGCTGCGCAGGCGGCTCTTGACGGCCTTCTGTGACCCGCCTTTGCACCTGGGCATACGCCTGAGCTGTCTTCCTGGCTTTTCTCTGAATGTTTCTAGCGGCGGTCCTCTTTGAGCCCCCGGTCCCTTCTCCGCTTTCAAAGTGGAGCAACCTGGGGGTCGTGGTGACCCTGTCTACCAGATCATCTGGAGTAAACTCCTGGTTCAACATTGCCGAGAAAAATGCTGCAGTCTGCATCATCTGAGCAGGGGTGAGGTTTAGAGTTTGCCTCGGGTGTGCCCCCTACCCTACCGTGGCAGCTGCCCCTTGACCCAGTGCTCCCTAGAGGCTGGCCCGCCCCATGCCTGGAATCGTGGCGGCGGGTGTTACCTCTGGCGGCATGCCATATAGGGGAGCGTTGGGTGGATTCGTTGGTCCTGCCCCAGAACTGGCATCAAAAATTTCAGGCATGTTTGATTGTAATTGGTTAATTTTGTATTTGAGAATGGTTGATTTTGTGGGTAATTTCGTGGGTACAACTGTATTCGTCCCCACAGACGGCGCCAAATTGTTCCGGTCACGGAAACAATTAACCCGACTGCGAATTCGGGTTCTTAATGTTCAAGATGTTGCTTGGTTACTACTCGCCCGACTTCCTTTGACCTCTCCTTTCTCCCACTCCAGTGGTCAGACTTTCCCGGCGAAGACGGTCTGTTCCCTGCACAATGAACGCACAGGGCCTCGGAGGTGTCCGAGGGAACCCTCTCCGATGCCTAAGTCAGTCTGTGAAATGCCTTGATGAACCTAGTTCGTGAGGAGCTAGGTGGCGTTTTTAGGAGTGAGAGTCTAGATGTGGACATGACATAGGTCCACCCCGACGCGGCCACGCGCGGGTTTGGGTAGGCGAATGAATCTCCATATGAGAAGGATCGAATTGAAATTTAGGTCTATGTGGAGTCGCCACCGAATTTTATGGTTATTCGGAACCGTTCGAGCCCACTCTATGTCGTAGTGGGCCGTATACAAAATACGGCCCATTTCCGATGTCAGAGTTTATCGGGCTCGTCCCTTTGCATATCGATATAGATGCCGACTTGAGCGGTTAATCGTATATTGAATGACTCTCGTGCGCCAACGGTTTCGGGCATCCGGAAACCGAGGTTCTGAGTAAGGGGTGAGGGTACGTGTTGGGAAGCCCACAAAGGACACCCAACCCCGCCCGCACATTAGCGGCCTCTACTAAGAATTCGAATGACTTACAATACGCGTGCTAGTAAAACGGGAAAATGATATGCAAAGATTTATTTTCCCTAAACATGCGAATTGAATTGAAACGGGTTTCTAAGTCAATTTAATGCAGCTAAGATTTAACGTCAAAGTTGTATTTTAGCATGCGGGTTCATTTAGTATAATAAACGAATAATAATTAAATTGACAAAGAAACAGAAAACGCGTTAGTAACGATATAACGATATAACGAACAATAACGGTTTGCAAATATTGAATCGAATTGAAAAGATGCAAATATGAGGATGCATGATTTGAAAAGATAGTATACATGTGATTAATTATGCACGTGTTGACCTAAGTCGAGAAATACTATCGGATTTCGAAAATAGAACAATGTAAGGCTCGTAATTTGAGTCGTTATGAGGCCACTCGATCGAGTGGTCGATGGACTCGATCGAGTGGAACCAAAAAAATGATTCTGTTTTGCGTCAAAGACCGTACTCGGTCGAGTTATTGACTAACCCGGTCGAGTACATGGCCACTCAACCGAGTCACTGTGAGACCCGATCGAGTGGGTGTCATAATTAGCCTTCTGACTCGATTTTAGGGTGTCACTCGATCGAGTGACTAAGGCACTCGGTCGAGTGGCACCTGTACGAACTTTATTCGTTTGCAATTTAATTGTTAATTTTGAAATTGCTTTTGATAATTCGACGGCTTTACCGAATCGGACGTAAATATTGCACAATTTATGTTCGACTTGGTTTTTTATAAATCGCGAATTTTGTTGAACCGAATATAAATATTGTTGAATTTATACCCGATTCTAAAATTGAATACTCATCCTATCCCATATTCGATTATTGAATCGATATGGGATATTTAGAGTGAAAAATAAAAAAGATGGATTAATTTTAGTCGCTTTGAATTAATTATCGTGATATGAATAAATCATGTTAATTAATTCATATGACTTGATTGTTAGATTCGATATCCAATTATGGAATTGGTATCGAATCTAAAATCGACGCTTTACTTGAATAATAAAAAAACTTGATTCCCTCGACTTTTCCGACATCGAAATAAATCCCTAAGGATTGTGATGTCGGATCCGTGTCAGCGGGTTTCGACTCTTATTAAAAATTGACTTTAGAAAATTGATGAATGCAAAATTGATGATGATAACGAGAAATAATAACGGAATCTTGTTTAAGTTGACTCATCTCAATAATCAAATAATCGGGGTACCGGGATAAGCGACCGTCAACGCTGTGTGCAGTACACTTGTATGTTCGTGTTTTCTTATCCCGATATCCTTCTTACTCGATACAAATCAATGAGTATTTTAATGTTTTAATACTAAAGATATTATAGATATTATGATGCGATGACTAAAATAATAAAAAAACAAAAAAAAACGAGGAAGAATGATGAATGCGCGATAATAATGATAAAATAACCGTAACATTAATAATAATAATACAAAATAATAATAATAATAATAATAACAATAATACGTAGTAATAATAATAATAATAATAATAATAATAATAATACGGTAATAATAATAGTAATAACAATAATAATAATAATAATAACGAAAAGAACGAAAAGAACGAAAAAAGGGAAAAAGGAAACGAAAAGAAAGAAGAAGGAGGTTTGTCACTCTCAACCTACATGTTTCTGTCTCGGATTAAGGCTCGTAAACGTGGTTATGGCACGGGAGTCTTCGAGGTGTATGGAGGCTAAGTTGTGGTGGCTCGGGTTGAATTTCCTAAAACTAGGTTTAGGGTTTTGCTAAGGTCGATTTCCTAGGGTTTTTTCTAGGGTTTGTAGACGACGTAGTATGTATGTGTGTAGGGTGTAGATTGCTAGGGTTTTTTTGTGTTGTGTAGCTGTGTTGATGGTGTGCATGGGAGGGTGTTTATATAGAAAAGATTAGGGCACCCGGGCTAGGGCACTCGACCGAGTAAGTAGCCAACTCGGTCGAGTGGCCCGTTACACCAGCCGCCGGGCTCAACGCAGGCCCACTCGATCGAGTGGATGGGTCACTCGATCGAGTGGCCTAGATGGGTCGCGCGGGTCTTGTTTGGACCTTGACCTTGATGGGTTTTGTGTTTGACTTGGACTTTTGATGATTGATGAGTTGTTTTCGTGTGTCTCGGAAACGACTTTGACCGGGGTCGACCCAATCGTGAAAAGCCGGTTTTAATTCCGGTGTCGGTTTTGGCCCAAATTAGTCTTGTTTGACTCGGAATGGTCCACTGCGCCTGGAATTGAGGTCTGTTTGGCGAGATTTGTACTCCGTAAGTGCGTTAACCAGCGATTAATGGATTTGAGCCCGTATCCGAGCGCGTAGAAACATGTTAGCGTCCGATCATCATCGGGTGATTTTTGGAAACTACCATAGACACCTGGCAGTCAAAATGCGGGTGTCTACAGAGCCCCCACTCTGACTGAGGCTTGGACAGGGCGAAAGTCAGAGTAGCTACCAAGCCTGTTAAGACCTGGTAGACTTCCGGTCGGGTCGTTTATAGTCCGTTAGACTCGCGTGAAGGGCTCGCCAGCCATAAGACAGAGATCACACCTGCGCTCCGTGGGGACTTTGGGCTTGTCACGTAAGCCCTGGGTGTGCCTGTGTGTTGGCCCATCCCGTGCTATCCTGGAAAATGCTGCTGGGGAGATTTGATGACTTGCATGTCTTCGCTTGAGTCGTACCTGTATAAGTCACATAAAAATGTATGCAACACGTAGGTAGTAAAATGACTCGTGCTGGGGAAAATGACTCTTGAATTTTTGAAATTTTGAAATTTGAAAATTTTGAATTTTTGATTTTTTTTTTTTTTGACATCGACTCCTAAAGAAATTAGGAAAGTTCGGGATGATTATTTCCTCACTAGTATTGAGACTAGGCTTGTGGCTTGATTCTATTTGCAATTAGGAAACTTTTTCCTAGAAGCGATATGGAAATAAATTTGCAAGGTTATTGCTATATATAGCTCCTTATGCTCTTGATTTTTTCATAATTCCATCACAAGAAAGTCTTTTACTTCCCTTAAGGCAAAAAGAAAGTCTCTTTATTCCTTTTAAGAAATTTATCATGGGAATCGACAGGTTGAGTGCTATGCTGCAGGCGTGGTCCCGTCAATTCAGGGATGCCGATAGGGTGGTTTTGAACCAGACGGGTATAACTCAGCTGTACCCGTTCCGTTAGATGGTGGTCGACCGATATTTCCTGGATGCATGCTTGGTCTATTGGGACGACATTTATCATGTCTTTGCCTTCCCCCGGGGCGAGATGTGCCCTTTACCCGAAGAAATTGCTGCAATAGGAGGATGGAACCCGATGCTTCGGCCCGCTGTCCCGTATTCAGTCTACGACCCAAAGAGGAAGCTGAGGGAATTTTTGGGGCTATCTCATAACGAAGTGTCCCGTATGATGAAAGGTGGTGATATTTCTCTGATCGACCTGGCTGAGAAATTCATGAACCCGCATGATGTCCGGGTGAGGTCAGCCCATAGCCGCATGGCCTTTTCTTTCTGCATGCTCCATGTTTATGCTTTCGAGGGTCACATGGATTGGTTATCTTGCATGGGTAGTGCTCATCTCATAACGGTGGTGGATTTGATGGAGACTGAACACAGCCCGGCTTGGTTAATCACGGGCGAAATCATCCAGGGCTTGGATAATCGTAAGAGAGATGAATCCATTCGTCTTACCGGAAGCACCCGTTTGTTGCAAGTAAGTCGGATTTTTATTTTTGATTCCTTAATTTTTTTGAATTTTTTCGTAGACTCAGCTACTGCAGTGGGCACTCGATCGAGTCGCCCTGACACTCGATCGAGTGCCTTCGCGGAACGGCCTCTGTCCGCTTCCAGTGACGTCACTCGATCGAGTCATGCTGTCACTCGATCGAGTGTCGTCCGTCCTGTCTTCGAAATCTAATGCTTTTGTTCTCTTTTTTCAGATTTGACTTTATGAGAGGCTATCCGTGATAGATCCCCCACTCGATGCCAGCACCTACCGCCATAATCAGCTGATGACGAGACGACGGGCCATCGATTTTTCTCGCTTGATTAGCCAGAAGTATTGGGATGAGGTGCTATCCATCCATGGTGGACGGTTGATTCGATGGGTCGTGCCATGGTGGCCCATCCCGGCTTGGTCGGGTTTGGACCCGAGGGAGAGAGCCCGTTACCAAGTGATCTTGTCCTTCACCTAAACAGTTCATCTTTATCCGGATCGCATACTAAGGCAGTATGGACGAACCCAGCGGATACCTGAAATAGAGGCAATTGTGAGTGATCCTACCCAATTGACGGACGTGATGTGCGACACGTGGATGCAAAGATGGTACACCCGGCACACTTGGCCCGTCTCCAAATCTAGGCATTCAATTTGGGTTTCAGACTCATATACCAAGTGGACTAAAGCAGGTGATGCTAAAGCCCGGGCTGCTTTGAAGGTTGATGAAGCCTTCGACCTGCTGAGGAGAGAACAGGCTAAGGACAACAGGGGATTCTTTGATGAGGGAGACACTCCAGCTACCATAGTCCGCCTAATGTCAGGGCAACAGAAAAAAGCTAAGACTCAAGCTAAAGGGTCCGGTGCTAAAGGTGCTCGGGGGAAAGTGAGCCCCCAGACAGACTTGGAAAGGAGACTGGGCCCTAGACTAGCCGTGCAGGACCGACTTGGCCCACGGGATAGGCTACCCGAACATGTCCGGGCCCGACTTTGGCCAAAGACTGTGATTGAAGACCCATCGTCGAAGAAGCGGGCCCGTGCTAAGGAGGTTCCCCTTGTGATTAGGGAACGCTCATCCCCACCTCGACGACCTAGGGCTCCACACAACCCGAAGGACAAGGGAAAGGGGAAGATGCCCGGATATTAGTCTCCTAATTTTATTATTTGAATATTATTATTATTTTTTGTGGTGTGCTTTTGTTATTTGCCGTGTTTGGCGTTTTTTTTTTTTTTTTTTTTTTTTTTTTTTGTAATTCCCGAGTTGACCGAGATATTAATAAAGACGTATTATTTGAAACCGTTCCCGTTTTTTTCGATATTGCAATGGTTGTACCCTTTTGGGGGGTTGCCTACGTATCCACAATTAGCGGAATCAAACCAAACGTAGTTCAAATTTTGATTTGATTGATTGATTGATTTTTTTTTTTTTTTTTGCAATTTTCGAAATACATCAAGATCATTGATTCGAGATGTGCGACGGTAGAATAATTAATTCTAACTTACTGACTTGTCTAAAAATTTTGAAAATTTATAAAAAGACAAATTTTATAAATTCTTGCAAATGACATTGAGACAGGGGTTTATGGGTAATAGCGCTTCAGCTGGTCCAAGTTGGTCGGGTTGACGAACTCGTTACCGTCCAGGTCCGTTACCATCACCGCTCCTCCTGATAGGATTTTCTTGACTAAGTATGGCCCAGCCCAATTGGGTTTGAACTTTCCCCTTGGGTCAACCGGTAGTAAGGCACGAACCGATTTTAGGACCAAATCTCCTTCTTTGATTTTTCTGGGCCTAACTCTTTTGTTGAAGGCCCGCTGGATTCTCTTTTGATATACTTGAATATTGTTGAGGGCCCGGGACCGTCGTTCGTCTAAGAGGACTAGCGAATCGTATCGGGCTTGGACCCAATCTGCATCTGGTACTTGGCTTTCAAGTAGAATCCTTAGGGATGGTACTTCTAACTCAACCGGCTGGACTGCTTCCATTCCATATGTCAGGTAATACGGAGTTGCTCCTGTTGCAGTGCGGATTGAAGTTCGGTACCCCCATAAGGCAAAAGGTATCTTGTCGGGCCAGTCCTGATAATTCTCAGCCATCTTTTTAAGTATGGTGACAATTGTTTTGTTGGCTGCTTCTACCGCTCCGTTTGTTTGGGGTCGGTAAGGTGAGGACGTATGCCTTTGAATTTTGTATTTTGCCAGCAATGCGGTAGTTTCCGCTTGAAAGTGGGTCCCGTGATCACTGATAAATTCGTGCGGGATCCCATACCGGCATATAATCTTATTTTGGATAAATTTGGCCACGTGCTTGGCATTCAAGACACGGTATGACTCGGCTTCCACCCATTTGGTGAAGTAGTCGATGGCCACCAAAATGAAGCAATGTCCTCCTGTCCCGGAAGGATGTACTTTCCCAATTATGTCAATACCCCATGTCGAAAATGGCCATGGTGATGTCATGGTATATAATAGGGAAGATGGCATATGTTGTACATTACCGAAGATCTGACAGTTATGGCAGTGCTTGACGTATAACTGGCAGTCTGTCTCCATGCTGTTCCAGTAATACCCGAGCCTCATGATTTTACGGGATAGCATATGGGCGTTCATATGCGGACCGTTTTCACCGTCGTGGACCTCGGCCATGACCTTCTCGGCTTGAATTTTGTCGATACATAGGAGGAGAGCCCCCTGTGCCGTTTTTTATACAATTGCCCGTCATCAGTACGAACAAATTGGGTTGCTAATCTTCGTAGGGCCTTTTTGGCCCGATTTTCAGCTCCCGCGGGATATTCCCCCGTTGTCAGGTATGTTAAGACGGTTTGATACCAAGGTTCTGGGTCAGTTATCTCGATATCTTGAATGGCATGGATGTATGCCGGCTCTGATCGTCTTTCGACACAGATTGGCATGCTGGTCAGGTGATCCGGGATGTTCAGTAAAGATGCTAACTTAGAAAGTGCATCTGCAAACTGATTTTCCTCTCGGGGTAGGTAAATATACTCGACTTTCTGGAATTGTTTCTCTAGAACCCGTACTCGCGCTTGGTAAGCCACGAGATTGGCGTTCCGAGTTTTCCATTTTTGGAGTGCTTGATTGATGACCAATGATGAATCACCGTGGACCCGGAGGTTTGTTACCCCTAAATCAGCGGCGGATTGCAACCCGTGAATGCATGCTTCGTATTCGGCTGCGTTGTTGGTCACGTCGAAATCCAATTTGATGGATAAGGGAGTGTGTTCCCCTCGGGGTGAGATTAACAGAATTCCGACCCCAAATCCTCGGAAATTGGATGCCCCATCGAAATACAGATCCCATGTCTCGGTATCGGTATGAAATATGTCTTCATCAGGAAAGGCCCATGTATCGGTGTAGCCTTCTTCGGATATTGGGCTGTCAGCGAGGAACTCGGCAACTACCTGGCCTTTGATGGCTTTTAATGGTACAAACTTGAGGTCGAACTCAGATAACATTAAAGTCCATCTTAACATCCTGCCGTTGAGGATGGGCTTCTCGAATAAGTACTTGATTGGATCCATTTTGGATAATACATGTACCTCGTGACTAAGCATGTAGTGTCTGAGCTTTTTAGTGGCCCAAACCAAGGCTAGACACGTTTTCTCGAGCATGGTGTATTTGCATTCGTACTCGAGGAACTTTTTACTGATGTAGTAAATAGCCCGTTCTTCCGAATTGACTGTCTGGGCCAACATAGCCCCCATGGCTGACTCGGTCGTTGTTAGGTATAACGAGAGAGGTAGACCGTGTTGAGGCGGCATTAGTACCGGCGGAGCAGACAGAATCTCCTTGATTTTATCGAAAGCCGCTTGACATTTGTCGTCCCATAGCACCCGTTCCCCGATCTTCAGTTTCTTGAAAATGGGCTCACATACCATGGTTAGTTTTGAAATGAACCGGCTGATGTATTGGACTTTCCCGAGAAACCCCCTTACCTCCTTTTCAGTCTTGGGTGGTTGCATCTCGGTGATGGCTTTGATTTTAGCTGGGTCGACCTCGATGCCGCGTGTGCTAACGATATGGCCCAGTAATTTGCCTGACGTTACCCCAAAACTGCATTTTTGTGGGTTTAGTCTCATGTTGTATTTCCGTAGTCTGGTGAAGAACTTTCTTAGGGCTGTGATGTGCCCGCTTCGGTCCTTAGACTTGACGATCATATCGTCCACATAGACCTCCACCTCCTTATGCATCATGTCGTGTAATAAGGTGGTGGCGGTCCGTCGATAGGTGGCTCCAGCATTGATGAGCCCAAATGGCATGACGGTGTAGCAGTAAGTTCCCCATGGTGTAATGAAGGTGGTCTTACCCATATCCTCTTCTGCCATTTTGATTTGATTGTATCCGGCATACCCGTCCATGAATGATAGAAGGGCATGGTCGGCCGTGTTATCCACTAATATGTCGATATGTGGTAACGGAAAATCATCTTTTGGGCTGGCCTTGTTCAGGTCCCGGAAGTCCACGCATACCCGCACCTTGCCGTCCTTCTTGGGTACCGGCACGATGTTTGCAACCCAGTCTGGATATTCAGACACTTGTATAAAGCCTGCTTTGAATTGTTTATCGACCTCTTCTTTGACTTTAAGAGACCATTCGGGCTTCATTCTTCTGAGTTTTTGTTTAACCGGTTTGCACCCATCTTTGATGGGTATTCGGTGTTCTGCTATTTCTCGATCTATTCCCGGCATGTCCTTGTAGGACCATGCAAAGACGTCTTTAAATTCTAGGAGGAGGTCCGTGAGCTGTTGTCTCTCCTCTGGATCTAAAGATTGGCCCAACTTAAGCATCTGGGGTTCTAAAGTGGTTCCCACGTTGATGGACTCGGTTTCTTCGATTACCGGATCTCGGGATTCCCTTTGCTCGAGCTGCTCGACCAGATGTTGTGGTAGAGGTACCTGTTCGTCGGGTTTCTCAATGTCATTGCATATAAAATTTTTGAAATTGAGAAAATTTTGGAAATAAAACAAGTCGTAAGCAGAACGGTGTTCGTTATTATTATTGATAGTGAATTTGGAAAATAGCTCGAATAGAGCTGCCATCTGATCGTTGGTCAGTGGCGGGATAGGTAGAGGTCTCGGGACAGGCCCCAAGACCTCAGTGGGTGTGGCTAAGGGAGTTACAGACTCGATACTAGCACCTGACCCCCTAGACTCGGACTCAGACTCCGACTCCGACTCTGACTCAGACTCGGACTCGGTATCCGGCATGTCTCCCTTGCCGGTGGTCAGCTTGTAGACCCGTCCTTGGCTGTCGGTCCACTTTATAGTCTTCCTCCAAGCTCTCGTCCCGGTGTTGGCACCGACCTCAGTGATTAGCTTGGTTGGGTCGAACCGATCGCTGCGGAGGATCAAGTTGACCAAGTCGTCTTTTGGAGCGGGGACGGTCCTGTCTTCTCCAAATAAGAGCCCCATCATGGGCTCGGAGTCGTCTTCACCCTTCTCGGGTTCTGTTTGGAGGACGGTGAATATATCGTCGGGGATATAGTTACATTCCCGAGCCTTTTTGGTCTCGGGATATGTGATGGTGGGTTGGTAGAGGCCCACTTGGATGGCTCCGAAGATTGGAGTGACGAATATGATTGTATTGGCCCGGCCCACATTCTCCGAGCTTATGGTATATCCCAATCCGAGTCGGGATTCTCCATTGTCTAAGACCTCGATGATCTTCCCCGCAGGAAGATACGGCCTTGAAGTAGCTCCGGGTAGGTAACCCATATTTTGTAGCATCATGTCGATGCTAGGGGCGAAGTAGGGTTTGAAAAGGTATTCCTCCTCAATCATACCCACGAAGTCGAATCCTCGTGGTTCGGCCCGATTCGTGGCGTTACAGCTTGCCACGGTCATCGGTGTTGCCTCCAGTGTTATGATACCGTCTTTAAGCGGTATCTTGACTTTTCGGTGGAGGGTAGATGTCACGGCCTTGACTGTGTGAATCCAAGGCCTTCCTAGCAAGAGGTTGAATGATGAGGTGACATCTATCACCTGGAACTCTAACTCCTTTTCGATTGGGCCCGCTATGATCTTCAGTTTAACGGCCCCGGCGACTGGTTTTGGGCTTCCATCGAAAGCCTAGATAGTTTGTGCCGTTGGGAGATAGTCGGCATCAGTGATGCCGAGGGCCCTAGCGGTCCTTAATGGTAGGACATTCACGGCTGAACCATCGTCAATGAGGGTCATCGGGAGATACTTACCCTTGCAGATGACCGTGATATATAGGGCCAGGTTGTGATTGGGCCCAAATGGAGGTAGATCAGCTTCAGAGAAGGTTATGAGTGGACCTTCTTCTTTGGACTTGCCCTTGAGGTAGGGCATAATGGTAGCTACCATTTCAGCGGGAGTAGCTTCCGAATCGACCTTGATCTCATCGAGAGCCTTAGTCAAAGCTTCCCGATGAGCCTGTGAGCTAACCAATAGCTGCCATATGGTTAGATCAGCTCGAACCCTCTTCATTTGTTGGACCAAGGCTGTGCCACTGCTTGGTTCCTCGGGGGTTATTTTCGTCCTGGCAGGTTCAGTGACGGATGTTGAAGTGGCGCGCCCAGCAGTGGCGAGGTGGTTGGTGGCTAGAGCCTTGGATTTGGCTTTTCGGACCTCTTCCAGGGTGACGGGGACAGCTTCCCCCTTGGCTAAGTAGACATCGTCCTCGTCATCGAACCATATCCCATTGATTTGTGGGATAAGAGGAGAAATGAGGTGAGAACAGTCAATTACCTCCCCTGTGAATATGGCGTGGGCGCTGAACGGGTTTTCTTTGTTGCTCGGCTTGTCTCCGGGCAACGGAACTTTCCCGCTCTCGATAAGGTCTTGGATTAAATGCTTTAACTTCCAACATTTTTCAGTATCATGTCTGTTGCCCTGGTGATACTGACAGTAGGCTTGAGCATTATAGTACTTGGACCTCTTCTCTGCTGGAGGCTCTGGAGTTGGGCCTATTGGTTGAATCAGACCCTTTGAAGATAGCCTTTGTAAGGCGTAGGTATAGGTAGTCCCTATATCTGTGAATACCCGATTGGGTGTATTCTTTTTGGATGAGGTGTCAAGTAGATTCACCTCATCAAAGATGCTGCGGGTTGCAGCTGCAGGTGTGGGCTTGTTTGTAGACGAACTTGCCCCTTGATAGCCCTTGGTAGAGGCCTTAGTCAGGCTTTCTAACCTCAGATCGTCTTCGATCCTTGTGCCCATTTCAGTAAGGACAGCAAAGTTTGGGATGATAGCATACCGGAGATGGACCCGGTAGGATGGGAGTAGATTCTTGACGAAGGCTTCCACTAGGGCCTTCTCGCCGGGCTTATCGACCAGCTTCACACTTTCGGCCCTCCATCTTTGTAGATATTTTGTGAACCCTTCTTTGGGCTCTTGGGCCATTACCTCCAGAGTACGCATTGTAGTCTGGATTTCAGTGTTGCCGGCATAATTCCTAGCAAACTCGGTCGCCACATCATCCCAAGTCTTGTATTTCTTGGGGTCGAGCCTGTAGAACCAGGCCTTAGGATGCTTCTCTAGGGAAGAGGGGAATAGATGCTTGAACATTGTTGACTTCACCCCTTTTACTGCCATGAAGTCTTTGAAAGCCCGGATGTGGTGGACCGGGTCTTCGGTACCCTCAAACATAGGAAGTCCCGTTAAGTTGAGGTTAGCCGGTAGCTCGTTATCCAAAGGTGAATAAGTACGAGCGTTTTCGGTGTGGATCGAGTTGTTCGTTGATAAATGGACTTGCTCTTCGAGCCTACGAACAACACTAAGCAATTCGGCCATGGGCCCGATGGGCTCGGCTCCTTCGGTAGGGACCGCCTTCTCTACGGTGCTCAGGCGGGTGGATAGGGTTGCCTGATTGGTCACGATGGCGGCCAGCTGGGTTTCGATCTTGGCGAGAGAGTCTTTCAGTTCATCCATCTTGCGCTGGTGTCGAGTTACGGGCGGCCTGTCTGTAAGAACACCACGTAATCAGAAACTAGCCCAAAATCCCGAAATAGAAATTACATCCCGAACAAGACTAAAAGAGGAAAAAGACTCGGAACAGACACCTAGACGGGTGACTTGCGACAGGTGGGCCTTCCTTAGGATTTGGTGAGTGGGCCTAGTCCTGTTCGAAGGAAGGTTCACGTGAGACATCCCCAGACTTTAGACTCGATTGTGTTGACGGGCCCTCCTTTGTAGGGGTTTGTCCTACGTAGGTGGGCCTTGCCTTAGTCTAATAAGGCGGACTGGGAAGGGGAAGAAACTCGTGATGTAAGATCGACAGAGTTTCGACGCTACGGACCTCGACAACTTAAGACATGACCCGACACTGCTAAATATGGGAAGTCCTAAGAGAGGAAGGTTTTTGAAAATTGATCGATTTTGAAAGGGGACCGAGAGGGCTCGGTGAAGAGGCCCGATTTTTCGAGAAAAATCGGAAAGTTCGTCGGGCCTCGGTTTTGAAAGTTCGAAAGTATTTTCGAGTTTTGAATTGGACAGCATACCGTCTAGAAAATAGGCTATTTTGAGTAAAATCATAAGTCCTAAATTCGGTATGTGTCCCGGGTTTTGAAATCGAATTGTTTGAAAAGGATGCAATTTTGAAAAATTGATGGTTTTTGAAAACGACTCGGAAACCAAGTAGCACGTAGTCACACAAGCATTATAACGACGCCATGTATGCTCTACACTAAGTCTCGGTCGGTCTATAGAGGGTCTATACCAGTGTACATAGTCTAGACGTTGATCGGGACGGACTTCCTAAGTCGAGTTGATCTTAGAACATGCCGCGAAACCCACTCGAATCGACTATGGACACCTTTCAACATATCCATATTGGAGTACATCGACGGTATAGTGGGACGTCGGTCGCGAGTACCGGCCCGGGAAAATATGGGTTATGCATGAACCGTAGAACTAAAACGCGTATTGTATTTGTCAAACGATTTCTATTCGAGTCTCACCCTGAGGATGCCGATGGTAAGTCACGCATCAGTTAATCCCCAGCGGAGTCGCCAAATTGTGGACATGACATAGGTCCACCCCGACGCGGCCACGCGCGGGTTTGGGTAGGCGAATGAATCTCCATATGAGAAGGATCGAATTGAAATTTAGGTCTATGTGGAGTCGCCACCGAATTTTATGGTTATTCGGTACCGTTCGAGCCCACTCTATGTCGTAGTGGGCCGTATACAAAATACGGCCCATTTCCGACGTCAGAGTTTATCGGGCTCGTCCCTTTGCATATCGATATAGATGCCGACTTGAGCGGTTAATCGTATATTGAATGACTCTCGTGCGCCAACGGTTTCGGGCATCCGGAAACCGAGGTTCTGAGTAAGGGGTGAGGGTACGTGTTGGGAAGCCCACAAAGGACACCCAACCCCGCCCGCACATTAGCGGCCTCTACTAAGAATTCGAATGACTTACAATACGCGTGCTAGTAAAACGGGAAAATGATATGCAAAGATTTATTTTCCCTAAACATGCGAATTGAATTGAAACGGGTTTCTAAGTCAATTTAATGCAGCTAAGATTTAACGTCAAAGTTGTATTTTAGCATGCGGGTTCATTTAGTATAATAAACGAATAATAATTAAATTGACAAAGAAACAGAAAACGCGTTAGTAACGATATAACGATATAACGAACAATAACGGTTTGCAAATATTGAATCGAATTGAAAAGATGCAAATATGAGGATGCATGATTTGAAAAGATAGTATACATGTGATTAATTATGCACGTGTTGACCTAAGTCGAGAAATACTATCGGATTTCGAAAATAGAACAATGTAAGGCTCGTAATTTGAGTCGTTATGAGGCCACTCGATCGAGTGGTCGATGGACTCGATCGAGTGGAACCAAAAAAATGATTCTGTTTTGCGTCAAAGACCGTACTCGGTCGAGTTATTGACTAACCCGGTCGAGTACATGGCCAGTCGACCGAGTCACTGTGAGACCCGATCGAGTGGGTGTCATAATTAGCCTTCTGACTCGATTTTAGGGTGTCACTCGATCGAGTGACTAAGGCACTCGGTCGAGTGGCACTTGTACGAACTTTATTCGTTTGCAATTTAATTGTTAATTTTGAAATTGTTTTTGATAATTCGACGGCTTTACCGAATCGGACATAAATATTGCACAATTTATGTTCGACTTGGTTTTTTATAAATCGCGAATTTTGTTGAACCGAATATAAATATTGTTGAATTTATACCCGATTCTAAAATTGAATACTCATCCTATCCCATATTCGATTATTGAATCGATATGGGATATTTAGAGTGAAAAATAAAAAAGATGGATTAATTTTAGTCGCTTTGAATTAATTATCGTGATATGAATAAATCACGTTAATTAATTCATATGACTTGATTGTAAGATTCGATATCCAATTATGGAATTGGTATCGAATCTAAAATCGACGCTTTACTTGAATAATAAAAAAACTTGATTCCCTCGACTTTTCCGACATCGAAATAAATCCTAGGGATTGTGATGTCGGATCCGTGTCAGCGGGTTTCGACTCTTATTGAAAATTGACTTTAGAAAATTGATGAATGCAAAATTGATGATGATAACGAGAAATAATAACGGAATCTTGTTTAAGTTGACTCATCTCAATAATCAAATAATCGGGGTACCGGGATAAGCGACCGTCAACGCTGTGTGCAGTACACTTGCATGTTCGTGTTTTCTTATCCCGATATCCTTCTTACTCGATACAAATCAATGAGTATTTTAATGTTTTAATACTAAAGATATTATAGATATTATGATGCGATGACTAAAATAATAAAAAAACGAAAAAAAACGAGGAAGAATGATGAATGCGCGATAATAATGATAAAATAACCGTAACACTAATAATAATAATACGAAATAATAATAATAATAATAATAATAATAATAATAACAATAATACGTAATAATAATAATAATGATAATAATAATAATAATAATAATAATAATAATAATAATAATAATAATAATAATAATAATAATAATAATAATAATAATAATAATAATAATAATAATAATACGGTAATAATAATAGTAATAACAATAATAATAATAATAATAATAATAATAATAATAATAATAACGAAAAGAACGAAAAAAGGGAAAAAGGAAACGAAAAGAAAGAAGAAGGAGGTTTGTCACCCTCAACCTACATGTTTCTGTCTCGGATTAAGGCTCGTAAACGTGGTTATGGCACGGGAGTCTTCGAGGTGTATGGAGGCTAAGTTGTGGTGGCTCGGGTTGAATTTCCTAAAACTAGGTTTAGGGTTTTGCTAAGGTCGATTTCCTAGGGTTCTTTCTAGGGTTTGTAGACGACGTAGTATGTATGTGTGTAGGGTGTAGATTGCTAGGGTTTTTTTGTGTTGTGTAGCTGTGTTGATGGTGTGCATGGGAGGGTGTTTATATAGAAAAGATTAGGGCACCCGGGCTAGGGCACTCGACCGAGTAAGTAGCCAACTCGGTCGAGTGGCCCGTTACACCAGCCGCCGGGCTCAACGCAGGCCCACTCGATCGAGTGGATGGGTCACTCGATCGAGTGGCCTAGATGGGTCGCGCGGGTCTTGTTTGGACCTTGACCTTGATGGGTTTTGTGTTTGACTTGGACTTTTGATGATTGATGAGTTGTTTTCGTGTGTCTCTGAAACGACTTTGACCGGGGTCGACCCAATCGTGAAAAGCCGGTTTTAATTCCGGTGTCGGTTTTGGCCCAAATTAGTCTTGTTTGACTCGGAATGGTCCACTGGGCCTGGAATTGAGGTCTGTTTGGCGAGATTTGTACTCCGTAAGTGTGTTAACCAGCGATTAATGGATTTGAGCCCGTATCCGAGCGCGTAGAAACATGTTAGCGTCCGATCATCATCGGGTGATTTTTGGAAACTACCATAGACACCTGGCAGTCAGAATGCGAGTGTCTACACTAGAGAGAGAAAATCTCACCCCTCTCAAGTGGGAAATGGGTGAGTATTTATACCTTTCCACAAGAGAGGGAGAGAAGTGGAGAGAGGAAGGATGGGTGGATACGGGGGTGACAAATGGCTTCACCTCATCCACCCATTTTCCCTTACCTTAGGCGGAAATGACGGATGGGCCCTTGTAGACACCCACATTTTGACCGTCGGGTGTCTATAATAGTTCCCGCCAAACACCCGATGATGATCGGACACAAACATGCTTTAATGGACTCGGATATGGGCTCGAAATCACAGACATTTGGTTTAGACTTATTACGGAGTACATATCTTACAAAACCAACCTCAAATCCAGGCCCAGGGGGTCGTTTCGAGTCAAATGAGACTAATTTGGGTCGAAACCGGCACCAAGGATAAAACCGTCTTTTAGCGACCGAGCCGAAACCCGGTTGAAAATATTCTCGAGACACACGAGTCAGCCGTGACACCTCACGTGGCTGATCCGGCCTCCAACTGCTACAAAAATCAGCTTCAAAAAATATTAAACAAATCCGTTTAAGGATAGAATTCGATCTCAAGTAGGAATTCTATCCGGAAACCAAATCAGACACCGACCGAGCTCCAAATACTCGGCCAAACCCCCCCATTCAGCCGAGATTCCTTGCTTCCTCCCCAAGCAACGGACTTCTCGTTCCTTTCAACTTCTTACATTTCCTATCCAAACCGGTGTTTCTTGTTATCCAAGCAAGATACCTCTCCTAAACCTCTGCGCCTATAAATAGGACCCTCCATTCAACATTGAAAGGGACCGAAAAATCAATTACCAATCATCAAAATTCAGAATTAAGCTAGAATTATCCATCAACCTCGACATACATTAATCGTTCATACAAGCACCGAAATACCGTCCAAATCAACCCGACAAAACCGACCCACACGCCGGCCGAAACCCACCACATCGACGCTCCCAAGTTTAAACCACTTTCCGACGAGCTCTTATTCGAGAAAACGAAGCATGTAGGTTGAGGGTGTAAATCAAATCCGACTCTTCTCTTTTCTCTCCCTCTTTCTCACGTTTTTTTTTCTCTTTTCGTTGTGTCGTCGATCGTTTCGTATTTTAATATGGGTCGTTCGTCACATATTTTTTATTTCTAATAATCGATACTACAAAAAACTATTTTTTACGTATAACGTTCTTAAAATACGATATCGATTCTCTAGTCGAATATTGTATCCAGCAAGAACTAAATTAATTAATTCTCGCTGATGCTAATAAAATCGTTACATCTTTTTTAAAACAAAATTCGACGATTTTATATGCGGAGAGAATTAACAACTTTTTCGTTCAAAAATTCTTTTTTTTTTACTTTTCGTTCAAAACGAACTTTTTTTCAAAACTTTTTCCAAAATCATTCCGACTATTCGATATCGATTTCATAATCGAATATCGAATACGACGAATATCGAAAATATGAATCGGGTATAAATTAATCCATATTTGTACGCGATTCATAAAAATTAGCGATTTTCGACAAATAAAAAAAACCGGACAGACCGCCACGCGACTCGCGCGGTGGCCTGGTTCGCCGGGTCTTTTTTTTTTTCGTTTCCTCGCTTTTCTATTTTTTATTCTTTTCGAGTCTTACATAAAAAGCGACTTTCGCGACATATTTCGATAAATACTTTTTTCGACCTCGGTCAACGCGTGCTAATCCATCACGTGTCATAAATCTTTTCTAAAAATCATGCATATTATTTATTTACGTCTTTATTTGATTTATTCACCGTTACTAACTCGTTTTCTCGTGTTTGTAGCAATTTATTTATTTTATTGTTTTATTAGACTAAAACAAACCTCACATGCTAAAATAACTTTGACGTTATTAGTTTAACATGCATTAAACGACTTAGCAACCCATTTATTTATTTTTCTCACATGCTTAGGGAAAATAATGTTTGCATATCATTCCACTATCAAACTAACGCGTGTACACCAAAAACGAACGATATCTTAGTAAAGGCCGCTAAGTGCGGGCGGGGTTGGGTGTTCTTAGTGAACTTCCCAACACGTACCCTCACCCCTTACTCAGAACCATGGTTTCCGGATGTCCGAATCCATTGGCAACGAGAGTCATTCAATACACGATATCCGATAATGTCGGTATCGGTATCGTAATGCAAAGGGACGAGCCCAATAAACTCTGACATCGGAAATGGGCCGTATTTTGTATACGGCCCACTACGACATAGAGTGGGCTCGAATGGTTCCGAATAACCACAAAATTCGGTGGCGACTCCTACTTCGATTTAAATTTCAATTTGACCATCTCATATGGAGATTCATTCGCCTCCCCAAACCCGCGCGTGGCCGCGTCGGGGTGGACCTATGTCATGTCCACAATTTGGCGATCCGCTGGGGATTAACTGATGAGTCACTTACCATCGGCATCCCTAGGGTGAGACTCGAAAAGAAATCGTTCGAATAGTAATGTACACATTTTAGTTCAATGGGTCATGCATAACCCAATTCTTTCCCGGGCCGGTTACTTGTGACCGGCGTCCCACTATACCACGGTGCGTTCCTAAATGGACCCACTAAAGACTTCGATGGCGGAACTCGCATGGGTTTTACGGCAGGTTCTAAGACCAACTCGGCTTAGGAAGACCGTCCTGATTTGCGAGAAAGCTATCGTCGTTGGTATAGACCCTATTCGACCGACCGAGACTTAGACTAAGAGCATACATGGCGTCATTATACTGTTTCCGTGACTACGTGCTACTTGATCCGTGTCTCGTCTTTTCAAAAACCGTCGAAAACTATCCATTTTCAAAACTCGGAAAGCTACCGAATTTAGGACTTATGATTTTGACTCAAAATAGCCTATTTTTAGCCGGTATGCTGTCCAAACTTTTCAAAAAAATTCAAAATCTCGGCCCGATAATTTTTTTTTCTCGATTTTCAAAAAAAAAAGTCGGGCCTTCCAATCCGACTTTGTTCGGGTTTTTCAAATCCAAATCCTCTTTTCAAAGCTTTCTTCTTCATAGGACTTCCCGCATTTAGCAGTGTCGGGTCTTGTCATAAGTTGTTAGAGTCCATAGCGTCGAAACTCCGTCGATCTTACATCACGAAGTTTCTACCCCATCCCAGTCTGCCTTACTTGACAAGGCACGGCCCACCTACGTAGGACAAACTCCTACAAAGGGAAGCTCACTTACACTTTCAAGTCCAAAGCCTAGGGATACTCACATGGATCTTCCTTCGAACGGGACTAGGCCCACTTTGCCAAATCCCAGGGAGAGCCCACCTTTCACAAATCACCCGTCTAGGTGTCTTTTCCGAGTCAACCTTTTGCAAGGCATAGCCTTATAACAAAAGGTTCGTGATCCTTACATCTAAGGGTCACTCGTACGACACTCGAGTCTTAACAAAGTCTTCAGCCCCACTCGGGGGCTACCCTTCAGCGTAGCGATCAATCACGGTTACTCTAAGAGTCGGGTCTTACACGTGTTGTCTCACGTATCCCACTTTCGAGTCACTTAGGTGTCACACCATCTGAGTCCTGTTTGAGCCCTTAGTCTCACTTGGGGGCTATTCTCCAACGGAGCGATTAATCACAGTCACTCCGAGAATCGTACCCTACACATTTGTCTTAGGAGAGTCTAACCCGAGTCAAACTGGAGTCGTCTCTCCTCCTGCGCTATTTCCTATGCCTTGGTGTATCCGAGTTCCGAAGCAACTTTCCTGATTACGCGGTATTCTTACAGACAAGCCGCCCTTCACCCGAACCATGATGCAGCAAGCCATAGACGAGCTGACCGCCTCACTAGCTAAGGTGGAGGCCCAGCTGACAGCAATCAGGACCGATCAAACCGCCATTGCCACCCGTTTGAGTGCCTTGGAACAAAAGACTCCTAAGGTCGGGAATGAAGTCACTGGGCCCGTAGCTGAACTGGCCAACGCAGTCCGCAAGCTGGAGGAACAGGTCCACCTGTCGACCAATAATTCAATCCATACGGAAAATGCTCGTTCCTATTCACCTTTGACCGACGAGCTGCCCGCTAACCTCAATCTGACGGGCCTACCAATGTTCGACGGGACTAAAGACCCGGTATTACATATCCGGGCTTTCAAAGAATTCATGGCCATCAAAGGAGTGAAGTCAACCATGTTCAAGCACCTGTTTGCTTCCTCCCTCGAGAAGCACCCGAAAGCCTGGTACTACAGGCTTGACTCCAAGAAGTACAAAACTTGGGATGACGTGGCGACGGAATTCGCTCGGAATTATGCCGATAATACCGATATCCAGACCACGATGCGTACTTTAGAAGTCATGGCCCAAGAGCCCAAGGAAGGTTTCACCAAGTACCTTCAAAGGTGGAGGGCCGAGAGTGTGAAGTTGGTAGACAAGCCCAACGAGAAGACACTAGTGGAGGCATTCATCAACAACCTCCTACCTTCCTACCGCATCCATCTTAGGTATGCCGGCATTTCCAACTTTGCAGTGCTTACCGAAATGGGCACTAGGATTGAAGACGATCTTCAACACAATGAAGATCTGGGTGAAGCTTCTACTGAAGGCTGTATTGGACATCAACTCGAGTCCTTAGAAGCCGACGACAAATGACAACATTATCCGAGAGTCTAGATTTGGTTTAAGCCCAAGTCTGAGTCCGAGTCTAGGATGTTCTATTTCCTTCACTTTCCAAGTCAAAATCAGAGTCAGAGTCAGTTGTATTCTGTCCTCTTTTTTCGGAATTCAATAAAATCAGCTTTTCTATTCCTCATATATACTTTCCTTATGTGTTTCCGAGAACATGATGAACACCATCATACACTGTGAGCACATGCACGTGACTATTATAGGCCTATCTATAACGACTGCAGGAAACTGAACCCGTGTTTTTCTTTACCTGTTCCATGTCTGACATAGAAAGCCACATAACCACCCTTAGCAGGAGCGGTATCGAATCCTATGACAAATCTAGGTAGTCTCCTAGTTTGGGTTCAAGACGGGAGGCAAGCCCATTTCCCACCATAAACACCCATCCAATAAGACTAACCAATCCCTACCTTAGGTGTTAGTCTGACCGACAAAAAAAAAAGGTTGGACTTAAAAAAAATCAAAAGTCCGAGGAAAAAGCAAAAGGCCAAAACAAAAGAGCTGGCCATGATCAAAAAAGAATTGTCAACATCCCCCGACCAGATACGGTCCATCCCATGACCGGGGCTAAAAGGTCAACCAACAAAAAAAATTCAAAAAACCCATGATCGTGGTCAACGGTCAACTCGAGTGAAAGTCCCTCGACCAGGTACGGTCAATTCAAAAATTGTCAAAACCCTTATCGTCAAATAGGGGAGCAACAATCAAGCTGGTCAGCTAACACCACACTCAGCCTTCCCACATTACAACCCTCAAGACCTTCCCGAGACCCAGGCCAGAGACAGCCCGGAATTTTGAGGATTCAAGCTCCATAGAATATCCCTAACCATTAGGGCAAGACATGGAAACCAGATCCCGCATTATCAAAACCTATCCCAATCAAAGTTCGAGTCATTTTACTCGACTTCCCCTTTACATAACAGAATTCACAATCACCATACGGAAACCCGAGAGCAAAACTCGTTAAAATCCCTGAGAGCAAAACTCGTTAAAATCCCTGAGAGCAAAACTCGTTAAAATCCCTGAGAGCAAAACTCGTTAAAATCCCCGAGAGCAGAACTCGTTAAAATCCCATCCCAATTCTTCTCATTCAAACCAGTTACCAACCCCAAACACGGGAATTCAACTTGTAGTCGGCATAGAACATGCCCAAATAGTTCACACCACCTCTGGGGGCTACCCCGGAGAATGCTCACAGTCACAGGATCAACATCCTAACTATTCTAGCCCTTTGATCAAGACAACATTGGGAATGCACCTAGCCTACACCATCGCTATGGCTAGTTACACACAAAGCCCTAGTAGACTAGGCACCATAATATATCTTTCAACACTGAACTACGGCTTGGTTTGATTTCACCACACTTGAATACGTAGGCAGCCTTTCAACAGAGGCACAACCACCCACACTGACACAAATTCAAAAAGCATCATCATTCCGGTCACGACATTGTCATGTTCTCAACAGTTAGCTTTGTCATTCTGGGGGCTTCTCTTAGGCAGAAGTTTTCCTTCCACTCACAAAAATCCAAATACTTTTCAAACACTAGCTTCCTTTCTATAGTGTCTACTAGTACTCGGCTCAGTCGAAGACAAGAATCTGTCAGGACTCGAGGCAATACCCACTTTGGAAATGTACCCAAAAATCAAAAATCCAGAAGAACACCAGTCTACGGCATTGCTACCACAAAGCCCTGTCGTACGGAAACAGTCTCATTCCGAGGATTAGACCGTGTTGCCACTCGCCTAGGCTACGGAATAGCGCAACTTAAGAGTCTTGTCATCTTAGGTGGCCCATCCCCTACCGAGTCATGGTCTAACCTTTAGAGAGTCAAAGTCGTGTCTGTTAACTCGTCCTCACGCGTCCAGAGTCGAGTCTGTCGGTATATCTCCCTCTTCATCGAGGCATACAGGCCTAACCAGAAGATTTTGGCAGTCCGTGTCAGAATCTGATCAAGAATCAAGTCATCCCAAGCATTCCTATTTCCAATTTTTTTTTCAAAATTTTCGGCATTTTCTAAATTTTCAAAAAAAAATCTTTCTCCAAAAATCAATCAGTCAAAAATCATTCCTTCCCCAGCGTGAGTCGGTATTTTATCTGAATATTACATGCAATTTACGGACAGATACCCCAGCTCCCGAGGAATTCTCTAGTGGAAAGGTACAAGCGACTTTTTTTGGATGTATCTGTAAACAGGTACACCCGTAGCCTCCAATGCAGGCTCCCACGTAATTCAAAGATGGGATGTGTCTGTAAACAGACGCACCCATAGCTGCCAAGGCAAGCTCCTGCGCAATTCGAAGATAGGATGTGTCTGTAAACAGACACACCCAGGACTTTTTTAGAAGAAAGTCCCCGCGACATTATTTGACATCTATCCAGGTATGATTTCTATCTTATGGATGGCGGGCCCTTCACGCAGGTCTAATGGACTCTAAACGACCCGATCGGAAGTCTGCCAGGTCTTAATCCTCGATTGGCCTGGTAGCTACTCTGACTTTCGCCTTGTCCAAGCCTCAGTCAGAGTGGGGCTCTGTAGACACCCACATTTTGACCGCCGGGTGTCTATAATAGTTCCCGCCAAACACCCGATGATGATCGGACGCAAACATGCTTTAATGGACTCGGATATGGGCTCGAAATCACGGACATTTGGTTTAGGCCTATTACGGAGTACATATCTTACAAAACCAACCTCAAATCCAGGCCCAGGGGGTCGTTTCGAGTCAAATGAGACTAATTTGGGTCGAAACCGGCACTAGGGGTAAAACCGTCTTTTAGCGACCGAGCCGAAACCCGGTCGAAAATATTCTCGAGACACACGAGTCAGCCGTGACACCTCACGTGGCTGATCCGGCCTCCAACTGCTACAAAAATCAGCTTCAAAAAATATTAAACAAATCCGTTTAAGGATAGACTTCGATCTCAAGTAGGAATTCTATCCGAAAACCAAATCAGACACCGACCGAGCTCCAAATACTCGGCCAAACCCCCCCATTCAGCAGATATTCCTTGCTTCCTCCCCAAGCAACGGACTTCTCGTTCCTTTCAACTTCTTACATTTCCTATCCAAACCGGTGTTTCTTGTTATCCAAGCAAGATACCTCTCCTAAACCTCTGCGCCTATAAATAGGACCCTCCATTCAACATTGAAAGGGACCGAAAAATCAATTACCAATCATCAAAATTCAGAATTAAGCTAGAATTATCCATCAACCTCGACACACATTCATCGTTCATACAAGCACCGAAATACCGTCCAAATCAACCCGACAAAACCGACCCACACGCCGGCCGAAACCCACCACATCGACGCTCCCAAGTTTAAACCACTTTCCGACGAGCTCTTATTCGAGAAAACGAAGCATGTAGGTTGAGGGTGTAAATCAAACCCGACTCTTCTCTTTTCTCTCCCTCTTTCTCACGTTTTTTTTTCTTTTTTCGTTGTGTCGTCGATCGTTTCGTATTTTAATATCGGTCGTTCGTCACATACTTTTTATTTCTAATAATCGATACTACAAAAAACTATTTTTTACGTATAACGTTCTTAAAATACGATATCGATTCTCTAGTCGAATATCGTATCCAGCAAGAACTAAATTAATTAATTCTCGCTGATGCTAATAAAATCGTTACATCTTTTTTTAAACAAAATTCGATGATTTTATATGCGGAGAGAATTAACAACTTTTTCGTTCTAAAATTCTTTTTTTTTTTAACTTTTCGTTCAAAACGAACTTTTTTTCAAAACTTTTTCTAAAATCATTCCGACTATTCGATATCGATTTCATAATCGAATATCGAATACGACGAATATCGAAAATATGAATCGGGTATAAATTAATCCATATTTTTACGCGATTTATAAAAATTAGCGATTTTTGACAAATAAAAAAAACCAGACAGACCGCCACGCGAGTCGCACGCCTGTTAGGCGACTCGCGCGGTGGCCTGGTTCGCCGGGTCTTTTTTTTTTCCGTTTCCTCGCTTTTCTATTTTTTATTCTTTTCGAGTCTTACATAAAAAGCCAATTTCGCGACATATTTCGATAAATACTTTTTTCGACCTCGGTCAACGCGTGCTAATCCATCACGTGTCATAAATCTTTTCTAAAAATCATGCATATTATTTATTTACGTCTTTATTCGATTTATTCACCGTTACTAACTCGTTTTCTCGTGTTTGTTGCAATTTATTTATTTTATTGTTTTATTAGACTAAAACAAACCTCACATGCTAAAATAACTTTGACGTTATTAGTTTAACATGCATTAAACGACTTAGCAACCCATTTATTTATTTTTCTCACATGCTTAGGGAAAATAATGTTCGCATATCATTCCACTATCGAACTAACGCGTGTACACCAAAAACGAACGATATCTTAGTAAAGGCCGCTAAGTGCGGGCGGGGTTGGGTGTTCTTAGTGAACTTCCCAACACGTACCCTCACCCCTTACTCAGAACCATGGTTTCCGCATGTCCGAATCCATTGGCAACGTGAGTCATTCAATACACGATATCCGATAATGTCGGTATCGGTATCGTAATGCAAAGGGACGAGCCCAATAAACTCTGACATCGGAAATGGGCCGTATTTTGTATACGACCCACTACGACATAGAGTGGGCTCGAATGGTTCCGAATAACCACAAAATTCGGTGGCGACTCCTACTTCGATTTAAATTTCAATTTGACCATCTCATATGGAGATTCATTCGCCTCCCCAAACCCGCGCGTGGCCGCGTCGGGGTGGACCTATGTCATGTCCATAATTTGGCGACTCCGCTGGGGATTAACTGATGAGTAACTTACCATCGGCATCCCTAGGGTGAGACTCGAAAAGAAATCGTTCGAATAGTAATGTACACGTTTTAGTTCAATGGGTCATGCATAACCCAATTCTTTCCCGGGCCGGTTACTTGTGACCGACGTCCCACTATACCACGGTGCGTTCCTAAATGGACCCACTAAAGACTTCGATGGCGGAACTCGCATGGGTTTTACGGCAGGTTCTAAGACCAACTCGGCTTAGGAAGACCGTCCTGATTTGCTAGAAAGCTATCGTTGTTGGTATAGACCTTATTCGACCGACCGAGACTTAGACTAAGAGCATACATGGCGTCATTATACTGTTTCCGTGACTACGTGCTACTTGATCCGTGTCTCGTCTTTTCAAAAACCGTCGTTTTCAAAAACTTGCATCTTTTTCGAAAACATGGCGTCATTAATGAATACGGGCCCCCTGTTACTATAGTGGATATGGTTGTGGAAACCGAGATTGGAATTGAGATGACGATCATTGAGATCGTGGTTATTGTATGATGGTATTATCGTGATTGTGAATTGATATCAGAATTGATTCTTGCATGCTCAACTATTACTTTAACGAATGGTATGATTATTCCTTACTCAGTGTGGCTGACCTTGTTATTTCTGTCACCTTGTCACCCAATTTCCTGGGGGCCTATGATGATCCAATTGATATTTCCGGTCAATTGGGGAGCAGTTTATAATGCAGGTTATGTATGTCGTGATGTGTTTGGATGCTGGGATGCATGTACGGGATTGGGGTGAACACGATGACTGGCCTAGACGTAGTACGGGTGAATGCACAGGCGTTCCTGTTTATATAGATTGTATAACTTCCGTTGTATAACCAGAGTTGTAATAGTTAACGAGTTGTATTGTTTAAATCATTTGGTTAGTTTGGCATTCCATATTGTATTGTAATGAGCTACTACCTCGGAAAAACCGAGATGGTAACACCTTTATTTACTTGGGATGTCTGGTAAGGCTCCTACGTAAGTGGGGGTGTTACACTTCTTCTTCAATCACCATGTCTAGAACACGTGCCCGTATCCTCCCATTCACCGACCCGTCAAGTGAAAGGACGGGGAATAGGAAGGAAAGTAGAGAGGACCTTGCCTCTTCCTCAGGGGGAGCTGTCCTCCGAATGATCGAGGAAGAGCATTCGGAGGATAGTGGAGGTGGCAATTCTCCTGACCCGGCCCCCTTCGACGTCGTTGACTCGGACGACGAGGCACTAGAGATTGACCCTTCTAGGACTTCTGGTCCCCTCATTCCCAGAGAAAAGGGGAGGGTATACTATCTAGACAAGGCTAAGTACCATATCCCCTTGGGGACTTACCCAGAACCCAAAAACAGGGGTTTAATTTTGGCCAAGAATGCCGCCGTTGCGATTGAGCGGTTTTATAATTTCGGGGAGGGGTACACAATTGTTGTCCCAGGGGAGAGAGATACTGTGTATTGCCCCCCCCCCCCCCCCCCCCCCGACGGCTGCATAGCCGTTTACCACAAATGCTTAGAGTTCGGTCTCCGTTTCCCCCTACACCCCTTCCTAGAAGAGACTTTCAGGCGGATGAACGTGGCCGTAGCTCAACTGACCGCCATGGCAGTTAGGTCCCTGGTAGCGTATACTTGGACTTGTTTATTTCATGGTGACGGGCCTTCCATTGATGCTCTACGGTTTATGGTTGGCCTGCAAATGGTGGCTTCTGGGAGTGAGGGTTCCCCTGGATATTGGTCTATCTAGAGGCAGAAAGGTCATACCCTGGTGTGGCCAACTATGGACAGCCTGAGGGACTGGAAGAACAACTTCCTGTATGTGTATAATGCCACTGGATGGAAGATTCTCCGACATTTTAGGAACCACGTCCATACCAGGCTGGAGACTCGCCAGGAGTACCATCCTGGCGTTGGGGTAAAGGCTCTTGAGGTGAAACTGAGCCAAAAGGACAAGGACCTGGTGGAGAAATTTGCTGCTCATACGGACAAATCAGGCGTTCATGGCCCTAGTTTCTGGCTTCCCCACGCGGAGCTTATCACCACTGATAGATTTCTGACCCGAGTGGGCTTGAACCCTGGCCTGGATAGAGGTAGTTCAGGGGCGCCACTGGTTTTTCTTTATCTCTTTTGTCCCCTTTTAAGGGTTTTCTAAATGTTCATTCTTTTGTGTTGCAGATCTCGCTACTTGCACCTGGTCAAGGAAGGAGGCGAGGCATCTGGGCCTAGACGACGAATTTGTCATTGTTCATAGGAGCCCTTCTCTTCTTCCCAATTTTAAGAAAGGTGAGAAGAACTTGATGAAGTATTTAAAAGGCCTCTCAGCTAGTAGGACAAGACTTCCTCCCCCCTAGATTTACGCCTGCGAAGCCGACGGCTCCCCCTTCCCCTGGCATGGAAAAAGCGGCCGCCTCTGAGGCCACCCCTCCTCCCACCGGCCAGCAGGGAGGCTCCCCCGCAGGAACTTACACTCTCATGAGACCGCAGCCTGCCGGTTCTGAGGAGACTGGGGAAAA
This sequence comes from Agrostemma githago, assembly GCA_958450325.1. Classification (NCBI taxonomy): domain Eukaryota; kingdom Viridiplantae; phylum Streptophyta; class Magnoliopsida; order Caryophyllales; family Caryophyllaceae; genus Agrostemma; species Agrostemma githago. Next base: position 57,331,539 of record OY288258.1, on the reverse strand, counting down.
CACCCCTCAAGAGCTGACTAGGAAAAGAAACAGGGAGCCCTCAAATGCTGAGCATGTGGTAGATCTGGAGGCGGACACGCCTGACCCAAAGCGTCCTGCCCAACACATCCCAGGCACCCTTTTTTCAGAGGAGAATACTGAGTTTCATTACACCGCTGGTGATAGCTTGGATGTTTCTGCCCTGCTTTCTAACTCTGGGGCCGTCTTGGCGGTCCACCTCATTAAGACTGTGACCTCTGCCACCAACCAAGTGACCCAGTATATTCAGCGTACCTCCCGGGTTATTCAGGCCTCTGCCAAACTGGCGGCCCTTAGCCGCTTGAGTGATGAAGAGTTGGTCACTTCTCCTCTAACCGCCTGGCTATGGTTGAGAGAGATGTCACACTCATCGCCAGCCTGAAGGATCAATTGGCGAAAAAGGAAGGTGATCTGGAGGAGGCTACAAATCAGGCGGTCCTCTGGAAATCTCAGGGTGAGATGGCAATTAGGGAGGTATCTCGCCTGGAGGAGGAATTGAAGAAGACTAAGCAGGCTGCTGCGGAGCTAGAGCAGGCCAAGAAGGCGTTGGCTGAGCTGGAGCATGTCAAGAGAAAAGCTGTTGATTTAGAGGAGCGTCTTTCTAAGGCTGATTCAGACCTTCAGATGGCTCGTAGCGTTTTGGCGGCGAAGGTTGTGGAGTGGCAGAAGGAGAAAGATGAAATAATCCAAGAGGCTGAAACAGCGGTGGAGAAGGGCTTTGAGAGTGGTGCTAACTCTTCCTTTGTGCTGGTCATGGAGGTCATCAGGGAGATGTTCCCTGATTTTGATGAGGAGACTTTTCGTGCTCTTTATCCTGCTAAGGACGAGGCTCGGGTGCGCAGATCGCCTGAAGAAGCTGCTGGTCCTGACCCAAGTGCTCCTCCTGCCTAACATGCAAGACAGTTGTCCTCCGTGCCGACGTTTTAATTCTTTTTGTGCGCTGAACCCTGTTGTGGCTGGCTGCCTTATTTGATGTAGCGTTTTAAACTCTTTTATTTGTGGACTTTATTGCTCTTTCTGTAAAGACCTTCTCTGTTTGTTCATATATGCATCTGTTTGATTTTCCTTTCAAAGTTAGATCTGGTTCTGGCTCCTGGTTGAAATCCAGGGGGTCTGCCCCCTGCCTCCCCAGAGGCAGGTAGGAGGACTTAATGTTTTTTATACAAGGTTGGGGGATGCCCCCACTCCTTGTTTGTTCGGTGTATGGGGCCCAGCCTGGCCCTGGCTTCTGTCCGAAGTCCAGGGGGCCTGCCCCCTGCCTGCCCAGAGGCAGGCAGGAGGGCTTAGTTAATTTTTTATACAAGGTTGGGGGGATGCCCCCAGTCCTTGTTCATTCGGCGCATGGGGCCTGGCCTGGCCCTGGCTTCTGTCCGAAGTCCAAGGGGCCTGCCCCCTGCCTGCCTAGAGGCAGGCAGGAGGGCTTAGTTAATTTTTTATACAAGGTTGGGGGAATGCCCCCAGTCCTTGTTCATTCGGCGCATGGGGCCTGGCCCGGCCCTGTCTTCTGTCCGAAGTCCATGGAGCCTGCCCCCTGCCTGCCCAGAGGCAGGCAGGAGGGCTTAGTTAATTTTTTATACAAGGTTGGGGGGATGGCCCCAGTCCTTGTTCATTCGGCGCATGGGGCCTGGCCTGGCCCTGGCTTCTGTCCGAAGTCCAGGGGGCCTGCCCAGAGGCAGGCAGGAGGGCTTAGTTAATTTTTTATACAAGGTTGGGGGAATGCCCCCAGTCCTTGTTCATTCGGCGCATGGGGCCCGGCCCTGTCTTCTGTCCGAAGTCCAGGGGGCCTGCCCCCTGCCTGCCCAGAGGCAGGCAGGAGGGCTTAGTTAATTTTTTATAAAAGGTTGGGGGATGCCCCCAGTCCTTGTTCATTCGGCGCATGGGGCCTGGCCTGACCCTGGCTTTTGTCCGAAGTCCAGGGGGCCTGCCCCCAGAGATAGGCAGGAGGACTTAGGGATTTTGTTGGGGGGCTTATTTTTATTGGTTTTGGCAACAGGAGGGCCTCCCCCTATTGCCCCCTGCTCGTTTGTGTGTGAAATGCAATTTTGAACAGCCAACGAGTATAAATTCTGGGCATCTTTTCATTTCTTTAAAATGAACTTTTAACATGTGTGGTCGGAGCCGTCGACATTTTGCTCTGATCGTCCTCCGCCAACTTTTTCTGAAAGCAAAAAAGATTATCTAGTCTTTATCTAGTGCCTAGACATAGTATTTTCTTAAGGTGTCTGCATTCCAGTGGGCGGCTAACTCCTGACCCTCCAGATTAGCGATTTTGTAGGTGCCTGGCCCTTTAATCTGGGTTACCTCATATGGGCCCTCCCAGTTGGCACTCAACTTCCCATGTTCTCGTGACTTTCCTACTGCCTGAGTTTTCCTTAAAACCAGGTCTCCCACTTGAAAGCTTCTTTCGTTCACTCTCCTGTTATACGCCTTTCTCATCCTTTGCTGGTAGGCGGCGATGTTGATGTTGGCTTCCTCCCTGACTAGGTCTAGTGCTTCAGTCATTGCCACCTCATTGTCAGCCCTGTCATATTGCTGAGATCGCAGGGTAGGGATTCGCACTTCGATAGGTAACAAAGCTTCAGCCCCGTATACCAGGCCGAAGGGTGTTTGTCCTGTAGACTCTTTTCTTGTCGTCCTGATGGACCAGAGAATGCTTGACAACTCATCTGCCCATCTTCCTTTGAGCTCATCCACCATTTTCTTAAGTCCATTTAATATTTGCTTGTTGGCGGCTTCTGCCTGCCTGTTGGTTTGGGGATGGCAGACGGCCGAATAGGCGACTGTTATGTCGTGGCCTTCTAACCAGACTCTCAGAGGATCATTATCAAACTGCCTCCCATGATCAAACACCAACATTTTTGGCACACCGAATCTGGTGATGATGTTCCTCCCGATTACCTTCCTGACCGCAGGCTCGGTGATATTCGGAACTGCCTCAGCCTCAACCCATTTGGTGAAGTAATCGATCCCCACAATTAGAAATTTCCTGCCCCCAGTTGCCACAGCAAAAGGACCTAATATGTCCATTCCCCACTGGGCGAAGGGGATGGGAGACAATATTGGCATGAGTTCCTGGGCAGGGGCGTGGATTGAAGGGGCGAATAGCTGACACTTCCGGCATTTTTGGGTTAGGACCCTTGCGTCTGCCAACATGGTAGGCCAGTAGTAGCCTGCCCTCAGGGCTTTGTGGGCTAGCAACCTTCCTCCAATATGATGCCCACAGATCCCCGAGTGGATATCATCCAAAACCTCAGCGGCCTGCCTTGCCCCCAGGCATCTGAGCAGGGGTGAGGAGAAGGACTTCTTGTATAACTCTCCATCGATCAGTATAAACCATGCTGCTTTTGCAGGCATTCTCCTTTTTTGTGCAGGCTCAGACGGGAGGGTCCCATATCTCTTGTATTGGGTGATTGGGGTCATCCAATCTTCAGGCCTTGCTTCCTCAATTGCATTGACCGACTGATAGATGGTAGTGGATTTTTCTTGAACAACATCCACCCAAACTGATCTCCTTATATCCTACAGGCTGGAGCTGGCCAGTTTTGACAGGGCGTCTGCCCGGTTGTTCTGGGATCGGGGGATTTGCCTGACTTCGTAGGAATTTAAGATTGACAGTTCCTGCTTCACCCTCTCCAGGTATGCAGCCATGGTATGGTCCCTTGCTTCATATTCCCCATTAATTTGGTTGGCAATGAGCTGGGAATCAGTTGCTAATACTACCCGCTCTGCGCCTGCTGCTCTAGCCAGACTAATCCCTGCGAGCACAGCCTCACACTCCGCCTCGTTGTTTGATGTAGGGAAAGTGAACTTGAGTGCATGCTCAAAGTCCACTCCTTCGGGGCTGGTCAGTACGACACCTGCCCCCGCACCGTTGGCTGTTGAGGACCCATCAGTGTATACCACCCATTCCCCGACAGGGGGGTCATCTTCTTCTGAGTGGGAACATTCAGCCAGAAAATTCGCCAAGGCTTGAGCCTTGATGGCGGTCCTGGATTGATATGTTATTCCCAAGCCACTTAGCTCGATTGCCCATTTTAACAGCCTTCCAGATTTTTCAATTTTTTCTAAGACCTTTTCCAGGGGTTAGTCAGTTAAAACTACGATAGAATGCGCGTCAAAGTATGGCCTGAGCTTCCGGGAGGCGATGACGACCGCATAGGCGGCTTTCTCGACCGCTGGGTAATTTCTTTCTGCTGCCCCCAGGGTATGACTCACAAAGTAGATAGGCTGCTAGGAACTCGCTTCTTCCCTTAATATCACCGCACTTACTGTGGTATTTGTTACAGCGATGTAGAGAAAAAGTTTTTCCCCTGCTACTGGCCTTGCCAGGGTAGGTAACTTCTTCAAATGTTCTTTCAGCTGTTCAAAAGCCTCCTTCTGTTCGTCGTCCCACTTGAATTGTTTGTTACCCTTTAGCACCTTAAAGAAGGGGGTTGACTTGTCCGCCGACCTGGCAATGAAACGTGCCAGGGCAACCATTCTGCCTGTCAACCGCTGGATGTCCCTTATGGTTTTAGGCTCAGGGAGATCCAAGACAGCCTGAACCTTCTCAGGGTTGGCGTCTATCCCCCTGGAGCTAACTAGAAAACCTAAGAATTTTCCAGACCGGACTCCGAACGTGCATTTTTTCGGATTGAGCTTCATCTTGTAGGTCCGCAGGGATGAGAAAGTCTCCTGCAAATCCACCAGGTGTTCACTGTCTCCCTTACTTTTCACAATAGCGTCGTCGACATAAGCCTCTAGATTTCTCCCTTTCTGGTCTTCAAAGACTTTGTCGACTAGCCTCTGGTAGGTGGCGCCTGCGTTCTTCAGTCCGAATGGCATCATTTTATACATATAAGTGTCGGAGCTGGTAATGAAGGCACACTTTACCCAGTCGGGTTGCCAAAGATACACCTGATGGTACCCTAAAAAAGCATCCAGAAAACTTAGCATAGAGTACCCACTAGTGGCGTGACAGGGGTAGTGTAACACCCCTGATTTTATAAATTAATTATAATTAAAGTTATATTCGTATTTTTATTTTATTTACGATTTAACTCGTCGAAATAGACTTTCGATAAGGATTAAATGAAATTTATAAAATGAATCGAAACAGAAATAAAAATATGTTTTAAATATAAGAACAGTTTCCGAGTTAAATAGAATTTAAGGAGTTTGAAACGATTAAACGATAAATTCGTTTTATAAATAAAATTTAAGAATTACAAGTTAAATCGTAAATAAAATAAAAATACGAATATAACTTTAATTATAATTAATTTATAAAATCAAGGGTGTTACAGGTAGTCGTATCCCTAATCAAAGATACCCTAAGGTCACCAACTAATGTAGATAGTGAAGTCAGGGGTCGAACCACAAGGAGACAGGATTTAGTCGTCTACTCCTAAGAATTAGACTATAGGTTATGGGTCACGGTCTGAGTTGGTTTTGGTAGGCTAATAACTAATTACTAATAGATAAATCAATAACGGGAAAAGTCTAGGGTCTCAGGTTCACAATGAATATTACTCGGGTCAGGGAGTCAACTAACAGGTCAATAATCGAACTACCTAAGGTGCAGGTCCGGTCGGTACACTACAACCTTTAGATCTAAACTTAACCTGCGGTCGCTAGCATTAAGTCAGTCTACCCAAACTATCGTGGCCTAATTAGTTCTTAACCCGGTCGGCGAAAAGTCCTAATTTGCGATACTAATTAATTGAATTATACATCAAACAATTAATCAGAGTTTAAACAATATTCAGGCAATAGTTCATACGATTAGAAACAGGCAATTGACTATAACCCTAATAATACGCATCGGTCCCCCTAAACACTAGATAAAATCTAGCTACTCATATTAATTGTAGTAAAACTAGCAAAAGACGAAATGCAATTAAACATGATGAAGATGAATAAAATTAAACAACGAAAAGCAATAATAATTCTACGCTAGAAAACGATAAACAATATGAATCATGGAGACAATGATTACTACGAATACGAGAATTGAGACAAGAATTAAAATAGAAGACTGAAATTGAAATTGAAATTAAGAAAATCGATACCAAAGAATTCAAGATCTAAGACGGGAGAACAAGGTTCAATGTATTTTGCCCAAAACTAAAAGTAACGTAAGACTTGAAGACTAAGTAAAATAAAAAGAGTAGTGAATTGTGTAAATAAAAAGTGTCTGACATATGAGTCAGGAAAACTGATTTAAAGAGAATCAGTTGGGCTGAAAACAGGCCTAAATTCTAAGTCGAAATAAAATTGAAGCGAGGCCCGGGTTGGGTGCACTCGATCGAGTGCCTGATGGCACTCTATCGAGTGACCCCCCAAAATATGGGCAGGAGCTTCACGGTAGAGCTGGCCAAATGCGGGCCAACCCGTTCGGCCGTCCCGTTCGGCTCACTTCGCTAGCGGGTTCGGTCACAAGAAATTTAAAAATAAGTGGGCACGGGCAAGAAAATCAGGCCCGCTAAAATTAATGGACGGGCTTGGACTAAATAAAATTGTCCATGGACAACCCGCTAGGCCCGCTACGTACACTCTAATTTTTATGTAACCTACCAAAACCAAAAGAAAAAATTAATTAAAAAATAAAATAAAAATTATTGTGTTGAAAATAGTATGTACCCACGTTGAAAAGACTAATCGGTTAATTGAATATCACAAAAAGCACAAAACTCACCCTTGGATCCTTGATTATCAGACTTTCCGGTTATTCCAAATTTCTAATTCCCAAACTCGATCTCCTCACTCCATCAATTTCCAATTCCAAAACAAATAGTATGATGTTTATTTAGTATTTTGATAGTTATGAAAATGATCTTAAGTCTTAAGTTATTAATTTTATTTTTGCAAAATCAATAATCACGATGTTTTTATACCTTTTGTTTGTTTGATTTTTCAGTACTTAATTTCAATATCAAATATTCTTGTACATTTAAAGCCCGCAAGCCCACGGGTTGGCCCGCTAAGGTATATTGAACGGGTACGGGCAGCTATAGTAGGCCCGCTATAGCGGGCACGGGCATTAGAAAAAAGCCCGTTGGACACATTTTTATAGGTTAGGCCCGGTCGATGTCCAGCCCAAGCCCGCAAACGGTCAGCTCTACTTCACGGAGAGGCACTCGATCGAGTGCAGTAGGGCACTCGATCGAGTAGCACTGTAGGTCACAGCATCGCGCACTCGACTTCAAACGACTATCATTTCTTCGTTACTTGTTCAAATCGAACGTGCGATATATCGTTGGAAAGCTAAGAAAAAGAGCTTTCCAACGCCACCAGAATCATCCTAATTAGAGTTGTAGAACGAAAGTAATGGACGTTTGAAGTTGACCTTTGTGTAGGCGATCATTATCTCATCTCGTTTTGTGTCTTTTCCTTCTTTGGTCTTTGTTTCTTCGTGTATTCCGCATCTTCTTCCTTCGATTCCGTGCTTAGGTGTAAATTCTTCAAATGTTGATTCCGTAATGCTCCAATTAGCTCCAAATGCATCCAAATCTACAAAATACACACAAATACGGAAGTATCGACATCCAAAGTATATTGCATCATTATCAACGGGTTAAGCACAAAAACCGAGACTAAACTAACAATTAAGGGGATGAAAATATGTATATAAATAAAGCTTATCAAACTCCCCCAAACCAAACCTTTGCTTGTCCTCAAGCAAACCACACGTATAAATACAAGAGAGGACAAGTGATGTGAAGCACGACTAAAAGCAAGCTTGCACTCATTCTACTAAAAATCGGCTCAAGTCGATTAGAAAACATGCAATGCCAAAAATATAACTAAATCAATAATAATCATGCCTTAAATAAACGATCGCTTGCCAAAATTTCAACCTTGCGAGACCATCATTGTCGGACTTTCTCGCGGTTATCGCTCAACACTCATAAGGACGGGTGAGTATATAAATGTGAAGATAAGAAAGAATAAGAACACTCACTCGACTTATGAAATATGCATGCAATCGAATATGAAATCAATCTCCCCAATCAAATACGTGTTCCACCAATCAGGACCATAGTACATGCCAAGGACTTACAAAGGGTGGCTAAATAGGTAAGGGAAGAGAATGGATTGTGCCTAAGCACGTATGGGAATGTGGAGCTAAAACCGGGCTCAGTCGCAGCTACACAATAAAAACTTACCCATCAAAAACCCCAACAATAACACCGAACCACCAACTAGAGATATAAATTCAAGATTAGGTGTAAGAGGGAATTTTGTTCATTCTCACAATTGATCTCTAGTTTCAATCTTTTCGACCATTCCCCGAAATATTACAAGAAGCATATATTTCATCTTCTTTTTTTTTCTTTTTCAATTCATTTTATTTTCTTTTCAATGCTTCTATTTTTTTTCAAGTTTTGAATAGGGGGAAGGCGAATACAAAGTCGCACAACAATATTACACACTAAGTCCAAAGGATGTAGAAATCTCCAAACATGACCAAATAGTGAATAATTCCAATTAAGTTCACTGCGACTGTCCCGACAGGGTAGGCTATTCTGGGTTGTAGCTAAATGATGTAGGCGGTAAAAATAAGCTTACAACAGCTGAAATGGGCTAAACAAAGGAAAATGACCTAAATCTACAAGGTAGTAAAAATGGGTCTTTTTTGGCTATGTGGAGCTCATCAAAAACAGAATTGCCTTTCCTCATGTACCTCCTCCTCGAACCAAACACGTATTTAATATCAAGAGACGGACGTCATATTTATGCAAATTGATGTTACACATTCCACAAGGAGAAAACCACTCAATTCCTAAATAATAATAAGACTAGTTATGGATGTTACTGGCCTAGGAAGCTCTAAATCCTCAGAATTTATGTGGTTTGCCGACAAGTGGTCAAATTTACTCATTTGGCGATTAAAAGTTCAAATAGGCATATTATATCAATTTAATCAAAATTCAAGACAAAACACGTTTTCAGGCACGACGTAAGCTGAAAATTAGGAGAAATCATGTTAAGAGCATTATCATCATCGCCATTTTGCATGCTTCTACATCAGACACAACACACAAAAACACACAAAAATTAAAATATTTTTGGATTTTTCTGATTTTTCAATTTTTTTTGGATTTTTATATGAAAACACACAAAACACACAAACTCTCTGTAACACCCCTGATTTTATTAATTTAAATTAAATTAAAGTTATATTCGTATTTTTATTTTATTTACGATTTAACTCGTAATTCTTAAAATTATTATAAAACGAATTTATTGTTTAATCGTTTCAAACTCCTAAAAATTTCTATTTGACTCGAAAAACTCTTCTTATATTTAAAACATATTTTTTATTTCCGTTTCGATTTATTTTATACATTTAATTTAATTTTTATCGAAAGTCTATTTCGGCGATTTAAGCTCTAAATTCTTTTTATTTATTCATATTTAAGCTCGAATTTCTATTTTCGGCTCGAACTTAATTTTTTTTAGTTTCGTCAAAATATTTATTTCCTTTCCTCGAGAAATCAATTTAATTCATTTTGTCGAATATTTATTATTTATCGAGAAACTTTATTTCATCGTCTAATTATTTATTTCTATCAACTTTGTTTTCGCCTCGAATAATTTATTCACTCATTTTATTTGTCGGCCCGATTATTTATTAATTTTCTTATTAATTCGATTTTTTTTAATTCGATTCGTGGGTCGGTCAACTTATTATCTCGGAATTCGTCTCCTATCCGATTCATTTAACTAATCCGTTTTCTTATAATCCTTTTTGTGTGGTGGAGACCACCTAATTCATTTCATTTTGCCCATTTTTACGTACACCACCCCTTTTCCTCTTTTGGCTTTCCATTCCACCGCTTGACTCCCCATATTCAACCCACCTCTTCGTTCATCCTCTCTTTCATCCTCCTTGTTTTCATCGTATTCCCTTCTTTCGTTCCCCCATTTATTCTAAGTCTTTGTTCCACCGCTTATATCATCTCCCGGCTGCTACGTGTTTATGCTTCCTCCTTCTTCTCTTTTGTCCTTCCATCACCGCTCGACCCTTCTGTTTCGCCGCCGCTGCTGCTGCTACGTTGATGCTGCTGCTACGCTGCTATCGATGCTGCTGCTACGCTCCTGCTGCAGCTACACCGTTGCCGTTGCTTTGCTGCTGCTTTTAACGTGAGGTGCTCTTATTTTCTTCTTCCTCTTCTGCTGTGTTTTTGTCTCGGTTGCTGTTCAGTATGCTTCCTCTTCGTTAACTGTTCATATTTGCGTCGTCGTTGCTGTTTGCTGATGTTGTCTGGTGCCTTGTTCATTTTCCTCGCTGACTCGATTTTTTGTAGCTTGGTTCTGATGTTCGTGCCTATTGCTTTTACTCTCGTTTTGTCGTGTTTCGAGACCTGTCCTTGCATTTCCTGTCTCCAGTTCATTTCGTGTTGTTTCTATCAGTGTTGTTATTTTTGCGCCAGATCTTTTTCTCCCTCCTTCTCCTTCTTAATCTTCATTTTGTTTTCTGTGCTTGATGTCATTTCACTCTCCTCTGATTCGCGCTCTACTGTCTGTCATATGCCTCCGTAGTCACTCGGTTCTTCATTCTTGTCTTTCGATTGCTACTGATGTCACGTTTTTTTTTGTTCGCTGCTGCTCTATTTCTTTTTCTTCCTGCTTCTTTAATTGTCTTTATCGATGCTCGAACCTTGCCCTTGTCGAGCTGCTGTGGTAATACTCGTATTACTGCTGCTCGTGCTATCGAATTTCGTTCCTTTCTTCTCCTTCTTGTTCTTCTTCGTACTTTTTTGCTGTAAGCTGTCACTGAGGCTGCACTACTGTGTTGTCGCTGTTTCGGTTGATGTTAATGTCGTCTTTTGCTGATCGCTTTGGCTGCTGCTCTTTCTGTCTCCTGTTTTCGAGTTGTCTGCTACCGTTTCAATGCTACTGCCGCCCTTTTTCTCTTCGGTTTTCTGTCCGGTATCATATACCTGATTCCTTGTGGTTTTGAACTTGTTTGTGTCCCAGTTTATTGCATTGTTCAGATGGTGCGGTTGCGATTCTAGTCGAGCGATGTCCCTCCAACTTATTACTCCGTTCTTGCTATTCTTCCCATTCATCTCCTAGTTTTCGGGAATTCGTGAGGGCCCGACGAGGACAGTGCACGTCTTTGATCGATTCGGATGCCGGCTTGAGGTAACTTTAGGACGTTACTCGATTTTATATCGTATGATTGAGTAGTAGTATGTAGTAAGTATTTTAACTTCGGTTTTCTAATTTTAGCTATTTATTATTGCTAATTATATTAATTTTAAATCGTATTTATAAATATTTTACAAGTTTCGATACCATTTTATAAATCGTTAGTAAATTTACGATCGTTATAATATTTTGTTGGTTATCGTGACACTAGCTAGTAACTAAATAACATCGATTTCATATTTCGTCATATTTTATTAATTTATAATTTTTATTACTCAAAATCGTATTTTTATATTATAATCCAGATTTTGTGTACTCGTCAATAAAGTAATTTTGTCCTACGACTTATATGAATAAATGAGAAAATAGTCGCTTTTGTTTTAAATATATTTTTAGTCGAGACTATTTCACTAATAATTTCTTATTTGTTTACAATTGAATATTTTTAGTAAAATCCGTATTATTTATTAATAAAAGTAAATTGCTAAAAATAATTTGAAACCTTTGTAAAATTCATTTCATTTATAAAACCCGTTGACTCAATTAATTTTGATATCGTTTTTCTTAAAACATCTCTTTTCTAAAATTTATAGTTTTAACTCGATTTCCTAATTATTTATAAAATACTATATATTGACTTATTATATTTTATTTATATTTTGAGTAACGAATTTAAAAATATATTAAAGTTACGATAACGACGATAATAATAAAATGTTAAATTCGTTAGAAATGTTATTTTTTTTATACATTTCTTTCATTTTAATCACTTACGTATTTTCTGTAATAATATTTCTATTTTTAGTAAGTTCTAAAATTAGTAAGTTTCTATTTCTAGAAAGTTTCCATTTTAATATGATTATATCTCTTGTTTATATCGATAATGACTTGTTTTGGAGTTATGGAATATGGACCAGTGTAAGGTTTAGAGTAATATATTCTGGGGTTTACGTTTTTGCCATCAACTATAAGGCTGGTGTGTCTTTATGGGGCACACTGGTTGTTGAACCGAGCATATATGGTGTTCGGGAGTGTGTGTACATTTTGACCTTAAACTCGTGCCTCGCAGTGTAAGACGCCGTCGGGTTGAACTGAGTATTTATGGTGCTCGGGAGGGGTGTGCATATTATCTTAAACTAGGGCCACGCATTTATAAGTCGCCGTCCTATTATGGTTGAGTAGCCTAGTTAGAGACCGAGGTTTGATTTGTTTGAACTAAGTTCTCGAAGCTAGTTTTAGTATTCTCCTAGTGAAAGTCTAGCCTTCATCACTACTCCTATCCATAACGTCATTTTGAATATTATTATTATTATCGATACATTTTGGTTTGCAGGTTGGCAAATATTTGAAGTTTTCCTCAGAAAACTTGTTCTGATTTTATTGTTCCAATATTTTAAGTTTTCTCCGAAACCTTACTTTTACTATATCTTTTAATGTTTTCCATTTTAACTATTTTGATATAATAATACTATTATTTTTCCATATGATATAATATGGCTGGGAGAACGCCCGAGTTACTCCCCACTGACGTGCCTGTTATGTTTATAACATGACAGGTATTTGCTGCTGGGTTTTGGGAGTGAGCTAGCGAGTAGCGTGGATCCTACTCTTCCTTCATTCGTGTTTATTTATGAATTTGTATAAACCCGTTTGGAGATTTTGCTTTTAGCCCTTTTGTAAAAAGAGGTCTTTGTATTGACTTACCAATAAGATATAGTTTGTCAGTGTGTTTTAATCCCACTCTACAGTGTTTCCGCCACTGTATTGCGTTAGATTTCTAGGGGATTACACTCTCCCCCAAACCTAAATGTCACAGTGTCCTCAATGTGACTCTACAACAGATAAGACAGAAAATTCACAGCCAATCCTAGGGACAACTCGACCTAAGGGGAAGAAAAATCTAAGAAAACAATAAAAACAGAAATAAAAAGGAAAGAAATTACCGTGTACAAGGGTAGCTCCCCCAAACCAGCTGAAGAGCGGGGGAAACGTATACAAATGATGTCGGGTTGCCTCCCGACTAGCGCTGGTTTCAGACAGGTCCCGCACGACCACTTCACCCGTTTTAAGAAACATGAATTCGCCTCGGTCAAAGTCAAAACAACTCAGAGCCCGCAGGAGCAAATCGAACATTCGGGCATGTGCTACATACAAACATAAGTAACACAATATAAGCAAGAAGACGTTAAAATTCGGAAAATCAAACTGTCTCAGCTCAGTTGACGGTTTATATGAGCGTTCCGTGTGCTCAGATTCAAATTCCCCTTTGTCAATTATATTGAAAAAATTAAAATGAGAAAAAGGAGATTCCTTAGGTGGATCGCATCCACCTAAATCACCAATCAGGACGAAATTAACTCGAACGGTTAATTCGTTAGGCATAGAAAGCTCCGGTGCACGGGTTTCGATAGGAGGTTCTTGGATTAGTGTCCGGAGCAGTGGAGGAGGAGGATTTGTCACGGCGGAAATGTCATTGATATTGCATAAATCATCCTTTATCGTCATGAGGGGTCTATCTTCCCGGAGGGCGGCCTCTATCTCATCGAGCTCGGCTTTACAAAACTCAGATTGCCCGTTGTAATCGGTGGTATGAACCATCTCGATTTCGGAAACTTCACCGTTGAACAGTCGTTCAACTTCATCGACCTCTTCTTCCCAAGTAAGAACTTTTTCCACCGGGTCTCCATAGATCAAGCGCTCGATTTCATCCACTTCCTCTCTGCATCTTCGCGCTTCCAGCTCAGCAAGGCTAGGTGGCACGGTAGCTTCCTCGATATTCCTGCGAATAGCGTTGACAGACTCATTAGATGACGTGTTAATAACAGAAATAGTATAACACGACTCGGCTATATGTTTTGGAGTCAAGCCAAAACCAAAGGAAAGCTTATCTTTTCCTATCGATAGTGTTAGCTTTCCGTTCCTAACATCTATAACCGCCCCGCTGTGTGTAGGAAGGGTCGACCTAAGATGATAGGAATTACCGAGTCCTCAGCCATATCTACAATCACAAAATCTACGGGAATAAAAAACTTTCCGATCTTGACCGGGACGTCCTCCAAGACACCTAAAGGGTGTTTAAGAGAGCGGTCGGCCATTTGCAAGGTCATACTCGTGCTTTTCAGCTCACCCATGTTCAATTTTGTAAAAATAGAAAATGGCATCACACTAACACTCGCTCCTAAATCACAAAGAGCATTATCGATAGTAAAAGTGCCAATAGTACAAGGAATAGAGAAACTCCCTGGGTCTTTAAGCTTAGGCGGAGATTGGCTATTTAGGACTGCGTTGCGCTCCTCGGTGTATGCCACGGTCTCGGCCTCATCAAAAGCGTTCTTCCGGGTAATTATTTCCTTCAATAATTTTCCATAGGCGGGTACCTGCGTAATCAATTCAGTGAAGGGAACGGTTACCTGAAGATCTTTTGCTACCTCCATGAATTTACTGAGCTGCTGATCAATCTGACTCTTGCGTTATCGCTGTGGAAAAGAAAGTGCGATCTTTACTGGAGCATCATTAGCTGTCTCGGGGGGAACCGGACTAGAACGAATGGGCGCATCTGACAGTTGCAGCGCAACTCGATCGAGTCCGGATTGACTCGATCGAGTGCCATCATACTCGATCGAGTCACCTGGAGGCACTCGATCGAGTGGTATCGTTGAAGAGTTTCTGGTCGATTCTGGATGGTCTACTCGGTCGAGTGGGCTAACTGTACTCGGTCGAGTGGCCGTCAACTCGATCGAGTCTTGCCTGACTCGGTCGAGTGGACTGCTTGACTGCTCTCTACCGGATTTTAGGGGGTCTACTCGATCGAGTGATGTGGTGTTACTCGATCGAGTAGCCTCAATCCGTGGTCTACCCAATGCTTCTTCGGCGAGCTCTTGCTTCTCCAACTCGGTTTCATCAACGATGTCGACTAAGTCACCTTCACCGGGTTGGAGTAGTATGGTAATAGCATTGACGTGTTCAGTCTCCGAGATTCTTTTCTGCTTCTGAGCGGACAGCTGGGCAATTTGATTGTCCAAAATCTTATGATGTGCAATCACCTGATTAATCTATGCTTCCTGCTTTTGGTAAGCTTGCAAGCCTTGTAAGACTAGCGCTTTAATCTCCAAATATTCGTTATTTGCTTGAGCTTGAGCTTGCGAAACGACATCAAATTGTTGTTGATAGAATTGTTGTCCCCCTTGATTTTGCCTGTTAAAGTTAGACTGAAAATTATGATCATGAGGAGAAGCAGAAGCAACAACCTGATTATTATTTGGAGGTGGCGGCACAATCTGACGCGAAGCTTGAATCGCGTTCACTAGTTTGGTATTGGAGGCTTCATAAGCATCAAGACGTTTAGTCAATGCCGCTAACTGTGCTGCCACCGCATTGGCTGTCTTACTCTCCAAACCTATCCTGCGAGTGTTACCTCGTGGATTACCCCATCTGGCATGGTGCATAGCCATATCCTCTATCATCTTCCAAGCTTCGTCATCGTCGACATTGTTTTGAAATCTCCCGTTAGCTGCGGAATCAAGTGTAGCACGACAATCGTCATATAAACCGTTATAAAACTGATTGCACAGAAACCATACCTGAAACCCGTAATGTGGGCATTCTTTCACCAACTTCTTGAATCGTACCCAAGCCTCATGGATATTCTCGTGAGGGGTCTGACGAAAATTAGTTATCTGACTTCTTAGCATGTTCGTCTTCTGAGGTAGGTAATAGTACTTGTAGAATGCTAAGGCAAGAGATTTTCAATCGGTAATCCCCTCAGCTGTGCGATCTAAGTCGGTGATCCAATCCCTTGCATCGTCACGTAAGGAGAACATGAACAACATCTCCATCACCTGCTCTTGAGTAACTCCCGGGGGAAGTGGAATAGTGGAGCAATAATCGGTGAAGATCCGCATATGCTTCGCCGGATCTTCCCCGGCTGTACCTCCGAACTGATTTTTCTCCACTAAAGTGATGAAAGCAGGACGGATTTCAAACGACCCAGTTGTGGCAGTGGGTCGTTTGATCGGCTTTGGCAAAGCCGTCTCTACTAGCTCGGAATAGCTAGCGAGCTTAGGCATCTTCGCTAGTGGTAGTAACCTGGGTACAAGAGGAAACTACAAGAAATTAAACCAGTGAGAACTGCCCCAAGGAACTGATGTTCCCCGGGGCGAGAGATAACCTAAAATCTAAAACAAAAAATAAACAACTAAATAACACCGTCTCCCCGGCAACGGCGCCAAAATTTGACAGGGGTAATCGTATCCCTAATCAAAGATACCCTAAGGTCACCAACTAATGTAGATAGTGAAGTCAGGGGTCGAACCACAAGGAGACAGGATTTAGTCGTCTACTCCTAAGAATTAAACTATAGGTTATGGGTCACGGTCTGAGTTGGTTTTGGTAGGCTAATAACTAATTACTAATAGATAAATCAATAACGGGAAAAGTCTAGGGTCTCAGGTTCACATTGAATATTACTCGGGTCAGGGAGTCAACTAACAGGTCAATAATCGAACTACTGATGGGCCGTATTTAGTCGTATTTATTACGACGGTTTTGGGGTATTTTGTGAGCTAAATCGGTTGTCTTGTATTGCATTTGTGTCAGTTTGGTATGAATGTAATACAGGCTAATTTGAAGATGTTAACCACTGAACCGTTGATTTGGGCTAAGAACGAAGGAAAAGGAAGCCCGCTTGAAGACCCGGAACGATAAGAATCGAAGAATGGAACGAAGCAGTAAAGCTCGCCAGGCGAGTCGCGCCACCAGGCGAGTCGCGCGAGAGAGGGGCGAGTCGCACGGCGGCCTGTGATGGACTACGCATTCCGGCTTATTTTGCTTTAATTATTACGTTTTAAGACTTGGATTTTAATTAGGAAACTTTATTATTACCTTAGGATATTTTTATTATTATTTTATTATTAGTAAACTCTTATTAGGTTAAGTTTAGCCTTAGTTTTAGATTGAATATTATTCACATCTAGTTTCATATAACATCAAGGAAGAAAAGGGAGAACTTTGAAGAACCCTAATTTTCCATCGCAAGTATGTGTAACTAATTTCTCTACTTAGATTCAAGCTTTTAAAACGCTCGATAATCGTTTGTGAGTTTGAATGTTTTGATTATTAACCTTGATTATTATGAATTGCTTTGTTATTAATTTTATGAATGTTGTTGTTGATTGCTAGGTGTACAACTAGTATTTAATTGCATCGTTCTATCGTTAGTATCGTTAATTGAGTAGGATTTACTGATTAACTTTACATTAGTAACAACTAGGAATTAATATTGAACGGGATACGCTGATATTAGTACTTAGAAGCGATTCATATAAATATCTAAGGCACGACTGGATTGTACGTGCTATTTATTCTCTATCGAATTCTCAGATCTATATTGCTTCCGTCTAATTGAACCTAGAACTGGATTGTTTAGGTTGTTTTACGGTTAGGGTTAATTAAGAACGGGATTCGTTTTAGTTAACTATTCTTAAGAGAATTGGAATTTCATGTTCACGATAGAGTAGTCAAGGTTATTAATTGAAACCGTCTTACGATGATCAATCGCTATTGAGTGTGGATTCGTGCTTGTGTCTAAGTTCTTTCTCATCATTTGATTTAGTTAAAGTTTTAATCTTTATCAATTTTAGTTGTTAGAAAATCATCCAAAACCCCCCCTTTGGTTACTACGGTCTTTAATTACGTTAGAGGTCGATTTCATCTACACTTTAGTTAGCATAATTAGATTAATCTGATTCCCTTGGGTTCGACCCTTATTTCTACTTTACTACGTTTTAGTATTTAGATTTAAGTGATTATAAATTGTAATTTGAGGCATACGACTTTAGCCCGTCAACTACCTAAGGTGCAGGTCCGGTCGGTACACTACAACCTTTAGATCTAAACTTAACCTGCGGTCGCTAGCATTAAGTCAGTCTACCCAAACTATCGTGGCCTAATTAGTTCTTAACCCGGTCGGCGAAAAGTCCTAATTTGCGATACTAATTAATTGAATTATGCATCAAACAATTAATCAGAGTTTAAACAATATTTAGGCAATAGTTCATACGATTAGAAACAGGTCAATTGACTATAACCCTAATAATACGCATCAGTCCCCCTAAACCCTAGATAAAATCTAGCTACTCATATTAATTGTAGTAAAACTAGCAAAAGACGAAATGCAATTAAACATGATGAAGATGAATAAAATTAAACAACGAAAAGCAATAATAATTCTACGCTAGAAAACGATAAACAATATGAATCACGGAGACAATGATTACTACGAATACGAGAATTGAGACAATAATTAAAATAGAAGACTGAAATTGAAATTGAAATTAAGAAAATCGATACCAAAGAATTCAAGATCTGAGACGGAAGAACAAGGTTCAATGTATTTTGCCCAAAACTAAAAGTAACGTAAGACTTGAAGACTAAGTAAAATAAAAAGAGTAGTGAATTGTGTAAATAAAAAGTGTCTGACATATGAGTCAGGAAAACTGATTTAAAGAGAATCAGTTGGGCTGAAAACAGGCCTAATTCTAAGTCGAAATAAAATTGAAGCGAGGCCCGGGTTGGGTGCACTTGATCGAGTGCCTGAGGGCACTCTATCGAGTGACCCCCAAAAATATGGGCAGGAGCTTCACGGAGAGGCACTCGATCGAGTGCAGTAGGGCACTCGATCGAGTAGCGCTGTCGGTCACAGCATCGCGCACTCGACTTCAAACGGCTATCATTTCTTCGTTACTTGTTCAAATCAAACATGCGATATATCATTGGAAAGCTAAGAGAAAGAGCTTTCCAACACCACCAGAATCATCCTGATTAGAGTTGTAGAACGAAAGCAATGGACGTTTGAAGTTGACCTTTGTGTAGGCGATCATTCTCTCATCTCGTTTTGTGTCTTTTCCTTCTTTGGTCTTTGTTTCTTCGTGTATTCCGCATCTTTGATGCGTGTCGTTTCCGCAATCAAAATTAAATTTATAAATACTACTAACTCTACACTAGATAGGGTAAGTAGAGGTCGATCCCACAGAGACTGACGTTATTATCTTAGGAAATTTATTATTTAATAATATAGATATATAGAAAAATGGGGGGGTTTTGTTGGTTTTGAAAATAATAATAATAATAAATAAAAAAACATAATAATGAATAAAAGAAATTAATCATAACAATATTCGAGACATGCAACATATGATATAGTCGGGTTAATCATCGATTCAATTAATTAGACTAAAATAGGTCGGTAACTAGTTAATCCCATGAACGCACGCAAATTACTAGTTTTATCGTTTTGACTCGTTAAACCCCGTGAACGCACACAAGTTTAATCCTAACCAAGTTTATCAAGTTAACCATGAACGCACGAATTAACTTAACAAATTTAGTCGCATTAAGAATACCCATCAATTGAATTATATAAAACCAGAACGCTGCAATTAAATATAACTCAATTATCATACAAAATTCTAGCATTTAAATTAGACCAGAACGCTGCAACCTAATTTAAAACACTATTAATTTAACAATCGACTCAGGTAAATAATCTAGGTGATCAGGCTAAATTAATAAACATGAAAACAACAGTCAAATCGTGAATTTCATACGAATATCAAAGTACTAATTAAACGTTAAAACAATAACGTAATCTCATAACTCATTGACAATAATCAATACATTACATGTTCGAATAACTGAAAGATTAAACTAAATAATTAATTAAACAATAAATAAACTAAATAAGATAGATAGATACAACCGTTAAGATAAATTAGGAGTTGAATTGATCGCGTCCCGCATTAAAATCCGACTGCATCCGAACTAACCTTGGCCGTGAAGGCCAAGGCCTTCTGCCTATTGCTATGCATGTGTTTTGTGGCTCCTTGTTCTCCTCTTTTTCCCCCCCATGAAAGCCCTAATGCTTCTTTTATAGTGTTGATTTTGCTCTTGGTGAATTTATTCTTTCCTTAATTAATTGATCTTCTTCTTTCCTTTTTTGTGTCTTGAAATTTATTGCTCTTTTCTTGTTTTTTCCATAATGGGTTGATGGTTTCAAGCTTGATTTCGACCCATTAAATGATGGAATTTGATCTGCAAACAAACATACGATTTTAATAGTCTCGCAATCTTAATCCAAGTGGGTTATTATTAATTAATTAAAATATATATTAAAAACTCAATTTAGCACAAAAATATCGAAAGTTTAATAATAAACCAAACTTATATAAAATAATCATTTTAACTCAAATATTACAAAAGACGACATCAATATAATAATATTAAAGGGGTAAAAATACGTATAAATATCGACTTATCAAATTTTTTTCCATAAAAATACGTATAAATATCGAAAGTTTAATAATGTGTTGAATAAAATTAAACTAACTAACTAAAATTAAATAAATAAAACAAATAATACTAATAATCGCAATAAACAGGTAAAAAGTTCTTATAATGAATAAATTGGAGATATGTAATTTTCTATAGATGTCGGGTAAAATCATCGATTCTCTTAATTAGTTATCTTGGATAGATTAGTTAATCGGTTAATCCTTGAACGCAAGTAAATTACCAATTTTATCTTTCTGACTCGTTAAACCCCGTGAACGCACGCAAGTTTAATCCTAACCAATTTATCAAATTAACCATGAACGCATGAATCAAATTAATAAATTAAGTCGCTTTAAGATTACTAATCAGTTGAATAAAATATAGCCAGAACGCTGCAATTATATGTGAATCAACTATTACACAAGATTCTAGCAATTAAGATTAGACCAAAACGTTGCAACCTAACCAAAATTACTATTAATTCAACGATCGATTCATGAATACAATCAAGTTGGCCAAACAAAATTAATAAATACGAATCAAATAGTCAAATAATGAATCTTATACAAATACCCAATAAACTAATTAATCAATCAAAACAATATCATAATCTCATCCCTATTTTATTAAAACAAGGTTTTTTTAAGCCTCCACAATCAATTTCACCAAAAAATGCTTAGGTGTCGCTCCCACAATTATTTGAGGATTATTTAATTCATCAATCTATTAACTACCCAAGTTAACTTATTTTTAACCTTAGTTAATGTTAAGTTAAAGTTAAAGTTTACTCATTTTCAAAAGTTTAAATTTTTTGCTCTCATTATTTTATTTTATTGTGACTACTTTCTTTATTATTACGCCTACCACTAAATATCCCGTAATTAAATTAGTTAAAACTATAATTTTTTTATTTGAATTAATATTTCGCTAAACGATTCATTAATTAAGTTTAGTAATAAAAAATTCATCATATTCATACAATATTTTTTTAAGGCATCACAATTTTAAACAATGAATCGTTGTTAAACTAAATATAAGTCAACATTCAAAAATAAACTTTACTCCAAACTAAATAAATACTCCCCCGTCTCAGTCATTTGTTGTTCTTTTACATTATTTGTGAAAAATATTTTAATCAAATGACAAGAAATGACCGAGACAGAAAGAGTAGGTCCATAGTTAAAAAATAATGTAGCACAATTCTAATACATTAAAAATTACAAAGACACATTTAAATATGACAATAAATATTAAAATTAAAATGTACGGTATTCTATAAAGTGAAATAACGTATATATTTTGCGAAATTAAAATAACGTATATATTTTTTATATATACAGCCACGAGATTGCGCGTACCACTTATTAATATATAGGCAGATAAAATTAATACCATTTTGACCGTTAACCACTTATACTAATTATATAAAGCCACTTATACTAAATATTTTTTAATCGCCGCGCAATTCAACCATGTTTTTATTTGTTTGTACGTGTGTTTATTGAAAATAAACAACCATGATGATATCTACAATATAATTCGCAAAATATTTTTTAACGGTCATTCGTGCATGCTATGCACGAGATTAATACTAGTAAACCCTAACATCAATAGTCAATTACATACTCCAATTAAAAATTACTCTAAACTAAACATAATAACAGTAAAAATAAGATAAAGAATAGAAAAACTCATAAAAATCGGGATGAAATTGAATTAGACGGAGTCGACTCGAGTTGTCTCCGTCATGCGTTTTTGGTCCATGGTACTTCTTCTGTCCTCCTTTCTCCCGTGTTCTCTCTTTCTTGTTCTTATTTTTTCTCCCCCTTCTCACGTCTGCTCCCTCCTCTTTTTATATGTTTTTTTATTTCTTTTTTTTCTCTTTCCTATTCTCTTCTTAAATCTTTTATTTCCTTTTATTTTATTTTTTATTATTTTTTTTCCTTTCTTTTTTTGTTGGGTTTTTCTATTATTATTAAACCCTTAGTTTCTTTATTTTGTTTCCTTGTTTCCTAACTCATCTCTTGTAATAATGGGCTCCAGACCACTTGCTTGGTGTCGATATCTTCTAACCTGCTGCTTTGTAGCTCGATTTCGACCTAGTAGATGACGGAATTTGATGTTTCTTTCTTCTACAAACTTGAGGTCTCGAATTTAGCTTTCCAACGCATCTTGAATCACTTGATTCCGATATCGTATGAGTGAGATATCGTCGTCTTAAGATAGACCTACATCATATAAACGGGAATATATGTATTATTTGACCTTCAAATTAAATGAGTTATTCTAAATAATTTTAAAATAGGTAATAAAACTTAGTTTAGCATATAAATAATATTAGCGTATATCTTAACCCAAAATTCCTAAAAATACGTTTTTAGCTCAAATAATAAGAAAGACGACATTATAATAATAATATTAAAGGGGTAAAAATATGTATAAATATCGATTTATCAAAATCCCCACACTTAGTTCATTGACGTCCTCGACAATGTTTACTCAAGAGCTAACATAAAATGAAAAATTAACCTTCAAATGTTTTAAACCAACCCAACGAGGTACAATCGACAACAAACTAAAAATATTTAAGAAAATATTTTTTTATAAGTTAGTAAACTTAACAAAATAATTTTGAGTTAGATTAGCAAGTACTATATGCATAAAATTTCTCCTCCCTTAAAACTATTCAATTAACTAATTTAACAACATATAACATGTTAAACCACTTCTAAATTCAAATTATAAATAAACTCATTATCCTTCACACTCAGTTTAACTACCTTCGGAAAATATATTTGTATTGACTCAAGAAGACAAGTTTCAGCAGTTTAAGGTCTTAGGGGAAGGGGATTTACCTTCATGTACATTCCTATTACCAGTTCAGTACGAGGATCGTTCTCCCGAGCATATAAGTCAAACTAGATACCTCGTCTCACTTTTTCCACACTTATTATTTTTTCCTTCTTTTTTTTTATTTCCTTTTTTTTTCTTTCTAATTTTCTTTTCTTTTTTTTAAATAAAATTAAATAAATAAAACAAATAATATAGATAAAACAAATAATTTTAGTTAGTTAGTTAATCAACGGCGCCAAAATTTGATGTGTGTCGTTTCCGCAATCAAAATTAAATTTATAAACACTACTAACTCCACACTAGATAGGGTAAGTAGAGGTCGATCCCACAGAGACTGACGTTATTATCTTAGGAAATTTATTATTTAATAATATATATATATATATATATATATATATATATATATATATATAAAGGGGGGTTTTTGTTAGGTTTGAAAAATAATAATAATAAAAAAATAAAATAAAACATCACCATAAATAAATAATTAATCATAACAATATTCGAGACATGCAATATATGATATAGTCGAGTTAATCATCGATTCAATTAATTAGACTCAAATAGATCGGTAACTAGTTAATCCCATGAACGCACGCAGATTACCAGTTTTAACGTTTTGACTTGTTGAACCCCGTGAACGCACGCAAGTTTAATCCTAACCAAATTCATCAAATTAACCATGAACGCACGAATTAACTTAACAAATTTAGTCGCATTAAGAATACCCATCAATTGAATTATATAAAACCAGAACACTGCAATTAAATATAACTCAATTATCATACAAAATTCTAGCATTTAAATTAGATCAGAACGCTGCAACCTAATTTAAAACACTATTAATTTAACAATCGACTCATGTAAATAATATAAGTGATCAGGCTAAATTAATAAACATGAAAACAACATGTAAATGTTGATTCCGTGCTTAGATGTAAATGAAAACAACATCCTTCGATTCCGTGCTTAGGTGTAAATTCTTCAAATGTTGATTCCGTAATGCTCATTAGCTCCAAATGCATCCAAATCTACAAAATACACACAAATACGGAAGTATCGACATCCAAAGTATATTGCATCATTATTAACGGGTTAAGCACAAAAACCGAGACTAAACTAACAATTAAGGGGATGAAAATATGTATATAAATAACGCTTATCATGGCGTCTACTAGCTGGTCTATTCTTGGAAGGGGGTAGCAGTCCTTCGGGCAGGCTTTGTTCAGGTTTGTGAAGTCCACGCACATCCTCCATGCACCTGACGACTTCTTGACCATTACAACATTCGCCAGCCATTCAGGGTAGTCGCAGATTTCTATGAAATTTGCCTTCAAAAGTTTCTCTATTTCTTCTTTGATAGCCAAGTCCTTTTCTGCAGACATATTTCTCTTCTTTTGCTTTACAGGGCGAGCCTCCGGGTTCACGTTCAGCTTGTGAACGATGTGAGCCGGGTCGACCCCCGGCATTTCATCCGCCGAGTATGCAAAAACGTCCCTGTTGTCTCTAAGGACCCTGATGAGTTTTGCGCGGTAGGATTCTTCCAAGTCAGCCCCTACAAGGACCTGCCTGTCAGGCTCTAGATCTACTAGCATGCTTTCCCCCCCCCCCCAGGTTCAAGGTAGTCAGCTGCCTGCTGGCTGACTGGAATCTGTCCCTCCCTGCTGGGGGAGCTATCAGCCTTCCTTTTTCGTTTCCTTTCTGTGTCATGGGCCTGCAAAGCCACCGAGTAACAGTGCCTGGCAGACTCTTGGTCTCCATGGATCTTTCCTTCTAGGCCAAAGTCTGTTACGTAGGCCACTGTTAGGGCTCGGATTGATATTGCGGCTTCGATTTCGTCCAAGGTGGCTCTACCAATTAATGCGTTGTATGCTGATTTCGCATCTACCACGACGAACAACGCCCTGACATTCCTGGCATAGGTCCCTTCTCTGAATGTTACCGGCAAGTCTATAATTCCCATGGGGAGCACGCCTGCCCCGCTGAATCCATACAGTGATCCAGGGGCGGGTTTCAAGTGTCTTCTTTCCAGTCCCATTTTCTCGAAGGCGTCCCTGTAAAGCAGGTTCGTGTAAGCTCCGGTGTCCACCATACACCTTCTCACGATGTGGTTGCTGATTTCTAGGGACAGGACCAAAGGATCACTATGCGGGTACACTACTCGCCCTGCATCTTCCGGGGTGATGCTTAGTGTCATACCTTTTGGACTCCCCGCCCTTTCAGCATAACAGATCTGATTTCGAAGCTCACGAATCTGCCTCTTTTGGCCTCCCCTGCTTGTTTGGCCCTCTACATCCCCTGATATCACATGGATTATCAGGCGGTTTTGTGCCGAGCCTTCAGGCTTTTCCACTGTTTCTTTCTGGGTTTTGTTCTTTGCTGCGTAGTTGCTCAGCCATCCATTCCTAATGAGCTTCTCGATTTCGTCTTTCAGGTGGCGGCACTCTTCGGTGGTATGGCCTACGCAGTCATGGAATGTACAGAATTTTTTGGGGTCCCCTTTCGGACTGCGCGGTTTGCTTGGACGGTTCCACTTAGCAGTTTCCTTCTCTAGTTCGAAAATTTCTGCCCTAGATTTGTTAAGGGCTGTGTAGCTGTCGAATCTAGGCTGGTAAACTGTGCGTTCCTTCTTAGGGGTATCCCCTTCCTCGACTCTCTGTTTTCCTGTCGCGTCCACCCTGCGGTCCCCCCTGCTGCCTGGTAGGGCCTGCGGGGGTATCCGGCAGGCTGTGGAACTCTTCCTGCAGCATAAACCCTTCTGCGATCTTTCTAGCTTTGGCCAGAGTTTCTGGCTGGGCCCTGATCATCTGGTTCTTCATCTCACCAGGGAGCAGGGAATTAGTTAGCGCGTACGTTCCCGTTGCGTCATCTATTTCTTTCACTTGCTGGAAGGACAGGTCAAACATCTTCAAGTACTCCCTGACAGTCTCACCCTTCCTCTGCCTAAGGGTCATTTAAGTCAAACCGAGTAAGACGACGCCTCTTGTTTTCATCATACTGATCTAGGAAAGCCTCTGCCAATTCGATGAAAAAACTGATGGATCCCTGCGGCAAGTCTCTAAACCAACCTTGGGCCAGACCCACCAGGGTGGTAGGAAAGATCTTGCACCAGACTGCGTCGTCAGCGTCGTACATGCCCATATGACTCTCGTACGCAGCTAAGTGGTCTTCTGGGTCACTCGTGCCGTCGAATTTAACAGAGGGCATCTTAATTTTTGGGATTGGGTACCCTTGCACCTCCGGATGAAGAGGGGTTTTTGTAGGCCTTCCCACCACCTTTGACCTGCTCCCCGTGGAGTGGTAACCGTGATCCCCCCATCTGTCGGGAGTCGGTTTCCAAACTACCAGAGGAACGATGTCGGGGCGGTTGCATGCTAATCGCCACGTCGTCCCGTCTACCAGGGGAATGGTGTCGTGGGCGCTTCTTCTGAGCTGGCTCAAGATTGTCCCCCTGACGATGTTTTGACCCAACGGGCTGCCCCTGATTAAGTCTTGACTGGAGGCTTCTAGACAGGCTCGGTGTTGGCAGCGAGTCCGCCACCGGCGTCAGCCTGGAGAAGACGTCGCCCTGTCTCTCTCCTAGGCGCTTGGACGCAGGCTCTCTGTGCCTCATCCGGTTCTGGAGGTCCTGGGATAAACCCTTTTTTTCACGGGCAGCGGTGGACTCTGTTGTGTGTATGGAGAACGCCTGCTGACCAGGTGGTTCCTGGTTGCCGGCCGTTATGCGCCTCTGCACCTGAGCATACACTTGTGCTGTTTTCTTCGCCTTCCGTTGGATTTTTCTGGCGGCGGTTCGCTTTGAGCCCCCAGCTCCTTCTCCACTTTCGAAGTGAAGCTGCCTGGGGGTCGTGGCGACCCTGCCTACCAGATCCTCCGGAGTAAATTCCTGGTTAAGCATTGCCGAGAAGAAGGCCGCCGTCTGCGCCATCTGAGCAGGGGTGAGGTTTAGGGGTTGCCTCGAATGTGCCCCCTACCCAGCTGTGACAGCGACGTCCTTACCGGGCGCTCCGTGGAAGTTTGCCCGCCCTACTCCTGGGATTGTGGCAGCGGGCGTCTTTTCCGGGAACGGCATGCCGTACAGGGGGGCCGCTGGTGGCACTGTTGGGCCTGCCCCTGAACTGGCATCAATGATTTCAGGCATGATTTGTTATAACTGGCTAATTTTTGTATTTGAGAATTGTTGATTTTGTGGGTAATTTCGTAGGTACAACCGTATTCTTCCCCACAGACGGCGCCAAATTGTTCCGGTATCAGAATCAATTGACCCGACTTCGGATTCGGGTCTCTAGTGTACGTGTGTTGCTAGAATGATCTTGCAATCCTCTCCTTCTCCTTACTCCAAGAGTCGGACCTTCCCGGCGGATCGAGCCTACTCCCTGCACACAAAGCGCACAGGGCCTCGGAGGTTGTCAGAGGAAACCCTCTCCGATGCCTAAGTCAGTCCGTGAATGCCTTAACGAACCTAGTTCGTGAGGAACTAGGTGGCGTTTTTAGAGTAAGAGTCTAGAGAGAGAAAATCCAACCCGTGAGAAGCTAGGTGGCGTTTTTAGAGTAAGAGTCTAGAGAGAGAAAATCCAACCCTTGAAAAGTGGGAGGAAGGGATGTATTTATACCTTCCCCCAAGAGAGAGAGGAGAGGGAAAAAGAGCGGGAGAATGGGTGGATGGCAAAGCGACACGTGGGTCTATTTTGTCCACTCATTCTCCCTTACCTTAGACAAAATGACGGAGGAGACCCTGGTAGCCTCTGACCCTGCCTGGGGGAGAAGTCCCCTGGAGACAGGCGGGCAGAGGGTTTTGAAGGCCCTGCTCGGTGGGCCGCATCGCCCTGCTGGGCAGGCGACTGCCTGAAGTTACCCCCTTGGGGGGTTCCTGGTGGTTTACCCTGACAGCATGCTGGGCAGGCTCTCTGATCTTTCGGGTCGGGTCACCTATGGGCCTGCTTGGCAGGCGGCCCGGCACAGGCTACCGACTCCCATCAGTTTTAATTCAAGACCTTTTATTTATTTCATATGGTGTTACGAGTGTAATGTTTATGGGTGATTGAATGATTCATAAAGGATTTTTAAAAAAAGGAAAAGAGAAATTTAAATTAGGAACTTGTGTTAATTAAATACGGAGTAGTATAGACGTATAATTGGTAACTTTCTGAGTGAAATATTTAGCTAATAAAATAAAATGAATAAAAGGGGACACTAGGACTCGAACTCATGCCCTATAATAGGAAAACCAACACTATAACCACCAAGCAACTTCAATTACATGAAAAATCTAAACTCCAAATTCTATTTATGAGGCCCCCGAAATTTGGAGGCCCGGTTCAAATGCTCCTATAGCACTCCTAGTTAGACGGGCCTGATCACCGTCCCGTAGTTCATTTTGTCGAGCTCTAGTATGCCAGTACTTTTCCTCCTGAAGGTGGAGTGCGTTAAGATCGGACACAATATGCTGACATCGCATAAGCATGTCCCCCGACGGATCTTGTCTTTGCCATGCCTCGAGCTCCTTTTCCTTTTCTCTAATCTTACGTTTTCGGTCACCAAAAGTCACCCGTGTCCAGCGAGACAATTTAGTAGCACACTCACTAATCTTGTCCTCAACACCAGCAATGCCCCCATTCACCCAAACTTTCTTCACAACTTCACGGCACTCGGGATTAGAGAGCCAGAGGGGTTCAAACTTGAACCGCTTCACCCTCCTCTGCCTAATGCCATTACTGCTATTCGAAACTAGGATAGGGGTGTGATCTGCCGCAAAAATAGGAAGGTGAGGAACCATCGCATCCGGAAACAAAGATTGCCACTCAAAATTTGCAACAGCTCGATCGAGTCTTTCTCTCACCAAACTAGAGATATGCCTTCCACATTGCCAAGTAAACGGATTCCCATAATACCCCAAATCAGCAAGCGAACAATCCACAAGCGAACGGTCCATCTCACGCTCTCCCCGAACCGCACCACCCTGCTTCTCATCCGCGCATAGAATCTCATTGAAATCTCCAAAACAGACCGTAGGATCATTCCAACCATCACACAAACGACGAAGGAGTTGCCAAGATAATCGATCCCACTTGGAAATTTATGCTTTCATAATTTTTAAAACTTATTACTTATTACTCCCTCCGTTACAAAATATAAGTCGTTTAAGATATTTGTAAATTTTACTTAATATAAGTTGTTTTGCCAAGATCCATACACTCTCTTCACTGAGTCAATTATGACTATCTTCTTTTCATGATTTAATTAATGCATACTACACAAGTACTCCTGAAAAGTAATGAATGCTTTATTTTCTCAAAGCATCACTCTTATTTAATTAATGATTTATAATCATTGTGGATTAGTTTCTTAATAGCTGTGCAAAAACCTTAAACAATTTATATTTTGTAACGGAGGGAGTATATTATTGTGTGGGGGATAGAATAGAATCGCAAATGTTAAAGAAAGAATAATCAATCCAATGGAATCAAGTTTTGCGTTGAGCTTTCATTTTACCAACATTATTTTCACGTATTCCTTTACCTTGGGCAACCCGCAACTTCAAATATTTACCTGTAATTCTAACAACCTCTTCACCCTCTAATGACTACTCTAACTCCCTTTCTCTATCCATTTCTTACCCTACCTCATCACCAGGTAAATAATCATTCTTCACCTCTAATAATCAATGTTCATTATTCCAACCCTTCTTTTGTTTTGTTTCAATTGATCTTTTGTCGTCAAAATCTTTAATCCTAGATCGATCACTCCATTTCCAATTAGGGTTAATTTTAATTACTGGGTCTTTCAGGGTTTGATATGAATATGTGAAAAGATTGATTTTGTATGTGTTTTTTTAATTGGGTGTTGGATGTATAAATTAAAATTACAATGTATTCCGTATGATCTTATGCATTTGGTCTGATTCTGAATGTTTAGAAAATTAAACGAACTCCCTTGTCCCCCATCTCGTTCATTCGTTTACCTATTTTTTATTCGTATATAAAAGTAATTTGATCTCTAGGGGCATCGGAAATAATTTTTTCTGAATCCGCTACTGTATGAATTCGTGAAAAGATTGATTTTTTGTTTTTTATTGAGCATTGAATGCATAAATTACAATGTATAATCTTTGTATGCATTTGGTCTAATTATGAAAGTTTAGAAAATTAAATGAACTCCCCTCGTCTCGTTCATTTGTTTACCTATTTTTATTCGTACATGAAAGTAGTTTGATCTCTAGGAGCCTTGGAAATATTTTTTTCTGAAACTGTGACTGTATGAATATGTGATAAGATTGAACTCTTACAATGTACGGAGTATCAAATTTTGTTATGCATTTGGTCTAATTTTGAATTAGTATTAAAATGCAACCCCTCGTTTCGTTCATTTGTTTACGTATTTTGTGTCTGTATGTAAAAGTAGTGTGAATGCTCTCTATGTTTAGGATGTACTACTATATTGAAATATTTATTGGAACCCCGTAAATAAATTTTCTGAAACCGCCACTGTATTGGAACAGGAAGACGAGAAGAGCGAAAAGGGGGTTGGGTTGATGATGAAGATGTTGATGAAGGGAAATAATGGGATATGTGCAATTTGTTTGGATAATATTGACCTTCAAGAAACTGCCCTTGTTAAAGGTTGCGAGCATGCTTACTGGTTTGTCCTCGTTTCCTATGATCTTGTTTTTCGTTTTTTGATGTGTTATTTGTTAATTTTGTCTTGGAAAGTTCGGTTTTGCATGCTTTTGTTGTGGAGGGAGCCATGATGCTAATAGGATTCAAACCCTGGATCATGATGAAACCACATCGATCTCTTGACTTTAAGAACTACTCTGTATAAGCTAGTTGACATCTGCAAAAAGTTTTGCTTGATGTAGTCATTGATTAGGGATTGATTGTGAATTGTGATGGTGTCCAAGGTGATTGTAACAACTTGAGAGAATTTGTCTAATGTTTGTTTTCATCTGTGTTAACTGTTAATGTTTAAATTGTGTTATTGACTATAGTCTATTGATAATCAAGGTACTTTTATCAATTGTTATCACGGGTTCTTGATCATGCCGAGTTTGGTAGTTTGGTACTTGACCAATGCTATTGCTCCTTTACTTGAACAGTGCGAGTTCTTGGATCTGCCGAGTGAACAATGCTTTTGTCATTGTACCACGAGTTCTTGATCATGCCGAGTTTGGTAGTTTTGTACTTTGAGCAATGCTATTACCCATTTACTTGAACAATGCTGAGTTCTTGCATCATGCCGAGTTTGGTGCTTGAACAATGCTTTTGTCAATTGTCATCACAATGCTATATTAGTATTCAGTGAACCGTTTTTGCTTCATAGACGATTTTTTCCGAAAAAGTATGATTTGTATGCTCGTGCTTTCTTGGGTCTTCTGTTGTTTTAGAAATGAGCTGAGTGTGTTTCACCGATTATTACATGAAGTATCCAGGATCGCGTGCTTTCCCTGCCTGCTTGATCAAAGAAATTAGATATATGACCTTAGTTTCAGTATTTTATATATATGTATATAAAGATTTCTAAAACTGATGTATGGTATCTTATTTTTAGTGTGAAATGCATCCTTCAATGGGCCACATACCATGCGCATCCAAAATGCCCCCAATGCAACCATCCATTTGAATCTCTTAGTGTTCATCGGGCCCTTGATGGCAGGTACATTGCGAAACCAACATATTTCGGGTTGGCTTAATTACTCTTGTTTGCTGTAATCCGAAAAAACTTCCCGTGATATTTCGCTGAGTTATCAAGTAAATAATGTTGTGCAGCTTGAGTGATTATATGTTTGAAGAGAGTCTATGCTTGCTTTTGAGAGCCACATGGTTTACACCCATTGTGGTGGAGCATCGAGATGACCCCGATGATGATGATCTTGATGATATTTTCTATTTCCAATATCAGTACCATCTCGATTATAATCTCGATGCTGGTGCTGGTGCTGGTGCTGATGATATCGATGATGTGTACTTCTACAACTCATGTGGACCCCGCATTGGGAATCGTCGGTGGGGAGACAACGGTTACATCAGGGGAGGTCGACAAGAGGCACGACCCGCGTACAGATCGAATCCCCAAGACACCGGTGCAAGTTCATCTCGTCAGCGCAAACAGAAAGAAGTGGACTTGGATCAATCAGATGGGCCCCCGTCTTGCGAGCCCAAGAAGAAAGAGGTTGCAAAAGATCTGACAGGCCGTCGTGCAAAGAGGGCATTGAAGCGGGAAGCTGCCGATAAAGCAGCCATGGCTAAACATGAGAAGCACTTAGTTAGGTTAGGTAGGCAGTAGATGACCGTGGCCAGGTGGAGACGGAATGCTTCATACAGGCCAGTCGATCGACAGCAGCCTCATGTATGTCGGATTGTCTCCCGAACCACTGTACAGTATGTCTGTTTAATTTCATAATTGTAATAATAATAATAACAACAATGTCATAATAGGTGACTTTGTGTGTTTAATTAATTAGAGTAGTTATTATGCCGGTTTCACCCCGTGAGACCGTCCCTGTGTATAAAGGATCACTCTGTGTGTTTAATCTGTTTATCGTGTGTGACACCGTCTTACTCCATGATTTGTGGTTTAATTATATTTGAACATGCTATGTAATCTCTGCTAATTACAATTAATTAATTAATACTCGTAATTAAGGAACCAATTTCCTTTCATTGAGTGATGTGGTTACTCCTTGCAATTGTGAATGAACTCTTAGTTAGCTTGAGCTTTATTGTAAGTCTCTAATTCTCGAGTACAGTCGTCTCTCGGTCTCTTTCACTTACGTGTGATTCGATGTTACGATACTTTTGAAATCTGTTTTAAGTGTGCTGATTTTGTGTAGGTAGAATTGGTCCAGCAATGAAGAAAATATTTAGGCCATTAATATATATTCTGAGGTATGTGGATGATGATGGTCACTGAATTATTCATCATAGTTGAACCACTTGACACAGACCTATCTATGGATGGAATGAATGAAAAGTTCAATTACCTTGCCCTCAAGTTCAAGTAGCCTGGATTCCATGGTGTCTTTCTATTCTCCCTCATTTAGAGGAGGCTACAAGGGTCCCATAGATGTTGATAGCTTTTAAATCCTATTTTTGTACGATCTCACCCGTTAAGTTAGTTGACATGTAGACTTGGCAAACGGGTTCGAGTCTTAAAGAGTTTGAGCCAGGTCACTTTCACGTGTGTTATTACTGGAGTATCAAATTACCTCGGGTCTTCACTTTGGGCGTCTAGTACTCTACTCAGGTTCAGGCCGACTTCTTTTGGTTGGGGTCTACTCACATGTGTGATCAAAAGAGTAAAGAAGACTCAAAGGGGTAGTGATTCTTGGATGTTGGGACGATAATATATCGGTATCTTCCCGCTTCAATCATAAGATTAATAATTAGTCGGTTTTATATGTACGTCCGTCCGTCTCATATAAACGTTTGTGTAAAGAGAATATGGAAAGTGTAGGTAGCAATCAGGAAGTAGGACCTCCCATTTTGTAAGTAGTGGAGAAAGAGCTCATTACTACTCCAAGGAAGAAGTGGAAGTTGCATTGTCAAGCAAAGTCCTCCTAATGTGTTGTGTGTTACTGTCTCTTTTCTCTACTTCAAATATCTTTATCCTTCACCCACAAGTACAACCCTTGAAAATTTATATATGAAAACAATGTGAAAGGAAAAAGATAGAATCATTCTGAAATATAAAAGCTACCACATTTTTCTCATAACATCATCATCTATGCATTCATTTTCTCCATTTTCACCTACTACTACTTCTACTACTACTTTCACAGTTTCACTCCACCTCTTCTTCATCAAACTCCCTCAACTCTCTTCATACTTCCTATCTAATCGCGTTGCTTGTTTTTCCGTTTTTTTCTTTCCCATGACTGCTTGAAGTTTTCATTTTCATGTTCTGTTTTTTCTTTTCCGTGTTCTGAACGTTGTGCTTCGCTGTTAGTCTTTATTCTTGGTTCGATTTTTATGCATTGTATGTAGGTGCAGAAATACTTGGCTTTCAAATTACTGCACAGCTTTTACATCTCTTCAAAGCAATACTTGCTGCTTTTTTCCCTTTCTTCTTCTTATTCTGGTTGGAATTACCTTTATTTCCTATTTTATGATGAAACCCATGAATCAAACGGGTCGATTTTGCTATAATTTCGGTGATTCAGAAGGTGAGAGTGCATACTCAGGAATGCTAGAAATCTATGCTCATAATGCTAGAAACATACACAATATATGCATCTATGATAACCAAGATGTGTATGCCAAATTCTCCCTTACCTACAACCCCGACGACATGGTATCAACCCGCGTCATCAGTGGAGGTGGAAAAAACCCGGATTTCAACGAGAAGTTATCATTAAACGTGACTCAAATCGATGCTGCTGTCCTGAAATGTGAAATTTGGATGGAAAGTAGGGCTAAGCATTTGATGGAAGATCAGCTTCTTGGGTTCGCTTTAGTCCCGATTTCTCAGATAATTTCGCAAGGCCGGAGCATTGTTGGTCGTGATTTCAGTCTTTCTTCGACTGATCTTTTCCATTCTCCTGCAGGAACTGTTCAACTGAGCCTCACTCTTCTTACATCAACTCACAATTCCTCTGTTTCCTCTCTAAATACCAACCTGATAAACTCATCATCTATTGCTTCAGAAGTTGTGTTGTTAGACCCTAATGAGTATTCAAGAGTCGAGTTTCCGGATGTGAATGCTGACAATGAAGATCAAATGATGATTTCCGGGTATTTCAACTCAAATTCTGATCATTCCTTGGGCTCGTTTCTTCATCTTGGCGCGATTATGAAAGTGGAAGACGATGATGGTAAGAAAGATGAAAGTGAAGTTGGGAGTGAGAAGCGGGTTGTTTTGGGTCGGGTGAGTAAGGACATTGAGGCGGAGCAGGCAGCAATGCAACAACAGATTGTGGACATGTACATGAAGAGTATGCAACAATTTACTGAGTCGCTGGCGAAAATGAAGCTACCCATGGATCTTAACCCCAACAACCCGGATGTGGAGGAAAATGGGAGTATGATCCAAATAATGGAAAGGAGTGGGAGTAATAATAATAATAATAATGATGTAGAAGTGGAGAACAACAAGAAGGATGGTTCAAGGGTGTTTTATGGTAGTAGGGCTTTCTTTTGAGTTGAGCTCTGGCTTTACATGTTTTGAAAATTCCCCAAAAATTTGGATGAATCGAGATTATTGGTCGCAGAACCATGATTTGATGTTAATTAGTAATTTAAAAATTCGCGAAAAATTGGATGAAACGAGATTTATGATGGCAGAACCAAGATTTGATGCGGATTAGGTTCAAATGTTGGAAGAGTAATTTAAGGTTTTTAACCTAATGTAAATTTAATTTCACTGTCCAGCATTAGCATTAGTCCTTGAAGGGGTTGATTTGCCATGGTAAATTTAATGGATAAAGCCTTCAATTTTATTTTACCTCGTGCTTCTTTATTTACGAAGAATGTTAGTATCAATCAAGTACGAGTAACATACAGGGCTAGTTGTACCCTAAAACTAAAAAAATGAGGGAACTCAAACTCACCTCCATCACTTGCAATTCCTGCATGATGCGGGAAGTTGCTCACCGACCCCCCTTGGTGAGTTGCACCTTCCACATTCCAAATTATTCAAATGACTTTTTTATCCCTTCTCCACTCATCTATTTTTCAGTTAACCCTCATTTCTCATTCCCATTCTCCATTTACTGTTTCCTCTCAACTTTTCTGCATTATTTTTTTTGACTCAAAATTTTTTGGTTAACTCAGAATTTATTGCTTTTGCTCATCTATTTTTTTGGTTAACTCAGAATTTTTTAAAAAATAAATAAATTAATGTTCGTTATTTTTTACGCTGATAAAATGTAATTTGGTTACGACTGCATATCACAGTGAAGACAATTTCATATATTTCTTAAGCTGCTGAAAAAATTAATTCATAAATTTTTATACACTTAATTAATAAAGGGCATAATAGTCATTGTAATCAAAATCATGGAAATTAGGTCGAGCCAACCAAACAAGATGTAGGAATTCAATTCCCGGGAAGTGTGAATTCCAGGATGTCAACCAAACAAATATTTCAAATTCCCGGGAAGTTGAAGTGAAAAGTAACTTCCTGGGAATTGCAACTTCCTCTAGGAAATAAGTTCCCGTATGAACCAAACGAACCCATATTCTCGGTTCTCATTGGTTTTTTTTGGTGCATATATTCTCATTGGATAGTACAGTATGCATGATGACATGGTATAATTTGTTTTCCAATGTATGCCCATTTGAGACTATTTAGATGTACCCTATAATTCTTCGGTTGGTCTCTCTTCCGACGGATATATCCGTCGCAAGGTTAAGACGGGCCAAATAGATATTATTTGAGGGGAAAAGGATAAAGGTCCCACCAACCTCACTTTTTTCTTTTCCCCTCAAATGGTACATACTTGACCCGTCATTTGTTTGTGACGGATATCTCCGTCACAAATAAGAATTTGTGATAACTCTTTTTTCTAAAATCATGTTGTCCAATATAAATAGGAGTATTTATATTGTATTTGTACGATCTTATATATTACTCCGTATTTTCTTTAGAAATTGATACTAGGAGTATATCATAACTATTTATCTAGAGGGAGTATTTATTATTGTTTGTTGTGGACCCGTATCTTTTTGAATTAATCTCATACGGAGTATTTTTTTTTATGATTTTTTTTACTTAGCCTCATTTTCTCTTAAGGAAGTATTCATCTCTATTTCTCTCTATCATAATGAAACTGTCTTATATGAGAACAATTTAAGACAACTCTTTTAGGAACACTTTTATATTATAGGATGAATCCGAATTAGAAAAATTCAATATAAAGTACGGAGTACAAATTTTAAATTGAAATTATCCCGTTATGAAAATTATTGTTTGAGCTAAAAATATTTTGGGTCAGCATTATCACATTATGTCCTCCGTATAATACGATCATAATATACGGAGTACGTAATTCGTAAACAATTTGCGTTGTAAAATTGAAGACTTTTTGTTTGTTGGGCTATTTTTCAAAAGTGTCCAATGGGGTCAAGCGTCAAGGCTTTGTTCAATTAGGATGAGCATTCCCATTATTGGTCCATCAATCCATCCATACTTAGACAATTTTATGTAGGCAGACTTCTAGCATGCAATGGGGGGATACGTTTCACTTTTGCATAAAAATTAAATATTGTTTAAAATATTACGGGGTATTAAAAGTAAAATAATTTGAGACAAATTAATATTTAATTATCTAAAGTGTAGTATTACAATGACATATGATGTAAATATGTGAGTTAGTTAGGAGTAGTTTGGTCCAAAAAATGGACTATAAAGGAAAGCGGTCAATTAGATTTAAATGACCCAAAAAAAATATGTACCCTTTGTATATGAACAGAGGGAATACAAGTAAATAAAAAATATGAAAAAGTGACAATATTTTTGTGAATCTTGCTGTTATACGAGTACTAGATACACATTAGAAACATCGATTCATATAATGACATTTTTTGCCGTCGCACCATACATCACCTCCAGGATTATTATTATTATTATTATTATTATTATTATTATTATTATTATTATAATGAAGAATTTTATTGATGAATAAAAAAGCAGTTTACAAAAAATTGGTGGGTAGCCGAAATACAATCTGGGTCCCTTCCCCCTTAGCTATAGCAAAGCTAAGTCTGGTAAAAATAAAAAGAGCAGTCCGTGCTCCAGCATCCTGTGCTATTGAAAATTATTATTATTATTATTATTATTATTATTATTATTATTATTATTATTATTATTTTTTAAAACAAAACTTGCAATAACATCAGAACAAATTACAAGAAGTTAGAGGGGAGCCGAGATACTATCTGGGCCCCCACTCCCTATTATTATTATTATTATTATTATTATAATTATTATTATTTCGATTATTATATTAATAATAATAATATTATTATTATTATTATAAAATGTCGAATTTTATTGATGAATCAAACAACAGTTTACAAAAAATTGGTGGGTAACCGAGATACAATCTGGGCCCCCACCCCCTTAGCTATAGCGAAGCCAAGTCTGGTAAAAATAAAAGGAGCAGCGCGGGCTCCGACATCCTGTGCTACCGAAAATTTTTGAATCCTCTTAGGTAAGCCGATAGCATCCGCCTCCAATTCCCCCAGCGAAGAAAAGGAAAAAGGCAAAAACCTACCCAAGCCCCGAGCATGGGTCCCTGTACTTAACGCATTTGCGCTGGGCATCGTCACCCACAGCACGGCCTGGCGCGAAATCAGAGAGCCCGGACTGAGTCAAAGGAGAAGACCCGGTAAGATCTACGCAAAAGTCACGCCCCCTGTCCCACGAATAAAGAAGCAAATCTGCAGGACGCAAGGATCTGTCACGATCATCAATCAAGCCAATATCGATCTCCTTCCCAGCCGAGACCCCGGAACGGAAACAGATATCCAAAAGAGTGTCACGAACGAGGTTATGTCGATGTTTAATACCGACAACACCCGCGCAAGACACGGCATGGTCCCCAAAAATATCGTCGCCAAAAACCCGAGAGCAAGCAGAACACGGCCCAGGTACAGAAAACAAAGGAATGCCCAACCGATAGCTAAGCACACAGCGGTACGCCCGACCGTTCATAGTCTGGCCCAGTCTAGAAATAGGGACAGCGCGGAGCCAATCAGTAGCATGACGGCCTTGCTGAGACTTCCATAAGGCGACCTGACGGGAGGTCAAGGAGAAATCCGATTCCGCAGTAGCCACAACCCTCGTGAAATATATATCTGTCAAGGACTTCATAAGTTTAGGGGCAGCGATCTCACTTGGATTACACTCAACAGAACCCAAAACCTCCTTAAGCCTACACAAGGCCGCATCGAAAGTCGGGCCAGGGGTCAGTATGCCCGCAGCGCGAAGCAGCGTAGCCTGCAAACCTGCAGATTGCAGTCGGGATGCCACAAAAGCATAATGTAGGACATCTCCGGCAGCATACACCCCAAGCCCCTCAAAGGAAAAGGGAAGGGTGACAAGCCGCCACTGCCAATCCCTATATCCCGGCCCAGACGCAATAACAACACATTCTAAAAGAGAACGAAGAGCTGTGTCAAAAGTAAGCTGAGCCGACTCAAAAACAGACGGTGAGCAAGTATGCAAATTAAAATAAAGTTTGGAGATACCAGTACAGACCCGGAGCAACAGCAACTCACACTGCGGATCATCAAGCAGAGCGACAGAACCCATAAGCGCGATAGTTCTGGTCACTCTACTCATCACGAGCTCACTGCAGAAATCATGACTCGCACTAACAGGCCCACCAAGGACTTTGACACCACGCATCGGCCTGGCGATAGTAGGGGGAAGACACCAGGAGGAAGCCTGCTCCTAGGATCTTCCGAAGGCCAAAAAATCTCGGTTTTACTGACATTAAGATGAAGTCCCGAATGAGGACCATCATCCAAAATCATCTCCAAAACCTTCCCCAAAACCAAGGTATCCCTAACTATGGTGCCATCATCCAAGTACCAGG
The DNA here is from genome assembly GCA_958450325.1 of Agrostemma githago. Taxonomy (NCBI): domain Eukaryota; kingdom Viridiplantae; phylum Streptophyta; class Magnoliopsida; order Caryophyllales; family Caryophyllaceae; genus Agrostemma; species Agrostemma githago. Next base: position 57,291,665 of record OY288258.1, on the reverse strand, counting down.
CCTGCAGTCTCAAATCGAAATAGTCCCGGATCTTACAAACCAAGGGATGTAACACCAAAGAAAAAAGCAGAGGACCCAAAGGATCACCCTGCTGAACCCCCTGACAAGACCACAGGCTGTGCTCACCATAATATAATCGGGTAGGACTAGAATAAAAAAATTCCACCCACCGGGAGAGAACAGGGCAGTGGAAACGAACCTCTCGTAACATGATTTCACGATCAACCATGTTAAAAGCGTTCTGAAAATCCACCAAGAGCATGGAAAAACCCACCTCATCACCCCGATCCTCAACAAGCCGGTTCAAGGCATGCAAAATAGCCTCGCCCTCCCCAGATACCTCAACTCCAAACTGAAGACCAGAAAAATAGCCACTCAGTGTCGGGCCGATCAGGAAAGCACCAACCTTAGAGACAAGGCGTCTCCAAATCGTACCAACAGCAATAGGACGAATACCGCTACCTGGCTTAACAAGCGGGGTAAGTGGAGCACTAGCAATCGTCCGAAACAGCAACTGCGGCCCCACTCAAACAATCCAAAAGGTGTTGGGCACGAAAACCGTCCCTCCCACAAGAAGTGCCACGAGGAAACCCTCTAATCATATCCAAAATCACCGACGCGGATGCGACAAGGGAGTGGTGATTATCAGGCAAGGATGGCAAAGCGGGAGAAGGGACGACGGGGTGCTTATCCTTCAAAGACACTAGAGTATCATCGGTGTAAGGAGCGACACCAGAAGAAGAAAGCACACGAACATCAGCAGTGTAATGCCCATCACAAATCTTCCTACGACACTGTCTAACATTGATCTCACTCAAGTCGAGATCCTCATTCACACTAAAAGAAGGAGCAACCTCAGGTAGAGTATCCTGCAGAAGCGACAACCGACCACCCGACTCATCCCAACAACGAATGGCACTAGAAATACTCTCCTCCTAACGCTGCCGTCGAATAGCAGGCCGACATTCAAGGTTACTCCGAGGGGAGAAAGTCTTAAGTATGCAAAGAGGCAGCGCAAGCAAAGTGACCCAACACGTGAGATCACGAGGAGAGGCAGCGACATCATCAAGAGCCTCCCGAAAAACCCGAGAAAACCCTAAACGACACTCCGGAGGGATGGATTTAACAGTACGTAACCCCTTAGCCAACAAGTGATCAAGAGAGGTCACGTTAAATCCAACAACCGGGGGATCAACAACACCACAAGAAGACGAAACTGTAGGGGCAGATGGTTGGGGAAAACCGTAAAGAACATAGCGGATAACACAATCACCACAATTAGGGGCCTCAACAGAGGGCTCTGCGTCGTTCCGACAACCTTTGTTATGAGTATGTGTCCGAAAGCAAACCCCACACAGCCAAATACCCATCCGCCGAAAAGTAGACTCAGCAGCCAAACAAATAGGTAAAGAAGCAAGAGATTGTCGCGTTTCATCCCGGGCACCTTCCTTACAGTGATGATCACGGAGATGGAAAAGCAGAGAAGTTTTAACAAAACCCTTACCCCAACCATCCTTACACCTACCGAGGCCCACAAAAGGACAGTGGAACCGCACAAGGTCAGGCATACCGAGACAGAAGCACCAAAACGCAGAGGCAACCCAAAAGAAAAAGAAAACCAAGCAAAAGAAACTAGAAGGCAAGCGAAAACCGAAAAACGAAAAACGAAAACCGAAAAGGACCCACACAAACCGAACCCCGGCAACGAACCCGAAACCACGCAGCAGCACCCTTCTGTAGGCAGGTGCCCGGCACAAGCCGGCTAGGATCCGACAGCACGCAAGGGACAGTCCAGGTGTTAGGCGCAAAACAGAGGAGCAACCCCTCTCCTCCCTCAAAATCGAACGCCGGCAAAGGATGGTTGCCGGCGCGCAGTGGTGGTGGCGTGAGGCCGGAATTGGGCTGGTGATGGCGGTGGACAAATAGCACTGCGACTGTGCCCTAACCGCACCCCCACGAACTCCTCTCCTCTCACTCAAGTCAGGCGTCGACGGAGGACAGGGAGGCGGTCAGGGACGGCGGACCGGGACGGACAGGGCCGGCGAGCCGACGCCGGCGGACGCGACAGGCAGCGCACACGCACACCCCTGCAGCGCTCAAGTGCACTGCGACTGTGCCCTAACCGCACCCCCACGAACTCCTCTCCTCCCACTCAAGTCAGGCGTCGACGGAGGAGGCGGACAGGGACAGACAGGGCCGGCGAGCCGACGCCGGCAGACGCGACGGCAGGCAGCGCACAAACCTAATCGCACAATCGCAGCATCGCACGATTATTATTATTATTATTATTATTATTATTATTATTATTATTATTATTATTATTATGTACTAACGATGTAATAAACAACCCGATTTGAGAGGGAGCTCCAGCTTAACTCGTAAATTTGAACTCGAGTTTGGGCTCAGCTTAAAGCTCAAGCTCGAACTGAGCTCGGCTATTAGTCATCCTGCACTTTTCATTTCTCCATAAATATAACTAAAAATAACTTGTGCCTATTTGATTGTGCTTAGCTTTTTGATTGAGTTTATTTGAACTTGTGATCAACTCTAATTAGAACGAGATCGTCTCAAACTTGTACTTGTTTTGATCAAACTTAAGCCGAGATTTGGTGAACAATTTCAAGGATTCTACTAGCCGACCCCGTCCAGTGACCCCACTAACTAGTAATTACTGCATACAAGTCAAACTAAAACAAAGTCAACGGTCTTAATTAATCAATTGGTAATCCTCTGTACTTATCAATTACGAGTATATTAATTAATAATTAACTTAAAAATGCAAGAAAGGCCAAAGGGGGTCCATACAATATTTCTTTCGTCCCTCTTACTCGTCAAATGTCCCACATTTTGGTTGCATTCCATAATTCAATTGCACTCCATGTAGGGGTGTTCAAAAATTGACCTGGATCGAACCGGACCGTAAGGTCCGGGTCGGTCCAGACCGGGGCACGTACCGGTCCGGTCTCCGGGTCCCAAAAAAGTTGATAACCGGTCCCCTGTCCGGTCCACACTTGAAAAAAATATCAAATTTAGTGTATTTTTACGGTCCGATCCGGTCTTAAGAGGGTCTGATCCGGTCCGATCCGGGTTTCTTTGTTAACCGGTCCGATCCGCGGGTTTGGGTTTTTTGGGTTTCCGGTCCGTGGGTCAAACCGGTCCGGTCCAGGTTTGGACCGGTGAACACCCCTAACTCCATGTGATTTATACACATTTTTTATCAACTTAACTACTCCAATAACTAATAATCTCCCCTTTTTTCTTCTTATTTTCCCTCAAAACTCGCCTCCTTTTTCATACTATCATGCATGCAAAACATTATTACATCATAAAAATTGGCTTTTATTATTTTTAATTACTCGTATTATTTATAGCAACAAATTTTCTCTTGAAATCATCACCCTATTTATTTCTCCTTAGTCCTTACCATACGTATACTGCATTATTATTTCTTCTGTTTTCACCTACCTCCTACTTCACATTCAATGATTTCTCCATTTCCGTAATATCCTCCTCTCATATAACAAATTCATAAATTTCAAATTTTACCCTTAACTTGGTTGATTTATTTCAAAATATATCGTAATTCATAAAAATTCTCGCGATTTTATCCATAATTGCACCAAAAAAATGAAGGGAAGAGAGACAATTTTCCTCATGGTAACACTAACAATAACAGTAGTAGTTTTTTGTTGTCTCACGTACAACATCACTACGAATTCATTCAATTTAAGTATCGGTTACTCGAACTTAAGCTATAAGGAGTCGGGTAAAGTGGACCCGGTTATGAAAATGCCGGAGTCGAAGCGGGTTAGTAAACCAAACCCGAAGTTCCATGTTGTGGTAACAGCAACTAGTACAGCTTATAGTAAGTGGCAATGTAGAGTCATGTATTACTGGTACAAGAAAGTTAAGGATTTGGCCGGGTCCGATATGGGCGGGTTTACCCGGGTTTTGCATTCGGGTCAGGCTGATAACTTGATGGAGGAAATCCCTACTTTTGTTGTCAACCCTTTACCGGATGGTCTTGATCAGGTCAGTTTAATTTGTTGCCCTTCAACTTTTTTTAATTAATTTGGGCCTGAATCGACGACATGTAGGTGTGTGTGGGCTTCTTTACCTAGGTCCACAATTTTTCCTCACAAAAACGATCCTCACGTAAAAGATTGAATGAATGAGAGAGAGTATGAGACCGGAGTATTTCTTTTGGGACAGGACGAGGTCTCATTATAGGGCCGAGGCCCGACCCGTAAACTGACCCGCCCTACTAAGAATTGCGTGAATATATAATTATATTATTGGTCCGAAAAAAAAAGATGCATGAAGATTTTATGATTTTGAGCTTTATTACCAAGTTTTCGAGTTTTGCTGTAAATTTTATGAGTTTTTAGTGTAAAATTGTCGAACTAAATCACATACTCCCTCTGTTACAAAATATAGGTAGTATTAGGTTATTAAAAATCTTGTTTTTTATAAGTTGTTTTACATTTTTCCATGCACAAAACTCCTTTAATTGATCAATAAAGGTATTTCCAATTTCCAAAGCAGCTTAATATCCACTTCAAATACTTTCTTAATAATTGTACATTTTTCTAAAACTACCTATATTTTGTAACGGAGGGAGTAAATATTTAAGCTCAGAAATTTATAATTTAGCTCATAAACTTACATAAACTCGATAAAATATATACAAAAATTCAACAACTTTGTATTGGTTGTACAATGCTATTGTACAATCAAATGTATAATTCTATTTTCCATGTAATAATACGGAGATAAGAGGGGTTGGATCTATCGGCCGACTTATTGGTGACTTATAAGTCTACACATTATTTAAGTAGATGTATAATGTATTACGTACTCTGTATTAATTTTTTGTTCTTATGTTATTTGGATATTTTTGTTGTTGTTGTTGTGGAATTTAGTGTTAGAGTAGACAAATTTTAAGTTCATGACAAATCTTAGACCATATTTGTGTAAATTTGGCGGTCCATCATTGGTTCCAAAAATTGAATAAACCAAATCGAGTATTATTAGTTTTGGGCTCACAAGAGGCATTATATAGTGAAGTCCATATATGCAACTTGTTTGTCATGAAAATGAAGTTTAAAGCAAATGGACCATCTATACTATAAAATAAAACAGAAATCAAAATATGATTTTTTTAGTGTAAAAAAACACTTTAAATCATCTCACTTTTTATAAATATAAATATAATAAATATGTGTACAAAATTTATAATAACCATTAATCTAATATAATATTCCGTATTAATCAAAAGTTTCATATTAATAAGATATTTTTGTTATGTACATTTGTTGAAACGTTAAAGACACACATTTATAATATTTTAACGGTAATATAATTTATCACGGGTTAAAACATTAACTTATTATGTTAATTGCGATTTAAATTATTTTTATACTAATAATATAACATGCATTAAACATTGTCAAAAATATTTTTTATTTAATAGTTAGGTTAATGCCCGTGAAAAATTGGACATGTGTAAACATATATAGATTAAAATAACATTGGACGAATATACCAATAAGAATTTATAAAAACAATGGATATTAGAGCAATTGCAATTGCAATAGTAATTTTTTGTCTTGGGGTTGTAAAGTTTATCCACTAAACCATCCGGTTTGTTCTTAATTTCAAGAATTAAGTTCTAAAATAAAAACTTGGTTTGCAAGTATAGAGAAATGTGATGATCAATTAGAAATTGATCATGACATAGAATAATGTGAGATAGGAGTATCTTTAAACTTTATCCATTTCTCGAACAAAACAAAATTCATCTATTGATAATATATACTTACTAATGAGAAAGACTTATTTGGAATATTGAAAATGGAGCGTATATATTACACGACTGCTATGATATTAATCTGTACATAATATTTATTACAAAGTATTTAATAAGAATTAGTAATTTGAGTTTACTTGGTCGATAATTGTTGATCAAGCCGTCAAATAATTTTGAGAGATTTTGTTAAGTGATTATGTGGGTGAATTTATGTTGTCGATTTATTCATCCATAGCACATATTTATACATGAATAGATCATTCCGTATAATATAAGGTATGTTAAAGGACACATAATTAACCAGTACAGATCCTTTGTCCCATTATGTGTCCCATCTCCTGTCCCAGCATTTCTCATATTGACACGTAATCACTATCACATAATTAATCACTATTTTGATCAATTAAGAAGTGAGGTGTCGCATGATAAAGCTTATGGGACAGGAGATGGGACACAAAAGTGGGACAGATGATCTCAACTAATAATTAACTTAATACTTCTTATTTTCTCCTAATACTCTGTATCTCCTAATAGATTTGAATCCAAAAGACGGATTGGATATCCAATTCTGAGAATGTTTTAAATTTAGTGAAGTCATTTAAGTGTTGGTTGATGGTTAGTGAAGTCATTTAAGTGTTTGACTCATGATTATTGTTGTGACTTGTGATCTAAAATCTTTGAATTATTAGGGATATGTTGTGTTAAACAGGCCTTGGGCTTTTGTGCAATGGCTCGCAAATGCAACAATTGAAGAAGAGTGAGTGCTCCATCTCTTTTTCGCATCTTATTGAAATCCAGTTGTTGTTTCTTGCGACAGACAGTCGTAAATTATGGTAGAAGAAAAATTATCACTTTCAAATTAAAAAAAAACAACGTCGTCGTACTATATTAAAAAGTGATCACTTTTGTCGTATGTTTTAACGAACCATGCCACAACTTGTTTCCGTCTACGCTAATTTTCCATGCTCGATCTTGTAATGAGATGAACCCTACTGTGCTGTGCTGTGTTGATGCTAGGTACATCCTGATGGCTGAACCCGACCACCTCTTCGTTAAACCCCTTCCCAACTTGTCGAAAGGAAACTACCCGGCAGCCTATCCGTTTTTCTACATCAAACCGGCCGAAAACGAGAAAGTTATAAGGAAATTTTACCCTCAAGGCCCTATAACAAATGTCGATCCAATCGGAAATTCTCCAGTCATAATAACTAAGGTATATGCATTATTGCAATACATAAATTAGCACTCGTTGCTTACGTGTTTGTTTGACTTAGTAATGTCATCATTGCTGTTGTTGTCGTCGTTGTAGACCATGTTGAAGGAAATAGCACCCACATGGATGAATATTTCATTGTACATAAAGTATGATCCAGAGGCAGATAAAACATTTGGTTGGGTCCAAGAAATGTGAGTGAGTTACTTTTACTATTTACCCTTGCATTGGTTAGTTTATTTCCTGGCCTGGGGACGGGGCCGTGTCAAGCCCAGCCCTTTCTAATGGACCCTGAACCGGCCAGTCGGCCAAATCTAGACCAACAAGCTAAGCTAGGGCAGGGCAGGTAGACCGGCCCGGTGGTTAGCTAGACTGGCTCTATTTGCAATCCCAGGTAGCTAGTCAGTACAAGTAATTTTGACGTACTCTTCTTACTCCGTCCTGTGAAGGTATGCATATGCCATAGCTTCAGCATTGCATGGAGTCGAGCACATCCTCTACAAACATTTCATGGTTCAAGTAAGTATGATTATCTAACTTCATACATCGAGATTTTAATTCCGAGTTTCTGAGACTTGTGGTTTGACAATCTCTTGGTAATTGGTATGTACTCGTATTATATATGTTCCAGCCTCCGTTTGATCCAGAAGTTGGAACAAGTTACATCATACACTACACTTACGGAAACGATTTCAACTCCAAGGTACAGTACACCTACTTTTCTCAAAACGCCACAATTTTATTCTGTAGCTAGCCTCATTGTTTGATTGCTTCATGATATGCATGCAGGGAGAATTAATGTACGGAAAAGTGGGGGAGTGGCGTTTCGACAAGAGAATGTACCTAAATAAAGCTCCACCCAAGAATCTTACACTACCTCCTCCCCGCGTTCCTGACAGCGTGGTACATATGTTTCAGCAATCGTTGATTAATCTTCTGAAAGATCGTTTCATATTCATATTAATTAAACAGTATATATATATACACAAGACTGTCTCACATGAGAATTTTCTTGGTTGCAGGTAAGACTAGTGAAAATGGTGAATGAAGCTACAGCTAATATTCCTGACTGGGATCAACTTTGACTATAGTTTTTACCAAATCAAACTAACAACAGTTTTTTTTTGAACAAAGAATTGAAAAAACAAGAGGAAGAATTCTAGGAGCTAAGACAATGTATACTTATCAGTTACCAGTAGTATTCTGAATTATTCACCATTTGTTGTATACGATTACTTTGTATGTAAATGCCTTGATTTAGTTACCAAGCTAAAATGTGAATTCTCTTGAAAATTTATCGAGGACACGATGTACGACATAAGATTATTGTTGGAAATATAGGGTCACTATAGGGGCGATATATAACTAGTAAATACACGTTATTGTGTCGTGGTATGAAGACCACTGAATGAGAAACGAAATCGTCCTGACTATAGTACAAATCGGAATGAGCGTCGTCCTCCAAGGTCACACAACACTCCTAAAAGATTGTGTACCCAACCATTAGGAGTTGGAACTCGATGGTATACTCAGAATTTATCACTACAAAAATCAAGCCAGAATTGCGTCGGACAAATCCGACGCAAATAGTAAATTGCGTCGGACTAGCCGACGCAACAGTCCGCCACTATTTTTCGACACAAATTTTTTTCCTTTCGTCGGCTAATCCGACGCTACCTTAGATGGGTCAACGGCCCAGTCAATGAGTGCTGCGTCGGATTAGCCGACGCAAAGGCTAACCTCCTGTCGGCTTTGCGTCGGCTATTCATTCCGACGCAAAACTCATTGATTGGGAGCCCGGCGTCGGATTAACCGACGCAAAATTTGACCTCCCATCGGCCTTGCGTCGGAGTAGCCGACGCAAAACCGATTAGAGTTTAGCCTTTGCGTCGGCTAATCCGACGCAGGGCTGGTTATAAAAGTATGTCGATTCTTTGTTTTTAGCTCCCCATGTGCGCGAAATTAAACGACCTGCAATTACACCCCACTCCTACAACAAATAACAACAGGAGCACATCCCCCACAAAAATGACCCAACAACTCCAATCTTCTTCGGTAAACTTCACAAAACTCCACAAAACTCAACAATTCTAAACCAGTGCACTATTATAGAAAATGATAATATATTACAAAGAAAACCGTTGGTGGGTTCACAATTCTATCTAGGAGTTGGAGAAATATCTGGGTTCACAACCATAGTCTAAGCAAGTAACATAAAAGAGATGAACTACCTACGCAAGGGGCCCAATCCGCTCCGACCCATGGGGATGACCATCGTTATTGTCGTCATCGTCGCGCCTACTCATGTGTGGTCCTCCGCTGCAGTTCTCGGTCTCCATGGCGAACCGTTCCCTCATCATCTGAATAAACCTGTCCCGCTCCTCACACCTCTTCTCTAATGTCTGCAGGCGCTCTTCTTGTCTTTGGAATTTATCATCCATGCGCTCGTTAACTGTGCGTTCCTGCGAGGTGGCGGTAGGGAGGTATGTGTCCGCAGATGGATCCTTACCACGGTTCAAGCATGGGCGAAAGAGATCTTTCGCCGCGTTACCTATCCCCCAGAACCTTTTCTTCTGGTTGTAGCCACCCGTGACATCGTGGAAGATCTTCAAAGTGTTGGGTGCCTCATCAGAAGCTCTTGCCTCCTCCACCGCTTTCTCATAGTTCTCCTGAAACAACAACATGAAACAATGTTATAAATTTTAGAACAACACATACTATCACATCGTAATTTTTATGCCTAGTATATTTTTGAAAAACATTACTGCTACTCACAACGATCTGCGGTCGTCGAGGGTCAATCCACTTGCCATCTTTCCCCTTCTTCGTCTTCTCCAAGAGCTGCACCGGGGATGCAGTTGCGCTCTTCATAGAACAGTGTTAAAACTTTCATCATTTATTTACAAATAGTATATATTGAATTATACTCAAATTGATTACTTGTGTTATAAGCACTTACCATTTGCGCGAAGGCTGTTGCTGCGCTCCTACTCCCAAGGCAGCTGGCGAAATTAGTAGTAGTAGTAGTAGTAGTAGTAGTGAGTAGTAGTTTAGTAGTAGTAGTAGTAGTAGTAGAAGTAGAAAATTAGTAGTAGTAGTAGTAGTGAAAAATTAGTAGTAGTAGTAGTAGTAGTAGTGGAAAATTAGTAGTAGTAGTAGTAGTAGAAAATTAGTAGTAGTAGTAGTAGAAAATTATTAGTAGTAGTAGATTAGTAGTTGTGAAGTAGAAGAAGAAGATTAGTAGTTGTGTAGTAGTATAGTAGAGTAGTAAATTAGTATAGTATTAGATTAGTAATAGTAGTGTTAGTAGATTTGTTGTAGTAGATTATTAGTAGTAGTATTTTTTTTTTTGAGGGGATAGTAGTAGTATTAGTAGTACATGAATTAGTAGTAGGTTATTCGTAGTAGATTAGTAATATTAGTAGTAGTAGTAATGAAGTATTTTATTACTTCATACTACTAATACTACTACTACTAGTAATACTACTACTAGCACTACTAATGTACTACTACTAACACTACTAATTAATCTACTACTAATACTATTACTCATCTACTCCAACAAATCTAATTCATTATACTACTACATACTACTACCACTAATCTAATAACACAATTTCTAACCTAATACAATAATCACTAATACAATACCATCTCCCTTTCCACTAACCAAATAACAAATCTCCAAATTTTCCCGCCTACTAACATATGGGTCTACCATATGAGCCTACTTTTGGATTATTTAATATATATTGGTTGGACTTATATCTAAATTACCCATGCATGTTAATTAACTGCAATCAATAGCTATAGGTTTAAAAGATACTACCATAAAAATCCATTTTCCACTAACCAAATAATTCAACTCATGTATTTTCTCGCCTAAAGCTATCCACCAACAAAAATTAAAAAACAGATCAAATGAACAATGTGCAAATCGAATACTTGACCTCATGTGTATCACTCTTCTTCTCTCCAACTACACTCTAACATCTTACTGATTAAAATATCACTACATCACACATAAAACTATGCACCACAGAAAGTATGTAATTAAGGAAAATTGATTGATTACATTGATTAAGAAAATCATCACATGTTTTACATACAATATTTAATATAGAATGTATGATCAATTTTTTTTTAAAGTATAAACATATTGTATTTCGTTTTAACCAAATAGTTGCATTATTTTTGTTAATAGAAGATTGTACTATCCCGTACAATATTTTACATAAAATATAAAATAGTTATGATTATTATTGTATATCTTTCTGATAATATTCGAAAATCATATTCTTAACATCGACATAAAATTTAGTAACTATATAAAAATGGAATATATATTCTGATTGCTCTTACAAAGCCTAATACATAGCAAAAACTAACCGAAAATTCTCTATATACTACTCTAAGACAATAACAGTTACTAACATTTTCCTCTAAAATACACTAATTTAAATTGATAAAGTAAAAGAACATTAATTTCACTAATAAATTCGCAAACTATTCATTAATGTTAAAGAAATTGACAAAAAAAAAACTTCTTTTTATGAAAATAATTAGATAAATTTTAAGATATGATGTCATTAACCTTGAGAAAAAAATCAGTTATCTACAAAATTTATTTTTGAAATGAGGTATTTACTTTAACTTTTACAAAGATATACTCTCCTCGTCCCAATGAATTCTTTGTCTATTCTATATTGGTGCGTCTCAATGAATTCTTTGTCTTTCTATTTTAGGAATGTTATATATATATATATATATATATATATATATATATATATATATATATATATATATATATATATATATATATATATATATATATATATATATATATATAATTTGACCTCTCATGAATTTGGCTTCACATGTCATTTATCATTGAATATTTTTCCCTTTGTGCCAAAAGCAAAGTCAAACAATTCATCAGGACGGAAAGAGTATATATACTCACTCGATACCACTAAGATCTTTTCATTTATTCAAATGTGAGGATTATAATTATTATATAGAAAGATTATTTTGGTACGGGAGAGTACAAAATACAGAATATACTATTAAAATTCATATAAAAAAAAGTTTCACAAATTACATAATATAAGTCTTACACCTGAAACATTTCATTTTTAATTTTTTTTAAAAATTTCTAATGAAAAACTGAATAGCTTTTTTAGACAAAGAGAACATATCACGGCGTGCTAACCATTAAAAAAAAAGTTCATTATTATACAAGTTTTGATAAATATTTATGTATTTTACGGTATGTTAAAGAGAGAAGTGGATATCTCAAAATGTGAGATGAAATAAACTGAGTATATAAAAAATATAAAAAATATTTTCATTAATCACACGTTATTTAATACTCCGTACATTTCAAGACATTACTCAAATATTTTAATTAGTTTTGCGATTTAAAAAATATTTTCCTATTTCTAAAGTACACAGTCGATAAATAGTAAAAATAAAATAATAAATTTTTTATTTTAAATCTTAAATGAAATATTCTATAAGATAAATATATTATAAATACCGTGCATTGCACGGGGGCTATACTAGTTATTACTAGTAAAACACTAACGTAATTAACAAATACTAATATAGTGAAGAATTAATATAATTAACCATTAACGTAATTAATGATTACCATCTAACAATAAAACGAAATCTAACCAAATTGACATACTAATTAACCTAATTCACATGCTAATTAACCTAATTAACATACTAATTAACGTAATTAACATAATTATTAAACTAATTAACCTAATTAACATACTAACATAATCACCCTACAATCTAATTAACTAATTAACCATACATAATCACCATACAATCTAATCACCATAATTATTAAACTAAGTAACATAATATAATGAACCTAATTAATCTAATTAACTAATAGTTAATCTAATTAACTAACAATTAACCTAATCAAAACAATGAAACCCTAATTATCATACTTGAGATTTAGGGGTCGGGTTAAGGTTTTTTGGGGTTGATTCGGGTGCGTCGGGATTCGGGTTCGCCGGAGGGTCGTTCGCCGGTAGGGGTCGTCGGGCGTGGGGGCGAGTTCTGCTCGCCGGAAAAGGTATGGGCTCGTCGGGGTTTATGGGATCGTCGGAAGAGGAGGAGGTCGCCGGAAAAGATGCGGGTGGTGATCGACCTAGGGATTCGTTTTTGGGGTCGATGTAGGGTGGCGTCGCCGGATCTGGGTAGGGTGGTACGTGGTCGCCGGAGGAAGGGGAGTCGTCGGAGAGCGGAATTTCGCCGGAAGTTGGTGGGGTTGGGGATGCGCGTGCGTCGTCGCCGAATCGCCTAAGAGAGAAAGGGAGTTTGGGGGTGTCGGGTTTGTTTGTTGTCGAACTTATTTTTTTTATATACTAGTTGAAGACTGCGCGCGATGCGCGCGTATGGTTAGGTACGATCTGTTTATGCGATTTGACGGTGGTTGTTGTTTGTTTTGGGTATGCAGAATTGTTTGGCTAACTTGTGGTCGGTGCCTGAGATTCTGTGGGAGCAGTCGGATGCACAATTTTATATATGTATTGCTTGTGATTAGCATTACATCTTGGAAGTTAGATATGGTTCACGGATTTTAAACCGTTGTATGAGCGCTCTGTGAAAGGCCGTCTTCAGTCGCAAGGTGTGGAGAAGTGACCGTAATTAGCAAACTACGGTAGTGTTATAGTTGACATATAGTTGAAGATCGCGCGCGATGCGCGCGTTTGGTTAGTCACAGACCGTAAAGGCGATGGGCTGGCCCTTTTTTTTTTTTGTTTTTTGTGTTTTGCCTTTTTTCAGAACTTCAGCGTGGTCGTTGCCTAAGTTTGTGTTTGAGTAGTCGGCTGCACAAGTTTATAGCTTTGTTGGTTTATGGTTGTCAATATATCTTGGAATTTAGATTTGGATTAAGGATTATAATATCGTTGTATGATTGCTCCGGGAACTACCGTTGTCAGTCGGAAGTGTAGCATGCTGTCCATTTGCTCTAACGGGAGCATTAGGCCAGGAGTTGTCTCGCATGTGCCAACGTAGGTGTTCAATTAGGTTTCTGTAATTGTCCGTAACGCGTTGGGTCTCCATATGTTTGTGTTCATATGCTAATCTACGTGAGTTAATTACATCCAGTCATTTGCCTTTGACCTGTGTACGAGAATTTATGGTGTTTTATATTTTTGTTATTTCGGAGGCCCTAACTAACTTGTTATTAGTCAATGAACTGTACGTTTGCATGGCACTAACCGGACCACGCATGCAAACCTTCCATGAGGGTGAAGGTTTGATCTCGAAAATGACTGCTAATAATCACCATGGATTCCAAGGAGCCATAACGTGATCGTGGCACAGTAAGCTATAGACTAATGTGTGAGTGGTCTATTTCATTAATATTGAGCAATCTGTACGTCTTGAGTTGCTCCTTTTATGGGGAGCGCCGTTGTATTGTGCGATAACTTCGACTTAGAAGTCAAGGCGTATGTTGACCAACGTATTAGAGTAACAGAATTCAAAATAATAGCATAATGACATGACTAAAGCAAAATCAGGAGAAAACAACCCCAAATAATTCAAAATTACAATCGCGAATCTGTCCTGCAAGTAAACTCATTGATTTTACTCATGCTGTTGATGAGCAATTTAATTACAAAGCATGCCTAACTTCATCTGGAAGTCTAATTGACTACCCAAGCTAGAATTACATCCAAAAACCTCATCTCATGATTTGCTCCATGAATCAATACCTTATTACTTCACACTATGAATAACAACCACCCAAATGAGTAAACAACCTGAAAAATCTCAAAAGGTCAACAAAAGATCAGATCTCGCAAAGTCAGAAAACAGCATAAAGCTCTTCCTCTCTCTCCATCCCCCCCCCTCCCCCCTCCCCCCTCTCTCCCTTTCTCTTGCTCTGTCTCTTTCCCTCTCTCTATCCTCTCTCTCTCTCCCCATCGCCCTCCCCCTCCCTCCCTCCCCCCCCTCTCTCTCTCTCTCTCCCCTTCTCTCCCTCTCTTCTCCTTTCCCTCTATATCCCTCTCTCCCTCCCCCTCTCTTTCCCCCTTTCTCCCTCTCCCTTTCTCTCCCCCTCCCCCTCTCCTTCTCCTTCTCCCTCTCTCTCTCTCTCTCTCTCTCCCCCTCCCCCTCTCCCTCTCCCTCTCCCTCTCTGTCTCTCTCCACCTCCCTGTCTCTCCCTTTCTATCCCCCTCCCCCTATCTCTCTCTCTCTCTGTCTCTCTCTCTTTCTCTCTCCCCCTTTCTCCCCTTATCTCTTTCTCTCTCCCCTTTTCTCCCCTCCTCTCTCTTCCCCTATCTCTCTCCCCTTCTCTCCCAAAAGGTCAACAAAAGAGCAAATCTTGCAAAGTCAGAAAACAACAGAAAGATCTCCCTTTCTCCCTATCTCCCCCTTCCTCTCCTCCTCTCCCTCTCCTCCCTCTCCGCCTCTCTCTTTCTCTCCCCCTATCCCTCTTTCCCACTCTCTCACTCTCTCCCTCTTCCTCTCCGTCTCTCTCTCTCTTCCCCCCTCTTCCCCTCCCTCTCCTTCCCCCTCTCCCTCTCCCTCCCTACCTCCCTCCCCCTTTCTCTCCCTCTCTCCCTATCTCCCCTTTTCTCTCCTCCTCTCCCTATCTCCCCTTTTCTCTCCTCCTCTCCCTCCACCTCTCTCTCTATCCCTTTCTCTCCCCCTCCCCCTATCTCCCTCTCCGTCTCTCTCTCTCTCTCTCTCCCTCTCTCCCTCTTTCTCCCTTTTTTCTCCTTATCTCTTTCTCTCTCCCCTTCTCTTCCCCCCTCTCTCTTCTTTCCCCTCTCTCCCGCCCCCTCTCTCCCAAAAGGTCAACAAAAGATCAAATCTTGCAAAGTCATAAAATAGCAGAAAACTCTCACTCTCTCCATATCTCCCCCATTCTCTCGTCCTCTCCCTCTCCTCCCCCTCCGTCTCTCTCTCTCTCCCCCTATCCCTCTCTCCCTCTCTCTCCCTCTTCCTCTCCGTCTCTCCCTCTTCCCCTCCCTCTCCCTCTCTCTTTCCCTCTCTCTCCCTCTCCCTCTCCCTCTCCTTCCCCCTTCTCCCCCCTTTTCCTCTCCCTCTCCCTCCCTCTCTCCCTATCTTCCCGTTTCTCCCTCTCTCTTCCCCCATCTCCTCCTCCCTCTCCTCCTCCCTCTCCCTCTCCCTCTCCCTCTCCCTCCCTCCATCTCCCCATCTCTCCCTCCATCTCCCCCCCCTTTTACCCCTCCCTCTCCCTCTCTCTCCCTCTCCCTCTTCTTCCCCCTTCTCCCCCCTCTCCCTCTACTTCCCCCTTCTTCCCCCTCTTCCTCTCCCTCTCCCTCCCTCTCTCCCTATCTTCTCGTTTCTCCCTCTCTCTTCCCCCATCTCCCCCTCCATCTCCCTCTCCCTCTCCCTCCCTCCATCTCCCCCTCTCTCCCTCCATCTCCCCCCCTTTTTCCCCTCCCTCTCCCTCTCTCTCCCTCTCCTTCTCCTTCCCCCTTCTCCCCCATCTCCCTCTCCTTCCCTCCCTCCCTCCTCCTTTCTCTCCCTCTCTCCCTATCTCCCCGTTCCTCCCTCTCCTTCTCCCTTCTCCCCCCTCTCCCTCCCCCCCTCCCTCCCCATTTCTCTCCCTCTCTCCCTCTTCCCCTCTTTCCTCCTCCTTTCTCCATCTCCCTCCCTATCCTCTCTCTCTCTCTCTCTTCCCCCTCTTTCCTCCACCTTTCTCCCTCTCCCTCTCACCCTCTTTCTCTCTCTTTCTCTCCCTTCCTCTCCTTCCCCCTCCTTCTCTTACCCTATTTCCTCCACCTTTCTCCTTCCCCCTCCCTCCCCCTCTCTCCCTCTTTCTCTCTCCTTCTCTCCCTTTCTCTCCTTCCCCCCTCCTTCTCTCCCCCTCTTTCCTCTCCCTCTCCTTTTCTCTCTTCCTCTCCCCCTCTTTCTCTCCTCCTCTTTCCCCTCCCTCTCCTTTTCTCTCTTCCTCTCCCTCCCTCTCCCTATCTCCCAAAAGGTCAACAAAAGATCAAATCTTGCAAAGTCAGAAAATAGCACTCTCACTCTCTCCCTATCTCCCCCATTCTCTCGTCCTCTCCCTCTCCTCCCTCTCCGTCTCTCTCTCTCTCCCCCTATCCCTCTCTCCCTCTTCCCCTCTGTCTCTCCCTCTTCCCCTCACTCTCCCTCTCTCTCCTTCTCCCTCTCCCTCCCTCTCCCTCTCCTTCCCCCTTCTCCCCCCTTTTCCTCTCCCTATCCCTCCCTCCCTCTCTCCCTATCTCCCCGTTTCTCCCTCTTCCCCTCCCTCTCTCTTCCCCCATCTCCCCCTCCCTCTCCCTCTCCTTCTCCTTCCTCCTCTCCCTCCCTCCATCTCCCCCTCTTTCCCTCTTTCTCCCCCCCTTTTTCCCCTCCCTCTCCCTCTCTCTCCTTCTCCCTCTCCCTTTCTCTCCTTCCCCCTTCTCCCACCTCTCCCTCTACCTCCTTCCCCCCTTTCTCTCCCTCTCTCCCTATCTCCCCGTTTCTCCCTCTCCTTCCCCCTTCTCCCCCTTCTCCCCCTTCTCCCTACCTCCCCATTTCTCTCCTTCTCTCCCTATCTCCCCGTTTCTCCCTCTCTCTCTCTCTCCCTTTTCCTCTCTTCCCCCATCTCCCCCTCCCTCTCCCTCTCCTTCCCCCTCTCCCCCTCTCTCCCTATTTCTCTCCCCCTCTTTCCCTGCTCCCCTTCTCTCCCTCTCTTCCCCTCTCTCCCTCCCTCCCTCTCCCGCCTCTCCCCTTCTCTCCCTCTCTCCCCCACTTTTCCCTCCCTCCCTCTTCCCCCCCCTCTCTCTCTCACCCCCCCTCTCTCTCTTCCCCTCTTTCCTCCTCATTTCTCCCTCTACCCTTCTCTCCCTCCCTCCCCCCTCTCTGTCTTCCCCTCTTTCCTCCTCCTTTCTCCCTCTCCCTTTCTCTCCCCTTTTCCCTCTCCCTCTCCTTCCCCCCCTCTCTCTCTCCCCCTCTTTCCCCTCCCTCTTCCTCTCCCCTTCTCTCCCTCTCCTTCTCTGTCTCCCTCCCCCCCTCTCTCTTCCTTTCTCTCCCCCTCCCCCTATCTCCTCTCTCTCTCTCTCTCTCTCTCTCTCTCTCTCTCTCTCTTCCTCCCCCTCTCTCCCTCCCCCCTCTCCCCTTCTCTCCCTCTCTCTCTCTTTCCCCCTCTTCCCCTCCCTCTCCCTCTTCCTCTCCCTCTCTCTCTCTTTCCCTCTCCTTACCCCTCTCCCTCTCCCTCCCTCCCTCCCTCCCTCCCCCTTTCTCTCCCTATCTCCCCTTTTCTCTCCTCCTCTCCCCCCCTCTCTCTTTCCCCCATTCCCCCATTCTCAACCCCTCTCCTTCTCCTTCTCTCTCTCCCTCCCCCCTCTCTCCTTCTCTCCCTTTCCCTCTCCATCCACCTCTCTCTCTCTCCCTTTCTCTCCCCTCCCCCTATCTCCCTCTCCGTCTCTCTCTCTCTCCCTCTCTTCCCCTTTCTCCCCTTCTCTCCTTATCTCTTTCTCTCTCCCCTTCTCTCCCCCCCTCTCTCTCTTCTTTCCTCTCTCTCCCGCCCCCTCTCTCCCAAAAGGTCAACAAAAGATCAAATCTTGCAAAGTTAGAAAATAGCAGAAAACTCTCCCTCTCTCCCTATCTCCCCATTCTCTCCTCCGTCTCTCTCTCCTCCCCCTCCGTCTCTCTCTCTCCCCCCTATCCCTCTCTCCCTCTTCCTCTTTGTCTCTCCCTCTTCCTTTCCCTCTCCCTCTCTCTCCTTCTCCCTCTCCCTCTCCTTCCCCCTTCTCCCCCTCCCCTTTTCCCTCTCCCTCCCTCCCTCCCCCTTTCTCTCCCTCCCTCCCTCCCCCTTTCTCTCCTTATCTCCCCGTTTCTCCCTCTCTCTCTCTCCCTCTCCCTCTCTCTTCCCTCATCTCCCCCTCCCTCTCTCTTCCCCCATCTCCCCCTCCCTCTCCCTCTCCCTCTCCTTCCCCCTCTCCCCCTCTCTCCCTCTTTCTCTCCCCCTCTTTTCTCTTTCCCCTCTCCCCTTCTCTCCCTCTCTTCCCTTCTCTCCCTCCCTCCCCCTCGCCCTCTCTCCCCCTCTCTTTCCCCTCCCTCTCTCTCTCCCTCTCCCCCATCTCCCCTTCTCGCCCTTCCTCTCTCCCCTCCCACCCTCCCCCCCTCTTTCCCCTCCCTCTCTCCCCTTTCTCTCTTCCCCTCTTTCCTCCTCCTCCTCCTCTCCACTCTCTCTCTTCCCCTCTTTCCTCCTCCTTTCTCCCTCTCCCTCTCTCTCTCTCTTCCCCTCTTTCCTCCACCATTCTCCCTCTCCCTCCTTCCCTCTCTCTCCCTCTTTCTCTCTTCTTCTCTCCCTTCCTCTCCTTCCCCCTTCTTTCTCCTCCCCTCTTTCCTCCACCTTACTCCCTCCCCCTCTCTCCCTTTTTCTCTCTCCTTATCTCACTTCCTCTCCTTCCCCCTCCTTCTATCCCCCTCTTTCCTCTCCCCCTCTTTTTCTCCTCCTCTTTCCCCTCCCTCTCCTTTTCTCTCTTCCTCTCCCTCTCCCACTCCTTACCCCTACTCTCTCTCTCTCCCTTCCTCTCCCTCTCCCCCCTCTATCCTCTCTCTCCCCTTCTCTCCCTCTCTCCCCTCTCTCTCTCTTCCCCTCTTTCCTCCCCCTTTCTCCCTCTCCTTCCCCCTCTCTCTCTCCCCCTCTCCCTCTCCCTCCCCCTTTCTCTCTCTCTCTCTCTCTCCCTATCTCCCCGTTTCTCCCTCTCTCCCTCTCCATCTCTGTCTCTCTCTCTCTCTCTTCCCCCCTCTCCTCCTCCCTCTCCCTCTCTCCCCCTGATCTCCTTCTCCTTCCCCCTCTCTCCCTCTTTCTCTCCCCCTCTCCCTCTCTTTCTCTTCCCCTCTTCCCCCTCCCTCTCCCTCTCCTTCTCCTTCCCCCTCTCTCTCCCTTTTTCTTTCCCCCTCTTTCTCTCTCCCTCTTTCTCTCCCCCTCTTTCCCCTCTCCCCTTGTCTCCCTCTCTTCCCCTCTCTCTCCCCTTCTCTCACTCCCTCCCCCTCAACCCCTCTCCCTCTTTTTCTCTCCCCCTCTTTCCCCTCCCTCTCCCTCTCTCCCTCTCCCCTTCTCTCCCTTTCTCTCTCCCTCTCTCCCCCACTTTTACCTCCCACCCTCTCCCTCTCTTTCCCCTCCCTCTCTCCCTCTCTCCCCCCTCTCTCTCTTCCCCTCTTTCCTCCTCCTTTCTCTCTCTCTCTCCTTCTCTCCCTCTCTCCCCCCTCTCTCTCTTCCTCTTTTTCCTCCTCCTTACTCCCTCCCTCTATCTCCCTCTTTCTCTCCTTCTCTTTCCTCTCCCTCTCCCTCTCTCCCTCTTTCTCTCCCCTTCTCCCTCTCCCTCTCCTTCCCCCTCTCTCTCTCCCCCTCTTTCCCCTCCCTCTCCCTCACCCCTTCTCTCCATCTCCTTCTCTGTCTCCCTCCCTCTCTCTCTCTCCCTTTCTCTACCCCTCCCCCTATCTCCCCTCCGTCTATCTCTCTCTCTCTCTTCCTCCCCCTCTCTCCCTCCCCCCTCTCCCCTTCTCTCCCTCTCTCTCTCTTCACCCGTCTGGAGGAAGAGAGAAATGAACGGATTTTCTCACCTGACACTATGCTAATTAACATATTCCGCATGGTTACGTACGATTCGTGTATGTATTTTGATGGCGCATATTGTTGTCATCGATGGTCTTATTTGTGCTTATATCTAATTCACAAATAAGTGGTCTCTCAATAACTTATGGAGAGACCGTCTCTTCCAAAAAATTGTGAATTATATCTAAAAGGTCACTTTATCCCGTTCATTTATTTGTCTTTTATATTTATTATGATAAATATTTTAATCAACCATTACCCTTTTCATTGTTAACAATCCGTAAGCAATTTTCCTCGTATTATCTCAAAGATGCCTCCTCTCAGAAATATTAACACGGTAACAAAATTTATAAAGAGACGTTTTCTTAGTACTGAAAAGCGTATTAACATCAATTCATCCTTTCGGGTTAAAAAAAAATCCGGAAAACGAAAGCGCGATTCTATGCCTGACGAAATTAACAAAATTAGTGAGAAAAAGAAGCAATGATCTATTTACTTTGTATTTAGTAAGAAAATAAACAAAACCACTGTTGAAACATACTCATATTGGTAACATAAATCTGATAAACAACCAATGCAAATCAGAAGGGCTATATTCAATCAAAAATGTGCATATTGGCAAGAAACGTAGTCGTTTGCAACAGTAGAAGATTATTGACGATAAAACATCAAGAGGGTACATTTTTGTTTTTGTGTAGCATGTGTAAACCGATATGCCTTTCAATCGGATGTAGATAAAGAAAAACATAAACAAACAAAAAACGATCTTAAAAGTACAAGGCACTTTCAGGGAGCAGCAATAGAGCAGCTCACCGATGGCGGCAGCGCAGCAAAATCACAAAATTCGATTATTATTGGCGGAATGGGGGCTCGCTGTCTTTCTTCGGGTTCCTAGCAGTAAAAATACTCAATAAGCTTTCCCTTCAACACGAGAGTTACTAACTATAAGCACTTCATCTGTTGAATCCGATGGTTTTCCTATCGTGATAGCCACAGATGATTTTAAGTATTATTGAAAACCGAACATATTGCATAAAGCAACAAAACGATGTTTCTCTAGCAGTTGATGGCTTTATGCTCTGGTTGTACCAGCAAATCTAGATCTCAAGGTTTATCGAACTTTCTATGCAAGCAACAAAACAGAAGGGGGTAACAAGAACAGGTATAGGTGACGCTATGATAATCATTTTCGAAGCAGTAACCATCATTTTGGCAAAGAAACGAAGTGGTTTGCAAACAAGGAGATAATTGACAGAAACTAAGATCACCTTTAGTAGAGTAGTTCCTCAAACACATGATCTATGTTTTTTCCCCACTTTCCATGATACTTATCTAAGAGTCTCTCGGCTGGGGGCACACCTACAGAACACAAAGCAAAGCCCACAATTTGCACGTAAATATAGCATTGTAGTATCGGATCTCCTTTCTGCATCAACTTTATAATGTAGTCCAGGACTGAAGGGACTGAAACCATACCCAACTTCGTTTAAGAAGCCCGTCTCCTTAAAGCCTCTCCGATCCAAACCATCCTGAAGAAAACAAAATCCAGTTGTTAATTAGTAAAAATTACAGGAGCTAAAAAAGTAAAAAGCATGCAGTAACAAAATAGAAAGAGTTTACCTTGGCCAATTTTAAAACATCCTCTGCAACATGTTTAAGATATCCATCTCGAAATGGAGTTTTAAGACCATGCTTTGGTACCTGATTAGTAGTAAACTATAAAGTCAGAATATTTTCTTAAATAAACTTCAATTGGCTACAAGCGAACTTTTAAGAGACCGCCAATATTACTAATAGTAACATAAGGTTAGCGTAATTAACTAAATATACATATCTTCTCTTACAAAGCCTCAAAATGAAGAGAGCTGGTCAAATTTCCGAAACAAAGGAGGCAGTCTATCACAATAGGAATTTATCAAACTAATAAAGAGTACGAGTACGTCCATACTACAAAAGAATGGGAGGAAGTTATCAAATGGTTTATATCAGCTAAACCAACAAAAGCCACAAGATATTAAGATATATATACATTTGCTATAGAACGCCAGTTAAAAGATGTCATCGGTACCTTATTCCTTAGCATTTGTCTTTCGTCTTTGTTCCAATCAGCTATCATGTCTAGAACACTTTGCAATGACTCATCATCGTATAATATACCAACCTGAAAATTGTAAATGTCTTCATTGAAGCAAGATATTCTTTCTTTGCAATTTTTATAACAGACGACAGAAAAACACCATTTATTTCTTTTAGCCATCCCATAATATTGAAACGTTTTCCCCTCGACAAAAAATATTGAATTATTTTTACTCCTTGTACAATTATGTTAACAGAGAAAGAGCCAAAACAAGAAGGTACACATTTCAGAACTCCTGATACAATGGAAACACTTTGAACAAAAAACACTGGATCAATAATATTGAGTGGTTCAAACTTCAAACCCATTGCTATTCCCACCACAATACAGTGTTCTTCTCAAATCCCACTTTCCCTTACGGGGATGTTCTATTCTGAATGCAAAAAAAAATCCATTATGAGAGCAACAAACTAACTTTTATTTCCAATGCAGCCAAAGACTCAGTTCTTTGATTATAGATAAAAATAGAATAGTAAAATGATTGTGCCCTTATTGTTTTCATCGAAAAGTGGCAGTCTTTCGATGTAGTTCTCGATGCAATTTCAATCTGTGTCATTTGGAAACAGTTTTTTTCTTGCTAACACAAGTATAACTATGTAAGGTTGCGTACATCACCTCCCCAACCCGTTGGAAATCGCCTTACAAGTGTTTTTGCTTCTTCCGACGCCTACTTTCACAGGGAAAACACGTGATTATGAGCACACACACACTACTGAAATAATGCTTCTAATATGAACGACACATTTGTTCATCCACATACCTGCTTTCAAAAATTGGCTAGCCGTTGCACTTCTTCCTTTTCGTGAAGTAACTCGCCTTCCCTTCTTGCTAACTGTACGGCCAAAGCTTCAACCTAGAAAAAAGAAGAAGTTAATTCAACATTGAATCATACAGACGACGCACATTGATGCATTAATCCACCTTTTTAACCAAGAACTGCAACCTGAAAAAAAAAGTAAATAGAAAAAACAAAACACTTAACCATAGAAACCGCTGAATCGACATCATCCTTGTTTTTACCAGTAACACTTCGAAGAAGATGACATCATTGTGTTGCATCATTCTACAATTAGAAACTACATTTTACCAGTAGCTTTGTTCTGTGATTTTTCTGTTTCAATTGGGGAAAGTTTGATTTTCTAGCTAAATTAGAAAACTTGAACCCTAAACCTCGAAAGATGATGACTCCAACACAAACTCGCAAAACCAAATCAACAAAATAAAACTCAAATGAAACTGAATTCAGATAAACATACCCGCATCGATTAAATCCATGACAAATATCATCAGAAATTCCAGCTTCACAATCTACAAACAGGTGAATTGAACAATCAGCGAGAACGCTAAACCGATGAATGATCAGAAATATTGGACAATAAAAGCAAATATCAAACGGCGACCAACCAAAAAGAGCAAAAGAAACCCACAAAAAATAGAAGCTAAGCCTAAATGAAGCCGAAATCAGACATACAGTTTTTAAGTGGCACCGAACATTAGATCGGTCCATCTCTACAATCTACAACACACACGTAACCCTCAGAAAGTCAAGAACAATAAATTTCTAGTCAACTAATTTAGCTACAACAAAAGCAAATCAGTGAACAAAATTTAATAAAGTATAAATGATAGTTAAATTACCTAATTGATCGAGTTTGAACTTCGCGTTTTTGATTTCGGAATTGAAATCGAGGTTTAGCTAACTGAAGTGTCATGATCCAAAGTAATTCGAACATTCAAGCCGTGATTTATATACTTTTCAAATCTGATTCAAACGGCGATTTAGCTAAACATACTGTATAGTAAAAAACCAGAAAATGGCATAACCTGACCTCCGTCGAACTAAGCCAGAGAGGATGGATCAAGGCGGATGATGAGTGTCCTACACATCATCAAATCACATTTTCATCCAAATTTACATCACAAGCTTTTCATCCAAATAAATCAGGGTCGACGAAAAGAAAAAATGAGCGAAGAACCCACCGCTCAGACACTGATGCAGAGAGAGCAGTTCTCGTCATCATCGCCACTGCTGTTGCAGAGTAGAAAGCTCGGTAATCCCAGATCCAACACCTGAAAGAGAAACGGAAAGATCCACACAAATCTCAGGCAAATAAATCAGGGTCGACGAAAAAAAAAATGAGCGAAGAACCCACCGCTCAGACACTGATGCAGAGAGAGCAGATCTCGTCATCATCGCCGCTGCTGTTGCAGAGTTCCTTGGGCGCCAACGCCGAGGACCTGGGGCAACTGGATAACCACCAAGGAAAGAGCGGAAACAGGCACAACCTGCAGAGACAACAAAATCAGAGAAGCTCCACTAAGACGATATGGATCGCTGTCCCTTGCTCGCCTTCGACTTTTCCTCCCGTGAAAAGAGGGAGCGACAGCCTCGTTCTGAAATGAAGCTGCAAACTCCTTCCATCCGATGCTTCTATCCTCTTCGGAGACGACCTAGATTATAATTTTTTTTTTTTAAAAAAAATTCAAGAAACTTAGGAACTTGAAAGTTTGAATTCCGAAGTCACATCGAATACAAGAAAATGAGCGATTCTCATACATGGGAATATGAAATCTAACGTGGTGACGGTCTCCAAAAAATCTCACAAGTGAAATTTCAACCCACGGTAAAGGGGGCATGTTCACTAACCACTGTTCAAGCCGATTGGGCGTTCGAGTGAGTAGACGTTTTGGTTGAGATGGTTCATCTAACAGACCCAAAAGGAAGATAAAAAAAAAGGGAAAAAAAACGTACCTTCCAACGAGCCTGGCAGGGCCTAACTTCGCCAAAGCACGTTTCACTTCCTCACTAACCTGTTCAACAACATTCATGAAAGCGACGACACGTTCAACAAAAATCAGGAAGAACCCTAACGCCTAACGCCTAACGGGCTAACGTGGTTTGTTTTCAGATTACAGTTTGTTTTCAGAAGGGCAATAGCATCGTGGAGAAAAAAAACGATTCATACGAGAGTTGATAAGACTTACGACTCTGCGAAGGATCGGCTCCAAGGATGAGCACAGTCTCTGCAGACTATCCACCTTAAGAGCTTCGACAATCACACTGCGTATCAGCGAAAATTCAGATAATAAGCATCGTAAATCAACTCAAAAGGGCATGAAAACCGATACAGCATGAATCTTTGGAAAGATGAGACAGGATCGGTTTCACACATAAGACTGTCGTCGAAAAAATCAAGTTTTTTCATCTCCTGACAATTAATTCAGCATTTACAGTACTACAAAAGTGAATCTCAGTACAACATCAAAGAGCTGTGATTCTGTGAATGCTGACATTATACAAGTGGCTATTACTACAGTATTTTACAATGATCAGTTATTATCCGACAAACAGACCGTCACGTTGTTGAAACGGGTCAAGTAAGACCGGATATCTCTGTTACAAACGAGTATACTCGGAAATTACGGTTACTAACTCCAAGGTTCAAACTTTTTACTATAGATGACAAAAATGAGGTCAGACCGTCACATTGTTGAAACGGGTCAAATAAGACTGGATATGTCTGTTACAAACGAGAATACTCGGAAATTACGGTTATTAACTCCAAGGTTCAAACTTTTTTTACTATAAATGACAAAAAATGAAAACCCTAAATCAACAGAAAACAACATCAAATAATTCTAGTACCATTATCCAATTCACAGTGATTAACTTGAAATGCTTACTCAATAATGCCAATTTCACATAGAAATTCAACCTTCCAAATTCACTAAAATCAATTAAATCAACAACCTTATAAATTCACAAATTATCAAATAAATTAACAAAAGTTGCAAATTTCACAATTTATACAATATATTACTCCATTTAGTCAAGTTCCCACCAAAAAAAATCAAGAAAATTAACCAATTTTAGCTAAAATAAATGATTAAATCACTCAGATCATCAAATAAATTGACAAAAATTATCAAATAAATTGACACAAATTATTAAATAAATTAACAAAAGTTACAAACTTCACAATATATTACTCCAATTAGTCAATTACCCACCAAAAAAACAAGAAACTCAACAAAATTTAAGCTAAAATTAATTACTAAATCACTCAAATTATCAAATAAATTGACACAAATTATTAAATAAATTAACAAAAGTTACAAACTTCACAATCTATACAATATATTACTCCAATTAGTCAATTACCCACCTAAAAAAAACAAGAAAATTAATCAATTTTAGCTCAAATTAATTACAAAATCACTCAAATTAGCTCATAAATTGAAAAAAAAAATCACAATTTATACAATATATTACTCTAATTAGTCAATTACCCACCAAAAAAAACAAGAAAATTAACCAATTTTAGCTAAAACTAATGATTAAATCACTCAAATTAACAAATAAATTAACAAAAGTTACAAACTTCACAATATATTACTCCAATTAGTCAATTACCCACCAAAAAATTAAGAAAATTAATGATTAAATCACTCAAATTAGCTGAATAAGCTGATTAAAAATTAGGGATTTGAAGAGATAAACCTAGCTAAAGCAGGTCTTTTACGATCAGGTTGACAATCATCATCATCATCATCATCAACATCCGGATTCGAATTCGGATCTAAAGCTCTCTTCTCTCTTCCATTCATACTCTTCGATCTCTCCATATACCTCGTCTGCATTATTTTCTCCCCCCCTTTTTTTTTCCACAAAAGATTCAAACTTTATACCCAGATCTAAGAACTAATCACTACCCAATGAGGAAAGGGAAAGTAGAGAGAAGGACCCTGAGGACGAAGCAGGAAAGCGTGAAGAAGAAGAAGTAGAAGGACGGATAAGATCTATACAAGAAATCATCAAATGGGTACTTTGAATTATGATACAAATTTAAGAACCGATAGAAAAAATACCCCAAAAAAAAAAGAAATCGATTAAAGATGAAACCTTTGATGACGAAAGTGCCCTTGGAAGTGTAATCTTTGCGCCTCCTTCTGCATCGACACCAAAACTCAAATCAAGCCAAAAATCCTCGAAAACGGCAACTCCAAACAAAAAGTGAATCAAATTAAACCAAACGAAAATTCAATTGATAACGTGTAAACCTAAAAGGCTACGCCGGCGACGAGCAACACCACCATTTTCTGAGCTTGTCTTCCACTTCAAACCATTGCAATCTGCACAGAAACTCTGAGATATTCAGTAAACAATAAATAAATTACAAACAAAGGTGACGAAGAAAAAGAAGAAAATAAGGAGAAGCAAAGTGAGGATGGGAAAGGAAATAATAGAAGATAGAGGGTAGAAGAAAAAGTATGGAACACGCAAAGAAGTATGGAAAAGCAAAGAACACGCAAAGTGGACTGAAGAAGTATGGAAGGGCACTGTTCCTAAGGAATACAACTATTCCTAAGAGTCATTTTTAAATTAATTACAAAATCACTCAAATTAGCTCATAAATTGAAAAAAAAAATCACAATTTATACAATATATTACTCTAATTAGTCAATTACCCACCAAAAAAAACAAGAAAATTAACCAATTTTAGCTAAAACTAATGATTAAATCACTCAAATTAACAAATAAATTAACAAAAGTTACAAACTTCACAATATATTACTCCAATTAGTCAATTACCCACCAAAAAATTAAGAAAATTAATGATTAAATCACTCAAATTAGCTGAATAAGCTGATTAAAAATTAGGGATTTGAAGAGATAAACCTAGCTAAAGCAGGTCTTTTACGATCAGGTTGACAATCATCATCATCATCATCAACATCCAGATTCGAATTCGGATCTAAAGCTCTCTTCTCTCTTCCATTCATACTCTTCGATCTCTCCATATACCTCGTCTGCATTATTTTCTCCCCCCTTTTTTTTTCCACAAAAGATTCAAACTTTATACCCAGATCTAAGAACTAATCACTACCCAATGAGGAAAGGGAAAGTAGAGAGAAGGACCCTGAGGACGAAGCAGGAAAGCGTGAAGAAGAAGAAGTAGAAGGACGGATAAGATCTATACAAGAAATCATCAAATGGGTACTTTGAATTATGATACAAATTTAAGAACCGATAGAAAAAATACCCCAAAAAAAAAGAAATCGATTAAAGATGAAACCTTTGATGACGAAAGTGCCCTTGGAAGTGTAATCTTTGCGCCTCCTTCTGCATCGACACCAAAACTCAAATCAAGCCAAAAATCCTCGAAAACGGCAACTCCAAACAAAAAGTGAATCAAATTAAACCAAACGAAAATTCAATTGATAACGTGTAAACCTAAAAGGCTACGCCGGCGACGAGCAACACCACCATTTTCCGAGCTTGTCTTCCACTTCAAACCATTGCAATCTGCACAGAAACTCTGAGATATTCAGTAAACAATAAATAAATTACAAACAAAGGTGACGAAGAAAAAGAAGAAAATAAGGAGAAGCAAAGTGAGGATGGGAAAGGAAATAATAGAAGATAGAGGGTAGAAGAAAAAGTATGGAACACGCAAAGAAGTATGGAAAAGCAAAGAACACGCAAAGTGGACTGAAGAAGTATGGAAGGGCACTGTTCCTAAGGAATACAACTATTCCTAAGAGTCATTTTTAAATTAATTACAAAATCACTCAAATTAGCTCATAAATTGAAAAAAAAAATCACAATTTATACAATATATTACTCTAATTAGTCAATTACCCACCAAAAAAAACAAGAAAATTAACCAATTTTAGCTAAAACTAATGATTAAATCACTCAAATTAACAAATAAATTAACAAAAGTTACAAACTTCACAATATATTACTCCAATTAGTCAATTACCCACCAAAAAATTAAGAAAATTAATGATTAAATCACTCAAATTAGCTGAATAAGCTGATTAAAAATTAGGGATTTGAAGAGATAAACCTAGCTAAAGCAGGTCTTTTACGATCAGGTTGACAATCATCATCATCATCATCATCAACATCCAGATTCGAATTCGGATCTAAAGCTCTCTTCTCTCTTCCATTCATACTCTTCGATCTCTCCATATACCTCGTCTGCATTATTTTCTCCCCCCCTTTTTTTTTCCACAAAAGATTCAAACTTTATACCCAGATCTAAGAACTAATCACTACCCAATGAGGAAAGGGAAAGTAGAGAGAAGGACCCTGAGGACGAAGCAGGAAAGCGTGAAGAAGAAGAAGTAGAAGGACGGATAAGATCTATACAAGAAATCATCAAATGGGTACTTTGAATTATGATACAAATTTAAGAACCGATAGAAAAAATACCCCAAAAAAAAAGAAATCGATTAAAGATGAAACCTTTGATGACGAAAGTGCCCTTGGAAGTGTAATCTTTGCGCCTCCTTCTGCATCGACACCAAAACTCAAATCAAGCCAAAAATCCTCGAAAACGGCAACTCCAAACAAAAAGTGAATCAAATTAAACCAAACGAAAATTCAATTGATAACGTGTAAACCTAAAAGGCTACGCCGGCGACGAGCAACACCACCATTTTCTGAGCTTGTCTTCCACTTCAAACCATTGCAATCTGCACAGAAACTCTGAGATATTCAGTAAACAATAAATAAATTACAAACAAAGGTGACGAAGAAAAAGAAGAAAATAAGGAGAAGCAAAGTGAGGATGGGAAAGGAAATAATAGAAGATAGAGGGTAGAAGAAAAAGTATGGAACACGCAAAGAAGTATGGAAAAGCAAAGAACACGCAAAGTGGACTGAAGAAGTATGGAAGGGCACTGTTCCTAAGGAATACAACTATTCCTAAGAGTCATTTTTAAATTAATTACAAAATCACTCAAATTAGCTCATAAATTGAAAAAAAAATCACAATTTATACAATATATTACTCTAATTAGTCAATTACCCACCAAAAAAAACAAGAAAATTAACCAATTTTAGCTAAAACTAATGATTAAATCACTCAAATTAACAAATAAATTAACAAAAGTTACAAACTTCACAATATATTACTCCAATTAGTCAATTACCCACCAAAAAATTAAGAAAATTAATGATTAAATCACTCAAATTAGCTGAATAAGCTGATTAAAAATTAGGGATTTGAAGAGATAAACCTAGCTAAAGCAGGTCTTTTACGATCAGGTTGACAATCATCATCATCATCATCAACATCCAGATTCGAATTCGGATCTAAAGCTCTCTTCTCTCTTCCATTCATACTCTTCGATCTCTCCATATACCTCGTCTGCATTATTTTCTCCCCCCCTTTTTTTTCCACAAAAGATTCAAACTTTATACCCAGATCTAAGAACTAATCACTACCCAATGAGGAAAGGGAAAGTAGAGAGAAGGACCCTGAGGACGAAGCAGGAAAGCGTGAAGAAGAAGAAGTAGAAGGACGGATAAGATCTATACAAGAAATCATCAAATGGGTACTTTGAATTATGATACAAATTTAAGAACCGATAGAAAAAATACCCCAAAAAAAAAAGAAATCGATTAAAGATGAAACCTTTGATGACGAAAGTGCCCTTGGAAGTGTAATCTTTGCGCCTCCTTCTGCATCGACACCAAAACTCAAATCAAGCCAAAAATCCTCGAAAACGGCAACTCCAAACAAAAAGTGAATCAAATTAAACCAAACGAAAATTCAATTGATAACGTGTAAACCTAAAAG
This sequence comes from Agrostemma githago, assembly GCA_958450325.1. Taxonomy (NCBI): domain Eukaryota; kingdom Viridiplantae; phylum Streptophyta; class Magnoliopsida; order Caryophyllales; family Caryophyllaceae; genus Agrostemma; species Agrostemma githago. Next base: position 57,260,339 of record OY288258.1, on the reverse strand, counting down.
GCTACGCCTGCGACGAGCAACACCACCATTTTCTGAGCTTGTCTTCCACTTCAAACCATTGCAATCTGCACAGAAACTCTGAGATATTCAGTAAACAATAAATAATTACAAACAAAGGTGACGAAGAAAAAGAAGAAAATAAGGAGAAGCAAAGTGAGGATGGGAAAGGAAATAATAGAAGATAGAGGGTAGAAGAAAAAGTATGGAACACGCAAAGAAGTATGGAAAAGCAAAGAACACGCAAAGTGGACTGAAGAAGTATGGAAGGGCACTGTTCCTAAGGAATACAACTATTCCTAAGAGCCATTTTTCCAAGTTTGTTCTTTTTAATATGTAAGGAAATATGTAAGGATATATATTAAAATTGTTGCGTGGGATTAGCCGACGCAAAACAGAAGCAATATTCAACTTTGCGTCGGTTAATCCCACGCAATACATTTATTTCTGTTGACTGGCAGCGCTGAGTCAACACATTTGCGTGGGATTAGCCGACGCAAAACAGACGCAATATTCAACTTTGCGTCGGCTAATCCCACGCAATACGCGTCTTCATGTTCACTGGTCGCGTAAGCTAACGCGTTGACCCGACACCATTTGCGTGGGATTAGCCGACGCAACTCCTTCCATTTGGATCGGATTTGCGTCGGGTAATCCCACGCAACCCTTTCACATAGTGGCGCCAACACAAAATTATTGGCACCTGTTTCATTGAGGCGGACAACGTCGACTAATCCAACACAAGCCGACACAGTTAACATACTTGCGTCGGATTAATAATCCGACGCAATTTATCTGACGCAATTTCACCTGTTTTTAGTAGTGTATCAAGAGATTTGGATGATGAAGTATTTGATGTATATATGTTCTCATATTCATTCTCTTATATCACTTTATAGACTAACATGAGACTAAAATCAAAGGATATCGAAAGCAATATATGATTGGTAATGAATTGTCATTACTATGAAGATAATGATATTCATAACTGAAAATTAGTGTCAACGTTATCAACCTATTGTCTTTGCATTATTTCTAACAAGTATAATAAGACACGTTATCTATCAGATCTCTAGTTAAAGTGACATGTAGCAGCAGTAGACTCTTTGAGAAATATAATGTCTAATGACATTAGTTCATCTTCATATACTCAGTTTCAATGGCTTTAACATTATAGCTTATTTGCATTATTTTATTTAGACGTACTACACCATAGAAGCATTATTAACATCTACAGAAGTACGGAGTATAATCTAGAATCGAGGACAAACTAAGATTTAATTTACGGGTTTTGAGAGGTAGGTTTAGAAGAACGAGTTGTAAGAGAAGGCCGCATTTTGACAATCTGATCATCATCGACGCCCATCTTCTTAGCCAATCTCCCTGCCTCGAAAAACCGCTTCACGGCCTCTTCCATGTAACCCTTGCCTTCTTTCACTGTCATCCCTTTACCGATCTTTTCAGGGTAACTCGTTAATATGTCATCGCCTTTCAGGACCGCCGCTAGTGACATTAGTTCCAGCTGAAACTCGCTCATTTCTCTGTTCTCGTCCGCTTCTCCCTGCCTTATCTTCACCGGCTCCGGTAGTACCGCTGCACATCACAAAAACACTTGGCTGAAACCACGCATGCGTGCATATCCGTCTTAAACTTAATACCGGCCGGTCAAATGATGACCCATTTATATAGTTGGAACAAATTAATTTTATATATCATTTATACAGAAAATTCACGTGGCACTTCTCGTTGTTAGAAAATTGTCAAGAACGTCACGTGAATTTTCTCGTAAGTGATAAGGAGTATAACTGTATAAGGGTTAAGATTCGAACTAACTTGGACAATCGGTTCTGGGTTCAGTTCGGGTTTGAACAATGCCCTCAAAAGACCCGGCCCATTCATCTCGCTTTGTTAGAAATGGGCTGTTTAAGTTGTAGAGTTTCTTCACTGTGGCTGGAATGGATGAATGCTCGTACTCTGATGTTGGTGTCGGTCCATTCGGCTTATGTACCACTGCAAAATTGTCGTTTAACAAAGTTAAATTGCAAACTATTCGATAAGACAGTCTTACCGTAAATTTTTGTTTTATTCATGAATTGCGCAATCTTAGCCCACACAACAAATTAAATTATACTCCTGTATTCGCTTTAGATTCGATGTACAAATGGCATCTCCATCCTCCGTGACACTGTTACGAGCCTATAATGAAGTGACCAATGTAGATATAAAAACAATCTTATATACAGAATACTCGTATAAGTTTTGGGCCACTACTGATTCCGTAATTCTGATATGAGACGATTTTACACCAATTAAATTATCATGTAGCATGCCATAGTCACATGATTTAGAATACCACGATTCTCAAAAGTACATAATTCCAAAACGTTGCGTACAAAAAAGCTAGTGTGAAATGAAGAAAATTGTGAGACTCACATAGTCACATGATCATCAACTATGCTTACGAATGACAAAAGAACCGAAACTTATGGGCCTCTTTTCATCCTATTGCTTAAAATATCTTCTTTTGTGAAGGCTACTTATTTAGGTATCATTCTCCCTTTCAATTAGAAAAATAAAGAAAATGATGGAAAAAAAGTAATCTTTGTTGTTTTTTTGTTTAAAATATTTCTCACAAATAATGGGGACGGAAGGAGTATATATATTACCTTAGGTGAATTGAAAATTCGCTTAAGCTTAGCCAAAATATTAAATAGGAATCGATATATTTTGCTTGTAGTATTACAAGATTTACAACACGGTTACATGTAGTATTACAACACAGTTGCACGGTCGATATGATGGTGAAACATTTGACTTTATTCATAAAAATCCTATTTTTATGTCATTTATTAAAGTTGAAAAAAAGAGACTTCATTCGAATGATTAAATTCTAAAATGAGTCTCGAGTATAAAATTATGGGAAATTGGTCTGTATAATTTTATCATCAAGTTTATTAATACTCCGTACTATTTTAAAAGTATAATAGTATTGTCTTTAATTACGTTAATTTATGTATGATTTTATCTTGAATTTTTATATTAATATCAAATTTAAAAGATTTTAAATCCTCAAAACTATTGTGCATGCCAAGTACGAGTAATTATTAAATGGTTCTGTGACTTTTGTCAACTCCTTTTTGACTAATTTATGAAGAGTGAAGACTTGGAATTCATCATGTGATGTGTTTATTAGGCAAGACAGATGATTTATCCAACTATAATGACATGAGTTTGATTGTGTGCATGCTCGATCATCACCTAAAACAACATTATTCCCACCACCATCAGATCAGATCAGATAAGACATCTGACATCCATCCATTTGTGACTCGTGCATTTTACATCAAAAAAGTGTTAGCATTATAAAATGGATGAACAAACCGAATAATTTATTTACCTGTACCCTTCTCGATCCAAGGAGAGACAGCAATAGTAGGAACTCGAACCCCCAACCTATCGAACTGAAAGAAGAAAGGTTCAGGCCCCACAATGCCATCGGGACTAGGAACCCCGCTAACGGGTGTAGGGACATGATCGTAAAATCCACCGTGTTCGTCATAAGTAATCAGTAAAAGGGTCTCATTCCACTGGGGACTAGCCCTTAGAGTCTCGTACACTTCTTTGATAAATAATTGTCCTTGATACACGTCGTGTGACGGGTGGTCGTCATTAGCCGGGTCGGATTTGGTATCCGTATAACGTTGTTCGATAACCGCATAACCCGGGAGTTTGCCTTCCCTAGCGTTTTTCTTGAAGAACAAGCCGTAGGGTAGGAAATTATCAACGTACTTGAGTTTTCTCAGATTCCGATAGAATAACGTGGCCGGAATATTTTGGTAGTAGATTCTGAATCCTATGTCAGAATCTTCGAGATTCTCAAATATTGTTCTCTGTGGATAACCTGTTATTACAATTTTACAATAGTAAATATTAACGTGTTTTTCAATGATGTTCACCTATTAATAAGTTATTGACGGAAAGAATCACAAAAATACAATAATCCTTTATCTATTACGAGTAAAATATTAAGCATTGTCTAATATATTGTCGCGTAAGTGAACGAACCTTTGATTGGGCCAAACTTTCGAAAATGATTTCATAAACACTTTTGGCTACAATTCAATCTGATACAGGCAAAATTTTCTAATTCGATTATTAAAGCAATCTTTGGTCTTTATTATATATTCCTCGTCTCAATCATATCTTTACCTTTTTTTTAATTCAATCGTATATTTATTTTTGATTAAAATAAAATTCACAATTTTTTTTTACATATTGTTACATACACAAAAAATTGTATGAGACGATGTCGCGGTAGACTCTGAATGCTAAATGTGACTACGTCTCTTAATGACAGATCCAGATCTTGATGTTAGTCAGTGACTTACTGGCAGAACTAGGCTAGGAGTTAGTAAAGTCGGTCGATCGTTCACATTGCAATTATGAATTTGAATTATTTGATCAAAATTTCAATCTTTAATTAATTACTAATTAATTATTTTTAATTAAAATATTAATTACAGTAAATACGAAGCAAATAAATGAGAAGAAGAAGTATTCCTAGCTAGAGTAATTTAGTTGACCTACAAAAAAAATCATTTCACTACTGAAATTTCATGTTACGTCATTAGTTAAAGTTGATTATTGTAAAGCCGACAATTAAGGAAATGTCGACAGTTACTAGCCAGTAGTACCAGTGTACCACTCACGCTTCACTAGTTCACTTCCATTACGATCCTACTCGGTTCGAATCTAGACTGAAATGCATGTTTTACCCAGAGTAACGCATATTTACATCATTTTATATAACTATTATTATTTTATTTTTTTCAAGAAAAATAGCCAGTATTATTATTATTATTATTTGAATCAAAACACTGATTTTTTTTAAAAACACGGAACTTTCATTATCATCCGAACAAATTACAAGAAATTAGCGGAAAAAAATTATTATTATTATTATTATTATTATTATTATTATTATTATTAAATAACCAGAGAAGTAAGAAAATTGGGAGGGACGTATAAATTACCTTTAGCAAGCAATTCAGGTTTATTACTAGTAGCTCCACCCGAAGTACCGGAGTGAACAAACAAGCGGTTGGGTTGGGTGGAGGACGGAACCGAAGCGAACCACTGGTCAAACACAGCAAATTCCTGAACCAGAGTCTGGTAAACCGGGATCTTGTCGGGTCTGTACCCATTCATCACATGTCGAGCCATCTCAATGCTCCCATTAACAGCATAAGCTTCTTGGGCGAACCCATTCATAGGAGGCAGTTGGTCAGACCGGGTTTGGTCCGACCCAAATATTTGTTCCCTTATAGCCTGAAACGAGTGACCCGGGTCCGGATCAACCACGTAATGGGACGTATCATTGTAATGGATGACTTCAGAATTGGGGTCAGATACGGATAATCGGTTCGTCTCCGACCCGTCTACCCCATTTATTTCCGGGTTGAGTTTTTTCATCCAACCCAACATATGGTCGAATGACCGGTTTTCCATGACTACTACCACTATGGTTTTGATGGGGTTTGTTACTGCATGTGTTGTGATAACATGATTATGTTGTAAGATTAATGTTTGCACAATGAAGAACATTGTAAGAGAAAAATGAAACATAACATTTTTCTTATTATTTTTCATAGTTGAAGAAATGAATTGGGAAATGTTTTGGTGTGAATATTTGTGTTTAATTGGATGAGTTATGGTAGAGTAGGTTTTACTATGAAAAAATGAGAGACTATTTTATGGATGATTTTGTTGAGAATTATGAGATAAGTGGTGGGAGAGATTATGATTATATGGCTTTTATATACACCTCCTTGAATCTTTCGTTAGCAAGTTCATAAAGTTTTTAAAATCGAAGCATTAAATAAGATAAGATATAGATACTCTGTAATAATAATAATAAAAAAAATATAGATTAAAATTTATTTTCTTGAAAGATGCGTTGATTAAAATTTATTCATTTTAAAACTTTTTACTCGTAAATTTTTTAAACTTAACAAGATGTTAAAGTTCAAAATTTGATTGCATTTCTAAAATCCGACGACTTACCCCGACGAAATTTCAGTCAAGAAAATTCTAAAGGGACTGGATTTTAAAAATGCAAATCAAATTTTAAACTTTAACATTTTCTTGGATGTTATTATTTTTTTTAAAGGAAGTAAATTTTAATAATGCATCTTTGAAGAGAGTAATTTTTAATTTATTAAAAAAATTGAAAGTTTCACGTAAAAAGAGCATGCTTTGTATTTAGAATCGGTTTCCCAGATCAAATTCATTTGGCGATACAAATAATAATGTATACTCCATATAAAACAAGATTCATATGCTCCGTATGTCTACATGCGTTATGCATGTATATACAGGGAGTATCTTGGTGTCATTATAAGCCTAACGATATAGTTCCAAAAAAAGAACGATATGGATAATGGATCATACATCCCCTCTCTCTCAACATACTTGGCTCCTTTTATTTCGATAATTTGTTTACCTTTGATTAAAATAAATTTCACAATAGTATATTACATCCAGTTTTGAACTCATTTTTTTACCTGTAAAAATCACTGATATTTTTCGGATAAATTGGGTAAAGTTACGTAATATTTGAATATTTTGCATTTCAAATATTACAGAGTAATTGTTAAGGTATATACAACTCTAGCTATATATTTTTGACAATCATATATATCAACAAAATTGTCAAATAAATAATAAAAGAAACACCATAAAAATGATGTACGTGTTTTATAAAGCTTTTGGCATAAGTAATTTTTTTTAAAAAAAACTTTTGCCACAATTATTTTGAATTTGATATTTTTGTGATAAAATTAATCAATTTGAAAAAAACACGACCATCAACAATGTTTTGCACTACGTCAACGTAATCATTCCACGCTGTCATAAGTTTTGTCATAAGTTTTTCTTACTATGAGTGGACACATTTATTTAAAGAAAATAATATATTCATGTATAAGAAAGTAATCTTTTAATTGTATTAATTACATTGACATATATGTAATTTGAGTTTCAATCCCTATGTTTTTACTAAATATGAAAATTTTTAATTGATTAAATACTCCATATAACCCTATTGTATTTAACATTACCCTTTATTTAATTACATTTCTAAGATAGAAGGTAAGTACTAAACTACTTATAGATACATATAGTAATTGAAATCATATACACCCTCCAAACCACTATGATTTACCCTTAAAATAGTAAATGGGTAAATCATAGTTGGTTGGAGGAGTAATAGATACATTACCCTAATCAACGTTAAAAATAATTCACTATGACATGCGGAGTATTATGGTAAATAATTACTCATTAATAAGGATTTCAAATCTCCTGATTTGATAGATTTTTTTCCAAGAAATCATCAAATTATGAGATTTGAATCAGTTACGTGATTGTCAATTTTAATGTCAATCCTCATGAAATTAGTCAAATGTTTGAAATCGTATCATCTAATATTTCACTTGCCATTTTTACCGTAAATCTTCTATCTAAATATGTCAGTTGCAGTTTTAATAAAAAATCTCTAATCATACTTATACTTGATTTTATATTAATTTTATATTTTGATTTCAAGTCATTTTTAAATCAATTTTGTCAAAAAATTGTCAATTAACTTTGAATCGAATACCTTCAATCAGTTATCTGCCATTTTTAATATCAATTCATCTAATGATTTTGTTTTTGATTTTATATTTATTTTATACTTTTATTTTCAGTTTTCAATATCATTAATTCGTTTTTCATACCCCGGCCACGTAGGATTCTTCTTTCTAATTATGATACCAAATCAGCTCATTATTGACTTTTGCTAAGAAGTATATGATAACTGTCCTTATTTGTACAATATATACTCCCTCCGTTCCAATCATTTCCATGCATTTGGATATTATGTACTTTTAATATATGAGAAGAATTATCGATATAACTTTTAATATATATGATAAAATATAGTCATGTGAGATCTTGTTTAAATTGTCTAATCGAATGCATCATGAATATCAATTTTTTATAATTTTTAGAAATATGTAGCTAAAGATATAGACAAAAGAAAACGTGCATCCGCAAATGTGAAAAAACAAACGTATGAAATTGATTGGAACGGAGGGAGTATAAAGAATCTTATAATGAAATTCGGACAATCATTTAAAAATGGAGGGAGTAAATGATTTAGACGAAAAGAGTGAGATGCTAATGATAGTCACATCTTCTGACGGTTTCATATATGTGGGAGATTTATTTATGTAAAAAGATAATTTTATTTATTATTAATAAAATAAGAGTACATTTTATATCTGCAAAGGCACTATTGGACTATATATATGATACGAAGTACTGTCTTGCTCAAAAACTACTCTTAGAGCATGATTAGCAATGAGGTGGAGTCAAATCCATAGGTAGGATGGAGTGAGGATTATTCCACGGCCATGGATTTTCTATCCTTCATGGAGGAGAACAACTTTTTATCCTTCCCCACCGATAATGAAAAAGATGAGAGAGGAGAGAGAAAAGTAGGTTGAGGCTTGGTGGTTATGCTTATTTCAATTTTTTTTAATGATTTCTTCAATTAACTTCGTATTATTTGTTTCTTCAATTATTGTTTATTTTACATTTGATTGAATGTTCTATTTTTTTTTAAAAAAAATCATCTTTTAATTCTAATTTATATTCGAAATTCTATTAAAAAAAATTAAATATATACAACACGAAAAAATAATTAAAATTTTGTAATACAAAAAACTGATTCAGTTTGTCGCATTTATTATTATTTTTGTATGAAATATAGTATAAAAAATTGTAAATTTCAAAAATAAAATAAAAGATGAGTGGAATTAATAGGTAGATATGAAAAATGAAATGGAATGAGTGGGACCCTTTTAGTTAGAAAAATGAATCCATAGATAGTGTGGAAAATGACGCGGGCGGGTCCCAATAATAAAAATATTGATTTAAACATAAACTAAATGAATATTGAAATAAATGATTGGATAATGTAACTGAGGTGAAATAAAATCTGCTCCATTAGAAAATGAAAACTTCATTGTTGGATAGAGAAGTATTCTTAAAACACAAATTCTTGGGAGAGACGGTCTCTCAATAACTTATTGAGAGACCACTCTTCAGTACCACTCTATGTCTTATTCGTACCCTCAAATGACAACTTTGTTTTGTACCTGTTTGTATAGGAAGCGTACCCTCTTTATATTTGTATACTCTTTTATGTTAATTGTACCTCCTTCTATTAGGTTTGGTACCACTGCCACTTTCATTTATACTTAGTCTCTCAGTAAAGTTAATGAGAGACCGTCTCTCAGGAGACCTACTTTTCTTAAAATAGAGAATTTAAGATACGAGATTTAAACAATAAGGTAGAAAGGTGAGGGTCCCACCCAAGAATGATCCAAGAATGGAAAAATCATTCTTGGATGAAGATGGTTTTTCAACAAGGTTCACTAAATTTAAGGTCGAATTTGGAATTAATAAATAAAGGTTCATAATTAAGAGCTTTACGTTATTTCATTTAGCTTTACTGTCCGTTTACATAAGTGTGAAATTATAATAATAATTAGAGTTATTTAACAACAATAATATCAACTATAGGCGTCTTCCTAAAATAATATCAATTTTAATAATCTGTGAATAATACTACTATTGGAATAATTAAATTATAATAATATAGGTGACCGGTTACCTGTAGAACCCTTACACCTTATTTTTTCACCTTTAATTTTATTTAGCGCAATAATATCAACTATAGAGCATCTTCTGAAAATAATTCAAATGTTAATAAATCAGAGAATAATACGTATTTTTGGAGGAGTTAAACCAGAGTAGTATAGATGACCAGTTATCGGTAGAACCCGTTCACCTTTCTTTTTCAACTTTAATTTAATTTATTTCATATTACTTTACTCCTTTTTTACTTACTCAGTGTGCGGGACATTAAACGTCATTAATGTCTACCATCTTCATGCTCCTTCAACCTCACCAAATCTAGGCAACAACGTAATTCTACACCACTATCAACACATTAATCTAAACGAAACGTATAGGAATAAAAACTGAAAAAAGATGAAGGGTAATGGAGAGAGAGGATGAATGAGAGAAGTAAGGAGGAGTAGATCTGACAAAATTGACCCGATCCGAATAAGCCAAACCGAACCTGACCCAACACCCGAATTGAACACCTGAGTTTGACCTGTAATCCAAATTGACCCGAACTAACTTGAAATTGACCTGACTATTACTATCATCGTAGTATAATATACTCCTTTCATTTATACTCCGTATTTGTTAGTATCATTTGCTTTATACACATTTATTAAGAAAAATTATTTAAAAGAAAAGATATGTTAATACAAGTGGAACTTAGTAGATAATATCAAAAAAAATGCAAACAAGAAATACTAAAATAGAAAGAATGTAAACGGGAGAAACAAAAATAAATTTCCCAAAATAGAAAATGAGACTAACAAAATAAAATAGGGAGTAATATTTTAATTAAATAAATTATGAATATAATACGGAGTATTACAAATGGAAGCGGACAAAAATAAAATCTTCTTTCTATAAAAGAAGACACCACACACAAATAGGTGGCACAATGTAGGAGTCACATTTCAAAATCTATATATTATATTAAAAGGAAAACAAAGCATTTTCCATCATCCATTTCCCCAAATCTCAAAGCTAAAGCAAGCCACGTGTCGCGATACTATTGGATGAAAGATGAAAAGGTATGAAGCTAAAGCAAGCCACGTGTCGCGATACTATTGGATGGAAGATTAAAATGTATGAAGTGGAAGATGAAAATGAGAAAGGAGTTACGAAGGAAGTTATGAAGTGGAAGATGAAAAGGTAGGAGTTATTAAGTAGAAGATGAAAAGGAGGGAGTTATGAAAAAGATGATAAGGTATGAAGTGGAAGATGAAAAGGAGGAAGGAGTTATGGTTGAAAGCTTAATACTTATAATTCACCACCTATATCAATGGATGCTTCCCTTCCCATTACACCATCCAAGTGTTTCCTGCAACGAGCATGATCAATTCCCACCCTATTACCGTTGAGAAATTAAATCGCATGATCCGAAGATATGTAGTCGTCGAGACAAGAATCCAAAACAACCTCCACCCACCTACGTTCTATTTGATACGTCTTCCACATCAACGATACTCGGGTGTAGTAGTGAACGTGACTTTATGGGATGATGCGTCCGACTACATTACAGAGGAAATTAGCCGACAAAATGGACATAACATGGTCGTAGTCATCACATCTGTAAGGGTCATAAATTATGAAGGTAATAAACTTTTCTTTATCAACTTTTATCGTTCATCTCTTTGAATATATGTAAATTTACATGCTCAAGTTTGACACATATTATTTCTCCGCATTCCGTCTTAACACTAAATAGTACTTCTCCATTCGTCTCGATGGTTTATAACCCCGTGGTTTAGTACAACTATACAAAGTCGAAGGGACATAGGTAGGCTCCTCCTGTTAAGTTACAAACCTTTGCACATGGAATTTTTCTCAAGTGGGACTACCAAATACTTACTCCCTAACAAAAAAAAATAGAGTAATTGAAGGAACCGTACCATTATTACATTGGCTCAATTAAGATTATTCTTCCTGATACACAAGATTAGGCAATTAGTTAGGCATGACTGTCTTGCTAATTATTAACAAATTTTTAGTTGGGTTGAGTTATATTCATTCAATTTCAATTACTCGCTTAAAGTTGGAATTTGGCTTACTTCAGTAGTATCTACTGTATCTCACTTCTCACCTCACCAGTATGGCGGTATGAATGATGAATCTCTTGATTTTGACTAAAGAGAGTTAAGCATTTGTAACTGTAAAGTTGGAGCTTAATTGGAACATCAGATGGCTATATACGCTAACGACTTTTCTAACATGTTTCTACTGGACACACGTTAATATATTAATCTATATCTATATATTATATTAAATAGAAAAAAAAGCATTCTCCATGCTCTATACAACCGATAATCAATTCTAAGGTAACACACTTGGCATGATGTGATTGGGTAGAAATTGAAAAAGAGAGAGTTGAATACATAATTAGTACCCTTCAACTTCTTCTTCATTGATTATGTAGTATCCAAGGTGAAGAACCCATCAACTTCTTCCTCATTAGAACCCTTCAACCTCTTCCTCATTGATTAGGTAGAATCCAAAGTGAAGAACCCATCAACTTCTTCCTCATTGATTATGTAGAATCCAAAGTAAACCAATAAATTTCAACCACCTCTCATCCTCTTTATCTTCCTCCCTTATAATCCACTACCTATAACAATGGGTGCTTGCCTTTCCCATTACACCATCCAAGTGTACAACGAAATCAAGCTGATTCCCGCCGCGAAACATCGTCTTACTGTTGTCGTTCGATGCAGACGACCCCGATTTTTTCCACCGCCCAGACTAACTCGGTATGTGCGTGGCTATCAATTCGTTCCTGCTTCATTGGGTTCATGCTTGCATTAGACTCATCTTAATGCTACTCATTAATAGTAGGAGTCAATCGATACAACCCCATTCTCACATAATTGACATAGTATTGTTATTGTAATAATAAGTTGATCGATGAGTTGATGTAGTATCATATCAACACGTTGATCATAGATTTAGAGGCATCTCTACATCAATCATAATCTAATACACAACTAATAATGGAAAATAATAGAAGAACACTAACACAGACAACAACAAATGTGAAACATCAAAATTAGAAACAAGCACAACAAAGGGTAAGAGCAATAATAGATTGTTATGTGTGTTGGACTTTGTTTCCAGCTTGCTATATAGTGGTACTATGTATTAAAGCGCTAAAATTATTATCCCATGTATATGTCACCTTTTGTCTATGATATAATAATACCTCACATTTTACCAAAAAAAAAAAAGGGCAAGAGCAACAAACTCAACAATGTAGACGAGAGAAAACAAAGGAGAAATTAGCATAAGATCGAACAATAAAATACAATATCTCACTATTTGTATAATTTCACGTAAAAAAAATCACGTACAAAAGTTGAGAAAGCAAAAAATATAAAATAGGAGAAAAGAAAAATGTGGAGAGAGAGGGAGATGTTAGAGCACTATCTTATCTATTTATTAATTTATTAAAATTTAAACAAACCATCATCATCCATCATTTATCTAAGGGCAATAGCAGCAATAGTTGTAGTTCCATACACCATATTTTCATTGTCATGAAGGTACATCTAACCATGTTTGAAACTTTCTATTTCACCGATCAATGGTAAAAGTTTCATATATTTATTGTGGATCCCCTTTTTTTCTCTCAATTTACATGTATGAAATCGATTCCTTAATTTAGAAACCGATTTCATGTAAGGAACTTTGATGGCCGGATTTGTCGTCAATCTAACCATCAAATAAACCAACTAACCTAAACTAGAATAGCAATGGTAAGTCGGGTCGAATCCACGGAGAGATCGGGAATGAGTACTAGTTCGGTCTCGGATTACAAATTAGCTATGCGGATCGATTATAAAGAGTGGAAGGAAACTAATTAGACTAACTAATAAAAGCAAAAGTAAACTAATAAACAAACTAAACAAGTAAGTTAATCAAATGGAGAAAAGCCTAGGGCCCGATTTCCTCCACCGACACACCTCAATCACGTCATTGAAACCCCGTTAACAAGTCATCGAATAGTGAATTAGGGAGAAAATGCCTCTAAAGGTCCAAACACCTCCCTCCCGGGTTCGTGAATGGATAAATAGTAGTCCCAAGTACTTCCCTCCCGGGCTCGTAATTGGTATCTTAGGTCCACACCGAAATCCACTCCCGTGGTATCCCGCTAAGAGCCTAAGTCATTAAGTCTACGCTAGATTCCCGTCCGTCCCTCTCCCCCTCCCGAGGTAAGAGTTCCGACCGAAAGTCAAGGGCACTAACATTGGGTTCTCACTCCCGTGTTCAACCCAAATCGGTGAGGTTAGTCAAATGGGTGATTGGTTTTCCTAAACCTAATCGGCTCCCACCGATGGACAAGGGTCAAGGAACCATAACCAACCCAAAAGACTAATTGAATCCTAACCCCTTAACAATCCCCAACTCAACATCCGATAACTCGTTAAAATGGACCCAATATCATAATCAAGGCATGTCGGGGATTAATCGTCCCCTAGTAAAAGATTACTCACTAAGCATAATTATACTAATAAAAATACTAATACTAATTACTCTAAGCCTAATACTAAGCATAAAGAAATAAAAAGGAGGAAACTTTAATTAACCCTAATATAAATTATATATAAACAAATAATACAAAGATAAAATAACATTAAGACACACAATTAACGATAAAGATTATAACTTTAAACTAATTACTAACTAAATATATCATAAACATAAGATTAAATATAAACAAAATAATAAAGGAGAAGAGATAAGAATTATACCCAAAAAGAAGGAGATGGAATTACTAGTAAGCTTGAATTTGAAGAAGAACAATCACACAAAAACTAATTAAACTAAAAATAAGAAAAATGAAAAACAAAGAGGAAGGTGGGCAGTGGGCTGCTGCGTTCTTGTTACTGCTACTCCTAAACCCCTGTTTCTTCTACTGCTACCCTCCTCTCTCAAAATCTCTACTCTCTCTATTGTAATTGAGGGTTTATCCCTTTCATGTCATAAAACGGACAATGACCAAAACACCCTCCACTTAAATGAAATAGAAAGACTAGAAGTAAGGGCTGGAAAGTAATTGTCTTCTTGAACATAGTGCCAGGGGCGGACCTAGGGGGGCCCGGGGGTCCCCGGGCCCCCCAGCCCATTTCGAAATAATTAAGTTTTAATAATGGGATATGTCATTATGTTGGTGGTGGTGCAATGGTTTAATCCTTTGTCATTTAAGCAAATGGTGGGGGTTCGATCCTTGTTAGCTCCTTTTTTTGGTTAAATATATCATGTAGCTTTTCAAAGTACAAAGTTGCTGGAGAGGGGACTCGAACCCGGGTCAATTGTGTCAAATATTGATCACATAACCAACCTCACAACCTCATACTTGATGCATTATATCAATGAAAGAATAGTCTTATACTTTTTAATTAAACAATTTATCAAAACTTTCATTCTTTTTCTCATAGATTTTAACAACACTTTACAAATATTTGATTTAATATTTTGTTAGATAAGGTAATTGTTTCATTTAATTTTGTAATGATTTTAATAATCATGTCATAAAAATATGATTTAAAATATGATTTAAAATAAATAAATAAATATATATATATATATATATATATATATATATATATATATATATATATATATATATAAACATATACGAAGTATTTTTCAAACAATTGGAGAAATAAATAAATATTTTTATGGTTGCTACGGAGTATTAAAGAATATTTAATCAAAATTTTATATTAATTGGATTATGACCATAAATATTTAAGTTAAAATTGGATATGTCATTTAGGATCATTTTCGGGTCGCACGACTCGCATTGTTTTTTTATAGATGTCGTTGTTAAAAAAATATTGTGCCCCCCTACCGAGGAAATCCTAGGTCCGCCACTGCATAGTGCCTCTTCTTTTAGTCTCGACCAGTCTTGACTTGTCTCGGTTCTAGCCAACTCGACCCTTCCCGGTACCTACGAATAGAAACATGGACGCGCAGTCCCAAAATCTCGAGAAATACGATAAATATAACTAAAATGTGCTAAACTCGACTAGTAAACTAATTGAACTCAAAACGACTAAATAATGACAAAACGAATAATAAAACCGACTAAATAAGTAAATGCGGGACAAAAATCGGTAAAATCACGAGTTATCAACCTCCCCACACTTAACTCTTACTCGTCCTCGAGTAAGCTCAAGAGACAAACTACGACCCATAAATAAAATCACGGAAAACAAAAACACAAAATATATACAAAAACGAAAATAAGCAAATATAAACAAACGAGTTACAAGTCTCCCAAATCAAAAGTCACGATTCTAAAATTCAACTAAAATATAGAATATGAATGTTAAAATTACTAAATCGGTTGAAAAAATTATTATTACATATCTCTTGGCCTCGGTCCATGCTATGTCGGGATGTGAGACGAAGATGGAAGGAGTTCTCCTATGAAATTATTAACAAATGTATACAAGTCTCGACCACTTGAATAAACAAGGGTTAGGGTCATCCTAATCACCCAAATGACATAGAGAAACGATCCAACATGAAGAATAAGGATTAACAAAAATACTCGGGGGAGGAATCGTTTTTTTTTTCTTTTTTTCTTTTTTTTTTTTTTTTTCATTTTTCATTCTTTCTTTTCTTCATTTTCTCTTTTCTTCCCCCCCTTATTCTCTTCTTTTTGAGTTTTTGAAGATTTTTCTTTGTTTGCTTGTATTTGATGTTTGAGCTCTTTTTGATGGAAAATGAATGCAAACTCAATATCAACTCTTATTTTGGGGAGTATTTTTGTGAGGTATGGATCGAAAAAAATGATAGATAGTCACTTGGATAAATAGTCACCTAGACAAATATACAAAGCCAAAATCACAACACGGGAGGTGGAAGGTGGAAACAAGTGAATGACACATCCCAAGCGACTTACAGTAGGAGGACAATCAATATATAATAATAAGAAACAACCAATAAGTAATAGAAAAATTCATACTCTTTAAAGAAGTTGAAAATTAGAAAAATCACTTTATCAAGGAAAACAAGTAAATCGAAAAACAAAAATCTTTTTGAAATTTTTCATTTTTTCACTTTTTAGGATTTTTTTCAAAATTTTCAATTTTGCAAAAGAAAAACACAAAAATGACACAAAACACAAAAACAAGAAACTTAAAAACAATAAAACAATAACACAAGCTACAATCCCACACAAACCACATATTTACAACAATTAACACCACCAAGTAACCTCCAACAAGAGTAACAACCACAAATCCTCAAGCGACCACAAATCGTCAATCCAAAATCTACCTCCCCACACTTGAAACGAACATTGTCCTCATTGTTCAGAACTAGAGAGGGAAAGGGAGGGTAAGAGAATACCTTTTAAAGTATAAGTCTTCCCCACACTTGAGCGATTTCATGTCTCTAAGCCATCTTGCTTCAATGTGGTTTCTTTCTTGCTAGAGATACCTACAAACAAAAACACAAACAAACAAAAACATAAATATGTACAACAAACTTGGGGTGCCTCCCAAGAAGCGCGGTTTTAAGGAAACCGCCAAACCTACAAATCACTCTTATCTACTTAGTCCCCACCAAGGATCTCATTAATTTGTCGAATGAGATAGACCAATCCTCATTAAAGTGGTCATAAGGCATCATAGTGGATAGGCATGACCAAAGATGACAGAAAGGAAAGGTGGAAGGATGAATGAGATACTTAAGAGAAAAAGTATGAAACCCAAAAATCTCAAATTCATCAAAATACTCGGCACTTGTTTTGAAAGTGTCAAGAGGTGGGTTAAAGTCTTTGAATTTTTCATTGGTAAAGTTGTTATCAAACCCATCGTCAAGACACTTGCTCAAGCCAAACTCAAGTGTCAAGCATAAAGGAACCTCGACCTCAAAGATAGGATTGTAAAAATCCTCATCAACATACATGGTCTCGAACAAAGGGGTAAGAGAAACAAGGTCTACATAATCTATACATGAAATAGATTCATCCTCAACATAAGCAAAAGACTCAAATTTCTCCAAAATGGGCTCCTCAAAGAAATCAATATCCATATCCCATTTATACTCAAATACCCCCATGCTCTCAACTATCCCTACAACACTCTCACCACAAGTCTCAACATCATCAACAACCTTATCAAGAGAGTAAGAAATCTCTTCATTACGAGGATTATCAACTAAATCATCATCCATAAAGTGAGGCAAGCAAGCATCCTTAAGACTAGGGGAAGAGATTTGAATCTCCATAAGAACACAATTTTCATCCCTCTCCATATCAAAAGCATCATTAAACACACACATGCACTCATCATATGGCTCATCAACAATTTCAAAAACCTCAAGAAGAGTTTCTTTAATAACATCATCACCAACACATCTCTTATCTTCAAGGTTATCATCAAATGAAGACTTGATATCATCAATAAGAACAATAGACCCGACATAAACGCTACCATGATCATCACATCCCTTGAGGAAGGGAGAACTATTCAAATTACAAGGCAAAGTGGTCATGTCAACAAGAGGCTCATCATCCAACTTAAACTCTAAGTCATCAACCAAAGTGGTAGCATCTACATGGAGAGGCAAATAAGTATTCTTATAACTAGTGCTCTCCGATTGCCTAGAATCATTAACCAACTTATTAAGAAGGTCCCATCTTTCACAATATGGCATCGATGTAAATCTACCTTGACAACTTTCTTCAATCATGCCTCTAATGTTATCATGAACACCATCAAACACCATATGACAAAATTCCCACATCTCAACATCAAATTCATAAGTGCAATTTTTAAGTCTATCCCAATAATCATGCAATGTCTCTTTACGTTGTGGAATGTGGTAAATCGTCATAGGAACAAGCAACAAGTAACCAAGCGTAGTCTAATAAATCTAAAACTAAACTAATATCAATCCGTTGATCTCCCCGGCAACGGCGCCATTTTGATGGCCGGATTTGTCGTCAATCTAACCATCAAATAAACCAACTAACCTAAACTAGAATAGCAAGGGTAAGTCGGGTCGAATCCACGGAGAGATCGGGAATGAGTACTAGTTCGGTCTCGGATTACAAATTAGCTACGCGGATCGATTATCAAGAGTGGAAGGAAACTAATTAGACTAACTAATAAAAGCAAAAGTAAACTAATAAACAAATTAAACAAGTTAATCAAATGGAGAAAAGCCTGGGGCCCGATTTCCTCCACCGACACACCTCAATCACGTCATTGAAACCCCGTTAACAAGTCATCGAATAGTGAATTAGGGAGAAAACGCCTCTAAAGGTCCAAACACCTCCCTCCCGGGTTCGTGAATGGATAAATAGTAGTCCCAAGTACTTCTCTCCTGATGGTTGGGATTCGTCACGTCCCAACCGTCAATAAAATAACCGGCTATTCCTAACTAGGGTAGATAGGGTAAGTCGGGTCGAATCCACGGGGACGGTAAGAGGCGTCTAGACCAAGGTCGCCTAAATACTAGACTAAGTCAACGAGCTAAGCTAAGGAATGGTAGAGAAGGGAGGAGACTAGACTATGACTAAGGTAACAACTAAGGAAAACGGGCTAGGATTAGGTCGGGGTCAAAGGGGTAACAGAATGGTCAAGGGAGGACTAGAGTGAAGGAGGTAGTAGGGTGATCTAGGTTGGTCCGGGCTCTCGCAACTTAGACCCACCTAGAGGTTCCACCTAGAACCCATCTCGGTGACACACAACACAAACGGGGTTCTAGCGCGCTATGGTCCTAGGTCGAATCCGGGCTCTCGCTACTTAGACCGGCCTAGGGGTCGTCCTCACCGGGCTCTCGCAACTTAGTGAGGGGACCGAACCCACAAACAAACTAATACCCACAAAGAAAGGCAAGAAAACAAGCATTCGTACATACTTTGTCATTCAAGCAATTCAACAAACATGTGATGTGCATCAAACAAGAGGAAACCCAAATCTTCCACCAACATCTCTAACCAACCCTTAATCACCCAATTAACACCCTAATCACCTTACTAACCCTAGCAAGAACACTACTCTAACATAATCAAACTAAAACTAACAAGCATGAGAGGAATCAATCATGAGAAAACAAACAAACATAAACAAACTAGTAATAACAACTAAAGATTCAAACTTGAACAACTAAACAAGATTAAGAGTAAAAAGGAAGAAGATTTTTACCATACTAACAAGAGAAAAGGAAAGGAGAACACTTGCATAGAAGATCACCCAAATTCATCCACCAAGGTTGTCAATCTTGGATGGATTCTTCAAGAGATCCAATATTACAAGCTTAAACTAAGATTAACTACTAATTACCAACTAATCTACACTAATCTAATCTAATCTAACCTAAAGTAGCCTAGGGTTTTAAGGAGATAACCTAAGATAACCTAACATAATGTCTTATTACAAGAGGAAGGGTATATATAGGGTTTAAGAATGAAAGGAGAAGAAAGGAATTGAAGGCGGGTGAGCTGGGGCATTTCCCGGTTGGGAAGATAATTCCCGATCGGGATTGTGGGAATTCCCGATCGGGATTTCCTGTTCCCGATCCGGAACACCCTCCAGTAGCTGCTCTTCGTTCCTCCTTCATCCCGGACGGGATGAGGCCATACCCGTCCGGGATGAGTCTTGTAGGCCTCCAATATGAACTTTTTGGCCCCTCCTTGGTTCTCATGGGCTTCCCATCGATTCTCGGGACTCGGGATCGGGTCTCGGAGGCTCGGGATTGGGTCCCAAGGTCTCGGGGTCGATTCCAAGGCATCGAGTCATCGTTCCTTAGCTTCGTTGGCTCCAAAATGTGTATGTATCGAGTCGGAATCGCTCCAACTCTTCCAATTTGGTCTCGGGAACCTGAAACGAACTAAAGGAAGCATAAGAAGCCCCTAAACCGCTCCAAAGGAACGATTCCACAAGGAAAATGGGACCAAAACACAGCAATTAGGCACTACAAACGACACTTATCAACTCCCCCACACTTAACCCTTACTCGCCCTCGAGTAAGCACATACTAATACTAAACTATCCGAGTGGGTATTAGCGCACCCTACGCCCCTTCAACTCACGCGAGTGCACTTAGAGGACAAGTGCACTCCGCAAGGCAAGTTGGGTCTTGCGACAAAACTGTGGATGCAACCGGACACAAAACACATAAACAAACAAACACACACACAAACACATAATCGGTTGCACCCAAAACAAAAGAAATACCGCTTCCCTCTAAAAGCGGTGAAAGAGGCACCGGTTTAGGACTCGAGTTAAGTGACAACGTTCCCAAGCTAGCAATACAAACCAAGGTGGACTAAACCCTAATAGTATGACGATAAAGCAACAAAAACCTTGGTAACTTACCTAGGTCCTCCTAACTTTCTAAAAACGTACTACGGGACGATCGGCGGAGTGGAAAAGTGAGGAACCACGGTGTTAGTCGACACTGTAGGTAAGTGAGACCCCGCCCCCTTTAGCGTGAGCCAAGAGGGTCGTCCCGTGTCCAAAACCGCCTAACTAGTCTAAGTAAAAAGGTGGAAAACATGCAAAATGAGGGAAGACCGACTAATGCCGCTATCATCCTTCCTAGGGACTCGGTCCTTTGGTAGCCTCTTCACGGCAAAAGTCGGAAAAAGGCTTATTTTGAGAGGATATCTTTTTGTGAGACGGGTTTTCTTTTGGCATTTTCTTTCCTTTTGACGTTTTTGCTTTGTTTTGTCATGCCATTTCTTTTTCTTCTTTTCTATTTTCTTTTTGGCATTTGTGCCTTTTCTTTTTCTTCATTCTTTTCTTTCTTTCATTTTTTCTTTCTTTTCTTTTTTTCTTTGCCCTTTTGGCAAGATTTGGCATTTTTGGCATTTTGATTGTATAACAAGAAAGAGAGAATCAACAATTTGCATTTTATTGTGTGTACATGTGTAAGAGGTAGGGCAATGGGTGAGTCGGGGTTGCGCATTCCCTTTCAAACCCACAAAAAGTGGAGAACTTGGACTAATCAAACGATCCTAAACACGGTCACCTAAGGGACGAGACTCGGTAACCAAGGCCTTTTCACACCGTGGGTGGTCATAATGGTCAAAGGTGCAAATCCCGTAGTAAATCCCTAGTAAGCTAGGTGGACTCAAGGTAAAGGACCAACGAAATCATTGATTTAGGGTCATTCTACTAGATTAAAGTCCAAGACTCGATTTATACAACTAGGAAAGGAAAGTAGCTACTCACACACTAGCCTCTAAACCGGGTTTTCGAAAACCATTTACATACAAGACACAAATACACACAAACAAAGACTCAACGAGAACGAAAGAAAAAGAAGTAAAAGCAACAAAACACAAACAACACAAAACGAACACAAACACAACACAAACACCACCCCTAACTTCCAAATGAGCAACCAATCATCCACAAACTTTACAAAGCTCCACCCGAGCACACCACAACACATATCTCCTCCAAACTTCACAAGAAACAAAGAGGAAAAAGAGTTGAAAAGATGTTACCGGGTGTCTTGAAAGCTCTCCAAGGCTAGCGGTGATTAAGCGACCTATGAGGAAAAAGGGAGGCAAAACACGCACACAAACAAATATACGACACAAAGACACAAAATGAAAACACACAAAAGAAAAATCTTTTTGATTTTTGTGAAAATTTTTCAAATTTTTAGGGTTTTTAAGATTTTTTTCGGAAAAACTACGAAAATAAAACTAACTATACTAGAATATCGCTCCCCCACACTTAAATCGAGCCATGTCCTCATGCTCGATCGTAGGGTGCGGAGAGACAAAAGAAAAAGAAAAGAAACTACGAAAATAAAGCTAAAAATCAAAAATAAAGTGAAGAAAAGGGTAGAAGGTGTCCGGCCGGGGTGTAGTCAAGTCACCATGGGCCGAGACAAGAAAAAGATATGGATGGGGGAAGAAAATAAAAAGAAGGAAATAAAAGGAAATGGGAGGGGAGGGCTAGGTGTAATCAAGTCACCTAGCCCGGATTCCGCCTAAATCCGACTAAATCCTCAAAAAAGAAAAAGTGAAAAACTTGTAAAAATTTGGATTTTGAAATGACTCTCGATGTAGTCACGTCATCGAGAGTCGGGAGCAACATATACCAAGGCCTTGAAGGCCACCATGACCCAAATGATAAGAGAAGGGGAGTAAACAAAGGAAAACAAGCAATAAAAGACGGAAAAGTAAGGATAGTTACCAAAACCAATCGGCTAGTAACTCACTCGCTCCATCGTCTCATAGATCAATATATGCACTTGCTTGTCTTCATCATTGCTATCCCTCTTCATTCTCGATACAATCGCATGGTAGAGGTGGTAAAGGTGCGAGGGGGTGGGAATTGATGTGGATCTCGGTGTAAGGTGAGGTGTACGGGTCATATGATAGGAGTAAGGAGGAGTAGGGAGGTTGGGAGGGGGTATAATGGATGGGTGGAGTCAAGCGCCTAATAAAAGGCTCAAAAGGGAGAAAGGGGACCATCCCGGTCGGGATGGATGGTCCCGATCGGGTTGATAAACCCTTCCCGATCGGGAAGCCCTCGTCCCGGTCGGGAACGCACTCCAGTGAATCCGATTTTCAGCACCTTCATCCCGATCGGGATGGCTCCTTCCCGGTCGGGATTCCTCATCCTTCCCGGTCGGGAAGCCCTCTTCCCGGTCAGGATGAGTCATCTTTGCTTCCCCAAGCCCAAAAGCTTATCATAAGCTTCAAAAACCGACTTCCTCGCTCGCAAACCAAACTCCATCATCAACTACTCCTTTCTAGGAGTCACCTTCACTTCACCTAACATAATAAACTCAGAGTACTCATCAAATTCACTCCCTCACATCGCTCATCAAAATACCAAATCAATCACAAGAATCCCACAAAAACAAAGGAAGTCCTAGAAACAAAAAAAAAACACAAATACAAGCACAAGAATTCTAAAGAAGAGAGGATGGGAATATACAACATGACGGTTCTTTTAGGAACTCCGTCAAACCTAGGATGGTGGGCTCCATTCTTCAACCATAGCCCTCAAGTGCATGGAGGAGCAAGTCGAACGCGCTACCGACGTCGTAGTGAAGGCCCAAGAAGCGCTCGAACTTAACCGACCTCCACGGCCTCCAAGGAGGAGGCAAGAAGTAGGAATCCCAAGACCCGACATCATCTTCAAAGTAGTCTCCGGGGTCTCTCCATCCTACGAGCTTCACCGATCTCTTCCTCCCTAAGCATTGCCTCCAACCACAAGCAAGCTTCATCTCCAAGAAACGAGGCACAAAAAGCGGTTTTGGCCTCACTTCGTCGATGCACACCCCCACACTTGCCTCAAGTTGTGGTTCCCCATCTTCATCACTCGGCCCCACATCATCTTGGAGGATAGGATCGAAACCTCTACCGGCGGTTTCAATCTCCTCCAAGTCATTGCTTGGCTCACTTTCTAGGGGCTCTTGATGCTTATCCACATTCTCGGACAAGGGCAACTCGAGGCTCACAATTTCACCCAACAACTCTACAAACTCCACCAAACCATCCCACTCACTATCTTCTTCCAATTCCTCACCAATGTTGCCTTCACCAAGAGTTATCTCCTCATTCGTCTCTTTTTGGGTAGACGATTGAAGTTCTTCAAATTCCCTTTGGAGCTTGGCCAAGAGTTCATAATTCTTTTTCGTTTGGATGGCCATTTCTTGTCGGTCTTTTTGCATTTGAAGAATCGATTGATGCAATTCCAAGTTTAGCGATTGGTGGTCATTGGAGTCTTGTAAAGCTCCTTGATAATCTTGATGATGCCCAAAGGGTGGGGCATCATATTGTTGGTAGTGGGGTTGGGGTGGTTGGTAGTATTGTGGGTCGTAGGGTTCATATTGTGGTTGGGGTGGAGGGTAATATTGTGGGTCTTGAGGGTATTGGCTTCCATAAGATGAATCTTGATCGAACATGGTGGTTTCACAATCATAGCTCGAGTAATAGCCACCATGATCGTAGGAGTGATAGTCGTCCACTTGTTGGTAGCCGTTTTCATACTCTTGAAGATCATACCCACTAGAATCACCCCAAGAAGCTTGATAATGGTAGGGGGACGTCATGTCATACCCTTGGTTCATGGAAGAAGAGTGGTAGCTCATATCGGCTCCCGAGTGTGTGGAGTTTAGATCAAACCCCATGCTCACTCGAAAATCGTAGTCCATACCCGGTTGGAAACCACTCATTCTAGCGACCGTCCGTTTAAGCGGCTCTGAGTCGCAAGAAGAAGATAATCACCACCTCTAAGCACAAACTGTAGACTAAGAACAAACGTGAGAAGTCTAGTGCTTTTTGGGCACTAAACAAGAGAGAAATAAACCGCACACACACAAGAAGCAAAGTAACCAAAAGAAAAAAAAGAAAAACACAACACAAAGACAAAGTCAAGCAAATAGGAAAACAAAGTCTAAACTAGCACCGTCCCCGGCAACGGTGCCAAATTGATGGTTGGGATTCGTCACGTCCCAACCGTCAATAAAATAACCGGCTATTCCTAACTAGGGTAGATAGGGTAAGTCGGGTCGAATCCACGGGGACGGTAAGAGGCGTCTAGACCAAGGTCGCCTAAATACTAGACTAAGTCAACGAGCTAAGCTAAGGAATGGTAGAGAAGGGAGGAGACTAGACTATGACTAAGGTAACAACTAAGGAAAACGGGATAGGATTAGGTCGGGGTCAAAGGGGTAACGGAATGGTCAAGGGAGGACTAGAGTGAAGGAGGTAGTAGGGTGATCTAGGTTGGTCCGGGCTCTCGCAACTTAGACCCACCTAGAGGTTCCACCTAGAACCCATCTCGGTGACACACAACACAAACGGGGTTCTAGCGCGCTATGGTCCTAGGTCGAATCCGGGCTCTCGCTACTTAGACCGGCCTAGGGGTCGTCCTCACTGGGCTCTCGCAACTTAGTGAGGGGACCGAACCCACAAACAAACTAATACCCACAAAGAAAGGCAAGAAAACAAGCATTCGTACATACTTTGTCATTCAAGCAATTCAACAAACATGTGATGTGCATCAAACAAGAGGAAACCCAAATCTTCCACCAACATCTCTAACCAACCCTTAATCACCCAATTAACACCCTAATCACCTTACTAACCCTAGCAAGAACACTACTCTAACATAATCAAACTAAAACTAACAAGCATGAGAGGAATCAATCATGAGAAAACAAACAAACATAAACAAACTAGTAATAACAACTAAAGATTCAAACTTGAACAACTAAACAAGATTAAGAGTAAAAAGGAAGAAGATTTGTACCATACTAACAAGAGAAAAGGAAAGGAGAACACTTGCATAGAAAATAACCCAAATTCATCCACCAAGGTT
Source organism: Agrostemma githago (assembly GCA_958450325.1). Taxonomy (NCBI): domain Eukaryota; kingdom Viridiplantae; phylum Streptophyta; class Magnoliopsida; order Caryophyllales; family Caryophyllaceae; genus Agrostemma; species Agrostemma githago. The sequence continues at coordinate 57,234,294 of OY288258.1, read as the reverse complement.
GTCAATCTTGGATGGATTCTTCAAGAGATCCAATATTACAAGCTTAAACTAAGATTAACTACTAATTACCGACTAATCTACACTAATCTAATCTAATCTAACCTAAAGTAGCCTAGGGTTTTAAGGAGATAACCTAAGATAACCTAACATAATGTCTTATTACAAGAGGAAGGGTATATATATGGTTTAAGAATGAAAGGAGAAGAAAGGAATTGAAGGCGGGTGAGCTGGGGCATTTCCCGGTCGGGAAGATAATTCCCGATCGGGATTGTGGGAATTCCCGATCGGGATTTCCTGTTCCCGATCCGGAACACCCTCCAGTAGCTGCTCTTCGTTCCTCCTTCATCCCGGACGGGATGAGGCCATACCCGTCCGGGATGAGTCTTGTAGGCCTCCAATATGAACTTTTTGGCCCCTCCTTGGTTCTCATGGGCTTCCCATCGATTCTCGGGACTCGGGATTGGGTCTCGGAGGCTCGGGATTGGGTCCCAAGGTCTCGGGGTCGATTCCAAGGCATCGAGTCATCGTTCCTTAGCTTCGTTGGCTCCAAAATGTGTATGTATCGAGTCGGAATCGCTCCAACTCTTCCAATTCGGTCTCGGGAACCTGAAACGAACTAAAGGAAGCATAAGAAGCCCCTAAACCGCTCCAAAGGATCGATTCCACAAGGAAAATGGGACCAAAACACAGCAATTAGGCACTACAAACGACACTTATCACCTCCCGGGCTCGTAATTGGTATCTTAGGTCCACACCGAAATCCACTCCCGTGGTATCCAGCTAAGAGCCTAAGTCATTAAGTCTACGCTAGATTCCCGTCCGTCCCTCTCCCCCTCCCGAGGTAAGAGTTCCGACCGAAAGTCAAGGGCACTAACATTGGGTTCTCACTCCCATGTTCAACCCAAATCGGTGAGGTTAGTCAAATGGGTGATCGGTTTTCCTAAACCTAATCGGCTCCCACCGATGGACAAGGGTCAAGGAACCATAACCAACCCAAAAGACTAATTGAATCCTAACCCCTTAACAATCCCCAACTCAACATCCGATAACTCGTTAAAATGGACCCAATATCATAATCAAGGCATGTCGTGGATTAATCGTCCCCTAGTAAAAGATTACTCACTAAGCATAATTATACTAATAAAAATACTAATACTAATTACTCTAAGCCTAATGTTAACGAACCATTTCAACCAAAGCCTTAAGGCGATGGTTAAGGGCCGTTTATATTCTATTATGCCCCCTCACTCGAATGCCCTTTGGGCTTGAAGAGTGGTTAATGCGCACCGGCTCCCCCGTACCGTGTGCTGAGATTCCACTTGAGAGTTCGAGATATTGGGGGCTACCAGGGTTCGAACTCGTGACCTCTGGCTCTGATACCATAAAGGATGGTAATCTTCCTTGTCTATATCATAAAAAGATTCTACTATTTATACAATGCTAGAGACTATCATCTTCTTCCTAGATGCCTTGGTACAAGGTGAAACATAAATGCAACTACAAAGAACTAGACATATACTACAAAGAACTAGACTAGACTAACAAGGGGAATGTAATTACAATGAATCTATCATTAATCTGTTACGCCCCCGCAGTCGAAACGGGAGGGAAGTGAACGTTGAGACTGGAGCGGAAGTCATCAAACAGAGCTTTAGGAAGGCCTTTGGTGAAGATGTCAGCAAACTGATAGCGGGATGGGACATGTAGAACTCGCAACTGACCAAGAGCAACTTTTTCCCGAACAAAGTGAATATCGATTTCTATATGCTTGGTGCGTTGATGATTAACAGGATTGCTGGCAAGGTAGATTGCACTGACGTTATCACAGTAGACAATGGTAGCTTTGGATTGAGGGCAGTGGAGTTCAAGAAGAAGATTACGGAGCCAACAAGTTTCAGCAACAGTGTTAGCCATGCCACGGTATTCGGCCTCCGTGCTAGAGCGGGATACTGTGGATTGACGTTTAGAGGACCATGAGACGATATTGTCACCGAGATAAACACAGTAACCAGAAGTGGAACGACGGGTGTCGGAGCAGCCTGCCCAATCGGCGTCGGAATAAGCAATGAGAGAGCTGGTGGTGGAGGGTCGGATGGTGATGCCGTGAGATGTGGTACCGCGGAGGTATCAGAGAATGCGTTTAAGCGCGGCAAGATGGGGTTCTCGAGGGTCGTGCATGAAGAGGCAAATTTGTTGAACGGAATAGGAAATGTCGGGGCGAGTGAAAGTAAGATATTGAAGAGCCCCGGCAAGACTGCGGTATAAGGTGGGGTCGGAAATGGGGGGACCGGAGGCGGCACTGATTTTGGCTTGAGTATCAACCGGTGTTTGGGATGGCTTGCAGGAAGACATATTAGCGCGAGAAAGGATTTCTTCGGCATATTTGGATTGGGACAGAAAGAGTCCTTCTTTTCGACGTTCAACGGATATACCAAGGAAATAGCTGAGGGGACAGAGATCGGTCATAGAGAATTCCGACTTGAATTGGTTGATAATGGAATCACGAAGTTGGTCGGAGGAGGACACCAAAATAATATCGTCAACATAAAGAAGAATATAGGCGGTGTGAGAGGTGGTGCGGAGGACGAAGAGAGAATGATCAACACGACTATGGAGGAACCCGATGGAGCATACGAAAGTAGCAAAGCGTTGAAACCAGGCTCTGGGCGCCTGTTTTAGGCCATAAAGGGATTTCTTCAGGAGACAAACATGGTTAGGGTCTTGAGGATGACGGAAGCCGGGTGGTTGGTGCATGTAGACTGTCTCGGATAAGTGACCATGGAGAAAGGCATTTTTCACATCTAGCTGATGCAGAGACCAATTACGGGAGACGGCAATACTGAGAACGGTGCGGATGGTGGTGGGTTTGACAACATGACTGAATGTTTCTTCACAATCTATGCCAACTTGTTGTGACCTGCCATTAACAACGAGACGGGCTTTGTATCGTTCCAACACTCCGTTAGATCTGAATTTATGTTTAAACAACCACATACACCGAGTAACATTTGCATCATGAGGCCGGGGCACTAGGACCCAAGTTCCTTTTTTAATAAGAGCATTGAATTCATCGTTCATGGCATGTTTCCAATTAGGGTCTCGGAGGGCGGAAATGGGGTCACGAGGAATGAGAGAAAGGTCGGTGGTGGCGGTGAGACTAGGGATAACACGAGGTTTGTGTATGCCGTGTTTACTACGGGTTTGCATGGGGTGAGAGGGAATGAGAGTGGCGGATGGGTTGGGTGGAGTGGGCTGGGAATTGGGTGGAGGGCTAAGGGGAGGGAAATTGGGTTGGTGTGGTGAGTTGGGCTGGGAATTGGGTGGAGGGCTAAGGGGAGGGGAATTGGGTTGGTGTGGTGAGTTGGGCTGGGAATGGTGTGAAGATTTGGGCTGATTTGGTGAGTTGGTCTGGAAATTGAGAGGGGACTTCTGGTGGGCCGAAGAGGGGAGGGAGGTGGGCTCGTTTTGTGAGGAGGGAGGGGAGGTAGGAGATATGGGATTCTGAGGTATTGTTTTGGGCCTTCTAGAGCAGACAAGTAGAGGGGTGCTAGAAGATTGGGCCTGATGGTGGACTAAGGAGGGGGAAGGGTCTGGGCTAAGAAAATCGTAGGTGGGTGGGTTGGGACAGATTTTGTCCTTAAAGGGAAAGATCGTTTCGTGGAACGTGACATGTCGGTTAATAAGGACCTTTCGAGTGGACAAGTCGAGACACAAGTAACCACGGTGAGCGGAGGGGTAACCGAGAAATACACAAGGAGTAGATCGAGGGTCGAGTTTGTTGATGGTGGAGGGGGGGAGATGAGGATAGCAAAGACAACCGAAAACACGGAGATGATCATAGGAGGGAATTTGTAAGTAAAGACGTTGAGTGGGAGAGACGAAACCGCTTGCTTTACTTGGAGTGAGATTATGGAGGTAAGTGGCCATGGCGAGAGCGTATGGCCATAAGTTTGGTGGGACGTGAGAATGGGCAAGAAGAGTGCGGATTATATTATTTAACGTTCTAATTTTTCTTTCGGCTTTTCCATTTTGACTTGATGTATGAGGACACGAGAAACGGAATTGTATTCCGTTTTGGTGAAAGAAGGTGTGGTAAGGGTCGTTATCGAATTCTCGACCGTTATCACATTGGAAATTTTTAACTTTTTGATTGAATTGAGTGAGAACTAGATTATGAAATCGAGTAAAGAGAGAGAAAACTTGAGATTTATTTTTAAGCGGAAAAGTCCATAGAAAATTAATAAAATCATCTAAAAATAAAAGATAATAACGATGTTGAAGATTACTAAGGACGGGGGATGTCCATAAGTCGCTATGAATGATATCGAAAGGTAGAACGGTGGTATTATTAGACGGGAAAAAAGGAAGGCGAGTATGTTTACCGAGTTCACAAGCATGACAAAATGTGGAGCTCGGTACCTTATTACAAGAAATAGCATTAGAAGAACGTAGATTATTTAGAATAGACGGCCCCGGATGACCGAGACGGGAGTGCCATAGACTAGGGGTCACGGCGGAGAGAGCTAGGAAGGATTGGGGAGCTTCGGGTTTGTTAATTTTGGAGGCCGAGAGAGGGTATAGGTCACCGTTACTAGTGCATCGCATAAGACGGGTCCCCATCCGAAGGTCCTTAACGGTAAAACCAAACGGGTCAAATTCCACAGAAACATTATTATCAGTAGTAAATTTTCGTACTGACACAAGATTTTTAACAATTTTCGGGACATGAAGGACGTCATTAAGTTTTAAAGGGGGAAGGGGATGAGATAAAGTAGAATTACCGAGACCTTTAATTGGAATACGATGACCATTACCGACGATAATATTACGGGAATTGCTCGAATTAAAATAGGAAATTAGGTTACCTGAGTCATAGGTCATATGAGCAGATGCCCCGGTGTCCATATACCATTCCTTGTCAGGCACTTGAGGGGTGACAGACTGAACTGCGGCGGCAAGTTCGGTTGGAGAATAAATAGGGTTGGCAGGCGGCAGGGGAGGCTGAGCCAAGGAGTATATTGCCGGAAACTGAGCGAGTGCCGGCTGTTGGGTGGTGGCCACGAAGGCTTGGGGTCGGCTGCCAAGGATCCCGGCATCGGAAGACACCGAAGGGAACCATCTGTGGGTCGGGTATGGGCATGGATGGGTCTCCCATGAGGAGGCCGAGGCCGGGCCTGGAATCCACACCCAATATCCGGTAGAGGGTGCGGCGGGGGATGGTTGCATTGTTGGGCTGATATTGTTGTGGTTGCCGGAGTCAAGTAGTGCCATTTTTGTATTAAGAAGGGTAACTCAAAAAGGGGAAATTTGGGGCCAAACCAGAAATGGTGAAGGAGCAGACCACCAGCAGAGGAGAAAAGGAGAACGACAAGAGGCAAAGAGAGAAAGACAAGGATAAAAAAAAATATAAAATGGCAATGCACGGCAGTTTAGCAGGAAGATGATGTTTGAATAAAAAAAAAAAAATATCTTCTCTGATACCATGTTAACGAACCATTTCAACCAAAACCTTAAGGCGATGGTTGAGGGCCGTTTATATTCTATTACCTAATACTAAGCATAAAGAAATAAAAAGGAGGAAACTTTAATTAACCCTAATATAAATTATATATAAACAAATAATACAAAGATAAAATAACATTAAGACACACAATTAACGATAAAGATTATAACTTTAAACTAATTACTAACTAAATATATCATAAACATAAGAGTAATAATAAAGGAGAAGAGATAAGAATTATACCCAAAAAGAAGGAGATGGAATTACTAGTAAGCTTGAATTTGAAGAAGAACAATCACACAAAAACTAATTAAACTAAAAATAAGAAAAATGAAAAACAAAGAGGAAGGTGGGCAATGGGCTGCTGCGTTCTTGCTACTGCTACTCCTAAACCCCTGTTTATTCTACTGCTACCCTCCTCTCTCAAAATCTCTACTCTCTCTCTATTGTAATTAAGGGTTTATCCCTTTCATGTCATAAAACGGACAATGACCAAAACACCCTCCACTTAAATGAAATAGAAAGACTAGAAGTAAGGGCTGGAAAGTAATTGTCTTCTTGAACATAGTGCCTCTTCTTTTAGTCTCGACCAGTCTTGACTTGTCTCGGTTCTAGCCAACTCGACCCTTCCCGGTACCTACGAATAGAAACATGGACGCGCAGTCCCAAAATCTCGAGAAATACGATAAATATAACTAAAATGTGCTAAACTCGACTAGTAAACTAATTGAACTCAAAACGACTAAATAATGACAAAACGAATAATAAAAACGACTAAATAAGAGTATAAATGCGGGACAAAAATCGGTAAAATTACGAGTTATCAAACTTTATTCTCTAACTCAGTGACATGAAACTCCTTATATATCATTGTTATTGCCCTAATACTATCTTATACTCCCCCTGTTCATAATCTTTTGCCCCGTTTCATCATTATTTGTAAGAGTATTTTAATGAAACGGGGCAAAAGATAGTGAAAGGAGGGAGTAATAAAGTCATGTGTCTGCTCTGTTTAGGCCAAGCAACTAAACCAACCGACAAATAAAATTAAGAAACGCGGGAGTCTGTTAAAAAACAAAGACAATCAATTAACAAAATTTTTAATTAAAAAAACTCATTCAATTAAGAAAGAAGAGAGAAAACAGGAAAAACTTATCAACTCCACATTGCTTCATCATCCTCTTCCATTCATCTTCCCCTTCCATAGTTCATAATTGTATTATCACCTACAACAATGGATACAAAAGTTATTATAGAGCATGAACCTCAATATGTCACTCAAGTGTACAACCAAAGCGACCCGATTAGACCTACAACCAAACCTCAATATGAACCTCAGTGTACCACCCAAATAGAATTAGAGTTTCGCGGTAAACACACCAATTAAAAAGGAGAAGAGAAGGCTAGACAAGAGGTAAGCGAATAATTATTATGTACATCAACTACGAGCACTTCATAATACATTGCTTATATTTTAAGAACAAAACTAACACACCTAATGTGTTATAAGTCTGAAGTGGTAGTAAAAGAAGCATCCGTAACAATAGAAACCATAGAAGAAAAGAGACCAATATTAGATTTGAAAATCTCAACTAAAGACGCGAGGAAAAACTAAGAAAGATCAAAGTCATAATTCAAGAGGATTACGTTCTCCAATAAAAGTTAAAAAATGAATTATTAGTTATGCATTACATCTTATAGCGTTATATCTCATTTTCGCCAATAATCACTTGCTTAAGTTTTTACAAACACACTTTCAGTCTAATTCACCTTGCTACACTTGTGGTGACATGTTTGATGTATGTTTCGACACTTTTACTCCCCTTTTTTTCCCACCATTCATTTAACATACATGTCATATATATTTCTATAACTTGAATCGTTCAATATTTCTAACCTTCGTCTTATTCAGAATTTAGGAATGTCTGTGGAAGTAACTAAAATTACAAAGACATGAAATCAAAACAAAAAATACATAAATTAATAATAAAAGAAATATTGGACAATGAAGCAAAAAGACAGAATTGCAATTTACAAAGGTCATAAAACAATATATTCCCGTGCGGTGCACGGGTACGGCGACTAGTTAGTCCTTATTTTTGATGTTTTGAAATAGTTATGTATATTAGGTAGATGAAATTGAAATGAGATTGTTTATGGGAGAAGTAATCTCCAACCCCATTAATGCTTTCTGTATCGTGATTTGCAATGCCTCATAGGTTTAAATACCATCATTAACTCATCTCCACCATCATTTACTCTTATATCTCAAAAATACCATGTTCATTTTATAATGTTTGAATCACAATTAACTACTGCACTGGAAAATGTTGTTATTAAAACACTGTCTCTTCGTTCTCATCATCCTCCTTCCCTAGTTTTGAAATGTCTTCATTCATAGTTTATGAATCCATTTCATGGTGGCTTTATATATGCCAAGTATGTGCTTTCAGTATGCCCACATCTTCACCATCTTTTACCGCTATTTTTTTAAAGCTCTTTAGTTCCTGGCAAAAAGATAAAACAAAAAAACTCTGAGAAAGCTTTAATTTCTTTATTAACTCTAATTAAGCTCTGGTAAAACAAATATTTGTTTTACTCAGCTTTAATAAAACAAATATCATTATTAACTTTAATTTGTTTGTTGAATTTTTAGTCGAAAAATTTGACATTTAATTTCTAAAATTTGGCCTAATTTTTCCATTCCAGGTACCAGGTTAAGTTTATCGTTGAAGATTTTTCGAGCATCGAATTCCAATTTGTGATTTTCGACTCCCAAATTCTGCTGTATATTCAAGACTCTGCTTTGGATCTACTTTCGAGATTGGAACAGGTAAAATTTTTCACGATATTCACAATTTAGTAATTAAATAAAGTATTACCTTACACTCAAGCGACTACGTGAAAGAAAACTAACCTTCTATATCGCAGGCCGGAGAAGGTGACTCCATTTTTTAGGAACTTTCCACGTTTATTGACAACTGTTACCTGTTTCCTGATCCAAATCCATGAGAAGTTTAATGTACAACCGTCTTCAAAGTCTTACACTGTTCAATGGATGTCCAATGTAGTATAAACTTTTCAAGAGTATGAACGGACTGGTAAATGGTAATAGATTAGTTTCAATCTAGGGTAAAACTCGAGTTTTCTAAGTGTGTGATTTGATCATTGCATGCAGGTGAAGGTTAAAGGTCCTAAAAAAACCGATGCTCAAGGGAGATTTCTCTCTGCGACATTTGCAAACTTGCCAGCACCAAAATTACAATGGGAGCAGATGCCAACATGTCCCGTGCCACGTTTAGACGGGACTTCTATACAAATAAAAAATATTTTCTTTGTTTTCGCTGGATACAGTACCATTAATTATGTGAGTCTCTGTTCATTGCTGCTATATTTGATTTCATTTACTTGGAAGACTAATTTTTTTTCCATAAGCATTCTACTTTAGTTCTTACTGTAATACTGCACTCAAACATTGCTTATGTTTTCAATCTTTAAAGGAACCTTTCGTTTAGATTTGTCAACAAAACAACAATTCTAATGTAGTCTTTGCAAGTAGAAGCTACTTAGATCGACATTACACATTCGACTTTGTAGACACCCGCATTTTGACTGCCAGGTGTCTATGGTAGTTTCCAAAAATCACCCGATGATGATCGGACGCTAACATGTTTCTACGCGCTCGGATACGGGCTCAAATCCATTAATCGCTGGCTAACACACTTACGGAGTACAAATCTCACCAAGCGGAACTCAAATCCAAGCCCAGTGGATCATTCCGAGTCAAACAAGACTAATTTGGGCCAAAACCGACACCGGAAATAAAACCGACTTTTCACGATTGGGTCAATCCCGGTCAAAGTCACTTCCGAGACACACAAAACAACCCATCAATCATCAAAAGTCCAAATCAAACATCAAAACCCATCAAAGTCAAGGTCCAACAAAGACCCGCGCGACCCATCTAGGCCACTCGATCGAGTGACCTATCCACTCGATCGAGTGGGCCTGCTTTGAGCCCGGCGGCTGGCATAACGGGCCACTCGACCGAGTTCGCCTCTTACTCGGTCGAGTGCCCTAAACCGGGTGCCCTAATCTTTTCTATATATACACCCCATGCAACACCCCTTTACACAACTTTTCACCTCTTACAAAAACCCTAATCTTCTACAACCCTAGCAAGCTACACAACCCTAATCCGACGCATCTACAACAAACCCTAGAAAAACCCTAGGAAAACCGACTTTAGCAAACCCTAAACCTAGTTTTAGGAATTCAACCCGAGCCACCATAACTTAGCCTCCATACACCTCGAAGACTCCCGTGTTGTAGCCACGCTTACGAGCCTTAGTCCGAGACAGAAACATGTAGGTTGAGGGTGACAAACCTCCTTCTTATTTCTCTTCTCTTTTCTCCGTTTTTTTCGTTTATTATTATTATTATTATTATTATTATTATTATTATTATTATTATTATTATTATTATTATTATTATTATTATTATTATTATTATTATTATTATTATTATTATTATTATTATTATTATTATTATTATTATTATTATTATTATTATTATTATTATTATTATTATTATTATTATTATTATTATTATTATTATTATTATTATTATTATTATTATTATTATTATTATTATTATTATTATTATTATTATTATTATTAGTATTACGTTATTATTATTATTATTATTATTATTACTATTACGTTTGTTATCATTATTATTATTTACCTTGTTATCATTATTGCATCAAAATATTAAAATACTCATTGATTTGTGTCGAGTAAGAAGGATATCGGGATAAAAAAACACGAACATACAAGTGTACTGCACACAGCGTTGACGGTCGCTTATCCCGGTACCTCGATTATTTGATTATTGAGATGAGTCAACTTAAACAAGATTTCGTCATTATTTCTCGTTGTTATCATCTTTAATATTGCATTCATCGAATTTTCTAAAACCAATTTTAATAGGGGTCGAAACCCGTTGACACGGATCCGACATCACAATCCCTAGGGATTTATTCGATGTCGGAGAAGTCGAGGGAATCAAGTTTTTTATTTTATTTATTTAATCAAATAGTCAATTCTCCTAAATTACATAAAATTAATTCAAAACGCAATTTCCGTTGAGGCTAAAATAATTATCAAAACAATTCGTTAGAATTATGATATTATTAAACGCGGAGGAAATTTAATTTTATAGCAACGACCTACTTAAAACGATTTTCGACATAAAACACTTTTTTTTTTACAAACGAATTTTAATTCGTAGAGAGGGCACTCGACCGAGTGCCTAGCCCACTCGGTCGAGTGGCACCTCAAAATCGGGTCAGAATGCTCATCAGAACACCCACTCGATCGAGTCTCACAGTGACTCGGTCGAGTGGCCATGTACTCGACCGAGTTAGTCAATAACTCGGCCGAGTACGGTCTTTGACGCAAAACAGAATCAATTTTTTAGGGTCTACTCGATCGAGTCCATCGACCACTCGATCGAGTGGCCTCATAACGACTCAAACACGAGTCGTACATTATTCTATTTTTCAAACTCGATAGTATTTTACGACTTAGGTCAACATGTGCATAATTAATCACGTGTATACTATCTTTTCAAGTCATGCATCCTCATATTCGCATCTTTTCAATTCAATTCAATATTTGCAAACCGTTATTATTCGTTTCTTTACATTGTTTACTAACGCGTTTTTTTGTTTCTTTTGTCAATTTAATTTTTGTTCGTTTATTGTGCTAAATGAACCCGCATGCTAAAATACAACTTTGACGTTAATTTTAGTTGCATTAAATTGACTTAGAAACCCTTTCAATTACATTCGCATGTTTAGGGAAAATAAATCTTTGCATATCATTTTCCCGTTTTACTAGCACGCGTATTAGAAAGTCATTCGAGTTCTTAGTAGAGGCCGCTAATGTGCGGGCGGGGTTGGGTGTCCTTTGTGGGCTTCCCAACACGTACCCTCACCCCTTACTCAGAACCTCGGTTTCCGGATGCCCGAAACCGTTGGCGTACGAGAGTCATTCAATATACGATTAACCGCTCAAGTCGGCATCTATATCGATATGCAAAGGGACGAGCCCAATAAACTCTGACATCGGAAATGGGCCGTATTTTGTATACGGCCCACTACGACATAGAGTGGGCTCGAACGGTTCCGAATAACCATAAAATTCGGTGGCGACTCCACATAGACCTAAATTTCAATTCGATCCTTCTCATATGGAGATTCATTCGCCTACCCAAACCCGCGCGTGGCCGCGTCGGGGTGGACCTATGTCATGTCTACAATTTGGCGACTCCGCTGGGGATTAACTGATGCGTGACTTACCATCGGCATCCTCAGGGTGAGACTCGAATAGAAATCGTTTGACAAATACAATACGCGTGTTAGTTTTACGGTTCATGCATAACCCATATTTTCCCGGGCCGGTACTCGCGACCGACGTCCCACTATACCGTCGATGTACTCCAATATGGATATGTTGAAAGGTGTCCATAGTCGATTCGAGTGGGTTTCGCGACATGTTCTAAGATCAACTCGACTTAGGAAGTCCGTCCCGATCAACGTCTAGACTATGTACACTGGTATAGACCCCCTATAGACCGACCGAGACTTAGTATAGAGCATACATGGCGTCATTATAATGCTTGTGTGACTACGTGCTACTTGGTTTCCGAGTCATTTTCAAAAACCGTCTTTTTTCAAAGATTGCATCTTTTTCAAACTATTCAATTTCAAAACCCGGGACACATACCGAATTTAGGACTTATGATTTTACTCAAAATAGCCTATTTTCTAGACGGTATGCTGCCCAATTCAAAACTCGAAAATACTTTCGAACTTTCAAAACTAGTGGCCCAATAACTTTTCGTTTTTTTTCGGAAATCGGGTCCTCAAACCGAGTTTACTCGGTCCATTTTTCAAAAACAAAACATCAATTTTTAAAAAAAACCTTCCTCTTCTAGGACCTCCCGTATTTAGCAGTGTCGGGTCGTGTCATAAGTTGTCAAGGTCCGTAGCGTCGAAACTCTGTCGATCTTACATCACGAGTGTAATACCCACATTTGATAGTGAGTCAACGGGTCAACACCTTATAGTAAGTGATACCGAGTCTTTATTTTATACTAAGTAAAACCCGAGCAATTACGTAGTAAGTTTTAACCATTCGGAACAAGTTACTCGACCCAGTCCGGATTAATTAGTGATTTACTACACGTAGTTAATTGGAGGTATGAAACCAAGCCCACGTTCCTTTTCTTAATGTTAAATTCCCTTAATTCCCTTATATTACCCTAGCACGCAGCCTACTCATCATCATAAAACACACAACACGCACCGCACGACTCTTGACCTAGGGCAACCGCACTAAGGAAGAAGGAGGAAGGGGGTCGTAGGAGTCGGATCGGATCACCGGTGGGTTATAAATCGATCATACGCGCCGCCTAGGTATTCTAAACCGTCTTTAATGTTTACGTGGTATAGTTAGTACGTATATAATTAGGTTCGTATATAGTTCGGTGTCGGAATGTTGTTGGTGTTATTCGAATTATTGCTACGTCGTGGATTATTGCGGTGTCGAGTCAACCAGGGACATGTATTATGCGATTTGTCGGGAACTAAATCGGGTTGTTATTACTTCTGTCTTTGTCGTGTGGACTGCTGATGGGACGCTTTAGTGTTGTTGTCACTAGAGTTGCCATTGTCGGGTGGAGTAATTGAGTTGAAGTTATACGTTTACGGATGCTGTTTGTTACCATTGTTGTTGATGTCGGTGAGGATAGGTGTGCTGTTTGTTACCACTGTTGTTAGTGCGTGAGGTTGTGGTGGGCGTGCGTAAGAATTTAGGTGCATATGGCTAGATTTAGGAGTAGGTTAATTTATATTACTTTGTATAATATGTTAGGATAGTTGTAGGCTTTGGTACCTTGGTATACACGTGCTTAGTATATCTTATAGGGTGCAACTCACTTTTTATTATAATTTATACTTATAATTTGTAGGAGTAGGTTGTACTGTTAGTTTCCTTATTTATAATTTAATTATAATGGGAGATTCCATTTTATATACATAATATGTTAGGATCGATTTTAATTTATGTATATAATATTTTATTAGGTTCGGACTTCGTAGAAACTCCGTGGTGAATTGTACTATCGACGTGATAGTGACCTGCTAATTAGGTAAGGTTATCCTTACTCAGTTTACGTTGTATGTATGCATACTGTATGTATGAAATGGTATAATGATAATATCGAAATTACGGTTGTGTGCCATTTGAGAGAAGCTAGCTAGGACTAGCTAGGCCCAGTTGATCTCGGGACCTTCCCTAATGTTTCCTCCTAGGAGAGCCTAGGAGGGGTGTGCACACTCGGACTGACGGGGCGTGACTGCGGTCGCGATAGTGATGATAGGGATGATGATATCGATGATGATATTTGTGATGTGGACTGTACTAATATCATTTAATGTATTTTAAAATGATCTTGTGTGTGTATGTCTGATGTATCTGTGATGATCCATTTGACGGTTATGGTCAATTGGGGAGCAGGGATGTATTCAGGTACTTGATGGAATGTGTTCTGACTCGGGATGCTATTTGCGGGATGGGCAGAGTGCGAAATCATCGGAATAGTATAGACCCTTGGCCGTTTGTATTTCATCTTATTCAGTAGACCATCACATTTACTCTTATCTTTTGGTTTGAAGATTGGATTTTTATAATTTTTATTAAGTTGTAACGTTTAGGGCACTCTATTATGGTAAGTAATGATGTCTGCTACCTCGGGTTACCGAGATGGTAACACCCGTATTTGTTCGGGATGTCTTGTTAAGTCTCCTGAACAAATGAGGGTGTTACAAAGTGGTATCAGAGCGATCGATTCTGGAGCCTGAATAAAAGAATATAGGAATTTAAAATGAACCCCGGTGTTAGACCATTAGGAGCCCACTTAAAATCTCTGGTTGAGGAGACGTCCTCATACCAACCTCTGGTCCTTTTGGTTTGACCCGGTAACCACGTGTGAGATCGAGAGGGGGTAGAATAGGATGAGTCCGACGGTGATGAAGTGAGTTTCCTTTGAATTGCATAATTTTTCCTTTCGAGTAGTTATAAGTGTGATGTTTACAATGATACGAGTAATTACAACGTTAATAGTAATGTATTGTTATGATGTATGAGCATTTAAGGCTCATGTGTATGTTATTGTTGTTTTGAAGTAATCATGTCAAAGAAAGCAGCTACCAGTTCTACCCCAGCCACGCTGAGTGCCGAAGAAATGGCGCGCTTAAAGGCAACCAACGATGCGCTTTTGGAAGCTTTGAGAAACATCCACGTCCCGAAACCACCAGTGACAGACGCAGCCACCATCAGTGCTGCAATAGCACGTCTTCGTCCCAGTAAATATGACGGGACTGGTGGGCCATCGCGGCTAGAGAATTGGGTGAGAGAAATGAAGAAGGTGTTCCAAATCGTGAATTGCCCGGAGAATATGGAGCTGTTCCAGGCTGCATTCTATTTGAGTGGCAAGGCCGACTTATGGTGGCACCTTAACTATGACAAGCTTATTGCAGAGCATGAGGAAGGGGAGTATGGGGAAGATGCCTTTGGGTGGAAGAGTCTCGTAGAGGCGCTGAGGGTGGAATTCTTTCCGGAACATATCCGTAGTGCAAAAAGAGCTGAATTTGATCGTTTCACCATGACAGACGACATGACTGTCGAGGACTATTACGACAAGTTTACGGAGCTGGCCACTTATTCTGCTGACCTCAATTTGAGTTCTGAACTATTGGCTTCTCGTTTCGAGAGGGGCTTGTCTGTCAGAATCCTGGAAAGGCTACCCATGGGACTTAATACTGATGTGAAAGAGGTATACTTAAGGGCCGGGCACGCGGAACGATTGGCTGACCGAATCAAGGAGCTGGGAGAGCAAAAGAGGGAGAAGAGAAAAGCTGAATCTGAAGGCACACTCCAGAATGAACCTAAGAGGGGAAACCAGAACCGGGGAATGGTGCGACCCCAATACTTCGGGGGAAACAGCTATGGGGGAACAGGGTCCGGTCAGGGACGAAGAAACGAACCTCGAGTATATAAATGTAAGCAGTGTGACCGCAACCATCCCGGTAAAGATTGTAATGGAAAACCCGTCACGTGCTACAATTGTGGGAAAGCGGGACACCGTGCCTATGAATGTTTTGCCCCAAAACAGAATGGGGGTTTGAGTCAAGGGGGTTTTTACTCCGCTGCTTCAGCAACTTCAGGCAATGTTAACCAGGGGAATCTGTACCACGGAAATGGGAACCCACAGCAGAGAAACTGGAACCGATCACAGGGAAACTGGAATCGGCAACAGGGGAGTTACTACCAGGGGTCGGGAAGCACTACCCAGTCAGTTGCAGCCGCTGGGCCAACTACATCTGTTAATGGGGTGCCTGAAGGTAGTAAGAATACTGGGAAACTCTTTGCTATGGGGAAGCAAGCTGCTCAGGAGGACAAGCAAGTTATCACGGGTACCTTTCTCGTTAACTTGAAACCTTCTTTTGTTCTATTCGATTCCGGGGCAACCCATTCATTTGTAGCTTGTAACCATGTACCGAGTTTAGGGTTAGTAGATTTTGAAAATATAGTTGATGATGTAATCACACCCTCGGGGAAGTCAGTTAGGTGTACAAGGGTCTTTCGAGATGTGTCTTTAATAGTTGAGGGAGTTGACCTGCCAGTTAATCTAATAGAGTTTCCCTTAGATGACTTCGACATTATCTTGGGAATGGATTGGTTGGGACGGTTTAGAGCCCAGATTGATTGTAAT
The DNA here is from genome assembly GCA_958450325.1 of Agrostemma githago. NCBI lineage: Eukaryota > Viridiplantae > Streptophyta > Magnoliopsida > Caryophyllales > Caryophyllaceae > Agrostemma > Agrostemma githago. The sequence continues at coordinate 57,217,949 of OY288258.1, read as the reverse complement.
CTTAAGAAAGTGTCATTAAGAGGTCCCAAGGGCATTAGGGTGTCTTATAGGAGGTATGCTGTAAAGCCAACTGTGAAGATTATAGCAGCCATCACCTTGAAGAGACATCTAAAGAAGGGTAACCCGTTATTCTTGTGCCATGTACGGGATACTCGGGCCGAGGAGTTGTCTTCTTATTCAATACCTGTAGTGAATGAGTTCGTAGACGTATTTCCAGAAGAGATCCCGGGGTTACCACCAAGGCGAGAGGTTGATTTCGGTGTTGAGTTGAAGCCAGGGACGGGGCCTATCTCTAAGGCACCATACCGTATGGGGCCTAAGGAGTTGACTGAATTGAAGAAGCAGTTGGAGGAATTGATGGATAAGGGGTATATCAGACCAAGTGTGTCCCCGTGGGGTGCTCCTGTTTTGTTTGTGCAGAAGAAGGATGGGAGCATGAGGCTATGCATCGATTACAGGGAGCTGAACAATGTCACTGTGAAGAATCGATACCCTTTGCCTCGTATCGATGATTTATTCGACCAACTGAGTGGGGCGGGTATCTTTTCCAAGATTGATTTGAGGTCCGGTTATCACCAGTTGAGGGTCAAGAACGAAGAAATTCCCAAGACCGCATTCAGAACTCGATATGGCCACTATGAATTTGTGGTGATGCCATTTGGTCTAACAAATGCTCCTGCTGTTTTCATGGATCTGATGAACCGAGTTTTTCGACCCTACTTGGACAAGTTCGTGGTGGTGTTTATCGATGATATCCTGGTTTATTCAAGGAACCGGGAAGAGCATGCAGAGCATCTGAGAATCGTATTGCAACTACTCCGAGACAACCAGTTGTACGCTAAGTTATCAAAGTGTGAGTTCTGGTTGGAGAAGGTCGCATTTTTGGGACACGTGATTTCGAAAGAGGGGGTATCTGTAGACCCAAGCAAGATTGAAGCTGTCTCAAAGTGGCAAGCGCCAAAGAATGTGGCAGAGATTCGGAGTTTCTTAGGGTTAGCCGGGTACTATCGAAGGTTCGTAAAGGACTTCTCAAAGATAGCAAGACCGTTGACTAACCTTATGAGGAAGGAGATTCGGTACAGGTGGGATGACAGTTGTGAGAGGGCGTTTCGAACCTTAAAGGAGCGTCTGACTACAGCACCAATCCTAGCCTTACCCGAAGGTAGCGAAAATTTTGAAGTATACACTGATGCATCGAAAAATGGGTTGGGTTGTGTACTGATGCAGAATGGGAAAGTCATTGCGTATGCTTCACGTCAGTTGAAGACTTACGAAGAGAACTACCCAACTCATGACCTAGAACTTGGGGCAGTGGTGTTTGCTCTGAAAATATGGAGACATTATCTGTATGGGGCAACATTCAAGGTATTTTCAGACCACAAGAGTTTGAAGTACATCTACACACAGAAGGAGTTGAATATGCGACAGAGGCGATGGATCGAGTTAATCGGAGATTATGATATGGAGATTTTGTACCACGAGGGAAAGGCAAATGTGGTAGCTGATGCTCTAAGCAGGAAATCGGTGCATTCTCTGAGTTTGGATATGTCAAGATTGAGGCTAAGGAATGAAGTGCAACAGATGGGGATTCATGTGATAAGAAAAGGGGAAGCAATGTCGGACTTCGCAATTCAACCCGAGTTGTACGCCGAAATACGAGAAGAGCAGTTTTTGGATCAGAAGTATCTAATGTGGCGAGCCCGTATTGAGAGAGGTGAACCCTCAAATCTCACCATTCACCCAGACGGGAGCCTTAGATTCAATGACAGGTGGTGGGTTCCGGAAGGAGAAGATTTAAGGAGGAAAATCATGACCGAGGCGCATTGTAGTCCTTACTCGGTACATCCGGGTGGGGACAAGTTGTATAAGGATCTGAAGAAGACATTTTGGTGGGAGAACATGAAGAGAGAAGTGGCCGAGTTTGTGTCCAGATGTCTGACTTGTCAGAAGGTCAAGAGTGAACACAAACGACCACAGGGTAAGCTGCAACCCTTAGAGGTACCTGAGTGGAAGTGGGACTCCATTTCCATGGATTTCATTGTCGGTTTGCCGAGAACCCCAAAGGGGAATAATATGATTTGGGTGATAGTAGATCGACTCACCAAATCGGCTCATTTCGTACCAATGAAGGATACGTGGAGTAAGGCCGAGCTAGCAATGGCTTATAGAAGGCATATTCTGAAATTACATGGAGTACCTAAGGACATTGTGTCAGATCGTGATTCGAGGTTCATATCAAAATTTTGGCAGGAGCTGCAGGAGTCCTTGGGTACACAGTTGAAGATGAGTACAGCCTTTCACCCCGCGACTGATGGTCAGACAGAACGAACTATACAGACTTTGGAAGACATGTTGCGGGCTTGTGCCTTGGAATTTCGGGGTTCGTGGGAGGATCGACTAGATCTGATTGAGTTCTCCTACAACAACAGCTACCATGCTAGCATCCATATGGCACCGTTTGAAGCTTTGTATGGGAGAAAATATAGGAGCCCGGTATGTTGGGACGAGAAGGCCGACGCAGTAGTGCTGGGGCCCCACATGATTCAGGAGATGATCGAGCAGGTACATGTAATCCGACAGAAGATGCGAGCGGCACAAGATCGTCAAAAAAGCTATGCTGATCTCCACCGCCGAGAGGTTGAGTTCGCTGTGGGTGACAAGGTTTTGCTTAAAGTGTCACCTATGAGAGGGGTTATGAGGTTCGGGAAGAAGGGCAAGTTGAGCCAAAAGTTTATTGGGCCGTATGAAATTCTGGATAGGATAGGGGAGGCGGCGTATCGGTTAGCACTTCCCCCAGCTCTCGATAAGGTTCATAATGTGTTTCATGTTTCTCAGTTGAGGAAATACTTGAGTGACCCGTCTCACATCATTGAACCCGAGACGATCCAGTTAGATGATTCTCTTACTAATGAGGAGGTTCCCAAGGAAATTTTAGACCGAAAAGTTCGGAAAACCAGGGGAGGAGAAACAGCTATTGTCAAGGTTTTGTGGTCTAATCACAATGTTGAGGAGGCCACTTGGGAAACAGAAGCATCGATGCAGAAACGTTTCCCTCATCTTTTCGATCAGGTAATTACTTCGGTTACGGGGACGTAACCTTGTCTATAAGGAGGGTAGAATGTAACAGCCTGATTTATGCTATATTTAGAGTAGTATCGTATAGATTCTTGTTTTCGATTCTTGTTTTCGTGCTTTGTTAGTAGGAAGGTAGTTACTTAGAGAGTTCCTTAAGTTTGTGTCAGGTTGCTAACTTCGGGTATAGCTAACTTCGGGACGAAGTTACTTATAAGGAGGGTAGATTGTAATACCCACATTTGATAGTGAGTCAACGGGTCAACACCTTATAGTAAGTGATACCGAGTCTTTATTTTATACTAAGTAAAACCCGAGCAATTACGTAGTAAGTTTTAACCATTCGGAACAAGTTACTCGACCCAGTCCGGATTAATTAGTGATTTACTACACGTAGTTAATTGGAGGTATGAAACCAAGCCCACGTTCCTTTTCTTAATGTTAAATTCCCTTAATTCCCTTATATTACCCTAGCACGCAGCCTACTCATCATCATAAAACACACAACACGCACCGCACGACTCTTGACCTAGGGCAACCGCACGAAGGAAGAAGGAGGAAGGGGGGTCGTAGGAGTCGGATCGGATCACCGGTGGGTTATAAATCGATCATACGCGCCGCCTAGGTATTCTAAACCGTCTTTAATGTTTACGTGGTATAGTTAGTACGTATATAATTAGGTTCGTATATAGTTCGGTGTCGGAATGTTGTTGGTGTTATTCGAATTATTGCTACGTCGTGGATTATTGCGGTGTCGAGTCAACCAGGGACATGTATTATGCGATTTGTCGGGTACTAAATCGGGTTGTTATTACTTCTGTCTTTGTTGTGTGGACTGCTGATGGGACGCTTTAGTGTTGTTGTCACTAGAGTTGCCATTGTCGGGTGGAGTAATTGAGTTGAAGTTATACGTTTACGGATGCTGTTTGTTACCATTGTTGTTGATGTCGATGAGGATAGGTGTGCTGTTTGTTACCACTGTTGTTAGTGCGTGAGGTTGTGGTGGGCGTGCGTAAGAATTTAGGTGCATATGGCTAGATTTAGGAGTAGGTTAATTTATATTACTTTGTATAATATGTTAGGATAGTTGTAGGCTTTGGTACCTTGGTATACACATGTTTAGTATATCTTGTAGGGTGCAACTCACTTTTTATTATAATTTATACTTATAATTTGTAGGAGTAGGTTGTACTGTTAGTTTCCTTGTTTATAATTTAATTATAATGGGAGATTCCATTTTATATACATAATATGTTAGGATCGATTTTAATTTATGTATATAATATTTTATTAGGTTCGGACTTTGTAGAAACTCCGTGGTGAATTGTACTATCGACGTGATAGTGACCTGCTAATTAGGTAAGGTTATCCTTACTCAGTTTACGTTGTATGTATGCATACTGTATGTATGAAATGGTATAATGATAATATCGAAATTACGGTTGTGTGCCATTTGAGAGAAGCTAGCTAGGACTAGCTAGGCCCAGTTGATCTCGGGACCTTCCCTAATGTTTCCTCCTAGGAGAGCCTAGGAGGGGTGTGCACACTCGGACTGACAGGGCGTGACTGCGGTCGCGATAGTGATGATAGGGATGATGATATCGATGATGATATTTGTGATGTGGACTGTACTAATATCATTTAATGTATTGTAAACTGATCTTGTGTGTGTATGTCTGATGTATCTGTGATGATCCATTTGACGGTTATGGTCAATTGGGGAGCAGGGATGTATTCAGGTACTTGATGGAATGTGTTCTGACTCGGGATGCTATTTGCGGGATGGGCAGAGTGCGAAATCATCGGAATAGTATAGACCCTTGGCCGTTTGTATTTCATCTTATTCAGTAGACCATCACATTTACTCTTATCTTTTGGTTTGAAGATTGGATTTTTATAATTTTTATTAAGTTGTAACGTTTTGGGCACTCTATTATGGTAAGTAATGATGTCTGCTACCTCGGGTTACCGAGATGGTAACACCCGTATTTGTTCGGGATGTCTTGTTAAGTCTCCTGAACAAATGAGGGTGTTACAACGAGTTTCTTCCCCTTCCTAGTCCGCCTTATTAGACTAAGGCAAGGCCCACCTACGTAGGACAAACCCCTACAATGGGGGGCCCGTCAACACAATCGAGTCTAAAGTCTGGGGATGTCTCACGTGAACCTTCCTTCGAACAGGACTAGGCCCACTCGCCAAATCCTAAGGAAGGCCCACCTGTCGCAAGTCACCCGTCTAGGTGTCTTTTCCGAGTCATTTTCCTTTTTTTTTAGTCTTGTTCGGGATGTACTTTCTACTTCAGGATTTTGGGCTAGTTTCTAATTACGTGGTGTTCTTACAGACAGGCCACCCGTAACCCGACACCAACGCAAGATGGACGAGTTGAAGGACGCACTAGCTAAGCTCGAGAGTCAATTAACCTCCATCCAGACTAACCAAGCATCGATAGTCACCCGCCTAAGTGCCGTGGAAAAAGCGACCCCAGTCGAAGGAGCTGAGCCCAATGGGCCCATGGCCGAGCTGGTCAGTATCGTTCGTAGGCTCGAGGAACAAGTTCACCTATCAACGAACAACTCGATCCATACCGAGAACGCTCGTATTTATTCGCCTTTGGATAACGAGCTACCTGCTAACCTCAACTTAACGGGACTTCCTATGTTTGAGGGTACTGAAGACCCGGTCCACCACATCCGGGCTTTCAAAGACTTCATGGCAGTCAAGGGGGTGAAGTCAACAATGTTCAAGCACCTATTCCCCTCCTCTCTGGAGAAACACCCCAAGGCCTGGTTCTACAGGCTTGACCCCAAGAAATACAAGACTTGGGACGATGTGGCGACCGAGTTTGCTCGGAATTACGCCGATAACACTGAAATCCAGACTACAATGCGTACTCTGGAGGTAATGGCCCAGGAGCCCAAAGAAGGGTTCACAAAATATCTGCAAAGATGGAGGGCCGAAAGTGTGAAGCTGGTCGACAAGCCCGGCGAAAAGGCCCTAGTAGAAGCCTTCGTCAAGAATCTACTCCCATCCTACCGGGTCCATCTCCGGTATGCTATTATCCCAAACTTTGATGTCCTTACTGAAATGGGCACAAGGATCGAAGATGATTTGAGGTTGGAGAGCCTGACTAAGGCCTCTACCAAGGGCTATCAAGGGGCTAGTTCATCCACAAACAAGCCCACACCTGCAGCTGCGACCCGCAGCATCTTTGATGAGGTAAATCTGCTCGACTCCTCATCCAAAAAGAATACACCAAATCGGGTATTCACAGATATAGGGACTACCTATACTTATGCCTTACAAAGGCTATCTTCAAAGGGTCCGATTCAACCAATAGGCCCAACTCCAGAGCCTCCAGCAGAGAAGAGGTCCAAGTACTACAATGCTCAAGCTTACTGTCAGTATCACCGGGGTAACGGACATGATACTGAAAAATGTTGGAAGTTAAAGCATTTAATCCAAGATCTTATTGAGAGCGGGAAAATCCCGTTGCCCGGAGACAAGCCGAGCAACAAAGACAACCCGTTCAATGCTCACGTAATTTTCACGGGGGAGGTAATCGATTGTTCTCACCTCACTTCTCCTTTTATCCCACAAATTAATGGGATATGGTTCGATGACGAGGACGACGTATACCTAGCCAAAGGGGAGGCTGTCCCTATCACCCTCGAAGAGGTCCGAAAAGCCAAATCCAAGGCTTTAGCCACCAACCACCTCGCCACTGCTGGGCGCGCCACTCCTGCATCCGTCACTGAACCTGCCAGGACGGAACCGACCTCCGAGGAACCAAGCAATGACACGGCCTTGGTCCAACAAATGAAGAGGGTTCGAGCTGACTTAACCATATGGCAACTACTGGTTAGCTCACAGGCTCATCGGGAAGCACTGACTAAGGCTCTCGATGAAATCAAGGTCGACTCAGAAGCTACCCCCGCTGAAATGGTAGCCACCATCATGCCCTACCTTAAGGGCAAATCCAAAGAAGAAGGCCCACTCATAACCTTCTCTGAAGCTGATCTACCTCCATTTGGGCCCAGTCATAATCTGGCCCTATATATTACGGTCATCTGCAAGGGTAAGTACCTCCCGATGACCCTTATTGACGACGGGTCAGCCGTGAATGTCCTACCATTAAGGACCGCTAGGGCCCTCGGCATCACTGATGCCGACTATCTCCCAACGGCACAAACTATCCAGGCTTTCGATGGAAGCCCAAAACCAGTCGCCGGGGCCGTTAATCTGAAGATCATAACGGGCCCAATCGAAAAGGAGTTAGAATTCCAGGTGGTAGATGTCACCTCATCATTCAACCTCTTGCTAGGAAGGCCTTGGATTCACACAGTCAAGGCCGTGACATCTACCCTCCACCGAAAAGTCAAGATACCACTTAAAGACGGTATCATAACACTGGAGGCAACACCGATGACCGTGGCAAGCTGCAACGCCACAAACCGGGCCGAACCACGAGGTTTCGATTTCGTGGGTATGATTGAAGAAGAATATCTTTTCAAGCCCTACTTCGCCCCTAGCATCGACACGATGCTACAAAATCTGGGTTACCTACCCGGAGCTACCTCAAGACCATATCTTCCGGCGGGAAAAATCATCGAGGTCCTAGACAACGCAGAGTCCCGACTCGGGTTGGGATATACTATAAGCTCGGAGAATGTGGGCCGGGCCTCTGCAATCAAATTTGTCACTCCAGTTTTCGGAGCCATCCAAGTGGGCCTCTACCGACCCACCATCACATATCTCGAGACCAAAACGGCTCGGGAATGCAACTACAACCCTGATGACATATTCACCGTTATCCAGGATGAGTCCGAGAAAAGGGAAAGCAACTCTGAGCCCGTGCTGGGGCTCTTATTTGGAGAAGAAAAAATCGTCCCTGCTCCAAAAGATGACTTGGTCAACTTGATCCTCCGCAACGATCGGTTCGACCCAACCAAGCTCATTACCGAAGTCGGCGCCAACATCGAAACAAGGGCTTGGAGGAAGACCGTAAAGTGGACCGACAGTCAAGGACGAGTCTACAAGCTAACTGCCGGCGAAGGAGACATGCCAGATACCGAGTCCGAGTCTGAGTCTGAGTCTGAGTCGGAGTCTGAGTCCAGGTTTAGAGGGTCCGATACTGGAGTCGAGTCTGTAATCCCTCTTCCCTTAGCCACCAAGGTCTCGGGGTCTGTCCCAAGACCTCTCCCTATCCCGCCACTGACCAACGATCAGATGGCAGCTCTATTCGAGCTATTTTCAAAATTCACCATTAATAATAATAACGAACACCGTTCTGCTTATGACTTGTCTTATTTCCAAAATTTTCTCAATTTCAAAAATTTTATATGCAATGACATTGAGAAACCCGACGAACAGGTACCTCTACCACAACATCTGGTCGAGCAGCTCGAGCAAAGGGAATCCCGAGATCCGGTAATCGAAGAAACCGAGTCCATCAACGTGGGAACCACTTTAGAGCCCCAGATGCTTAAGTTGGGCCAATCTTTAGATCCAGAGGAGAGACAACAGTTCACGGACCTCCTCCTAGAATTTAAAGACGTCTTTGCATGGTCCTACAAGGACATGCCGGGAATAGATCGAGAAATAGCAGAACACCGAATACCCATCAAAGATGGGTGCAAACCGGTTAAACAAAAACTCAGAAGAATGAAGCCCAAATGGTCTCTTAAAGTCAAAGAAGAGGTCGATAAACAGTTCAAAGCAGGCTTCATACAAGTGTCTGAATATCCAGACTGGGTTGCAAACATCGTGCCGGTACCCAAGAAGGACGGCAAGGTGCGGGTATGCGTGGACTTCCGGGACCTAAACAAGGCCAGCCCAAAAGATGATTTTCCATTACCACACATCGACATTTTGGTGGATAATACGGCCGACCATGCCCTTCTATCATTCATGGACGGGTATGCCGGATACAATCAGATTAAAATGGCAAAAGAGGATATGAGTAAGACTACCTTCATCACACCTTGGGGTACTTACTGTTACACCGTCATGCCATATGGGCTGATTAATGCAGGAGCCACTTATCAACGGACCGCTACCACCTTATTGCACGACATGATGCATAAGGAAGTGGAGGTCTATGTGGACGATATGATCGTTAAGTCTAAAGACCGAAGCGGGCACATCACGGCCCTAAGAAAGTTCTTTACCAGACTACGTAAGTACAACATGAGACTAAACCCACAAAAATGCAGCTTTGGGGTAACGTCAGGCAAATTACTGGGCCATATCGTTAGCCAACGCGGCATCGAGGTCGACCCAGCTAAAATCAAGGCCATCACCGAGATGCAGCCACCTAAGACCGAAAAGGAAATAAGGGGGTTTCTCGGGAAAGTCCAATACATCAGCCGTTTCATTTCGAAGTTAACCATGGTATGTGAGCCCATCTTCAAAAAGTTAAAAATCGGGGAACGGGTACTATGGGACGACAAATGTCAAATGGCTTTTGACAAAATCAAGGAGATCATGTCTGCTCCGCCAGTACTAATGCCACCTCAACACGGTTTGCCTTTGTCGTTATACCTAACAACGACTGAGACAGCCATGGGGGCTATGCTGGCCCAGACAGTTGATTCAGAAGAACGGGCTATTTACTACATCAGTAAAAAGTTCCTCGAGTACGAGTGCAAATACACAATGCTCGAAAAGACGTGTTTAGCATTGGTTTGGGCCACTAAAAAGCTCCGACATTACATGCTTAGCCACGAAGTACAGGTTTTATCCAAAATGGATCCAATCAAGTACTTATTCGAGAAGCCCATCCTCAACGGCAGGATGTCAAGATGGACTTTAATGTTATCTGAGTTCGACCTCAAGTTCGTACCATTAAAAGCCATCAAAGGCCGGGTAGTTGCCGAGTTTCTCGCTGATAGTCCAATACCCGAAGAAGGCCACACTGATACATGGGCCTTTCCTGATGAGGACATATTTCATACCGATACCGAGACATGGGATCTGTATTTCGATGGAGCATCCAATTTCCGAGGATTTGGGGTCGGAATTCTGTTAATCTCACCCCGAGGGGAACACACTCCCTTATCCATCAAGTTGGATTTCGACGTGACCAACAACGCAGCCGAATACGAAGCATGCATTCACGGGTTGCAAGCCGCCGCTGATTTAGGGGTAACAAACCTCCGGGTCCACGGTGATTCATCATTGGTCATCAATCAAGCACTCCAAAAATGGAAAACTCGGAACGCCAAACTCGTGGCTTACCAAGCGCGAGTACGGGTTCTAGAGAAACAATTCCAGAAAGTCGAGTATATTTACCTACCTCGAGAGGAAAATCAGTTTGCAGATGCACTTTCCAAATTAGCATCTTTACTGAACATCCCGGATCACCTGACAAGCATGCCAATCTATGTTGAAAGGCGGTCAGAGCCGGCCTACATCCATGCCATTCAAGATATCGAGATAACTGACCCAGAACCTTGGTATCAAACCGTCTTAACATACCTGACAACGGGGGAATATCCCGCGGGAGCTGAAAATCGGGCCAAAAAGGCCCTACGAAGATTAGCAACCCAATTTGTTCGTACTGATGACGGGCAACTGTATAAAAAAACGACACAGGGGGCTCTCCTCCTATGTATCGACAAAATTCAAGCCGAGAAGGTCATGGCCGAGGTCCATGACGGTGAAAATGGTCCGCATATGAACGCCCATATGCTATCCCGTAAAATCATGAGGCTCGGGTATTACTGGAACACCATGGAAACAGACTGTCAGTTATACGTCAAGCACTGCCATAACTGTCAGATCTTCGGTAATGTACAACATATGCCATCTTCCCTATTATATACCATGACATCACCATGGCCATTTTCGACTTGGGGTATAGACATAATTGGGAAAGTGCATCCTTCCGGGACGGGAGGACATTGCTTCATTTTGGTGGCCATCGACTACTTCACCAAGTGGGTAGAAGCCGAGTCATACCGTGTCTTGAACGCCAAGCACGTGGCCAAATTTATCCAAAATAAGATTATATGCCGGTATGGGATCCCGCACGAATTTATCAGTGATCACGGGACCTACTTTCAAGCTGAAACTACTGCATTACTGGCAAAATACAAAATTTAAAGGCATACATCCTCACCTTACCGACCCCAAACAAATGGAGCGGTAGAAGCGGCCAACAAAACAATTGTCACCATACTTAAAAAGATGGCCGAGAATTATCGGGACTGGCCCGACAAAATACCTTTTGCCTTATGGGGATACCGAACTTCAATTCGCACAGCAACCGGAGCAACTCCATATTATCTGACATATGGAATGGAAGCAGTCCAACCGGTCGAGCTAGAAGTACCATCAATAAGGATTTTGCTTGAAAGCCAAGTACCAGAAGCAGATTGGGTCCAAGCCCGATACGACTCGCTAATCCTCTTAGACGAGCGGCGATCCCGGGCCCTCAACAATATTCAAGTATATCAAAAGAGGATCCAACGGGCTTTCAACAAAAGAGTTAGGCCCAGGAAAATCAAAGAAGGTGATTTGGTCCTAAAATCGGTTCGTGCCTTACTGCCGGTTGACCCAAGGGGAAAATTCAAACCCAACTGGGCTGGGCCATACTTAGTCAAGAAAATCCTATCGGGAAGAGCGGTGATGCTAACGGACCTGGACGGTAACGAGTTCGTCAACCCGACCAACTTGGACCAGCTGAAGCGCTACTACCCATGAAGCCCAATCTCAATGTCATTTGCAAAATTTTATAAAACTCAGTCTTTTTATAAATTTTCAAAAATTTAGACAAGTCAATAAGTTAGAATTAACTATTCTACCGTCACACATCTCGAATTAATAATCTTGATGTATTTCGAAAATTGCAAAAAAAAAAAAAAATCAATCAAAGCAATTTAAAACTACGTTTGGTTTGATTCCGCTAATCGTGGATACGTAGGCAACCCCTTAAAAGGGTACAACCACTGCAATAAACGAAAAGACGGGAACGGTATTCAATAATATGTCTTTTATTAATATCTCAATAAACTCGGGAACTACAAAAAAAAAAAAAAAAAAAAAAAAAAAAAAAAAACGGCATACACAAAAAAAAATCACACCAAAAAAATAATAGTAATATTCAAATAATAAAATACGGAGACTAATATCCGGGCATCTTCCCCTTTCCCTTGTCCTTCGGGTCGTGAGGAGCCCGAGGTCGTCGAGGTGGGGATGAGCGTTCCCTAATCACAAGAGGAACCTCCTTAGCACGGGCCCGCTTCTTTGACGATGGGTCTTCAATCACAGTCTTTGGCCCAAGTCGGGCCCGGACGTGTTCGGGTAGCCTATCCCGTGGGCCAAGTCGGTCCTGCACGGCTAGTCTAGGGCCCAGTCTCCTTTCCAAGTCTGTCTGGGGACTCACTTTCCCCCAAGCACCTTTAGCACCGGACCCTTTAGCTTGAGTCTTAGCTTTCTTCTTTTGCCCTGACATTAGACGAACTAAGGTAGCTGGAGTGTCCCCCTCATCAAAGAACCTCCTGTTGTCTTTAGCCTGTTCTCTCCTCAGCAGGTCGAAGGCTTCATCCACCTTCAAAGCAGCTCGGGCTTTAGCATCACCCGCTTTAGTCCACTTGGTATATGAGTCTGAAACCCAGATCGAATGCCGAGATTTGGAAACGGGCCAGGTATACCGGGTGTACCATCTTTGCATCCACGTGTCGCACATCACATCCGTCAATTGGGTTGGATCACTCACAATGGCCTCTATTTCTGGTATCCGTTGAGATCGTCCATACTGCCTTAGTATGCGATCCAGGTATAGATGAACCGTTTGGGTGAAGGACAAGATCACTTGGTAACGGGCCCTCTCCCTCGGGTCCAAACCTGACCAAGCCGGGATGGGCCACCATGGCACGACCCATCGAATCAACCGTCCACCATGGATGGATAGCACCTCATCCCAATACTTCTGGCTAATCAAGCGAGAAAAATCGATGGCACGTCGTCTCGTCATCAGCTGGTTATGGCGGTAGGTACTGGCATCAAGTGGGGGGTCTATCACCGATAGCCTCTCGTAAAGCCAAATCTGAAAAAAAAAAAAAAAGGGCAGAACAAAAGCATTAGATTTCGAAGACAAAACGGACGACACTCGATCGAGTGACAGCATGACTCGATCGAGTGGCGTCACTGGAAACGGACAGAAGCCTTTCAGCGAAGGCACTCGATCGAGTGCCAGGGTGACTCGATCGAGTGCCCACTGCAGTAGCTGAGTCTACGAAAAAATTCAAAAAAAATCGAGGAATCAAAAAAATAAAAAAAACCGACTTACTTGCAGCAAACGGGTGCTTCCGGTGAGACGAACGGACTGATCCCTTTTGCGCCTATCCAACCCTTGGATGATTTCGCCCGTGATTAACCAAGCCGGACTATGTTCGGTCTCCATCAAATCCACCACCGTTATAAGACGGGCATTACCCATGCAAGATAACCAATCCATGTGACCTTCAAAAGCGTAAACATGGAGCATACAGAAAGAAAAGGCCCTACGGCTATGGGCTGACCTCACCCGGACATCATGCGGATTCATGAATTTCTCAGCCAAGTCGATCAAAGAAATACTGCCACCTTCCATCATACGGGATACTTCATTATGGGATAGCCCCAGAAATTCCCTCAGCTTCCTCTTTGGGTCATAGACTGAATACGGGACGGCAGACCGAAGCATCGGGTTCCATCCTCCTATAGCTGCAATCTCTTTAGGTAGAGGGCAGATCTCGCCCCGAGGGAAAGCAAAGACATGATATATGTCATCCCAGTAGGCCAAACAAGCATAAAAAAAGTAACGATCTACCACCATCTGACGGAACGGGTACAACTGAGTTATACTCGTCTGGTTCAAAACCACCCTATCGGCATCCCTAAATTGACGGGACCACGCCTGCAGCATAGCACTCAACCTATCGATTCCCATGATAAATTTCTTAAAAGGAATAAAGAGACTTTCTTTTTGCCTTAAGGGAAGTAAAAGACTTTCTTGTGATGGGAATTATGAAGAAGTTCAAGAACATGGAGGGCTATATATAGCAATAGCCTTGCAAATTTCTTTCCATATCGCTTCTAGGAAAAGTTTCCTAATTGCAAGTAGAACCAAGCCACAAGCCTAGTCTCGATACTAGTGTGGAAATAATCATCCCGAACTTTCCTAATTTCTTTAGGAGTCGATGTCAAAAATTTCAAAAATTCAAAATTTTCAAATTTCAAAATTTCAAAAATTCAAAGGTCATTTTCCCCAGCACGAGTCATTTTACCACCTACGTGTTGCATGCATTCTATGTGACTCATACAGGTACGACTCAAACAGGAGCATGCAAGTCATCAAATCTCCACAGCAGCATTTTCCGGGATAGCACGGGATGGGCCAACACACAGGCGCACCCAGGACTTATGCGACAAGCCCAAATTCCCCACGGAGTACGATCATCCAGCGCAGGTATGATCTCTGTCTTATGGCTGGCGAGCCCTTCACGCGAGTCTAATGGACTATAAACGACCCGACCGGAAGTCTACCAGGTCTTAACGGGCTTGGTAGCTACTCTGACTTTCGCCCTGTCCAAGCCTCAGTCAGAGTGGGGGCTCTGTAGACACCCGCATTTTGACTGCCAGGTGTCTATGGTAGTTTCCAAAAATCACCCGATGATGATCGGACGCTAACATGTTTCTACGCGCTCGGATACGGGCTCAAATCCATTAATCGCTGGATAACACACTTACGGAGTACAAATCTCACCAAGCGAACCTCAAATCCAAGCCCAGTGGATCATTCCGAGTCAAACAAGACTAATTTGGGCCAAAACCGACACCGAAAATAAAACCGACTTTTCACGATTGGGTCAATCCCGGTCAAAGTCACTTCCGAGACACACAAAACAACCCATCAATCATCAAAAGTCCAAATCAAACATCAAAACCCATCAAAGTCAAGGTCCGACAAAGACCCGCGCGACCCATCTAGGCCACTCGATCGAGTGACCTATCCACTCGATCGAGTGGGCCTGCTTTGTGCCCGGCGGCTGGCATAACGGGCCACTCGACCGAGTTGGCCTCTTACTCGGTCGAGTGCCCTAAACCGGGTGCCCTAATCTTTTCTATATATACACCCCATGCAACACCCTTTACACAACTTTTCACCTCTTACAAAAAACCCTAATCTTCTACAACCCTAGCAAGCTACACAACCCTAATCCGACGCATCTACAACAAACCCTAGAAAAACCCTAGGAAAACCGACTTTAGCAAACCCTAAACCTAGTTTTAGGAATTCAACCCGAGCCACCATAACTTAGCCTCCATACACCTCGAAGACTCCCGTGTTGTAGCCACGCTTACGAGCCTTAGTCCGAGACAGAAACATGTAGGTTGAGGGTGACAAAACTCCTTATTCTTTCTCTTCTCTTTTCTCCGTTTTTTTCGTTTATTATTATTATTATTATTATTATTATTATTATTATTATTATTATTATTATTATTATTATTATTATTATTATTATTATTATTATTATTATTATTATTACGGTATTATTATTATTATTATTATTATTATTATTATTATTATTATTATTATTATTATTATTATTATTACTATTACGTTTGTTATCATTATTATTTACCTTGTTATCATTATTGCATCAAAATATTAAAATACTCATTGATTTGTGTCGAGTAAGAAGGATATCGGGATAAGAAAACACGAACATACAAGTGTACTGCACACAGCGTTGACGGTCGCTTATCCCGGTACCTCGATTATTTGATTATTGAGATGAGTCAACTTAAACAAGATTTCGTCATTATTTCTCGTTGTTATCATCTTTAATATTGCATTCATCGAATTTTCTAAAACCAATTTTAATAGGGGTCGAAACCCGTTGACACGGATCCGACATCACAATCCCTAGGGATTTATTCGATGTCGGAGAAGTCGAGGGAATCAAGTTTTTTATTTTATTTATTTAATCAAATAGTCAATTCTCCTAAATCACATAAAATCAATTCAAAACGCAATTTCCGTTGAGGCTAAAATAATTATCAAAACAATTCGTTAGAATTATGATATTATTAAACGCGGAGGAAATTTAATTTTATAGCAACGACCTACTTAAAACGATTTTCGACATAAAACACTTTTTTTTTTACAAACGAATTTTAATTCGTAGAGAGGGCACTCGACCGAGTGCCTAGCCCACTCGGTCGAGTGGCACCTCAAAATCGGGTCAGAATGCTCATCAGAACACCCACTCGATCGAGTCTCACAGTGACTCGGTCGAGTGGCCATGTACTCGACCGAGTTAGTCAATAACTCGGCCGAGTACGGTCTTTGACGCAAAACAGAATCAATTTTTTAGGGTCTACTCGATCGAGTCCATCGACCACTCGATCGAGTGGCCTCATAACGACTCAAACACGAGTCGTACATTATTCTATTTTTCAAACTCGATAGTATTTTACGACTTAGGTCAACATGTGCATAATTAATCACGTGTATACTATCTTTTCAAGTCATGCATCCTCATATTCGCATCTTTTCAATTCAATTCAATATTTGCAAACCGTTATTATTCGTTTCTTTACATCGTTTACTAACGCGTTTTTTTGTTTCTTTTGTCAATTTAATTTTTGTTCGTTTATTGTGCTAAATGAACCCGCATGCTAAAATACAACTTTGACGTTAATTTTAGTTGCATTAAATTGACTTAGAAACCCTTTCAATTACATTCGCATGTTTAGGGAAAATAAATCTTTGCATATCATTTTCCCGTTTTACTAGCACGCGTATTAGAAAGTCATTCGAGTTCTTAGTAGAGGCCGCTAATGTGCGGGCGGGGTTGGGTATCCTTTGTGGGCTTCCCAACACGTACCCTCACCCCTTACTCAGAACCTCGGTTTCCGGATGCCCGAAACCGTTGGCGCACGAGAGTCATTCAATATACGATTAACCGCTCAAGTCGGCATCTATATCGATATGCAAAGGGACGAGCCCAATAAACTCTGACATCGAAAATGGGCCGTATTTTGTATACGGCCCACTACGACATAGAGTGGGCTCGAACGGTTCCGAATAACCATAAAATTCGGTGGCGACTCCACATAGACCTAAATTTCAATTCGATCTTTCTCATATGGAGATTCATTCGCCTACCCAAACCCGCGCGTGGCCGCGTCGGGGTGGACCTATGTCATGTCTACAGACTTCCTAGGTGCTAAATACATTGTTCAATGGATGTCCAATGATATGGATAAGATCCACCATTTCAACATGAAATATGAAGAATCGCAGAATCGCTCAAGGTTTAACAGTCACTAAAACTTTCGTTTCAGATCTAATAAATGACTATTGAATATTTGATAAATTGATTAATATATAAACCCACAAAAACCTGAAAGTATAATACCGCAAATCGTATATTCTTCAATTTTTTGACTCATCTCCTTGATAGATCTGTGACAATGGAACGAAACTAAATCAACTACATCAGCGAATCAACATGCAGATCGGTATTTCACACATCTTACTGATTAACATCGAAGTTTTATCATTTTCAATTGATTAAAACGGTTTTTGGAAATGTTGAATTAAAATGATGGTAGTTTGGAAGAGTGTAGGTGATAACAGTAAATGATGGAGAAGAAGATGAGATGAGTTTGTGTACCCAATAATTCATTTACTTGATCTTTTTTTTTTCAAGAATTTGATGAAATGTTAATGTGTGGGGTGGATTCAGTAAAAAAAAAGTATGAAGTGTGTGTTTTCATTTTTGTTTTTTAATTATTATTTTGGTCCCAAAAGTATTTCGGTTCGGGTGGGTTCCGTCCCAAAAATATTTGCGTTTTAGAGGTCATAACGTATATTATAGGCCTTATTTTTTTTGTATGAGTTGTGTCAAAAATCTGTCGAACGGGTCGGGCGGTCGACTTCCGGGTTTGGTCATTTCGAGCTCGGGTAATCTACGGGTCGGGTGTATTTTGGGTTTGAAAAATACGGGTTTATACGAGTCGGGCTTATACAGGTTTTCGGATCGAATTTCGGGTCAAATACGGGTTATTAACGCACTTTGAAAACATTAATTTTTTTTTCTTTTTTATTTTATCATAAATACTCCGTACAATTTTATTCGTAAATTTCTAAATGATCTAATTTTATTATATAATATTAGTGAGAATAAACATGTTTTATTTAATATATTATTTAATATGTTAGAATTTATGATAGAATTAATAACTGATTAAGTTGTTTGATCAGTTTAGAGTTACTGAATTGTGGTCCATTTGATGATCAACCTAAACTCTAATAAATATCTATCTCTTATCTCCTACCATCCTATATTCCATTAACTACTATACAGAAAGTTTATCTAGTTGTAACTTTATCTTTGATGGAAAGATTAGTATAAATACAACGCTATTCAGGGTCACTAAATTCATCTTCTCTATTCATCTATACATCATCTAAATCTGAGAGGAAATAATTTAGAACCAACAATATAGTTAAGACAATCGACGGTATTCAGGAACGGTATTTTCGGGTTGTAGATAAAGCTGTTCAGGAATCCGATAAGCAATGGCTGGAGGTTATTTCTAGATCTTAATTATAATTTAGCTTCCGCTTTTGAGTTTATCGTTATGTTCGTTTATTAATTAAGAACATGATAAATTCATATAAAGAACTTACATTTGGTATCAGAGCTTCAGTTTATACCTCTGTCTTGCTTATTTTTCCGGGTCGATTTCGTCCGTCTTTTTCCGTCATCTATGATTATTGTTCTGCCAATTCATTATATAATTTGCATCTCGGATGAATTTTGTTGAAACCTGGAAATTTTGTTGTCTTTTATTTTTCTGGGCTGTTTTCGTTGTACGGTTGGTGGAGGGATGAAATCAAGTCATTACAGTTTATTTTTGTTTTGACTCGTCTCTTGTATGCGTCTCATGTTTTTTTTTGAAAGCAGTAAAGTACTCTACCTATTGAAGCTACTTGCTAGTGTTTGCTTATGGTGTAATGAATGAGTCATGCATGACGGCATGTGGCCATGTGGGATGGGTAGTGTATTTCATTGATGATGCGCTATTTCCTTTCATGAATTAGTCGTACTTATTTTGCGGTACTTTATTTTTGAGATGTTGCTGGTTCATGAGTATAAAGTTTATGCATGTGTTTTCGGTAGTTATTTATCACATGTGTATATATATTTTTTTATTTTATTTTTATTTTTATTTCGTATGACATTCGGATATTTTGTTGAGTCTAAATAATGAGTTACCTTTTCGGTCATATGAATATTAAGTTTCACATGATAAATCTAGTATTATTATTATGTCGGTTTTGAGCTCTCTATATAACTTAAGTTAAAATATATAGATTAATATAGTAATGTTGAGTGATTCGTAAATTTTATTGGTTAGGGAGTAGCCACAACATCTCTAATTGTTTGAAATTTCATTTTGGGAATCACATGTAGTAACTAAACATTAATTGTAATTAATCGTACATAATATAATAAAATATACCCACAGGAAATTTTGTTATATTTGTATGATTAATTAGGATGAATATTAAACTATATTTCTTGATCTACCCACAGGAGTTAAGAAATAAAAATTTAATAGTCCCATCATTGAGTTAATTAAAATAATTAAAATTATTATGAGTCTAATTTTGAGTAGGACTTTAGCCCACAGGCAAGTTTTATGTCACTAGATTCATATTAGCATGATTTTACATTGGTAAAGCATGATTATAGTTATGTCTCAAATTATTAATAAGCATGTTATTTATTTATTTGCAGTTATTTTGTCTGGGAGTTCTTCTGATGTCAAATTTGACATTCCTGAATTGAATGGTGAAAATTATAAGGTCTGAAAAGAGAGAGTACTATTGCAGTTAGGATGGATGGATATTGATTATGCTATAAGGAAAGACGAACCACCTAGTATAACGGAAGCTAGTGAACCTGATGAGGTAGATCTTTATGAAAAGTGGGAGAGATCTAACCGTCTCTCCATTATGTTCATAAAGACCAGGTTATGTGCTAGTATTCGTGGTTCAGTTGATAAGTATGATAAGGTTAAAGACCTAATTAAGGCCATCGATGAGCAGTATGTGACTTCAGACAAATCTCTTGCCAGTACCTTAATTATGCAATTTTCATCCCTAAAGCTCACTCAAACTAAAGGCGTGCGTGAGTATATCTTGCGCATGAGGGATATTGCGGCTCAACTTAAAGACTTGGAGGTTACTATGTCCGACTCCTTTCTGGTACACTTCATTTTATGCACTCTTCCTTCACAATATGCCCCATTTAAGATATCCTACAACACACATAAGGATAAATGGTCTATTAATGAGCTTATGACCATGTGTGTTCAGGAGGAGGGTAGATTGCTACTGGAAGAAGGTGAAAAGGTGAACTTTACCACTTCTAAAAAGAAGGGTGATGATCACACTAAAGACAAAGGAAAGGGGAAGGTTCCAGCTCAGTCAGTCATAAAGAAGGAATCTTCGTGTTTCTTCTGTAAAAAGAAGGGACACATGAAGAAAGATTGCCCTAAATTCAAAGCCTGCCTGAAAAAGAAAGGTAATTTTCTAGCACATGTATGTTATGAATCTACTATGGTTTTGAATCATAATACATGGTGGATTGACTCTGGCACTACAATCCATGTTTCGAATACCTTGCAGGGTATGACAAACCTAAGGAAACCGATGGGCAGTGAAGCCTCTATCTATTCAGGAAATCGGATGGGATCACATGTGGAAGCCATCGGAACATGCACTTTAATTCTTAGTAGTGGTTTTAATTTAGTTTTGCAAGAGACATTTTATGTTCCTAAATTCACTAGGAATTTGATTTCAATTTCCAGACTTGTACGCTTTGGATTTTCTTTTAGAGAACCAATGCGATAAGCGCATTAAAATCGTAAGATCAGATCGAGGTGGTGAGTACTATGGTAGATAAACCGAGAACGGACAAGCACATGGTCCATTTGCTAAATTTCTTCAAGAGCATGGGATTGTTGCCCAATACACCATGCCTGGTTCTCCGGACCAGAATGGTGTAGCAGAAAGAAGAAATCGGACAGTAATTAACATGGTGCGGAGTATGCGAAGTAATGTTAATCTTCCATCATTTTTGTGGGTTGATGCTCTCAAAACGGCAGCGTACGTATATATTAAACCGGGTTCCTACCAAGGCCGTCTCTAAGACACCTTTTGAGTTATTCAAAGGTTGGAAACCGAGTTTGCAACATATACGCATTTGGGGATGTCCGTCTGAAGTGAGAATTTATAACCCACAAGAAAAGAAACTTGATCCAAGGACTATTAGTGGGTATTTCATTGGATATGCCGAGAAGTCTAAGGGTTATAGATTCTATTGTCCATCTCACAGCACTAGAATTGTGGAATCGAGATATGCTAAATTTCTTGAGAATGACTTGATCAGTGGGAGTGATCAATTTCGGGAAATTATTCCTGAAAAGGATCACAATGAAGTTCCACCATCTGACTCAGGTGTTCGGTTGGTCGTCATGCACACTCCTCAAGTCCAACGAGTGTTAAACGACCAAATAAAGAAACTCCACATACTGCTGAACGAAATGTGGTAGAGACTGAGGAGGTTCGGCCCGAGGGTGAACAAGGTCCACCCGAGGGTGAACATGCTCCATTAAGAAGATCTACCCGAGAAAGAAAAACAGCAATTTCTGGTGATTTTATGGTGTATTTACAAGAATTGGATTATTGTGTTGAAGCCGATAATGATCCTTTGTCATTTTCACAAGCCGTAAGTTCTACAAATTCAAACTTATGGATGAATGCTATGAAAGATGAGATGAATTCTATGGCATCTAATGGAGTATGGGATCTCGTCGAGTTGCCTGATGGTGCAAAAACCATTGGATGTAAGTGGGTCTTTAAGACAAAGAAAGACTCGCTCGGCAACATCGAGAGGCATAAGGCAAGACTCGTTGCTAAAGGATTTAATCAATGGGAAGGAATCGATTACACAGAGACTTTCTCTCCTGTATCCAAGAAAGATTCTCTCCGAGTTGTCATGGCATTAGTAGCTCATTTTGATTTCGAGCTACATCAGATGGATGTGAAAACGGCATTTCTCAATGGAGATCTAGAAGAAGAGGTTTATATGAAACAACCTGAAGGATTCTTCTCTAGTGATGGTGAGCATTTGGTTTGTAAGCTGATTAAGTCTATATACGGTTTGAAACAAGCTTCCCGACAATGGTATAAGAAGTTCCACGAAGTTATTTCTTCATTCGGTTTCGAAGAAAATATTATGGATCAGTGTATATACCTTAAGGTCAGTGGGAGTAACATTTGTTTCCTTGTGTTGTATGTGGATGATATTTTGCTAGCAACCAATGATAAGGGGTTTCTATATGAGGTGAAACAATTTCTTTCAAGTAACTTTGATATGAAGGATATGGGTGAGGCATCTTATGTCATTGGCATTAAGATCCATAGAGATAGATCCCGAGGCATTTTAGGCTTATCTCAGGAGGCCTATATCAACAAAGTACTCGAAAGGTTCAGAATGAAAGATTGTTCACCAAATGTAGCACCCATTGTGAAAGGTGACCTGTTCAGTTTGGACCAGTGTCCCGGGAATGACATTGAGAGGGAACAAATGAAAAATATTCCCTATGCTTCAGCAGTTGGTAGCATTATGTATGCTCAGGTCTGTACCAGACCTGACATTGCATATGTTGTTGGAGTATTAGGCAGATATCAGAGTAACCTAGGAATCGATCACTGGACAGCTGCAAAGAAAGTGTTGAGATACCTTCAAGGTACTAAGAATTACATGCTTATGTATAGACGAACTGAGAGTCTTGAAGTGGTAGGGTATTCCGATTCAGACCACGCTAGCTGCATTGATTCACGAAAATCCACCTCAGGATATGTGTTTATGCTAGCCGACGGGGCTATTTCTTGGAGGAGTACCAAACAGACAGTGGTAGCCACTTCTTCTACGGAGGCTGAGTTCATTTCTTGTTTCGAGGCTACCTCACATGGTGTATGGCTGAAAGGTTTCATATCTGGTCTTAGAGTTGTTGACTCTATTAGTCAGCCAATACAAATGTATTGCGATAATACAGGTGTTGTCTCTATGGCTAAGAATAATAAGAGTGGAGGTGCAAGTAAGCACATCGACATTAAGTATCGGGCCCTTAGAGAACGTGTTCAAGAGAAGAAAGTGACTGTTGACCACATTAGCACTGATCTTATGATTGCCGATCCCTTGACTAAAGGCATGCAAATTAAGAATTTCAAGGGTCATGTAGTAAGTATGAGACTTGGTCCCGAAATGTGATACATTTATTATGTTGTTTTGAACCTTTCATTCAATTGGATATTATCTCATTTTAATTTATACACGTACGTATTTTGTTTATTGAGAAATATCATTTTGTTTTGACCTAGAGTAAACATATGGTTTATTCATTAAGTTGAGAGTGGTGAAAGACCGAGTATATTGTAATACATGGAAGGTTAATTCTCGTCTTAAATAAGAGGATTAGTCGCTATGATTCGTATATGCGGTTTCTCGTTTAAATGGACCAAGTGGGAGAATGTTAGAATTTATGATAGACTTAATAACTGATTAAGTTGTTTGATCAGTTTAGAGTTACTGAATTGTGGTCCATTTGATGATCAACCTAAACTCTAATAAATATCTATCTCTTATCTCCTACCATCCTATATTCCATTAACCACTATACAGAAAGTTTATCTAGTTGTAACTTTATCTTTGATGGAAAGATTAGTATAAATACAACGTTATTCAGGGTCACTAAATTCATCTTCTCTATTCATCTATACACCATCTAAATCTGAGAGGAAAGAATTTAGAACCAACAATATAGTTAAGACAATCGACGGTATTCGGGAACGGTATTTTCGGGTTGTAGATAAAGCTGTTCAGGAATCCGATAAGCAATGGCTGGAGGTTATTTCTAGATCTTAATTATAATTTAGCTTCCGCTTTTGAGTTTATCGTTATGTTCGTTTATTAATTAAGAACATGATAAATTTATATAAAGAACTTACATAATATACATTGATATTTTATTTTTATAGGAAGTACGGATATATATGACGAACTTTGACTTGATTTACTGATTATTGTTTTCTCATTATAATAATCATGTGATAAAAATATGATTTTAAAGATATATTACGAAGTATAACTTAAAATTGTGAAAATAAAAAAAATATTTTAGTGTAATAATCATGTAAAAAAAATATTCCGTATGATTTAGTGTTTTTAAGAAACATTAATGTAAAATAACAATATTTTTTTATTTATCTATTTTCGGGCGGGTAACGGGTTCGGGCGGGTTTTGCCCCAAAATATTTGGGTTATTATCGGGTCGGGTCGCTTTCGGTCATTTTCGGGCGGGTTTTTTCGAGTTTTTTCCCAAGCAGTTTCGGGTCAGGTCAGTTTTCGACAGGTCTATGTCAAACACATACTATACATGTACTCATTTCGACGTCATACGTCGTTATACTTAAGACATCTACATTTATCACACTCTCCGAAATTGTTATTTACCTACATACTCACGTGAGTTCTTTGACTTCGATATTGAACACATTATAATAATTATATGCGTCAATATTCATTTCATTTACGTTATTTTAAGCCAATTTCGTCCTTCCGTTCACCCTCATAAGGATTGTGATTTGACTTTTTGATGCAAAAAAAACTGCTTCAGCCCCGTGAACACGGGTATTACACTTTATTTCTAATTTTTTATTATTTTTAAAAAAATGTTCACAAACCCGTAACGTGTCACGGATATTACACTAGTAATATTTAAAATAGGTGGAGAGTAATAAGGAGAAAGTGAAAAGCAAAGTTACAGAAAATGCCCCAAGATTGGACAAACCAAAGATAAAAAAAAAACAAAAAAAAAAAAGTGACAACTGACGAGAGTGCGTGAGTTCGTGGTAGAGGAATACTATGTCTTTTTATTTGGATCAAGCTGGGAGCACTCACAATAATATGAATGGTGAAATTTCATTATTAATTTTTACCCGTTAATTTTCATGTGAGATCGGTTTATAATAGGATTATTTTAAGATCTTTCACATTTTCAAGTGAGAGGAAATTACTAATTTGATAATCTTTTTTTATGTGAGAGGATTTCACGATGATCGTATACCACCTTTTGGATACGAACAAAGAGAGTATAATTCTTGTCATCGAGTTTGCTAAAAGAACTTTATTTGGGAGAGTTTGTCCATTGTATCATAAAGTTTAATTTGTCTTTGTTTTGACAAATTTGCGTTCATTCATCAATTATTTATGGTAAATCCTTGTTTGTGTTAGGGGTGTTCAAAAATTAACCCAGACCGGAAAATCGGACCGGACCGGACCGTAAGGTCCGGGTCGGTCCAGACCGGGGCACGTACCGGTCCGGTCTCCGGGTCGCAAAAAAGTTGGTGACCGGTCTCCGGTCCGGTCCACACTTTAAAAAAATATCAAATTTAGTGTATTTTTACGGTCCGGTCCGGTCCGGTCCGGTCTTAAGAGAGTTCGGTCCGGTCCGGTCCGGGTTTCTTTGTAACCGGTCCGGTCCGCGGGTTTGAGTTTTTGGGGTTTCCGGTCCGCGGGTCAAACCGGTCCGGTCCGATCCGGTCCGGGTTTGGACCGGTGAACACCCCTATTTGTGATTGCACTATCCGTCTTAATCTTAAGACGGGTCAAATATCCACCACTTGTACACATAAGGCAAATATGTCCCACTTTCTCGTGCATTCTTATACACACAAGTGATATATACTTACCCGTTTTATGTTTATGACTCTCAGTGTTGTCTTAAGGAAGACTTGCTGTTTATGCTTTTATAAAAGGCGTAAGATAATTGCATTTTCATCGTATAATATTAGTTACATTTTACCCAAGACAAAAAAGTAAAAAGTGGTCACTATTTCTCTGAAGTTGTCACTATTTATCTAAAAATAGTACTCCCTACTTAACTAACTTAACGCGGTTAATTTTTATCATAGATTGCAATTTTTAACTTAGATTGCACAATACAAAGGTTGTACAGTATAATTACCATTTTCCTTTTTCGGCTCATTCATTCAATTCCTACTATTTCTAAAAGTTGCAAAAATAAACCCAAAAAAGATCTTTTTTACCCTCATTATATTACCAATACCAAAACTGTAACACCCCATATTTTTCAAATAGTATTAAAATTTTAAACATTTATTTAAACAAGTTTAACGTTTGAAAAATTATTTTTGTAAATAAAATATTTTATTTTCGTTAATTTAAAAACTATTCCGTTATAAAAAAAACTTGGAAATTTATTTATCGTATTATTAAAAAATTTATCTTTCGTTAAATAAAGTTTTAAACTCGAAATTATTTTCAAATAAATGACATGTTGTTTTGACGTTTTCTTATCTCGTAAAAATTTAATAATTTATCGAATTTTTAAAATAAAAATTACTTATAACTTTTGTCCCATCAAACTATTCACCGTCTATTTTAATTAGCGTCTCACAAATTTCTTTTTAAAAATAAATTTTACGATTTTCATTATTTTTCGTAATCCTATATTTCAACTTTTTAAGAAAGAAAGAAAGACGTTTGTACGAGAAACGGACCGAAACGAACTATACATATGTACTCCCACGTAGAACCTATTACCACACTCACCTAAGCTAAGCTATACCTACACAATAGGTATTTCTTGTCGTGGGCGTTTCAGCTGGATCGTCGGCGCTTTATAACGTGAATTGACGCATTTGCCCCTTCTTTAACTTACCTCATTAACATTACTAATTACATTTTGAATAATGTTACCAATTATATTAACATTACTAATTACTCGATAATGTGACGGTTTTTGTTTTTTCTAAAACCGTTTTCTCCGCAATTTTTTGTCCTATTTTATGGGTTATGGTCCCTCCACCACCCCACACTTCATTGCTCTATTCTTGACGTTCGATTATAACTATCGCATGACGTTCGATTCTCTAGTGACGGTCTTTTTTTAATTTGACGTAGAAAAAAGACGAACTATAATACGTAATAAAGTGCAAAATGTGAGAGTATCACGTTTTAGGGATCTGTAAAACGTGAAAATGTCACGTTTTACGGATCAGTAAAACGTGAGAAAGTCACGTTTTACGGATCAGTAAAACGTGACACTTTCACGTTTTACAGATCGGTAAAACGTGACTTTCCCACGTTTTGCAGATCGGTGAAACGTGAAATGTTCACGTTTTGTCTTTTTTTTTTAGCGTGGTTTAGCGTGTTTTATACTTAAAATTATAAAAAACGTCAAAACGTGAGAAACTCACGTTTTGCCGATCCACAAAACGTGAGAAACTCACGTTTTGCCGATCGGTGAAACGTGAGAAACTCACGTTTTGCAGATCGGTGAAACGTGAATTTCTCACGTTTTGCAGATCGGTGAAACGTGAATTTCTCACGTTTTGCCTCCGTTTCATGCTATTTCCGGGTTTTTTTATTATTCCGACAAATTCTCCCTACAATCCGTCAACTAATCTCTAATCATGCCGCAAACAACAAATTGAAAAACCGTTAAATTGAAAATTTGTGACAAATTTGAACTCGAAAACAAAAAATTAGACTTAAATAAAAACCAATCAATTATATTATTGATTATTAGAAAAAGATTTCCGAGGTCCATGGCGAAACGTGTCACATAAACCGTTCAATTTACGTGACAAATTAATACTCCGAAACGTAAGATTAGATTTATATACAAAAACCAATTAATTATATTAACGATTATTATACAAGGGCAATACGGTAAAATCATGTATAAAGCGCCGACGATCCAGCTGAAATGCCGACGAACCAAATGAATTGCTACCTGCACCTAACTATATACTACTACACACATACACCTAAGTGACTCTACACTACTACACCTACTATCTACATCTACTATATATATATATATATATATATATATATATATATATATATATATATATATATATATAACTCCTCTCCACTCCATACAACTACTACTACTGCATATTATACTCCGTATTACATATAGTACAACACATAGTAATACTATATACTCATACTATTACTACATACTACTCCGTACTACTCTATACGTGCAACGTACTAATATTACTAATACTACTACTTACTACTACTACTTATCATATTCCATACCATTCCATACCATATACTCCGTACTACGTACTATATTTACTCCCTCGTTCTTTTTTATAATTGGAGCATCGGGAATGAGGAGCTATCTAATATTTAACGGGATCATTTTTCTAGTACCGTATTTGGGTCAATTCATTTCGACCTTTTATTCTTAATAACGTTAATAAATAGTAGCTTATTAAGGTAACCAAACTTTTCTTCTAACAACATTTCTTATATATAAGTATATTATGTTAGTAATTTAATAAATTGTTTATTTAAATATTTAGGCTTGTTTGTATGACTAAATTACTTATGTATATATAAAAATGTTACGTGATATTTTATTATGACTAAATTTAACTTGACTAAACTATCACTTGTTTAATTTATTTATTTATCACCTTTACATTTCTGTTTATATGAACAATGATAAAATGAATAAAAGAACTTAAAATGATAAAACTTACTTATATCATTTTCATTGTATTTTATATGTATGTTTAATTCTATTTTTATGTATGTTTACTCTATTTTCTATATATTTTGTATGTGTTTTATATAATTATAACTTTGGTCATATTTAATATTCTTTAGTACTTTTACATTTGTTTATATATTATAATAATAGAGTAAATTAGTAACTTGTAAAATGTTTTATTTTAATAAAACTTACTTATCATTTCTATATAGGTAAAAATTTATAAATTTCATTTTCTCTAATAAATAGATTTATTTTATTCCGAAATTTTAACACGATGTTCATAAATATTTAAAAATGATTTTACGTCAAAATTTTGTAAATCGATTAAGTACGACTTAATTTATATTTTTATAAACTTTTATATTTTTCAGAAATTATAAATTTTAAAATAGTATTTTATACTTATTATACCATAAATTTTATTTTTATATAAAATTTCATTTTAAAGAATTTACTATTTTAAAAATATTATTATACGATATTTGGGATATAACGTTTCGGATGACACTTGAGGATTAAAGTGTAACGTTGTCACACCGAAAGTACGAATTTGAGGATTTGACTGTTGTAAATGAGTCCGACCAATTATTGAAGGTCACCAAATAATGTATTACTTGTTCACGGGCGACTTTTATATAAAGTTTACGATGCGAGTCTGGGAAGAATAGCTTGTGTTGGATCCTACCATGCGTGGTGTTTCGACTGCACTTGTAATGAAAAGCAGACTCGGAGGCTGCGGTCTGAGAGTCGACCTATGGTTTAAGGTAGTCATCCTACGGCAGTGAGTTCTGCGGTTCAAGAGTCTGCGTAGGGTATGTGGCGCACATATAGACAAGTACTTGATCAGTATTACCACCTAGGTAGCGGGGGCAGAACAGGATTCTGAAAACTGCGGGTTTCCTCTTGGTGATGCAGAGAATGTAATCATCAGCTTTCATTTCAGCCCAGAGCCCCGTTTGAATAAACGTATTAATATAATAGAAGTTCGGGCCCAATTGAGCCTTATGGGTGAGATGTAAACCTCATAAGATCGGTTCGGTCTACGAGTCGGTAACACGGTTACTTCTATTGGTGAGATGCAAGCCAATATGGAGTAGCGGTGATACTAGGAGCCACGACTCGTGTGTTTATTCTCTGTTTACGTGAAAAATGATTTTTAAAATCAAATGGCTGCCAATGTCCCATCTTTTAAAATTTATCGTTTTCATCACCTCACATGTTGATTAATTGAAGTAAAGGAAACTATATGTTACGTGATATCCTTTAATATCTTTATAAGCATATTATTTGTTATTCACATGATTGTCTTATGTGTTTGAGGTGATGTTAGATGAACGGCTTGGTTGCTGTCCCGCTCAGCGTCCACTGTATTTTTTTTTTTTGCAGGTCTAAGACGTTCGGGAATCGAGCGAGAGAGATTTAATAACATGTTCGTATAAAATACAATCTATATTCTGTACTAAGTGAATCAAGACTATGTAATTAATAGTCGTTTATTGTAAGGATGCGTAGCGATCCGGATTTATTTACACT
The DNA here is from genome assembly GCA_958450325.1 of Agrostemma githago. Classification (NCBI taxonomy): domain Eukaryota; kingdom Viridiplantae; phylum Streptophyta; class Magnoliopsida; order Caryophyllales; family Caryophyllaceae; genus Agrostemma; species Agrostemma githago. Next base: position 57,187,670 of record OY288258.1, on the reverse strand, counting down.
CTGATATAATTTTAATTAAATGACTTAGATAAATTTTCGCATTATCTATTATTTTAAGTCATCAAAAATCCGGGTTGTTACAAACACATGGGTGAGAAGATGGAGTATTTTGGTAAACATCTAATTTTGTACCATTATTTTTAATAATGGGTCCATTTGTAAATGGTAGGTTCCCATAGAATGGGAGGGAGTACTACTTTCTTTGTCAATATACAATTCATTGGAACAAAGTATGTCTTAGTCTATGCGTCAAGACGTATGTACTCTGTACTATAGTCTGAAGTTCGATCCCCCTCCTCGCTATTACAAAGCAAAAAAAACAATCTTGAATTCCTGATAAAACTAAAAATCGAAAATTACCACAATACCCTTGAAACTCTAAGATGAGGATATACATTTGGTGGTCAAAAATAACCAAAAAGCTCATCCTGAAAAAGGCTGGACCAAATATGAAGATACCAAACCACTTCTGCCAGCATTGAAGCACACTTAGGCTTTAGGCTGATGATGTCTCAATTGGCAAATCTACATGGTGTGATGGACAGATTACTGCCCATCCCAAAGTTCCACAACCCTCAAAGAACATTCGCCAAATCATGCAAAACTAAATGTGATGCCGAAAACCTGCAATGCTTACTCCCAGCTAACACATCAAGACGCCCAATCTTAGGGGTTGCTTCAATTGCCCTTCTTGCACAATTTGTGGGTGCAAAGACATCTGTAGCTGAAGAGGGCAATGGCCTGTGGCTTGACGGCCCGCTTCCAGGACTACCACCCGTCCAAAACAGTAAGTCCTGATGCCAAATAATCAATGCAATCTACTGTCGCTGTGTCGTCGTTATTAAAGTTGCTTTGTGACAGACATTGGCAACAAAGAGACAGGAACAAGAACATTTCTGAAGACGGGGCTGTACATAGCCAACATTGGAACGAAAGGAAGCGAGTACAGGATTAAGAAATATGCGTTTGATCTGATGGCACTCGGGGATTTAATAGGCAAAGATGCCTGGAATTATTTCAGGAAGTACCTCAAGATTAAGGCCACCATTATGTACTATGACTTTGACAAGCTCATTTCTGCTGCTGCTCTTCCTGATAAGCAGCCTCTTACAGACCTCGCTAATCGCCTCTTCGACAATTTCGAACAGGTACATACAAACCCATACTGATACTACACTCATTTTAGGGCTGTGTTGACAATAAATTGACAGCTAAATTTTCAGAAATGGGTTTTTCTTCTACAGTTGCAAGATGCTGTGAAGATGAAGGATCTTTCATTGACGCAATCATGCTACCACGATACAACGATCCTCCTTCAAGAGGTGATGGATAGAATGGCGTAATGTCGCCCCTCTTTTAATGCAATTTTCAAAGGTTTATATAGCTGTAACAAAAATCACCGAGATTTGGTAGAAACGTCTCCAATCTTTTAAAGTGCTGAAAAATTGAAAATGTTGAGAGAACTTAAACTGAAAAGTCGGAAAACCAGGAGAGCATAAATGCTTAACATGAACCTCAATGGAGTACAATCTTTACAATGTGAGTAGCTTCAACAAGGTAAAATACCCCAATAATGAGAAACAAATTCAACATTTTCATTTTTGTTTCTTACTATACAAAAAAAATTCCTAACCTACATTAGATATCAAGCATTCTTCATATCTTCTTTTCATAGCTTCAATTCCGCTTAGTAGCGAGGATTAGCAAAAAAAATACAAAAATACACCGAGTTGGAACAAGGACAGATGGGAGCTGATCATCTTCCGTAGTGGATGATTAGCCTGCATAGCTAAGCCGAGATTCAGTAGACTTTAGGTTGTTGGTCTGTCGTCGAGGAACCCCTATCTCACAAGCATTTACCCGGGCAGCGAAACGGAGTGAACAAAGAGACTCGTTCAGGGAAGAGGATTCGGGAGAGATGTTCACAAACATCAAAGTTTTGGAGTCGCCTCCCAGGCATGGCTATACGTACCAACAATGAGATTAGGTGAAATCAGATAATCGTCATTGGAATTATTATGAAGTCCAAGCAAATGGCAAATAAATGAGAAATTGGGTTTAGTACCTGAAGAAGATATGTCAGTTTGGAGTTTCTGAATGGTACATGATCTTCCCTCTTTGCTAAAGCGAATATGACATCACTTAGAGAGGATAAACTTTTATTGATGGCCTGAAGATTAAAAAAAAACAGTAAAATTGAGAACTCACCTAAGCAGAGGGGAATAAATAAATTATGGGAAACCAAAAGAATAATTCGAAATGCATCCAAAATACCTGTGTTTCCTTCAATCGGTCTCCAGTAGAGCCACTTTTCGAAAGACGTTCACTTCCAGCGAGATCAATTAGGTTAAGTACACCTTGTACATGCTGCTCGGTGCTCTACGCAGATTCAGAAAGCACGTGTTTAATAATATCAAGCAATTTATTGATGGGACGATCAAGCGCTTTATCCATCTTATTTACGTTGTCTTCCTTTGACTTTCATGATCAACCAATGTCAATTTTGGCACATAACACTCACAATCTATTACAGAGTATTTGCTTCAACTTATGTAAATGATAATACAAAGATATTTGTTTTGATACAAAATTAAACATCTTTTCTGTAGCCATACACTTGTTGAAATTACTGATCAAAGTGATATTATCAGACCATCAAAGTCAAGCAGGACAATATAAATGCCATGGAGGGAGTATCGAACGATGTAGCAAGCAATCATCAAAAAATTATATACCTCATTAACACCAGATATTCGTAAAGTGAAAACAAAATGACTACGGGATGATTGCTCATTCATTAAGGTCTTACCCACGGACCTGCAAGGAAACGTAAATAATGAAGCAATGCTGAGGTATATACCACAAATCTGTTAAATGACAACAACACAGCACACCTCAATACTCTCTGGAAAAATAATCAAATTCACCTGCTTTGTGCAGCAGTATCCAATAAATAGGCGACCTCTTTAGAGCTCTGGACATCAACTATGGTAAGATCAGAGACATGAGTGTTCCCATTTGCATCATGTTTGATTGTGTATTGTTTTCCAGAAGCAGTCTCTGTGACGCTTGTTTTGGTCGTAGAGAGTAAATCACGGATAGTTTCGTTATAGATTTCCAGCATGGATACCTGTAATAAATAGGCATACCGCAATAGAAGCATCTAAATGTGAGAATCTTGAACTTTGAAGACTCATTTGTGGCTAAAATACTAAAAATGTAATGTTCTCAAGAAGATATCCTAGAAAGTTTTTTCTTTTTTTTTTTACCTGCAGCTCATATTTCCAACCTTGAGATTGAAGGGACTGCCTCGCTGCAAAGATTTGCTCTAATGAACGAGGAATCAATCCTTTCAACTCAGGATTTCCTGGTTTTCCCATCATTGTAAAGGTTTTACCTGAGCCCGTCTGACCATAGGCAAAAATACACACCTGAAAAATAAACTCAGCCCATAAATCTCAGCTGTACGTACAGAGTCCAGCAGTAGAGTAGGCAAGAGCTTTTGTATAGTTGAATGAAGACAGAACAAAACAAAGGCTTTCCTCAAAATGAGATTCTACCAACTAAATAAGGCCATTGAAATGACTGTAGCTAAACGTGAAGCAAATAATAGGAGAACAAAGATTTTTAAAAATCACATAAGGAAGACTATGGTTTACCGGATTCCCTCGGGTATCTAGCGAATCACGAATTGCTACGAGCAAATTCTATCATTTTGATTGCTAAAATACACATAACACATACTCTAGCAAATCGCGAATCGGTAAGGGTGTATTCATAGTGAATCCGGTAACCATGCTCGGAACAGAAGTACTATAATACGGAATATATTTATTATATACCATAAATAGAGATATGCACATTTCATGTTAAATTACCTTGTAACCATCAAGTGCACTCTGAACAAGTTGGGAGATCTCCACAAATACATTCTCTTGCGCAGTATCAGGCAAGAAAACCTTGTCAAACAAGAAGGGGTGCCTTTGCCCTAATGAGAAAATAAAAGGCGATGTGCTCAACTTTCACAATTGGTCCGGTAACACTTACAAATACTCCATCCATTCCATTTTTTTTGCAAGTTTTAAAGATGCAAGTCACTAGGTTTTTGAATTACATTTTTAGTAGCTTGCAAAAAATTTGGACGAAGGGAAGAATATCAAAAGATACGTTAGCATCTCATCATCCTACCATTTTGTAACAAATCAACGCCCCGTCCCATGGCTTCTGTAGTTGTAGGGAAAGAAATGATCTTTGTATCTGCATTAAGATTTTCATCGGGTATTATAGGCCGCACTCTGCAGAAAACACGGATATTTCCCTTGAGTTCCTGCAAACCAAATAAAAATAGATGATTTGAATATTCAGTCATAATTCAGCTGAACCGAATTATACATCTAAAAGACATACCAATATGGTATTGTGCAACTTTTTGCGCAGTATCTCTCCCTCTTTAAGTTTTGATTCTGCATCTGCCAAACGATTCTGCAGATCACAAATGATGTTGCTCTGCTCTGCAAATTGCTTTCGTGTCTCAGATGCTGATACATCAGTCATCTGAAGGCAAAAAAGAATAATATAACAAAAATCAAAATTTGATTGTCCAGCACTGAAACAATGAAGCAACTATTCACAGATCATCCAGACTTCTAATCTTTCTATCCTTTGATCCCTCTCGTGTTGGTGAAGTAATAAATTGTAACCCTAACAAACAATGAAAGTTTATAAAGATATCTATGATAAAATACAGTGCATGATTCGTCCTGTTTATGAAAACTACAAAGTTTATCCGCTGCATTTATTGTTACTAGATAATGAACAGACAAAGATTCACCAAGGAATGGACATACTTGCATTTTCTTCTGTGCAGCAGCTAACTGATCTTGTAAGGTCTGAACTAGTTCATTCTGTGTTGAATACTTAATCTGTTTCATATAAATCAGAAGTGTGAGATAATGAAGACGACGCATTTCACGTAATTGGCAACAATTTAAATTGATCAACCTCCAACTCATCTGATTTCATTTTGAGCCAATCCACCTCAGAGACAGATCTGCCAGTGAAGTCTTTGTACTTGGCAATTTCATTCGTCAGAGCCTGTACTTGTGATGATTGACGGTCACGGTCATCTCGAGCCTGTTGTAGCTCTGTCCTGAGACAACTCACCTCATTGATTAAAGCCTCCTTTTGTTTGACAGCTTCTTCTTGAGATGCCTAAAAAAGTGACCACATTCATATAGAGCCTTGAAAGAAAGGACTACCGGAATTTCGAAAATAAATGGTCTAAAACTCATGATTTATGGTGTGCAAAGTCTTGTTAATTGTTTGTGATTGTTCCCCCTTCTAACCAAATATGCAATGATCATTCAGGGAATAAGATCATACCGCCGCAACCTAAAACAAACCGATTTGAGCAAAGCAGAAATACGTTTAATATACATGCATGAACGGAAATTTGTAAAACCCCTCAAGGCAAAACCTGCATAGTCTAATAGGTCAAAACTCTAATATGTTCTCATTGAAAAGAACTGAAAAACTCACCCTAGCAGAATTTAACTGATCCTGCATTGAATTATGATGTCCCCTCAAGATGCTAAGGTTGTCCAGTATTGCAACCTTTTCTGTTTCAACACGTTTCCAGGTCTCATTGGCTGTGGCAAGTTCTGTTTGCAGTTTGCTATTGTATTGCTGCAAGCTAGTGTTATACTCCTGCAATCTCTTGTACATGTCATTAAGTGAAGCTATCTGCGACAAACAAACACGCAAATCAGGCTCATACAACAATCGTCTAGTATCAGTTTAACCAAACTTTGGCATCACGGTACTAAATCTGTGTCATGATACCACATCAAGAGCGTGTTATCAAGGTTACTGTGACTGTATTTTGAGGCAGTATTAGTACTAGTAGTATTTATGGAGGATTGACCGATATCAAGCCATGATGGTTGAATGTGAACTCGAAGCTCTAACCAAGATTAAATACCATGATGGGCAAATGAAAATCACACTTCTTGAGCTACCTTTTGATCAGAATGTTGTTGCTCTTGCTGAGCTTTTCTGAGATCGTCAGAGAGAGAAGCTTGCAACTTTTCAGCGGCAGTCCTAGCCTCTTTCTCTCTTGACATTTCGTCCAAAACCACCTAATTATGATGATTAAAATAAGTTCACTACAGGTATCTAAAAATAAAAATATACATGACTGAATAAATGCCAATCCATTTCCAGTTTACAAGAATCAAAGGGGGCATACCGACTTATCTGATTCTTCTTTCGCACATTTCTCTTGCAACAACGTATAGTTTTTCCTCAACTCTATGATAATTGCATTTAGTTCGTCTTCCTTTTTTTGCATCGTCGCCTCTAAAATATCCATATCAGAACATTAAAAGACCCTCTTCATGCTTTCAAATAAATTTGCAACTAATTAAAAAATGAATGAAGAAAATAGAAACAAGTTATCATCATACCAATGTCGGAACATTTTGTCTCGGCTACTTTTAGCAAGTCGCGGAGATTTTCTTGTTCCAAAACAAACCCTCCTTCAACCTCTTGAAACCATTTAATACACAGCCTTAGCTTCCTAATATAATCCATCATCTGGTCACATCTTTCCTGAGGTATTCCAATTCCAATTCCAATTAATTAATACTCCCCAAAGTTTGGATAAATGCGACAATAAATACTGTAATAAAATGACGCTCGTACTGTACTACCTTATAGTTGAACTTGTTCTTGGTCCTCATCCTCTCATTCAACAAGGCATCAACATCGTCCTTAGTGAAATCAAGCCCGCCAACGTCAGAGCCAGAATTGCTGGCGGGAGCACTCGGCGGGGCGCTGTCTGGAAATGAGCGGCGGACGTTGGTAGAGGGCAGCCCCTGGCCTTGGCCTTGGCCTTGGCCTTGGCGCGGACGAAGCGCATTCGATCTCGGCCCAACCATTTTTCGGTCTTCAAGTTTGAACAACACAAATTGTAAGTTGTTTATGTTAGGCACATCCCATCATCACCCTCTACCACTTATACCATTTTCTGTAACACACACACACACCACCAACTCTAATCTTGTGAGTATTAAAATATTATAAACATCATCATGGTTCACCTTAATCAGACGTGAGAATCAGAAAAGAAGACAGACAGTCCAGAATTAATATAGATATATGAATAAAACGTAGAGATGATTCAGAGTTGAAACCTTCAAAGTATGGTTGTAGGGGAATCGGGATTAACATTAACCCAGTTGACATTGACAAATTCAACTACAGTACCAAATTTAGAGTAGAAATTAGTTATTAGGGTAAATAACTCACGTTGATCTTAATAACCTAGGGCGGGCATTTCGCATTTCACACTCACAGGACATTATATTATATTTATAGACCGCCTGAAATTATAAAAATTGCACATAAAAAAAGCAGAAATAAAGAGCACTATTTATTTTCAAGAATAAATTTAAAAAATGCAACGAAAGAATGATAATTACTTACAGGAGTTGCAAATTTACAAAGGATTGTATGCACCCACAAGTACAACAGGGGTGTGCACACTGCGCTGCAATGGAGGTAACGTCAAACACTCAACACTCTCCTCACTCTTCTTCCAACTTTTTATTTACAGTTTCTTTTACGCGATATCCTTGTAGCTGTTATTAATTACTTCCTTCAATTTTTTTATATTTTTCCAATTTTCTTTTTGGTTCACTTTTTTTTTAATCTTCCCATTTTATTTCTTTCCATTTTGGTTTTATAATTTTTATCATACTACTCTTACTCCCTCCGATTGGAATCGCAACATTTACTATTCACACAAAAATAAGAAAAGTGAATTGGTGGACCACAAGAGTGATGTCAGGTAAGATTAAGTAATACTCGTATAATAATATTAGATTGAATATTTTGGAATATAGTAATGAAAAGTTAAGGGTAGGTTAGTCATTTCATAAGAAAAATATGGCCCAAAATGGAAATGTTGCAAAGCTGATGAATTTGCCAAAAACGGAATACGTTGCGAATCCAATGAATCGGAGAGAGTACTATTTACAATACTTTACGCATTTATTCTTTCCTATTTGCATACATTTATCCTTCTACCCTCAATATTTCTTAAATTTATAATTTTATATTCAGTACAAAAAAAATTGTGTCAAATATCCCTGGGAAGATATATATTAAAAATGACCGTAAGAGTGTTGTCTAGTGGTTAAAACTTATGGTCATTGGTCCAAGGATCTCAGGTTCAAGCCCCTGCAAGCGCGAACTTGTGGGAGTTGTATGGCTTGAGACTATGTCTTCTAGACTTCGAGCATGTCGCCCACGGGCGGTTTACCTTGGTGTGCATGGTTTGCAAGCTATGCGTACACCCAAGGTTTACCCAGAGCGCACCAAAAAGGTAGCGGCTGCCGGTTCCCTTGTTCATTAAAAAAAATATATATTAAAAATGGAGGAAGTAATTAAATAAGAAAAGATGGATTGAAAAAGTATAAGAGATAAATATTATACTCGTATTAATTAATGAGGGGTAATTGGTGTAATACAAGATAAGTAGTGAGGGTAAGATGGTAAAGTCATGTGAAAAGGTTTTTCCATAAATGAAAAGTCGGATAAATATCAAACTCAGCTCAAAAAGAAAAGTGGACAAAAATAGGAACTCGGAGGGAGTATAGTTACCTCTGCACTTTTATAATTACACATGGTACCCACTTTTTAATATGAAGTATATTATGTTTCGCTACCCTTAATGATGTATTCCGTCTTTTTTACTTCTTTTTTCCATTAGTTGTTTTGCTTTAACTACGCTTAATTGGTTGTTTATTATTAATCTTATTTCTCTCAAACCTCCCATTTTTTGTATAAGCAACCCAACTAACAGAAAAAAAAGAAGTAAAAAACTCAGAAAACGACATTAAGGGCAGAATGATATAATAGACTAAAAGTGAGAGATACCACGTGTAATCATATATAATATATATTTGAAACTTTTTTCGAGCGACGTGAGAGAATCCAACATTTTTAAAACATTAAAATCCAAATATTATATATCAATATTAAAAGTAATGTTTGTATCCTAGTAGAATTAGATCTATTTTTAATTTTATTCTAATACAATTTAAATATTATAAATATTAAAAGTAATATTTTTTATCCTAATAGAATTAGATTTATTTTAATTTCAATATAGTTTACGAAAAATTAGATTTTTTATGTAAAAAAATAATACATTTCGTTTAACAAAAAGATTATCGTAAAAACATTTATAAACATGATATACTTAGATTTGTGATGAAAATTGCTATTCTTTTATTATATGAAGTAACTTTCATATTATTTGCTTGAAAAACAGGTGTTTTTTAGTACGTGGTAGTGGTAAATCTATTATGGAGTACATATATAAACAGTAAAAATAAACTACACATCAAAAAATTATAATATATATGATGAGATTTTGTAATTATAAATAAGAGTATCATTGGCCCGCATCGAATTTATTATAAGAGTAATTATAATATTCTTTTAGTATGTGTTTTTTGTAATTATAATATAAGAGTAATCTATCACGGAGTATCCATTTGACTTTCCGCATCGAATATGTTTGTATGTATCAAACTATTTCGCTCTAAATTTAACTTGACTCGCAAACCCATCCCACCCGGCCCGACCTGTTGTTTTTAGGGTCATGAATAGGGATGGCAATGGGTCCAAGATTCGGCTCAAACCCGGCGGGTCGGACCCAGATGGGTCGGATCTGGGTCTTATTTTTTCAGACCCGACGAATCTGGGTCTTGTTTTTAAATACCGGGTCTGGGTCTGAATTAATGGATCCGGACCCGACCCGTGGACCCGACACTTTAATTAAAAAAAAACCTAAAATCTACCTAACATTCGCAGCAGTTCACACAATCACACTCCTCTCCTCACTCCCTCACTTCAATGCTCACTCCTCAGTCCTCACTTTTCAAACCCTAGCTAGATCTATCACCAGTCACCACTCACCACCTTCAGATTCCTCCTCTTGCCTGCCGCCATCAACACCTAACCGTCTAACACCGCCGCTCTTCTTAGTTCTTACTGTAAGTGGTACTCTGTAAAGTTGGTGAAATTGCTAAAAAACATTGATGAAATCTGTAAAGTTGCTGAAATTTGGCAGAACTGAGGAATGTAGGACAAAATAAAATAAAGTAGCAAGACCCGCACGTAGACCCGGACCCGAACCGGACCCAACGGATCTGGGTCTGAAAATTTTATACCCGATCGGGTCTGGGTCCAGGATAATTTTGACGGGTCCGGGTCTGGATCCTAGTGGACCCGGTCCAGACTCGCCCTATTGTCATCCCTAGTCATGAGCTCATTCTTTTGACCCGAATCCTAAATGACCAATTAATTTATGGGCATGACCAGGACCGACATGTTCAACCCGTTGAAAAGAAGAGATTACAAAGTCTTAGTCTAAAAGGCTAGTTATGTACGGTTGTACATAGGGAGACCAAAATTGCATTCTCGTGTTAAATAGTAACGATACTGTTATACTTGACAAAACTTGACCCGACTTGTAAACTTGACCCGTCCAACCTGTTTTTCGCAGGTCAAGAGTCCGAACCTCCAATCTTGATCTATGACTCAATATTTTAAGTTACAAATATAAAATACTCTCTCCCCTTCACTAAGATGTTCCACATTTCCCTTTTAGGAAAATTCACTAAGATGTTCCACTTTCTTTCTTAGTACATGTTGTGTGGTTCATATTATTTGTGACCCCACTTTCTTTTTTCTACTTTCATTTTCCTTCGCACATTTTATCTTTCTTGGTTTCTTCCCAAAAGTAAAGTGGAAGAAGATAGAGAAGGGGAGGGAGTAATATTTAATTTAATACAACTTTCTTTTATCTTTTAATATTAAAACAATCACGGAGTATTTATATATGATTGGAGGTTCGGACTCTTGACCTGTTTACGGAGTATTTTAAAAATTCATTGAAATATACTCCCTCCGAGTTTCTAACATTGCCCCATTTTCCTTTTTGGACTGAGTTTGATCTTTTACCCATTTTCCACTTTAGGTCATAAATGTGTGGTTCACATTCAATCACTCATTTCTCTCTCTTTCTCCTTCCTTTTTTAACCACTCATTTTCCCTTCCTTATTTTTCAACCCAAAAGCAAATGGGGCAACGCTAGAAACTCGGAGGGAGTAGTAGATTAATACTCCCTCCGATTTTTTTATTATCTTCCCCTTTGATTTTGGGGAAGAAAATAAGGGTTAGGAATGTGTGGTTCAAAATAAAAGAAGGAAGAGAGAGAATTGTAAGGGTGATTCTAGACCACATGTTGATGACCCAAAATAGAAATAGGGAAGTAAGGTGTTTCAGCCCAATAAAGAAATAGGGAAAATAGATAAAAATCGGAGGGAGTAGTATTTATATACGATTAAAGAATATATAAATCAATCAATCAATCAATATATATTAATAAAGTAGGAACTTTTCAAGCGATGTGATTGGTTGAAATTTTTTAATATATTTTTTATGTTAATAAAGAATATAAAAATTTGTATATGAAAAAAAATCATACTCCAACTCAGACTCGATTTTTTTTTTGAAATTTAGATAAAAAAAACATATGAATTTGTATAGAAGAAAACAATCCTACCCCATTTAAGATTAAAAAATTATCACTATATAAAAACCGACGATTATCACCTCATAAGACAACAAAAGTTGGACCTCATAAGATTATAAACTTAAGTAAAAAAAATCATCTCATCGAAAAATTATAATAATTCATGTATAGGAAAAAACAATCCTATTCCATTTAAGATTAAAAAGTTATCACTATATAAACCGACGATTATCACCTCATAAGTCAACAAAACTTGGACCTCATAAGATTATAAACTTAAGTAAAAAAATCCTCTCATCGAAAAATTATAATAAGGCGATGAATTCTGTACTAATTCATTATAAATAAGAGTAATAATTTGTTTTTAGATATTAACAAACAATCTTTTGAATCTTAAAAAAATACTAAGATTATAAAGTTAAGTAAAAATTATCCACATTGAAAAATTATGATGAGTAATGAAATTCTGATTATAAATAAGAGCAATAATTCGTTTTTAGATATCAACTAAAAATCTTTTGAGTCTTAAAAAAGCGATCTTACGAATATAAACTTAAGTTAAATTGTCTTACATTGAAAAATTATAATATAATAATATGATAGAATTTTATTATATAAATAAGAGTAATAATCATTCATTTTTAGATATTACCAAAAATCTTTCGAGTCTTAAAAAATTTCTTTAGACTATAAAGTTAAATAAAATTATTTCACATCGAAAAATTATAATGAGGTCATAGATTTCTATTATATAAATAAGAGTAATAATTCGTTATTAAATATTAATAAAAAAATCTTTTGGATCATAAAATGAATTTAAAAAGAATTTTTAAGACTATAAACCAAAAATCTTATACTCCAATTCTTTAGAATTTTTAAAAATATAAAATTAAAATTTTAAAATAATTAATAATAAAAATTAAATAACAACATCTTGGATGAAGGGTGTTAGTAATGCTTTTACAGTTCCTAGCCATAAAATAACAACATCTATGGCTGTTTAAGGACAGTTAGCTACTCTTGATCAATACTGTAGAAGGGGTTTTCAGTTGGCTAATAGATGTAGTCTTTGTGCTTCAGATTTGGAGAACAATAAGCATTTGTTCTTTAAATGTTCTTTTGCACAGCAAGTTTGGGTGGCTATTATGAGCTGGATGGACATGTCACTATCAGTTCTAGGGCTCAAGGATATACTGAAATGGGTATCTTCTTCGAAGAAAAGAAAACATTGGAAGATTCCACTGATCCAGGTTAGTGTTGCTGCTATGGTACACAACATATGGAGGGAAAGAAATAAGAGAATTTTTGCTGGCAAATATGCTTTAGTGGAGTCTGTTATTGCTCGGATCAAATTTCAAGTTTCCGCTAGATTTGTGAATGATTGTAATCCTAAGTATAATAGGATTAGAAGCCGAATTGTGCTTAATGTTTAATTCCTCTCTTTAGTGGTTAGCTCTTTTTTGCATTGAATTGTAATTTCACTCAAAATGAATGAAATGATGAATTTTCTTGCAAAAAAAAAAAAAATTAATAAAAAAATTATTATTATTATTATTATTATTATTATTATTATTATTATTATTATTATTATTATTATTATTATTATACAGGTAGATATATTTTCTTTTCCTTTATTTTATTATGATAAATAAGAGTAATCGTTCGTTCTTAGATATCAACCAAAAAATTAACCCACATTGAAAAATTATAAGAAGAAAATTATAAGAAGGTGATGGAATATTATATTATAAATAAGAGTAATTGTTCGTCGTTAGATATCAACCAAAAATTTAAGAAAGTAAGATTATCAACCACATCGCATGGTCTTAAGACTCTAACGTGGCGTTCACAGTATCTACAATTATAAATATGAAGTTGTAATTTTGAACTTTACTGTCATTTCAAAAGCATTCATAATTGTACTATTATGAATAAGCAAGAGTATGCATCATTACTTTAAGCGACAACATTCATTATTATAACTTGTGCGCCGATGATGACAAATTAGTGTTTTATCATATGTTTCATCGTTGTTGACTGTAATATATTCTCATTTTACCCAGTGAATATTTATATCTACGTATATTTATGTGCAAGGTACTTTAATTAGTCTTTTATTCTAACTACAACGCACCATATATAATGCCTATAATTCAATTTGACCTTTATAGTATATATTATCTCTGATTCTTTAAAACACATTTACGTATATGGATAATATTCTTTTACTATTAGGCATATTCTTAACCTCGACTGACTCTCTACTGTTGTACAATTTCACAAATTTATGCAATCATGCAACTTGGTGTGCTTATCAACGTCACTAAAATGCGGTCCGTGCATCGCACGAGCTTTCCATCTAGTAATACTATTAAATTAAACAAAAACTTAATATTAAAATCCGTATTCTGACTCAACATGTACAAAGTTATTTAAATAAATCATATAATAAAGATATATTATTGAAGTAGTTCAAAAAATAAATTTTTTTTTGAAAAAAATACTCAAGATTTTTTATTGATAACCAATGGCCAATGATACTCTTATTTATAATTACAAAATCTCATCATATATATTATAATTTTTCGATGTGTAGTTTATTTTTACTGTTTATATATGTACTCCGTAATAGATTTACCACTACCACGTACTAAAAAACACCTGTTTTTCGAGCAAATAATACTCCCTCCGATTCAGAAAGATCTTCCCCTTTGATTAAAATATATCTCACATATATGAAACAAAGGGGAAGATCTTTCTGAATCGGAGGGAGTATGAAAGTTACTTCATATAATAAAAGAATAGCATTTTTTATCACAAATCTAAGTATATCATTTTTATAAATGTTTTTACGATAATTTTTTTGTTAAACGAAATATAAAGTTTTTACATAAAAAAATTTAATTTTTCGTAAACTATATTGAAATTAAAATAAATCTAATTCTATTAGGATAAAAAATATTACTTTTAATATTTATAATATTTAAATTGTATTAGGATAAAATTAAAAATAGATCTAATTCTATTATGATACAAACATTACTTTTAATATTTATATATAATATTTGGATTTTAATGTTTAAAAAAAGTTGGATTCTCTCACGTCGCTCGAAAAAAGTTTCAAATATATATTTATATATATGATATATGATTTGTTCTTTCTACTAGTAGTATCCTTTATTTTCATTTTTTTTTGTTAAAGACTACTAAATTTAACTCCGGTGATGGAAGTCAACTTTCGGCCTTGACTTTTCATTGATACATGAGAAATGAAAACTTCTAACAAACCTACCTTTAATTCATTTCCCTAAAAGAATCAAACCCCTCATCACTTTTCTTCTTCCAACTTTCAAATTTGACGTTAATTTCTAAAGTTTTCTATGAAGTTTACCTTGATTGGCATTTCTTGTCTATGATCACTCAATCAACCTTCAGTTACTGATGTCGGTATTAATGTTCATCTCTCTTCAATTTCTAACCTCATCTCTCTCTTCAATTTTACGGTTTTTGTTTTATTTGCTTTCAATTAGTTTAAATTTAGGTTTAATTATTTTCGTCCATAGTGATTTCAAATTTCGTGAACTAATTTTGTTTCAATTTAGGATGAGTAGTGATTTTAGGGCAAACTTGAGGATTTATCATGGTGGTCAATTTTAAAACTAATAAGAAGTGTAAAACTGAGTATGTTGATGAGACTATGTTGATGAAAACTGGAATGGACAAAGTGTGCTATATTAATTTGCTGCCCGACATTGTCAAGAATGATTTGATGTATTGTGAGAAGCATGAATGATTTTTTTAAAACCAATTCAATAACGGAGTATATGCTGCTAATTCATCTCCTATATTTGAAGGGATTGTTGGATGCATTTGCAAGAGTGGTGTCAAATACATAGGTTAGATTTTGTTGTAGACATATTGTAGACACCCGCATTTTGCCTGCTAGTGTCTATAGCAGTTCCCGACAAAACACCCGATGATGATCGGACGCAAACGTGACTTAGTATACTCGAATACGGGCTCGGAATCAATAATATCCGACGTGGACATTTAGCGGAGTACAAATCTCTCAAAACCAACCTCAAATTCAGGCCCAGTGGGTCGTTCCGAGCAAAATAAGACTAATTTGGGCCAAAACCGACACCAAAAATAAAAACCGTCTTTTGGTGACCGGGTCAAAACCCGGTCAAAGACGAATCCGTAACATAAATCAGCCTGATGCGTTTCTAGAAAATTGCGCCCAAATACAAAATTCAAAAAAAATCAAAAGTCAACCATTTCCTAAAATGTCTCGCCACCCTTATCCACTCGATCGAGTGGATTGACCCACTCGGTCGAGTGGAGCCTCAAAAACCGGACCAGGCGCGTTTTCAAAGGCACTCGATCGAGTGCACTAGGGCCACTCGGTCGAATGACCCTAGGTCGAGGGGTGTACTCTATAAATACCCCCTCAAACCCTTCACAAATAAAAGTCAGAATTTTCCCATGCAAAAAAACCTACATTTCTACCCTAAATACTCTACATCAACCCTACACTTCGACCTTTAGCAATCCTAATCAAAACCGAGTCCTTGTCCCTCGAAAAAACCGACAAATCCACCAATACACACATACACACCATAACTTGCATACATCCTCGATACTCCGGCATCCCCGTCGCTATTACGAGTCTATTTCCGAGGCCTTTACTAAGCATGTATGTTGAGGGTGTCATAAACCCCGTTTCAATCTTTATTACTTCGTTTTTTATTTACATTTTCGCATTTTATATCATAATCATACTTGTATAATAACGCTAACATTAATGTTTTGTACCTTTTTGCATTTTCGATTTCTTTTTCTTTACTACTAACATTATATACCGTTTATACATATATAATAGTATATAAAACGCGGATCCGAACACGTTTGACTACGATAACCATTTTAAGGCCCGTTTAATTCTTTTACGAGCAACAATGGAGGTGGCACCCTTTCGAGGAGCACCGCCCCGATGTACTCAAGGGCGTAACGTGATCATGGTCATTCGTAGTTGAACGCGTATGGATCCATTTCTAAGATTAGTACGGAACCCGTTGACACGAAAACCGGCATCACATAATCCGTAAGGATTAATATTGATGTCGTGACGTAGAGGGACACAATTTCGTCACTAATCAAAATTTTCAATCTAACGACAACATTTTTCATAAAATTCCGATAACGGTATTATAATCGTATAAATACACGATTACAGTACCGGAAGCCGAGTTAAATTTAAATCGTGCGGTATTTTTTTTTTACTCGGCCAACCATCGATTTTTAAACATAAAAACGATACGAGCCATGCCTCGTACAGGTGCCACTCGACCGAGTACCATAGGCTACTCGATCGAGTAGCACTCCAAATCCTGGGCAGTAGCCTCCTCGAGGACACACTCGACCGAGTTAGACCACGACTCGATCGAGTGGGTCCTGTAGCCCAGAAAACCGAGAGCTTTTTTTAACCATCCGAGCCTCGTCTTTTTTTAAACGACTTAGTCGTCGCGTGTAAAGTCAATCACGTGATTTCTTTTTCAAAACTCATGCATATCACTACACTTAAAACGACTTTGATCGACGGTCTCGCACTATTAATCTTGTGTCGACGACATTTTAGTCGTATCCGACACATGATTAATTTAGACTCCATTCCTCGAGGTGATAAGCCGGGACAAGGCATCGAGATTCGGGATCGGGCTAGCACCACGCCTAGGTCCCAAATCTCCGTCCTTTGATTACTACACAATATAATGTGTATCTAATCGAAGTTCGTCCAATTGCATAACTTACGGTCTAGTTTGTATTTACTATATACGGGTCCGTTTCGAGTCATTTATCTATTTATCGCTTCTTTTATTTTCCGTTTACGCTATTTTATTGTTGTAATTTTTGTATTGGCCGGGTTGTATTTTCGCCCGTGTAATTTGTAACTTATTTACGAGCTTTGTTTATTTGGATGTTTATCTCTTTATAAATGAACCTCGCATGCTAAACAACTCCGACAATAGTTAGATGCATTAAATGACGTAGTTAACCAATAACTCACATGCTTAGCCCGAAAACGCTGTTTGCATATCATTTAGTCGTTTTACTAGCGCGCGTACACGAACACGAACGATGTCTTAGTAGAGGCCGCCATGTGCGGGCGGGGTTGGGTGTCCTTAGTGGGCTTCCCAACACGTACCCTCACCCCTTATTCAGAACCTCGATTTCCGGATGCCCGAAACCGTTGGCGCATGAGAGTCATTCTATACACGATTACCGGTGCAGACGAACCCCATAAACTCTGAAGTCGAAATGGGCCGTACTTTGTGTACGGCTCATGACGACATAGAGTGGACTCCAATGGTTCCGAATATCCACAAAATTCGGTGGCGACTCCATCTTTGACTTAAATTTCGAACCCGAGAACAATCTTACCATGAGATTCATTCGCCTACCCAAACCCGCGCGTGGCCGCGTCGGGGTGGACCTACGTCATGTCCACAATTTGGCGACTCCGCTGGGGATACCTGATGTACCACATGTCATCGGGGTTCCTAGGGTGAGACTCGAAGAGAAATCGTTCGTATATTAGTGTGCGCGCATTAGTTTAATGATTCATGCATAACCCAAATTTGCCCGGGCCGGTTACTTGTGACCGACGTCCCACTATACAACGGTGCATTCCTACATGGGTGCGCTAAAGACTTCGATGGTGGAACTCGTATGGGTTTTGCGGCATGTCCTAAGACCAACTCGGCTTAGGGAGTCCGTCCTGATTTACGAGAAAGCCATCGTTGTTGGTATAGACCCTATTTTGACCGACCGAGACTTAGCGTAATGCATACATAAGCGTCGTTATAATGCTTGTTCGACTACGTGCTACTTGGTTTTCGTGTCAATTTTCAAAAACCGTCATTTCAAAATTGCATCTTTCCAAAAATACTAAATTTCGAAATACCCGAAATACTGTCCGTTTCGGGACCCATCTTTCCAAAACACCAAATTTTGAAAAACCCGAAATGCTGCCCATTTCGGGACTCGTCTTTTCAAAATATCCAATTTTCAAAACTCGGAATGTCGCCGAAATTTAGGATCAACGATTTGACTCAAAATATCCTTTTCTTTAGTCGGCATGCTGCCCGTTTTGACTTTCGAATTTTCGACCCCCACCACCTCGATTTTCTGAATTTTCAAAATTCTAATCTCGGTTTTCGAAATTCCGTTTTCGGTTTTCAAACTTTCGGAAATTCGCTCATTCTTGCTTTCAAATTTCAAATATCAAACATCCAACTTTCCTAAAAATCTTCCTTATTATAGGACCTACCGTCTATTCGTGTGTCGGGTCTTTGCATAGTATGTAGAAGGTTTATAGCGTCGAAACTCCGTCGATCTTACATCACGAGTTTCCCCCCTTACCCGAGTCCGCCTTATTTGTCAAGGCATGACCAACCCGCGTAGGGCATACCCCTACAAAGGAAAGTCCGTCTATACACTCGAGTCAAAAGTCTGGGGAAAAAGTCTCACGTGGACCTTCCTTCGAACGGGACTAGGCCCACAAAGCCGAGTCCTAAGGAAGTTATACCACCCACGAGTCACCCGTCTAGGTGTCTTTTTCGAGTCTTTTTTATTTACTTAGTTTTTTCTTTTGTCGCTCGGGATGTACTTTTTTATGATTCCGAGATATGGGTTCGGTTTCTGATTACGCGGTGTTCTTACAGACTGAAGACCTCCGTGGATGCCATGGTCGTCAAACAGACCGACATTGAAGCCCAACTGACTGAAATAAGGGCTGGTCAAGTGGCTATCATTGCTCGTATGGCTGCAGTGGAGCAAAGGACTCCTAATACTGAGACCAATGGGTCCCTAACTGAACTACTTCGTGCGGTACACCGACTGGAGGAACAAGTTCACTTAGCTGGGAGTAACAACATCCATCGGGAAAATAGCCGTGAGTATGTCCCGGTGAACGACAAGCTGCCCCCAAACCTGAACCTCACTGGTCTACCGATGTTTGAGGGAACCGAAGACCCGTTACTACATGTACGGGCCTTCAAAGAATTCATGGCCATCAAGGGAGTGGATTCGTCCATGTTCAAGAACCTTTTTGCTGCATCCCTTGAGAAGCACCCACGGGCCTGGTACTACAGGCTAGACCCGAATAAATACCCTACTTGGGATGATGTGGCCACCGAGTTTGCTCGGAACTATGCTGACAACACCGAGATCCAAACCACAATGCGATCTCTGGAGGTTATGGCCCAAGAACCAAAAGAAGGTTTTACTAAGTACCTTCAACGCTGGAGGGCTGAGAGTGTGAAACTGGTCGATAAGCCTAGTGAGAAGACTTTGGTGGAGGCTTTTGTAAAGAATCTCCTCCCCTCCTACCGGGTTCACCTCCGGTACGCTGTCATACCCAATTTCACCACCCTTACTGAAATGGGTATGAGAATCGAAGACGACCTGAGACTAGAGGGCATCACTAAGGCCTCTAGCAAGGGATACCAAGGGGCTTCCTCCTCCACTACTAAGCCCCAGGCTGCAACTCGCAGCATTTTTGACGCGGTTAATCTACTGGATGCCCCGTCTAAGAAGAACACCCCACCTCGGGTTTTTACTGATATAGGTACCACCTATACATATGCCTTATAAAGGCTATCCTCAAAAGGCCTAATCCAACCGATAGGCCCAACTCCCGAAGTTCCGGTCGAGCGACGCTCCAAGAACTACAACGCCCAAGCCTATTGCCAATACCACCGAGGCAATGGGCATGATACCGAAAAGTGCTGGAAGCTGAAGCACTTGATCCAGGACTTGATTGAGAGCGGTAAAATCCCGCTACCCGGAGATAAGCCCAGTAACAAAGAGAATCCTTTCAGCTCCCATGCCATCTTCGCCGGGGAGGTGATCGATTGCTCTCATCTTATCTCCCCATTCATCCCGCAAGTAAATGGGATCTGGTTTGACGATGAGGACGATGTCTACCTCGCTAAAGGAGAAACGGTCCCAATCACCTCCGAGGAGATTCGTAAGACTAAATCCCGAGTCTTAGCCAGTAACCACCTTGGTCGTCCTTATTAAGCCACTAGCTCTAGGGACACCCCTATCCCGACAACCGTCACTGAACCCCTCAGGACGGAAGTCTCCCCTGAGGAGCCGACTGTTGAAACGGTCCTCGTAAAGCAACTAAAGAAGACCCGAGTTGACCTCACCATATGGCAACTCTTAGTTAGCTCACAAGAACATCGAGAAGCACTCACTAAGGCTCTCGATCAAATCAAGATCGACTCTTTGGTTACCCCTGCTGAAATGGTAGCCACGGTCCTGCCCCACCTGAAGGGCAAAGCTAAGGAAGGAGGCCCAATGATCACTTTCTCGGAAGCCGACCTACCACCGTTCGGGGCCTCCCATAATCTGGCCCTCTATATTACGGTGATCTGCCGAGGAAAATACCTCCCAATGACCCTAGTTGATGATGAGTCTGCTGTGAATGTCCTTCCTTTAAGGACCGCCAAAGTCCTCGGCATTACCGAGGCCGATTATATTCCGACTGCTCAGACCATCCAAGCTTTTGATGGGAGTCCAAAGTCGGTAGCTGGGGCCATAAAGCTGACCATTATAACTGGCCCAATAGAAAAGGAGCTTGAGTTCCACGTGATCGATGTCACCTCATCCTTCAACCTGCTCCTAGGGAGGTCGTGGATTCATGCGATCAAAGCGGTGTCCTCCACCCTCCACCGAAAAATCAAGATGCCTTTGCTCGACAATGTCATTACTTTGGAGGCAACCCCAATGACCGTGGCTAGCTGTAACGCCACGGGCCGCACGAACCTCTGGGGGTTCGATTTTGTGGGGATGATCGAGGAAGAGTACCTTTTTAGGCTCTACTTCACTACGAGTATCGACACAATGCTCCAAAACCTAGGGTACTTTCTGGCGGCTACCTCTCGACCCGATCTTCCAGCTGGGAAGATTATCGAGGTCCTTAAGGACGAAGACTCTCACTTCGGCCTTGGTTATGCCGCCACTCCGGGCAACGTTGTCCGAGCAGGAATTGAAAAGGCCTGCAACATCATTAAGGGTATCCACTTGAGCCCTTACAGCACACGGTTGACTGACTACTTTGTCACACCGGTGTTTGGGGCTATTCAGGTTGGTCTATACCAACCCAATGCTGTGCACCTCGGGACTCAATCGGCCCGGGACTGCAACTATATCCCGGATGATGTGTTCGCCCTCATCCAGTCCGATGGAGCTGAAAATGCTGAGCCCACGCTGGGGCTACTTTTCGGGGAAGACACCATAGCCCCGACTCCAAAGGAAGACTTGGTCAACCTGATTCTCCGCGGCAACAGGTTTGACCCGACCAAGTTGATCTCGGATGTTGGCTCCGAGATGGGAAACAGGGCCTGGAGGAAGACTGTCAAGTGGACTGACAGTCAAGGAAAGATCTACAAGCTGGTCACCGGAGAGGGAGACATGCCTGAATCTGAGTCCGAGTCTGAGTCGGAGTCTGAGGTCGAGTCTAGGGAAGTCGGTGCTAGAGTCACTTCTGTAACCCCTCTCCCTTTTGTCATTCCTGCTGCTAGCACTTCGGGGTCTGTCCCGAGTGCCTTACCAATTCCGCCTCTGACCAATGATCAGATGACTGCTCTTTTCGAGCTGTTTTTAAAATTCTCAATCAATAATAACAACCGTTTTGCTTACGACTTGTCTCTTTTAAATTCTGCTTTCAAAAATGTTTTATGCTATGACATTGAGAAACCCGACGAACAGGTGCCCTTACCTCCGCATCTGATTGAGCAACTAGAGCAAAGGGAATCTCGGAATTCGGTGATCGAAGAGATCGAGTCTATTAATGTGGGAACAACCTTAGAGCCTCAGATACTTAAGATAGGGTTATCCTTAGATCCCGAGGAGAAACAGCAATTCACAAACCTCCTCCGAGAATTTAAAGATGTCTTTGCATGGTCCTACAAGGACATGCCGGGGATAGATCGGGAAATAGCCGAGCACCGCATACCGATTAAAGACGGGTACAAACCGGTTAAGCAAAAGCTCTGCCGAATGAGGCCCGAGTGGTCTCTCAAGGTAAAAGAAGAAGTCGATAAACAATTCAAAGCCGGCTTCATACAAGTGTCCGAGTATCCGGATTGGGTTGCAAACATCGTGCCGGTTCCTAAAAAGGACGGTAAGGTGCGGGTATGCTTGGACTTCCGTGATCTTAACAAGGCAAGCCCGAAAGATGATTTTCCGTTACCACACATCGACATAATGGTGGATAACACGGCCGATCATGCCCTTCTATCATTTATGAATGGGTATGCCGGGTATAATCAAATCAAGATGGCGGAAGAAGATATGAGTAAGACTACCTTCACTACACCTTGGGGTACTTACTGCTACACCGTCATGCCATTCGGTCTCATTAATGCTGGGGCCACATACCAATGGACTGCTACGACCCTATTGCATGACATGATGCATAAAGAAGTAGAAGTCTATGTAGACGACATGATCGTCAAATCCAAAGAACGGGACGGTCACATCACCGCCCTAAGGAAATTCTTCACCCGATTGCGCAAGTACAACATGAGGCTAAACCCTCAAAAGTGCAGTTTTGGGGTAACATCAGGCAAATTACTGGGTCATATCGTTAGTCAACGAGGTATCGAGGTTGACCCAGCTAAAATCAAAGCCATTACCGAGATGCAACCTCCTAAAACTGAAAAAGAAATAAGGGGATTTCTCGGGAATGTCCAGTACATCAGTCGGTTCATCTCCAAACTAACCATGGTGTGTGAACCAATTTTCAAGAAACTGAAAGTAGGGGAACGGGTACTATGGGATGACAAGTGCCAAGCTTCTTTCGACAAGATCAAGGAAATCCTGTCTGCCCCGCCAGTCCTAATGCCACCTCAACCCAGTTTGCCTCTGTCGTTATACTTAACAACGACTGAGACAGCCATGGGGGCTATGCTGGCTCAGACAGTTAATTCCGAAGAACGAGCCATTTATTACATCAGAAAAAAGTTTTTAGAGTATGAGTGCAAATATACCATGCTCGAAAAGACGTGCTTGGCTCTGGTTTGGGCCACTAAGAAGCTCCGGCACTATATGCTCAGCTACGAGGTCCATGTGCTATCCAAGATGGACCCAATCAAATACCTCTTCAAAAAGCCCGTTCTTAATGGCCGGATTTCTAGATGGACTCTGATGCTGGCGGAGTCATTAAAGGCTATTAAAGGTCGAGTAGTAGCTGAATTTCTCGCCGATAGTCCGGTAACCGAAGAAGGACACACCGACACCTGGTCCTTCCCAGATGAAGATATCTTCCATACCGATACCGAAACATGAGATTTATACTTCGATGGAGCATCCAATTTTCGAGGGTTCGGAGTCGGGATCCTCCTAATCTCGCCAAAAGGGGAACATACTCCTGTTTCCATCAAACTGGACTTTGATGTTACTAATAATGCGGCAGAGTACGAAGCATGTATTTACGGGCTACAAGTCGCCGCCAATCTGGGGATCACAAATCTTCGGGTACATGGTGACTCATCCTTGGTCATTAACCAAGCACTTCAAAAATGGAAAACTCGGAACGTTAATCTCGTGGCCTACCAGGCACGATTAAGGGATCTCGAGAAACAGTTCCAAAGGGTAGAGTACATATACCTACCCCGAGAAGAAAATCAGTTTGCCGATGCACTCTTAAAATTGGCATCTTTACTGAACATTCCCGACCACGTGACCAGTATGCCAATTTGTGTCGAAAGACGGTCCGAGCCGGCATATATTCACGACATTGAAGATATTGAGATAACTGACCCCGAACCATGCTATCAGGCCGTGTTAACGTTCCTGAGAAACGGAGAATATCCTCCCGGGACAGAAGGTCGAGCCAAGAAAGCCTTATGGAGGCTAGCTACCCAATTCATCCGTACCGATGACGGACAACTGTACAAAAAGACAGCACAGGGGGCTCTTCTCCTTTGTGTTGACAAATATAAGGCCGAAAAGGTTATGGCCGAAATACATGATGGTGAAAATGGCCCACACATGAATGCTCACATGCTGGTCAGGAAGATCATGAGGCTCGGGTATTACTGGAATACTATGGAAGCCGACTGTCAGTTATATGTCAAACATTATCACAACTGCCAAATCTTCGCCAATGTGCAACACCTGCCATCATCATTGCTTTATACCATGACGTTGCCTTGGCCCTTCTCAACATGGGGTATCGACATAATCGGGAAAATAAATCCCTCTGGTACTGGCGGACACTGTTTCATTTTAGTAGCTATCGACTATTTCACCAAATGGGTCGAAGCTGAATCATATCGCATTCTCAACGCTAAACATGTCGCCAATTTCATTCAAAATAAGATAATATGTCGGTATAGCATCCCGCATGAATTTATCAGTGATCACGGGACTCATTTTCAAGTCGAGACTGCGGCCCTGTTGACCAAGTATAAAATTCAAAGGCATACGTCCTCGCCCTATCGTCCTCAAACTAATGGAGCAGTAGAGGCGGCCAATAAAACAATTTTCACCATACTCAAAAAGATGGCTGATAATTATCGGGACTGGCCCGACAAAATACCTTTTGTCCTATGGGGATACCAGACGTCAATTCGCACCGCAACCGGGGCGACGCCGTATTACCTAACTTATGGGATGAAGGCAGTCCAGCCAGTTGAGTTGGAGGTACCGTCCCTCAGAATTCTGTTAGAAAGTCAAGTACCCGAAGCTGACTGGGTACGAGCACGGTATGACTCGTTGGTTCTACTAGATGAACGATGATCTCGTGCCCTCAACAATATCCAAATCTACCAGAAGAGGATCCAACGAGCCTTCAACAAGAGAGTAAGACCCAGGAACATTAAGGAAGGGGATTTGTTCCTTAAGTCAGTTCGAGCTTTATTACTGATAAGCTTTATTTATATACATATTTTTATCCCCTTAATTGTTAGTTTAGTCTCAGTTTTTGTGCTTAACCCGTTAATAATGATGCAATATACTTTGGATGTCGATACTTCCATATTTGTGTGTATTTTGTAGATTTGGATGCATTTGGAGCTAATCGGAGCATTACGGAATCAACATTTGAAGAATTTACACCTAAGCACGGAATCAAAGGAAGAAGATGCGGAATACACGAAGAAACAAAGACCAAAGAAGGAAAAGACACAAAACGAGATGAGAGAATGATCGCCTACACAAAGGTCAACTTCAAACGTCCATAACTTTCGTTCTACAACTCCAATCAGGATTCTGGTGGCGTTGGAAATCACTTTCTCTTAGTTTTCCAACGATATATCGCACGTCCGATTTGAACAAGTAACGAAGAAATGATAGCCATTTGAAGTCGAGTGCGCGATGCTGTGACCTACAGCGCTACTCGATCGAGTGCCCTATTGCACTCGATCGAGTGCCTCTCCGTGAAGCTCCTGCCCATATTTTCGGGGGTCATTCGATAGAGTGCCATCAGGCACTCAATCGAGTGCACCCAACCCGGGCCTCGCTTCAATTTTATTTCGACTTAGAATTTGGGCCTGTTTTCAGCCCAACTGATTCTCTTTAAATCAGTTTTCCTGACTCATATGTCAGACACTTTTTATTTACACAATTCACTACTCTTTTTATTTTACTTAGTCTTCAAGTCTTACGTTACTTTTAGTTTTGGGCAAAATACATTGAACCTTGTTCTTCCGTCTCAGATCTTGAATTCTTCGGTATCGATTTTCTTAGTTTCAATTTCAATTTCAGTCTTCTATTTTAATTCTTGTCTTAATTCAATTCTCGTATTCGTAGTAATCATTGTCTTCGTGATTCATATTGTTTATCGCTTTCTAGCGTAGAATTATTATTGCTTTTCGTTGTTTAATTTTATTCATCTTCATTATGTTTAATTGCATTTCGTCTTTTGCTAGTTTTACTACAATTAATATGAGTAGCTAGATTTTATCTAGGGTTTAGGGGGATCGATGCGTATTGTTAGGGTTATAGTCAATTGACCTGTTTCTAATAGTATGAACTATTGCCTGAATATTGTTTAAACTCTGATTAATTGTTTGATGCATAATTCAATTAATTAATATCGTAAATTAGGACTTTTCGCCGACCGGGTTAAGAACTAATTAGGCCACGATAGTTTGGGTAGACTGAGTTAATGCTAGCGACCGCAGGTTAAGTTTAGATCTAAAGGTTGTAGTGTACCGACCGGACCTGCACCTTAGGTAGTTCGATTATTGACCTGTTAGTTGACTCCCTGACCCGAGTAATATTCATTGTGAACCTGAGACCCTAGACTTTTCCGTTATTGATTTATCTATTAGTAATTAGTTATTAGCCTACCAAAACCAACTCAGACCGTGACCCATAACCTATAGTCTAATTCTTAGTAGTAGACGACTCAATCATGTCTCCTTGTGGTTCGACCCCTGACTTCACTATCTACATTAGTTGGTGACCTTAGGGTATCTTTGGTTAGGGATACGACTACCCCTGTCAATTACCAGTTGACCCAAGGGGAAAATTCAAACCTAATTGGGCTGGGCCATATTTGGTAAAGAAGATCCTATCGGAAGGAGCAGTAATGCTGACAGACCTAGACGGGAATGAGTTCGTCAACCCGACCAACCTGGACCAGCTGAAGCGTTACTACCCTTAGCCTTTCTCAATGTCATTAGCAAAATTTATCAATATCATTTCTTTTACAAAAAGCAAGTCAATGAGCTAGAATTATTTATTCTACTGTCGCAAGCATCTTGAACCAATAGTCTTGGTGTAATTCGAGATTGCAAATCTACTGAGCTTGAACTACGTTTGGTTTGATTCCACTATTTCTGGATACGTAGGCAACCCCTCAAAAGGGTACAACCAGTGCAATCGAGAAAAGACAGGAACAGTTTAATAATAAACTTCTTTTATTAATTCATAAAAAATCCCGATAAACTCGGGAAATTACAAAATGCAGGAATTCAAAAATGCAAAAAACAAAAAAAGCACACGACACAACAAAAATAATAATAATACCCAAATAATAAAACTAAGGACTCGGTATTCAGGGCATCTTGCCCTTCCCCTTGTCCTTGGCCTCCTTAGCCGTCCACTGGTGACGATGCGGAAGGGAGCGTTCCCGAATCACCACAGGAACCTCTTTAGCTCGGACTCGCTTCTTTGAGCTAGAGTCCTCGATCACTTCGACGGGCCCAAGTCGGGCCCTCACAGGCTCAAGAAGCTGGTCGCGAGGGCCTAGTCGGTCCCTGGCCGCCAGTCTTGGCCCAAGTCGTCTCTCTAAGTCAGTCTGGGGGCTTGGCTGCCCCCGCGTGCTGCTAGCACCAGCCTCCTTAGATCGAGTCTTAGTATGTGACTTAAGACCCGATTCTAATCGGACTAAAGTAGCAAGAGTGTCTCCCTCGTCGAAGAAACCCCTGTTGTCCTTCACCGTCTCCCGACAAACTAGTTCAAAGGCCTCATCAACCTTCAAAGCTTTGCGAGCCTCCTCGGACTCCTCGGAAGGCCACTTCTGGTAAGCCCGTGAAACCCAAGCGGATTGGCAAGGGCTGGGTATGGTCTACATAGGACGGGTAAACCACCTCTGAAACCATGTGTCGCACATAGCGTCCGTCAATTGGAGCGAGACGCTAATTATGGCTTCAGTCTCAGGAATGCGCTGAGACGAGCCGAACTGCCTCAGAAGGCGGTCCGGGTAAATGTGAACTGTCCAGTCGAGGGACAGAATCACCAGGTAGCGGGCTTGGTCTCTCTTGGCCAATCCCGTCAGTTTGAAGAGGAACCACCAGGCGACGGTCCACCTAATCAAAGGACCACTGTGGAACACCAGCTCCTCATTCCAATAAGCCCGGTTTATATGGTGACTCGAGCTTATACGCCGCCTCCTCGAGCTGATTTAGCTGCTATGATAATTGGGAATACTCGAAGGAGACTCTATGATCGGCAGACGTTCCGACAACCAAATCTGAAAATACACACGAAATCTGTGAGTAAGTGGTCCGCTACAGCCCACTCGATAGAGTACAACAGCTGACTCAACCGAGTAAGCCCTCCAAAAACAGGCAGTAGCTCGCTAAGAGTGTCACTCAATCGAGTGACTTACGGACATCAGAGTGTCACTCAATCGAGTGATTGAGTAACAGGTCCACTCGATCGAGTGACTTACGGACATAAAAAATTCACGCGAAAGCAAAAAAAAAAAAAATCATGGAATGTATACCTGTAGAATACGGGTACTCCCCGTCAGCTGTCGGTCTGAGTCAAGTCGCCTGGCGTCGAGACCCATAATGACTTCCCCGGTAGCTAGCCAAGCAGGGCTATGACCAGTCTCCAACTGGTCAACCACACCAATCAGCCTGATCTGACCCAAGGACGAGTCAGCATCCATCATCCCCTCAAAGACGTAGCGGTGCAGCATGCAAAAGGCAAAAGCCCTACGCCTATGGGCAGCAGTGATCCTCACGTCTTGGAGGTTCATAAACTTGTCAGCCAAGTTGAAAAGGGAAACAGTATTTCCCCACACCATTCGATCTGTCTCGGCATGAGACAGACCCAAGAAATCCCTCAGCCTCCTTCTTGGATCCGGGTAGAACGGAGGGATAGCAGGACGGGCAATAGGGCTCCAACCACCTATAGCCGCGATCTCCTCAGGGAGAGGACATATTTCTCCTCGCGGGAACGCGAAGACGTGATGGGTAGTATCCCAAAACGTCAGGCGGCGTCCAAAAAGTGTGAGTCGATTATCAGACATTGAAATGGGAACAGATTGACAATTCCCATCTGAGTCAACTGTACCTTTTCCTCGTCCCGAAAGTATTGGGACCAGGCAAAAAGCATTGCTGTCAAATGATCGATTCCCATGACAGAAATTTCGAATTTTCTTGAAAGTCCGAGAGATTTTGAGGAGAAGAAGGAGAATTTGATTTGAGATGCAAAAGTTGAAACAGGGAGACCTATATTTATAATAGGAAGCCCTAACTGTAACCCTAACTGTCATGCCTCTTCAGTAAATGTGGGTCCTGTGCGCGCGCAGGCCTGATTGCAGTTCAGAACCTAGAATAGGAATCAAGTCGTCCCGAGCTTTCCTAAAAATTTCTAAAAAATTGTGATAAAAAAAAAATCTTCCAAAAATTCCGCTTTTCAAAAAATCAATATTTTATTTTCCCCAGCATGAGTCGGTGCTCTGCCTATGTGTTACATGCAATTTGTCATGTGTCAGCATACAGGTACACCCCAGACTTCAGAAGCAAGTCTCCGCGCAGCTATTTCACTCCCCAACGTAAGTCAATGTTTCTCCCGGAATGCTACATCCAAGATGTGATGTGTCGGCATACGGGTACACCTACACCTTCAAAGGCAAGTTTGACTCCCCACGGAGCTACCATCATCAAGACAGGTATGACCCCCTGCTTATGGCTGGCGAGCCCTTCACGCAAGTCTACTGGACTATAAACGACCCGACCGGAGGGCTACCAGGTCGTAATCTGCGATTGGCCTAGTAGCTACTCTGACTTTCGCGTTGTCCAAGCCTCAGTCAGAGTGGGGGCTCTGTAGACACCCGCATTTTGCCTGCTAGTATCTATAGCAGTTCCCGACAAAACACCCGATGATGATCGGACGCAAACGTGACTTAGTATACTCGAATACGGGCTCGGAATCAATAATATCCGACGTGGACATTTAGCGGAGTACAAATCTCTCAAAACCAACCTCAAATTCAGGCCCAGTGGGTCGTTCCGAGCAAAATAAGACTAATTTGGGCCAAAATCGACACCAAAAATAAAAACCGTCTTTTGGTGACCGGGTCAAAACCCGGTCAAAGACGAATCCGTAACATAAATCAGCCTGATGCGTTTCTAGAAAATTGCGCCCAAATACAAAATTCAAAAAAAATCAAAAGTCAACCATTTCCTAAAATGTCTCGCCACCCTTATCCACTCGATCGAGTGGATTGACCCACTCGGTCGAGTGGAGCCTCAAAAACCGGACCAGGCCCGTTTTCAAAGGCACTCGATCGAGTGCACTAGGGCCACTCGGTCGAATGACCCTAGGTCGAGGGGTGTACTCTATAAATACCCCCTCAAACCCCTCACAAAGTCTGAATTTTCCCATGCAAAAAAACCTACATTTCTACCCTAAATACTCTACATCAACCCTACACTTCGACCTTTAGCAATCCTAATCAAAACCGAGTCCTTGTCCCTCGAAAAAAACCGACAAATCCACCAATACACACATACACACCATAACTTGCATACATCCTCGATACTCCGGCATCCCCGTCGCTATTACGAGTCTATTTCCGAGGCCTTTACTAAGCATGTATGTTGAGGGTGTCATAAACCCCGTTTCAATCTTTATTACTTCGTTTTTTATTTACATTTTCGCATTTTATATCATAATCATATTTGTATAGTAATGCTAACATTAATGTTTTGTACCTTTTTGCATTTTCGATTTCTTTTTCTTTACTACTAACATTATATACCGTTTATACATATATAATAGTATATAAAATGCGGATCCGTACACGTTTGACTACGATAACTATTTTAAGGTCCGTTTAATCCCTTTACGAGCAACAATGGAGGTGGCACCCTTTCGAGGAGCGCCGCCCCGATGTACTCAAGGGCGTAACGTGATCATGATCATTCGTAGTTGAACACGTATGGATCCATTTCTAAGATTAGTACGGAACCCGTTGACACGAAAACCGGCATCACATAATCCGTAAGGATTAATATCGATGTCGTGACGTAGAGGGACACAATTTCGTCACTAATCAAAATTTTCAATCTAACGACAACATTTTTCATAAAATTCCGATAACGGTATTATAATCGTATAAATACACGATTACAGTACCGGAAGCCGAGTTAAATTTAAATCGTGCGGTATTTTTATTTCACTCGGCCAACCATCGATTTTTAAACATAAAAACGATACGAGCCATGCCTCGTACAGGTGCCACTCGACCGAGTACCATAGGCTACTCGATCGAGTAGCACTCCAAATCCTGGGCAGTAGCCTCCTCGAGGACACATTCGACCGAGTCAGACCACGACTCGATCGAGTGGGTCCTGTAGCCCAGAAAATCGAGAGCTTTTTTTAACCATCCGAGCCTCGTCTTTTTTTAAACGACTTAGTCGTCGCGTGTAAAGTCAATCACATGATTTCTTTTTCAAAACTCATGCATATCACTACACTTAAAACGACTTTGATCGACGGTCTCGCACTATTAATCTTGTGTCGACGACATTTTAGTCGTATCCGACACATGTTTAATCATTCCTCGAGGTGATAAGCCGGGACAAGGCATCGAGATTCGGGATCGGGCTAGCACCACGCCTAGGTCTCAAATCTCCGTCCTTTGATTAGTACACAATATAATGTGTATCTAATCGAAGTTCGTCCAATTGCATAACTTACGGTCTAGTTTGTATTTACTATATACGGTCCGTTTCGAGTCATTTATCTATTTATCGCTTCTTTTATTTTCCGTTTACGCTATTTTATTGTTGTAATTTTTGTATTGGTCGGGTTGTATTTCCGCCCGTGTAATTTGTAACTTATTTACGAGCTTTGTTTATTTGGATGTTATCGCTTTATAAATGAACCTCGCATGCTAAACAACTCCGACAATAGTTAGATGCATTAAATGACGTAGTTAACCAATAACTCACATGCTTAGCCCGAAAACGTTGTTTGCATATCATTTAGTCATTTTACTAGCGCGCGTACACGAACACGAACGATGTCTTAGTAGAGGCCGCCATGTGCGGGCGGGGTTGAGTGTCCTTAGTGGGCTTCCCAACACGTACCCTCACCCCTTACTCAGAACCTTGGTTTCCGGATACCCGAAACCGTTGGCGCACGAGAGTCATTCTATACACGATTACCGGTGCAGATGGTATCGGTATTGCAATGCAAAAGGACGAGCGACATAAACTCTGAAGTCGAAATGGGTCGTACTTTGTGTACGACCCATGACGACATAGAGTGGGCTCCAATGGTTCCGAATAACCACAAAATTCGGTGGCGACTCCATCTTTGACTTAAATTTCGAACCCGAGAACAATCTTACCATGAGATTCATTCGCCTACCCAAACCCGCGCGTGGCCGCGTCGGTGTGGACCTACGTCATGTCCACACATATATGAACAAATTTCAAGTTCCATTAGGCAGGTGAAACATTTAGACAAATTGGAGGGAAATAATAGAGAAAAATGAATTATACATTATTGTATGTTTTGACAAATGGGGGTGCGGTTTGTTAGATGTTCTTCAGATTGTGAATGAAAAGTCAAGTCTGGAAAGTTGACTTTCGTTACCGGAAGTTAGATTTAGGTAGTCTTTAACAAAAAATGAAAATAAAAGGTAGTGTAAATCCAAAAATAAAATAAAAGGCAGTTTCTCACAAAGCACCCTAAATCCCAATTTTATTATCGCGTAATTCGTGAAAGTGGTAATTAAACCCTTTAACTTTGGTCAATTGTGAGATTAAATCTCGTAATTTACAAATGTTGTAATTAGGTTCCATAACTTTGAGCAGAAGTGAAAATCATTTCAATTTATATTTTCAACATAAATTATACTCCCTCTGTCCCAATGAATTATTTGCCTGTTTCATATTGGGACGTCTCAATGAATTCTTTGTCTTTCTATTTTAGGAATGTTTTTTATGTGTAATTTGATCCTCCTCACTTGATTTGGCTCCACATGTCACGTCCATCACTGGACCTCTTCTCCTTAGTGTCAAAAGTAAAGGCAAATAATTCATCGAGACGAAGGGAGTATCATCAAATCATGTTATATATAAACTCATTATATACTAAATAATTTTTAATAATATTTTAAAAGTAACTAAATAATTTATTAACATAATTTTTAGAATATTTTCAATAATTTTAATACTCGTATAATTCATACTTTTGCAAATATTCAATTTTATGTAATTCATTCAATTTTACATACATTTTATAAATATATAATTGCTAGTATAGATCAGATCCTGTGTCCAACACGGTATATATAGAAGTTTAATGTTGAGTTGATTATTTATACAAAATAAATTTTTATTTAACATTTCATTATTTGTTCACTTTTTCATTTTTTGAGAAAATAACTTGATATTAAACTAACTAATCGGGAACCTCCACTAATATCATGTCATGTGTATTCTAAGTAAATTACGGAGTAAAATATACTCTCTCCAAACCACTATGGTTTAAACACTTATTATTTTAATCCCTCATATTTGAATAAAAGTGGGTAAATCATAGTGATGTGGGGGACTATGTCTCAAGACATTCATACCTCTGTCTTAAATATTTATCAAAACATGAGAATGTTATTTTCTAAAGAAATTTAATACTCCCTACTATATTTTTTTAAGTGATACTCGTATATTTTTCGAATTATAGATGTGCGATGTACCCTATCCAGGACATGATAGAGAACGACAAGATTCCATTACTTGGCCGGGACAAACCAAGCAACAAAGACAACCCTTTCAAGGCCATGGCATCTTTACATGTAATTAATGTTCATGATTGCTCACACCTGACCACCCCTTTAAAAGCACAAGTGAACGAAATCTGGTATGATGACTAAGATGACATCTATCTGACTAAGGGAGAGACATCCATATAACCTTTGAAGACGACAAGATAACTAGAGTCAAGTGTCACGGTCCGTGTCATCTTGACTCACGCAACGCATCAACGTTGCTCATCCGAGATCCCACAAGGTCTAACGAGGCTTAAACCAACTTCAATCAAGCTCATGTTACACGACTCAAGGTCGTCAATCAACACGCCTAACCTCGGACAACTCCAAGTTAGACGAGGACTAGCTGAACCATGACCGATCATGACCGGGTAGCAAGAATTAACGTAGCGGAACAATTGTCTAGCCCTCACGCGTCCCATGAAGGTCGATCATCCAAAGGGTGCGAACGAAGGGACGCCTTATCCTTTGTGAACCAAACATCAAAAGATATGTCCAAGGGAGGTTATTCAAATATGGCGCCAATCATGGAACCACACCAACGAAGAGGCACTTGTTCATCAAAAGACACCTCTTCACCAATGGATATTTCTTCACCAAAAGACACCTTTTGGGCACACTTTCAACCACCACATTAGAGGAGATAAGACGCCCCATTTCCCTATAAATAGGAGTCCCTAAGCGTGCCAAATCAATCAACCAAGATTAGCCTTTCGTTAAGCATTCTCTAGATCCTTTACATAGCCTATTCAAAACCTATCGTTCAACCTTGTAACCTTTATCTAAATATTAATAAGATCAAGTATTATATGTGTATATCTCGTCCAACCCTATTCTGCACTTATTCAAAGACTCGAACCACATTCAAGTATTTACGAGTATTTACCTGACTTAATCCTCCACGATTCTGAAACAATAGGGTTGTGTTCTCGCATATTAACGCACGTCCCAAAATTCCTAGCCAAAAGAGTAAGGACGCCACACAAGGCTCTAAAAGCAAATCATCGTACTAGGTACATACGGACGTCCCTTTCAAGCTAATAACTCTAGAGATACCTCCACGATGGTGACCATTACTGATCTCATCAGGACAGTGACCTCGATCGAAGAACATGCCTCTAAGGCTGTTCTCGTCAAGCAAATCAAGAAAACCAAAATTGACCTCAATATATGGCAACTATTGGTTTGCTCTCAGGAACATCAAGAGGCCTTAACCAAAGCTCTCGATCAAATCTCGATTACTTCAACCACTATGGTTCTATCAATCCCTGCTGACATGGTGGTCGCCGTCCTTTAAGGACGACGTAACGAACCTCCAAAGAAAGGGCTCATGATAACCTTCTTTTAGACACCCATATTTGGCTGCTATGTGTCTATAGCATTTTCCAAAAAACACCCGATGATGATCGGACACAAACATGCTTCTACGCGCTCGGATATGGGCTCAAAACCGTTAGTTTTGGCTTGGGCTTTTTACAGAGTACAAATCTCACAAAACCGACCTCAAATTTAGGCCCAGTGGGTCGTTTTCGATCAAATAAGACTAATTTGGGTCAAAACCGACACCGGAAATAAAACCGACTTTTAGCGACCGGGTCAAACCCCGGTCAAAGCCGTTTCCAAGACACAAAACAGCCATGCAAATATCAAGAATCCAACCCAAACACAAAATCTTCAAAATATTCCCGTCCAGCTGACCCACTCGATCGAGTGTCAGCCCACTCGATCGAGTGGGCCTCCAAAAGGCCTGCTGTCGCCTTCTAGTTGGGCCACTCGATCGAGTCCGTCAGGGTACTCGATCGAGTAAACCTAGGTCGGGGAGTTGAGCAATTCTTATAAATACCTCCCTTTTGCAACACAATTAACAACTTTTTTTCACCTCTACAACATACTTTGCAAAACTCTAATTACTACTTTCTTCAACCTTAAACCCTAGCATCTAGGAAACCACAAACCCTAAACCACCATAACTCCAACTACATAATCTCAAACTCACGTGCCTAAGCCACAACTAGACGAGTGCCATACCGAGAATACGAAGCATGTAGGTTGAGGGTGCATACAAACCCAATTTTTTCTCTTTTCTCTCTCTTCTCTTTTCTCGTTCCTTTTCGTCCGTCTTCCTCCTTTTTTTCGTTTTTTTTCTACTTCTAATATAGATAATTCGCGTGATGGATTAAGCACGCGTTGACCGAGGTCAAGAAAAATAAAGTATGTCGAGAAAACCCGCTGTTTCGTTAAAGAAACGATGTTCGAAAAATTAGAACGAAATCGATTTTTTTATGTCGTGTTTTCAGGAGACCACGTGCCTCGCCCGGGAAGAACGCGACTCGCGCGAGAAGGCGACTCGCCCGGGATGCACGCGACTCGCGTCCCGGGCTGTTTTCAAAATTGTTTTTCGGAAAATTTATAGCTTTACTAAATCGCGTACAAATATTGCATGATTTATACTCGATTTACTTTTGCGATATTCGTTATATTCGATATTCGATAATGAAATCGATCAAATACTCGGAACGATTTTTTAGAAAAGATAAAAAAAGAAAAGATTTTGAAAATCATTTTATAAAATTAAACTAAAAAACGATGTTTGATTCTCTCCGCGTTAAAAAATCGTCGTATTATATTTTTAAGACCGTGTAACGATTTTTAGTATCAACAAGATTAATTTAGTTCTTTTTTGATATGATATTCGACTAGAGAATCGATATCGTATTTTTAAGAACGCTTTGTTTTATGTGAAAATAGTTTTGTAATATCGATATTAGAAATAAAAAAATGCGACGATGACCCATAATAAAAACGGACCGACCGACCGACGACAAGACGAGGAAAAGACGAGAGAAGGGAAGAGAGAAAGGAGAAGTCGGGTTTGATTTTACACCCTCAACCTACATGCTTTGTATTCTCGGACCGGGGCTCGTCGGAATGTGGCTAGGGCACGGGAGCGTCGAGCTAATGTCGGTGAGTTATGGTGGTGTTTGTTTGGACGTGTAAGGTAGTGGGCGAGGTGGCCAGTTTCGTCAGGCTAGAACGGCGTGGTCTCGGGTTTTGTATTATCGGTTATTCGATGCTTATGAGTATACGTGTGTATGAGTTGTGTAGGGATCTCGATGTTTTTTTGTTGTATGTAGTTGATTTTTTGTAGCGTTTGAGCTCGAATCAGTCACGTGAGGTGACACGGCAGACACACATAGCTCGAGAATATCTTTGACCGGGTTTTGACTCGGTCGCTAAAAGACGGTTTTACCCCTGGTGTCGGATTCGACCCAAATTAGTCTTATTTGACTCGAAACGACCCACTGGACTTGAATTTGAGGTTGGTTTTGTGAGATTTGTACTCCAAGCCAAATGCCAATGATTTTGAGCCCGTTCTCGAGTATATTAGAGCACGTTTGCGTCCGATCATCATCGGGTGTTTGTCGGAAACTACTATAGACACCTGGCAGCAAAATGTGGGTGTCTACAGAGCCCCCACTCTGACTGAGGCTTGGACAGGACGAAAGCCAGAGTAGCTACCAAGTCAATCAAAGATTAAGACCTGGCAGACTTCCGGTCGGGTCGTTTATAGTCCATTAGACTTGCGTAAAAGGGCTCGCCAGCCATAAGTTGGAAATCATACCTGAGCTGATGATGCTAACTCCGTGGGGAATCGGACTTGTCGTATAAGTCTTGGGTGCGCCTATATGTGGGCCCATCCCGTTAAATGCCGTTGGGGAGTTATGTGAATTGCGCGGTCTTGAATTGTACCTGTATAAGTTACATAAAATTTTGCATGCAACATGTAGGTGAAACAAATATGACTCGCGCTGGGGAATAAAAATGATTTTTGCTTAGTTTTGAAATCGAAGCCCTGAAAGCAACTCACGTGCTAGGAAATAGGTTTTCAAAACTGAAATGGGTAGAAGAGAAATTTACAATTTAAATAGACCGAAATTTGACCTTGCGAAAAGGGTTTTCTCAAATGGCTAAGTTTTGCAGGTTTTAAAAATGAGCATTTGAAGAGAGAGGTATACCGACAGATTCGACTCTGGACGTGACCGGACGAGTTGACAGACACGACTGGACTCTCGAGGGGTTGGACCGTGACTCGGTAGGGGGTAACAAGACTCTTAAGTTGCGCTAATCCGTAGCCTAGGCGAGTGGCAACATGGTCGGATCCTCGGAATGGGAAAGATATGTACTCTGTAATGAGACTATTTCGGCGTGACAGGACTTTTAGCAATAGCAATGCGGCAGCCTAGCGCTCTTTTGAATTTTTGGTTTTGGGGTACATTCCCCAAAGTGGGTGTCGCTTCGAATCCTGACAGATTCTTGTCTTCGACTGAGCCGAGTACTAGGACACACTACAAAAAGATGGCTAGATTTTCTGAATTTATATGGATTTTGTGAGTGGATGGAGGTTTTCTGCCTAAGAGAAGCCCCCAGGACGACAAAGCTAGCTGTTGAGAACATGATGGTGTCGTGACCGGAATGATGGCGTTTTTTGAATGTGTCAATGTGGGTGGTTGTGCCTCTGTTGAAAGGCTGTCTACGTATTCACGTGCGGTGAAATCAAACCAAGCCGTAGTTCAGTGGATTGAAAGATATATTATGGTGCCTAGTCTAATAGGACTTTGTGTGTAACTAGCCATAGCGATGCTGTAGGCTAGGTGCATTCTCAATGACGTCTTGATCAAAGGGTTAGAATTGTTAGGATGTTGATCCTGTGACTGTGAGCGTTCTCCAGGGTAGCCCCCAGAGGTGGTGTGAACTATTTGGGCATGTTCTATGCTGACCGCAAGTTGAGTTCCCGTGTTTGGGGTTGGTAATTGGTTTGGATGAGAAGAATTGGGACGGGATTTGACGAGTTCTGCTCTCGGGGATTTGACAAGTTTTGCTCTCAGGGATTTGACGAGTTTTGCTCTCGGGGATTTGACGAGTTTTGCTCTCGGGGATTTGACGAGTTTTGCTCTCGAGTTTGCGTATGGTGATTGTGAATTCTTTTATGTAAAGGGGAAGTCGAGTATAATGGCTCGAACTTTGATCGGGATAGGTTTTGATAATGCAGGATATGCTTTCCATGTCTGGCCCTAATGGTTAGGGGTATCCTATGGAGCTTGAATCTTCAAAATTCCGGGCTGTCTTTAGCCTGGGTCTCGGGAAGCTCTTGAGGGTTGTAATGCGGGAAGGATAAACGCGGTGTTAGTTGACCAGCTTGATTGTTTCTCTCTTATTGGATGGTATGAGTATTGATAATTTTGAATTGACTGTTTTCACTACGGTCATGGGTTCTTGAATATTTTTTGGTTGACCTCTTAGCCCCGGTCTTGGGATTCTTCACTTGGATTGACCATTTAACCTTGGTCATGGATGCCCTTTTTTTTTATGATGGATTGATGGCCTGCTTTTTATTTTGGCCTTTTGCTTCCTTTTTTTTTTCCTGGACTTTTTTGTTGGACCTTTTTTTTGTTGGTCAGACTAACACCTAAGGTAGAGATGGTTGATCTTATTGGATGGGTGTTTATTGTGGGAAATGGGCTTGCCTCCCGTCTTGGGCCCAAACTAGAAGACTACCAAGATTCGTCATAGGATTCGATACCGCTCCTGCTAAGGGTAGTTTTGTGGCTTTCTATGTCAGACATGGAACAGGTAAAGGGAAACACGGGTCTGAATATCCTGCAGTCATTATAGATGTGCCTATAATAGTCACGTGCATAGCTCACAGTGTACGATGGTGTTCATCATGTTCTCGGAGACACATAAGGAAAGTATATATGAGAAAGAATATCGAAAGCTGATTTTATTGAATTTTGAAAAGAGGACAGAATACAATTGACTCCGACTCTGACTTTGACTTTGATTTTGAAAGAAATAGTACATCCTAGACTCGGACTCAGACTCGGGCTTAAACCAAATCTAGACTCTCGGATGGTGTTGTCAATTCAGCTCCTAAGGACTCAAGTTGATGTCCAGTATAGCCTTCAGTAGAAGCTTCACCCAGATCTTTGTTATGTCGAAGATCGTCTTCAATCCTAATGCCCATTTCGGTAAGCACCGCAAAGTTTGAAATGTCGACGTACCTAAGATGGACGCGGTAGGAAGGTAGGAGGTTGTTGATGAACGCCTCCACTAGTGTCTTCTCGTTGGGCTTGTCTACCAACTTCACACTTTCGGCCCTCCACCTTTGAAGGTACTTGGTGAAACCTTCTTTGGGCTCTTGGGTCATGACCTCCAGGGTGCGCATTGTGGTCTGGATCTCGGTATTATCAGCATAATTCCGAGCGAACTCTGTTGCCACATCATCCCAAGTCTTGTACTTCTTGAAATCGAGCCTGTAGTACCAGGCTTTCGGGTGGTTCTCGAGGGAAGAAGCAAACAAGTGCTTGAACATGGTGGATTTCACCCCCTTGACAACCATGAACTCCTTGAAAGCCCGAATGTGATGAATCGGGTCTTCAGTACCCTCAAACATTGGTATGCCCGTAAGGTTGAGGTTGGCGGGTAGCTCGTCATTCAGAGGCGAATAGGAACGAGTGTTTTTCATGTGGATCGAGTTATTCGTTGTCAAGTGGACCTGTTCTTCAAGTTTGCGAACGGCGCTGACCAGTTCGGCTATGGGCCCAGTGGTTTCATTCCCGACCTTAGGAGTCCTTTGCTCCACGGCACTCAAACGGGTGGCAATGGTGGTTTGGTCGGTCCTGATGGCTGTCAGTTGGGCCTTCATCTTAGCCAGTGAGGCGGTCAATTGGTCCAAGGTTTCTTGCATTTTATGGCGTCTGGTTACCGGTGGCCCGTCTGTAAGAATACCGTGTAATCAGAAGAGTTGCTTCAGAACTCAAGTACACCAAGGCATAGGAAATAGCGCGGGAAGAGAGACGACTCCAGTTTGACTCGGGTTAGACTCTCCTAAGACAAATGTGTAGGGTATGATCCTCGGAGTGACCGTGATTAATCGCTCCGTCGGAGAATAGCCCCCAAGTGAGACTAAGGACTCGGATAGGACTCAGATGGTGTGGCATCTAAGTGGCTCGAAAGTGGGGTACGTGAGACACGTGTAAGACATGACCCTTAGAGCAACCGTGGTTGACCGATCTGATGAAGGGTAGCCCCCAAGTAGGATCGAAAATTTGGTTAAGACTCGAGTGTCGGACGAGTGATCCT
The DNA here is from genome assembly GCA_958450325.1 of Agrostemma githago. NCBI lineage: Eukaryota > Viridiplantae > Streptophyta > Magnoliopsida > Caryophyllales > Caryophyllaceae > Agrostemma > Agrostemma githago. Next base: position 57,146,379 of record OY288258.1, on the reverse strand, counting down.
TAGACGTAAGGGTCACGAACCTTTTGTTATAGAGCTATGCCTTGTAAAAGGTTGACTCGGAAAAGACTCCTAGATGGGTGATTTGTGAAAGGTGGGCCTCCTTTAGGATCTGGCTGTGTGGGCCGGGTCCCGTTTGAAAGGAGATTCACGTGAGACATTCCCCGGATTTTGGACTCGATTGTGTAAACGGACCCTCCTTTGTAGGAGTATGTCCTGCGTAGGTGGGCCTTGCCTTAGCTAAATAAGGCCGACTGGGATAGGGAGGAAATCCGTGATATAAGATCGACGGAGTTTCGACGCTAGAGACCTTGACGACTTAAGACATGACCCGACACTGCTAAATACAGGAAGCCTTAAGAAAAGGAAGTTTGCAAAATTGATTTTTTGAAAAGCCCGAAAAATTCGGGGAGAACCGGCCCTTTTTCGAAAAAGAAAGCGAAAAGGCGGACCGGGCGACGGTTTTGAAAGTTCGAAAATATTTTCGAGTTTTGAAATGGGCATAATACCGGCTAAAAATAGGCTATTTTGAGTAAAATCATGAATCCTAAATTCGGTATATGTCCCGGGTTTTGAAATTGGATATTTTGAAAAGGATGCAATTTTGAAAATGACGGTTTTTGAAAAGCGACTTGTAAATCAGATAGCACGTAGTCACGGAAGCAGTATAACGACACCATGTATGCTCTAATTCTAAGTCTCGGTCAGTCTGTAAGGGTCTATACCAGTGTACATAGCCTATCGAGAATCGGGGCGGACTTCCTAAGTCGAGTTGAGCTTAGAACATGCCGTAAAACCCATACGAATCGGCTATGGACACCTTTGACATATCCAATTTGGACTACATCAATAGTATAGTGGGACGTCGGTCACCAGTACCGGCCCGGGAAAATATGGGGTTATGCATGAACTGTAAAACTAAAACGCGTATTGTACTAGTCAAACGATTTCTATTCGAGTCTCACCCTGAGGATGCCGATGGTAAGTCACACATCAGTTAATCCCCAGCGGAGTCGCCAAATTGTGGACATGACATAGGTCCACACCAACGCGGTCACGCGCGGGTTTGGGGAGGCGAATGAATCTCCATATGAGAATGGATCGAATTGAAATTTAAATCGAAGTGGAGTCGCCACCGAACTTTGTGGGAGTTCGGGCCCGTTCGAACCCACTCTATGTCGTAGTGGGCCATGCACAAAGTATGGCCCATTTCCGATGTCAGAGTTTATTGGGTTTGTCCCTTTGCATTTGATACCGATACCGACGTTATCGGATACCGTGTATTGAATGACTCTCGTTGCCAATGGTTTCGGACATCCGGAAACTGAGGTTCTGAGTAAGGGGTGAGGGTACGTGTTGGGAAGTTCACAAAGAATACTCAACCCCGCCCGCACATTAGCGGCCTCTACTAGGATATCGAATAATTTTTGAATACGCGCGTTAGTAATACTGTAGACACCCACATTTTGACCGCCAGGTGTCTATAGCAGTTTTCGACAAACACCCGATGATGATCGGACGCAAACATGCTTTAATATACTCGAAAACGGGCTCAAAATCATTGGCATTTGGCTTGGGCTTTTTACGGAGTACATATCTCGCAAAACCAACCTCAAATTTAGGTCCAGTGGGTCGTTTCGAGTCAAATAAGACTAATTTGGGTTGAATCCGACACCATGGGTAAAACCGTCTTTTAGCGACCGAGTCAAAACCCGGTCAAAGATATTCTCGAGACTCATGAGTCAGCCGTGACACCTCACGTGGCTGATTCGAGCTCAAACACTACAAAAAATCAGCTTCACAAAATATTAAACAAATCTGTTTAAGGATGGAATTCGATCTCAAGTAGGAATTCTATCCGAATATCGAATCAAACACTCACCGAGCATCAAATACTCGGCCGAGCAGCCTATTTTCAGCCGAGGTACGTTTCTTCTCCGCCAAGCAAAAGGAATCCTCGTTATTCTCAGCTTCTTACGTTTCCTATCCTAAGCGGTAGTTCTCACCCAAACACTTCTCCTAGCCAAGGTCGGGAATTTCCCTATAAATAGGCCCCTTGCACAACACCATTAAGAACACTTTTTACACATCAATTATCATCAACACAAAAATACATGCACCCTTAGCATCGAGAAACCGATACAACCCGAGACTACACCGAACTCACCCGACGAAACCGGCCACCTCGCCCCACCTTACACGTCCAAACCAAACCACCATAACTCACCGACATTAACTCGACGCTCCCGTGCCTAAGCCACATTCCGACGAGCCTCGTTCCGAGTACACAAAGCATGTAGGTTGAGGGTGTAAAATCAAACCCGTTTCTCTCCTTTCTCTTCCTCTTCCTCTCGTCTTTTCCCTTTTTTTCCGTCGTCGGTCGATTTCTTTTTACGGGTCATCATCGTATTTTTTATTATTCCTAATATCGATACTACAAAACTATTTTTATAAAACAAACGTTCTTAAAAATACGATATCGATTCTCTATAATCGAATATTGTATCAAAAAGAACTAAATTAATCTCGTTGATGCTAAAAATCGTTACATAATTTTCTTAAAACAAAATACAACGATTTTAACGCGGAGAGAGTCAAACATCGTTTTTTTTAGTTTAATTTTTAAAACGATTTACAAAAACCTTTTTTTACCTTTTCTAAAAAATTATTCCGAGTATTTAATATCGATTTCATAGTCGAATATTGAATATGACGAATATCGCAAAATTAAGTCGAGTATAAATTATGCAATATTTATACGCGATTTAATAAAGCTAAAATTTTCCGAAAATCAATTTCGAAAACCGCCCGGGACGCGAGTCGCGTGCGTCCCAGGCAAGGCGCGCGGTTCCCTGAAAACGCGACACAAAAATCGATTTCGCTCTATTTTTTATTATTCTTCTTACATCGTTTTTTAGACAAAACAGCGTCTTTTTAGCAATATTTTCAGATTTCGACTAATATTTTCTCGATCTCGCATATTCATCATATTTGGTATATTTTTATTCGATACTAACTCGTTTGTTCATCCTTTGTAGCAAATTCATTCTTTTTTCGTCGTTTGTTTTATTATACTAAAACGAATCTCACATGCTAAATTCAACTTTGACGTTAATTTTCATGCATTAAACCGACTTAGCAACCCATTCAATTCCTCGCATGTTTAGGAAAACAATGTTTGCATATCATTCATCGTATTACTAACGCGCGTATTCAAAAATCATTTGATATCTTAGTAGAGGCCGCTAATGTGCGGGCGGGGTTGGGTGTTCTTTGTGAACTTCCCAACACGTACCCTCACCCCTTACTCAGAACCTCGGTTTCCGGATGTCCGAAACCATTGGCAACGAGAGTCATTCAATACACGATATCCGATCAAGTCGGTATCGGTATCAAATGCAAAGGGACGAACCCAATAAACTCTGACATCGGAAATGGGCCGTATTTTGTACACGGCCCACTACGACATAGAGTGGGTTCGAACGGGCCCGAACTCCCACAAAGTTCGGTGGCGACTCCAACTTCGATTTAAATTTCAATTTGACCATCTCATATGGAGATTCATTTGCCTCCCCAAACCCGCGCGTGGCCGCGTCGGGGTGGACCTATGTCATGTCCACAATTTGGCGACTCTGCTGGGGAATAACTGATGTGTGACTTACCATCGGCATCCTCAAGGTGAGACTCGAATAGAAATCGTTTGACAAGTACAATACGCGTTTTAGTTTTACGGTTCATGCATAACCCCATATTTTCCCGGGCCGGTACTTGTGACCGACGTCCCACTATACCATTGATGTAGTCCAAATTGGATATGTCAAAGGTGTCCATAGCCGATTTGTATGGGTTTTACGGCATGTTCTAAGCTCAACTCGACTTAGGAAGTCCGCCTCGATTCTCGATAGGCTATGTACACTGGTATAGACCCTTACAGACTGACCGAGACTTAGAATTAGAGCATACATGGCGTCGTTATACTGTTTCCATGACTACGTGCTACCTGATTTACAAGTCTTTTTCAAAAACCATCATTTTTTTTAAAAAAATTGCATCCTTTTCAAAATATCCAAATTTCAAAACCCGGGACATATACCGAATTTAGGATCCACGATTTTACTCAAAATAGCCTATTTTTAGTCGGTATTATGCCCATTTCAAAACTCAAAAATATTTTCGAACTTTCAAAACCGTCGCCCAGCCATCCTTTTCCGTTTTTCGAAAAAAGGGGCGGTTCTCCCCGAATTTTTTTCGGGCTTTTCAAAAAATCATATTTCGAAACCTTCCTCTTCTTAGGACTTCCCGTATTTAGCAGTGTCGGATCGTGTCATAAGTCGTCAAGGTCTTTTAGTGTCGAAACTCCGTCGATCTTATATCACGAGTTTCCTCCCTATCCCAGTCCGCCTTATTAGACTAAGGCAAGGCCCACCTACGTAGGACATACTCCTACAAGGGTTGGCCCGTCTACACAATCGAGTCCAAAGTCTGGGGAATGTCTCACGTGAATCTCCTTTCAAATGGGACCGGCCCACACAGCCATATCCTAAAGAAGGCCCACCTTTCACAAGTCACCCGTCTAGGAGTCTTTTCCGAGCCAACCTCTTACAAGGCATAGCCCTATAACAAAAGGCTCGTGACCCTTACGTCTAAGGTCACTCGTCCGACACTCGAGTCTTAACAAAGTCTTTGATCCCGCTTGGGGGCTACCTTTTAGCAGAACGATCAATCACGATTGCTCTAAGGGTCATGTCTTACACGTGTCTCACGTACCCCACCTTTGAGTCACTTAGATGCCACACCATCTGAGTCCTTAGTCTCACTTGGGGGCTATTCCCCGACGGAGCGATTAATCACACACTCCGAGAATCGCACCCTACATACTTGTCTTAGGAGAGTCTAACCCGAGTCAAACATGGTCGCCCCATTTTCGGACTCACCCTCGTGCAGCTTGAGTCTCATCGTCAAGTCCAAGCCAGGGTCGTTACCTCGTCCAGGTCAACGTTCGAGTATCCCGGTCCAAGAGTCTTTGTCGACCCGTCACCCCGGGCCATGTCTAGTTTGACTCCCTCTCTTGCATGTACGCAAAACCGAGCTTAGGCGAGTTCTAACACCCGTCATTTCTTCCAATTAGGGACCCTATGAGCGAGACCTCGCCAAACCACAACAAGTCCTGCGCCGTCAAGAAGGAGGATATCCAGGGGAGTATGCTTATGTTGTCTTGCTCCATTAACAATATCTTCTCAAAAATCAATACCGCCCTAGATGACCTAAATGCCAGGGTGACCACCATCGAAGAAGACCTTGTAAGAACCTGATCCCGTCTAACACAGCTAGAGCGGGTAAGGCAGCCAATCACCCAACTGAGCCATTTGAAGGGTGAACATTCTTACGAAACTCTCCGATACCCTCAGGATGGCAAGACCGAGAGAAGTAACCCTCAAGTCACCTCTCCGAAAATCAAGAACCAGTCAGAAGAAAGGACATTTACCCACTTGGATATGTCCTACACCGTCGCTTTCCAAAGGTTGGTTTCGAAGGGCCTAATATCACCTATAGGCCCAACACTCGACCCACCTTTAGAAAAACGTTCCAAGGCATGGAACGCCGAGCATTACTGCAAATTCCATAGAGGGAGGGGACACGATACAGAGCAGTGCTGGAAACTGAAACACCTCATCCAAGACTCCCTCGATGCCGGGAGGACTCCTGTTTTGGAAACGTTATCACTTGCAAAGCCCCTCATGGACTATACAGGGCCTAATGACCAAAGCGTCCAATCTACCTCCCATGCATCCAAGAGTCCGAATTTGATTTAAGTCCAAGTCTGAGTCCGAGTCTAGGATATACTATTTATTTCAATTTCAAGGTCAGAGTCAGAGTCAATTGTATTTTGTCCTCTTTTTTTTCAAAATTCAATAAAATCAGCTTTCAATGTTATTTCTCATATACACCTCCCTTATGTGTTTCCGAGAACATGATGAACACCGTCATACACTGTGAGCACATGCACGTGACTATTATAGGCACATCTATAATGACTGCAGGAAATCGAGACCCGTGCTTTCCTTTACCTGTTCCATGCCTGACATAGAAAGCCACAAAACTACCCGTAGCAGGAGCGATATTGAATCCTATGACAAATCTAGGTAATCTCCTAGTTTGTGTTCAAGACGGGAGGCAAGCCCATTTCCAACAATAAAACACCCCTTCAATAAGACCGACCAATCCCTACCTTAGGTGTTAGTCTGGCCATAAAAAAAAAGCAAATGGCCAAAACAAAAAGCAGGCCATTAAAAAAAACTGGACAAAAAAAAAGAAATCGAAAGTCCATGAAAAAAAAAAAGCAAAAGGCCGAAACAAAAAAGCAGGCCATCATACCCGTGACAGTAGTAAAAACGGTCAATTCAAACAATTCAAAATTATCAAAACCCATATCATCCAATAGGGGAGCAACAATCAAGCTGGTCAGCTAACACCACACTCAGCCTTCCCACATTACAACCCTCAAGACCTTCTCGAGACCCAGGCTAGAGACAGCCCGAAATTTTAAGGATTCAAGCTCCATAGGATACCCCAAATCATTAGGGCCAGACATGGAAACCAGATCCCGTATTATCAAAACCAATCCCCGAGAGCAAAACTCGTCAAAATCCTCGAGAGCAAAACTCGTTAAAATCCCCGAAGCAAAACTCGTTAAAATTCCCGAGAGCAAAACTCGTTAAAATTCTCGAGAGCAAAACTCGTTAAAATCCCCGAGAGCAAAACTCGTTAAAATCCCCGAAAGCAAAACTCGTTAAAATCCCGTCCCAATTCCTCTCATCCAAACCAGTTACCAACCCCAAGCACGGGAACTCAACTTGCGGTCGGCATAGAACATGCACTGAACGCTCACAGTCACGAGATCAACATCCTAACTATTCTAGCCCTTTGATCAAGACATCATTGGGAATGCACCTAGCCTACACCATCGCTATGGCTAGTTACACACAAGTCCTATTAAACTAGCCACCATAATATATCTTTCAATCCACTGAACTACGACAAGGTTTGATTTCACTACACGTGAATACGTAGGCAGCCTTTCAACAGAGGCACAACCACCCACATTGACACACATTCAAAAAGCGTCATCATTTCGATCACGACACCATCAAGTTCTCAACAGCTAGCTTTGTCGTCCTGGGGGCTTCTCTTAGGCAGAAAACCTCCATCCACTCACAAAATCCAGATAAATTCAAAAAGAATCTAGCCTCCTTTCTGTAGTGTGTCCTAGTACTCGGCTCAGTCGAAGACAAGAATCTATCAGGACTCGAAGCAATACCCACTTTGGAAATGTACCTTAAAATCAAAAATCCAGAAGAGCACTAGACTACAACAGTCTCATTACAGACTATCGCAATTCCCCCATAGCACATCCTTCCCATTCCGAGGATTCAACCATGTTGCCACTCGCCTAGGCTACGGAATAGCGCAACTTAAGAGTCTTGTTAGGTGGCCCACCCCCCTACCGAGTCACGGTCCAACCCCTCGAGAGTCCAGTCGTGTCTGTCAACTCGTCCGGTCACGTCCAGAGTCGAGTCTGTCGTTATACCTCTCTCTTCAAATTCTCATTTTAAAATCTGCAAAACTTAGCCATTTGAGAAAATCCTTTTCGACAAGGTCAAAGTTCGATCAATTTAAATTGCAAATTTCTTTTCTACCCATTTCAGTTTTGAAAACCTATTTCCTAGCACGTGAGTTGCTTTCAGGACTTTGATTTCAAAACTAAGCAAAAATCATTTTTATTCCCCAGCGCGAGTCATATTTGTTTCACCTACATGTTGCATGCAAAATTTTATGTAACTTATACAGGTACAATTCAAGACCGCGCAATTCACATAACTCCCCAGCGGCATTTAACGGGATGGGCCCACATATAGGCGCACTGATGGTAAGGATTCGTCACGTCCCAACCGATCAATAAATAAACCGGCTAATCCTAGTGGGTAGCTAGGGTAAGTCGGGTCGAATCCACAGGGACGGTAAGAGGCGTCTAGACTAAGGTCGCCTAAATACGAGACTAAGTCAACGAGCTAAGCTAAACAAAACAATGATAAGAAGGGGAGAGAAGGCTAAGACTATGACTAAGGAGACGGAGAAAACAAACAAGGAAAACGGGCTAGGATTAGGTCGGGTTCAAAGGGGTAATGGAATGGTCGAGGAAGAACTAGAGTGAAGGGAGTAGTAGGGTAATCTAGATGTGGTCCGTGCTCTCGCTACGTAGACCGACCTAGAGGTTTCACCTAAAACCCATCTCGGCGACACACATGACAAACGGGGTTACTAGCACGCTATAGTGGCCTAGGTCGCATCCGGGCTCTCGCTACGTAGACCGACCTAGGGATCGTCCTCACCGGGCTCTCGCTACGTAGTGAGGGAACCAAACCCACAAACAAACTATCACCCACAAGAGAAAAGCAAGAAAAACAAGCATAAGCATCTACTAGTCATTCAAGCATTTCAACAAACATGTAATATGCATCAAACCAAGAGGAAACCCAAATCTTCCACCAACATCTCCAACAATCCCTTAATCATCCATAAAACACCCTAATCACCCTACTAACCCTAGCAAAACTCTACTCAAACATAATCCAACTACAACTAACAAGAACAAGAGGAATCATCATAAGAAACAAAACATACCTAAACAAACTCAATCAAACTAACAAGAACAAGAACAAACAATAATAAAGATTCAAACTTGACAAACAATAAAGGATTAAGAGTAAAAGGAGAAGAAGATTGCACCATACTAGTGAAGAGGAAAGATTGAAACTTGCATTAATGAAGAAAACCCAAAACAAACACCCAAGGTTGTCAATCTTGAGTGGATCTTGAAGAATTCCCTTAATACAAGAGTAAACTAGGATTAAAGAGTAATTAAGGACTAATCTACTCTAATCTAAGCTAATCTAACCTAAAATAATCTAGGGTTTTGTGGGAAGTGAAGAACATGAAGAACATAAGCTTAACATAACAAGGGAAGAGTATATATAGGGTTACAAGTGGAAGGGAGAAGAAAGGAAACAAAGCGCGGCAGCAGCACGCCCGTCCCGGCCGAGACGAGGTGGTCCCGGTCGGGATGGGGTCGGTCCCGGCCGGGAAGACCTGCTCCCGGTCGGGATGGGCAGTCAGAACGCACCATCTTCGTTTCCTCCTTCATCCCGGACGGGATGAGGCCATACCCGTCCGGGATGAGTCTTGTAGGCCTCCAATATGAACTTTTTGGTCCCTCCTTGGTTCTCATGGGCTTCCCATCGATTTTCGGGACTCGGGATCGGGTCTCGGAGGCTCGGGATTGGGTCCCAAGGTCTCGGGGTCGACTCCAAGGCATCGAGTGATCGTTCCTTAGCTTCGTTGGCTCCAAAATGTGTATGTATCGAGTCGGAATAGCTCCAACTCTTCATGAATGATCTCGAGAACCTGAAACGAGCTAGAGGAAGCATAAGTAGCCCATAAACCGCTCCCAAGGAGAGATTCCTCAAGAAAAATGGGACCAAAACACTACAAAATAGGCACTACAAACTACACTTATCACGCACCGAAGACTTATACGACAAGTCCGATTCCCCACGGAGTTAGCATCATCAGCTCAGGTATGATTTCCAACTTATGGTTGGCGAGCCCTTTTACGCAAGTCTAATGGACTATAAACGACCCGACCGGAAGTCTGCCAGGTCTTAATCTTTGATTGGCCTGGTAGCTACTCTGACTTTCGCCTTGTCCAAGCCTCAGTCAGAGTGGGGGCTCTGTAGACACCCACATTTTGACCGCCAGGTGTCTATAGCAGTTTCCGACAAACACCCGATGATGATCGGACGCAAACATGCTTTAATATACTCGAAAACGGGCTCAAAATCATTGACATTTGGCTTGGGCTTTTTACGGAGTACATATCTCACAAAACCAACCTCAAATTTAGGTCCAGTGGGTCGTTTCGAGTCAAATAAGACTAATTTGGGTCGAATCCGACACCAGGGGTAAAACCGTCTTTTAGCGACTGAGTCAAAACCCGGTCAAAGATATTCTCGAGACTCATGAGTTAGCCGTGACACCTCATGTGGCTGATTCGAGCTCAAACACTACAAAAAATCAGCTTCGCAAAATATTAAACAAATCCGTTTAAGGATGGAATTCGATCTCAAGTAGGAATTCTATCTGAATATCGAATCAAACACTCACCGAGCATCAAATACTCGGCCGAGCAGCCTATTTTCAGCCGAGGTACGTTTCTTCTCCGCCAAGCAAAAGGAATCCTCGTTATTCTCAGCTTCTTACGTTTCCTATCCTAAGCGGTAGTTCTCACCCAAACACTTCTCCTAGCCAAGGTCGGGAATTTCCCTATAAATAGGCCCCTTGCACAACACCATTAAGAACACTTTTTACACATCAATTATCATCAACACAAAAATACATACACCCTTAGCATCGAGAAACCGATACAACCCGAGACTACGCCGAACTCACCCGACGAAACCGGCCACCTCGCCCCACCTTACACGTCCAAACCAAACCACCATAACTCACCGACATTAACTCGACGCTCCCGTGCCTAAGCCACATTCCGACGAGCCCCGTTCCGAGTACACAAAGCATGTAGGTTGAGGGTGTAAAATCAAACTCGTTTCTCTCGTTTCTCTTCCTCTTTCTCTCGTCTTTTCCCTTTTTTCCGTCGTCGGTCGATTTCTTTTTACGGGTCATCATCGTATTTTTTATTATTCCTAATATCGATACTACAAACTATTTTTATAAATAGGCACTACAAACTACACTTATCAACTCCCCCACACTTAACCCTTACTCGCCCTCGAGTAAGCACATACTAACTACTAAACTAGCCGAGTGGGTATTAGCGCACCCTACGCCCTTTCAACTCACGCGAGTACACTTAGAGGACAAGTGCACTCCGCAAGGCAAGTGGGGTCTTGCGACAAAACTGTAGATGCAACCGGACACAAAACACACAAACAAACAAACACACAAACAAACACATAATCGGTTGCACCCAAAAGAAAACAAATACCGCTTCCCTCTAAAAGCGGTGAAAAGACACTGGTTTAGGACTCAAGGCAAGTGACAACGTTCCCAAGTTAGCAATACAAACCAAGGTGAACTAAACCCTAATAGTATGACGATAAAGCAACAAAAACATTGGTAACTTACCTCGATTCCTCCTAACTTTCTAAAAACGTACTACGGGATGATCGGCGGAGTGGAAAAAGGATGAACCACGGTGTTAGTCGACACTGTAGGTAAGTGAGACCCCGCCCCCTTTAGCGTGAGCCAAGAGGGTCGTCCCATGTCTAAAACCGCCTAACTAGTCGAAGTAAAAAGGTGGAAATAAGCAAAATGAGGGAAGACCGACCCTTGCCGCTATCATCCTTCCTAGGGACTCGGTCCTTTGGTAGGCTCTTCACGGCAAAAGTCGGAAAAAGGCTTATTTTGAGATGTAGGGGTTCTTTTTGTGAGTCGGGTTTTCTTTTGGCATTTTCTCTTTTCTTTTGCATTTTTGCTTTGTTTTGCTATGCCATTCTTTTTCTTCTTTTCTATTTTCTTTTTGGCTTTTTGTGCCTTTTCTTTTTCTTCATTCTTTTCTTTCTTTCATTTTCTTTCTTTTTCTTTTCTTTGCCCTTTTGGCTTGATTTGGCTTTGTGGCATTTCTTGACAATTAAGAAAGCGAGAATTCAACAAGTTGCAAATTATTGTGTGGATATGTGTAGGAGGTAGGGGAATGGGTGAGTCGGGGGTCGCGGTTTCCCTTCAAACCCACAAAAAGGGAAGAACTTGGACTAATCAAACGATCCTAAACACGGTCACCTAAGGGACGAGACTCGGTAACCAAGGCCTTTTCACACCGTGGGTGGTCATAATGGTCAAAAGTGCAAATCCCGTAGTAAATCCCTAGTAAGCTAGGTGGACTCAAGGTAAAGGACCAACGAATTCATTGATTTAGGGTCATTCTACTAGACTAAAGTCCAAGACTCGATTTACATTACTAGGAAGGGAAAGTAAGCACTCACACACTAGCCTCTAAACCGGGTTTTCGAAAATGGTTTACACACATGACACACAACACAACACAACACAAAATTAAAGACATGACGAAAACGAGAGGAAAAGAAACAAAGGCAACAAAAACAAAACATATAACAAACATCACCCCGATATTCCATACAAGTCACCAAATCATCCACCAATATGCACAAAGCTCCACCCGAGCACACAACATCACAATCTCCTCTAAACTCCACAAGAGACAAAGGAGAAAAAGAAGGGATAGAAGAGGTTACCGGATGTCTTTAAAGCTTTCCAAAGTTATCGGTGATTAAAGCAACCTATAAGGAAAAAGGGAGGCAAACACACACAATACGACAAATACACGACACAAAGACACGAAAGGAGAACACACAAAAGAAAATCTTTTTGATTTTTGTGAAAAAAATTCAAATTTTTAGGGCTTTTTAAGATTTTTTCAAAAAACTAAGAAAATAAAACTAACTATGCTAGAATATCGCTCCCCCACACTTAAACCGAGCAATGTCCTCATGCTCGATTGTAGTGTGCGGAGAGACAAAAGAAAAAGAAAAGAAACTACGAAAATAAAGCTAAAAATAAAAGCTAAAAGTGAAGAAATGGTAGAATGTGTCCGGCCGGGGTGTAGTCAAGTCACCATGGGCTGAGACGAGAAAAAGATATGGATGGGGGAAGAAATAAAAGAAGGAAATAAAAGGAAATGGGAGGGGAGGGCTAGGTGTAATCAAGTCACCTAGCCCGGATTCCGCCTAAATCCGACTAAATCCTAAAAGAAAAAGGGTGAAAAACTTGTAAAATTTGGATTTTGAAATGACTCTCGATGTAGTCACATCATCGAGAGTCGGGGGCAACAACTACCAAGGCCTCGAAGGCCACCATGACGTCAAGACACACAAGTGTACAAGGGGAAGGGGATAAACAAGAGGAAAACAAGCAATAAAAGACGGAAAAGAAAGGATAGTTGCCATACCGGCCGGTTAGCAACTCACTTGCTCCATCGTCTCAATGATCAATATAGGCACTTGCTTGTTGTCTTCATTGTCATCCTTCTTCAAGCTTGAAAGTATCGCATGGTAGAAGTAGTAATGGTATGAGGGTGGGTAGGATTTGATGTGAATCTCGATGTAAAGTGAAGAGAAATTGAGGTGAGGGTATGTAAATGACGTGTACGGGTCATATGATATGAGCAAGAAAAGTTAGGGAGGTTGGAAGGGGGTAAGTAATGGTTGGGTGGACTCACAAGTCGAAGAAGAAACACAAAGGGGAGCAGGGGACCATCCCGGTCGGGATGTCTCACTCGTCCCGGTCGGGACGCTCCCGTCCCGGTCGGGACGGACCTCCAGTAAGCTCGAAAATGTGCACCTCCATCCCGATCGGGACGGCTCCTTCCCGGTCGGGATGCCGCACCCTTCCCGGTCGGGATGGGTCTTCTTGACCTTCCACGAACCCAAAAGCTTACTCCAAGCTTCAAAAACCGACTCCCTAACTCAAGATCCAAACTCTAACCACAACTATTCGTCTCTAGGATTCACCTTCACTTCACACCTATCAAACAAAGCTCATATACACATCAAATTCGCTCCCTCACATCGCTCATCAAAATACCAAATCAATTACAAGAATCCCGCAAAAACAAACAAATCCAAGAAACAAATCACACAAATACAAGCACAAGTACTCTAAAGAAGAGGGAGGGGGAATATACAACATGACGGTTCTTTAGAAACTCCGTCAAACCTAGGATGGTGGACTCTTCTTCAACCATAGCCCTCAAGGGCTTGGAGGAGCAAGTCGAATGCATGACCGATATCGTAATGAAGGCCCAAGCAAACGAGCCAAGCTAACCTCCACGGCCTCCAATATGGAGGAGGCAAGAAGTAGGAATCCCAAGACCCAACGTCATCATCAAAGTTGTCTCCGGGGTCTATCCATCCTACGAGCTTCACCGACCTCTTCCTCCCTAAGTATCGTCTCCAATCACAAGCAAGCTTCATTTCCAAAAAACGAGGCACAAAAATCGGCTTTGCCATCATTTCCTCGTTGCACACCCCCACACTTTCCTCAAGTTGTGGTTCCCCACCTTCATCATTTGTCCCCACATCATCTTGGAGGAGAGGATTGAAACTTCTACCGGCTGTTTCAATCTCTTCCAAACCATCGCTTGGTGTACTAACAAGGGGCTCTTGATGCTTATCCACATTCTCGGACATGGGCAACTTGGGCTCATCAATTTCACCCAACAACTTCACAAACTCCACCAAACCATCCAACTCACTATCCTCCTCCAATTCCTCACCAATGTTGTCTTCACCAAGGGTCATATCCTCATTCATCTCTTTTTGGGTAGACGATTGAGGTTCTTCAAAGCAAATTTCTCCTCCAAAGGAACTACATCGGCGGCTTCGTGATTAGGTTGCTCCCCTTTCTCAAGTGGGCACCCTTCATCCAATTGTGACGTTCGGGATAAAAACATTACGGTTTGAACCGATAATGCATTTAATCGAGCATCCATCGCCTCGTTTTCCCTTTGAAATTGGGCCAAGAGTTCCTTAGTCTTTTGCGATTGTATGGCCATTTCTTGTTGCATTTGAAGCATCGATTGATGTAACTCCAAGTTTGGCATTTGGCGGTCATTGGGGTCTTGTAAGGCTCCTTGAAAATCTTGATGATGCCCAAGTGGTGGGGCATCATATTGTTGGTAGTGAGGTTGAGGTGATTGGTAGTATTGTGGGTCATGGGTTTCATATTGTGGTTGGGGTGGAGGGTAATATGGCGGGTTTTGGGAATATTGGCTTCCATAAGGTGAATCTTGATTGAACATGGTGGGTTCACATTCATAGCTTGAGTAATAACCACCATGATCGTAGGATTGGTAAGCGCTCACTTGTTGGTAGCCGTTTTCATACCCTTGAAGATCATACCCGTCTTGATTACCCCAATTAGCTTGATAGTAATTAGGAGTCATCATGTCATAGCTTTGGTTCATAGAAGAAGAGGAGTAGCTCATATCGGCTTCCGAGTGTGTGGAGTTTAGATCAAACCTCACGCTCGCTCGAAAATCGTGGCTCATACCCGGTTGGAAACTTCTCAATCTAGCAACCGTCCGTTAAAGCGGCTCTAAGTTGCAAGAAGAAGATGGTCACCGCTTCTAAGCACAAACTGTAGACTAAGAACAAACGTGAGAAGCCTAGTGCTTTTTGGGCACTAGACAAGAGAGAAATAAACCTCACACACACAAGAAGCAAAAAGGAACAAAAAGAAAAAAGAAAAACACAAAGACAAAGTCAAGTAACTAGGAAAACAAAGTCTAAACAATGCACCGTCCCCGGCAACGGCGCCAAATCGATGGTAAGGATTCGTCACGTCCCAACCGATCAATAAATAAACCGGCTAATCCTAGTGGGTAGCTAGGGTAAGTCGGGTCGAATCCACGGGGACGGTAAGAGGCGTCTAGACTAAGGTCGCCTAAATACGAGACTAAGTCAACGAGCTAAGCTAAACAAAACAATGATAAGAAGGGGAGAGAAGGCTAAGACTATGACTAAGGAGACGGAGAAAACAAACAAGGAAAACGGGCTAGGATTAGGTCGGGTTCAAAGGGGTAATGGAATGGTCGAGGAAGAACTAGAGTGAAGGGAGTAGTAGGGTAATCTAGATGTGGTCCGTGCTCTCGCTACGTAGACCGACCTAGAGGTTTCACCTAAAACCCATCTCGGCGACACACATGACAAACGGGGTTACTAGCACGCTATAGTGGCCTAGGTCGCATCCGGGCTCTCGCTACGTAGACCGACCTAGGGATCGTCCTCACCGGGCTCTCGCTACGTAGTGAGGGAACCAAACCCACAAACAAACTATCACCCACAAGAGAAAAGCAAGAAAAACAAGCATAAGCATCTACTAGTCATTCAAGCATTTCAACAAACATGTAATATGCATCAAACCAAGAGGAAACCCAAATCTTCCACCAACATCTCCAACAATCCCTTAATCATCCATAAAACACCCTAATCACCCTACTAACCCTAGCAAAACTCTACTCAAACATAATCCAACTACAACTAACAAGAACAAGAGGAATCATCATAAGAAACAAAACATACCTAAACAAACTCAATCAAACTAACAAGAACAAGAACAAACAATAATAAAGATTCAAACTTGACAAACAATAAAGGATTAAGAGTAAAAGGAGAAGAAGATTGCACCATACTAGTGAAGAGGAAAGATTGAAACTTGCATTAATGAAGAAAACCCAAAACAAACACCCAAGGTTGTCAATCTTGAGTGGATCTTGAAGAATTCCCTTAATACAAGAGTAAACTAGGATTAAAGAGTAATTAAGGACTAATCTACTCTAATCTAAGCTAATCTAACCTAAAATAATCTAGGGTTTTGTGGGAAGTGAAGAACATGAAGAACATAAGCTTAACATAACAAGGGAAGAGTATATATAGGGTTACAAGTGGAAGGGAGAAGAAAGGAAACAAAGCGCGGCAGCAGCACGCCCGTCCCGGCCGAGACGAGGTGGTCCCGGTCGGGATGGGGTCGGTCCCGGCCGGGAAGACCTGCTCCCGGTCGGGATGGGCAGTCAGAACGCACCATCTTCGTTTCCTCCTTCATCCCGGACGGGATGAGGCCATACCCGTCCGGGATGAGTCTTGTAGGCCTCCAATATGAACTTTTTGGTCCCTCCTTGGTTCTCATGGGCTTCCCATCGATTTTCGGGACTCGGGATCGGGTCTCGGAGGCTCGGGATTGGGTCCCAAGGTCTCGGGGTCGACTCCAAGGCATCGAGTGATCGTTCCTTAGCTTCGTTGGCTCCAAAATGTGTATGTATCGAGTCGGAATCGCTCCAACTCTTCATGAATGATCTCGAGAACCTGAAACGAGCTAGAGGAAGCATAAGTAGCCCATAAACCGCTCCCAAGGAGAGATTCCTCAAGAAAAATGGGACCAAAACACTACAAAATAGGCACTACAAACTACACTTATCACGCACCGAAGACTTATACGACAAGTCCGATTCCCCACGGAGTTAGCATCATCAGCTCAGGTATGATTTCCAACTTATGGTTGGCGAGCCCTTTTACGCAAGTCTAATGGACTATAAACGACCCGACCGGAAGTCTGCCAGGTCTTAATCTTTGATTGGCCTGGTAGCTACTCTGACTTTCGCCTTGTCCAAGCCTCAGTCAGAGTGGGGGCTCTGTAGACACCCACATTTTGACCGCCAGGTGTCTATAGCAGTTTCCGACAAACACCCGATGATGATCGGACGCAAACATGCTTTAATATACTCGAAAACGGGCTCAAAATCATTGACATTTGGCTTGGGCTTTTTACGGAGTACATATCTCACAAAAACCAACCTCAAATTTAGGTCCAGTGGGTCGTTTCGAGTCAAATAAGACTAATTTGGGTCGAATCCGACACCAGGGGTAAAACCGTCTTTTAGCGACTGAGTCAAAACCCGGTCAAAGATATTCTCGAGACTCATGAGTTAGCCGTGACACCTCATGTGGCTGATTCGAGCTCAAACACTACAAAAAATCAGCTTCGCAAAATATTAAACAAATCCGTTTAAGGATGGAATTCGATCTCAAGTAGGAATTCTATCTGAATATCGAATCAAACACTCATCGAGCATCAAATACTCGGCCGAGCAGCCTATTTTCAGCCGAGGTACGTTTCTTCTCCGCCAAGCAAAAGGAATCCTCGTTATTCTCAGCTTCTTACGTTTCCTATCCTAAGCGGTAGTTCTCACCCAAACACTTCTCCTAGCCAAGGTCGGGAATTTCCCTATAAATAGGCCCCTTGCACAACACCATTAAGAACACTTTTTACACATCAATTATCATCAACACAAAAATACATACACCCTTAGCATCGAGAAACCGATACAACCCGAGACTACGCCGAACTCACCCGACGAAACCGGCCACCTCGCCCCACCTTACACGTCCAAACCAAACCACCATAACTCACCGACATTAACTCGACGCTCCCGTGCCTAAGCCACATTCCGACGAGCCCCGTTCCGAGTACACAAAGCATGTAGGTTGAGGGTGTAAAATCAAACTCGTTTCTCTCGTTTCTCTTCCTCTTCCTCTCGTCTTTTCCCTTTTTTTCCGTCGTCGGTCGATTTCTTTTTACGGGTCATCATCGTATTTTTTATTATTCCTAATATCGATACTACAAACTATTTTTATAAAACAAACGTTCTTAAAAATACGATATCAATTCTCTATAATCGAATATTGTATCAAAAAGAACTAAATTAATCTCGTTGATGCTAAAAAATCGTTACATAATTTTCTTAAAACAAAATACAACGATTTTAACGCGGAGAGAGTCAAACGTCGTTTTTTTTAGTTTAATTTTTAAAACAATTTACAAAAACCTTTTTTTACCTTTTCTAAAAAATCATTCCGAGTATTTAATATCGATTTCATAGTCGAATATTGAATATGACGAATATCGCAAAATTAAGTCGAGTATAAATTATGCAATATTTATACGCGATTTAATAAAGCTAAAATTTTCCGAAAATCAATTTCGAAAACAGCCCGGGACGCGAGTCGCGTGCGTCCCGGGCAAGGCGCGCGGTTCCCTGAAAACGCGACACAAAAATCGATTTCGCTCTATTTTTTATTATTCTTCGTACATCGTTTTTTAGACAAAACAACGTCTTTTTAGCAATATTTTCAGATTTCGACTAATATTTTCTCGATCTCGCATATTCATCATATTTGCTATATTTTTATTCGATACTAACTCGTTTGTTCATCCTTTGTAGCAAATTCATTCTTTTTTCGTCGTTTGTTTTATTATACTAAAACGAATCTCACATGCTAAATTCAACTTTGACGTTAATTTTCATGCATTAAACCGACTTAGCAACCCATTCAATTCCTCGCATGTTTAGGAAAACAATGTTTGCATATCATTCATCGTATTACTAACGCGCGTATTCAAAAATCATTCGATATCTTAGTAGAGGTCGCTAATGTGCGGGCGGGGTTGGGTGTTCTTTGTGAACTTCCCAACACGTACCCTCACCCCTTACTCAGAACCTCGGTTTCCGGATGTCCGAAACCATTGGCAACGAGAGTCATTCAATACACGATATCTGTTCAAGTCGGTATCGGTATCAAATGCAAAGGGACGAACCCAATAAACTCTGACATCGGAAATGGGCCGTATTTTGTACACGGCCCACTACGACATAGAGTGGGTTCGAACGGGCCCGAACTCCCACAAAGTTCGGTGGCGACTCCAACTTAGATTTAAATTTCAATTTGACCATCTCATATGGAGATTCATTCGCCTCCCCAAACCCGCGGGTGGCCGCGTCGGGGTGGACCTATGTCATGTCCACAAATACGATGAATATTATGCAAACATTGTTTTCCCTAAACATGCGAAAAATTGAACGGATTGCTAAGTCAATTTAATGCATCTAAAATTTAACGTCAAAGTTCTATTTTAGCATGTGAGATTCGTTTTAGTATAATAAAACAAATAAATAAAAAAAGGAAATTGCTACAAACACGAACAAACAACTTAGTAACGGTTTGTAAATAATAAATAAGTACGATGATATGAATGATAATATGCATGGTTATGAAGAGATAATTCGCGTGATGGATTAAGCACGCGTTGACCGAGGTCAAGAAAAAGAAAGTATATCGAGAAAACCCGCTGTTTCGTTAAAGAAATGATGTTCGAAAAATTAGAACGAAATCGAATTTTTTATGTCGCGTTTTCAGGAGACCGCGCGCCTCGCCCGGGAAGAACGCGACTCGCGCGAGAAGGCGACTCGCCCGGGATGCACGCGACTCGCGTCCCGGGCTGTTTTCAAAATTGTTTTTCGGAAAATTTATAGCTTTACTAAATCGCGTACAAATATTGCATGATTTATACTCGATTTAATTTTGCGATATTCGTTATATTCGATATTCGATAATGAAATCGATCAAATACTCGGAACGATTTTTTAGAAAAGATAAAAAAAGAAGAGATTTTGAAAATCATTTTATAAAATTAAACTAAAAAACGATGTTTGATTCTCTCCGCGTTAAAAAATCGTCGTACTATATTTTTAAGACCGTGTAACGATTTTTAGTATCAAAAAGATTAATTTAGTTCTTTTTTGATATGATATTCGACTAGAGAATCGATATCGTATTTTTAAGAACGCTTTGTTTTATGTGAAAATAGTTTTGTAATATCGATATTAGAAATAAAAAAATGCGACGATGACCCATAATAAAAACGGACCGACCGACGACGACAAGACGAGGAAAAGACGAGAGAAGGGAAGAGAGAAAGGAGAAGTCGGGTTTGATTTTACACCCTCAACCTACATGCTTTGTATTCTCGGACAGGGGCTCGTCGGAATGTGGCTAGGGCACGGGAGCGTCGAGTTAATGTCGGTGAGTTATGGTGGTGTCTGTTTGGACGTGTAAGGTAGTGGGCGAGGTGGCCAGTTTCGTCGGGCTAGAACGGCGTGGTCTCGGGTTTTGTATTATCGGTTATTCGATGCTTATGAGTATACGTGTGTATGAGTTGTGTAGGGATCTCGATGTTTTTTTGTTGTATGTAGTTGATTTTTTGTAGCGTTTGAGCTCGAATCAGTCACGTGAGGTGACACGGCTGACACGCATAGCTCGAGAATATCTTTGACCGGGTTTTGACTCGGTCGCTAAAAGACGGTTTTACCCCTGGTGTCGGATTCGACCCAAATTAGTCTTATTTGACTCGAAACGACCCACTGGGCCTAAATTTGAGGTTGGTTTTGTGATATTTGTACTCCAAGCCAAATGCCAATGATTTTGAGCCCGTTCTCGAGTATATTAGAGCACGTTTGCGTCCGATCATCATCGGGTGTTTGTCGGAAACTACTATAGACACCTGGCAGCAAAATGTGGGTGTCTACAGAGCCCCCACTCTGACTGAGGCTTGGACAGGGCGAAAGTCAGAGTAGCTACCAAGTCAATCAAAGATTAAGACCTGGCAGATTTTCGGTCGAGTCGTTTATAGTCCATTAGACTTGCGTAAAAGGGCTCGCCAGCCATAAGTTGGAAATCATACCTGAGCTGATGATGCTAACTCCGTGGGGAATCGGACTTGTCGTATAAGTCTTGGGTGCGCCTATATGTGGGTCCATCCCGTTAAATGCCGCTGGGGAGTTATGTGAATTGCGCGGTCTTGAATTGTACCTGTATAAGTTACATAAAATTTTGCATGCAACATGTAGGTGAAACAAATATGACTCGCGCTGGGGAATAAAAATGATTTTTGCTTAGTTTTGAATTCGAAGTCCTGAAAGCAACTCACGTGCTAGGAAATAGGTTTTCAAAACTGAAATGGGTAGAAGAGAAATTTGCAATTTAAATAGACCGAAATTTGACCTTGCCGAAAAGGGTTTTCTCAAATGGCTAAGTTTTGCAGGTTTTAAAAATGAGCATTTGAAGAGAGAGGTATATGATAAGTGTAGTTTGTAGTGCCTTTTTCACTATGTTTTGGTCTCATTTCCTTGTGGAATCGCTCCTTGGGAGCGATTTATGGGTTTCTTATGCTTCCTTTAGTTCGTTTCAGGTTCCCGAGATCGATTTGGAAGAGTTGGAGCGATTCCGACTCTATACATACACATTTTGGAGCCAACGGAGTAAAGGAACGATGACTCGATGCCTTGGAATTGACCCCGAGACCTTGGGACCCAATCCCGAGCCTCCGAGACCCGATCCCGAGTCCCGAGAGTCGGCGAGAAACCCATGAGAGTCAAGGAGGGACCAAAGAGCTCTTAAGGGAGGCCTACAAGACCCATCCCGTTCGGGATGGGGTGCGCTTTTGAGGAGGCCACTGTGAGCCCATCCCGGTCGGGACCAACCCGTCCCGATCGGGATGACAGGGCCGTCCCGGTCGGGATGGGCTACAGCTCACCCGCATTGTTTCCTTTCTTCTCCTTTCCACTTGTAACCCTATATATACCCCCCTCTTGTATTAAGACAAAAATCTTATGTTATGCACTTCATTAGACCTTAAACCCTAGACTACTTTAGGTTAGATTAGATTAGATTAGTGTAGATTAGTCGGTAATTAGTTGTTAATCCTAATTTAGTCTTGTAATTTGGGAATTCTTGAAGAATCCAACCAAGATTGACAACCTTGGTTGATGAATTTGGGTTTTCTTCCATTTATGCAAGATTTCTTCCTTTATTCCTATCTAGTGTGGTATAATCTCCTTTTCCTTCTCTTTAATCTTGTTTTATTAATCCAAGTTTGAATCTTTATTATTGTTTGTTCTTGTTCTTGTTCTTGTTAGTTTGATTGAGTTTGTTTATGAATGTTTTGTTTCTTATGATGATTCCTCTTGTTAGTGTTAGTTGTAGTTTGATTATGTTTGAGTAGATTCTTGCTAGGGTTAGTAAGGTGATTAGGGTGTTAATTGGGTGATTAAGGGTTTGTTGGAGATTTTGGTGGAAGATTTGGGTTTCCTCTTGGTTTGGTGCATATTACATGTTTGTTGAAATGCATGATTGACTAGTAGTTGCAAATACTTGTTTTTCTTGCCTTTCTCTTGTGGGTGATAGTTTGTTTGTGGGTTCGGTTCCCTCACTAAGTTGCGAGAGCCCGGTGAGGACGGCCCCTAGGTCGGTCTAAGTAACGAGAGCCCGGATTCGACCTAGGCCACCATAGCGCGCTAGAACCCCGTTTATCATGTGTGTCGCCGAGATGGGTTTTAGGTGAAACCTCTAGGTCGGTCTAAGTTGCGAGAGCCCGGACTATACCTAGATTACCCTACTACCTCCTTCGCTCTAGTTCTCCCTTGACCATTCCGTTACCCCTTTGACCCCGACCTAATCCTAGCCCGTTTTCCTTAGTTGTTCTTCTTAGTCATAGTCTAGCCTTCTCCCTTTCTATTATTCTCTAGCTTAGCTCGTTGACTTAGTCTCGTATTTGGGCGGACTTAGTCTAGGCTATACATTACCGTCCCCGTGGATTCGACTCGACTTGCCCTATCTACCGTAGGAATAGCCGGTTATATTATTGACGGTTGGGATTCCACGACAAATCTTTACCATCAATTTGGCGTCGTTGCCGGGGACGGTGCTAGTTTAGACTTTGTTTTCCTATTTGCTTGACTTTGTCTTTGTGTTTGTGTTTTTCTTTTTTTCTTTTTGTTACCTTGCTTCTTGTGTGTGTGAAGTTTATTTCTCTCTTGTCTAGTGCCCAAAAAGCACTAGGCTTCTCACGTTTGTTCTTAGTCTACAGTTTGTGCTTAGAGGTGGTGACTATCTTCTTCTTGCAACTTAGAGCCGCTTTAACAGACGGTTGCTAGGATGAGTGGTTTCCAACCGGGTATGAGCTACGATTTTCGAGCAAGCATGGGGTTTGATCTAAACTCCCCACACATGGAAGCCGATATGAGCTACTCCTCTTCTTCCATGAACCAAGGGTATGACATGACGTCCCCCTACCATAATCAAGATTCTCGGGGTAATCAAGACGGGTATGAACCTCAAGAATATGGATATGGCTACCAACAAGTGAATGACTATCAATCCTACGATCATGGTGACTATTACTCAAGTTATGATTGTGAGCCCACCATGTTCAATCAAGATTCACCGTATGGAAGCCAATTTCTCCAAAACCCACCATATTACCCTCCACCCCAACCACAATATGAACCCCATGACCGACAATACTACCAATCACCCCAACCTTGCTACCAACAATATGATGCCCCACCCCTTGGGCATCATCAAGATTTTCAAGGAGCTTTACATGACCCCAATGATCACCAATTGCCCGACATGGAGGTGTTTCAATCGCTTCTTCAATTGCAAAAGAGCAACCAAGAAATGGCCACCCAAATTCAAAAACGACAAAATGAATTATGGGTCCAAATTCGAAGGGCAAACGAGGCGAGGGATGCTCGATTAGATGAAGGGTGCCCACTTGAGAAAGAGGAGCAACCTAATCACGAAGCCGCCAACGTAGTTCCCTTTGGAGGAGAAATTTGCTTTGAAGAACCTCAATCGTCTACCCAAAAAGAGACGAATGAGGATATGACCCTTGGTGAAGGCAACATTGGTGAAGAATTGGAGGAGGATAGTGAGTTGGATGGGTTGGTAGAGTTTGTGAGGATGTTGGGTGAAATTGTTAGCCTCGAGTTGCCCTTGTCCGGGAATGTGGATAAGCATCAAGAGCCCCTAGCTAGTGAACCAAGCAATGACTTGGAAGAGATTGAAACCGCCGGTAGAAGTTTCGATTCTCTCCTCCATGATGATGTGGGGACAAATGATGAAGATGGGGAACCACAACTTGAGGAAAGTGTGGGGGTGTGCATTGAGGAGATGAGGCCAAAACCGCTTTTTGTGCCTTGTTTCTTGGAGATGAAGCTTGCTTGTGATTGGAGGCAATGCTTAGGGAGGAAGAGGTCGGTAAAGCTCGTAGGATGGATAGACCCCGAAGACAACTTTGAAGATGATTTTGGGTCTTGGGATTCCTACTTCTTGCCTCCCCCTTGGAGGCCGTGGAGGTCGGCTAAGCTCGAGCGCTTCTTGGGCCTTCACTATGATGTCGGTAGCGCGTTCGACTTGCTCCTCCATGCCCTTGAGGGCTACGGTTGAAGAAGAGTCCACCATCCTAGGTTTGACAGAGTTCCTAAAAGAACCGTCATGTTGTATATTCCCTCTTCCTCTACTTTAGAGTACTTGTGCTTGTATTTGTGATTTTTGTTTCTAGGACTCTTTTGTTTTGTGTTATTCTTGTTATTTGGATTATTGATGAGCGATGTGAGGGAGTGAATTTGATGTGTACTTTGAGTTTATTGTGATAGGTGAAGTGAAGGTGAGTCCTAGAAAGGAGTGGTTAGTGATAGAGCTTGGATCGTGAGTAAGGGAGTCGGTTTTTGGGGTCATGGGAGTCATGAAGACCCTTCCCGACCGGGAAGGGTGTGTCGTCCCGACCGGGATGGGGCCGTCCCGATCGGGATGAGGGTGCCAAAAATCGAGTCCACTGGAGTGTCATCCCGATCGGGAAGGAGGCTTCCCGACCGGGAAGGGTTTATCAACCCGACCGGGATCATCCATCCCGACCGGGATCATCCCCTACTCCTTTTTGGTGCTTCTTCTTCGACATTTAAGCCCACCCAACCATTGTATACCCCATCCCAACCTCCCTACCTTCCTTTCTCATATCATACCACCCACATACTTCATTTCCATACCTTCACCTCATTTCCTCCTCACTTTAGACCGATATTCACATCAAATCCCACCCCCTCACACCTTTACCACCTCTACCATGCGGTATTATTGAGAATGAAGAGGAATAGCAATGATGAAGACAAGCTTTGTGCCTATAATGATCATTGAGACGATGGAGCGAGTGAGTTACTAGCCGATTGGTTTCGGTAACTATCCTTACTTTTCCATCTTTTATTGCTTGTTTTCCCCTTGTCTATTCCCTTCCCCTTGTACACTTATGTGTCTTGATGTCATGGTGGCCTTCGAGGCCTCGGTAGTGGTTGCTCCCGACTCCCGACGATGTGATTACGTCGAGAGTCAATCGAAAAATCCAAATTTTACAAGTTTTTCACTCTTTCTTTTTGAGGATTTAGTCGGATTTAGGCGGAATCCGGGCTAGGTGACTTGATTACACCTAGCCCTCCCCTCCCATTTCCTTTTATTTCCTTCTTTTTATTTCTTCCCCCATCCATATCTTTTTCTCGTCTCGGCCCATGGTGACTTGACTACACCCCGGCCGGACACCTTCTACCCTTTTCTTCACTTTATTTTTGATTTTTAGCTTTATTTTCGTAATTTCTTTTCTTTTTCTTTTGTCTCTTCGCACACTACGATTGAGCATATGAGGACATTGCTCGGTTTAAGTGTGGGGTAGCGATATTCTAGCATAGTTAGTTTTATTTTCTTAGTTTTTTCGAAAAAATCTTGAAAAAATCCTAAAAATTTGAAAAATTTTCACAAAAATCAAAAAGATTTTTCTTTTGTGTATTTTTCCCCTTATGTCTTTGTGTCGTGTTTTTGTTGTATTGTGTGTGTTTTGCCTCCCTTTTCCTTATAGGTTGCTTAATCACCGTTGTTTGGAAGGCTTTGAAGACATCCGGTAACATCTTCTAACCCTCTTTCCCTCTTTATTCCTTGTGATGTTTGGAGAAGGTTGTGTTGAGGTGTGCTCGGGTGGAGCTTGTACATACTTGTGGTTGATTTGGTGATATGTTGGGAAGTTTGGGGTGGTGTTTGTTTGTTCATGTTTTGTTTTTGTTGCCTTTTGTTTCTTTTCCTTTCATTTTCGTTGAGTCTTTGTTTTGTGTGTAGTTGTGTCTTGTGTGTAAAAGGTTTTCGAAAACCCGGTTTAGAGGCTAGAGTGTGAGTGTCTATTTTCCCTTCCTAGTTGTATAAATCGAGTTTTGGACTTTGGTCTAGTAGAATGACCCTAAATCAATGATTTTGTTGGTCCTTTACCTTGAGTCCACCTAGCTTACTAGGGATTTACTACGGGATTTGCATTTTGACCATTATGACCACCCACGGTGTGAAAAGGCCTTGGTTACCGAGTCTCGTCCCTTAGGTGACCGTGTCTAGGATTGTTCGATTAGTCCAAGTTCTCCCCTTTTTGTGGGTTTGTAGGGAAATCGCGACCCCCGACTTACCCATTACCCTACCTTCCTCACATACACACACAATAAAATGCAATTTGTTGATTTCTCTCTTTCTCAATTGTCAAGAAATGCCAAAAAGCCAAATCTTGCCAAAAAAGGGCAAAGAAAAGAAAAGAAAGAAAACTGAAAGAAAGAAAAGAATGAAGAAAAAGAAAAAGGCACAAAAGCCAAAAAGAAAATAGAAAAGAAGAAAAAGAATGGCATGGCAAAACAAAGCAAAAATGCAAAAGAAAAGAGAAAATGCCAAAAGAAAACCCGATTCACAAAAATAACCCCTACCTCTCAAAATAAGCCTTTTTCCGACTTTCGCCGTGAAGAGCCTACCAGAGGACCGAGCCCCGAGGAAGGATGATAGCGGCATTAGTCGGTCTTCCCTCATTTTGCATGTTTTCCACCTTTTTACTTGGACTAGTTAGGCGGTTTTGGACACGGGACGACCCTCTTGGCTCACGCTAAAGGGGGCGGGGTCTCACTTACCTACAGTGTCGACTAACACCGTGGTTCTTCACTTTTCCACTCCGCCGATCGTCCCGTAGTACGTTTTTAGAAAGTTAGGAGGACCTAGGTAAGTTACCAACGTTTTTGTTGCTTTATCGTCATACTATTAGGGTTTAGTTCACCTTGGTTTGTATGTCTAGCTTGGGAACGTTGTCACTTGCCTCGAGTCCTAAACCGGTGCTTCTTTCACCGCTTGTTTGAGGGAAGCGGTATTTGTTTTCTTTTGGGTGCAACCGATTATGTGTTTGTTTGTGTGTTTGTTTGTTTGTGTGTTTTGTGTCCGGTTGCATCCGCGGTTTTGTCGCAAGACCCGACTTGCCTTGCGGAGTGCACTTTTCCTCTAAGTGCACTCGCGTGAGTTGAAAGGGCGTAGGGTGCGCTAATACCCATTCGGCTAGTTTAGTAGTTAGTATGTGCTTACTCGAGGGCGAGTAAGGGTTAAGTGTGGGGGAGTTGATAAGTGTAGTTTGTAGTGCCTTTTTCACTATGTTTTGGTCCCATTTCCTTGTGGAATCGCTCCTTGGGAGCGATTTATGGGTTTCTTATGCTTCCTTTAGTTCGTTTCAGGTTCCCGAGACCGATTTGGAAGAGTTGGAGCGATTCTGACTCTATACATACACATTTTGGAGCCAACGGAGTAAAGGAACGATGACTCGATGCCTTGGAATCGACCCCGAGACCTTGGGACCCAATCCCGAGCCTCCGAGACCCGATCCCGAGTCGGCGAGAAACCCATGAGAGGCAACGAGGGACCAAAGAGCTCTTAAGGGAGGCCTACAAGACCCATCCCGTTCGGGATGGGGTGCGCTTTTGAGGAGGCCACTGTGAGCCCATCCCGGTCGGGACCAACCCGTCCCGATCGGGATGACAGGGCCGTCCCGGTCGGGATGGGCTACAGCTCACCCGCATTGTTTCCTTTCTTCTCCTTTCCACTTGTAACCCTATATATACCCCCCTCTTGTATTAAGACAAAAATCTTATGTTATGCACTTCATTAGACCTTAAACCCTAGACTACTTTAGGTTAGATTAGATTAGATTAGTGTAGATTAGTCGGTAATTAGTTGTTAATCCTAATTTAGTCTTGTAATTTGGGAATTCTTGAAGAATCCAACCAAGATTGACAACCTTGGTTGATGAATTTGGGTTTTCTTCCATTTATGCAAGATTTCTTCCTTTATTCCTATCTAGTGTGGTATAATCTCCTTTTCCTTCTCTTTAATCTTGTTTTATTAATCCAAGTTTGAATCTTTATTATTGTTTGTTCTTGTTCTTGTTCTTGTTCTTGTTAGTTTGATTGAGTTTGTTTATGAATGTTTTGTTTCTTATGATGATTCCTCTTGTTAGTGTTAGTTGTAGTTTGATTATGTTTGAGTAGATTCTTGCTAGGGTTAGTAAGGTGATTAGGGTGTTAATTGGGTGATTAAGGGTTTGTTGGAGATTTTGGTGGAAGATTTGGGTTTCCTCTTGGTTTGGTGCATATTACATGTTTGTTGAAATGCATGATTGACTAGTAGTTGCAAATACTTGTTTTTCTTGCCTTTCTCTTGTGGGTGATAGTTTGTTTGTTGGTTCGGTTCCCTCACTAAGTTGCGAGAGCCCGGTGAGGACGACCCCTAGGTCGGTCTAAGTAGCGAGAGCCCGGATTCGACCTAGGCCACCATAGCGCGCTAGAACCCCGTTTGTCATGTGTGTCGCCGAGATGGGTTTTAGGTGAAACCTCTAGGTCGGTCTAAGTTGCGAGAGCCCGGACTATACCTAGATTACCCTACTACCTCCTTCGCTCTAGTTCTCCCTTGACCATTCTGTTACCCCTTTGACCCCGACCTAATCCTAGCCCGTTTTCCTTAGTTGTTCTTCTTAGTCATAGTCTAGCCTTCTCCCTTTCTATCATTCTCTAGCTTAGCTCGTTGACTTAGTCTCGTATTTGGGCGGACTTAGTCTAGGCTATACATTACCGTCTCCGTGGATTCGACCCGACTTGCCCTATCTACCGTAGGAATAGCCGGTTATATTATTGACGGTTGGGATTCCACGACAAATCTTTACCATCAGTATACCGACAGATTCGACTCTGGACGTGACCGGACGAGTTGACAGACACGACTGGACTCTCGAGGGGTTGGACCGTGACTCGGTAGGGGGTGGGCCACCTAACAAGACTCTTAAGTTGCGCTAATCCGTAGCCTAGGCGAGTGGCAACATGGTCGGATCCTCGGAATGGGAAAGATATGTACTCTGTAATGAGACTATTTCAGCGTGACAGGACTTTTAGCAGTAGTAATGCGGCAGCCTAGCGCTCTTTTGAATTTTTGGTTTTGGGGTACATTCCCCAAAGTGGGTGTCGCTTCGAATCCTGACAGATTCTTGTCTTCGACTGAGCCGAGTACTAGGACACACTACAGAAAGATGGCTAGATTTTCTGAATTTATATGGATTTTGTGAGTGGATAGAGGTTTTCTGCCTAAGAGAAGCCCCCAGGACGACAAAGCTAGCTGTTGAGAACATGATGGTGTCGTGACCGGAATGATGGCGCTTTTTGAATGTGTCAAGGTGGGTGGTTGTGCCTCTGTTGAAAGGTTGCCTACGTATTCACGTGCGGTGAAATCAAACCAAGCCGTAGTTCAGTGGATTGAAAGATATATTATGGTGCCTAGTCTAATAGGACTTTGTGTGTAACTAGCCATAGCGATGGTGTAGGCTAGGTGCATTCTCAATCCCAACTTTGTGTCTAATAGGATTGTTTCAATATTTTCCAAATAATTTTAACTATTAATCATTATTTAGTTTAATAATTTGTTATTATGTCAAGTGAATCAAATTATACCTGAAATAACTTTCATTTGAATCAATCTTTAAGCTTAATAATTGTCTGATCGTCAATCTTATTAAGTCGGGTTCAAATCGGGCCAGGTTGGGTTCAGGTTCGGTTCGCCGTTCATCGGGTTATATCGGTTAATGGGTCACAAGCAAGTCAAGTTGGGTCAGTTTCGGGTCACTAAATTTTTGGGTTCTACAGGGTCGGGTGTTGGTGAATCAGATCGGTTTAACGGGACGGGTCAGCTTTGACAAGCTCTAACTATTTACGCCAAAAAAGACTACTTGTTACAAATGCTTCAAGATATATCAACGCAGAAATTTAATGTTTTTTAAAAGTAATGCAAGTTTGCGACTCTATTTAGTGGGGTCACATGATCTGACGACTTTTCACCAATCTACACGTTGATCAATTTGACAAATATTTTCAAAACTGAACCAATTGATAATTTTTAAAATTTTCTAACGTTACTAAAAACAACTCATATAGAATACTCTTTTTTTTTTTTTTACATTTTCTTTAGAAAAGCACCAAAATACGAGTAGTTATTTACCCAGAAATATATAAGTAGACCGAAATGAATCGGACAAGAAAGAAAAACATAGCCGGAAGGAAGTAGATTCGTGTCAGATTTATCGGGTTTACTTGTCTTCCTTCCCAGGGATCTGGTGCAGGTGCAGGTGCAGGTGCAGGTGCAGAGGGAATGAACATGGATTCCTGACGGATTTCATCTCGTATTTATTTTTTTTTTAAAAAGGGAAAATTTTAAATCGCTTTCTTTCATCTTTCATCATCTATGTGATTATGGGAGTCCAATTTCTTGTCTTCTCAAGCACATCCGTAAATCTTTGTCCAATAATTCAAAATTTCAACTAAAAATATATATCCTGGTAAATTTCCAGAAAAATATGCAATTGATATTCTTCTCGTTTGGATTCTTCTCATATTTGCCGATTTCATTAATTCACAAATCCAAATTTCCTATATAATTCGTTGTTACCGTTAAAAGTTTGAATTTTTTGGATGGAGAACTTGGGTGTAGCTTACAATAAAGCCAAATTGCTTCATTTTTTGGGTTTTTGTGGTGTGAATTTATATGGGTATGAATTAGATGTTGCAAAAAGATACAAAAATTAGGGTACATTACAAAGGAAATTGATTTGGTGAAACCCCCATTTTTTAGGGTTTGCATTTTTTTTAATAATTTTTCTTGGCTGAAGTTAATTTCTGGGCTTTATGATTGATGAGATGAGAACTGTAGTTTGTTTGTGTTATGGTAAAAGTTTGTCTTCAAAAGATGCAAATAAAATATGTGGGGGTGGGAGTTTGCATGATGGTGATTCTTGTATCGTGTGGACTTTCGGGAAGGGCATTGGATTTGGAAGATGAGGAGGTGATCAAGGGCTTACTTTCGGGTTTTCGTCTTATATCTTCTTCTCAACAATCCGATAAAATTTTGGTATGGCCCTTTGTAATTTACTGCATTATTGCCAATTCATGTTGTTCAATAGATTTGGAGCTCTTTGATGTTACACTATATTCTTTGATTCAGTAGATTACTCAAGTTTCTGGTAGCTGTTGTTAATGCTATATACTCTAACTATTATCTGCTGATTTATGAATGAATGATTCAGAGAACCATGCTTGTACTAGCTCAATATATTTAGCTTTAGCCAACCATCTTGATTCATGGTCTTCTATTATCGTTCTCATGATTCCGTCTTCACTCTTGAACTCTCCATCTTATTTGATACGAGTAATGTTAGATTAGAATACATGGGTGTGTTTTTATTATCAAAGTAGCGTGCTTGAATCGTAGTGCAAGCTTGCAATGGTGGTAGAACTCCACAAGGAATTCTGCTACCCTTGAGCTAATGGTGGCCGGCTCGGGTTTTTACTTGTCATTTACTGATAGTCCCCTTATGCTGAAGCTATCTTTATCCCCAATGCCCTAGACCCAAAATGGGTCTTAAGATAGACTGTAATATTTTATTTTTAAGATTTTTTTTCCTACTTTGTCCCTCATATGATGATGAGAATAATGGAAATTTTCTTCAACAATAAATGGCATCCACTTCCCAGTTCCCAGTCGCATATTACTATTCACGAGTCTTAAGTTGAATAATTGATTCCTGATGCTCAACTTAAGACCTTAGTTACTGACACACTTTGGCACAGACACGTACCTTCAAATATTTTAAAATATGTGGACACAGTGAACGGAGCGTCTTGATCAACAAAGTGGACACAACACGACACGTCGCTCTTTGCCTCTTTACAAAAGTTATGGAACTTTGAAATTACAAATTTGAAAAGAAAATAAAATCACAAAGAAGATATAACATCCACGTGAAGATTAGCAACATTTTTGCTGCTTCTATGGCTAACACTTACCCACTAATTACGTCCACGTGGGTCATCTTTTTATCTCCCTCTCCCTCTCCTATTGGATGTGTCAATGTAGTGCCGTGTCCAAACCTGGCTTGTCGGACACAGGTCATGTCTACTGCGTGTGGTGTTGGACACGAGACCCACCTAGAATCTGGCGTGTCTGTGTTCAGTAGCAAATACTTCGCACACTTTATCCCCCGTCTTAGGCTAAGTATTACATAGGCCTTATTGGGATAAGGTAGTCTTAGCCTCTTAGGGTTGCTTGGGACATGCTCTTAACCCTGAAAGATTAATTGTGTCCACTTTGACCACCATGTCCTTATCTTAAAGGTGAAGAAGTTTTCCCGCTTAAATTTAATTAGGAATGTTGTACGAAGTAAGAATTTTTAATTTATGTTAGGAGGGAGGATTATGGATCCTACCAATTCTCGTTTCTCCCTCATCTCAACTTTTCAACCAAGGGAGTTTGTCCCTTCGCTCCCTTTCATTCTAATTCCTTCCACCTAAACAAGGGGTTTAATAACACATTTTAAGAAAAATATTACGGAGTAATATAAATACTACTCGTAGATAATTTTTCCAAAGGAGTAATATAAATACTACTCGTAGATAATTTTTCCAAAGTAAAGTTTTTTAAAATCTTGTCACCTTATTAGATAAGATTAATTAGTGGGTTTGTGATAACTTAACTGTAATTAGTGTAAGTACTTGGTGAGATGAAATAATAGATCCGGACTGATATTTTTTCAAGATTCTTTTTTATTACATGTCCTCTGTTTTCGATTATTTTAACCCTTATTTATATATTCTAAAACTCTATCAGGTGCAAGGTTGAGGTCAATTTTAGGCTACTTTAAAACAGAAAATAGTAGGAGTAGTTTCTTTTGCACATTCTGCAGTTGCCAATTGATTATGTATATATGTCATGGCAGGTGGAGGCATTGGTGAATAGTTGCAAACTTGAGTTGATATCTGTAAAGCAGATATATGAAGATCTTGTATTTCATACTCCACAAACTCTAAGCATCACAAGTAAAATTAGCCATGATCAAGCATTATCAGACGAGGACGTTCAAAAAGTGCTGAGCATTCTAGATCCACAATTTAAGGAAAGACTTTATTGTTGCTTAAGGAAGAACTATGCTCTCTCCCCGATTTCTGGTACCAATGTGGGCCCTGTTGCTGGGATACAGAAAACTCCAGGGCACCTATTGCCTACGTCCAATCCCAGAGCTGACTCGAGGAGGCAACTGGCCGAAGCTTCTTCTGGATCGAAACGGCCTCAAGCGGACACATTTGTCATACCAATTCCTGTTTCTAAAGCTTCGCAATCACTTGATAAAAACACTGCAGATGATGGGTCAGACACAACAAGAGATCATCAGAGTGATGGTAGTACAACAATAATTGTCGCTGTTGTTGTCACTGCTGTCACCACTTTTTTTTTTGCTGCCATTCTATTTTTGTGCTGCCGTAATGCTCTTGGTGCAGGTCCAGGCCTTGAATATAAGGACGATAGGCCTCTTCTTAGCCTAAGCACGAGTGACTATTCTTCTCATGGTATATTTATGTCATACTCCATTCTTTCCATTTGATTTTGTTGGTTAAACACTGTCAACTTTGACTGATGTTTCTCACAATATACAACTTCTGACACTTCAAAAATGATAATTAGAAAATACGGAGTAATTGTCTTGAGAAGTCAAACAACTGTTTTCCATTACGTCTTTGCATACATTTGGAGAAATTAATGGCCAAAGTTAACATGTGTCGAATGAATACAAATTTTGGGTTATTTTAGTGCTCAAGTTTTATCTACATTCTTTTGATCGTGTATTGGTGTTAGGTACTGAAAGCGCTGAGTCTTTGTCAAAAAAATGGGCAAATGAAAATTCGGCAGACAAAGAGAAAAGTAGCAGGCAGTCATACTCTACGAACTCAACTGACACAACAAGTGTTTTATCTTCGAGCGATAAAGTTCCAGGAGAGGCCGCTGCCATAAGATTCTCAACAGACTCATTAAGTGGTGGCAATGCAAATGAACCACCTTTATTACTAAAGCCTCCTCCAGGAAGGATCGTTGCCCCCTCTCCTGATTTACCACCTTTGAAGCCTCCACCTGGCAGGGCAGATCCCTTGCCACCTGAACCGTCTGTACCCTTGATATCGGCTTTTGCTTTGAATGGTCCCCCATTACCACCACCTCCTCCTCCTCCTCCTCCAAGGCCACCTGCAGCACCTTCTCCTCCAAAGCCACCAGCAGCACCTTCTCCTCCAAAGCCACCAGCAGCACCTTCTCCTCCAAAGCCACCATCAGCACCTTCTCCTCCAAAGCCAGCAGCAGCACCTCCCCCACCTCCTTCCAAAAAGGCTGGCCCACCGCCACCAGCAGCACCTCCCCCACCTCCCAAAAAGGGTGGCCCACCACCTCCTGGGCCTCCACCACCACCACCACCCAAGAAGTCTGGTTCTCGTGCACTGCCACCTCCAAAGGTTGGTGCTAATCCACCTCGAGCCCCACCATTTGGTATAAACGCTGGTAATTCTGATGCATCTAAAACAAAGCTTAAGCCATTTTTCTGGGATAAGGTTATGGCTAACCCAAATCATTCTATGGTATGGGACCAAATTAAGTCAGGATCCTTCCAGTGAGTGTCCGATCTCTCTTGTGTTCTTTGGTCAATGATGATGATGCAGTCGTTAATTAGTTGTATTTTTCTCAAAATTGCAGATTTAACGAGGAGATGATAGAATCGTTATTTGGGTATGTCGCCACTGAAACCAAGAATGAGAAAAAGAAAGACTCTTCCCTTAATCCGCCAGGGCCACAACCAGTCCAACTTATAGAGCAGAAGAAGGCACAAAACTTATCCATCCTCTTACGAGCACTAAATGTGACTGCTGAAGAGGTCACTGATGCGATCCAAGAAGGTGATTCTCCCACTTAATCTCATGGGGGAAATTTTATATAGCATGAAATAACCCTGACCTGAGCTTGTCAATGTTAACATTTCTTTATGTAGTGTGCGTACCTTATTCTATCCAGCTTTCTTTTATTAATTAGTGTGGCAATTGGCATTTTAGATAGTGAGATGTACTCTACCATTCTTTCATTTTTTTTCAACTAAGGATAAACTATGAAAAGCATGTGCGGTAAGTCTGAAACATTCATATGGGGTTATTGTTTTGAGGTAATTGAATCCTTACTCCCCAAATAGCCAAGTACAATATAGAATTGTATGTCTCAACGAAGAGGTGTAGCGAGTATAAATGAACATAGGTAGGGTTATTCTCTAGGTTCCTAATTGAGTGTTTAAGATGCTTTGTTATGATCACGCTACGTGGGCTGCAGGTGCACTCTTTTTCTTTGGAATTTGGTGATTAGCCGCTACATACTTAGTTTTCCACGGGCATGGCTTGTTAACCTTCTACGAATGTGTTCATATTTCAATTTGTACCTGCAACCTTATTTTCATTTTTCATTCCTAAGCTTGTTTGTCAACTATTTACCTTGTCATTTTAAAATAAATTTGTAAGGATAAGGGGAATGATTATCCATGACAAAAACAGCTCTCCATCTTTTGTAGGTAATGAGCTTCCTCCAGAGCTTCTTGATTCTTTGTTAAAGATGGCTCCAACAGTTGAAGAGGAATTGAAACTGAGACTTTTCGATGGGGATATTTCTCAACTCGGGCCTGCTGAACGGTTTTTGAAGGTAATGGTGGACATCCCATTTGCCTTTAAACGAATCGAGGTATTACTTTTTATGGGCACCCTTCATGAAGAAGCTACATTAGTCAGGGAGAATCTTGTAAATCTCGAAGTGAGTATATTTGAAATTTAGCCAGTTTTTCCCCCTTTTTGTTTCATTTTCACGTTCTTTTTTTCCATCTCATACTACCCTTTATCATCTGTGAGAAGGCGGCTTGCAAGGAACTCAAAAATAGTCGGCTTTTCCTCAAGCTCTTAGAAGCCGTTCTGAAGACAGGTAATCGCATGAATGATGGAACATATCGAGGTGGTGCACAAGCATTTAAGCTGGACACCCTTTTGAAATTGGCGGACGTCAAAGGGACAGATGGCAAGACCACTCTTCTCCATTTTGTCATTCAGGAAATAATACGATATGAAGGCGTGAGAGCTGCGCGTAATTTGAGAGAGAGCAATAGTTTGTCCAGCATAAAATCAGAAGAATTACTAGAAGATGTACCCGAAGACTCGGAAGATCACTTCCGTATTATCGGCCTTCAAGTGGTTTCAGGAGTGGGTGATCAGCTTCACAATGTCAGAAAAGCAGCATGTATAGATTCCGACAGCGTGACAGGGACAATTGCCAAGCTTGGAAATGATTTGATCAACGCACAGAATTTCCTCAAAAAAGAAATGAATGATATTGATGAGGATAATGGGTTCCGAAAAGCCCTCACAAGCTTTATACAGCACGCAGAAGGTAATGTGATGCAGTTATTGGAAGAAGAAAAAAAGATTATGGCTCTTGTGAAAAGTACAGCTGACTACTTCCATGGAAACTCGGGAAAGGAAGAAGGTTTGCGGTTATTCGTTATTGTTCGGGATTTCCTGATTATGGTGGAGAAGGTATGCAGGGAGGTGAAAGCGCGGCCCAATTGG
This sequence comes from Agrostemma githago, assembly GCA_958450325.1. Taxonomy (NCBI): domain Eukaryota; kingdom Viridiplantae; phylum Streptophyta; class Magnoliopsida; order Caryophyllales; family Caryophyllaceae; genus Agrostemma; species Agrostemma githago. The sequence continues at coordinate 57,109,277 of OY288258.1, read as the reverse complement.
CCCACTAGTACTAAGACACAAAAAAAGGAGCCCCCTTCTAGGCAAACATCTTCAGAGACCCCTCGTACTCCGTTTTCTCCTGATCTCCGCCAACGACTTTTCCCAGCTATTGCAGAGCGGCGTGTGGGTGGTGCTATGGATGGTAGTTCTAGTTCCGATGATGATTAGCAGGCACTTCTTTTGTTCTTGACACGTATGGGGTGCAAATTTATGAGCCTTTTATCCTCATTTGCCTCCAAATCGGACGTTTATGATGTTCTAAACTGAGTTTTTGTTTTCAATTTGCTTGTAGGTAGAAAGGAGAAATACAGTACGGAAAGACAAGTTGACAAGACCAACTTTAAGGGAATTTACAGATGGGATGGATATGTACATATATATATATATGATGACCCCCAGTGGACGGAGTTGGCATATCAACGATGATGTTTTCCGACACTTGTAGATGACCATGTTGGAAGCAAAGTGGATGCTGTGGTCGCTGATGCCCCGTGCAGCTGTTTAACATAAATCAGACTCAGATTCCCCAACATAAAATTCGCCACATCGTATAGTTATTCACCCTGTAATGCACTCCCGATTCCTGACTTCCATTTTTGTAGATTCATTTGTTTGTCGATGTTACTCCCGATTTCTGATTACGGAATTCAGGGCCATTGAATCTTAGAATGTGTACTATGATTAGCAAATGTTGTCCATCTCAACATTTATGAACAGTACAGTGTTTGCATGCTGAGGGATTGACGAAATTAGCTTTAAATGTTCGGTAATTATAGTGTACGATCGTTGTACAGTGTTACTAATGTTGCAGGTGTGACATGTGTATGCTCATCCTTTATAGGAAAATTGTTTTTTTGATTGAAATGTTAATTATACTAGGTGAGGGCCGCGCGTGTAGCGCGCGGACTTGGTGTAAAACGGTTGTTTAGGTGATTGATACAAATTTAGTTGATTTCTGTAGGTACATTTGCTCATTATAAATAATTTTTTGCACTTACAGGTTGATTTAAAACGTGACCCGATATGAGCTCCCGAGCAACTCGATTTGTAGTGTATAATGCACGTTTTTTTTAGATTTAGAATTAGAAATAAAAATGACTGAAAAATGAATGAAGTGTTCATCGGGTTGGTAGGAACATTTAAACAAATTAAGAGGAAGATTGGAGAACGTTTGGGGGCTCTGGCATGTCTTAAACCACCTTTACCCGAAGATCAGTTTAACGTGTAAAAGCAACTTATACTTGTCTTTTAAGCGTGAAATCGGGTAGGGTACATCTTGAAGACACCCTTATCACGTGGTATGAGAATAAGGTTGATTAGAAATGTGACCCGATATGAACTCCCGAGTTGCTCGATTTGTGTGTATAATACTTGTTTTTCAGTGCTTTGGGGTCCGGAGTACAAAGTTTTCATCGGGTCAGTAGGAACGTTCACGCAAAATAAGAGAAACATAAGAGAACGTTTAGGGGTTCTGGTATGTGTTAGACCAGGCGACCAGCCGTACCAGAAAATCGAATTATCGTGTAAAAGCGACTTATGTAAAATCGAATTATTGTGCATGAAATCGGGGAAGGTGCATCCTGAAGACACCCTAGTCAGGTGGTATGAAAATCAAGTTGATTTGAAAGGTAACTTGATATGAGCTGCCGAGCATCTCGATTTGTAGTTATATATACTCCAAATAAAATGACGGAGTATAATACACGTCTTTTAGAGAGGTTCAGGGCCCGGAATAAAAATGACTGAAAATTGAACGAAGTGTTTATCAGTTTGGTAGGAACATTCAAACAAAATAAGATGAAAAATGAAGAACGTTTGGGGGACTCCGATGTGGTTTAAACCACTCCTACCCGAAAATCGATTTATCGTGTAAAAGCGACTTATAAGCGACTTTTTGGCTTGAAATCGGGCAAAGTACATCCTATAGACACCCTTGTCACGTAATCTGAAAATAAGAATAAACCGATTTTCAAAATTCGGGTTGTTACAATATGAGCTCTCGAGTAGCTCGATTTGAAATGTATAATAAACGTTTTTCAGAGAGGTTTGGAGTCCAGAAGAAAAATGGCTAAAAATTATACGATGTTTTAATCGAGTCGGTAGGAACATCCACACAAAATAGAGAAGCATCAGAGAACGTTTGGGGGTTCTACGATGTTTTAAATCATCCCTACCAGAATCGGTTTATCGTGTAAAAGCGACCCACACTTGTCGTTTGGGCGTGAAATCGGACAAATATATTTTGATTTTTGAACGCACCCTAGTCACATAGTATGAAAATCAGGTTGATTTGAAATGTGACCCGATATGAGCTCCCGAGCAATTCAACTCGATTTGTAGTGTATAATACACGTTTTTCAGAGCTTCGGGGTCCGGAATAAAAATGACTGAAAACTGAACGGAGTGTTCATCGGGTTGGTAGGAACATTCAAACAAAATAAGATGAACAGTGGAGAACGTTTGGGGGTTCCGGTATGTGTCAAACCACCCATACCCAAAATCGGTTTATCGTGTAAGAGTAATTTATACTTGTCTTTTGGGAGTGAAATCGAGTAGGGTATATCCTGAAGACACACTTGTCATGTGGTATGAAAATCAGGTTGATTTGAAGTGTGGCTCGATATGAACTCCCGAGTAACTCCGTTTGTGTGTATAATACACGTTTTTCAGAACTTCAGAGTCCCGAAAAAAATGGTTGGAAATTACACGACTCTTAATCGGGTCGGTAGGAACGCCCACACAAAATTACAGAAGCATCGGAGAACGTTTGGGATTCTGGTATGTGTTAAACAACTTTTACTTGACAATCGGTTTATTGTGTAAATTAAAAACGACCTCTACTTGTCATTTGTGCGTGAAATTGGGAAGGGGTACATCCTGAAGACACCCAAGTACGTGACATAAAACCAGGTCGATTTTAAACGTGACCCCATAATCCTATATGAGCTCCCGAGCAACTTGATTTGTAGTGTATAATACACGTTTTTCAAAGCTTCGGGGTCCGGAACAAAAATGGTTGAAAATTGAACGAAGTTTTTATCGGGTTGGTAGGAACGTTCAAACAAAATAAGATGAACACCAGAGAACGTTTGTGGGCTCCAATATGTGTTCAACCACCCTACCAAAAAATTTGTTTATCGTATAAAAGTGATCTCTACTTGTCGTTTAGGAGTGAAATTGGGAGGGGTATATCCTGAAGATACCTTGGTCACGTAGTATGAAAATCAGGGTGATTTGAAATGTGACCCGACATGTGCTATTGAGCAACTCGATTTGTAGTGTAATACACGTTTTTCAGAACTTCGTGGTCCGGAATAAAAATGACTGAAAATTGTACGGAGTGTTCATCGGGTTGGTAGGAACGTTCAAGCAGAATAAAATGAACAATGGAGAACGTTTGGGGGCTCCGTTATGTGTCAAACCACCCCTACCTGAAAATCGGTTTATTCTGTAAAATCGACTTATACTTGTGATATGTCGTATTTATATAGTCTAATTACCCCATTTCGTTGTCCTTTTCTCGGTCGGAATGCGCTCTTAGGAGCCGTTTCTTCTAATGATTTGCCTTGAGTGAGTGCTCTTGTAGATTTTTTGCAGTGATAGGAATTTTAGCACAATCGTAATCATATCTGGTTAGAAGAGCGTTCCCGGGACAAGACTCGTATTACTAGCTCGTTAGTCGTGGAATAAGCAAAGATTGATCCAAGAAGTCGGTCCCTGTACTGGATAGTGGGCCGGCCGGCCGACCTGCGTGCCGATTTCGCTTGTTTTCTTTAAGTAGAGGAGGAGTGAACATTTTATCATCATTACATATCATTAGAACAAAACACTACGTGGCTTTTAGTATTCCGTCTTCTCTCCGTTCGTGTAATCCGAATCGGTAATCTCGTTTATGCAATTTCTAATATTTCATTTTAATCTACATTATTTCTCATCTAGCTCGTTTCCAAATTCGTTAGTTTCGTCATCTTTGTTAGATATTCGTTGTCACAATTAGCATCGTTTATCTATAAGATTTTATTTCCCTTTTTTGCTTATGATGTCTCAATTTGTTATTCATTGTTCCGTAGTTACTATGAGTAGTTAATCCCCTCGCTAGGGCCGAGGGGAATCGATGAGTATTACCTAGGTTTTTCTATTTCGTCAATGAACTCGTAGTATGCTAGTGCCATTTTCGCATGCTATAAAAGATGATTAATTTGTTAAAGACCACAACTTGTTAATCGAAATTGGGAAATTCTGATTTATGTGCAAGAGCCGAGTTGAAATTAAACCGCATGTATTATGGTAGTGAGTTTAATTAGTAGCGAGGACCCGTTAGAGTCATCCTAGCTAGGTTGATACAGTTTCGAGAGAACGTATTATAACGGACTAGCATGTTTACGTGTTTATTGTTGTTATCGCGTAATCGTTGTATGCTCATCGTGAACCTTTAGCCCTAGTTCCTCCCTTCATCGTTAAAATCTTTTATTAATTCGCGTTATTTAGTAACCATTAGAACTTCTTAAACAAACAAACCGTTTAGGCAATTAAGGATCGTCATAGCTATTAGACGATTTGACCTTCTCCCTGTGGATTTGATACCCTACTTGCCGCTAGCTTCTTGTTTGTAGTATTAGGATAACTTGATATGGTAATACGACTTTAGCCATATCAACTTGTCTTTTGGGCGTGAAATTAGACAGGGTATATCTTGAAGACACCCTAGTAACGTGTTATAAAATCATGTTGATTTGAAACGTAACTCGATATGAGCTTCCGAGCAGCTCAATTGGTAGTGTATAATACACGTTTTTAAAAGCTTTGGTGTCTGGAACAAAAGACGTTGAAAATTGTACAAAGTTGTATTTGGGTCGTTAGGAACATCCACTTAAAATATGAGAAGCATCAGAGAACATTTGAGGGTTCCAGTATGCGTTAAACCACCTATATATACCGAAAATTAATTTATCGTCTAAAAGCGACTTATACTTGCTTTTTGGGCATGAAATCGGACAGGGTACATCCTGAAGACACTCTTCTCAATTTATATGCAAATAATGTTTATTTGAAACATGGCTCAATATGAGCTCCCGAGCAACTTGATTTGAAGTGTGTACAATACACATTTTTTACAGCTTTGGGGTCCGAAAGAAAAATGGCCAAAAATTATACGAAGTTTCAATCGGTTCGATGGGAACGTTTGAACAATATTAGAGATACGAGAACGTTTGGGGGTTCTGGTATATGTTAAACTACTTCTACCTAAAAATCGATTTATCGTATAAAAGCGACCTATACTTTTTTTTTTGCGTGAAATCAGGGAGGGTACATCCTGAAGACACCCTTGTCACGTGATATTAAAATCAGGATGATTTGAAACGTCAATCGATATGAGCTCCCAAGCAAAAAAAATTGTAGTTTATAATACACGTTTTTCAGAGTTTTGGAGTCAGTAATAAAAATGATTTAAAATTATACGAATTATTCATAGGGTCGACAGGAACTACCATGCAAAATATGAGGAGCAACAAAGAACGTTTCGAGGGTTCCGGTATGTGTTAAACCACCTAGGAAATCTGTTTATCTTGTAAAACCGACCTATATTTGTCATTTTGGCGTGAAATCAGGCAGGGTATATCCTGAAGACACCCTAGTCACGCAGTAGAAAATCATGGTTTGAAACCTGACTCGAAATGAGATCCCGAACAACTCGATTTGTATGTATATATTACACGTTTTTCAGAGTTTCGGGACTCAGAAAAAAAAAATGATGGTGGTAAATTTTACGGAGTTTTCATCGAGTCGGTAGAACCGTCCACACGATATATGAGCAGTAACAGAGAACGCTTGAGACTTATGATATATGTTACACTACATCTACCAGAAAATAGGTTTATCATGTAATAACGATTTATTCTTACATGTGTTTTCATATCCGCAGACCCATAACCTGCTCTGTACATGGCACATATCGAACTGTGTGGAAATATGTGCCTTGTACAGACTACACCGTAAAGATCGAGCAACAGACTTCATGCAAAGAGTATGGTATCTTTTCTTATATTCGAAGACTATCCCATGCTTCATAATGTCATTTCCTGGCTTCGGCCAACGGTTTTCAAGGTTTTTGCTCCTGAATGTCCTAAGAAAATTTGTGTCCTAGAGCTACCTACAGAACCAATTGACGACTTCATCTATTGGAAATTTACACCTGACGGACGATATTCAACGAAATCTGGTTATAAATTTCTTGTTCAACAGGTACTTACAAAGCCTATAGAACCAAGACTTCTACTATTCAACTGGGACCGTATCTGGAGGCTTCAATGTAAGCCTCAACTTAAAACTTTCCTCTGGAAATTGGTTCATAACATTTTCCCTACTTCTGATAAGCTTCGACTTCGTGGAATTTCTGTCAACCCTACTTGTTCATTATGTCACAACAATGAAGAAACTTTGAGCCATCTTTTCCGCGATTGTGATTTTGCCAAACACGTATGGCTTAATGTTTCCCTTGGGCTTAGACTAAATTCCGATCCTCATATTCCCTTTGATACGTGGTTCACCAATCTTTTAACGTATCTACTTTCGAATCCTATCAAAGCTGATAGCACGGCTCTACAGTTCCCTCTTACTTTGGGCTATGTCACATGCGTAATGCCCTTGTAAAAAGCTTTTGCCTCTTTTGCGGAAGGATGATGTGCGACCGATGATAACCCCAATAGGCTCGAAGTTTTCCATTTCTAGTCTCCGAATATATCTCGATTGTACCAAGTCATGGTCTGTAGGGCAGAGCACGGATCGGATATCCGATCCGAATCAGGTTTTCGGATCGGATATCCGATCCGAAAATCCGAAAATTTTAATATCAGATATCCGATCCGAATCACTTCGGATATCCGATTTTTGATATCCGAAAATTTCGGACCGGATATCCGAATTATCCGATATCCGATTTGGTTGAGATTTTTGGCCAAATAAAATTCTAAACGAAGTTCAATTCAACTAGAAAAAAATCCTAATTTTAATTAATCTATTATTATACGGAGTATACTATTCTATATTTTAAGGCAATAAAAAAATGTCACCAAGACTTTGTAAAATGAATTAAATTATAACCTATCTACACTATAATAGGTTAATCCAAAATAAAAATTACAAAAATAACCATTGTTCGGATCGGATCGGATATCCGAAAAAATTATTTTGGATATCCGAATCCGATCCGATATCCGAAATGTTCGGATCGGATATCCGATCCGAAATCATTTTTCGGATCGAATATCCGGTTTTTCGGATCGAATACGAATCGGATAGCGGATCGGATTCGGATAGTCGGATAATTTGCTCAGCCCTAATGGTCTGTACTATACAGTCCTGGTTTATATAATCTATTGTTGCCAAAAAAAAAAAAAAAAGACTCTTGGATGATGGATACACTCAACATTCAGAAATTCCATAAGAAATGAGAAGCAACCAAAAGAATTCTCCATAAATTCGGAACCATTTCATTGCCCAATCAAGCAGTAAGGAAATTGCCCAAACTAAGCAAAGATTATACACATAAAGAAACCAGAGATCAAATTAAAGATCAAAGGAAGATCAAGGATTCAAGTCTTAAGAAACCTAGCTAAATACTACTAGTACTAATATTCTATAATCATCTAATGGGGGGAGGCAGCGTAGCGGAGCATGTTGGGGGCGGATTGACAATGCCACAGCCAGTGTTTGGACTATTCATCATCAGCAGCACTCTTGTTGCCGGATTTCGACTTGGGAAGAAGAAGGTTGTGGATGTTGGGCATAACACCTCCATTGGCAATTGTCACATCGCCAAGCAATTTACTTAACTCCTCGTCATTCCTCACCGCCAATTGAATGTGCCTGGGTACGATTCGTGTCTTCTTGTTGTCCCTCGCTGCATTTCCGGCCAATTCCAATACCTGAACACCATATAATAATAACATCACAGTTAGCTTTTGTACAGGATTTCCCCCAAACAGTTACAAATTGACCTTTTGAATGCAATTATGTCCAATTGATGCCAGAAATTATAGATTGTCGGGAGTTATTTAATGCTCTATTTAATCAAAACGTTGTAGGCATAATATATAAGCTTCAGAATCAAACAATATCCACTAAACAATTTCAAAACGGTCATTCAAGATCTCTTTTTAGAGAGAGAGAAAGGGGAAACGCATCTGTGATCCAAACCCTAGATCCAATTCAAGATTACCATCCACCAGATTCAAGCCCAATTACTTCAGAAATTCGCAAATCAGCGCAAAAGATTGAATTTTGTTTAGAAAAATTAAAATCGATTCACAGGGTAATTGATCGATCATTCATCCACGAATCTCGGGAAAACGTGAAATAGCAAAACACATCGAAAAGACGGAAACATCACTTAGAAAAATCGAAATAAAAATAATAAATCCAACAGCCACCTAATATATCAAATCATTGACATTAACGAAAATCGAATACGAAACCCTAGAAAAAGAGAAGGGAATACCTCAGCGGCGAGGTATTCAAGGACGGCAGCAAGATAAACGGGAGCACCGGCTCCGACACGCTCAGCGTACTTACCGGCTTTCAAAAAGCGGGCAATACGACCGACGGGGAACTGCAAACCGGCCTTGCTACTCCTGGAGGTGGCCTTCTTGGCCGCCGCGGAGCCGAGTGTCTTTCCTCGTCCAGCCATCGTTGTCGAGATTTTAAGGTATCTGAAGATGTGATGTGATGTGATGTTGGCGTGCGAGTAAGTATTGAGAGCCTCTTTTATGTTTGTGTTTCTGGGGCGTATATATATATATATATATATATATAATGAGGTTTAGTTTGGGGTGCTTTGATTTTGGCCAATCATAGTCGAGGACACGGATTCTGAAGTCCTACCGTTGGATTATTCGGAGATTGACGCCTAGATTTTGCTTATCACACCATTTGGTTTTCCCACTTTTCCGTCCATGTTTTTTTTTTTTAAAACTTTCACGTATTTTTATTTGTAACGATGATATCCGTCACAAATTTGTATAGTTCAAATATAAGAAATAAAATAAAAGGTATATTTGAGAAATAGCGAATGACTTGCTTAAGTCGAAGGTAAGAGCATGTCTAATAATAAAGAAATATTATTCACATACGTTAACGAGTCTTTTGGGAGATCATATATGCGGTAAGCCGGTAATTTAAATTATACGCGTGCATTGTATTTAAACTCGTAATATCTCTCTTTAAGATAATACTCAGTAAATATTTGGGTTGATAGTTTATATCTAAAAATCAATAATGACTTCAATTTATACTCATAGGATATCTTCTTAGGATAATCTTTCAATGTAGTACAATTATACTTCGTAGTACTTGCTCTTTCTTTCTATGTTCTTCCCATCGCAAAACAATTTTTTACTATATTAACCTCACATTTTACTTGTAACTACAAATTATAGAAGGGAGAAATATCTCATTTATACATACGACGTTATTCTTTCAATGAACATTATTCTTTCAATCTGAGATAATTTTACTTAATTTTATAATCTTAAAAGCTCTTTATTTTTTGTCGATATTATAATAAAAATTCATCGTGCTATTATATACTCCCTCCCCCCACACACAATGATCTTCCCACTTTTAATCAAAATGGATGAGATTAAAATAATGAGTGGGAAGATCATATGGGGGGCGAGGGAGTAATTATTTGATGTGCGTTTTTCTTAGACTCAAAATATGTTTGGTTAATATCTATGGACGAATGATTACTCTTAATTATAATAGAATTTATTCAGCTCATCATAATTTTTTCGATGTGGGTAATTTTACTTAATTTTATAGTTTTGTGAGATAATTTTACTTAATTTTATAGTCTTAAGAGATTAATGATCATAAGATTTTTTTTGTTGATATCTAAGAACGAATGATTATTCTTGTTTATAATATAGAAAATTATCACCTTAATATAATTTTTCGATGTGAGATGATTTTTACTATTTCTATATGTAATATATTCATTACTTTTTCGAGCAAATAATATGAAATTCATAACTTTATAATAATTTTTCGATGTGCGAAAATTTCACGCACATTTATAGTCTTAAGAGCTTTTTTAAGACTTAAAAGAGAAATGTTTACTTAAGTTTATTATAGTCCTAAGAGCTTTTCTAAAACTCAAAAGATATTTTGTTTATATCTATGAAATTTATGACTTTGTAATAATTTTTCGATATGAAAATTTTTACTCAAGATTATAGCCTTAAAAGTTTTTTAAGACTCAAAAGTGTGACATAATTTTACTATATGGTCTTAAGAAAAAATTTTAAGACCCAAAAAAGTTTGTTTTTTCATCTAAGTTATTAGGATGAACGATTACTCTTATTTATATAATAGAATTCGATCACATTATTCAGGCCCGTCTAACTCTATGTTCAGTCCCTTCTGGGAACAGGGGCCTAAGAAAAATAGGGCCCAATAAGACTTGTCTTGAGATTTAAAAAAAAAATCATAACTGCATATGTGTTGGAACCTGCGAACGACCCTTCATTCTCCACAACTCCATCAGTTTTCAGATTAATGGAACCTTGGAGTTTTCCTCTTGTGGAAAACTGGTAAGTTCTCATCTCATCCCAAGACTCATTAATTATAAGGGTTTGCTTGGGATGAGGTAATACATTAAGAGGTAATTGAGGTTGAAATGTAAAGAAAATGGAGGAAGTTGGTGGATAGTGATAGTGTTTTATAGTGTAAAGGGAAGGTGAGGGAGTAATAATTATCTCCATACTTCCATAGGGCGTAATGCATTACTTAGGAGGAGAGGGGAGTAATGTATTACCTCCATATATGGGTAATTGTTCCTCTTTCACCTCCTCTTTACCCTATAAATCACCACCACTAACAACCACCCCATCACCTCCATTTTCTTCACATTTCAACCTCCATTCCCCCTTAATGTATTACTCTTATCCCAAGCAAGCCCTAAAGTTGAATTTTTTTTTTCTGTTTATCACCCATCACTCCATCAGATTTTTATTTATAAGAATGCTCTTTCACATTCAATCACTCATATCTTAGATCAATATTACTTAGTATCACGTTAATCAGTAATATCATCTTTCTCTAATTATTTTGATTAGATTCTCTTATTTTCATCTAAATAATTTCCCCCAAATTGTGATGAATTTGATCGGTAGTCTGTGACATTATCCCAATTTTCAAATCGATTTGTGACTACTGTAAGTTGTCTTATTGTTCACGATTTTAGTTTAAATTGTTGTTTTATTTTAATTTTTTGAGAATTAATTAATTTATTTAAAGGCTGACTATTTTTGGCATAAGACTTCTATTTGGTTTTTCATAAATATATCATTTTATTGATTTATTGATTATCAAATTGAGTCTGATTTTAATTTTTTTTCAAGGCTGGCTGTTTACGGACATTTATCGGAAGGTTTTTACCATTGCTTCTCCAAGCTTAAATTGCTGAAATCGTATATGAGGTCAACAATGTCGCAAGTAAGGCTCAATGGTTTAGCATTCATTTCAATCGAGAACGATTTTTTAGAGCAGATAGATCTTAAAGATTTGATCGATGAATTTGCTCAGTGAATGCAAGGCGAATAACTTTATTTTGTAAAGATTAACATTAAGAAAATTATTTGCAATATAACTTTTACTCCGTATTTATATAGTAGAATCATCACCTTATTATAATTTCTCAATATGGATAATTTTACTTAAATTTATAGCTACCAGATTGTATTAACATGTTTGACTTTCAAATTAAATCAGCAGATTTAAGAAAAAGTGTTTGGGATTAGCTGATTAGAGGAGAATCAAATTGTTTTCATTTATAAATTCAACTAGTTCAAAACCCGTGCCTACCCACGGTTTTTTAATTAATTTTGTTTCTGAAAGAGTTTAGTGACATGATAAAATTATAGTCATGTCAAATTTTGACTTGACTCGTAAACCTATCGCATATTTTTAAGGTCAGGACCCTAAAACTTTGACTCGCGATCCATTTCGCTTAAACCTTAAATGATCCGTTAATTTAGGATCAAAACCCGGGTTGACCCGTTAGTTTGATGACGTATCATTAAAAATACTCCGTAATAATTAAAATAATTACTAAAAATTTATAATGTTAATATTGTAAATTACAAAAATAATTAAAAAAATATTGTTATTAAAGGAGTATAATTTTTATACCATTTAATGATAAGATATGGTAATTGTTTTAATTTAATTACATTAACGACGTTAAATATGATTACTATTAAACAAATAACTGGATTTTTAATTGGTAAAAAGTAAGGTTTCAGACATCATGTATCCGCCCAGTGTTATGAAATTATGTTTAGTACTTCGTATAACTTTTGATATGTTATTTGGTTATTATTATGTATTCATTTGCCTATTTTGTAACCTAATACGGAGTAGTTTTTTAAGGATTATAATTATTCAAAAAATTACAGTTGTTAGACATATTTTCTTTCTAAAATTATCTTGGCGAATTATTGGACTCGTATTTTAAATAAAATTGTCTTATGATTCATTTAATTGGACCTTCAAGTTGAAATGAAATTGTTTGATTAGAAAACTCACTTTACATAATTATGAGAAACATTTAGGCGGTAAAATTGAAATGACTCTCTTGCCCCTTGGCTTTTGTTTGAGTGAATAAGAGATTTGTAAATGTAATCACAATATATTATGTCTAAAAATATACTGTATTTTTTCCTAAATGCTGTAACTGGATGAATGAATCATACACAATTGAGCTTTATTTAATGAATTTGGACAAAAATTAACTTAGGTATCATGATATTTTCGTGAGATTAGTATCCTAATAGAATATAATTTATTAGAAATCTTTTTGTTAGGATACAGTTTAGATATCTTTTTGTTAGGAAAAAATTCTTGCTTATATTAACATAATATAATTTTATTTTACGTGATAATAATTAGGCCTCATTTTTTAGTAGCAATGGATTTTATGCCTATAATTAAAAATGAAATTAATCCTTTTTTTTACACTTATGAGTATTATACAACTCATTAAACATCATAAATTTTATTTCCATCTTTATTGATTTTAGTACTTGATGTAATTATTTATCTAAGAGTGATTTTACGTCCACCTATAAGAAACTAAATAAATATAATAGTTAAAAAAAAATTGTCTGATAGTTTAAAAATTCTAATAAAAAAATAAAAATTGTCTAATATATTTATACATTATAATAAATTTGTATAATTGGATAATTGGATGCTGATTGAATAGGGCTTTAATCTTGCAAACTTCGAATTTCTTTGTTAATTAGCAGCTGCTGAAGCCCACATTGCAGGAGCCCAAATTGCTTAATTTAGGAAGAGTATTTTGGCGGGAAAGTTGAAAAGACGGTTTTGCCCCTTGTTTTTGTTTTAGTGAATATGTGATATGCTGTTTCAATATGCTCATACTAGCAGTATATTCAAAAATAGTAAATTCCGGTCAATATGCTATTTTAATCCGTCATTTACCAAACAAGTGAAATTAGTAGTGTGATGGTCTCCCCTCTTTCCCTCCCCTCCAAACCCTAACAAAAAAAAAGTCCCCCTCGGGGCTGCCATCTACCAATTCTGGTACTGGTAGTTCTTAATAGTTTATTTAGATTATAATAACTCTTGCCTCTCTTTTTGGAGATTTGTCCCATCAATTGATTGGTTTGTTCCCATATTTTTTGTGGGTTTGTTCTCTCTTTTGGAGAGGTTCAAGAAGAATTATGTGCAAGATCATTGGAGCAATGAAATTTCCATGATGATACAATTGAGGTCAAATCTCGGTCTACTATTTGTCAAAATAGAGAAAGTTCATCCTTTTGAAGACTATATCATCAGATCAGATCCATAGATTCCCTCGCGAAAGGTTGTGTCAATCAACAGCGATATATAGAAGGCTATGCAGAAGCGTATTATTCGAATAACGATCTTTGTCTTAAGGATGTTCTTTATTTATTTTTTACAAATATGTATTCAGTTCAATTTGATATCGTTTGTATATGCCGTATGGTTTATTATTAATGAAATTGATCCGCACTTCAAAAAAAAAAAATAGTGCGATGGTCAATCTATCTATTATTTAAAATTTTAGACTGAAATCTGCTAATTTTATTTCAATACTAGATTAAAGCCCGTGCGTTGCACGAGTTAGTTGGCTTAATTACATTGATTATATGATATACATTCGTTAAATAAGAAGCTTAATCAATCTATATCGTTATAATAAATAAGATGATTATTTTAGCTAAGTTTATAGTCTTAAACGCTCATTTTAAAACTCAAAAGAACATAAGATTCAATCGCCTCATCATAAATTTGATGTAGGATCGCCTCATCATAAATTTGATTTAGGATAATTTACTCAAGGTTTATATCTGCTTTTAAGACCTATAAAAACGCACGACTATTCTTATTAACTCCATACAATAGATAGAATCATCACCTTATTTTAATTTTTTCGATGTGGTATAATTTTAGGTTTGTACTTACTCTTTTTAAAAACTTTTGAAATCATCATACTTTTTCGATGTGGTATAATTTACTTAATTAAGTTTATAATTTTAAGAGCTATTAAAGAGTTTGTTTTTATATCTAAGTTAAATGACAGACGATTACTCTTTATTTATATAATCGAATTTGATAATCTTATTATATACAGTAGTTTGGATGAATGATTACTCTTATTTATATAATAAAAAAAATTCATCTTATTATAATTTTTCGATGTAGAATAATTTTACTTAAGTTTATTTAAGTTGAGTCGTTCTTATTTTTGTCTCTATCACCTCATTAAAAAATTTCGATATATGATAATTTTAATTTAACTTTATTTGTAGTCTTATTAAAAAAAATTTTAAGAATAAAAAGTTATTTTGTTGATATCTAAGGACGAATAATTAGTCTTATTTATTTATAATATAGAATTTCATCAACTCATCATAATTTAGAGAAACGATTACTTTTACTTAAAAAAATAGAGAAATGATTACTTTTACTTAAAAAATAGTGTGACCGGAGGGAGTATAATTTTTCGATGTGGGATAATTTACTTAAGTTTATAGTCTTAAGAGTTTTTTAAGACTCAAAAGAGAGGGAGTATAATTTTTCGATGTGGAATAATTTTATTTAATTTATACTCTTAACAGTTTTTTTAAGACTCAAAATATTTTGATTGATATTTAAGAACAAATAATTTGTCTTATTTATAATATAGAAATCTATCGTCTTATTATAATTTGTCAACGTTGGATAATTTAACTAAAATGTGTATTCTTATTTATAATATACAATCATCACCGTGTCTTATTTTAATTGTTTCGATGTAGATAATTTTAAGTTCATAGTCTTATTAAGACTTTTTTGAAACTCAAAATATTGTTGGTTTTTAAAACTCAAAAGAGAGGGAGTATTATTTTTCGATGTGGGATAATTTACTTAAGCATATAAATTTAAAGAGTTTTTAAGACACAAAAGATAGATTTTGATTGATATCTAAGAACAAATAATTAGCTTAATCTTATTTATAATATAGAAATTCGTCGCCTTATTATAATTTGTCAATGTGGGATAATTTAACTAAAATTTGTTTTCTTATTTATAATATAGAATCATCACCGTACTTTATTTTAATTGTTTTTTATGATAATTTTAAGTTTGTAGTCTTATTAAGACCTTTTTTTAAACTCAAAATATTATTGGTTAATATTTAAAAATAATGATTACTCTTATTTAGTAGAAATTCATAATCTCATCATAATTTTTCGATGTGAGCGAAGAAATTCATAATCTCATCATAATTTTTTGATGTGAGCGAATTACTTAAGTTGATTGATGTTTAACGAAAAATTATTATGTCTTATTTATAATATAGAATTTCATCATCTTATTATAATTTTTTACTTAAGTGTATAGTCTTAAGAACTTTTTTAAGACTCAAAAATTTTTTGTTTGATGAAACTTTATAATTTTTCGAATGTGAGATAGTTTTACTTAAGTTTATAGTCTTTATATATTTTTAAGACTCAAAAGATTCTTGGTTAATATGTAATAGCACATGATTACTCTTATTTATAATATAATATTTCATCACCTTATTATAATTTTTCGATGTGCGATTATTTTTATTTAAGTTTGTAGTCTTATTAAGAGACTTTTAAAGACTTACAACTTTTTTTTATTAATATTTAAAAACGAATGATTAGTCTTATTAATAATATAGAATTTATCAACTTATCATAATTTTTCGATGTGAGATAATTTATTTAAGTTTATGATCTTCCATCACCTCGTCATAATTTTTCGATGTGAGATAATTAGCTTTTTTAAGACTTAAAAGTTTTTTGGTCGATATTTAAAATTGAATGATTACTATTATTTATAATATAGAATTAGATCACCCCATCATAATTTTTCGATGTGGGATAATTTAAATGTTTTTCTTGATCGATATTTATTTAAAACCGAATGATTACTCTCACCTCATCATTAGATGTAGGATAATTACTTAACGTTTATAGTCTTAGTAATTCTTTAGGAACTCTTTTTGAGATTCAAAAGACTTTTGATAGATATCGAAGAATAAAAGATTACTCTTTATTTATAATATAAAATTTCATCATCATATTATAATTTGTCGATGTGGGATAATTTTACAACTGTTATAAGTAATAAATTTATCACATAATGTGAAACAAATAATATGAAAGTTATACTCTAATGAAAGCATTTTTTATCACGAATCTAATTATTTCATTTTTATAATTTATTTTACGATAATGTTTTTAAAAAATGAACTCTAAAGGTTTTTACCTAAGAATCGTAAAACATCACATTAATATGATAAATTAAATATATATTATAATAATTAAAAGATTCTCTAATTGATACTTTCCTTTTGATGAAACGGACCAACGAGATCGCTCGACAAAAGCCTAATATATATATATATATATATATATATATATATATATATATATATGAGGTGGGTTCCGGTGAGGCAGGGTAACTCCTTACACCCATTGAGACACAATCTAAACCATTAGATTAAGATGGGTGTAGACACCCACATTTTGACCGCCAGGTGTCTATAGCAGTTTCCGACAAACACCCGATGATGATCGGACGCAAACGTGCTTCAAATACTCAGAAACGGGCTCAAAATCATTGGCATTTGGCTTGGGCTCATTATGGAGTACATATCTCACAAAACTAACCTCAAAATCAGGCCCAGCGGGTCGTTTCGAGTCAAATAAGACTAATTTGGATCGATTCCGACACTAGGGGTAAAACCGTCTTTTTACGACCGAGTCAAAACCCGTCAAAAATATTTCCGAGTCACGTGAGTCAGCCGTGACACCTCACATGGCTGATTCGGACCCCAATCCTACGGGAAATCAGCTACACAAAATATTAAACAAATCCGTTTAAGGATGGAATTCGATCTCAAGCAGGAATCCTATCCGAAAACCGATTCAAACACCCGACCGAGCTAGGACACTCGGCCGAGCAGCCCTCCACCAGCCGGTTCTCCCTTTCTTCTTTGACAAGAAAGCGGAATCCTCATTCCTTTCAACTTCTACGTTTCCTATCCCAAGCGGGAGTTCAAACTCTCCTAGCCAAGGTCGGGAATATCCCTATAAATAGTCCCTTGCACACAACACTTTTAGACATCAATTATCAATCAAATACACATCAATTATCATTCATTCACATCCATCATCCATCATCAAAAATTCAGAATTATACACGTTCATATACACACACTCATAAACACAAAATTAGCATCGAGAAATCGATATTACAAACCCGAAGGAAACCGGCCCGATACCCGACACCCTTCACACGTCACGCCCAAACTGAGCCACCATAACTCACCGACATCCACTCGACGCTCTTGTGCCTAAGCCACGTCCCGACGAGCCCCGATCCGAGTAAACAGAAGCATGTAGGTTGAGGGTGTAACAAAACCCGATTTCTCTTCTTCTTCTCTCTTCCTCCTCGTCCGTCTTATTTTTTTATGGGTCGGTCGTCGTTTATTTTATTTTCTAATATCGATACTACTAAAAACTATTTTCATATAACAACATTCTTAAAAATATGATATCGATTTTCTATAATCGAATATTGTATCGAAAAGAATTATATTAAAGTCTCGACGATATTAAAAATCGTTACATCTTTTTTTCGTTCAAAATCTTTTTTACAAAACCCTTTTCTAAAAATCATTCCGAATACTCGATATCGATTTCATAATCGAATATCGGGTACGACGAATATCGAAAACATAAATCGAGTATAAATTAATTCATATTTGTACGCGATTTATCAAAATTAACAATTTTCGAACAACGAGCAAAACCGGGACAGACCCGCACGCGAGTCGCGCCCCACCTAGGCGACTCGCGCACGGGCCTGAAACCCGAGTCCTCTTTTAGCTTTTTTTTTCGTTCGTTTTATTTTATTATTCTACGAAACAATCTTAAAACTTATATCTTTTCTAAAATTATTCGAAGTATTTGATATTGATTTCGTAGTCAATTATCGAATATAACGAATATCGAAAATATTAAGTCGAGTACAAATTATGCGATATTTGTACGCGATTTAATAAAAGCATCGAATTTTCAAAAAACCGCTTTCGAAATCAGCCCGACACGCGACTCGCCGGCATCCCGGGCGAGCCGCGCGGCCGGCTGCCACGACGCACGATCTTCCTTTTTTTATTATTTTTCGAACTTCGTTTTTTATACAAAACAACGTTTTTAGCAATATTTTTCAGATTTCGATTAATATTTATTTTCTCGATCTCGTATATTTATTTTATTTGCTATATTATTATTTACAAATCGATACTAACTCGTTTGTTTATCTTGTAGCAAATTCATTCTTTTTCATCATTTGTTTTATTATACTAAAACGAATTTCACATGCTAAAACAACTTTGACGTTAATTTTAGTTGCATTAAACCGACTTAGCAACCCATTCAATTCCTCGCATGCTTAGGAAAACAATGTTTGCATATCATTCATCGTATTACTAACGCGCGTATTAAAAAATCATTCGATATCCTAGTAGAGGCCGCTAATGTGCGGGCGGGGTTGGGTGTTCTTAGTGAACTTCCCAACACGTACCCTCACCCCTTACTCAGAACCGTGGTTTCCGGATGTCCGAAACCATTGGCAACGAGAGTCATTCAATATACGATTAACCGCTCAAGTCGGCATCTATATCGATATGCAAAGGGACGAGCCCAATAAACTCTGACATCGGAAATGGGCCGTATTTTGTATACGGCCCACTACGACATAGAGTGGGCTCGAACGGTTCCGAATAACCATAAAATTCGGTGGCGACTCCAACTTCGATTTAAATTTCCATTTGACCATCTCATGGAGATTCATTCGCCTCCCCAAACCCGCGCGTGGCCGCGTCGGGGTGGACCTATGTCATGTCCACAATTTGGCGACTCCGCTGGGGATTAGCTGATACGTTACTGACCTTCAGCATCCTCAGGGTGAGACTCGAATAGAAATCGTTTGACTAGTACAATACGCGTTTTAGTTTTACGGTTCATGCATAACCCCATATTTTCCCGGGCCGGTACTGGTGACCGACGTCTCACTATACTATCGATGTAGTCCAAATTGGATATGTCGAAGGTGTCCATTAGCCGATTCGTATGGGTTTTACGGCATGTTCTAAGCTCAACTCGACTTAGGAAGTCCGCCCCGATTCTCGATAGGCCGTGTACACTGGTATAGACCCTTTCAGACTGACCGAGACTTAGAATTAGAGCATACATGGCGTCGTTATACTGTTTCCATGACTACGTGCTACCTGATTTACAAGTCTTTTTTTTCAAAAAACCGTCATTTTCAAAATTGCATCCTTTTCAAAATATCCAATTTTCAAAACCCGGGACATATACCGAATTTAGGATCCACGATTTTACTCAAAATAGCCTATTTTTAGCCGGTATTACGCCCATTTCAAAACTCGAAAATATTTTCGAAACTTTTTTCAAAACCGTCCCCGGTCCGCCTTTCCGTTTTCTTTCTCGAAAAAGGGCCGGCTCTCTCCGATTTTACTCGGGCTTTCAAAAAAATCAATTTCAAAACCTTCCTCTTCTTAGGACTTCCCGTATTTAGCAGTGTCGGGTCGTGTCGTAAGTCGTCGAGGTCTCTAGCGTCGAAACTCCGTCGATCTTATATCACGGATTTCCTCCCTATCCCAGTCCGCCTTATTAGACTAAGGCAAGGCCCACCTACGTAGGACATACTCCTACAAAGGTTGACCCATTTACACAAATCGAGTCCAAAGTCTGGGGAACGTCTCACGTGAACCTCCTTTCGAACAAGGCCCAGTCCACACAGCTGGATCCTAAACGAGGCCCACCTTTCACAAGTCACCCGTCTAAGTGTCTTTTCCGAGTCAACCTTTTACAAGGCATAGCCCTATAACAAAAGGTTTGTGACCTTTACGTCTAAGGGTCACTCGTCCGACACTCGAGTCTTAACCAAATATTCGATCCCACTTGGGGACTACTCTTCATCAGAGCGGTCAATCACGATTGCTCTAAGGCTCATGTCTTACACGTGTCTCACGTACCCCACCTTTGAGTCACTTAGATGCCATACCATTTGAGTCCTTAGTCTCACTTGGGGGCTATTCTCCGACGGAGCGATTAATCACAGTCACCCCGAGAATCGCACCCTACACATTTGTCTTAGGAGAGTCTAACCCGAGTCAAACATGGTCGCCCCATTTTCGGACTCACCCTCATGCAGCTTGAGTCTCATCGTCAAGTCCAAGTCATGGTCGTTACCTCGTCCAGGTCAACGTTCGAGTATCCCGGTCCATGAATCTTAGTCATTCCCGTCACCCCGTGCCGTGTCTAGTTTGACTCCCTCTCTTGCATTTGCGCAAAACCGAGTTTAGGCGAGTCGTGGCACCTGTCGAAGACCTTACAAAAAAAAAACAACCAACCGAGCATCCGAAAGTCCGAATTGGATTCGAGTCTAAGTTTGAGTCCGAGTCTAGGATGTGCTATTTCTTCCAAAGTCAAAGTCAAAGTCCAAATCAGAGTCAGAGTCTTTTGCATCCTGTCCTCTTTTTCAAAATTCAATAAAATCAGCTTTTCTATTCCTCATATATATTTTCCTTATGTGTTTCCGAGAACATGATAAACACCATCATACACTGTGAGCACATGCACGTGACTATAGGCACATCTATAATGACTGCTGGAAATCGAGACCCGTGTTTTCCTTTACCTGTTCCATGTCTGACATAGGAAGCCACAAAACTACACTTAGCAGGAGCGGTATCGAATCCAATGACGAATCTAGGTAGTCTCCTGGTTTGGGTTCGAGACGGGAGGCAAGCTCATTTCCCACAATAAACACCCCTCCGACAAGATCAACCATACCTACCTACGGTGTTAGTCCGACCAACAAAAAAAAGACAAAAAACTGGACAAAAAAAAAATCAAAAGTCCATGAAAAAGAAAAAAAAAAAGCAAAAGGCCAAAACAAAAAAGCAGGCCATCATAAAAGAGAGCATCCGCGACCAGAACGGTCAACACAAATGAAGATCCCATGACCGGGGCTAAGAGGTCAACCAACAAAAAATATTCAAATGCCCATGACCGTGGTCAACGGTCCACTCAAGATCAATATTCATACCATCAAATAAGGGAGAAACAATCAAGCTGGTCAACTAACACCACATTTAGCCTTCCCACATTACAACCCTCAAGACCTTCCCGAGACCCAGGCTAAAGACAGCCCGGAATTTTGAGGATTCAAGCTCCATAGGATACCCCTAACCATAGGGCCAGACATGGAAACCAGATCCCGCATCATCAAACATATCCCGATCAAAGTTCGAGCCATTTTACTCGGCTTCCCCCTTTATATAACAAAATTCACAATCACCATATGCAAACCCGAGATCAAAACTCGTCAAAGACCCGAGATCAAAACTCGTCAAAGACCCGAGAGAAAAACTCGTCAAATCCCTTACCTAATCATACACAATCCCGAGAGCAGAACTCGTCAAATCCCCGAGAGCAAAACTCGTTAAAATCCCCGAGAGCAAAACTCGTTAAAATCCCATCCCAATTCTTCTCATTCAAACCAGTTACCAACCCCAAGCACGGGAATTCAACCTGCGGTTGGCATAGAACATGCCCAAATAGTTCACACCACCTCTGGGGGCTATCCCGGAAAATGCTCACAGTCACAGGATCAATATCCTAACCATTCTAGCCCTTTGATCAAGACATCACTGGGAATGCACCTAGCCTACACCATTGCTATGGCTAGTTACACACAAAGTCCTATTAGACTAGGCACCATAATATATCTTTCAACACTGAACTACGGCATGGTTTGATTTCACTATACGTGAATACGTAGGCAGCCTTTCAACAGAGGCACAACCACCCACATTGACACACATTCAAAAAGCATCATCATTCCGGTCACGACACCGTCATGTTCTTAATAGCTAGCTTTGTCGTCCTGGGGGCTTCTCTTAGGCAGAAAGCCTCCATCCACTCACAAAATCCAGATAAAATTCAAAAAATCTAGCCTCCTTTCTATAGTGTGTCCTAGTACTCGGCTCAGTCGAAGACAAGAATCTGTTAGGACTCGAGGCAATACCCACTTTGGAAATGTACCTAAAATCAAAAATCCAGGAGAGCACTAGACTACAACAGTCTCATTACAGACTACTGCAACCCCGTATAGCATATCTATCCCACTTCGATGTTCGACCATGTTGCCACTTGTCTAGGCTACGGAATAGCGCAACTTAAGAGTCTTGTTAGGTGGCCCACCCCCCTACCGAGTCACGGTCCAACCCCTCGAGAGTCCAGTCGTCGTGTCTGTCAACTCGTCCGGTCACGCCCAGCGTCAAGTCTGTCGATAGGTCTCTCTCTTCAAATTCTCTTTTTTTTTAAAATCTGCAAAACTTAGCCATTTGAGAAAACCCTTTTCGACAAGGTCAAATTTCGGTCTATTTAAATTGCAAATTTCTTTTCTACCCATTTCAGTTTTGAAAACCTATTTCCTAGCACGTAAGTTGCTTTCAGGACTTCGATTTCAAAACTAAGCAAAAATCATTTTTATTCCCCAGCGCGAGTCATATTTGTTTCACCTACATGTTGCATGCAAAATTTTATGTAACTTATACAGGTACAATTCAAGACCGCGCAATTCACATAACTCCCCAGCGGCATAGACTTATACGACAAGTCGGATTCCCCACGGAGTTATCATCATCAACTCAGGTACATTTCTAGTCTTCGGCCGGCGGGCCCTTCACGTAGGTCTAACGGACCTTAAACGACCCGATCGGAAGTCTGCCAGGTTTTAATCTTTGATTGGCCTGGTAGCTACTCTGACTTTCGCCTTGTCCAAGCCTCAGTCAGAGTGGGGGCTCTGTAGACACCCACATTTTGACCGCCAGGTGTCTATAGCAGTTTCCGACAAACACCCGATGATGATCGGACGCAAACGTGCTTCAAATACTCAGAAACGGGCTCAAAATCATTGGCATTTGGCTTGGGCTCATTATGGAGTACATATCTCACAAAACTAACCTCAAAATCAGGCCCAGCGGGTCGTTTCGAGTCAAATAAGACTAATTTGGATCGATTCCGACACTAGGGGTAAAACCGTCTTTTTACGACCGAGTCAAAACCCGTCAAAAATATTTCCGAGTCACGTGAGTCAGCCGTGACACCTCACACGGCTGATTCGGACCCCAATCCTACGGGAAATCAGCTACACAAAATATTAAACAAATCCGTTTAAGGATGGAATTCGATCTCAAGCAGGAATCCTATCCGAAAACCGATTCAAACACCCGACCGAGCTAGGACACTCGGCCGAGCAGCCCTCCACCAGCCGGTTCTCCCTTTCTTCTTTGACAAGAAAGCGGAATCCTCATTCCTTTCAACTTCTACGTTTCCTATCCCAAGCGGTAGTTCAAACTCTCCTAGCCAAGGTCGGGAATATCCCTATAAATAGTCCCTTGCACACAACACTTTTAGACATCAATTATCAATCAAATACACATCAATTATCATTCATTCACATCCATCATCCATCATCAAAAATTCAGAATTATACACGTTCATATACACACACTCATAACACAAAATTAGCATCGAGAAATCGATATTACAAACCCGAAGGAAACCGGCCCGATACCCGACACCCTTCACACGTCACGCCCAAACTGAGCCACCATAACTCACCGACATCCACTCGACGCTCTTGTGCCTAAGCCACGTCCCGACGAGCCCCGATCCGAGTAAACAGAAGCATGTAGGTTGAGGGTGTAACAAAACCCGATTTCTCTTCTTCTTCTCTCTTCCTCCTCGTCCGTCTTATTTTTTTATGGGTCGGTCGTCGTTTATTTTATTTTCTAATATCGATACTACTAAAAACTATTTTCATATAACAACATTCTTAAAAATATGATATCGATTTTCTATAATCGAATATTGTATCGAAAAGAATTATATTAAAGTCTCGACGATATTAAAAATCGTTACATCTTTTTTTCGTTCAAAATCTTTTTTACAAAACCCTTTTCTAAAAATCATTCCGAATACTCGATATCGATTTCATAATCGAATATCGGGTACGACGAATATCGAAAACATAAATCGAGTATAAATTAATTCATATTTGTACGCGATTTATCAAAATTAACAATTTTCGAACAACGAGCAAAACCGGGACAGACCCGCAAGCGAGTCGCGCCCCACCTAGGCGACTCGCGCACGGGCCTGAAACCCGAGTCCTCTTTTAGCTTTTTTTTTCGTTCGTTTTATTTTATTATTCTACGAAACAATCTTAAAACTTATATCTTTTCTAAAATTATTCGAAGTATTTGATATTGATTTCGTAGTCAATTATCGAATATAACGAATATCGAAAATATTAAGTCGAGTACAAATTATGCGATATTTGTACGCGATTTAATAAAAGCATCGAATTTTCAAAAAACCGCTTTCGAAATCAGCCCGACACGCGACTCGCCGGCATCCCGGGCGAGCCGCGCGGCCGGCTGCCACGACGCACGATCTTCCTTTTTTTATTATTTTTCGAACTTCGTTTTTTATACAAAACAACGTTTTTAGCAATATTTTTCAGATTTCGATTAATATTTATTTTCTCGATCTCGTATATTTATTTTATTTGCTATATTATTATTTACAAATCGATACTAACTCGTTTGTTTATCTTGTAGCAAATTCATTCTTTTTCATCATTTGTTTTATTATACTAAAACGAATTTCACATGCTAAAACAACTTTGACGTTAATTTTAGTTGCATTAAACCGACTTAGCAACCCATTCAATTCCTCGCATGCTTAGGAAAACAATGTTTGCATATCATTCATCGTATTACTAACGCGCGTATTAAAAAATCATTCGATATCCTAGTAGAGGCCGCTAATGTGCGGGCGGGGTTGGGTGTTCTTAGTGAACTTCCCAACACGTACCCTCACCCCTTACTCAGAACCGTGGTTTCCGGATGTCCGAAACCATTGGCAACGAGAGTCATTCAATATACGATTAACCGCTCAAGTCGGCATCTATATCGATATGCAAAGGGACGAGCCCAATAAACTCTGACATCGGAAATGGGCCGTATTTTGTATACGGCCCACTACGACATAGAGTGGGCTCGAACGGTTCCGAATAACCATAAAATTCGGTGGCGACTCCAACTTCGATTTAAATTTCCATTTGACCATCTCATGGAGATTCATTCGCCTCCCCAAACCCGCGCGTGGCCGCAATAAGTGTTATATACATCCATTCGGTGGCCGCGTCGGGGTGGACCTATGTCATGTCCACAATGGGACATACATCCAAATAAGTGTTATATACACTAAAAAAATTCATTATATACGTTATTAAACTCACTATATACACACACTTAAGAACTCAATATATACAGTAAAAAAAATGTTATATACACTTAAATAAAAAAATGATATATACACTCAAATAGTTATTATGTACACCAATTAATCAACAATGGAACATACATCAAAATAACTGTTATATACACTAAAAAAACTCATTATATACGCTATTAAACTCACTGCATATATACACTTAAGAACTCAATATATACAGTAAAATAATTGTTATATACACCCAAATAATTAATATGTACATCATTTAATCAACAATGGAACATACATCAAAATAACTGTTATATACACTAAAAAACTCATTATATACGCTATTAAACTCACTACATATATATATATATACACACTTAAGAACTAAATATATATACAGTAAAATAGTTATTGTTATATACACTCAAATGATTACTATGTACACCAATTAATCAACATATATACACTGAAATAATTGGCATATGTACTTAATTATTTGATATAATAGAATTGTTATATAACTTAAAACAGTTATTATGTACACTGAAATTGTTTTTATATACACCAATTTTATTTTAAATTCCGATTTTTTTTTTTCGGAAAAATTGTTTTTTTTTGGAAAAAAAATTTCGGATTTTTTTTTTTTCGAAAAAAAAATATTTTTTTTTTGGAAAAAAATATTCCGAAAATTTGTTTTTTCCGGAAAAAAAAAAATTCCAAAAAATATCGATTTTTTTCCCCGGGAAAAAAAATTGGGGAATTTTTTTTTATGTATGAGTTTTTGTTTTAATTTAGTCTTTAATTTGATTTTAATCTAATGGTTGAGATTGTGCCTCAATGGGTGCGGCGAGTTGAGCTGCCTCAAAGGATCCTAGATCATATATATATAGAAGTAGGATCTGGTGTAAACACACCAATTTGGTGTAAATACCCTAACAATCTAGACCGTTGATCTAATATTTGATCAACGGTGGAGATTACATCTAAGAAATACACAAAACTTGTTTCCACATGGGTCATTCTAATTTTTCTTTCTCTCTCCTCATTTTGTTTTTGCTACTCTCTTTGCTGCATCTACTTCTTCAACCTCTTCAACACCATTTTTCAATTTGCTTCAGTTCCTTCACTCCGATTTCCTCTAAACTTCTACTGCGTTTTTCATCGTCATAAATTTTCCCTAATTTCCTCAATATCGATATTTTCGTTTATCTATTACTTCAATTTCTTCAATTCAATTTGATATTTTGCTCAATATATGTTAGTATAAAATTTAATTTCTTCAATTCGATTTTGATTTCGATTATGTTCATTGTGATCATAATTTTTGTTTATTCTTCCGATTTTCTCTAATATAGCTTCATTGTTTTGTTTCAACAATTATTTTTGAGTTGTTAGGGTTTTTAATTTTGGATGATAATTGTGTATGTATAAGATAAGTATTTCCATGATAATTACAATATTTCAATTATATAAGTATTCCAAGCTATAATATCAAGAATTCCAAGACATAACACCAAATATTCCAAGATATAACACCAAGTACTCCAACTATTATAACTATCGTATTATAAACATCGTATGCTTTCATCGTATGAGTTGTATACTTGTATGAATGTCTTCAACGTCATATCGTCCCATCCTTTTGATTGAGTTATAAAGATTTCCGAGTGACTCGTGCATATATATCATATTTATTAAGCAACTACTCTAATATTCAGTTACTCCAACACATATATTCAATCACTCCAACATATATACTCAGTTACTCCAACACATATATTCAATTATTCCAACACATATATCCAACACATGTATTCAATTCTGAGTTATACATGTTCAGCTATCCTATTCCAGAATCACAGTTATTCTAATGCTCATGTTCAGCTATTCCAATATTAGACATCAGTTACTCTATGTTCATGTTCAGTTATTCCAACATATACTTAAGTTTTCCAATTACTCCAACATATATACTCAGTTACTCCAACACATATATTCAATTACTCCAACACATATAATCAAGTATTCCAACATATACATTATAATACTCCAACACATATATTCAAGTATTCCAACATACATATTCAAGTATTCCAACATACGTATTCAAGTATTCCAGCACATATATATTCCAACGTACTAAGTACTCCAACATATATACTCAGTTACTCCAACACATATATTCAGCTATTCCAACACATAATTCAAGTATTCAAACACATATATTCAATTACTCTATAAAATTTTGAGATACGTATACTCAAGTACTCTAAATAATCCAACATATATACTTAGTTACTCCAACACATATATTCAAGTATTCCAATACTTATATTCAAGTACTCAATGAAATTCTGAGATACGTATACTCAAGTACTCTAATTACTCCAACATATATACTCAGTTACTCTAACATATATATTCAACTATTCCAACGTATATATTCAACTATTCCAACATATATATTCAAGTACTCTATAAATTCTGAGATTACCTTCAAGTTAATTCATGTCTTCTATGTTGAAATAGAAATTCATCATAAAGAATTCCGGAAAAACGAATATATGTTCATCAACAACGAATAGTTATTCAAAAATGAATATATGTCATGACAAATTACCTTAAAAAACGAATAGGTATTCAAAAACAAATAGGTATTGAAGCATAACGATATTACCTTCATGTTCATCAACAATAGGTTCATGCTCTGTGGAATTCGTTCTCATAAAAACGAATTTCGTACAAAATTTCTGGAAAATTGAATGAATTGAACGGATTTCTGAAAAATTGAACGAATTGAATGAAGTAATTTTCAATCAAATCTTACGATTGAGCAATATGAACATATGATTGAGCAATTTTATGATTAATTAGACGTTTCAATTTGAAAGATAAGATCAATTTTTGAGAGGAAGAATTTTGAGGAAAAAAATTGGGGGTTTTACTTAACCCTAAAGACAAAGAGAGGAGAGAGAAAAAAAGGAGAGAGAAAAAGAGGAGGGATGGAAGGATTTTTGGGAGGGTTTTGTTATCTTTTGAGGATTAATCTTGACCGTCGATCTTGTAAGATCTAACGGACCTGATTGTTAGCGTATTTACACCAAATTTGATGTTTAAACCAAATCCCACCCCTATATATATATATATATATATATATATATATATATATATATATATATATATATATATATATATATATATATATATATATTGATGTTGTTTATCATACGATACAATATCTCTAATAGTACCGTTTACACGTTTTAGCATTGGGCAATATTTCCCAAATCCCAACTACGAAATAATATAGGGTTATTTCATAACAATAATACCAACTATGGGGGTGCTTCTTATATTAATACCAACTATACGTAATCCCATTTTAATATGAACTTTCCCCACATTAATCTCTCTTTAGAACAAGTTACCGGCTACCTGATGAGCCGGTTCCCTTTTCCTTTTAATTTCTTTTTGAATTAAAGTCCCCCTCCCACCATACTCTGTACAATTCCTCTCTCGTTACTACGTACTCTTCCCTCGCCATTGTTGAACTCGACATCTCCTATCGCCATTGCTTTTCTTAAATTTTTTTGAAATTGTGGTAAATAAATTATAGCATCTGACGTTTGCAAAAAAAAAATCTGACATTTGAAGGATACGAATTAGAGGAGGATCCAGATGAATAACCACATCTCATTGTATCAATGAGGGTTTTGAAGGTTGGTAATGGAGGATGACTTTTAATTTGATGAATATAAAGGGGAAGAAGAAGAAGAGACGCACCAAAAGCTAGCAGGTCACAATTACCGGTTTTACAGGTAAAAAAAGGCATTGGTTATAAAGAGAGATTAATGAGAGGATAGTTGATATTAAAACGGGATTACGTATAGTTTGTATTAATATAAGAAGCACCCCATAATTGATATTATTGTTATGAAATAACCCAATAATATAAAAACGGCTGCAAGTACACATTATGCAACACTTTGCAATTTTGCCTTGAACTTAAACAAGTCAACTCTTACAGACTTGTAATGTAGTAATTAGGAGTATAAATTAGAAAATAGCTTCTTCAACTCCTCAAGTATCATGCCAAGTATGTGATGATAGTTTATTACCATTCCTCTTTGGGTCAAATAATATTATTAATCTTCTTAATAGGATAGATCCCGTGCGTATATATGAATATTTTAAGATAATACAATATAAAAAAAATTAATTAATATAATTATTTTTTAACTCAATTTTGAATTTACCGATAGAATTCATCATTGGTAATAAGTAGAACCTAGAACTAGAGAAAAAAAAAAATTTGAATTTCATTCATGAACTGAATTAGACGATTATTTAACTAAAAATAATTTTGTCAAAACTTCTTCGTTATAAAACTAACAAACATATAGTATAGTATATGTTATCCCCTGATTTTTTTTTGATAAAAACACGAACTTATGAATTTTTATTAACATAATTATAGGATAACGTTTAATAAAACATAAAAATACACTTTACCAAACAACCTTACTAAAATAATCAATTTGAATTGAATAATCTTCTAACTAATTTAGGCCCAACCTATAAAGTGTAAGATGAGTTTACAATAACATACCTATTCGCAACTACTTTTTACCGTCGGCGCTTTACTTCTTACCGTCGGCGTTAATTACGTAAAAGGACCGTTTTACCCTTGTTATTAATTATGTAACTAATAGTACTTTAACATTTTCGTTGAATGAATTACTCGGTTTAAAAGCCTTTTTTTTCGATTATCGTAATATTACCATTTTTCGATTAGTTTCGAATCGGATTGACGGGAAATGACATTTTTTTTTTCTAATTACATATTATTGATTTTCCATTTAACAAAACTTGTTGGTGAATATTTTTTTTTGGTGTTCGTATTATACGGAACTCGGTTTTCTATAAAAGTCGGGTTTTTTGTGGTAAAAAAAAACTTACCCTCACATCTCATTTTTTTTTCTCTCTCCCAAAAATATCAATATTTTTGTCCTTTTCGATAATTTTCTTCTAGTCTTCGGTGGCGGGGTCTTACGAATATGGCCAGTGATGGACCGCCTTTACACTTCGGGGTAATGTTATTTGTACTTTAATTATTTAACTAACTTCTCGATTCTATGACCTAATTTTGTACGGAATAATTTAATTTGTTCATCGATTCTCGTATGTTTACGTTTTCTAGTATCTCGAAATTGTCCCCATTTTATTATTTCTCACGCATAAGAGCAACGGTCGTGAGAGTAAGCGAAATAGGCGTGAAAGTAGTCAAAATTTCCAGAAAAAAAGGCCTGAGTCGAAAAAAAATCTCGACATGCTCATGGGGGAGTCGACGATTTTTTTCGAGTTGGGGATCCTCAAGCCGAAAAAAATCGTCGACTCCCCCATGGGCATGTCGAGAATTTTTTTCGACTCAGACCCTTTTGTGTTTTCTTTAGGGTCGTCGATTAGCGGGCTAAACAAATATATTTCAATGCGTCAGTTAAACATAGTTGCTTCTTGTGTTCAGTGGTAGTGAGCCAAACCTATCAGTCCAGAGGTCGTGTGTTGTTCGATCCTCTTTGTTGTTCAAAATTTTCCCCACTTTTAAAGTTGGCATTCATTAATAATCGTGCGGCCCATTAATATAACTGTATTCAATAGTTTTTTTTCGCTCCCCCGTTTTGTTTGTAATTTGCGTTGCGTACTTGCGTATAAATTGAAGAAATTGTTGAATAATGTTGAGGAGTTTCTTAATTTAAAATGCTCAATTTATTGTATGAGAGTTATCGTGAGACCGTCTCACGTGAGACTAACTGTTTAAAATGAAAGTGTTATGTTATCAGCAAAATAAAGTACGTAACATAATTTTTTCATCACTCTTACAATATATTTAAGTTACCCCGTATTACTTAGTTATGGACATTTGGTTCATTTTTTTTGTGTATAGTATAGAAATTATATTTTGTAAAAGCATGAAAGTTGTATTAAGCTGTGAACAGAGTATTTAAACTAATACAGAGTCCTAGATTTACAGTATCATAATCTTTCCTAAAGACTAAAAGAATATTTAGTTACCTAAGTTACAGTAGATACGGGTACACTAGCAGAATCAAAATATACAACTTAACTAGTTTAATAAGATAACAATACTAGAGAATATACTAGAGAATATATTATCCTAATATATAGGACATCAGGAATCTAGCTAATAGTAGAGACTAGAGAGTAGTACTCGTGACCCCAAAGTGTACAGAATTGGTTAAAGTTATCTACTTTTGCTACTTCAAAGTTCGTAAAAATGATACATTTTCATACTTTGTATATAGTAAGTAGTATAATGAACTCTCTAACCCAATGAAACATTGTTTGTTTGTTATTTTCGATTGTTTCGTAATTCATTAAATCTCCGTTTGTGTAATTTCTATGTTTTGTTGTGTTACATATTATCGTGTTCGTTGTCTGTGTAATTTTTTTTCGCTCCTCACGTAATTATATGTTTCGGTTTTTTTTTTGGTTTTTCAAATGTTTGCATTACGAACGATCTCGCTCAATTGTGTAGTTTACTGCTTGTCTAATCTCGTTTGTTTCGTAATTAATTAAATCTCCGTTTTTGTAATTTCTATATTTTGTTGTATTCCATATTATGGAGTTCGATGTTTGTATAATTTATTTTTCATCGATCACTTAATTAAATGTTTTTTGGTTTTTTTTTTGCTTTTCAAATGTATGTATTACAAACGATTTCGCTTATTGTGTACTTGACTGCTTGTCTAATCTCGATTGTTTCGTAATTAATTAAATCTCCGTTCGTGTAATCTCTATGTTTCGTTGTGTTCCATATTATAGTGTTCGTTTTTGGTATATTTGATTTTTCGTTTATCACGTAAATATATGAATTTATTTTCGTGTAATGTTTGTATTATTTAAAAGATGTTACTAATTTGTGTGTAATTTGATATTGTGTTTAACAGATTTACGAGAATGATTATGGCAGTGACGGTATTGACTACCGAATTTGTTTTCTTTTTGCCGAGACTGTGTTCCCGACTAGTGACGCCGTATTTGAATATGCGAATGAAATTGCTCTTCAGCTCGGCTTTAATCTCACAAAGGCAACGAACAAGTCGGCTTCTCGACCAATGCCGCAACTCCGTGCTAACTATTTTCACTGTGATGCTTATGGGCCACCAAGAAAGAATTATAAAAGAAAAACAACTCGCAAAACGTCTTCTATAAAACTTGGGTGTAAGGCGTTCGTTAAAGCTGTTCAGTGTATTGGCGGCCAGGGGTGGTGTTTGAGTGTTGGTGAAGTAGGTATACATAACCACAGTTTTCCCGTGTACGTCGATGGACATCGTAGGCGAGCCGCATTGAGTGAAGATGAGAAAGAAAGTGTCATCTCTATGCTTAGATCACATATACGACCAGCGCAGATCCTCGAGGTTTTGCATGCGCGTGCTCCTGATAAGGCACGTCCCAACGTTATCACGATTTACAACATAGGAGCTAGATTAAGGGCAGAGGGAAGGGAAGGAAGGAACGGTATTGAGCAGATGATGACACTTGCCAGTAGGGAAGGGTACGTTCGGTTCTACCGTGAGGATCCATTCACCTTGGAGGTGGATAACATTTTCATGGCTCACCCGGTTGCCGCGAAGATGTTCCGCACTTACAGTCACGTAGTTCTTATCGATGCAACGTACAAAACCAACAAGTACGACATGAAGATGGTTGAGATGGTTGGTATTACTCCAGTTGGTAAGAGTTTCCTTATTGCATATGCCTTGGTCAAACATGAGACATCTGAAACTTATGAATGGGTGTTAGAGAAGTTGAGTTTGCTCCTTGGCGACGGTGTTGCACCGAATGCCATAGTAACCGATCGTGAGCTTGGTCTGCTAGATGCTATACCGAAGGTGTTCCCCACCTCGTCCTCGTTGTTATGTACATGGCATATCAACAACTGTGTTGAAATGAAGGCCATTAAGCACATCGCTGACAGTGGAGTACGGTCTACATTTATGCATGCGATTTGGCAGAAACTTTTGTATGCAAATACCATCGAGGAGACCTTGGAGCGATGGAACGACTTGAGAACTAGATGGGTTTATAATGGGCTAGCGGCGTATATCGGTAGAGTGTGGGTCCGACCTCATATCCGGAAGTGGGCTCACGGGTACACAAACAACGTCACGCATTTCGGGAATACAACTACTTCCAGAGTGGAGGACCTCCATTCGGCGTTGAAGTGCGCCTTGAACACTTCGGTTGGTGCGTTGGATACTATTTGGGAGAGAACGCACTCTTACCTGGGAAGGCAACATTCTTTAATCAATTGTCACCTGGAGAAATCTCGTACGAAGAAAATTGCCGGCCTCCCACTTGTGTTGCGTAATTTGAGTCTCCGGGTAAGTCGTAAGGCCATTCAAACACTGGACCGAGAGCTTGCAAGAATGACGAAATTGGGTGGCAGGGTTAATGAAGACTGTGAGTGTGTTCTATACACCACATGTGGATTACCATGTGCTTGCCGCCTACATGCAGTGTTGGCCCGAGATGGCCGACTAGAAGTTCATGACGTGCATAAGTTCTGGCGGAGTCTGAACTACGAAGGTGAGGTCGACATGCCTGACAACGATGTTTTTAGGTTGAACGGACTAATTGACCAGTTCGCAGATAGTGATCCAACTATGAGATCGGCGTACTTAGAAGTCATTGAAGCTGCGCTTAACCCGGAGGTATTTGGCTTGATAGAGCCGTCGCCGAATCCGAATCCCCCAAAACGTCGGTCAACCGGTCGAGAGCTTATTGGTGTTGAACATGCGAGGAGGCAAGTGCCCCCGTCCGGTATGACCCCTCCCAGCTCGGGCCATTCACAGAGCCGTGCTTCGACGGAGTCAACAAGCGGTACCTGGGCAGGTGAGCAAAACGCACCACTTGAGGCGGGCTACATCGTCGGAGATCGTAGTAGTTGCCCTTATAGTGACTACGTGATCAAATTCTTTGAGCATTTCTTTGAGGGTTGGTACGATCCGATTGCTGATGGTCATTGTGGATACCGTGTGATATCACATGCGTTACGGGGAGTCCAGGACCACTATACTGGTATGAGGGTTCAGTTGTACGGGGAGATTCAACGACCTATATACTACAATACGTTCCACATCAATGGAGTACTCGAGTTCCACCTGAATCGTATTGGGTTTGTCCACCCGACACCTGCACCGATGGAAAATTGGATGTGGGATATCGACTTGTTCGGATATGCGACGATGAATAACTGGGTTATTTGTCTCATGAGTTCGATGGAGATTAGCCAATATGATTCGAGGAGGATATTCGCCACTAGTGCGACATACCTGCCTTTGACCACTAATGTACCTGGTGTCCGTCATCCATATGGTGTGTTATGGGTAGGTCACACGGGTAATCATTTCTTTCGAATTCGTATGACTGATGATTGTCCTATGCCCCCGATAACTGGTTGTGGACACCGGATCCATCGGTGGTGCATTACCCCGGTTTATTTACTGATCGACTGAACATGTGGAAAGATATGTATGAACAATGTGGCGGAATGTAAGTACGTACGGAATATTAGTTGTTTAACCGTGCTACAAATATATGTGCACATAAGTAATGCATTAAAAGCAAACTATTCAACGGTGAAAATGAATCCAGTTCCGCATGCTTGAGGTTCGTAAATTAAAGAAAGCATAAAAAAACAAGAAATCCGTTACATTCAAAGGTGAAGCTCAAACTCTTCAACAAGGGGTGGGGGAAGTAATCATCGACGACGCGGTCGTGTAGTTGGGGGCAGCAGAGGGTCGTACGTCTTCAGAAGCAAATCGAGGCGCTTGTAACGTTCCGCCGGTGCCATAGTCCGAAGCGCCCCAAATTCTTGCCACAAACTTTGCTGTGCCTGACGTACACATGACAAATAAAATTAAACAAGTGCCGCTAAAAAAAACAAATACGATTACAAATTATAATATCAAATGCAAAATTAATTTAAGATGTCGATTACCGCCACTGTGTGTTGCGTCTGTACCACTGACCGCTCCGGTGCATCTTCACTGTCGTCGGGAATGAGTACCGGGTGAGACACTTTCAAGTACCAGCGCATGTAATCGTCCGCTGTCTCTCCTGGGAGTTCGCATTTGACGGACCGTGCACCTGGGTCACAGCGATGCTCCGTACCAGTCTTCCACTGGTGATCCATCCACCGTTGTCCGAAATCCAGCACATACGACAAAGATCCTGCTGCTGGACGATGAACGACCTCCGGTTCAGGCATGTCTACCGGTATCACCTGCTTGTAACCTATCTGCCGTAAACAACGGTCTGGCTGATATGGCTCGCAGATGTCCATGAAACGCAATATACCTACGAACATTGTAGTCGGCACTAGCTCGTGCTGCCTAGGCCCAAACGGCTCCCACATGACACTCG
Source organism: Agrostemma githago (assembly GCA_958450325.1). NCBI lineage: Eukaryota > Viridiplantae > Streptophyta > Magnoliopsida > Caryophyllales > Caryophyllaceae > Agrostemma > Agrostemma githago. The sequence goes on along the minus strand of OY288258.1, from coordinate 57,072,873 downwards.
CAGCAGTGAGTCCGTCGATGCGCCGACGGTACTCCAATAGAGCATCGTACGTGCACTCAAATGGTCCTGCTTTAGCACATGTCTTAGCGACATTACCAAAACGGTAGGCGGTAGTGGTTGGAATACCAGGTCGAAACGTGGGGAAGTACTCAAATATCCACACCTGCGATAATTAAATCACATCGCCAAAAGAAACAAGAAGTTTAATTTTTTTGGGGTTACAAATAAAAAATCACATGACCAACGAGAACAAAAAATATTGGTAGTTAAGTCACATCACCAACGAACACAACAAATGGTAATATTTCCAAAACAATAAAAAATCACATGACCAACGAAAACATTTAATTAAAATACTTCGTAAACAATAACAAATCACAAGACGAACGAGAACAGTAAATTAAAATACTTCGTAAACAATAACTAATCACAAGACGAACGAGAACTATAAAATAAAATATTACGTACACAATAATAATTCACATCGCCAAAAAATGAACGAACTTTTAATTTTGTGAAAAAAACAAGAAATCACATAACCAACGAGAACAAAAATATATTGTAGTTCGTACAAATTACTAAATCACATCACCAACGAATACAACAAATGAAAATATTTTCAAAACAATACAAAATCACATGACCAACGAAAACATTTAATTAAAATACTTCGTAAACAATGACAAATCACATGACGAACGAGAACAATGAAATAAAATATTACGTACACAATAATAAATTACATCGCCAAAAAAAACAGGAATATTTAATTCGTAAAATATTCATACCTGCAACAATGTTACGTTTTATTTTGTAGTACCGCAAGCGTACGGGTATTGTAGCATACGGGTCGATCTCAGGGAGGTGAATGATTAAGTACTAGCTAATTTCTGACTCAAGTTATCTACGCCGAATAAATTAAAATGGTGATTGTCTAACTAATGTCTAACAAACTAGTAGAGGTAATAAATCGAGATGAAATCAATAATTAAAAAGACCTAGGGCAGTGGTTCACCGTTAACATGGATTATCGATGCGATCAAAATGTTACACAACTTTGTCGAATTACCGTCTTGGGTGAGACTAGCATTCCAATTTTAGTCAATACTTTAAATTCTCCGTCGAGACATAAAAAGCCTATCTAACATGTTATAAATCCTATTCTCATGGCACGAATAACAAAACTAGACGCATTAAGAATCGATACTAACATGTCCCAATTATTCCAATTCACTATTCTCATGTGAAAATTCAAATCTTATTTCGGTTCTCTAAATTAAAACCCGACTCTCGTCGTAATTAAAATTGAGTAGAAATTAATCGATAAAGATACAAACTTTTAGGCATGATTCATATGAAAAACATTCAACTCTCGTTGTAATGATAATCTAGACTCAAACCTAGCAATTCAAACTAATCAATCAATTATTAAGCACAACCGCAACAAACCCAATTCAATAATTCAACAAAGCGCGATTAAAATCAGATCAAAGCATCAATAACCCATATTATCGGCTCACCGAGCCCTAGATAAAAAGACTACTCACAATTCATAATAAAAATAACAATCAACAAATAAAATAAAGAGTAGAGAATTAGAAAAACTTAGTCTTGAATAATAATGAACAAAATGATGAACGATCGTTTCTTCAAAGTCTTCGAATAATTAAACTAGAATTGCATAAATCTAATGAAATTGAATAGGTTTTTGTGTATCTATAGTCTAGGAATAATATGGTTCTCCTAATAATAATAAGCATCAAATATAAGTAGGATAGAATAGGGGGGAGATCAAGAGTCACGCGGGTAGCTATTCGCTAGTAGCGGCACATTTCGCTACTAGCGGCACTTTGGAAGCTCCATAAATTGCATGAATTCTGATGAAGCCTCTACTAGCGGCAGTTTTGCTCTTCATCATCCGCTAGTAGCGGCACTTCAAAATTCTTTATTCTCTCTTCTTTGCTTTTCCTTTGATTTCCTTTTCTTCTTTTCTTCATGCGATCTTCAATATAACCCGGCATTCGACACGTGTAACACCAATATAATCCGGGCATAACACAAGAATTTCTCGGCTCTTCAAAATAGCTAGAACCGTCATCAAAAATCACATATTCACTCAAATCATGCAAGATCATCGGAAATCAATCAAATATCACTATATCGTCCAAAATCCACTCTTAAACACTATAAATATGACGATATATACTCACAAGTAGTGCTAAAAATAGCACTTAACAAATTCCCCCATGCTAAACCTTTACTCGTCCTCGAGTAAACTCAAAAGGCATAAGACGATACCAATGCAAGGTCTAGCGAACTCCCTCACTCACAAAAAGTTAGCTCACAACTTCCTTCTTATATCGCCCTCGCTACCTACTCCGAAATCGTCTAGCTTAGCATGGTCAACACCAAAAGATAAATCAAAGAGTCAAGTCAGTGTATGACTCCCCCATGCTAGCTCAAAAACACTCTCTAACCACAAGCCAATAATATCAACATTAATAAACATCAATTCACAAGCATATCCAAAAACGGGATCACAGCAACCAACGATCCCTACACACAATCCAATTCCAACACAAAATTACGACGCCAAAAAATGATCCTAATCCTAACCCTTACCTCCAAACGCCGTCTTCTTATGTCGCCGACCGCCATGATGTTTACTATTTGCCCATAGTACGGGATATTATGGCCCCTTTTCTTTCTTGCGGCTCTTTTTTTTCCTTTTTTTTTCTTTATTCTTTTTTTTTCATTTTTCACTTTTTTTTTTTCATTTTTTCTTAATCACTCATTTTGCCTAGGCCGCCCTTTCGGGTTTTCAACCTAGCTTTTTCTTCTTATTTTTTTTATGTACTCACTTTTTCCACTCTCAACCTCAATGTTGCCTAGAACGTCTGCCCTTGCAGATTATCATTCTAGCGAGGCCTCCCATTTTTTTGCCTAAGCCGCCCTTTCGGGTTTTCGACTTAGCGGGATTTTATTCTTTTTTTTTCCTTTTTTCTTTCTGTTTTTTTTTTTTTTGAAAATAAATACATACAAAAGTGAAATATCCCTCTCCCATGCTTGAATCGAGCAATGTCCTCAATGCGACAAAGACAAAAATAAAATAGGAAAGAGGGGACAAATCACCTATCATGAAGAATCAGAGGAGTCTCCAGAAGGTTGACGAGAGCCACTACGTGCCTCCCGACGACTGTTAATATCGCTCCTCTCAGCTGCTAACTCTGCATAAAACTGCTCCGAAGGGGAAGTGTATGTGTTAGGATGTCTAGCCGATAAAAATTTGTCGAAACCTCGACACAACTCTAGCACTTCCCGCATAGCTAACCCTTGTTCCGCCCGCCAATCATCGACCTCTAATCTCCACATGTCGGGCTCCCTAGAAGATGAAGCATGTGTGAATGAGGGAGAGGGTCTCTCGGTCGCAATTTCATCATCACTGCCATCCATAGCATCATCATCATTTTCTAGAACACGCTTCGCTACCCTTTTGTCACCCGGCTCCAAGAGAGTAAGTGGGTCACGTGGTATATATAAATCGATGGTCCTTGGCCCGGTAGGAATAGATTGCTCCGTAGAACGAGGCAATCGTAAGTAAGGTGAAGCTTTCGGACCACGTCTCCATAAAAAATAACCACGGGCCACCGAATCTTGAAGCATAAATGTACGCTCCAATGTATCAAAATCGAGCAAATGACCTCCCGTCACCGGTGTAACTGTGCTAGGAATAGTGACTCCCAAATGGGTAAGTATTAATGTAACCATGCCGCCCATGCTAATTTTTCCTTTAACGTTCTTCCTACACTTAAGGCAGCTAGATACAAACAGGTCAACCCAATCAGGCACCATCGAAGATTCGGGCATCAATGCCCACAAGTAACCCATTTCATTTTGACTAATCTTCGATGGTTCCCCTTGACAGAAAATCGCCATAGACCAAAATCGGTGAATCATACGGAGACATGGGTGAGGAATACTAGAGCTGACATCCCCCTTTCTCTTAATAGCTTGCCCCGTAATAGATGCCCAAAATATGCCCGAATCTCCACCTTTGAACGGATTCCACTCTTTTGTGCACTCCCCAACAAATCCAAAAATCTCTCGAAGCTTAGAATAGGAGATTTGATGGGAAGTTCCACCAAGTTTAAAATCAATAACTGGGCCCTCGGTTCTTTTTGAAGTTTTCAAGGTCGCCAAAAATTCCAAAGTATACCTAGTATACACGTTGGTGCTTGTCGATCCAACAACCCTTCCATCCCCACTCTTTTCAACAACACCGACATAGGCTCTAGTAATCCTAACCGTGACAAAGTGTCTCGATCAAAGAATTTAGTTGGTAGGACATGACGGTTTGCTTGTCTCAAATTGGTGAGATAGACGAGCTCATCACCATTTATATGTGAAAGACCCGGTGGAACCGAAAGATGCATCGTGAGAGTAGAGACGGTCTTAGACTTTGACTTGGACACGGGACCCTTGCCTTTTTTTACACTCCGTCCCATTTTTTCCACTCTTTTTTTTCACTTTTTTTTCACTTTTTTTTTAGGGAAACTTACTAACTCACAATCAACCAAACTCTCTCAAATACTCTCACAGGACACTCACAGACACGGACTCAACAAAGCTCACACGACACTCACACAATGACCAATTCAAATCCCGTCGTAAGATGACAATCACCTCACAAGAAAATTCCAAAAATTCCAAAGTATGTGTCGAAATGAGGAAAATTCACAGCCCACCACCAACACAATTCATATTCAACGGACACTATGTTTTTTTTAGACAAAATCAATAACTCAGAGTAATTTGAAATTAGTAACTTCAAATAATTGAAATTAGTAACTTCAAAAGAATTCAAATTATTTATATAAATAAGTTACTAATTGAAATTGACACAAATAGGTAAAGAATAATCAAACCTTCAATTGAGAGAAGAAAGCAAAGAATGCAGCCACAATCGACGAAAAACCGACGCCAAACGCACGTACGGACAGCAGTAGCTTGATTCCGATTCCAATTTTGCCCCAAATTGCTCTTGATAGTAAAACCCCAAAAGTTAGGGTTTTTGTTTTCTTCTTCTTTTGGGTTCAATAGAGAGAGAGGGAGGTGGTGGTAGAGGGCGGTGGTGGTGGTGAGTGGCGGCAGAGATGGTGGATGACGGTGATTGTTTTTTTTTTTCAATGTACGTAATGTACGTACTATTGTGTCTCTTTTTTTTATTTTTCTTTTTCCTTTTTTTTTTTTTGTCTTTTTTTTTTGTTTGAGTAGGAAGGAGGAAATAGGAAATATACATGATGGAATAGAAATTAGGGCCGCTAGTAGCGAATTAGGCCGCTAGTAGCGAACAAAAATCGACTTTTAGCATGAAAGTTAGGGGGAAGTGCTGAAAACGCAGCTAGTAGCGGCTCAAATAGCCTTCCGTGGCCGCTACTAGCGGCCTTGTACTTGGAAATTGGAATTCCCGCTTCTTCGATCTGCAAAAATGAGTCAAATTAGCTATCTCGGACTCATTATAACACCGTATCACTCGTATTTTTGGGTTTTTCAATTTTTTAGTTTTTTTTTTTTTTTTTTTTAGTCATAAAAATAAAAATAAAATTACAATAAAATAAAAGTATGTACAACACGGGTTGCCTCCCGAGAAGCGCTTGTTTAGAGTCACGAGCTTGACTTCCTGTTTTTTTTTCAATTGGGGGTGGGAATGACGGAAAGTGTATAAATCACTTTCTCCGGAATCGGATCACCTGCAATATAGTGCTTGAGACGCGCACCATTGACTTTAAAACTCTCATTTTCATCACTAGAAACCTCGACCGATCCATATGGGAATACTTTGGTGACTCGGAATGGTCCGGACCACCTCGAGCGCAGCTTGCCCGGAAATAGTTTAAGTCGTGAGTTAAATAGAAGAACTAAATCCCCTTCATGAAATTCACGCCTCAAAATTCTATTGTCGTGCCATCTTTTTGTCCTCTCCTTATAAATTCGAGCGTTCTCGTAAGATTCAAGGCGAATCTCATCGAGTTCATTCAATTGCAAAAGACGGCGTTCTCCCGCACTCTTGTAGTCGTAATTAAGAGCTTTGATGGCCCAAAATGCACGATGTTCTAATTCGACCGGGAGATGACAAGATTTCCCATACACCAATCGAAATGGTGAAGTACCAATTGGTGTCTTGAATGCGGTGCGATAAGCCCATAATGCATCGTCAAGTTTCATTGACCAATCTTTTCTCGAGCTTGCGACCGTCTTTTCTAAGATAGTTTTAATCTCGCGATTGGAGATTTCAACTTGTCCACTTGTTTGTGGATGATACGGGAGCCCAAATCGGTGTTGAACACCATATTTCCTCAACAATGCTTCTAGCTTCTTCTCAATAAAATGAGTCCCATTATCACTTATCAACACTCTAGGGACACCAAATCGGGGAAATATAACCTTTTTAAAAAATTTGGCCACGACTTTGCCATCATTAGTGGGTGTAGCGATGGCTTCCACCCACTTAGAAACGTAGTCGACCGCGACAAGGATATATTTATTCCCATAAGAGGAGGGATAAGGGCCTTGAAAATCGATTCCCCACACATCAAATAATTCAACCTCCAATATAAAATTAAGAGGCATCTCGTTCCGCCTTGAGATATTCCCGGCCCGTTGACAACGATCACATGACTTTACAAATTGTGCAACGTCCTTGAATAAAGAGGGCCAATAAAAACCACATTGAAGAATCTTCGCGGAGGTTTTCGTTGTACTAGCATGCCCTCCAGTTGGCATATCATGACAATGAGAAATAATCGATGTCATTTCCTCCTTGGGTACACACCTACGAATAATTCCATCGGCACACGACTTGTACAGATGTGGGTCATCCCAATAATAGTGCTTAGCATCGTGATGGAATTTCTTGCGTTGGTATGAACTTAAACCTTTAGGAAGAATCCCACAAGATAAGTGGTTCACAATATCGGCATACCATGGCAAATCGGACTCGAGAGCAGCAATAGAATAAAGGTGATCGTCCGGGAAGGAATCATCAATGGGTAATTTATCGTCATCTTCTAACAATAGGCGAGATAGGTGGTCAGCTACCACATTCTCGGCGCCTTTCTTGTCTTTGATCTCTATATCGAACTCTTGAAGCAATAGAATCCAACGAATCAAGCGGGGTTTAGCATCTTTCTTTTGCAACAAATACTTAAGTGCCGCATGATCCGTATGAACAATAACTTTCGAACCTTCAAGGTAGGACCGAAACTTCTCAATGGAGAACACAATAGCTAACAACTCCTTCTCAGTTGTGGTGTAATTAGCTTGAGCAGGATCAAGAGTTCTACTAGCATAGTAAATGGCATGGAGTTTGCCATCTTTCCTTTGGCCAAGCACGGACCCAACAGCGTGATCACTAGCATCACACATCAACTCAAAGGGAATAGTCCAATCCGGTGGTTGGATAATAGGTGCTGATGTGAGAGCCTTCTTCAACCTGTCAAAAGCCTCAAGACACGCATTAGAAAACACAAAAGGGGTGTCCTTGGCTAATAGTTCCGTTAGTGGGCGGGCAATTTTTGAAAAATCTGTTATGAATCGACGGTAAAACCCCGCATGACCGAGAAAACTTCGCACCCCTTTCACATTAGTAGGGGGTGGGAGTCCCTCGATGACTTCCACTTTGGCTCTATCGACCTCGATACCCCGATTAGATATAATGTGTCCTAAGACTACACCCTCTTGCACCATAAAATGGCACTTTTCCCAATTCAAAATAAGATGAGTTTCTTTGCATCTATGAAGCACTCTAGTCAAATTTTGTAAACAAGTGTCAAAGTTAGTGCCATAGACCGAGAAATCATCCATGAAAACTTCCATGATGCGCTCTACGAGATCAGAAAAGATAGCCATCATGCACCGTTGAAAGGTAGCGGGAGCATTGCACAATCCAAACGGCCTTCTACGATAAGCAAACGTGCCATATGGACATGTGAATGTCGTTTTCTCTTGGTCACTTGGATGGATGGGGATTTGGAAAAAACCAGAATAACCATCCAAGTAACAAAAGAATGAGTGTTTTGCCAACCTTTCAAGCATTTGATCTATGAATGGGAGGGGGAAGTGATCTTTTCGGGTGGCTTTATTCAATTTCCTATAATCGATACACATGCGCCAACCCGTCACCGTTCTAGTAGAAATCAATTCATCTTTATCGTTCTTAACAACGGTCATGCCACCTTTTTTTGGAACCACTTGAACCGGGCTCACCCATGCACTATCGGAAATAGGATAGATGATCCCCGCGTCAAGCAATTTCAAAACCTCTTTCTTGACAACCTCTTTCATGTTAGGATTAAGGCGTCGTTGCGATTCAATAGAGGTGACATGATCGTCTTCAAGCAAAATACGATGCATACAAAAAGATGGATTGATTCCTTTGATATCATCAATGGTATACCCAATAACACTCTTGTATTTACGAAGAACATCAAGCAATTTCTCAAGTTGAGTGTCATTAAGGTTAGCATTGACAATAACCGGATAAGTAGAATTAGCACCCAAAAAAGCATGTTTCAAATTTGGGGGAAGGGGTTTTAATTCTACTATAGGGGGATTGGGACGTACCTCGGGTGTAGACTCCAATGATAATACCTCAAAAGATGAACCATGATCATAATAAGAGGGAGAGGAATCAAGGAGTTGAGTATATGAAAACACCTCTATGTCATCGGTATTGTCCTCAACTAAGCAACTTTGGAGTGGGTCAGTAGATGCATCACCCAAAGCTCTTTCTTCAACTAGTTTGTCGATAACATCAACACGGTAACATACCTCTTTCAATGTTGGTTGCCCCATAGATTTGTGGAGTTCGAATTCCACCTTTTCATTGCCAACACACATTGAAAGTTTACCACCCTTCACATCGATAAGTGTACCGGCGGTGGCTAAGAATGGTCTTCCAAGTATAATTGGAATTTGGATGTCCTCCTCCATATCCATGACAACAAAATCACAAGGGAGCACCAATTTCCCAACTTGAATGGGCACATCCTCAATAATACCAAGAGGGTATCTTACCGATCTATCGGCCAATTGAAGAGATATCAAAGTGGGTTTCAATTCACCCATATGGAGTTTCTCACAAATAGACAATGGCATTAGACTCACACTAGCTCCAAGATCACACAATGCCTTTTGGATAGCCACATTACCAACCGAGCATGGAATAGAAAAACTACCCGGGTCTTGCATCTTCTTTGGTAACTTGTTTTGCAATATGGCACTACATTCCTCCGATAGAGCAACAACATTATGCTCTACTAGTCTCCTCTTGTTTGATAGAAGGTCTTTGAGAAACTTGGCGTAAGAAGGTATCTCGGATATAGCTTCCAAAAATGGGATATTAATATGAAGCTTTTTCAAAATTTCAATGAACTTACCATACCTTTGCTCTAGCTTCTCTCGTGCCAACCTTTGTGGAAAGGGAATATGAGGATAATGTACCCTTGCGGGTGTAGATGTGTCGTCGGCTTGCTTATCCTTTTCCACTTTCTCAATTGGAGCATCTTCAATAATTGGCTCTACCTCGATCTCATCCACTACCACAATCTCCGGCTTGCTTACTTTGGTTGGTCGCACCGGATCTTCAAGTTGCTTCCCACTTCTCAAAGTAACCGCATTTATCTGTCCCTTGGGATTTACTTCGGTGTTCCCCGGGAATTGTCCACCCGACTTAGACAAAAGATTGATTTGTTGAGCCATTTGGGCCATTTGAGTCTCGGTCATTTTTTTGAGAAGCCTTAATTTGAGAAATTGAGGTCGAGAACTCATCATTCTTCTTGTCTTGATTTTGCATATATTGAGTTTGTTGAGCAAGGACTTGCTCTAACATCAACTCCATATTAGACTTTGGTGGAGCTTGTTGTGGAATCGGTTGAACTTGTTGAACCGGTGGTGTTTGTTGTGGTCGGAACATAGGCTTTTGCCCATAGCCCGGAGGTTGAATGAAAGGCCTAGAAGATTGTTGTTGGTGTGACAAAGGTCCTTGAGCATTGTTGTTTTTCCAAGAGAAATTTGGATGATGGGCCCAACCGGGATTGTATGTATTCGAATATGGATCAAATTGTTGCTTTTGATAAAGAGCATTAGCTTGTTCCACCATTGACACATTTCCACAATCAGTTGAATCATGACCCCGAATACCACACAAATGACACGTAGAAATCGATGAACTCGAACCACCTAGGCTAATCTTGGAAATTTGTTGAGATAAATCATCAAGCCTTGTATGCACCATGTTCAAGTCATTGTTTTCTACCTTCCTTCCTCGCACTTGACGGTCACTACCCCAATGATATGTATTTGCGGCCATTTCCTCAATTAGTTCTTTAGCCTTATTCCATGGTAGACTATCTAAGCTACCTCCAGCAGCAGCATTAAGACTCATCTGAGATTCCGGCTTCACACCATTATAGAATGTAAGGACAAGAAGGTAATTAGGAATACCATGATGTGGACATTGACGTTGGAGTTCCTTAAACCGTTCCCAAGCTTCATATAATGATTCATTCTCATGTTGAATGAATGAGCTAATATCATTGCGTAGCTTTGCAGTCTTACCCGGTGGAAAGAACTTGTGAAGGAACGCGGTGGAGAGCTTGTCCCATGTATCAAAAGAGCCGGCATCACAATTTCGCAACCATTCTCTAGCCCTATCTCGTAATGAATATGGAAACAACCGCAATCGAATAGCATCATTGGAGACCCCATTAATCTTCACATTGTCGCAATTTTCAAGGAAAGTATTGATGTGCTCATTAGGATTTTCCGTTAGTGACCCACTAAATTGATTTTGTTGAACAAATGAAATCAATGAAGTCTTCAGCTCAAAATTGTTTGCTTCCACAGCGGGTCTCGTAATGCTCGAATTGAGCACAACTTTAGGAGCACTTTCATCCTTAATAGACGTCATAGTAATTTCTACCTCGGTATCAGTGACTACTTCCTCGATATTAAGAACTACTTCTTCGGGTTCTGGCTCACGTTGAGCCTGCTTCTTCTTTCTCTCTGCGTTTCGTCTTCTAGCGGTGGCTTCGATCTCGGGGTCAAATTCGTATAAACCCTTTGATTTACTCCTGCGCATAAAGATCACAATACGTAACTAGAGAAATATTAGTAACAAAGAAAGCGTACCAATGTACGCGGAAAAAGACGTAATCTAACAAATCAAAAATCTAAGCTAATATTAATCCGTTACCTCCCCGGCAACGGCGCCAAAAACTTGTTACGTTTTATTTTGTAGTACCGCAAGCGTACGGGTATTGTAGCATACGGGTCGATCTCAGGGAGGTGAATGATTAAGTACTAGCTAATTTCTGACTCAAGTTATCTACGCCGAATAAATTAAAATGGTGATTGTCTAACTAATGTCTAACAAACTAGTAGAGGTAATAAATCGAGATGAAATCAATAATTAAAAAGACCTAGGGCAGTGGTTCACCGTTAACATGGATTATCGATGCGATCAAAATGTTACACAACTTTGTCGAATTACCGTCTTGGGTGAGACTAGCATTCCAATTTTAGTCAATACTTTAAATTCTCCGTCGAGACATAAAAAGCCTATCTAACATGTTATAAATCCTATTCTCATGGCACGAATAACAAAACTAGACGCATTAAGAATCGATACTAACATGTCCCAATTATTCCAATTCACTATTCTCATGTGAAAATTCAAATCTTATTTCGGTTCTCTAAATTAAAACCCGACTCTCGTCGTAATTAAAATTGAGTAGAAATTAATCGATAAAGATACAAACTTTTAGGCATGATTCATATGAAAAACATTCAACTCTCGTTGTAATGATAATCTAGACTCAAACCTAGCAATTCAAACTAATCAATCAATTATTAAGCACAACCGCAACAAACCCAATTCAATAATTCAACAAAGCGCGATTAAAATCAGATCAAAGCATCAATAACCCATATTATCGGCTCACCGAGCCCTAGATAAAAAGACTACTCACAATTCATAATAAAAATAACAATCAACAAATAAAATAAAGAGTAGAGAATTAGAAAAACTTAGTCTTGAATAATAATGAACAAAATGATGAACGATCGTTTCTTCAAAGTCTTCGAATAATTAAACTAGAATTGCATAAATCTAATGAAATTGAATAGGTTTTTGTGTATCTATAGTCTAGGAATAATATGGTTCTCCTAATAATAATAAGCATCAAATATAAGTAGGATAGAATAGGGGGGAGATCAAGAGTCACGCGGGTAGCTATTCGCTAGTAGCGGCACATTTCGCTACTAGCGGCACTTTGGAAGCTCCATAAATTGCATGAATTCTGATGAAGCCTCTACTAGCGGCAGTTTTGCTCTTCATCATCCGCTAGTAGCGGCACTTCAAAATTCTTTATTCTCTCTTCTTTGCTTTTCCTTTGATTTCCTTTTCTTCTTTTCTTCATGCGATCTTCAATATAACCCGGCATTCGACACGTGTAACACCAATATAATCCGGGCATAACACAAGAATTTCTCGGCTCTTCAAAATAGCTAGAACCGTCATCAAAAATCACATATTCACTCAAATCATGCAAGATCATCGGAAATCAATCAAATATCACTATATCGTCCAAAATCCACTCTTAAACACTATAAATATGACGATATATACTCACAAGTAGTGCTAAAAATAGCACTTAACAAACAAAGTCAGACATCCAGAAAGTCCCTTCATCTGAGCTCGAGAGGCCATACCCAATCGCCTGTACAAGTGTGCTAAGGTGGCTGCACCCCAAGCGTAGTCTCGAATCTTCGTCGGATCCTTGCACAAGGAGAATAACTCTCGAGGGACCCTATCACCCGTTGTGTCCACGAAAACAGCTTCGCCCAATAATATTACCAAGTAACCCTGCACTCTCTGTTTCAGTGTACCGGTCTGCATCCTCTCTAATATTGCCTTAGTCAACACCGCCCCGCCTTTATAAGCCGGCGTGCTTCTGTCCGGCGTACTAGCCTTCAACTGTTCAAGTGTCTCACCAAAAAAGTCAACAACATCACCAACACTATCCGCTACTTTCTTATTTTTGTCGAAAATGCAACAAACATCCCCTGTGACAGCTAGACCAAGGATACGGTTAACATCATGGAGCATGATGGTCATCTCCCCAAAAGGCATGTGAAATGTGTTCGTATCCGGCTGCCAACGCTCAACAAATGCACACAGAAGAGGGACATTTAAATGCTTAGACACAATACCTTTAAGGTGCCATAGGTCAGTAGCCGATAAAATAGTGTGCATCTCGGCGTCTACATGCATTTTCGCTAATGCCTCAACTTTCGGAGCTCTATCGTACAGTTTCAACAAACCTCGAGCTTCTTCTGGTTTAGACCACAGGACATGGGCTATGTGACCGCCGAAACTCGGAATCACGTCTGGCACCTGAGGACCTCCGGGACAAGGCCCCGCAAGTAACCAAGACGTATCCTTCTTCCTCTTCTTCGACGAGCTGGCAGTACTTGAACTACCAACAGTACCCTCAAACTTACCCATGGCACCACGCTTGAAGTGCACAAATTTTGTCGGTCGGGAATCTGTTTCCGGCCCCATTAACGCCAAAACTTCTTGCTGGGTAGTATGAACCTCGTCCTCACCCACCTCCCCTTGGTCCTCCTCCCCTTGCTCATCTGAAAAATCACATTCAAAATCACCCGAGGCAATTGATCGTGAAGGAGTGTCAGCGTGTGTGGTTGGAGAACCTCTTCGAGCTGTAGTCCCCTGAGATGCCCTGGCCCGACCAGAAGCCGTTACGGCACGACCTTCTACTCGACTTTGTTCACCGACACCCTTACCCTTACCAGCCATCTGTTCAATGACAAGAAACAAAAATTAGCAATAGAACTGGAAAAATAATTTCGATGTAATAAAAATATAGAAATCATTTGTTAACAACGGAAAATATAGAAAATAATCAAGAACGGAAACAATCATAATTTACGACAAAAGGTCATATGACATACAAAAGAAAACAACAAAATATTTGAGCTAAATCATTACGAAGGAAATAAGTATAAACAAAACCAACTAATTAATAAAACGATAGATTGCGGAACGCAATTACACAAGCAAAAGCGCCGGATGATTACACAATATAATTACATAATATTATATTCACATAAACTCCCAAAATTTTATAATTACACAATATAAGCACAAGCAATTACACAATATAATTACATAAACTCCCAAAATTTTATCATCTAAATACTTCATTACCCAAAATAATATCCAACTTGGAACAGAACCAAAATTTTATCATCTAAGTACTTACATTAATTGGTCGTAATTGGTTTTTTCTTTATCTATTATGCGGGGTAACATTATATATACGAGTATGTGAGGATGATAAAATTTTGCCCAAATATCTCAAGATCAGATTAATTGTGGTACATACATTATACGAGTAAGTAACAAAAAAATTTCAGCAAACTAGATCCGATTATCGTGAATCAGCAATCGTAAAAATCAACAGAACATCGATAGAACTTGAAAAACCTCGCAAATACAACAATCAATCCAAATTCTGTCTGGTTTCAGCAATTGAGTGTCACCAATGAAAGAAATACCTTGCACATTTTTTTTCGCAATTGAATAATTGATAGGTAGCTCTCTTTCCTCAATTCAATCTCGACTTTTAAGCTATCACACTCGAATTTAAGGTGCAGCAAAGAATTTAAGGGCGTGGTGAAGAATTGCAGTTTCTGTTTACTTTGTTTGCTCAACTATTTTCAAACCATACAACATACTCTCTTCCTTATAAAGTCGTGACTCGAGCTTTGGGTTTGGGGTTACAGTATAGTAGAACAAAACTTATGCTTCAGGGTCAAGTTAATCTGGTTATATTCCTATTTAAGTAATAAATCAACGTGTCTTGTACCTGTTCTATGAATACATTATTTACTACGACTATATATTGTGGTAAGATACTATTCTTGTGCATGCATTTGTTTGCTCCTTCTCTTTTCCTTGCAAATTAACCTTTCCATTTCACTTATTTGTTTAGTTTTTATGTAATTTATTTTTATTTGGTTCAACGAAGAACGTACTTAATCGCATTACAATATAGAGGAAATGAGATTCGAAAGTCTTAACAACTAGGCTATCATTTTAATCAGAGATAATCACAAGTAAACAAATGGTTGAACACAGAAGACTTTTATCGATAGTACAGAACACGTTGATCAAAGATGCAGTTTTGGTTAACCCGTACAACAAAACAAACTTCTTTTCTCCTACATATTTCCTTCATCGTTGACAACACGGAACAAAATCATACTAAACCTACATTTCCTCTTTTTTTGGGCGAGGCAAACTCGGAAACCAACCTCGTACAGTGCACTGGAAATGTACGTTTCACCTAAATAGGAGTTAAGTTCCTTGACAAAGATAGAAGAATGAAGTTGATGCTAAATACGAAGCCTACCCTAGCTTAACAATCAATCAAGGTTTTCAAATCACCAAGGTAACAATCAATGCAATACGGAGTAAAAAAACAGTAAAATCTCCGCGAATTTCACAGTCGATGCAATATCCCCCAAATATCCGCATCATAACTCAGATAAATCACAGAAAAATCCGATCACGAAATCTTTACACTCCTCAATCCACCAACGGAACATCTTAAGAATCTCAAAAATTCAGCAAGGAGGGCACAAGTTTATATACAGGGTACACAATCAATCGAAAAACTTAAATAAATAACCACAAAACAGATGCCGCGTGAATCGAGCGAAGACAAAAAAAAAAAACCGGAAATAGGGGGGAATCGAGCAATTTCTTCGAGAGCCCCATGGCCGAGTCGAAGAAATCACTCGAGACCCCCATCCCCATCTCGAATGAAATCTTCGATTCGGGCATGGGATGCCCAGAAATTAAATCGATTCCCTCCTTTTTCGGGACTTTTTTTCCAGTTTTCGCTCGATTCACGCGGCCTACAGCGAAACCGTCCTTCAAAAAATCATTTACATCAACCAAACTACCCAGATCTAATCAATTTAATTGAGTTGATGAGTTAAAGTAGAGAAATCAAAGAAAAAATTTACCTCCAATACTATCGCGAAAAATCGATTCAAGGAACACGATAGGCCGCTCTTCAAACTTCGTCGAGATGAGAAACTCGATATCCACAAAACCGCTTCAAGTCAGCGCGTGGCCCTTTTTCGTGCAAATAAAGAAGGCGAACGGAATGGGAAAATGGATGGGAGGGAGATGAAGGATGAAGGGGGATTGTTTGATGAAGAGTGATGAGTTGATCACGGTAATGGCGGATTGGGGGACGAGGGAGATGAAGGACGAGGGAGATGAAGGGGGAAGGGGGATTTTCAAAATTAGTTTCAAGGGGGAAGGGGGGTTAGGTACTTAGGTTAGTTAAAACTCGATTTTCAAAAATCGAGTCATCCGTTTGAACGGTTTTAAAAAATTTATAAACACAATTTTCTGAATTATGTATGAACCAAACTAATAATACGACGTAATCTCACGGGCAATTAATAAACGGTCTTTTAAAAAATCGATTTGGGGAAGACGACTTTCAAATTAAAAATCGTAAATATTTTCGACTTCGTTAATCGAAAATATTAAAAACGCAAACCAAAAAACTAATATTAATAAAGGGCAAAACGGTCCTTTTACGTAATTAACGCCGACGGTAAGAAGTAAAGCGTCGACGGTAAAAAGTACCCCCTACCTGTTAGGTAACTAAATAATGACTTCGTAATATTCTTAAAATATTGCGAAGATATTATGATACCCATAATATTCTCAAGTAAGATATCGAAGAGAAATTGATATTCCGGAGTGATATTGACCGTTAAAAATAAAAAATGTTTTAATTTCACATATTAGCAAAGCTAACAGGACTAATTGCTCCATTTAAGAATTAAATGTTTGATTTTGCAATTGTGCACAGTAGTGGGATTCAATCACCGTTTTCACGCAAAATAAAATGTGCATTGATAAATGCGAGAAGAAAAACTTAAATAATACGGAGTAAACTGAATGAGAGGGATATGTTTTAAAAAAGGAAAATGATATATACAACCTTAGGGTTGTATTTAAGAGTCCAAATAAGGAAATAATCCTTTAATACATGTATTAATTGTCTTGTTGTATGCGTAATTTGTGCTCAAATTTATATGTTTATACTAAAATTGTAAGAATTTAAATGCTTATATAACCCTAAAAATTGTATTTAATGTTACCGTTTAAAAAATTTGTTTTGCAACAATAAAATATATGGTACTACTGGAGTGAGTATTATATAGGAGTAATTATTAAGTGGGTAAATTTGTTTTTGTTTTTAATTTTGTTTTATAGTTTGGTTTATATGTGTTGGAGTTGTCTCTTTCTAGGCTTGTTCATTTACTGCTGAGTTGGCGGGTTAAAAAATAAATGCAAGGCTAAGTCCCTGCTGTCAGTTAGCCCTCATTAATGTTATCCTCTACTTCAGACTTCCCTTCCTTCCTTCCTTCCTTCCTTCAGCTCCTCTATTCATTCATTACTCCCAACTTTCATACACTTAATTACCATCAATTTCCACTCTTTTACTACTACCTTATCCCACTACTACAAAAAACAGAGGTAAGAAATTCAGGAATAATAATAATAATAATAATAAAAATAAATAAATAAATAAAGATGTAATGTTGTGCATGTATGTATGTATGTTGAACAAGGCAGAAAATTGAATTCATATTGGTGGGTGTCTGTCTATTTTAAATTGGAATAATTGTTTGTGACGAGATCGGGTAAATTTATATGTTAAAAACCATGCACTTTTCTTTTAATTCAACAAACAAGTATTACACATATACTTACTTATAGTATTCAAGTGTAACATTTATTATTGCACTAGTATTTCCTATTTCATATTTGAGCTTTCAAGAAAAAAATGGTTGCATTTGTAATTGTAGTAGTCCTCCACCCTGAAAATGATACTATCAACCCCTTTTAAATGCAAATTCATTTATACTCTCTATCTCATTCATTCATTCATATATTTAATTTCAGTCAAATTTGAAGCTTCAACTTCATTCTAGAGAGAGAGAGAGAGAGAAAATAGAAAGAAAGAAATGGAAGGAAGAAGTAGTAGTAATAGTAATAGTAATGGTAATGGTAATGGGAATGGGAAGGTTGGTGGTAATAAGGAGAATAGCAAACCAAATGTGTGGTTTTCATTGAAGAAATCCCTCCATTGTAAATCAGAGCCCTCTGATGTGCATCACCCTACATCACTGAGAAAAACTACCACTACTCATCATCATCATCATAATAACAATAGTAATAGTAATAATAATAGTAACGGTAGTAGTAGTAGTAGTATTAACTCGATATTGACAAGAAAGGTAGGGAGGTCAGGGTGTTCAAGGTCGATAGCAAATCTCAAGGATGTGATTCATGGGAGTAAAAGACACATTGAGAAGCCTCCAAGCTGCAGTCCAAGATCCATTGGCAGCAGCGAATTCCTCAACCCAATCACCCACGAGGTCATTCTCAGTAGTAACTCTAGGTGCGAGCTCAAAATCACTGGCTTTGCTGCTCACCATCTCAATGACGGGGCCCCCGACAATAATACTACATATGTGGGCACACTGAGGCCAGGCACCCCCGGCCCTGGAGGCCACCCTTCAATGCATTACTTTAACAACCCTTCATTTGTAAGGAAGTCCTTTGGGTCCGAGAGAGGGAGGGAAGGCTCTTGTTTGGGTGGCGGCCGTGCTGGTGGTGAAAGTGGGATTAGCTCTAGGAAGAGGTTTTCCTTGGAGATTGACTCTAATAACGCTGCTTCTTCCAATTTGACTTGTCACAAGTGTGGTGAACAATTTAGCAAATGGGACGTCCTTGAAGCCCATCATCTTTCGAATCACGCTGGTATGACTAGTATCATCAATTTTATTTATCGTTTTTTATTCGCCCCGGCCTCATGAAGTAACCCCATTGCTAGGTTAGTTGGAATTATGTTAGGATTTGGCAGTTGTGGGTTTCCTAATTTGAGTAATGCTAATGATTACTGTACATAATTACCTTACTTTTCACTCACACAAGAACAAGAATGTACAGTTGTATGTGCACATTCTTTTTCTTCAGATTGTTTGTTACTCCACTTTATACCCAGTTAGCTAATTAAAGTAACCTCCATCTGCTTCTTTCACTTTCTTACCACATTTTTGTTCTCATTAATTTTGTACTGATTACACTTTGCTCTTTCTTAGCCCATAGCCATAGGTTTCCTTTATACATCCTTCAACAATTATCAGTACCTGTATGTTTTAAGCTATTTTGCTGTTATTTCAACAACATTAATTGCCCTAAACACTAAGCAACATTATTAGTACTCCCGTCCCGTCCCGTCCCCGGCCCAACAGTTATGAGTACTTATGACCAAGATAATTGATCTAACTATGATTAAGATTTGAAAATTCAAAATTGACCATTCATCCCGTGACAATCCAACAACTACCCATAAATGCATTTACTAATTGGATGTCTGTATGTATGCAGTGACTGAGCTAGTAGAAGGTGATTCGTCGAGGAAAATAGTAGAAATAATATGCAGGACAAGCTGGGTGAGATCAGAAAACCACTGTGGAAGAATAGAAAGAGTACTAAAAGTGCACAACACACAGAAAACAATAGCACGATTCGAAGAGTACAGAGAAATGGTAAAGATCAAAGCCAGTAAGCTGACTAAGAAGCACCCTAGATGCCTGGCTGACGGGAATGAACTCCTTAGATTTTACGGCACCATTTTGGGATGCTCATTGGGCTTAGATGGCTCCTCTAGTCTCTGTGTCTCGGAAAAGTGTTGTGTTTGTAGGATCATAAGAAACGGGTTTTACACCAAGAAGGAGATCAAGAGTGGTGTGGGTGTTTTCACCACTTCGACGAGTGAGAGGGCTTTCGAGGGAATCGATTTTCCTGAGAATGATCCGACCATAAAGAAGGCGTTGATAGTGTGCCGAGTGATTGCTGGCAGGGTTCACAGGCCATTGGAAAACTTGCAAGAACTTGCTGGGCAAACGGGTTTTGATTCGTTAGCAGGTAAAGTTGGTCTATATTCCAACATTGAGGAGCTGTTTTTGCTCAATCCTAGAGCCCTCCTCCCCTGCTTTGTAGTCATTTGCAAACCTTAAGTCATTATTGCAGCTTCCATTCTTTTTACCATTAATTATAACTCAAATGTAGTCTGATACATGATTGTTAGTCTTGCGGGAAATGCTCGTCCATTGTAAGGGAGGGAGGGAGGTATGAAGATATATGGATGAAAAATATGCCACAACTTTTGTGCCATTGATATAAAGCCTTGTAGCCGTTTTGAAGAATTATTGATCGATGACGAATAGGAATGATTCTTGGGCCCCTTGTTAATGAAAATCGCGTCATTTAATCTACTAATCATTCGGAAAAAAGAACTCCCTTCAGTCAAGTGTAGATCTACAATGTAAATGCACCCAATTCAGGAAAAAAATGAAAAGAGTAATGGGAGTTTAGATAGAATGCACAAGTACAAAGAGATTTGACACAGGAACTGGAGGAGCTATCTGTTTTATTAAGTGGTTGAATGTTAGTTGAAGAGGTGGGTGTAGTTTCAACTTCACAATACTCACAATATTGAATGCACAACTGATGGGTGGGTGGGTGAAGCTAAAGAACTGAAACCATTTAAGCACTTTTCTGCACTGTAATTCTACTTTTAGGTTTTATGGTTTTCCCTTTGCTCATTTGTCTGTCTACTGTTTGTTTTCTAAAGAGTACAACGCAGTATGTTAAGAGTATTAATTAAGATCGAGAACTCGTTAAAACTACTAGTCTGTTCCAGTATGTCTATCTAACGATTATGGTGACTGAGTTAGCGTCAAAGGCAGGAGCCTATGAAGCGGAAATGTGTTAGTGTAGTGGTTAATGCGACAAAGTAGGCATATCGAAAAAGACAGGACTAAGGAGTGTCTGAAGAGTGGTGGTTGGTGGAGACTGGAGAGCAGTAGGATGCAGTTATTGAGGGTGAATTAAAATGAAATGGTAGAGAAAGATTTGAGGTCATTAAATAGGAGTAGTAATAGTTGAGGTTGAGGCTCCATTTTGAAAGCCACCGTGCTATGCTGCCATGTGCTCCCAGCTGACCACTCTTCTTCTCCATTTGCATTTAATATTCCCAATTTAGGATCCTAGATTCTTTCCTGTTTATGTAACCATCCCAGGGCCATCTTATGTTGGAAACTAAACATTATTTATACCTCCAAATCAAAATCCACTCTCCATTATCCGAGTAAAATCGTACCTACTGGCTAAGACGGAGGAGGTCTCATCAACGTTAGGTCACAGATTTGAAATCCACATCTGATACTAATTCCTTAACTGTATCGTATCACCTTCAACAAACGGAGTGTAGATTTAACGGAAAAAAGCAGGAGGAAGAGGATGTGGTCCAATGTATGCATGTAAACAAAAAAAAATGTCACTGTTAGGAATGGTGTTACCTTCCAATTTGCCAAAACCCAAGTTAAAACCTAGAGATGGAAGGAGGCAGTGAAATGATAGTGAGTTGAGATGTCAGTGTTAGAGGACATGTGAGTGTGTGACAAAATGGCACAAGATGATCGATAAGGTACCCCATCATGGAGGGCATCCTAGCTAATTCTCTTACGTTCTTACAACTTACTCCCTCCGTCCCAATTACGACTATTTGTTTCCCTTTGCTTTTGGTACAAAGACTAAGTAGGGGGAGCGGTCTAATTATTGGATGACATATGGAGGAAAGGGTACGTGGAGGATCAAATTACTTAAAAAAAAACATTTCTAAAACAGAAAGACAAATAAATGATTGAGATACTTCAAATAAACATAGACGGAGGAATACTACTTACGGAGTTATAGGTAAGTGAGTAGAGTATATATTACAGGTTCCTTTTTCAAAAGAGTATTCAATTGCATACTACTTTGATGTGTAAAAGGAGTTGGGAGATTTGCATACTTCCTTGGTCCTTCACGCCTACCACTTTCTTAATCCAACTCTCAATCCGGTGTTCAAATTTCGAATAGTTACAAAATGAGTTTGATGAGCATTAAGAGCATCTGCATTGGGTTTTTTTTCTCTCTCTTTCTCAAATGGGGAGCTTCACCATTGTACCAACCTCCACATGACTCGGTTCCCAAATTTTTATGTGTAAATTAATATATTTGGAAAACGTAAAAAATGAAATGGAATAATAAGAAAATATGGAGAGTTATAAAAAAAAAAAAAATTAGTCTGAATTCTGAAATAATATTCTTTACTACATTTCGTCGTCGGCATTTCAGCCATGTCGTCGGCGCTTTATACGTGAATTTACTCTCCTTTCCTACAACCTCTCGAACACAAAACTGAACCAATTGAACATTGTTGATAAACCTTACTAAAATATTATCTATATTTGATTCTAAAACCTCCTAAAATCGCCTATTAATACAATTTTAATATTATTAATAATATTAGTGTTGTTGTGGGTGGAGAAGGATATATAATATAACATAATCCGTAACATAATAAAATGACGGTTTTAAAAAAAAAAAACCGTTTTATTATCGAGTTTCATTAACATGATTAAACTTTTTAATTTCATTAACAAAGTTAGTGAATGTAATTAGGGAAGGACATTGTTGTCTTTTCACATTAAAAAACCGCCGACAACCTCATTTCTAGAAAAGTCGGGTTTCTTTGAAGAAAAGTCGGGTTTCTCTGAAGAAAAGGCGTTTTTTTTAAGTGAGAGAAAATAAAATTAAATATGGTGAGCGGAGTTTGAGTGGATATATAATAAGGACAGGATAATAACGGAACAGTTTGAAAAATTAAAAATCGCTTCATTAACGAGTTTCAATAACTAATCTAACTTCTAAAATTACATAACATTAGTTAACTAATCTAATTAAGGCAAGGGCAAGATCGTCTTTTACATTAAAAAGCGCCGACGACGTGACTGAAATGCCAACTACGAAAAACAGCACTCATAATATTAGCATCCTATGACACTCACACAAGAATCAAGAGTTTAAAAATAAGCCTATAAACTCAAATTACTAGGTACGAGTATATGTTAGATTGAATGTTATAATGAGAAATTACTACTTCGAGTTAACCATAAGAAAGGGGATTCTACTTTGCTTTATTTTACAGTTAAGGGACTGTACTTTAAAAAATTTCAGTTAAGCACTTCTCTACTAACACCGTTAACTTATTGAGAGAAGTACGGAGTAGTTGCTTAAGCCACGTAAAAAGGGTAAAATTGAACTCAAAGCTTGTTTACCCTATTAATTTTGTCTAAACAACAATTTAGCCATAATTTTTTTCATCTTCACACGGTTTCTTTTAACACAGAGTAAAATTCAAGGATCAAGTAAATTTCATTGGTGATCCGGAGAAAATACAAATACTTAATGGCTTGTTTGGGAACTAGTAATTGGAATTGAATTCCGGATATGAGATGATTCAAGTGTTTGGGAAAATCGAGAATTTGGATTTGGATTTGAGATGAATTCCTTAACAATTCTAACCTTGTTTAAATTTGACTTTCTCAAATGACTACCTCATGGTAGTCATTTCAATTCCGTCAATATTCATTTTTTTTTTCCGCGTAAATCTAGTCGGAATATATATATATATATATATATATAGAGCGAGGATCCGGTGAGTCTTCATCTTTAAATGAGTCCGTCCCGTATTCTTAGACCGTTCGATCTAATAGATCCAAGGGTTGTCATTCAACCGCCCCAAACAAATTTGATGGATCAAGAATTGGGGAAAATATGTTTCTCCCCTGTTAAACTGGTGTCACCTTAACTCTCATTTAATAAACTATAAAAAAAAATGAATAAACAACACGGTACACACTCCTGAATAAACAACATGGAGCAAGCTGCCTCTGAATTTTCCCACGAGCATTTCCCCCATTGCTTTTGTAAACACGTACGTGTTCGGCCATCCGTATAACTCTGCCCTGTACGCACGTACGCATACATAAGATCAGATCGATCATGTATGAATAAACAACACGGTACACACTCCTGTAAATAATAATAATGTAATGTACCTTTGTTTTCCGAAATCCTTGAGGATGAGTCTGATTGTTTTATCATGAAGTTGTTTAGCTTTGAGATTAGTTAGAAGTTGGTGGACGAGTTTGATCTCGGTATCAATATCAAGGCCAGATACAGCATTCAAAGTCTGTCCCATAGCATACGGAGTTTCTGATATCAGCCATTTCTTTTCTCCACATACATAAGCTGAAATACCATAAATAATAATAATAATAATAATAATAATAATAATAATAATAATAATAATAATAATAATAATAATACTCCGTAATAATTAGAGTACTACATTGATGTTACAATGAGAGCTGGAAGTAAATAAATTGAAAAAAGTAGTTAAAGTAAATTACTAGTTGATACATGCATGAGCAACTTTACATTGACACACTTCAGTGCAAAGTTGAGAAGATTATTACTATGCTGAATCCATGATGTTACAGTAATATGTATCAGTATTATATAATTATACTTGTGTTACTGTAATAGTGTGACAGTGTCACAGTAAGATATTTGTGTTACTGTAATAGTGTTCTGTTACTGTAACATTATTACTGTGACATTATTATTGTAATTCCTTATTACTGTGATAGTGTCACAGTAAGATAGTTGTGTTACTGTAATAGTGTTCTGTTACTGTAACAGTAAGATTATATACGATGAAGATGACGCTGAATCTCAGCCATTCATGTGATTTGATCATGTGGCTGTGATTCGTGGGACGGACTCATTTAAGATAGAGAGACTCACGAGATGCAATTCCTATATATATATATATATATATATATATATATATATTATTAATTTTTGTCCTAATTGAAAATATATATTTTCATCATGGAAAAAAAATTCAAAAATTAATTTTTTGTGACCTCGACCCGGCTCCACCCCGCCCAATTCCATGGATACCCAAACAACATTTTGGAATTGGAAATGGAATTGAATGTCAATAATTCAATATCTAGAATTAGATTCATGAAAATGAAAATAATTTTATGTTTCCAAACGCTTCCTAAATAACTTTTATATTTTTCTGTCTCGATGGTCAACCGTTTTTAACATGTACGGAGTATTACTTACCTACGGATGTAAGATTGTGATGTGGAGTACTAAGTAACTATTTATTGCGTAAAACATCATTAGTTTTTCGATGTAGTTGCTTATTTTTGTAGTATAAAACTCAAACTCAAACACCATTTGGTTAGAAAAGACCGGAAGTAGCACATAGTTTGTCTTATCTACCCAAGTTGGCATTATTTGACTAATCACAGGATTATGACGGATATTTTCATCACAAACCCAAATTTACCTTAATTTACGTGAACATGCTTGTAGCTGCTTTATTTATTTTTATAAAAAGAATTCCTCTTGTACTAAACTAGAAATCATGGAAAAAATTGACATGAAGGCATGCAATATAATTTTATAATGTTTGATGTTTTGATGTTTTTTTGGGTTGTCAAATATATTTGGTGTCACTTCCCCAAATAAACTAACGGAGTTAATGGATAAGTCCTTAATTGTAAATATTAAAGATCAAGTCCTTAACTGAAAAGAAGGGCAAAGTATAGTCCCTAATCTTAGGCTTATCTCCAATACCTCGTATTAACCACTAGAGTTAAACATCTTTAATACCCAAAGTAATGTTAGTACTGAATTTATCGATATTTTTGGCAAGCGAGCATATATGTTACCGTACATGATTTTGTATCCCCATCAGCTACTTTATTACAACAACGAAAAATGATGTTTGTAGCACCAAGTCCCTATATGTTATCATCACTTACATAAAGCAAATAGACAAAATGTAGAATAGCAAACAGAGAGCTTTGACAAGGGAAACAGATGGAAGGGGCATATTGCATATTGCATATTGCATATAGCATATAGCACAGAGCTGAAGAATTCAAGTGTAACTAGAATGATTGGGATATTACAAAAACCCGAGGTTTGAGGTAGGCTAATCTCAGGCTCTAACATAGCATCTCACAGTGTGTTTAAAAAAAATAGAGATTTAAGATAACATTACATACAAAGGAGGAGGAGGAGGAGGTCAGAGAAGAGGCTTTTAGGCTGCAACTGCAATCTCGGTTTCTTTCTTATTCTTCATCACTTCCTTCCACTTCTCTGCACTGTCGATAATCTCTCCTGTCTTTATGAGGTATCGCACTTTGCTTCCATCCTCCAGCACTTTATGCCCCACCCGACTAGTCACTTCTTTCTCTTTTGAGTACAACATCACGTTTGAACTGTGAACCGGTCCCTCTATCTGCCATCCACAAATCATAAACAATTACGGATTACTTCATCAGGCTTGAAAATTATCACAAAAGGCTCGACAATACCAGTTTTTTTATTCTGTTTGATTGTTGGGTTTCTTCTACATTTACTCCAGGAATAGTTACTGTAGAGTACTAATGACTGTAAAAAAATCTGGCAAAAAAAAAAAAAAAAAAGACTGTAAAAAACAATTCACAAATACAGTATAAGGTAGACTCGTCAAACTCTGACCATAATTGTGTGGAGTTAAACGCTGTTCATAGGTCATCCAACACGAACACCAAATTTAAGGTTAGGTTACACTTGATTGAGTTGAACCCTGACCCAGCTTGACTCGGACGTAATAACTTAAAATTAGGAAAAAATTTATAATGAGTACTTCACAGCACAGATGCATAAATTTATCAAAAGAAAAAAAATTATATAGCACTTTGTATATATTTTAATTTGAGTCAAACAATTCATAAATTTTAAAGAAAAATATTTATCAAAATATTGTTAAAAGCTGAGGTGTGAAAATGTATTTGAAGCAGCAATTAGATACTTCAGAATTCAAGCTTTGTATCGCATGGAGAACTGCGCCAGCTTCTTATACTATGACTGTAATGACTCTATGAGGCAACACATCTAGAATGAGAAGCCAACTGCTTTGTATCGCATGGAAATCAACAATTGCGGAGTAGATACTTCACCAAGCTTTGTATCGCTTGGAAAAACTCATCGATTTCTCAAAATCATAAAAATCCAATCATTACATGGAATGAAAGCAGAAGAGCATTATAGTAATTACAGAGTACAGAGTATAATAAACTGAGTAAGGCATACCTTGATAATCTGTCCTGGCTCTCCCTCCCCTTTGGATTTCATATGCTTTGTTTTCAAGTTCACATCCTTGATAATTATTGTGCTGTTATGTTTGAAAAGCTTCGTTACTTCTCCAATTTTACCTTTATCGCTTCCAGATATTACTTTTACTGTATCTCCAATCTTGACATGCATTTTATGAACTATAGGGAGACTGTTTGGCTTGCAGTCCTTTCTTTCCCAGTGCTTGAGCTACATCAGCAAAACAAACGATTTAGCAGGGGACTGATTATGAAAACCCACAATATTACAACCAAAGTTCACGACGCACTCATCACAAAATGATCATGCAATATAAAAGTCTGTACAAGTAATACACAACCATGATATGCCTTACATAGAAACAAAACTGAATTGGAAATTTCTTTGGCTTCAGAACATGAAAATTTAAGCAAAATCATCCACTAAACTGCATCCTCATCTTATACTATGACACAACAGTCGGTTGATAGGGTAACCCAACAAGAATGTATTGCTTCTGATCTGCACCGTGCTATTATGCTATGTGTACAAGCAGCTTTCAGGAAGGCAAACTTTCGAAACTACTTTTCCAATCAACAATTGATTGCTAATACATTAGACGGTGAAGACGGAGATGACAAACCATGAAGTGAGCGTTACTGGCTAAAGAAAAAATATGTTCTTAATAAATCTTTAAGTGAATGACAAATTTTAGTATCCTCTTGCACAAGGCAGACGGTTTTTTTTCTCCGAAAATATCTTCTGAATGTGAACGTTTTTGAATAATTTGCTGGTGGTAGACTTCACACTTCAAACTCAGCGGAGACCATGAAATTGATCCACCAACATGTTGGAGGTTCCCACCACCACCACAAAAACAACAATAATAACAAAACCTCTTGAATTCATTTGAGGTTGGCTAAGATATTATCAATTGAAACTGTCAACAAGAAGAAGAAAAAAAAAGGAGAAGGAAAGAAAGAAAAGGAAACACGATAGATAGTCATTATACAGAGAAAGTTACGGGAGTCATTATTCGTTTTTTAAGACATAACATTTTCCTCATGTGAATGTTAATAGTGCTCAATCTTTCCTTAGTTGTTTTTCGACATACTCATGCTTACTAAATCAGATGAAAGAAAGTACTAGTAAACTGTAAAGGAAAGACAAATAATGGAAGACTATGAAAGTGCTAACCTTCGCAGAAACAAGACATGGAGGTTGATCGGCTGTTCTGACCTGCAGGCAATGAGGATGACATAATTAAAACAGAGCTTGAAACACAATTTCCAGTTGTGTGGGAAGTGCATTAGGTTCATTTAACTGCAATCAACATTCAGTTACTGAATTGTTTCATAACACCTCATTGCTCTTTTAAGAATCCAAATACAACTCTGTTTATAAGTTACAAGTTACAACCCAAGTGCAACCATTTATTTCAAGGTGAACTGTATACGGTTAGACCTAGC
Organism: Agrostemma githago; assembly: GCA_958450325.1. NCBI lineage: Eukaryota > Viridiplantae > Streptophyta > Magnoliopsida > Caryophyllales > Caryophyllaceae > Agrostemma > Agrostemma githago. Next base: position 57,044,163 of record OY288258.1, on the reverse strand, counting down.
AAAACATAGCAGTTTACAGCGCAAATCAACCAGACCCAAATATGAGTTCAATAGAATAACCCAAAACCCAATCCAGCCAAAACTTTGAAGGACTAGATTGTGGGCCCCAGCCATATAAAGAAATGAAGTGACCCAAAATGGGTAGTTTGTAATTGCACCAAAGTTTTATCTACTGAGCAAAAGATGAAACACTTTCATAAATATGGCTTACAATGACCTGACACAAACCCGAAACACTCTATCTGACTGGCTCACTCACATAAACAGACTTGAAACAAGCTCGAATCTAAAATGACCCAACCTGAAAGGACTCAAAGAGCAATATGTACCCGAATGACCCAATCCGTGACCGTGAGGACCTAATTGACCCAGTTGCCAGACCTGACCCCTATCTCGATGATATTTCAGAAATCACAGGACAACCAAGAATTCAATTGTTCCTCCAATGAAGACTGGGTTCCATCCACAGAAGGTTTCACTCTAGTTTTTTAGATGATGCATCCGAAGTCTAGCAGCCAAACACAATAGCTCTACCAAAATCAAACCCGAAATCACATCTCGTTGATATAGGCTCTCTAATTACAGGGAATATGTCTCTTCACTTGCTCAGCTGAGTAAATGAAATCTTTACTATGTAAAAAACATGGACCTAAGTCTAACAAGGTTGGATTTCAGCAAGTCACCCTACTTACTTAAAACTACTTGAACACACGGTAAGTGAGGTTCCAAGAAGAGAAACAAGGAAAACATGAAATGGAGAAAAGTAACTCTAAGGGCACGCTTGGGATGGGGTAAGGTATCCGGGGTAATAAAGCTAAAAGGAACTAGGAATGAAGGAGAGTAGTGCTTGATTGTGGCCTTTTATGGTGTAAAAGAGATAGAAGGGTGGAACAATTACCCATCAGGGAGTAATATTTTTCCCCAAAGATAGGCTACATTACCCTCATTTTCTCCATTTTCGCCTAGCATTATCACTATTTTCTAGTTCATTTTAGGTGTATTAACCCATCTGAAGCGAGCCCTAAATTGGTGAATTCAGCTGTCGAAATGCAACAAAACCCAGTTTTCAAAAATAAGAAAATTGAGCACAATCATAGAATAATTTAAAACCAAAATAGAACCTGAGAAAGAGATGGAGAAGGAAAGAGGCGTTGGCCAAAGAAAGAGTTAGAAGAGAGAGCAAGGGAAGTGAAAGAGGTGTGAAGTGCAGCCATGGCTGCCATTTTTGCTGCTGCTATTCCCTTCTGATTTCCGCAACTGTCTGTGTTAGTTCCTTCAGTGATGATATACTTATCCTCACCCTTCTTCTTTGTGGGATGTTACAGTTATAGATAACACCAATATTGGGCCTCTGCAATGACTACAGTACTTTTTTTTAAGGAAGAGAGCCACAAGCCCACATGGGTATTTACTTGCTAACCGGTTACGAATCCAGATCCTCAAATATGCGAGTACCCGCGATACACGACAAATATGAGAGGTAGACTAATATTTTCCTTTTTTTAAGGGTTATTTCATGGTACTTCGTAATAATCAAATTATTAAGAGCATGAACTATCACGGAAAATGTTGGAAAATCATGGAATTCTCCTTCAATATGGAGAAATTGGTGGAGAGTTTTGGTGGACCATTGTGGAGAATCTTTTATTATATACTAGTTTTAATCCTGCGTAAATTGCGCGGTTGTTCATTCAAAAGATTATATAAATCAATAATCGTCTCAGGCGAGATTTTTTTTTAAAAAAATTGTGCTACTATTCAAAGTAAAAAATGTCTACATGTATTATTATTATTTTTCTCAAGAATTTCGAGAAAATGTGAAATGAATTTTTTTTCCTTTTAACTTAAAATTCATTTTAATACTCATATATTTAAACACATTACTCATATAGAAAAATAGTAATTGATTAATAGTTGATATTTCAAATACGGAGTAATTTATAAAGTTAGTCCAACAATAGTTTTCCCAATTATTTTTTTGGTGGTTATCTATCTAATTGAAGATTTGGCTCCTCAAATCTATATCTATCTATATAATAAAATAAAAAGTCTTCTCTTTGAGTTACCCTCATATGCTAACATAACTAGGCATGCGACACGTGGCAACCTCAGTAATGTATTAATATGGTGCCACGTGGCAACCTTCTTGCCTTTCTCCGCCTTTCTATTCTATTAACTTCCCTCATACTCTCCTCCCCCTTCACCTCATGATCTAACCGTATTAAGCTAACTATATTAGTAATATTGTTATAAATATATTGTAGAACAATATCGTAAACCGGAAATAGGAATGAGATTATATTGATGAGTGTATTACAATACATGTGTTGATCGATATTTATAGATATCGAAACATAAAGGACACGTCTCTTCGCGGAGAGACGTATCGCTTGGAAGGATAATAACATCCATATTATAACACTCCCCCTTGGATGTTTATTATCCAAAAAATGACATTTTATGATGCGAATGAACCGCTGCCTCATTAAAACCTTACCAGGAAAACCCAGTGGGAAAAAACCATGGTTAAGGAAAAAGAGTACAGCTCGCATTACTCCCCCTCATCATTACATAACTTAATCTTCGGATAACTCTTGATCTTCGATGTAGATTCCATTGTAGCTAATAAACTTGATATCTTCGATTAATAAAACTTCGTGATACTTGTAAGCTTCATGTTCTTCAGAACTCATCATATATTCTCTAACGATCCATTTCATTCGTTTAAAACCACTTCAATCATTCTCAATATGAACAACATGAGCACAGTTACCTCGTTAAAAAAAAAAACTTCAAAACTTCGTGATATTATTATATACTATTTTGCGGTATCTTCGTGACATAACTTGTTCACGATAATTATCATGTCAACAACATAAAAGACACGCATCTACCTCGTTAAAAACCTTGCTAGGTAAAACCCAGTGGGACAAAACCCTAGTCGAAGGGAAAAAGAGTGTAGAAGTTATCTATCCATTTTGATCTCTTCAGGAGAATCAATTCGATTAGCAAATAAATTGTCATAATTTTCAATTTTTATGGTACTTCTAGACCACAAATTATTTCATATACTTTGCAAGATATTCATTCTTCTATTACCTCTCATATGCTCATACTTCTGGTCAAGATGATATTACAATCAGATCGACTTTTGGTTCAAACGATATTTGATTACTCAAATAAACTCTTCAGGAGTATTAATATTCCCTTTTAACTCAGGGTAACTTCACATCATAATGAAGAAGTTATGCATAATTAAACAATAATTAATTCATTCATTCCCCTCAATTTCATGATCATTCAAACACAAGCTACTTCAGGGAGTCATAGATCATGACAACATTTACGAGTATAATTCTATATATTTATCCTGCAATAAAATATTTAATAACAATAATAACGTGCATGGATGTAATATAATATAAACAATATTTTATGATAAATGTCTTATCTAATGATGATAATGTATGAAAGAAAAAATGAAATTCTATTTACATGCACATGAAGACCAAATGTAAATTACACGTGTTTTTTTAACCAATATTCATAATTTGACTTCGGGTCAATAGGTGGACTTCATGTCCATGAGCTCATTTTAACCATAAATCAAACGTCGACTTTCTAGATGGACTTTTATATAAGATCCCCACTAGTGTCCATTTTATATCGCGCGTAAATTGTATTCGGTTCCAAAATGTAAATATATCGATATAATTTCTTATATTATCAGTACTGCTTGATATCTGAATTCACATATGTCATATAGGCCATCTATTTTCTTTCAGATATCTACGTCACTTCAGGGACATTATTTTATTTTCTCCTACTTTAGCACCAACTGCACATCTTGCCATTTTCTTACTTATAATATATGAACCGAATATTATTTTCATACTACACATCAAGTGTGATTAATTTATGATTTTGGCAAGTTTTTAAATATTATATCTTTGTATGATAAGGTGCTGATATATCATCGTCATCATATCCTAGTGATGTAAATCATCATTCATACGGAGTGCTTCTTGACTCTCAGATTGATATATTCATATTTTAACAAGTCACTGAACTTCGAGTTCAGTTGGGGATCAATTATTACTTGTTTGTTCTTTTTACCAGCTTATCCTTATCAATCCCCCCCTAAGGTGGTAAAAACTATCATTACCTGATAGATTTTAAGGGCAATAATATTCACCTTAGCTAGAAATTATTTCATATTTCATAAACTTTAAACAATTGTTTATTTTCAATCGGATAATATATTGGGGAGCTAGATATAACGCAATTGGTTTTCCACGTGCTGACTTAAAATTGCCCATTCAGGAGATTATAATGTTCACATAATACTCAAATTGTGAACTTTAATTACACGAACTACTCGTAAAATTCTGTGTGACTACAGGTCACATAATTACATAAACGTTCATTTATATCATCCAACTACGAGTAGTATTCAAATCTCCAACATAATTTTTTCATCTCAGTGTATTGTCTTGCCACAAATATTATTTCATTGATACACGAGAGAAGTTCAGCACTTTTCCATTTCTTTCAAGATAAACTACGGGTTTATCAAAAACAAGTGTAATAATAAGAACCCGGATGGCTTTTATTGTCACATCTTTATCATTTTCTTGTCGACTTTGGCTTCATTTCATTGCAATTTTCTTATGCATTTGGCTATATCTCGATAAACCCACTTATCGTATGCCATATTTTCAGTTAACTGAATCTCATCATGCTAAACTTCTGGTTAGCTATATATATAGTATGTGCACAATAATTGTATTTTATCATATGACCAAAACAAAAATGATAGATGTGACATGACACAACAGGTGTCTCATATAAATAGGCAAGACCCGTTAATATTCTTTCTGGAAATCCTTGATTTGAGTATTTTAATTAAGCGATATTATGTATCCATTTTACGCATATATAGATCTGATGAGTATATTCTAGTTCATTCTTGTCGGTTGATCTATGTACTAATATTGCGAACTTCAGGTTGCAACTCATCAGTAGCAAATATATTATCATCCCTTATTACAATTCCGGAGAACGATCTAACCGAACGCGTTTAACAATACAAGTATGGGTAGACTTCCGATTTACATATCTTAATTATATTGTATTTTACATATCTTAATTGTTGGATTCCATACGACAGGAGAAAATTAACAAATACAAGAAGGTGATAAGGAAGCAATTTTGTACAACACAAAAATCGAATCACATAGCAATTAGCCCCAACATACAAAAACTATTCCAAACATAATAACATCTACCATGATTATCATAATAATCAATTTTGCAGTAATTAATATTGCTACCACTCATTAACATAATAATCAATTGTGCAGTAATACTCGAACAGTTGAACATTATGATAGTGTTTGATGAATAAATAAATAAAACATAAAGTTGCATGATGATATATATTACTCAGTACTTGACAACTTAGTCAAATAGCATATGTCAAACAAATTCATGTATAATAAGAAGTAATAAAACAAAATATATCTCAGATTCAGTTAAACAAAATATAATAAAACAAATTTCTGTTTAAGATACCTTTTCAATCACATCTCAATTAGATAATCTCAATAAATTTCTAGATAATCTCAATTGTAACTCAAAATAATAAATTTCTAGTTGAGAAAATTAACAAAATAGGTTGATCATATTCTCAATAGTGATCAAAATATTAACTTATGATTCAAGATACTACTATTCCGTAACATACACTTCCGTATACATCTAATCAAAGTGTCATGGTGTGATAAATATTTAGGAGCAATATTTAGACATGGATACTGCTAATTTCATGGTTTGATATATTTGCATAGCAATGATAAATTGTACGAGTAATATTAATACGCATTCCAGAAATTAATACAATGTCATACAACGCAATGATAATACGCCAAGGTTAATGCTGCGATTATCCCGCTATTCCAAAAACAATCATGATATGATGAATTCTTTTTTATCCCGTTACATGTGCAGTAATTAATTAGCAAAGTTCATGACACCAAAATTCCCATATAGTCAGAGTCTCCTCAACAATCATCAATATATTAATATAGCATTATATTTATTGAAATAAACTAGCACATCAAACCGTGATTCCAAACAAAGACATTGAAAGTGATAAACTCAATTTCACAAATAATATGAGTGTACCTTGTATAATCATGATAGAACTTTATTTTTAAAAAAATACTAGATAAGAAACGTACTACGGATTCCACGGTTTATAGAGTCAGAATCAAACCCAAAATATAATCTTGTTATAAATCTCGTTGCAATCGAACCCAAAACGTCGATGCTATTCCCGTTGATTAATTAACGATGTTCAATAGAGAATCGTGCAATTTGATTTCCAATAATACGACGCGATTTGATAAGAAAATAAGAATAACTCCCGACTGACAATTTTTGTAAGATTGAACCCGTGTAATTTGTCATATTGATCGAGAATCCATTAGCGATTGTTAATTCTGAAAAACGATCGTGCTGATAACGTGTTATAAATATATTGTAGAACAATATCGTAAACCGGAAATAGGAATGAGATTATATTAATGAGTGTATTACAATACATGTGTTGATCGATATTTATAGATATCGAAACATAAAGAACACGTCTCTTCGCGGAGAGACGTATCGCTTGGAAGGATAATAACATCCATATTATGACAAATATCTATATAATAAAATAAAAAGTCTTCCCTTTGAGTTACCCTCATATGCTAACACACCTAGACATGCGACACGTGGCAACCTCAGTAATGTATTAATATGGTGCCACGTGGCAATAAGGCGCCAAATAAATTCCATCAAATCAATTTATGCTCCATTAAGTGTATTAATTTTAGGGAGACATGAATGGTCCGGCGGTTACGATGGAATCCGAGGCTCAGAATCGATTTCAGCATATATATACTTTCCGGGTTCATACAATCGACAAGAACAAACCTTCATTTCCCTTCCTCTTTTCGTTCCTCTGTAGTGTCACCATCGATTTGCTACAGACGCCGGTTACAATTGCATCATTCTTCATCGGTAAGTTTTATAAAATAAAAAGTCTTCCCTTTGAGTTACCCTCATATGCTAACACACCTAGACATGCGACACGTGGCAACCTCAGTAATGTATTTGTTCCGGTCACGGAAACAATTAACCCGACTATGAATTCGGATTTTTAGTGTTCGAATATTGCACGATCGGGTTTACAGTTCCCTCCTTCTCCTTACTCCACAGGTCGGACTTTCCCCGGCGGATTGAGCCTGCTCCCTGCACAAGTAGCGCACAGGGCCTCGGAGGTTGTCCGAGGGAACCCTCTCCGATGCCTAAGTCAGTCCGTGAATGCCTTGATGAACCTAGTTCGTGAGGAGCTAGGTGGCGTTTTTAGAGTAAGAGTCTAGAGAGAGAAAATCCAACCCTCTCTAAGTGGGAAATGGGTGGGTATTTATACCTTCCCACAAGAGAGAGAAGTGGAGAGGGAAAAGAGCGGGAGAATGAGTGGATGGCAAGGTGACACGTGGACCCGTTTCATCCACCCATTCCCTTTTACCTTAGGCAGAATGACGGATGGGCCCTCGGCTTCCCCTGCTCGTACTGGGGGTTAGGGGACACTGGGGACCAGCACGCAGGGGGGGCTTGGTCGCCCGGCTCGGCTGACAGCAGAGCCCTGCCAAGCAGGCGCAAGCCTTGGAGTTCTTTCACGCCTTTTTGCGAGTCGACCCTGCTGGGCAACCCTTCTTTCGCCCTGGGGGCGAGTTATTCCCGGGTGACATGGGCGGGCGACCCATGGCACTTGGTCAACTCCCATCAATTGGCCCACGTCGGCCAGGGGGAAGCATGGTCTCCCTCTTGGCGGGCGTCTTACAAGATGGGATGCAGTTGACTCTTGGGCTTCCTCGTATTTAATGCATTGCTTGTTCCCGAGGTGGGAGGTCCAGGCGCATTGGCTATAAGGAGGAAGGTTAGCATGTTCCTCTAGTAATGATTAATTCTTGCAAAGTGGATTCTCGGGCAATGCGCAAATCTTATGATTGGTCGCTTCTCTTACAAGGGTGGTTGGAGCGCTATTAATACACCGCCTTAGCTCCTTGTATAAATTTCGCCCCTTTTGCCATTCTTCATAATTCATTCTTAACTTTCTTACACCCCAAAGAAAATATGTCATGGATTACTAAAATTCTTTTCCATCGCGGGGCCAGGGTGGTGACCCGCCCCTGGAAGGGATGTTGGAGACTAAGGTATCACAGGGTGTCCTTCCTCTCCCTTCGCCGTAGCTGGCAACTCAACACCCGACTTCGTAGGAAACTCAGGAGGAAGGCATGTGTCAGGGCAGGTAAGCGTCCCAAGAGGGCTTCGCCAGCTGCTTCTAAGTTCAAGCGTTGCCCCCAGGGAGGGGGCTGCTTTGACAGGGGATGTCATGAATGCTTCCCCTGGCTGCACCCTAAGCAGTTTGACCCTGACTGCTCAAAGCTAACTTCTTCTCCGGAATCAGGCCCTTCCTCTCCCTTTATGAAGAAGGTCGGCTGTGGTTCCTGCGATAATGCTCGGACAGTCCCCTATGGCAGGGACTAGGATGTTAGCAGTTGTGACTCCGGAGACAGCGACGGCCAGGGCTACTCTTCTGGCTGGAATGAGGATGACGAGTCTGCGGACCCCTTCAAAGACTCAGAAGACTGGGATTGGTGCTCCGACGCAGGGGGGTATAATAGCCCTAGGGATTATTCCTCAGGTTTCGACGATGACTAGGCTTGCCTTTGTCAGGCAGGCAGGTTGAGCCAGGTTCCCTGGCTCTTTTTGTAATTTGGCCAGGCTTTGTAACTTGCCTATTTTTGGGCTTTTTCTAATGAAAAAGATCAGGCGGCTTATTATTATCGTTTGTTTGCGTTGTTTGTTTTTTTTTTTTTTTTTTTTTTTTTTTTTGAAAGGGAGTGACGTCATTGGGGGGTGTTAGTCCTCTGACGCCTTTTGTCTTTTCGAGGCTTTTCTTGGGAAGAGAGGGTTGGTTGTTAGAAACGTGACACGTGGGGGGCAATTTGCGGGGGAAGGCTTTGCAAAGAAGGGCGACCCTTTAGTTGCCCAGACCTATATAAGCCCATTCTCCTCCCCCTAATTCCCTTTTTAACATTTTCAAAACTCAAACCTTTCCTACTTCCTCACTCTCCTTGCTGCTGAGAATCTTTCCAAGACTTCAAGGAGTGCCTACTTTCAGATTTTCTCAGCGACGGTCATCATTCTAGGTTAGAATCTTGATTCCAACTCTTCGTTTTTCTTCCTTTTCCTCATACTTCTTCACAAAATAGTATGTCTCGCGCTCGCGCTCTTTCTTTTAGTCCGTCGTCCGGAGGGACGGAGGGTAGGAGAGGGGGGAGATCTGACCTAGCCTCTTCCTCCGGGGTTAGACCCGACGGGGGGAACCGCCTTGAGGAAGATGGGGGTGCCAACTCTCCCGAACCTGCTCCCTTTGACGTTGTCGACTCCGACGACGATGCATTGGAGATAGACCCTTTTACAATTGCTGGCCCCCTTATTCCCAGGGAGAAGGGAAAAACGTATTTCTTGGATAAAAATAAATACTTGATCCCCTTGAAAACCTACCCCGAAATCAAGAATCGAGACCTAATTTTGGAGAGCAATGCTGCTAAGGAAATCGAAAAGTTTTACAACTTCGGGGAGGGATATACAGTTATAGTTCCCGGGGAGAAAGACACGGTATGCTGTCCTCCTGACGGGTGCGTGGCCGTTTACCACAAGAGCCTGGAATTCGGCCTGCGATTCCCTCTACACCCTCTCTTGGAGGAGGCCTTTAAGAGGATGAATGTGGCCATAGCTTAGTTAACGGCCTCGGCGATCAGGTCGCTGGTGGGCTATACCTGGACTTGCCTTTTTCATGGGGAAGGACCTTCTATCGATGCCTTGCGCGCCATGACCTGGCTGCAAATGGTGTCCTCATCAGGGGGAGACAGCTCCCCTGGGTATTGGTCTCTTTCCAGGCTGAAGAAGTACGCTCTGGTTTGGCCGGCTTTAAACAGCCTGAAAGACTGGAAAAACAACTTTCTGTACGTACATAGTGCCTCAGGGTGGCGGATCCCTAGGCACTTTAGGAACCATGTGCATACCCGTATGGAGACTCGTGAAGAGTACCATCCGGGCGTCGGGGGGAAAGATTTGAAGGTGAAATTGAGCAAGGTAGACGAGAGTTTAGTTGAGAAGTTCGAGGTTACTGATGAGCCTGGTGAAAATGGCCCTGCTTTCTGGCTCCCTCACGCAGAGCTCATTGCTACAGATGAATATCTGCTCCCCTTGGGCCTGGTCCCTGGTCTTAAAGGTAGCTTAGGGGCTTTAACCGGCCTGATTTGTCTCGAGTTTTTCATCCCATTATGTTTTCTCAACTGACTGTTTACTCGCCCTGCAGGCTCCGCTTCTCGTCTTTGGACCAGGAAGCAGGTGAGGAGGCTTGGCCTGTCCGAGGAATTTGTCGTCGTTTCGAAGCGTCCCTCTCTTCCTCCCAACTTCAAGAAGGGAGAGAAGAACTTGATGAGGTTTGTGAAGGATCTTTCCTCTGGCCGGCGGCTCCCTTTCCCACCACGGCTGAAGCCGGCGATCCCTCCTAGTCCCCAGGGTGGGGAGGCCGAGGTTTCATCAGAGGCCACCCCTTCTGCTCGCAGGCAGGGCGATTCCCCTGCTGGGACTCACATTTCCCAGGGGCCTCCCCCTGCTGACTCTGAAGGGACGGGTGAGAGTGCTCCTCTGGTGCGTAGGAGGAAAAGGGACAAGGAAACTTCCGAGGCCGTTCCTATGGTTGACCTGGAAGCTGATGTGGAGACTCCTGAGGCCAAGCGCCCTGCCCGTGATGTTCCAGGCACTCTTTTCTCGGAGGAGAATACTGAGTTCCACTATGCTGTAGGTGATAGTGTGGATGTGTCGGGCCTGCTCTCTGACTCTGGCGCAGTTCTGGCGGATCGTCTTACCAAATCTATAACCTCTACTTCCAACCAGGTGATCCAATACATCCAACGCACCTCCAAGGTTTTGCAAGCTTCTGCCGAGCTGGCGGCTCTCAGCCGCCTGAGTGATGAGGAGTTGACTGCCACTCCTGGGGCTTCCCTTCCTGACCGCCTGGCTATGGTCGAGAGGGACGTTATTCTGATCAACAATTTGAAGGATAAGCTGGCAAAGCAGGAGAACGAGTTGGAGGAGGCGAGGGGGCAGGCCAATCAGTGGAAACTCCAAGGGGAGAAGGCTGTAAGGGAAGCGTCCAAGTTGGAGGTGGAACTGAAGGAGAGCCGCCTGGCGATGGAGCGCGCTACAATGTCCCTGGCTGAGATGGAGCGTTTCAAGAAGAAAACAGCTGATTTGGAGGAGAACCTGTCCAAGGCCAACTCAGATCTCAAGCAGGCTCAGACTGAGTGGCAAAATGAGAAAGATGCCATCCTGAAGGAAGCTGAAGCTGCCGCGGACTTGAGTTTTGAGATTGGGGCTAATTCCTCCCTGGAGCTTGTTATGGAGGTGATCAAGGAAATGTTTCCTGTCTTTGACGAGGATGCTTTCCGGAACCTTTACGCTGCCAAGAATGAAGCTCGGGCAGCTGGAGCCCCTAAGGAGACTGCTGGTCCCAGCCAGGATGCGCCTAATGCTTAGGCCTTTTCTTTGATGATAACTCTAACTCTTGTGCTGAGCCTTAGTATGGCCAGCTTGCCTGTAATGCTCTGGCTTCTTTGGATCTTTATTTTGGGTGGTGTTGTTTAAACAATGTTACTTTTTCCTGAATCGGTTTATGAATATTTGTCTTTTATTTCTGCTTGCTTTGTTTTCCGTATAAGGTATGGCCTGCCCCCTGCTTGCCCAGAGGTAGGCAGGGAGGTTTTCGCGTTTTTTATACAAGGTTGGGGAGCCTGCCCCTAGTCCTTGTCCTTTTGGCCTGTCCCTGGCCTTTGATCAAAGTCCAAGGGGCCTGCCCCCTGCCTGCCCAGAGGTAAGCAAGGAGGCGTTTTACGTTTTTTATACAAGGTTTGGGAGCCTGCCCCCAGTCCTTGTCCTTTTGGCCTGTCCCTGGCTTTTGATCAAAGTCCAGGGGGCCTGCCCCCTGCCTGCCCAGAGGTAAGCAGGGAGGCGTTTTGCGTTTTTTATACAAGGTTGGGGAGCCTGCCCCCAGTCCTTGTTCATTTGGCCTGTCCCTGGCTTTTGATCAAAGTCCAGGGGGGCTGCCCCCTGCTTGCCCAGAGGTAAGCAGAGAGGCGTTTAATTTTCGTTGGGGGGGCCATTTTCCTTAGTTCTGGCAACAGGGGGGCCTCCCCCTATTGCGCCCTGCTCGTTTGTGTGTGAAAACGCAAGTTTTGAACAGGCAACGAGTATAGACTTGAAGTTCTTTTCATTTCTTTGTAGAAAATTTAACACAAGGGTGGTCGGAGCCGTCGACATTCTTGACCGTTCTCCGACAATTTTTCAGGAAACGAAAACTATCTTAAAATTTTGCTAGACATAATACTTTTTTAGGATGTCTGCATTCCAGCGAGCACTCAACTCTTGGCCCTCAAGATTGGCGATTCTATATGTGCCTGACCCTAGAATTTGAGTTACTTGGTATGGACCTTCCCAATTAGCACTTAGTTTGCCGTGCTCTCTCGATTTTCCCACAGCCTGTGTTTTTTCCGAGGACCAGATCACCCATCTGAAAGTTTATCTCATGCACTTTCTTATTGTACGCCTTCCTTATTCGTTGCTGGTAGGCGACGATATTGGCACTGGCCTCCTCCCTTACCTCGCTGACCAGGTCCAAAGCCTCAGCCATTGCTACTTCATTCTCAGCCTGGTCGTATTGAAGGGAGCGCAGGGAAGGGATTCTAGCCTCGATGGGTAATAGGGCCTCTGCACCGTATACCAGGCCAAATGGGGTCTGGCCTGTAGATTCCTTTCGGGTGGTCCTGATTGACCAGAGTATGCTGGGGAGCTCGTCGGCCCATCTGCCCTTGAGGTTATCTACCATCTTCTTAAGGCCGTTCATGATCTGTTTGTTGGCTGCTTCTGCTTGTCCGTTGGTTTGAAGGTGGCAGACGGCAGAGTAGGCAACTGCGACACCATGGCCTTCCAACCAGATCCTTAGAGGGTCGTTATCAAATTGCCTTCCATGATCAAATACTAACATTTTTGGTAGGCCGAATCTAGTGATGATATTCCTCCATATTACCTTCCTGACTGCAGGCTCAGTAATGTTAGGCACAGCCTCAGCCTCCACCCACTTGGTGAAGTAGTCGATAGCCACGATCAGGAATTTTCTGCCCCCGGTTGCCACCGCAAAAGGGCCTAGTATGTCCATCCCCCACTGAGCGAAGGGGATGGGGGATAGGATTGGCCTGAGCTCTTGGGCCGAGGCATGGATGGATGGGGCAAAAAGTTGACATTTCATTCATTTTTGAGTCAAGTCTTTTGCGTCGGCCAGCAGGGTCGGCCAGTAATATCCTGCCCTTAAGGCTTTGTGTGCCAATGACTTTCCTCCTATGTGATGGCCACATATTCCAGAGTGGATGTCATCTAATACCTCCGCCGCCTGTTCTGCCCCCAGACACCTGAGCAGGGGGGACGAGAAAGATTTTTTGTACAGATCTTCTCCTATTAAGATAAACCATGCAGCTTTTGCCGGCGTTTTTCTTTTTTGTACGGGGTCAGACGGTAAAACTCCATGTTTTTTGAACAGGATGATGGGGGTCCTCCTATCTTCAGGCCCTGCTTCCTCCACAGCGCCGACGGTTTGGCAGGGGATGGTAGATTTTTCTTGGATGACGTCTACCCATACAGACCTCCTTATATCCTGCAGGCTGGAACTAGCCAGTTTTGACAGGGCATCTGCCCGATTGTTCTGGGATCGAGGGATCTGTCTGATTTCATATGATTTCAGGCCTGAAAACTCCCTCTTCACCATTTCTAGGTATGTGGCCATCGTTTGATCCCTGGCCTCATATTCTCCATTGATTTGGTTGGCGATGAGCTGGGAGTCTGTTGTCAGGACAATCCGCTCTGCGCCTGCGGCTTTGGCTAGGTTGACTCCTGCGAGCACTGCTTCGTACTCAGCTTCATTGTTTGACGCGGGGAAGACTAATCTAAGTGCATGCTCAAAGTCAGTCCCTTCTGGGCTGGTCAACACGACTCCGGCCCCTGCCCCGTTAGCCGTGGAGGACCCGTCGGTGTATACCACCCATTCGCCGGCAGTTGGGCTATCCTCCTCAGAGTGGGAGCATTCTGCTAGAAAGTCGGCCAGGGCCTGGGCTTTGATGGCTGTTCTGGATTGGTATGTTATTCCTAGTCCACTCAACTCAATAGCCCATTTTAGCAGCCTGCCTGACTTTTCAAAATTTTCCAGCACTTTCTCTAAGGGCTGGTCTGTCAATACCACGACAGGGTGTGCGTCGAAGTATGGCCTCAATTTTCTGGCTGCTATGACAACCGCATAAGCTGCTTTTTCGACCATAGGATAATTCTTTTCTGCTGCCCCCAGGGCATGGCTCACAAAATATATGGGCTGCTGAGCGCCTGCTTCTTCCCTCAAGATGACAGCGCTGACTGTCACATTAGTTACAGCGATGTAGAGGAAGAGTTTTTCCCCTGCCACTGGCCTTGCCAGGGTGGGGAGCTTCTTTAAATGTTCCTTCAACTGCTCGAATGCTTCTTTTTGCTCGTCCTCCCACTTGAATTGCTTGTTGCCTTTCAATATTTTGAAGAATGGGGTTGACTTGTCTGCTGACCTGGCAATGAAGCGTGCCAGGGCGGCCATGCGGCCTATCAGACGTTGAATGTCCCTGATGGTTCTGGGTTCAGGAAGGTCCAGAACAGCCTGAACTTTCTCGGGGTTAGCGTCTATCCCCCGAGAGCTGACAAGAAACCCCAAGAACTTCCCAGAGCGAACCCCAAAAGTGCATTTCTTTGGATTGAGTTTCATTTTGTAGGCGCGCAGGGAAGAGAAGGTCTCCTGCAGATCTGCCAAGTGCTCATTATCTCCCTTGCTTTTTACAATGGCGTCATCGACATAGGCTTCTATGTTTCTACCTTTTTGGCTTTCGAACACCTTGTCGACCAGGCGTTGGTATGTGGCCCCTGCGTTTTTAAGGCCGAATGGCATCATTTTGTACATGTAGGTGCCTGAACTGGTGATGAAGGCACATTTCACCCTGTCCGGCTGCCATAAGTACACTTGATGATATCCTGAGAAGGCGTCCAGGAAGCTCAGCATAGTATATCCACTGGTAGCGTCTACCAGTTGGTCAATCCTGGGGAGTGGGTAGCAGTCTTTTGGGCAGGCCTTGTTAAGGTTTGTAAAGTCCACGCACATTCTCCATGCGCCTGATGATTTTTTGACCATGACTACATTTGCTAACCATTCTGGGTAGTCACAAACCTCAATAAAATCTGCCTTCAGAAGTTTTTCGATTTCCTCTTTAATTGCCACGTCCTTTTCTGCGGACATATTTCGCTTTTTCTGCTTCACAGGGCGGGCGTCCGCGTTTACATTCAGCCTGTGAACGATACACGTTGGATCGACCCCTGCCATTTCGTCCGCCGAGTAGGCGAATACATCCTTGTTATCTTTCAACAACCTGACCAGTTCAGCCTGGTAGGACTCTTCCAGGTCAGCCCCTATGAGGACTTGTCTCCCTGGCTCCAGGTCTACCAGCATGCTCTCTCCCCCAGGTTCCATGTGGTCTGACGTCTGATTACCGGCTGGAATCTCGCCCTCCCTGCTGGGAGAACTGTCAGCTTTTCTCTTCCTTTTTCTTTCATTCTCATGGGTTTGCAGGGCCACTGAGTAGCACTGCCTGGCTGACTCCTGGTCCCCATGCACTTTACCTTCAAGGCCAAAATCTGTAACATAGGCTATAGTGAGAGCCCTAATTGATATGGCCGCCTCAATCTCGTCCAGGTGGCCCTGCCGATTAGGGCGTTGTAAGCAGACCTTGCATCTACTACAACGAATGATGCCCTGAAATTTCTGGCAATAGCCCCCTCCCCAAATGTTACAGGTAGGTCTATGATCCCCATGGGCAGTATACCCGCCCCGCTGAACCCGTACAATGATCCAGGTGCAGGTCGTAGGTGCCTTTTCTCCAGGCCCATTTTGTCGAAGGCGTCTTTGTATAGCAGGTTCGTGTACGCACCGGTATCCACCATGCATCTCCACACAATGTGGTTGCTGATTTCCAAGGATAGCACCAAGGGATCGCTGTGAGGGTACACCACCCGCCCTGCATCCTCAGGGGTGATGCTCAGCGTCACTCCCTTCGGGCTTCCTGCTCTTTCAGCATAGCAGATTTGGTTCCTTAGTTCACGAATTTGCCTTTTCTGACCTCTTCGGCTGATCTGGCCCTCTGCATCCCCTGATATCACATGGATTACCAGGCGGTTCTGTACTGAGCCTTCAGGCTTTTCAGGCGCTTCTTTTTGAGATTTATTCCTCGCTACGTAGTTGGCCAACCAGCCATTCCTGATCAGCTTCTCAATTTCGTCCTTCAGGTGGCGACACTCTTCGGTGGTGTGGCCTACGCAATCGTGGAAAGTGCAGAATTTCTTGGGGTCCCCCTTTGGGCTGCGCGGTTTGCTCGGGTGATTCCACTTAGCAGTCTCCTTTTCCAGTTCGAAGATCTCTGCCCTGGATTTGTTGAGGGCGGTGTAGCTGTCGAACCTGGGCTGATAGACCGTGCGCTCTTTCTTGGGGGTATCCCCTTCCTTGGTTCTCTGTCTTCCGGGTTCATTTCTGCCACGTCCACCCTGCGGTCCCCCCTGCTGCCTGGTGGGGCCTGCGGGGGTATCCGGCAGGCTATGGAACTCCTCCTGCAGCATAAACCCTTCAGCGATTTTCCTGGCCTTGGCCAGAGTTTCTGGCTGAGCCCTGATCAATTGGTTCTTCATCTCTCCAGGGAGCAGTGAGTTGGTCAGTGCGTACGTCCCTGTCGCATCGTCTATCTCCTTGACCTGCTGGAAGGAAAGGCGAACCTCTTCAGGTACTCCCTGACAGACTCACCCTTCTTTTGCCTGAGGGTCATTAGGTCGAACCGAGTAAGACGATGCCTCTTGTTTCCTGCATACAGTTCAAGGAAGGCCTCTGCCAGCTCTATGAAGAAACATATCGACTCTTGCGGCAAATCCCTAAACCAGCCCTGGGCCAGACCTACCAGGGTGGTTGGACAAATTTTACACCAGACAGCGTCATCGGCGTCGTACATGCCCATATGGCTCTCGTATGCCGCCAAATGATCCTCTGGGTCACTCGTGCCGTCGAACTTAACAGAGGGCATTTTAATCTTTGGGATTGGATATGCTTGAACCTCAGGATGAAGCGGGGTCTTGGTTGGCCTGCCCACCATTCTCGACCTGCTCGTGCCTGAATAGTGACCGTGGTCATCCCTTCTGTCAGGGGTCGATCTCCTACTTTCAGGGGAGCGGTACCTAGGTGGGCGCCTGCTTATCGCTTCGTCGTCTATAGGAGGGGAATGATACCGCGAGCGCTTCTTCTGAGCAGGCTCGAGGTTATCACCCTGGCGATGCCTGGACCTCAGAGGCTGGCCATTGTTAAGCCTGGACTGCAGGCTCTGAGACAGTCCTGGCGCAGGCGGTACTTCCTCGACCGGTGTCAGCCTGGAGAACACATCTCCCTGTTTCTCCCCCAGGCGCTTGGACACCGGCTCCTTGTGCCTCATTCGATTCCTCAGGTCTTGGGATAAACCCCTTCTTTCACGAGCGGCCGTGGATTCTGTGGTATGAATGGAGAATGCCTCCTCAGGACCTGCAACCCCTTGCTGCGCAGGCGGCTGCTGACGGGCTTCTGTGATTCGCCTTTGCACCTGCGCATACGCCTGGGCTGTCTTCCTGGCATTTCTCTGAACATTTCTGACGGCGGTCCGCTTTGTACCCCCGGTTCCTTCTCCACTTTCAAAGTGGAGCAACCTGGGGGTCGTGGCGACCCTACCTACCAGATCATCCGGAGTGAATTCCTGATTCAACATTACTGAGAAGAACGCCGCGGTCTGCGCCATCTGGGCAGGGGTGAGGTTCAGAGTTTGCCCCGCATGTGCCCCCTGCCCTGCCATGGCGACTGCTCCTTGACCCGGTGCTCCCTGGAGACTGGCTCGCCCCACGCCTGGGATCGTGGCGGCGGGGGTTACCTCTGGCGGCATGCCATAACGGGGAGCATTGGGTGGATTTGCCACAGAGCTGGTGTCGAATATTTCAGGCATGTTTGATTGTAATTGGTTAATTTGTTAATTTCGCGTTTGAGAATGGTTGATTTTTTTGGGTAATTTCGTGGGTACATCCTACTCTTTCCCACAGACGGCGCCAAATTGTTCCGGTCACGGAAACAATTAACCCGACTATGAATTCGGATTTTTAGTGTTCGAATATTACACGATCGGGTTTACAGTTCCCTCATTCTCCTTACTCCACAGGTCGGACTTTCCCCGGCGGATTGAGCCTGCTCCCTGCACAAGTAGCGCAAGGGCCTCGGAGGTTGTTCGAGGGAACCCTCTCCGATGCCTAAGTCAGTCCGTGAACGCCTTGATGAACCTAGTTCGTGAGGAGCTAGGTGGCGTTTTTAGAGTAAGAGTCTAGAGAGAGAAAATCCAACCCTCTCTAAGTGGGAAATGGGTGGGTATTTATACCTTCCCACAAGAGAGAGAAGTGGAGAGGGAAAAGAGCGGGAGAATGGGTGGATGGCAAGGTGACACGTGGACCCGTTTCATCCACCCATTCCCTTTTACCTTAGGCAGAATGACGGATGGGCCCTCGGCTTCCCCTGCTCGTACTGGGGTTAGGGGACCCTGGGGACCAGCACGCAGGGGGGGCTTGGTCGCCCGGCTCGGCTGACAGCAGGGCCCTGCCAAGCAGGCGCAAGCCTTGGAGTTCTTTCACGCCTTTTTGCGGGTCGACCCTGCTAGGCAACCCTTCTTTCGCCCTGGGGGCGAGTTATTCCCGGGTGACATGGGCGGGCGACCCATGGCACTTGGTCAACTCCCATCAGTATTAATATGGTGCCACGTGGCAATAAGGCGCCAAATAAATTCCATCAAATCAATTTATACTCCATTAAGTGTATTAATTTCAGGGAGACATGAATGGTCCGGCGGTTACGATGGAATCCGAGGCTCAGAATCGATTTCAGCATATTTATACTTTCCGGGTTCATACAATCGACAAGAACAAACCTTCATTTCCCTTCCTCTTTTCGTTCCTCTGTAGTGTCACCATCGATTTGCTACAGACGCCGTTTCCAATTGCATCATTCTTCATCGGTAAGTTTTATGCTACTCGGTTATTGTTTCTAGCGGTCAAGTTTAGGGAAGTCAATAACTCAGTTGTTAAACTTATATGAGAAGGTAACGACCTAAAAATTCGTATCAATAATATTAGACTCGATATTAAGGGAGACCAAATTATGTAACTCACCTGCTATGGACTGGTATTCCAGGACAACGGAAAAGGGAAAGTATTTGACATCCTACAGCAATGTGTTGGGAAGTCATACACCTTCAAAGTAAAGATAGGGATAAATAAATTTGGGACTGAAAGAGAATTAAAAGTTCAAAAGACATTTATGGCTGAGACGCATGACTCCACACCCACCACAGCCCAAGACAAGGTATGCACGATTAATTTACTGCTTTTAGAATTACTATTTCCAATGTCAATTATACTCACACCAGAAAAAAACAAAGCGCAGAGCGTAGAAGGAAACAAGGGAAAATACACTAGCGTAGAAGCGGCAGAAGACGAGATGATCTTCAACACTCCACAAAAACCACAAACTTCAAAGCGGCCAAAACAGTAAGTACAAAACAAACTACACTTACAAATAATCCTTACATTTGTTTCATTCTGCAAGTTGACCTAGATCTGCCTACAATGTACCGCAGAGATGAACCCAAGGAAACAGAAGCAACCACGAAGGCGATTAGCAAGTATGCAAAGCGATTGCGCCCAACATCACCACACCAAAGTTAAGAAGGCCAATATTCAGCAACCTACAACCATTGATTGGAAAATTATTTACGTGTTCAGATTATTTAAGTACAATAAAGGATTATTATTTAAGTACTGTTTTCCATATATCATGACCTATATTCCAATTCCAATTCCAATTGCTTCATCAAGATTCGAAGGTGTGACTTACCCAGATTCGCAAACTCTTTTTTTAGTAACATCAAATTGTCTTCTATCTTACACTTATAGTCGAAGCATACAAAACTTCGTGTAATAAAACCAAACACTACGACTTTCACTCTTTTAACAATTGACTTCTACATTGAAACCAAGAATCCACAACAAAGGCACTGCGATAAAGAAAAGTTGCACAAATACACTATTGCTAGATCCGTGAATTTCACGGGCACGAAAACTAGTTAGATTAACTGAAACTCGTGAATTTCATGGGTATGTTCTAATATGTGGTTATAATTTAGAAATTATGACAAAATATATAATTTGAATCATATAAATGCATTTACAATTCATAGCATAATTTTAATGTAATTAAATAAGCTCCTCGACATAAACTCCTCGTATTCCCCGCACATTTCCGCTCACATACAAAAAAGAGAGAGAATTCAATCAGCTACCATTGTTAACGGATTAAATTAGTCAAATCCACCAAATTAAGGATGGGGTGGAAGATTAAGCGGTAGAGTGATTACTAATTGAGGCCGAGGTTAAGGTGATTTCCCCATGCTTTTATAAATATTAGTGAAATAGTGAAAACAATATTTATAACTAAAAAATCACACAACAATTTAATAAACCTTTGAATCACAATTTCTAATTGAAATATTGAATCAATTCAATATTTTAGGGTGCCTCGAAGAATAATTGCACAAAGATTCATCAAACAAAAGAAAAGATATAAATTAGTTAGAAAAATATAATATCATTTATTTCTACCATTTATCCATATAATCGTAATCATATACAGTAATATTTATCAATTATACCAAAATTAGTTAGAAAAAATTAGGGTTAAAAAAATCCGAGTTTTAGATAGAGGGACATACGGTGGCAGGAGAGGGACGATGGTCGGGGGCGTAGGGACAACAATCCTGCAAACAAAAGAAAAATCAATATCAGATCAAAGCTTAATCAATCAATAATCGACATTACTTCGAGAACTCAACATAATCAATCAAAAATCAATATGCAGTGACATCATCATCATCTAAAACAAAGAAGAAAGGGACAGAGCATAATAAGGAGGCAATCGTAAACTCAATAAGGGGAAATTAATTTTTTTTATTAATTGGAAGGATTTGTAAAATTTGGCAGAAGATAAATAAGTCTCTCTTTAAAAAAGTGATTAATTCTTGTAAACTGAGATGAATTTTTTTTTTGTGTTTATAAGTCAATGAGTTTCAAACTGATTGACAGTTTCTCAAAAAAGAAACTGCTGATGAGTTTTAAACTGCTGGACAGTTTCTTTAAAAAAAACTGCTCATCACCTATAATTTAGGGTAACATCGTGCTAAATACTCAACAGTCAACACGTAGTACTTGCCACGTCAGCGACAAATCAGCGCCACGTGAGACGATGACGTATGGGTGAATGTGGTGCGAGTATTTTCTTCAGCTTTAATATATATGTAACAGCCCTAAATTTTTGCGACCAAAATAGAAGAATAAAATAGGAAAATTTAAAGCCGTTACTCCGCATTTAGCTCACAAGGCCAAATGCAAGGTAAAAGAATATTATAAGAATTAAAAGAAATAAAAATCCGATAAAGAATTAAATGAAAACGTTCCTTAATTGAAATCAAAGAGTCATACCTCACTACAAAAGAAGGTTAAGTAATGAAAATGCTATCAATTTGTTTGAAGATGGAATTGGAGAACCGTGTTAATGTTGTCCACACAGTTCCCCAATTCCATCTTCAAGCACATTGATAGTATTTTCATTACTTAACCTTCTTTTGTAGTGAGGTATGACTCTTCGACTTCAATAAGGAATTGTCATTCTTTTAACCGTGTCTATACCCACTCAGCGCATTTCTACTTGTACATTGTTCTATTGAGAATAATACTCTAAATTTCTTCAGGTAACACAATGGATCGTCTTCCGCGTCAAGTTTTGTTGAATAAATCTGCCCCTTTGAAGAGAAAGTCGGATGGACGTGGTGTATCCATTGGTCCAGAAGCTTCCATGTATGAAAATTCAGGCAATAATAAGGAGAATATATCCAGGAAAAATTCAGGCGAAATACGTGTTTAAAGGCGTAAGGAATGACTCAAGACATTTTGTAGTTTTTTTTTTTCGGAAATTAAGTTCGTGTTTTTCTACGAAATTATCATCGAAACAATGAATAATACAACAACACGATAATTAAGGCGAACCCGCGGTTAGACCCGGACCCGGTCCAGACCCGACCGGTTCGGGTATGGGTATGATAATTTTGGACCCTGCATTCGGGTCCGGTTCGGGTCTGGGTCCAGGGTTGAAACTTCGGGTCCGGGTCTAGGTCTGGGTGGACCCGGCCCAGACCCGCCCCGTTGCCATCCCTAGGGATGGAGTTTGATCTTCTTCCCTTTGTCCTTTTTAGGCTACCAGTACGTATTAAAATATGCCCTCACATTTATATACCCGTTGTCTTTCTTTAATGAGTCACTAAATGTTACTCTCAACCAGAAAAAGAAAGTTGAAGATTGTTTTGGTAAAAATTTACCGGGTTATGATCTTGGTTGCGGGTTAAAGTGATCGGACTAGCGCTATCGAATTAGTGGAATCAAATCGGATTTAGCGAATGAAAGACAACGAAAATAGACGAAAGACATGAGTTTTGGTGACGCGGAAACCCAATGTGGGAAAAACCGCGGGGGGAGTCGGAATCCCACCAAGTTTCTACTATGAACGGAAAGGACGAAAAATGAATACAAGTACAGGTTTTTGGATTATAAGAGACTATCGTCTATTTTGCTAGTATGCTTGCTTTTACGGTTGAAGTATGTTGAAGATGAGTTGAATGATGCTCTTCTTGCGTCTATTGTGCTTATATTCTTCTTCTTTTCTCTAGCCGTTACTCCAACTTCCTTCCTCCTCTTTCTCCTGAATTCTCTCCTCTTCTGGTGGATCTCCCCTTGGATTTAGGGAAGTGGTTCCTTGGTTTTTGCCTTTCGGTTGGGATGAGGGTTTATCTCTTGTATTGGGCTGCGCTTTGGCTTGGTTCGGCCCATTTCCTTACTTTACTCTTGCTTTGGCCCATTGTTGTATTTAATCTTGGGTCTTGGTTGGTTTGTTGACTTCGGTTCGTTCTTGACTTACGACTTTCTCGGCTCTTGACTTTTGACTTTCGAGTATCGTCTTGTGACTTTTCGTCTTTGGTTCTTTGACCCTTTGACCTTGACTTTGACTTGCGGAACGCCACGTCGTCTTTTGAGGGTGAAAGTTTTATCCCAAACAAATGCCCCCAAATTTCCGACTAAGTTCATATTAGGCGGGAATTTCTGCTTGTATTCGTCATGGATAATTCTGGCGACGATCGTTTTTTAGAGTGTTGTCCTTTGATCTGCTACTTCCGCTTTCCAACTCATCTCTCTCTCCTCATAATTGCCTATTCTTCCCCCTCATTATTATTTACTCTTCCCCGTAATACTCCTTCCCCCCTACTTCAATTACCTCCTCTTTCACTTCAATCACTTTTACCTTCTCACAATTTTCAAACTCCCTTCAAAATTCAAAAAGAAACTTTGACTCCCTCCACTTTGCCGTCTGCCGCTGCTGTGGTGTTGATTTCCTCTCCTTTGCCTCAACTTTCCAGGTGACTACCTTCTTTCTTTGTTATTTTCATCTCTCCTATGGCTCCCAAATCGAGTCGTGGCCAATCTTCAACTGTTCCCCCGTCTTCTCCATCGCCATCTCCGACGATTTTCTCTTCCTCTTCCATTCTCGACCCCAAACATTCTTGCGGTTCCCGATTCACTAGTGAGCACCTTCCCTTTATAATGGAAATCTTCGGGTTCAGTGAGGAGGTAGAAATCCATGTCCCTCCTCCAGGTCAGAAGGCGGACTCCATCCGGCCGGGGTGGGTTTGCATGTACGCCTACCCTTTCTTCTTGGGCCTGCGATTTCCTTTCCCTTTGTTGGTTCAAGAGTTCCTGATAGTCGCGATTTGTCGTCAATCTTACTACCAAATAAAACCAACTAACCTAAGCTAGAATAGCAAGGGTAAGTCAGGTCGAATCCACAGAGAGATCGGGAATGAGTACTAGGTCGGTCTCGGATAGAATTAGCTACGCGAATTGATTGATAGGGTGAGATTAAACTAATAAGACTAACTAATAAAAACATAAACAAGCAAATAATAAAACTAAACGAGTAAATCAATCAAATGGAGAAAAGCCTAGGGTCCGATTTTCTCCACCGACACACCTCAATCACATCATTGAAACCCCGTTAACAAGTCATCGAATAGTGAATTAGGGAGAAAACGCCTCTAGAGGTCCAAACACCTCCCTCCCGGGATCGTGAATGGATAAATAGTAATTCCAAGTACTTCCCTCCCGGGCTCGTAATTGGTATCCTAGGTCCACACCGAAATCCACTCCCGTGGTATCCCGCTAAGAGCCTAAGTCATTAAGTCTACGCTAGATTCCCGTCCGTCCCTCTTCCCCTCCCGAGGTAAGAGTTCCGACCGAAAGTCAAGGGCACTAACATTGGGTTCTCACTCCCGTGTTCAACCCAAATCGGTGAGGTTAGTCAAATGGGTAATCGGTTTTCCTTAACCTAATCGGCTCCCACCGATGGACAAGGGTCAAGGAACCATAACCAACCCAAAAGACTAATCGAATCCTAACCCCCTAACAATCCCCAAGTCAACCTCCGATAACTCATTAAAATGGGTCCAATAACATAATCAAAGCGTGTCGGGGATTAATCGTTCCCTAGTAAAAGTCTACTCACTACCCATAATCAACACAACACAAAACACACAAATAATTACTTTAGACACAACATTTAACATAATGAAATAATAAAGAATGAAACTTTGACTAATGAAATAAAATTAAACTAATCTAACATAACATATACTAATTATGTTAGAATGAAAACGTTCCTTAATTGAAATCAAAGAGTCATACCTCACTACAAAAGAAGGTTAAGTAATGAAAATGCTATCAATTTGTTTGAAGATGGAATTGGAGAACCGTGTTAATGTTGTCCACACAGTTCCCCAATTCCATCTTCAAGCACATTGATAGTATTTTCATTACTTAACCTTCTTTTGTAGTGAGGTATGACTCTTCGACTTCAATAAGGAATTGTCATTCTTTTAACCGTGTCTATACCCACTCAGCGCATTTCTACTTGTACATTGTTCTATTGAGAATAATACTCTAAATTTCTTCAGGTAACACAATGGATCGTCTTCCGCGTCAAGTTTTGTTGAATAAATCTGCCCCTTTGAAGAGAAAGTCGGATGGACGTGGTGTATCCATTGGTCCAGAAGCTTCCATGTATGAAAATTCAGGCAATAATAAGGAGAATATATCCAGGAAAAATTCAGGCGAAATACGTGTTTAAAGGCGTAAGGAATGACTCAAGACATTTTGTAGTTTTTTTTTTTCGGAAATTAAGTTCGTGTTTTTCTACGAAATTATCATCGAAACAATGAATAATACAACAACACGATAATTAAGGCGAACCCGCGGTTAGACCCGGACCCGGACCCGGTCCAGACCCGACCGGTTCGGGTATGGGTATGATAATTTTGGACCCTGCATTCGGGTCCGGTTCGGGTCTGGGTCCAGGGTTGAAACTTCGGGTCCGGGTCTAGGTCTGGGTGGACCCGGCCCAGACCCGCCCCGTTGCCATCCCTAGGGATGGAGTTTGATCTTCTTCCCTTTGTCCTTTTTAGGCTACCAGTACGTATTAAAATATGCCCTCACATTTATATACCCGTTGTCTTTCTTTAATGAGTCACTAAATGTTACTCTCAACCAGAAAAAGAAAGTTGAAGATTGTTTTGGTAAAAATTTACCGGGTTATGATCTTGGTTGCGGGTTAAAGTGATCGGACTAGCGCTATCGAATTAGTGGAATCAAATCGGATTTAGCGAATGAAAGACAACGAAAATAGACGAAAGACATGAGTTTTGGTGACGCGGAAACCCAATGTGGGAAAAACCGCGGGGGGAGTCGGAATCCCACCAAGTTTCTACTATGAACGGAAAGGACGAAAAATGAATACAAGTACAGGTTTTTGGATTATAAGAGACTATCGTCTATTTTGCTAGTATGCTTGCTTTTACGGTTGAAGTATGTTGAAGATGAGTTGAATGATGCTCTTCTTGCGTCTATTGTGCTTATATTCTTCTTCTTTTCTCTAGCCGTTACTCCAACTTCCTTCCTCCTCTTTCTCCTGAATTCTCTCATCTTCTGGTGGATCTCCCCTTGGATTTAGGGAAGTGGTTCCTTGGTTTTTGCCTTTCGGTTGGGATGAGGGTTTATCTCTTGTATTGGGCTGCGCTTTGGCTTGGTTCGGCCCATTTCCTTACTTTACTCTTGCTTTGGCCCATTGTTGTATTTAATCTTGGGTCTTGGTTGGTTTGTTGACTTCGGTTCGTTCTTGACTTACGACTTTCTCGGCTCTTGACTTTTGACTTTCGAGTATCGTCTTGTGACTTTTCATCTTTGGTTCTTTGACCCTTTGACCTTGACTTTGACTTGCGGAACGCCACGTCGTCTTTTGAGGGTGAAAGTTTTATCCCAAACAAATGCCCCCAAATTTCCGACTAAGTTCATATTAGGCGGGAATTTCTGCTTGTATTCGTCATGGATAATTCTGGCGACGATCGTTTTTTAGAGTGTTGTCCTTTGATCTGCTACTTCCGCTTTCCAACTCATCTCTCTCTCCTCATAATTGCCTATTCTTCCCCCTCATTATTATTTACTCTTCCCCGTAATACTCCTTCCCCCCTACTTCAATTACCTCCTCTTTCACTTCAATCACTTTTACCTTCTCACAATTTTCAAACTCCCTTCAAAATTCAAAAAGAAACTTTGACTCCCTCCACTTTGCCGTCTGCCGCTGCTGTGGTGTTGATTTCCTCTCCTTTGCCTCAACTTTCCAGGTGACTACCTTCTTTCTTTGTTATTTTCATCTCTCCTATGGCTCCCAAATCGAGTCGTGGCCAATCTTCAACTGTTCCCCCCGTCTTCTCCATCGCCATCTCCGACGATTTTCTCTTCCTCTTCCATTCTCGACCCCAAACATTCTTGCGGTTCCCGATTCACTAGTGAGCACCTTCCCTTTATAATGGAAATCTTCGGGTTCAGTGAGGAGGTAGAAATCCATGTCCCTCCTCCAGGTCAGAAGGCGGACTCCATCCGGCCGGGGTGGGTTTGCATGTACGCCTACCCTTTCTTCTTGGGCCTGCGATTTCCTTTCCCTTTGTTGGTTCAAGAGTTCCTGATAGTCGCGATTTGTCGTCAATCTTACTACCAAATAAAACCAACTAACCTAAGCTACAATAGCAAGGGTAAGTCAGGTCGAATCCACAGAGAGATCGGGAATGAGTACTAGGTCGGTCTCGGATAGAATTAGCTACGCGAATTGATTGATAGGGTGAGATTAAACTAATAAGACTAACTAATAAAAACATAAACAAGCAAATAATAAAACTAAACGAGTAAATCAATCAAATGGAGAAAAGCCTAGGGTCCGATTTTCTCCACCGACACACCTCAATCACATCATTGAAACCCCGTTAACAAGTCATCGAATAGTGAATTAGGGAGAAAACGCCTCTAGAGGTCCAAACACCTCCCTCCCGGGATCGTGAATGGATAAATAGTAATTCCAAGTACTTCCCTCCCGGGCTCGTAATTGGTATCCTAGGTCCACACCGAAATCCACTCCCGTGGTATCCCGCTAAGAGCCTAAGTCATTAAGTCTACGCTAGATTCCCGTCCGTCCCTCTTCCCCTCCCGAGGTAAGAGTTCCGACCGAAAGTCAAGGGCACTAACATTGGGTTCTCACTCCCGTGTTCAACCCAAATCGGTGAGGTTAGTCAAATGGGTAATCGGTTTTCCTTAACCTAATCGGCTCCCACCGATGGACAAGGGTCAAGGAACCATAACCAACCCAAAAGACTAATCGAATCCTAACCCCCTAACAATCCCCAAGTCAACCTCCGATAACTCATTAAAATGGGTCCAATAACATAATCAAAGCGTGTCGGGGATTAATCGTTCCCTAGTAAAAGTCTACTCACTACCCATAATCAACACAACACAAAACACACAAATAATTACTTTAGACACAACATTTAACATAATGAAATAATAAAGAATGAAACTTTGACTAATGAAATAAAATTAAACTAATCTAACATAACATATACTAATTATGTTAGAATGAAAACGTTCCTTAATTGAAATCAAAGAGTCATACCTCACTACAAAAGAAGGTTAAGTAATGAAAATGCTATCAATTTGTTTGAAGATGGAATTGGAGAACCGTGTTAATGTTGTCCACACAGTTCCCCAATTCCATCTTCAAGCACATTGATAGTATTTTCATTACTTAACCTTCTTTTGTAGTGAGGTATGACTCTTCGACTTCAATAAGGAATTGTCATTCTTTTAACCGTGTCTATACCCACTCAGCGCATTTCTACTTGTACATTGTTCTATTGAGAATAATACTCTAAATTTCTTCAGGTAACACAATGGATCGTCTTCCGCGTCAAGTTTTGTTGAATAAATCTGCCCCTTTGAAGAGAAAGTCGGATGGACGTGGTGTATCCATTGGTCCAGAAGCTTCCATGTATGAAAATTCAGGCAATAATAAGGAGAATATATCCAGGAAAAATTCAGGCGAAATACGTGTTTAAAGGCGTAAGGAATGACTCAAGACATTTTGTAGTTTTTTTTTTTCGGAAATTAAGTTCGTGTTTTTCTACGAAATTATCATCGAAACAATGAATAATACAACAACACGATAATTAAGGCGAACCCGCGGTTAGACCCGGACCCGGACCCGGTCCAGACCCGACCGGTTCGGGTATGGGTATGATAATTTTGGACCCTGCATTCGGGTCCGGTTCGGGTCTGGGTCCAGGGTTGAAACTTCGGGTCCGGGTCTAGGTCTGGGTGGACCCGGCCCAGACCCGCCCCGTTGCCATCCCTAGGGATGGAGTTTGATCTTCTTCCCTTTGTCCTTTTTAGGCTACCAGTACGTATTAAAATATGCCCTCACATTTATATACCCGTTGTCTTTCTTTAATGAGTCACTAAATGTTACTCTCAACCAGAAAAAGAAAGTTGAAGATTGTTTTGGTAAAAATTTACCGGGTTATGATCTTGGTTGCGGGTTAAAGTGATCGGACTAGCGCTATCGAATTAGTGGAATCAAATCGGATTTAGCGAATGAAAGACAACGAAAATAGACGAAAGACATGAGTTTTGGTGACGCGGAAACCCAATGTGGGAAAAACCGCGGGGGGAGTCGGAATCCCACCAAGTTTCTACTATGAACGGAAAGGACGAAAAATGAATACAAGTACAGGTTTTTGGATTATAAGAGACTATCGTCTATTTTGCTAGTATGCTTGCTTTTACGGTTGAAGTATGTTGAAGATGAGTTGAATGATGCTCTTCTTGCGTCTATTGTGCTTATATTCTTCTTCTTTTCTCTAGCCGTTACTCCAACTTCCTTCCTCCTCTTTCTCCTGAATTCTCTCCTCTTCTGGTGGATCTCCCCTTGGATTTAGGGAAGTGGTTCCTTGGTTTTTGCCTTTCGGTTGGGATGAGGGTTTATCTCTTGTATTGGGCTGCGCTTTGGCTTGGTTCGGCCCATTTCCTTACTTTACTCTTGCTTTGGCCCATTGTTGTATTTAATCTTGGGTCTTGGTTGGTTTGTTGACTTCGGTTCGTTCTTGACTTACGACTTTCTCGGCTCTTGACTTTTGACTTTCGAGTATCGTCTTGTGACTTTTCATCTTTGGTTCTTTGACCCTTTGACCTTGACTTTGACTTGCGGAACGCCACGTCGTCTTTTGAGGGTGAAAGTTTTATCCCAAACAAATGCCCCCAAATTTCCGACTAAGTTCATATTAGGCGGGAATTTCTGCTTGTATTCGTCATGGATAATTCTGGCGACGATCGTTTTTTAGAGTGTTGTCCTTTGATCTGCTACTTCCGCTTTCCAACTCATCTCTCTCTCCTCATAATTGCCTATTCTTCCCCCTCATTATTATTTACTCTTCCCCGTAATACTCCTTCCCCCCTACTTCAATTACCTCCTCTTTCACTTCAATCACTTTTACCTTCTCACAATTTTCAAACTCCCTTCAAAATTCAAAAAGAAACTTTGACTCCCTCCACTTTGCCGTCTGCCGCTGCTGTGGTGTTGATTTCCTCTCCTTTGCCTCAACTTTCCAGGTGACTACCTTCTTTCTTTGTTATTTTCATCTCTCCTATGGCTCCCAAATCGAGTCGTGGCCAATCTTCAACTGTTCCCCCCGTCTTCTCCATCGCCATCTCCGACGATTTTCTCTTCCTCTTCCATTCTCGACCCCAAACATTCTTGCGGTTCCCGATTCACTAGTGAGCACCTTCCCTTTATAATGGAAATCTTCGGGTTCAGTGAGGAGGTAGAAATCCATGTCCCTCCTCCAGGTCAGAAGGCGGACTCCATCCGGCCGGGGTGGGTTTGCATGTACGCCTACCCTTTCTTCTTGGGCCTGCGATTTCCTTTCCCTTTGTTGGTTCAAGAGTTCCTGATAGTCGCGATTTGTCGTCAATCTTACTACCAAATAAAACCAACTAACCTAAGCTACAATAGCAAGGGTAAGTCAGGTCGAATCCACAGAGAGATCGGGAATGAGTACTAGGTCGGTCTCGGATAGAATTAGCTACGCGAATTGATTGATAGGGTGAGATTAAACTAATAAGACTAACTAATAAAAACATAAACAAGCAAATAATAAAACTAAACGAGTAAATCAATCAAATGGAGAAAAGCCTAGGGTCCGATTTTCTCCACCGACACACCTCAATCACATCATTGAAACCCCGTTAACAAGTCATCGAATAGTGAATTAGGGAGAAAACGCCTCTAGAGGTCCAAACACCTCCCTCCCGGGATCGTGAATGGATAAATAGTAATTCCAAGTACTTCCCTCCCGGGCTCGTAATTGGTATCCTAGGTCCACACCGAAATCCACTCCCGTGGTATCCCGCTAAGAGCCTAAGTCATTAAGTCTACGCTAGATTCCCGTCCGTCCCTCTTCCCCTCCCGAGGTAAGAGTTCCGACCGAAAGTCAAGGGCACTAACATTGGGTTCTCACTCCCGTGTTCAACCCAAATCGGTGAGGTTAGTCAAATGGGTAATCGGTTTTCCTTAACCTAATCGGCTCCCACCGATGGACAAGGGTCAAGGAACCATAACCAACCCAAAAGACTAATCGAATCCTAACCCCCTAACAATCCCCAAGTCAACCTCCGATAACTCATTAAAATGGGTCCAATAACATAATCAAAGCGTGTCGGGGATTAATCGTTCCCTAGTAAAAGTCTACTCACTACCCATAATCAACACAACACAAAACACACAAATAATTACTTTAGACACAACATTTAACATAATGAAATAATAAAGAATGAAACTTTGACTAATGAAATAAAATTAAACTAATCTAACATAACATATACTAATTATGTTAGAATGAAAACGTTCCTTAATTGAAATCAAAGAGTCATACCTCACTACAAAAGAAGGTTAAGTAATGAAAATGCTATCAATTTGTTTGAAGATGGAATTGGAGAACCGTGTTAATGTTGTCCACACAGTTCCCCAATTCCATCTTCAAGCACATTGATAGTATTTTCATTACTTAACCTTCTTTTGTAGTGAGGTATGACTCTTCGACTTCAATAAGGAATTGTCATTCTTTTAACCGTGTCTATACCCACTCAGCGCATTTCTACTTGTACATTGTTCTATTGAGAATAATACTCTAAATTTCTTCAGGTAACACAATGGATCGTCTTCCGCGTCAAGTTTTGTTGAATAAATCTGCCCCTTTGAAGAGAAAGTCGGATGGACGTGGTGTATCCATTGGTCCAGAAGCTTCCATGTATGAAAATTCAGGCAATAATAAGGAGAATATATCCAGGAAAAATTCAGGCGAAATACGTGTTTAAAGGCGTAAGGAATGACTCAAGACATTTTGTAGTTTTTTTTTTTCGGAAATTAAGTTCGTGTTTTTCTACGAAATTATCATCGAAACAATGAATAATACAACAACACGATAATTAAGGCGAACCCGCGGTTAGACCCGGACCCGGTCCAGACCCGACCGGTTCGGGTATGGGTATGATAATTTTGGACCCTGCATTCGGGTCCGGTTCGGGTCTGGGTCCAGGGTTGAAACTTCGGGTCCGGGTCTAGGTCTGGGTGGACCCGGCCCAGACCCGCCCCGTTGCCATCCCTAGGGATGGAGTTTGATCTTCTTCCCTTTGTCCTTTTTAGGCTACCAGTACGTATTAAAATATGCCCTCACATTTATATACCCGTTGTCTTTCTTTAATGAGTCACTAAATGTTACTCTCAACCAGAAAAAGAAAGTTGAAGATTGTTTTGGTAAAAATTTACCGGGTTATGATCTTGGTTGCGGGTTAAAGTGATCGGACTAGCGCTATCGAATTAGTGGAATCAAATCGGATTTAGCGAATGAAAGACAACGAAAATAGACGAAAGACATGAGTTTTGGTGACGCGGAAACCCAATGTGGGAAAAACCGCGGGGGGAGTCGGAATCCCACCAAGTTTCTACTATGAACGGAAAGGACGAAAAATGAATACAAGTACAGGTTTTTGGATTATAAGAGACTATCGTCTATTTTGCTAGTATGCTTGCTTTTACGGTTGAAGTATGTTGAAGATGAGTTGAATGATGCTCTTCTTGCGTCTATTGTGCTTATATTCTTCTTCTTTTCTCTAGCCGTTACTCCAACTTCCTTCCTCCTCTTTCTCCTGAATTCTCTCCTCTTCTGGTGGATCTCCCCTTGGATTTAGGGAAGTGGTTCCTTGGTTTTTGCCTTTCGGTTGGGATGAGGGTTTATCTCTTGTATTGGGCTGCGCTTTGGCTTGGTTCGGCCCATTTCCTTACTTTACTCTTGCTTTGGCCCATTGTTGTATTTAATCTTGGGTCTTGGTTGGTTTGTTGACTTCGGTTCGT
Organism: Agrostemma githago; assembly: GCA_958450325.1. NCBI lineage: Eukaryota > Viridiplantae > Streptophyta > Magnoliopsida > Caryophyllales > Caryophyllaceae > Agrostemma > Agrostemma githago. The sequence goes on along the minus strand of OY288258.1, from coordinate 57,010,934 downwards.
TCTTGACTTACGACTTTCTCGGCTCTTGACTTTTGACTTTCGAGTATCGTCTTGTGACTTTTCATCTTTGGTTCTTTGACCCTTTGACCTTGACTTTGACTTGCGGAACGCCACGTCGTCTTTTGAGGGTGAAAGTTTTATCCCAAACAAATGCCCCCAAATTTCCGACTAAGTTCATATTAGGCGGGAATTTCTGCTTGTATTCGTCATGGATAATTCTGGCGACGATCGTTTTTTAGAGTGTTGTCCTTTGATCTGCTACTTCCGCTTTCCAACTCATCTCTCTCTCCTCATAATTGCCTATTCTTCCCCCTCATTATTATTTACTCTTCCCCGTAATACTCCTTCCCCCCTACTTCAATTACCTCCTCTTTCACTTCAATCACTTTTACCTTCTCACAATTTTCAAACTCCCTTCAAAATTCAAAAAGAAACTTTGACTCCCTCCACTTTGCCGTCTGCCGCTGCTGTGGTGTTGATTTCCTCTCCTTTGCCTCAACTTTCCAGGTGACTACCTTCTTTCTTTGTTATTTTCATCTCTCCTATGGCTCCCAAATCGAGTCGTGGCCAATCTTCAACTGTTCCCCCGTCTTCTCCATCGCCATCTCCGACGATTTTCTCTTCCTCTTCCATTCTCGACCCCAAACATTCTTGCGGTTCCCGATTCACTAGTGAGCACCTTCCCTTTATAATGGAAATCTTCGGGTTCAGTGAGGAGGTAGAAATCCATGTCCCTCCTCCAGGTCAGAAGGCGGACTCCATCCGGCCGGGGTGGGTTTGCATGTACGCCTACCCTTTCTTCTTGGGCCTGCGATTTCCTTTCCCTTTGTTGGTTCAAGAGTTCCTGATAGTCGCGATTTGTCGTCAATCTTACTACCAAATAAAACCAACTAACCTAAGCTACAATAGCAAGGGTAAGTCAGGTCGAATCCACAGAGAGATCGGGAATGAGTACTAGGTCGGTCTCGGATAGAATTAGCTACGCGAATTGATTGATAGGGTGAGATTAAACTAATAAGACTAACTAATAAAAACATAAACAAGCAAATAATAAAACTAAACGAGTAAATCAATCAAATGGAGAAAAGCCTAGGGTCCGATTTTCTCCACCGACACACCTCAATCACATCATTGAAACCCCGTTAACAAGTCATCGAATAGTGAATTAGGGAGAAAACGCCTCTAGAGGTCCAAACACCTCCCTCCCGGGATCGTGAATGGATAAATAGTAATTCCAAGTACTTCCCTCCCGGGCTCGTAATTGGTATCCTAGGTCCACACCGAAATCCACTCCCGTGGTATCCCGCTAAGAGCCTAAGTCATTAAGTCTACGCTAGATTCCCGTCCGTCCCTCTTCCCCTCCCGAGGTAAGAGTTCCGACCGAAAGTCAAGGGCACTAACATTGGGTTCTCACTCCCGTGTTCAACCCAAATCGGTGAGGTTAGTCAAATGGGTAATCGGTTTTCCTTAACCTAATCGGCTCCCACCGATGGACAAGGGTCAAGGAACCATAACCAACCCAAAAGACTAATCGAATCCTAACCCCCTAACAATCCCCAAGTCAACCTCCGATAACTCATTAAAATGGGTCCAATAACATAATCAAAGCGTGTCGGGGATTAATCGTTCCCTAGTAAAAGTCTACTCACTACCCATAATCAACACAACACAAAACACACAAATAATTACTTTAGACACAACATTTAACATAATGAAATAATAAAGAATGAAACTTTGACTAATGAAATAAAATTAAACTAATCTAACATAACATATACTAATTATGTTAGAATGAAAACGTTCCTTAATTGAAATCAAAGAGTCATACCTCACTACAAAAGAAGGTTAAGTAATGAAAATGCTATCAATTTGTTTGAAGATGGAATTGGAGAACCGTGTTAATGTTGTCCACACAGTTCCCCAATTCCATCTTCAAGCACATTGATAGTATTTTCATTACTTAACCTTCTTTTGTAGTGAGGTATGACTCTTCGACTTCAATAAGGAATTGTCATTCTTTTAACCGTGTCTATACCCACTCAGCGCATTTCTACTTGTACATTGTTCTATTGAGAATAATACTCTAAATTTCTTCAGGTAACACAATGGATCGTCTTCCGCGTCAAGTTTTGTTGAATAAATCTGCCCCTTTGAAGAGAAAGTCGGATGGACGTGGTGTATCCATTGGTCCAGAAGCTTCCATGTATGAAAATTCAGGCAATAATAAGGAGAATATATCCAGGAAAAATTCAGGCGAAATACGTGTTTAAAGGCGTAAGGAATGACTCAAGACATTTTGTAGTTTTTTTTTTTCGGAAATTAAGTTCGTGTTTTTCTACGAAATTATCATCGAAACAATGAATAATACAACAACACGATAATTAAGGCGAACCCGCGGTTAGACCCGGACCCGGTCCAGACCCGACCGGTTCGGGTATGGGTATGATAATTTTGGACCCTGCATTCGGGTCCGGTTCGGGTCTGGGTCCAGGGTTGAAACTTCGGGTCCGGGTCTAGGTCTGGGTGGACCCGGCCCAGACCCGCCCCGTTGCCATCCCTAGGGATGGAGTTTGATCTTCTTCCCTTTGTCCTTTTTAGGCTACCAGTACGTATTAAAATATGCCCTCACATTTATATACCCGTTGTCTTTCTTTAATGAGTCACTAAATGTTACTCTCAACCAGAAAAAGAAAGTTGAAGATTGTTTTGGTAAAAATTTACCGGGTTATGATCTTGGTTGCGGGTTAAAGTGATCGGACTAGCGCTATCGAATTAGTGGAATCAAATCGGATTTAGCGAATGAAAGACAACGAAAATAGACGAAAGACATGAGTTTTGGTGACGCGGAAACCCAATGTGGGAAAAACCGCGGGGGGAGTCGGAATCCCACCAAGTTTCTACTATGAACGGAAAGGACGAAAAATGAATACAAGTACAGGTTTTTGGATTATAAGAGACTATCGTCTATTTTGCTAGTATGCTTGCTTTTACGGTTGAAGTATGTTGAAGATGAGTTGAATGATGCTCTTCTTGCGTCTATTGTGCTTATATTCTTCTTCTTTTCTCTAGCCGTTACTCCAACTTCCTTCCTCCTCTTTCTCCTGAATTCTCTCATCTTCTGGTGGATCTCCCCTTGGATTTAGGGAAGTGGTTCCTTGGTTTTTGCCTTTCGGTTGGGATGAGGGTTTATCTCTTGTATTGGGCTGCGCTTTGGCTTGGTTCGGCCCATTTCCTTACTTTACTCTTGCTTTGGCCCATTGTTGTATTTAATCTTGGGTCTTGGTTGGTTTGTTGACTTCGGTTCGTTCTTGACTTACGACTTTCTCGGCTCTTGACTTTTGACTTTCGAGTATCGTCTTGTGACTTTTCATCTTTGGTTCTTTGACCCTTTGACCTTGACTTTGACTTGCGGAACGCCACGTCGTCTTTTGAGGGTGAAAGTTTTATCCCAAACAAATGCCCCCAAATTTCCGACTAAGTTCATATTAGGCGGGAATTTCTGCTTGTATTCGTCATGGATAATTCTGGCGACGATCGTTTTTTAGAGTGTTGTCCTTTGATCTGCTACTTCCGCTTTCCAACTCATCTCTCTCTCCTCATAATTGCCTATTCTTCCCCCTCATTATTATTTACTCTTCCCCGTAATACTCCTTCCCCCCTACTTCAATTACCTCCTCTTTCACTTCAATCACTTTTACCTTCTCACAATTTTCAAACTCCCTTCAAAATTCAAAAAGAAACTTTGACTCCCTCCACTTTGCCGTCTGCCGCTGCTGTGGTGTTGATTTCCTCTCCTTTGCCTCAACTTTCCAGGTGACTACCTTCTTTCTTTGTTATTTTCATCTCTCCTATGGCTCCCAAATCGAGTCGTGGCCAATCTTCAACTGTTCCCCCGTCTTCTCCATCGCCATCTCCGACGATTTTCTCTTCCTCTTCCATTCTCGACCCCAAACATTCTTGCGGTTCCCGATTCACTAGTGAGCACCTTCCCTTTATAATGGAAATCTTCGGGTTCAGTGAGGAGGTAGAAATCCATGTCCCTCCTCCAGGTCAGAAGGCGGACTCCATCCGGCCGGGGTGGGTTTGCATGTACGCCTACCCTTTCTTCTTGGGCCTGCGATTTCCTTTCCCTTTGTTGGTTCAAGAGTTCCTGATAGTCGCGATTTGTCGTCAATCTTACTACCAAATAAAACCAACTAACCTAAGCTACAATAGCAAGGGTAAGTCAGGTCGAATCCACAGAGAGATCGGGAATGAGTACTAGGTCGGTCTCGGATAGAATTAGCTACGCGAATTGATTTATAGGGTGAGATTAAACTAATAAGACTAACTAATAAAAACATAAACAAGCAAATAATAAAACTAAACGAGTAAATCAATCAAATGGAGAAAAGCCTAGGGTCCGATTTTCTCCACCGACACACCTCAATCACATCATTGAAACCCCGTTAACAAGTCATCGAATAGTGAATTAGGGAGAAAACGCCTCTAGAGGTCCAAACACCTCCCTCCCGGGATCGTGAATGGATAAATAGTAATTCCAAGTACTTCCCTCCCGGGCTCGTAATTGGTATCCTAGGTCCACACCGAAATCCACTCCCGTGGTATCCCGCTAAGAGCCTAAGTCATTAAGTCTACGCTAGATTCCCGTCCGTCCCTCTTCCCCTCCCGAGGTAAGAGTTCCGACCGAAAGTCAAGGGCACTAACATTGGGTTCTCACTCCCGTGTTCAACCCAAATCGGTGAGGTTAGTCAAATGGGTAATCGGTTTTCCTTAACCTAATCGGCTCCCACCGATGGACAAGGGTCAAGGAACCATAACCAACCCAAAAGACTAATCGAATCCTAACCCCCTAACAATCCCCAAGTCAACCTCCGATAACTCATTAAAATGGGTCCAATAACATAATCAAAGCGTGTTGGGGATTAATCGTTCCCTAGTAAAAGTCTACTCACTACCCATAATCAACACAACACAAAACACACAAATAATTACTTTAGACACAACATTTAACATAATGAAATAATAAAGAATGAAACTTTGACTAATGAAATAAAATTAAACTAATCTAACATAACATATACTAATTATTCAAGATAAATATAAAATACAAACTTAGAATCATATTTCTAAACACAATAGACAATAAAGATGACAACTTTAAGCTAATTAACATCAATTAAACATAAACCCATAACAATAAATAAAAAGAAGAAGAAGAGGAATTAAAACAAAAGAGAGATGAAATTATATTGAGAACAAGGAAATTTAGAATGATTAAGAAAAGATTAGATGATTAAACTAATTAAAGGAATTAATTAAAAAAAAAAAAAGGAAGAATGGGAAAAACAGAGGAAGGCATGGCTGCTGCTGCGTGCTGCCTGCTGCTTCTACGCCCTTCTCCCTGCTCCTCCTCTTCATCTTACTCTATTGTCTCTCCCTTTCTATTCTATCCTAATCTCTCTACTGCAACTCCTCTTATTTAGAGTTTTTGTTGTTTTTTATATCTAATAAATACATAAAAAGACTATAATGTCCTTCACTTAAATGGTCTAATAGAAGTAAAATAGAGGGACTGAATTGTCATTCGGCTCTTCTTGTTCCGTCTTGACTTGTCTCGGTTTGTCTCGGTTCTAAGTCGACCCATCCTTCCGGTACCTATAATATCAAAATGACTAGAGCAGTACCAAAATTCCGACGAATATAATAAATATACATTAATTAAGTAAGACTCGACTAATTAGCTAATTAAACACAAAATAGCTTAATAATAGCAAAACGACTAATAAAATCGACCGAGAAAGAGTATAAATATGGGACGAAAAACCGGTAAAATAGCGACTTATCAACATCCCCACACTTAACTCTTACTCGTCCTCGAGTAAGCTCAAAAGACAAGCTACGACCCATAAATAAAATCACGGAAAACAAAAACACAAAATATATACAAAAACAAAAATAAGCAAATATAGACAAACGAGTCACAAGTCTCCCAAATCAAAAGTCACGATTCTAAAGTTCAACTTAAATATAGAATATGAATGTTAAAATTACTAAATCGGTTGCAAAAATTATTATTACATATCTCTTGGCCTCGGTCCATGCTATGTCGGGATGTGAGACGGAGATGGAAGGAGTTCTCCCATGGAGTTATCGACAAATGTATACAAGTCTCGACCCCTTGAATAAACAAAGGTCTAGGGTCATCCTAATCATCCAAGTGACACATGAAACGATCCAAAATGGGAAATATAGATAAACAAAAATACTTGGGGAGGAATCGTCTTTCTTTTCTTTTTTCTTTTTTTTTTCTTTTTTCTTTTTTTTCTTTTTTCTTTTTTTCATTTTTTTTTCATTTTTTTTTCATTTTTCTTTCTATTTTTTTTCTTCTCCCCCTTATTCTATTCTTTTTGAGTTTTTGAGAATTTTTCTTTGTTAGCTCGTATTTGATGTTTGAGCTCTTCTTGATAGAAAGGGAATGTAAACTCAATATCAACGATAACCAAACTCTTATTTTGTAAGTTTTTTTTGTGAAATAAGGATCGAAAAAATGATAGATCGTCACTTGGGTAAATAGTCACCTAGACAAATATACAAAGCCAAAATCACAACACGGGAGGTGGAAGGTGGAAACAAGTGAAGGACACATCCCGAGCGACTTACAGTAGGAGGACAATCAATATATAATATTAAGAAACAACCAATAAGTAATAGAAAAATCCATACTCTTTAAAGAAGTTGAAAATTAGAAAAATCACTCTATCAAGGAAAACAAGTGAATCGAAAAACAAAAATCTTTTTGAAGTTTTTCATTTTTTCACTTTTTAGGATTTTCCCAAATTTTTTGATTTTTTCAAAGAAAAACACAAAAACGACAAAAATCACAAAGACAAGAAAATAAAAACAACAAAACGATCGACACAAGCTACAATCCCACAAACACATATTTACAGCACAAAACACCTCCAAGGAATCTCCAACAAGAGTATCACCCACAAACTCCTCAAGCACAACACAACCATCAATCAAGAATCGACCATGCAATGCCAAAATCACGACACATTTATTACTGGTTACTTGCTACTTGATTTTTGTTGCATGCTTGTGTGTTGCATTGATGATTATCTTTTGACTTGTCTCTTGATTGTCACCCTTTTGTGCACACATGACGATGCCTAGTATACGTGATCTTACTAGACCCAACCCTACTCATGTTAACCGGCCTATTAATATTGGGGTTGTGGAAGCATCTTATGAGTTTAATGTAGGCCTTATTGAGTTGATTCGACGAGATGTCTTTTGTGGTCTAGAGAGTGATGAACCACTTGACCATTTAGAGACATTTGAGGCGAATTGTTCTCTAGTTAGGATGGAGGGAGTATCGGACCAAGCCACCAAACTCATACTTTTTCCCTTTAGTCTTAAGGGTGAAGCTAGGAAATGGTTATACTCTCACCCTTCTTCTACCTTTTGCACTTGGGATGACTTAGCTCAAGCCTTTTTGAACAAATTTTACCCTCCCTCTAAAACCGCCCAAAGGATTCGTGCAATTTATAATTTCCAACAAGGCGAGTTTGAGACTTTGAGTGAGACTTGGGGTAGATTTAAGGGTTTATTGAGAGCTTGTCCCCACCATGGTATTTCACCTTGCCAAATCATGCTTATTTTCTTTGACAATTTGCTTCCTTCTCTTAGAAACTTTGTGAATATATCATCCGGAGGGGCATTTGATGAGTTGAGCATTGATGAGGCTAGAGCTTTAATTGAGGCCATGGCTAGTGCCGATGAGAATCGAAATTCTATTTGGGCATTTAAGAGAGGACCACAAGCTAGAGTTGAACTTAATGACTATTTTATGTTTGATGCTATAGGTGAAAATGTGGAATCTTCTTCTCTTGTGGATGTGCCTTATGTTCGATCTCATGTTGATTATCATCATCTTCCCCTTCCCCATGAGAATGTGAATGATTATAATATGCTTATAGATGATGATGATGATGATGATGATTTTGTTGATGAGAATGTTGTGGAGATAGTTGAGAGCGTGGGGGTATTTGAGGATAAATGGGATGTGGATATCGATTTTTTCGAGGAGCCCATTTTAGAGAAATTTGAGTCTTTTTCTTATATTGAGGATGATTCCCCTTCATCTATTGATTATGTAGACTTTATTTCTCTTACTCCTTTATTTGAGGCCATGTATGTTGATGAAGATTTTGACAATCCTATCTTTGAGGCCGATGTTCCATGCTTGTCATTAGAGGTTGGCTTAGTGAAGTGTCTTAAGGATGGGTTGGACAACAATTACACCATTAATGATTTTAAATGTTTTGATCCACCTCTTGACACTTTTAAGGCTAGTGCCGGGTATATGGGTGAATTTGAGACTTTTGGATTTTTCACCCCTCTTCTTTGTGCCTCTTATGACTTTTGTCTTTGGTCATGTTTGTCTACTAAGGTGCCTTATGACCACTTTAATGAGGATTGGTCTACCTCGTTTGACAAGTTAATGAGATCTTTGGTGGGCACTAAGTAGATAACCTTGATTTGTAGGTTTGGCGGTCCTTAAAACCGCGCTTCTTGGGAGGCACCCCAAGTCTTTTGTACATATTTATGTTTTGGTGTTTTTGTTAGTGTTTTTGTTTGTAGGTACCTTCAACAAGAAACTACTATGTAGCAAAATGGATAAGAGACACAAAATCGATCAAGTGTGGGGAAGAATTATGCTCCAAAGGTATTCTCTTACCCTCCTTTCCCATTCCCTAGTATTGAACATTGAGGACAATGTTCGTTTCAAGTGTGGGGAGGTAGTCGATTCTTGATTGATGGTTGTGTTGTGCTTGAGGAGTTTGTGGGTGATACTCTTGTTGGAGATTCCTTGGAGGTGTTTTGTGCTGTAAATATGTGTTTGTGGGATTGTAGCTTGTGTCGATCGTTTTGTTGTTTTTATTTTCTTGTCTTTGTGATTTTTGTCGTTTTTGTGTTTTTCTTTGAAAAAATCAAAAATTTTGGGAAAATCCTAAAAAGTGAAAAAATGAAAAACTTCAAAAAGATTTTTGTTTTTCGATTCACTTGTTTTCCTTGATAGAGTGATTTTTCTAATTTTCAACTTCTTTAAAGAGTATGGATTTTTCTATTACTTATTGATTGTTTCTTAATATTATATATTGATTGTCCTCCTACTGTATGTCGCTCGGGATGTGTCCTTCACTTGTTTCCACCTTCCACCTCCCGTGTTGTGATTTTGGCTTTGTATATTTGTCTAGGTGACTATTTACCCAAGTGACGATCTATCATTTTTTCAATCCATATTTCACAAAAAAACTTACAAAATAAGAGTTTGGTTATCGTTGATATTGAGTTTACATTCCCTTTCTATCAAGAAGAGCTCAAACATCAAATACGAGCTAACAAAGAAAAATTCTCAAAAACTCAAAAAGAATAGAATAAGGAGGAGAAGAAAAAAAAATAGAAAGAAAGAAAAATGAAAAAAAATGAAAAAAAGAAAAAAGAAAAAAAAAGAAAAAAGAAAAAAGAAAAGAAAGACGATTCCTCCCCAAGTATTTTTGTTTATCTATATTTCCCATTTTGGATCGTTTCATGTGTCACTTGGATGATTAGGATGACCCTAGACCTTTGTTTATTCAAGGGGTCGAGACTTGTATACATTTGTCGATAACTCCATGGGAGAACTCCTTCCATCTCCGTCTCACATCCCGACATAGCATGGACCGAGGCCAAGAGATATGTAATAATAATTTTTGCAACCGATTTAGTAATTTTAACATTCATATTCTATATTTAAGTTGAACTTTAGAATCGTGACTTTTGATTTGGGAGACTTGTGACTCGTTTGTCTATATTTGCTTATTTTTGTTTTTGTATATATTTTGTGTTTTTGTTTTCCGTGATTTTATTTATGGGTCGTAGCTTGTATTTTGAGCTTACTCGAGGACGAGTAAGAGTTAAGTGTGGGGATGTTGATAAGTCGCTATTTTACCGGTTTTTCGTCCCATATTTATACTCTTTCTCGGTCGATTTTATTAGTCGTTTTGCTATTATTAAGCTATTTTGTGTTTAATTAGCTAATTAGTCGAGTCTTACTTAATTAATGTATATTTATTATATTCGTCGGAATTTTGGTACTGCTCTAGTCATTTTGATATTATAGGTACCGGAAGGATGGGTCGACTTAGAACCGAGACAAACCGAGACAAGTCAAGACGGAACAAGAAGAGCCGAATGACAATTCAGTCCCTCTATTTTACTTCTATTAGACCATTTAAGTGAAGGACATTATAGTCTTTTTATGTATTTATTAGATATAAAAAAAACAACAACAAAAACTCTAAATAAGAGGAGTTGCAGTAGAGAGATTAGGATAGAATAGAAAGGGAGAGACAGTAGAGTAAGATGAAGAGGAGGAGCAGGGAGAAGGGCGTAGAAGCAGCAGGCAGCACGCAGCAGCAGCCATGCCTTCCTCTGTTTTTCCCATTCTTCCTTTTTTTTTGTTTTAATTAATTCCTTTAATTAGTTTAATCATTTAATCTTTTCTTAATCATTCTAAATTTCCTTATTCTCAATATAATTTCATCTCTCTTTTGTTTTAATTCCTCTTCTTCTTCTTCTTTTTATTTATTGTTTTGGGTTTATGTTTAATTGATGTTAATTAGCTTAAAGTTGTCATCTTTATTGTCTATTGTGTTTAGAAATATGATTCTAAGTTTGTATTTTATATTTATCTTGAATAATTAGTATATGTTATGTTAGATTAGTTTAATTTTATTTCATTAGTCAAAGCTTTTGTCTTTATTATTTCTTTATGCTTATTATTATGTTTAGTGTAATTATTTGTGTTTTGATTAATACAATTATGGGTAGTGAGTAGTTTTCCTACTAAGGGTCGATGAACCCCGATTGGTTTGAATTGCGCGATTGTATGCCTTGTATCGGTTTATTTGGGTTATTGGATGAGGATGTGTTGGGGATTTATGGATTAACTTGGTTTATGGGGTTTGGGTCGAATTTAGTCCCTTGGTCATCGACGGGAGTCGATTAGGATTAATTGTCGATTCTTCCCCTTTATCTTGCCTTACTCTACTTAGTTGAACACGGGAGTGGGAGTTGAGCGGGGTATCCCTAACACTAGTTTCGATTAGCGTGCTTTTCATTGACTTGGGTTAGTTTGGGGAACATCACGGGAGTGAGTCTCCGGTCTAGACCTTAGGATTCCGTCTTACGAGCCCGGGAGGGAGGTAAACGGAGTAATTAGTCGTCTAATGAGCCCGGGAGGGAGTTGACCGACCTAGAATGCGCCTTTTCCTTGTCCGAGAACCCGACTTCCTCGATAATTGGCATTCGTTAGCGTGATTTGAATAAGTCGCGGGTGACATCGTCCCTTAGTACTTTTTCTTATTTGATTTTATCATTTCATCTCTTTGTTTCCTTAGTTTTCTAGTTCTTTATCTTGTTTTAGATTGTTAGTTTCTTTATGCATTTATTAGTTAGTCTATCTAGTTTAATCTCACTCTTATTAATTGATCCGCGTAGCTAATTATAATCCGAGACCGAACTAGTACTCGATCCCGATCTCTCTGTGGATTCGACCCGACTTACCCTTACTATTTTAGTTTAGGTTAGTTGGTTTATTTGATGGTTAGATTGACGACAAATCCGGCTATCAGTTCCTGACATACTATAAGTTTGCTTCGTGTCAGTTGGCGCCTCATACATGGCGGGTTTTGTTAACCTTCTGTGTTTTAAATCAGCGTCACCAAAGGGGCTTTTCCTTTGGTGATGTATGCGCCCTATTCCAGGCGAGATCCCTGAAGTATGGCCAGGTAACGATGCGTGTGAAAGATAAGAATAACCCTGGTATAATTTTTCCGACCGATCCTCCGGATGTCGATTGGTTTAGAGACTTTATATTTGTGAAGGCTGACTCCATCCCTCCCCTTTCTCATGATTACCTCTTCTCCGAGTGGGGGTCCACTAAAGGTATTTGTCATGCCCTTAGTCTTTAGGTTTTATTGCGCACTCATTATTTTCACTGGTTCTGTATCGCAGCTCTGAAGCAGCCTACTGGTGTGGCGACAATCCTCAACTTTGCTGCACAACTTTCCAGTTTAAGCCCTGAACAACGATCCTTCAATAACCTTTTCCTCCCCTCAGAGAACGGTGCTTGTCCTCTCTTTGCTGCGGACATGTCTTCAGGTGAGGACTGATCTGTTGAGTTGGTTAGGATGTGCTTAGCTTTTCTTTCGACACAGGATTTATTTTGTGTTTTGGTTTTCTTTAGGTAATCCAAAATCTACGATGACTCTGGACCGAGTCAGGGCTGTTAGGAGGAAGAGCGTGGCTACTCGCTCGTCCTCTCAGAAGCGATCCGGTTCTTCCCCTGCCCCCTCTACTGGCTCTAAGCGAAGACGTAGCTCATCTCCTCCTGCAAAGGCTGATTCTGCAGGGAAATCTCCTGTGATCGACCTGCCTGACCCCCCCGGAACTCTGCTCCCCAATCTGCAGGCAGCACTCTTCCTGATCTGGTGCTCACATTCCCCGGGGATTTTGGGATCATCAGGCATTTGACAGACCTGACTCCCTTGGATCAGCTCCTCTTTCCAGGCTCTGAGGCTGTGTTGGCTAGGGATCCTCCCGTCCAAGTGGCAGCTCACGTCGCTGCTCATGCCTTCGAGGTAATTCTTCTCTTAACTTGTGGATTTTTCTGATCTTGGGCATGTTACTAACTGCCTGTGTTGCTGGCCAGACCCTGCAAATGGCTTTGTATTTTCGGGGTAATATGACCCATCTTAGGGATCTGGGGGGTCAGCTTCAGGCTGACAAGGCTCGTCTACTGGGCGAGGTTGGCCAAGCCAGGGAGGAGGTTGCCAGGTTGAAGGAGGAACTGGGCCAAGCCAACAAGCTGCTTGCTGAGGAGAAGGGGCGTAGTGCGGCCATGGAGGAGATGAAGGCTGAGCTGTCGCAGATCCAGGATGTCAATTCCAGTCTGCAGGAGAAGGTGACAGAGCTGAAGAGGATCATAATGGACGCTCTAAGCTGGTCGGCCCTTAGTACTGAGATCCAGATGGTCAAGGCCTACTCTGAGGGAAAGCATGGGAAGTGGAACCTGGTTGCTCTGGAAGGTCAGATGAGGGAGGAATTTCCTAGGGGTTCAACTTAGATATCCTCTCTGGGGGCGAGGATGAGGTGGTGGAGGAATCAGTCTCCTCTCCCCGTGCTGTCCAGAAGACACATGACCAGGTGGGTGCTGCTGCTGACACTCTTATTGTGGTGGAGCCCCTTGCCTCCCTTCCTTCAGAAGATAATGCCTAGGTTGTTAGGCCTTTTTTCGTTTTAATCTCTGAATCTTTTGCCCTGTGAGGCAAACAAAATACTTTGTTAAGATTTTAAACCTTGCTCTGAATTTTACCTTTGCTCAAGGAGGCAAAGTGTTTTGGATACACTGCTTTACTTTTAATTGCACCTATTTGCACGTTTGCGGTATTTCTATGCTTGACTGTTTGTTTGTTTTTGATTGTTGTATCTTCTGTTGTATGCATGCCTTTTGTCTGTGTGGTCGACCCTTGATATAATAGTGGCCTGGGATTTAGTTTGCCCACTCAGTCAGAGGTGCCACGCTTTGCGTGGGTGCTAAGTGGCGCAGGAGACTGTGATGTCCTGGTTGTAGGCACTTAGCACAAGACGCACGTCTTCTGTAGGAATCATACACTCCACCAGATTAGTTACCAACATTGGTTGAAAAAGAAGCTAACGAAATATGGTAAAGATGTTATGTTTGGAAATATTATGGGGGAAATCAGATTTCCAAAAATATGTGAAAGAGGAAAATTCATTTTGGAAGTACAAAAAGGAAACCGAATTTTGCAATCATGTGAAAATGTGTGAAGATTTAAAATTAGGTTCAAAAACACATGAGAAGGAGTTTAAAATGTGAAAACTAAATCTTGAAAGCATATGAAAGAAGTTTCAAAATTTGAAGATATGTAAAAATCAAATTAAACCCTGATGCTCTATAATTTTGCAATTAGAAAAATAGATTGAAGGACAAAGTGGAGTTAAGACAATGAAAGATATTGAAATTTTGAACCTGGGTTCTGGTGGAGGTGTATCTGGCAGATTGGATGCCTTATTTCTGACGACATTGGCCTGTGCTTCTGGCGACACTGGCCTGTACTCCTGGTGACTTCTATTTTAGAGGAAATACTTCTTCAAGTGTACTATATCCAGGGTTTCTGGATGATTTCTCCTTCCATGGTCATAAGTTGGTAGGCTCCATTTCCAACCACCTTTTCCACCTGGTAAGGTCCCTCCCAATTGTAGGCGAATTTTCCTGCTTGCTGGTTTCTGGTGTTCTGGAAGACTTTCCTGAGGACCAGGTCTTCTTCCTGCAGGACCCTGATCTTGACATTCTTCTTGTAGCTTCTGGCAACTGTCTGCCTGTAGGAGGCCATCCTGATCTGGTCATCAGTTCTGAGCTCATCCATAATATCCAAGCTATTCGCCATTTCCACCTAGTTCCTCTCCTCTGTTATGCAACCATACCTTTGGGTAGGTACTCTCACCTCTGAAGGGATGACTGCCTGATCAGCACCGAAGACCAAGCTAAAAGGTGTCTGTCATGTAGTTACTTTGGGTGTGGTTCTGTCGGACCACAGTACCAGGGGAAGCTCTTCTGCCCATCTGCCCCTGCCTCTTCCAGCCTTCTTTTCAGGTTGTCTATCACATTTTTGTTGCTAGACTCCGCTTGACCATTAGACTGAGGATTTCTGGGGGTAGACTTACTTAATGTGATATTCCACCTAGCGCAGTAGGCCTCCATCTTGTTGCCAATAAACCGGGATCCGTTGTCGTAGATAATTTCTGAAGGAATGCCAAACCTGCAGATAATGTTGCGTTTAATAAAGGATATAACCTGCTTCTTAGTCACCTGAGGGAATGCCTCCGCTTCTATCCACTTGGAGAAGTAGTCGGTCATGGCCAGCATAAAGACTTTGTTCCCTGGGGCTCTTGGTAACTTGCCAACGATATACATCCCCCACTTCATGAAGGGCTAGGGAGAAATTACTGGGTGCAATGGTTCTGCAGGCTGGTGGTTGACCGGAGCTTTTTGTAGTGCTAGCAAGAATGCAAGTGAATAAATTGCATTCCCTAGCGAGTGAAATGCTTACGCCCCTTTAGAGATAGGGGCCAGCAAAAGAGCTCGTTCTTTAATCTTCAAATTCGTAAGATCATTACTTTACTAATAGAATATCAATCAAGGTTAGGGGGCTGAGAAGCTGTTGCTTGCTGCTTGCTGTCTACTTCGCGAGCCTTATGTGCCCTGTTTATTAACTTCCCTTTTTCCTTCCGTCCACGAGGTTCTGGAAGAAAGGGGCGGCTATCTGGCGGGAGTCGTTTCGGTTGTATGCCACGAGGTCCCTATGGACAAGGGGACAAGTGAATTCTCGCTTTTGAGCGCATGCAGCCTTCTACCATCCATCCCATTGCATTCTATCGTCTCATATTGTACTGTACCGTATCAGACCAGATAGATCTATTGAGTGAGAGAAAGGTAGTGTAACTAATGACTGGTGCATGTCTCTGGTAGGCGTCACACTTCTTGACATATTCTCTGGCGTCCTTGCGCATTGTCGGCCAGTAGTAACCCTGACGGAGTGCTTTGTTGGATAGACTCCTGCCCCCTGCATGATTTACACATTCACCAATGTGGAGATCATGCATAATGATCTCTGCCTCCTCCTGACCTAGGTACCTCAGGTATGGTCCGACGGTTGATCTCTTGAACATGATATCATCAATGAGGGTGTACCTGGATGCTTTCATCTTGAAGCTTATGGCTTCCTTCTTATCTGTCGGCAGGACGTCATTTTGCAACCACTCTTGGTAGGGTTTTCTCCAATATGAGGTTTCCTCTTGCCCTGCTGTGGTACTACAGATTCCTGCTTCCTGTAACCACTGCAATCCCTGGTCTGGTGATTTTTCCTCCTCCCTCGGCATCTGGTGTTCCTGAGTACCTTTCCAGACTGTTGGCTCCAGTACATGGACAATGGGTATGGTGGAAACTATGCCTGGTTTGAAGGTTGCCCCAAGGGTAGCTAGGGCGTTTGCTTCCACATTCTGGTCCCTCGGGATTTTGCTGATTGAGAAGGCTATAAACCTGGGGGAGAGCTCCTTCGTTACTTCAAGGTAGACCATCATCTTGGAGTCCTTTGCCGCATACGAACCATTCATATGGTTGACTACCAGCTGGGAATCACTGTTCACCTCCAGGCACTTGATTTTGAGGTCCAGAGCGAGCTGGAGACCCAAGATTAAAGATTCATACTCTGCCTCATTGTTTGTCGTCCGGAACTCGCACCGTACCGCCTGGACTATGAGGTCCCCTTGAGGAGACTTGAGAACTAGCCCTGCTCCAAATCCTCTCATGTTGGAGGCGCCATCTATATTTAGCTTCCACACCTGTTCGCCCTTGTCTTCCTTCAGGAGGAGGATGTCTTTCTCTGCCTCGGTCTGCAGCGCCGGGCTGAAGTTGGATATGAAGTCTGCTAATGTCTGGGACTTTATCGTTGTTCTGGGGACAAACTTCAGGTCGAAGCCACTCAAGTGCATGGACTACTTGGCCATTCTTTCTGTCAACTCATGTTTTCTCATAATAGTTTTTAGCGGGTAATTCGTTATTACAGAAATAACATGTGATTCAAAATAAGGTCCTAGTTTATATGAAGCTGTAACAAGTGCAAGTACGAGTTTTTCAAGGGACGTGTACCTGGTCTCTGCAGGAAGCACAGACTTACTGACATAATAGACTGGGTGTTGCGCTCCTTCATGCTCTCGTACCAACACGGCACGTACTGCCACCTCAGTTACCGATAAGTATAGAAAAAGCGGTTCTCCAGGCTCTGGCTTTGACAGGAGTGGTGGAGTACTCAGGTAGTGTTTTAGCTCGTTAAATGCTTTCTCGTGCTTCTCCGTCCAATCGAACCTTTGAGCTTTCTTCAGGACATCATAGAACAGCCGATATGTATCCGAGAACCTGGATATAAACCTATTCAGAGCGGCAATTCTTCCAGTCAGCCGTTGCACGTCTTTTGGCTTCTGTGGGGATTCCAGCTGGAGGATGGCTTTGATCTTCTCTGTGCTGGCCTCGATTCCTCTCTGGGTGACCATGTACCCCAGAAACTTCCCACATGATACTCCAAATGTACATTTTGACGGATTTAGCTTCATCTTGTACTCCCTCAAAGTGTTGAAAGCATCCTCCAAGTGCGCCGTGTGTTGTGAAGCTTGCTTGGATTTGACAACCATGTCGTCAATATATACCTCCATGGTGTCGCCAATTTGCCTCTTGAACATCATATTAACTAGCCTTTGGTAGGTGGATCCTGCATTTTTCAGACCAAAAGGCATAACATTGTAACAATAGATACCTCTTTCAGACTTGAACGCGGTTTTCTCCTGATCTGCTGGATGCATCTTGATTTGGTTGTATCCACTCCACGCATCGAGGAAGGTGAGCATCTCGTGACCTGTTGTGGCATCCACCATGGCGTCTATGTATGGCAGGGGGAAGGGATCTTTTGGACATGCTTTGTTCAGGTCAGTAAAATCGACGTACACCCTCCATTTGCCATTCTTCTTTGGAACCACAACCACGTTGGACAGCCACTCTGGGTACTTTACTTCCCTGATCTTTCCAGCACCCAGCAGGTTGTCCACCTCCTGATTTATGACTTGATTCCTCTCTGGGGCAAACTTTCTTCTCTTCTGCTGAACTGGTTTATAACTTGGATCCACACTCAGCCTGTGGGTTATGATGTTCGGATCTATACCTATCATATCATCATGCGGCCAAGCAAAACAATCCATGTTAGTTTTTAATAATTCAATGAGGTTTTGGCGATGTTACCTGTGCATTCTGACCCAATTAATACTTTTCGTTCCGGATGCAGCTTATCCAAGTTAACTTCATCTACCTCCGCCTGAGGTGGTTCAACGTACTCTTGCAGAGGTAGGCGAAGGTTCTGTAGTTGCTATGCTTGGGGACTCGTCGTCTTCTTGAGTACTATCATATAGCAATCCTTGGCCTCCCTCTGGTCTCCAGTAATCTTCTGCACTCCCCAGGGTGTAGAGAACTTTAAGCATTGGTGGTAGGTGGAAGTAATCGCCTTCATCTCATGGATCCACGGTCTTCCCAGGATTACGTTATAAGTGGAGGGACCATCAATGACCAAATACCGCACTTGCTTGTTCACCTCTCCTGCGTAGGTGGGAATTGTGATTTCTCCTAGGGAATACTTGGTTTCTCCGCTGAAACCTATTAAGGGAACCGCCTTCTTGCTCAAATCATCCTCGCTAAACCCCATGTACTGTAGGGTCTCCAGCATGATGAGGTTAACTGAACTCCCGGTATCCACCAATATTTTCCTCACGTACAGTACAGTTTCCTTTGGAGAGTGTGATGATTAGGGCGTCATGGTGGGATTCTGGAGAAGATTCCACATCTGTTTCATCAAAGGTGACGGCGGGGAGATCCTTGCAGCTGATTCTGCAGAAGTGCTCTGGTTTGTCTCCTTTGGACTGAGAAGCATGTCTCTTGGCTGCTGAATAAGTCAGCCCACACAGTTCCGACCCTCCGGTGATCACGTTGACGATTCCGATGCAGATTGGAGGAGGAGAGGGTAAAACTTGGTCCGCTGCATTTATTCTGCTGGAGCTTCTGGACACGAGGTGATCCAGGTTCCCTTGATCGTACTGGAACTTCACCTCCTTTCTGAGCAGGACACATTCATCAGTGTTATGCCCAATGTCATCATGGAACTCGCACCTCTTGCTGGCGTCCCTCCGGTCGTTAGTGTATTCTTGTCTCCTGGGCCACCTGACTCTGTGCCCCAACTCCTTTAGGGCTTTAAGTACACCAGTAAGGTTGGTGGTGGAGAACCCATATTCGCTCATTTTAGGTGGGAGTCCTGGGCCCTCTTTCCAATCTTTTTCTTCTGAGACTTTCTTTACATTCCTGTCGTAGGGCTTTGACCTCTCGCCCCTTTTTTCTACTGGCGCCTTCCTGGAGACGTACTTAGAACCATACGCAGCCCTTCTGGGACCTGAGTCTTCTTCCAGCCTGATGGCTGCCATGGCCTTAGTTTGCACATCCTCAAACGTGGCACAATGATACTTGGTGAGATCCTTATAGAAATCCGAATCCTGGAGGAGCCCCTGGCGGAAGGCTTCTATGGCGGTAACCACATCACACCTAGGGATGGTTACTTTCTCTTTGTTGAACCTGTTGAGGAAGTCGCGTGTGGATTCCTCGAACTTCTGCACCACTCGATACAGGTCACCGGTCTGCTTTTCCGCTTTCCTGTTGCTGGCGAACTGCTGGTTGAAGGCGTTGACCAGATCGGCGAAGGAGGTGATGCTTCTGTTAGGCAAACCAACGAACCAATGAAGGATTGCTCCTGACAGAGTGGAGCCAAACTCCTTGCACATGCAGGCCTTCTTCAGGGGCCCCGTAGCGGTTACCACCATCATCTTCTGCTTGTACTGGTTGATGTGATCTAGGGGGTCTGCGGTGCCATCATAGAGCGTCATGGCTGGTGGCACAAAGCCTTTGGGTACAGCAACGCAGGCTAGATCGTCGGTGAAGGGTGAGTCTGCATAGCTGTCTCGGGCTGCTCTCTCTAGGGGGGCGTGGCATCCCAAGATTTTTGCTGATCAGGTCCCTCAATTCCTTCAGTTCCTGGTACTGCTGATCTGCTGTGCTGATTGTTCCTGCAAGAGGGTTAGAAGCAGGAGGAAAAAAGCTGAAAGGTGTACTCCCTGTCTGGGGTCCTCCAAGGTATTGACTACTTGGAGGAGGAGGTAGAGGAAGAGATGCGACAGCTGCTGCAGATCCGGACTGCCATTCTGGTGCCTGCTGAAACGGGGTTCTGGGCGGCCAGATTGCTCCAGAGTATGGACTGTTGTCAGTGGTTGCCGGGTTGACTGGAGCTCCTGGCTGCCATCCAGGCGTCTGCTGGCTGGGGGTAGGCGTTGCCCATGCTCCTCCAGAAGACCGACTGCTGGACAAGGTGTTCATTCCTGGCGAGTTTACCGGTTGCCATCCTGATGCCTGGTGGACAGGGGTACCTGCAAGAGACTATGCAACGGATTAGTTTCTCAGTTTTCGATGCCAAAGAAGGGATTACCTGTGATGTAGGATTTGTCGGGTGTGGAGCCATGGGTCAGGTAGCCTAGCCCTCGAGGTTCGATGACTTGGCTAGGTGGTGCCAGTCCTAGATCCAGCCTGGTGACCAATTCTTGGGGGAGTGTCCTGGGGGTTTACCTACTGGCGGCAGGTTCTCTGCGGATGCTAGACTCCCCCTCAGATATCAGGGGCAGAACTTCTGGTGACGGTTGGACTGGTGCGACTGGAGTTCTTGGCGCTGCCAACAACTGAGCCCTGATGTCTTGGTTGTCCCTCTGCAGAGTCTTCACCGCTTGACGCAGGGCATTGATCCCTTGGAGTACCTCCTTCATGGGGTCTGGCACCGACGGAATCCCAGAAGAGTCTCCAAATAACCCTCCATGGATCGACGTTTTGGATGAGGCGCCTTCCTTGCTGGTTTTGAAGGGGCTGAACGTTCTCGATATTGAAGGCACATGAGGTGGTTTCGAGGTTGCCGGTACGTGCCCCGCTGCCAGGCTGGTGGAGATTGTCTGGGTAGGTGATGTGACAGGTGGACCTATTTCTCCTGTGGACGGTGTGCCTCCTGCGGCCTGAGTGGAGGCTTCTTGGCTGCTGGTAGGATTTCGACCGGGTCCGAACATGATGCAAGTTGTCTTACTTTAGGGTTTGGCTATAGAAAACGATCACTTTGCCCCACGGTGGGTGCCAAATTGTTTTGGTAAAAATTTACCGGGTTATGATCTTGGTTGCGGGTTAAAGTGATCGGACTAGCGCTATCGAATTAGTGGAATCAAATCGGATCTAGCGAATGAAAGACAACGAAAATAGACGAAGACACGAGTTTTGGTGACGCGGAAACCCAATGTGGGAAAAACCGCGGGGGGAGTCGGAATCCCACCAAGTTTCTACTATGAACGGAAAGGACGAAAAATGAATACAAGTACAGGTTTTTGGATTATAAGAGACTATCGTCTATTTTGCTAGTATGCTTGCTTTTAGGGTTGAAGTATGTTGAAGATGAGTTGAATGATGCTCTTGTTGCGTCTATGGTGCTTATATTCTTCTTCTTTTCTCTAGCCGTTACCCCAACTTCCTTCCTCCTCTTTCTCCTGAATTCTCTCCTCTTCTGGTGGATCTCCCCTTGGATTTAGGGAAGTGGTTCCTTGGTTTTTGCCTTTCGGTTGGGATGAGGGATTATCCCTTGTATTGGGCTGCGCTTTGGCTTGGTTCGGCCCATTTCCTTACTTTACTCTTGCTTTGGCCCATTGTTGTATTTAATCTTGGGTCTTGGTTGGTTTGTTGACTTCGGTTCGTTCTTGACTTACGACTTTCTCGGCTCTTGACTTTTGACTTCCGAGTATCGTCTTGTGACTTTTCGTCTTTGGTCCTTTGACCCTTTGACCTTGACTTTGACTTGAGGAACGCCATGTCGTCTTTTGAGGGTGAAAATTTTATCCCAAACAAAGATCATGGCATCCCGGATGGAGTATGTGACATTGGAAAACTTACGAAAGCTTATTATTTGTACAATCTCTCTTTTAGTATAATTATTTTCATTGGTGGAAGATTGACTACTTAAGATTTGAACGTGCTCTACGTTGTTCGTACTTTCATCCACCTATTAATATACTCCGTATAAACTAACATTCAGACTCTTAATTAACGAATAATTTAAAATAAATCTTTTTTTCATCCAATTTTCTATATAAATATAAGTGGACAACCCGTGAAATTTTTCACGGGTATCACACTAGTATAAATTAAAGTGACTTAGAATAAAGTAAAGCTCAAAGGAATTCATCATTTTATTATAAGTTGGGAATTGAAACATAAATATCCAATTAAGACAAAGACAAGGGGTACTCTATGTAATTATACAAATTGAACACACAATACAGTACGTACACTTTGAATTTTACAAACCAAACACACACACATATATAGTTTAATTAGGATAGATCGAGTACGAAGACTGATTGAGCGGGGCGGGTCGGGGCGGGTCGGAAGGGATGAATCATACAGGGATAGGGATAGGGATGGGGATAGGGTTGATGAGTAAAGCAAGAATAAGAGGTTTAAGATTATGTGAACAAGTGTAGGCATCTTCACTTTTGTAGAAGAGGTCCATGACTCGAACAAGATTGAGAACCCGAGTGAGAAGGCGTGTGGAAGCAGGAACATCCGGATCCATGAATGCTTCATTTATATCAACCCATGCCTCCTCTATCTGCTTATTAAAATTCTCATATGCTTCGCCTTCATCAGAAACATTGTGCTCATTCATGTAGCATTGCACCCCTGACGCCACATGCTCCCTCTCCTTCTCCAGCTGCATGCCCATACATACAGTATAATATAAAAAGACAACAAAATGATCGAGACGAATTGAAGGGAGTACAGTATGAATTGTTATATTGGAGAAGTAAGGACCTTGTGCGAGACAATGTCGTCCATGAGTCGGCAAATGAGAGCAGCTGCGTTAATAATGGGGGGGTTATTCATGAACCAGGCAAAAGCTTCCTTTGTGGCGATTTCACCCATTCCGACTAGGGAAGCCACGGCTAGCATTGGATAAGCACTTGTGGCTCTTGCAATTTCCAGGTACTCTTCCATTGATGGTAGTGTGGTTTGCTCTAGCCATTTTGATTCAGCATGATATGCCTCCGCCGTCCGTATCAACTACCATCATACATACATACATACATACATACATAAGGAGTTTATATATGTCACTGTGTTACAAATCCATCTTACCAATGACTAAACATAAACTTACGCTTTCTTTTGCGCAGCTTAATCCAAATGACCCTCCTACTTCGCCAACTTCTTTCTCCATTTCATCATATACCTACCGCACAATACTCCGTAATAGGTGTTAGAAATAATGCAAAAACAATAGATTGATCATTGTTGCATTGTAAGGGTATCTCCCATTAAGTAGCACATTGACACCAATATTCAGGATGGTTATGAATATCATTATCTTTATAGTAATGACAATTCATTACCATCATGAATAGCCTTGGATACCCTTTGATATTAGTCTCATACTCTCATGTAGCCTTATATATATAAGGTGATATAAGAGAATGAGAATGAGTATGAGACATACATCAAATACTTCCTCATCCAAATATCTTTGATAAATTCTGAGTATACCATCGAGTTCCAACTCCTAATGGTTGAGTACACAATCTTTTAGGAATGTTGTGTGACCTTGGGGACGACGCCCATTCCGATTTGTACCGTAGTCGGGGCGATTTCGTTTCTCATTCAGTGGCTTTCATATCACGACACAACAACGTGTATTTACTAGTTATATATCGCCCCTATAGTGACCCTATATTTCCAACAATAGGTTAGTACTATATGAATATATGATAATAGATTAGGATAAGGAAAGAATATATGATCGAATATCATGAATATCATACACCATTCGTCCTAAAAAGATCGCCCACCACACAAATTAAGAAATTTGTGTAGTGATTGAATGTATAGGCAATGATGCATGGCTCCTTTTATAGAGTGAGTCGTCATGTTAGGTAAGGTTGTACGGAGTATAAGTTAATATGATGACAAAATGGTAAATACTTTTAAGTTAGTAAAGATGAAATTATAAAAATGGACAAACTAAAAAGAAAATTGAGAAATTTAACAATCTTTAGGAACCTAACCGAAAAGAAATACGGGGCAATCTTGGTGAGAAAGAGAGACTAATATTCTTTGGAATATATTTAGAAGATTATTGGATTATTCTCCAAAATATTTTAATAAATATATATACGGAGTATAATGTAATTGTTATATCAATAATAATCGATCCATTCAGTTATCTAGCAATACCTTTAGCGAGAGATATTTGTTTAGATGAGAATTTTTTTCCCTCAAATTTTATAGTATTGTATCCGTTCAATTACGATAAAAGTTACAGATATCGTATGACTTTTTATTAATGGAATGATCTATTCGCTCAAAAAAAACCATACCTTTAGCAATGCTCCATAAAATATCTTCATGTACTCTGCTGGCAATTCATCTACAGCAGCACTATCCCACCTAACATTACATTATATATATATAATCAAGATCAATGAGAACCTATCAATAAATGAGAACCGTGAGGACCTAGGAAAAACAAGCCAACTCACTCAGAAATGGCGTCAGGCCGGTGGGGGGGAAGGGGTCGGCCGTATTAGAGATATTAATATAATACGAGTATCTCTAGAATATATTATTGTATTCTGATATAATTTAGTTTAGTTAATTATATCTCTTAGAATCGTTAGTTTAGTTAATCTGTATCTCTTAGAATGTCCTAGTGATAATAGGACCCTTGTACGTTAATTTTATTTATGCAATTCATAATTCTAACATGGTATCAGAGCCTAGATCTATATAATCAGCATGTACCTACCCGTCTTCCGCTGCCCTACCGTCGAATTGCATCAATTTTTTTTTTTTTTTTATGAATTGCATAAATAATATTAACGTACAAGGGTCCTATTTATAGGATTACAATGAGGTACATGTATAATATCACTAGGATATTCTAAGAGATACAGATTAACTAAACTAACGATTCTAAGTGATATAATTAACTAAACTAAATTATATCACAATACAATAATATATTCTAGAGATATTATATTAATATCTCTAATAGGCCGACCGGTGGGGCACAGGGTTCCGTCGACCGACCAGGAGGGTACGCCGGTGGAAGATAGGCCCCTGTCCACTGGTTGTACCCGACCCCCTTCCCCCACCGGCCTTACGCGTTTTTCTTCTGTTTTTGCTTGTTTTTCCTTAGTTCTTACGGTTCTCATTTATTTATTGAAATGTTATTAAAAGGCAACATATTGTGCCTAGAGGCATGGAGTATTAGCCTCTCTAGCTAGGCAGCACAGGCTAGCCACAATAGACAGCATGCAGAGTCGAGGATTATGTATGGTTAACAGGTGCTATTTAATTTGTGCAAGCATGTTGTGGAATGCCATTCCCATCTCTTCTTTGGATGTTGCTATTCTCGACAGATTTGGATACATTTAATGGCATGGATCCAAGTTCACAACAGAAACAATGACTTAACTAATAACAGGACTCAAATGGTGCTCTTCCGATCCAGGACGGAGAGCCAAGAAACATTGGAAGCATGAGTGGTATAGAACTACAATTGCAGCAACTACATACTGCCAGTTCAATCTGTACTCAAGATGATTAAATTTGATGTATTCACAAAACTTAGAGGCCACAACATAAACTTAAGTAGAAGGCTACTAGCATGATTGTATGTGCTTGCACATTCAAGTGGTTAGGTTTTCGTAAGCCTAGTCTCTTGGTAGAATAAAGAGTCATACAATTCTTGGAAAAAAATAAAATGGAAGTCGGACGAGTCCGTCAGGTAACATGTCACTGATACTGTTCTAGGTTAACTAGTCCAATAGTACGTATTTTTTCTCGGATTAAATGAAATTTGTATTATTTTGACAGGACGTCCTATTATTGGTATTATTATTTTCTTGGTGCATACAGTTGATGAAAGCAGGCTAAGCTAGACTCTGAAGCATGAGTAATATATTTATATTATTAAATTTAGTTTAATTACCTTCGCAGGACATTAGTGAAAATCTCCAGTTCAGGGGGAGTGCCATAAACATCGTAAATGTCATCCATAATTGAACAAATGGCGATGACTTTGCAAAGAAACTTTCTGCTCAAATCATACCGAGGTTCATAGTACACCCCCAATATCCACAAGTATAGCTCTGTAATTCTATCCCGAGTAAAAGGAAACATTTTTTCCACTTCAAGATCTCTCCACCACCTACATACGCTTCAAAAAAGTCGACATTAGATCTAATAGAGGTACGGTATCCGAGTAGGTTTAGTAAAAACGCAATAGGACCGCCCTGCATTATGGAATCAATTATCTATCATAAAGTTCTAATTAAGTCAATCCTGTCAAGCAAAGGAATACGATCAAGTCCAAAGCCCCAAAGACAAAATAATATCCTTGATTGCTGAAATTAAAGGTTCTCTCGATCTCGCGGTTAAGGACTCAACTTGGTTTAGCAAGCTCACTGATAATTAAAGTGGTCTATTGAGTTTAAATGCAGTGTAAATTAGGGAGTAGAAGACATTATTTATGTTGTTTTGAGAGTTGTTGTATTTCTGAAAATTGAATGTCTGCAATGAAGTTGCAGTGGTGATACATATGGTGCGGTACACTGATTAATTATCAGCCTTACATGCTATATTGTACGAAGGACATATCTATATGTCAAGTCTACAATTGACTCTACTAAGTGTGGTAGTGTCTACTTCACTTTGACATCACTTTCTCTCCTTTCTTCTTACACTCCCTCAAGATGATACTATCAAGCCGGTTCATAAGGTGATCTATTCAACTTTTGAAATCAGGACCTAAATAAGTGAAGAGTCTCAATATTTATAATGATTATACAAAGTTAGCAAAAGTGGTATATTATTGGTGTAGTGGTTAAGATAATTAATGTTGATCTCAATTCCTATATTGTTCATCATAATACACCTTGTTGTAGTTTACCTTGCCACATCGACTTTTTTTAACTACTTCATTTTTCAGTTACATACAGCCCCAACAATTAATCGTAAGCATTATTAATTTCATTCAATGAAAAAAGTTACTCCCTTCTATGTTCTTCCTATTTCTCATTTTCACCCGTTTTTCTATTTTCTTCCCATTTCAATTATTTTTCTTTTTGGGTATCTTTTTTACAATCCTATCCTCCCACTAACTTATAGTAATTACAACATTTATCAACCCATTTATATTATACTTAATTTTTTTTTCTTCATTTATTTTACTATATTACCCTCACAACCAAAAAAATGTGTCAAAAGAAGTGGGAAGAACATTGATGGAAGGTAGAATTACTTTTTTTTAATACAAGCTAATGTAGCTTGGTAAAGCTACACTAGCTTGTAAGCTACAAAGAAAATTCACCTCCAATGATAAGCTACATGCTTATCATTTTGCAAAGGAAACTCAAGAGGACTTAGGCGGAATCTCAAGGCCTCGAATTATACCCTTTTATGCTTTTTAATTTCTCTTCTTATAGTTTTTGAGTTTAGTCCCACTTCTTGTTACCAACAAAATTTGCAAAGGAAATATTGCAATGCAAGCAATAAGTTCCTAAATCGAACTATTGCACAACCCTTGCTCTTAAAGGAAAAAAATAAGTGGGATATAAAACGAAAGGGGTGAATTTGTGTATAAAGTAAGAATAAATAATGGAAGGAAGAATGAATAGTTGATTAAAAGTACAACCTAAGAAGAAAAGAAAGATAAAAAAACCAATAAAATAAGAGAAAAGAAAACATAAAACTAACAAGCAAGGGGAGTACATACATTGAAATGATGCGTAGCTCCTTTAGATGTTGCAACTGAAGTAAGTTGAAGTCAATCTTGGCAAAGTTGAGGAGAGTTTGGTTGTGCATCTCATTGAGTTGATAAATGGAGATGTATTGGCTTGTGGCTACTCTTGGATATGCTTTACGCACCGGCCGTTGAAGCGCGTGCCTGACAAGCTCACTTAGGTATGGTGTAAGATCCGATGATGATGATGATGATGATGATGATGCAACCTTTGACTCGAGAATAGGTTTGGTATATGCAATAGCTTCTTCTAATATGTCTTCTCCATGCAATCTCAAGAAGGTTGCCTCATACAAGCATAATATGCCTTCTATATCTTCTCCAATCATATCTTTGTTGAACCCTCCTGCCTTCATGTCTTTAAACTTGTTGAATATATCTGCCCATCCCATCATATCATAATAATTAAGTTGATAACAATCAGGGGCGGACCCAGGAAATTGATGTATATGGGGCTAATTATTTACATCGTATTATTATTCACAATATATTTCACGTGTCACTATCATAATATTTTAGGTAAACATGATTAATTAAATGACTTGTTTTGAGATTGTAGCATTAAAATATAAGTACTCGTATAGTCGTATACTAGCTATATGAACAATTTCGAATTATTCTAGATATTTGGCAACGAATCACTTACATCGAACTTGGATAAAAATTCATCGAAGTTCATTAGTTGTGATGTACCTAACATGTTTTGTAATATCATCGATTGTTTGACGTGAAATAATATACTCCCTCTATCCATTTTTAATCTTCCTACTTTCCTTTTTGGATTGTCCATCTTTAAACTTCCTACTTACAATATTTCTTCTTTTGGTTGATTTTTGTGGTCCATATCATTTCTGACCCCACATTTTCCCTCAACTTTCATTTTCCACCACACACTACACTCCACCCTTAAATTTTTGTACCTACTCCCCCATGAAGTTTAAATTTGGATGGAGGGAGTACATTAAAATGAGTTAGAAAGTTAAAATTCAACATATACGGAGTAACTTATTACAGTATACAATACGACTCAGATTCATCAATTTTGTGAACAAAAATATACAAACGCGACATATGTAAAGCTCAAAATATATACTCCGTATTTTATATTAGAAATGATATATTCGTGTTAACCTTAAAATGAGTTAAATTGGATAGGTGAAAATATTTACGAGAAGGAATTAGTAAAAACTTTGAATGCTTTACTTGTTGTGGGTAAGGAACAAAGTAGAGGAGATGAGGTTTCGAACCCAAATCTCCTAGATGAACGGCAACCTACCAAACCACTGAGGCAGGACTAGACAGATACAAAATTCTTACACTAATTTGTTGGGCTATAGCCCAACAAGCCTAGGCCTAGATCCGTCTATGATAACAATGCCAATAGTTTACTGAATGAATATCATAATATTGAATAGAATGGAGAGTATATATATATATATATATATATATATATATATATATATATATATATATATATATATATATATATATATATATATATATATATATATATATATATATATGTGTGTATATATGTGTGTGTGTGTGTGTGTGATCTAACTAGAGGTCACTTATTTTTTTATTTCAGGTATAGCAATGAGGTTTTACAGGGACTTGTTACCTGGCTAAAGCATTCTGTAAGTGGTGGTCAGGCGTTAGACTATGTTTATCCACAGACCCATCATTTTTTCTTAGACTCGGCCACCTCAACTTTCCACTCACTTTTCATTCTTCGGACTCAGACTCACTACAAAAGTACACTTTATCCACAGACTCATCTCAGACTTTCTCTCCTCACATACCTTATTTTATATTATTTTTTATTCATCTCACCTCAACTTTTTACCTACCTTATTTTATTTTTTTATTTTTTTATTTACATTATCTCACCTCAACTTTCTACCTAATTTATTTTATTTTTTTTATTTACCTCATTATCTACGTTTATTTTATAACTCGATTAATTACTCGAATAATTACAATTAAATAATTAATTGTTAAATAAATCTTGTGACATACGAATAAATTTATTTTCAAGTGGTCATTATTAAAAGTGGCAATCGGGCGGGTGGGTCGAATTCGGGTTGGGTTGTCGATAAATCTGGCAAACAAGTCAACCGGGTCGGGTTTGGGTTAGGTGAGTTTCGCTTTGACTTTGGGTCAGGCCAGATCATTTCGGGTTTGCTATTTTCATGTTTTTAGGAATATCGACTCGTTTTTTTTATAATAATAGTCGGGTCAATTTCGGGTTTACTCGGGTCAATTCAGGTTACGAGTCCACCTAGAATCTTTAGTTTGGATATCGGATTGGGATCGAGTTGGCTTATTGAGGTTGGGTCATTTCAGGTCGAGTCAGTTTTGTCATGTCTAGTTGTCGGGTCTGGGTCAGATGCGGATCACTTCCGGGTCGGATCGTTGGTTCGGGTCGGTTTGGTCATGTTCAGGTCGAACTAGGTTTTGTTTGGTTTGGTCGGGAATAACAATCAATTCGTTATCCGTTTTTATTACTACGTGCAGTATTATTTATCATTTATTATACGAATTTGCTTTTTATCATCTTTACAACTATATCATCTAATACAAATTATTTTTGATCATGTCCTTTGAAGTGAAATGAGCTAAAGTAAAATAAGTTGAACTGAACTGAGACAAATTGAACTAAAATAGCCTGAAATACATAAAATAATAATAACAAGTTTACTAGTTAGAAAAATTATTAATTATTATTGTAACAACAAATAATAATGTTAATTATTGTATCAAAAATATTAATTATTATTATTATTATATTAATTTTAATTTTAATAAAAATATTATTAATAAAAATATTTTATAATAATAATAATATTTATAACAATAACAATAACAATAGTAATAATATTAATAATAAATAATAATAATAATAATAATAATATTAATATTAATTATTATTAATAATAAAATAATAATATTAATAATATTAATATTAATAATCAATATTAATATTTAATAGTAATAATATTAATAACAATAAAAACAATATTAATTTTTATAAAAATGTCATTAATTTTAATATTTAATAAATAATAATAATAATAATAATTAATATTAATAATAACAATAATAATTAATAATAATAACAATAATAATAATAATAATAATAATAATAATAATAACCACTTATTTGAACTAAACTGAACTAAAATAAACGGAACTGAACTGAACTGAATGAACGAGTCTGAGGATGAGTCTTTGAAATCCAAGACTCAACTTCAGACTTATCTGAGTCTCAGACCGTCTCAACCACTCTAACCAGGTATGAGTCTCAGACTCAAAGAATCTGAGACTCAGACTTTTGTTCAGACTCAACTTCAGACCCCCTTTAATCTTCCATCCGTCTGAGCCTCAGACTCGTACCAACCACATTATCCAGGTATGAGTCTCAGACTCAACAAATCTGAGTCTCAGATTCTTACTCAGACTCATACTCAGACTCCCTTTAAACTTAGTCTTAGTATCAAACTATCAATATTGAAGGAGCTAGAAACGAGGTTCCAACATCAGGTCATTCGTGTTACATTTAATGCAGCAATATAGAGTATCATATCGGAGGTGATCAAACAGCTCAGAACCATAAGCCCAATTCGGTCCAACCTTCTATTTAATAGCGCTTAGGTTATGCTTTTAGGACCAAAAAAACCCAAAGCCCGGCCCTAAAGGCCCATGCTAAAAATTGGGTTGGATATGGACTGCGCTTAAGGTGTCAAGGTTCGGCTCGACCCAACCAAGATTCATATTATACTCCGTATTATTGTAATGTATTTGAAATATGTAAAAAGAAGTCAAATGGTTACTTGTTAGTTTTTCAAATAACTCGTTAGTACTTGTTATTCTTCATTAATTCGTATGGTACCGAGAGTGATAGACAAGTTACGGATATTATTCTAAAATTGTATGTTTGGTATGAAACTAACACTGTGTCTATGCAAATAACATGATCCAAAAAACTCATTTGACCTAGAAACCCATCAAAATATCTCTAAGGTCGGATATGAGCTCCTTAAGAAGGCCCGATTAAATGGGTCAGTTCAATCCATGTTCTTAAATCTTAGATTATTTTACTTTAAACCCGGCCCAGCCCGACCCATGTTGATCTCTAAGCATATTTGGAACCAACCTAATAAGAATATTTGAGACATGCATTCACAATGGATAATTTCAGTGATTAAGAGAGAAATATGTAGTAGAGTTGAATGATTGATTCAGGGTACGTTGACCACAACAGACTTAGATTGGTTTGAGGGGCTAAAAGCCCGATGTAATAGCATTCTGTTTAGTGTGTCAGATGTTTTGATGCAGATTTTGAGTGTGCGATAGGTCAAATATTATCTATGTAGGTAGATAAGATAAAAGTAATACTCCGTATGTCTACCATGTTTTGTCTTATCTACCACGTAGATATATCCATCACAAGCAAGATTTTCTGTTTTATTAATGATAGTACTATTTACACTTTATCAAGAGAAATACTCCCTCCATCTTATCCCAGTTTTAATCAAATGTGAAAAATAAAATAATTAAATGGAGCATCTCTTTGAGATGGAAGAAGTAATTTACAGCTAGATTTACTATTAACCGATATACCACGCGTAGTAAAAATAGTTTATTATTTTTAATTAGATGAAACCTCTGTAATTATTAACTCTCGATTTTTTTAATTCAGTTTTTTGAATATGTGTCCTACACGGTAGAAAAACCGATAAATATTCATACCACATGAAAAGTTGATGCCATGTTGCCTAAGGAGGCGAAACAAGAGGGATTCAGTTAGGAGGTGAGGATGAGGTGGATTGTTGGAATCGTAAATGTTGCGAATTTTGTGAAGCAACTCTTCAATTTCTGCCTCAAAATGGTACCCAATTCCAAGCCTCTCAACTGCGTCTATCAACCCCAATTTCTGTCCTATTATTATTTCGTCACCATCCAACTCCAACTCCAACTCCAACTCCTCTTTCAAAATATTTCCCAACTTTTCTTTGAGATTTTTGGCATCTTCACGCCACACCTCTATGTGCTGCACAAAATAAAGGAAATAATAATTAATAAAATTATTCATCATCCAAATCATGCATGCATATATAGTGAGTAGTAATAATGCGGTAGCTAGTAATTGATGTTTTACGGTGTGGTCAGGTGTAAAAGAGATGAAGAAGTCGCCCCAAATGGAAGGGTGGTAGTTTGCTGTTTTTCGCGGAATTATGTCGCCATCTACACACATTATTGTAGTATTTGCGGCTTCCCCAACTTAATTGGTTTTCTATAATGATCCCTACCATTCTCACTCTATTTATAACTACTCTGCGGGATGAGCAAAGAATACGATTATTTGATTCGATTCGATATTTGCTCCGAATCCACTCTGAACCTTTGGAATGTTTGGATATCCAATCCCAGAAATAAGTCTTAAATGGATATCTGATCCGATTTCTATTTATTTGGATCGGATATAGATATCCACTTAAAGTCACACCATATCCCACTTAAATGTTTTAACTTTATGGTAGTATTTTATTTTTGTTTAAACTTGACTTTAAACAAAACAACTCACTATTGAAAAATTTCGAAAATTTAAGTACAAACAGGTATGGTGTGATAGGTCTCAGGTTTGATCCTTCATCCTTCTATTATAACGCACTATTCATTGGGAAAAAAAAACTTAAAAAAATTTCCCGCCAAAAACGCATATAATGATGTAATAATTCTTCATGCAAAATTTAATTTAAAATGCATTTAATGATCTCAACATCTACATTTAAAATTAGACGGTATATTATTTTCATAATCCATATCACTCTAACTTATTTAATTTTGTAGCACACGAGACCTTATAAGAGTCATGTAATTGCACGGAGCTAAACTAATTAAAATATTATGATGGTATTTGAAAATTAAATAGTCAGCAATCAAAAATTTGTAAGTAATATATAAAAATAAAGAAACAATCTAAATATAGCGTGCACGGGTCTATATTAGTTACAATATCAATTAATTATAATGCATTTTAGGGCAATTTATACAATTGATACGTACATTACCTTTGATCGATTTGTATTTGAAATACTCCATCCGTCTCTCGGCCATTTGTTGCCCTTTTGTATTATTTGTGAGGAGTATTTTTAATCAAAGAACAACAAATAATTGAGATAGAAAGAGTATTGTTGAGAATTAGCTCCTAAACTCATATATTTACACGTGAGTATTATTCCACATTGATAGAGTAGAGAAAGATGTTCTACTTTATAAGTGAAGGGGTCACTCCCTCTATTGTTAATGTTAGGAAATAAGTGTCTTGTAATTGTCCAATATCTGATTGATTAGAAACTCCCTTGTCTTATTTTTTTTTCATTGTCCGAAAAGGGGAAAAAATCACTATTTAGCATTTTTTTCATTGTTTGAAAGGGATACGCAAGGAGGAAACAAGAGGCTTAATTTTGGGGGGATAAGTGTATAATATGTGATCTAGCTAATTCACACAAAGGGGCCTTTCAAAACTTTATACTCATATAAGTACACCGTACTCTAATTGTTTCGTTGTAGTCCTTGTAGGCCGGCTTGTGGTTGTGGTCCTCGGAGAATGAAATCGTCAAAGATGAAAGCATATTTTAAATGAGTTAAGGGTGGGACAAAGATTTAAACTTTACCGACTACAGTTTAGGGCAGAGTCCGTTTGAATTGAAGGAAATGGAGGGGAGGGAATGAGAGATGCAATTTCCTTTGTTTGGATACAATTTAAGGAGGAAGAGAAATGAAAAGGGAAGAAAATGGAGAAATGAGTTTCTTTATTTTTTAAATCAAAAGAAAATCTTATCAAAGTTGCCAAGATTTGGAGGGAAAATGATAGTCTCTCAATATCACATTGACCCTCACCTTTCATTTTGGCACAAGAACTAAAACTCAATTATACTTATTTCATTTCGTTGTTTTTTTTTTTTTTTCTGTTACGCGTGAGCCGGATTAGGATAAGAAAGCGGATAAAAAATTATGTTTTTTTTCCGTCACGAGTGAGTCGAGTTAATGGGCAGATCTACAAAATCAGGTACTATAATCGAGATGTATATATATCTAAAGTATACAGTTGATAAATAGTAAAAATAAAATAATTAATTTCTTATTTTAAATCTTAAATGAAATATTCTACTACGTACTTATAAGATAAAATTATTATAAATACCGTGCATTGCACGAAGTCTATACTAGTTATCCCCCGAACTCGATAATAGATTATACGAGTGGCCATCCGGACCTCCGAACTTATATTATTGTTTTCGAGTACATATCGCTTTCGGTGTGAAAATCCAGCTACACTTAAATGTAATGTGTCAAATCTTTAAACGATTCACCTCCTTTCAAATTTTTTATTTTTATCTCAAACGTCGTGTAAAACTAAAATTCAGATTCGGATGTCTTGATCGGAAGTTAATCGGAACCTATTATATGATAAATTTGATAGGTCTCTAAATTTTGTTCAATTGTTTATCACAAGGTTATTATCATAGCACAATTTTGTTTGGTCTATTCTATGATAAGTGGTGTCCTTGAATGACAACAAATAAAATTGTTTTGTTGATAAACCAATCGTTAGTTATATGATCAGGAATGACACCCATTTCGTTGTAGTGGGACTACCTCTAACATATACAACTAAGTTACTTATATACTCCTATCTTACACTACCTACCTTGCATATACTGTAGTGTTTTAATTACGGAGTATTTTCGTACGCTAATCCTTCCAATGAAACGACATTTCTAGATAAAATTTTCGAAGCAACCCTCAAAAATACAGATTTACGATGATGTTCAGTGGCGGACCCAAACTTTCGGAATTGGGGTGCACGTTTTTTCCGTCATTGCAATGTTTCCTAGCAAGATTTACCCGAACCCCCAGCGTGTTTGTACAAGCCCGCCAAAGGAAATGACGTATTTTAGGCATCGTCCGCAAACTCCAAATAACCTTCCATATGCCCTCCACACTCGAATCCTCCACAGCTAAAGTCGGAGAGGCCACTCCTTTCGATCCCAACCATTAATAACCAGACTGAACAGCATACTCACCATCCTTGTTTGGCCACCAATATAAGTGATCGTCAGGCAATCGTCGACTCAAGGGGATACGGAGAATAGCTCGAGCCTCCTCCGCACTGAACAATTCACGAATTAGGGGTTCCTTCCATGTAGCCCGAATAGGATCGATAAGCGAATCTACTATCAAAGAAGGGTCGGCCTCCAAATTTGGGAGCAGAGCACGGTAATTTTCTGTCCCAGTTGCCCAGTCACAGTCCCAGATACCAATCGACTTACCATTTCCCACTCTCCATCGTAAACCGTCGAGTAGGATTGGTTTCGCATTCCAGATACTCCTCCATACAAAGCTAGGGTCGTAGCCTCTCCGAGCCTCCAATATCAAGCTATTTTTGAAATTCCGGGCTTTAAAGATTTGGCAAACTAGTGAGTCCGGTTTGGTTAAGAAGCGCCATGCTTGTTTGGCCAATAAAGCTTGATTAAAAATACTCAAGTTTCGGAACCCGAGCCCTTCGTCTAGCTTGTGACGACACATTTTATCCCAGGACCACCAATGTATCTTCCTTTTAGCTTCCGTCGAGCCCCACCAAAATTTAGCTATTATACCGTGGATCTCATCAATCAGGCATTCTGGTATCGCAAACAAACACATCATATACGTGGGAATAGCTTGAGCTAGGGCCTTGATCACAATCTCCTTACCCGCCTTGGACAAAAGTCGTTCTTTCCAACCCTGCAACTTTCTCCAAATACGGTCTTTTATACCAGTAAAAATGGCCTTCTTCGATTTCCCGATAATTGTCGGTAAACCCAGGTATTTCTCATACCTATCGACCTCCCGGACTGCAAAAAGACTCCTAATCGTTGCCCTGTGGTTAGCCGTCACTTTCTTGCTGAAAACAATTTCTGACTTGGAATAATTAATTTTCTGACCCGATGCTCTATCAAACAGGCTAATAATATTAGCTAAGACGGAGCATTCCCTTAGATTAGCTCTTGCAAACAGAATACAATCATCAGCACAAAATAAGTGAGAGACCCGAGGGGCTCCCCGGCAAACCCAGTTACCATGGATATTCTTAGCAGCAGCCGACTGACGCAATAGATGTGAGAAAAAATCAACACAAAGAAGAAAGAGATATGGGAGATAGGATCCCCCTGTCTCAGCCCGCGCGACGGAGTCACAGGCCCAAGTATCTTCCCATTAACCCGAAAGTCGTGAGACACCGACGAAACACAGTCCATGATACGTCGTCTCCAACTCATCGAGAATCCCATCCTGGACATTACCGCCTCCAAGAAGCTCCACTCGACCCTGTCATACGCTTTGCTCATGTCTAGTTTCAATGCAATTGTCCCATCCTTGCCTTCTCCTCCCCGTTTCATAGCATGGAAAGTCTCGAAAGCAATAAGTGCATTATCCGTTATGAATCTTCCGAGAATAAAAGCACTTTGGTTAACCGAAATGAGACCGTCAAGCAAGGGTTTCAGCCTATTGGCTAATACTTTGGAGATAATTTTATAAATAACATTACATAGGCTTATTAGACGAAACTCAGACATATTACGGGGGGAACCACACTTAGGTATCAGGACGACCGTGGTTTTATTCACTTCTCCTAAATCAACGTTCCCCTCCCACCAACGCCGGACAAAAAGTACAGACATCCAAACTCACTATATTCCAAAACTTTTGGTAAAATAATGCATTCATTCCGTCCATACCCGGGGCCTTATTCGGATGCATTTGAAAGAGAGCCGTTCAAATTTCCTCCTCCGAAACCACTTTATCAAGCTCCATATTCATCTCAGCGGTCACAGGGCTCGGTACACAATTAATCGGCTCTCCCACTGCTGGCGGATCACTCGAAGTGAACATAGTCGAGAAGTAATCAGCCACAATCCCTTGAATATCCTGCTCATCCGTCTTCCACTCCCCTTGCGCGTCTTCCAGGCCTTTTATGGTATTTCGTTGGCGTCTTCGTTTGGCCTTACGGTGAAAAAAAGCAGTATTCTTATCACCATCACGTAACTCGTGAGCTTTAGCCCTGGTCCGCCAAAAGGTCTCGACCTGACAGCGAAGTTCGGCAACCTCAGTAGACAGCCGTCGACAGTTGAGTAACATGTCAGCGAGGCTGGTTTACGTTGCCACCGATGTAACTCCTCTTCAGCCCTTCTCAATCTCCAATTCACGTCGCCAAACCTAGCTTTTGCCCATGTCTTTAAACGGTCCGCACAGGAGCTCACTTTCTCGAGCACACCCTCATCCTGGTTAGACTTCCACACTTCCCGGACTAACTCGCTACACCTCGAATCAGAAAGCCAATGAGGCTCAAAGCGGAAAGGACGGGGTTGAGGGGCAGCAACCGGGTCAAACTGCTGTTTTATGAGGATAAGCACGTGATCTGAAGCAAAAATAGGAAAATGGACAACCTCCGTATTAGGAAAAAGCATGCGCCAGTCACTCGAAGCAACAACACGATCGAGTCGCTCTCTTATGAAGTTGTGGATGTCACGCCCACGTTGCCAGGTGAACTTACTCCCCGAATAACCCAAGTCTTCAAGGGCGCATTCATCTAGGATGTAACGGAACGCGTCCATACACCTCTCACTCCTACCCCGACCACCCTCCTTCTCGTCATGGCTTAAGATTTCATTGAAGTCTCCAAAAAAGATGATTGGGACCGGTGACGCACTTCTGATGCTACGAATAAGGTTCCATGTTCGATATTTATTAGCCCACTCAGGCCAACCATACACACCAGCCGCGCTCCACAGAGCCAACCCATCAGCATTGCATATCTCGACCACCACATGATTCTTGTCATACGACACTAGAGACGCATTAATATCCTTCCACCACATGCCAAGGCCTCCAAATCTACCTCTACTACTCACACAAATACCGTCTCTAAACCCACACTGACCTCGTAACCGAGTGAGATCACTCCCACTCATCATTGTCTCCATAACGAAGACGATGTTTGGGCACTCCCTCCAACAAGTAGCGGTGAGGGAGCCAACCGTTAGGGAGTTGCCCATCCCCTGACAGTTCCAGCTTAATATTTTCATTGTTGTTCGCGGTGCTGGTCTTCGCCAGTCACCGCTACTTGACAATTTATCTCCATCTCAACACTCTCCCCCCGACTCCGCTTACTATCATGACTCTCTACCTCATCCGGCCTAGCATCAGGCACATTGGTTGGTTCTTTACGCTTCATCCCGACGCCTGACTTAGTCTCACATGCCACCAAGGTTGGACCTCCGACCCCACTCGTAGCCCGACTGATTTTAATGAATTTCCGAGTTTGAATTCCCCCCCTGCTGCGATTTACCCTACCCCAGCACCACCGGAGCCATTTCCTTTCCCCCATCAACCGCCGAAGCTTCCTGGGCAGGGTTAACAGCATTCATTTCGCTTGGAACCTCACTTGTCACCATAATATTATTAGTACTGGCAGTAATCGATACCCCACGTAGGCGTTCTACCATTCTAACGAGCTCTTCCTCCTCCCGTTTTTTCACTTCTTCATCTTCGAACAACTTACGTGCGCACGATGTCCCCCCATCTCCTCCCTGGTCGCCCCTTGAGACGCTACTCGCCAAGGGGAGGCTTTGAGACAATCCCCAAATCTCCTTCCCTCCCCTACTGCTCCTTTCTTCTCCCCACAGTTCTTTTCCCCATGCCCTATATGACCGCATACGTAGCAAAACAAAGGAAGGCTCTCATAGCACACTTTGACCCGCCATTGTTTCCCACCCCTAGTTCTTAGGTTTATCGAGTCCATCAGCGGTTTCCAAACATCAATGATAATTTTCATACGCATTGAACGATTGATGTCCGGGTTAACCGAATTGTCAACCTTAACAAACAGACCCAAAGTATTACCAATGTTACTGGCGTTTTCAGCATTTAAACGACCTACAATCGGTAAATCATAGATGCGGGCCCAGATTTGGGAAAAGAACAATGGTACCTCGGTAGCAATGGCGTCGTCACACAAGTCGGTGAGTAGGAGTAAGTGTCGCTCAAAATGCCATGGTTGTTCTGCGAGGATGCGCTCCTTATCAGTATCGAGATCAAATTTAAACGTAACTCGCTTGGTCTTCCTGTCTACCACTTCCCCTATTACGGTTCCCTTCGCTTTCCAGGCCATAATCATGGTATCGATTAGGGCCTTGAGATTGATGTTACGTTCTGTGCATAACCGTCCGACGATACACTTCCCAACACTAGGCCCAGCCCTAACACCCTCCTCTAGCCACTCTACCGTTGTCGAAGCGTGTCCACCATCTGGATCTGCCACTTGGTACTCTCCCACCATGTTTAGGTCGAGACCATTGCGATCCATCGCGAAACAAAAATTAGGGCACGGGATCCAAAGAGAACGGTTAGTGCGAGAGAAGAGGAAAAAACGACCAAGAAGAAAGAATAAAGAAAGTGAAAAGATTGATTGGTGATGAAAGAATTGGTGAAAGTTGGTGAAAAAGCCTGACAAAATCAGGATCACCACCTAGGAAAACCTAGGATCACCCCCTCCTAAGGAGAAAAACGCCTAGAGGGATCTTAAAGCGTAAAAGTATTCAATATTAATTTCTTATTTTAAATCTTAAATGAAATAATCTACTACGTACTTATAAGATAAAATTATTATAAATACCGTGCATTGCACGAAGTCTATACTAGTTATCCCCCGAACTCGATAATAGATTATACGAGTGGCCATCCGGACCTCCGAACTTATATTATTGTTTTCGAGTACATATCGCTTTCGGTGTGAAAATCCAGCTACACTTAAATGTAATGTGTCAAATCTTTAAACGATTCACTTCCTTTCAAATTTTTTATTTTTATCTCAAACGTCGTGTAAAACTAAAATTCAGATTCGGATGTCTTGATCGGAAGTTAATCGGAACCTATTATATGATAAATTTGGCAGGTCTCTAAATTTTGTTCAATCGTTTATCACAAGGTTATTATCATAGCACAATTTTGTTTGGTCTATTCTATGATAAGTGGTGTCCTTGAATGACAACAAATAAAATTGTTTTGTTGATAAACCAATCGTTAGTTATATGATCAGGAATGACACCCATTTCGTTGTAGTGGGACTACCTCTAATATATACAACTAAGTTACTTATATACTCTTATCTTACACTACCTACCTTGCATATACTGTAGTGTTTTGATTACGGAGTATTTTCGTACGCTAATCCTTCCAATGAAACGGCATTTCTAGATAAATTTTTCGAAGCAACCCTCAAAAATACAGATTTACGATGATGTCCAGTGGCGGACCCAAACTTTCGGAATTGGGGTGCACGTTTTTTCCGCCATTGCAAAAAAAAAAACTTAGAAAAAATAGTATCTCATTAGCATTAACGAGAGACGACCTCTTACATAATGGTGGTCCTAGTAATCTTGTATTCTTGTTTTTATTTTTCTACCTATATCTCTCGCTAACCTAGCGAAAGACGGTCTCGCACAAGACCTACCCGCAATACTATAGCACAATTGAAAATTAACGTTCTAAATTTGATACTATTATTTTTTTTTTCTTTTGCGAATAATTTAAATAAACTAAAATATTTGTGTTATAAATTTATTATTTTCAAATTATTTAAACATTTTGAAAAAAGATGTCACGAACATGTTTTCATTAACAACTCAATTGTTAATTAGGGTATAATTAAAATTAGATGAGACTTTATAATTGCAGATATTATTTAAAATTTTAAAATATCAAACATTTCGTCATGAATGTATAATAAAAAAAAAATTAAAAGTACTTCGTATTACTTTTTCTGTCTCAGTTATTTATTTACTTTCATATTATTTGTGGAAATATTTTTAATTAAAGGTAAATATGACCGAGACGGTACAGAGTGATAAGAAAACAAAGGGGACTACTCATCATCATCGGCGATTTACTTAAAATCGTCGGCAAATATGATAGTAAATGACCAAATCGCCCTCTGTTTAATTACTAACCAAACAAAATCTAAACTAACCTAACTAAATTATATTTAACCTAACCACTATTATATTATCACGATTTACTAACTAAATTAACGTAATTACTATTATTTAACCTACCACTATTTAACCTAAGGAAATTACAAAGTCCGAAAGTAGCACTATTATATTTAAATTTAACCGAATCATCATCGGAATAACATCGAAACGCTTATATTTTGAATTTTCCAATAACGTTGACAATTGTCCGGAATGTCGAACACGGTTAACAATTTCCCTTTTGATTTGAATTTGCCGTATACCGAAAACAATTCGGAAGACGACGTCGTTGACGAGGTTAGTTTTAATTTCCCTTGTTATGTACGCGGTGTAATTTCATTGGTTATCACGGAAAAAGAAAAGACAGTCGTGATAGACTTTTCGGTATAGGCGTGAAAGATAGTCCGGGAATAGCCTATAGGCGTTGCATTTTTATAGTCGTTCCCAGAGGAAACGTTGAAACGTAACGTCTGCTTTTAGGCGTAGACTTCGAGTTTTAAAGTCTATGCCCAGGCGTAGATTTCGAGTCTTAAAGTCTATGCCAAGGCGTAGACTTCGAGTTTTAAAGTCTATGCCCAGGCGCCCAGACGTAGACTTCGAGTTTTAAAGTTTATGCCCAGGCGTAGACTTCGAGTCTTAAAGTCTATGCCCATGCGTAGACTTCGAGTCTTAAAGTCTATACCCAGGCGTAGACTTCGAGTTTTGAAGTCTATGCCCAGGCGTAGACTTCGA
Source organism: Agrostemma githago (assembly GCA_958450325.1). Classification (NCBI taxonomy): domain Eukaryota; kingdom Viridiplantae; phylum Streptophyta; class Magnoliopsida; order Caryophyllales; family Caryophyllaceae; genus Agrostemma; species Agrostemma githago. The sequence goes on along the minus strand of OY288258.1, from coordinate 56,968,525 downwards.
GTTTTGAAGTCTACGCCCAGGCGTAGACTTCTAGTAGTTTTTGTTTTGATCGGATAGAGATGCAGTAACTTGTTTTGTTTTGTTGTTTTGTTTTTGTTTCGTTTTGTTGTGTTGATTGTTTTTGTTTTAAAGTAATTTTTGTTTTATTTAGTTAAGGAAGGAAAAGGGAGTAAAGGGTAAAATAGGTAAATTATGTAAAATTGTCTACGATTTTAAGTAAATCGCCGACGACGAGACAAATTGAATTAATCGAAGAATATTTTTTATAAAGTGAATTGAACTAAGAACACAAAAAGGGCAACAAATGCACTAGTAGTGTAATTAAGATTGAACTCGGGTGAGGTACACCACTCTCAATGCCTTGATCTACTGCTACATTAACGCTTATCTTGGATGCTTAAAAAGTACGAGTACTGTATATATCAGTTACTAGCGCAACTTTTTTAATCCACAAGAACAAAGGGTGCGCACTTGAGGGTCTGTGCGCACCTCTAGATCTGCCCATGAATGATGTCGATGATATATTTTAATTTTATTGAACCAAGGGAGTATCTTTCATAACACAGTAAGTATTCAAAACATGGTTTGAAATTACGGTATTGGTCGTGATTGTGGTTGCAATGATAGTGTTGTGAAATCATATTCAGCTACGACATTATTCTACTTATCACGGTTATTCCACTGAAAATTATTTTACTTAGCTTGCCTTTTGTAGATATTTTCCTTTATCTTTTAGTATTGTCTATTTCATACTCCCTCCGATTTTTATCTATCTTCCCTATTTCTTTATTGGGCTGAAACACCCTTTCTTCCCTATTTCTATTTTGGGCCATCAACATGTGGTTTAGAATCACCCTTACATTTCTCTCTCTTCCTTCTTTTATTTTGAACCACACATTTCTACACCCTTATTTTCTTCCCCAAAACCAAAGGGGAAGATAGATAAAAATCGGAGGGAGTATTCCGTTACTTCCGTATAAACTTAAGATTAAAACTATTTATAGGAGTAATAATTAAGCTGGTCAAGGGTAGAATGTTTTTTTAGGGTTTTAGGGCTTAGGGCCGGGTTTCGGTACAAGTTAACTCGTTAATATCGCCTTTATTAGTAGTTGTATCTGCTAACCGAGTGACCTTATACACACGTTATATATAAAATCGATTCTTCCGGCCAAAGTTTACTGTTTAAGTTTACCTATTATGTTCAGCATATATATCTCGTATCGATGACCTTCAATAATAATACATTTTGATCGAGCGATACGTTGCATAATAGATAATTCCCAGAAACGGATCCGTTAAACAACGAGTAGGACGGTTGCTATAAAGTATATATGTGATCCAAAATGCAACAATAGGTAATTCCCACAAAGGGTCCTTTCAAAAGTTTATAATTGTTCTGTAGTAGTCCTCACAGAATGAAATCGTCAAAGATGAAGCCATATTTTAAAAACAAATGGGTTAAGGGTGGGACAAGAATCCAAACTTTTCCTTCTAACAGTTGAGGACTTTAACTTTCCCATTTCCAAGTTAATGACATATACCCAACCATTTTTTTTATCTAGAGAAAAGCGCGGTAGTTACTTCGTATGTGAGAATCGAACCTCAACTTCACAGTCGGGATAAAGAATTCTTATCACTTGAGTGTACCTCTTCTTCTCACCTATACCCGACTATGAGATAAAGTAACCTGGTGGTACTCAAGTTGAGTGTCAGATCGCCACCCATAGCATTATACGGAGTACTCAATAGTAAATAACTTAGTAAATACATTGTAATTAGTCTTTGTCTCTTTGTATTCTAGCCTTAGACCGTTGGTTTGCTTTGTAATTAGTAGAGCTAGTTATTATGAGCATACTAACTACCTATACCTAACTAAGATTGTTATAAGTTAGTTAGAAGTTAGTTATGCCTATGTCAAGTTAGTTATCTCACATCCTATATATAGATACAAGTATGTACATTGTAAATGACTTTTTAATCAATATAATCTTCTCATTATTACAGCTTCATATGCCTTAGTATCTCAAGATGATGAATATGAGAATGTGTCTCCTTTTGAGCATCCTTTGGTTCAAGCTCAGGGTCCTTCTCATGCTTTCAGTGTTCTGAGTCAACAAGATCTTACTCAGAGTATTGTTGATTCAATTACTCAGCAAGTGATGAAACAATTATCTGAGGTATCATCGTCTGATTCTGCTCTAGGTATAAGTCTTCCAGGTTTGTCTTTCCCTTCTTATGTTGTGCATTCTGTGAATTCTTGTTTTAGTGATTCTGGTTGGATTATTGACACAGGGGCGTCTGACCATATTACCTCACACATTGAGAAAATGCAGTGTTAGGAATTTAATCAAACCTATTTCAGTATCTTTACTCGATGGTTCTGTTAAGTTAGTTCATAAAGTTGGTAATATTCGCCTTAATGATGATATTATCTTGCATAATGTTCTTTATATTCCAAGTTTTACTGAGGATTTACTTTCTGTTGCAAGGCTAATTTCTAAGTGTGATCTCACTGTTTCTTTCTTTGATGAAAAATGCTTGTTTCAGGCCAATTCAAATAAAAGGGTGCTTGCTGTTAGATTCAGATGTGGAAATTTGTTTACGATTCACGATAATTTTGTTTCTTCTTCCATTCAGTCTGTTAATTCCATTTCTAGTTCATCAAATATTGTAACTAAAAGAAATATTGATCTCATTCATGCCAGATTTGGACACACATCTTTAGAAAAGTTAAGACATGTACATGGTTTGGAATGCAATGGAATAAAAGATTTTTTCTGTGAAACTTGTGTTATGGCTAAAGATCATATGCTTCCATTTCCATGCAGTAGTTCTTATGCTCGACTTGGTTCATTTGGATATTTGGGGGCCTTACAAAGCCTCATCTTTGACTTATGCTCGTTCATTTTTAACTGTACTAGATGATTACTCTAGGACGACATGGGTGTTTCTCATTCAAACTAAAGCGCAGGTTCTTGGTTTGATTAAATCCTTTGTCAAATTTGTAGAAACTCAGTTTCATAAACGCATTAAGATGTTTAGGTCAGATAATGACACAGAAGTTTTTCAATCTCATTGTACTGATTTTTTCAAGGATAAGGGTAATATACATCAAAGGTCCATAGTTGGCCGTCCTCAACAAAATGGTAGAGTTGAAAGGAAGCATAGGCATCTCCTTGAGACTGCTCGTGCACTGATATTTCAATCAAATGTTCCTACCAAGTTTTGGGGTGATTGTTTGTTAACATCTGCTTATCTAATTAATTTGATGCCGGCTAGATTGCTCGACTGGAAAACTCCTCATGAATTGTTGTTTGGTTCTATTCCTGATTGTTCTAATCTTAAAGTGTTTGAGTGTTTGTGTTTTGCTTCTGTTCCTCCTACAATTATTGATAAATTCAGCCATAAGGCTAGGAAATAATATTTGTTTCTAGGTTATCCTGGTAATCAGAAGGGTTACAAGGTCTATGACTTAGATAAGCATGTTGCTTTTACTAGCAAAGATGTTGTGTTTCAAGAAGATGTTTTTCCCTTTACCACTCATAAAGTGTCCTCATTTGATGCTTCTCATAATGATTGTTTGAGTTTTGATCCTGATAGCACTAAGAATTTTGCTTCTAATGGTGCGCCTAGTGTCATTCCTAAGACTGTAATACCTGAGACTAACATGATTTATGAGGTTTCTAATGAAAATATTGAAGCTGGTAGTATTAGAAAATCTAGCAGGTCAAGAACGTTGCCTCTCAGGCTCAAGGACTTTCATTGTCCTTCTGTTAAAGCTCTCCATGTCAAAGTTTTAAATGATATGGTCAGGTATGATCAAGGTTTTCTTCATTCTTTCTGCAATATGGTTAAAGAAATTGAACCACACACATATAAACAAGCCATTCTAGATAACATATGGTTGGAAGCCATGAAGTTAGAGTTGCAAGCTTTGGAAAAGAATAATACTTGGGAACTCATTGAGTTACCTCCTGGTAAATCTGCTATTGGAAGTAAGTGGGTATACAAGATTAAGCATAAGCAAGATGGTACAGTTGAACGGTTTAAGGCAAGATTGGTAGCAAAGGGATATAATCAAGTGTTTGATAAGGATTACAAGCATACTTTTTCGCCTGTTGCCAAGCTCGCTACTGTCAGAACCTTACTTGTTGCTGCTTCCTTAAGACACTGGTCAATTCATAAAAGAGACATCAACAATGTCTTCTTACATGGATACTTAGATGAAGAAGTTTACATGAATCCACCTCAAGGTTATAATGTGCAGAAAAAGGGTCAGGTTTGTCGACTGAAGAGATCTTTATATGGCTTAAAACAAGCTTCTAGGCAATGAAATTTGGAGCTTAGTAAGTTTCTGCTTGGGTTAGGTTTTCTTCAGTCCAAATATGATTACTCCCTCTTCACCAGATATGACTGCCATACTAAGCGGTTTTTGGTCGCTTTAGTTTATGTTGATGATGTTTTGATCACCGGTGATTCGATACAAGACATTGATTGTCTTAAAGCTAAACTTCACGATAAGTTTACCATTAAAACTTTGGAGCTGCATGGTTCTTCTTGGGTTTGGAATTAGCGAGAAATGGTAATGGCATAGTAATTAACCAATGTAAATATATACTTAATATCCTGAAGGATGCTGGGTTTGAGAATTGTACTCCTGCAGAATTTCCAATGCAGAAAGGTCTCAAATTATCTATTGATCAGGGTGAGCTTCTTCCAGATCCTAAGATGTATCGAAGACTTGTTGGTAGGCTGCTGTACTTGAACATTACAAGGCCGGATCTTTCTTATAGTGTTCAGATGTACTCAGATTCAGATTGGCCTAGGCTAGCTGTGCATATAGCTGCAGGTCACTAAGTGGTTATTGCATCTTCTTGGGTAGATCTCTCCTCTCTTGGAAGACCAAGAAATAAGTAACGGTTAGTAAAAGCTCTGCTGAAGCAGAGTACAAGAGCCTTTCATACACTGCGAGCGAGATGGTTTGGCTTCACAATTTGCTTCAGGAATTGCGTGTTTCAACCCCGTTACCTATTCCTCTCTTCTGCGATAACACAGCTGCTGAACATCTAGCCAAGAACCCAGTATTCCACGAACGTACTAAGCATCTTCATATCAACTGCCACTTTGTTTGAGACAAGCAACTTGAAGGTTTTTTAGACACTCAGCATGTCAGTTCTCGCAACCAAATCGCTGATCTCATGACGACAAAAGCTTTAGGACAACGTGAACATCATCAGTTGTGTACCAAGCTGGGTCGGATCCTTCATCCCGTTCCAGCTTGAGGGGGGATATGAGCATACTAACTACCTATACCTAACTAAGGTTGTTATAAGTTAGTTAGAAGTTAGTTATGCCTATGTCAAGTTAGTTATCTCACATCCTATATATAGATACAAGTATGTACATTGTAAATGACTTTTTAATCAATATAATCTTCTCATTATTACAGCTTCATAGTTATGTTCATTGTATCTAGGACTCTACTCGACTTTATATACCGAGATGTAACATTTCGTTAATCATCGAATTATATAGATTATCACGGAGTAAATCCATTAAACTTTGTATGAAACTACCATGTGTATTTAGGATATATATATATATATATATATATATATATATATATATATATATATATATATATATAGAGAGAGAGAGAGAGAGAGAGAGAGAGAGAGAGAGAGAGAGAGAGAGAGAGAGAGAGAGAGAGAGAGAGAGAGAGAGAGAGAGAGAGAGAGAGAGAGAGAGAGAGAGAGAGAGAGAGAGAGCAAATAAGTTCACCACATGCAACTAAGTCTATATTAAAGTTACAGTTGACATACGTTGAAGTTGCATTTGTTCAAGATTGATATGTAACTATAACATTCAGCACTGTTATCACTTCAAGTGATAAAGTGCAACTTTAACACTCATCTCGTGTAACTTTAAGCACTTTTTGTGTAACTTTAACACTGGAACTTATGAACTTATAAGAGTTGTTGGCCTTATGTGAACCTATCTCTCTCTCTCTCTCTATATATATATAATATATATATATATATATATATATATATATATATATATATATATATATATATATATATAAAAGAGGCGTAATACGAGCTACGGATGCTGATCACAAATTCTTTATCACTTTTACTTCTTGTCGTCCATAAATTTACTTAGCGTCGTCCGTATTTTAACCGTATTTCCACTTTTACCCCTCACTTTATTAACTCTTCATCTTCCTCTTTATTCACCTATTTTCTTATCTCATCCACCTTCCTCCTTTTACCTTCCTCCTCTACTTCAGTAAAAAAAATTAAAATTTGAAAAACGGTTTCAAGCAATCTCACCCCAATTAATTCTGCCGTGTCATCTCAATTCCGAGTCCAAGGTAAATTATTTCATAATTTCTGTACTTAACGCGAATCGATTTCTGTTTATTGTACTTTTTTTAATTGCATACTTGCTTTGTAGCTAGAAATCGATTTTCTTTCTGAGAATCGAACACAGGCTGAGGCATAGAAATTTTACACCCCAACCCAGGCTTGATTGTAGAACTCTCGCGCCTCTCCCCAGGGAGAGGTGTAGATCTCTCACCCCTCTCCCCAGTAATCACTTTGATAAAGCGTGGAAAATATGAGTTATAACTCACGACAGAGCTTTATATTTTCACTTCTTTTCCTGGGCAGAGGCGTAGGAGATCTACTCCTTTACCCAGGAAGGGGCGTAGAACTTCCAATTCTGTTTCTGGAGAGAAGCGTGGGAGATTTACATCTATACCCAGGAAGGGGCATAGAACTCCCGCTTCTCTTCCTGGGTAGAGGCGTAAGAGATCTACACCTCTACCCAGGAAGAGGCATAGAACTCCCACTTCTCTTCCTGGGCAGAGGCATGAGAGATCTACACCTCTACCCAGGAAGAGGCATAGAACTCCCACTTCTCTTCTTGGGCAGAGGCGTGAGAGATCTACACCTCTACCCAGAAAGGGGATGTGGTTCTCCCACGCCTGTTCTTGGAGAGACGCGTGGATACGTAGTTATCATCATCCAAATAAAACAATAAAACAACTCCATTGACAGCGTAGTTATCAGCGTAATTGAGTAGTTGAGTTAACGTAATTTTTTCGCATATCCAATAAAATAAGTCGAATAATAACTACATTGACAACAACGAAAACTAACATCGACAATGTCATCATCGTCCAAATTGTTCTCGGTATAGGGTAAATTCAAATCAAAAGGAATATTATTTTCCGCATTCGACATGTTCCGAACAATTGTAGATCAATTAAATTTCAAAAGATAACCGTTTTGTTAATTCGAGAATGAATGTTTTTGTGGTCAGAGTTTTAATTTCAATTAACTTAATAATTAAATTAGGTTAATTTAGTTAGGTCAAATTTGGTTACTAAATTTGAAATGGGCAAATCAGTAATTTACTCATAAATTATGGACGACGCTAAGTAAATTTATGGACGACAAGAAGTAGTCCCCTTCTTTATTCAGAAAATGCCAGTATATATGCGTACATTAACCCAACAATAATTTCAAAATATATTTAACATTTAATACATGATTACATGTGGTACATTAATTAATTAACTAGGGGGCATTTTATATATGAGAAGGATCGATTCATATCTAAAATACGATTATTCTTTAGAATTGTTATGTTTAATAAAGATTTGTGAGAGATATTATAATCAAATGTAGTAATTTCTAAGAATCGGAGGGGGTAGTATTTAGTTGGAAGGGAATAAGAAGCAAGGAGGAAACAAGAGGCTTCATTTTGTGGGGATGAGTGTAAATATCTTCACCCGTGTACAACAACTCCATCACTCTTGTTAAGTTGAGAATACGCATAAGAACATGCACTGAAGGGGCCTTAGGGTCCTAATACGAAAATTAAGGCTTTCGTATGTGCAATGTAGCGGAAGACTTTTTTGGAAGGTTTTATTTTGTGAAACGAAGGGATATTTACTCGACCTAGACCTATAGGACGAATAATGGTGAGAACAATTAAGACCTATTAATTGTTACCCGAGTTAATGTTTGATACGCGTCAAACAATAACAAAGTTTGGATCGAAACTCGTCGAACCGTTAAACACAATTGCAACGCAAAGGTTCAAAATTCTTATTCATAATTTTTTTTTTTCTAATACAATGAAAGACGCCTTATATATACTACTAAAATAAAATATTCCTAAGTATAAAAATTATATTCTAGCATAATATAATTCCTAAATATTACTAGAAATAAAACAATTAGATACTTATTGCAAATATAATCGTAAATATGGAAAACGACTTGACTATCGAAGATCCATACTAATTATTTCCTAAATAATTAATTAGATACTTATTATTTTCGGATCATCCCCTCCTCCTTTGAGGAGAATTGTCCTCAATTCTTGTAACTTTAATCCGCCGGGATCGAAAACGAACACCCCAATCTTCAAATCCGAACGTATACTCGAACCAATCTCCAAACAAATTTTTGTTTCAGTTCTTTTTCTTGAGATTATTAGATATGCTTTGTGCCATCCACCCCACCACCCTCCATGCACAAGTGTAAGCAATATTTCACGAGCCTTCTTGTTGAACAAGTAAACATGTGCTTGTTTGGTTTAGAATTTTGATCGAACCCAAAATCATAATCGATTCGATAACGCGGCTCCTGGACACAAGTAATAAAAACTTCTCCGTCTCCATAGTCGTCGAAAATTGGTGGCAATGTTGGATCAAAAGCCACACTTTCCTTGTCTGTATTTTCCAACGAAAATATTCCCAACATTTTTTTTTCTTTTTTTCTCTCTACGTGAACAGTAGACGTGAATAGTAATTTTTTTTTTTTTTTTTTTTTTTTGAAAAAAAATCAGAACTTCAACAAAGAATCACCAGACAATCAAAACCGACTAACCCTCAAACTACCTCGCTCGAGTTTAACCTTTGAATTCCAATCGCAACCGGAGATTCAACCAATAACTTGGTTTCGACACGCCTTAGGACCGTCTTGATTTAGGAAAATCAAGATTTGTTGATTATGAAGTTTTATGGATAAGAATTTTGAACCTTTGCTTATTCATAAATACCTCGCTCATATAAAGGGAGATTACAATTGCTTTCAAAATTCTTATTCATATACTTCTTTTTTAATGAATACAAAGACTCATATTTATACTAATAAAATAAAACTAGTTCTTAGTATGGAAAATATATTCTAACATAATATAATTCCTAAATATTACTAGAAAATAAACTAATGAGATACTTATTGCAAATATACTCGTAAATATGGAAAACAACTAACTATCAAAAATCCATAATAATTATTTCCTAAATAATTAAATAGATACTTATTATTTTCGGATCATCTATATGATCTGAAACACGTCCAACAATAACAAACTTTGGATCGAAACTCTTCGAACCGATAAACACAATTGCAACGCAAAGGTTCAAAATTCTTATTCATAAAACTTCTTTTCTCCTAATGAATACAAAGACTCATATTTATGAATAAGAATAAACTCGAGCGAGGTATTCAACAAATCTTGTATTCAGCAAATTTTGAATACGAACAACAACTGGTTCATATCCTTCCATGCATTTTTAACCTCCATGTTGAGTTTTTCACATGCTTCTGAGGCCGATACCTTGTACTCGTTCATGTAGCATTCAACCGCTGATGGTATGTGCTCCCTTTGCCTCTCCAACTGCATATGCATCCGTTCACATAATAACTTAAATATGCATGATGTGACTCATTATTAAATTCTAGTCAGATATATAAATAATATCCCTTCCGTCTCACTAAAAGAGTAGAAAATAGATAGACGGGGTCACACTAATGTTAACCATACAAATCAGACAAAAGAAAAGTAACACGCAAAATGTGATTCTTTTAGAGAGACAGTTATGGTACGTTGTATCTACCAGATTACCGGAGTATTGGGCTTAATTATGATATGGGTCCATGCATTATTATGCCAAATCATGTACTCCCTCCGTCCATTATTTATCGTCCCACTCCATTAAAATACTCCTCACATATATTCAGCTAGTGGGGCGATAAATAGTGGAAGAAGAGAGTATGAGTTTAGGTACGAAAATGATGAGACGATGCATTTACAATGTTCGAGTTCTAAGAACTGATCACGTTTCGCATTACAAGTAGTTGTTCTTGCATTGTCTGTCCTCGATCCCTTCTTACCAAATTTCTAAGGAGTACAGTACTTCATACTGTATCTCTTAGAATAGAATTCACATTATTGATGTTACCAATAATTTGAGAGGAGTTAGGTATAGAAATGACAATTAACAAATATTTGTCCGATTTTAAATGATTTTGATTAATTTATATTGGAGTATATGTGGTAAGTATTATATATTGAAATGAGACAATTATTTAAATCGGAGGGAGGGAGTATATAAGGATAATAGCAATGGTAATAAATAAGTTTCATATGCCTTAAGGAGCTCTTTATCCATTGTTCCACAAAATAAAGAACTTCTTATATGGAGTTGTTGTTTCTAAAACAAAGAACTAGTTTCATAAGTTAAAGGAGATCAATCGAGAAATTATGATTAAAAGAATAATTGATCCCACTAAAAAGATGTTATGGAACTTGTACTAGGAGAAAATGGTGAAATATCATATAAGCAGAATATATTGATGTGGTCATAAAAAGTATCGTTAATTCCGAAGTAAGATACACGTGATTAGCAACCCTATCCTAGCTAGTTTGACGCAGATATAATTATAACTATTTTTTACTTAATTTCTTTAAAATATTTCTCACATATATTAAGGTAATGAGGCGAAAGAAAGAGGGAATAGAATAGAATACCTGGTGTGATGCGATGTCATCCATGAACCTACAAAGGCGATATACAGATTGTAGAGAAGGAGGTTGGGTGAGTAACCAGTGGAAGGCTTCCTCCGTTGCGATGGCTTCTCCCATTCCAACCAAGGAAACCATTGCCATCAAGGGATAACCAGTGGATGGGACTGCCACACTCATGTACTCTTCCATACTCGGCATTCTCTTTCTAACCAACCATTTTGCTTCCTCCATATACGCTCTCACTTGCCTCTTCATCTAATTAATTACTTAAGTACTAAAATTATACGAGCCAAGAAATTAATAAGTTGAGGAATAAAAGAATGAGGACTAACTGCGTCTTTTGCATAGCATATTGCATAGCCTCTCCCGTTACTTTGAGGATGATATAAGGAGGGTGGTTGAAGGGATGAATTTTATTTGATGTCGAGCTTCCCATGTTTCTTTTGGCAAGATCTTGTGTTTTATTGTTGATGTTTCCGAGTTTTGCTCGGGACGAGCAAAGGTCTAAGTGTGGGGAAGTTGATCTGGCATGTTTTGTATATGTTTATGACGGAGATTTAAGCTAGATTCGATGATTAAGGGTGCGGATTTAGAGTGAAAATCGTCCAATTGATCGATTTTATTAAGTAAATTGTGCTTTATTGGAGAAAAGACAGTTTTTAGAGCTCTTAATTCCATGATGTGTGATTTGGGGTCGAGACGGAGAATGTGAAGAACAAGCCCAACCGAACCGAGTGAAAAATCAAAGCGCAGCTCGGGGATTGAAGACGGAACTGCTTTGAGTCCGTGTCAACTTAATTATTATTTATTATTATATTATTATTAGAGTTAGGAAATTATTGGACTTTCCTATTTTCATTATTAAACTACATATTATTAGACTAAGACTATTAGTTTGGTATTATCATTCATAATACACGTTCAGTTATTAGAAAATAAAGAAGAGAAGAACCCTAATTATGTGTAACTAATTCTTCCTTCTCGGATCAAAGATTTGAAACTTTCTAGTTAATTGATTGTGAGACTTTCTTAATCTTTAATTAATTACTTGAGTATTGTTTAATTCTTGTGCTAATTTTATGATTGTTCTTTGTTTAATCTTTTTGGCCAATTGATTATTTCAATCTTCAATCTATTGTAATTCTTTGTGTTTGAATCCGTAATTGTTCAATTCACTAGATAAAGTTGCAACCTTTAGACCTGATTATTTGTATGCGTTTCATCGTAATTTGGGTAAAGGGAGGAATAAACATATAATTCGAACCAATAACCGCGTGTGTTAAAGGTCGTTATTTCTATTGATTTGTTCTTAATGTTCATGCTGTTATTGAATTAAATCTAGACGCGTGGATTAGGTTGTTCAATAATTAGGTTGCTTAGTATCGCGTTTCGACCTAAGTAATATTATCTACGGAACAATTGAGACTTTTAGTTTCACAATAGAATACTCAAGGATTAAATAAAGGTTAGTAGTCGATGATCAATTGTTTAACTAGTTAGTGGATTTTCTTTGAGTCGAGTATCTTAATTATCTGAATTCATCATTATTAGTTATTTTACTTTCGTTATTTTAGTTATTAGACAAATCACTCAAAAACCCCCAATTATTATTGTTACGTTACTTTATTTTAATTACACATTAGTTACATCGCCTTCCCTGTGGATTCGACACCCGACTTACCTCTACTATATTGTTAAAGGTAATAGGACTTAATTATTTATCTTTGGGAGCATACGACTTAGGCTCATTTCACTGTAAGCCCCCAGCACGGCTTCATAAAGTGTCTTCATGTACTCCGGGAGCTCCTCCATCGCTCTAATATCCCACCTAATCATCCATATTATCGATCATTATTTGAATCAATGTTAGTGACGAACTATAATTAGATAAAAGCTCATTCATTCTTTTAATAATTTACTACTCCGTACAAACTATAATTAGATAATGACGATTACCAAGAGAGTGCAAATAAAATAGCCAAAGCATCTACGATCTCAGTCAAGTGTGTCACAAGTGGGCTACTTACTTCAATTGTATGTCGTTGTTTCATTAATGCATGATGTTAGAATTAGTGTAACGTATTAGTTTTTATTTGTGTTTGGACCTTGTACAGTATGGGCTCGATAAGTTAGGTTTATTGTATTAGTCTCCGTATATATACACGTTTTGTGAGGTGGTAACAAACAACTTAATTTTTACCCAAATCAATAACATACGTTTTAACTAGTTACTTGTTTTTTTTTGTTTTTTTTGGTTTGAACGATAAATTAAAAGTCGAGAAAGAAACTAAATAGTACTCCGTAAATGAAAGGGCAGGCAGTACTAGGCAAGGAAAGTGACGATTATTACTACTCTATTTCGTTATTAATGAGCTAGCTAGTTACGTTCATGCATATATATATATATATATATATATATATATATATATATATACAGTACCTCTGAAAAGCTGCAATGAGAAGCTGAAGCTCATCGTATGTACTGTTTTGGTAAAAATTTACCGGATCTATGATTTAGATTGCGGGTTAAAGCGATCGTCCTATAACTACGGGTTGTCTAAGCGATATCGAACCTAGTAAACGGAGAATAACGAAAGAAAGAAAATGACACACAAAGTTTTGGTGACGCGGAAACCCGATGTGGGAAAAACCGCGGGGGGAGTCGGAATCCCGCCAAGTTTCTACTATGGACGGGAAAGAACAAGAAAAATGGTACAAGTACAAGTATTTGGGCTATAATTGATCGTAAGTTTTTTGCTATGTTTTGCTCGAAGTTGATGGGATGTTGATTGAGAGTTGGATGTCCGTGAATAAGGGTCTCCCCCCTCCTTCCTTCCTCTCCTTGCCTTTTATAGGCTGCTAACCTTAGAGCCGTTACCCCCTTTATTGCCTGGAGCCTTTGCATTTATTCCCCCATTTAGTGCTTTTGACCCTTTCCTCCTAGCCGTTACAGCAGTTACAACTGCTCCCTCCTTCTCCTCCTGGTCTGGAGGAGGGTTTCCTGAATTGTAGGAGTAGTTGTTTCTTCTTGTATGGGCTAGGTTCCTTACTTTGTTTGCTGGGCTGGTTTGGTTGTGTGGCCCATCATTTTATTCTCTCTTGGGCTTTGCTCGACCCATCATTGTGTATTATTCCGGGTTTTGACGACTTTTGATTATTTCGGCTTCCGTCTTTGACCTTCCGACCTTTGACCTTTGACCCTCGGCACTTTGACCTTTGACTTCTGACTTTTTGACCGTCCACTCGTAGTATGCCACGTTTTATTCCGAAGGTGCAAATTTTTGGCCCGAACAAATTCCCCCAAATTTCCGACTAAGCTCATCTTAGGCGGGAATTTCCGTTTGCTTCAGTTGTAGGCAATTGGCTCTGCTCCAGCTGGCCTCGCTGGTTCTAGGAGAAGGCGTAATCCGTCCCCTTTCTCAGAAATTACTCCTGCAGAAAGTGAACCTTTGGTGGCAGATCTTTCTGAGTCTCACTCTTATTCTGCCCCCCAGACCCGTTGATGATGTTTCTGCTGGAGTGGTGCTCAAACTTCCTGAAGGCTTCGGTAAGTCTGCAGAGGATATGATTTTTCTGGATCATATGCTACTTTCTGGTCCCAGGTTTGCGCTAGAAAAAGGTTCTCTGAGGGAGTTGGATTCGGTTCGCAGGTTGTTGGTGGAGGAACCTAGTTGTAGAGAAGAAGCGACTGGATGAGGAATTTCCTGTGGTGCCTGACCTGGATGTTGTTTCTGACGTGGAGACGGAGGATCTGGAGAAGTCTGTTGGTTCTTCTATTGCTGACCAGGAGACTGATAGGCAAGAGAGTGTGGACCAGGAGGATGTTACTGATGATCCTGGGAGAGGTTCGCTGTTGTTCACCAGAGACCCAGGTTCCTGTAGGAGGATCTACTACAGTTCCGCCTCCACCAGAGGAGAATGTCCAGGCTGTGGGCCAAGTACTGCTGGAGTGATGTTACCCCTCTTTTGTTGTGCTCAGTTTTCGGCTTGTGAATCCTGCATGGCATGAACTTCTGATTTGTTAGTGTTTGTAAAAAACTCTGTAATGATCTCGACTCTGCTTAGGGGAGCGAAGTGTTTATTTGAATACTCTGTGGTACTTTGTATTTAACTGTTGATCACGATTGTTTACTTTTGATTGCGATTGTTCGCGTTTGTAATCGATTGTTGTAGTTTTGTCTGACTACCTTCTGTTGTATGCATGCCTTATGTTTGTATGGTCGACCTTTGATATAGTGGTGGCCTGGGGTTTAGTTCGCCCACTCAGTCGGAGGTGCCACGCTTTGCGTGGGTGCTAAGTGACGCAGGAGACTGTAATGTCCCAGTTGAAGGCACTTAGTCACAGACGCACGCCTTCTGTAGAAATTATACACTCCACCAGATTGATCACCAGTTTTGGTTGAAAAAGCTGACGAAAGATGGTAAAGATGCAATGTTTGAAGGTATATGCGGGAGGAAATCAAACTTTGAAAATATGTGAAGGAAGAAAATCCAATTTTGAAGACATATGAAAAGATAATTGAATTTTGAAAACGTATGAAAAGAAGATTAAATCTTGAAGACATGTAACAAGAAAATTAAATTTCGAAGACGTATGAGAAGGAAATTAAATCTTGAAGACGTATGAAAAGAAAATTAAACTTTGATGCAAAAGAAAACCGAATTTTAATGCAAAAAGAAAATCAAATTTTGATGCAAAAGAAAATCAAATTTTGACGACACAAAGGAGAGAGTCAAACTCTAAAGGCGTACTTGAAGATAAAACATCTGACCATCAAAAATCACGAAAAAGAAAGCAAAACAGATAGAAGGACAAAAGAAAGGTTTAAATATATGTTTGCAAGGTTTGATAAGATGAAACCTGGTTCTGGTGGAGGTGTATCTGGCAGAATAGATGCCATGTTTCTGGCGACAGTGGCCCATGTTTCTGGTGGCAGCGGCCCATTTTCTGGTGACGTTGTTCCTGACGGCAGTGGCCCGTGTGGTTCTGTCAGACCATAGCACCAAGGGGAGTTCCTCTGCCCATCTGCCCCCTGCCTCCTCCAGGATGTAGATGTCTTTCTCCGCCTGGGACTGCAGTGCTGGGCTGAAGTTGGATGCAAAGTCTGCTAGCACCTGGGACTTGATTGCTGTTCTGGGGACGAATCTGGTCTCTGTAGGAAGCAAAGTCTTACAGACATGGTATACTGGATGTTGTGCTCCCTCCTGCTCACGTATCAATACCACACCGACTGCTACCTCGGTTACTGATAGATACAGGAAGAGTGGTTCTCCAGGCTCATAGGTGGCTCTGCTGGATCATAAGTAGCTCTTCTGGGACTTGAATCCTCCTCCAGCCTGATGACTGCCAATGCTTTTGTTTGCACCTCCTCAAATGTGGCGCATGGATACCTGGTGAGGTCCTTGTACAGCTCTGAATCCTGGTGGAGTCCCTGGCGGAAGGCTTCTATAGCGGTTGCTATGTCACATCTGGGGATGATCACCTTCTCTTTAATGAATCTGCTAAGGAAATCACGCGTGGATTCTTCGAACTCCTGCACCACCCGGTATAGATCGCTGGTTTGCTTCTCCGGTTTTCTGCTAGTGGCAAACTGCTGGTTGAAAGCATTAACCAAGTCCGCAAAGGAGGTGATACTCCGGTTGGGCAGACTAACGAACCACTGCAGAGCTGCTCCTGACAAGGTGGAGCCGAACCCCTTGCACATGCATGCCTCCTTCAGAGGTCCTGCTGCAGTCACCACCATCATCTTCTGCTTATATTGATTGATGTGATCCAATGGGTCTGCGGTACCGTCATAGAGTGTCATGACAGGTGGCACGAATCCCTTGGGTACAGCGACGCAGGCTAGATCATCAGTGAAGGGCGAATCTGCGTAGCTGTCTCTAGCTGCTCTCTCCAGGGGGCGTGGCATTCCAGGAATCTTGTTGATCAGGTCTCTCAATTCCTTCAGTTCCTGGCGATACTGATCTGCTGTGCTGACTGCTCCTGCAAGAGAGTTAGAGACAGGAGGAGAAAAGCTGAAAGGTGTACCTCCCGACCATGCTCCTCCAGGGTACTGACCGCTGGATGGGGTGACTACTCCTGGTTGAGCTGCGGACTGCCATCCTGGTGTCTGGAGGACAGGGGTACCTCCTGACCAGACAACTCCCCCAGGATTTTGACTACTAGGAGGGTTGGGCAATGGTGTGACGTTGATTGTGGATCCGGGTTGCCATCCTCCTACATGTTGGAGTGGGACTCTAGGCGGCCAGGCTCCTCCAGGATATGGGCTACTGTCGGGGGTCACCGTACTGGCTGAGGCACCTTGCTGCCATGCTGATATCTGCTGGAAGGGGATGACTGCTGATCTTACTCCTCCAGAGGGCTGATTGCTGGACAAGGTGGTCATCCCAGGTGGGGTTACAGATTGCCATTTGGGCGCCTGATGAATAGGGGTACCTGTAAGAGACAGTGAGTTAGTTCCTCGATTTTCGATGCTAGAGAGGGAATTACCTGTGACGTAAGATCTGTCGGATGTGGTGCCGTAAGACAGGTAGCCTAGCCCTCGAGGCTCAATGATTGGGTCTGGTGGAGCCAATCCAAGCTCTGGTCTGGTGACCAATTCTGAGGGAATCTCCCTGGTGGTCCGTCTGCTGACTATTGATTCCATACGGGTGCTGGGCTTTCCCCTAGGCATCAGGGACAGCATCTCTGGTGACGGCTGGACCGATGCAGCTGGAGTCTCGTCTGCTGCCAAGATCCGAGCCCTGATGTCTTGGTTGTCCTTCTGCAGAGTTTCCACCGCCTGCTGCAGAGCGTTGATCCCTTGGAGCACATCCTTCAGGGGGTCTGGTGAGGCTGAGATTCTGGAGAAGTCTTCAAGTGTCCCTCCTTGAACTGCTGTTTTGGATGAGGCGCCTTTTCTGCTGGTCCTGAAGGGATTGGACATTTTCGACACCTTAGGCACGTGAGGTGGTCTTGAGGCTACTGGTACGTGTCCTGCTGCCAGACTTGTAGAGATTGCCTGAGTAGGGGGTGCGAAGATTGATCCTGATGGCCCTAGGGGCAATTCTCCTCTAGTGGGCTGAATTGATGCTCCTAGACTGTTGGAGGGACTTTGGCCAGATCTGGTCATGTCGTCACGATATTGCTTCACGGTAGGGTTTGATTTATAGGAAGTGATCACTTTTCCCCACAGACGGCGCCAATTTGTTTTGGTAAAAATTTACCGGATCTACGATTTAGATTGCGGGTTAAAGCGATCGTCCTATAACTACGGGTTGTCTAAGCGATATCGAACCTAGTAAACGGAGAATAACGAAAGAAAGAAAATGACACACAAAGTTTTGGTGACGCGGAAACCCGATGTGGGAAAAACCGCGGGGGGGAGTCGGAATCCCGCCAAGTTTCTACTATGGACGGGAAAGAACAAGAAAAATGGTACAAGTACAAGTATTTGGGCTATAATTGATCGTAAGTTTTTTGCTATGTTTTGCTCGAAGTTGATGGGATGTTGATTGAGAGTTGGATGTCCGTGAATAAGGGTCTCCCCCCTCCTTCCTTCCTCTCCTTGCCTTTTATAGGCTGCTAACCTTAGAGCCGTTACCCCCTTTATTGCCTGGAGCCTTTGCATTTATTCCCCCATTTAGTGCTTTTGACCCTTTCCTCCTAGCCGTTACAGCAGTTACAACTGCTCCCTCCTTCTCCTCCTGGTCTGGAGGAGGGTTTCCTGAATTGTAGGAGTAGTTGTTTCTTCTTGTATGGGCTAGGTTCCTTACTTTGTTTGCTGGGCTGGTTTGGTTGTGTGGCCCATCATTTTATTCTCTCTTGGGCTTTGCTCGACCCATCATTGTGTATTATTCCGGGTTTTGACGACTTTTGATTATTTCGGCTTCCGTCTTTGACCTTCCGACCTTTGACCTTTGACCCTCGGCACTTTGACCTTTGACTTCTGACTTTTTGACCGTCCACTCGTAGTATGCCACGTTTTATTCCGAAGGTGCAAATTTTTGGCCCGAACAAATGCCCCCAAATTTCCGACTAAGCTCATCTTAGGCGGGAATTTCCGTTTGCTTCAGTTGTAGGCAATTGGCTCTGCTCCAGCTGGCCTCGCTGGTTCTAGGAGAAGGCGTAATCCGTCCCCTTTCTCAGAAATTACTCCTGCAGAAAGTGAACCTTTGGTGGCAGATCTTTCTGAGTCTCACTCTTATTCTGCCCCCCAGACCCGTTGATGATGTTTCTGCTGGAGTGGTGCTCAAACTTCCTGAAGGCTTCGGTAAGTTTGCAGAGGATATGATTTTTCTGGATCATATGCTACTTTCTGGTCCCAGGTTTGCGCTAGAAAAAGGTTCTCTGAGGGAGTTGGATTCGGTTCGCAGGTTGTTGGTGGAGGAACCTAGTTGTAGAGAAGAAGCGACTGGATGAGGAATTTCCTGTGGTGCCTGACCTGGATGTTGTTTCTGACGTGGAGACGGAGGATCTGGAGAAGTCTGTTGGTTCTTCTATTGCTGACCAGGAGACTGATAGGCAAGAGAGTGTGGACCAGGAGGATGTTACTGATGATCCTGGGAGAGGTTCGCTGTTGTTCACCAGAGACCCAGGTTCCTGTAGGAGGATCTACTACAGTTCCGCCTCCACCAGAGGAGAATGTCCAGGCTGTGGGCCAAGTACTGCTGGAGTGATGTTACCCCTCTTTTGTTGTGCTCAGTTTTCGGCTTGTGAATCCTGCATGGCATGAACTTCTGATTTGTTAGTGTTTGTAAAAAAACTCTGTAATGATCTCGACTCTGCTTAGGGGAGCGAAGTGTTTATTTGAATACTCTGTGGTACTTTGTATTTAACTGTTGATCACGATTGTTTACTTTTGATTGCGATTGTTCGCGTTTGTAATCGATTGTTGTAGTTTTGTCTGACTACCTTCTGTTGTATGCATGCCTTATGTTTGTATGGTCGACCTTTGATATAGTGGTGGCCTGGGGTTTAGTTCGCCCACTCAGTCGGAGGTGCCACGCTTTGCGTGGGTGCTAAGTGACGCAGGAGACTGTAATGTCCCGGTTGAAGGCACTTAGTCACAGACGCACGCCTTCTGTAGAAATTATACACTCCACCAGATTGATCACCAGTTTTGGTTGAAAAAGCTGACGAAAGATGGTAAAGATGCAATGTTTGAAGGTATATGCGGGAGGAAATCAAACTTTGAAAATATGTGAAGGAAGAAAATCCAATTTTGAAGACATATGAAAAGATAATTGAATTTTGAAAACGTATGAAAAGAAGATTAAATCTTGAAGACATGTAACAAGAAAATTAAATTTCGAAGACGTATGAGAAGGAAATTAAATCTTGAAGACGTATGAAAAGAAAATTAAACTTTGATGCAAAAGAAAACCGAATTTTAATGCAAAAAGAAAATCAAATTTTGATGCAAAAGAAAATCAAATTTTGACGACACAAAGGAGAGAGTCAAACTCTAAAGGCGTACTTGAAGATAAAACATCTGACCTTCAAAAATCACGAAAAAGAAAGCAAAACAGATAGAAGGACAAAAGAAAGGTTTAAATATATGTTTGCAAGGTTTGATAAGATGAAACCTGGTTCTGGTGGAGGTGTATCTGGCAGAATAGATGCCATGTTTCTGGCGACAGTGGCCCATGTTTCTGGCGGCAGCGGCCCATTTTCTGGTGACGTTGTTCCTGACGGCAGTGGCCCGTGTGGTTCTGTCAGACCATAGCACCAAGGGGAGTTCCTCTGCCCATCTGCCCCCTGCCTCCTCCAGGATGTAGATGTCTTTCTCCGCCTGGGACTGCAGTGCTGGGCTGAAGTTGGATGCAAAGTCTGCTAGCACCTGGGACTTGATTGCTGTTCTGGGGACGAATCTGGTCTCTGTAGGAAGCAAAGTCTTACAGACATGGTATACTGGATGTTGTGCTCCCTCCTGCTCACGTATCAATACCACACCGACTGCTACCTCGGTTACTGATAGATACAGGAAGAGTGGTTCTCCAGGCTCATAGGTGGCTCTGCTGGATCATAAGTAGCTCTTCTGGGACTTGAATCCTCCTCCAGCCTGATGACTGCCAATGCTTTTGTTTGCACCTCCTCAAATGTGGCGCATGGATACCTGGTGAGGTCCTTGTACAGCTCTGAATCCTGGTGGAGTCCCTGGCGGAAGGCTTCTATAGCGGTTGCTATGTCACATCTGGGGATGATCACCTTCTCTTTAATGAATCTGCTAAGGAAATCACGCGTGGATTCTTCGAACTCCTACACCACCCGGTATAGATCGCTGGTTTCCTTCTCCGGTTTTCTGCTAGTGGCAAACTGCTGGTTGAAAGCATTAACCAAGTCCGCAAAGGAGGTGATACTCCGGTTGGGCAGACTAACGAACCACTGCAGAGCTGCTCCTGACAAGGTGGAGCCGAACCCCTTGCACATGCATGCCTCCTTCAGAGGTCCTGCTGCAGTCACCACCATCATCTTCTGCTTATATTGATTGATGTGATCCAATGGGTCTGCGGTACCGTCATAGAGTGTCATGACAGGTGGCACGAATCCCTTGGGTACAGCGACGCAGGCTAGATCATCAGTGAAGGGCGAATCTGCGTAGCTGTCTCTAGCTGCTCTCTCCAGGGGGCGTGGCATTCCAGGAATCTTGTTGATCAGGTCTCTCAATTCCTTCAGTTCCTGGCGATACTGATCTGCTGTGCTGACTGCTCCTGCAAGAGAGTTAGAGACAGGAGGAGAAAAGCTGAAAGGTGTACCTCCCGACCATGCTCCTCCAGGGTACTGACCGCTGGATGGGGTGACTACTCCTGGTTGAGCTGCGGACTGCCATCCTGGTGTCTGGAGGACAGGGGTACCTCCTGACCAGACAACTCCCCCAGGATTTTGACTACTAGGAGGGTTGGGCAATGGTGTGGCGTTGATTGTGGATTCGGGTTGCCATCCTCCTACATGTTGGAGTGGGACTCTAGGCGGCCAGGCTCCTCCAGGATATGGGCTACTGTCGGGGGTCACCGTACTGGCTGAGGCACCTTGCTGCCATGCTGATATCTGCTGGAAGGGGATGACTGCTGATCTTACTCCTCCAGAGGGTTGATTGCTGGACAAGGTGGTCATCCCAGGTGGGGTTACAGATTGCCATTTGGGCGCCTGATGAATAGGGGTACCTGTAAGAGACAGTGAGTTAGTTCCTCGATTTTCGATGCTAGAGAGGGAATTACCTGTGACGTAAGATCTGTCGGATGTGGTGCCGTAAGACAGGTAGCCTAGCCCTCGAGGCTCAATGATTGGGTCTGGTGGAGCCAATCCAAGCTCTGGTCTGGTGACCAATTCTGAGGGAATCTCCCTGGTGGTCCGTCTGCTGACTATTGATTCCATACGGGTGCTGGGCT
Source organism: Agrostemma githago (assembly GCA_958450325.1). Lineage (NCBI taxonomy): Eukaryota > Viridiplantae > Streptophyta > Magnoliopsida > Caryophyllales > Caryophyllaceae > Agrostemma > Agrostemma githago. The sequence continues at coordinate 56,946,319 of OY288258.1, read as the reverse complement.
TTCCCCTAGGCATCAGGGACAGCATCTCTGGTGACGGCTGGACCGATGCAGCTGGAGTCTCGTCTGCTGCCAAGATCCGAGCCCTGATGTCTTGGTTGTCCTTCTGCAGAGTTTCCACCGCCTGCTGCAGAGCGTTGATCCCTTGGAGCACATCCTTCAGGGGGTCTGGTGAGGCTGAGATTCTGGAGAAGTCTTCAAGTGTCCCTCCTTGAACTACTGTTTTGGATGAGGCGCCTTTTCTGCTGGTCCTGAAGGGATTGGACATTTTCGACACCTTAGGCACGTGAGGTGGTCTTGAGGCTACTGGTACGTGTCCTGCTGCCAGACTTGTAGAGATTGCCTGAGTAGGGGGTGCGAAGATTGATCCTGATGGCCCTAGGGGCAATTCTCCTCTAGTGGGCTGAATTGATGCTCCTAGACTGTTGGAGGGACTTTGGCCAGATCTGGTCATGTCGTCACGATATTGCTTCACGGTAGGGTTTGATTTATAGGAAGTGATCACTTTTCCCCACAGACGGCGCCAATTTGTTTTGGTAAAAATTTACCGGATCTACGATTTAGATTGCGGGTTAAAGCGATCGTCCTATAACTACGGGTTGTCTAAGCGATATCGAACCTAGTAAACGGAGAATAACGAAAGAAAGAAAATGACACACAAAGTTTTGGTGACGCGGAAACCCGATGTGGGAAAAACCGCGGGGGGAGTCGGAATCCCGGCAAGTTTCTACTATGGACGGGAAAGAACAAGAAAAATGGTACAAGTACAAGTATTTGGGCTATAATTGATCGTAAGTTTTTTGCTATGTTTTGCTCGAAGTTGATGGGATGTTGATTGAGAGTTGGATGTCCGTGAATAAGGGTCTCCCCCCTCCTTCCTTCCTCTCCTTGCCTTTTATAGGCTGCTAACCTTAGAGCCGTTACCCCCTTTATTGCCTGGAGCCTTTGCATTTATTCCCCCATTTAGTGCTTTTGACCCTTTCCTCCTAGCCGTTACAGCAGTTACAACTGCTCCCTCCTTCTCCTCCTGGTCTGGAGGAGGGTTTCCTGAATTGTAGGAGTAGTTGTTTCTTCTTGTATGGGCTAGGTTCCTTACTTTGTCTGCTGGGCTGGTTTGGTTGTGTGGCCCATCATTTTATTCTCTCTTGGGCTTTGCTCGACCCATCATTGTGTATTATTCCGGGTTTTGACGACTTTTGATTATTTCGGCTTCCGTCTTTGACCTTCCGACCTTTGACCTTTGACCCTGGGCACTTTGACCTTTGACTTCTGACTTTTTGACCGTCCACTCGTAGTATGCCACGTTTTATTCCGAAGGTGCAAATTTTTGGCCCGAACAAATGCCCCCAAATTTCCGACTAAGCTCATCTTAGGCGGGAATTTCCGTTTGCTTCAGTTGTAGGCAATTGGCTCTGCTCCAGCTGGCCTCGCTGGTTCTAGGAGAAGGCGTAATCCGTCCCCTTTCTCAGAAATTACTCCTGCAGAAAGTGAACCTTTGGTGGCAGATCTTTCTGAGTCTCACTCTTATTCTGCCCCCCAGACCCGTTGATGATGTTTCTGCTGGAGTGGTGCTCAAACTTCCTGAAGGCTTCGGTAAGTTTGCAGAGGATATGATTTTTCTGGATCATATGCTACTTTCTGGTCCCAGGTTTGCGCTAGAAAAAGGTTCTCTGAGGGAGTTGGATTCGGTTCGCAGGTTGTTGGTGGAGGAACCTAGTTGTAGAGAAGAAGCGACTGGATGAGGAATTTCCTGTGGTGCCTGACCTGGATGTTGTTTCTGACGTGGAGACGGAGGATCTGGAGAAGTCTGTTGGTTCTTCTATTGCTGACCAGGAGACTGATAGGCAAGAGAGTGTGGACCAGGAGGATGTTACTGATGATCCTGGGAGAGGTTCGCTGTTGTTCACCAGAGACCCAGGTTCCTGTAGGAGGATCTACTACAGTTCCGCCTCCACCAGAGGAGAATGTCCAGGCTGTGGGCCAAGTACTGCTGGAGTGATGTTACCCCTCTTTTGTTGTGCTCAGTTTTCGGCTTGTGAATCCTGCATGGCATGAACTTCTGATTTGTTAGTGTTTGTAAAAAAACTCTGTAATGATCTCGACTCTGCTTAGGGGAGCGAAGTGTTTATTTGAATACTCTGTGGTACTTTGTATTTAACTGTTGATCACGATTGTTTACTTTTGATTGCGATTGTTCGCGTTTGTAATCGATTGTTGTAGTTTTGTCTGACTACCTTCTGTTGTATGCATGCCTTATGTTTGTATGGTCGACCTTTGATATAGTGGTGGCCTGGGGTTTAGTTCGCCCACTCAGTCGGAGGTGCCACGCTTTGCGTGGGTGCTAAGTGACGCAGGAGACTGTAATGTCCCGGTTGAAGGCACTTAGTCACAGACGCACGCCTTCTGTAGAAATTATACACTCCACCAGATTGATCACCAGTTTTGGTTGAAAAAGCTGACGAAAGATGGTAAAGATGCAATGTTTGAAGGTATATGCGGGAGAAATCAAACTTTGAAAATATGTGAAGGAAGAAAATCCAATTTTGAAGACATATGAAAAGATAATTGAATTTTGAAAACGTATGAAAAGAAGATTAAATCTTGAAGACATGTAACAAGAAAATTAAATTTCGAAGACGTATGAGAAGGAAATTAAATCTTGAAGACGTATGAAAAGAAAATTAAACTTTGATGCAAAAGAAAACCGAATTTTAATGCAAAAAGAAAATCAAATTTTGATGCAAAAGAAAATCAAATTTTGACGACACAAAGGAGAGAGTCAAACTCTAAAGGCGTACTTGAAGATAAAACATCTGACCTTCAAAAATCACGAAAAAGAAAGCAAAACAGATAGAAGGACAAAAGAAAGGTTTAAATATATGTTTGCAAGGTTTGATAAGATGAAACCTGGTTCTGGTGGAGGTGTATCTGGCAGAATAGATGCCATGTTTCTGGCGACAGTGGCCCATGTTTCTGGCGGCAGCGGCCCATTTTCTGGTGACGTTGTTCCTGACGGCAGTGGCCCGTGTGGTTCTGTCAGACCATAGCACCAAGGGGAGTTCCTCTGCCCATCTGCCCCCTGCCTCCTCCAGGATGTAGATGTCTTTCTCCGCCTGGGACTGCAGTGCTGGGCTGAAGTTGGATGCAAAGTCTGCTAGCACCTGGGACTTGATTGCTGTTCTGGGGACGAATCTGGTCTCTGTAGGAAGCAAAGTCTTACAGACATGGTATACTGGATGTTGTGCTCCCTCCTGCTCACGTATCAATACCACACCGACTGCTACCTCGGTTACTGATAGATACAGGAAGAGTGGTTCTCCAGGCTCATAGGTGGCTCTGCTGGATCATAAGTAGCTCTTCTGGGACTTGAATCCTCCTCCAGCCTGATGACTGCCAATGCTTTTGTTTGCACCTCCTCAAATGTGGCGCATGGATACCTGGTGAGGTCCTTGTACAGCTCTGAATCCTGGTGGAGTCCCTGGCGGAAGGCTTCTATAGCGGTTGCTATGTCACATCTGGGGATGATCACCTTCTCTTTAATGAATCTGCTAAGGAAATCACGCGTGGATTCTTCGAACTCCTGCACCACCCGGTATAGATCGCTGGTTTGCTTCTCCGGTTTTCTGCTAGTGGCAAACTGCTGGTTGAAAGCATTAACCAAGTCCGCAAAGGAGGTGATACTCCGGTTGGGCAGACTAACGAACCACTGCAGAGCTGCTCCTGACAAGGTGGAGCCGAACCCCTTGCACATGCATGCCTCCTTCAGAGGTCCTGCTGCAGTCACCACCATCATCTTCTGCTTATATTGATTGATGTGATCCAATGGGTCTGCGGTACCGTCATAGAGTGTCATGACAGGTGGCACGAATCCCTTGGGTACAGCGACGCAGGCTAGATCATCAGTGAAGGGCGAATCTGCGTAGCTGTCTCTAGCTGCTCTCTCCAGGGGGCGTGGCATTCCAGGAATCTTGTTGATCAGGTCTCTCAATTCCTTCAGTTCCTGGCGATACTGATCTGCTGTGCTGACTGCTCCTGCAAGAGAGTTAGAGACAGGAGGAGAAAAGCTGAAAGGTGTACCTCCCGACCATGCTCCTCCAGGGTACTGACCGCTGGATGGGGTGACTACTCCTGGTTGAGCTGCGGACTGCCATCCTGGTGTCTGGAGGACAGGGGTACCTCCTGACCAGACAACTCCCCCAGGATTTTGACTACTAGGAGGGTTGGGCAATGGTGTGGCGTTGATTGTGGATCCGGGTTGCCATCCTCCTACATGTTGGAGTGGGACTCTAGGCGGCCAGGCTCCTCCAGGATATGGGCTACTGTCGGGGGTCACCGTACTGGCTGAGGCACCTTGCTGCCATGCTGATATCTGCTGGAAGGGGATGACTGCTGATCTTACTCCTCCAGAGGGCTGATTGCTGGACAAGGTGGTCATCCCAGGTGGGGTTACAGATTGCCATTTGGGCGCCTGATGAATAGGGGTACCTGTAAGAGACAGTGAGTTAGTTCCTCGATTTTCGATGCTAGAGAGGGAATTACCTGTGACGTAAGATCTGTCGGATGTGGTGCCGTAAGACAGGTAGCCTAGCCCTCGAGGCTCAATGATTGGGTCTGGTGGAGCCAATCCAAGCTCTGGTCTGGTGACCAATTCTGAGGGAATCTCCCTGGTGGTCCGTCTGCTGACTATTGATTCCATACGGGTGCTGGGCTTTCCCCTAGGCATCAGGGACAGCATCTCTGGTGACGGCTGGACCGATGCAGCTGGAGTCTCGTCTGCTGCCAAGATCCGAGCCCTGATGTCTTGGTTGTCCTTCTGCAGAGTTTCCACCGCCTGCTGCAGAGCGTTGATCCCTTGGAGCACATCCTTCAGGGGGTCTGGTGAGGCTGAGATTCTGGAGAAGTCTTCAAGTGTCCCTCCTTGAACTGCTGTTTTGGATGAGGCGCCTTTTCTGCTGGTCCTGAAGGGATTGGACATTTTCGACACCTTAGGCACGTGAGGTGGTCTTGAGGCTACTGGTACGTGTCCTGCTGCCAGACTTGTAGAGATTGCCTGAGTAGGGGGTGCGAAGATTGATCCTGATGGTCCTAGGGGCAATTCTCCTCTAGTGGGCTGAATTGATGCTCCTAGACTGTTGGAGGGACTTTGGCCAGATCTGGTCATGTCGTCACGATATTGCTTCACGGTAGGGTTTGATTTATAGGAAGTGATCACTTTTCCCCACAGACGGCGCCAATTTGTTTTGGTAAAAATTTACCGGATCTACGATTTAGATTGCGGGTTAAAGCGATCGTCCTATAACTACGGGTTGTCTAAGCGATATCGAACCTAGTAAACGGAGAATAACGAAAGAAAGAAAATGACACACAAAGTTTTGGTGACGCGGAAACCCGATGTGGGAAAAACCGCGAGGGGAGTCGGAATCCCGCCAAGTTTCTACTATGGACGGGAAAGAACAAGAAAAATGGTACAAGTACAAGTATTTGGGCTATAATTGATCGTAAGTTTTTTGCTATGTTTTGCTCGAAGTTGATGGGATGTTGATTGAGAGTTGGATGTCCGTGAATAAGGGTCTCCCCCCTCCTTCCTTCCTCTCCTTGCCTTTTATAGGCTGCTAACCTTAGAGCCGTTACCCCCTTTATTGCCTGGAGCCTTTGCATTTATTCCCCCATTTAGTGCTTTTGACCCTTTCCTCCTAGCCGTTACAGCAGTTACAACTGCTCCCTCCTTCTCCTCCTGGTCTGGAGGAGGGTTTCCTGAATTGTAGGAGTAGTTGTTTCTTCTTGTATGGGCTAGGTTCCTTACTTTGTCTGCTGGGCTGGTTTGGTTGTGTGGCCCATCATTTTATTCTCTCTTGGGCTTTGCTCGACCCATCATTGTGTATTATTCCGGGTTTTGACGACTTTTGATTATTTCGGCTTCCGTCTTTGACCTTCCGACCTTTGACCTTTGACCCTCGGCACTTTGACCTTTGACTTCTGACTTTTTGACCGTCCACTCGTAGTATGCCACGTTTTATTCCGAAGGTGCAAATTTTTGGCCCGAACATGTACCATATGCATCATAGGTATCGTCAAGAACCGAAGTCAAAGCGATGACTTTGACGGCAAACTTCCTAGCCAACGCATATTCTGGCTCGTAATAAACTCCGAGTATCCAAAAGTAACACTCAGTTATTCTATCACGTGCGTACGCCAATTTATTCTTCACGTCAACATCTTTCCACCACCTACACACACATAGTATAATACTAACACATTAACACATGCCTCATAAATCTCTCGGCCCCTTCCTTGCTTAATTGCTAGATTTAAGATATTATTATATGAAAATATTTCTTTCGGGTCATTATTTTTCGTTCCATTATCTTAATATTTGTGACCGGAGTATGTACCACTAATTGAGTAAACCCTTTAACTCATAAATGTAGACGCGAAAGAGAAATCTATATTGAAAATAAGAAACTTATTTAATTAGGCTAAAATGAGGAGTTCACTATTTTTTTTACTATTACTCTGCCCGTTCGTATCCAAAGAGTACGTTTCTATTTTACGTAAAGATTAAGAAAGTATTAAAATAATATTAAAAGTACAATAATAATGAGGGACAAATTAGTATTTAATAATAAAAAAAATATTTTCACAATAACAGTAAATATGCTAGTAGAACAAGGGTAGTTTGGTTTAAAGAATGGACTAAAAAGAAAGTAGGTCAATTGGATTTGAACGATCCAAAATAAAATATCTACCCTTTGAATATAAATGGTGGAGTATATTTGAAAAATGATGAAGGGCAATTAATTTATGGTCAAACAACAAAATATATGATACAAGTAGAGTAGAGAATCTTGGTATGTTGGAATATATAGTGTACTCAATCCATCCGTTCAATATTTTTTGTCTCATTATTTCATTAAAATTAGAGGTGATTATGGGCTGGGTTGGGCCGGGCTTGAAGTAAAAAAACAGTCCAAGTATATGGGTTGGGCTGGGCCGGTCCATTTTATTGGGCCTTCTTAAGGAGTCCATACCCGGTCCTAGAGGGCTTTTAATGGGCCTCTAGGCCAAATAGACTTTTTGGATCATGTTATTTACATAGGCATATTGTTAATTTTTTTACCAAACATACAAATTTATAATACGGTTTTTCTAACGTATGCCCACTGGGTACACGTTAATAAGTTAATTAAATCAATATTTACATGGATATTATCATGATAAATTGAAATGTTAAGTTTTATTTACCATACTTAGACGATATCTATGTTAATGTTGCTTTAATTAGCTTATTAACGTGTGCCCATTGTTAAATTAGCAATTTGATTCTCGTCTATCACTCTTGGTACCATATAAATTAATAGAGTAACAAGTATTAACAAGTATTTGAAAAACTAACAAGTAAAGTAGCAATTTCACACCTCTAATTAAAATACTCCACATAAATATTTATGAAATAGACCCAGGTGAAAAATATGACCGGCCGGAGGTAGTATTTATTACTCCTTACTTTGAAATGATATTAAGCTCTTGGATATGTTGCATTTGAAGCAAGTTGAAGTCCAACTTTGCAAACTTGAGAAGAAGATGATTGTGTAGCTCAATTTCTTGGTGAAGAGAAATATATTCCCTTGCTCCTAGTCTTGGAAGGCATTTGTGAACGGGGCAGCGCAGCGCGTGTGATACACGCGCTGTCAGAGAGGGTTTAAGAGAGGGCAGTTTGAGCTCAAGGGCATTCTTAGTGAACCCTAGGGCTTCCTCCAGTATACTAGTCTCGTCTTCGTGCGACCTAAGCTGTGTTGCTTCATGTAAACATAACATCCCTTCTATGTCTTCACTAACCGATTCCTTGAATAATCCACCTTTCTCGTCTTTAAATTTCGTAAATATATCTGTCAATGCAAACATATGGTCACAAAATAAGTACCTTATCCGTATATATATCTATATATTCAAGTCATTGTTTCACTAATTAGTTTCTTAACATGTGTCCTTTGACATACCACTTGAAACATTGTAGCCATGTTGCCTTAGAAGCCGAAAAAGAAGGGCTGAGGTTAATAGGTCATAATTTCCGTAATTATTATTGTCATTAAAAAGTTGGAAAATTCGACGTAACATGTCTTGAATCTCGGACTCAAAATGGTATGCAATTCCCAGTCGCTGAATGGCATCAATTGTGCAGAGTTTTTCACTTAGATGGTCGATGGTGAAGTAGTCGTCGTCAAGTGTGAGCATCTGTTGCACTTTTTGTTTCAATAAGTTAGCCTCTTCAACCCATAAATGAACATCATGCATGCCACAAAATATATAATTAAGCCAACTACTGCATGTTAGTAACTTACATGCAATGGACAGGTATATGTAATGTACGTATGTAGAAAATAATTCTGATTACGTACGAGGTTATTTTTTTTCTTGATAAATCGTACCTGATTGTCGGATGCATAAGTGACGAAGAAATCCCCCCAAACGGAGGGATCGAAATTGGCAGAGTGACGTTGTTGCAAATTGCATGCATTATTGTAGAAATATAGAAGTCGAAATATATTTTTGAGAATGTGTGTATTACTGTCAAGATGGGTTACAATATATATTGTTTAAGCTATCTAGAAAATAGGAAACGAATCCTAAAAATACTAGGCTAAATATGTGTTAGTCAAAGATACACAAAATACAATATTCGGTTTCCTATGATCATCCAAATATTTACCGAAATATTTACGCCAACACCCCCCCTCAAGTTGGAGCATGGGGATCCGAAATGCCCAACTTGGCCAATAATTTCAAAAACTGAGGACGTCCAAGTGCTTTTGTAAGAATGTCAGCGAGCTGAGCGGTGGTGTTAATATAGCAAGGTAGAATAGTGCCACGTAATATTTCATCGCGAACAAAATGACAGTCAATCTCGATATGTTTCGTTCGCTCATGAAAAACAGGATTATTCGAAATATGCAATGCTGCTTCACTATCGCAATGTAAACGAACAGCCTGGAGATGCTCAAAACCCAAACTCCGAAGCAAACCTTTTAACCAGAGAAATTCACATGTAGCGGAAGCTATAGCACGGTATTCTGACTCAGCAGAAGATCGAGACACAGTAGCTTGCTTCTTAGTTTTCCAGGAAATTGGAGACCCACCGAGAAAAACAAAATACGCGGTCAAGGAGCGGCGAGTTATGGGACATCCGCCGTAGTCAGCATCACAATAGGCTTCTAACGTCAAAGAAGCATTTGCCCGTAACATAATACCTTGACCCAGATTTCCTTTTAAATACCTAACCACACGAACCAAAGCATCCCAATGAGCTTGCGAGGGAGACTGCATGAATTGAGATAATATATGAACGGAATAACTTAGCTCGGGACGAGTAAGCGTAAGATAAATCATCTTTCCGACTAGCCGACGATATCTAGTAGGATCCGAAAATAACGGTTGCAAGGAAAGGGCAAGCTTGTGATTTTCTTCAATGGGAACGGGAGTGGGTTTGACACCAAGATGACCCGTCTCAGCTAAAATGTCGAGTGTATATTTTCGTTGGCAAAGAAAAATTCCACTCGAGTTTCGTGCAACTTCCAAACCCAAAAAATACTTGAGTTTTCCCAAGTCCTTCATACGGAAACAAGAACTCAAATAATCTTTAAATTTAGTAATAGCAATGCTATTGTTTCCGGCGATCACCAAATCATCAACATAAACAAGAATATTTATGACAATATCATCTTTGCGATAAATAAACAATGAATGATCGGAGGGACTGTGAGAAAAACCATAAGAGCATAGAGCCGTCGCGAGTTTAGCATACTGTAGACACCCAAATTTTGACCGCCAGGTGTCTATAGCAGTTTCCAAAAAACACCCGATGATGATCGGACGCTAACGTGCTCTAACGCGCTCGGATACGGGCTCGAAATCAATAATGACCGGCATGGGCTTTTAACGGGATACAAATCTCACAAAACCAACCTCAAAATCAGGCCCAGTGAGTCGTTCCGAGCAAAATAAGACTAATCTGGGTCAAAACCGACACCAAAAATAATTCCCGTCTTTTAGCGACCGGGTCAAAACCCGGTCAAGACAAACCCGACACAAAGAACGACCGGGTGCATTCTCGAAACATGCACCAGGTTCGAAAATCAGCCAAAATCATTCCAAATCATTCAAAATCAATCACAATCAATCAAGAGCAAATCAAGGCCAATCCTTCCCGATTTAGCACGGCCTAATTGATCCACTCGGTCGAGTGGATTGACCACTCGATCGAGTGGAGCCTCACAAAAACGGTCCGGGTGCATCCGCGAGAGCACTCGACCGAGTGCACCCGCGCCACTCGGTCGAGTAACCCTATATCATGCTCCCTATAAATACCCGTCAATCCTAAGCACAAAACACAACTTCTCAACCAAAATTTTCAGCCAACTTTACACATCCAAAACCTCTCATTTTCAGCCATAATCCGACCCTCAAACATCATCACGCTTATACACACTTAGAGAGCAAAACTCGTTAAAATCCGTCTCCATACAAAACCTCATACACACACCCTCAACTCCTCCTACATATCTCGACGTTCCCGTGCCATTGCCGCCATTTGACGAACCGTATCCCGAGAAGCAAGAACATGTAGGTTGAGGGTGTAACATTCAACATCGACTTCTCATTCTTCCCTCCTTTTTCTCGTCTTTTTTGTATATATATATTCGTACATTTTTATTTACGCTTATAGTATTTTATTTAGTCGATAGTAACGACATTTTTACTAACACTAACATTTTACTTTTCGCATTTAATCATCGTTGTTATATTTTACTATAATATCGTATGTACCGTGTATATGTATAATAATATCAAAATTCGGATCCGAACTCGTTTAACTACGATGATCAATTTCCAAAGATTCGTTTTTTAACACGATCTCGATCATTCGTAGTTGAACGCGTATAGATCCCTTTCAAGGATTGGTATGGAACCCGTTGACACGAAAACCGACGTCACATAATCCGTAAGGATTAATATCGATGTCGTGACGTAGAGGGACGCAATTCCGTCACACGAAAACTTTTTATCTAACAATAACTTTCTTTACAAAATTCCGATAACGGTATTATAATCATATAAGACATGATTATAATACCGACAAACCGAGTTAAATCTAAATCCGTCAATATTTTTATTTGACTCGGCCAATCATCGATTTAAAACACATTAAAACAAACGAGTCATAACTCGCACAGGTGCCACTCGACCGAGTACACCTGCTACTCGATCGAGTAGCACCCTAAATTACGGGCAGTAGCGTCTTCTAGGACGCACTCGGCCGAGTCCAGCCATGACTCGACCGAGTGGGTCCTGCAGCCCAGAAACCGAGAGTTCTTTTTTATCATTCGAGCCTCGTCCTTTTTAAGCGACCTAGTCGACACGTGTAAAGTCAATCACGTGGCTTTTCCAAAATTTATGCATATCACTTCACTTAAACGATTTTGATCGACGGTCTCACATTATTAATTTTATGTCGACGACTCTTTAGTCGTATCCGATGTATAATTAATTTAGACTCCATTTCTCGAGGTGATAAATCGGGACAAGGCATCGAGGTTCGAGATCGGGCTAGCACCACGTCTAGGTCTCGAACCTCCGTCCTTTGATTAATACGCAATATAATGTGTAACTAATTAAAGTTCGTCCACCTACACAAATTCACGGTCTAGTTCGTACACGGGTCCGTTTACAATTATTGCTCGTCATTTCAATTGTATATTTCGATTATTCTATTTTATTGTACGCCGTATTGTGAATTCCGGGTTGTATTCCGCCCGTGTAACTTGTAACCGATTTATTTCGCTTTGCTTTATTTATTTGCGTTTTACCGCTTATAAATGAACCCGCGCATGCTAAATCACTCCGACAATAAATTAGATGCATTAAATTGACGTAGCTCACATTTAATTCGCATGCTTAGCTAAAACGCTGTTTGCATAACATTTCACCGAATCACTAACGCGCATATTAAAAAGTCAAACGATGTCCTAGTAGAGGCCGCTAAGTGCGGGCGGGGTTGGGTGTCCTTAGTAGGCTTCCCAACACGTACCCTCACCCCTTACTCAGAACCGTGGTTTCCGGATGTCCGAATCCATTGGCAACGAGAGTCATTCAATATACGATTAACCGCTCAAGTCGGCATCTATATCGATATGCAAAGGGACGAGCCCAATAAACTCTCAAACCAAAATGGGCCATACTTTGTGTATGGACCATGGCGATATAGAGTGGGGCTCGAATGGTTCCGAATAACCATAAAATTCGGTGGCGACTCCATTTCGACTTAAATTTCAATTCGATCCTTCTCATATGGAGGTGCATTCGCCTAACCCAAAACCCGCGCGTGGCCGCGTCGGGGTGGACCTACGTCATGTCCACAATTTGGCGACTCCGCTGGGGATTAACCGATGTGTGCCTTACCATCGGCGTTCTCAGGGTGAGACTCGAATAGAAATCGTTTGACGAGTACAATATGCGTTTTAGTTTTACGGTTCATGCATAACCCTATATTTACCCGAGCCGGTACTGGTGACCGACGTCCCACTATACCACGACGTATTCAGCTTTGGATACGTTAAAGGTGTTCATGGTCGACTCGTATGGACTTTGCGGCATGTTCTAAGCTCCACTCGACTTGGGAAGTCCGTCCCGTTTCTCGACTAGACTATGAACACTGGTATAGACCCTATTCAGACCGACCGAGACTTAGTGTAAAGCATACATGGCGTCGTTATAATACTTGCGTGACTATGTGCTACTTGGTTTCTGTGTCGATTTCAAAAAATCGTCATTTCAAAAAAAAATGCATCTTTCCAAAAAATATTCAAATTTTCAAAAACTCGGAAAGCTACCGAAATTTAGACTTAAGATTTGACTCAAAACAAGCCTATTTTATTAGCCGGCATGCTGCCCATTTCAAAATTCGAATTTCCGATCCACCATTCGATTTTCGAATTTTCAAAATTCAATTTTCAAATCCTCGCGATGCCATTTTCAACTTTCAAATCTTCGAGACGCCGTTTTCAAATCTTCGGGATCTCATCTTCAAATTTTCAAATCGTCGGAAATTCTTTTTTCCAACATTCAAATTTTCAAATTTCAAGATATCCAATTTTCAAAACCCGGGACACATACCGAATTTAGGACTTATGATTTTACTCAAAATAGCCTATTTCTAGCCGGTATGCTGCCCAAATCAAAACTCGAAAATATTTTCGAACCATCAAAACCAAGGCCCGATACCCTTTCCGATTTTCTCGAAAAATCGGGCCTTTCACTGAGATTTTCTCGGGTTTTCCAAAACTATCAATTTTCAAAACCTTCCCTTTCTTAGGACTTCCCGTATTTAGCAGTGTCGGGTCTTGTCATAAGTCGTCGAAGGTCTCTAGCGTTGAAACTCCGTTGATCTTACATCACGAGTTTCCTCCCTACCCCAGTCCACCTTATTTGACTAAGGCAAGGCCCACCTACGTAGGACATACTCCTACAAAGGAGGGCCCGTCTACACAATCGAGTCCAATGTCTAGAGATGTCTCACGTGAACCTTTCTTCGAACAGGACTCGGCCCACCCGCCGGATCCTAAGGAAGGCCCACCTTTCACAAGTCACCCGTCTAGATGTCTTTTCCGAGTCAACCTTTTACAAGGCGTAGCCCTATAAAAAAGGTTTACGGTCCTTACGTCTAAGGGTCACTCGTCCGACACTCGAGTTATAACAAAATCTTCAACCCCACTCGGGGGCTACCCTGTAGCAGAGCGATCAATCACGGTTGCTCTAAGGGTCACGTCTTACACGTGTTGTCTCCCGTACCCCATTTTCGAGTCACTTAGATGTCACACCATCTGAGTCCTATCAGAGTCTTTGGTCTCACTTGGGGGCTATTCTCCGACGGGGAGATTAATCACAGTCACTCCGAGAATCGCACCCCACGTATTTGTCTTAGGAGAGTCTAACCCGAGTCAAACCAGAGTTGTCTCTCCTCCCGCGCTATTTCCTATGCCTTGGTGTAGTCAAGTTCCGAAGCAACATTTCTGATTACGTGGGTATTCTCGCAGAATATGGCACCCACAACCGGAAATAGGGACATGGAAAACACCATCAATGAAATAAAGGCTTTGCTGGAGAAAATGGCTAGTAAGCAGGCCATAACCGAAATCCATATAGGGTTCCTGAAAACCAACCAAGAGGCCATGAATGCTCGTTTAACGGTCATTGAACGGCAAGATCTCAATTCTGGGTCGGTAAATACTAGGCCATTTGCCAAACTGATCAGCACGGTGCGTGAGCTCGAACAACAGTTCCACGCCCTTCAAGGGAATAACATTTATATTGAGAACTCCCGAGACTATACACCCATCAGTGAGAAACTACCAACAGATCTCAACTTAGAGGGGTTACCCATATTCGAAGGGACGGAGGATCCATTACTACACCTCCGAGCCTTCAAAGCATTTATGGCAATCAAGGGGGTCAAAGCCGACATGTTCATCAATCTGTTCGGCACATCTCTCGGAAAATATCCAAAAGCCTGGTTCTATAGGCTTAATGCAAAAAGATTCCCCACTTGGGAAGATGTGGCTACCGAGTTCGCTAAAAACTATTCTGATAACACTGAACTTCAGACTACCATGCGGACTTTAGAAGTCATGGCCCAAGATCCAACAGAAGGTTTCACCAAATACCTTCAACGTTGGCGGGCCGAGAGTGTTAAGCTGGTAGACAAGCCCAGCGAGAAGACACTAGTGGAGGCGTTCATCAACAACCTCCTACCCTCCTACCGCGTCCATCTTAGGTATGCCGGCATTTCAAACTTTGCAGTGCTTACCGAAATGGGCATCAGGATTGAAGACGATCTTCGACATAACGAAGATATGGGTGAAGCTTCTACCGAAGGCTATACTGGACATCCACTTGAGTCCTTAGAAGCCGAAGACTACTGACAACATCATCCAAGAGTGCAGATTTGATTTGAGTCCGAGTCTGAGTCCGAGTCTAGGATGTTCTATCTCTTTCAGAGTCAGAGTCAACTGTATTCTGTCCTCTTTTTCAATCCAATAAAATCAGCTTTTTCAATCTCTCATATATGCTTCCCTTTTGTGTTTCCGAGAACATGATGAATACCATCATACACTGTGAGCACATGCACGTAACTATTATAGGCACATCTACAATGACTGCAGGAACTGAGGCCCGTGTTTTCCTTTTACCTATTCCATGTCTGGTATAGCAAGCTACAAAACTACCCTTAGCGGGAGCATATCGAATCCTATGACAAATCCGGGTAGTCTCCTAGTTTGGGTTCAAGACGGGAGGCAAGCCCACTCCCCACAATAAACACCCCTCCAAAAGACCGACGAATCCCTACCCTAGGCGTTAGTCTGACCCAAAAAAAAAAAAAAAAAAAAAAAAAAAAAAAACTGGACGAAAAAAAAAAAACAAAAGTCCAGGAAAGAAGCAAAAGGCCAAAAAAAAAGGCCATCGTCAAAAAAAAGGGGCACTCATCACCGAGGCTAAAGCGGTCAATCCAAATGAAGAATCCCACGACCGGGGTTAAGAGGTCAACCCAAAAAAAAAAAAAACAACAACAAAAAAATTCAAAAAAAACCATGACCGGGGCTAAAAGGTCAGCCAACAAATATTCAAGAACCCATGACCGTAGTGAAAACGGTCAAATTCAAAGTTATCAATACTCAATCAAGCTGGTCAGCTAACACCACACTCAGCCTTCCCACATTACAACCTTCAAGACCTTCCCGAGACCCAGGACAGAGACAACCCGGAATTTTGAGGATTCAAGCTCCATAGGATACCCCTAACCATTAGGGCCAGACATGGAAACCAGATCCCGCATCATCGAAACCTATCCCAATCGAAGTTCGAGCCATTTTACTCGACTTCCCCTTTACATAAAAGAATTCACAATCACCATACACAAACCCGAGAACAGAACTCGTTAAAAATCCCCGAGAGCAGAACTCGTCAAATCCCCGAGAGCAGAACTCGTTAAAATCTCATCCCAACTCTTCTCATCCAAACCAAGAACACGAGAACTCAACTTGCAGTCGGCATAGAACATGCCCAAATAGTTCACACCGCCTCTGGGGGCTACGCCGGAGAACGCTCACAGCCACAGGATCAACATCCTAACTATTCTATCCCCTTGATCAAGGCATCATTGGGAATGCACCTAGCCTATACCGTCAATATGGCTAGTCACACACAAAGTCCTATTAGACTAGGCATCATAATATATCTTCCGACACTGAACTACGGCTTGGTTTGATTTCACTGCGCGTGAATACGTAGGCAGCCTTTCAACAAAGGCACAACCACCCAAACATTCAAAAAGCACCGTCATTCTGGTCACGACACTGTCATGTTCTCAGCAGCTAGCCTTGTTGTCCCGGGGGCCTCTCCTAGGCAGAAGTTCCCCATCCACTCATAAAATCCAGATAAATTCGAAAAAATCTAGCCTCCTTTCTGTAGTGTGTCCTAGTACTCGGCTCAGTCGAAGACAAGAATCTGTCAAGACTCGAGACAACGCCCACTTCGGGCCTATACCTCGAAACCAAGAATTCAAGAGCACTAGACAACAACATTGCTAAGCCCTGTTGTGCAGTCGCAGCTTCATTACAGACTACTGCAATTCCCCGATAGCATATCCTTCCCATTCCGAGGATTCGACCATGTTGCCACTCGCCTAGGTTACGGAATAGCGCAACTTAAGAGTCTTGTTAGGTGGCTCACCCCCCTACCGAGTCACGGTCCAACCCCTCGAGAGTTCAGTCGTGTCTGTCAACTCGTCCGGTCACGTCCAGAGTCGAGTCTGTCAGTATACCTCTCTCTTCAAATTCTCATTTTAAAATTTGCAAAACTTAGCCATTTGAGAAAATCCTTTTCGACAAGGTCAAATTTCGGTCTATTTAAATTGCAAATCTCATTTTCTACCCATTTCAGTTTTGAAAATCTATTTCCTAGCATGTGAGTTGCTTTCAGGACTTCGATTTCAAAACAAAGCAAAAAACATTTTTCCCCAGCGCGAGTCATATTCGTTTCACCTACGTGTTGCATGCAAAATTTTATGTAACTTATACAGGTACAATTCGAGACCGCGCAGCTCACATATCTCCCCAGCGTAAAGCCCGAGGCGGCATTTTCCCCGGAATGGTACGGGATGGGCCCACATATAGGCGCACCCAGGACTTATGCGACAAGTCTGATTCCCCACGGAGTTATTATCATCAACCCAGGTATGATTTCTATCCTATGGCTGGCGAGCCCTTTCACGCAAGTCTAATGGACTATAAACGACCCGACCGGAAGTCTACCAGGTCTTAATTGACTTGGTAGCTACTCTGTCTTTCGCCTTGTCCAAGCCTCAGTCAGAGTGGGGGCTCTGTAGACACCCAAATTTTGACCGCCAGGTGTCTATAGCAGTTTCCAAAAAACACCCGATGATGATCGGACGCTAACGTGCTCTAACGCGCTCGGATACGGGCTCGAAATCAATAATGACCGGCATGGGCTTTTAACGGGATACAAATCTCACAAAACCAACCTCAAAATCAGGCCCAGTGGGTCGTTCCGAGAAAAATAAGACTAATCTGGGTCAAAACCGACACCAAAAATAATTCCCGTCTTTTAGCGACCGGGTCAAAACCCGGTCAAGACAAACCCGACACAAAGAACGACCGGGTGCATTCTCGAAACATGCACCAGGTTCGAAAATCAGCCAAAATCATTCCAAATCATTCAAAATCAATCACAATCAATCAAGAGCAAATCAAGGCCAATCCTTCCCGATTTAGCACGGCCTAATTGATCCACTTGGTCGAGTGGATTGACCACTCGATCGAGTGGAGCCTCACAAAAATGGTCCAGGTGCATCCGCGAGAGCACTCGACCGAGTGCACCCGCGCCACTCGGTCGAGTAACCCTATATCATGCTCCCTATAAATACCCGTCAATCCTAAGCACAAAACACAACTTCTCAACCAGAATTTTCAGCCAACTTTACACATCCAAAACCTCTCATTTTCAGCCATAATCCGACCCTCAAACATCATCACGCTTATACACACTTCGAGAGCAAAACTCGTTAAAATCCGTCTCCATACAAAACCTCATACACACACCGTTAACTCCTCCTACATATCTCGACGTTCCCGTGCCATTGCCGCCATTTGACGAACCGTATCCCGAGAAGCAAGAACATGTAGGTTGAGGGTGTAACATTCAACATCGACTTCTCCTTCTTCCCTCCTTTTTCTCGTCTTTTTTGTATATATATATTCGTACATTTTTATTTACGCTTATAGTATTTTATTTAGTCGATAGTAACGACATTTTTACTAACACTAACATTTTACTTTTCGCATTTAATCATCGTTGTTATATTTTACTATAATATCGTATGTACCGTGTATATGTATAATAATATCAAAATTCGGATCCGAACTCGTTTAACTACGATGATCAATTTCCAAAGATTCGTTTTTTAACACGATCTCGATCATTCGTAGTTGAACGCGTATAGATCCCTTTCAAGGATTGGTATGGAACCCGTTGACACGAAAACCGACGTCACATAATCCGTAAGGATTAATATCGATGTCGTGACGTAGAGGGACGCAATTCCGTCACTAATCAAACTTTTTATCTAACAATAACTTTCTTTACAAAATTCCGATAACGGTATTATAATCATATAAGACATGATTATAATACCGACAAACCGAGTTAAATCTAAATCCGTCAATATTTTTATTTGACTCGGCCAATCATCGATTTAAAACACATTAAAACAAACGAGTCATAACTCGCACAGGTGCCACTCGACCGAGTACACCTGCTACTCGATCGAGTAGCACCCTAAATTACAGGCAGTAGCGTCTTCCAGGACGCACTCGGCCGAGTCCAGCCATGACTCGACCGAGTGGGTCCTGCAGCCCAGAAACCGAGAGTTCTTTTTTATCATTCGAGCCTCGTCCTTTTTAAGCGACCTAGTCGACACGTGTAAAGTCAATCACGTGGCTTTTCCAAAAGTTATGCATATCACTTCACTTAAACGATTTTGATCGACGGTGTCACATTATTAATTTTATGTCGACGACTCGTTAGTCGTATCCGATGTATAATTAATTTAGACTCCATTTCTCGAGGTGATAAATCGGGACAAGGCATCGAGGTTCGAGATCGGGCTAGCACCACATCTAGGTCTCGAACCTCCGTCCTTTGATTAATACGCAATATAATGCGTAACTAATTAAAGTTCGTCCACCTACACAAATTCACGGTCTAGTTCGTACACGGGTCCGTTTACAATTATTGCTCGTCATTGCAATTGTATATTTCGATTATCTATTTTATTGTACGCCGTATTGTGAATTCCGGGTTGTATTCCGCCCGTGTAACTTGTAACCGATTTATTTCGCTTTGCTTTATTTATTTGCGTTTTACCGCTTATAAATGAACCCGCGCATGCTAAATCACTCCGACAATAAATTAGATGCATTAAATTGACGTAGCTCACATTTAATTCGCATGCTTAGCTAAAACGCTGTTTGCATAACATTTCACCGAATCACTAACGCGCATATTAAAAAGTCAAACGATGTCCTAGTAGAGGCCGCTAAGTGCGGGCGGGGTTGGGTGTCCTTAGTGGGCTTCCCAACACGTACCCTCACCCCTTACTCAGAACCGTGGTTTCCGGATGTCCGAATCCATTGGCAACGAGAGTCATTCAATATACGATTAACCGCTCAAGTCGGCATCTATATCGATATGCAAAGGGACGAGCCCAATAAACTCTCAAACCAAAATGGGCCATACTTTGTGTATGGACCATGGCAATATAGAGTGGGCTCGAATGGTTCCAAATAACCATAAAATTCGGTGGCGACTCCATTTCGACTTAAATTTCAATTCGATCCTTCTCATATGGAGGTGCATTCGCCTAACCCAAAACCCGCGCGTGGCCGCGTCGGGGTGGACCTAAGTCATGTCCACACATACCAGCACCTCGGAGATTGACGGAGTCCATATAAAGATTTATGGAGACGACATACCTTACCACGATGCCCATGACCAAAACCGGGAGGAAGACGCATATAAACCTCCTCGGACAAATCTCCGTGAAGAAAAGCATTTTGCACGTCCATCTGGTGCAACTCCCAATTATTAATTGCCGCCAAAGTGAGGAATGTTCGAACCGTGACCATCTTTACTGTAGGAGCAAACGTCTCACCAAAATCAACACCTTCTTCTTGATGGTTTCCAAAAACAACCAATCTCGCCTTATATCTTTCGATCGATCCATCAGACTTGCGCTTAATTTTATATACCCACATCGATCCTATAGCCTTTTTATCAACAGGCAAATCAACTACAGACCAAGTGCGGTTGGCCTCAAGAGCGTCAATTTCTTCCACCATAGCTCGCTTCCAGTTTGGATTGCAAACGGCTTCTTTAAATGAAGTCGGTTCTGTTTCATTAGATATAACTGCAAGGAAATGCTGATGGGCAATCGAAAATTTATCATAATTAACATAATGAGCAATAGGATACGGAGTACCTGTGACGGAAATTGGTGCGGTGAGCTGCTGTGGAGGAACCAAAGTTGTGTTAATTATTTCATCAATTTTATCCCAACTCACATAATCTTTGTTGCGAGAATTATCAAATTTGGTACGTCGACCACGACCCATATTTTCGATATCTGTAGATGGAATATTTGCATCGAAATTTGGTACGTCTGTTGCTGCAGTTTCAGTTTCAGAGATTGCAGGGCTGGATTGTGTTTCAGTGTTTGGAGCAACATCAGACTCCCCCTCGACATCAGCACCAGCTGGCGATGGCAAGACAACTGACTCATCATCACAGAAATTCTCCTCGGGAATGTCGAGATCAGAGGTAGTTGATAAAGTTGCAAACGGAAATTGGGTCTCAATAAATTTTACATCCCGAGATGAAAAATAATCCCCGAACTCAAGATCATACAAATTCCATCCCTTTTTGCCAAATGGGTACCCAATAAAAACACATCGACGAGTACGGGAATCAAATTTATCACAGGTGTTTAAATTCTTCGCATAACATAAACACCCGAAAACCCGAATCAAGTCCAAGTCCGGTTCTTTGTTAAAAAGAAGTTCAAAAGGAGTCTTATTCTTCAAAATTCGAGTGGGAGTTCGATTTATCAAATGAGCGGCAGTCAAAATACATTCACCCCAAAAATCGATAGGCAAAGAACTTTGAAATCGTAATGCACGTGCGACATTTAAAATATGCCTATGTTTTCGTTCGACCCGAGCATTTTGTTGAGGGGTTTTAACCATTGACGTTTGATAAATAATCCCATGTTCCCGAAAATAAGGTATAAGACCCCGGAATTCCGTTCCATTGTCACTCCGAACAACTTTTACATGACATTTAAATTGACGAGTAATAAGCGCAAAAAATTCACGCATGAGGAACTTCGTCTTTAGTCTTCATCAAATAAACCCAAACACATCTCGAAAAATCATCAACAATGGATAAAAAATAACGGGAATCACAAGCCCGATTCGGTTGGTATGGTCCCCAAACATCACAATGTATCAAATCAAACAAATGTGCAACTTTGTTTTCGCTTATTGAAAAAGGAAGACGGGTTTGTTTAGCCCGGAAGCAAACATCACAAGCATCGAAGGAAAATTTACTAGAAAAATGAGGAAGGTACTCCATTGCTCGAATAGAAGGGTGCCCCATGCGTTGATGCCACAATTCCATGCTACTACATGTATTTCCCGTCACAGTATTAACACGTTTTGGTCCCTCCATGATCAAGTAAAAGAGTCCGTCCACGAGCTCACTCACACCAATCGTCGTCGAGGCAAGGTCCTGAATAAAACATTGCACATTAGAAAATTGGATTTGTACATTCTGAGACTTGAGTAATTGATAGTCGAGATTTGTCGTCAACCTAACCATCAAATAAACCAACTAACCTAAACTACAATAGTAAGGGTAAGTCGGGTCGAATCCACAGAGAGATCGGGAATGAGTACTAGTTCGGTCTCGGATTATGAATTAGCTACGCGAATCAATTATCAAGGGTGGAATTAGACTAATAGAGCTAACTAAGAAATGCAAAAGTAAACTAAAAATCAAACAAATAACAAGAATGATGATCTAATAATAAAGAAAGGCCTAGGGTCCGACTTAACCACCGACATATCATAATTATGAGCAAAAAACACCGATAATGGGTTGCTAGGCATATTAGGATGAGTGGAACGCCTCTAAGGGTCGACTACCTCCCTCCCGGGTTCGTAGTCCAACTAAGTAAAATCCGATCACTTCCCTCCCGGGCTCGTGAGTCGGATTCCTAGGTCAATCGAGTGAGTCCACTCCCGTGGTACCCAATCCAAGGTCCTAGGTCACTAAGTACGCGTCTAATCCCGTTCCTTTCTCTCCCCTCTCCCAAGATGAAGAGTCTAGACCGATAGTTAGGGTACCCTACCTAATTCTCACTCCCGTGTTCAACTAGGCGGGGCAAGGCAAGTCAAGGGACGAGTTTTACTACCTAGACCTAACCGACTCCCGTCGGTGGACAAGGGTCAAGGGTTCAAACACAACCCAAAAACGAGTCGATTCCCGAATCCCAAACTATCCTCTCCGTATATCCCGAACAATCCAATTACGGAATTCCAAACTTACAATCAAGACATACCGGGGTTCAATCAGCCCCTAGAAAAGACACTACTCGCTACTCATAATTAACACAACACAAAACACACTAATGACTAAACTAAACACAACATAAAACATAATGAAATAATAAAGAAGGAAACTTTAATTAATTCTAACATAAATTATATATAAACAAACAACACAAAGATAAAATAACATTACAAAACACGATTAACGATAAAGATTATAACTTTACACTAATTACTAACTAAATATAATCTAAACATAAAAGTAAAGATAAATGAAATAGTTAAGGAGAAGAGATAAGAATTATACCAAAAAGTATGGATTAAAGAACTCGAAAGTTGAAAAACGGAAAAGAGCATTAAATAAACTAATTAAAAGTCAAAATAAATTAAAGAAAAAAAAAGGAAGAAGGGTCTGCTGCGTGACTACTTCTACTGCTCCCTAAACCCTCCTCTCAATTCTCTATCTAACAGCCTTCCTCTTACAAATGAGGGTTTAGTAATATATATGTCCCATAAAATAAATACAAAGACCAAAGTACCCTTCATTTAAATGAAATAAAGAGGAGTAAAAGAAAGGATCAAATCGTCTTTTGCCTTCAAAATTAGAACACCCAATTCATCAACCAAAACCGATTCAATCGATTGAGCATGACGGATTTCTGGGCTCGGGTCGCCAGAGTTGGTGGTGCGTCGCCGGAGCTGCTGCTGACGGTGGTGAATGGTGGTGGAGCACGCGGTGCTGCTGCCGGTGCAGGGGTGTCGACGGCGAGATGGTGCAGTGGTTGCCGGTGGTGGAGTGTTGACGGAGGTTCGTCGGGGTATGGTGGGTGAATTGAGATGGAGATTTGATGGTGGATTAATGATTTGAATATGAAATTGGATGGGTGAATTGGTGATTGATAATGGAGGGAGATTGAATTAGAAAATGGGGGAGGTAATGGTGATGAATTGAATTGGGGATGAATATGTTGATTGAAGGTAAGGGGAAGTGGAGTTACAGTAAGCTTGAGCTTGTCTCATGATGTCGGGTGAGGGAAGATGAGTATTGAGTCACTTCGGGTTTGACTTGACTTCCGCTATCTTGACCCGTCTTGACTTGTATTGGCCCGTTCTATTTCGTCTTCCTCATATTGGTTTTTCTCGTGCCGGTAACTACAAATATAAAGAAGAACGCACAGTACCCAATTCTCGAGAAATAACATAATTTAACACTAAATATACTGGACTCGACTAATAAGCTAATTAAAGACAAAACGACTCAATAATAACAAAACATGTTATAAAATTGACCAAATAAGAGTCAAAACATGAGACAAAAATAGGTAAAATTACGAGTTATCAGTAATTGCGAAACTGACAGCAAATTACAATGAAAATCCGGGACAAATAACACGTTAGAAAGACTTAATTTATCATTGATACGGATTGTCCCTACCCTCTTTGCAACAATACTCATACCGTTTGGGAGACCAATATTCATGGGTCGAACTGGATGACACGAATCAAACAAACGTTCATCACAACAAACATGGGTCGAAGCCCCGGTGTCAATAATCCATGAGAGAGCGTTCTTACCATTAAGACGAATCATATTTGCAGCAACCTGAGACTCACCCAACACAGCATTTGCCTGAGGAGCAGCACTGTTGGTCGCGTCTCCGGAGCGGTTAGATGAGCGACGCGGTTCACGGTCAGCAGGATAGCCATGCTTCACCCAATAGCGGCTTTCGGTGTGTCCCTCTTTTGTACAGTGGGTACACTTATAACGAGGTCGACTACCCTTCGATGAACCAGCCTGTTTGTCATCTCGAACAGCGAGAGCCATAGGGGTCGCAACATCGTCACGAGACTGAGTCAAAGAACGTACCTCTTCCTCTTGCACAAGGCGGGAGTACACCAATTGAACCGAGGGTAAGGGTTTGGAGCCGAGAATCTGGGAACGAGCCGTAGCATAAAATGATTCAAGACCCATGAGAAAACCCCTTACCTGATCCGCTTCTCTCTTCTTGCGCAAAGTAGAGTTCAAATTACATTGACATCCGGAGCAATTGCACGATGGTAAAGCATCGAAATCGTTGATATCATCCCACAATTTCTTCAACCTGCCGTAATAATCCATAATGGACTCACCCGACTTCTGCTTACAATCAGACAAGTCACTTTGGATTTGGTAAATTCTAATCTCGTTACCAACAGTAAAACGCAAACGAATATCTTCCCATAATTCGTAAGCCGTTTCACGGTAAGAGATAGAAGAACGTACACGTGATTCGATAGTATTAAAAATCCACGCGACGATTAAGTAGTTGATAGCCGTCCAATCCTCCAAGTCCTTGGAATCGGATGGTTGTTTGAGAGTGCCATCAATAAAACCGAGTTTTCTCTTTGCTTCTAACGCAACCCGAAAGCCCTTTGCCCATTCTTCATAATTTGGTCCGAGGAGTACCACATGAGTAATTTTAGACCCCGTACCATCATGAGACGAGACAGCATAAATAGGATTGGGAGTGTGAGAACTCGAAATCTCCTTATCGTTAGTCATGATCAAACGAATAAGAGAAAAAATCGAAGAAAAAAAATGTGTTTTAGAGGATCGAGAAACATCCTGATACCATCTAGAAATATAGAAGTCGAAATATATTTTTGAGAATGTGTGTATTACTGTCAAGATGGGTTACAATATATATTGTTTAAGCTATCTAGAAAATAGGAAACGAATAAACTAATTCCTAAAAATATTAGGCTAAATATGTGTTAGTCAAAGATACACAAAATACAATATTCGGTTCCCTATGATAATCCAAATATTTACCGAAATATTTACGCCAACAATTATTATTAATGTTATTAGAGTTCGATGCTAGTGAACTGCATACTGGCGTTGCCATATTTCTTTAGCGAGCGAGCTTTAGTTCGAATAATGAATGGTTTAATTTGGATGAATATATAAAAATGTTGATTATGTTTAATGGTATGGCCTGGTGGGTGAAGTGAATAAAATTAAGGTGTTATTTATAGTGGAAAAATAAGGGCTAAGTTAAAGGCAGAGAGTAGAGGTATACAAATAAACTTGATGTACATGTACTCTGATCTACTGTTGATGCAAATACTCCTTAAAAATCACGTTTTTATGGTCATAAAGCTCGTCTTATTTGGAGATTTGGTAACTGTCGTGTCAGTATGTCACACAAAACTGTCCCATTCTCCCATTTTCCTTATCTGAAAGTACACGAATTCTTATTTACTACAAATTTGTAACGGGTCAAGTAGTTTAGATAAGATAAAAAGTATAGTGTCAAGTGGGTAGCACATGGCTTATCATTATTAGGGCCAGCCCAAAGGGATTACAGTTCGGTTCTTTGAATACGGACCCAAACATGTGAAGGGCCTCATATGGAATATATTATTCATACAATTATAACAGTAAATACGGAGTAATGGAGTGGTTAAGAGAGTGACATTCGACCTACGGATTCATTCAAGTGGATGATATTTGATCTATTGTAAACTTATGACGGATAAGGACTAGTTAAAGGCAAAGAGTAGAGGTAGGCAAATAAATTTGAGAAGTTTTAAATGCTGGATGATGTACATGTACATGCTGTAAGTTCTTTATATGAATTTATCATGTTCTTAATTAATAAACAAACCTAACGATAAACTCAAAAGCGGAAGCTAAATTATAATTAAGATCTAGAAATAACCTCCAGCCATTGCTTAACGGATTCCTGAACAGCTTTGTCTACAACCCGATTTAATACCGTTCTTGAATACCGTCGACCGTCTTAACTATATTGCCGGTTCTAAATTCTTTCCTCTCAGATTTAGATGGTGTATATATGAATAGAGAAGATGAATATAGTGACCCTGAATAGCGTTGTATTTATACTAATCTTTCCATCAAAGATAAAGTTACAACTAGATAAACTTTCTGTATAGTGGTTAATGGAATATAGGATTGTAGGAGATAAGAGATATTTATTTATTAGAGTTTAGGTTGATCACCAAATGGACCATAATACAGTAACTCTAAACTGATCAAACAACTAATCAGTTATTAAGTCTATCATAAATTCTAACATTCTCCCACTTGGTCCATTTAAACGAGAAACCGCATATACGAATCATAGCGACTAATCCTCTTATTTAAGACGAGAATTAACCTTCCATGTATTACAATATACTCGGTCTATCACCACTCTCAACTTAATGAATAAACCATATGTTTACTCTAGGTCAAAACAAAATGATATTTCTCAATAAACAAAATACGTACGTGTATAAATTAAAATGAGATAATATCCAACTGAATGAAAGGTTCAAAACAACATAATAAATGTATCACATTTCGGGACCAAGTCCCATACTTACTACATGACCCTTGAAATTCTTAATTTGCATGCCTTTAGTCAAGGGATCGGCAATCATAAGATCAGTGCTAATGTGGTCAACAGTCACTTTCTTCTCTTGAACACGTTCTCTAAGGGCCCGATACTTAATGTCGATGTGCTTACTTGCACCTCCACTCTTATTATTCTTAGCCATAGAGACAACACCTGTATTATCACAATACATTTGTATTGGCCGACTAATAGAGTCAACAACTCTAAGACCAGATATGAAACCTTTCAGCCATACACCATGTGAGGTAGCCTCAAAACAAGAAATGAACTCGGCCTCCGTAGAAGAAGTGGCTACCACTGTCTGTTTGGTACTCCTCCAAGAAATAGCCCCGTCGGCTAGCATAAACACATATCCTGAGGTGGATTTTCGTGAATCAATGCAGCCAGCGTGGTCTGAATCGGAATACCCTACCACTTCAAGACTCTCAGTTCGTCTATACATAAGCATGTAATTCTTAGTACCTTGAAGGTATCTCAACATTTTCTTTGCAGCTGTCCAGTGATCGATTCCTGGGTTACTCTGATATCTGCCTAATACTCCAACAACATATGCAATGTCAGGTCTGGTACAGACCTGAGCATACATAATGCTACCAACTGCTGAAGCATAGGGAATATTTTTCATTTGTTCCCTCTCAATGTCATTCCCAGGACACTGGTCCAAACTGAACCGGTCACCTTTCACAATGGGTGCTACATTTGGTGAACAATCTTTCATTCTGAACCTTTCGAGTACTTTGTTGATATAGGCCTCCTGAGACAAGCCTAAAATGCCTCGGGATCTATCTCTATGGATCTTAATGCCAATGACATAAGATGTCTCACCCATATCCTTCATATCAAAGTTACTTGAAAGAAATTGTTTCACCTCATATAGAAACCCCTTATCATTGGTTGCTAGCAAAATATCATCCACATACAACACAAGGAAACAAATCTTACTCCCACTGACCTTGAGGTATATGCACTGATCCATGATGTTTTCTTCGAAGCCGAATGAAGAAATAACTTCGTGGAACTTCTTATACCATTGTCGGGAAGCTTGTTTCAAACCGTATATAGACTTATTCAGCTTACAAACCAAATGCTCACCATCACTAGAGAAGAATCCTTCAGGTTGTTTCATATAAACCTCTTCTTCTAGATCTCCATTGAGAAATGCCGTTTTCACATCCATCTGATGTAGCTCGAAATCAAAATGAGCTACTAATGCCATGACAACTCGGAGAGAATCTTTCTTGGATACAGGAGAGAAAGTCTCTGTGTAATCGATTCCTTCCCTTTGATTGAATCCTTTAGCAACGAGTCTTGCCTTATGCCTCTCGATGTTGCCGAGCGAGTCTTTCTTTGTCTTAAAGACCCACTTACATCCAATGGTTTTTGCACCATCAGGCAACTCGACGAGATCCCAGACTCCATTAGATGCCATAGAATTCATCTCATCTTTCATAGCATTCATCCATAAGTTTGAATCTGTAGAACTTACGGCTTGTGAAAATGACAAAGGATCATTATCGGCTTCAACACAATAATCCAATTCTTGTAAATACACCATAAAATCACCAGAAATTGCTGTTTTTCTTTCTCGGGTAGATCTTCTTAATGGAGCATGTTCACCCTCGGGTGGACCTTGCTCACCCTCGGGTGGACCTTGTTCACCCTCGGGCCGAACCTCCTCAGTCTCTACCACATTTCGTTCAGCAGTATGTGGAGTTTCTTTATTTGGTCGTTTAACACTCGGTTGGACTTGAGGAGTGTGAATGACGACCAACCGAACACCTGAGTCAGATGGTGGAACTTCATTGTGATCCTTTTCAGGAATAATTTCCCGAAATTGATCACTCCCACTGATCAAGTCATTCTCAAGAAATTTAGCATTTCTCGATTCCACAATTCTAGTGCTGTGAGATGGACAATAGAATCTATAACCCTTAGACTTCTCGGCATATCCAATGAAATACCCACTAATAGTCCTTGGATCAAGTTTCTTTTCTTGTGGGTTATAAATTCTCACTTCAGACGGACATCCCCAAATGCGTATATGTTGCAAACTCGGTTTCCAACCTTTGAATAACTCAAAAGGTGTCTTAGAGACGGCCTTGGTAGGAACCCGGTTTAATATATACGCTGCCGTTTTGAGAGCATCAACCCACAAAAATGAAGGAAGATTAACATTACTTCGCATACTCCGCACCATGTTAATTAATGTCCGATTTCTTCTTTCTGCTACACCATTCTGGTCTGGAGAACCAGGCATGGTGTATTGGGCAACAATCCCATGCTCTTGAAGAAATTTAGCAAATGGACCATGTGCTTGTCCGTTCTCGGTGTATCTACCATAGTACTCACCACCTCGATCTGATCTTACGATTTTAATGCGCTTATCGCATTGGTTCTCTACTTCAACCTTAAACAATTTAAAGGCATCTAAAGCTTCGTCTTTGGAACGAAGTAAGTAGAGATTCATATATCGCGAAAAATCATCAATGAAGGTGATAAAGTATTTTGGATCATTAGCGTTCATGTCCGGACAACAAATATCCGTGTGTATGATTTCTAATAACTCAGAACTCCTCTTAGCACCAGTTTTATGAGTATTAGTTTGCTTTCCCTTAATGCAACTAATACAATTCTCGAAATCGGTGAAGTCTAAGGTACTAAGTACCCCTTCTTTCACCAATCTCTTAACCCTCTGAATGGAGATGTGTCCCAATCTCCGGTGCCACAACATAGAAGAATTCTCATCCATAATACATCTTTTTAAACCAGTATTGACATGCATAGTACTTTCAGTGATATCATTTTGCAAACTGAGACGATATAAATTTTCAGACAAAATACCGCAACCAATTATTTCAAAATTCTTAAAAATATTAAAACCGGAGTCCGAAAATTTAAAAGAAAATCCAAAGCGTACAAGTCTGGAAATTGAAATCAAATTCCTAGCAAATTTAGGAACATAAAATGTCTCTTGCAAAACCAAATTAAAACCACTACTAAGAATTAAAGTGCATGTCCCGATGGCTTCCACATGTGATCCCATCCGATTTCCTGAATAGATAGAGGCTTCACTGCCCACCGGTTTCCTTAGGTTTGTCATACCCTGCAAGGTATTCGAAACATGGATTGTAGTGCCAGAGTCAATCCACCATGTATTATGATTCAAAACCATATTAGATTCATAACATACATGTGCTAGAAAATTACCTTTCTTTTTCAGCCAGACTTTGAATTTAGGGCAATCTTTCTTCATGTGTCCCTTCTTTTTACAGAAGAAACACGAAGATTCCTTCTTTATGACTGACTGAGCTGGAACCTTCCCCTTTCCTTTGTCTTTAGTGTGATCATCACCCTTCTTTTTAGAAGTGGTGAAGTTCACCTTTTCACCTTCTTCCAGTAGCAATCTACCCTCCTCCTGAACACACATGGTCATAAGCTCATTAATAGACCATTTATCCTTATGTGTGTTGTAGGATATCTTAAATGGGGCATATTGTGAAGGAAGAGTGCATAAAATGAAGTGTACCAGAAAGGAGTCGGACATAGTAACCTCCAAGCCTTTAAGTTGAGCCGCAATATCCCTCATGCGCATGATATACTCACACACGCCTTTAGTTTGAGTGAGCTTTAGGGATGAAAATTGCATAATTAAGGTACTGGCAAGAGATTTGTCTGAAGTCACATACTGCTCATCGATGGCCTTAATTAGGTCTTTAACCTTATCATACTTATCAACTGAACCACGAATACTAGCACATAACCTGGTCTTTATGAACATAATGGAGAGACGGTTAGATCTCTCCCACTTTTCATAAAGATCTACCTCATCAGGTTCACTAGCTTCCGTTATACTAGGTGGTTCGTCTTTCCTTATAGCATAATCAATATCCATCCATCCTAACTGCAGTAGTACTCTATCTTTCCAGACCTTATAATTTGCACCATTCAATTCAGGAATGTCAAATTTGACATCAGAAGAACTACCAGACAAAATAACTGCAAATAAATAAATAACATGCTTATTAATAATTTGAGACATAACTATAATCATGCTTTACCAATGTAAAATCATGCTAATATGAATCTAGTGACATAAAACTTGCCTGTGGGCTAAAGTCCTACTCAAATTAGATTCATAATAATTTTAATTATTTTAATTAACTTAATGATGAGACTATCAAATTTTTATTTCTTAATTCCTGTGGGTAGATCAAGAAATATAGTTTAATATATTCATCCTAATTAATCATACAAATATAACAAAATTTCCTGTGGGTATATTTTATTATATTACGTACGATTGATTACAATTAATGTTTAGTTAATACATGTGATTCCCAAAACGAAATTTCAAACAATTAGAGATGCTGTGGCTACTCCCTAATCAATAAAATTTACGAATCACTCAACATTACTTTATTAATCTATATATTTTAACTTAAGGTATATATAGACAACTTAAAAACTGACATAATAATAATACTAGATTTATTATGTGAAACTTAATATTCATATGACCCAATACGTAACTTATTATTTTGACTTAACAAAATAGGCGAATGTCATACGAAAGAATATATACAGTGCAGAACAAACAGAACGACCAACGCCATACAAGTCTCCAAAAGTAGCCGAATTGGTACATCACCAAAAATAAATAATAATTAAAATACAACAGTGTGCATTTAACAAATAGAGAATATGTAAGCAACATGTGATTGTGACAATTAATGCAGTAGTCATTGAAGAGAGCAACAAGGAATTGCATAACTTAATTTGCCGAATGCCGCACTGATAAGCACCAATAAACAAAACAAGATTTTTCCAGATTCCGTCAAAAACATCCAAGATGCAAATTATATAATGAATTGGCAGAACAATAACCACAGATGACAGAAAAAGACGGACAAAATCGACCCGGAAAAACAAGCAAGACAGAGGTATAATCTGAAGCTCTGATACCAAATGTAAGTTCTTTATATGAATTTATCATGTTCTTAATTAATAAACGAACCTAACGATAAACTCAAAAGCGGAAGCTAAATTATAATTAAGATCTAGAAATAACCTCCAGCCATTGCTTAACGGATTCCTGAACAGCTTTGTCTACAACCCGATTTAATACCGTTCTCGAATACCGTCGACCGTCTTAACTATATTGCCGGTTCTAAATTCTTTCCTCTCAGATTTAGATGGTGTATATATGAATAGAGAAGATGAATATAGTGACCCTGAATAGCGTTGTATTTATACTAATCTTTCCATCAAAGATAAAGTTACAACTAGATAAACTTTCTGTATAGTGGTTAATGGAATATAGGATTGTAGGAGATAAGAGATAGATATTTATTAGAGTTTAGGTAACTCTAAACTGATCAAACAACTAATCAGTTATTAAGTCTATCATAAATTCTAACACATGCATGTAGGTCTGATCTACTACCGTGGATGCAAATAATTAAAATCACGTTTTTATGGTCATAAACCTGGTCTTATTTGGAGATTCGGTAGACTGTCATCATATATGTCTCATTCCCCCATTTTTTAGAATGTTTAATTTTATTGATCCGAAGATAACCTGGGCCTAAATATGGATGGAATTAACCTTCTATATATATACTATCGTGCACCAGTAGTATATCTTCAGAGTAACTTGTACATGTTTGTAATTAAGTGGCATCCAAACTTATTTTGACCATATGTATATCCCGCCACGTTTCCAACAACTTAACAGTAGTTTGTTTAACTTAACCACTTCCTTCCCATTTCTAAAACCGTATTTCTAACGTGTACTCACTAGACACACGTTAATATGATAATTAAGGAAGAAATCTTAATGATATTATCACGATAAATTAAAATATTCGATTTTTCTAACGTGTGCCTAGTGGACACATGTTAATAAGCTAATTAAAGTAACATTAACATAGATATCGTCTAAGTATGGTAAATAAATCTTAATATTTCAATTTATCACGATAATATCCATGGAAAGGTTGTTTTAATTAGCTTATCAACGTGCGTCCAATGAGCACACGTTAGAAAAACCGTTTATTATTATATATATAACTCACCAAATCAAAAACATTTTATTAATTTCAGAATAAGTAAGTATTTGTGAGTATTACATCTATTCATATGTGATACATAAAAACTATATAAAAATTTAATAACTTTAATGAAGTATATATATATTCTGAGAATCATATGATCAGTAGAATAATTAAAGTGTCTATGGATCAAAGATAGATTGTAGATATAAGATAGTACTCATATATAAGAACACTGAAATCGTCTCTAATTTTTTATCGTGCTTGCTAAATCATGTCCAGATTTTACTAGTTCATACCAAGTTTTCATTATTTTTCCCTTGGCTACCCTTCTCCCATCTCTCAAAACCTAACACTTTCTTTCTTTTCTCAACCCCTCAAAAACTAACTAAATGTTTCAATAACTTTACGATTATGGATCATAATTTACATGTGAGACAAGTAATTTTGTTGTATTTATTAATAATTTCACTTTATATTCGATTAAGCCTAATTTTGTTTTTATTGATTAATTTTGTATTCGATTTCTTTTTAAAACCCTAATTTCTAATCAAGACCTAATTTCTTATTCAATTTCTAATTAAGCCCTAATTATATTAAACTCTAACAAATCATAATTTGTATTTGAGACGATCAAGTGTGTTGTTTTTATTAATAATTTACTTTTCAGTCATTGAACTGAATGTTATATTATTGATTGTTTTTCTACTTAAACCCTAATTAATTGGAGAAGAGAGAAAGAGGGAAAAGATAAAGTGATGATAAATTGATTGAAAAAAAAAGAGGGATAGTTTGGGAAACGTGGGTATGAAATAGTAAAAATATGGGTATGATTTAGCAAGTCCCTTTTTTATTTGTTCTTGTAATCTTGTTTGACACGTTTTTGAAGTATTTCATACATTAGTTCATTTATATTTATCTTTGATTAAAATATTTCCCACATCAAAAAGACAAATAAATTAACAAAACAGAGGGAATAACAAGTTGACTCTAATTGATGTCTTTCTATAAGACCGTTTATTTAACAAATTAAATGGCCTTCATACTACAAATAGTTGTACTCTAAGATTACAAGAGGCTTACAAATTAGCTTCCTCTATAAGTCCTATTCTTTTAACTTACTTCAGCTTTATTTAATTCAATTCATAGGTCTATCTTTGTTAAGCTTAGTTCAATTCAGTTCAACTCAAGTCATATTATTCATTAGAATCATTGCATTATTGGCACAAAAAAAGTAGTTTCATCGAAAATTTTCTATCCATTCATTTACAAACTAAAAAGTTTCTTGAAATCATTTTCTAAAATAGTGAATTAGTTTCATACTTACCAGGAACTTTTTATCAAGGAGAAATAATGACTTTCGTAGGTGATGATGTAACAATGAAAAAATGTGATTGCCCTAAAATTTGTTTCGTGTCAGTTCAGTTCATCCCACTTTAGAATGGATGAATGATTTCGGACTAGCATGATGTGATTTCACTTAGTTAACTCTCGTTATGTTTAGAATACCACACTCTATCTACAATCTTCGACAAAAAATGGAAATTAACGAACTCTCCCTCAATTGTTCTTCGCTCAGTTATTAGAGTCTCGTGTTGATAACGTGTTACAAAACGAGAGAGAAAGGAAAAATAAAGAGAAAATAGAGCGATAAATATGTGAGAGAGTTGTCTTATTCATGTCATTGAGAGAGAGATATATAGTACATTAGTAATGATAAGAAAGTTTACATATGGGTAAAAAGTCCAATGGACATTCACCTAATATGATTTCATAACAATTTGTAACTATTACTATTATAGTTATTTATTAAGATCGAAACAAATTATAAGGAGAAAGTGGGTAGCCGAGATTTTATCTTAGCACCCACTCCCTTATTGTTGTTGTTGTTGTTGTTGTTGTCATGGGCGATTTTATAGGGGGTGAAGGGGGTGACCCCTCACCCCCATTATTTTAGGAAAAAATCAAGTTAAAAAAAACATATATATACATATATATGAATATAAAAATATATCAGAATAATTATTTGGGTGGAGTGGTAGGGTTGAACTCATTAAACCTCTTTATTCATGAGGTCAAGGGTTCAAATCCCCAATTAAACCTTAAATACATTTTTCCTCCCAATTTTTTTTATGAAGGATACCGGGTTGCTAGTTTATCCACTTATCTGAAATAACTGTTTCCAAACCGAACCACAACTTACTCATACCCGATCCTACATGGACCCATTTTAATAGTTATTTTGACACAAACATTACTTTATAAACAAAAAAAAAACTCGAGAATTAGAGATGTTTTTGTTTTGATTTTATTGAACATTTGAGATGTGTACTTATGTAGGAAATTAACTCGATAATTAAAGATGTTTTTTATTTTATTTGTTTAGGGAATTAGGGAAAATGGACAAATGAGAAATTAATAAATGTAAAAAATTGAAAATATGAATATTTGGGATGATGGACATACTGATATTCTAATAATGTATTAGTATGATATACTATGTGATTATGTGAAATTGAGAAATTATTTTGATAATGTATTATTATGTATTGACACTTTTATTTTAGTCGAGGATACTTTGATTTTTGTTTTATAAAGTTTGCGGTTAGTTTTTTTAGTTTTTTTGTTACATTTAGTTACTTTTTGGAGTTAGTTTAGTCAGGACGAATTCGTGATCTGAATTGAATTAAACTAGACTGAATTGAAGTACTGAACTGATCGAAACTAAATTGATCTGACTGAATTGAACTGAAGAACTGAACTGCACAATATGCACTAAACTGAACTCAATTATTTGTGTGTTATTTTTCACGTTATAATTTTTTTATCACCCCCACCTCGAAATTCCTGGATTCGCCACTGGTTGTTGTATGACTCTTTATTCATTCAATTTTGTAACAGCCCGACCCAAACTAGGACCGTAATTGTTAGTCATGGTATCTCGCCAGGCACTGCACTTGTCCCATAGACCAACACGAGTCATTTCCAGCGTATTTTTTTCTCACTCATGCGCATCCCGGAAACCTTTCCCGGAAGTCATCCATCCTCAAACTACTCCTAGCCAAGCACGCTTAATTGCGGAGTTCTTTTGCATGGATAATCAGAAAAGAAAGTACACTTTATTGATATAAGTAGTACTTTCAATCCCTTTAAGCACTAGTCATTTAGGCTTATAAATAAGACATCTTCAATCAATGTGAGGTATTTCATCCTCCGCACCTCCGAACTTATATTATCATTTACGAGTACATATCGATTTCGATGTGAAAATCCAGCTACACTTAAATGTAATGTGATAAAATCTTTTAACGATTCACCTTCTTTCAATTTTTTTTTGTTTCAAACGTCGTTTAAAACTAAAATTTATATTCGTATGTCATGATCGAAACAAGGGTTGTAATTGAGCCGAACCCTACCAAATAATAGGATTATTTGATTTGATTTGAAATTTTCCGAAGGCAATGTTTGATTTGATTTGATTTGATTTGGTCGAATATCAAAAATCATTATTTGATGTGATATTTGATCGGAATTTTGACACCGATTATTTGATTTGATTTTTCTAATCGAATAATATTTGATTTGACGTGAACAAAGAAAAAGCTAAACAAGTTTAAAAAAAACTCTAATTTCCTATCTATAACTCTGTACAATACAATTAACCCAAAAAATCAAGTTTCCGAATCAAGTCAAGTTTCAAATCTTTGCGAGTTTGTGAGGAAAGACTTAGAGAGTGGCAGACAATATAGAAGTGAATTAGGTTTAGTATCAGGGTTTAGGTCAACAATAATACTTTCTTCTTCCTTCTATCTTCTTTTCCATATCATTTTGGTCCATCTTTCTATCTTCAACCCATTCGACAACTTTCCTATTTGGGTCACCATTTTTTATATAATAACATACGATGTCAAATTGAACTGAATATAAATTTGTAAAAAATAAATAAATAACATCTTTGAGACAAAGATTACTATTAGAATAAAGCGCTTCTGCAGAGCCTTCTATATATCGGTATTTATTGACACGGCCTTTCACGAAGGAATCTATAGATCTGATAAAATAGTCTCCAAAATGATGAACTTTCTCTATTTTGACAAATAGTAGACCGAGATCTGATCTCAATTGTATCACCGTACGTAGAAATTCCAATGCTCTCATGATCTTGCACATAGTTTTTGAAATCTAAGCCTTATACTAGTGTAAATGACTGAAACCTCAAATTAAAGAACAGAAACCTTGAAATAAAGGACGAAAAAACAACTCTCGTAAAAGATAGACTTTTATTGAAGAAGATTTGATTATCAGGTATTGAGAATTAAATAATTTTTGGGGCTTACCATCGATTAATTATCGATAGAGGCCCCGGATTGAGGAGGAAAGTTAGTTTTTTTTTTTTAGAGGAGAAAGAGGAAGAAAACTAGGGCTAGTTATGATCTCGGTTAGTCAGTTTACTTATAACTACAATAATTATAAATACATTTATACCATTACTTTTTGGTAGGGCTGAGCAAATTATCCGACTATCCGAATCCGATTCGCTATCCGATTCGTATTCGATCCGAAAAATCAGATATTCGATCCGAAAAATGATTTCGGATCGGATATCCGATCCGAACATTTCGGATATCGGATCGGATTCGGATATCCAAAATATTTTTTTCGGATATCCGATCCGATCCGAACAATGGGTTATTTTTGTAATTTTTATTTTGGATTAATGTATTATAGTGTAGATAGGTTATAATTTAATTCATTTTACATTAAGTCTTGGTGACATTTTTTTATTGCCTTAAAATATAAAATAGTATACTCCGTATAATACTAGATTAATTAAAATTAGGATTTTTTTCTAGTTGAATTGAACTTCATTTAGAATTTTATTTGACCAAAAATCTCAACCAAATCGGATATCGGATAGTTCGGATATCCGGTCCGAAATTTTCGGATATCAAAAATCGGATATCCGAAGTGATTCGGATCGGATATCGGATATTAAAATTTTTGGATTTTCGGATCGGATATCCGATCCGAAAACCTGATTCGGATCGGATATCTGATCCGTGCTCTGCCCTACTTTTTGGTCATCTTTTTTACCATATTACTCTCACTGTTACCCTTACTTTATCAGTATAATATACCAAACCAAAAATTAAGTTCCCATAATTAAGAATGGGAAGAACATTAAAGACTAGAGGAAGTACGGAGTATATATAAATTTGGGTTTGATATTAACTAGTCGCCATACTCGTGCACCGCACGAGACTATATTGTTTTATGACCTTTGTAATTCGCAGTTCCATCTTTTTGCCTCATTGTCTAATATTTATTTAATTATTTATTTATACATATTTGTTTCGATCTCATATCTTTGTAACTATATTTACTTTCAAAGTCATTCGTAATATCATAAGCATGAAATAGAGTGATGCACTATTTTGACGTTAATGTGATAACTCAATAACGATTGCCTATTAGCCAGGTGCTAGATTTTTGGGTTTGTAAGAACGTAGAGAATTATAATTGGTGAAAATGAGATATAAAGTTATAACATGAAAGTACACTTGTTAAATATGGAAGGGGAATGTGAAGCGAGTTAGGAGCCGATGAGCTTTTCCTCTCTTCTTTTTTCTTAATTGATTGCTTTTAGTATTTTTTTTAACATTTCTTCTTAATTAATTGGGTGTTGGTTTAGTTGTTTTGTCCAATTAGAGTAGAAACATGTGCCTTTATTAGAATATAGCATAATTAGCATTACGCAAATGATGGATACATGGATGAGGGCTTGGTTGCCTTTTAATAGAGTATATATAGAATTTAGATGCTTCGCATAAAATATTAGTTTTGGAATGAACATTTTTATCTTAGGTTAAAATGATTGTTTTTTATATTAAGTTTTGTAAATACCATCTTATAATGAGAATTTTGTATCTGATTATCAATATATAAACTTTTGTTGACTAAAAATAACGCTAACAAACGATGGCAACAACAACATTATTATAATTATAATTTGTATAAAATGATAAAATGAATAAAATGTGGTAAATCTTTAATAAAATATATATATAAATCAAAATTTTAATTTCATCTAATAATTTCATATTTTAGAAGGAAAAAAATTGACCAATAAGAAAAAAGTAACATGGCTTCATCAAATATTCTTAAATTAAAATGGTGAAATGAGATGCTTTTGTTTGACATTTAACTAGTTTTCGTGCCCGTGAAATTCACGGATCTAGTAATAGTGTATTTGTGCGACTTTTCTTTATCGCAGCGTCTTTGTTGTGGATTCTTGGTTTCAATGTAGAAGTCAATTGTTAAAAGAGTGAAAGTCGTAGTGTTTGGTTGTGTTACACGAAGTTTTGTTTGCTCCGTCTATAAGTGTAAGATAGAAGACAATTTGATGTTACTAAAAAAAGAGTTTGCGAATCTGGGTAAGTCACACCTTCGAATCTTGATGAAGTAATTGAAATTGGAATTGGAATATAGGTCATGGTATATGGAAAACAGTACTTAAATAATATAATAATCCTTTATTGTATTTAAATAATCTGAACACGTAAATAATTTTCCAATCAATGGTTGTAGGTTGCTGAATATTGGCCTTCTTAACTTTGGTGTGGTGCTGTTGGGCGCAATCGCTTTGCATACTTGCTAATCTTCTTCGTGGTTGCTTCTGTTTCCTTGGGTTCATCTTTGCGGTACATTGTAGGCAGATTTAGGTCAATTTGCAGAATGAAGCAAATGTAAGGATTATTTGTAAGTGTAGTTTGTTTTGTACTTACTGTTTTGGCCGCTTTGAAGTTTGTGGTTCT
Source organism: Agrostemma githago (assembly GCA_958450325.1). Taxonomy (NCBI): domain Eukaryota; kingdom Viridiplantae; phylum Streptophyta; class Magnoliopsida; order Caryophyllales; family Caryophyllaceae; genus Agrostemma; species Agrostemma githago. The sequence goes on along the minus strand of OY288258.1, from coordinate 56,906,321 downwards.
TGTGGAGTGTTGACGATCATCTCGTCTTCTGCCGCTTCTACGCTAATGGATTTTCCCTTGTTTCCTTCTATGCTCTGCGCTTTGTTTTTTTCTGGTGTGAATATAATTGACATTGGAAATAGTTATTCTAAAAGCAGTAAATTAATCGTGCATACCTTGTCTTGGGCTGTGGTGGGTGTGGAGTCATGCGTCTCAGCCATAAATGTCTTTTGAACTTTTAATTCTCTTTGAGTCCCAAATTTATTTATCCCTATCTTTACTTTGAAGGTGTATGACTTCCCAACACATTGCTGTAGGATGTCAAATACCATTCTATAGCAGGTGAGTTACATAATTTGGTCCCCCTTAATATCGAGTCTAATATTATTGATACGAATTTTTAGGTCGTTACCTTCTCATATAAGTTTAACAACTGAGTTATTAGCTTCCCTATGACCTTCTCTGCCTCCTTGTGGAAAATAACCAAAGGCGCATATGTGTCCCCGTCCTTTATCGTCGTCATTAGTCTATATCTGCAAATGATTATTTTTACATGTTTCTGTTTCATGCAAGCTGTAGTTTAATTAGTTGTTACCTTTGGGTTGGGTAGGGAATCGTCTGGCTACAATTAGCGCATGTGTTATTTTCTCGAATGTCAGTCTTGCATGTCGGACATGATTGGTATTTCCAGTCGACATCCATGTGGACTTCTACTGAGGTTAGTTTGACGTAGATCTATCTATCAATCCTTGCTAGCTAATTAGTTCATTACCGTCACAAATTATAGTGTAAGACAAATCTACTGTCATCTTTGCTCGAAACAGGGATGGTCTAAATGATCGACATGAATGCAATGTGATAGCTGTATAAATAATTTAACCACTTTCTTAATAATTCAGTTTGCAAGAACCGAACAACATACAGTATAAAGAACCGAATAGTCTAAACATGACCGCTAGAAACAATAACCGAGTAGCATAAAACTTACCGATGAAGAATGATGCGATCGGAACCGGCGTCTGTACTAAATCGATGGTGACACTACAGAGGAATGAAAAGAGGAAGGCAAATGAAAGTTTGTTCTTGTCGATTGTATGAACCCGGAAAGTATAAATAGGCCGAAATCGATTCTGAGCCTCGGATTCCATCGTAACCGCCGGACTATTCATGTCTCCCTGAAATTAATACACTTAATGGAGCATAAATTTATTTGGTGGAATTTATTTGGGGTTAACTAATACAGTTAGTGACAGACTGGATTTGTCGCGAATCCCGATCGATCAAAGTAAAAACCAACTATCCTAAACTTGGGTAGTCGAGGGTAAGTCGGGTCGAATCCACGGGGACGGTCTATCTAAATAAGGGTCTCGGTCTAGGTAAGGTATTAGTCAAGAAAAGATATGTTTTTGGGTTGGAGAGAGGTCTAAACTAGTGAACTAAGCTAATGAACATGAATCGAACAAACAAATGAAATAAATACGATAGAATGGACTAGGGTCAAGGTCAACAAGGTAGTCTCAAGGGAGTCATTGGAGTTCACAAACGAATCGATTACGGTCGGTAATTGGGAAGATAAAATATCTCTCTCGAGTCTCTATCTACCCGGGACGGTCCTAATAACGGGCTCTCGCACTTATTACTAGGTCGATCCACCCCAAAGAAAGCTCGACACAATATAATTCACCCATCGCGGCCAAGACAAGCAAATCATACAAAAATCGCAATCAATGGAGAATACCAACAACAATAGACAAGGTCATAAACCCACAACAAAACCCACAAAACGAGACAAACCGAGCCTTCCTCAACCCTAGAAATTAACTACTCAAACATGATTAAAAGTAGACTAATTAAGCTACCCACTACTCAAATCATAATATTAAACATGAAAAACTAATAAAGATTCAAACTTTAATAAAATTAAGCATAAAAGTATTTAAAACTCATAAACATAAAAGATGAACAAAAAAGGGAGGAGAAAATGTACCAAACTTGAGATGGGGAATAACATAGATGAAGGGGAAATGTAGAGTCGAAGATTAACTCGAATTAATAATACTTAATACACCTAAATAAACTAGACTAAGACTAATGAAGATGAAGAATAAAAAGGAAGAAAATGGGATTATTCTACTCCTACTGCGGCTGGCTGCGTGCTGTCTACTATCTACTACGTACTTGCTCCCTCTATATACCTCCTCCTACCCTCCGTGTTTTCCATTCTAAAACCCCTTCTTTTTTCTTCATTTCATCCACACTCCTGCTCTCTCCAGCTGTCCTATCTCCCTCCACCTTTTCCTCCCTTTCAATAATGGGCTAGATCCCTTTATTTAGTAATTTGGCCCGTTGTTCACCTTCATTCAATAGCTGCTGTCTCGTATCTTGATTTCGAGTCCTGATATGACGGAATTGAGTCTCGCTTCCTTCTACAAAACTCTAGGTCTCGAACTTAGCTTTCCAACGCATCCCGAATCACTTGATTCCGATGTCGTATGAGTGAGATATCGTCATTTCAAGACAGCTCGATCGAGTTGGCCTTTGACTTTAATTTGTTTGACCCGATTTTACTCAGGTTTTTTCTCGTCTTCACTCGGTCCTTTCTTTAGACGGTACATACAAAAATACACACGAGACAAGGCAGTACCAAATTCTCGGGAAATAACATTTATTACGATAATTATAACTAAAACGACTAATTAACACTTAATATCGTATAATAACCTATATTGAGCTATAATAACAATTAAGCACACAAAATCGACCCGAATAAGTAAATAAATGTGGGTAAAATAATCATTAATATGCCGTTTATCAGTTAGCTTAACTAATACAGTTAGCTTAATAAGGGTTTGAGGTTGTCACGTGTCGCATGTCTAGGGTTGCCACGTGTCGCATGTCTAGGTGAGTTAGCATATGAGGGTAACTCAAAGGGATGACTTTTTATTTTATTATATAGATAGATAGTGTATATAGATTTGGGTAGATATTGGGTATTTGGATGAGAAACGAATCAAACCGAATATTTGACTTGATTTGGATCGAATATCAAAATGACGTTTGGCCCTATATTTGATACCTTCGAGCTGAGCACAAATCGAGTTTTACGAATCGGATCGAATAACTAGGCTCGCTCACTGCCCTAAAATTATTCGGAACCTATTATATGATAAATTTGACCAGTCCCTAAATTTTGTTCAATTGGTCATCACAAGCTTATTGTCAGAGTACTCGTTCAATTTTGTTTGTTCTATTCTGTGATAAGACCATGTGCAATTGTTGAAAAAGAAGAAGATGAAAACCTGAAAAGTGAGTGAATGAGAAGATGAAGATGAAGTTAGGGTTGGCAGCTGTTGAAATATGAGAAGATGAAGATGAAATGTTTGGGGATTTTCATCTACTTGAAAACATGAAAAGTAGAGAGAGGGTATGATGTTGAAGCAAGTGGTTCAGTAGTTTTTGCAGAGGAAAGGATGATGTGCTAATTTTTTTTTTTTGTTTATAACTTTCTTTTGGTTCCCGTCCATATTTGCTCTTTCTCGACGACTATATTTTCGAGTTTATAATTTACTTTTAAATTTTTTGTAATTAAAATTTATCATTTATCCGAGCCGTATTTTATTTAACTTTAGGCGTATTTTTTGTGACGACATTATTCGTCTGAAATTATTAGATGGTTCAAATGCATACAAGATGAATGACGAATTCGTCTTAAGAAATGTACAACTTTTAGCCGTTATTACATTAACAAAATATAATCGCGGCACGGATTAAAAAAAATTAATCGAAACAACACTATTCAGAAAGTATTCTTCGTAAAATAAATTAATAGCGTTTTGTGTTGGTTAAGTTTTTTTTTTTAAAGTGTGTCGTACTATATTTCCGAATTCACTACGTTTGCATTGTAATTTTTGTTCATTAAAAATTTATCATTTCCAGAGCCGTACTTTTATTTTCATTTCATTCGAACCTAAATAACCCGAAACTTACGGCCCGAACACATTATTACCTAACCCGAGTACACCCAGCCCAACCCGACCCGACTGACCCTATTTTCACCTCTATAAATATACTCCATTATTTACCTCTTTTCACACAACTCTTCCCTACTCATTCTCACAATTATATAATATTATTAAAATACTAATTATAATTATAAGTTATAATAATAATAATAATAATAATTCATCAAATTATCATTACAATTTCGATATCAATTCAGAATATTTAGATGAATATCAAGACACACAACAATTTCCAGATAATACAATATTACCTACACAAAATTCAAGTCAATCAACATATGAATATATGATAATACTAACCATTTTCCTATATTCTCTACCCAAACTCCTACAAATTTTTAGAGTCAATATCATGTTGATGACGATGTTGATGAAAATGTAGTCGAAAATTTATTGACCCCAACATCACGAAACTCGAACAGAGCTATTTTCTCCGTAAAGGAGGATGAGGCACTAATTTCCTCTTTTATTACCATTTCTAAAGATGGTGCATGCTATTGGTACTAACCAAAACAAGAATGTTTTCGGGAAGCGTGTACATGAAAAATATGAAGTGGCAAGAGGTTACAATCCTGAACTACGACAACGGTCTATTGGAATGCTCGATAATCGATTTAGAAGAATATCTACCATAATAATGAAATGGAGTTCGTGCTATATATGAGACGGCTTGTAGAAGAAGGGCAAGTGGGTGGAATGAAGAAAACGTCTTAGCAGAGGCCAGAGCTTTATTTAAATCCAGATTCAGCTTGGATCATGCTTGGTTTATGTTAAAAGGGCATCCGAAATGGAAAGGCTATTTAACTTCCTTCGCTTCAAACGCTTCCAAAATGGGTGTCGTTGGAGGGACATCTACCAGCGGTGTCAATGAAGACAACACTAGTAGTGATAAAAGAGTACGACTTGATGATGAGGAGTCAAATCCTACCTCTAATGATATTGAGAGTGCAAGCACTCAACGTCATGAGGGTCGACAACAGGCAAAGAGAAATAAAGGTAAGAAAAAAGTCAGTAATGTTGAGTTAGATGAAATAAACTTGCAGTTTGCAGCGATGAATGAAACAACTGCAGTTGATCTAGTTTTGGAGAGGGAGAAACTACAATTTAAGAAGACAAGAAAAGAAAGAAAGAGAAAGGACCAAGACTGGCAAATGCTTCAACAATTGATGCAAGCTCCATCGCTACCACAGCAGCTAGAAACTTTGAAGATTAATTTGCTTAATAAGTTTGGCAGTCTTTGAATGTTACTTTATTATTTTTTCAAATTTGTAGTAGTCGTTATGTACTCAAGTTTTTACTTATTTGTATTCAAGTTGTGTGTTTAATTTATATTAGTTTTTAAGTTGCGTTTTCAATTGAATGTAATCTATCGCTGGAGTATTTGAATTTGAGCCGTTGGTTGAATTGTATTTGAAAAGTAGAGTCGTTATTGGATTTTTCTTATCTGTATTAAAGTCGTTAGAGTATCTTGAGTGTGTGGACATCTTTATCCTTATCTAAAGAATATCCATATAGATTTCAATTTCTTATCCACATCCTTATTAAAAACGACTCTATATATATGGATGATTTCATCTCAAAGTAATCCACACCAATTTCAATCATTCACACATCATGTCTAATTCTTCATCCCCACCATCTTCTCCACCATCTTTCCCATCATCTTCAACACATTCTTCTTCATCCTCAGAAGGCTACAATAGACGTCGAGTTCAAAGGACTCAATTAAGAAATTTACTGAGTACTCGACTATTACAAATACAAGCATAAAATACTCAACATCAAAACCAACCACCACTTCGGAAACGAAGAAAATTCATTGAAAGAAACCAAGAAGATGGTCATCGTAGGCTCTACAGCGACTACTTCGTTGATGAACCTGTGTACGATGATAGGATGTTTCGACGTAGATTTTGGATGCGAAGACATTTGTTTCTACGTTTGGTACACGCTGCTGAGTCCACTAACGAATTTTTTCGCCAAAGATGTGGTGCTACCAGAACACCGGGTTTATCAACCTTGCAAAAATGTACTGCCGCTATTCGTATGTTAGCATACAGAGAGACCGCTGATAGGGTCGACGAATACTTAAGACTTGGTGCATCAACAGCACGGAAATGTCTTTTAATGTTCGTCGAAGTTATAATTACTCAATTTGGTGAACAGTATCTCAGAACTCCAACAGTTGCAGATGTTCAAAGGCTACTTCAAATCAATGAAACACGAGGATTTCCAGGTATGTTGGGGAGTACTGATTGTATGCAATGGACTTGGAAAAATTGTCCAGTGGCCTGGCAAGGCCAATATCAAGGACGGTCAACAAAACCGTCGATAATTCTTGAGGCTATAGCTTCTCAAGATTTGTGGATATGACATTCTTATTTTGGCACGCCCGGATCAGCTAACGATCTAAACGTGCTTCATCGTTCTCCCGTCTTTGACGATCTCTTGAACGGGCGAGCTCCACGTATTAGTTATTGGGTAAACGTTAATCACCACAATACTCCTTATTACTTAACAGATGGGATATACCCAAGGTGGTCTACTTTTATCTCGTCTATAAGACATCCACAAACACCTAAAGATAGATGTTTTTCAACAAGACAAGAGAGTGTAAGAAAGGATGTGGAGCGTGCGTTCGGTGTCCTGCAAGCTAGATTTGCGGTAATTCGTAGACCAGCACTATCGTGGGATACAATAACTTTGCGAAAAGTTATGACAACATGTATGATATTACATAACATGATTGTGGAAGATGAACGTGATACATATGCTGGATACGACATTGCAAATGAGTATATGGAAGAAGACAATGAGGAAGCATCTACTAGTGTTGAACAACCTGAATACGATGTAGGATACATTCTTGATATTCATCAATTTGTGTCTAATCGAGATCGTATGGAAGATTCAGCTCGACATTTATCTCTTAGAAATGATCTTATTGAGAATCTTTGGCAAAGGTTTCGCCACTTATGTTAAGTTTTATTTGATGTATTCGTAACCTGTTTTATTTAATTAGATCTTAATTTTATTTAATTTTCCTTCTACGTACTTATAACCTGTTTTATTTAATTTGCCTTCTACGTACTTTTAATCTTATGTTTAATTATTCTGAAAACTTTTGTTTAATTATTATGAAAACGAAGTGACTACACACTGCACCATTCCGACATACACTATTCTAATAAGACAATACACAATCAATGTGGTAAAAAGTGACAACTCTACGGAGTAGTATTTATTAAGGAGTAGATGCTTTAATTGATACGATTTTCAAAAACGAAATGACTACACACTGCACCATTCCGACATACATTATTCTGATAAGACAATACACAATCAATATGGTAAAAATTGACAACTCTAGTATTTATTAAGGCATAGATGCTTTAATTGATACGATTTTCAAAAACGAAGTGACTACACACTGCACCATTCCGACATACACTATTCTGATAAGACAATACACAATCAATATGGTAAAAAGTGACAAGTCTAGTATTTATTAAGGCATAGATGCTTTAATTGATACGATTTTCAAAAACGAAGTGACTACACACTGCATCATTCCGACATACACTATTCTGATAAGACAATACACAATCAAGTAAAAATTGACAACTCTAGTATTTATGAAGGCATAGATGCTTTTATTGATACGATTTTCAAAAACGAAGTGACTACACACTGCACCAAAATATATATTTAATTTGTATTTTCTGACAAATGCTGTCATTAATAAAATACCAAAAAAGAAAAAGAAAATATATGGAAAAAATAGCTCTATATAAGTTATGACTTCGTTTTACATCTCCTCACAACTCTTTCACTCTTACATAAAATTAACTGAAATATATAATATGTCTGCCCACTATGATGAGGAAGTTGAAAAAATTCAATGGAAAATCAATAAGATAAGGGATGAAGGTCCCAACTTTTTTTACTCATGTTAACTTAATCGTAACAGAAAGCATGTACTCCCTCCGATTACCTATTTTCTTCCCTCTTTTCTTTTTGGGCAGAGTTTGATTTTCTTCCCTCTTTCCATTTAAGGAAAGTTTTTCACTACTCATTAATTAATATAATATTTCTCTCTCCTACTTTTTCACCCCACTTTTTCTCATTTAATTAATATAATATTCTTCTCTCCTACTTTTCCACCCACTTTTTCTTATTTAATTAATATAATATTTCTCACTCTTACTTTTTCATTTCACCTTTCATATTTTACTTATATATAATATTCCCTCCTTATCCCCCCCCCCCCCCAAAAAAAAGAGGAAGAAAATAGGTAATCGGAGGGAGTATATGATATTATTAAATAGTCCACCGGCCCTAACCAAACTCCACCGTATAATTACTGGAAATGCAGAAGCCGTACTTAATCCTCCAATGATAGTCAATAATACATACATACATATATATATATATATATATATATATATATATATATATATATATATATATATATATATATATAGGCTTTTTTCGAGCGATCTCATTGGTCCGTTCAATCAAACTTCAAATTAGGAAAGTATCATAAATAATAATAATAAATCAATTAGAGAATCTTTTGATTATTACAATATATATTTAATTTATTATATTAATGTGATATTTTACAATTCTGACGTAAAAACCTTTATAGTTCATTTTTTTAAAACATTATCGTAAAATAAATTATAAAAATGAAATAATTAGATTCGTGTTAAAAAATGCTTTTATGAGAGTATAAATTTCATATCATTTGTTTCACATTATGTGATGAATTTATAACATATAACAGTTTTAAAATTATCCCACATCGACAAATTACAATATGATAATGAAATTCTATATTATAAATAAAAAGTAATAATTCGTTCTTCGATATCTATCAAAAGTCTTTTGAATCTCAAAAAGAGTTTCTAAGACTATAAACTTAAGTAATTATCCTACATCGAGATGATGAAATTTTATATTAGAAATAAAAGTAATCGTTTTAAATATCGACCAATAAAAACTTTTAAATTATCCCACATCGAAAAATTATGATGGGGCGATGGAATTCTATATTATAAATATTAGTAATCATTCGGTTTAAATATCGACTAAAAAACTTTTGATATATAAGACTGCAAATTTAAAATCATCTCGTATTTACAAAATTACAGTGAGTTGATGAAATTCTATATTATCAACAAGAGTAATGATGTATTTTTTTTAATCTTAAAAAGAGTGGATGAAATACTATAAACTTAAATAAATTATTTCACATCGAAAAATATGATAAGTTGATGAATTATATATTATAAATAAGACTAATCATTCGTTATTAAATACCAATCAAAAAAAACTTTTAAGTCTTAAAAAGTCTCTTAATAACACTACAAACTTAAAGTAAAAATAATCTCACATCGAAAAATGATAATAAGTTGATGAAACTTTATATTATAAATAATACTCAATAGTAACCATGTGCTCTTAGATATTAACCAAAAATATTTTGAATCTTAAAATATATATTAAGACTATAAACTTAACTAAAACTATCTCACATTCGAAAAATTATAAAGTTTCACCAAACATAAATATTTTGAGTCTTAAAATATTTGTCGAGACTATACACTTAAATAAAAAAAATTATAATAAGGTGATGAAATTCTATATTATAAATAAAACTAAAAAAAATCTTTAGACATCAACGAAGTTAAGTAATTCTCCCACATCGAAAAATTGTGATAAACTTATGAATTTGTACTAAAGAAGAGTAATCATCGTTTTTAGTTATTAACCAACAATTTTTTTTTTGTTTTAAAAAAAAAACTATGATGGAATTCTATGTCATTGTTTTTTAAATTAGGATGAAGTCATAATTTGAAGTTTTGAGTTTATAAAGGGTCTTAATAAGACTACAAACTTAAAATTATCCCACATCGAAACAATTAAAATAAGTTACGGTAATGATTCTATATTATAAATAAGACTACAAATTTAGTTAAATTTATCCCACATCGACAAATTATAATAATGTGATGGATTTTTATATTATAAATAAGACTAATTATTTGTTCTTAGATTCTTAGATATCAATCAAAATCTTTTGAGTCTTTAGAAACTATTAAGACTATAAACTTAAAGTAAATTATCCCACATCGAAAAATTATATCCCTCTCTTTTAAAACACTCTTAAGACTATAAATTTAAGTAAATTATATCCCACATCAAAAAATTATACTCCCTTCGGTCACTATGAAATTCTATTATATAAATAAAAGTAGTTATTTCTCCAAATATTATAAATAATTCTAATCATTTGTCTATGAATAAAAGTTCTTAACTAGACTATATCTAAACTTAAATAAATTTAAGTAAAATTATCCACATCAAAAAATTATAATAAGGTGAATTTTTATTATTATATAAATAAGAGTAATCATTCATTCAAAATATATAATATGATAATCCATATGTTTATACTAAAAGTGGAATATTTTAAATATTTAAATACAACCCTATTGGTTAAATACCGACAAAAAAACTTTTGAATCTTAAAAAAGCTTTTAATATACTTAAAAAGAGCTTTTAAGACTACAAGCTGAAGTAAATTATCTCACATCGAAAAAAAATTGACGAGCTGATGGAAGACTATAAACTTAAATAAATCATCCCACATCGAAAAGTTATGATAAGGTGATGAAACTTTATAATATAAATAAGACTAATCATTCGTTATTAAATATCAATAAAAAATTCTAAGTCTTAAAAAGTCTCTTAATAAGAAAAATTATAATAAGGTGAAACTTAAGTAAAACTATCCAACATCCAAAAAATTATAAAGTTTTATCAAACAAAAATCTTTTGAGTCTTAGAAAGGTTCTTAAGACTATACACAAAAGACTAATTATAATTTTTTTCCTTAGACATCAACCAAGAATATTTTGAGTTTAAAAAAGTCTTAATTAATAAGACTACAAAATTAAAATTATCCCACATTGAAACAATTAAAATAAGGTACGGTGATGATTCTATATTATAAATAAGACTACAAATTTTACTTAAATGATCCCACATCGACAAATTATACTATGATTATGGTTCTATATTATAAATAAGACTAATTATTTGTTCATAGATATTATATCAATCAAAATCTTTTGAGTCTTCAAAAAACTCTTAAGACCATAATAAGACGATGAAATTTTATGGTGATGAAATTCTATATTATAAACAAGACTAATCATTCATCCTCAGATGTCAACAAAAAAACTTTTAGTCTTAAAAAAAAGTTATTAATAAGACTACAAATAAAGTTAAATTAAAATTATCACATATCAAAAAATTATAATGAGGTGATATAATTCTACGTAATCTTTTGTTCTTATATATTAACCAACAATCTTTTGAACTTAAAAAAAGGTATAATTAAAGTATATAGTTAATGTATAATTATCCCGCATCGAAATTAAGATGGTGTGATGGAATTCTATGTATTATAAATAAGAGTAATCATGCATCCGTTTATAAATAAAAGTTCTTAATTAGACTCTATCTAAACTTAAATAAACTTAATTAAAATTATCCCACATCGAAAAATTATAATAAGGTAGATTTTTTTATTATATAAATAAGAGTAATCATTCATCAAAAGTATATACTCCAACAAGATGATCAAATTCGATTATATAAATAAAGAGTAATCGTCTATCATCTAACATAAATATAAAAACAAACTCTTTTATGTCTTCAAAATAGCTCCTAAGTAATTAAATTATACCACATCGAAAAAGTATGATGAGGTGATGAAATTTTATAACATAAGTGAGTAATCTTATGGTTTTAAATATCAACCGACAAATTTTGAGTCTTAAAAAGCTTTTAAAAGGACTAGAAACCTAAAATTATCCCACATCGAAAAAATTAAAATAAGGTAATGATTCTATATTATAAATAAGAAAAATCGTGCGTTTTTCTGGGTCTTTAAAGCATATCTTAAAACTATAAACCTTGAGTAAATTATCCTATATCGAAAAATTATGATGAGGCGATAGAATCTTATATTATCAATCAAAAAAATTATTCGCATGTATTCTTTTGAGTTTTAGAATAAGATCTTAAGACTATAAACTTAGTTGAAATTAAGTTTGATTACTAATATCATGTGATCATCTTATTTATTATAATGATATAGATTGATCAAGTGTCTTATTTAACGAATATACATCACCAATGTAATTAAGCCAATTAACCCGAAGCCAACTAACCCGTGCAACACACGGGCTTTAATCTAGTACTAATTATGGTATGATTCTTACTATTACTATATATGAAATTTTATGATATATGCAGATTTTGATTATATTATCTCTAATATTTCAGAGACATGTGATAAGTCGCTATTTTACCGATTTTTGGTCTCATATTATACTCTTTCTCGATCGATTTTATTAGCCGTTTTGCTATTATTAAGCTATTTTGTGTTTAATTAGCTAATTAGTCGTGTTTAGTTTAATTAATGTACATTTACTATATTTGTCGGGATTTTGGTACTGCTCGAGTTATTTTGATATTGTAGATACCAGAAGTACCGAGTCGACAATACCCGAGACGAAAAAGACGGGTCAAACTTGAAGATTGAGGGAGTTGATCAAGAATCGAGACAAAATCAAGACGGGTCAAACCCGACTTTGACCAAGACCTTCACTTCTCTCTCATTATCCACCTTCATCCCCAATTTAATTCAATCATCATCTGACACTCCTCCACCATCATCAATCCAATTCAAATCTTCATTTCATCTCCATCCCGAATTCAATTCCCCTGCCTCAATTTCTAATTCAACTCAAAATTAGCCATGAAATCCAATTCCATCATCACTGTTCTTCACTCCATCACAATCCAATTTTCTCTTCAACTCCATCTTCTTTATCAATCAATCCAAAAACCCCATTATCAATCAATCACCACCACGACAACCACCTTGCTCCAATCCTCCGTCGATGCGCCGCCTTTCCTCCTCCATCTCAGGCAAGCAGCCACCGCACACACCGAGCAACAACCACCATGAAGTAGGCGCGCCACCTCCGGCAGCCACCACCTCGCGCATCTCCTCCCCCGTTTCCGTCGCAGCAGCAGTTAACTCTGGCTATCACTCCGTCAATCTCCGACCGATTCCGACCACTGCAACCACCACTGCAACCACCGTCAGACCATCTACTCCGGCGAACAACAGAGCAGCACCACCACCTATTCTCTCGATTGAATCGATTTTGGCAGATGATTTGGGTGTTTTAATTTGGACATCAAATGACGATTTGGTCCTTTCTTTTCTTTTTTTCCATTTCATTTAAGTGGAGGGCACTTTAGTCTTTTAATTTATTTTGTGAGATACAATATTTAAATGGGACTAGACCCTCATTTCGTGGGTAGGCTGTTAGATAGAGAATTGAGAGAAGGGTTTAGGGAGCAGTAGTAAGAAGAACGCAGCAGCCCACCTTTCTTTTTGTTTTCCGTAATATCTTGTTTACTTTAATTTGTTTTAATTAATTTAATCCTTCCATTCTTCAACTTCCGACTCCTTTAATTCCATCATTCTTTTTTTGGTATAATTCTTATCTTTTCTTCTTTATTATTTTTATTTAAGTTTAATCTTATGTTTATGATATATTTAGTTAGTAATTAGTTTAAATTTATAATCTTTATCGTTAATTGTGTGTTGTAATGTTGTTTTATAATTGTCTTGTTTGTTTGTATATAGTTTATGTTAGAATTAATTAAAGTTTCCTCCTTTTTATTTCTTTATGCTTAGTATTAGGCTTAGAGTAATTAGTATTAGTATTTTTATTAATATAATTATGCTTAGTGAGTAATCTTTTACTAGGGGACGATTAATCTCCGACATGCCTTGATTATGATATTGGGTCCATTTTAATGAGTTATCGGATATTGAGTTGGGGATTGTTAAGGGGTTAGGATTCAATTAGTCTTTCGGGTTGGTTGTGGTTCCTTGACCCTTGTCCATCTGTGGGAGCCGATTAGGTTTAGGAAAACCGATTATCCATTTGACTAACCTCACCGATTTGGGTTGAACACGGGAGTGAGAACCCAATGTTAGTGCCCTTGACTTTCGGCCGGAACTCTTACCTCGGGAGGGGAAGAGGGACGGACGGGAATCTAGCGTAGACTTAATGACTTAGGCTTTTAGCGGGATACCACGGGAGTGGGTTTCGGTGTGGACCTAAGATACCAATTACGAGCCCGGGAGGGGAGTACTTGGGATTACTATTTATCCATTCACGAACCCGGGAGGGAGGTGTTTGGACCTTTAGAGACGTTTTCTCCCTAATTCACTATTCGATGACTCTTTAACGGGGTTTCAATGATGTGAATGAGGTGTGTCGGTGGAGGAAATCGGACCCTAGGCTTTTCTCCATTTGATAACTTTCTTTATTTGTTTATTAGTTTACTTATTATGCTTTTGTTAGTTAGTTCAATTAGTTTAATCACTTTCTTTTATCTATCCGCGTAGCTAATTTGTAATCCGAGACCGAACTAGTACTCATTCTCGATCTCTCTGTGGATTCGACCCGACTTACCCTTACTATTGTAGTTTAGGTTAGTTGGTTTGTTTGATGGTAGGATTGACGACAAGTCCGACTATCAACATGGATGACTAAAAACGAAGAACTTACCTCCTTAGAAACTGAAGTTGTTTCGATGATTCGTAGATTGTTGAAAATAGTTAATAAAGATGTTTTAAGTGATCTCTTGTCCGGTCGTGGACGAACATTTGTTCAACGTGAAGAGGTTTACTATTAGACTATTTATGACCAAATTACAACGGAGGAGGACCGACTCCATGAAATTGAACTTCTGGGAGACAAAAACCCAGACGGTTGGATGGACAATTCAGATTACGATTACGATGGGGAGCATGAGCCTATTAGAAAATAATGGATTTTGTCCAATATTAACCGTCGAGTCTTTCTGTTTGTAAGAGTCCTTAAGTGCTGTCGTTGTCGTTCTCCCTTTTTATTTATGTTATGCTTGTTTAAATTTAGTAAGTCTTAATTAAATTAGGTTTTACAACGTATTAAGTATTAAGTCTTCGCCTGTTTTCATTATAATTTATTTAACTTTAAGCGATTACATCCGTGTGTTTTATTTTCATTTCTTACTTTCATTTTTTTTAGAAACGATAATATTCAAAATAAAATGTAAGCAAATTAAGAGTAAAAATTAATAATAGTTTGAAAATAAATAATTGAGTTAAGGTAAATTTGATGTGTAAATGTGTGGGGTATAATAAAATAGGAGAGAGAATGAAAGTAAAAGATGAAATGAATGTGGGTGTTTTTTTGTAAGATGAAAAATAAGAAGATGGTAAGTTGAAAAATGAGGTGGATGATTGAAATGAGGAAAGAATGTAAGATGAAAAAGTGGAAGATGAAAATCATTGCACATGGTCTAAGTGGTGTCCTTGAATTACACCAAATAAAATTGTCTTGTTGATAAACCAGTCGTTAGTTATATGATCAGGAATGACACCCATCTTGTTTTAGTGGGACTACGGGACTACCTACCTACCTAGCATATACAGTAGTGTTTTGATTACTACTCCCAGTTTCAATGATTTCTCTCACCTTAAAAATAACACATTTTTTAAAAATAATAGTAAATGCTAAAGTAAAACATACCAGCAGAATTGCATCAAACAATAAATTAAAGCACTCATCTTTCTTCTCCCTTTATATAAGTTTATTATATACAATTTTCATTCAAATCATATACAGAAAAGAAAGAAATTAATTAATCACATAAATCAGCCAGAAACAGGAGAAAAAATTAGAAGAATTGTAATTTGATGACATGCCTAATAACCCAGATCAGTTATTCGAAATTGGAAAACATTCATTGAATCTTGATTATGATAGTAAGAGCAAGAATTACAAAAAATCCCAGATTTATTAACAAAAACAAACAAGGGAATTAACCCAACAAATAAAAAAAAGGAAGGATCGATCTCAAATACACAGAAAACAAAGAAGAAAAGAGAGATGGAGATGAAGAAAGTTTACAGTCATAGAAAATCAGAGGAATAATTGGAGTTGTAATAATTGATGAAAATGATGGGAATTGGGATGAAAGCTTGAAGATGAAGTAACCCAGATCATAATGCTGTTTTCTAATTGCTTTACCACATTTTGATTGCACTCATGAACTAGTATGATGAAGCCCCTTGTATATACAATTTCGTTTTTGATTTTGATTTTGATTTTGATTTTGAATTTGGAAGTTTAGGGTTCTTGGCTTGCGTAGAGGGTAATAGAGGGTCGCGCGCGTTTCTTTTCCTTATGATTGTGGTGTAATAGGCGAAGTGGCATCATCTGGTGCGTCTAATGCAAGAAGATCTGATGGTGTATAATTGCGGGACGGACTCATTTAAATGAAGGGGCTCACCGAATCCTCGCTTATATATATATATATATATATAAGTAGCTAGAGAGATCAAAGTGGACATCTTTTTTGAAGTGCAGATCAATTTCATTAATAATAAATCATACGACATCTACAAACGATGTCAAATTGAACTGAATACATATTTGTAAAAAATAAATAAAGAACATCTTGAGACAGAGATCGCTATTCGAATAACACGCTTCTGGATAGCCTTCTATTAGTTCTATATATCGTTGTTGATTGACACAATCTTTCGCAAAGAAATCTATGGATCTGATGATATAATCTTCAAAAGGACGAACTTTCTCTATTTTGAGAAATAGTAGACTGAGATCCGATCTCAATTGTATCGACATACGTAGAAATTTCATTGCTTCCATGATCTTGCACATAATTCCTGAACCTCTCCAAAGAGAGAACGGAGGGAGTACATATCACGGTTATTCCCGTGATAATTATTTTACTTGCCTTTTGTAGATATTTTACCTTCTATTGTCTATTTCATATTCCATATAAACTTAAGATTAAAAATATTTATAATAATTAAATTTGATCAAGGGTAGAATGCTTTTAGGGTCTAAGGTTTTAGGGCTTAGGATTAATCTCACCTTTATTACGAGTTGTATCTAACCGAGTGACCCTAATATCTCTTATATATTAAAGCAAAGACCATTTACAATGACATGGCACAATGAGGATCCTCCATTTCGAAATAAGTCCCTATTTTTGATACAATTTTGTAACCCCCAGTGTGAACACGTTTGTATGCAATCTACAAATTTTTCTCAAAATTTCATCCAAAAACATCAACAACGTGAATCGAGCCCGCAACCTCCGGGACCTATCCCACATGAGCAAACCACTGATCCAATAAATCAGTTTGTAGATAATATGCAGAAAAAGGATGTAGTACGTTACTTACAATTAACTGAAACCAGGTCATTAAATCTCAGCATCTGTTCACGAGGCATAATCAATCACCACCACTACCAATTAATCTTCCCATCATCAATTTTCTTCCACCGATATTGCTTCCTCATTGATGTTGTTCACCAATTCACGAAGCACTGTTGTAAATGTCGATTCATCCTTTTCGAGAATGCATCACCGGTTTTCTCAATTTCTTTAATTGCTCATCCTCATCGTAACCCTACCTCATTAATCACGATTCATCTCGAAAATACGGCACAGTGAATCAATATCCGTCTCTTCGTTGCCTTAATTTGTGTTTCAATTACATCTGACTCTATTTATATGTTGTGTTATCTCGGCACCATGTCTGCAGTCATCCCCAATTTTCTGATTTTATTAATTCCGTTTTCGTTTTTTTCTTTCGGTTTTAAAATACTGGAAACTAATATATAAGTTTTCTGAATGGTAGGTGTAGACACCCACATTTGACCGCTAGGTGTCTATAGCAGTTTCCGACAAACACCCGATGATGATCGGACGCAAACGTGCTTTAAATACTCAGAAACGGGCTCAAAATCATTGGCATTTGGCTTGGGATCATTATAGAGTACATATCTCACAAAACTAACCTCAAAATCAGGCCCAGTGGGTCGTTTCGAGTCAAATAAGACTAATTTGGGTCGATTCCGACACCGGGGGTAAAACCGTCTTTTAGCGACCGAGTCGAAACCCGGTCAAAGATTTTTCCGAGACACGTGAGTCAGCCGTGACACCTCACACGGCTGATTCCTACTTTAATCCTACAAAAAATCAGCTTCTCAAAATATTAAACAAATCCGTTTGAGGATAGGATTCGATCTCAAGTAGGAATTCTATCCGGAAACCGAATCGAATATCGACCGAGCACCAAATACTCGGCCAAGACACCCAAGGTAGCCGAAATACTCCTCCATTCAGCCGAGATTTTGACTTCTCCACCAAGAAACAGAATTTGCGTTCCTTTCGAACTCTTGCATTTCCTATCCAAAAACCGATTCAAACACCCGACCGAGTGAAAACACTCGGCCGAGTAGGCTCCCACCAGCCGTGTTCCCTTTCTTCTTGGACAATAAAGCGGAATTCCCATGCCTTACAACTTCTACGTTTCCTATCCTAAGCGGTAGTTCAAACTCTCCTAGCCAAGGTCGGGAATTTCCTATAAATAGCTCCTTGCACACATCTACAATAGAGATATACATCGACACTCACAACATCGATAATCATCAGAAATCAGAAAAATATCATTCACATCGTCACACACACATACACATCGAGAAACTGATACTACAAACCCGAAGGAAACCGGTCCGAATCCCGACACCCTTCACGCACGTCACGCCCGAGCCGAACCACTATCAACTCAGCGACATCCACTCGACGCTCTTGTGCCCAAGTCACGTCCCGACGAGCCCCGATCCGAGTAAACTAAAGCATGTAGGTTGAGGGTGTACAAAAACCCGACTTCTCCTTTTTCTTCTCTTCTCCTCCTTCGCGTCGGACCTTTTTCATACGGGTCGTGTCGTTTTTTTTTCACTCGTCGAGTCTTTTATTATTTCTAATATCGATAATATCAAAAACTATTTTCATATAACAACATTCTTAAAATATGATATCGATTTTCTATAATCGAATATGGTATTAAAAAGAATTATATTAAGATCTCGACGATATTAAAAATCGTTACATCTTTTTTTCATTCAAAACTTCTTTTACAAAACCTTTTTTTTAGTTCGTTCCGAATATTCGATGTCGATTTCATAATCGAATATCGGGTACGACGAATATCGAAAACATAAATCGAATACAAATTAATCCATATTTTGTACGCGATTTATCAAAAATAGCAATTTCGAACAAAAAATAAAAACCGGACAGACCCGCACGCGAGTCGCGCCATGCCCAGGCGACTCGCGCACGGGCCTGAAATCCGAGACGTTTTTTAGCTTTTTCGTTCGTTTTATTTTATTCTTCTACGAAACAATTTTAAAACTTATACCTTTTCTAAAACTATTCGAAATATTTGATATTAATTTCGTAGTTAATTATCAAATATAACAAACATCGAAAATATTGAATCGAGTACGAATTAGGCAATATTCATACGCGGTTTAATAAAAGTCGAGTCTTCGAAAACCGTCTCAAAAAATCAGACCGACACGCGACTCGCCGGCATCCCGGGCGAGCTGCGCGGCCGGCTGCCTCGACGCCCCTCTTTCTCGTTTTTTTTATTTTTTTAAACTTCGTTTTTTTATACAAAACAGCGTCTTAACGATATTTTTCAGATTTCGATTAATATTTATTTTCTCGATCTCGTATATTTATTTTATTTGCTATATTATTATTTACAAATCGATACTAACTCGTTTGTTTATCTTGTAGCAAATTCATCTTTATTTCGTCTTTCATTTTATTATACTAAAACGAATCTCACATGCTAAATTCAACTTTGACGTTAATTTTAGTTGCATTAAATCGACTTAGCAACCCGTTCAATTCCTCGCATGTTTAGGAAAACAATGTTTGCATATCATTCATCGTATTACTAACGCGCGTATTAAAACATCATTCGATATCCTAGTAGAGGCCGCCAATGTGCGGGCGGGGTTGGGTGTTCTTAGTGAACCTCCCAACACGTACCCTCACCCCTTACTCAGAACCGTGGTTTCCGGATGTCCGAACCCATTGGCAACGAGAGTCATTCAATATACGATTAACCGCTCAAGTCGGCATCTATATCGATATGCAAAGGGACGAGCCCAATAAACTCTGACATCGAAAATGGGCCGTATTTTGTATACGGCCCACTACGACATAGAGTGGGCTCGAACGGTTCCGAATAACCATAAAATTCGGTGGCGACTCCGACTTCGATTTAAATTTCCATTTGACCATCTCATGGAGATTCATTCGCCTCCCCAAACCCGCGCGTGCCCGCGTCGGGGTGGACCCATGTCATGTCCACAATTTGGCGACTCCGCTGGGGATTAGCTGATATGTTACTGACCTTCAGCATCCTCAGGGTGAGACTCGAATAGAAATCGTTTGACTAGTACAATACGCGTTTTAGTTTTACGGTTCATGCATAACCCCATATTTTCCCGGGCCGGTACTGGTGACCGACGTCCCACTATACTATCGATGTAGTCCAAATTGGATATGTTGAAGGTGTCCATTAGCCAATTCGTATGGGTTTTACGACATGTTCTAAGCTCAACTCGACTTAGGAAGTCCGCCCCGATTCTCGATAGGCTGTGTACACTGGTATAGACCCTTTCAGACTGACCGAGACTTAGAATTAGAGCATACATGGCGTCGTTATACCGTTTCCATGACTACGTGCTACCTGATTTTACAAGTCTTTTCAAAAACCGTCTTTTTCAAAATTACATCTTTTTCAAAATATCCAATTTTCAAAAACCCGGGACATATACCAAATTTAGGATCCACGATTTTACTCAAAATAGCCTATTTTTAGCCGGTATTATACCCATTTCAAAACTCGAAAATATTTTCGAACTTTTTCAAAACCCGTCATCCGGCCCACCTTTTCCGTTTTTTTCGAAAAAGGCCGGACTCCTCTCCCGACTCTACTCGGGCCTTCAAAAATCAATTTCAAAACCTTCCTCTTTTTAGGACTTCCCATATTTAGCAGTGTCGTGTCGTGTCTTAAGTCGTCAAGGTCTTCTAGCGTCGAAACTCCGTCGATCTTACATCACGGGTTTCCTCCCTATCCCAGTCCGCCTTATTAGACTAAGGCAAGGCCCACCTACGTAGGACATACTCCTACAAGGGTCGGCCCGTCTACACAATCGAGTCTAGAAGTCTGGGGAATGGCTCACGTGAACCTCCTTTCGAACAAGGCCCAGCCCACACAGCTGGATCGTAAAGGAGGCCCACCTCTCACAAGTCATCCGTCTAGATGTCTTTTCCGAGTCGTTTCCTCTCTAGTTTCCCTTTTCCTTGCTCGGGATGTACTTTAGTTCTACGATTTGGGTTAGTCGCTGATTACGTGGTATTCTCACAGACAGGCCACCTCACACCCGAACCATGACTAAGGACGCTATCAATCAACTGAACACCTCATTGGCCAAGATCCAAGAACAGCTCGGCCAAATCAGGGGCGACCAGATCGCCATTGTCACCCGGGTTAGTGCCATAGAACAGGACAAGCCAAAGGATGAAGATGAGGCTCATGGGCCTTTAGCCCAATTGACTAGCGCAGTCCTCAAACTGCAAGAGCAGGTCCACTTGTCGACCCACAACTCGATCCATACGGAGAATGCCCGAACCTATTCTCCCCTGACCGATCAACTGCCTGCCAATCTCAACCTGACAGGCCTCCCGATGTTCGATGGAACCGAAGACCCGGTATTACATATCCGGGCCTTCAAGGAGTTTATGGCCCTAAAAGGAGTCAAGTCGGACATGTTCAAGCATCTGTTTGCCTCCTCGCTAGAGAAGCACCCGAAAGCTTGGTTCTATAAGCTCGACGCCAAGAAATACAAAACTTGGGACGATGTCGCGACGGAGTTCGCCCGAAACTATGCGGACAATGCAGAGATCCAGACAACCATGCGTACTCTGGAGGTCATGGCCCAAGAGCCAAAGGAGGGTTTCACCAAATACCTCCAGAGATGGAGGGCCGAAAGTGTCAAGCTGGTCGACAAGCCCAGCGAAAAAGTATTAGTGGAGGCCTTTGTGAAAAATCTCCTCCCATCTTACCAGATCCATCTCCGGTACGCTATCATACCCAATTTCGCCACCTTAACCGAAATGGGTACGAGAATCGAAGACGACTTAAGGTTAGAGAGCCTTACTAAGGCCTCTACAAAGGGTTATCAAGGAGCCAGTTCATCTTCTGGTAAGCCCGCAACTACAAGTGCGGCCCGAAGCATCTTCGACGAGGTTAATTTGCTAGACACCTCGACCAAAAAGAACACTCCAGCCCGAGTATTCACGGACATAGGGACTACTTATGCCGACGCCTTACAAAGGCTATCTTCTAAAGGCCTAATTCAGCCCATAGGCCCAATGCCAGAGGTCCCTGTCGAAAAGCGGTCCAAAAGCTACAACGCTCAGGCCTATTGCCGTTATCACCAGGGCAACGGGCATGACACCGAAAAATGCTGGAAATTAAAGCATCTCATTCAAGATCTGATCGAGAGTGGGAAGATACCATTACCCAGCGATAAGCCCAGTAACAAAAACAACCCTCTTGCTACTCACGCCATTTCTACTGGAGAAATAATCGACTGCACTCATCTCATTTCCCCTTTCATTCCCCAAATTAACGGGATATGGAATGACGATGAAGACGATGTTTATCTGACTAAGAGGGAGACTGTCCCCATCACGGCCGAAGAGATCCGGAAGGCCAAAACCAAGGCCCTGGCCGGTACTCATGTCATCACGGCCGGATCTTCGACCCCGGGATCCGTCACTGAACCTGCCAAGACGGACTCTATACTTGAAGAACCAGACACTGACACGGCCCTAGTCAAGCAACTGAAGAGGGTCCGAACTGATCTTACCATATGGCAGCTTCTGGTCAGTTCTCAAGAACATCGGGCAGCACTTACTAAGGCTCTCGATGAAATCAAGGTAGACTCGTCGGTTACCCCCATTAAAATGGTAGCCACCATCCTGCCTCACCTCAAAGGCAAGTCCAAAGGAGAAGGCCCGCTTATCACCTTCTCTGAGTCCGATCTACCACCATTTGGGGCTACCCACAACCTAGCCCTATATATTACGGTGATTTGCCGGGGCAAATATCTACCCATGACCCTAATCGATGACGGGTCAGCTGTAAATGTCCTTCCTTTAAGGACTGCTAGGGCTCTCGGCATTACCGAGACCGACTATCTTCCTACTGCACAAACTATCCAGGCTTTTGATGGAAGCCCGAAATCAGTTGCTGGGGCTGTCAGACTAACCATCATAACCGGCCCAATTGAAAAAGAACTAGAATTCCAAGTGATCGATGTCACCTCATCGTTCAATCTGCTACTTGGAAGGCCTTGGATCCACGCAGTCAAGGCCGTATCCTCCACTCTTCATAGAAAGGTCAAGTTACCTTTACAAGACGGGGTCATCACACTTGAAGCTACTCCAATAGCCGTGTCAAGCTGCAACACGGCCGGTTCAATCGACCCGCGAGGATTCAATTTCGTGGGAATGATCGATGAAGAATATCTTTTTCGGCCCTACTTCACAACCAGCATCGACAAAATGCTGCAGAACTTGGGTTACTTACCGGGGGCTACTTCAAGGCCTGGTCTCCCGGCGGGCAAGATCATCGATGTCTTAAATAATGAAGAGCCGAAATTCGGTTTAGGGTATGCCTTAACCCCGGAAAACGTGGTCCGGGCCGGCATCCAAAAGGCCTGCAACATTTCAAGGATACCTACTTGGGCCCCTGCAACCCGAAATTGAGTTTCGTCACTCCAGTATTCGGAGCTGTCCAGACGGGTCTTTACAAGCCCACTATAACTTATCCTGAGGTCAATTTCATCCCAGATGATATCTTCACTCTCATCCAGGCCGAATCAAAAGAAGATTCAAACCAAGCCGAGCCCATGCTGGGGCTCTTGTTCGGGGAAAGCAAGATAATCCCTACCCCTAGGGAGGAATTAGTCAACCTGATCCTCCATAGCAACAAATTTGATCCGACCAAGCTGATCTCTGAAGTAGGTGCTGACACTGGAAAGCGGGCTTGGAGGAAGACGATCAAATGGACCGACAGCGAGGGTCGAGTCTACAAGCTCAGTACCGGCGAAGGAGACATGCAAGGCGACGAGTCTGAATCCGAGTCCGAGTCAGAGTCAGAGTCGGAGTCTGAGTCTAAGTCTAGAGGGTCCAGTACTAGGGTCGAGTCTGTAACCCCTTTTCCTTTAGCTGCACCTCAGGGAGTCTCGGAATCTGCCCCGAGAGCACTCCCCATACCGCCTCTGACCAGCGATCAGATGGCAGCTCTCTTTGAGCTATTTTCAAAACTTTCTATCAATAATAACGATAATCGTTTTGCTTACGACTTGTCTTATTTTCAAAATATTTTCAAAAACTTTACTTGCAATGACATTGAGAAACCCGACGAACAGGTACCACTACCTCAACATCTAGTCGAGCAACTCGAACAAAGGGAGTCCCGAGATCCGGTGATCGAAGAAACCGATTCCATCAATCTAGGAACCACTTTAGAGCCTCAGATGCTTAAGTTAGGTTTATCCCTAGACCCCGAGGAAAAGCAACAATTTACGGAGCTCCTCCACGAATTCAAAGACGTCTTCGCATGGTCCTACAAGGACATGCCGGGAATAGACCGGGAGATAGCCGAACACCGTATACCCATCAAAGACGGGTGTAAGCCGGTAAAACAAAAACTCCGAAGAATGAGGCCCGAATGGTCTCTCAAAGTCAAAGAAGAAGTTGACAAGCAATTCAAAGCGGGCTTTATCCAAGTGTCTGAATATCCAGATTGGGTCGCATATATCGTGCCAGTACCCAAGAAAGACGGAAAGGTACGAGTTTGTGTAGATTTCCGGGACCTTAATAAGGCCAGTCCGAAAGACGATTTCCCGTTGCCACACATCGACATACTGGTGGACAACACAGCCGACCATGCCCTTCTATCCTTTATAGACGGGTATGCCGGATACAATCAGATCAAAATGGCAAAAGAAGACATGAGTAAGACCACCTTCACCACACCTTAGGGGACTTACTGTTACACCATTATGCCATTTGGGCTTATCAACGCCGGTGCCACTTATCAACGGACCGCCACTACCTTATTACATGACATGATGCATAAGGAAGTGGAAGTCTACGTGGACGATATGATAGTCAAATCCAAAGAACAAAACGGGCATATTCCGGCCCTTAGGAAGTTCTTCACCCGACTACGCAAGTATAACATGAGACTGAATCCTCAAAAATGCAGCTTTGGGGTAACATCGGGTAAATTACTGGGCCATATCGTCAGCCAGCGCGGCATCGAGGTTGACCCGGCCAAAATCAAGACCATTACCGAGATGCGGCCGCCTAAAACCGAAAAGGAGATTAGGGGGTTTCTCGGGAAAATCCAATATATCAGCAAGTTTATCTCGGCGCTAACCATGGTATGTGAGCCCATTTTCAAAAAACTGAAGATAAGAGAGCGGGTACTGTGGGACGACAAATGTCAAACAGCTTTCGATAAAATCAAAGAGATTCTATCATCTCCGCCGGTATTAATGCCACCTCAGCACGGTCTGCCTTTGTCGTTATACTTGCAAACGACCGAAACAGCCATGGGGGCTATGCTAGCCCAGACAGTCGACTCGGAAGAACGAGCCATTTACTACATCAGTAAAAAGTTTCTGGAGTAAGAATGCAAGTACACGATGCTCGAAAAGACGTGTCTAGCTCTAGTTTGGGCCACTAAAAAGCTCCGACATTACATGCTTAGCCACGAAGTGCACGTACTATCAAGAATGGATCCAATCAAGTATCTGTTAGAAAAGCCCATCCTCAATGGTAGAATATCTAGATGGACTTTAATGCTAGCTGAGTTCGACCTCAAGTTCGTACCATTAAAAGCCATCAAGGGCCGGGTAGTAGCCGAATTCCTCGCCGATAGTCCGGTACCTGAAGAGGGACATACCGATACTTGGGCCTTCCCTGACGAAGATATATTCCATACCGACACAGAAACATGGGATCTATATTTTGATGGGGCATCCAACTTTCGAGGATTTGGTGTCGGGATTTTGCTGATCTCACCACAAGGAGAGCACACCCCGTTATCCATCAAGTTAGACTTCGACGTGACTAATAACGCAGTCGAATGCGAAGCATGCATTCACGGGTTGCAAGCCGCCGCTGATCTAGGAGTAACAAACCTCCGGGTCCATGGTGACTCATCATTAGTCATTAATCAAGCACTCCAGAAATGGAAAACTCGGAACACAAATCTCGTAGCTTACCAGGCGCGAGTAAGGGTTCTCGAAAAGCAATTTCAAAAGGTGGAATACATTTATCTGCCCCGGGAAGAAAACCAGTTTGCAGATGCACTATCCAAATTAGCATCTTTACTGAATATCTCGGAACATCTGACCAGCATGCCAATTTGCGTCGAAAGACGGTTCGAGCCGGCATACGTCAGCACTATTCAAGACATCGAAATAACCGACCCAGAACCTTCGTACCAGGCTGTTCTTACCTACTTGACATCGGGAGAATATCCTCCGGGATCTGAAAACCGGGCCAAGAAAGCCCTACGAAGATGGGCCACTCAGTTCATCCGCACGGACGATGGACAGTTGTACAAAAAGACGGCACATGGGGCCTTACTCCTATGCATCGACAAAACACAAGCCGAAAAGGTTATGGCCGAGGTACACGATGGCGAGAACGGCCCGCATATGAATGCCCATATGCTAGCTCGAAAAATCGCAAGACTCGGGTATTACTGGAATAGCATGGAGACCGACTGTCAGTTATACGTCAAGCATTGTACAAACTGTCAGATTTTCGGCAACGTCCAGCATATGCCGTCATCCCTACTATATACCATGACATCACCATGGCCATTTTCAACATGGGGAATCGATATAATCGGGAAAGTGAACCCTTCCGGGACGGGAGGTCACTGCTTTATTCTAGTGGCTATTGACTATTTTACCAAATGGGTCGAAGCCGAGTCATATCGTGTCTTGAACGCCAAGCACGTTGCAAAATTTATCCAAGATAAAATTATATGCCGATACGGGATCCCGCACGAATTCATAAGTGATCACGGGACCCATTTCCAAGCTGAAACCGCTACTTTGCTAGCAAAATATAAAATTCAAAGGCATACGTCATCACCTTACCGTCCCCAAACAAATGGAGCGGTAGAGGCAGCAAATAAAACCATTGTCACCATACTTAAAAAGATGGCAGATAATTACCGGGATTGGCCCGATAAAATTCCTTTCGCTTTATGGGGATACCGGAAGTCAATCCGAACCGCAACCGGAGCAACTCCATACTATCTGACGTATGGGATGGAGGCGGTCCAGCCCGTCGAGCTTGAGGTACCATCTCTAAGGATTTTACTCGAAAGTCAAGTGCCTGAAGCAGATTGGGTTCAAGCCCGGTACGACTCGTTGATTCTTTTAGACGAACGACGATCTCGAGCCCTTAACAACATCCAGATATATCAAAAAAGGATAAAACGGGCTTTCAATAAAAGGGTTAGGCCTAGAAACATCAAAGAGGGCGATCTAGTCCTAAAATCTGTCCGGGCTTTGCTACCAGTCGACCCGAGAGGAAAATTCAAACCTAATTGGGCCGGACCGTATCTAGTAAAGAAGGTTTTATCAGGAGGAGCCGTAATGCTGACAGTCTTGGATGGGAACGAATTTGTCAACCCAACCAACTTGGACCAGTTAAAGCGCTACTACCCCTAACCTTATCTCAATGTCATTTGCTAAAAAGTTTATCTTTTTATACAAAATTTTCAAAAATTAAGCAAGTCAATGAGTTAGGATTACTGATCCTACTGTCGCACATCTCGAACTAATAGTCTTGATTATTTCGAAAATTGCAAAATTACGTCTGAACTACGGTCGGTTTGATTCCACTAATCATGGATACGTAGGCAACCCCTCAAAGGGTACAACCATTGCAATAACGAAAAGACAGGAACGGTTTTCACTAATATGTCTTTTATTATTTCAAAAAAATGCCTCACGCAAAAATAAATCACAAAAATCACACAAAAAATAGTAGTAATACTTAAATAATAAAATTTAGGAGACTACTCGTGCATTTTTCCTTTCCCTTTATCTTTCGGGTCGCACGGGTCCCGAGGCCGGCGAGACGGGGGCGAACGTTCCCTGATCACGAGTGGAACTTCCTTTGCTCGAACCCGCTTCTTCGACTTCGGCTTCTCCGTCCTCTGCACCGGTTCGATCCGAGCCCGGATGCGCTCGGGTAGTTTATCCCGAGGACCAAGTCGGTCCTTAGCTGCCAGTCTTGGACCAAGTCTCCTTTCTAAGTCCGTCTGGGGGCCCGTCTTCCCCCATGTACCTTTAGAGTTGGACCCTTTAGTCAAAGTCTTGGTCTTCCCTTTCTGGCCTGACATCAATCGGACCATCGTAGCCGGGGTATCGCCATCGTCAAAAAAGCCTCGATTATCCTTAACCTGTTCTCGGCGCAGCAAGTCAAAGGCTTCATCGGTCTTTAAAGCAGCACGGGCTTTAGCAGAATCGGCCTGGGTCCACTTCGTGTAGGAATCCGATACCCAGATCGAGGGAGAAGCTTTAGAAACGGGCCAAGTGTGCCGGGTGTACCATCTTTGCGCCCAAATGTCACACATCACGTCCGTTAGCTGAGTAGATTCACTCACGACCGCTTCAATCTCCGGGATTCTCTGGGCCCGACCATATTGCCTAAGTATGCGATCGGGATAAAGGTGAATCGTCTGCCTAAAAGATAGGATTAGTTGATAACGAGCCCTATCTCGCAACTCTAATCCGGGCCAGGCATAAATAGGCCACCAAGGTACGGTCCAACGTATTAATGGACATCCGTGGAAGGATAGCAGCTCGTCCCAGAATTTTTGGGTAGTAAGGCAAGAAAAGTCAACAGTTCGTCTCCTCGTCATCACTTGATTCGGGCGATATCGGCTTACATCTAGAGGAGGATCCAGGATCGATAACCTCTCAAAAAGCCATAGCTGAAAAGTCAAAATTGCAAAAAAAGTCAATGTCGATTTTCAAAAAAAAAAAAAAAAATCGCAAAATCGCAAAAATCGGGAAAAACCGAGAAAATAGAAAAGAGCCGCGAAAACCGCGCAAAAATCGAAGACCCGAAAAACTCGGAAATTGCAAAAAATCAAAAATTGCGAAAATCAAGAAAAAATCAGCCTACCTGTAGAAGACGGGTGCTACCGGACAGCTTGATCGATGGATCCCTCTTACGATTATCTAAGCCTTGGATAATCTCCCCGTTAATCAGCCAGGCTGGGCTGTGTTCGGTCTCCATTTGATCCGCTACAGAAAGAAGTCTGACATGGCCCATACAAGATAGCAAATCCAAATGACCCTCAAAAGCATAGACATGGAGCATACAAAAAGTGAAGGCCCTACGGGTATATACCGGCCTGACCCGAACGTCATCTTGATTCATAAATTTTTCAGCCAGGTCGATCAAGGAGACTGTATTTCCTTCTAGCATACGGGATACCTCCATATGAGAAAGCCCTAAAAATTCTCTTAATTTCCTCCTTGGATCACGAACTGAAAAGGGGATAGCAGGACGAAGAATAGGATTCCACCCTCCTACAGCAGCCATTTCCTCAGGAATAGGACATACTTCGCCTTGAGGAAACCTAAAAACATGATAGGTATCATCCCAATAGAGATAGGCAAGCATCCAAAAAGTGACGATCCACTTGCATCTGACGGATTGTGGATAACTGGGTAACGCCGTTTTGGTTCAGAATAACCTTGTCAGCATCTCTGAAAATTCGGGACCAATCTTGCAGCATCCCGACTAATCGATCAATACCCATGATGAATTCCAAAAAAGGAGACTAAGTTTTTCAGAGCTGGTTTTTCTTTAAAGGAAGAAAGGAGATTGTGAGAATTATGAATAGATTGTGAGCATGGGAAGAGTATTTATAGCATAAAATCGGATTCTCCTCCTTACTTTAAGATTCCTAATCCCAGGGGATTTAGCATACATGCCTTTAATCCTAAAATCTAGCTAAGACATCCCTAGCATTCCTATCCCTTCTCAGAGTCAAAAAAATACTTTAATCCTTCAAAATTCTTCCATCCAAAAAAATATTCAAAAAATCTTCTTCAAATTTTTATTCCCCAGCACGAGTCATTTCTCCTAAAAATGTGTTACATGCAAACTTGGCATAAATCATTATACAGGACGACTCAAGCAAAACCGTGCAAACAACTCCCCAGCGGCATAGGCTTATACGACAAGTCCGGTTCCCCACGGAGTTATTATCATCAATTCAGGTACATTGCTAGTCTTCGGCCGGCGGGTCCTTCACGCAGGTCTAGCGGACCTTAAATGACCCGACCGGAAGTCTGCCAGCTCTTAATCTTTGATTGGCCTGGTAGCTACTCTGACTTTCGCCTTGTCCAAGCCTCAGTCAGAGTGGGGGCTCTGTAGACACCCACATTTGACCGCTAGGTGTCTATAGCAGTTTCCGACAAACACCCGATGATGATCGGACGCAAACGTGCTTTAAATACTCAGAAACGGGCTCAAAATCATTGGCATTTGGCTTGGGATCATTATAGAGTACATATCTCACAAAACTAACCTCAAAATCAGGCCCAGTGGGTCGTTTCGAGTCAAATAAGACTAATTTGGGTCGATTCCGACACCGGGGGTAAAACCGTCTTTTAGCGACCGAGTCGAAACCCGGTCAAAGATTTTTCCGAGACACGTGAGTCAGCCGTGACACCTCACACGGCTGATTCCTACTTTAATCCTACAAAAAATCAGCTTCTCAAAATATTAAACAAATCCGTTTGAGGATAGGATTCGATCTCAAGTAGGAATTCTATCCGGAAACCGAATCGAATATCGACCGAGCACCAAATACTCGGCCAAGACACCCAAGGTAGCCGAAATACTCCTCCATTCAGCCGAGATTTTGACTTCTCCACCAAGAAACAGAATTTGCGTTCCTTTCGAACTCTTGCATTTCCTATCCAAAAACCGATTCAAACACCCGACCGAGTGAAAACACTCGGCCGAGTAGGCTCCCACCAGCCGTGTTCCCTTTCTTCTTGGACAATAAAGCGGAATTCCCATGCCTTACAACTTCTACGTTTCCTATCCTAAGCGGTAGTTCAAACTCTCCTAGCCAAGGTCGGGAATTTCCTATAAATAGCTCCTTGCACACATCTACAATAGAGATATACATCGACACTCACAACATCGATAATCATCAGAAATCAGAAAAATATCATTCACATCGTCACACACACATACACATCGAGAAACCGATACTACAAACCCGAAGGAAACCGGTCCGAATCCCGACACCCTTCACGCACGTCACGCCCGAGCCGAACCACTATCAACTCAGCGACATCCACTCGACGCTCTTGTGCCCAAGTCACGTCCCGACGAGCCCCGATCCGAGTAAACTAAAGCATGTAGGTTGAGGGTGTACAAAAACCCGACTTCTCCTTTTTCTTCTCTTCTCCTCCTTCGCGTCGGACCTTTTTCATACGGGTCGTGTCGTTTTTTTTTCACTCGTCGAGTCTTTTATTATTTCTAATATCGATAATATCAAAAACTATTTTCATATAACAACATTCTTAAAATATGATATCGATTTTCTATAATCGAATATGGTATTAAAAAGAATTATATTAAGATCTCGACGATATTAAAAATCGTTACATCTTTTTTTCATTCAAAACTTCTTTTACAAAACCTTTTTTTTAGTTCATTCCGAATATTCGATGTCGATTTCATAATCGAATATCGGGTACGACGAATATCGAAAACATAAATCGAATACAAATTAATCCATATTTTGTACGCGATTTATCAAAAATAGCAATTTCGAACAAAAAATAAAAACCGGACAGACCCGCACGCGAGTCGCGCCATGCCCAGGCGACTCGCGCACGGGCCTGAAATCCGAGAGATTTTTTAGCTTTTTCGTTCGTTTTATTTTATTCTTCTACGAAACGATTTTAAAACTTATACCTTCTCTAAAACTATTCGAAATATTTGATATTAATTTCGTAGTTAATTATCAAATATAACAAACATCGAAAATATTGAATCGAGTACGAATTAGGCAATATTCATACGCGGTTTAATAAAAGTCGAGTCTTCGAAAACCGTCTCAAAAAATCAGACCGACACGCGACTCGCCGGCATCCCGGGCGAGCCGCGCGGCCGGCTGCCTCGACGCCCCTCTTTCTCGTTTTTTATATTTTTTCGAACTTCGTTTTTTTATACAAAACAGCGTCTTAACGATATTTTTCAGATTTCGATTAATATTTATTTTCTCGATCTCGTATATTTATTTTATTTGCTATATTATTATTTACAAATCGATACTAACTCGTTTGTTTATCTTGTAGCAAATTCATCTTTATTTCGTCTTTCATTTTATTATACTAAAACGAATCTCACATGCTAAATTCAACTTTGACGTTAATTTTAGTTGCATTAAATCGACTTAGCAACCCGTTCTATTCCTCGCATGTTTAGGAAAACAATGTTTGCATATCATTCATCGTATTACTAACGCGCGTATTAAAACATCATTCGATATCCTAGTAGAGGCCGCCAATGTGCGGGCGGGATTGGGTGTTCTTAGTGAACCTCCCAACACGTACCCTCACCCCTTACTCAGAACCGTGGTTTCCGGATGTCCGAACCCATTGGCAACGAGAGTCATTCAATATACGATTAACCGCTCAAGTCGGCATCTATATCGATATGCAAAGGGACGAGCCCAATAAACTCTGACATCGGAAATGGGCCGTATTTTGTATACGGCCCACTACGACATAGAGTGGGCTCGAACGGTTTCGAATAACCATAAAATTCGGTGGCGACTCTGACATCGATTTAAATTTCCATTTGACCATCTCATGGAGATTCATTCGCCTCCCCAAACCCGCGCGTGGCCGCGTCGGGGTGGACCTATGTCATGTCCACAGTAGGTTTTTTTCTTTCGTTTTTAAAATACTGGAAAGTAATACCTTCGGTTTCTCAGCTCTAATTCTCCATCTTATATTGATTCAGGTGTTAATGTCAATGACCATGACATACGGTTTGTAGAAGATAACTGGAAAAGTCAGGTACTCTGTAGCCTGCTTTAATAAATCGAGTGCTTTAAATAAATCGGGTGCTATTACTTTTAACAAATTGAATGCTGTTACTTTTATTTTAATAAATTTTACTTTTTGATTGCAATTCTAATTCTTATACTCTTCTTTTAGGTTCTTGGTGCCTGGGGTTTGGGTTGGGAAGTACGGATGGATAGGATGAAGATCACACAATTTACTTACTTTCAGCAGGTAATTATTTTATTGGTTTAATTTTAATTTAATTTAATTATTGGTGTATTTAATTTATTTAATGGTTTATTATATTAATGCATTTTATTTTTTAAATATCGTAATTAATGTATAAATATAATTCATTTTGTAAAATATATTGGTATAAAAGTATACAAAAATCATTTTTATTTAATTTCGTAATTTAAATATTAAAGTAATAATTTTTATTTATCATCGAAATAGAATTATAAGGTATCGTCGAAATTATTATTTATACTTTGTATATAATATATGATGAAATATCATTTGTTGTTTTTAAAAAAAAATTCTATATTTTTAAATTATTCTATATTATTCTATTTTTTTGTAAAATATTTGAAGAATTGTGAAATACTTTGTATAGAGAAATATGACGAAATATTTTTTCTATATTTTTATATAAGAGAAATCAAGGTTTAATCTAACTAAAGTTCCAAACTTTTAGGTAAATTTCTAATACATTTCCTATTTTATTCGTTTACTTAAATTTTTGAATTTTTTCTCCATTTAATTAAAAATAAAATGACAATTTAAATAATAAATATTTCTAATGCTTTTCCTATTTTATTGTTCATTTACGTAAATTTCTGAATTTTTTTCTCTATTTAATTCAAAATAAAATGACAATTTAAATAATTAATTACCTTATAATGATAACTAAATAATAATTTAAAATTACATAAAACTACATCAAAACAACCCGTGAAACTGGTTTCTCTATTTCGAAATAAATAAACTGTGAAGGTTTTTCTATAAATTTCACTAAATGGTTTCTCCATTTAATTCTGAAAGATTTTTCCATTTAATCGATTTATTTTGAAATAAAACTGCGTCCATATTTTATTACAATTATGTCATTGTAATAAGTATAATTGGTTTCTCTATTTTGAAATAAGTTCAACTTTCTGTAATTTTAATTTACAAGGCTAATAAGAATGAGTAAGGAGACATATCACACCAAACAATATGAATATGGGTAGTGTATGCAACAAGACTTCTAACCTTGAAAAAATACACTATCATAAATGAAAAAAAAATTCATTTATATCAACTGTATAAGAAAACTAGAGGGTTAGGTATATTGCAATGGAAAACGAAAAAACATGGCATACAAATCTCGAAAAAACGCAAGTATTAGTAAATGTCCTTTACTAATACTTGAAAGTTACATGAACTAAGGTGCTTTGAAAGTTACATGAACTAAAGTGCTTATATTTCATATTGTACTTCATTGTTAAAATATATTTTTTTAATTCTTCTACTCTATTGAATTCAAAAGGTTTGGTATCATATTATAAGTTTTTTCTTTGATATTTACAGTCAAATATTTTTTATTATTGACACCAAGAGTCGGACAAGAAGATTAAAAGATTAATGGGAATAGGGAGTATGAATTATGAATATTTTGAAGACTAGAATTACACATTGCAATCACTCCGTGTAAAATAACCAACAATTAAATAACACGGTTCACATAATCAAAATAAATATACAGTGATTAATAGCATAATACATTTTATATAACCAACATGTAATTAATTCTTCAACCTTCCCCATAAATTTATCATTTCCCATCACTTGCATTTTGATTCCCCAAAATTTTTAAATTTTTAAATACATTGCAATTTTTTTTAAAAAAATTAATACATAGTGTGGGGAAAAAAATTGTTTCATCGATGTATGTAAGTACTCTATCTAACATTATTTTTTGTCTTTTTTGTAGTGCACACTCAGATTTTATGTTCCCGAGCTTGAC
The DNA here is from genome assembly GCA_958450325.1 of Agrostemma githago. Lineage (NCBI taxonomy): Eukaryota > Viridiplantae > Streptophyta > Magnoliopsida > Caryophyllales > Caryophyllaceae > Agrostemma > Agrostemma githago. Next base: position 56,871,105 of record OY288258.1, on the reverse strand, counting down.
TTATCATATTTCAATTAGGACTATAGATATTTATTAATTGCAAGACCTTAATTTCTCTATATTTCACAAGTATACTTAAACTAAATGGGCCACTTATTTGTTGTTGATGGGAGTTGACTAAGGGCCACGGGTCGCCCACCTGTGGCACCCTGGAATAATTCGCCCCCAGGGTGAATTGAGGATTGCCCAGCAGGCTCGCCCTGCAAAAGACCACCGGAAAGCACTCCAAGGCTTACGCCTGCTCGGCAGGGTCTTGCTGTCAGCCGAGCAGGGCCACCAAGTCCCCTACGTGCTGGTTTCCAGGGCGCCCCAACCCCCAGTACGAGCAGGGGAAACCGAGGGCCCATCCGTCATTCCGCCTCAGGTAATGGAAAGTGGGTGGATGAGGAGAGGCCACGTGTCGTCCTCACGTCCACCCATTCTCCCGCTCTTTTCCCTCTCCTCCTCTCTCTCTTGTGGAAAAGTATAAATACCCACCCATTTCCCACTTAGAGGGGGTTGGATTTTCTCTCTCTAGACCCTCACTCCTAAAAACGCCGCCTAGTTCCTCACGATCTAGGTTCATCAAGGCATTTCACGGACTAACTTAGGCATCGGAGAGGGTTCCCTCGGACAACCTCCGGGGCTCTGTGCGTTCATTGTGCAGGGAGCAGGCCAACTCCGCCGGGAAGGTCCGATCATAGGAGAAGGAGAAAGGAGAGGTTGAAGGAAATCAAACGATCCACTACTCACCAACATTCCGATTACAGGACCCGGATTCAAGACCGGGTTAATTGTTTCCGTGACCGGAACAATTTGGCGCCGTCTGTGGGGAAGATCTAGGTTGTACCCACGAGATTACCCACAAAATCAACCATTCCAAAACACGAAATTAACAAATTAACCACTTAAAATCGAACATGCCTGAAATTTTCGACACCAGCTCGGTGGCAAACCCGCCAAAAGCCCCCCAATATGGCATGCCACCAGAAGTAACACCTGCCGCCACGATTCCAGGCGTGGGGCGAGCCAGTCTTCTGGGGGCACCGGGTCAGGGGGCAGTTGCCATGGCAGGGCAGGGGGGGCAATCCGAGGCAGGTTCTAAACCTCACCCCTGCTCAGATGGCACAAACTGCGGCGTTCTTCTCAGGTATGTTGGATCAGGAATTCACTCCGGACGATCTGGTAGGCAGGGTCGCCACGACCCCCAGGCTGCTCCACTTTGAAAGTGGAGAAGGAACCGGGGGCACAAAGCGGACCGCCGTCAGAAACGTTCAGAAAAAGGCTAGGAAGACAGCTCAGGCATATGCACAAGTGCAAAGGCGAATCTCAGAAGCCCGTCAGGAACCGCCTGCACAGCAGGAGGTAGCTGGTCCTGAGGAAGCATTCTCCATTCATACTACAGAATCCACGGCCGCTCGTGAAAGAGGAGGCCTATCCCAGGACCTGAGAAATCTCATGAAGCACAAGGAGCCAGTGTCCAAACGCTTGGGAGAGAAACAAGATGTATTCTCCAGGCTGACGCCGGTTGAGGGATTGCGGCCTGCCCCAGGGCTATCCCAAAGCCTGCAATCCAGACTCAACAACGGTCAGCCTATGAGGCCCAGGCACCGTCGGGGTGATAACCTCGAGCCTGCCCAGAAAAAGCGCTCACGGTATCACTCCCCTTCCCAGGACGATGAGGCGATAAGCAGGCGCCCACCAAGGCACCGCTCCCCTGAAAGTAGGAGACCGACCCCTGACAGAAGGGACGACTACGGTCACTACTCAGGCGCGAGCAGGTCAAAAATGGTGGGCAGGCCAACCAGGACCCCGCTTCACCCTGAGGTTCAGGCGTATCCTATCCCGAAGATTAAGATGCCGACTGTAAAGTTCGACGGAACTACAGACCCGGAAGATCACCTGGCTGCGTACGAAAGCCACATGGGCATGTACGACGCCGACGACGCAGTCTGGTGCAAGATCTTCCCCACCACCCTGGTGGGCCTAGCCCAGGGTTGGTTCAGGGACCTCCCGCAGGGGTCAATCTCTTTCTTCGTTGAGCTGGCAGAGATGTTCCTGGACCAGTATGCTGGAAACAAAAGACGGCGTCTCACCCGTTTCGACCTGATGACCCTCAGGCAAAAGAAGGGCGAAACTGTCAGGGAATATCTAAAGAGATTCGACCTATCATTCCAGCAGGTGAAAGAAATTGACGACCCAACAGCAGCGTATGCACTAACCAACTCCCTGCTCCCCGGCGAGATGAAAAACCAAATGATCAGGGCCCAGCCGGAAACCCTGGCCAAAGCCAGAAAGATTGCAGAGGGGTTTATGCTGCAGGAAGAGTTCCACAGCCTGCCGGAGACCCCCGCAGGCCCTACCAGGCAGCAGGGGGGACCGCAGGGTGGACGCGGTAGAAACGAATCCGGAAGGCATAGAACTGAGGAAGGGGATACCCCTAAAAAGGAGCGCACTGTCTACCAGCCCAGGTTCGACAGTTACACAGCCCTCAACAAATCCAGGGCAGAAATCTTCGAGCTGGAAAAGGAGACTGCTAAATGGAATCGCCCGAGCAAACCGGGCAGTCCAAAAGGGGACCCCAAGAAATTCTGCACTTTCCACGACTGCGTAGGCCACACCACCGAAGAATGTCGCCACCTGAAAGATGAAATTGAGAAGCTGATCAGGAATGGCTGGTTGGCCAACTACGCAGCCAAGAATAAATCTCAGAAAAAAGCGCCTGAAAAGCCCGAAGGCTCAGTACAGAACCGCCTGGTAATCCATGTGATATCAGGGGATGCGGAAGGCCAAGTCAGCCGAAGGGGTCAGAAAAGGCAAATTCGTGAGCTGAGGAATCAAATCTGCTACGCTGAAAGAGCAGGAAGCCCGAAAGGAGTAACGCTGAGCATCACCCCCGAGGATGCAGGGCGGGTGGTGTACCCCCACAGCGATCCCTTGGTGCTATCCTTGGTAATCAGCAACCACATTGTTCGAAGGTGCATGGTGGATACCGGTGCCTACACGAATTTGCTGTACAAAGACGCCTTCGACAAAATGGGCCTGGAGAAAAGGCACCTACGACCTGCCCCTGGATCATTATATGGGTTCAGCGGAGCCGGCGTATTGCCCATGGGGATCAGACCTACCTGTAACATTCGGGGAGGGGGCTACTGCCAGAAATGTCAGGGCATCATTCGTTGTGGTGGATGCAAGGTCTGCCTACAACGCCCTAATCGGCAGGGCCACCCTGGACGAGGTTGAGGCGGCCATATCAATTAGGGCCCTCACTATAGCCTATGTTACAGATTTTGGCCTTGAAGGTAAAGTGCATGGGGACCAGGAGTCGGCCAGACAGTGCTACTCCATGGCCCTACAAACTCACGAAAGTGAAAGAAAAGGAAAGAGAAAAGCCGACAGTTCCCCCAGCAGGGAAGGTGAGATTCCAGCCGGTAATCAGGCGTCAAACCACCTGAAACCTGGGGGAGAGAGCATGCTGGTGGACCTGGAGCCAGGGAGGCAAGTCCTTATAGGGGCCGACCTGTAAGAGTCCTACCAGGCTGAACTGGTCGAGCTGCTGAAGGAAAACAAGGATGTATTCGCCTACTCGGCGGATAAGATGCCAGGGGTCGATCCAGCGTGTATCGTTCACTGGCTAAACGTAAGCGCGGACGCCCGCCCTGTGAAGCAGAAAAAGCGGAACATGTCCGCAGAAAAAGATTTGGCAATCAAGGAAGAAATTGAAAAACTTTTGAAGGCAGACTTTATAGAAGTTTGTGACTACCCTGAGTGGCTGGCGAATGTAGTCATGGTCAAAAATCGTCAGGCGCATGAAGAATGTGCGTGGACTTTACGAACCTCAACAAAGCCTGCCCGAAAGATTGCTACCCACTCCCCAGGATCGACCAACTGGTGGACGCTACCAGTGGGTATACTATGCTAAGCTTCCTGGATGCCTTCTCAGGGTATCATCAGGTGTACTTATGGCAGCTGGACAGAGTTAAGTGCGCATTCATCACTAGTTCAGGCACCTACATGTACAAGATGATGCCATTCGGGCTGAAAAACGCAGGAGCCACGTACCAACGCCTGGTCGACAAGGTGTTCGAAAGTCAAAAAGGCAGGAACATAGAAGCCTATGTCGATGACGCCATTGTGAAGAGCAAAGAGGACAAGGAGCACCTGGCAGACGTGCGGGAGACCTTCTCCTCCCTGCGCGCCTACCAAATGAAACTCAATCCGAAGAAGTGTACATTTGGGGTGCGTTCTGGAAAATTCTTGGGTTTTCTGGTCAGCTCTCGGGGGATAGACGCTAACCCCGAAAAAGTTCAGGCTGTTCTGGACCTTCCTGAACCCAGGACCATCAGGGACATCCAACGTCTGACAGGCTGCATGGCCGCCCTGGCACGTTTCATCGCCAGGTCAGCAGACAAGTCAACCCCATTCTTCAAAATACTGAAAGGCAACAAGCAATTCAAGTGGGAGGATGAGCAAAAAGAAGCATTCGGGCAGCTGAAGGAACATTTAAAGAAACTCCCCACCTGGCGAGGCCAGTGGCAGGGGAAAAACTCTTCCTCTACATCGCTGTAACCAATATGACAGTCAGCGCAGTCATCCTGAGGGAGGAAGCAAGTGCTCAACAGCCCATATATTTCGTAAGTCATGCCCTGGGGGCAGCAGAGAAAAATTATCCTATGGTCGAAAAAGCAGCCTACGCGGTTGTTATAGCAGCCAGAAAATTGAGGCCATACTTCGACGCACACCCTGTCGTAGTATTGACGGACCAACCCCTAGAGAAGGTGCTGGAAAAATTTGAAAAGTCAGGCAGGCTGCTAAAATGGGCTATTGAGCTGAGTGGACTGGGGATAACATACCAATCGAGAACAGCCATCAAAGCCCAAGCCCTGGCCGACTTTCTAGCAGAATGTTCCCACTCTAAGGAGGATAGCCCAACCCCCGGCGAATGGATAGTATATACCGATGGGTCCTCCACGGCTAATGGAGCAGGAGCTGGAGTAGTATTGACCAGCCCAGAGGGGACCGACTTTGAGCATGCACTCAGATTTGTCTTCCCCGCGTCAAACAATGAAGCTGAGTACGAAGCAGTGCTCGCGGGCGTCAAACTAGCCAAAGCCGCAGGCGCGGAGCGAATTGTCCTGGCAAGAGATTCCCAGCTCATCGCCAACCAAATCAATGGAGAATATGAGGCTAGGGACCAGACGATGGCCGCGTACCTGGAAATGGTGAAGAGAAAATTATCAGGCCTGAAATCATATGAAGTCAGACAGGTCCCCCGATCCCAGAACAATCGGGCAGACGCCCTGTCAAAACTGGCTAGTTCCAGCCTGCAGGATATAAGGAGGTCAGTATGGGTAGATGTCATCCAGGAAAAATCTACCGTCCCCTGCCAAACCATCGGCGCGGTGGAGGAGGCAGGCCCTAGAGATTGGAGGACCCCTATCATCCTGTTCAAGAAACACGGAATTTTACCAACTGACCCCGTACAAAAAAGAAAAATGCCGGCAAGGGCTGCATGGTTCATCATTATGGGAGAGGACTTGTACAAGAAATCTTTCTCGTCCCCCCTGCTCAGGTGCCTGGGGGCAGAGCAGGCGGCGGAGGTATTGGATGACATCCACTCTGGCATATGTGGCCATCACATAGGAGGAAAGTCGCTGGCACACAAGGCCTTGAGAGCCGGATACTACTGGCCGACCATGCTGGCCGATGCCAAAGAGTTGCCTCAAAAGTGCAGAAAATGTCAGCTTTTCGCCCCATCAATCCATGCCCCGGCCCAAGAACTCAGGCCAATCCTGTCCCCCATCCCCTTCGCTCAGTGGGGGATGGACATACTAGGACCTTTTGCGGTGGCCACCGGGGGGAGAAAATTCTTGATCGTAGCTATCGACTACTTTACCAAATGGGTGGAAGCTGAGGCAGTGCCTAACATCACCGAGCCTGCAGTCAGGAAGGTGATATGGCGGAACATTATCACTAGATTCGGCCTGCCAAAAATGCTAGTGTTTGATCATGGAAGACAATTCGATAACGATCCCTTGAGAATCTGGCTGGAAGGCCACGGCGTCGCAGTTGCTTACTCTGCCGTCTGCCACCCTCAAACCAACGAACAGGCAGAAGCAGCCAACAAACAGATCTTGAATGACCTTAAGAAAATGGTAGATAACCTCAAAGGCAGGTGGGCCGACGAGCTCCCCAGCATACTCTGGTCGATCCGGACCACCCGAAAAGAGTCTACGGGCCAGACGCCATTTGGCCTGGTATATGGTGCAGAGGCTCTATTACCGATCGAGGCCAGGATCCCTTCCCTGCATTCCCTACAGTACGACCAGGCTGAGAATGAAGTAGCAATGGCTGAGGCCTTAGATCTGGTCAGTGAGGTGAGGGAGGAAGCCAGTACCAATATCGTCGCCTACCAGCAACGAATGAGGAAGGCGTACAATAAGAGGGTGCATCAGCGAAATTTTCAAACAGGTGATCTAGTCCTCAGAAAAACACAAGCTGTGGGAAAATCGAAAGAGCACGGCAAACTCAGCGCTAATTGGGAGGGTCCATACCAAGTAACTCAAATCTTAGGGTCAGGCACGTATAAAATCGCCAATCTTGAGGGCCAAGAGTTGAGTGCTCACTGGAACGCAGACACCCTGAAGAAATATTATGTCTAGCAGGATTTTAAAATAGTTTTTGTTTCCTGGAAAATTGGCGGAGAACAGTCAAAGAATGTCGACGGCTCCGACCACCATTGTGATAAATTCTACAAAGAAATGAAAGAACTTCAGTCTATACTCGTTGCCTGTTCAAACTTGCGTTTTCACACACAAACGAGCAGGGGGCAATAGGGGGAGGCCCCCCTGTTGCCAGAACTAAGGAAAATCTCCCCCCCCCCCAACAAAAAAATCAACGCCGCCCTGCTAGCCTCTGGGCAGGCAGGGGGCAGGCCCCCTGGACTTTGATCAAAAGCCAGGGACAGGACAAATAAACAAGGACTGGGGGCAAGCCCCCCAACCTTGTATAAAAAACTCAACGCCTCCCTGCTAGCCTCTGGGCAGGCAGGGGGCAGGCCCTCTGGACTTTGATCAAAAGCCAGGGACAGGCCAAATGAACAAGGACTGGGGGCAGGCCCCCCAACCTTGTATAAAAAACACAACGCCTCCCTGCTAAGCCTCTGGGCAGGCAGGGGGCAGGCCCTCTGGACTTTGATCAAAAGCCAGGGACAGGCCAAATGAACAAGGACTGGGGGCAGGCCCCCCAACCTTGTATAAAAAATGCAACGCCTCCCTGCTAGCCTCTGGGCAGGCAGGGGGCAGGCCCTCTAGACTTTGATCAAAAGCCAGGGACAGGCCAAATGAACAAGGACTGGGGGCAGGCCCCCTAACCTTGTATAAAAAACGCAACGACTCCCTGCTAGCCTCTGGGCAGGCAGGGGGCAGGCCCCCTGGACTTTGATCAAAAGCCGGGGACAGGCCAAATGAACAAGGACTGGGGGCAGGCCCCCCAACCTTGTATAAAAAACGCAATGTCACCCTGCTTACCTCTGGGCAGGCAGGGGGTAGGCCCCCTGTACTTTGATCAAAAGCCAGGGACATGCCAAATGAACAAGGACTGGGGGCAGGCCCCCCAACCTTGTATAAAAAATGCAAATTGTCACCCTGCTTACCTCTGGGCAGGCAGGGGGCAGGCCATACTCTATGGAAAGCAAAGCAAGCAGAAATAAAGGGCAAACATTCGAAAATCAATTCAGGAAAGAGTAATATGGTTTAAACAGAACCCAAGATAAAAATCCGGAAAGGTCAGAATATTACAGACAAGCTGGCCATACTAAGGCTCAGCACAAGAGTTATTGTCAAAGAAAAGCCTAGGCATCAGGCACATCATGGCTAGGACCAGCAGGCTCCTTAGGGGCTCCGGCCGCCAGAGCTTCATTCTTGGCAGCATAGAGGTTTCGAAATGCATCCTCGTCAAAGACAGGAAACATTTCCTTGATTACCTCCATAACAAGCTCCAAGGAGGAAGTAGCCCCATTTTCAAAGCTCAAGTCCGTGGCAGCTTCAGCTTCCTTCAGGATGGCATCTTTCTCATCTTGCCACCCGGTCTGAGCCTGTTTGAAATCTGAGTTGACCTTGGACAGTTCCTCCTCCAAATCAGCTGCCTTCTTCTTGAAATGCTCCATCTCGGCCAGGGACGTTGTAGCACGCTCCACTGCCAGGCGGCTCTCCTGCAGTTCCACCTCCAGCTTGGACGCCTCCCTTACAGCCTTCTCCCGTTGGAGTTTCCACTGAATGGCCTGCCCTTTCGCTTCCTCCAACTTGCTCTCCTGCTTTGTCAGCTTGTCCCTCAAGCCAGTGATCAGGGTCACATCCCTTTCAACCATGGCTAGGCGATCAGGAGGAGGGGCCCCAGGGGTGACAGTCAGCTCCTCATCACTTAGGCGGCTGAGGGCCGCCAGCTCGGCAGAGGCCTGCAGCACCTTGGAAGTGCGATGTATGTATTGGATCACCTGGTTGGAGGTAGTGGTTATAGACTTGGTAAGGCGGTCCGCCAAGACAGTACCAGAGTCCGAGAGCAGGCCTGACACATCAACACTGTCGCCTGCGGTACAATGGAACTCTACATTTTCCTCCAAAAGAGAAGTGCCCGGAACGTCGTGAGCAGGGCGCTTCGCCTCGGGGGTCTCCACTTCAGCCTCCAAGTCAACCATAGGCACAGTCCCTGGAGTCTCCCTATTCCTCTTTCTCCTGTGGACCAAGGGAGCACTCTCCCCAGTCTGCTCAGAGTCCGCAGGGTGGGACCCCTGCGAAATGTGAGTCCCGACAGGAGAATCACCCTGCCGGTGAGCATGGGAAGGGGTCGCCACAGAAGTAACCTCAGCCTCCCCGCCCTGAGCATTGGGGGAAAGAGCCGCCGGCTTTAGCCGTGGAGGGAAGGGGAGTCGTCTGCCAGAGGCGAATTCCTTCACAAACCTCATTAAGTTCTTCTCTCCTTTCTTGAAGTTGGAGGGAAGAGAGGGGCACTTTTGAGCAACAACGAATTCCTCAGACAGGCCTAGCCTCCTCACCTGCTTCCTTGTCCAAAGACGAGAAGCGGCACCTGCAAGACGGGTAAAAAGCCAGTTAAGGAAACAGGGATGGAGACCTCGAGAGAAATCAGGCCAATTGAAGCCCCTAAACTACCTTCAAGGCCGGGAATCAGGCCCAGCGGGGTCAGATATTCATCAGTGGTGATGAGATCTGCGTGGGGAAGCCAGAAAGCAGGCTCATTAGGGGGAGGCCCCTCAGTAACCTTAAACTTCTCAACCAAGCTCTCTTCTGCTCGGCTCAGCTTCACCTTCAGATCTTTTCCCCCGACGCCCGGATGGTATTCTTCACGGGTTTCCATACGGGTATGCACGTGATTCCTAAAGTGCCTAGGGATCCGCCACCCTGAAGCGCTATGGACATACAGAAAATTGTCCTTCCAGTCTTTCAGGCTGTTCAAAGCCGGCCAGACCAGAGCATATTTCTTCGACTTCAAAATAGACCAGTACCCAGGGGAGTCATCCCCCCTTGATGAAGACACCATTTGAAGCCAAGACATGGCGCGCAGGGCATCAATGGAGGGCCCTTCCCCATGAAAGAGGCAAGTCCAGGTGTAGGCCACCAAGGTCCTGATTGCCGAGGCAGTCAGCTGAGCAATGGCCACGTTCATCCTCGTAAAAACCTCCTCCAAAAAGGGGTGTAGAGGGAATCGTAGGCCGAATTCCAGGCTCTTGTGGTAAACTGCCACACAGCCGTCAGGAGGGCAGCACACCGTGTCTCTCTCCCCGGGAATTATGATGGTGTATCCCTCCCCAAAGTGATAAAATTTCTCAATCTCCCCAGCAGCGTTGCTCTCCAGAATCAGGTCTCGATTCTTGGTTTCAGGGTAGGTTCTCAAGGGAACCAGGTATTTGTGTTTATCCAAGAAATACTTTTTTCCTTTCTCCCTGGGAGCAAGGCCGGCTATGGTAGTAGGGTCTATCTCCAATGCGCCGTCGTCGGAGTCGACAACGTCAAAAGGAGCGGGTTCGGGTGAGTTGGCACCCCCATCTTCCTCGGGGCGGTTTCCCCCGCCGGGTCTGACCCCAGAAGAAGAAGCTAGGTCGGATCTCCCCTCTCTCCTACCCTCCGTCCCTCCGGACGATGGACTAAAAGTAAGAGCACGAGCGCGAGACATTCTATTTCACGAAGGAATATGAGAAAAAAAGGAAGAAAAACGAAGAGTTGGAATCAAGATTATAACCTAGAAAGATGACTGTCGCCGAAAAGATCCGAAGTTAGGCATCCTTCGAAATCTTGAAAGAGTTCTCAGCAAGCAAAGAGAGTGAAGAAGAAGCAGAGGTTTGAGTTTCGAAAGTGCTAAAAAGGGAATTAGGGGAAGAAGAATGGGCTTATATAGTTCTGAGCAGTCGAAGGGTCACCTCTCTCTGCAAAGCTCTCCCCGCAAGTTACCCCCCACATGCCACGATTCTAACAAACAACCTCCATTTTCCAAGAAGAGCCTCGAGAAGGCAAATAGGCGTCAGGAAGATTCACCCTCTCAGTGATGTCATTCTCCCTCCATTCAAGTGATAATAAATAAAAACAAAAAAAAAATGCAAACAAACAATAATAATGAACCGCCTGATCTTTTTTCATTAGAATAAGCCCAAGAAATGGGCAAGTTACAAAGCCTAGCCGAGTCACAAAAATAAACCAGGAAGCCTGGCTCAACCTGCCTGCCCGACAAAGGCAAGACTAGTCATCGTCAAAACCTGGGGAGTAATCCCCAGGACTATTATACCCCCCTGCGTCGGAACCCCAATCCCAGTCATCTGAGTCTTTAAAGGGGTCCGCAGACTCGTCGTCCTCATTCCAGCCAGAAGAGTAGCCCTGGCCGTCGCTGTCTCCGGAGTCACAGCTGCTAACGTCCCAATCCCTGCCATAGGAGACTGTCCGAGCATTATCGCAAGAACCACAGCCGACCTTCATTAGGGGAGAGGAAGGACCTGATTCTGGAGAAGAAGTTAGCTTCGAACAGTTGGGGTCAAACTGCTCAGGATGCAGCCAGGGGAAGCATTCATGGCATCCCCTGTCGAAGCAGCCCCCACCCTGGGGGCAACGCTTAAACTTAGAAGCAGCCGGCGAAGCCCTCTTGGGACGCTTACCTGCCCTGACACGCGCCTTCCTTCCGAGTTTCCTACGAAGTCGGGTGCTGAATTGCCGGCTACGGCGAAGGGCACAGAAGGACATCCTGTGATACCTTAGCCTCCAACCTCCTTTCCGGCGGCGGGTCACCACCCCGGCCCCGCGATGAAGGAGAACTTTTGTAATCCATGACATGTTTTCTTTGGGGAATAAGAAAGCTAAAGATGAATTGTGAAGAATGGCAAGAGGAACAGAATTTATACAAGGAACTAAGGCTGTGCATTAATAGCGTTTCAACCACCCTGTAAGGGGAAGCGACCAATCACAGGATCCGCGCGTTACCCGAGAACCCGCTTTGCAAGAAGTAATCATTACCAGAAGAACATTCCAACCTTCCTTGTCATAACCAATGCGCTTGGGCCTCCAACCTCGGGAACAAGCAACGCATTAAAGACAAGGGAGTCCAAAAGTCAATTGCACTCCATCGCGAGAAGACGCCTGCCAAGAGGAAGACCCTGCCTCCCTCTGGCCGGCGTGGGCCAATTGATGGGAGTTGACTAAGGGCCACGGGTCGCCCACTTGTGGCACCCTGGAATAATTCGCCCCCAGGGTGAATTGAGGATTGCCCAGCAGGCTCGCCCTGCAAAAGACCACCGGAAAGCACTCCAAGGCTTACGCCTGCTCGGCAGGGTCTTGCTGTCAGCCGAGCAGGGCCACCAAGTCCCCTGCGTGCTGGTTTCCAGGGCGCCCCAACCCCCAGTACGAGCAGGGGAAACCGAGGGCCCATCCGTCATTCCGCCTCAGGTAATGGAAAGTGGGTGGATGAGGAGAGGCCACGTGTCGTCCTCACGTCCACCCATTCTCCCGCTCTTTTCCCTCTCCTCCTCTCTCTCTTGTGGAAAAGTATAAATACCCACCCATTTCCCACTTAGAGGGGGTTGGATTTGCTCTCTCTAGACCCTCACTCCTAAAAATGCCGCCTAGTTCCTCACGAGCTAGGTTCATCAAGGCATTTCACGGACTAACTTAGGCATCGGAGAGGGTTCCCTCGGACAACCTCCGGGGCCCTGTGCGTTCATTGTGCAGGGAGCAGGCCAACTCCGCCGGGAAGGTCCGATCATAGGAGAAGGAGAAAGGAGAGGTTGAAGGAAATCAAACGATCCACTACTCACCAACATTCCGATTACAGGACCCGGATTCAAGACCGGGTTAATTGTTTCCGTGACCGGAACAGTTGTAATTTCAAAAACTAAATGGGGAAAAAGGGGACTTTATTTCCTGATAATAAATGTAATTATTTATGTAAAAAAATTATAGAGAAAATTACTTTTATATAACTAAAGTGCATAACTACTCCGTAAATTTATGGGTGTACGTTTACAGTAGTATTACGAATATGTCATTTACGAACATCATCAATAGTTTTCCCCTTATTTTATTGAACAATTCATTTCATTAGCTATTAAACATCTTTTATTATATTAAATCAATCACCACGTTTCCCACAAACCCAATCCATTGATCCACGACATTAGTCATTGAAAAAAATGTAGGAAAAACATACAGTAGTCTTTTCCCATACCGAGATGTGTATAAATTTATTAAAAAAAAACAAAAACCAAAAAAAATCCCAAATTTCAATTCACGAAGCAGTCTCTCCTAATTACTTTCGTTAATCAATTACACAACCCTTCTAACTAAATAAAAGACGATCCCAATAAATTTTTTAGAAAAAACATCGAGTAATTGCCTTTTTATTTTCAAGACCAATAAGTAAATAAAAAACATCGATCCCAATAATTTTTTAAGAAAAGACGATCCCAATAAGTAATTGGCTTTTTATTTTCGAGACCAAATAATTAATTGCATATTTAGTTTTTAAAAAAAAAAGTAAATTTGCCACCGGATTTAGTTGGTAAAGGCAATTCGCAATTAATTAATCGCGTAGTAGAATTTTTTTGTGCATGTTAAGGAAAAATTTAGCGTTTGATTCTCGAGACATAGTAATTAATCGCATTAGAATAGTTTCTTAGTTGGTACCGTTTTAATTTTGTTTGGTCCAAGATTTTTTTGTGTATAGCAATTGTAAATTGCTTCGGATTTCACATCGGATTTAGTTGGTAAAGGCAATTCGCAATTAATTAATCGCGTAGTAGAATTTTTTTGTGTATATTAGGGACAAATATAGCGTTTGATTCTCGAGACATAGTAATTAATCGCATTAGAATATTTTTTAAGTTTGTACCGTTTTAATTTTATTTGGTCCCAGATTTTTTTGTGTATACCTATTGTATATTGCTTCACTTTTTTTTTTCAAGACAGTGTAGAAGTAAAATTTATTCTTTGTATCTCGAGAGAAATTTTAATTCTACAAATTGAAATGTATAGAAGTGTTAATCACGTCCAAATATATATAGTATCAGATACATCTAATCTAAAGATTGCATTAATTGTACGAGCTAATTGAAACTACTAATTCTTTGCAACTACGATGCATAAAAACTTACCGCTTATATTTACATAAACGGAAACATTGAACGCATTCAATAGTGGGAACAAAAAATCAATGTCTCTTCATTATTCTAAAATATGGACTACTTATGTGCAATTTTTATTCTAACAATCAATGTCTCTTCGTTATTCTAAAAATCAATGTACAATTTTTATGGACTACTTATTTGTTGTAATTTTAAAAACCAAATAGAGGGAAAAAGAAAACTTTATTTCCCGATAATAAATGTAATTATTTATGTAAAAAAATTATAGAGAAAATTATATTTATATAGCTAAAGCGCATAAATACTCCGTAAATTTACGGTTGTTTATAGTAATATATTATGAGTATGCAATTTACAAACATTGTCAATAGTTTTCTCCTTATTTCATTAAACAATTAATAGAGTAATGTTATATATAACCCATAGTGTTGTATTTAATTAAGTATTTAAAAGATTCCAAATTTAATATAAACATATGAATTTGAACACAAATTACATATATATCAAAAATTAATACATGTATTAAAGGATTTATATCATTTTACTTCTCTTTCACGTTTGTTGTCTATTGTTTAACACTATGTCTGTATACCAAATAAACGTTTTAATCCCATAAATTTTCACGGGAATTACACTATTAACATTAATGGCAAGAAAAATTGAGGGGTAGCGGTAAGATTGTTGTTGAGCAATATCTAGGCCGGGTTTAAAGGGTTTTCGTGTGAAAATAATTTATTAACGCATGTTAAAAATATTAACTATACGGGTCGGGTTTATACGGATTTTGAGACGGGGTTCGAGTCAAATACATGTTATTATCGTATTTGCGGGTTATTAACACATATTAACCACATTACTTACACGAGTCGGGTTTAAAAAGATTTCAGGTCAAGTTTATTAACGCACATTAAAACATTAATTATACGGGTTTTAGGTCGAGATTCGGGTCAAACACGCGTTATAAACGGGATCGAAGAATGTTTACGGTCTTCAATTTTCCCTCCATATTCTTGAATTAAAGATAGATACGTATTATTAGTAAGATTAAAAATGTTTTCGATATATTAGATAAACGATATATTGATGATCACACTCTTTACAAATGGAAAATAAAAGAGTGTAAAAATAAGGGAGATTTTTTATATTAGATATGTATGGTGTAAAAATAAAGGAGAAAGAGAGGGAAATAAATGGAAGAATATGAGCCACATATTTATGGCTTAGACAGGAAAGAAAAAGAAAGAATGACTCACCCCAAGAGGGAAAGAGAAACATAAATCAGACTCGGAGGAGTTATGATTTATTGAAGATATAAATATATTTCTCCGTAACTCCTACGGAGTATATATATTGTAAATAAGATTTCAGTATAATTAATACGAAGTAGTATATGCATGAGTAACATTTCACTATAATCAAACAAAGTCAAAATATTCATTTTAACTATTTCACTGTAATCAAACGATATTCAAGACGGGTCAAACTATATATTTAACTATTTTAATTTTGTTTATGAGTAGATTTAATTGTACTTTATACAGTATAATTAGTAAAGTATGAAATAAAAAATAAATTGTCTTATTCCAGCAACAAAATTATCCTTTAAACGGTTATGTTGTTCGATCTTTCGTACTATTAACCCACATATTGATGATCACATTCTTTCGTCTAATTTAAAAACCAATCTCACTTCCGTTATCTTTAAATGTCAATAAAAATAGGCAACCCGTGAAATTTTTCACGGGTAACACACTATTAATCTAAAATTTATCTTCGATTGTAATCAATATTTATCAAAATAATAGTTGGCAGTCCGTGAAAGTTTTTCACGGGTATCACTCTTCTATCATTATTTACCTTTGCGATGATTACTTGGTACATCTAACCACGTGTTGACATCTCCCCCTTCGTTCATATACTCACCTCTTATCTAATGAATCGGTTAAAACATTCACAACAGGGAGTAGAAAGTGCATGATCAAAGAATGTCGAAGAGATTGCGCCATACTTGCTATATGTTGTTCATGTTTTCGCTTACCTAATAACACCTAAAGTAACTAAAAGTCTATTAACAAATAACTTAATTTTAGTTGTTAATCCAATAAACTCTCTACATAAATAAAAGCGAACAACCCGTGAAGGTTCTTCACGGGTAACACACTAGTACACGTTATAAATTGATTGTTCCAGCCAAAGTTTATAATTGCTCCGTAGTGGCCCTCAGAGAATTAAATCGTCAAAGATGAAATCATATTTTAAACACAAATGACTTAAGGGTGCGTGGGACAAGGATCCAAACTTTTCCTTTTAACAGTTGAGGACTTTAACTTTCCCATCTCCAAGTTATGGACCTATACCCAACTTTTTTTATGTGGAGAAAAATGCATTACGTCGTAGGTAATAATTGAACCTCAACCTCACGGTTAGGATAAGGGAGTTCTTGTTACTTGAGTTTACCTCTTATTCTCATCTATACCCAACTATGAGATAAAGTAACCTGGTGGTACTCAAATTGAGTGTCACATCGGCACCCATAGCATTATACTTGATAGTAAATAACTTGGATCTTGTATTTGCCTCCTCCAAAATTTTAAACTAATACGGATTAAAACATCATTAATCTTTTTATGAAACTTCCATGTTTATTTAGAATTAGTTTTATAAAAAAGACCCAATACGAGCTAGGGATGTTGATTACAAATTCTTTACTCAGAAAATGCAATTATGCGTACATTTACACTACAATAATTTCAAAATATATATACCTAATATTTAGGGTTATTTAACAACAATAATACCAAGTATAGAGTGTCTTTCCAAAATAATATCAATTTTAATAAATCTGAGAATAATACGTATTATTGGAGTAGTTAAACAAGAGTAGTATAGGTGACCGGTTACCTGTAGAACCCTTCCACCTCTCATTTTAACCTTTAATTATATTTAACGACAATAATACCAACTATAGAGTGTCTTCCGAAAATAATTACAACTACAACTTTAATAATTACAACATATTTTTGTAGTAGTTAAACCATAGTAGTATTGATGACTAGACAGCGGTAGAACCCGTTCACCTTCCTTTTTAGCCTTTAATTTATTTCATATTACTTCACTCATTTTCACTTACTCAGTGTACGAGACATTAAACGTCATTAATGTCCTCCGTATTTCTCTTCCTTCAAGCTAAGTCTTCAACCTCACAAAACATAGCTAACAACACAATCATATACACATTTTGAATGATGGAAAAAAAACACAATCCTACACCAAAATCAACACGTTAATCTAAACGAAACGTATAGAAAAAAAACTGAAGAAAGATTAACGGTAATGATGAGAGAGGATGAAGGAGAGAAGTAAGGAGGAGTAGACCTGTTAAAACTGACCCGACCCGACATCCGAATTGAAGACCTGATTTTGACCCATAACCCCAATTGACCGGAGCCAACCCGAAACTGACCCGACTATTATTATAGAAAACAAGTCGATATCCCTAAAAAGGTTGAAAACAGCAAACCCGAGAATGATCAGAACCCGAAATTATCCGACCCGACCCGAAGTCAACCCGATTATTGTAACTCGAAAGTGGCCCGATGCGAAGCTGACCCAACACGGTTCACCCGTCATCCATGTCTAATGAGGATGAAGGATAAATAGCATGTTAAATATTAATTAGGTGACCTGATGTAACAGGTCATAAAGCCACTTATACTACTCTTGTTTAACTACTCCAATAATCAATATATATATATATATATATATATATATATATATATATATATATATTAGGCTTTTTTCGAGCGATCTCATTGGTTCGTTCAATCAAGCCTCAAATTAGGAAAGTATCATAAATAATAATAAAAAATCAATTAGAGAATCTTTTGATTATTACAATATATATTTAATTTATTATATTAATGTGATATTTTACAATTCTGACGTGAAAACTTTTAGAGTTCATTTTTTTAAAACATTATCGTAAAATAAATTATAAAAATGAAATAATTAGATTCGTGTTAAAAAATGCTTTCATTAGAGTATAAATTTCATATCATTTGTTTCACATTATGTGATGAATTTACAACCTATAACAGTTTTAAAATTATCCCACATCGACAAATTACAATATGATAATGAAATTCTATGTTATAAATAGAGAGTAATTCGTTCTTCGATATCTACCAAAAGTCTTTTGAATCTCATAAAAAGTTTATAAGACTATAAACTGAGTAATTATCTTACATCGATATGATGAAATTTTAAATTATAAATAAGAGTAATCATTCATTTTAAATATCGACCAAGAAAAACTTTTAAATTATCCCACATCGAAACATTATGATGGAGTGATGGAATTCTATATTATAAATATTAGTAATCATTCAGTTTTAAATATCGATTAAAAAACTTTTGATATATAAGACTGCAAATTTAAAATGATCCCATATTTACAAAATTACAGTGAGTTGATGAAATTCTATATTATGTATTTTTTTTTAATCTTAAAAAGAGCTGATGGAATACTATAAACTTAAATAAATTATTTCACATCGAAAAATATGATAAGTTGATGAATTCTATATTATAAATAAGACTAATCATTCGTTATTAAATATCAATCAAAAAAAACTTTTAAGTCTTAAAAAGTCTCTTAATAAGACTACAAATTTAAGTAAAAATAATTTCACATCGAAAAATTATAATAAGGTGATGAAACTTTATATTATAAATAAATAATACTCCGTAGTAACCATGTGCTCTTAGATATTAACCAAAAATATTTTGAGTCTTAAAATATATATTAAGACTATAAACTTAACTAAAACTATCTTACATTTGAAAAATTATAAAGTTTCATCAAACATAAATCTTTTGAGTCTTAAAAAAGTTGTCAAGACTATACACTTAAATAAAAAAAATTATAATAAGGTGATGAAATTCTATATTATAAATAAAACTAAAAAAAATCCTTTACACATCAACGAAGTTAAGTAATTCTCCTCAACGAAAAATTATGATGAGCTTATGAATTTGTACTAAAGAAGAGTAATCATCGTTTTTAATATCAACCAACAAAAAAACTTTTGTTTTTTTAAAAAACTATGATGGAATTCTATGTCATTGTTTTTAAAATTATGATGAAATCATGAATTTGTAGTCTTGAGTTTATAAAGGGTCTTAATAAGACTACAAACTTAAAATTATCCTACATCGAAACAATTAAAATAAGTTACGATAATGATTCTATATTATAAATAAGACTACAAATTTTAGTTAAATTTATCCCACATCGACAAATTATAATAAGGTGATGAATTTTTATATTATAAATAAGACTAATTATTTGTTCTTAGATTCTTAGATATCAATCAAAATCTTTTGAGTCTTAAAAAAACTATTATGACTATAAACTTTAAGTAAATTATCTCACATCGAAAAATTATACCCTCTCTTTTGAGTCTTAAAACACTCTTAAGGCTATAAACTTAAGTAAATTATATCGCACATCAAAAAATTATACTCCCTTCGGTCACTATTTTTTGCATCATTTCATTAAAATATCCCTCACAAATATCAAGGTAATGGAGAAAAAAATAGTGAACGAAGAGATTATAATAAGACGATGAAATTCGTTAAAATACCCCTCACAAATATTAATGGAGAAAAAAATAGTGAACGAAGAGAGTATAATAAGGCGATTAAATTCTATTATATAAATAAAAGTAGTCATTTCTCCAAATTATGATGAGGTGATTAAATTCTATATTATAAATAAGTGTAATAATTCGTCTATGAATAAAAGTTCTTAACTAGACTATATCTAAACTTAAATAAATTTAAGTAAATAATAAGGTGAATTTTTATTAATATATAAATAAGAGTAATCATTCATCCAAAATATATAATAAGATAATCCATATGCTTATACTAAAAGTGGAATATTTTAAATGCTTAAATACAACCCTATGGGTTAAATACCGACAAAAAATCTTTTGAATCTAAAAAAAGCTTTTAATATACAGGACTACAAACTTAAAATCATCCCACATTGAAAAATGTGATGAAATTCTATACTTCGTATTATAATCAAGAGTTAAAAAAAGCTTAAAGTATAAGCTTAAGTAAATTGTCTCACATCGAAAAAAATTGACGAGCTTATGGAAGACTATAAACTTAAATAAATCATCCCACATCGAAAAGTTATGATAAGTTGATGAATTCTATATTATAAATAAGACAAATCATTCGTTCTTAAATATCAATAAGAAAACATTTAAGTCTCTTAATAAGACTACAAAGTTAAATAAAAATAATCTCACATAAGGTGATGAAACTTTATAGTATAAATACGACTAATCATTCGTTCTTAAATATCAATAAAAAATTCTAAGTCTTAAAAAGTCTCTTAATAAGACTACAAACTTAACTAAAATAATTTCACATCGAAAAATTATAATAAGGTGAAACTTAACACCCAAAAAATTATAAAGTTTTATCAAACAAAAAATTTTTGAGTCTTAAAAAGGTTCTTAAGACTATACACAAAAGACTAATTATAATTTTTTCCTTAGACATCAACCAATTTAAGTAATTCTCCCACATCGAAAAATAATGATGAGGTTATGAATTTCTACTAAATAAGAGTAATCATTATTTTTAAATATCAACCAACAATATTTTGAGTTTAAAAAAGTCTTAATAAGATTACAAAATTAAAATTATCCCACATTAAAACAATTAAAATAAGGTACGGCGATGATTCTATATTATAAATAAGACTACAAATTTTACATAAATTATCCCACATCGACAAATTATAATATGGTTATGGTTCTATATTATAAATATGACTAATTATTTGTTCATATCAATCAAAATCTTTTGAGTCTTCAAAAAAATCTTAAGATCATAATAAGACGATGAAATTCTATGGTGATGAAATTCTATATTATAAACAAGACTAATCATTCATCCTTAGATGTCAACAAAAAAACTTTTAGTCGTAATTTTTCGTTCTTAGATATTAACCAACAATCTTTTGAACTTAAAAAAAGATATAATTAAAGTATATAGTTAATGTATAATTATCCCGCATCGAAATTAAGATGGTGGGATGAAATTTTATGTATTATAAATAAGAGTAATCATGCATCCGTCTATAAATAAAAGTTCTTAATTAGACTATATCTAAACTTAATTAAAATTATCCCACATCGAAAAATTATAATAAAAGATGATCAAATTCGATTATATAAGTAAAGAGTAATCATCTATCATCTAACATAGATATAAAAACAAACTCTTTTAAGTCTTCAAAATAGCTCTTAAAATTATAAACTTAATTAAGTAATGAAATTATACTACATCGAAAAAGTATGATGAGGTGATGAAATTCTATATTCCTAAAATTATCCAACATCGAAAAAATTAAAATAAGGTGTTGATTCTATATTATAAATAAGAGTAATCGTGCGTTTTTTTGGGTCTTTAAAGCATATCTTAAAACTATAAACCTTGAGTAAATTATCCTATATCGAAAAATTATGATGAGGCGATAGAATCTTATATTATCAATTAAAAAAATTATTCGCATTTATTCTTTTGAGTTTTAGAATAAGCTCTTAAGATTATAAACTTAGTTGAAATTAAGTTTGATTACGAATATCATGTGATCATCTTATTTATTATAATGATATAGATTGATCAAGTTTCTAATTTAACGAATATACATCATCAATGTAATTAAGCCAATTAACCTAAAGCCAACTAACCCGTGCAACGCACAGGCTTTAATCTAGTACATATTATTCTCAAATTTATTGAGATTGGTATTAGTTTGGGAAGACGCCTTATAGTTGGTATTATTGTCGTTAAATAACCCTAATATTTAATACATGTGGTACATTAATTAATTAGATAGGGTGCATTTTATATGAGAACGAATACAATTGATAAGCCTTTGATATTCAATTCATATCTAAAATACGATGTATTTTTTCAGTATACTACGATCTACGGAGTACTACTAACTCCGATTCTTTAAAATTGCTACATTTTTTTAAGATTTATGAGGGATATTATAATCAAATGTAACAATTTCTAAGAATCGGAGGGAGTAGTATTTAGTTGGAAGGGAATAAGAAGCAAGGAGGAAACAAGAGGCTTCATTTTGTGGGGATGAGTGTAAATATCTTCACCCGTGTACAACAACTCCATCACTCGTGTTAAGTTGAGAATACGCATGAGAACATGCACTGAAGGGGCCTTCGGGTCCAACAACAACTGGTTCATATCCTTCCATGCATTTTTAACCTCCATGTTGAGTTTTTCACATGCCTCTGAGGCTGATACATTGTACTCGTTCATGTAGCATTCTACCGCGGATGGTATGTGCTCCCTTTGCCTCTCCAACTGCATACGTTCACATAATAAGTTAGCCCAAAAATTCATATGTAATCACTTCCTGTGTGACAGGTCTGACGGTATTCTTAACGTGAGACGGTCTCACTGGAGATTTATTGATAAGTTATATATGATGTGACTCATTATTAAATTCTAGCCAGATATATAAATATTATCCCTTCCATCTCAAAAGAGTAGAAAATAGATGGGTGGGGTCGCACTAGGGCAGAGCATGGATATTGGATATCCGATCCGGAAATTCAAAAATTTTAATATCCGATCCGAATCAATCCGGATATCCGAAAATTTAGGACCGGATATCCGAAATATCCGATATCCGATTTGGTTGAAATTTTTGGTCAAATAAAATTCTAAGTGAAGTTCAATTCAACTGGAAAAATCCTAATCTTAATTGATCTAGTATTATACGAAGTATACTATTCTATATTTTAAGGCATTACAAAAATGTTACCAAGGCGTAATGTAAAATGAATTAGATTATAACTTACTTACATTAGAATACACCAACTCAATATAAAAATTACAAAAATAACTCATTGTTCGGATCGGATCGGATATCCGACAAAATTATTTTGGATATCCGAATCCGATCCGAAATCATTTTTTGGATTGAATATCCGGTTTTCGGATCGAATTCGGATAGTCAGATAATTTGCTCAGTCCTAGACCACACTAATATTAACCACAAAAATCAGACAAAAGAAAAGTAACACGCAAAACGTGTACGAATGAAAATATAACTCTTTTACCTATCGAGAAGAAAGATAGAGGGAGTACTAGGTAGAGTTATATGATGGTGATAGATGGTACATTGTATCTACCGGAGTATTAGGCTTAATTATGATATATATGGGTCCATGCATTATTATGCCAAATCATGTCTGAGTTTAGGTACGAAAATGATGAGACGACGCAGTTTAGGTACGAAAATGATGAGACGACGCATTTACAATGTTTGAGTTCTAAGAACTGATCACGTACGTTTCGCATTACAAGTTGTTCTTGCATTGTCTGTCCTCGGTCCCTTCTTACCAAATTTCTAAGGAGTACTTCATATCTCTTAGAATAGAATTCACATTATTGATGTTACCAATAATTTGAGAGCAGTTAGGTATACAAATACGGAGTAATAATTAACAAATATTCTTTCAATTTCAAATGATTTTGATTAATATACAGGATTATATGTGGTAAATATTATATATTGAAATGAGATAATTATATAAACCGGAGGCAGGGGGTGTATAAGGGCAATAGCAAATTAGCAATGATACTCCGTAATAAATAGTACTCCCTCCCATCCATTCAATTCTTTACACTTACTATAAATGGACAATCCAATCAATTCTTTACCTTCCTCTTTTGGCAAAAGATTTTACCATATAACCTCATATATTTCCTCTATTTACACAAAATACCACTACTTTTTTCTTACTTTAAATTTGGTGGACCCATAAAACCATTTGATTTACCAATAATACCCTTACTTTTACCACTTTTCTTAAAATTTGTGAACCCTCCATGTAAAGCATTGAATGGATGGGAGGGAGTACGAAGTAAGAAGTTTCATATGCCTTAAGGAGCTTTTTATCCACTATTCCACAAAATAAAGAACTCTTTACATGGAGTTCATTTCTAAAACAAAAAAAACTAGTTTCATAAGTTAAAAGGAGCTCGAGTGGTAATCATTGGATGAAATTATGGTTAAAAGAACAATTGATCCCATTAAAAAGATGTTATGGAACTTGATTATCAGGAGAAAATGGTGAAGTTTCATTATAAACAGAATATATTGATGTGGTCATAAAAGGTATTGTTAATGCCCTAAGAAGTGAGATGCACGTGATTAGCAACCCTAGCTAGTTTGGCGCAGATATAATCATAATACAATACTTCCTCCATTCCAATAGGTTCTTTACGTTTACTTTTTGGGCACTATTCATAAATGAGGAGAATTATCGATATAACTTCTAATATATAAGATAAAATATAATCATGTGAAATCTGGTTTAAATTGTCTAATCGAGTGCGTTATAAATATCAAAATTTTATAATATTTAGAAATATGTAACTAATGATATGGATAAAAGAAAACGTGTATTAACAAGTATGAAAAATCAAATGGAACGAAGGGAATCCAGTAGAATACCTGGTGTGATGCGATGTCATCCATGAACCTACAAAGGCGATATACTGATTATAGAGCAGGAGGTTGGGTGAGTAACCAGTGGAAGGCTTCCTCCGTTGCGATGGCTTCTCCCATTCCAACCAAGGAAACCATTGCCATCAAGGGATAGCCAGTGGATGGGACTGCCACGCTCATGTACTCTTCCATACTCGGCATACTCTTTCTAACCAACCACTTTGCTTCCTCCATATACGCTCTCACTTGCCTCTTCATCTATTTTCATTCATTCATTAATACTAAAATTATACGAGCCAAGAAATTAATAAGTTGAGGAATAAAAGAATGAGGACTAACTGCGTCTTTTGCATAGCATATTGCATAGCCTCTCCCATTATTATTATTACCCAACTCTTGTTCCATTTCACTGTAAGCCCCTAGCACGGCTTCATAAAGTGTCTTCATGTACTCTGGGAGCTCCTCCATCGCTCTAATATCCCACCTAATCATCCATATTATCGATCATTATTTGAATCAATGTTAGTGACGAACTAGAATTAGATAAAAGCTCGTTCATTCTTTTAATAATTTAGTACTCCGTACAAACTATAATTAGATAATGACGATTACTAAGAGAGTGCAAATAAAATAGGGTTATTTCATGACAATAATACCAACTATAAGGGGGTTTCTTAGATTAATCCCAACTACATGTAATCTCGTTTTAATATGAACTATGCCTTTATTAATCTCTCATTGATATAGATGACCGGTTACTAGAATACCGGTTAAACCTTCCTCTTTAGTTTCGGCTATTGGTTAAATTTTTTTTGAATCTTCCCAAAATTCATCTTGCATTTTTTTTTCTGATTAGTATTATAGAAGCAATGAAAAAAATGTTTAATTTTCTTGTTGTTTTGGCTTTCATGAACGACGATGGAACACTCAAGAACCCTAAAAAGTCACAACCGGTCACTATTACCGGCAATAGTAGGTCATAATTTTGCCCATAACAAAATGAGATTAATGAAGGCATAGTTCATATTAAAACGAGATTACGTATAGTTGAGATTATTCTAATAAACCCCCTCATAGTTGGTATTATTGTCATGAAATAACCTAATAAAATAACCAAAGCATCTACGATCTCAATCAAGTGTGTCACAAGTGGGCTACTTACTTCAATTGTATGTCATTGTTTCATTAATGCTTGAGTTACTTGTTTTTTTATTTTTTGGTTTGAACGATAAATTAAAAGTCGAGAAAGAAACTAAATAGTACTAGGCAAGAAAAGTGACGATTATTACTACTCTATTTCATTAATGAGCTAGCTAGTTACATGCATATATATACCTTTCAAAAGCTGCAGTAAGAAGCTGAAGCTCATCATATGTACCATATGCATCATACGTATCGTCAAGAACCGAAGTCAAAGCGATGACTTTGACGGCAAACTTCCTAGCCAACGCATATTCTGGCTCGTAATAAACTCCGAGTATCCAAAAGTAACACTCAGTTATTCTATCACGAGCGTACGCCAATTTATTCTTCACATCAACATCTTTCCACCACCTACACACACATAGTATAGTACTAACACATTAACACATGCATCATAAATCACCCCGCCCCTTCCTTGCTTGCTAGAGTTAAGAAATTATATGAAAATATTTCTTTCGTTCATTATTTTTCGTTCTATTACCTTAATATTTGTGACCGGAGTATGTACCACTAATTGAGTAAACCCTTTAACTCATAAATGTAGACGCGAAAGAGAAATCTATATTGAAAATAAGAAACTTATTTAATTAGGCTAAAATGAGGAGTTCACTATTTTTTGTTACTATTACTCCCTCGTTTGGATCCAAATGATACGTTTATATTTTGCGCAATGATTAAGAAAATATTAAAGCAATATTAAAAGTACAATAATGAGGGACAAATTAGTCCAGTATTTAATAATAAAAAATGTATTTTCACAATAACAGCAAATATATATGCTACTCGAATAAGGCCCAGTTCTTTTCAGATTATTTTCAGTCTGTTTCAAACCAGCTCAGCTCAGCTTTAATATTTTCAGCTCATAAAATAATACTTCAATAATAATAATAATAATAATAATAATAATAATAATAATATTGTTATTATTATTATTATTATTATTTATTTATTTATATGAAACGGAAGTTGCATTATGATCGAAACAAATTACAATAAGTTATTATTATTATTATTATTATTGTTGTTGTTGTTATTATTATTGCGTTTCGATATTAATGCAAGTTTCTTTTCATAAAAAAATAATAATAATGATAATAATATTGTTGTTGTTATTATTTTTATTTCTCATATCTCTTGATGTTAATAATAATAACAAATTATTATTATCGTCGTCGTCGTCATTATTATTATTATTATTATTATTATTATTATTATTATTATTATTATTATTATTTTCTATTTTTTTTATCATCATTGTTATTATAATAATTATTAATATTATTACGCACTCCATAATATTTTGAGATCTCAATGTTACATTCAAATATTTATAACTCTGTCTAAATGTCATTAAGAATATCAAAATTTAAAATTTTGTATATTACGTAATCAAAGATATATACATAATATTTCCTATTACCAAGTACGAAAAAACAAAAGTATAAATCAAATGAATTGGAGTGAGTAATATGTTATTGTTATTATTATCATTACTATTATTAATAATTACTTAAAATTATTATTATTGTTGTTGTTACTATTATAATTAATTATTATTATTTAGTGTTATAATTTTCTATATTTTTTTTTTTCATTTTTTAAAATATTATTAGATAATTTGTATGAATAGATATTAGTTTCAGCTCCTTTTAATTCAGCTCAACTTTTATCAGTCCAGCTCAGCTCACCTCAACCATATTTCAGTCGAAAAGAACAGGGACCTAAGTGTAGTTTGGTTCAAAAAATAAACTAAAAAGAAATTAGGTCAATTAAATTTGAACAATCCAAAATAAAATACATACTTTTTGGATATAAACGGGAGAATATATTTGACAAAAATAATCAAGGACAATTAATTTAGGGTCAAACAACAAAGTAGAGTAGAGAATCTTGGTATGTTGGAATACATAGTGTACTCCATCCCTCCATTCAACATTTTTTGTGTCATTATTTTGTTAAAATATTTCTCACAAATATTTATGAAATGGGGTTAGGTGAAAAATAATGACCAGCCAGAGGTAGTTTTTATTACTCCGTACTTACTTTGAAATGATATTAAGCTCTTGGATATGCTGCATTTGAAGCAAGTTGAAGTCCAACTTAGCAAACTTGAGAAGAAGATGATTGTGAAGCTCAATCTCTTGGTAAAGAGAAATATATTCCCTTGCAGCTAGTCTCGGAAGGCATTTGTGAACGGGGCAGCGCAGCGCGTGTGATACACGCGCTGCCAGAGAGGGTTTAAGAGAGGGCAGTTTGAGCTCAAGGGCATTCTTAGTGAACCCTAGGGCTTCCTCCAGTATACTAGTCTCGTCTTCGTGCGACCTAAGGTGTGTTGCTTCATGTAAACATAACATCCCTTCTATGTCTTCACTAACCGATTCCTTGAATAATCCACCTTTCTCGTCTTTAAATTTCGTAAATATATCTGTCAATGCAAACATATGGTCACAAAATAAGTACCTTATCCGTATATATATATCTTTATATTCAAGTCATTGTTTCACTAATTAGTTTCTTAACATGTGTCCTTTGACATACCACTTGAAACATTGAAGCCATGTTGCCTTAGAAGGCGAAACAGAAGGGCTGAGGTTATTAGGTCATAATTTCCGTAATTAGCATCGTCATTAAAAAGTTGGAAAATTTGACGTAGCATGTCTTGAATCTCCGACTCAAAATGGTAAGCAATTCCCAGTCGCTGAATGGCATCAATTGTGCTAAGTTTTTCACTTAGATGGTCAATGGTGAAGTAGTCGTCGTCATGTGTGAGCATCTTTTGCACTTTTTCTTTCAATAAGTTAGCCTCTTCAACCCATACATGAACATCCTGCATGCCACAAAATATATAATTAAGCCAACTACTGCATGTTAGTAACTTACATGCAATGAACAGGACAGGTATGTGTATATATGTAGAAAATAATTTTGATTAAGATCGAGGTTATTTTTTTTCTTCTTAAATCGTATGTACCTGATTGTCAGATGCATAAGTGAGGAAGAAATCCCCCCAAACGGAGGGATCGAAATTGGCAGAGTGACGTTGTTGCAAATTGCATGCATTATTGATATTATTAGAGTTCGTTGCTAGTGAACTGCATACTGGCATTGCCATATTTCTTTAGCGAGCGGCTAGCTTCAGTTCGAATAATGAATGGTTTAATTTGGATGAATATGTAAGAATGTTGATTATGTTTAATGGTATGGCCTGGTGATGAAGTGAATAAAATTAAGGTGTTATTTATAGTGGAAAAATAAGGGCTAAGTTTAAAGGCAGAGAGTAGAGGTATACAAAATTACAAATAAACTTGATGTACATGTACTCTGATCTACTGTTGATGCAAATACTCCTTAAAAATCACGTTTTTATGGTCATAAGGCTCGTCTTATTTGGAGATTCGCTAACTGTCACACAAAACTGTCTCATTCTCCCATTTTTATGAAATATATGCATGTACCAGTGTTTAATTTTACTAATACGAAACTAAACAAATTCTTGTTTACGATAAACTTGTAATGAGTTAAATAATTTAGACAATGACGGATTTGGGGGTGGGCCTAGGGAGGCACATGCCCACCCCTGAATGTAACGTACTCCGTATAAAATTTTATAAAGCCTTGGTTTTATGCATCTTATATGAGTGGCACAGTTGGTAGATGGTTGATAGTGCAGCCTGCATAGCCCGAGATTGATCCTCCTAGGCTGCAATTTTGGGTAATACTTTGAATGTATTTTCAACACATAAATAAAATTGTTTTCTTATCGCAAATTATATTTTATGAAGATAATTTGATAATAAATGTAAATTTTCTACTTTTATGTATAAATAAAATTTATTCTCGGACATATTTAACTTTGACCCTCAAAAAAATAGAAGAAAATAAGAAAATAGAAGGGATATGTCTCTAAAATAGTACTCGTAGTACTCCTATGTTATTTAAATTAGAAACTTTTTGCAGTAAAATTCAAAAAAAAAATTATTTGGTGATTAAAAAATTCATAAAAAAGTACTTGTATTCTATACTTCTTTTCATATATTTTTTTATTATTATACAAATTTGCTTTTAAAAAAAATATTTTAACATGGTGAATAATTTATCGGGAGAAAAAAATTCAGTGCCTAACCTATACCAAAATCATGCATCCGCTCCTGAGTTTAGATAAGAAAAAAAATAAAGTGTCAAGTGGGTAACATATATCTTATCATTATTCAGATGATATTTAACCCATTGTAAACTTGTGACGGATAAGAACTAAGTTAAAAGGCAGAGAGTAGAGGTAGACAAATTTGACAAGTTTCAAATGCTGGATGATGTACATGCACATGTAGTCTGATCTACTACTGTTGATGCAAATAATTAAAATCACGTTTTTATGGTCATAAACCTCATCTTATTTGGAGATTTGGTAGACTGTCATATATATCCCATTCTCCCATTTTTGAGTGTTTAATTTTATTGATCCGAAACTAATCTGGCCTAAATATGGGTGGAATTAATCTCCTATGCAGGGCCGGCCCTGAGGGTAGGCCCAAGGGGCGGAGGCCTAGGGCCCATGGCTGGAAGGGGCCCAATATCAAGAAGGAAAATTACACTACAATAAATAGTTTTAGCGTTTTTATACTCAGAATAATAGTCCAGGATCAGTGGTTAAAATCTTGGTTTCATGCTCTTCTTTTTAGATTCATTTGTGATTTTTTAAAAAGATATAATCTACTCTTTAAGTTTGCATAATTTTTTTTAATAATTTTTAGTCATTTCTTTTGTATTGCCTATGTTAATTACGGAATATTTGATAATTCAAAATATATCTCAATTATTATAAAAATCTTAGCTAATCTAAAAACTTATTTTTTTTATTTTATTTTTTAAAATTTTTCTTTTCAAAAAAAACTTAAAAAGTTTAGGACTCTTTTAATTGTTACTTCCTCCGTTCCGTTCATTTGTTCACTTTTACATTCATTGTGAGTAGTATTTTAATAAAAAAAATAAAATATAGCGAATTTAGATGTACTATAACAAAATTTACGTCCCTAATTTTGATTTTTTTGCAAAAGGAAAATATAGCGAATTTAGAAACGTTATTTTGATTTTTGCTTTGGTATTCGGTAAAAAAAGTGTGAACACAAAATAATTCCAAAGTTCGCTGTGAGGGGCCCCATTTTACGATTTTGCCTAGGGCCTCCAGATGTTCAGGACCGGCCCTGCTCCTATATATATATATATATATATATATATATATATATATATATATATATATATATGTTATCGTACATCAGTATCATATCTTCAGAGTCGTGGTTCTTGATAAAGGATAAATTCATCAGCAAAGATATTTTGTAACTTGTACGTGTTTGTAATTAAGTGGCATCCAAACTTGTTTTGACCATATATATATCCCGCCATGTTTCCAACAACTTAACAGTAGTTTGTTTAACTCAACCACTTCCTTACCATTTCTAAAACCGTATTACTAACGTGTGCCCACTAGACACACGTTAATATGCTAATTAAAGAAGAAATCTTAATGATATTATCACGGTAAATTAAAATATTCGATTTTTCTAACGTGTGCTCAGTGTCACACGTTAATAAGCTAATTAAAGTAACATTAACATAGATATCATCTAAGTATGGTAAATAAAACTTAATATTTCAATTTATCAGGTTAATATCCATGGAAAGGTTGTTTTAATTAACTTATTAACATGTGTCCAATGAACACAAGTTAGAAAAATCATTTATTATTATATATACAACTCACCAAATCAAAAACATTTTAATAATTTTAGTTTTATTAATTTCAGAATAAGTAAGTATTTGTGAGTATTACATCTATTCATATGTAATACATAAAAACTATATAAAAATTTAATAACTTTCATGAAGTATATATATTCTGAGAATCATATGATCACTAGAATAATTAAAGTGTCTATGGATCAAAGATAGATTGTAGATATAAGATAGTACTCGTATATAAGAACACTGAAATCGTCTCTAATTTTTTATTTGTTCTTGTAATCTTGTTTGACACGTTTTTGAAGTATTTCATACATCTCGTTCATTTATATTTATCTTTGAATTGATTAAAATATTTCTCACATCGAAAAGATAAATAAATTAACGAAACAGAGGGAGTAACAAGTTGACTCTAATTGATGTCTTTCTATAAGACCGTTTATTAACAAATTAAATGGCCTTCATACTACAAATAGTTGTACCCTAAGATTACAAGAGGCTTACAAATTAGCTTCCTCTATAAGTCCTATTCTTTTAACTTACTTCTGCTTTGTTTAACTCAATTCATAGATCTACTTTTGTTAGGTTTAGTTCAATTCAGTTCAACTTTAAATCATATGGTTCATTAGAATCATTGCATTGACAAAAAAAAAAAAAAAAAAAAAAAAAAAAAAAAAAGTAGTTTCATTGGAAATTTTCTATCCATTCATTTACAAACTAAAAAGAGGTGAATGCTTAGCTTTCAGACTAACATGATGTGATTTCACTTAGTTAACTCTCGTTACGTTTAGAATACCACACTCGATCTACAATCTTCGACAAAAAATTGGTAGCACATACATTTAGTTGAAGCTGATAGTAAAACAAAACCAATAAACATACACCCAAACCAAAAAAAAAAAAAAAACAACAGTGATCGACAATAAATTAAACCTTAGTACTGTACATTATCAACCATATATGTTTAGACAATATATATATATTGTTAATAATCAACAATTATTATATAAATTTCAGGAGGATGGAGGAGGTGCAGGTGCAGGTGCAGGTGCTGCTCCCTGAAGCAGGGCGCTCTCAATACAAGTAATCCACTCTTCCTTATCGGCCTCAGAATCCGCCACAAAGTATATGGGCCACCCGTCGATAAGCAGCACGAAAGAGCATGCTTTGTGGATGACATCTTCAGCATCTTTGACAGCATGGCAACGGCCCACGTGGACAACCCCACGTGGTATGGCGGTTGGGGTGACGTCAGACGGATTCTTGAACCACAGCATCCTTCCTTGTTTCATTACGAACCAACGACGTCTCCAATTGCTCATAATCTCCCCTTGCTTCGACAGCCACCCGACATGCTCAGGGTTTATCCAGAAGTCGAGGCCCGAGTACTCGCTTGGGTTTGGGCCTCCCAGGCTTATCGCTTTCAAGATGGCCTTCATTTGTGACGATGATGATGGTATAACAAAAGGCTGGACAAACGTACAAGTTAGTTAACAAGAAAGATTGATCGAGGAGGTAGTATTTGAAGGAGCCAACATTGAAACAGTCC
This sequence comes from Agrostemma githago, assembly GCA_958450325.1. Lineage (NCBI taxonomy): Eukaryota > Viridiplantae > Streptophyta > Magnoliopsida > Caryophyllales > Caryophyllaceae > Agrostemma > Agrostemma githago. Next base: position 56,838,429 of record OY288258.1, on the reverse strand, counting down.
ATTATATATTGAAACTTCAAAGGCCAAGTTCAAGCAGAGTGCATCCCTCGTTCCATATTCCGTCTATCCCAATGTTTCGCTATCACAAAATAAGGGTAATTCTCGTGCGAAATTGTCTCACGTCCACTAGGTACCTTCTCGTGATAATATCATGATTATTACCTTAACTAGCACGCACGTTATAAAAACCGTTCCATAATGATTTTCCCACTTTTATTCAAATGTGAGGGATTATAATAATAAGTAGGAAAAAAATTTAGTGGATAGAGGGAGCAACGGGATAAAATATGGAGTACTTTTTAAATACACAAGTTAAGTTCAAGCCGAGCTATGGCTAACTCAAGTTGAATCCACACGAGCCAAACTCGAATTGCTTGTGACTTGGCTCATCTCGTTGTCACCTACTCTATACATGGTCCGATCTAAATTAATTTCAACGATTTGATCTTACCACGACAGGCTAATCTATGTTTTTTTGCCTAAGTATCACTTAATACTCCGTATTACATATTTTTGTCACAATTTGTCACTTTCGATACCTTTATTTCATACTAATTTATGGTCCGCCTCTTACTTCTTCTTTTTTTTTACGATTGAGGAGTTTGGCCGATGAACTTAGCAGTTAACAGTACGTTAGCAGCACCTGCGAGTCTGCCACACCAGTTCAAGAGCAGAAGAAAACATTGGCTTTCCAAGAGAATCAGACATCCATTCCATAGTTGTATACACAGAATTTACATATATAGGTCCAAAAATTGGGTAAACTGCACCTTTTTGATTGTCTGTATTACAACAAGGTAACCATTGCTCCTCATTTAAAAACATTCTGACGAGCATGGCCTGAATTACGAACTGTACAAAAGAGAGGGAGGGAGGGAGGGAGGGGCAAAACATGATTTAATTTACTGATGATCATATGAATGACAGAGTCCATCAGATCAAAACATGAAAGGTGCTGCTGCAGTGAAAGCTGCAATCGGATGAATAGGATCACTGCTGCTGTTGAAACAAACAAGAATAGAACAATGTCACCCATTTAATTACTAATTTAATTTGTTATTACTGTATATTGATACCATAAATAAATTACATACGATGCAAATTCTAAAGACAGCTATAAAGACAATAATGTTAGCGGAAACAGATTTGATATAACCCCATCTTAAATAGCTACAATGTTAGCGGAAATGGACTTGATAAAATAAATTATCGATATGATCATCACACAAAGACAGGGTAGTACACTACTAGTACTAGTCGGGGTAGATCTGAAACAGCTTTATAGTCATAGCCAGCCAGCCAGGTAGGGCATATAGGACAAAGTTATTGTTACTTGAGCACTAGGTCTCAAACTCTCAAATATACTCCCTAAAAAACCAAAACATAATTCATGAGTATCGAGTACCTTTAGGCTTTACCTTTACCCTTTACATACCAAATAACTAATCTCAACTCTTTTACCTACAATTTACTTTAATTATACCAATTAAAGTAGGAGTATTAATCTTATTAGGATAGAATTCAAATGAAAAATGAGACACTACTAAACTTTTGAAAATAAGTGGATGAGTACAGATGGAAGTCAATTGTGGTGTGTCGGTCTACCCTATCTAAAGGGAAAAAATGGCACGGGGAAGTGGGCTTTGTGTCGTGCCACTGAATGGAAAGGGAAGCTCACGCATAGCCCATGGCGTGTTGTGTCCTACAAATGGGGTGTGCTCAATAAATTCATCAAATATAGTGTAGGTTTGTTTCATTACAAATGGGGTGTGTGCCAAAAGCATGTCGTGCATAGACACATCTTCTTTCTCAAACTTCGGCCCAAACACGACACACCGCACCGCGCTGGCATGTCATGCTGGCCTGTGCCAAAGTGGGCTTGTGTTGGGCCGTGTCAGCCCACCGACCCACATGCCAACCTCCATCTCTAACTACAACTCTACAAGTAACCAGCAAGTACTTGATAGCAATGGAAGTTATCACTTTTTGGTAGCCGAAATTCTCTGAATATGAGGGTTAAAATTTCTAATTCTCGCAATTTAGACAAAAATGGAATTGTGAGGTTGGGATCATGGGTAGAAACAGGTGATATTTTGATAGGTAAATTAACACCCTAGATGGCAAAAGAATCTTCATATACCCCCGAAGATAGATTATTACGAGCCATACTTGGCATTCAGGTATAGACGTCCAAAGAAACCTGTCTAAAACTCGCTATAGGTGTAAGGGATCGAGTTATTGATGGAGCGTTCAACCCGTGACGTAACCAGGATAAGGACGTATGTATAAACTTGGAGTGCAAATATTGGATTCTTGTATCAAACACGTACAGTTCTGGGTGGGAACAACATGAAGCATAAATGTTGATAATCAATCAACCAACACAGACATGATGATTCATGATTCATGATTAAATAAGTAGATAAGCGTACCTGTAACTGTAATTGTAGGAGCGAGGAGCGGAGGAGGAGGAGGAGCCACAACGCCTGACATTCCTCCGAGACGGCGGTTTTCTGGGCACATCCGCCACCGCGTTATCCTCCGAAATAGCCAGCAGAGACGGCCGCCAATCCGCCGGCCTCTGTCGGCGCCGCCTCTCGCTCGCCGGGACAAGCCGCCGTGATTCCTCCTCCGACCTTGGGGATGGCGACGGGGTGTCACATGGCGTGGTGATGATGCAGCAACTCAGGAATTCCAGAATAAATCTCATCTCTTGTTGGATTGTTGCTTATCCCTCGATTCTCCTTTCTCAATGGAGATCATAATAACGTGAGAAAGAATCGGGCAAAGGAACTAATTCAATGCCGCCATTGCCCATTGCTCAACTTCTTCATTTTGTTTTTTAATGTTTCTCCCTCGCCTTTCTTTCTCTAGATAATGATGACCACGATCATGAATTTTCATTTTTTTTTTTTTTTTGAATTCCCGATACGGGACTTAGTTATAATTATATAAATCGGCCGAGGCCAAACGTACAAACTCCAAAGGAAAATCCCATTCCCATATCCAACTAGTAGGCAGAAGATTGGAATCACCCTCAAAGTGAGCTACAGCATGTGCTAGTCTGTCTATTAATGGACGGACTTCTTAGCAAAACTCCATCGAAAGTCTTCAAGTTGCGCGACAGCAGCCCGAATCTCCGCACAAATAATAAACAGTTCACTTCTTCCCTCTTTAGATCCCCGCAGAATCTCCAAAACCGCCTGACAATCACTCTCGATGACCAGTCGTGTGTAACCCCTCCGTCTCGCTTCCAAGATTCCCTCCAGAATAGTTGTTGCTTCCGCTTCCCCTACATCGCCAGTTCGACTATGCCTCCAACCAGCAGCCCATAACATCTTACCCTCGTCATTTCTGCACACAACTCCCAATCCCGTACCCCATCTCTCCTTCACCCCTGCGTCACTATTGATCTTCACCCATCCATGTTCCGGTCGGTGCCAGTATGTTCGCGTGACGTCCTCAACCATTCTCGACACATTATCATCATTCATCAAAGCAGTTTCGCAAATCTCCCTGTGCAGAGCATCTACTCTAGAGGCCACATCTTCCCATCTAACATGTCGTTTCTCAAAGACACTTTTATTACGACATTCCCACACAGCCCAACACACAACCATAAATTTAGCTTGTTCATCTTCATCAATATCCTTCCAAATGTCCTCGCAGTAAATACGCAGTAATAGTTCTCCTCGCACGTAATATTAAAAACACAAAAACTTGTATGAGACGGTCTCACATAAGAGTTACTGTATTAAAAATTGGTTCTTTTTTAATTTGGATTACTCTAGATTGAGGAGCCTTCTTGGTTTTCTCGACCCGACAAAGTTATCCAACTCCATTGATATAAAGTGAAATGTGACCCACTATTTACCCGATCCCATATCAAAACATATCCGACCCAAAACTGGTCAATCCAAATGATACAATATGACCTAAAACTACTTTTATATTAGAACATATTAAGATTATCGATTTTTCTAACGTGTGTCCAGTGGGCACACGTCAATAAGTTAAATAAAGCAAGATTAAAATGGATATTGTCTAAGTATGGTAAATAGATCTTATTAATCTTGCTTTATTAAGATCTATTTACTTTAGATAGACAATATCCATTTTAATCTTGTTTTATTTAGTTTATTAACGTGTGTCGAGTGGACACACGTTAGAAAACCCGTAATACTATTTACATCAAAACCAAGAGTTTATAAGAAAGAAGCTTATAACGTTGGATTACTTAATAGAAATAATCTTAATGATAATTGCACGTTTTCTTTAAATAATTTGAACTTCCTTTAATCAGTGAATAATTTGTGGATTATTTTCGAATATATCCGGTCTAGTGCAGTTACAAACTGATGAACACCTCTACAATATAGTTACTCAAAAGTTGGTGCATAAGTGCAAAGTAGGCTTGTTCGGTGTGCGAGCACGATCCATGATCCAATAAGGCAGAAGTGAGAAGTCCATTTTGGCACGGCTTCACATGCGATGAGCCATGGATTGTGTTTTGGCCTAGATTTGAGAAAGAATATTCTATTTAATCCATACAAGATACGACATACTTGAATACACGTCAAAAATGCAAAGAAATAGGGTGGAAGAAGAGGAATTATTTGGGCATGCACAAGTACGACACGACCCACAATGGTTCGTGTTTGGGGTGCCCATTCCATTTCATCAACACGACATGAACTCAAAAAAATACGGAGTATGTCACGGCTCGGGTTAAGTACATATGTGTTATGGTAATTAGTGTATGGTTAAATACATGTGTGCTATAGTAAAAGAATTTAATTTAATGTGTCCTACGGTAAATAGCAAGAATCTAATACGGAGTATTATGAAGTTAATCTAATACGGGTTACTTGCCCCGAACGTATAAGATTCTAACCATTTTCAGCCAACTCTGATAAGCTAACATTACCTTTGGGCTTTGGCTAATAACGACAAACTATCAGATTAATCACACTTTCGACTTAGACCGCATCAAATCTTTTTTGAATTAACCCTACAAAATCATACTCGTATTACAATTACAAGCATGATGTCCACAAAAAATGCAAATAGCAGATTCCCCAGTCACGGATTAGTAGTAATTTTTTAGCACTGGATCGACCACCTTAAGGAAATACATCTCTTTTTTGCTAAACATAGTGTGAGTCTTGTATAAGACGGTGTCACATACTCTGTATATAATACACACCTAAATCCTTGTCTATTACTTGTTCAATTATAGATTTAATAGGTTGATCTCACACAAGTTTTCATGATCCAAATAGTACAAGTAGAACCTGCAAATTCATTAAAATCGTCCTCTGCCGAAGGAAGAGCTTCCATTTTGCTGCTGATATGCAGGAGATGGTCGTGGTTTAGCAAACTCCGCGAAAATCACCCAACCATCCAGAAACTACAGCAAAAGCAAAAGACAAGGTCATTTGTCACTCAAGATTCATTCAATATTTAAAACCTGCAAACACTCGGGGACCACACAAAACAACTCATCTGTCACAGATCACTCACCGCGCCATTCATGCCTTCAATTCCTGCTGCAGCCTCTTCTGTAGTAGAATACTTCACAAATCCGAATCCTTTCGAAAAGCCAGAGACGTGATCAGTCACCACTTTTGCTGCATTGAACAATGACACTACTAATCAGAAAATGACAGCTTGTTAAGGTTTCTGAATCCTAGGATATTTGTAAAAAGCATACCATGAAACACTTCGCCAAACTTGGAAAAAGCTTCATGTAGTCCTTCTGTAGTGGTGCGTTTGCTGAGTCCTACATTTAAAATAGATATAGTCACTTCTTCCGAACAATAGCTAACCAAACAAGGAGCCCTTGAAAAACAAGACGCTCTAGATGCAAGAAAAAGAACTTAATATCATCAGGCTGAATGCTTTACCAAATGACACGGGTTTCAAACCTTACTTTGGGTGGGGGGCACCAACAACTCATCCGGCCCATCCGGGTCTTTCTTAAAAGAAAATCATAAATTTACCAGAACTGATGTAGATTAAATGTAACTCCAAAATTCACAAGAAAGAACGAGCTGGATACACCCCAAAGAACTGAATCCATCTTAATTTCAGCGGTATTCATTACCAAGAGTACTAGAAGTCTAGAAAGCACATTATGCAGGAAAAAGAATGGCTTGGGTGATTTTTACTGGAAGATGGTGTACTGATTGACTGCAACTAGAGCCCAAATTAAGGAATGAATCATTTATGTTGAAAATGATGGCAACAATTGTGCAATACTGAAGAAAAAAGGAAGCTTGGGGACAGGCAAATGTCATATAGTGTGTCTGGCATTAAAAATGTGTGTGTATAACAGTAGAAAAACATAATTATCCAAAAGGGAAGAATTCCATCACGGAAGGTATTAAATGTAAGCAACATATCAGCATGTAATATTTGAGAGAATTGTCCCGACTCATCAGTCAGGATTTCCATACACAATAAGAAATTAACAAACTAACGCAGTCAACAAAACAAAGAAGAACTAAAGCAGCCAAATACAAAGTAGAAACTAGAGCACAAGTGTGCTCTCATCAAGAAACTGCAAAATATGACCATCATATAAATTAGTGTCCCAAACTAATAAGTAGTTTAACTGCAAGTTGCTCAAAACATTATAACAAGGCAAATGATAGATTCAGTTTTATTCTGCAAAATGGATAAAACTTTTACAATATACAAGTGAATTGCAAATGTTCAAAACAAGCATACCTCTGTTACAAGCGATAAAATATAGTAAGGTCTAATTCGCAGAGGATGTACCACCCTGTCTCCACATGCATAAGCACAATGCACCTAGTAGAAGACTAACTAATAATCTCAGCAGGCAGGCCTTACTAATTTAGTCTTATGTAGTGGTAAAGTCACAAGATAAAATTATCCAGGCTTATTTGGTTGTCATAGTGAAATCATTGGAAGTAGGAATTCCCATGAATTGAAAAAAAAAAATAGAGTTGTTTGGTTGCCTCAAAATAGTCGGCTGCAGCACTTGGCCATGACAAATAGTTTTAAGTGAATCCAAGTAACATTTATTATGACTCACTAAATTTTTAGACGTCTACATCCAGGAATCATTCGTTATGCAGCTGCTAATATACGGACGCAAGGTGACAAAGACAATGAATTAATGGATAATGAAGCTATAAACCATCTAACACATTTAAACATCTAGGGCTCACTTGGGATAAGTAATGATTCCGGGGTAATAGAGTAAAAATGAACTAGAAATGGAGGAGCTTCTTGTTTGGTTGTGGCATTTTATGGTGTAAAAGAGATAGAAGGAAGGAATAATTACCCCAATAATGCATTACTTGGGGGAGAGAGGAGTATGTTTTATTACCCTCATTTTCTCCATTTCTGCTTAGCATCATCACTGCTCTCCGTCATTTTCTAGTTCACTTTTGCTCTATTACCCCGGAATCATTACCCTCATCCCAAGCGAGCCCCTAAAGTCTAAACTTCCATTTATCATATTCATAAAGACATAGAAACATCGGAAGACCAAACAAAAATACTCCGTATCAAACACTTGATCCATTCCCGATCGCTCCCATTTATCTTTAATGATTACAAACTAAAACACTTTAAAGAACATCGCAACTTTGCAGATGCCAACTAGCTAGGTGGGTGGTACTCATGCTCTTGGCTTCGATCCCATGAACATCATAATGGCCCTCTGTCTTAAACCAAAAAAATATACTCGTACCCAGTATATAAAAGAAAATGGAGCCTCGCAAGTTTCATAGATTCTTCATCTTTTTCATATTCAAAATCACTATTTTCGACAAAATTGCAGCTAAACCGACTCTGCCCTCATTTCATCATCATTTCATACAAAAAAACCCATCAATATTTTTAGCAATTGGTTCAAATCACACCATTTATTCATGTATCAAGTAAAAATACAAAAAATAATCTATAAAAATGAAAAGGGAGGAAGACAGAGAGAGAATAACCGGAGACGAAGAGGTTAGGGGAAGGATCGGCGAGAGGAGCAGCGGGTTGTTGAGATGATTGCTGAGGCGGCGAGAAGTTGAAAGCCGACGTTGTGAAAAGACGGTTAAGCACTCGGGGCTTCGTCGCTGACATTGCCGCCATCACCGCTGCCTTCATCGCCATTGATTTCTTTCGGGGAGAGGGGCACGGATTCTGGGGTTTAGGGTTTAATTTGGGGTTTTGCGGATAGGCGAGCTAGTAAATTACTACTCCCCGTTCCAATACAATCTTTCTCTTTTATCTTTTCGATACTATTTAGGGTGGAAGAAAACTTTCGATATTATGACAATCTATTAGAGAAACTATGGCAAATTCTTAAGAGAGACGGTCTTTCAGTACCATTCTATGTCATATTCGTACCCTTAAATGACAACTTTGTTTTGTACATGTTTTTACAACAAGCGTACCCTCTTTGTAATTGTACACTCTTTTATGTTAAGGTATCACTGTTACTAACATTTGTACTTGGTCTCTCAGTAAAGTTAATGAGAGACCGTCTTTCAAGAGACCTACTCAGAAACTATATCCATCCATGTGGGATTTTTTTTATTCGTTTTAAAAATACATTATTAATATTGAATTTCTATAATCAATCAATCAATCAATATTATATTAATAAAGCAGGAAAAGTTGGACCTCATAGGATTATAATCTTTTGAGTCTTAAAAAAATTATCCACATCGAAAAATTATGATGGGTAATGAAATTCTTTATTATAAATAAGAGCAATCATTTGTTTTTCGATATAAACTAAAAATCTTTTGAGTCATAAAATGAATTTAAAAAAGAATTTTTTAGACTATAAACCAAAAATCTTATACTTCAATTCTTTAGAAATTCTAAAAATATAAAATTAAAATTTTAAAATAATTAATAATAAGAATAAAATTATTATTATTATTATTATTATTATTATTATTTTTTTATTGAATGCCGAATTTTATTGATGAATCAAACAGCAGTTTACAAAAAATTGGTGGGTAACCGAGATACAATCTGGGCCCCCACCCCCTTAGCTATAGCGAAACTAAGTCTGGTAAAAATAAAAGGAGCAGCGCGTGCTCCGGCATCCTGTGCTACCGAAAATTTTTGAATCCTCTTAAGTAAGCCGATAGCATCCGCCTCCAATTCCCCCAGCGAAGAAAAGGAAAAAGGCAAAAACCCATACCCAAGCCCCGAGCATAGGTCCCTGTACTTAACGCATGGTCTTAAGGCAAAAGGAAATTCTGTATTATTATTATTATTATTATTATTATTATTATTATTATTATTATTATTATTATTATTATTATTATCCTAATAAAGGTAGATATATTTTCTTTAGTAATCGTTCGTCCTTAGATATCAACCAAAAAATTAACCCACATCGAAAAATTACAAGAAGGTGATGGAATACTATATTATAAATAAGAATAATTGTTCGTCCATAGATATCAACAAAAAATTTAAGAAGGTAAGATTATCAACCACATCGCATGGTCTTAAGACTCTAATGTGGTGAACAGAGTATCTACCAGACTACAATTATAAATATGAAGTCGTAATTTTGAACTTTACTATCATTTCAAATGCATTTATAATTGTACTACTCGTATTATAAATAAGCAAAGGTATGCATCGTTACTTTAAGCTCAAAATTCATTATAATAACTTGTGCGTTGATAAATAAATTTGTTTTTTTTTATCCCATGTTTCATCGTTGTTTAATGTAATATGTTCTCATTTTACCCAGTGAATATTTATATCTACGTATATTAATGTGCGAGAAACTTTAATTAGTCTTTTATTCTAATTATAACGCACCATATATAATGCCTATAATTTAATTTGATCTTTATCGTATATATTATCTCTGATTCCTTGAAACACATTTAGGTATATGGATAATATTTCTTTACTATTAGACATACTCTTAACCTCGACTCTCTACTGTTGTACAGTTTCACATATTTATCTAATCATTCAACTTGGTATCCTTATCAACGTCACTAAAATGTGGCCCGTGCATCACATGGGCTTTACATCTAGTATATATTAATAAAGCAGGAACTTTTCGAGCGATGTGATTGGTCAGATTTTTTTAATATATTTTTTAAGTTAATAAAGAAAACAAAAATTTGTATATGAAAAAAAATCCTACCCCAACTCAAACTCGATTTTTCTTGAAATTTAGATAAAAAAAACATATGAATTTGTATAGAAAAAAACAATCATACTCCGTTTAAGATTAAAAAATTATCACTATATAAACCGACAATTATCCCCTCATAAAACAACAAAAGTTGGACCTCATAAGATTATAAACTTAAGTCAAAAATCCTCTCATCGAAAAATTATAATAATGCGATGAATTCTATATTACTTCACATTATAAATAAGAGTAATAATTTGTTTTTAGATATTAACAAACAATCTTTTGAAATATGATGGGTAATGAAATTCTGTATTATAAATAGCAATTATTCGTTCTTAGATATCAACTAAAAATCTTTTGAGTATTAAAAAACGATTTTATGAATATAAACTTAAGTTAAATTGTCTCAAACTGAAAAATTATAATATAACGTGATAAAATTTTATTATATAAATAAGAGTAATAATCATTCATTTTTAGATATTAACCAAAAATCTTTCGAGTCATAAAAAATCTCTTTAGACTATAAAGTTAAATAAAATTATCTTACATCGAAAAATTATAATGAGGTGATAGATTTCTATTATATAAATAAGAGTAATAATTCGTTATAATATTAATAAAAAAAATCTTTTGAGTCATAAAATGAATTTAAAAAGAATTTTTAAGACTATAAACAAAAAATCTTATACTCCAATTCTTTAGAAATTCTAAAAATATAAAATTAAAATTTTAAAATAATTAATAATAAAAATAAAGTTATTATTATTATTATCCTAATACAGGTAGATATATTTTATTTTATTTTATTTTATTACGATAAATAAGAGTAATCGTTTGTCCTTAGATATCAACCAAAAAATTAACCCACATCGAAAAATTATAAGAAGAAAATTATAAGAAGGTGATGAAATACTATATTATAAATATGAGTAATTGTTCGTCCATAGATATCAACAAAAAATTTAAGAAAGTAAGATTATCAACCACATCGCGTGGTCTTAAGACACTAACGTGGTGGAGAGAGTATCTACAAGACTACAATTATAAATATGAAGTCTTAATTTTGAACTTTACTATCATTTCAAATGCATTTATAATTGTATTATTATAAATAAGCAAATTTATGCATCGTTAGTTTGAGCTCAACATTCATTATTATAACTTGTGCGTTGATGATGATAAATTTGTTTTTCATCACATGTTTCACCATTGTCGACCGTAATATGTTTCCATTTTACCCAGTGAGTATTTATATCTACGTATATTTACGTGCGAGAAACTTTAATTAGTCTTTTATTCTAATTACAACGCACCATATATAATGCCTATAATTTAATTTGATCTTTATCGTATATATTATCTCCGATTCCTTGAAACAACATTTAGGTATAGGGATAATATTTCTTTACTATTACTATTAGACATACTCTTAACCTCGACTGACTCTCTACTGTTGTACAGTTTCACAAATTTATGCAATCATTCAACTTGGTATCCTTATCAACGTCACTAAAAAGTGGCTCGTGCATCGCACGGGCAAAACTTTTCGAGCGATGTGATTGGTCGAAATTTTTTAATATATTTTTTATGTTAATAAAGAATATAAAAATTTGTATGTGAAAAAAAAACCTACTCCAACTTAGACTCGATTTTTTTTTAAAATTTAGATGAAAAAAACATATGAATTTGTATAGAAAAAAACAATCCTACTCCATTTAACATTAAAAAATTATCACTATATAAATCGACGATTATCACCTCATAAGACAACAAAAGTTGGACCTCATAAGATTATAAACTTAAGTAAAAAATCATCTCATTGAAAAATTATAATAAGGCTGTGAAGTCTATATTACTTCATTATAAATAAGAATAATAATTTATTTTTAGATATTAACGAATAATCTTTTGAATCTTATAAAAAATTCCTAAGATTATAAAGTTAAGTAAAATTATCCACATCGAAATATTATGATGGGTAATGAAATTCTCTATTATAAATAAGAATCATCATTCGTTCTTAGATATCAACTAAAAATCTTTTGAGTCTTAAAAAAACGATCTTATAAATATAAACTTAAGTTAAATTGTCTCACATTAAAAAATTATACTGTAATATAATGTGATAGAATTTTATTATATAAATAAGAGTAATAATCATTCATTTTTAGATATTAACCAAAAATCTTTCGAGTCTTAAAAAATCTCTTTAGACTATAAAGTTAAATAAAATTATCTCACATCGAAAAATTATAATGAGGTCATAGATTTCTATTATTTAAATAAGAGTAATAATTCGTTATTAAATATTAATAAAAAAATCTTTTGAGTCATAAAAAGAATTTTTAAGACTATAAACCAAAAATCTTATACTCCAATTCTTTAGAAATTCTAAAAATATAAAATTAAAATTTTAAAATAATTAATAATAAAAAAAATTATTATTATTATTATTAATATCCTAATACAGGTAGATATATTTTATTTTATTTTATTTTATTACGATAAATAAGAGTAATCGTTCGTCCTTAGATATCAACCAAAAAAATAACCCACATCAAAAAATTATAAGAAGAAAATTATAAGAAAGTGATAGAATACTATATTATAAATAAGAGTAATTGTTCGTTCATAGATATCAACAAAAAATTTAAGAAAGTAAGATTATCAACCACATCGCATGGTCGTAAGACTCTAACGTGGTGAACAGAGTATCTACAACACTACAGTTATAAATATGAAGTCGTAATTTTGAACTTTACTATCATTTCAAATGCATTTATAATTGTACTATTATAAATAAGCAAAGGTATGCATCGTTACTTTAAGCTCAACATTCATTAGAATAATTTGTGCGTTGATGATGATAAAATTGTTTTTTATCACATGTTTCATCGTTGTTGACGGTAATACGTTTCCATTTTACCCAGTGAATATTTATATCTATATATATTTATGTGCGAGAAACTTTAATTAGTCTTTTATTTCTAATTACAACGCACCATATATAATGCTTATATTTTAATTTGATCTTTATCGTATATATTATCTCTGATTTCTTGAAACACATTTAGGTATATGGATAATATTTCTTTACTATTAGACATACTCTTAACCTCGACTGACTCTCTACTGTTGTACAGTTTCACAAATTTATGCAATCATTCAACTTGGTATCCTTATCAACGTCACTAAAAAGTGGCCCGTGCATCGCACGGGCTTTACATCTAGTATATATTAATAAAGCAGGAACTTTCCTAGCGATATGATTGGTCCAAATTTTTAATATATTTTTTAAGTTAAATAAAGAATATGTAAATTTGTATATGAAAAAAAAAATCCTACTCCACCTAAGACTCGATTTTTGTAAAATTTAAATAAAGAATATATAAATTTGTATAAGAAAAAAAAAACAATCTACTCAGTTTAAGATTCAAAAATTATTCCTATATAAACCGACGATTATCACCTCATAATGCACAAATATTGGACACGAAAGTGTGAAACGTTTAGTCTATTTTGTTTTAAGACTATAAACCAAAAACATTTTATATTTTAAAAAGAGTTCGTAAGAATATATAAACTTAAGTTAAATTGTCCGACATTGAATAATTATAATTCTATAAATAAGAGTAATCATTCGTCATTAGATATCAACAAAAAAATCTTTTGAAGTTTTAAAAAGAGCGCTCTTATGAATATAAACTTAAGTTAAATTGTCTCACATTGAAAAATTATAATATAATGTGATAAAGTTCTATTATATAAATAAGAGTAATCATTCTTTCTTATATATTAACCAAAATTCTTTTAAGTAAAATTATTTCACATCGAAAAATTATAATGAGGTCATAGGATTATAAATAAGAGTAATAATAATCCGTTATCATTCATTAACCAAAAATCTTGAGTCATAAAATGAGTTTAAAAAGAAATTTTAAGACTATAAACCAATTAAAATTTTAAATTTTTAAAACAATTAATAATAAAAATAAAATTATTACTTACGGAGTATATTATTATCATCCTAATACAAATAGATATATTTTCTTTTCCTTTATTTTGTTATGATAAATAAGAGTAATCGTTCTTTTCTAGATATCAACCAAAAAATTATCCACATCGAAAATTTATAAAAAGATGATGGTCGTTCGTCCTTAGATATGAATCAAAAATTTAAGAAAGTAAGATTATCAACCGCATCGTATGGTCTTAAGACTATGACGTGGTGATCAGAGTATCTACAATTATAAATATGAAGTCGTAATTTTGAACTTTACTATCATTTCAAATGCATTTATAATTGTACTATTATAAATACGCAAGGGTATGCATTGTTACTTTAAGTTCAACATTCATTATAATAACTTGTGCGTTGATGATGGTAAATTTGTTTTTTATCACATGTTTCATCGTTGTTGACTGTAATATGTTCCTATTTTACCCAGTAAATATTTATATCTACATATATTTATGTGCGAGGAACTTTAATTAGTCTTTTATTCTAATTACAACGCACCATATATAATGCATGTCTATAATTTAATTTGATCTTTATCGTATATATTATCTCTGATTCCTTGAAACACACTGATCTTTATCGTATATATTATCTCTGATTCCTTGAAACACATTTAGGTATATGGATAGTATTTCTTTAGGCATACTCTTAACCTCGACTGACTCTCTACTGTTGTACAGTTTCACAAATTTATGCAATCATTCAACTTGATATCCTTATCAACGTCACTAAAAAGTGGCTCGTGCATCGCACGGGCTTTACATCTAATTTTTACTAATATGTTACAAAAGATATTAACAACGCAAAATACGTATTGTCAAACGTGAAAAAACAAACAGGAAGGTTGAACTTGAACGGAGGGAGTACTACTAATATACCTGTATTCCGTATACAAATACTATACTTGTACAATTGTAGGGAGTATTTGTACTTTTTGAACGTGTTGGATCATGCACACACAAATTGCTATGTTTTACGTACGATTTTTGTTTTGCCTCCCCATTTTTCGATTTCCCCTTCCATCCGAGGGAGCAAAAAAAAGAGTAAATCGTACAAACTAATGTAACAAAAATATTAAAATCAAAAATTCAAAAAAGTACGATTCAATTAAGAAAATTGCAATACAAAAAAAACTTAAATAACAGTAGGAGAAAGCCTTGTATGGAACTCATGCATTAGTGTCTTGGGAGTAGAGCTGGCAAACCGGGCCGGGCCCATCTTGGTGGCCCGGTCCGGCATGAAAATAAGCACGACCCGACCCGGCACGGTGATGACGTGGCAAAAAGCACGGGCACGACATGACCGGTCCCAAGTCGGGCCGCGGCGCCAATTTGAAGAAAAGTCCGTGCCTAGGCACGACCCGGCACGAGGCACGGTTGGGTCGGCACGACTCCAAATCCCAAAAAAATGAAATATCCTGAAAATTTGGTCGGGCACGAAACGGCCCGGCACGACCGAGCCCGAGCTAGGAACCGTGCCTCGGCGCATGGTCTCAGAGTCAGGCACGACCCGACACGGCACGGTGGGGCCTGACAGGCACGACTGAGCCGGGCTGGACGGGCACGAAGCACGACTGGGCCAGCACGAAGCACGGTCCGACACATCCGATTTGCCAGCTCTACTTGGGAGGGGAGGCTTGGGCAGTTGGGCTTTACTAAATGTCAGAAATTGGGATAAGGCTAGCATTGGGAAATTTAGTTGGTGAATGAGTGGGTCTATTCTAAACTTGATTTCCTATGTGTCAAGTGGGTTCATGTCATCTATTTAAAATAAATTTCTTGGAACGAATATAAACTTCTTATAACAGCTAGTTGGACATGGAGGCAAATTTGTCGTATTAAGGAGGAGATGGGGTTGGTGTTGCAAGTCAATGGAGATCTAGCAATTATATAGTTGCAGATGGCTATGCTTGGTATAATCAAGCACTGGCTAAAGTTCCTGAAGCTGTCATTGTCTGGAATACTCTTAGTTTACCAATGCATCGCTTTATGTGTAGGCTTTAATGCAAACAAAGATTGTTTACTCGAGAAAAAATGGTAAAGTGGTACCCGTTCGTGTTGCTTGATCTTAGGTCGGGATTTACGGGATATAAGCAATCAATTAAGGCCTCTAATTAATTACTCATTATTATAATGTTGCAAGAGCGATTCAGTTCACAAAAGTCGATTATTTAGTTATCACATATAAACTCGGTTCAATTCGTAGTTCACCTAAACTCTAATGACGGAAAATTAGCGAAACATATCTACAGTGACGATAACGATACTATCGGAATGAAACATGATAAAGAAGTAAACTAGCAGGATGAATGAGAATAAATAAAAAGGAAAAGAAGCAGAATGTTGAGAAGGAGATTAGGAAGAGGAAATACCGGAGTCAGGATAATAAAAGAACAAGAACGGAGAATAAGGACGAGAATAATAAAACTCGAATAATACGAATAGTTGAATTATGAGAGAAACTTGATGAACTAAAAAAATAAGAGATGTGAATGAAAGACTGAATAATAGATGAGTTAAACTGAAAGATAGCATGCTTGCTTATACTAATCAAGTCCCTAAATTAACTACCCAAAAACTCCTTCCACTAACTATCAACACCTCAATCCTCACTAACTTTTTAGTATACTGTTGTGTGCTAAATTTAGACCGTTTTTTCCTCCATTTAGACCCGTTTTCCCCTCGTTTTGCGAGTTTTGAGTGCGATTATCGCCATATTTTGCGTACTTCTCGCATTAGCGTCCCTCTTGTGCGTTTTACGTGTTTTTGGTAGTTTTTCTATCAATTTTGATAGGTTTTGCTACAAAAATCACGATTGAGCTTCCACGAGCACAAGAGAAAGGAAAACCGTCCAAAGAGCAAAGCACACAACTTAAAGTTTAAAGCCATCCGATCGAACAAACGAAGAATGAGACAAGACTCGAGGCTAGAAAAAATGACCGGGCGAAATTTCACCCGGTGAGACACCACCGGGCGAAATTTCACCCGACGGTGAAAATGCCTCCCGAAGAATTTCCGAGAACTCTCCACCGGGCGAAACTGACCGGGCGAAATTTCGCCCATCGGGTGAAATTTCGCCCGATGGTGAAGACGTGCCGAAAACGCGAAAAAAGAAGAAAATCTCACCGGGCGAAATTTTCACCCGATGAGAATTACCATCGAGTCCGCAGGGCGAAGTTTCACCCCATGGAGATGCAAAGGGAGATTGTCTCACTAATGGAGCATGAAGATGGATTTGGGCTTTAGGTTAAGGATCCATTAAGAGATTACTATATATATGTTACCCTAATTCATTGCCTAAACTCACCTCTCCATTGTGATAAGGAGAAAAGACATTACACCCTTCCACCATCTTATTACACCATCAATTAGTAGTAGTAGTAAAAATCCTAAAAAATTCCTAGTAGTTTATAAAGTAATTAGTAGTAGATCTACACAATTCTCATCAACAATTGTTTAGATCTCAAGCTTGTAGAAGATTATCCAAGGTTTATTTGAAGATTTGTTGGGTTTATTGGAGGATTAGTGACAAGTTCTCCATTTTATTCATCAAAGATTCAATCTTTATCTATGATATCTTCTTATTTCTTATAGATCTACATAGTTGGTACAATTCTCTTCCACTCTCTAATCTCTATTTAGTTTTTGTGATATTTTCTCATCATCATCTTGTTCAAATCTAATTAATATGCATGTTGTGATGAATTTCATAATGAATTGTGAGTAAATTTCTTGTTGGGGAGTTTAGGGATGAGGGCTTGGTTTATTTGAATATAGGGATGTTGGTGGGTTGCTTGCATGTTGGTTTATCTTATTTATGGTGTTGTGTCATTGTTGTTTTAGTCCGGCCAACTAGATCGACCTTGACTAATTTCTATCAATATGGGGAAACTCGGGGTAGAAATTACCATGATTAGGGACTTACCCTCATTCGCCGCGAAAGCGGGTTTTTAGGTGAGTTTATCGACATTGTGACAGAAACTCAATCCCGACCTTCTTAGACCCCAAGTACCGAATCCCGACTTCTCCCTAACGCCTTTCCCTAAATTGACCACTCTTAGCCATTTCTCTAGATACTCCCTTAGTTTAAGACTCGACCCCTAGAAAAACCCCCTTCTAAGACATCGAACACAACACTTTAAGCTTCACAAACACACACCGTTCCCTGTGGACCGACCTCGACTTACCACGATTACTTGTTTGTTTTTGTGATATTTCCGAGTCTATAAATATCGTTTGATCCCCCGTCCTTCGCTAAAACGACCGATCCGATTGGGAGGCGATCAAAATGGCGCCGTTGCCGGGGAGCGGCTAGTTGTTGTGTTTTTAGTTGTTGTGTTTGATTCTTTTCCCTTCTCTCTTTTCCCTAGTACCGCGAGGTGCTAGGAGTGTCACCGTTTAATTGAGTTTTATGCCCAGGAACACGTCATCGCCCTTGTGGTTCGATCCGGAACCGGAAAGAACTTTTAGAGCATTGCGTTTTCGAGGAAATAACTCAACCACCATCATTCCACATCCTTCATTATCACCTCCTAACCTTAATCCCATCCTTCCACATTCACCTTCTACACTTTCTACATCACATAACCCCACTCCAAACAATCCTTCCATACCTTCTACTTCACAAAATTCACCACCACCACCACCATCACCGAAAACACCACCACCAATTCCATCCCCTCCAAATTCTCCAAATTCTCCAAACCCTCCAAATCCAAATCCACCATCACCACCAATCCAACCAATGGCGACTCTAGCCTCTCACTCTCAACTCACACATGAAGAAACACCATCTCTCGTCGATTTCGGAGAGATTCCCGAGAATTACGAATTGAAAGCTTCTTTAACCAATGCGGTCCAACAAGATACATTTCACGGCTTTTCTCAAGAAGATGCTCAAGAGCACATCGCTTCATTTAAAGAAAAATTAGTAGGAGCACGTCTCAATGGGTTAACTTCATGCCAATTGCATCGCTTATTATTTCCGAAGACCCTAAGAGACGGAGCTCGTAGATGGCTTCAAGGCCATCCCGCTAATACATTCACAACATGGGCTCAACTATCTAATGCCTTCTTGGAGAAATATTTTCCGCCGTCAAAGACTAACCAATACCGCATGGAGATACAAACGTTCAAACAAGATGAATTTGAAAGCCTAAGCGAGGCTTGAGAAAGATTTAGAGACTTGTTGCGCAAATGTCCACATCATGGAATACCCGATTGGCTAACTACCCAAACGTTTTGCAACACCCTTTCATCGAGAACCAAGGAAAACCTCAATTCGGCCGCCGGAGGAGACTTTTCTTTTCTCACCGATGAGGCATCTAAAAATCTTATTGAGAAGATGGCAAGGAGTGATTCTAGAATGAGTCAATCGAGGGATTCTAGAAAGAAAGTTGAAGTGAATTCATCTACGAATTCTAATGAATTGAAATTCCAAACGGAACTTGAAGAATTGAAAAGGAGAATGGATGCCATGAATTCTAAGCCCACTCCTAGAGGTATTTACCGAATTCAAAGGAGTATTCCTCCAAGGCAACCATCTCCTCCAAAGTTATTAACATGGGAAGTTCAATGTGATCATTGTGGCAATCATGGCCACGACTCTAGCTCTTGCATTCCTAATGAAGAAGTCTATGTTGAAGAGCCAAATGAAGTCCAAGCTATACAAGTATATGGGCAAAGACCTCAATTTGATCACTTTTCTAATACTTACAACGCTGGCACAAGGTTTCATCCTAATTTCTCTTATGGAAATCAAAATGTTCAAAATCCGATGCCGCGCACCCAAGGGAGTCAAATGAGGCCATTCAATCAAAGTCAACAAAGGTCCTTTAACCAAGGTCCTCCAAAGATGCCCCCATATATGCCTCCTCATCAAAGGAGCAACTTCAATCAACAAGGTAGCAACTTCCATGTTCCTAACAACTACAACAATTACCAAAATCAACATGGTAATCACTTTAATCATGGATACAATCAAGGGTTCCAAGGAAATTCTCATGGTAACCAAGGTTACAATCAACAATCATTCAATCAACCCTCTCAACCTTATGGCCAATCAAGCAATTCTCAATTTGGTCAAGGAGGTCCCTCATGGGAGAACTATAATGATTTGCAAAGAACCGTTGGCCAACTATGGAATGAACATCAAGATACTAAGGCAAGGCTAAAAGTTTGGGAATCACAAGAAGCAACAAAAGCCTTAGCCGCACCAATTCATCCACCCCATGGTTTGCCCGGTCAACCCCAAAACCCAAGAGATCCTTCACACCAAGCAAATGCCGTAATTTTGAGAGGTGGCAAAGAACTTGAGGACCCATACAAGAATTTGAACTTGAACACCAAGACTACCCCATCTAAGGTTAATCAACCAAGTGCACCACAAGAATCATCTCCCTCTTCCCCCAAACAAAACCGGGGAATACAAGCGGAGTTTGATATCCTCCAAAATGCGGAGAATGAACTAAGAGAACAAAGAAAGAAGAAAGAGCAAATGGAAGCCGAAGAAGCCAAAAGAAAAGAGGCAGAGCGATTAGCCGAAGAAGAAGAAGAATCCAATGTTCCACCGCCTCCCACTTTTGTCCCTCCATTGCCTTTTCCCGAGCGAGCTAAGCCACACAAAGAGAATGCTCAATTTAGCCGTTTCGTGGATATGTTGAAGAAAGTAGAGGTAGCTTTACCTTTCACCGAGGTAATTTCTCAAATGCCCCTCTATTCTAAGTTTTTGAAAGATGTCTTGACTAAAAAGAGAACCTTAGAGGACAAAGAATGTGTCTCTCTCACGGGTCATTGTAGTGCCATTCTTATGAACGAAATGCCAAAGAAACTAGATGATCCCGGTAGTTTTTCCATCCCTTGTCGGGTAGGAAATGTTGTTGTTAATCAAGCTTTATACAACGTAGGGGCTAGTGTTAGTTTATTGCCCTATTCCATTGCTAAGAGACTTAGTGTGGGGGAGATGAGATCCACTAGCATGTCGATTCAACTTGCGGATAGGTCCGTCAAGTACCCACTTGGGATACTTGAGGATGTACCCGTTCAAGTTGGTAAGTTCTTCATCCCCTCCGACTTTGTTGTCATGGATATGCCCGAAGACACTATTACCCCCTATTATCTTAGGTCGACCTTTTATGGCTACCGGAGGCACTATAGTTGATGTCAAGAATGGAAAATTGTCATTTAACATAGGGAACGAGTCGGTAGAGTTTTCCCTTTCTCAAGCTCTTAAACAACCAATGATTGAACAAATGAATTCCATTGAAGTTATTGATAGTTTGGTTGAGTATAGCTTGATAGATGATGATAAGCAAGAAGAGGAACCATTTGACTCTCCACCTCTTGAAGAAGAATGTTTGCATGATGAAAAGGTAGAACCACTACCGGTGGGTAAGAGTATGGTATCTTCTCCTCCTAATCTTGAACTTAAACCACTCCCCTCTTCCCTCAAATATGCTTTTCTTGAAGGAACTAATTATCCCGTTATCGTCAATGTTACCCTTGATGGACCTCATGTGGAAAAACTTTTAATTGTTTTGAGAAAGCACAAAAAGGCCATCGGGTATAGCATTGCCGACCTCCAAGGCATAAGCCCAAACGTTTGCATGCATAGGATCATCCTTGATGATGACCACCGTCCTTCGGTAGAGGGTCAACGTAGGTTGAATCCCACCATGAAAGAGGTTGTCATGAAGGAAGTCCTCAAGTTGTATGAGGCTAAAACTATATACCCAATAACCGGAAGTAAATGGGTTAGCCCCGTACAAGTTGTGCCGAAAAAAGGAGGAATGACGGTTGTTAAAGGAGAAAAGGGTGAGTCAATATCTACTAGGACTATTACCGGTTGGCGCATGTGTATAGACTATCGTAAATTGAACACGGCCACCATAAAAGATCATTTCCCCCTTCCCTTTATTGATCAAATGCTTGAAAGATTGACGCATCATTCTTATTTTTGTTTCCTCGATGGTCATTCCGGATTTCTTCAAATACCTATTCATCCCGATGACCAAGAGAAAACCACTTTTACATGTCCCTATGACACCTATGCTTATAGAAGGATGCCATTTGGATTGTGTAATGCGCCGGGAACGTTTCAAAGATGTATGATGGCTATTTTCTCCGATTTTATTGAAAAATCCATTGAAGTTTTTATGGATGATTTTAGTGTCCATGGTACATCTTTTGATTCTTGTCTTGAAAATCTTGATCAAGTGTTAGCTCGATGTGAAGAGTATAGACTTGTTTTAAATTGGGAAAAGTGTCATTTTATGGTTGAACAAGGTGTTGTCCTAGGTCATATTGTTTCTAATAGAGGAGTTGAAGTCGATAAGGCGAAAGTCTCCGTGATTGAGAACTTGCCACCACCTACAAATGTCAAAGGGGTGAGGAGTTTTCTAGGTCACGCCGGTTTTTATAGACAATTTATTAAAGACTTTTCTAAGATTGCTAAGCCTTTGACTTCTTTGCTTATGAAAGATGCACCTTTTGTTTTTGATGACTCTTGTCTTGAGGCCTTTTGTAGGATAAAGACCGCTCTCACTACCACACCGATTATCAAAACTCCCGGTTGGAATCTTCCATTTGAAATCATGTGCGATGCATCCGATTTTGCCGTTGGTGCCGTTCTAGGTCAACGGGTTGATAAGAAGCTACATGTGATTTATTATGCAAGCAAGACCTTAGATGAAGCCCAATCGAGGTACACCACAACCGAAAAAGAGATGCTTGCCGTTGTCTATGCCATGGAAAAATTTCGAAACTATGTTACCGGTTCCAAAGTCATTATTCACACCGATCATGCGGCGATTCGTTATATAATGTCCAAAAAGGAGACAAAGTCCCGACTCTTTCAATGGGTGCTCCTTTTACAAGAATTCGACATTGAGATTAAAGACAAAGCCGGATCGGAGAACTTGGTAGCGGATCATCTTAGTAGATTAACGGTAAGTAAAGAGATCAATGAAGAAGATGGTATCCCCATCAATGAAGCTATGAGAGATGAGGCCTTGATGGCCGTTGAAGCTATTACACCTTCGTATGCCGATATCGTCAATTTCTTAGTATCTCAATTTATTCCGGACGATTATTCCAAGCAAGAGAGGAAGAAACTACGTTATGAAGCCCGACGCTATTATTGGGACGAGCCTTATTTATTTCGCTGATGTATAGATGGAATTTACCGACGATGTGTCACGGCCGAAGAAGGATATAATATCGTGAAGCACCTTCACTCGACATCTTATGGTGGACACTTGGCCAATCAAAAGACAATTGCCAAGGTTCTCCAAAGCGGGTTTTGGTGGCCTTCCATGTTCAAAGACATTCGAGCTTTCATTCTCACATGCGATGCATGCCAACGAAGTGGCAATATAACAAGAAGAAATGAGATGCCCCTTCAACCTATCTTGGAGATTGAATTGTTCGATGTTTGGGGCATTGATTTCATGGGTCCATTCACATCCTCTTTTGGTAACAAGTACATTTTAGTCGCGGTTGATTATGTCTCAAAATGGATCGAGGCCGTAGCTTCCCCCACCAATGACTCCAAGGTTGTAATCAAGCTCTTCAAGAACGTAATTTTCCCAAGATTCGGTATGCCTAGAGCCATAATTAGTGATGGAGGCTCTCATTTTAGGAAAGATACCTTTGAACACCTTCTTAGGAAGTATGGTATCACCCACAAGATGTCCTTAGCCTACCATCCTCAATCAAATGGGCAAGCCGAGATCTCCAACCGTCAAATCAAGGGAATTTTAGAGAAAGTTGTTAATACACACCGAAAGGATTGGTCATTGAAATTAAATGACGCCCTTTGGGCATTGAGAACGGCTTACAAAGCGCCGATTGGAACCACTCCTTATCGTCTTGTGTATGGTAAAGCTTGTCATTTACCGGTGGAGCTAGAACACAAAGCCAGATGGGCAATCAAAGAGCTAAACTTCGATGAGAGTGTTGTAGGGAATAATCGCCTTCTCCAACTAAAAGAATTGGAAGAACTAAGACTTTAGGCCTACGAGAACTCGAAGATCTACAAAGAAAGAACTCGCCAATGGCACGATTCTCGAATTCTACGTAAGGACTCCTTCGTTGGTGATAAGGTATTACTCTTCAACTCTCGCTTTAAGCTCTTCCCCGGTAAGTTGAAATCAAAATGGTCGGGTCCATTTGAAGTGACCGGAGTGCAACCATATGGATCGATAGAGATATCTAGCCCGGAAACCGGGAAGTTTATGGTTAATGGGCAACATTTGAAGATTTATCATCCCGGTCATATTCGTGAGACCTTCGCCACTATGAAGTTTTGTGAGCTCCCATCGGGGAGCGTTGTTTGACCCCCTCTCGAAATTGATGTAGGTTTGGTGGTATCCTCAACAACCACCTTGTATATATGTATCATATTTCTTTGAGTTTATTAGTTTTGTTAGCTTGAGAAGATTGATTGAAAATTGGATTTCACCATGGAGCATAATTTGGATGAAATTCAAGCTTTTGGAGAAGTTATGGAGCTTAAATCGAAGACCACAAGCATGTTTGTGGGAATTATTGATTATGTAATGTGAGTCGAGTCATATATTTGAATCTCTAGGTGACTATTGAAGAGCCATGGAATGGCAAGGCGGAAAAAACGCAGAAGGAAGACCGCCGGGCGAAATTTTGCCCGGTGAGACTCGACCGGGCGAAATTTCGCCCTACGGAAAAGTTGTCAGAATTGCCGAAATCGAAGAAGTTACCACCGGGCGAAATTTCGCCCGGTGAGATTTTGACCGGGTGAAATTTCACCCGGTGGAAAAAGACGGCAAAATTGATTTTCACGACGAAATGTCGTCGGGTGAAATTTCGCCCAATGGTGTCCGACCGGATGAAATTTCACCCGGCGGTGTGACTTGGCCAATCACCTACACTTTTACTCACTCACTACATTTTCATCTCCCTCCAACAATTTACCTCAACATAACCTTCCCTCCAAATATTTTTACACCAAATATTTACCACCAACTTTAAACTTTCACTTTTCCTCTCAAACACCCTTATTTATACCACCTTTTTCACCTCACTCATCATTTCACCCTTTCAACCATCACAAAATCATTACACCTCCTTCCATATACCACATTCAACCTTCATTCACAACTACTTGGGTGAATATTTATTTTGGGTTTTTGAAGAAGAGGAAGCAAAAGTTTCGGGATTATTCTTGCAAATTCTTACTATGGAGACAAGAGCTCAACGAGCGGCGCGCAAACAAGGTATGGCCTCAACTTCTAAACATTCATCTTCTAGGCCTAAACTTTTACCGTGTCCAAATTCACCCCTTGCTCGTACTTTCTTTGACAAAGACTTTCAGAGTACGAGATGACCTTGTCCATTCACAATGAAAATTCTAGGAATTAAGAACGATATTATAGAGTTATCGTCGAGAATTGGTACTAGTAAACTCCTTGGCTTTGTGTCCGTCACAAACAAAGACTTGACTTGTGAGTTTCTAGGTAGTTTTACAATCGATAACCCGACCACACCTAAGGAATTCAAATTTAATTTGTTTGGTAGAAATCACTGTTTAAATATTTCCGACTTTAGCTTAGCTCTAGGATTACCCTCATCGGGTACTGGACTAAGTAGACCCCTAAGTGATTCGCAAAGTAGTGCGACTAGGAGAGACTTATGGAGGCGCATAGCACCGGGTCAACGTGATTTCGAACCCAATTCTAATTTTATCGCTGAAATACGTAACCCAGCCATTCGTTATTTCGCTGAATTCCTTTCTTACTGTCTTTTACCTTCTACCGAAAATATCATTAACCTTAATGTGTGTGTCTTACAATTGATATGTGACTCTTTACTCGGTAACCCTTATCCCCTAGACCTACCTATTGTCGTGGCGTTACACTTTCATCGAATTATCATTGACCAATGCCCCTCTGTCGACTGTGGTGGTCTTGTGACCATAATAGCGAGAAATTTGGGTTATTCGATCGACCATCTTAAACCACATGACCCCCGTGTCTGGCTTAACGAGGCTTATTTCCCTACTTGGATATTTAATGTGCCTGACCATCGCCTCGTTTCTCTTAGCCATGACTGTGCCTTAATTGTCCCCTGCAAAAACCGAACCAATATTTATAACCGTCACAATTGGGACCTACCTCAAGGTCCCTGTGAATTCCGACTGAACAACTCGGGGGATGTAGGAGTTTGGGAGTATGCCGGTGACGGAACTCCCACGGCTTCCTTTGCGTCCAATGACTATTCAGACTAGACCCCCCTACAAGAGTCGGTAGATAATTTGGTTTGTTTGTGTTATGGGTATTTATGTGTGGTTTATGTCGGTGAGTCTTAATCATTTTCAATTGTATGCGAACTAATGTTGTTCCTTATTCCCTGTCCCATCATTATAATCATTGTGATCATTTTATCTCGAACAAAATTGCAAGCTGTCCCACCGTCCCATTTAATGATTTTTGTGGCCGTCGCGGCCTTGGTAATGCTCCCGGTCTCTTGGCGATGTGATTACGCCATTGACCCTTGTGAAAAATCCAAATTTTTAAATCAAATCTTTCTCAATTTTTCTTAATCCGGGCTAGGTGACGTGACTACGCCTACGCCCAATTTTTCACCCTTTCATTTTATTTTCTTCCATTTTCATTTTCTTAGCCACTTGGCTAGGGTCAAGGTGATGTGATTGCACCTAGGCCCGCCACTATCTTATCGTTTTCTTTATTTTCTTTTCATTTTCTTCTTCTCAAATTTTCGAAAAACACAAAAACATTCAAAAAATTTGAAAAACCCAAAAACATTTAAAAATTTTAAAATCCAAAAACATTTGAAAAAAATCATAAAAATCCAAAAAGATTTTTCTTAATTTTCTTTTCCATCTTTTTCGCTCTTCCCTACTCGTCCATTGAGGACAATGTACAGTTTTAGCGTGGGGGAGGAGTCTACTATCTTTTATTTTTCAAAAATCTTTTCAAAAATCCATAAAAATTTGAAAAACTTGAAAAATCAAAAACATTTTCTTTGTTTTTCTTTTCTTTTCTCTTCTTGTTTCTTGTTATGTTTCGTGTCCCGTGTATGGTCTTGTTCTCTACTCTTACAGGTAACCACCACCTTAATAGCGCGAATTAAAGAGATTAAGAAAGCATCCGCTTGGTAACTTCCTTCCTTCTTTCTTCTTTAATTTTGTAGTGGAGTTAGGTTGTTGCTATTGGAGGCTCTCGAAGTTGAGCATTTTGGTGTTGTGGTTTATGCTTGAATGTTGATGGAGTACGGAGTTCATGACTTTACTTGTGTTTTCTTTTATTTGTTTTTCCTTTTCGTATGTTTTGTTTTGTTTTGCTTTTGTATAGCGTGTCTAGGATTAAAATTTTTCGAAAACCCGATTACGAACTTATTACAAGAGTTTAATTCCATTATAAATAACCCATTGTAGATTTTGGACCTTAGTCTAGTAGAATGACTCTTAGGCAATGAATTTGTTAATCCTTTAGCTTTGAGTCCACCTTTTCTACTAGAGGTTTACTTCGGGGTTTGCATTTGACCACCTTGACCACCCATGGAGGAGTTAGGCCTTGGTTCCCGCATCCCGTTTTCTAGGTGACCTTGCTCGAACGACCATTGCACCTTTAGTCCAAATCTTTTCCATCTTTTGTGGGTTATCCGGAATGGCGCGCGTTCTCGATTGCCTATTTTTCCTCCACCTATACATCATCACAATAAGTTTACACAAAAATAACCTCCAAAGCTTGGTTACAAACCACATCAAAAAGCCAAAAAAGGGCAAGCCAAAGCAAGAGAAAAAGGGCACAAAAATATGAAAAACAAGAAAACAAAGAAGAAGAAAAGGAGCTTCAAATGAAAAATCAAATTATCAAAAATGTCTCCGATAAAAAAAAAAAAGAAAAGAAAAAAAAAAGCCCTTTGATCGATTCATCATCGTGAAGTGTCAACTAGAGGACCGAGTCCCGAGGTCGGAAGATAGCGGTGATGAGTTGATCCATCCCAATAATTGTAAACACTCCACCTTTTTATTTGGGCTAATTTAGGAAATTCGAGTTTTGGAACGACCCTCTTGGCTTAGCCAAAGAGAGCGGGACTGCACTTACCTACAGTGTCGAACGAATCCATGGTTCACCTTTTCCACTCCATTATACGCCCCGTAGTACCCCTTTAGAAGATTAGGCGGACCTAGCTAAGTTATCAACATCTATATTGCTTAATTGTCATAGTATTAGGCTTTGGTCCTTGTTTACGTGGGTGATTTATCTTAGAAGTCTATTGTTGTTTTAGGTAAGTAATCGGTGTCTTTCCCCGCCGTCTCGATGAGGGATTCGGTGTTTTATTTTTGCTTTGGATGCGTCTATTCTTTCGTGTTATGTGTTTTTGTGTGTTTAGTCGCATCCACCATATTGAGCAAGCCCCAACTTGCCTTGCATGGGAGTACTTTACCTCATAAGTATTTCGATGTGAGTTGAAGGGATGGAGCGGGCCCGTTAATTGCCCCGTATCGGCTTAGCATAGTCTAGCTAGTAGTAGTAGTTTGTAATTTCTTTTTGAGTCTTTGCTCGAGGACGAGCAACGGTTTAGTGTGGGGGAATTGTTGTGTGCTAAATTTAGACCGTTTTTCCCTCCATTTAGACCCGTTTTCCCTCGTTTTGCGAGTTTTGAGTGCGATTATCGCCATATTTTGCGTACTTCTCGCATTAGCGTCCCTCTTGTGCGTTTTATGTGTTTTTGGTAGTTTTTCTATCAATTTTGATAGGTTTTGCTACAAAAATCACGATTGAGCTTCCACGAGCACAAGAGAAAGGAAAACCGTCCAAAGAGCAAAGCACACAACTTAAAGTTTAAAGCCATCCGATCGAACAAACGAAGAATGAGACAAGACTCGAGGCCAGAAAAAATGACCGGGCGAAATTTCACCCGGTGAGACACCACCGGGCGAAATTTCACCCGACGGTGAAAATGCCTCCCGAAGAATTTATGAGAACTCTCCACCGGGCGAAACTGACCGGGCGAAACGCCCGATGGTGAAGACGTGCCGAAAACGCGAAAAAAGAAGAAAATCTCACCGGGCAAAATTTTCACCCGATGAGAATTACCATCGAGTCCGCAGGGCGAAGTTTCACCCCATGGAGATGCAAAGGGAGATTGTCTCACTAATGGAGCATGAAGATGGATTTGGGCTTTAGGTTAAGGATCCATTAAGAGATTACTATATATATGTTACCCTAATTCATTGTCTAAACTCACCTCTCCATTGTGCTAAGGAGGGAAGACATTACACCCTTCCACCATCTTATTACACCATCAATTAGTAGTAGTAGTAGTAAAAATCCTAAAAAATTCCTAGTAGTTTATAAAGTAATTAGTAGTAGATCTACACAATTCTCATCAACAATTGTTTAGATCTCAAGCTTGTAGAAGATTATCCAAGGTTTATTTGAAGATTTGTTGGGTTTATTGGAGGGTTAGTGACAAGTTCTCCATTTTATTCATCAAAGATTCAATCTTTATCTATGATATCTTCTTATTTCTTATAGATCTACATAGTTGGTACAATTCTCTTCCACTCTCTAATCTCTATTTAGTTTTTGTGATATTTTCTCATCATCATCTTGTTCAAATCTAATTAATATGCATGTTGTGATGAATTTCATAATGAATTGTGAGTAAATTTCTTGTTGGGGAGTTTAGGGATGAGGGCTTGGTTTATTTGAATATAGGGATGTTGGTGGGTTGCTTGCATGTTGGTTTATCTTATTTATGGTGTTGTTTCATTGTTGTTTTAGTCCGGCCAACTAGATCGACCTTGACTAATTTCTATCAATATGGGGAAACTCGGGGTAGAAATTACCATGATTAGGGACTTACCCTCATTCGCCGCAAAAGCGGGTTTTTAGGTGAGTTTATCGACATTGTGACAAAAACTCAATCCCGACCTTCTTAGACCCCAAGTACCGAATCCCGACTTCTCCCTAACGCCTTTCCCTCAATTGACCACTCTTAGCCATTTCTCTAGATACTCCCTTAGTTTAAGACTCGACCCCTAGAAAAACCCCCTTCTAAGACATCGAACACAACACCTTAAGCTTCACAAACACACACCGTTCCCTGTGGACCGACCTCGACTTACCACGATTACTTGTTTGTTTTTGTGATAATTCCGAGTCTATAAATATCGTTTGATCCTCCGTCCTTCGCTAAAACGACCGATCCGATTGGGAGGCGATCATATACGTAAAAAGAAAGAGGTAGTGGAGTAAAAGAAACGTGAGAGCCAAGGAGGAGAAAAATGGGTAGTGGCTGAAGATATTCTTTGTCAGGTGAAACTTTGTCTTGGATCGGCTAATTCGGTCAGCTGGAGCTAAGGGAATCCTCAGCTGGCTTTTGGCCTAGTCGGCTTGACTCCATGTGTTGGGTCGGCTGCCTTAGTGTAGAGTCTAGCGATCCTATAAATACTCTAGAGGGGGTGAATAGAGTATGCCCTTCTTTTTAAATTTCTAATAACGTGGTATACTTGGAACTTATTGTGAATGTTCTAGTATAATAACACGTATTGAATATAGCTAAACAAACGAAGCAACAATATATTTGCTATTATAAATACTACTAAAAAGTATAATTATAGAAAAGAGCAAGAATATTTAAAGCGTAAAAGTAAATAATACGAGCAATTTTAACGTGGTTCAACCCAATTAAAAAGCCTACGTCCACCGGTGTATTTATTTATATGTAAGAGTACATACTCCGGATTACCTTACAAATAAATACTTTCACAACTAACTCTAGTTGTGATTCTGTGAGTGATGTGAAGCACTCGGTTGAGAGATGTTAAGCTCTCAGGTTGTGAGATGTTAAGCCCACAGTGAAGAACATCCCACAGTGATGAAGGATATTAAGCCTTCTTTGGGAGGAATGTGAAGCCCTCGGAGTTTGAACGATGTGAAGCGTTCGATGGGTGAACGAGGTCAGCCGTTCGTTTGAGTATAACCACTACTCGACTCGTATACTTTTACTAGACACCTAGTTTACAAAAATTTCCAAACAAGATTACAATTCAACTGTCTAGAGAAAATAATGAAACTATATGACTTTAAGATATAACAATAAAACACGGTTTAGTTAGCCAAGACTTAATCGAAACTTTTGCAACAATACTTTTTATAAAACGTTTGAAGGAATTTGCAAAAATGAAAAATGTAGTGTAAGTCGTAAGTTTAGTGAAGGAGATCACTCCTATATATATGAAAATGATTTGTAGAAAAGATGGAAACAAATATTGAGAAAATCATTTCATATATCCCATATGGCAACAAGAATATTACTATAAGCATGTAATCTTAAGTTTCCTTATATTTGCTGATTTTGTTATATCTTATAACATAAGATATTTTGAGAATCGTTTTCATGTGGATGCTAATGTTTTTACTTAATAGGAACTTGCAAGATTCGTTGTATGTGGTCGCATCACAACTACATATCCAAGTTTCCTTTTGTAGAAATTATCTAATATCTTATTCACATAAGATATTTGTGAGAATCTTTTACTCATGAATACTTATATGCTTATCTGATTCTTTCTTGAGTCAGACTCCCTCATACTTTTGTTTCAAAAATATTTTCAAGTAAAAGTCTTTTAATATTAGAATCGATTTCTTTGTGAATAAGTCTTGCCTTTTTTTTGTATATCGTGAGTATCGTGAGGTTAATATAATCTTGGCAGCGGTTATATTAACCTTTTTTTTTTGGTAAAGGGTAAGTATGTATTAAAAAATATTAACCTTGTTTTCCATATAGCTTCTTCCCTTTACATTTATAGTCCTAGACTTTGTTCCTTGATTTCTTCTTCTTTGAGTCTGATCTTGTAGCTTCACGAGTCTTCATGAATCACGTCATTCATCCTTGATTTCTTTTGTAGCTGAAAGCACATCACATTCTGCTGACTTCTCCACGTGCGACTGCTTGGGTCGGTGTTGGAAAACCAGTGGCGCATGACAGGAAGATGTTGGAGTACCGGAGAGTACTAGACCGTCCCCAATAACATCTATCCAGTTGAAGAAGTAATGTCGCATGAAACAAACAAGGTGATCACAGTAAGGGAACGGACCTGCCATGCAGTTAAGCTCTAAGGGTGCGTTTGACACCCCTTGCCATGTGCCTGTTGTTGACTCGGTAATGGTAGGCGTCAGCGGTTCGGTGCTCTGTGTCACTGACTGGTCACAGGTGCTGACGACTGACGTACGGGTAGTCCTGGCCGACTTACTCGGAATGGCTGACTTATCAATGGTGCCAAACTTTCTCCTTGCATGATCCACTCCGATCAGCAAAATCCCCATCCCCGATGGTTTCCTGGGCTTCGCGTTCGGATAAGGGTCGACTAAGCCAGATTCCTCGGGATGCAATGCAGAATTGAGCATGTCAATGTAATGCTGCCACGTACTCGGATCGCTCTCACGAATCTCCTCAATCAACCTGTCCAGCTGGAATCTATCACTGACGGGCATAGCTTCCTCCTCGGTGTAGTTGAGCGTCCTCCAGGACACATACACATCGGTCAGCTGCACCCGAGAATCCTGCGCCAGCATCCCGGCAAGCTTACACGTGCACGGCAAACCCAGGGACGTCCTCAAAACACACTCGCAGTCGTCATACACCCGATCAACCAACTCGTGCATCCTAGTCAGTTCCCCAATCAGCTTCTTGAGCGCCTTACGACTGACATGGAGTCTTAAGTTCATTAAAATCGGAGGCAAAGTAGTTAATAGCTTCTTGCGGGAGTACTCCAGCTTCTTCTTTAGTTTCGACTGCTAACAACCAAGTAGCTTATCAATCCTCTCGAACAAGCAATCTAAAGATGTCGTAGACGTGCCAAGAGCCTTCTTCAAGGCCGCATGTGCAGACTCGACAATGGATGTGGTGTTGTTGCCGAAATGGAGGACTCGATCTGTGAACGCGTGATTTCATCCCTTAATCATAGTATACCAAACATCTGCTAACACTACAAGAGTTAAAGTCAGTGGCGACTGAGCTTAGCTACTGTCATCTGTCGCTAAAAAGAGACTCGCTGCTGTTAACAGTCGCTAAGAAATAGTCGCTACAGTTAGTCGCATCTAGCGACTGATTTCAGTCGCTAAAAAAACGCGCGACTGAAATCAGTCGCTAAATTTCGCGACTGAAATCAGTCGTCATTGCCTCATTTTAGCGACTGATTTCAGTCGCTAAGAGCGTCAGTTAGCGACTGAAATCTGTCGCTATATGGTGTAATGTGGCGTCCTACAGCGACTGATTTCAGTCGCTAAATAGAAAATTTAGCAACTGATATCAGTCGCTGCCGTACCTGAAATAGGCCGGTTATATTTATTATTTTTCTAGCCAAAATCTGCACAATAAAACAAACCAACAACCACAATACATCCCAAACATCATTCCAAACGTTGTTTCAACGTTACGCAAGCTTCACACTCCAAAATTGCCATCCAAGTACGCAAACATCGTGAATACACTAAATTAAAAGTGTTGTTACAAACAGTTTTTTCAACAAGCATTCAGAAACTACAAATTGTTTTCATTCAATCTACTCAGCTAACAGGGAAACTACCTGACGCACCACTACCACCGT
This sequence comes from Agrostemma githago, assembly GCA_958450325.1. Lineage (NCBI taxonomy): Eukaryota > Viridiplantae > Streptophyta > Magnoliopsida > Caryophyllales > Caryophyllaceae > Agrostemma > Agrostemma githago. The sequence continues at coordinate 56,804,638 of OY288258.1, read as the reverse complement.
CAGCGAAGGGGTCTCTAGGATCCGGGAATCGGGGAGTGGGGCCGGAGTTGCAGTTATACTGCTGCGTGTTCCTAAGATGTCGTAGCTCTTCCAGAATTTGCAGGTTAACGGACTCCTGCATCTTCAGCCTCTCATCCTGCTCCTTCAGCCTCTCATCCTGGTCCTTCAGCCTCTCAGCCTGGTCCTTCAGCCTCTCAGCCATAGCCGCCCGTAGCGCCCTCTCCTCTTGGATTTCCGACCTCATCTCAGCCATTTCGGATGGTACACACTCCGTCGAGGTCGCATGGCCCCCCCGAACATTGGGTGGTGTCCAGTACAGGGAATGAGCGTTCCTCGTACCGTACACCGCTCCCTTGCGGTATCCTTTCGCGACTCTGAACCAAATCGTGCTCGGGTTCACACCTTCGTTCTCGGGCGCTCTAGTGGCCTCCAAATACGATCTCTGAAAGAACTTGAAGTCATGATTAGGTGGGTTTTGTGAAGAAAAAAAATAACGAAGACAGTACATGTAGATTTCTCATTTATATTTATAATGAAAACATTAAATAAGAATCCAAAATAAAAATCAAAGGTAAGGAAATACTAACATTCATGGCCCGCTGGTGCATCAACTGCGACCCACCGTAGTGGGTGCGCTCCGCCTCCACCTCGGGGTCCCCTCCCCGCCTCTTGTTCTTTTTCGCCTGGACGAATCTTTTAAGGAACTTCGGGTCGGAGCGGGCTGTTTGGAACTGTTGGATGGCGTCACCTACTATTTATACACTTTGAGATCAATAAGTTTTTTGAAGATATATACAACTTTCTATTCAAGTACTAACACTAATTGATTAATCGAACCTCTAAGGTGTTTCTGTAACTTTTCATCGCTCGCCAACTTATACATCATGTCTCTGTGTCTGTCGATCGCGACATCCATGTATCTGTCTCTCACAGCCACCTCGAGACCCTCGTTGTAAAAGTATTTCAACTGCAAGATCGTTTGTTGTCATTGTATTAGTAATCTGTAAACAGTAACAGGTTATTATTAAAAATCAGAAATTGGTGTACCTTGAAGTTGGCAAACCACTTCTCCCGTTGCCACAGAGGCACCTTGGTCCAACTCGTGCAGTAAGTAGTCAATTCCTTCATGAAACTATCCTTCATACCAGTCACCACCGCACGAGTACGAAACCTACACCAAAGTATGAAATAAGATGATGTCTCAAAAAAAGGAAATACAACGTCTCACCATGTGTTCTCCGGGTTAATAATTAGGCGCCCATCGTCGGTATATCGAAGCCCTTGATCCTGTTGCGGTTGGTTTGGTTACTCATTGTTGTTCACCTCCTCCTCGTTCTCCACTTGGTGATCCTCCTCCCGCCAGTTCTCTTGTTGGTCCTCCTGCTGCTGCTGATCCCTGTTGCTGTTGCTGCTCGAACTACCATACCGCAGCCTGCTGCCCAACGTCATATCTGCAGACATATAATAGTAGAAAGTTAAAAATTGACATCATAATATTGAAATAATTTGCCTAAAATATGTAATGCAGATTACTATGTACAAATAATATAACTTACTAAAACTATATCCTACTAAAAATCATTGTCACTGTCGTTGTCATCTTCCACTTGCCTACTCGAACCAACGACATCCTCTTCCTCGTAGTCATCTTCCTCCTCCTCGTCATTGACCTCTAAATCATTGGTGTCGTCCTCCTCCTCGACCATATCACTAGAAGCACCTTTCTCCTCCTCACCACCTTCATCGTCTTCAAAATCTTCCCCCACATCCACCTCATTATTGTCATCATCATCATTTGCAAAAAGATTCTCATCAACTGGAGACAATGTTGTACCACTAGAAATGACATCCTCTTGGAAGAGGTCAGAGTCATAGTGCCCCCGTGGCTTATTTTTGAACACCGCTGATAAGTGTAGTTTGTAGTGCCTAATTGTTGTGTTTTGGTCCCATTTTCCTTGTGGAATCGCTCTTTGGGAGCGGTTTATGGGCTTCTTATGCTTCCTCTAGCCCGTTTCAGGTTCCCGAGACCATCCACGAAGAGTTGGAGCGACTCCGACTCAATACATACACTTTTTGGAGCCAACGAGGTAAAGGAACGATGACTCGATGCCTTGGAATCGACCCCGAGACCTTGGGACCCAATCCCGAGCCTCCGATTCCCGATCCCGAGTCCCGAGAATCGACGAGAAACCCATGAGAGGCAAGGAGGGACCAAAATGCTCTTAAGGGAGGCCTACAAGACCCATCCCGGTCGGGAAGGCCTCAACCCGTCCGGGATGGGGTGAACAATTGAAGAGGCTACTGTGAGGAGCCCGTCCCGACCGAGACCAGGCCGTCCCGGTCGGGACCACACCGTCCCGGGCGGGACCAAACCGTCCCGGGCGGGAAGGAGCAGGGGCTGCGCGAGACTCTTTTCTTTCTTCTCCTTCATTCTTGTACCCATATAAATACTTCCCTCTTGTATTGTTAACATATGTTATCATACATTAGACTCTCTTAAGCCTCTCTACAACTCTAAAACCCTAGATTTAGTGTTCATCCATTTAGATTAATTTTCCTTTAATCTTTGTTAATCTTTAGTTAATCTAGTTTAATTAGTTCTTGTATTAAGAAGTTCTTGAAGATTTCTCCAAGCGTGACATCCTTGGGGTTTATTTGGGTTCTTATTTATACAAGATTGCATCTTTTCATCATCTTAGTGTTGGTACAATCTTCTCTAGTCTTGTTCTTTGTTATTTATTCAAGTTTCAACCTTTACTTAGTGTTATTGTTATTGTTTGTTTATAATGAATGTTTGGATGTTTGGTTTGTTTTCTCTTGATTTTGTTATTGTTAGTATCATAATGAGTGAGTAGTCTCCTTGTGAGGTTAGTAGGGGGATTAGGGGTAGATTATGGGTGATTAGGGTTGATTAGGGGAAAAGGGTGAATCTTTGTTGTTAGTCACATATTGGGCACTCTATGTGTTTGTTGATATGCTTGTGTGAGTTGTAGTGGCCAATGCTTCCCATACTTCTGCTCATCTTCTCGTTGTTTGTCTAGTATGTGATCATGTTGAGAATAGTTGTAGTCACGAGAGTGCGGACTAGGGTCTACGTAGCGAGAGCCCGGACCCACCTTGACATCGGTCTACATAGCGAGAGCCCGGACCGACTCTAGCAACTAGGAGACACCTACACCCTTGATCACCCCAATTACCCATCTACACTTATGAACCCGACCTATCCCACTTCCTTTCATATTTGAGTTCATCCTCTTAGTTAGTCATCATTCCATTAGTTTCATTGTTTAGTTTGTTTCTAGTTATTTCTCTTAATCTTGTTTTAGCTAGTTCATCATTAGTCTAGTTCTTACTTCTCCTCCACCATAGTTTTCCAATTATCGCTTTCTTTGTGTTTGTTTGGTGATTTAATCTCGTTTTTAGGCCAAAAGAGTCTAAACTCCACAATACCGTCTCCGTGGATACGATCCCGACTTACCCTAACTACCGTTAGGCCTAGCCGGTTATACTATTGACGGTGGGGACGTGACAAATCCCTACCATCAATTTGGCGCCGTTGCCGGGGACGTGCATTGTTTAGACTTAGTTTGCTTATCGCTAGACTTAGTTACCCTTCCTTGTGTTCTCCTATCACCTCTTGTGAATATTTTGTTGTTTTTCTTGTTTTCTTAGCTTTCTACTCTCCTTGTTTCTCGTTGTGCTTGATTATTGTCGTTGCTTAGTGCCCATAAAGCACTAGGTGTTCTCACGTTTGTTCTAGTGTGTAGTGTATGCCTAGGAGGGGAGGCGATTTCTTTCTCTTCAATCCAGAGCCGGAGAGACTCTTTAGAGCCTTTCGCCAACGGACGATTGAACGGGTTAGACACTCTCAACCGGGTACTAGCAATACTCATCAAGAGCAAGCTCAAGGATCCGACTTTAACGAGTCACCCCGAGAGACGGCCGAAGGGATCTTCATAAATCCCTTTGGTTCATCTATCCACTCTTCTTGTCCTAGTTCCCCCTCTTCATCTACATCAACACCACCATCTTCTCCCTTATATCCAATTATGCCGAAGTTTTCATCTCACTCCACTTTTACCGAGGATGTCTTGCCGGGACCGAGTGCTTTGCCGGATACTTATACCGGGAATTTTGTGGCCAAGACTCAATTTATCCAACTTGTGGAGAGGAATCAATTTAGTGGTTTGCCCACCGAAGACCCGCACCAACATATGGAGACTTTCTCCGATTATTGTGACGCTATCTCTCAAACCGGGGTTACTCAAGATCAAATTCGTTGGGTACTTTTCCCGTTCTCTCTTATTGGAAAAGCGAAGCAATGGATAAAGAGTCTCGATAGGGCAACCATGGGGATTGATACTTGGAAGAAACTTGCATTGGCGTTCTACCAAAAATTTTACCCTCCGGAGAAGACCAATTTGCTTAGGGCCTCCATCACCGGTTTTCAACAACGGGATGAAGAGAGCCTTTATGAAGCTTGGGAGCGGTTTAAATCTTTGGTGAGATCGTGCCTCCACCATGGACTCTCACAACAATTTTGGAACGGTCTTTATGAGGACTCGAGAGCTATACTCAACATGGGCTCCAATGGAAGGTTTACCGAGGTCGATGACGATCAAACTTGGGCAAGAATCGAAGAGATGGCGGTGCATAATTCTCAATACTCTAGGCCTAGAAAGGCGAACCGAGGAGGTAGGCATGAGGTCGATGCTATTACACAATTAAGCATCGATCTTGGAGCTCAACTAAGAACTCACATGGAGACCATTGACAAGAAGCTCCAAAGCCACCTCAATCAAGTTCAAGGCTCTAGTTCCTCTAACCAACACTCGGTTCATGAGATTAATGCCTTGGGAGTTGCGTCTCCTACACCTTATTTCGGGATGTGTGATACTTGTGGAATTGTTGGTCATGATCCTATGCATTGTCGAGGAAGTGTTGAGCAAGTGAACGCCTTTCAAGCGTTCAAGCAAGGTGCCTCCTATTCTAATCAATACCAAGCTTCCAATCAAGTCCCTCAACAACAAGCTATGCAACCTCGTCCTTATGTTCCACCTCCCTTAAGAGACAAGAATCAAGGTTATCAAGGTTATGTGGGTAATCCAAGATCCTTCAACAACTTCAAGCAAAATAACCAAGGTACCTTTCACAACAACAATCAAGGGTTCCAACAAGGGAACTTCAATCAAGGTGATTTCCAAGGAAACCAAAGCTTCCAACAACAACAAAACCACAATCAAGGCCTTAATCAAGGCAATTCTCATGGGTTCCAAGGGAACCGTCAACAACAAACGACTCAAGGTCAACATCAACAAAGCAAGCCAAGGAGCCGGTCTCCTATTCATGACTATGGTACTCCATTAGCCCTTACCGATACTCCGCATAATCCGTCATCTCCACCTCGAGATTTCGACATTCAAAAGACTATGACGGATGTGCAAAAGAGTACTCAAGAGTTGCAAAAAAGTCAAATGGAGATGTCAAGAATCCAACAAGAGCTCTTTGCTTATGTTCAAGGGGAAAACGCGGTAAGAGATGCCCGTACGAAGATGCTTGAGACTCAAGTATCTCAACTTGCTTCGGGGAGCTCCTCAAGACAAAAGGGGCAACTACCTTCTCAAGGTGAAACACCAACATTTGAGCATGTAAATGCTATCACCACAAGGAGAGGTACATCTTATGACTCCCCTTCATTCCCTAGTGAGCAAAAGCCAATGCAAGAACCGACAAAGAAAATGGCATCTCCAATTCAAGAAAGCTCAAGCTTTGATAATCCAATGGAGGAACAAGTCTTATGGGAGATCGAAAAACCCATTGAAGACAAGCTTCCCCCACTTCAAGCAAAAGAAAAAGGTAAAGGGAAAGTGTCATGTGAGAAGTCCACCCCTATCGAGCAAAACAAGGTTCAAATCAAGTTGTCTTTCCCAACAAGGCAAATGAAGACTAAGGTGGATGTCCAATTTGACAAGTTCCTTAACATTGTGAAGCAATTGGATGTGAGTGTCCAGTTCACCGAGTTACTTACCCAAATCCCGGCATATGGAAAGTTCATGCGAGAAATCCTAGCTAGGAAGAGATCCATTGACAAGGAAGAGACAATAGCGTTCACGAGGGTGGTGAGTGAGCTTATTCAAGGTTCCACGCTTCCGAAGTTGAAGGATCCAGGTAGTTTCTCGATCCCGTGCACCATAGGCAACTATGAGATTAAGAGAGCTATGTGTGATTTGGGTGCGAGTGTGAGCATTATTCCCTACACCATTTGTGAGCGATTAGGGATGAAGGAGCTTAAATGTACGTCCATTACACTCCAAATGGCCGACAAATCTCTTAACCGACCATTAGGGATGTTAGAAGACGTGCCGGTACGAATCGGGAAGTTCTTCATTCCGGTCGACTTCATCGTGCTCGATATGCCGGAAGATGCTCACACTCCCATTATCCTTGGGCGCCCATTTCTACACACCGCCGGTGCCATGATCGATGTGAAGAACGGTAGGATCACCTTCGAGTTAGGCGAAGAAAAGCTAGTGTTTGACCTCCAAGGTAACACTTCGCCTACAAATGATGAGTCTTGCAATATGATCCAAGCCACGAAAGACATTGATCTAGGGGATGACGGGACAAAGCTTGAAGAAGTACTCTTACGTACTTGAGGACGATGACTCCGAGAGTGAGGAAGATGAGAGCCCATATCATGGGTTGGATGACAATTGCAATGACAAGGAGAAAGATGAGCCGCCCTTGGAGCCACATGAGGATCGGTGGACGTTTGGGTATATACTGAAGGATCGCAAGTACAAGTTCAAGCCATTGAACTTAGTAGATCGGGATGCCCCGGGAACGTCAAGGCAAGGTCATGAAGAGCCTTGGTTTGTGGACGGTTATATTACTAGCTTGATTGAAGACTTTGCTAGGGCCTTCGACTTGTTCCTTCGTGCCCTTGATGGAGATGGAATCGGTTATTGTTGTTGAAAAAGAATGAAGAAAGCACCATCCTTGGTTTGACGGAGTTCCACAAGAACCGTCCCATTGTATATATCTTTGTATTGTAGTTTCTTTGAGTTTCGTGATATTCTTGTTATTTGGATTGATTGATGAGCGTTGTGAGGGAGAGAATTTGATGTGTATGTGAGCTTTGTTGGATAGGTGAAGTGAAGATGATTCCTAGAGAGGAATGGCTATGATAGAGCTTGGATAGTAAGCATGAGGATCGGGTTTTTGAAGCTTGGAGTAAGCTTTTGGGTTTGTGGAAGGTCAAGAAGATCCATCCCGACCGGGAAGAGGCGTCCCGACCGGGAGGGTGCGACATCCCGACCGGGAAAGAGCCGTCCCGACCGGGATGGAGGTACACATTATTGAGCTTACTGGAGGTCCGTCCCGACCGGGATGGTCCCCTACTCCCCCTTTGTGCCTCTTCTTCGACATTCGAGTCCACCCAACCGTTGTATACCCCCTCCCAACCTCCCTATCTCTCTGTGCTCTTATCATATGCCCCATGTACTTCATTTTCATGCCCTCACTTCATTTCCTATCCACTTACACTGACTCTCACATCATATCCCACCCCCTACCATTACTACCTCTACCATGAGTTATCCTCAAGTTTGAAGCGAGATGGCAACCAAGAAGACAAGCTACGTGCCTATAATGATCATTGAGACGATGGAGCGAGTGAGTTACTAGCCGATTGGTTTGGGTAACTATCCTTACTTTTCCGTCTTTTGTCGCTTGTTTGCTCTTGTTTGCCCCCTTCCCCTTGAGTCATGGTGTCTTGGTGGCCTTCGAGGCCTTAGTATGGTTGCTCCCGACTCTCGATGACGTGACTACGTCGAGAGTCAATCGATTAATCCAAATATACAAGATTTTCACCCCTTTTTAGGATTTAGTCGGATTCGGGCAGAATCCGGGCTAGGTGACTTGATTACACCTAGCCCTCCCCTCCCATTTCCTTTTATTTCTTTCTTTTTATTTCTTCCCCCATCCATATCTTTTCTTGTCTCGGCCCATGGTGACTTGACTACACCCCGGCCGGACACATTCTACCCTTTTCTCCACTTTTCTTTTTGATTTTTTAGTCTTATTTTCGTAGTTTCTTTTCTTTCCTTTTGTCTCTCCGTACACTACGATCGAGCATGAGAACATTGCTCGGTTTAAGTGTGGGGGAGCGATATTCTATCGTAGTTAGTTTTATTTTCATAGCTTTCCGAAAAAATCTTTAAAAACCCTAAAAATTTGAAAAAAATTCACAAAAATCAAAAAGATTTTCTTTTCTTGTGTTTTCCTTTTATGTCTTTGTATCGTATATTTGTTTTGTTGTGTGTGTTTGCCCTCCTTTTCTTATAGGTTGCTTAATCACCGTTAGTTTTGGAAAGCTTTCAAGACATCCGGTAACATCTTCTATCCCTTTTCCTTCTTTATTTCTTGTGGAGTTTGGAGGAAATTGTAATGTTGTGTGCTCGGGTGGAGCTTTGTGCATATTGGTGGATGATTTGGTGACTTGTATGGAATATCGGGGTGGTGTTTGTTCCCTTGTGTGTTTGTTTTATTTTGTTTTGTTTTGTCGTCTTTTGTCTCTTTTTCTTTCGTTTTCGCCATGTCTTCATTTTGTGTTGTGTTAGTTGTGTCTTGTGTGTTTAAAAGGTTTTCAAAAAACCGGTTTAGAGGTTAGTGTGCGAGTGGTTACTTTCCCCTCCTAGTAATGTAAATCGAGTCTTGGACTTTACTCTAGTAGAATGACCCTAAATCAATGATTTCGTTGGTCCTTTACCTTGAGTCCACCTAGCTTACTAGGGATTTACTACGGGATTTGCACTTTTGACCATTATGACCACCTACGGTGTGAAAAGGCCTTGGTTACCGAGTCTCATCCCTTAGGTGACCATGTTTGAAATTTGCTAGATTTGTCCAAGTTTTACCCTTTTTGTGGGTTTGAAGGGAAGGGCCCGTCCCGACTTACCCATTCGCCTACCTCCTACACATATCCACACAATAAATTGCAATTTGTTTAATTCTCTCTTTCTTGTTACACAAAGAAATGCCAAAAGCCAAATCAAGCCAAAAGGGCAAAGAATAGAAAAAGAAAGAAAAAAGAAAAGAATGAAGAAAAAGAAAAGGCACAAAAGCAAAAAAAAAAAAATAGAAAAGAGGAAAAAGAAATGGCATGGCAACAAACAAGGCAAAAAGATGCAAAGAAAGAAAAATGCCAAAAGAAAACCCGTCTCACAAAAATAATCCCCTCACCACAAAAATAAGCCTTTTACCGACTATTGCCGTGAAGAGCCTACCAAAGGACCAAGTCCCTAGGAAGGATGATAGCGGCAATGGTCGGTCTTCCCTCATTTTGCATTATTTCCACCTTTTTACTTGGACTAGTTTAGGGGTTTCGGGCATGGGACGACCCTCTTGACTCATTTCTAAAGAGGGCGGGGTCTCACCTACCTACAGTGTCGACTAACACCGTGGTTCATCTCTTTTCCACTCCGCCGATCGTCCCGTAGTACGTTCTTAGAAAGTTAGGAGGAATCTAGGTAAGATACCAACGTTTTTGTTGCTTTATCGTCATACTATTAGGGTTTAGTTCACCTTGATTTGTATTGCTAGCTTGGGAATGTTGTCACTTGCCTTGAGTCCTAAACCGGTGTCTTTTCACCGCTTTGTTGAGGGGAGCGGTATTTGTTTTTCTTTTGGGTGCAACCGATTATTTGTTTGTTTGTGTGTTTGTTTGTTTATGTGTTGTTGTGTCCGGTTGCATCCACGGTTTTGTCGCAAGACCCCACTTGCCTTGCGGAGTGCACTCTTCCTCTAAGTGCACTCGCGTGAGTTGAAAGGGCGTAGGGTGCGCTAATACCCACTCGGCTAGTTTAGTAGTTAGTATGTGCTTACTCGAGGGCGAGTAAGGGTTAAGTGTGGGGGAGTTGATAAGTGTAGTTTGTAGTGCCTAATTGTTGTGTTTTGGTCCCATTTTCCTTGTGGAATCGTTCCTTGGGAGCGGTTTATGGGCTTCTTATGCTTCCTCTAGCCCGTTTCAGGTTCCCGAGACCATCCACGAAGAGTTGGAGCGACTCCGACTCAATACATACACTTTTTGGAGCCGACGAGGTAAAGGAAAGATGACTCGATGCCTTGGAATCGACCCCGAGACCTTGGGACCCAATCCTGAGCCTCCGATACCCGATCCCGAGTCCCGAGAATTGACGAGAAACCCATGAGAGGCAAGGAGGGACCAAAAAGCTCTTAAGGGAGGCCTACAAGACCCATCCCGGTCGGGAAGGCCTCAACCCGTCCGGGATGGGGTGCACAATTGAAGAGGCTACTGTGAGGAGCCCGTCCCGGCCGAGACCAGGCCGTCCCGGTCGGGACCACACCGTCCCGGGCAGGAAGAAGCAGGGGCTGCGCGAGACTCTTTTCTTTCTTCTCCTTCATTCTTGTACCCATATAAATACTTCCCTCTTGTATTGTTAACATATCTTATCATACATTAGACTCTCTTAAGCCTCTCTACAACTCTAAAATCCTAGATTTAGTGTTCATCCATTTAGATTAATTTTCCTTTAATCTTTGTTAATCTTTAGTTAATCTAGTTTAATTAGTTCTTGTATTAAGAAGTTCTTGAAGATTTCTCCAAGCTTGACATCCTTGGGGTTTATTTGGGTTCTTATTTATACAAGATTGCATCTTTTCATCATCTTAGTGTTGGTAAAATCTTTTCTACTCTTGTTCTTTGTTATTTATTCAAGTTTCAACCTTTACTTAGTGTTATTGTTATTGTTTGTTTATAATGAATGTTTGGATGTTTGGTTTGTTTTCTCTTGATTTTGTTAGTATTAGTATCATAATGAGTGAGTAGTCTCCTTGTGGGGTTAGTAGGGGGATTAGGGATAGATTATGGGTGATTAGGGTTGATTAGGGGAAAAAGGTGAATCTTTGTTGTTAGTCACATATTGGGCACTCTATGTGTTTGTTGATATGCTTGTGTGAGTTGTAGTGGCCAATGCTTCCCATACTTGTGCTCATCTTTTCGTTGTTTGTCTAGTATGTGATCATGTTGAGAATAGTCGTAGTCACGAGAGTGCGGACTAGGGTCTACGTAGCGAGAGCCCGGACCCACCTTGACATCGGTCTACGTAGCGAGTGCCCGGACCGACTCTAGCAACTAGGAGACACCTACACCCTTGATCACCCCAATTACCCATCTACACTTATGAACCCGACCTACCCCACTTCCTTTCATATTTGAGTTCATCCTCTTAGTTAGTCATCATTCCATTAGTTTCATTGTTTAGTTTGTTTCTAGTTATTTCTCTTAATCTTGTTTTAGCTAGTTCATCATTAGTCTAGTTCTTACTTCTCCTCCACCATAGTTTTCCAATTATCGCTTTCTTTGTGTTTGTTTGGTGATTTAGTCTCGTTTTTAGGCCAAAAGAGTCTAAACTCCGCAATACCGTCTCCGTGGATACGATCCCGACTTACCCTAACTACCGTTAGGTCTAGTCGGTTATACTATTGACGGTGGGGACGTGACAAATCCCTACCATCAACCGCCACCACTGGTTTACAGTTCTGTCGTTCTTTGTAGTTGGGTAAGGCGCAAAGTACACTTGGTGTGCTTGATGTGCAAGTATAAACGGATCATACTTGGAGTATTTTTTTGGTATGATTAACTTCAGCTAGTTTGTACCTTTCATGTACTCTAGTACCTTGCACAGAGTTGTCCTTCCATTCGCATTTAAATACCACAGCTCTATACCCACGATCATTTCCAACATAGCACAGCTCGAAGATGTCCTCCAATAAACCATAGTAATCTTCACCCTCAAGTGACGACACACTCAAAATTACATGTACTTCTACTGCTACCATGGGCAAATGTATGGAAATTGTAACCGTTAACCGATTACCGGTTCCAAGTTTTAACATTCCACAAACGACCTAATGCTAGACTCCTAACCAAATCATCCTGAATATTCTCTGAAATTACATGCTCCTTAAACCATTTGGGAAACTGTTCCTCATGCTTATTCCAAACGTCATCAGCATTTAAATGTGGATTAGCAGCCACAAATTCAGTTACAAATTTCTTCTCGTACGGCTCCAAAACTTCGCAGTTTGATAGCAAGTACAGGTGAGCACGATTGTCCTCCTTCTCATCTAATGTCCTCCACCCGCCAGTTGATGACGATCCCTCACCTACCTTACTTTGAAAAAAGTCTGGTATGTTGGGGTCAATCGTCGTCTCGGGTGTTTCTAGGTTTAGATTTTTGGCTTTGATGTTCACTTCTTTCTCGAAATATAGAGAACAGAAGTTGGCTATCTCCTCTGTTAAGTAAGCATTACATATGGAGCCCTCAACCCTCGCCTTGTTACCAATTTTTTTCTTCAAATGGTTGAGAAATCTATGACAATCATCAAGCAATTATGTTATTATCAAAGTATAGTGTCCAACGTTAGTTAGTGGGTAAAATAAGTAAGTAGTTGAAAGTTCTCACCTCTCAAACGGGTACATCCATCTAAACTGTACCGGTCCTCCCACTTTAGCTTCGTAGGGCAAGTGGACCGGTAGATGCTCCATTGAGTTAAAGAAAGAGGGTGGGAAGATCATCTCAAGTTTGCATAGTATCTAAGGAATTTGATCCTCCAAACGAGTCATGTCGTCATTTGTAACTGTCGACGAACACAAATCTTGAAAAAACTGAGATATCTCAGTGATAGGATTCCAAACACTTTCCGGCAGCAGGTGCTTCAACGCCACAGGTAGTAACCGCTCCATGAACACGTGGAAGTCGTGACTCTTCAAGCCTTGGAGCTTCAGGTTCTTAATGTCCACACACCAACTAAAATCGGATGAATACCCATCAGGGAACTTCAGTTTCCCTACCCACTCTAAAACGGCCTTTCTCTGAGCCTTATCAAGGCTAAACAAGACCCTAGGCTTGGACCCATCCCGCTTGATATGCATTTTCGGACGGTCAAAATTTTTTTTCAAATCTTTTCGGGATCCTACGGTGTCACATGTCTTACCCTCTACATCCATGACGGTGTGAATCAGTTGCTCAAAGAAATTCTTCTCAATATGCATCACGTCCAGATTATGTCGGAGTAATAAATTACTCCAATATGGAAGGTCGAAGAAGATGCTTCTTTTAAACCAACCATTTTTAATTTCTTAAGATCTTTGAACTCTTGATCGGTCCCGTCAACAGTAGATGGGAACTCTGAAATCACCTCCCAAATCTCATCTCCTTGGAGACGAATCGGTGCCTCATCTAGCACCTTCTCACCCTTCTTGAAAGCTCTCCTATTCTTCCTATACATGTGACCCTCGGGTAGAAACTGTCTATGAAAGTCAAACCAACTAATTTTGCTTGAATTACTTAGGTAGAATGCTTTACTTTCACTCATGCAACAAGGACACGCTTTTTGGTCCGCCGGAGACCAACCGCTCAACATACCATACGCAGGAAAATCGTTTATAGTCCACAGAAGCAATGCTCTAAACTGGAAATTTTGTTTCAACGACACATCATATGTCTCCACCCCTACTTCCCACAAGTGTTTCAATTCCTCTATCACTGGTTGTAAGTAAACATCCAAGTGGTTTTTGGGATTTTTTGGGCCGGGAACAATGAGAGAAAGAAAGATGAACGGTGGTTTCAGACAAAGCCATGGGGGTAAGTTGTACGGTGTGACCATGACAGGCCAGCATGAGTATGACTTACCGAACTGACCGAAAGGGGCGAACCCATCGGTACACAACCCAAGTCTCACGTTACGGGGTTCCTCATCAAATTCAGGATAAATCCTATCAAAGCGTTTCCACTCCTCCCCGTCACTAGGATGACACATCTTCCCCTCTACACGAGTTTCTTCCTTATGCCACCTCATTTGTTCGGCAATGGTTCTGGTTGCATATAATTTTTGAAGTTTAGGGGCGATGGGAAAGTAGGTAAGTCGACTAAGTGGTATAGGTTTTTTATGCCTCGCAACACTCTTTCCCTTCCTACCCCTCAAAACAATATTCCCATCTACACTTTTGTATCTACCCTTCCCACATATCTTACATTCCTCAAGCACGGCATCATCCTTCCAAAAAAACATACATCCATCGGGACAAGCATCGATCTTTTGATGCAGAAGTTCAAGACCTTTAACTATTTTTTTGGTATTGTAGAATGTTTTGGTCATAATGTTGTCTTTTGGGATGAGTTTCTCAATCAACGCAGCGACACCGTCTACGCACCCAAAAGGTAGGTTGTACTCACATTTAAGGGTCACTACCATAGACGCCACTTCTAACAATGTCACATCACACCCTCCATATAATGGCTTCTCCGCAGCCTCTAACATATCAAAAAAAGCTTTCGTTCGTGGGTTTGGCTCTTGTGGGGTTGGTTGGTTGTCGTCGTTAGTGTACACGCTCTCATCATTAAACAAATTGCACTCAACCACATCAACAATCATTCCTCTCACCCCGCCCTCATTCTGATCCACCTCAGATTCCTCAAAAGCTGACGTCTCACCATGACAAATCCAATAATAATAAGGCTAAACCCATTTGAGATAATATGTTCCTTATTCAGAATATCGTCCAAGAATTTGAGGTTCTTACATTTCAAACAAGAACACCTAAATCTACCCTCTGACGCGTATTCGGGATGGGTGTTAGCGAATTCAAGAAAACTATTAACACCCTCTAAAAATTCCGTTCTGGGACGTCGTCTCTTATCTAATCTTTCCTCATACATCCATTTTCGTTCCTGTCGCTTCATTTTTTTATCTAAAAAAAATTTAGACAATAACCACATACAAATTATTTTCTCTTAAGTAATTTACTAATATATACACACTACTCACATATTTCATAAAATTCTCAATTCACCTAAACATAGTACTATTTGCACCTAATCCATCCATAATTACATCACTAAATCGACATAATTGTATTTCCACTTCCAATTTCCTAACACATCAAAACAACCCAATTCATTCAAATACTCAATCATAAACCCTAATTTTATACTAACAATCAACCTATTTCAAATTGGGGAACCTATTGGGCGATTAACATTCTAACTACACTAAATATTCCGACAACTAAAAAACTATCCAACCCAATAACTAATTTATTTATATCTATAAAAACAGAAATTAACAAATAAATGAAACTAAATATAGATAGATAAACATACCTTAAAGAAAATGAGAGAATTGAAGAAGGAATGAAAAGGAATGGAGAAGGGTCGAGTTTTAGAGAGAGGGGGGAGGGTTTTTAGAGAGAGATAGCGAAATGAGAGAGTGTACCGGGAGAAGGGGGGTGTTCGTTTACTTAAAAAAAATTCAGCAGAATTAGCGACAGATATCTGTCGCGCGCCCTTTATTTTAGCGACAGATATCTGTCGCTAGGTCTCAGATTTAGCGACAGATATCTGTCGCGCGTCCGTTATTTTAGCGACGGATTTCTGTCGCTAATGATAATTAATTTTTTTTTAAAAACCGTCTCCTGGTCCAGCGACTAATATCAGTCTCGCGTTGTATTTTTAGTCGCTAAATTAACGACTGAATTTTTCAGTCGCGCATGGTTAGTAGCTATATGAACTATTTCTTGTAGTGTAAGTACTGCGGAACTCTTGACATGAACCACTTCGTCCTTAGATTAGCCTATTTCCTTTGCATGTCTGGGATACTCTTAGAATACAGAAAAGGGTACACACTGCTCGCATGAAGGTTGCCGCTCGGTCTTTCTGACCATCAAACCTCTTCAAGGCATGTGTTTCCACACATTTCGATATGTGCTACGTACAAATCAGGTTCTAGGTCTGCGGTGCTGGAAACACGTCTGGGATAGCCCATGTCAACGCCAAATCACGGTCCGTGACAATCACATTCGATACGTTGTTCCCAATGAGCAGCTTCATCTTACGGAGCACCCAAATATAGGACAACTTGACCTCAAATCAAAGGAGGGCGTAGGCAATCACAAAAGGTTTTCCAACGGTTGTTACCCCGCCCACCTCAACTAACTTCATATCGTACATGTTCGTCTGGTACGTCGCATCTATAGTGACAACGTGAAACCACGTACGGAACATTTTAACGGACTCAGGATGAGCCAAGAATACACGTTCCACCTCGGTCGTAATCTCGTCCTCGCTGAAGAAGTGGACGTACCTCCCATGACGTGCTAGTGCGATCATCTGCTCAATGGCATTACAACCTTCTCTTGCATGTGCCCTCAACTTCGCCCCTATATTATATATCGTCTCGATGGAGGGGCGTGGCTTCTCCGGGTTTGCCGGATGAAGGGCCTCCATGATTTGTGCCGGTGTAAGATGCGCTCGAAGACACGTCCTGGCGTACTCTTTCTCGGCCTCATCTAGGGCAACTAGATGTCTATGCCCATCATCATAAACCCGTAATGGGTGGTTGTGCGTTTCTCATGGACCGATTGCTAGAATCCATCGTTCCTTATCAAAGCTCTGACACGCTTTCACCCAGAACTTACATCCGATCTTCTGAGAACGCTTGGCACCAGCTCTCAGATTTTCGTTGTGGTCGCATTTGAAATAGTTCACCCGTAGACGGTTCACAGTTACGTTGCTCTTTGATTTGTTGCTGACTTTCACCAAATTAAACCCAAGAGCCAACGCGATCTCATTAGCGTAGTTGAATGCGAGGTCGGATGTACCAAATGGTGGTCCAGAGATAAAGCAACAACGATAGTCGATACCATCGCCACCAAAGTCCTCCCGATACACCTACATAATATGACGGATTAATTACAAAACAACCGCGAAACACCCGAGCCACGAATTGAAACTTAAATATATGTATTAATGAAAAATAAAAACAAACTACACGTAAAAACAAACTAATCAAACACGGGGAAACCTCAATTGCGTCGAAAATTGATGCCCGAGAGACAAGGTGGCGTCAATTTCCAACTCCCAATGGGTCGATTAAAATACTCTGGGCGTTTATAACAAGTTCGATGATGTTGGTAATGGCGTAATCATATGTTCATATGTGGACGACATGCTAATATTTGGCACTGATCAACTATAGTCTACAGGTTGATCTTTGTAAAGCCTTTTTATCATCTAGCTTTGCTATAAGGTTGTTAATTGCTCTAGCTGCTATTAACAATCTAGTGATCCATCAAATGGATGTTAAGACCGCGTTCTTAAATGGAGATTTAGAAGAGAAAATTTACATGAAATAGCCTGAAGGGTTTATTATGCCAGGTAATGAGCATAAGGTATGTAAATTAGTACAATCATTGTATGGCCTTAAACAAGCTACTAAGCAATGACACCATAAATTTGATGAAACAGTTTTGCCTAATAGATTTCATCTTAATTAATCAGACAAAAGCGTTTATAGCAAGTTCGATGATGTTGGTAGTGGCGTAATCATATGTTTATATGTGGACGACATACTAATATTTGGCACTGATCAACTACAGGTTGATCTTTGTAAAGCCTTTTTATCATCTAGCTTTGCTATGAAAGACATGGGAGAAGCCAATGTGATTCTTTGAATCAAAATAAAGCGTAGCGGAAATGAGGTTTCTTTAACGCACTCTCACTATATTGAGAAAGTGTTGAAAAAGTTTAACTGTCAGAACAGTATCCCAGCTACTACTCCTATGGAACCTGGTTTGAAACTTGTGCCCAATACAGGTAAACCTGTTTCACAGCTCGAGTACTCTCGAGTGATCGGATGTCTAATGTATGTCTGACATGCACTAGATCGGATATAGCTTTTGTGGTAGGGAAGCTAAGTCGACATACAAAGAATCCTAGCACTCTTCACTGGCAAGCGGCTAATCGTGTATTAAGACTTGCATGTTGTAAGGTTGAGTGCTTAGACTTGCATGTTGTAAGGTTGAAGTGTATCTTCTTAATTGATCTTTTGAAAAAGTGTGTTTGCAGGGACACGATGAAAAGAGTCAACCTATGTTAACACGAAGTTAGCCGCTTCAAAGGAGTTTTGGGTTTGGCTCCTCGAATATTCATGAATAGATATGGGACACTAGGCTTGTAAATAAGTGTCGGTTTCTTGTAATTTATGAAGTACAATAATTTATGTGTGAGTTATCTTCATGTGTTCAAAATGTGTAGAAAGGGTTCAATGCTTAAGTCACACCTCGATACTCGAACATTTGGATTGTGTAATTTCACTAAGTGGAAATTCAATCTTCGTGATATTTTCATTTATGCATAAATTAGTGTGTTTTTGTTAGCTGGTTAAACCCGGCATTACGCTTAAATGGGGGAGGAATGTTGGTGATTTAAGTGTAAACACCGGTTCATTTTAGCGTACTCGGATTTGGTTTACGGATGTGTGAATTCAATATAATATAATATAAGTTCGGGAAAGTATGGAGTGTACACTTATATATAATTATTTGCGAATTCACGGTACCAGGATTGATTAATCTCTATATAACAGAGGATTGATTAATCCGAAAACATAAGCAAAATCTGCACAAAATACTTCATATCTGTTTACTGTGCAAACACAGAGGAACATCGTCTTATCCCAGTAGAAAATTCGATACAATACTGCATCGAAATAAGGGTCAAATTATTCTATTAGGAAAGCATTTAGTCGATTCAGCGTTGTTTTCAGTATTTTCCTTATTCGCACGTAACAAAGTAAAGGAGTGAGGGTGTGATCTTGTGGTAGGGTAGGGAGTAGGGAGTACATAAGGTGCAGTATTCAAATACGCATACAAATAATCACTTATCAGTCTTTTTTTTTATTTTTTTTTTGCAAGAATCACTTATCAGTCATAATTTTTTTTTTGCAAGAATCACTTATCAGTCATACCCATTTCTGAAGTCATAAATAAATAACTCCCATCCAAACCTCACCTCACCTCACTCATCACTCATGACTCACCCCTTTCATTAGACCATGTTTATCCATGATTCTTCTTCACCAAGGTCCAACATATAAATACAATTCTTTATTCATAACCTACTTTATCAAACCCACACTAACTTTTCTACCTTTTATCACCACTTTCTTTTCACCATGGTCCCATACATATATTTTATTCTTTGTTGATTTTCACATACATTAAAAAAAATCATTTATTATTCATTTAACCAACAAAAATATGCCACATGGCAAGGTGAACAAAGGGTGGAGGAGGTTCTCTTTCCACCTAGTGAAGCCCAAAACAACACCTTGGTCCAAATTTTTTATTAATTTTATACCTTTCACCCTACTCCCCACCTTTTTTTCCACCCCATTAAACATGGCCTTAGGATTAGGATTATTGGATTAAGATATACTCCAAAACCATATGCTTTTTTCTGTTTTCGGCAAACTTCTTCTTCTTCATAAATCATACAGTACTGTATGAGTAATCGTCTTTCATTCTTTAAACTTTAAAGCAAAGACAAACTCCAGTATTCATTCATTCATTCATTCATTCATACTCGTATCTCAATTCTCAACCCAATGAATAATAATGTAATGAATGTTTGTATGTTTCTTCTGCTCCTAAACTTCATCTTCTCAATCTCGCCAATTCATTCATCTGAGATTAACAGAAGTTCTTTCCCACATGGCTTTCTATTCGGCACTGCCTCCTCTGCTTTCCAGGTTCATTCTTCTTCTTCTTCATCTCCCCCTTCTCTCTCTATTGGACTATATTATTACTTCTCCTACTAATTAATTAATCAATTAATTAGTTTGAAGGAGCTGTAAATGAAGGGAATAGAGGAGAAAGCATTTGGGATAGTTTCTCAAGATTACCAGGTTCCTTAATCTCACCTCTAACTCAATACCATCTTCTTCTTCTTAATAAATTTTCCCAATTAAGTGACGCCGTTTTGACTAAATTATAGGAAGAATATTGGATTTTAGCAATGCAAATATAGCTGTTGATCAATACCATAGGTTTGAGGTAACTATCTTCCCCCTCTTTTCGGATCAACTTCATCTATCTATCTACGCAACCGACCAACTTTATACACTCTCATACTACTCATTCCGTCTCCTTCATTTGTCGTCATTTGATTAAAATATTAAAGTTGACAACAAATGAATGAGACGGAGGGAGTATAATTTATCAAGCTGCCTCAATCAATCAATCAACTAAATTGTGGACAACATCTCCCAGGTTCGAATTCCCCCAAATGCATGCTTCCTTAAAAAAACAGTAGTTATTGTGTACAACCGTTGTACCATCGACAATAGTAAAAATTTGCAATTTATGATAAAAAGTGACCATTTTAGGTCTGTCGCACGGTAGAACGGTTGTATACTATAATTTGCCTAAAATGGGTCGCTAAGTTGATTCAAAATGCGGGTTATAACATAGGAATTGGATTAGTAATGAAGGGTTTGTTTTAAAAAAAGAAAAGAAAATGATGGCCAATTTTGGAAAATGATGCACAGAAATGAATTGGACTATCGGAGGAACGAATATTATTTGTTTTTGGGTCAGATATTTATTTAAAATTACGGTACTTATCTTGGACGTGTAAGCATGATTGGTTTGCCAGATTGTGACTTCGAATGAATGATGCTCAAGTAGTTGTTAAATATTTATTTATACGGAGTAGTTACTACAAGCATTATTTTAATTTCGATTCCAAATAAAGTAATATACCGAACAACAAAAGCCTTGTAGAAACTTTCCAGTGAAAATGTAATGTCTTATTTGATGTTACATTTTGTATTCCATTCCTTCAAGGTTGTGACTCTACCAAATTTGATCGTTTGACGATGACTCTTATGAGTTATGTGAATATTAGAAAAACTACCTATTTACTTGAATAAAACTGTCGTGTTTGAGACGTCACATCTATGGTGAGTTGGACTGTTGGAGTAACACAGATAATGCGGATTCTTTGAAATCCTTGAAAGAAAGAAAGAAAAATGTATACTCGACTTGTTTTAACTTTTAAATTTGCTTCTTTGTAATGGGTGGAAATTCAGAGTGACATACAATTGATGAAGGATATGGGAATGGATGCTTACAGATTCTCAATATCTTGGCCAAGAATTTTTCCAAGTAAGACTTTGCTTTCACCATAAATAACATCGTTTATTTCAATTCATGTTCCTTTCTACTCACAAAGGGAAAAGATGAGCTACTGATTTGCTTCTTATTGTGCTTGTACACCGCAGATGGTACAGGAGAACCAAATCCAGAAGGAATAAAGTACTACAATAATCTCATTGATGCTTTACTCGACAAAGGTATTTAGACTCGATGTTCATATGCATACATTGTACGAAACTATAGTCCAAGTCTAAAGAGTGATGGCTTAAAAACGGTTTTCTTCAAATCAGGAATCCAGCCGTATGTAACCTTATATCATTGGGATCTTCCACAGGCTCTCGAAGACCGCTATGAAGGATGGTTGAGCAATCAAGTTATGTAAGTACCATAAAATGTTTAGAACTTAGAATATGCAGAGCATTGTATATAGGACATGAAATTGTGACTAGCTGATCCAGTTTGATGAAGTGTTGTTCTTTTCCTGTGCTAATAAAATCATCATCACCGTTGTTACTGTAATTATTATGATTGCCATTATTGTTGCTCTGTGCACCTTAGATTTAGAAGGATTTACAACTGTGAGAAGCTGAATGTCGTTGATTTAATGACGAGTGACATGTATCTCCAGAGCTGACTTCGAGAACTATGCATCAACCTGCTTTAAAGCTTTTGGAGATAGGGTGAAATACTGGATCACATTCAACGAGCCACGTGGTTATTGCATCCAAGGGTATGATTTAGGTGTCCAAGCTCCAGGGAGATGCTCAATTGTTGGTCATCTAATCTGTAAAAAAGGAAAATCCTCTACTGAACCTTACATAGTAGCTCATAATATCCTACAGTCTCATGCTGTTGTCTACCGTAGTTACCAGAAAAATTACAAGGTACAATTTTTCTAACGATCAAGCAGCTTTTCCTTGAATTCGTGAAGTAACTCGCTGAAACATTATGGTTTAATGATTCAGGAAGATCAAGGAGGATCTATTGGGATTGCAGTAGATGCAAAGTGGTTTAAACCGATTACCAATAAACAAGAAGATCTAGATGCAGCACAAAGAGCCATTGATTTCTCTCTTGGATGGTAATTACTTGCTTAAACAAAACATCAACCTGCAAATCAGTTGTTTTTGAATCATTTAACAGTAAGATATCACTCAATCAGGTTCCTTGACCCGCTCTTCTTTGGAAAGTACCCAAACTCAATGCAAGAACTCGTAGGGAATAGGCTCCCTGAGATCACACCTAAGATGTCAAACCTGCTGACAGGGTCACTGGATTTTGTTGGTGTTAACCATTACACGACATTATATGTTCGAAATGACAGGACTCGTTTCAGGAAGTTTATACTCCGGGATGCATCAACTGATGCTGCTGTCATTACTTCGTGTAAGAGATCTACAAAACTGCTTCGTCTGGTTTCATGTTCCTAGCATGGAGTATATATTAATACTTTTTTTGTTACCATTTTATGAATTCAGCTTATAGGTTTGGAAAATCCATTGGAGAAAAGGTAAAGTACCAACATGCTTTAGAGTTCTGAGTTCTGACTACATATACTGTCATTTTTTGTTTTGTTAGAAGAAGCAGATTAGTTACTGAACTTGCTATCTTTGATTCACCAGGCCGGTTCTAGCTGGCTACACATCGTGCCTTGGGGGATTCGATCTTTATCAAACTATATTCGCGAAACATATGGGAACCCACCGGTGTTCATTACAGAAAATGGTAACTTAGCTAAGCTGTATACTGAGTATGATTCATGTCATTGTTTGAGTGAAATATGAAAACATGGGTAACAACTAACAACGGTCTTGGGGACTACTCCATCTGTCCCACTAAGATTTCCCCGTTTCATTAAAATATTCTTCACTATAATGAGGAAATGGGGCGATCTTTTTGGGACGGAGGTAGTATAATAAAATGGGATGGTGAATGGTGATGTATGGAATCGGGATTTTTATTTCAACCCTAAAACTCACCCAAGCCATAAATCACGTCTCACCTCATTTCCCGTGGAGGTAAAGATTCATTACTTTTTGCTGATCATGAACAATTTAAACTAAGTGATGTTATTTCTTGCAGGCATGGATGAAAAATCAAGTATAGCTTTGAAGGAAGCATTACAAGATGATAGGAGGATTGAGTTTCATAGGGACTACCTATCGAACCTGTCGGCTGCCATAAGGTAAAAAAGTAAAAAACCCTCATGTCATTTATTCTGAAATCCAAAAGAAAGGTATGAATGGAAGGATTTGCTAAAAGATGGTCTAATTCGATATCAATTTACAGGGAAGACGGGTGTGAGGTGCGAGGATACTTTGCATGGTCATTGCTAGATAACTGGGAGTGGAATTCCGGGTATTCTGTCAGGTTCGGGCTGTATTACGTGGATTACAAGAACAATCTAACCCGAATTCCAAAAAGCTCAGCTAAGTGGTTCAAAAGCTTTCTTAGGTTTGATGATGATGGTCTTCATAGAGAAGGGTGATCTACATATGTACATTTCCGTTCTTTCTCAGCCCTGTATATGACTGTAAAAAAGAAAAATGTGAGCATAGAAATACTGTGATGGGCAATTGGGCATCGATATTAAGATGACGCCTTGGTGACGAGGGAATGTAGGAGAGCTGAAAGTGGAGTAGCAACTAATTGTGTAACAGACTGTTGTAATTACTTTTGTACAGTTGTACTAACTATATATACGCAAAGATTTGAAAGGAAGGCATTCTGATTCTGCATACTTACAATATGGAAAAAAATACTCTGCCACAAAATATAATCCGCTATATGAGAATTCATAAGTGCATCATCTAGCACTCAACTTTTGAAAATGGTACGTAATGAAAACAAATACGGTAATAAATAGTGATTAGTGACAACACCACAAAAATGCAACACAATAAAACCTTTCGAAAGCAAAAATAATGTTAGAAGCAAAGCGCCGTATGTCATAACTAACTGACTCTATTTAATGTTGGAAGCTAAGTGCCAAAAGTAATGTCTTAATTAGCGTCGCAAACAAATATCAAAAGTTAAGCGTCGCAAATAATGTCGGAAGCGAAGCGTTGCAAAATACTACGTAGAAAGTAAATGGAACAAAGGGTATAATGGTAGATTCATAGTTTTATTGAGCAATGGCTTACGACTCGTAGAATCATAACAAATGCGGATTGACCTACAAAATCGAATTTAACACATCTTTTATGGGAAAACATGAATAACGAAGTATGTCCTATATGTTGTACAGTAACTATTTTGTGAAGTTAATATTATGGAAAAGAAAGCTTGATTGAATGAATTATCAAAAACTGAAATTACAATGCTTTAAATAGAAACGAAGTGAGCTACTAATTAGCATCCACACTTCCCATGTTTTCCATGATCTCATGTCATGCCTAAGTACAAGGGGCACACACAAAATAGGACCATAAACTAACTACTAACAAGATGTAGGTACTACGAGTACTTCCTACTTTGTAGTTTGACCGAGCCAAACATGGACTAGCTACACTCCTTGCTTTACTTGCACTCCAAGTTGCCCTTGGGTGTTTGAGTTACACTTTCAACACCGCCCCTTAACTCGAACATCTTCATGCCAATTCTGTTCATGAAGAACTGATGCTTTGCCTGACTTAATGCCTTTGTGAACATATCGGCATTCTGATTGTTTATGCCACAAAATTTGAGTTCAACTTACTCTTCAGTCACCAACTTTTTGATGTAGTAGTGTTCCACTTCAATGTGCTTGGTCCTAGCATGAAACGCAAGGTTCTTAGTCATTGCAATGGTTGATTTATTATCACGCCATAGTTCAGTTTCTTCTCCTTGAGCATATCTAAAATCTGCCAGCAGTTTCCTTAGCCAAACAGCATGCCTTGCTTCAGACCCTGCTGCTAGATATTCAGCTTCTGAGGAGGACAATGCTACGGTGTCCTGCTTCTTACTCTAGGTGACAGCCCTTGAACCGAGAGTGAAGACTGATCCTGATGTGCTTCTTCTATCATCTACACACCCAGTCCAATCACTGTCAATATACCCTATCAACTTGAAGTCTTGAGACTTGGTATACCACATTCCATACCATGTTGTTCCTGAGATATACTTGATCTTCATTGCTCCTCCAAAATGTTGCTTGGTTGGATTGTGTATGTATCTGGAGACTACTCCAACACATTGAGCAATATCAGGTTTTGTGTGTGTGAGGTAGTTCAGACCACCTACCAAGCTTTTGTACATCCTTTCATTTGAGGGTGTTGTGCCATCATCCTTCTGAAGCTTTTCATTAGTGTTCATAGGTGTGTCTGCTGCCTTGCATTCCACCATTTTGAACCTCTTTAGCAGATCACTGCCATACTTCTTTTGGCATAAGAATATCCCATCTTGCCTTTGCTGTACTTCTAACCCTAGAAAGAATTATAGCAAGCCAAGATCAGTCATCTCAAATTCATTCTTCATTGTTGTTTTGAACCCACCTAGCAGCTTTTGAGATGTGTTGACGTGATGATGTCATATGCATAGAGACATACCATCAGTATTCCCTTTTCCTTATCCTTCTTAACATACAATGTTGGCTCATTCTCGCTTCTTTCAAAGCCATCTTCAGAGAAGAACCTGTCAATCCTGTTATACGAAGCCCTTGGTGCTTGCTTCAACCCATACAAAGCCTTTTTCAGTTTGTATACCTTTACTTCGCTTCTTCTTCATTCAAGAATCTTTGTGGCCGATCAACATAGACTTCCTCCTGCAATTCACATCCCTATGGCTGATGTGACATCAAATTGATGTACAGACAGGCCTAGTTGTGCTGCTAAGGCCAGAATGACCCTCACAATCTCAAACCTTGCCACAGGTGAAAAGGTTTCACCAAAGTCCCCCTTCAAGTTGAGCAACCCTTTTGCCACCAATCTTGTTTTGTGCTTCTGTATGCTTCCATTTGTATTGAACTTGGTCCTGAAAACCTACTTCAAACCAATTGCTTTCTTCCCCAAAGGAAGATCAACCAGTTTCTAGGTGTTATTCTTTTGAATGCACCTGATTTCTTCGTCCATGGCCGCTTGCCACTTAGCCTTTTGCACAGCTATTTCGAAGCTTGTTAGTTCTGCAGCCATTAGTGCAAAGCCACAGGTCTCGTAAATGTCAGCCAATGCCTTCTTGGAGGAGATTCCTCTGAGGATTTAGAGGAGTTGCTGCTCCCTGATGGTGAGTGTGGTGGTGTGATTGTATCACCTCTTCATTATTCTGAACTTGAGGCTGAACATCTTGATAATCCAGTATGATTATCCTTTGATTGCCTTCATCATTGGACTCATTTGACCAATTCCATTCCGATTCTTCATCAAAGATGACATTCCTGCTGATTATCACTTTACCAGTCGCAGGAGTGTACAGTCTATAGGCTTTAGAGTTTATTGCATAACCAATAAAAACACACTTGACTGACTTATATCATCAAGTTTGCTTCTTAAATTGGTCAAGGCATATGTAATACAACCAAAGACCTTGAGGTGACTTACAGTGGGCTTTTTTCCTCTCCATACTTCATATGGAGTTGCATTGACAACAGCTCTTGTGGGAGAGATGTTCAAGAGATAGACAGTTGTTGACACGGCTTCACTCCAAAACATTTCCAGTAATCTTCTCCCCTTTAACATGCTTCTTGCCATCTCTACCACTATCCTATTCTTCCTCTAAACTACCTGTAGGCACCGACATTTGGCCGCTAGGTTTCTATAGCAGTTTTCAAAAAACACCCGATGATGATCGGACGCAAACATGCTTTAATATACTCGAATATGGGCTCAAAATCGTTAGTATTTGGCTTGGGCTTTTTACGGAGTACAAATCTCACAAAATCGATCCCAAATTCAGGCCCAATGGGTCATTTCCAATCAAATAAGACTAATTTGGGTCAAAACCGACACCAAGGGCAAAACCGTCTTTTAGCGACCGGGTCAAACCCCGGTCAAGGACATTTCCGAGACATAAATATCTGCCACACCACTTCGAAAATCCAACTTGAAGTCAAATACTCCACAAAAATCAGCAATGAAGAAGAATTAAGCAACTAAATCTCTCCGTTAGAGATAGAACTCGATCTCTAAAAAGACTCCTACCCGACCCAGACCCACTCGATCGAGTGGACCGGCCCACTCGGTCGAGTAGGCTCGTAAAACCCACCAAAACCCAGGGTCATACCGGGCACTCGATCGAGTGTCATGCACCACTCGATCGAGTGACCCATTTTCCAGCTAAAACCGGATTCCTTTTCTATCCGAAGTCGGAATCCTATTCCAACCAAGCTGGGTGTTTTCTTCCATCCGAAGCAATCTATTCATATCCAAAGTGGGTGTTTCTTCTCATCCAAGACTACTACCTTTCCTAGCCAAAGCCGGGTACCCCCTCTCCTATAAATACACCCCTTTGCAAGCCTTCAAACACAGATTTCACAACACAATTCACGACAATACACAACAATTCACATCCCCGAAATTTCAGCAATCCTAGGCAGATTATACACACATCTGTAGACACCCGCATTTTGCCTGCTAGTGTCTATAGCAGTTCCCGACAAAACACCCGATGATGATCGGACGTCAACGTGACTTAATATGCTTGAATACGGACTCGGAATCAATAGTATCCGACGTGGGCATTTAGCGGAGTGCAAATCTCTCAAAACCGACCTCAAATTCAGGCCCAGTGGGTCATTCCGAGTCAAATGAGACTAATTTGGGCCAAAACCGACACCAAGAATAAATCCCGTCTTTTGGCGACCGGGTCAAAACCCGGTCAAAGATGAAACCGTCTCACAAATCAGCCAGATTCATTCTCGAAAACTGGCGCCCAAATCCAACATTCAAAAAATCAATCAAGGTCAACACCTTCCTATTTTATCTCGGCCAAGTTGATCCACTCGATCGAGTGGATAGACCCACTCGATCGAGTGGAGCGTCAACAACTGGATAAGGCCCGTTTTGAAGGGCACTCGATCGAGTGCGCTAGGGCCACTCGATCGAGTGACCCTAGGTCGGGGGTGAAGCCTATAAATACCCCCTTAACCCCATTCATTTCACAAGCTTTTTCCATGCATTCTTAGTCTACATTTCTACCATAATCCTACCATACTACACTACACTACAAGCCCTTAGCAACCCTAAGCAATACACATAAAAACTGAGTCCTTCGTCCCTCGAAAACCGACGAATCATCCATTACACATACACATACAATCAAAACCCCGAGATCAAAACTCGTCAAAGACCCGAGAGCATCCTCTCCCTAACCATACACACCCTAACTCACCCTACATATCTCGACACTCCCGCGCTCACGCCGCTATTACGAGTCCGTTTCCGAGACCATTAAGCATGTAGGTTGAGGGTGTAATTCAAACCCCGTTTCTTTTTCTCCCTTATCTCTTTACCGTTTATATATATATATATATATATTTGTATTATTATTATTATTATTATTATTATTATTATTATTATTATTATTATTAACCGCTAACACTAACCTTTAATTTTGTGCATACTAACTTTTTATTTATTTTGTATACTAACATTTTATTTATGTATCCTAACACTAACTTTTATTTTTGTATACTAACACTTTAATTCCGTATTCTAACATCTAACATTATTATACCGTGTATATATACATACTAATATCAAAATCTCGGTTTCGAATACGTTTGACTATGACGATCGCCTAAAGTCCATCTAATTCCTTTACGAGTAACGACGGAGGTGGCGCCTTTTCGAGGAGCGCCGCCCCAATGTACTCAAGGACATGATGTGATCGTGATCGGTCCTAGTTGAACGTATTTGATCCCATTTCGATGATTAGCACGGAACCCGTTGACACGAAAACCGACATCACATAATCCGAAAGGATTAGTTTCGATGTCGTGATGTAGAGGGATGCAATTTCGTCACTAATCAAACTTTTCAATCACATAATAGCATATTTCATAAAACCCCGATAACGGTCTCATAATCGTATAATACACGTTTATGACATCGAGAACCGAGTTGAATTTAAATAATGCAATATTTTTATTTAACTCGGTCAATTATCGAATTCAAACAAATAAAAATTAAACGAGCCATGCCTCGTACAGGGGACACTCGACCGAGTACATAGGCTACTCGATCGAGTAGCACCCAAAAATCTGGACAGTAGCTTCTTTAAAGACGCACTCGACCGAGTCAGACCATGACTCGATCGAGTGGGTCCTGTAGCCCAGAAAACCGAGAGCTCTAATGCAAACATTCGAGCCTCGTCATTTTTTTACGACTGTTAGTCGACACGTGCATAATCAATCACGTAATCCTAAGTTTTCAAAACTCATGCATGTCACGACACCTAAAACGATTTTGATCGACGGTCTCGCACTATTAATTTTATGTCGACGACTCTTTAGTCGTATCCGACACATAATTAATTTAGACTCCATTTCTCGAGGTGATAAGTCGAGACAAGGCATCGAGGTTCGAGATCGGGTTAGCACCACACCTAGGTCTCGAACCTCCGTCCTTTGATTAATATGCAATATAATGCGTAATTAATTAAGGTTCGTCCGTCTAACTAATTCACGATCTAGTGTGCATTTATTATATACGGGTCTTTGTCGAGTCGTGTATTTATTCATCGCTCTTCTTATTTAATTCAATTATTCTATTTTATTGCTCGTTGTATTGTGAATTCCGGGTTGTATTCCGCCCGTGTAATTTGTAATTTATTTACGAGTTTTCTATTTTCGATGTTTGCCATTTATTTATTTAAATGAGCATCACATGCTAAATCACTTTGACGTGAATCAAGATGCATTAAATGACGTAGCAAATCAATAATTCACATGCTTAGCCCGAAAACGCTGTTTGCATATCATTTAGTCGTTTTACTAGCGCGCGTACACGAACACGAACGATGTCTTAGTAGAGGCCGTCATTGTGCGGGCGGGGTTGGGTGTCCTTAGTGGGCTTCCCAACACGTATCCTCACCCCTTACTCAGAACCTTGGTTTCCGGATGTCCGAAACCATTGGCGCACGAGAGTCATTTTATATACGAAAGCCGGTGTAAATGGTATCGATATAACAATGCAAAGGGACGAGCCCCATAAACTCTGAAATCGAAGTGGGCTTACTTTGTGTATAGCCCGTGACGACATAGAGTGGGCTCGTATGGTTCCGAATAACCACAAAATTCGGTGGCGACTCCATTTTGACTTAAATTTCGAACCCGAGAACAATCTTACCACGAGATTCATTCGCCTACCCAAACCCGCGCTTCGCCGCGTCGGGGTGGACCTACGTCATGTCCACAACATCCAATCCTGATTTTTCCTCCTAAAATCCTTTAGGAAACCCGAGAGCAAAACTCGTCAAATCCCTTCCCAATTATACACACCATAACTCTCCTATATACATCTTAACGCTCCCGCGCCTAGGCCGCTATTACGAGTCCGTTTCCGAGATAATTTAGCATGTAGGTTGAGGGTGTTACAAATCTCGTCTTCTCTCTTTTTGTCTTCTTTTTCTCGTTCTTCTCGTCTTCCACGTCGTCCTAGTCACATTTTTCTTCTTCTTCTTATTCTTCTTTTCTTGTTTTTAATATCGATATTATCGTACTATTTTCAAAAAGCATTATTTCCTAGGATACGATATCGACTCTATAGTCGAATATCGAATCTGAAGGAATCAGTCAATAAAACCATATTAAACGCAATTCTGTTGATGCCGAGGTAATGGTCACATGGTCCGAAAAGACTAATTACGACATTACGACGCGGATGAGTTATTCCGTCTAAAACGATTCATAAACGTCTTTTACAAAATTTACTCTAATATTAGATATTGATTCTATAATAAAGTATCGAATATAACGAGTATCGAAAACTGAATCGAGTGTAAATCATACTCCCTCCGATTTTATAAGTTTGCCCCGTATTCCATTTTGGGTAGGTTTTTTATGTTTGCCCCATTTCTCTACTTTCCTTTTTGGTCTAATTTTTTTTACCTCTTCATCCCTACCAAGTTCATATATTTACACATTTGCCATTCTATTAACTTAGCTAACATTACATTTACTAACTAAGTTTTACCTAATTACTTTCACTAATTATGGTTTTCTATCTAATTTCCCCCCAATATATTTCCCACCATATTTATTTGTTTCCCACCATAACCCATTAATGGACCACCATTAATACACAAGGTTTTAATACCAAAAAAAAAATTCATACTCCTACCTACCTACTAATAAATTGATAGTCTTCTCTCTATTAATGGGCTCCTACACATTGCATAACCCAACCCATTCAATTTTCTCGAGGTTTTAACACAACAATCCGCTCCCCCCTTAAAAAAACTTTATCCTCCGTCAAACCCTAACCCAGTGAGACTAACATCAACTATTTCTTCAAACCCTTCTCTATATCCCTCAATTACAGTAATTCTCAAATCTTGGCCTTACTCATTACCTATTCACAGTTCCAGGCCACCTATCTACCACCCTCCATCTATCTCATTAACCTTGAATGGAGGACTTTGTTAATGGTTCATCCAAAGTGAGGGTCGATGGTGATGAAGACACGGTGGAGGAGGCGAGTGTTGCTGATGGGGTGCCGGTTCTAACTGGGTGCAAGGAGGGGAACAAGGGTGGAGAAGCGGAGATGGGCTCAAATTTGTTGGTTCAGCCAGATCTGAGTCCTAAAGAAAGGTTGTTTCTTTGTTCCAAATTGTTCCATTTGTACTTTACTTTTTTTGGTTTTGAATTTATTTTTGTATTGATTTCTACTGATTTTACCGATTTGCCGATTTCTACTGATTTTGCCGAATTTGTCGATTTCTACTGATTTTGTTGAGTTTCATTGTTTAATTTCTTCTGATTAATTTTTTCTCCTGATTTTCATATAATGTTGTCCAATTTCTTCTGACTTTCGTATAATGTTGTTTGGCTTACGTTGGTGTTGGTTGATTGTCATATACTCCGTCTGAGTTTCATTGTCTAATTTCTTCTGACTTCAGTTCATTTCCGTCTGTATTTTCGGTTCATTCGTGCCAGCATTTTTGTTGCATGTCACTTAAATTGGTTATTTATTGTTGCTTTCGGTTTGATTTATGTCTTACTTTAGTACGTTTTTCGTCGACTGTCGTCGTATGTGCATTGATTTCCTAATGATTTTTGGTCGACCTTGTGATTTTAGTTTTATTTATCGCAATTGGTTTTAGTTTCAGATGATTTGTGTCATTTTCGTCCAACTTTGTTGGTTTCCATGTGATCTTTGTCTTGTTGTGTTTATTGTTGTCTAATACGGTTGAATTCGGTTTGATTTTCATTTGGGGTTGAGGGTGTAATTTTCGTTGGAACTTGGCAATTTCAGTCTTATTTGGTGCCACGATCTTATTTTTGTTGGATTTGTCGTCTATTGTTGGATGCAATTTTTGTGATCTTATATTGTCTTTCATTGTCGTCTAATATGGTTTACTTCCGTTCAATTTTGCTTAGAACTTGTTGTTTTGGTCTGATGTTCATCGCATGGTTTCTAACTTCTGTTTTTTTAAAAGTGCCTCCAATGAGGAGTTGTCAGGCCGACTACCGATAGTTACACCAAAGTCACCAAGGGAGAAGGCAGTTGTTAGTCTAGACGACACTGACACTAACGTATTTCATTTAGAAGGCCAGAGTTTAACCTCCTCTGATTTGAGATTCAAGCAAGAACTTAGGAATATTAGACTGCGTCATTATAGGAAGGAGGAGATTGTATCGTATGATGATTCTGAAGGTACCCCCCTCATTGTCGACAAGGAGGGAGATCTGGTTCCGTATGATGGATGGTATAATTCACAATCGACCCTTGATGACGATGAAGAGGTTTCCTCCGCGAGTCGTTAGGTCAGTAATTACCGTCTCTTTAGCGTTTACACTATTTTTCCTGCGCAATCTATTGGTCTGCTGCATTTATTTTATGTCACCTGCTTTTATTGATGACCTATGCTAAATTTACGAAATTCGATTTGAAATGAGTCACATGTGTGAATATTACTTCTGTAAAATCATCAATTTCTTGATTTATTTTGCCTTTACGTGTCTAATTCATGTGTAAGTTGACGGTTTAAGGTGTAAAAATGGTGACTTGTACTAAATTTACGAAATTCGATTTAAAATGGGTCACATGTGTCAATATTACTGCTGTAATATCATCTATTCCTTGATTTTTTTGCCTTTACTTGTCTAATTCATGTGTAATTTGACGGATTAAGGTGTAAAAATGTTGACTTGTGCTAAATTTACGAAATTTGATTTAAAAGGGGTCACATGCGTCAATATTACTGTTGTAAAATCATCAATTTCACATGTAAAATGACTGCTGTTAAATTCAAAATTTCTTGTTGTTTTACGATGTTAGATTTACATTCTTGTAAAATGACTAGCTATGTTAGATTTATGATATTTGCTTCAAAACTGCATGCACACGTGAATAATATTGCTGTAAAATGATTGTGTTTAAGGTTTTAGTGCGGTCGTAGAGCAATTTCACATCACAGATGATGAATGTTTTACAATGAATATTGTTTTTCGCCAGTTTGTTTGTAAGGACGGCCTTTTGAAGGATCCTTTAGTTGGGCTGAAATTAAGGAGCAGCTAGTTTTAGCAACCTTTTTTTTGTGCTACGATGGACTTTCAATCGGAAACCGACAAACGAACTAGGCATTTTGATATGGCTAAAGTCGTATTACCAAATCAAGATTATCCTAGTACTACTAACAAGATAGTCAGTGGTAGGTAGGGTATCGTATCCGCAGGGAGAAGATCAAACTGTTAGAAGCTATGACGATTCTTAATTGCTCAAACGGTTGGTTTGATTGGTTAACTAGACTAGAAATACGTAAACAAAATCAAAATATGAATTATTCAATTAAAAGAAAATCTAGGGCTATGGGTTCACAATGAGTAGACAAATGATCATGCAAGAATAATCGATAAACACACAAACATGCTAGTTGGCTATAATATGTCCTCTCGGATCGAAATCAACCTAGGAAGACACTAACGGGCTCTCGCTACTTATTAGGCTTCCTACCGAATCACATGCGGGTCTAATCTCAACTCGGCTCTCGCACATGAACTGAAATTTTCCTAATTCGATTAACAAGTTGTGGCCTTTAACAAATTAATCGTCTTTTAGAGCATGTTAACAAGACACTAGCATATATATTAATTCATCAAATATTCAACAAGAACTTAAATTCTACCCATCGATCTCCCTTGACCCTAGTAACGGAATTAGCTACTCATAATTAAATTCACACGAAATAAACAATTGATAATGAAATGCATAATGATTGATATGGAGAAAGGAAAACTAATAAAATCAATAGTAGAAATGAAAATAGACAATCAAGAACATAAAAGATGAATAAGAATTGAAACTAATTGAAATGATTACCGATTGGAAATTGTAGCAAGAACAAGAGTAAATCTTCCAACTAGAGAATTAAAAGAGTAATATTATTCTACTACTAGGCTTAGGGTTCTTAGGAAATGAAAAAGGTATGTTCCAATCTAATACAAGGCATTCCCATATAGCCAAAGAAAGAAGAAGCTGAAAGACACTACAGCTATGTCGTCCCGAATCGGGATGGGGTCCGTCCCGAATCGGGATTAAAGTCGTCCCATGGGATGAGGGCCGTTCCGATTCGGACAGCTGAAAAATCCACTTTTGCTCTATTTCTTCATTTTGCCGTGAGTAAGGGGATAAGGACAACATCCATCCCTAGGGACGGACCTCAGGACCAACAAAAAGGACTCCTCTAGTCTTCCAAACTTCATGATATGGTTCCAACTCGACTCGGGATCACTTCATGACATCCACGCAACCTCGATAGCAACACCTAACTTGTGGGTAAATAGTCACCGACCTCCATGTGAGCCATGATGAAAGGAAAAAGGCGTCCATATCGCCTATTTTCCTACGAAACCAACAAAACACTACAAAACACACTAGAGGAGAAGATTAGTTCCCAAAACCGCTCCTAAGAGCGCATTTAACACGATAAATACATGGGAAAACGAGGATAAAAGCATATAGAATATCAACACATCACATTTACAATTGATATTCAATAGCATATCTGGATCAAAATGTGTTACATATTTGGGGTTACACTAAACAGTAGCAAAGAAAAGCACAGTCAAATGACCTTCGACATTACAAAATAATTAGTCACATTTGCATTGTACGTAAATTAAAAAAACTGTTCACGTTTGTGCCATGATCTCCAAATCGTGGATCAATGCATCTAGGTTTGTTGCTCTACCCACGCTTACTAGGTATTCAACGCAGCTTCGGACTTCGTATTTGCACACCTCCAAGTTACGAGGTAGTGTCCCTGCCCTTCTTTGGGCGTCCTTCCCTAAATGTGGAAGTTTGTAGTCGTTGTGGCCCTTTGCTTTCATAATTTCAATCATGCAAGCTTGTAAACTTAACCACAGATCATCTAGGCATTGGTGTTCTTCTTCATTCCATGCTTCTATGACATTGTTCACTACTTGGTCGACTGTGCTTGCATGCTTAGTTGTCTGTAACGACTGAATAGATCGAAAAAACCCTAAATCTAACACATTGAGATCTGGTGAGTTGGCTGGTTGATTACTTAATGTAATGTTCCAGCCGCCTGATGTGGCGTGCTCTACAAATGTCGGGTCATTCGCTTTAAGATGCGACCTCGCGTTGTCTTGTTGAATCTGAATATTTTACGATGATGTTGCTGGCCATTTTGTTTTAATTGCTGGAAGTACTTTTTCTATAAGCATTGCCCTTGTGACTTCCTTTGTGATGGACTCAATTGGTTTGGTTACGATTGTACCCGTGGGTCGATTCTTGCTTGCCCTTTTGGCAGGCTCTTGGAAAGTGAACGGGAAGCAACCTATTTTGCCATCGAACAAACACACTCCATTTTCATCGTACGTTGGTCTGGAGACGACAGCCATGAACATGACTTTTGTGATGAACCGCTTACTTTGAGTTGAACGATACGGTAAGGGTTCATCTTTGGCAAGGTAGTATCGGGCGTCACATTGAGTCATGAAAAACCATTTCTCGTCGATGTGAACCATGTTTGACATTTCCTTAAACTTAAATGCGTTCATTATACGGTCAAAGTATATTTTTGAGATGACGAAATTTAACCTGAGGTGTTTGTTTTCCGTTGTTAAGTCCGGCTTTATTGCCGATGTATGACTCTTCACCTTTCCCTTTTTCACCCACTGTCGGGCTTTACTCGTTAAGACGCCTGCCGCGCTTGCCAATGCACGTAATGTCGTTCTTTTGGATTTGGGAAGGCCCATAATTTGGGTTGTTGGAACAGGTAATGCACGCTTTCCTGAGTTTCCAGCAATCTTTGAGTTAACACATATGGGGTCTCCTGACTCGCGTTGTTGTTTGGCCGAATGCCAAACACGGTATATAGTTTTCCGTTCGACTTAGAATTTAATTCCGAGTTCCTTCATGACCCCTCTACTTGGCTTCATTTGGGTTGTATGTTCAAGTAGTATACATGTAATTTGATGTCTTTCATCATTTGACAGGTTAGGACCGCGCATTTTGAAGTTATGAGACGGAAATGAAGGAACGTAAAGGAGCATATTTGTTTTGGGAAAGAAGAAAAGATTTTGTTGTTTTGGATTCTTCTTGTAATTGTAAGAAAGTGTAATCCATGTAAGATTTTGCTGTTTTGGAGTAGTCTATATGTAGGCAGGGGTAATCCATGTAATTTTGAAAAGAAAATTCCCAATTTTCCCTCCAAAACTGCATTATTCCACCAAAATTTACGTAAATTGTGGTGTGTCGGTAAATTCTACTGCTGTGCATTTATTGCTGAATTGACACTTGATGACATAGCATGACAACACTTATTATCCAAGGCTTTTGTGTCATCATTTCAGATTTATTTGTTAATTACAATTAGTTGGCTAATCTAATTAACAAAGTCATGAGTCATGCATAAATAGTGATTCATCATTGCTCATACTTACTCCTTAATTTGTGTGCAATACTCCATGGGGCGAACTTATAAAACCGGAGGGAGTATTATATTTCCACGCGATTCAGCAAAATTATCGATTTCAAAACTAAAAGCAAATTCACGAACCATCGTTCGTACATGAGGCACTCGATCGAGTATCATAGGCCACTCGGTCGAGTGACACCCCAAAAGGTGGGCAGAAGGTTTCTTCGAGGACCACTCGATCGAGTCCCTCCATGACTCGATCGAGTGGCCTCTGTCACAACAAAATGGTGAGCCTTCAATATATTCCAAGCCCCGATAAAATTCTCTTAACGACTTCGGTCGTCCCGTGCTAAGTCCATCACGTGTTCATCTTTTCAAAACCATACATCATATCATATTCACATCATCCAATTTGTTTATGCTCCGTATTTATCGCAATTGTATCATATTGTATTTCCGGGTGGTATTTCGCATTTTTGTTTCGTTGTTTGTTTTATTGTACTAAAACGAACCTCGCATGCTAAAATAACTTTGACGTTAGTTTAGATGCATTAAACGACGTAGTCAAACATAATTCACATGTTTAGTCAAAACGTTGTTTGCATAACATTCAACCGTCAAACTAACGCGCGTACACGAAAAACGAACGATATCTAAGTAGAGGCCGCTAAGTGCGGGCGGGGTTGGGTGTTCTTTGTGATTTGTGAACTTCTCAACACGTACCCTCACCCCTTACTCAGAACCATGGTTTCCGGATGTCCGAAACCGTTGGCATACGAGAGTCATTCAATACACGATTACCGATAATGTCGGTATCGGTATCACAATACAAAGGAACGAACCCCATAAACTCTGAGATCGGAATGGACCGTACTCTGTGCACGGCCCACTAAGATATAGAGTGGGTTCGAACGGGCCCGAACTCCCACAAAGTTCGGTGGCGACTTTTAATTAGATTTAAATTTCAATCCGAGATCCATCTCACACAAGATTCATTCGCCGCCCCAAACCCGCGCGTGGCCGTGTCAGGGTGGACCTATGTCATGTCCACACTACCCCATTTTGCTCAGGGGTGTAAGGAGTGTTAGATCCCTTCTAATACCCCGTGTCTCACAGAATTCATGAAATTCCTTCGAGATAAACTCACCTCCTCTATCTCTTCTTAATGCTTTCCCAGTTTTTCCACTTTGGTTTTCAACCATAACCTTAAACTTCTTAAAGTTTTCAAATACTTATCTTTAGTCCTTTGAAAATAGACCCACCTTATTCAACTGTGATCATCTGTGATAAGCAAAAAAATAATAAAGTAATGACTAACTTTCTATAATACCCAAAGTTATTGATTTTATCTTTAAATAAAAAATAATAAAAACCGAAAAAATAATTAATAGAGTAATAGAAAAAATAATCAAGATTATTCATCATTTAAAGCAAAATAACAATAAAATAACAAAATTTAGAAAATATAATACTCTCTCCGAGTTCCTATTTTTGTCTCACTTTCCTTTTCGAGCTGAGTTTGATTTTTGTCCCACTTTCCTTTTTAAGTCATCAATATGTGGTTCACATTTACTCTCTCATTTCTCTCTCTCTTCCTCCTTCTTGTTTGAGTCACTCATTTCCCTTTCCTTAATTTTCACCCAAAACGCAAATGGGACAATAATAGGCACTCGGAGGGGGTAAGAAATAATATTTACCCAAAATAAATCAAAATTAAAATGAAAACTAACTAAAATAAAATTACATAAAGATGATTGAAGGTGAGGGAGAAATATCCAAAATAAAAACTTCCTTAAATTAACTTAACTAGATTGAGATAAGAAATTAACTAAACGTGTGAGCGAGGTTGGCGTTCTCCTTTGGAACTCTGTCTTGATGATATCCGTAGCACTTCTGAGCTTTTTTCTTCTTTTGCCTGTGGTCATGTGAGGCGAGAGGCTAATACAGTAGCCCATTTTGTTGCAAGGCTTTGTCATAGTGGGGGTGATAAAGTTGTACTGAACTCGTGTTTCTCACAATCCATCTTGGATTTGGCGGCTCTTGATAATATATAAATTCGCTCCCGATTTCAAAAAAAAAAAAAATTAAACCACAAATGACATGTGGCAACTTCTAATTAGCTGTGTATGGATTTTTCATACACGCCGTGTAAGTGTAGCCTTTTCGCAAAAGATTGTAATGCAATATTGACTCTTGAGTACTCCAGAAATTCAGTATCATATGCTCAAAAAAAACTACCGACGGATCGAGTCGAAAGACCGCTTGCTTTTCAGTACTATGATGCTGTATAAATTATTTTATATGCTAAATTCCTTGCAATGGGGATGTAGCTCAAATGGTAGAGCGCTCGCTTTGCATGCGAGAGGCATGGGGTTTGATCCCCCGCATCTCCAACACTGATTTTTAAGTAGGTGTACATTTCTTCATTCTTCAATATTGAAATTGGCTGCGCGTTTGTAAGACTCGTGTAAATTGTGTCTTGGGAGTAAATATCGCGACCCAATATGAGTAATAATGTTACGGAGTACTCGTACTATATATCACTAATAAGCACTAATTAGATAGTTCTTGATTCCGTGATCGAAATTTGTCATATGATTTGATGTCGACTTGTCTCCAACGGTTTGCGGTGCGATTCCGTGATCGAAATTTTGTCATATGATTTGATGTTGACTTGTCTCAACGGTTTGCGGTGCGTGAGCTTTTAAATAGGATGTAAGGTTTGATATGAATCGGATTTAATTTTTGAGTGACTTGTCTATTATCACATTCACTTTTGGTTGAATGGTTAAATTAAATTACACTTTAGTTTCTCAAAAAAAAAAACACTTAGATGGAAGCAGTCCCGTATTGGTTGACTGGCTTTATGCATGCCCAGAACAGAATGCTTACTGTTAAGAGAAGTATTTTGGTGAATTGTGTTATGTTCTTATTCATATGAATGTAGTTTATATAGTACATGACATAGATGAACACATCGAACATGAATTACGATATTCAATGTATGAGTAGGAGGTGGGCATGAGAAATATTAAATATTACTGTAAATATTAAGCACTAGTACATGACATATATTTTAAAAACAAATTATTAAATACTCCGTATCATTTTAAAAAAGCTATAATATCGAATTTTAAAAAAGCTATAATATCATTTTTAAAAAGTACTAGTTCTTATTCGTATGATTTGCAGTCATTTAAACAATGAACCAATCAAACATCAAGAATCAAGTTTCAACCTCATATCACCCTAGTTTGATTCTTAATTCTAAACCATACGTGTTTGAGAACCAAACGCCCCCAGAATTGTAGTTGTCTAATTACTTGTTTGGTGCTTGTTAATTGCAACATAGAATAGATTCAAACAGTTCATACTCCTATAAAGATTTATGGCGACAATAGTTTTCATTTTTTTCGAACAATTCCCACTTGAAAAAACCCTAGCAAAACAAGTCCCTCATCGTAAAATGTCACCGAGTGTTTTTGGGCTGAAAATATTCACATGGTTATGACTGAAATGGTCAAATACTAGCAACTTAGACTGGATATCATGTGAAGCAAGTGCATATGAATATCTAGTGCATGCCCAAAGCAACACAAAAAAAAAGACTACGAGTGAGAAACAAAAATAGGAATGCACTTGAATTAAAACAAAAATAAAAATTCACTTGCAAAAATGTGCATCTATCTTAAACTTTAAAACAACTAATGTGGCTCAAGACGAAGTATCTAGCTATCTTAAACTTTAAAACGGATCAATATTATTATATAATACTAATAAAAAAAAAAATTGTATTTCTTAGAGAATACCTATCTTAAGATTTAGTGATTTACAATATAAGGTCATCATAAACAAAAATTGAGTATCAATAATCAATTTAATTTCCATGGATTAAGGCACACAGCTACCCTACCCTATCTCAGGTTTCCATTAGGCAGTCAATTTGAGTGATTTCCGGGTGGGCCTTTTTATTCACAAGAAGAAGAACAACAAAAAAAAAAGGCAACTTGAAATGCCATTATTGGGTCCCTCTCTCCCCCACCTTTCTCTAAAATTAATAACTCCAGCTGCTGCCCCTACTCCTACTCCTACTTCTACTTCTACTTGTAGAGTAGTTGTCTGCTGTCATCTACCATTCCCGCCTTGCCCTCTATTTCGCATGCAAACTTGTACCCTCCCTCATCATTACGCTCACTCTACTATACTCTACCTACATTCTTCCTATGCTATTCCATGATACGGATTACCTTAGACTTGCCACGGATTAAACATTAAGTAGGTGAGGATAAAGCGTTTGTTATTCTCGATATTTTTTTATTTTGTATTATCTAGACATGCAGGTCATATTTGAGCCGTTATAACTTTGTGACAAATTAATGCGTCACAAGGAAGACCAATTGATAATAGAATCTATTACTCCCTTTAGGCCATTCAACTTCACTTGTCACTCATTCTTTTTCGATACTATTCATAGTTAAAGAGAAATTTTAATATTCTCGACATACAATCTATAAGTGAGAATAGTACTCATGCGGAATTTTGTTTATTTCGTCTTTATGAGTATATTAAGAATACCAAATTTTTACAGTGTAATTTTTGTTAATGTAAAATGAAAAATATCGATAATGTAAAATGTGTATCGACAAATGTATCAA
The DNA here is from genome assembly GCA_958450325.1 of Agrostemma githago. Classification (NCBI taxonomy): domain Eukaryota; kingdom Viridiplantae; phylum Streptophyta; class Magnoliopsida; order Caryophyllales; family Caryophyllaceae; genus Agrostemma; species Agrostemma githago. Next base: position 56,762,944 of record OY288258.1, on the reverse strand, counting down.
AAGCATAAGTGACAAGTGTGGTTGCATGGAGGGAACTTAAATGTGTAACGGATTCAATATTAGGCATATCATCACCATATAGGTAGACAAATCAGAATATTTATGAAACAGCAAATGATTTATTTTTTACTGTCTACCCAGGTGAATGATATTTGGTCTACCAATATACGTCACCGAAAAGATGTACGGAGCAGGAGCATATATTCTGTTAGTGTAGGATGGTCTGTCATGTCACCGTATATCTCAATTACTACTGACAAAACTTCAGGCTCATACTAGTATGTATATAGAATCTTGGTATTACAGGCTCCCAAACTAAAGAAGAATCTTCCTTTCCTTAACTAAAGATTTTGAACCATGTCGGTTTTGTACTCGTGAGTCACTCCATGGATTCTAAGCCAACCAAATTCCACGAGATTACGTTTGGATATTCGAAATTGATTTGAATTTTATAATTTCAATTCTTATATTTGAATTTTATGAATTTAATTCCAATTCCAAAATATTATTTGGGTACTTTTGGAATTGGAATTTAGAATGGTGAAGTTTGGTCAAGGTCCCAAAATAAGATTTTTTTTTTGAAAAAAATATTACTCCAATGTATACTTTTTTGAAAGTTTTTTTTGTAAAGAATTTTATGGTGTAATTTTTTAAAAAAATTAAACTAGAACATATTTACATAAAAATTAAAGTCAAAGGTTCACCTCGAAGAAGTACTAAGTATATTCTAATGGGATTATGCGGGAAAAAAAAATAATGACAAGTAATTGAAATCAAATGACTATCCATATATTAGAAATTTGAGAAAGTCAAATTTGAAGTATGTAGTTTGAAATTAGTCTTAATTCCAATTTCAAATTCAAAACTTTCTAAATTTTGAAATATTTAAATTTCTAAGGACATTCACAATGGCGTTTGTGGGAGGGGTTCATAAATGACGGACGAAATTACGCCATTGTTGGGTGCAGTTTTTTTGTTGTTCGTAGTTGAGAGTTTGTGCAGACGTACACTGCACATGGGAGGAGAAAGTGAGCACCACGCAGCAATATAATAATGAAAGTGTTTGGAATGTATATTTCACGCGCATGTCAAACTAATTAAAGGGTCCCATTTTTTTTTTTTGCATCTACTAATTAAATTTTGGTAGCGAGTGGATTGTAGGTGGGACCCATTTATAGACTTGAATGAACCTGTACCATTGTTGACATTGGTTCATGAAAGTTGAGTTTGTAGTTAAATGACGTGGCAGTGACATGTCGATAAATGAACTTATATGAGCCGCAACCACTGTGGTTGCTCTAAATTCAAATTCAAAGTCATGAAAATTAAAAGAAGTAGAAAAGAAATTCCTTGGGAGGGAGGGAGGGATGTTTAGGTAGGTTGCCAAGAAAATCAAGATTTGAATAGTACTCCACTTGTGAGGTTGAGGCCCTCAACTCGATCGGGTGGGTCAGCTAGAGAGAGAATGAAAATGAAGCAACGAGGGAGGGGTAAGGCGAGTTGAAGTGATCGATCTGAATACGGCCAAATCCATTTTACGTTACCTAAAAATGAATGATATACTACTACTACTACTGTAGTGAGTTTGGATGGCAGGAAAGCAAATGAATGAATGAGAATATATAAAGTGGAGTATAAATGTTGTAGGAGTAATTCCATTAATTAATTAATTAATTAATAGAGTAGTGATTTTCAAGTTAAGATGAGATGAGAGATAGGTAGCACTTAGCAGGCATTAATGAGGGAGGAGTCATAAACCTTAGATTATTGAATTGAATTGAATTGAATGAATGCAAATGGAATGTTTAGAGAATTAGAGTTAGAGGGGATGCATGCATGCATGATTCCCATAATCTCACTCACTACTCACTACTCACTACTCACTACTTATGTTACATTCATGAACCTTCTTAAATACAAGAGTAAATTAATACCATTGAAAAGTTAGGAGGAGGAGGAGGAGGAGCTAGAGCTACTCCATACTCCCTTCTACAATTAATTACCTCCAATTCAATTCCCTCAACTTAAGCACTCCTCCACATCAAGTACTGTACTCGTACTAGTTATCGCCAGACTTGTCTTCCATGCTGTAAAACGATTTCTTTGTTTAAAAATATACTCCTACTAGGAGTAACTTACTGTATTTATCAATATATAAAAACAACACAAAACCAAATGTGTTTTTACAAAGCGTGACCCCGTGTTGCTCTATAATCTGTGGAATTTCTATGACTATTACTCTACTGTGTACCCACCATTCGACCAATGTGATTCACGAGTTTAGAAGGAAACCACCATTCGACCAATGCGATTCGCGAGTTTAGAAGGAAAACCAGAGATTAGATTAAATTAGATTAGATTAGACTAGACTAGACTGGTTGGTTAAAAGTATAGAAAGGGGAAAAATGTAGACGTATCTAAATAGAAGAAGAAGAAGTAAGTATTACTCAAAATTTGAAACCAAAAAGAATTCAGATCTACTATACAACTTACTGACTGACTGACTGTCTGTATCTAACAACTCCCACCATCACCAGCCTCCACCTCCACCTACAGTATCTCATCACTCAATTCAGGGGACCTACTCTTCCTTCCTTCCATCTTTAATCATCATCAAACATCACATGAATCTGCTTCATCTCTCTGCTCCATATCCTCTCTCCTTTCTTCCACTGTACTTTATATTCCCTGCACATTTTTAATTACAATTATCTCTATCAAACACTCCTACACCCTCATCACCTTCATCTAACACTATATAAACAAACATTTCTGGGCCGTAAAGTTCCATAACATGGTATCACGGGTTCCAATCTCCACCCCCCTCCTTTCTAAAGTCGAGTTGGTTCCATAACAGATGATCGATCATATTAACAAGTTCGGAATTGGGCAACTTTTGATCAAAACAAAAATCAAATTAAAGAGGAAAGGAAAACCCAATGAATAAAAGTGGTAGTGGTACCTTACCTTGATTAGGTATGCAACTGGGTGGATCTTCAAAGAGTGACAAAGAAAGTTGTTTTTGGGCCATACCAATATCAAACAAGATCAAGCCGGAACCGGGATCATTGACGCTGATCTCTTTGACAGGCAACCAAATGAAGAGCTCCTCCTGCGTCAGACCTTCAACCCCTAAAAGCTCACCAAATGTCAGATTCGCCCTCACCACGCTATCAAATTTCACCCTGTTGTCGAATTTCGTCAGGCATGGTCCCTCCAGATATACATTCAGAACCCCATTCTCGTCATTGAATTCGTATGACTTTACTTCTTTCGGCAGCAGACCCTGTGGGAGACCCTTCCTCTTCAGCAGTTCATGGACTGACATCCCTCCTGATGATGATGATGATGATGATGAACAAAGTAATAGGAATGTCAAAAGTGTTGTCATTTGAAGATTACCCATTTTTTTTATTTAGAGATTTATTTATTATTATTATTATTAGGAGGATTAATTGGGGGGTTTTGGTTTGATTTGAGTGATTGATTTTTGTTGGGGTTTGGTTTGGTGGAGAGATTTATGATAGAGAGAGAGAGAGAGAGAGAGAGAGAGAGAGATGGTGAGGGAATTAGGAAAGCTTTAAGGGAAAGCTTGAGTTGTTAATGACTATCATGCCCCCTTTTCGGTTTCAGTGGATGTAAAATGAGTGATTTTAAGGCTTCTTCTTTATTCCTCACTCTATGTCTCCTGTTTTGATAAATACAAAAATTAGGAAGACATGGTCTATCAGTCTTTATTATACTACTCACTCCATTCAACTCGATTTGTCATTATTCATTTTGGTACATTTGTTGAGTTGTGTTTTATACTATCGATATCTTTCATTTTACATTAGCAAAAATCATAAAAATTTGATATTCTTACTGTACTCATAAAAACTAATATCGAAGATTCTCCTCAAGTGTGAATAGTGTCAAAAAAAGAAATGTGAAGAGTAGAGTTGAATGGAGGGAGTAATTGAGAAGGAAGTCGATGTAAAAGTTATTCTACTTATCAAGTGTCAAAAAATTAGAACATTTTTTTCCCGTCCAAATTTCACGAACTGGATACGGACTAAGTTGCATGATAATTGAGCTATTATTAACTGAAAATCAGTCCAAATACTGGGCTAGCTATTAAGAATTTGATATGTGAGATCTTTGCACCGTAGAAATGATTTCAAAATTCTACGAGTATATACTAATAAATCAATCCATATAGATTAAAAAATTCTTTTAACACTTAAGTAAATTATTAGTATGTATAGTCGAATAAAATATGTACGATGTTCAAAATATATTTTATTATTATTATTATTATTATTATTATTATTATTATTATTATAGAATTAGTCAATTAGCGTCAACCAAATTTGATTTTAACATATGTGTAGTATATTTTGAAAATATTGTTACTACTAACCCATTACCGTAATAATAAGCACAAAATCTTGGGAGAGACGACTCTTCCGTACCACTCTATGTCCTATTCGTACCCTTAAATGACAGCTTTGTTTTGTACCTGTTTTTATAAGAAGCGTACCATCTTTATATTTGTATACTTTTTTATGTTAATCGTACCTACTTATATTAGGTTTGGTACACAGTTACTTTCACTTGTGCTTAGTCTCTCAGTAAAGTTAATGAGAGACCGTCTTTCAGGAGACCTGCTCTAAGATAAGTCGTGTTGCAAAGGCCCTAAACTAGTACTGTAGTAACTTATTAAGAGCCCACTTTCCTAATACATTTTTTCGTGTTATTCATGCCTGTTTATAATTAGTGGTCTCTCAAAATAACCATTTTACTTTGTACATATTTTTTTATAACAAGCGTACCTCTTTTATGTTAGATTGTAACCATTTTTATTAGTATATCCCTCCGACTTGTTCATTTGTTTGCCTTTGATTGAGATACTACTCACAATAAATATAAATGGCAAACAAATGAACGAGACAAAAAGAGTACTATTTTATAATAAACATATCTATTTTTATTTTGGTACCATTGTAAATTTTGTAATTGACCTCTCAATAAATTATTATGAACTTGATTAGTAAACTTACTTGTCATAGTATTTGCTAAAACTGTCACCGCCATCACCGTCGTCCACGTCGCCGTCCCCGAGAATAGAAGCCACGTATATTGTTGTTTATGACCAGTAACAACCACTTCGAAATTATGCATATCACTATCGTATAAACTTGGATTAAAATTCGTCACCAGATCCATTTGTTACAAGTTGATTGATATTTACGCACAAACATTACTCGAAATTATGTAACTAAGCGAAATTGGAAATGACGAAAAAATTGTTATTCCGTAAATCATTACAGAGCAGTTCCTTACTCTTTCTGTCTCTTAAAGATTGTCTCGTTTAATTAAAATACTCTCACATATAACGAGGGAATATGTCAATCTTTAAGAAATGGAGGTAGTAAGGTGGGTAGGGCCGTAGGGGCATAAGAATTAACAGAAATAAGCGAGATATAAGCCGCGGAAAATAGAGGTAAAGTACTGCCAATATGAAATTCAAACAAACGTGCAGACTATCATGCAAAAACTCAAAAGGGCCTCTAGTAGTCCTCTATCTAGTAGAAAGCTCTCTGATTTCAATATGCGGCCATAACTCAAACATGTGAGAATGGATATGCTGAAAGTTGAAGCCCTCGCTGAATTTTCCTAGTTCCTCCTCACAATTTCACAGCATACCGCAATTTCACTCCTAGTACTGTCTCATTTTCAATACGGAAATTCTTAAGCTCCTATAACATCAATGAGAAGATGTCCATAATAACATTACCCCCAACACTCATCGTCCAAAGAACGCTAACGGAAAAGAGGACATACATCACTTACTGAAATTTACATGAAACGATGAAACAAGAGATCTCACATGTGCAAGCGAGTAGCAGGTTTTTTATTGGCTGGTGCGGCAATAGGAGATCCAAAGCTCACTGTGGAGTGACCAAAGAGCCCCATACACAGATGAGGAGCTCACCAGTGATACTCACTCGATAACAGAAACATTACCGTCCCAACTACAACAAGCCACAACATTCGGTATGAGAGGATGAAAATCGACATCTATGCAAGGCTGAGCATAAACTTTAATTTTCTTGACGATATTGGAGGATTTAACGTGATAGAAATAAACAGAACCATCGGCAGAGCCGGAGGCGAGTATCTCTCCATCTGCATTGAAACCACACTTGATAGGGAAGCCAGAGACTTGATGGGATTCATATCTCTTGTACTTGTCTAACCTAAATGGATGTTTTGTGGAAAAGATGGCAATGTAGTCTCCGTTTGACTGAGCTACAAATGATGGCTCAAAAGGGTGACGTCTAACACAAGGACATGTATATGCTTCCACATAAACCTGTGGGAAACAAAGATGATAATAACATAAATATTAATGTGACCTTGTATTTCTAAGAATCAAACAGGTAATCAATTAAATATTATTGGCAAAGCCCCTGCTGGTAACACTAGACTTTAGCATGTTTAACATAACCATGTTAGCCAAGCAAAGACGGAGATAATAATGCCACAGTTCACTTGCTAAACATTAATTATTTAATTTTGATGTATAATATGGGAAGAATGCCCGTACCATCCACAACCTATTCCCTTCAATAACAAAAATTGTTTATTAAATGCGTTGTGTGGTGAACTCTATTGGCTGTGAAATGGGGTTATTTGAAGTCCGGCTAGCCTAATTTATACAAGGTCCCAATATGAATAGATAATATCAATACATGATAAATTGATAACCACTCGATCGAGCATACCACTGTATATAGATTCTAACCACACTACAGGATGGCGTAATAGGGATGCAGAGCACCTATTATCTAGCAAGGTCCAATACAGGTGCAGTGAGCGTGCCAAAAGAAACAAAAAAAATAATCTTACCTGATTGGAGAGTGGCACCTCCCGAGATATATCCCACACGATGAGAGAGTTCTCACTCAGATTGCTTTTTGATACATCACTCGAAGAGATAAATTGCTTCCCATCAACCATAAATTCAACATCAAGTATCGGCCCTAAATGTTTGACATATCCATGGACCACGTTTCCTGTACGGATATCCCACAACTTAAGAAAGCCCTTGGATCCACCAGACATAAATAGATTGGGGTTGTGAGGATGAAACTTAATAGTTGTAACAGCCTGATCTTCAGTGAAAACCTGAGACTCTGTCCCCTTCTCAATGTCAACCAATCTAGAAGTGCAGTCATAACCACAAGAAAGAATCAAATGTCCCAGAGATGACCACCTCACATCCTTCACGGCTGCCTTATGATGAGTAAATGTGCGTGCCTTTTTGTGTTGCTCACTCCAAACATTCCATATGTAGACAGCACTATCCATTCCAGCAGACGCTAAGAGATGGGCTGTCAACTAAAATAAACAAAAGTATTAATAAAAAGAAGGGTTATTTAACAGGAATAATACCAACTATAACTGGTATTCCATAAATAAAACCAACTTTAATTAATACGGGAATAAAACCATTTATGAGACATATTATACAAGAATGGAATAGTCTTACCTGCTACCGCCTACGTCAGTCAAAATTTCACTAATACAATTTTCAACTTCATTAACTTAGTAACCCACACTTCATTAATTTTCAACTTTTTAATTAAACTTCAACTTCATCTTCTTCTTCCTCAATTTATCTTCTCCTTCCTCAATTCATCCCTTCATCTTCTTCTTCCTCAATTCATCTTGTCGAAGGTAATTTTTTTTTTTCCAAAACATTTGTTTGTTTATTAAGTATAAGCTACATCAATCCTTTGCGTCGGTAATGTCAATGGTGAGTATTGTTTTTATTTCCCCAAATCGATTTTTCTGGGTTTCTTTTTCTAATCTAGGGTTTTTCTTATTCTGGATTTAATTTAGGATTTTCTTATTCTGGGTTTAATTTAAGGATTTTAGTGTTCTCTGAATTCGAAGAACATGAATTTGATGGGTCACATGGATTTGGAGAAATTAGGGTTTAGGAGAGAGAATTTGGTTTAAAGAGAAAATCGAGTTTGTTGTGGGAATAAAGAAGATGAAGATGTGTGTTAATTAATAGCATGTGACCCACAAAAACCGACTTCATCCGGTCATTTAAGAGGCAATTTCATTCGTGTATAATATGTCTCATAAATGATTTTATTCCCGTATTAATTAAAGTTTGTTTTATTTATGGAATACCAACCAAAGTTGGTATTATTCTTGTTAAATAATACTAAAAAGAATGAACCCACAAAAAATGAGATTGTGAAGACACTACTTAGAAAACCCACAAGTTGAATTTGTCATTCATTGGGTACACAAATTCTCGTATGCTATGTTCATCGACATAGAATAATTGCAAACAAAATCAAAAGCTTAATAGAATAATGAATTGGGAAAGATAATAAACAAGGGACTCAACTTGAAATGTACAAAAATAAACATAAGAAAACTAAAAACAGCATAAAATAAAACCCAAATGTCAAACTCCCTTGGCAACAAGGATTATATATTTACATGTCAGAAGAATCTGCCATCGATTCCCCTTTGATATACAATACACTCTAGTACGCTTAACGGATTCATTAACACACTCTCATATGCATAAAGTTTCACCAACCGATAACATGGAACTTATATTTCTATCCTGCCGGTAAGTCTAAAACATACCAGTAACCACCCAAGAATATTGATTTAAAAAAAATTAATAACCACATCCCATATGCGAGAGATCTCTCATTTACAAGTTTTTGTGATTTTTTCATTATGTGATATCTCAATTATAAAGTTTTAAGATTTGATGTTAATCATTTTGACAACCGTTTCAAATGGTCAAATAATGATTTGATATTTCTTTTGGTGTAAACCACCGGTTTAATCCAGATTCAATTCGAGCTGGGTCAGACCTAAAGGGTGATAAGGCTCTCTCTCTCATGAGTTAACACTGCCGCGTTCCCAAGACTCGAACCCGAGACCCTTACCAATTAATTTAACTGCTCATGGGTAATAAAGATGTGATATTTAATGATAGTTTTCTATCATAGAGTTAAATGGGGAGGATTAATGCATGCAACACAACGTCGCTTAGTTTGAAGAGGTGGAAGGTGCACTGAGGCGCAAAGTGCAAGGCAAAGGCGTGCACCTTCCGTGGACACGAGGTACCCTAATTTTAATAACAATTTTGTATTTTCCAAATAAATTGTGGAGCAACAATACCCCTTCTAAGAGAATTAAGTTGGCTGATATGTAAAGGAGTAAAAGTTAGGAAAAATAAAGAAAAGAAATGACATAATTGAAGATCTAGACGGGAAAGATATAAAATGTGTACTAGTGAGCTTTGTTTAGAAGGCGCAACATAATTGAAGATCTAGACGAGAAAGATATAAAATGTATACTAGTGAGCTTTGTTTAGAAGTCGTGCCTAAACATTTAAAATGCACCTAGACGTTTTAGTAAGCACCAGCCTAGGCGCACTCGTGGCGATTTCCTTACATTAAGGCTAGAACTTGTTTACTAATCAGCAACAACATGAGTAAACACGCGTAAACTATACAAAGACACCGATCAATGAATTTGAGCATGAGAAATGAAATGAGGGAAAAGGATAGAGATAGATAATTTTAATAGAGCCATACAAATCAGTTTTATCTACTATGGAGTTCTGTAACAATAACACAATGTCACAATGCAAAGTCACAACATCACACTGAAAGAATCCTCACAATAAAAATCAACTAACCGTGATTTGATGACCATTGCACAGCATTCACTGGTTTCAGATGCCCAAGTAAATCAATGGACACCCTATTCGGCAATTTTTCCCTCTCAGCGCCAACATTTACTTGCTTCCTCAAATACATTTGAATATCATGGCGCAAATTCTCTTTCAGTATACTTCCCATAACTGTCAACAACAACATACATATAAACGTTTAAGGACTTGCGAAGAATATACCCTTTTTCCACATTGGCTAGATACCTCGGTTAGCGACATGATACTTTCTCCGTCTCGTTTCATTTGTTTGCCTTTTATATTCATTGTCAAGAGTATTTTAATCAAAGGCAAACAAATGAATGAGACGGAGGGAGAATATTTTACTCCTAAGTCCTAAGTAAGATATTTAGAATTGGCCTATCATTTCGTGAAGAAGTAGGCCTACATCACTGTACCATCAATGATATGGTAATAAAACTTGGTCGCAATACCATATCTAGATCGACTTATAAAGTTTTTGAAGGTTATCAGTGTTCTAGACTGCAATTTGAGTCAATATCGGCTGCATTTATGATGCAAAGGCCATGAGACATTGAGACTGATACTGATATAAATTCTCAAAATAAGATATAATGCCATGATAAACCCTATTACGATCCATTCTCCAAACTTGTTCGGATCCATTCCATTCCATTCCAGCATGTTCAACCAAACAGCATTAGAGATTCATTACAAACATGAGGCTCATAGCGACAACATTGGCAACATCAGTCTCCAAAAATACACCCAAATAATCACACTTTGCGGAATCAAGAACTAACCTACACTTCACTTCAAACAAGCATGTACCTAGCTTCCGCCTCTTAGTTACTAAAAAAAAATACATATTCAGCAAAAAAGAATCCTCAAAACGCTACTTCTCCATGTACACCTACACTCACGAACCCTAGAGCCTAACCTAATCAAGTCTATAAGCAGTCAATCTGAAGGGTGAATAGAGACAGATTTCTCAAGTTGACATGTGCATCATATTGCCGCAGAAATACTAATTCAAAAGCATAGAAATAGAAATAGAAAAAATAACCAGGTAGCGGTAGCTTAGGTGGCGGAATAGGTTCGGAAGCAGGCAAAGCGGAATCCGAAGCAGAAGCAGAAGCAGAAGCAGAAGCGAGGAGAGCTTTCTCTCTCTTGGAAACATATCGACCGGGGACAGGAGCAGCAGATGGGAGGAGCGAAGGTTGGGAGATAGGCTGAGGAGAAGCCAAAGGGGGAGTGAGTAATTTAAGGCGCTTGGGAGGGGGAGGGGGAGGGGTCAGCTTCGGGAGGTTAGGTTCATCGTCGTCGTCGGAAGCGTTAGAGTACGATTGTGAGATCAAATCCATGGTGTTGTGCTGTTGGAGAAGAGAAGAGAAGAGAAGAGGCACGATATGAATATGATGGTTTATGACCCAAAATCCTCCCTCCCCTCCGTATCTCCGTCTCTCAAAGATTTTTTCATTATACATGTGAGGAGTATTTTAATGTGACGGAACGGGGGTATGGGTTAAGAGGAATGTACATATGCAATAGAATTGGGCCACGTTTCGTTAACATGAGAACACGTCAAAAGCCCCTTGAGTCGTATTGGCCCATTTACATAATTGCATCCATATAAGTTTCAAATATCAACCCAACCCGGTAACTTCTACTTATTTCTCATCCAATCTAAACTTTTCAGGACCCACTTTTTTCTTGAGGAGAAATGTCTCGTTCATTTATTTGATTGTAAGAGTATATATAATGGTTTAATCCAAGAACTTGCTTGCAAATATGAAAAACTATAAAAACTACTTGCTCAACAATTGTTTCTTCCTTTTTACATTAGCTTACTTCAAGCTATTAACTCCATGGAACTACTCCGTAGTAGCTTAAATGGACCCACATAAAAATTTAACCAATCAAAGTATTACTCGACTACTCGTATCTCTTAACAAATTATTTTATTAAAAATATAGATTGGATAGTTTGTTGGCATGTGGATCCATTTAAGTTAGAACATTGTAGCTAAAACCATTGCATAGACTTGTAGCTTAGAGATGTTGTAGCTTAGAAATCTGATGTAACAAATTGAGATACTCATAGTACCAAACTACCTTACCATTGTACTTGCTCTAAGGAGTTAAATAAAGTGAGGCGAATCTGGGGTGAGATAGGGCAATAAAGAATACTAAAAGTTAATGGAAAACTGAGGTGACCGAGTCTTACGATTGAGCAAAATTTGTTTGATAATCTTATTATAATCAACCACGTATTCTCCTTCCTCGAACTATTGTGTCGAAAAGCAACACAGAAATCATAGTAGTAAAATGGAGGGAGTGTTTTAAGGATTCAGCGACCCACACCTAACATTTTGTAATTTCATCTCTACTCCCTTTAAACTTAGATCCGTCTAAGCCACAGACTCGTACCAACCACATTAACCAGGTATGAGTCTCAGACTCAACAAATCTGAGTCTCAGACTCAACAAATCTGAGTCTCGGACTCTAACTCAGACTTCCTTTAAACCTAGCCTAACTGGTTTGAAGTACAGAAACAATTGAAACGTCACGCAAGTCCACATACTGAAAACCAATGAACACTGTTTACAATTCTGACTGTTTATTTATTACTACAAGGCAAATAAAATTGGAGAAAAATAAAAACATGTGAAAGGGAAAAAAAGCAAACAATGGTGTGTGGTGTATTAAGAATGGTGGGACTTCCCTTAAATAAAGTACAGTATATTCAAGCAGCAGCAACTTTGAGCTTCTTAGTGATGGTGGCAATGTACTTGCCCTGGTATCTAGCTTGTTCCAACTCCAGCTCTGTGGGCTGTCTGGAACCATCCCCTGCAAAAGTTCCCGCACCATACGGGCTTCCACCTTTCACGTTTTCCATTTCAAACATGCCCGCACCAAATGTGTATCCAATCGGAACAAAGATCATACCGTGGTGAGCCAATTGAGTCACGGCTGTCAATCTGTAACAAGCATCGCATACAGATAGATAGATAAAGTACGACTTCACAGTTCAGACCCCTTTTCCAATGGCACAAATTTAGGCAGATAAATAAACAGTGGGGAACTTACGCAGTAGTCTCCTGACCACCACCTTGTGATCCGGTGCTGAAGAAGAGACCGGCAGGCTTTCCTGCAAGCTCTTGAGTCTTCCATAGACCACCAGTTGCATCAAGAAAAGCCTTGAATTGGGCGGACATCATTCCAAATCTTGTGGGAAACCCAAAGATAAACCCATCTGCTTCAGTAAGCTCATTTGGGGTTATAACCGGGGTGTTGCTTTTTGGTGCTGCACTCATCTTACCAAGCACCTCTTCTGATAGAGTCTCAGGGACCTGTTTCCATGTACTCTCGGCCAGTTAGTGTCTGTCAACTCTTTTTGCTTTACTGAGCATTTTATGGTTGAAAGCCAAGGGAAGTCAAAAAGTACAAAAAAAAAGGCTTGTTACAGGAACAGTGGGTAGGTGATTGTCATACATGCCATGCACCTTATCAACTATGCCTATTTCCTAGAAATTCAGTGACTAAAAACCAGGATGGTATAAAAAAAAATCAAAAGCAATGGGAACAACAGAAAACAATTCAAAACTGATTCCAGGTGAATGGGTGACAATTGGACGGAGGTTCTATGAAAACTTCTACAGCTTATTCACCAGTGCAGCTAACAGATGTTCGATCTCGAGTAAACTATGGCCAGATTTCAGCGTATACTTCATAATTCATATCACAAAGTAATACGTATAAATGCAGATCAGCAGCTGCGGAGCAAGAAAGTTTGCATTGACAACGACAACGGCACCACCAACATCAACAAACATTACCCCACGTCTAACGGGTAAAAGTGGCAATCAGGTTCCTCATGTCGGTTACAGGTCGGATCTAAGTGGGTCATGTCGTATACTCATATTGGCCTAGAGCTGTGTCGGGTCAATAACAGGCTTAAATCCGTTACAGTTAGCAAGAGTCATTTTCTTTCATTCCACCCTAGGTCAGCCACCTAGTAATAAGTCATTGGCTCCAAAATATATGGAAAAGAAAAAAGGGGCAGAAGCACCAAAAATTGGATGCTATGACAGATTGCTTTCCTTAAGCTTGGGTGCGAATAAGGGAGATCAGTGAGCAAGGATATTTTTCGTATATCAGCTTAAACTCGGTAACTGGTTAGAAGATGTACATAGAGAAAAAGATAAACGCTAATGTATACCTGCCACAATTTGGCCTCTACGCCTTCTACTGAAGCAGCTCCTTTTAGAATTTCTTCTGCTAGTTTCTGTACATGCCCATACATGGAATAGTACCTGAAACAGTTAGTAAACTCACGTCATAACCACCTGGAAATTTTATCAACTTATTAAGTGACTGCCCAATATCAAGATAAATACCGAGTAGTAAACAAACTTTTGTAACTCAATATATTGCCAGGGGAAGATCGCCTTTTTGGTACGAGATCATCTCTCCAAATATCAATGGATGAGAGGTTGAGAAGAGCTTCATATTACTGTTTCACCATGGTCCATTAAACATTGACTACTATATTACCCAGACACCGCATCTTAGACTGGTCAGAGAGTTGATTTCTACAACATTGGAGACTTAAGACTCCCCAACGATTTCCAAATTCTGATTCATGTCCATAAAGTCTGGTGTTAAACAGGTCGTCACAAATTTACTGCAACTCTCCTGTTTTACCCCGAGAATTGAGTAACACCAATGCATTTTATGTTGGAAACTTGGTAGCTTTTCATTATATTCCAAACCAACTGACCACGCAAAAGTTAGGAGATAGCATTGCATAATTTGAGAACGGAACGAGATTGCAAAAATAAAGCTGATTTTGGAGGTTGTTAGCCATATCATGGTAATGAAAGTGTTGATAATCCCCAACGAAGATGGCATCTGGTGTAAGTCTAATGCTAAGAAGAAAAAGGTCCAAAGTCAAAGAGTAAGAGAAGAACGAAAAATGGTGAGCCTTACACATCTGGACATCCTTATGCATCATCAGCATTCGCAGAAGAAATCGTTAGATTGTAATTAAAACAACAGGTCCTGAATCTATAACCTCAACTCGGATGTTTGACTATTACTTCAATTTATGGTAATGATGTTAAGGCTCGCATCGCCACCAACACCAACACCAACAACAACCAATCAATTAAGGTTCCTGATACTGTATACTACCTTATACTCCCAACATTACGTAATATATAGCCAGTGTCGTGATTGGTGTTGATTGAGGGGCTAACTGAGCATTGCATAATAATCATCATACACACAGCATTGCATTGACGTGGATTACTACTGTATACCAGATGATGGATGGATGATGATGGACGAATGAGTGAAAATGTGAGGAAAGACAGAGAGTAGGAAGAAAGTAAGGTGTAGGCACCCAGATTATAAGAAGAAAGCATAGAGTATTAATTAATTAATTAAGCAGAAACAAAAATCAAAAGGAAGGGAAGATTGATAAACTTACACAATGTAGACTTTAGTGGCCATAGCTACAAGATTACTGGTGTTGATACTTGACCTTCTGAGGATGATGATGATGATGATGATGATAAAGGAAGAGAGGGGCAAAGTAGGTAGTCGTATATATAGCAGTAGCAGTGCCAAGACTGAATTTAATTGGAAGATGAAACGCTAGCTGTGATCTGTGATGTGCTATGATTAATCATTAAATTAGTAGTATGATTAATCACAAACCCAATCTTTGTACTGTATTTGCCTCCAAATCAGTGGGAAATGGGAAATGGGATATGATGCCATCACGCCTATCATCATCATCATCATCATCTTCCTTTACACCAGTCAAGGTTTTCTTCCCCTTATTTTATATTCTTTCGTTCGAATCCAAAGGGTACGTCTGTTTTTTCATACGTGACGAGACACGTTTTATTCGGTTTTACACCGTCAATATCTTTAGTTTCACATTAATTTTTTTTTTTTATAAAAATTCGATATTCTTAATCTATTCGTAAGACGAATAAAATAAAGCGTATCCTTTGAATTTGAACGGATGAAGTATCTCTCATTTTGTCCTTCATCCACCTTATTTCTTACGGCAACTCACCCTTGTGACGCTAGGTTACAGATTTACAACGGATCAAGGATGGTCTACTTGATAGATAATGACAAGTCCATTCCTATTTCTCATGCATTAGGTCTTTTTGTCGTATGGTCCGTTTGGATAGCGAAAGACCGAAAATGATGGAGGGGAGGGAAAGGAGGAAACACGTTCCTTTATTTGGTTAGTAAAATGGAGTGAAATGATTTAGGCCCTGTTCTCCTGGACTTAAAATGACTAAACTTAACTGAACTGAAGTGAAAGTGTCTGAACTGAACTGAACTGAACTGAATGAGTCTGAACTGAACTGAACTGAATGGGTCTGAACTGAACTGAATGAGTCTGAACTTAACTGAACTTAACTTAACTTAACTAAAATGAATAAATAATAATAATAATAATAATAATAATTAACAATAATAATAATAATAATAATAATTATTATTATTATAATACTAAATATTATTATTAATGAAAAATAATAATAATAATAATAATTATAATTATAATAAAATAATAAATAATAAAAATAATTAATAAAAGTAATAAATAGTAGAAATAACTAATAATAGAAATAAATAAATAAATAAATAATAATAATAATAAAAAAATATAAGTAATAATAATAATAATAATTAATAATAATTATTATTATTAATGATTAATATTATTAATATTAAGTAATAAATAACATTAATAATATTAATACTTAATAATAAAAATAAAAATAATAAAAATAATTAATTAATTAATACTAATATTAATTAATAATAATAATAATAATAATAATACTAATAATTAATTATAATAATAATAATTATTATTATTAATTAATTAAAATAATAATATTATTAATTAATAATAATAATAATAATAGTTATTATTAATTAACAATAATAATATTATTATTATTTATTAATAATATTATTATTAATTAATAATAATAATAATAAAATTAATTAATTAATATTAATATTAATTAATTAATAATAATATTTATAATATTAATATTAATATTAATATTAATATTATTATAAATATTAAGTATTATTAATGTTAATATTAGTATTATTAATTATAATAATAATAATAATAAATTAATTAATATTAATTTTAATATTAAAATTAATATTAATTTTAATATTAAAATCAATATTAATTAATAATAATAATAATAATAATTAATAATTAATAATAATAATAATATTATTATTATTGTAGACACCCGCATTTTGACTGCCAGGTGTCTATGGTAGTTTCCAAAAAACACCCGATGATGATCGGACGCTAACATGTTTCTATGCGCTCGGATATGGGCTCAAAACCATTAGTTTCTGGCTAACGCACTTTCGGAGAAAAAATCTCACAAAACTGACCTCAAATTCAGGCCCAGTGGGTCGTTTCAAGTCAAACAAGACTAATTTGGGTCAAAACTGACACCGGAAATAAAACCGACTTTTAGCGATTGGGTCAACCCTCGTCAAAGTCATTTCCGAGACACAAAAAAAACAGCCATTCAAAACATCAAAAGTCCAATTCAAACACAAACCCATAAGACATCCAAAGTCACGGTACAAAATAATGGACCCACGCGACCCAGCTGAGCCACTCGATCGAGTGCTCAGCCCACTCAATCGAGTGCTCAGCCCACTCGATCGAGTGGGCCTTATTCAGGCCCGACTGCAGGCACACCGGGCCACTCGACCGAGTCAGCCGGTTACTCGGTCGAGTAACCCTAGACGGGGTCTATAGCCTAGCCTATATATACACCCCCATGCACAACCTTTCACACACTTTTGATCATACATCAAACCCTAATACTGCACTAGCAAACCCTAAACCTAGCTTTAGGAATTCAAAACCCTAACCACCACAACTTAGCCTACATACTCGATACTCACGTGCAAGCCACAACTACGAGTCCCGTCTGAGCATAAGAAACATGTAGGTTGAGGGTGCAAAAACCCCGTCTTTTCTCTCTTCTCCTTCTCTCGTGTCATGCGTCGTTTATGTCGTCGTCGTTGTCTTTTTTTTATCGTTATTATCGCGTCCTAATATCGATAATATAACTAGTATAAAACATTAAAATACTTGTGAATTTGTGTCGAGTGTGAGTGATGGTGGGATAAGAAAACCCGAATATACAAGTGTACTGCACACAGCGTTGCCGGTCGCTTATCCCATCACCCTGATCGCTTGATTATTGAAACAAGTCAACCTAAACAATAATCCGTTTATTTTCGTTTGCATCAATTTTCAAAACAAGTATTTTATTCAATAAGGGTCGAAACCCGTTGACGCGGATCCGACATCACATAATCCCTAGGGATTCGTTACGATGTCGGAAAAGCCGAGGGAATCAAGTCTTTCAATTCAAGCGAAGCGTCGATCTCTTAGATTCGATACCAATTCCATAATTGGATGTCGAATCTAACGATCTAGTCAAATAAATTAACCAGTGCGATTTTTCGTTGATGCTAAAATAATTGTCATACAATTCGTTAGAATTACAACATTATTAAACGCGGAGGAAATCTACTCATATCGCGATAGTTAATTTAAGACGACTTAAAGCGATTTTCTTTTATTTTCACTCTAGTATTCCATATCGATTCAATAATCGCATATGGGATACAACGAGTATTCAAGTTTAGAATCGAGTATAAATTCCATAATATTTTATCTGATTCACGATGGTAAGGATTTGTCGTGGGTCCTAACCAACAATAAATAACCAACTAATCCTAGTGGGTAGCTAGGGTAAGTCAGGTCGTGTCCACGGAGACGGTATTGTAAAGTCTAGACTAGGTCGACCTAAAACGAGACCAGGTTACCAAAACAAACACAAAGAAGACTATAATTGATAAACTATGATGGTTGAGGAGGATGAGAATGGACTAACAATATACTATGTATGACATAAACTAAATGAAGCAACTAGGATTAACTAAACAATGAAACTAGAGAAATAATGACTAACTAGAAGGATGAATCAAATAAGGGAAAGAGAGTAGGGTTAGGTCGGGTTCTTAAGTGTAGAAGGATAATAGAGTGATCAAGGGTGTAGGTGCCTCTTAAGTTACTAGAGTCGGTTTGCGCTCTCGCGTCTAAACCTAGGTCAAGGTCGGTTCGCGCTCTCGCGTCTAAACCCAAGTCCGCACTCTCGTGTCTAAGACTATACCCGAACACAATCACACACTAGCCAAACAATGAGAAGATGAGAACAAGTATGAGAAGCATTGGCCACTACTACCCACACAAGCAATTCAACAAACACATAGAGTGCCCAATATGTGACTAGCAACAAAGATGCAACCTTTACCCCTAATCAAACCCTAATCACCCATAATCCACACCTAATCCCCCTACTAACCCCACAAGGAATCTACTCACTCATAATGAAATCTAAACTAAGACTAACAAGAGAAATAAACATAAACATCCAAACATCCATTATGAACAAACAATAACAATAAACAATATGTAAAGATTGAAACTTGAATAGATGAACAAAGATTAAAAGTAAAGAGGAGAAAAGGATTATACCAAACTAACAAGAATATGAAAAGATGAGAACTTGAATTAATAAGAAACCCAAAATAATCTCCAAGGTTGTCAATCTTGGATGAGTCTTCAAGAATCTTCTTAATACAAGACTAATTAAACTAGATTAAACTAGGATTAACAAAAGATTAAACTAGAGATGAAGAGAAACTAATTAGGGTTTTGAATGATTAAGAGAGGCCTAAGAGAGTCTAGGGTAATGTAAGATATGTAAACAATACAAGGGGGAAGTATTTATAAGGTTACAAGAATGAAGGAGAAGAAAAGAAGCAAACACGGGCTGCAGCTCAACCATCCCGACCGGGACGAGATGGTCCCGACCGGGACGAGATGGTCCCGACCGGGACGGACCCAAAACAGGCCCGCTTGCTTTTGTGCACCTCATCCCGATCGGGATGAGGTCCTTCCCGACGGGGATGGGTCTTGTAGGCCTTCAATATGATCTTTAAGGTCCCTCCTTGCTTCTCATGGGCTTCTCTTCGATTCTCGGGGCTCGGGATCGAGTCTAAGGGGCTCAGGAATGGGTCCCAAGGTCTCGGGATCTAATCCAAGGCACCGAGTGATCGTTCCTTCTCATCGCTGGCTCCAAAAGTGTATGAAACGAGCCGGAATCGTTCCAAATCTTCATGAATGGTCTCCGGAACCTAAAACGAACTAAAGGAAGCATGAGCAGCCAGAAACCGCTCCAAAGAGCGATTTCACAAGGAAAATGGGACCAAAACACAACAAATTAGACACTACAAACTACACTTATCAATTCAACAAAATCAATGATTTATAAAATCCGAATCGAGCATAAATTGTACAATGTTTATGTCCGATTCGGCAGAATCATTGAATTATCAAAAATCAAAAGCAATTTCGAAAGTCAATAATAAATTGCAAAGTGAATTATAATTCATACAGGGGGCACTCGACCGAGTGCCTAGCCCACTCGGTCGAGTGGTACCCCAAAAACCGAGACAGAATGTATTTTCGACCTCCACTCGGTCGAGTCTCACAGTGACTCGGTCGAGTGGCGACGTACTCGATCGAGTTGGTCAATAACTCGACCGAGTAGGGTCTAAAAACACGGGACATAAACTTTTTCAGAGGTCCACTCGGTCGAGTCCCTCAATGACTCGGTCGAGTGGCCCCTTATCACGACAATACCGTGAGTCTTACATCCTCTTTTAGTCTCGATATTGTCTTTTTATGACTTATGTCAACATGTGTCAATCAATCACGTGAAAACCTCACTTTTCAAAACCATGCATCATCTTATTTACATCATTCAATAATTTGCAAACCGTTAATATCGTTATACCGTTACTAACCGTTTGTTCTTTTGTCGATTTAATTCTTGTTTATTTTATCGTACTAAAATGAACCCACATGCTAAAATTCAACTTCGACGTTAGAATTAATTGCATTAAATCGACTTAGAAACCCTTTTCAATTCCTCACATGCTTAGGGAAAATAATGTTTGCATAAGCATTTTTCATCGTTCAACTAACGCGCGTATTCAAAAATCATTCGATATCTTAGTAAAGGTCGCTAAGTGCGGGTGGGGTTGGGTGTCCTTTGTGGGCTTCCCAACACGTACCCTCACCCCTTACTCAGAACCTCGGTTTCCGGATGCCCAAAACCGTTGGTGCACGAGAGTCATTCAATACACGATAACCGGTAGTGACGGTATCGGTATCGCAATGCAAAGGGACGAGCCCAATGAACTCTGACATCGGAAATGGGCCGTATTTCGTATACGGCCCACTATGACATAGAGTGGGTTCGAACGGGCCCGAACTCACACAAAGTTCGGTGGCGACTCCACTTCAATTTAAATTTCAATTCGATCCATTCTCATATGGAGATTCATTCGCCTCCCCAAACCCGCGCGTGGCCGCGTCGGGGTGGACCTATGTCATGTCCACAATTTGGCGACTCCGCTGGGGATTAACTGATGCGTGACTTACCATTGGCATCCTCAGGGTGAGACTCGAATAGAAATTGTTTGACTAGTACAATACGCGTTTTAGTTTTACGGTTCATGCATAACCCATATTTTCCCGGGCCGGTACTCGCGACCGACGTCCCACTATACCGTTGATGTACTCCAATATGGATATGTCAAAAGGTGTCCATAGTCGATTCGAGTGGGTTTCACGGCATGTTCTAAGCTCAACTCGACTTAGAAAGTCCGTCCCGATCAACCTCTAGACTATGTACACTGGTATAGACCCTCTATAGACCGACCGAGACTTAGTGTAGAGCATACATGGCGTCGTTATAATGCTTGTGTGACTACGTGCTACTTGGTTTCTGTGTCGTTTTCAAAAACCGTCAACTTTTTCAAAAATTACATCTTTTTCAAGATATCCAATTTCAAAACCCGGGACGCATACCGAATTTAGGACTTATGATTTTACTCAAAATGGCCTATTTTTTAGCCGGTATGCTGCCCAATTCAAAACTCGAAAATACTTTCGAACTTTCAAAACCAAGGCCCGATACACTTTCCGATTTTCTCGAAAAATCGGGCCTTTCCCCGAGTTTCCTCGGGTTTTCCAAAACAATCAATTTTCGAAACCTTTCTCTTCTTAGGACTTCCCGTATTTAGCAGTGTCGGGTCATGTCGTAAGTTGTCAAGGTATTTAGCGTCGAAACTCCGTCGATCTTACATCACGAGTTTTTTCCTATCCTAGTCCGCCTTATTTGAGTAAGGCGAGGACCCCTACGTAGGACATACTCCTACAAAGGAGGGCCCGTCTACACAATCGAGTCTAAAGTCGGGTAATGTCTCACATAGACCTTCCTTCGAGCAGGACTCGGCCCACATAGCCGAATCCTAAGGAAGGCCCACCTTTCACAAGTCACCCGTCTAGGTGTCTTTTCCAAGTCAACCTTTTACAAGGCATAGCCCTATAACAAAAGGTTCGTGGTCCTTACGTCTAAGCGGGTCACTCGTCCGACACTCGAATCTTAACAAAATCTTCGATCCCACTTGGGGGCTACCCCTTAGCAGGGCGATCAATCACGGTTGCCCTAAGAGTCATGTCATACACGTGTCTCACGTACCCCACTTTCGAGTCACTTAAGATGCCACACCATCTGAGTCCTTGGTCTCACTTGGGGGCTATTCTCCGACGGAGCGATTAATCACACTCACTCTGAGAATCGCACCCTACACATTTGTCTTAGCAGGGTCTAACCCGAGTCAAACATGGTCGCCCCATTTTCACCCTTCTGCAGCCCGAGTCTAATTTGCGGTCGTTACCTCGTCTAGGTCAACATTCAAGTATCCCGGTCAGAGAGTCTTTGTCGACCCGTCACCCCGGGTCGTGTTTAGTTTGACTCCCTCTCTTGCATTTGTGCAAAGCCGAGTTTAGGCGAGTCGTGGCACTTGTCGTTCTCTCCAATCAAGGACTTTACCAAAAAAAAAACAACGAGCATCCTTTAGTCTGGATTTAATTCGAGTCTAAGTCTGAGTCCGAGTCTAGGGTACCCTACATCCTAATTTCCAGATCAGAGTCAGAGTCATTTGTATTCTGTCTTCTTTTCAAAATTCAATAAAACCAGCTTTTCTATTTCTCATAGATACTTTCCTTATATGTTCCCGAGAACATGATGAACACCATCATACACTGTGAGCACATGCACGTGACTATTATAGGCACATCTATAATGACTGCAGGAAACCGAGCCCGTGTTTTCCTTTTACCTGTTCCATGTCTGGTATAGAAAGCCACATAACTACCTTTAGCAGGAGCGGTATCGAATCCTATGACGAATCTAGGTAGTCTCCTAGTTTGGGTTCAAGACGGGAGGCAAGCCCATTTCCCACAATAAACACCCATCCAATAAGATCAACCAACCCCTACCTTTGGTGTTAGTCTAACCAACAAAAAACCCATGACCGGGGCTAAGAGGTCAACCAACATTCAAAAAACCCATGACCGGGGCTAAGAGGTCAACCAACATTCAAAAAACCCATGACCGGGGCTAAGAGGTCAACCGACATTCAAAAAACCCATGACCGGGGCTAAGAGGTCAATCAACATTCAAAAAACCCATGACCGGGGCTAAGAGGTCAACCAAATTTCAAAAAACCCATGACCGGGGCTAAGAGGTCAACCAAAATTCAAAAAACCCCCATGACCGGGGCTAAGAGGTCAACCAACATTCAAAAAACCCATGACCGGGGCTAAGAGGTCAACCAACAAAAATTCAAAAAATCCATGACCGGGGCTAAGAGGTCAACCAACAAATATTCAAGAACCCATGACCGTAGTGAAAACGGTCAAATTCAAAGTTATCAATACTCATACCATCCAATAGGGGAGTGACAATTAAGCTGGTCAGCTAACACCACACTCAGCCTTCCCACATTACAATCCTCAAGACCTCCTCGAGACCTAGGCTAGAGACAGCCCGGAATTTTGAGGATTCAAGCTCCATAGAATACCCCTAACCATTAGGGCCAGACATGTAAACCAGATCCCGCATTATGAAACCAGCTGATCAACGTATTTTATATCGTATTTTGTAGTCCCCCGATACCTATTTTTGAGCTCTTCTTCTTCCATATTTATTTGATTAATGTCGATTTCTATTAGAAAGTCGATACTGTCGGTCCTCGTGCTATTTTGTAGGTTAAGTGCAATTTCGAACATATTTTGGAGTAATAACCCGGATAGCCGAGACGAGGACGAAAGACGAGGAAGAAAACGAAAAGCCGAGAAGCAAAGGAATAACTTGATCACGAGCTCAGCAGCACTCACTCGATCGAGTAGTGCTAAGCACTCGATCGAGTGCCTCATATCCGTGCTCAAGTTGGAGAGATCACGCATCCACTCGATCGAGTACCCTAGTGCACTCGATCGAGTGCGTTACACCCAGGCAACAGATTGGATTTTTATTTATTTAGAATATTGGGCCTGTTTTGTGAGTCCAACTGACTTCTTTTAAATCAGTTGGAGGAGGATTGTCAGATATTTTTTTTTTCTTTTCACTTTTAATTCTATTTCATACTAAAACATTACGTTACATTAGCTTAGGGTAGAAGTCACGTTCGTTTCCGTTTTCCTTCGCAAGATTCGTTGTATTCCGTTCTTCCCTTTTCAGATCTCAAATTATTCGGTATCGCTACTTTAATTTTAATTTTAATTTTTATTTCAATTCTCTAGTTAATTCTTGTCTTAATTCTCTAGTTTAATTTTCGTCTTAATTCCTTCTCAGTTTTTATAGTTATCTGATTTCAGTCTCGTAGTTTAATTTAATCCGCATTCATCATGTTTAATTGCAATTCATATTTTGTCAATTTAATTATAATCATCATGAGTAGCTAATTTTTATCTAGGGTTTAAGGGGATCGATGGGTGTTAATTGGGTTATAGAAAATTGACCTGTCTCTGATTATATGAACTGTCGCCTGAATGTTGTTTTAATTCTGATTGATTAATTACTGGCCAGGATTAATTAGTTAGTATCACAATTAGGACTTTTCGCCGACCGGGTTAAGGACTAATTAGGTCACGATATTTTGGGTAGACTAGCTTAATTCTAGCGACCGCAGGTTAAGTTTAGCTCTAAAGTTTGTAGTAGTACCGACCGGACCTACACCTTAGACAGTTCGGTTATTGACCTGTTAGTTGACTCCCTGACCCGATTGACATTCATTGTGAACCTGAGACCCTAGACCTTTTTATTATTGATTTATCTTATAGCAGTTAGTTGTTAGTTCACTCAAACAAACAGAAAAACAGTGACCCGTAATCTTTAGCCTAGACCTTAGAACAAGTAATTGAGTCTTGTTTCCTGGTGGTTCGACCCCTACTTCACTATCTACATTAGTTAGTGGACCTTAGGGTATCTTTGATTAGGGATACGACTACCCCTATTACATTTTGGCGCCGTTGCCGGGGAGACGGTGTTATTTATTTACTTGTTTTGTGTTTTAGTCTTTAGATTGCTTGTCTCGAGGGACTTCAGTTCCTTGAGACCGTTTCTCACATTTTTTTTGTAGTTTCCTTGTATGCCCAGGTCCTCTCGAATTTCAGGCTACGTACCAGCATTCGATCCTGAACCAGAGAGAACTCTCCGCAGGTCTAGGAAATTCTACAAGGAGATTGCTGAGACAGAAAGATCAGAATCAGTGGAACATTCGGACGACGAGCATATATCCGAAGCACTGTCCT
Source organism: Agrostemma githago (assembly GCA_958450325.1). NCBI lineage: Eukaryota > Viridiplantae > Streptophyta > Magnoliopsida > Caryophyllales > Caryophyllaceae > Agrostemma > Agrostemma githago. Next base: position 56,737,394 of record OY288258.1, on the reverse strand, counting down.
TTGAAGAGGATAATTCCACTACTGCCCCCGAGACACCGCTAGTCAAGATGCCTCCCAAACTTGCTAGCCATTCCGAGCCGGAGCAAAGTGCCCTACCGAAACCATTGAAGAGGCCCACGACCACTACATGTACATTTGAGATTCACCCCGCTTTCATTACGTTGGTGGAGCGAAATCAATTCGGTGGAGGTCCTGATGAAGACCCGGCAAAGCACATGAAGCTCTTCACCGACTATTGCTCAACTATACCACTCCCCGCGGGAGTGACTGATGCGCGTCAGATTGTCGCCTATCTAACACGATCAAACAATATTTATAAACTCCAACTAACTACTACGTAGTAGCGGTAAGTCGGAGATCGATCCTCAGGGATGGGCTAGGTAAAGTCGGTCGAGTCAAAGTCTAAGCACGTTTGGACGTTCGGGGTCTATTTTTGGGATTTTTTGGGTTAAGTCTACACTAAAAAGCTATGACTACGAGAAACGAGTCTAATAAGGAGAAGGTGTTAGGGGGAGTCGGGAATCGAAAATCGGGTTCTATGAGTCTCAGAATCGAGTTTTAGTCACAACGTCGATAAGGGAAAATGCCACCTTTCGGTTTCTTCACCCAACCCACCTATACCCGCTTTCGCGACGAAAAGGGTAAGTCTCAAGTTAAGGTAACTTCTACCCCGAGTTTCCCCATATTGGTAGAAATGAGTCAAGGTCGACCTAGCCGCGGTTCTAAGTCAACAAAAACACAAAAACCTCAAAATTGATAAATCAACAAGCAAACAATCCACCAACATTCCTCAATTCAAATAATCCAAGTTCTTCCTCCCTTAACCCCTAACAAGAAATCTACTCAAAATTCATAACAAAATCTAAGAAAAACAATAACCAAATTAAATCTAATTAGAGATTAGGGAGAGGAAGAGAAATATACCGACTACGGAGGAAAACGATAATAATAATAAAAAAAGAAGAACTTGATGAAGATGACAATGGATTTGTCACTAACCCCTTGAAAATCTCCAAAAGAACTTCAATAAAAAGATGGAGTCTTTACACTAATTGATTAGATCTAGAAATAGTGAGGATTTTTGGATTGTCACCCTCCAAAAATCACCCTACTAATTTATCTACTAATAAACTAATAATATTCTACTACTAATTTTCTAATAGCTTAGGTAGTGTTGTGGTGGTGTGTTGTGATGTTGCCTCCTCCTCAAAATGAGGAGTTACATATATATAGAGAGGAGAGAAAAGAGGATATCAAAACCCTAATCTTCTAAGCCCAACAAGTGGCAGCCCAACTTCAATACCCATATCCTTCATTTTATCCTATGAAACCCATCCGGTGAAATTTCGCCCCGCGGTTTTCATTAATTAATCACCGGGCAAAACTTTACCCCGCGGTTTATCGATTTCGCCCGATCACTGAATTTCGCCCAATTACTTCATACGGTGACAACTCACCCTACACACTTACGGTTTCACCCATTCCAATTCAATTGCATCTCGAATCAAATTAGATCTCACCCGTCCACACATCAATTCTCGATCCAAATTAGATCTCGCTGTCCACATATCAACAACTTAACTCACCCCAACGTAACCATTTCAATTCAATAACTCCGAGTCTCATTCAAAAGACGGTTTCTAATCCCCGAACTCCGGATCCGGGTTGACACCGGAGTTGGTGTGCTGCTGCTACGCCGTGGTTGTTGTTCGTGTGGTGGTCAGGCGAGAGGGACGCCGGATTCCGCTGCTGCCGCGACGCTGCTGCTGGTGGCTCGCTGGTGTTCGGTTCGCCGGCGCTGCTGCTACGCCGCTCTGTTGCCGTTTGTTGCTGCGGGTCGATGCCGGAAACAGAGGGGAGGCGCGACTGGTTGTGCTCGGCTGCTGCTCGCCGGAGAAGAGGAAGACGAAGGGGAGATCGAGCAGAGGCGCGGTGGTGGGTTCGGTATGGTGGTCCGTGGAGATGTGGTTGTTGTTGTCGGTTCAAGATGGAGGTGGTGAATGATGGTGGTGGTTCGTGGTTGGTTATGGTGGTGGCTGCCGGTGTGGTTGTTGGAGGGAGTTGGGAGTTTGAATTGGGTAAGGACGAAGATGGGATTAGAGGTGAAGGAGGTGAGTGGTGGTCGGATATGGAGGTTGTGGTGGCCGGAGGTCAGGCTAAGGTGGTCGAAGGTGGTGGGTTATGGTGGTGGCTGCCGTGGTGGAGAGGTGGACGGAGGTCGTGGTGGTTGATGGAGTTGACGGTGGTTTATGGAGGTCGGGTATGGAGGAAGGAGGTGAATAGGAGGGAGATGAAGATGGGGGTAGTCAAGGTGATTAGTCAAGGTCAAATTGACCTTGACTTGGAGTTTGGGTTAAGGGTCAAGGTCAAAGTGGGTTTGACCAGGATTAGGGTATGGGTTGGTTTGTGATAGTTGGGTTGGGCTAGTGAGTGAGATGGGTTGAAATTGGGTTAGTTTGAGTTGGTAAATGGGTGGAATGGATGGTCAAGGTCAAGTTTGACTTGGGATTTGACTCGATCTCTTGACTTACTCCTCTATCTTCAATTCGCCCCTTTATTCACGAACACGTACCTAAAAGACAAAAACACACAAAAACAGTACGAAATTCTACGAAAAAGATGATAAATACGAAAAAACCAAATTCAAAATAGAAAATACGAAATATAGTAAAAAATGAGTTATATTGACGTTAAAGCATACAAAATCGAGTCAAATACGAGTGAAAATAGGGGGTAAAACGGTCTAAATTTGCGTGTTATCAATTCCCCCACACTTAAACTTTACTCGTCATCGAGTAACTCATTAGACTAATCTACGACCCATAAATAAATAACACGCAAAAACAAAACACAAGAACGAAAAACAAACAACACAACAAATCACAAGTTTTCAAATCAAAAGTCACGATTCTAAAATCCAACTAAAATATAGAATATGAATACTAAAATTACTAAATCGGTTGTGAAAATAATTATTACATATTTCTTGGCCTCGGTCCAAGCTATGTCGGGATGTGTGGCGGAGATGGAGTGAGTACTCCCATGTAGTTATCGACAAAAGTATACAAGTCTCGGCCACTTGCAAAAATAAGGGCTAGGGTCGTCCTAATGGCCCAAGTGACATAAGAACCGATCCAAAATGGAAGATAAGGATATCAAAAATACTCGGGGGAGGAATCGTCTTTCTTTTTCTTTCTTCTTTTTCATCTTTCTTTTCTCATTTTTCTTTTCTTTTCATTCATTCTTTTTTCATTCTTTTTCTTTCTTTTCTTCTTCTTCCCCTTATTCTTTTCTTTTGAGTTTTTGAGAATTTTTCTTTGTTTGCACATTTTTGATGTTTGAGCTCATTTGAATGGAAAAGGAAATGCAAGACTCAATATCAATCATAACCGAACTCTTATTTGTGGAGTATTTTTGTGGGATAATGGATCGTAAAGGATGGAAGTCACTTGGGTTATAGTCACCTAGACAAGCATACAATGTCGAAATCACAACACGAAAGGTGGAAGGTGGACATAAGTGAGGTACACACCCGAGCGACTTACAGTAGGAGGACAGTCAATATATAATATTTAAAATCAACCAACAAGTAATAGAAAAATCCATACTCTTTAAAGAAGTTGAGAGTTAGAAAAATGATTTTATCAAGGAAAACAAATGAAACACGAAAACAAAAATCTTTTTGGAATTTTTGGAATTTTTAAATTTTTAGGATTTTTCAAGTTTTATCAAATGAAAACACAAAACAAGACGAGACACAAAGACAACAAACAAAACATAAGGCTACAATCCATAACAACCACAAATAAACATATAAACTCCACCAAAGTATCCTCCAACAACAACAATATCAACCACAATCCTAAAGCAATGATGAATCGTCAATACAAACACACTCCCCCCACACTAAAACCGAACATTGTCCTCAATGTTCAAAGTTAGGGAGAGAAAGGTAGGGTGGGTAAGAAATTACCGTTTAAAGCATAAGCTATCCCCCACACTTGAACGATTCCGTGCTTTTTATCCTTTTCTCATCCATTGTCGTTGTTTGTTGGAGGTACCTACAAGGAAAAACACACAAACACACACACACACACATAAAAAGAACACAACAAAAGCTATTAGAATAAAAGCTACTACTAAACTAAACCAAGCCGATACGGGGCAATTAAAGGGCCCGCTCCGTCCCTTCAACTCACATCGAAATACCTATGAGGTAAGGTACTCCCATGAGAGTAGTTGCATCCAAACATAAAAACACCGAATCCCTCATCGAGACGGCGGGAAAGACACCGATAGTTTACTCGAGACAGGTATAAACATTCCAAAGTTAGTTGCTCAAAATGAAGTGGACTAAAGTCTAATAGGATGACAATAAATCACTAAAAAAAATTGATGATTTATCTAGGTCCTCTTAATCAACTAAAGAGCGTACAACGGGGCGTTTAAACGGGATGGAAATGAGTGAACCATGGAGTTAGTCGACACTGGAGGTAAGTGTAATCCCGACCTTTTCGCAAAAGCAAAGAGGATCGTCCCAAACCTAAAGATATCTTCAAGTAAGGTCACCTATATAGGCACGGGATCCAGTAACCAAGGCCTTATCACTCCATGGGGGATCAAGGTGGTCAAATGCAAACCCTGATGTAAACATCCTAGTAGAAAGAGTGGACTCAAGCTAAAAGATCAATGAAATTTTTGTTTTATTGCCATTCTAGTAGAATAGAGGCCAAAATCAAAATGTGTCACTAACAAGGGAAGGTGAGTACTCGTAAGCAAGTCTCACAATCGGGTTTTCAAAAACATCTACCCTAGACACATTCAACAAAACACAAAAGAACACAACAAAGCAGCAAAAACAATTACAAGTAAAGCCAAGTACTCCAATCTTCTTTAAATAGTCAACACAATCACAACCACCAATTCCAAAATGTTCACCAAGTGAACCTCCAAAGCATACAAGTCCATACTCCCATGTGAATAGGGGAAGGGGAGAAAAATAAGGGTAAAAAGGGATTACCAAAAGGTCTTCACTTTTTAATACCTCAAGTCCTTATGCTATGAAGTGGGTGGTATTCCTGTAAGAGAGGAGAAAGCAAGGCAATACAAGAGAGACAATAACTACATCCCACAACAACTATTAAAAACGACACAATTACATCACAAATACGAATACACCACCAATTCTCCAACAAGATACAAGCAAGCATCATAATCCACAATCCCAAATGAAACAATCAAATAGAATCTCTTCCACACTTTGATCTCTTCCAAATTCTTCATCATCTATCCATGTTGGCTTCTTGTTGAAGATTCCTACAAACAAAATCAAAACACAAAAAACGTAAACATGCACTAAAAAGCTTGGGTTGCCTCCCAAGAAGCGCGGTTTTGGCTAGGACCGCCAAACCTTAAAGTTTATTTGTCTTCAAAGTGTAATCTCCACCATACCCATCAAGGGCTCGGAGGAGTAAGTCAAAGGCTCTAGAAGAGTCTTCAGAAAGGCTCATGTAGCCGAGCCAAGCTATCATGAGAAGCTTCCAAGTCGGAAGCGATAAGCAGTCTTCAAATCCACGAAGCCTGGGTTTGTAGTGGTCTCCAGGGTCTTTCCATTTCACTAGTCCAAGCGACCATTTCTTTCCAAAACACCTTCTAGCTTTCCAAAAGTTCACAATCTCACCACTCAACACAAAAGGCGGTTTAGGAGCTATTTTCCCATTGTACATCCCCATACCTTCTTCATCGGGAATGGAATAGTCACTAACAATGACATAAGATACTTGGTTAGTCTCATCAATCAACACCTCACCCTTCCAAACCTCTTCTTCCTTGTTTTTAACCACGTTCCTTCCAAAAGACAAATCAAGGATCAAACAAAGTTCATTGAAAGAATTTTTCCAATCATCCTCAATCATAGGTTCATAGGAAGGGCTAGTGTTAAGACACGAGAGGTCAAAGAAAATAAGAGGCTCATCTTCAGTAGAATTGGTAGACATGGTGATCTTATCAAAGTGTTGTTCCTCAAATAAGGGGTTATACCAATACATCAATGGTTTTACCCCTTTAAACCCAAAGCTACCACCAAAAGAGCCTTCAATTTTCTCATTCAAAGAATTTTCAATTGTGTCATCTTTCTCAACAAATTCTTCATGGGTAAGGGATTCAAAGCATAAAGAGTCAATGGTAGTGAGTGGTTCATCCCGAATACAAGGTTTAGAGAAATCGATCTCAACAATGGTATCCTCTAAAGGGTGCTCCTCAAAAATCCCCGGCACATTGTACATCCTATATCTTCTTCAAGTTGCGGGCCTATATTCCTAGGTCTCGAAACGTCACTTGTCCCCATATCATTGTGAAGGAGAGATTCGAAACTTTTACCGGCGGTTTCTATTTCTCCTAAACCAAAGTTTAGCTCACTAGCACAGGACTCGTGATGTTCTTCAACATTCTCGCACAAGGGCAACTTGATTTCATCACCATTCCAAGACTTAACAAGGCCTATAACATCATTCAACTCATCCCAGAGACTCGTATCCTCGACATTCTCGATTGTATTTTCCATGTGGAAATCTTGGGATTCGAGTTCCTTGTTGGGAGTAAAAGTGGTGATCTCTATCTTTGATGACAAGATGTTGTCATTCTTATTGATATCTTCAAGGATCACTACTTCACCTTGAGTCGCCTCCTTGGGTTGCATTGTGGGGTAAGGAAACTTGATGTTTATAGACTTTTCACCATTTTTCATCCCATTAGTGAGGGTTGATTTTTCTTGAGCGACCTTGGTGAATGGCAAGGAGACTTTCACCTTTTCGACCATGTCCACAAATCGGCTACACTTGATGTTACCCTTGCAAACTTTAGCTCGTTGCGGAAATGGTAAAGTTGGCGCATAGATCGATGGAGATGGAACATTGGATTCCTTCTCCTCAATTGCTTGCTCGGTCTCTTGCCTTCTAGCTTCCTTCACTTTTCGTTGTTTTTCTTCGGCCTTTTCAACTAACTCAAATTCTTCTCGAATTCCCCGGTTTTGTTTGGGAGAATCGGGAGTAGTGGCATGTGGTGCTTTTTGTTGTTGCAAATTTGGGGTTGCCTCAGTACTCAAGTGATTATAAGGGTTTTCAAACTTCTTTCCTTCTCTTTTGATAACAACATGGGTTTGACATGGTGGATCCCTTGGGTGTTGAGGTTGATCGGGAAAGTCATGAGGTGGGTGCATGTGAGTAGCTAAGGCTTTGGATGCTCGTTGAGATATCAAGAGTTCGAGCTTTGCCTTGTCTTTCGCAATCTCATTCATCAAATACTCTATTGTTCTTTGCAATTCATTTAATGAATTGTCCCCATGACCACTTCCTTGACTTTGTTGAGAATGACCTTGGTTGCCAAAGAATTGAGAGGGTCCATTGTAGCTTTGAGAGTGTAATCCTTTACGACCTTGATTACCTTGGCAATTCGGGTTTCCTTGATACACTTCGTTGACTAAAGACTTTCTCATATCGATGGTCGAACCATACCCTTGACCATTACCTTGACCATGTTGATAATTTCCTTGATTTCCATAAAAAGGAGAGGGTTGGTTATGTCTTTGAAAATTGAACCCTTGGTACCCTTGATTTGGCCTTTGATTACCTTGATAGTTGCATTGATACCCTTGATTAAATCCTTGATTCTGACAATTACTTCCTTGATTATGGTGATTATTCCCTTGATTTGTACTTTGATTATGGAAGTCCCTTTGAACATGATAATTTCTACCTTGATTGTTGAAGTTCTCCCTTTGATAAGGAGGCATATGTGGAGGCACTTTGACAGACCCTTGGTTGGAAAATGTTTGTTGATTGGGATTGAAGGGTCTTTGCGTTGGAGTACACTTTGCATTCATAGCCTCAAATTCCTTGATTAGCTCTTCCTCTTCCAATTGGAGTTTCATTTCATTGGTCATAAGAGAATTTTTGTCTCCTATTTTCTTGATAAGCTCGACTTCAACTAACTTCTCTTTGGAAGAGCATACATGTTCAAAAGCATCTTCTTGAGGGAGCCCATGGAAGGTGTCTAGTTTTTCTTCATTGACCAAGGAATCTTTAAGCTCAAACTCATTCGGAATGGTTCCATAGGAATCTTTGGAAGGAAAATCCTCGTGAGTGAGTTGTAAATGTGAATCAAGAGTTGTCATGTTTGCTTTTTGAAGGCTTTTGGGTGATGAAGGTGATTTGGGAGGTGAATAGGTTGGAGAATTTTCTTGTGGAGATGGTGTATCTTGTGGATTTGGAGTTATGAGAGGAGTTGTAGAAGGTGAATTTTGTGGAATGAAAGGTGTAAGTGGTGTGGATGTTGGTGATATGAATGAATGTGGAGGGGATGGAAGGATAGTATGTATGGTTGGTGGTGTGAGGTATGGATGTTGAATCACTCTAGTCGAGATATTTCCCCGGAATTTTTTAAATGTCATCTTTGGCTCGAAATCGAACCGAAGAGGCGATAACCTGTTCCTGGCAAACATTCTCAAATAGAAAGTGAGTCTCCTAGCACCAAGTGGCACTAGGGTAGAGAGGGAACAATAACCAAACACGAAAAGACTAAAACTCAACTAACTAATCGCCGTCCCGGCAACGGCGCCATTTTGATGTGCGTCAGATTGTCGCCTATCTAACACGATCAATCAATATTTATAAACTCCAACTAACTACTACGTAGTAGCGGTAAGTCGGGGATCGATCCTCAGGGACGGGCTAGGTAAAGTCGGTAGAGTCAAAGTCTAAGCACGTTTGGACGTTCGGGGTTTATTTTTGGGATTTTTCGGGTTAAGTCTACACTAAAAAGCTATGACTACGAGAAACGAGTCTAATAAGGAGAAGGTGTTAAGGGGAGTCGGGAATCGAAAATCGGGTTCTATGAGTCTCGGAATCGAGTTTTAGTCACAACGTCGATAAGGGAAAATGCCACCTTTCGGTTTCTTCACCCAACCCACCTATACCCGCTTTCGCGACGAAAAGGGTAAGTCTCAAGTTAAGGTAACTTCTACCCCGAGTTTCCCCATATTGGTAGAAATGAGTCAAGGTCGACCTAGCCGCGGTTCTAAGTCAACAAAAACACAAAAACCTCAAAATTGATAAATCAACAAGCAAACAATCCACCAACATTCCTCAATTCAAATAATCCAAGTTCTTCCTCCCTTAACCCCTAACAAGAAATCTACTCAAAATTCATAACAAAATCTAAGAAAAACAATAACCAAATTAAATATAATTAGAGATTAGGGAGAGGAAGAGAAATATACCGACTACAGAGGAAAACGATAATAATAATAATAATAAAAGAAGAACTTGATGAAGATGATAATGGATTTATCACTAACCCCTTGAAAATCTCCAAAAGAACTTCAATAAAAAGATGGAGTCTTTACACTAATTGATTAGATCTAGAAATAGTGAGGATTTTTGGATTGTCACCCTCCAAAAATCACCCTACTAATTTATCTACTAATAAACTAATAATATTCTACTACTAATTTTCTAATAGCTTAGGTAGTGTTGTGGTGGTGTGTTGTGATGTTGCCTCCTCCTCAAAATGAGGAATTACATATATATAGAGAGGAGAGAAAAGAGGGTATCAAAACCCTAATCTTCTAAGCCCAACAAGTGGCAGCCCAACTTCAATACCCATATCCTTCATTTCACCCTATGAAACCCATCCGGTGAAATTTTGCCCCGCGGTTTTCATTAATTAATCACCGGGCAAAACTTTGCCCCGCGGTTTATCAATTTCGCCCGATCACTGGATTTCGCCCAATCACTTCATACGATGACAACTCACCCTACACACTTACGGTTTCACCCATTCCAATTCAATTGCATCTCGAATCAAATTAGATCTCACCCGTCCACACATCAATTCTCGATCCAAATTAGATCTCGCTGTCCACATATCAACAACTTAACTCACCCCAACGTAACCATTTCAATTCAATAACTCCGAGTCTCATTCAAAAGACGGTTTCTAATCCCCGAACTCCGGATCCGGGTTGACACCGGAGTTGGTGTGCTGCTGCTACGCCGTGGTTGTTGTTCGTGTGGTGGTCAGGCGAGAGGGACGCCAGATTCCGCTGCTGCCGCGACGCTGCTGCTGGTGGCTCGCTGGTGTTCGGTTCGCCGGCGCTGCTGCTACGCCGCTTTGTTGCCGTTTGTTGCTGCGGGTCGATGCCGGAAACAGAGGGGAGGCGCGACTGGTTGTGCTCGGCTGCTGCTCGCGGGAGAAGAGGAAGACGAAGGGGAGATCGAGCAGAGGCGCGGTGGTGGGTTCGGTATGGTGGTCCGTGGAGATGTGGTTGTTGTTGTCGGTTCAAGATGGAGGTGGTGAATGATGGTGGTGGTTCGTGGTTGGTTATGGTGGTGGCTGCCGGTGTGGTTGTTGGAGGGAGTTGGGAGTTTGAATTGGGTAAGGACGAAGATGGGATTAGAGGTGAAGGAGGTGAGTGGTGGTCGGATATGGAGGTTGTGGTGGCCGGAGGTCAGGCTAAGGTGGTCGAAGGTGGTGGGTTATGGTGGTGGCTGCCGTGGTGGAGAGGTGGACGGAGGTCGTGGTGGTTGATGGAGTTGACGGTGGTTTATGGAGGTCGGGTATGGAGGAAGGAGGTGAATAGGAGGGAGATGAAGATGGGGGTAGTCAAGGTGATTAGTCAAGGTCAAATTGACCTTGACTTGGAGTTTGGGTTAAGGGTCAAGGTCAAATTCGGTTTGACCAGGATTAGGGTATGGGTTGGTTTGTGATAGTTGGGTTGGGCTAGTGAGTGAGATGGGTTGAAATTGGGTTAGTTTGAGTTGGTAAATGGGTGGAATGGATGGTCAAGGTCAAGTTTGACTTGGGATTTGACTCGATCTCTTGACTTACTCCTCTATCTTCAATTCGCCCCTTTATTCACGAACACGTACCTAAAAGACAAAAACACACAAAAACAATAGGAAATTCTACGAAAAAGATGATAAATACGAAAAAACCAAATTCAAAATAGAAAATACGAAATATAGTCAAAAATGAGTTATATTGACGTTAAAGCACACAAAATCGAGTCAAATGCGAGTGAAAATAGGGGGTAAAACGGTCTAAATTTGCGTGTTATCAGTGACACAAGAAGAGGTGATGGAGATGTTATTCATGTTCTCCCTACGCGATAACGCGAGAGACTGGATCACGAATCTAGACAAAGAGACCGAGGGAATCACAGACTGGAACTCCCTAGCCTTAGCTTTTTACAAACACTACTACACGCCGCAGAAAACCAACATGTTGAGGAGTCAGATTACTAACTTCCGACAGACATCTCATGAGAATATCTACGAGGCGTGGGTAAGGTTTAAAAAGCTAGTCAAGGAGTGTCCACATCACGGATTCGAGGTATGATTTTTGTGCAATCAATTCTATAATGGTTTATATGACGATTGCCGAGCTACGCTCGATTTTGCAGCTAATGGCAGGTTTCAAAACAACGTCGATGATGATAAAGCATGAAAATTGATTGAAGATATGGCTACTCATCACTCACGTTGGGGAAATCCACGAGGTAACACCCAGGGAAATAGTGGTGACTCCGAGTCATCAAATGCCATAGTTAGCCACCTAGCCGCTTTAACTAAGCGGATTGACTCCATAGAGCTTGCTAGAACCCAAAACCACCAACAACAAGGCGGTATGTACAAAGTTAATGCAATGTCTGAGGTTGTTTGTGAGAACTGTGGGAATATGGGTCATTATACCCAAGAGTGTGTGAGTTTAGAAACGACGAATGCATTTCAATCCATGAGACCACACCAACCCTACATGAACCAACCGGGCTATGACAAATCCTTGTTGTCCTATAGGAGTCAAAACATGCTCAATCCACCACCACCCGGCGGTAACAAAACCGTCCCATATGTAGCACCTCATAACCGACCCTCCCAAAGCCATAGCAATAACCGACAACAATTCCAAGGAGGGCAACAAAATTGGGGTAACCAACAACAGTGGGGTAATAACCAACCTTGGGGTAATCAACCTTGGGGTAACCAACAACAATTCCAACCGATCCCACAAAACCAAAACCAAGCTCAAGCTCAAGCTCCCACCAACACCGAGTTTGCGGAGATTAAAGCATTGTTGATGCAAGGTATCCAAAGTCATAACAAGCTAGAAACTCAAGTCAACCAAATACTTGCCCATAACAAGATGCTAGATACCCAAGTAGCACAACTTGCCGCCCAAAAGCAAGCTAGGCCACCGGGTACTCTACCTCCTCAAGGCGAACAGTCACATGAGCAAGCCAACGCGATAACGTTGAGAAGCGGAACCCATTATGAAGGTCCGAAAATGCCCGAGGAGTATGTTGTGGTTGACGAAACCGAGTTGGAGAAGCAAGAGCTAGCCGAGGAAGCGTTGAGCAGACCACGAATTAAGGCTACTCGATTGAGTAACACCACCTCACTCGATCGAGTAGACCCTCTAAAACCTGGCAGAGAGCAGTCAAGTGTACCACTCGACCGAGTCACGCCTGACTCGATCGAGTTGGAGGTCACTCGACCGAGTGGTATCAGCCCACTCGGTCGAGTAGACCCTCCAAAAGTGGTCAGTAGCCCCCCAGTGATGCCACTCGATCGAGTGCCTACAGGTGACTCGATCGAGTATGATGACACTCGACCGAGTCAGCCGGTACTTGATCGAGTGGATAACGTAATGCCTAACTCCGCTTCTTTTCATCCCCAGGTTTCAATTAAGGATGCTAATTCTTCTCAAGCGTCCCCGTCTCAAGCCAGGGAGCCTGCGATTCCGATCATACTTCCATTTCCCCACCGACAGCGTAAGACAATGCTCGATCAACAGTTCGGTAAGTTTATGGAAGTCGTTAAGAATCTGCAGGTAAGTGTTCCTTTTACTGATTTAATCACTCAAGTTCCTGCTTACGCAAAATTTATGAAAGAAATACTAACTCGAAAGCGATCTTTTAGTGAGACTGAGACAATTGCTTTCACAAAGGAATGCAGCGCGCTACTACAGAGTCGTACTCCGCCCAAGCTCAAGGATCCAGGGAGTTTTTCTATCCCTTATACTATAGGGACATTAGCTATCGATAAGGCCCTGTGTGACTTAGGAGCTAGCGTCAGTGTCATGCCGTATTCTATTTGTCAGAAATTGAATATGGGTGTTTTGAAATGTACTAATATGACTCTGCAGATGGCTGATCGATCGGTCAAATATCCTTTAGGTGTCTTAGAGGATATTCCGGTCCAAGTAGGGAAATTCTTCATTCCTGTTGACTTTGTAGTCTTAGACATGGCTGAGGACGCCATAATCCCTATTATCCTCGGTCGCCCTTTCCTACACACGGCAGGGGCGATCATCGATGTCAAAAATGGGAAGCTCACACTTTCCGTAGGAGATGATACCGTGACTTTTAGTCTCGATCAAGCTCTTAATAAGCCCATGATAGAGGAGTCCTGTTATAGTATAGATGTCATTGATTTGGAAATAGAAAATTATATTGACGACTATCTTGGCAGGGACCCTTTGGAGAAATTGCTAACATCCGGCGATGCTGATGCCGAGAAGAGATCATGGAGCGCGGAAGTAGATGAGCTGGAACACATGCTAAACGGAAAGGAGAGCATTATAGAGAAGGTATACAGTCTCGGCACCCCTAAAAAGGAGGTCGAGATAAGTAAACCTGAACTAAAACCCCTCCCCTCTAATTTGAAATATGCATTTCTAGATGATAAGGGTCTAAACCCCGTAATTGTCAACGCTGCACTCACAGATAGCCAACTTTCGGAGTTGTTAGTCATTTTAAGACGACATAAGAAGGCTATTGGGTACAGTATTGATGACTTACGTGGTATTAGTCCCGAGTTTTGCATGCATCGCATTCACTTAGAGGGAGACCATAGACCATCCATTCAGGGACAACGTAGGTTGAACCCGAACATGCAGGATGTGGTTAAGAAGGAGGTTATGAAACTCCTAGATGTTGGCATTGTCTATCCCATTTCCGACTCTAAATGGGTTAGTCCAGTCCAAGTGGTCCCTAAGAAGGGAGGGACCACGGTTATCACGAACGAGAGGAATGAACTTATTTCTACTCGATTAGTGACTGGATGGAGAATGTGTATTGACTACCGTAAGCTGAACGTAGCTACTAGGAAAGACCATTTCCCACTCCCCTTCATTGTCCAGATGCTAGAGCGTCTTGCTTGCTATAAGTACTTCTGCTACTTAGATGGCTACTCGGGATTTTTCCAAATCCCAATTCACCGAGACGACTAGGAGAAAACAACTTTCACCTGTCCCTACGGCACCTTCGCATACCGACGGATGCCTTTTGGCCTTTGTAATGCCCCGACCACTTTTCAACGTTATATGATGTCCATATTTTCGGACCTTATCGAGTCTGTCATGGAAGTCTTCATGGATGATTTCAGTGTATATGGCACTGATTATGATGCATGTTTACTTAATCTTACACGGGTCTTGCAACGTTGTGAGGAGACCAATTTGGTCTTAAACTGGGAGAAATGTCACTTCATAGTGACTGAGGGAGTCGTTTTGGGTCATTTAGTGTCCGAACGTGGCATCCAAGTGGATAAAGCGAAAGTCGAGGTGATTGAGCAATTACCATACCCTGTTAATGTTAAGGGTGTGCAGAGTTTTCTTGGTCACGCGGGTTTTTACCGCCGTTTCATCCAAGATTTCTCCAACATTGCCAAACCTTTGACTCAGCTGCTCCTCAAAGATGCCTCGTTCGTCTTTACTGACGAGTGTGCTCGAGCTTTTGACAGGATTAAGCAGGCTCTTGTTTCCGCATCGATTATCCGAGCTCCCGATTGGGATTTGCCTTTCGAGGTTATATGCGATGCTAGCGACTATGCTGTAGGAGCCGTGCTCGGGCAAAGGAAAGACAAGGCTTTACATGCAATCTACTATGCTAGTCGGATGTTAGATATGGCGCAGATCAATTATGCTACTATGGAGAAGGAGTTATTGGCCATCATCTATGCTCTAGACAAGTTTCGAGCCTATCTCATTGGCTCGAAGGTGATAGTGTATACAGATCATGCAGCCTTGACGTACCTTCTAGCGAAGAAGGAGGCCAAACCGAGACTTATTAGATGGATCCTATTACTGCAGGAGTTTGACTTAGAGATCCGTGATAAGTCCGGGGCCTAGAATATCGTAGCCGATCACCTATCCCGGCTAAGATATGATGGTGGGGATCTCGCTCCAATTGACGATTCATTCCCCGATGACCATTTGCTCGCTATTACCATGGATACTCCATGGTTTGCTGATTATGCCGACCTTCAGTATCAGTATCAGCAGAAGAAGCGATTTCTACATGATGTGAAGAGGTATTTTTGGGACGACCCGTATCTCTTCCGAGAATGTGCAGATGGCTTATTTAGGAGGTGTATTCCCGAGAGTGAGGTACATGCTATCCTCACTAGATGCCACTCCTCCCCTTATGGTGGACATCACGGCCCTTCGAAGACCTTCGCGAAGGTAATGCAATCGGGCTTTTATTGGCCCACTATTCTCAAGGATGCCACCACTTTTATCCGTTCTTGTGACGCATGCCAACGAACGGGAAATATTTCTCGGCGACACGAAATGCCTCAAACCGGGATTCTTGAGGTAGAATTATTTGACGTTTGGGGTATAGATTATCAAGGACCGTTCCCTTCTTATGGGAATCGGTATATTTTGGTCGCCGTAGATTATGTTTCCAAGTGGGTGGAAGCCATCGCTTCACCCACTAATGATGCTAACGTGGTGATCCGGCTCTTTAAGAAGACAATATTCCCCCGTTTTGGGGTCCCACGGGCTGTTATTAGTGATGGTGGTTCACATTTTCATGAACCCCAACTCACTAAGCTATTGAAGAAATATGGTGTTCACCACCGTACTGGGCTAGCCTATCATCCACAAACTAGTGGACAAGTCGAGATCTCGAACCGTGAGATCAAGTCTATTCTCGAGAAGGTCGTCCATACTTCGAGAAAAGATTGGAGTTCGAAACTCGATGATTCTCTTTGGGCTTACCGGACCGCATTCAAGACTCCTATCGGGACATCCCCGTATAGGCTTGTTTATGACAAGGCTTGCCATCTACCCGTAGAACTCGAGTTTAAGGCTATGTGGGCCTTAAAGGAGCTCAATCTCGATCCGAAACTAGCCGGAGAGAAGCGCCTCATGCAATTGAACGAACTAGATGAATTCCGTCTCCATGCTTATGATAACGCGAGAATTTATAAGGAGCGGACCAAAAGATGGCATGATAAGCGCATTATCCCCCGAGAGTTCCATGTCGGCGATAAGGTACTTTTATTTAATTCCCGACTTAGACTCTTTCCCGGGAAACTTAAATCCCGATGGTCTGGACCGTTGACGGTGACTGAAGTGAATAAATTCGGGTCGGTTACACTCACTACCGACAAAGGCGAAATATTCAAGGTGAACGGTCAACGCCTCAAGCTCTATCACGAAGGTGCATACGTCGGTGTCATAGAGGCCATGGACCTCAACGACACTCTCGATTCCACCTAATGAAATTGAGGTAAACCGGTCGAGCGGGACCGTAAAAACCAGCGCTAACCGGGAGGCAACCCGGCATCACTTGTATATATTTGTAATTTCCCTTTCCGCAATTTTTATTTTTATTTTTTTAGCTTGGTAGCTCTAATTGGGAGTTAGTATGATTTATCGAGTGAGGACGAGAGAATTTTACGGTTTAATTGATTTAATTTCAGGATTCTGAAGCAATTTAATGGAAAAAAGGCGAGAAGTAGCAGCTACAGAGGTCACTCGATCGAGTGGCTCCTCCACTCGGTCGAGTGCCCTGACGAAGCAGCTACAGTCCAGTTTTCATGGGGTCACTCGATCGAGTGTCCCATGCACTCGGTCGAGTGCCCCTGAACCGGGTTCAACTTCAGTTTTTCGTCCTCCTTTCTTTGTTTCTTATTCCTTTTACTACAAATCAGTTTTATTCCCCCCTCACATTACCTAAGAACCCTAACCTCCAATTCACCCAAATCACTCCCAATTCATCAAATCTTCACCAAAACTCACGATTTTTGCTTCTAATTTGCAATTAGTAGTATCTACTTGTGTTCTTTGGTGTTATTTTGTGAATTTTTCGTCCCTTTCTTCCCTAGTTTCGTGATTTTCGTGCCCCCTCAAGGTATATTTCGGGTTTTTGATTTTCTCACTTCTTTTCTTGGTTTTATGGTATAAATTCATCCTTAGTTATATACTAATCCCATTGCATGCTTGATTTTGTGTTGATTTCACCACTTTATGCTCAAAAATCGATTTTTGTGTATAGAGTCTGATTTTGGCCGAGATGTTGTGTTTTTTGTGGGATTCTTGTATAATTCTGTTTTGTTATTATGCTATAGTCATGGCAGGAAGAAGGAATCCGCCCCGAAACAACAACAGGAACAGGAATGCAAGGCAGCCGGCTGTTCAGCCTATGCCAGGATATGAAGAAATTGAATGCAGGGACGAGGCCCAAAGAACTCGTTTAGTTACCTTGATACCTAGGGCGATGGAGGCTACCCGGTGCTGCTCGTCACAATTCGCAATCGAGCTCGGTTTGAACGAGCAACTATTGCACCTCTTGTCCATGATCGGATTCGGTGGCTTATGGACAATACGTGAGTTATCTTACCGAGTACTCACCTTAGAATTCTTAAGTTCATTTGAATTTGATTGGCAAGAGAGCATGATATCTTTTAGGTTGAACAATGAGGAGCAATCCATCTACCTTAGTGAATTGTCCGAGTGTCTTAGGCTTACCTCTGACCAGGCTGACGACATCCTAGACATACCCGAGAGTTCGAAAGCACCTCCCTACTTTAAGTTATTTTCGGGTCGTAGTGCAACTGTCACCGCTATGGCGCTCAACGCCATCCCACACCCTACTATCCGGCTCTTCTTGCAAATTTTGAGTCATGTGGTTTTTCCACGCTCCGACATGAGTAAACTTCACTCATTGGAGGTGTTGATTTTAGGACACTACCTAAACCCCTTTAGGCAATCCCTGAAGGCGTTTAGTGCACCGGGTATGATCTGTGTCGAAATCCAGCGCCAGATCAGTGGATCTGGACTGATCCGTTGTGGAGCCATTGTCACCGCGCTAGCAAAGCGCTTTATTATGGGTTTTGGGGATACAGTCACTTTTGAGAGTCTCACCGACCGCGTCCCTTTGCTAGATCGTAGCTACCTCTTCTCCACTTTGAAGTGGATTCAGGGCAATCCCCCGGAATTTCTGTGGTGCGTCCGAGACAAGGTTTGGATGAAATTCCCGGTTGTCGAAGGGACAATCCTACCCCCACTACTTGCATTACAACCCACTCCCGACTCACTGCGCTACCTCATTCCCGAGGAGCTCTTCATTTTCGAGGAGGGTGTTCAACTCCCTCGACGTAGGGTTCGCGTACAGTCCGAACCCGATGAGACCGCGCCCTCTAGGGCCGTACCTACACCCACCCCGACCTTCCCGTTCCAGACTCCGGGTGCCGAGTTTCCGCACCCGTATCCATTTATGTATGATCCAGTTTATGAGCACCAGAGACGGGTACACGAGGGGATTAATCAGAGCATCGTCAACCGCGAGATCCACGAGTACATGCTTACTCAAGGTATCTCGGCACCTCAGCACCCGTCCTACTGGAGAGGTCCGGGAGATACTAGTGGTATTTTCCACGATTATGGGGTTGATCCAGCTGCTTGGGGTCCGGACTACGGGCACACCTACGGCGGCCTAGGAGCACAGTGGTTGAGAGGCTTGCGACAGTCGGGTCAGCAGGGTGGTACTAGCGGCTCAGGCCAGGGCGATACTGGAGCCGGTCCATCTGGGACCAGTGGAGACGATGAGATGGCTGATTAGCCGGTTTGGGGGAGCTACCATTGTATATACGGTACTTTCTTTCCTTTTTATTTCTGTTTTTATTGTTTTCTTCCCCTTAGGTCGAGTTGTCCTTAGGATTGGCTGTGGATTTGTTTGTCGTATATGCTGTAGAGTCACATTGAGGACACTGTGACATTTAGGTTTGGGGGAGAATTTGTGTGTTTTTGTGTGCTTTTATTTTCTGTTGTGTGCTTTAAAAAATTTTAAAAATCCAAAAAAATTGAAAAATCAGAAAAATCCAAAAAGATTTTATTTTTGTGTGCTTTGTGTCTGTCTTGTGTCTGTTGTGGAACATGCAAAACGACGATGATGACATTGCATTTTACATGATCTCTCCTAATTGACAGCTAAATTTGTACCTGAATGCATGTAATACTTGAGATGAAATAATTTTGATATGATTGCCTATTGAACCGTTAATTGCCAAATGAGTAAATTTGACCATTTTGTCGGCAAACCACAAAAATTCTGAGGATTTAGAGCTTCCTAGGCCAGTAACATCTAAACTGGTCTCATTTATATTTAGGAATTGAGTGGTTTCTCCTTATGGGATGTGTAAAATAAATTTGCATAAATATGACGTTTGTCTCTTGATATTGAATACGTGTTTGGTTTGAGGAGGAGGTACATGAGGAAAGGCATTTCTGTTTTTGACGAGCTCCACATAGCCAAAATGACCCATTTTACTACCCTGTAGATTTAGGTTATTTTTCCTCTGTTTAGCCCGTTTCAGCTGTTGTAAGCCAGTTTTCATGATACTTATATCGATTAGCTACAACCCAGAATAGCCTACCTTACCAGGACAGTCGCAGTGAACTTAATTGAGAATTATTCCACTAATCGGTCGTAATCTGGATTTTTACATCTTTTGGATCTTAGTGGGTAATACTGTTATGTGACTTTGTTTTTGCCTTCCCCTTGTCTGAATTGGAAAAAAATATAGAAGCATGAAAAAGAAAGAAAGAAAAAGAAAAAATGGAATTAGAAAAAGAAGAAAATTTCCAAGAAAAAGAAAAGAAAAAACATATATGTTTCTTATAATATTTCGAGAAACGGTCGAGATTTTGTAACTAGAATTGAATTATAATTAGGAGGATGACAAAATTCCCTCTTATGCTCTTTTGAGTTTATTTCTAGTTAATGGCCAGAATTCATAGTTGAGGTTTTTGGATGGATAGTTTTTATTGTGTAGCTGCGACTACTGGTCTTAGCCCCACATTTCCATACGTGCTTTAGGCACAATCCATTTTATTCCCTCACATATAAGCCACCCTTTGTAAGTCCTTTGTAAGTCCTGATTGGTGGAACACGTGTTTAATTGGGGAGATTGATTTCATATTCGATTGCATGCATATTTCATAAGTCGAGTGAGTGTCTTTATTCTTTCCTATCTTCACATATATACTTACCCGTACTTATGAGTGTCGAGCGACAACCGTAAGGAAGTCCGACATTATTGGTCTTGCAAGATTGAAAGTTTGGCAGGCAATTGTTTGATTATGGCATGATTATTGATCTCGTTGCATTCTTGTGCATTACATGTTTTCTCGTCGGTTTTAGTCGATTTTAGGAGAATGATTGTAATTCAGCTCTGAGCCGTGTTTCACATAACTTGTCCTCGTTTGTATGTATTAGTTGTTTGCTTGAGGACAAGCAAAGGTTTGGTTTGGGGGAGTTTGATCAACGTATTTTATATCGTATTTTGTAGTCCCCCGATACCTATTTTTGAGCTCTTCTTCTTCCATATTTATTTGATTAATGTCAATTTCTATTAGAAAGTCGATACTGTCGGTCCTCGTACTATTTTGTAGGTTAAGTGCAATTTCGAACATATTTTGGAGTAATAACCCGGATAGCCGAGACGAGGACGGAAGACGGGGAAGAAAACGAAAAGCCGAGAAGCAAAGGAATAACTCGATCACGAGCTCAGCAGCACCCACTCGATCGAGTAGTGCTAAGCACTCGATCGAGTGCCTCATATCCGTGCTCAAGTTGGAGAGATCACGCATCCACTCGATCGAGTACCCTAGTGCACTCGATCGAGTGCGTTACACCCAGGCCGCAGATTGGATTTTTATTTATTTAGAATATTGGGCCTGTTTTGTGAGTCCAACTGACTTCTTTTAAATCAGTTGGAGGAGGATTGTCAGACATTTTTTTTTTCTTTTCACTTTTTATTCTATTTCATACTAAAACATTACGTTACATTAGCTTAGGGTAGAAGTCACGTTCGTTTCCGTTTTCCTTTGCAAGATTCATTGTATTCCGTTCTTCCCTTTTCAGATCTCAAATTGTTCGGTATCGCTACTTTAATTTTAATTTTAATTTTAATTTTTATTTCAATTCTCTAGTTAATTATTGTCTTAATTCTCTAGTTTAATTTCCGTCTTAATTCGTTCTCAGTTTTTATAGTTATTTGATTTCAGTCTCGTAGTTTAATTTAATCCGCATTCATCATGTTAATTGCAATTCATATTTTGTCAATTTAATTATAATCATCATGAGTAGCTAAATTTTATCTAGGGTTTAAGGGGATCGATGGGTGTTAATTGGGTTATAGAAAATTGACCTGTCTCTGATTATATGAACTGTCGCCTGAATGTTGTTTTAATTCTGATTGATTAATTACTGGCCAGGATTAATTAGTTAGTATCACAATTAGGACTTTTCGCCGACCGGGTTAAGGACTAATTAGGTCACGATATTTTGGGTAGACTAGCTTAATTCTAGCGACCGCAGGTTAAGATTAGCTCTAAAGTTTGTAGTAGTACCGACCGGACCTACACCTTAGACAGTTCGGTTATTGACCTGTTAGTTGACTCCCTGACCCGATTGACATTCATTGTGAACCTGAGACCTGTCTCTTATAGCAGTTAGTTGTTAGTTCACTCAAACAAACAGAAAACAGTGACCCGTAATCTTTAGCCTAGACCTTAGAACAAGTAATTGAGTCCTGTCTCCTGGTGGTTCGACCCCTACTTCACTATCTACATTAGTTAGTGGACCTTCGGGTATCTTTGATTAGGGATACGACTACCCCTATCACCAGCCCAATCGAAGTTCGAGCCATTTTTACTCGACTTCCCCCTTTCCTACCACATTACAATACCATACCCTTGAAGCCTTAGCTCCACAAAATCAAGCTCCAGATGTCAAAACATCAAAGCCACTTGTGACCTAGCACCACATTTCCAAAAACATCCAATCCAGTTACCAACCCCAAACACGGGAACTCAACTTGCGGTCGGCATAGAACATGCCCAAATAGTTCACACCACCTCTGGGGGCTACCCTGGAGAACGCTCACAGTCACAGGATCAAGATCCTAACCATTCTAGCCCTTTGATCAAGACATCATTGGGAATGCACCTAGCCTACACTATCGCTATGGCTAGTAACACACAAAGCCCTATTAGACTAGGCACCATAATATATCTTCCGACACTGAACTACGGCATGGTTTGATTTCACTACACGTGAATACGTAGGCAGCCTTTCAACAGAGGCACAACCACCCACATTGACACACATTCAAAAAGCATTATCATTCCGGTCACGACACTGTCATGTTCTCAGCAGCTAGCTTTGTCGTCCTGGGGGCTTCTCCTAGGCAGAAGTTCTCCATCCACTCACATAATTCAAATACTTTCAAAATCTAGCCTTCTTTCTGCAGCGTGTCCTAGTACTCGGCTTAGTCGAAGACGAGAATCTGTCAGGACTCGAAGCAATACCTTTTTTTGGACTGTACCCTATGTAGACACCCACATTTTGACCGCCAGGTGTCTATAGTAGGTCTCACCAAACACCCGATGATGATAGGACGCAAACATGCTTTAATGGACTCAGATATGGGCTCGAAATCATGGACATTTGGTTTAGACTTATTACGGAGTACAAATCTTGCAAAACCAACCTCAAGTCCAGGCCCAGTGGGTCGTTTCGAGTCAAATAAGACTAATTTGGGTCGATTCCGACACCAGGGGTAAAACCGTCTTTTTACGACCGAGTCAAAACCCGGTCAAAAATATTCTCGAGACACACGAGTCTGCCGTGACACCTAACGCGGCTGATTCGGTTCCAAATACTACAAAAATCAGCTTCAAAAAAAATATTAAACAAATCCGTCTAAGGATAGAATTCGATCTCAAGTAGGAATTCTATCCGGAAACCGAAACAGTTCACAAACCGAGCTCAGACACTTGGCTAGAACTCCCTAAACAGCCGAAATACTCCTCCTTCAGCCGAGTTACTTGGCTTCTCCTCCAAGAAACGAGACTTTCGTTCCCTTTCGAACTCTCGCGTTTCTTATCCAAACCGGTATTTCTTGTCATACAAACAAGGTTACCTCCACTCCTATAAATAGGACTTCATATTCAACACAAAAATACGGATTAAACCCGACCGAAATATACATTCATACATCCATCATCCTCGACATCTAGTAAAATCAATACAAAGCAAATCCCGACAAATTCCCGAAGAAGTCTCGAAATACCGACGAAACCACCCCCATCCGACCGAACCCGACGTCCCACACGACCAAAAACGCACCATCCCGAACTCACCCGCATCATCTCGACGCTCCCAAGTTTAAACCACTTTCCGACGAGCTCCATACCGAGAAAATAAAGCATGTAGGTTGAGGGTGTAAATCAAACCCGATTCTCTCTTCTCTTTTCTCCTCCTCTTCGTCCTTTTCTCCTTTTTTTATTTTGTTTTCGTCGGTCATTTCATATTTTAATATGAGTCGTTCGTCACATACTTTTATTTATTTCTAATAATCGATACTATAAAACTATTTTTCATATAACGTTCTTAAAATACGATACCCATTCTCTAATCGAATATCGTATCTACAAGAACTAAATTAATTAATTCTCGTTGATGCTAATAAAATCATCACCCCCTTTTTTTTTAAACAAAATTCGATGATTTTAAACGCGGAGAGAATTAACATCTTTTTCGTTCAAATCTTTTTCACTTTTCATACAAAACAAACTTTTTTTAAACCTTTTTTTTAAAGTCATTCCGACTATTCGATATCGATCGAATATCGAATACGACGAATATCGAAAATATGAATCGGGTATTAATCCATATTTGTACGCGATTTATAAAAATTAACGATTTTTCGACAAACAAAAAAAACCGGCAGGCCACCACGCGGGTCGCGCGCCTGTCAGGCGACCCGCGCGGCAGCCTGATTCGTCGGCTTCTTTTTTTTCGTTTCCTCGCTTTTCTATTTTTTATTCTTTTCAAGTATTACATAAAAAGCGACTTTCGCGACATATTTCGATAAATACTTTTTTTTTTACTTCGGTCAACGCGTGTTAATCCATCACGTGCCATAAATCTTTTCTAAAAATCATGCATATTATTTATTTACGTCTTTATTCGATTTATTCATCGTTACTAACTCGTTTTCTCGTGTCTGTAGCAATTTTTTGTTTTTTTTGTTTTATTAGACTAAAACGACTTCACATGCTAAAACAACTTTGACGTTATTAGTTTAACATGCATTAAACGACTTAGCAACCCACTTATTTATTTTTCTCACATGCTTAGGAAAATAATGTTTGCATATCATTCAACCGTCGAACTAACGCGCGTACACCAAAAACGAACGATATCTTAGTAAAGGCCGCTAAGTGCGGGCGGGGTTGGGTGTTCTTAGTGAACTTCCCAACACGTACCCTCACCCCTTACTCAGAACCATGGTTTCCGGATGTCCGAATCCATTGGCAACGAGAGTCATTTAATACACGGTATCCGATAATGTCGGTATCGGTATCGTAATGCAAAGGGACGAGCCAAATAAACTCTGACATCGGAAATGGGCCGTATTTTGTATACGGCCCACTACGACATAGAGTGGGCTCGAATGGTTCCGAATAACCACAAAATTCGGCGGCGACTCCTACTTCGATTTAAATTTCAATTTGACCATCTCATATGGAGATTCATTCGCCTCCCCAAACCCGCACGTGGCCGCGTCGGGGTGGACTTATGTCATGTCCACAATTTGGCGACTCCGCTGGGGATTAACTGATGAGTCACTTACCATCGGCATCCCTAGGGTGAGACTCGAAAAGAAATCGTTCGAATTGTAATGTACACGTTTTAGTTCAATGGTTCATGCATAACCCAATTCTTTCCCGGGCCGGTTACTTGTGACCGACGTCCCACTATACCACGGTGCGTTCCTAAATGGACCCACTAAAGACTTCGATGGCGGAACTCGCATGGGTTTTACGGCAGGTTCTAAGACCAACTCGGCTTAGGAAGACCGTCCTGATTTGCGAGAAAGCTATCGTCGTTGGTATAAACCCTATTCGTCCGACCGAGACTTAGACTAAGAGCATACATGGCGTCATTATACTGTTTCCGTGACTACGTGCTACTTGATCCGTGTCTCATCTTTTCAAAAACCGTCGTTTTCAAAAACTTGCATCTTTTTCGAAAATTATCCATTTTTTCAAAACCCGGAAAGCTACCGAATTTAGGACTTATGATTTTGACTCAAAATAGCCTATTTTCTAGCCGGTATGCTGTCCAATCCTTTTCAAAAAAATTCGAAAATCCCGGCCCGATGACATCTTTTTTCGATTTTCAAAAAAGATCGGGCCATCCTATCCGACTTTGTTCGGTTTTCAAATCCAAATCTTCTTTTCAAAGCTTTCTTCTTCTTAGGACTTCCCGTATTTAGCAGTGTCGGGTCTTGTCATAAGTTGTTAGAGTCCATAGCGTCGAAACTCCGTCAATCTTACATTACGAGTTTCCACCCCATCCCAAGTCCGCCTTATTAGTCAAGGCACGGCCCACCTACGTAGAACAAACTCCTACAAAGGGAAGCCCACTTACACAATCGAGTCCAAAGTCTGGGGATTAGCTCACACGTAGGTCTTTCTTCACACAGGACTAGGCCCATTCACACTAAAGAAAGCCCACCGTCCACGAGTCACCCGTCTAGGAGTCGGTTTTTAGTCTGTTTCCGAGTCTAGTCGTCTTTTATTCTTGCTCGGGATGCACTCTTCGATCTGGGTTCGATTCTGATTACACGGTGTTCTTACAGACATGCCACCTCACACCCGAACCATGACTAAGGACGCTATCGATCAACTGAACACCTCGTTGGCCAAGATCCAAGAACAACTCGACCGAATCAGGGGCGACCAGATCGCCATTGTTACCCGGGTTAGCGCCATAGAACAGGACAAGCCGAGGGGTGAAGATGAAACTCATGGGCCATTAGCCGAATTGACTAGCGCAGTCATCAAGCTACAAGAGCAGGTCCATTTGTCGACCCACAACTCAATTCACACGGAGAATGCTCGGACTTATGCGCCCCTAACCGACGAATTGCCCGCCAATCTCAACCTAGCGGGCCTCTCAATGTTCGACGGAACCGAGGACCCGGTATTACATATCCGGGCCTTCAAGGAGTTTATGGCCCTAAAGGGAGTCAAGTCAAACATGTTCAAACATTTGTTTTCCTCCTCGCTAGAGAAGCACCCGAAAGCCTGGTTCTATAGGCTCGATTCCAAGAAATACAAGTCTTGGGACGACGTAGCAACGAAATTCGCTCGGAACTACGCCGACAATACGGAGATCCAAACTACGATGCGCACCCTGGAAGTAATGGCCCAGGAACCAAAGGAGGGGTTTACGAAATACCTTCAGCGCTGGAGGGCTGAAAGCGTCAAACTGGTCGATAAGCCCAGTGAGAAAGTCCTAGTTGAAGCCTTTGTCAAGAATCTCCTGCCCACCTACCGGATCCATCTCCGGTACGCCATCATACCTAGCTTCGCGATCCTAACTGAGATGGGAACGAGAATCGAGGATGATCTAAGGTTGGAAAGCCTCACTAAGGCCTCCACCAAGGGGTACCAAGGGGCCAGCTCATCAACAAGCAAGCCCACATCCGTCGCTACTACTCGTAGCATTTTTGACGAGGTAAATCTACTTGATGACCCGTCCAAGAAGAATACCACACCCCGGGTATTCACCGACATAGGTACTACCTATGCAAACGCCTTACAAAGGCTCTCATCAAAAGGCCTGATCAATCCGATAGGCCCAACACCTGATCTTCCAGTTGAGCGTCGCTCCAAGTTCTACGATATCCAAGCCTACTGCAAATACCATCAGGGTAAGGGACACGATACCGAGAAATGCTGGAAACTAAAGCATCTTATCCAGGATCTCATCGAAAGCGGGAAAATCCCCTTACCTGGAGGCAAGCACAACAACAAGGACAACCCGTTGGCCACTCACGCCATCTTCTCCAGGGAAGTTATAGACTTTTCACATCTCATTTCCCCGTTTATCCCGCAAATCAACGGGATCTGGTGCGACGATGAAGACGACGTCTATCTCACCAAAGGAGAAGCCGTCCCCATCACGTCCGAGGAGATCCAGAAGGTTAAGTCAAAGGCCTTAACCAGCAGTCACGCCCTCGTTGTCACTGAGCCGCCACCTAAACCGGAGGTCGTCCCGGAAGAGCCGCCAACTACTGAAAAGGCTCTTGTAAAGCAGCTGAGCAAGACTCGAGTTGACCTCTCTATATGGCAACTCCTAGTTAGCTCACAGGAACATCGAGAGGCACTCACTAAGGCCCTCGATCAAGTCAAAATCGACTCTACGGCTACTCCAGCTGAAATGGTAGCCACGGTTCTGCCCCACCTAAAGGGGAAAGCTAAATAATAAGGCCCACTCATCACCTTCTCCAATGCTGATCTGCCATCATTTGGGCCAGCCCACAACATGGCTCTCTACATCACGGTAATCTGCCGTGGAAAATATCTGCCCATGACCCTAATCGACGACGGGTCCGCAGTCAACGTCCTCCCCTTGAGGACCGCCAAAGCCCTCGGTATCACCGAGGCCGACTATATTCCTTCAGCTCAAACCATTCAGGCTTTCGACGGAAGTCCAAAGTCAGTAGCCGGGGCCGTAAAACTTACTATCATAATAGGCCCAATAGAGAAAGAGCTGGAATTTCAAGTGATCGACGTGACTTCTTCCTTTAACCTTCTTCTAGGAAGACCCTAGATCCACGCGACCAGGGCTGTATCCTCCACCCTGCATCGGAAGATCAACCTACCTTTGCACGATACTGTCATCACTTTAGAAGCCACACCTATGACTGTGGCTAACTGCAACACCTCGGGCCGCACCGATCTTTGGGGGTTCGACTTCATAGGGGCTATCGAAGAAGAATACCTTTTCCGACCCTACTTCACGGTTAGCATCGACCGGATGTTGCAAAGTCTGGGCTTTCTACCGGGGGCTACATCAAGGCCCGATCTACCCGTAGGAAAAATCCTCGAAGTTCTCGATAACGGGAGGATTCAAATCGGTCTGGGTTACACCCTGACCCCGGAAAATATGGGCCAAACCGGAGCCGTCAAGATCATCTTCGTCACACCGGTGTTCGAGTCCGTCCAAACAGGCCTATACCGGCCCACGACCACGCGCCCTGGGACCCACTTGGCCCAGGTCTGCCACTACATACCAGACGACATCTTCGCCCTCGTCCAGTCCGAAGATGCTAAGAATGTTGAGCCCGCACTGGGGCTACTATTTGGAGAGGAGCTCGCGGCCCCAACGTCGAAGGAAGAACTCGTCAGTCTTATTCTCCGTAGCCGCACCTTCGATCCGTCCAAGCTGATCTCGGATGTCAGATCCGAAACAGGAAAGAGAGCCTGGAGGAAAACTGTCAAGTGGACTGACAGTCAAGGAAGGACTTTCAAGCTGATCACAGGGGAAGGAGAAATGCCAGAATCTGAGTCTGAGTCTGAGTCTGAGTCCGAGTCAGAGTCTGAGGTTGAGTCTATTGAGTCCGGTGCTAGGGTCAGTCATGTAACTCCCCCTCTCCCTTTAGCTTTTCCTGGTACTTCGGGGTCTGTCCCGGGCACCCTACCTATCCCGCCACTGACTAGCGATCAGATGGCAGCTCTTTTCGAGCTATTTTCTCAATTCATGAATAATAACAACCGTTCTGCTTACGACTTGTCTCTTTTTCAAAATTTCCTTAAATTTCAAAATTTTCTGTGCAATGACATTGAGAAACCCGACGAACAGGTATCCTTACCTCCACATCTGATCGAGCAACTAGTGCAAAGGGAATCCCGCAATCCGGTAATCGAAGAAACCGAATCCATCAACGTGGGAACAACCTTAGAGCCTCAGATGCTTAAGATAGGGTTATCTCTAGATCCCGGGGAGAAACAACAATTCATCAATCTCCTTCAAGAATTCAAAGACGTCTTTGCGTGGTCCTACAAGGACATGCCGGGGATAGACCGCGAAATAGCCGAGCACCATATACCGATCAAGGAAGGGTTCAAGCCGGTTAAACAGAAACTCCGACGCATAAGGCCCGAATGGTCCCTCAAGGTCAAGGAGGAAGTCGACAAGCAATTCAAGGCTGGGTTCATACGAGTCTCCGAGTATCCAGATTGGGTTGCGAACATCGTGCCAGTCCCTAAAAAAGACGGTAAAGTACGTGTCTGCGTAGACTTTCGGGATCTTAACAAGGCGAGCCCGAAAGACGATTTCCCGTTACCACACATCGATATACTAGTGGATAACACAGCTGATCATGCCCTTCTATCATTCATGGACGGGTATGCCGGGTACAATCAAATAAAAATGGCAGAGGAAGATATGGATAAGACCACCTTCATTACACCTTGGGGTACTTATTGCTATACCGTCATGCCGTTTGGTCTCATCAATGCCGGGGCCACCTATCAACGAACTGCCACAACTCTATTACATGATATGATGCATAAAGAAGTGGAAGTTTACGTGGACGATATGATCGTCAAATCCAAGGACCGGGACGGTCACATCACCGCCCTGAGAAGATTTTTCACCCGATTACGCAAATACAACATGAGATTAAACCCTCAGAAATGCAGTTTCGGGGTAACCTCTGGCAAATTACTGGGTCACATCGTTAGCCAACGCGGTATCGAAGTCGATCCAGCCAAAATTAAGGCTATCACCGAGATGCAGCCTCCTAAAACCGAAAAGGAGATAAGAGGTTTTCTCGGGAAGGTCCAATACATCAGCAGGTTCATTTCAAAACTAACCATGGTGTGTGAACCGATCTTCAAAAGGCTGAAAATAGGGGAACGGTTACTATGGGACGACAAGTGTCAAGCAGCCTTTGACAGAATCAAAGAAATCTTGTCTTCACCGCCGGTCCTGATGCCACCTCAAGCCGATTTGCCTTTGTCGTTGTACCTAACCACGACAGAGACAGCCATGGGGGCTATGCTAGCTCAAACGGTCAACTCCAAAGAACGAGCTATATACTACATCAGCAAAAAATTCTTAGAGTATGAGTGTAAGTATACCATGCTCGAAAAGACGTGTTTAGCTTTAGTCTAGGCCACTAAGAAGCTCCGACATTACATGCTCAGCTACGAGGTACAGGTACTGTCAAGAATGGATCTGATCAAGTATCTTTTCGAAAAGCCCATCCTCAACGGCAGGATATCGAGATGGACCCTGATGTTGGCGGAGTTCGATCTAAAGTTCGTACCATTAAAAGCCATCAAAGGCCGAATAGTAGCCGAATTTCTCGCCGACAGTCCCGTAACCGAAGAAGGACACACCGACACTTGGCCGGATGAAGATATTTTCCATACTGACACCGAAACGTGGGATTTATACTTCGACGGAGCATCTAACTTCCGAGGATTTGGAGTCGGAATCCTCCTAATCTCGCCAAGAGGGGAACATACTCCCGTGTCTATCAAATTGGACTTTGACGTCACCAATAACGCTGCTGAGTATGAAGCATGTATCCACGGGCTACAAGCCGCCGTCGATTTAGGGGTCACAAACCTCCGAGTACACGGCGACTCATCTCTGGTCATTAACCAAGCACTCCAAAAATGGAAAACCCGAAATGCTAATCTCGTGGCCTACCAGGCACAAGTAAGGGATCTCGAGAAACAATTCCAAAAGGTAGAATATATATATATATATATATATATATATATCTACCTCGGGAAGAAAATCAGTTCGCAGATGCACTTTCAAAACTGGCGTCTTTACTAAACATTCCCGATCATATGACCAGCATGCCAATCTGTGTCGAAAGGCGATCCGAACCAGCATATATCCACGATATCGAAGATATCGAGATACCTGATCCCGAGCCGTGGTATAAGGCTATCCAAGTATAGCTGACAGCCGGGGAATATCCGCCCGGGGCCGACAATCGAGCCAAGAAGGCCTTACGTAGGCTAGCGACCCAGTTCGTCCGTACCGACGACGGACAACTTTACAAAAAGACACCGCAGGGGGCTCTCCTTTTATGTGTCGATAAAGGTAACGCCGAAAAGGTTATGGCCGAAGTACATGACGGCGAGTGCGGTCCTCACATGAACGCCCAGATGCTAGTTCGGAAGATCATGAGACTCGGATACTACTGGAACAGCATGGAAACCGATTGTCAGCTTTACGTCAGACGTTGCCATAATTGCCAAATTTTCGCTAACGTACAGCATATGCCACCATTTCTGCTGTATACCATGACGTCACCCTGGCCATTTTCAACATGGGGAATCGATATAATCGGAAAGATAAACCCCTCGGGAACCGGAGGACACTGCTTCATTTTGGTAGCAATCGACTATTTCACCAAATGGGTCGAAGCGGAATCCTACCATATTCTCAACGCCAGCCATGTTGCAAAATTTATCCAAAATAGGATAATATGTCGGTATGGGATCCCTCATGAATTCATCAGTGACCATGCGACCCACTTCCAAGCCGAGACGGCAGCCTTGTTAGCCAAATACAAGATTCAAAGGCATACGTCTTCACCCTACCGACCCCAAACCAATGGAGCGGTAGAAGCGGCTAACAAAACTATTGTCACTATACTCAAAAAGATGGCTGACAATTATCGGGACTGGCCCGACAAGATACCATTTGCCCTTTGGGGGTATCGGACCTTGATTCGTACTGCGACCGAGGCAACACCGTATTACCTCACATACGGGATGAAAGCAGTCCAACATATTGAGTTGGAAGTACCGTCACTCAGAATCCTACTAGAAAGTCAAGTACCCGAAGCCGATTGGGTCCGAGCACGATATGACTTGCTAGTCCTTTTAGACGAACGACGATCTCGTGCCCTCAACAATATACAGATTTATCAAAAGAGGATCCAACGGGCCTTCAACAAAAGGGTGAGTCCCAGGAATATCAAAGAAGGAGACTTAGTTCTCAAGTCTGTACGAGCTCTATTACCAGTAGACCCAAGGGGAAAATTCAAACCTAACTGGGCCGGACCATATCTGGTAAAGAAGATTCTATCAGGCGGAGCGGTAATGCTAACAGATCTGGACAGGAACGAGTTTGTCAACCCAACTAACCTGGACCAGCTGAAATGTTATTACCCTTAACCCGTTTCTCTCAATGTCATTTGCAAAAGTTTATAAAAAAAAAAAAAAAAAAAAAAAAAAAAAAAAAAACATCTTTTCAAAAATAAACTTTTAAAGACAAGTCAAAAGTTAGAATTACTTATTCTACTGTTATAAATATCTTGAACCAATAGTCTTGATGTATTTCGAAATTGCAAATTAAATCTGAACTACGTTTGGTTTGATTCCGCTATTTGTGGATACGTAGGCAGCCCCTCAAAAGGGCACAACCACTGCAATCGAAAAAAAAAATAGGAACGGTTTTTTAATAAGCTTCCTTTATTTATTTCAAAAAAATTCAATCACAAAAATTCCAAAAAAAAAACACATAAATAGTACTAATATCTAAATAGTAAAAAAAATCTAAGGCGTTTTTCCCTTTCCCTTGTCCTTAGCTTCTTTCTCGGCCCACCGGCGTCGACGCGGAGGTGAACGCTCCCGAATCACCAAGGGAACCTCCTTAACCCGGGCTCGTTTCTTCGAACTTGACTTCCCGGTCACCTCGGTCGGCCCTAGTCGGGCTCTTACCTTCTCGGGTAACCGGTCCCTCGGCCCTAGTCTGTCTCGGACCGCTAGCTTTGGTCCGAGTCTTCTCTCCAAGTCGCTAGCACCGGTCTCTTTAGCTCGAGTCTTAGTTTTTGACTTAGAACCCGACTCCGGCCGGATAAAGGTAGTTGGGATTTTTTCTTCGTCAAAAAACCATCTATTATCTTTTACTGATTCTCTGCGGCCCAAGTCAAAAGCCTCATCGGTCTTCAAAGCCTTACGGGCTCCTTCAGATTCTTCGGAAGTCCATTTGCGATATGATTCAGAAGCCCAAGTGGTTTGACGAGGGCGATGTATGGTCCACATGACACGGGTAAACCAGCGTTGTAACCACGTGTCACACATAGCGTCCGTCAATTGGAGCGAAACGCTAAAGATTGCTTCAGTTTCGGGGATCTGTTGGAACGAACCGAACTGCCTTAGAAGACGATCTGGGTAAATATGGACGGTCCAATCCAAGGACAAGATCACCAGGTAACGAGCTTTATCTCTTTTAGCTAGGCCCGTCATCTTCGAGAGGAACCACCAGATCACGTTCCACCTAATCAAGGGGACGCCATGGAATTTTAGCTCTTCATCCCAATACTTCCGATTTATGTGATGGCTCGAGCTAATTCGTCGGGACCGCGAGCCAATTTGAAAGCTTCGATATCTGGATATGTTCACCGGGGGCTATATGATCGACAGGCGCTCGGATAACCAGATCTGCAAAATTTTTGAAAAGTCAAAAACTTTCGGAAAAAAATCGAAAAATTCCGAAAAAAAATCAAAAAAAAAATTGAAATTTTCGGAAATTCAAAATTTTTCGGAAAATTCAAAAAAAAAATTCGGAAAATTCAAAAAAATTCCGGAAATTCAAAAAAAATTAATTAAAAATTTTTTTTTCGGAAATTAAAATCAATTTTTCGGAAAAAATTTCAAAAAAAAAGGGTCAAATACCTGCAGAAGACGAATACTGCCCGTTAATTGCCGATCTGGGTCAAGCCTCCTAGCGTCAAGGCCCATGATAATCTCCCCAGTTATCAGCCAGGCTGGGCTATAACTTGCCTCCATCTGATCCACTATGCTGATAAGCCTGATTTAACCTAGACATGAGTCAGCATCCACGACCTTCGAAGGCGTATCGATGTAGCATACTGAAGGCAAAAGCTCTACGCCTATGGATAGAAGAAATTCTGGCACCATTTGGATCCATGAATTTGTCGGCCAAGTCAAAATGGGAAACATAATTTCCCTTTATCATACGAGAAGTCTCAGCATGAGACAACCCAAGAAAATCTCTCAGTCTCCTCCTTGGATCAGGATAAAAATGAGGAATAGCAGGATGAGCGTTTGGGCACCAACCCCCTACGGCTGCAATCTTTTCGGGAAGGGGACATATTTCTCCCTGGGGAAAAGCGAAAACATGGTGGGTAGTATCCCAAAAAGTTAAGCAAGCGTCCAAGAAATGTGCATCCACCTTGAGTCGCTGAAGCGGGAACAAAGCCACAATCCCCATCTGAGTTAGCTGAACCTTGTCTTCGTCTCGGAAATTCTGGGCCCACGCGTGAAGCATCGCAGTCAAATGTTCAATACCCATAGCAGAAAGTTTTGTTTTGTCTTAAAAGTCTAAAGGATTTTTAAGATAGAAGGAAATATTTGGGTTGGAATATGAGAAGATTAAGGGCGAGAACTCTCTATTTATAATAGAGAAATCCCTTCTCCTAGTCATCCCTGGAATAGGGATTTTTATGATGTTCCCTACTTCATCTAGGCATACAGGCCTAACCAGAAGATTTTAGGAATCCGTGTCAGTCATCCCAAGCAGTTTTATTTCCAAAAAAATTTCAAATTTTTTTTTCGGCATTTTCAAAAAAAAATCAATCATTTCCTTCCCCAGCGTGAGTCGGTATTTTATCTGAATATTACATGCAATTTACAGACAGATACACCCGTAGCCTCCAATGCAGGCTCCCACGTCATTCAAAGATGGGATGTGTCTGTAAGCAGACGCACCCATAGCTGCCAAGGCACGCAAGCACCCGCGCAATTCGAAGATGAGATTATCTGTAAACAGACATACCCAAGACTTTTTAAGAAAAGTCCCCGCGACATTATTGACATCTATCCAGGTATGATTTCTATCTTATGGCTGGCGAGCCCTTCACGCAAGTCTAATGGACTCTAAACGACCCGATCGGAAGTCTGTCGGGTCTTAATCCTCGATTGGCCTGGTAGCTACTCTGACTTTCGCCTTGTCCAAGCCTCAGTCAGAGTGGGGGCTCTGTAGACACCCACATTTTGACCGCCAGGTGTCTATAGTAGGTCCCACCAAACACCCGATGATGATAGGACGCAAACATGCTTTAATGGACTCGGATATGGGCTCGAAATCATGGACATTTGGTTTAGACTTATTACGGAGTACAAATCTTGCAAAACCAACCTCAAGTCCAGGCCCAGTGGGTCGTTTCGAGTCAAATAAGACTAATTTGGGTCGATTCCGACACCAGGGGAAAAACCGTCTTTTTATGACCGAGTCAAAACCCGGTCAAAAATATTCTCGAGACTCACGAGTCTGCCGTGACACCTCACGCGGCTGATTCGGTTCCAAATACTACAAAAATCAGCTTCAAAAAAAATATTAAACAAATCCGTTTAAGGATAGAATTCGATCTCAAGTAGGAATTCTATCCGGAAACCGAAACAGTTCACAAACCGAGCTCAGACACTCGGCTAGAACTCCCTAAACTGCCGAAATACTCCTCCTTCAGCCGAGTTACTTGGCTTCTCCTCCAAGAAACGAGACTTTCGTTCCCTTTCGAACTCTCGCGTTTCTTATCCAAACCGGTATTTCTTGTCATACAAACAAGGTTACCTCCACTCCTATAAATAGGACCTCATATTCAACACAAAAAATACGGATTAAACCCGACCGAAATATACATTCATACATCCATCATCCTTGACATCTAGTAATAGCAATACAAAGCAAATCCCGACGTATTCCCGAAGAAGTCTCGAAATACCGACGAAACCACCCCCATCCGACCGAACCCGACGTCCCACACGACCAAAAACGCACCATCCCGAACTCACCCGCATCATCTCGACGCTCCCAAGTTTAAACCACTTTCCGACGAGCTCCATATCGAGAAAACAAAGCATGTAGGTTGAGGGTGTAAATTAAACCTGATTCTCTCTTCTCTTTTCTCCTCCTCTTCGTCCATTTCTCCTTTTTTTATTTTGTTTTCGTCGGTCGTTTCATATTTTAATATGGGTCGTTCGTCACATACTTTTATTTATTTCTAATAATCGATACTATAAAACTATTTTTCATATAACGTTTTTAAAATACGATACCCATTCTCTAATCGAATATCGTATCTACAAGAACTAAATTAATTAATTCTCGTTGATGCTAATAAAATCATCACCCTTTTTTTTTTTTAAACAAAATTTGATGATTTTAAACGCGGAGAGAATTAACATCTTTTTCGTTCAAATCTTTTTCACTTTTCATACAAAACAAACTTTTTTTAAACCTTTTTTTTAAAGTCATTCCGACTATTCGATATCGATCGAATATCGAATACGACGAATATCGAAAATATGAATCGGGTATAAATTAATCCATATTTGTACGCGATTTATAAAAATTAACGATTTTTCGACAAACAAAAAAAACCGGCCGGCCACCACGCGGGTCGCGCGCCTGTCAGGCGACCCGCGCGGCAGCCTGATTCGTCGGCTTCTTTTTTTTTTCGTTTCCTCGCTTTTCTATTTTTTATTCTTTTCGAGTATTACATAAAAAGCGACTTTTGCGACATATTTCGATAAATACTTTTTTTTTTACTTCGGTCAACGCGTGTTAATCCATCACGTGCCATAAATCTTTTCTAAAAATCATGCATATTATTTATTTACGTCTTTATTCGATTTATTCATCGTTAGTAACTCGTTTTCTCGTGTTTGTAGCAATTTATTTATTTTTTTTGTTTTATTAGACTAAAACTACTTCACATGCTAAAACAACTTTGACGTTATTAGTTTTACACGCATTAAACGACTTAGCAACCCATTTATTTATTTTTCTCACATGCTTAGGAAAATAATGTTTGCATATCATTCAACCGTCAAACTAACGCGCGTACACCAAAAACGAAC
Source organism: Agrostemma githago (assembly GCA_958450325.1). Taxonomy (NCBI): domain Eukaryota; kingdom Viridiplantae; phylum Streptophyta; class Magnoliopsida; order Caryophyllales; family Caryophyllaceae; genus Agrostemma; species Agrostemma githago. Next base: position 56,700,326 of record OY288258.1, on the reverse strand, counting down.
GATATCTTAGTAAAGGCCGCTAAGTGCGGGCGGGTTGGGTGTTCTTAGTGAACTTCCCAACACGTACCCTCACCCCTTACTCAGAACCATGGTTTCCGGATGTCCGAATCCATTGGCAACGAGAGTCATTCAATACACGGTATCCGATAATGTCGGTATCGGTATCGTAATGCAAAGGGACGAGCCCAATAAACTCTGACATCGGAAATGGGCCGTATTTTGTATACGGCCCACTACGACATAGAGTGGGCTCGAATGGTTCCGAATAACCACAAAATTCGGTGGCGACTCCTACTTCGATTTAAATTTCAATTTGACCATCTCATATGGAGATTCATTCGCCTCCCCAAACCCGCGCGTGACCGCGTCGGGGTGGACCTATGTCATGTCCACACCCTAAAATCAGAAATCCAGAAGGGTACAAAACTAAAACAGTCTCATTACAGACTACTGTCATTCCCCTATAACAGATCGTTCCCATTTTGACTTCGACCATGTTTCCACTCGCCTAGGCTACGGAATAGCGCAACTCAAGAGCCTTGTTAGGTGGCCCACCCCCATACCGAGTCACGGTCCAACCCCTCGAGAGTCCAGTCGTGTCAGTCAACTCGTCCGGTCACGTCCAGAGTCAAGTCTGTCGGTAGGCCTCTCTCTTGAAATTCCACTTTAAAATTTGCAAAATTTAGCCATTTGAAAAAAAATCCTTTTCGACAAGGTCAGATTTCGGTCTATTTAAACTGTAAATTTCTTTTCTACCCGTTTCCATTTTGAAAACCTAGCCCGTGAGTGCTTTCAGGATTTCAATTTCGAAAATTTCAAAAAAAATTCAAAAATCATTCTCCCCAGCGCGAGTCATTTTACTACCTACGTGTTGCATGCATATTTTACGTGTGACTTATACAGGTACGACTCAAGCAGGGACATGTAGCCCACTAAATCTCCCCAGCGGAAGCCCAAGACGACATCTTCTCTCGAATCAACACGGGATGGGCCCATATACAGGCGCACCCGGGACTTATACGACAAGTCCAATTCCCCAGCAGATAGCCCAAGGCGGCATTTTCCCCAGAATAGCACGGGATGGGCCCACACATAGGCACACCCAGGACTTATGCGACAAGTCCGATTCCCCACGGAGGTATTATCAGCAGCTCAGGTATGACTCCTATCTTATGGCTGGCCTGGCGAGCCCTTCACGCGAGTCTAATGGACTATAAACGACCCGACCGGAAGTCTACCAGGTCTTAACTGACTTGGTAGCTACTCTGACTTTCGCCTTGTCCAAGCCTCAGTCAGAGTGGGGGCTCTGTAGACACCCGCATTTTGACTGCCAGGTGTCTATGGTAGTTTCCAAAAAACATCCGATGATGATCGGACGCTAACGTGTTTCTATGCGCTCGGATATGGGCTCAAAACCATTAGTTGCTGGCTAACGCACTTACGGAGAATAAATCTCACAAAAAACAGCCATTCAAAACATCAAAAGTCCAATTCAAACACAAACCCATAAGACATCCAAAGTCACGGTCCAAAACAATGGACCCGCGCGACCCAGCTGAGCCACTCGATCGAGTGCTCAGCCCACTCGATCGAGTGGCCCTTATTCAGGCCCGACTGCAGGCACACCGGGCCACTCGACCGAGTCAGCTGGTTACTCGGTCGAGTAACCCAAGACGGGGTCTATAGCCTAGCCTATATATACACCCCCATGCACAACCTTTCACACACTTTTGACATATACACTTTTGATCATACATCAAACCCTAATACTACACTAGCAAACCCTAAACCTAGCTTTAGGAATTCAATCCCTAACCACCACAACTTAGCCTACATACTCGATACTCACGTGCAAGCCACAACTACGAGTCCCGTCTGAGCATAAGAAACATATAGGTTGAGGGTGCAAAAAACCCCGTCTTTTCTCTCTTCTCCTTCTCTCGCGTCATGCGTCGTTTATGTCGTCGTCGTTGTCTTTTTTTTATCGTTATTATCGCGTCCTAATATCGATAATATAACTAGTATAAAACATTAAAATACTTGTGAATTTGTGTCGAGTGTGAGTGATGGTGGGATAAGAAAACCCGAATATACAAGTGTACTGCACACAGCGTTGCCGGTCGCTTATCCCATCACCCTGATCGCTTGATTATTGAAACAAGTCAACCTAAACAATAATCCGTTTATTTTCGTTTGCATCAATTTTCAAAACAAGTATTTTATTCAATAAGGGTCGAAACCCGTTGACGCGGATCCGACATCACATAATCCCTAGGGATTCGTTACGATGTCGGAAAAGCCGAGGGAATCAAGTCTTTCAATTCAAGCGAAGCGTCGATCTCTTAGATTCGATACCAATTCCATAATTGGATGTCGAATCTAACGATCTAGTCAAATAAATTAACCAGTGCGATTTTTCGTTGATGCTAAAATAATTGTCATACAATTCGTTAGAATTACAACATTATTAAACGCGGAGGAAATCTACTCATATCGCGATAGTTAATTTAAGACGACTTAAAGCGATTTTATTTTATTTTCACTCTAGTATTCCATATCGACTCAATAATCGCATATGGGATACAACGAGTATTCAAGTTTAGAATCGAGTATAAATTCCATAATATTTATATCCGATTCAACAAAATCAAAGATTTATAAAATCCGAATCGAGCATAAATTGTACAATGTTTATGTCCGATTCGGCAGAATCATTGAATTATCAAAAATCAAAAGCAATTTCGAAAGTCAATATTAAAATTGCAAAGCGAAATATAATTCGTACAGGGGGCACTCGACCGAGTGCCTAGCCCACTCGGTCGAGTGGTACCCCAAAAATCGAGACAAAATGTATTTTCGACCTCCACTCGGTCGAGTCTCACAGTGACTCGGTCGAGTGGCGACGTACTCGATCGAGTTGGTCAATAACTCGACCGAGTAGGGTCTAAAAACACGGGACAGAAACTTTTTCAGAGGTCCACTCGGTCGAATCCCTAAATGACTCGGTCGAGTGGCCCCCTATCACGACAATACCGTGAGTCTTACATCCTCTTTTAGTCTCGATATTGTCTTCTTATGACTTATGTCAACACGTGTCAATCAATCACGTGAAAACCTCACTTTTCAAAACCATGCATCATCTTATTTACATCATTCAATAATTTGCAAACCGTTAATATCGTTATACCGTTACTAACCGTTTGTTCTTGTGTCGATTTAATTCTTGTTTATTTTATCGTACTAAAATGAACCCACATGCTAAAATTCAACTTCGACGTTAGAATTAATTGCATTAAATCGACTTAGAAACCCTTTTCAATTCCTCACATGCTTAGGGAAAACAATGTTTGCATAAGCATTTTTCATCGTTCAACTAACGCGCGTACTCAAAAATCATTCGATATCTTAGTAGAGGCCGCTAAGTGCGGGCGGGGTTGGGTGTCCTTTGTAGGCTTCTCAATACGTACCCTCACCCCTTACTCAGAACCTCGGTTTCCGGATGCCCGAAACCGTTGGCGCACGAGAGTCATTTAATACACGATAACCGGTAGTGACGGTATCGTTATCGCAATGCAAAGGGACGAGCCCAATGAACTCTGACATCGGAAATGGGCCGTATTTCGTATACGGCACACTATGACATAGAGTGGGTTCAAACGGGCCCGAACTCCCACAAAGTTCGGTGGCGACTTCACTTCAATTTAAATTTCAATTCGATCCATTCTCATATGGAGATTCATTCGCCTCCCCAAACCCGCGTGTGGCCGCGTCGGGGTGGACCTATGTCATGTCCACAATTATTATTATTAATATTTAATAATATTAATATTATTATAAATGTGAAGTATTATTATTATTATTATTAATTATAATAACAATAATAATAATAATAATAAAATTAATTAAATAATTAAATAATTAATAATATTATTATTATTATTATAAATATGACGGAGTAAGTATTAATAATAATAATACTATTATTATTATTAATATTAATTATTAATTATAATATTAATATTATTCTATTACGGAGTAAGTATTAATATTATTATTACTATTACTATTATTTTACTTAATAGTAATAATAATAATATTATTATTAATGTGTCTCAACTGAACTGAATTGAACTGAATTTGTCTGAACTGAACTGAACTGAACTGAACTGAATATGTCTGAACTGAACTGAATGTGTCTAAACTGAATTGAAAGTGTCTGAACTGAACTGAAACTGTCTGAATACAAGTTCAGAAGAACAGGATCTTAGAGGGAACCTCCTCAAAGCCAAGTCATTTCCCACCGACAAAATTTGGCAGGGAAACTCTATGTTTTCCCTTTCCCTCTTATTTTCTTATTCAAACACATCATTTATAGTACGTTCCACAAAAAAGAATTTGTATATTTATTATATTTTCATCCGAATCCTCTTCCTTTTTTACACAACAGAAAGAATCAGCCTTCTTATGTGCTATTCACGGGATATTCCGGTGCAATTGTTCAACCTCCTCCAAGCTGACATGACATGGGTTGAGTGTCTTGGCCATGAATGAATTGTTCCTTTTCGTGGTTTTTTGTGTGTAGATTGTACACTCAAGTACTCAACTCATTCTCAATTTCTTATAGCATCATGGGGTATAGTCATATCAACGTGTTTTCCTATTCGTGCTTTACCTTCTATTTTTTACTCCTACTTAATAATTTTTTCCTAACGCAACTTTACTCCATCCTTACGTATTTTTTTTCTTAATATTTTTTGGTTTACCCTTCTAATAATTCAAAGCTCTATCGACTATCAACCAATTTTTTTTCTCTCATTTGCATATTATTGTATTCAAGCCCTGAGTACAAATCGATTATGAGCATTTATTTATTCAATTAATGATGAAGTAATCATTGTTTTCTTTAAATTACTTGTTGTTGCATTAATTACTTTTTCTAAATATTATTTACGTAATTGAAATTGAAGGATTCGATTATGGTTGATAATTACTTTTTCTCATTATTGTTTAAATTGAAATGAAATTGGTGCCCGAGATGGTCACAGTGGTGATTAGAGATGAAAGTTGGCACGTGGGTCGGTGGATTGGCACAATCCGATACGACCCACGACTAGAGGTATTCACCGGTCCAATCCCAGACCAGACCAGATTGACCCGTGGACCGGCAAACCAAAAAATCCAAACCCAGAGATCAGACCGGTTAACAAAGAAACCTGGACTAGACCGGATCAGACCGAACCGAACCGGACCGTAAAAATACACTAAATTTAATTTTTTTTCTTAAATGTGGACCGGACTGGTCACCAAGTTTTTGGAGACCCGGAGACTGGACCGGTATGTGCCCCTGGTCCGGACCGGACCGTACAGTCCGGGTCAGTCTGGTTTGCCTGTCCGAAGCACTTTTTGAACATCCTATTCACGACCCAGTAAGACACGAGCCCACTTTGGCATGACCCAACACGACCCGACACACTATGAACCATGCATGCGCCGTAGTTCGAGGAAAAATATCGTGCATAGGCACGACACGACACGGTTGATCTGGGTTGGTACGCCCAAAATATAAAGAAATAAGCTTAAATTTAAGAAAGTGGTTAGGCACGTCAAGGCACGACAATACACGACACGCTATAGGTCGTGGGCCGCCCTTTCTTAATACTAGCACAGTACAACACGACATGAGGTCCACTTTTCCGTGCATGGGTCGTGCCATTTTTTCTCTAGGGATGGACCGGCACGACACGACACATGAGTGGTTGGGTTGGTCACGGTGGTGATGGTCGGCGGGCTGGGTGGTCGAGAATTGGTGGTGGTCGGGTTTAAGTGTAATTTTTATGCGTAGGATGGTCGTGGTATCCGACAAGGTGATCGGAAGGGAGGCGTTTGCAAGGATGGTCGGGAGGGGACGAAGAGGGTGGTTAGGACAGAGGGCAGATTGTGGTGGGGACGTTGGCCAAGGAAGGCAAATTAAATAGTGATGGGGGAAGGGGCGTCGACAAGGGAGGGGGCGTCGGTCAGGGAGAGGGGATTGTGGTGGCCAATGGGGAGTACGTATTCGTTTCGATTATCGACTTAAGGTAACTTTAGGGTGTTACTTGGTATTATATCGTTGGTTTGAGTAGTAGTGTGTAGTAAATATTATGCCTTCGGTTTTCTAATTTTTGGCTACGTATTATTTCCTAAAAGCGTGTGTCTGGTAAATATTTTATAACTATTCGATATTGTTTTGTAAATCGTTAGTAAGAACGAAAAAAGTTACAAATAACAATACAATGGATATAGTTGATCAAGTGTTCATTCAACAAGATTTGAAGAAAAAGATGAAAAAACAAATGGAAATACAGAAAGATTGATTCTATGTCGAAGTTGTTAAATCTAAGTATCATAATTGGTTCGATCATGTACTTTACTCTACTTTATGTTGTTATGAACAAAATATGATATGTATGGAAAATAAGTCTACTAATGCAATGAAATAATATTACTACTAATATATTCCCACCATCACATTGATATGTTTGTTAAGCAAACGAACTAAAAAAGGAATAACATCGGCGGAATAATTGTTTGTGTGATATGCAAATCACCAAAAGAGAGTTTACGTACCAACCTATCCAAAAAGAGATGTTTTTGCAGCAGAGGCGGAGGCGATTCTCGAAGGCATCAAGGAAGCTTGGAAAAGAGGGTATCGAAGAGTCATTGTTGAAAGCGATTGCAAGACGATCATTGAGTATTTGCGATTTGCGAGGAAGGGACGTAGTGACCTTTTTCTCATTTTAGATGATATTCTTGTGTTTGCTTGTAACTTTGATTGCATTAACTGGTCTTTTGTACCACGTATTTGTAACCGTGCCGCTCATGAGTTCGCACGTGCTATGTTATTTTCTGTAGGAAGGTGCGTTTGGGAGCACTCTGGACCGGAGAACGTTGACGCGGTTATTTCTGATGATTTTAATGCTATTATCTAAGCCCATTTGTTGGGTTTTTTCAAAAAAAAAATATAGGAGCAACACTTGTGCAAAATATACGTATCACATACGAGATTATTAATATTCTAAGATCAAGTATGGTGAATTGGTAGTATAATAAGAGACCTGTGCAAAATATATACCCCTAGCTAAACCATACACAAAAGATAAACAAGTCTTCTCCTTCCTTTCCTTAGCTTGACTCTGAAATTGAAAAGAAGATACGAAACTAATGATATTAATTATGCCCATATAACATTCAACCATAAATAACATGATAAATTTAACATTCAAAATTAGAAGGGACTTACCTAACTGTTGCTTGTTGATGCTCCATCAGCCTCTATGTAGCTTGTTGATGCCTAGGTGGCACCGATACGGACACGGACACAGGACACAGACACGTATCGGACACGTGACACGACATTCGAAATTTTGTAGGACACGGAAACGGCAAGGAAAAAAATCAATATACATATTTAAACAAAGAGAATTTGAAGATTTTTATACCTAAGATATACATTTGGTTACTAACAGTATGACAATTATCGTAAAATAACAAAACAAAAATTAAAGTCTAATAAAGTTAAAGTCAAAAATCAAATCTTAAAACTTCAAACAATCGTACTACTATAATATACTTCATTAGTTAGTTATTTAGTCTTATAATAAATATTTATAACATCAAGTAACCATTGTAAACCTACAATATTGTCATTTATTAAAGTCCAGAAACCAATAAACAACGTTAGGTATGTCCGACGACTCTCTAAATATTACGAACCGGGTCGGACACGTCTTCAAATATGACGAACCGTGTCCGATACGTGTCTAAATAAATTAAAAAAACCGGACACGGTTTTACAGGTGTCCGACACGTATCGTCGTGTGTCGGTGTCCGACATGATACGTTGGTTTGGAGGAGTGTCCATGCAACCTAGGTTGATGCTCCATCAGTTTTTGCCTTCTTATTCTGACCACCACCTCGAGAAGCTTGCCTTTGCCTTGCAGTTGGTCCACCTTTGCAACTCCTTAAATTATGCCCAACCGTCTTGCATATTGAACATGTCACGAAAGTTGTTCTCTTTCCCTTCTTAGGCTTATCCGCTTTCCTTTTTCTTTGTCGAATCGGTCTCCCTTTGCTTCTCTCTGGTATAGGTGGTAAGACTTTAGGAAATTGAAATGTGAGCCAAGCTTTCTTATTAGGCATGGGGTGCATACGGTCTCCATATGTCAGCTTGTAACATTGCCCACTAAAGAATCCATTCACATAATGCATTGGTTCTTCATTGTTACTTGTATATAGCTCTACAAGCATGCTTACATGGAATACCGATTATCTGCCAACCACCACATATATAAGCAAGTTCCTTTAAGAATATCCACAGGGAAACTGCTATAACCGTCGTGGATCTCAAATTCTCCACCTTCTACATTGATCACCCAACACTGTCTACTCTGTACACAATTAGCCTCTAGGACCTCCTTAGCATACGGTGCAGGCTCCTAATCTTGCAATCTTTTAGCCAAATCAATCCTCTCAGTAATCTTATCCAAGAAATATGTCCTTATACCTTCCATTAAAGTCAACACGTCTTTCTCCCTCAAATCATTAATCAAAGCGTTAAAAGACTCCACAAAATTAGAGGTGTTATGGTCACATGCCATTTCGCTCTCAAATTGGTGTTTAGCCCATTGTTGAGGAACTTTTAAAAGGTATCCGAGGGCTGTTATTGTTAGCTTACCTATCTCATCAAAAGCTTTATTGTACATGTGGGCAGAAGTGGAGTTTGCTGCCTTCTAAATAAAATAAGTCATGAAAAGCTGGTCCGCCCCATTTTTGCTTGAAGTTTGTGTACAAATGTTGCGCACATATCCTCTTCACTGATTATGGGAACTCTTTCTCTAGTGCTGCCTCTACCCCCTTCATTCGATCACTAATGAAAGTCCAATCCCATTTCATGCAGCCATATTTCTGGAAAGCAATTTTGAGGTTTCTAAAAAAGTACCTCCATGTTTTATTAATGCTCTTCTTCGCCACTATAGCATAACCTATCATGAAGAGGTTATTTTTTGCATCCAATGAAAAAGCCGATAGCAATATTCCCTTGTGTCTTCCCTTGAGGTGACAACCATCAACCCCGATGATTGGTCTGCAGCCTTTCAAAAACCCAATTACCTATGCTTTAAAACTCACAAACATCGCTTTAAAGTGAATTCCTGAACCAGTTGAAGGATTATGCCAAGTTATTAAATTCCAAGAATCTGGACTAGTGAACTTAATCATTTCACCATATGCTGTCAAACGATTGTAGCTCCCCTCGTCACCTCCAGTTACTAGATCTTTAACAACTATTCTTACCTTGTACATCATCCTCTTACACGCCTCAATGCCGTATTTGTCCATTAATAGTTGCACCATGGACTTCACATGCATATTAGGTTGTGCCATCAACTCTCTCTCCAATTTCTTGGTCATCCAAGGTACGGTAGCCATGGGATTTTATCTCACATTGAAGCATTCCTTATGAACCCCTGAAATTGTCTTCATAGCCCACGTAATCTTATCAGGCTAACATGATGCAAGAATTGTCCAAGTACAGTCCTTACCACTACACTCTGCTCTATACCTTGTCTTCTCAGATTTCAGAACAACCACACTGAACCCCTCTTGCACACAATAGTTAGCTTGGACAAGTAAGAAGTCTGCCTTGCTTGGACATGAACAACAACCATGGTTTCAGTACAATTTCACCCCAACGCTTAGGTGTATACATTTTCCCATTCTTGTACATCTTCTTCATTTGTTGTGCATCGTCATCTTATCCCTCATTATGTAGATTTGCTTCAACATCAAATGGATGAGTTCCATCACTGTCAACCTCATCCTTCTCACTATCAGAACCAGCCATGGACTCATCATCATTACTATTTTCCACTCCACTACAAACAAAATCCTCATCCATGCTCTCTTCATCCTCCTCCCCACTCTCAAGAGTCTCAATAATATGCCTTTTTATGTTTCTTTTAGGCCTTTCCACACCAACATCGCCTTCAGCCCCCATATTCTTGTCTTTTTTGGGAACATAGACTTCCTTTCTCCTGGCACTGGTTTTTGGTAGCTTTTTCTGGGATAGTGGGTCATTTGTCTGATTTTGAGTTGTTCATGGGTGTGCAAGAGTTTCAGAACATTGTGCTGAAAATCTGTTAGAAGTGGGACATTGTAAACGCATATGTGAGGTGTTTTGAGAGAGCTGATGTACTGTCTCCTCATTGGGTTGGGAGGGTGGTTCAGGTTCTTCACCCTAATGATCAGCAGGTTCTTCAATAGCCTGATGATCGGCAGGTTCTTCAGTGGCCTGCTGATCAGGTTCTTCAGTTGGCTGCTTAATTATAGGGTTGTGATGTGTGCTAAATTTAGACCGTTTTTCCTCCCATTTAGATTCGTTTTCCCTCATTTTGCGAGATTAGAGTGCGATTATCGCCTTATTCTTAGTCTTTCTCGCATTAGCGTCCCTCTTGTGCATTTTACATGTTTTTGGTAGTTTTTCTATCTATTTTGATAGGATTTGACACCGAAAGCATGATTGAGCTTCCACGAGCACAAGAGAGGGGAATGTCGTTCGAAAAGCAAAACACAAAACCTAAAGTTCAAAGCAATCCAATCAAACAACGAAGAATGAGACCATAAAAGATGCAAGAAAACCATCGAGTGAAGTTTCACCCGATGAGAAATGACCGGGCGAAGTTTCGCCCGACAACAATTTCACCTCTCCGAAGATCTTCAGAAAAGTTTCTCCACCGGGCGAAACATTCACCCATCGGGTGAAGTTTCGCCCGATGGTAAAGATGTCCAAATATGCAAAAAACTGGAAGAAAGTTCACCGGGTGAAGTTTCACCCGGCGGTATTGGCTCGTGATTGCAGATTTTGCAGGGTGAAGTTTCACCATATGAAGACTCATTGGTACGATGGGAAATTTCCAAAATTTAAATTGGTAGATGCACCTTAATCTTAATCATTACTATAAATGCTGAGAACATCCTAAAAAATGTGATCGTGGCAACATTCAAAACTTTGATAATTAGGTCCAGATGTGGTATCAAACTTATATCTTATATCATGATCATACGAGACACACTTTGACGATTAGTCTGTAAACATCAAATAACTGTCTGTCTCTTATCACTCAAATCTGTTGTACACTAAATGGCTTAATATTTACTCACTCGCTCGCTCCTTTTCCTTAAGATCTTAATCCTTTTCTTTTTGGATCGTTTCTCTAAGATCTTCCTATCTCCTTTTTTATACAAAATATGGAGTACTCGTTAATATTTACCCATATTTTAACTTACTCAACCTACACCACATATACTCATTCCCTTAAAATTTGTGCCCAAAAGCAATAGGAAGAACACAGTGAAAAGGGGGACTACTTTTTACCGTCGGCGCTTTACTTCTTACCGTCGGCGTTAATTACGTGAAATGACGACTTTGTCCTTGCTATCATGGGCGGACCTAGGGGGCCCGGGGGGTCAGAGGCCCCCCAGTCCATTTAGAAATAATTAGGTTTTAATAAGACTAATTATCATTATATTACTGGTGGAGTAGTGGTTTAGATATTTGTCTTTCCCCCAAATGGCAGGGGTTCGAACCCCAACTGCTGCATTTTTTGAATAATTAAGCTTCAAGCTAATTCAAAAGATAAGAAATGCGAACCCCAACTGCTGCATTTTTTGAATAATTAAGCTTCAAGCTAATTCAAAAGATAAGAAATGTTGGATAAGAGATTCGAACCCAGGTCTGTTAAACATAATGTTAATCATGTAACCAACTTTACAACCTCATACTTAATGTAATTATTTAATGAAAATTTCTATATATTATAATTAAACTATTTCTCAAAACCTTCACTCTTTTACTTGTAGATTATTCACGACACGTTGTAAATATTTGTCTTAATTTTTTCCTATATAATGTAATTAGTTTATTTAATTTGGTAACGATTTTAATAATCGTGTGATAAAAATATGATTTAAAACATATATATGCATTTTTTTGACAAGTCTCATTGTTCATTATTATATAGAAAAAAAATATCGTAAAAATAGTTTTAAAATGCAAAAATGTCGGAAAAAAAATAGTGCCCCCCTAGCGGAAAAATCCTAGGTCCGTCACTGCTTGCTATTTATTCTCAAAATAATATTACTTTTACATTTTATAGATTATCGATTTATTAAAACTCGATAATAAAATCCATCTTTTTCGATTATCGTAATAAACCAAAACCGACTTCCTATATAGTTAATTACGCAAAATGACGAGTTCTCCTTTGCAATTAATTTTCGAAATATTATCACATTTACATTTTATAGAGTATCGGTTTATTAGAACTCGATAATAAAACCGTTTTTTCGATTATTGTTACGCCTCCGATTTTAAACAGTTAATTAGATTAATTAACGACTTAATACAATTTAATAAACGTAATTAAAAAATACGAGTAATATTCAAATTAAATCCTAATTAATCTACGACAAGTCGACAATCAAGATTTATTATACAGATCAATGCAAATTAAAATAAAAAAATCCGGAAATGGGTCAGGTCAAGTGGGTTTTTCGACCCACCTAAGGGTCGTATTATTTTCTTTAAATGAAGTATAAGGTTGTGGACATGACATAGGTCCACCCCGACGCGGCCACGCGCGGGTTTGGGGAGGCGAATGAATCTCCATGAGATGGTCAAATGGAAATTTAAATCGAAGTCGGAGTCGCCACCGAATTTTATGGTTATTCGGAACCGTTCGAGCCCACTCTATGTCGTAGTGGGCCGTATACAAAATACGGCCCATTTCCGATGTGAGAGTTTATTGGGCTCGTCCCTTTGCATGTCGATATAGATGCCGACTTGAGCGGTTAATCGTATATTGAATGACTCTCGTTGCCAATGGTTTCGGACATCCGGAAACCACGGTTCTGAGTAAGGGGTGAGGGTACGTGTTGGGAAGTTCACTAAGAACACCCAACCCCGCCCGCACATTAGCGGCCTCTACTAGGATATCGAATGATGTTTTAATACGCGCGTTAGTAATACGATGAATGATATGCAAACATTGTTTTCCTAAACATGCGAGGAATTGAATGGGTTGCTAAGTCGATTTAATGCATGAAAAATTAACGTTAAAGTTGAATTTAGCATGTGAGATTCGTTTTAGTATAATAAAACAAGAGATGAAATAAAGATGAATTTGCTACAAAATAAACAAACGAGTTAGTATCGATTTGTAAATAATAATATAGCAAATAAATATATCAAATCGAGAAAATAAATATTAATCGAAATCTGGAAAATATTGTTAAACGATGTTTTGTATAAAAAACGAAGTTCGAAAAATAATAAAAAAATGAGAAAGGCGCGTCGTGGCAGCCGGCCGCGCGGCTCGCCTGGGATGCCGGCGAGTCGCGTGTCGGGCTGATTTCGAAAGCGTTTTTTTTTAAAAATTCGATGCTTTTATTAAACCGCGTACGAATATTGCATAATTCGTACTCGACTTAATATTTTCGATATTCGTTATATCCGATAATTGACTACGAAATCAATATCAAATACTCGGAATAGTGTTAGAAAAGATATAAATTTTGAAATCGTTTCGTAGAATAATAAAATAAAACGAACGAAAAAGCTAAAAAAACGTCTCGGGTTTCAGGCCCGTGCGCGAGTCGCCTGGGCATGGCGCGACTCGCGTGCGGGTCTGTCCGGTTTTATTTTTTGTTCGAAATTGCTAATTTTGATAAATCGCGTACAAAATATGAATTAATTTATACTCGATTTATGTTTTCGATATTCGTCGTACCCGATATTCGATTATGAAATCGATATCGAGTATTCGGAATGAATTTTAAAAAAAAAGGTTTTGTAAAAAGAAGTTTGAACGAAAAAAGATGTAACGATTTTTAATATCGTCGAGATCTTAATATAATTCTTTTTGATACAATATTCGATTATAGAAAATCGATATCATATTTTTAAGAATGTTGTTATATGAAAATAGTTTTTGTAGTATCGATATTAGAAAATAAAAAAATGACGACGACGACCCGTAATAAAAAAGGACGACCGACGAAGAAAAGAAGGGAAGAAGAAAAGAAATCGGGTTTTGTTACACCCTCAACCTACATGTTTCTGTTTACTCGGATCGGGGCTCGTCGGGACGTGGCTTGGGCACAAGAGCGTCGAGTGGATGTCGGTGAGTTGGTGGTGGTTCGGTTCGGGCGTGACAAGTGAAGGGTGTCGGGTATCGGGCCGGTTTCCTTCGGGTTTGTAATATCGGTGTATCGATGCTAGATTTGATGCTTATGAGTGTGTGTATGGGAATAATTTGTGATGCTTTTATGAATATTTGATCGATAATGAATGTATATTGTAGATGCTAATTGATTGTGTAAAAGTGTGTGTGCAAGGGGCTATTTATAGGGAATTCCCGACCTTGGCTAGGAGAGTTTGAACTACCGCTAGAGATAGGAAATATAGGAAGCTGTAAGGCATGAGAATTCCGCTTTCTTGTCAAGGAAGAAAAGGAACACGGCTGGAATATGCTGCTCGGTCGGGTGTCTGAATCGGTTTTCGGATAGGATTCCTACTTGAGATCGAATTCCATCCTTAAACGGATTTGTTTAATATTTTATGTAGCTGATTTTTCGTAGGATAGAGTTCGAATCAGCCGTGTGAGGTGTCACGGCTGACTCGCGTGCCTCGGAAATAATTTTGACGGGTTTTGACTCGGTCGTAAAAAGACGGTTTTACCCCTGGTTTCGGAATCGACCCAAATTAGTCTTATTTGACTCGAAACGACCCACTGGGCCTGATTTTGAGGTTGGTTTTGTGAGATATGTACTCCATAATGAGCCCAAGCCAAATGCCAATGATTTTGAGCCCGTTTCTGAGTAGTTAAAGCACGTTTGCGTCCGATCATCATCGGGTGTTTGTCGGAAACTACTATAGACACCTGGCGGTCAAAATGTGGGTGTCTACAAAGGTGGTGAAATTGGTTACATTGATAACATTTCATACAAATGCCTTGGGTTTGGATCCCCTTGTTGCCACTGTTAACAAGGATCGAACCCCTAACCTATTGATTAGGAGGCAAATGACCAAACCACTACACCATCATCAACTTACTGATATTTCAAATGGTTGAAAATTATCTTAAAAGAGAAAAAAAAAACCCGGAAAATGGCTTGGTCGAAAAAAATCGTCGACTCGTGGATGGGGTAGTCGAAGAAATTGGTCGACTCCCCCATCCACGAGTCGAAAAAAACCGTCGACTGCCCCATCCCGAGTCGACGGTTTTTTTCGACCAAGCCATTTTTCCGGATTTTTTTCTTCTCTTTTAAGATAGTTTTCAACCATTTGAAATATCAGTTTGTTGATGGTGGTGTAGTGGTTTTGTCATTTGCCTCCTAATCAATAGGTCAGGGGTTCGATCCTTGTTAACAGTGGTATTTAACGTCGAAAAACCCACTTGACCTGACCCATTTCCGGATTTTTTTATTTTAATTTGCATTGATCTGTATAATAAATCTTGATTGTCGACTTGTCGTAGATTAATTAGGATTTAATTTGAATATTACTTGTATTTGTTAATTACGTTTATTAAATTGTATTAAGTCGTTAATTAATCTAATTAACTGTTTAAAATCGGAGGCGTAACAATAATCGAAAAAACGGTTTTATTATCGAGTTCTAATAAACTGATACTCTATAAAATGTAAATGTGATAATATTTCGAGAATTAATTGCAAAGGAGAACTCGTCATTTTGCGTAATTAACTATATACGAAGTCGGTTTTGGTTTATTACGATAATCGAAAAAGACGGTTTTGTTATCGAGTTTTAATAAATCGATAATCTATAAAATGTAAAAGTAGTATTATTTTGAGAATAAATAGTAGGGACAAAGTCGGCATTTCACGTAATTAACGCTGACGGTAAGAAGTAAAGCGCCGACGGTAAAAAGTAGTTGCGGTGAAAAGGAGTGAATAATAAAGAAAACAATCCACACGATTATTTTAATTCTTTAATTTTAATAATGTAACATAATTATTCTGTAATTAGGTATATAATCGAGACATGATTCTGTCATTGATAGCATACCATAAAAAGGCAACGATATACAAGTTGTCCATACATACATACATTTGCATTGGTTAAATGTGATTCAACGGAAAGTCTTGATGAGAGCTGAATACGAATGTTACTTCTTGGACGTCTTTTTGTACATGCATGAGTGTCATCACTTTGGTCCGGTGTTCTCCTCTTTACTTAAAACCATGTACTTTTCTCCTCCACGCTTTTCATGCACAGGCCAGGGAAACTTGAGTCCTTACTCTTTCCATATAATTAAGGGCTTTGTCCTTATTAATAATTAAGGTCTTTGTAATGAATGTAACTCTTTTGTTTAAGATTTAATCCATTATTATATTTATCCTCCACATTGTTTCATCTCTCTCGATTCTGATTCTACAATGGCTTCATACAAAGAAAAATGCATTTTTTGTGATCATGATACGGATGCATGGTGTTTTGAGGATTCTACTTATGTTACCATATGTGATCTTTGCATGTAAGATTTGGTCTTAATTTACTACTTGCTTGTTTATCATTACAATCTCTTCAAAATTCTGCCTTTGAATTTTTTTATTTTTCATTCTTTTGTTTAATTCAAAAAATTTGGTTAAGCATTGGCAATTTGGCATCTTCAGTTTAGTGCTATTGTTCATGGTTGTCTTTCCTACTTGTTTCCTTTGTTGTTTCTAAGGGTTTTTTTTTTTTTTTGTGAGTGCTCTCTCTCTCTCTCTCTCTTTAGTTGCTTAGCTTGTTGATTGTATGCTTTGTGAAAAAACTTGTTATGCTTGTTGTAATGGCCATTTCATCTACTCCTAATTTCTTCTTGGAGCAAAGAAATCAAATCCATAGCATGCCTATATTTGAGAAAACAAGATCATTTCGTTGTTGAGAATAAATAGTCATTGTTTATCTGTTATTTAGTATTTCCTCCATTTTTATTTTATTTTCGCTTTGACATTTGACATAACTTTTTTGGTAATGAATATAAAATGAAAATTTAAGAAATATTGAGGGTAGAATGGTAAGTGTGTATAAATAGAAAAGAATAAAAGTGTAAAGTATTGTAAATAGTAAGGGTATTATGGTAAAAAATTATGACCAAAATGGAAAGAAATAAAATGAGAAGATAAAAAAAAAGGACAAAAAAAAGGGAAGATATAAAAAACTGGAGTTTAGTTTTTAAGAATCTAGTAGCAAGTCCAATAGCAAGCTACAAATGCTTGTAGTTTGCTTTGCCACATCAATTTTTGTAGCTACTTTGTTTTCCGGCTACATACCGCTCCAATGGTAGATCGTAACATCTTGTAGCTTGATTGGCCCCACATTAATAATTTCATCCAATGAGATAATTTTTTTATTTATTGTTTAAATATAAACTAATGTAGCTCTAACAAGCTACAATGGCTTAGAAGTTACAACCAGAAATTCATCTCCAATAGTAAGCTACATGTTTACTATTTTGCAAATTTTGCAAGCAAGTTCCTAAAAAGTACTACTGGACTTGCTCTAATAGGTTGGTGATTGGTGGAGCAAACAAAAAAGTCGCCTTTGAAAGCTGTCCAATCGGTCTAGTCTAGAGAGCCTATTTGACTCGAAAAGTTTGGAATTTATTTCACTTTTAGCCTGTTAAGATGATGCACTATGCAACAAAGAAACGGAAAAAGGAAACAGTTAAGAAAGGGTAATAGAGATATACAAAATGTGTGATGTTGATTTGAAGCTTGTTCCACAACATGTGTGATAAATCGTAGGCAAAGCAGTGAAGACAACCGTTCAACTTCTTCAATTCAATAAATGGATCGAAAACGTACAACTATCATATGAATATATACGCCCTAGTATCTTGAACCCCAACATATATTTACTAACTATATATATATTCTACAAATAAGGTAACAAGAGATACATAAATATCGCGGTTTCCATATGACGAAGGTACTTAGAATATAGGGATATTCTTTCACTCGCCCTCAAGTTGGAGCACTTGGTAAGGCAATGGCCAACTTGCGTTGGAGGTATTCAAACTGCTCCCCTCATAAAGGCTTTGTGAACATGTCCGTTATGTGTTCCTTTGTCCCTACCTGAGTAGCTGCTATATTATTTTCCACGAGATGTTGTCGAATGACATGATAATCTATTTCGATGTGCTTTGTCCTATCATGGAACATTGGATTCTTTGCTATATAGAGTGCTTCTTCGTTATCACAATATATTCTCATTGGTTGTGTGTGAAAAAATCCAAGTGATGCTAAAAGTGACTTCACCCATATTAATTCACTTGTTACGCTTCCCATCGCTCTATATTCTGCTTCGGGCGATGACCTCGATATTGTTCCTTGTTTCTTAGCCTTCCATGATATTGGTGATTCTTCTAAAGCCAACAAATATCTTGTTAATGATCGTCTTGTTAATGGACATCTCCCATGGTCCGAGTCCGAGCATCCATGTAGTTGCAAAGTGGACGTAGCATCAATTTTTATCCCCGCAACTGCTACCTTTCGATGCGCTCTGGGTAAACCCTTGGGTGTACGCAATAGCCTGCAAACCACGCACAACATGTAAACCATCCTTTGGGCGACAAACTCGAAGTCTAGATGACATAGCCTCAAGCCATACAATTCCCACAAGAACGTTTTTGCAAGGCTTGAACCTGAGACCCATGGAGTTGTATCCACATATTTTAACCACTAGGCTCCACCCTTGCGAACAAAATAGCATTTAGAATTTGTTCCCCTTGTTATTAGTGGAACTCCACTACTTTAACAATTTGTGATTCATTTGCATACGACTATGATCTACTCCGTATGAGGTTAACACATCCATTTATTGTCGAGTAAAGTTGTCTTTCCTGCTTTAAATTAGGGGGAATTTGGTATAAATGCAATTTCACATCCTAATGGGGTACGTCTTACGAGTAGAAGATGATTGATGATTTGTTGTATATCTTATAAAAGCAAGGGAGTCCTCTCCTCCGATCCTATGCACATTAGGATGGACCGGACCCTGTCCTAGTACTTCCGGGGCAATGCAAGCCTTTGAAGCAACAAAGCAAGCGTGCGCCACGAACAAAAGACGAGTTTCTTAATCATAGTTACTTTACTTATTATAATCTTCCTAATTATAACTAGTACAGATCCCGCGTAATATTGCACGGTACATTTAACATTTTCTATTTACTGATTATATATATATATATATATACACACACACGGAGTAATTGGTAACTTATTCCCTTTTCACAGTTTTAACGAACATATTTTTTACAAACCTAATTATAATTTGATTAAAATTTTACCTGATTATTTGATTGAAAGTTTGTTTTTTGATCACAAAACCAAAAATCACACAAAGACCAATGAGCGAGGAAAGATCTAATCATTGGGTGACATGTGGAGGCAAATATATGTAGGGATCAAATTACACCTAAAAAACATTTCTAAAATAGAAATACAAACAAATGACTGAGATGCCTTAAAATGGAATAGGCAAACAAATGACCACGACAGAGGGAGTATATTCCGATCATTAGAAATTTTGTTAACAATTATAAGATAACATAATACTCCCAATATTATTAGATAAAAAAAATTATTTTATTTATATATATTATAATAAAAATTTGAAGTATTTTATTGGTTTGTATTGGATTTTTCATATAGTTTTTCTTATCATCAAATGTTTTATATATGTTTACCTCAACACTTGACTTCGATAGTTTGGTTCATCCGGAAACTTATTTCCTGGAGAAAGTTGCAATTCCCAGGAAGTTACTTCCCGCATAAACTTCCCGAGATTTTGAAATATTTGTTTGGTTGACATCCTGGAATTCACACTTCCCATTGATTGAATTCCTGCATCTTGTTTGGTTGTCTCGACCTAATTCTCATGATTTTGTTTATAATGACTATTATGCCCTTTATTAATCAATGGTATAAAACTTATGAATAATTTTTTTTACAACAACTTATGAAATTGCAATCGTAATCAAATTACATCATCAGCATAAAAAGGACAAACATTATTTTATTTTATTTAAAAAAGACTTTCTGAATTATATTACCATTGTTGTTCCGGAAAAATTATTGTTTATGAGAATAAAACGCTTACTAGTGAAAGTTTGAAACTCCAATAAAACATCTCAGATATTAATAGTTCGGCTGATAAGGAATTAGTAGATGGAGAGTTGAATAAAAAATTAGGGTTATAAAGTGACAAATGTATGAGTATATAAGGGTAAAAATATCATTTGAAGGAAGTTGGGATGTGGGAAATGCAACTCAGCGAAATGAGGATGGTGAACAACTTCCCACATCATGCATGAATTACAACTCGGTAAGTTTGAATTCCCTCATTCTTTCACTTTTTAGGGTAACCAAACAACTTCCTAGAAATGCAATTCATGGAATCTTGCACTTCCCGAGGATTAGAAAGGGTAACCAAACAGGGCTTTATAGTTTGTTGCAAAAACAAATTATCATAAATGTCTATTTTTTAATAACCCATACATTATAATTTCATTTATTAAAGAATTTTCTTCTGATTTTACATAAATATTTACGATGTCTTAATGTTAGATATTAAAATTATTGAAATTTAATGATTTATATTTGTTTCCTTATAGAAATATGAGTAATAATGTTTTAGTCTTTTGGAGAGAAAAAAATTCTTGAGAGGATGAAACGTGTTATCCTCTTAGTATATACTACTCGTAGTATAGAGGATTGATTTTGTTATCATGGTTTTAATCATTCTAGTTGGTTTAGATTGCTTTCCAATTTAACTAGTGTCAATAATATTAAAAAAAACATTTAAAATCTTTATTTTTATGGTGTTTTTCACGGTACGTGTTTTACTCGATGTTGTAGGATATTTCCAATTTTGCTCCTATTATTTCCCCTTCCCTCAAATTCCATCTTTTTTTCCTCTCTTTTTTCCCTTTTCTTCCTCTTCCTCTTCCCTCCTATATACCTCCTTCGTTTCAATAAGTTCTTTACATTTGATTTTTGAGCACTATTCATAAGTAGAAGAAATTCTCGATATAACTTCCAATATATACGATAAAATATAGTCATGTGAGATCTTGTTAAAATTGTCTAATCGAGTGCGACATAAATATCAAATGTTTATAATTTTTCGAAATATATAACTAAATATATGGACAAAAGAAAACGTGCATGGGCAAGTGTGAAAAAACAAATGTAAAGAACCAAATGAAACAGATGAAGTATATGACTCAACACAGAATTATTTTTTTACTTTGTACGCAGTCCATATTCTTTTAACTTTGAAACAGTATATTTGTTTAACTACGCAATACGTTTCTTTTACTATGCAGTACTTTTTTTTTTCCAACTTTGACCCAATACACATATTTTAACTTTGATTGAGGATATTTTTTGAATTTGTTAACATAGCACGTTTTTTTATTTCAACCATATCGCGTAAGTAAAAAATAAGGTCGGACAAAAAAAATAACCAACAAAAAAACTAATTTCAATAATTAAGTTTATAATTGCTCTTCAATCTAACACGTATCCATAATCTTATGAATTGATAAATTGAATCGATAATAATTGAAAAAAAATTGGACGATTTCTAGAACTCTAATTTCAAACTTTGGAGGGAATCAATGATAATTGAATTTTTTTGACGATTTCTAGAACCTTGATTTCAACAATTAATTAGGGATTGTAGAGAATCGATGATAATTAAAAATATTAGACGATTTCTAGAACACTCATTTCAATAATTAGGGATTGGAGAGAATTGATGTCAAAATTGTACGATTTCTAGAACCCTAATTTCAATAATTAGGGATTGGAGAGAATTGATGTTAATTGAAAAAATTGGACGATGTCCTAATTTCAATAATTAGGGATAAATAACAATTCAAACCTACTTTTCGATCAAACTTGTATCCATAATCTTATAAATTTGATAAAGTGAATGGGCCAGATAGTTAAAACTAAGAATTGAAATGAATCGATGATAATTGGAGTACAATAAAGAGGGTAGAGAGTAATATGAATATTTTTGTTTTTCAGTTAAAGACATATAATGGAAAAATACGTGCAAAAAGTATGCGTCGAGTAATTGGTACTACGAAGAGTAACTCCGTATTTTTAATAAGTGAATTAATTTCATGCATATTATGCTTTAATTGGATATATTTTATTTACAATATTTTATATAAGTACTTTTTTGTTAATTTGATACCGATGCGTATCAATTTCATACCAAATTCATACTTCATTATTTATTCCGTGATTGTCTTGATTCGTTATTTTACAAATCCACTTAAAATTAATTATCATTTTCATTAAATCACTTCCGCATTAGTATCATATATATAGTAATACTTTAAATTACTTTTAAATTAAGGTTATTTAACGAAAATAATACCAATAATAGGACGTCTTCCCAAAATAATATCAATTTTAATAAATCTGAGAATAATACTCCCTTCGTTATTCACTATCTTTCGTCCCCATTAAAATACTCCTCACAAATATTGATGAAAAGGGGCAAAAGATTATGAACGGAGGAGTACACCTTCATTCACTATCTTTCGCCCCCCATTTCATTAAAATACTCCCCACAAATATTGATGAAATGGGTCAAAAAATTATGAACAGAGGGAGTACGTATTATTGGAGTAGTTTAATCAGAATAGTATAGGTGACCGGTTACCGGTAGAACCCGCCCACCTTCTTTTTTCACCTTTAATTTTATTTAGCGACAATAATACCAATTGTAGGGCGTCTTCCCAAGTATAGGTGACCGGTTACCGATAGAACTCATCCACCTTCTTTTTTCGCCTTTAATTTATTTCATATTATTTCACCTCTTCTCACTTAATCAAGATACGGAGCACTAAACGTCATTAATGTCTTCCGCCTTCCTCTTCCTTCAACCTCACCAAATCTAGTTAACAATACAATAATCCTACACCAAAATCAACATGTACATCTAAACGAACCATATAGAGGAAAAAAAACAACTAAATAAATTAGAAAACTTTGGGAGAATCAAAAGCTTTCATGAGCTCAATCTCAAGCTTCATCGTAATAGTAGGCCTTACTAAACCTAATATGTAATAACGGATACCAAAACTCATATAACAATCACCGACTCCACCAAATCCGGTTGTTTCCTCCGGCTATTAACTCATCGACAACATTCTCCCCTCCCTCCCCCTTATCGACAACACCGAGGAGATGCAGATTGAAGCGCAATTTTGAAGCTTAGAAATTTTTAGACTTATTTATTGGAGATGCACATCTTCCATTAATGAAGAGAAGAAAGAGGGTGATGCACAACTGCCAAAAAAGGGTGATGCACAACTGCCATTACTGTTCTCGGTTAACTAGTACAATAATACGTATTATTCTCAGATTAAATGAAATTAATATTATTTTGAGAAAGCGCCATATAGTTTGTATTATTCTCGTTAAATAACACAAATATTAATTAGGTTAGCTGATTTGGAGGTCATAAAGTCAACTATACTAGTTTAACTTCTCTAATAATACGTATTATTGTCAGATTTATTGAAGTTGATATTATTTTGGAAAGATCCGTATTATTGTCATTAAATAACCCTTTATATTATGTGAAAAAGTCTGAAAGATTAAGTTAAGACAAACATCCCTGGTGAATGTGGTGTTACTACTTTGGACGCTATATTTATGTGTCCGTCCGTCTCCTACATTCCAACTCTGCATCACATTTGACAATTTATTTAGCTCTAAAACATGAAAGTTGCTATAAATAACCTTGTCCGACGCTTTGACACCCCGACATTGTTCATGTTGGACGCTTAGAACCGAGTCAGAGTGGCATTTAGTGAAACAAATACAGTAGGTATTATAACCTCCTCATGCATGAGCATGACGGACGGACGGGTTTTTCATTTGAGCTTAGTATAACAGTAATAAATACTCCGTAGCTCTAACTTTTGACGTTCTTCATCAATGCAGTTCTGTTGTTGAAGAGGCATGTAAGAAATATAATAAAGTTGAAGATGGAAGCAACAGCAAGCAGTGTGATAATTGTGGAAGGGTGCGTGGGATCATATCTTTCGTAAATTGTTGAACCAAATGCTATAACTATAATGATTCTTTCAGAGAAATCTTGTATGTATAATGCACATTTAGTGAGATAGTATATGTTTTTTTTGACAGCAAGTCCACTGTGGAAGTATCGTCCCTGCGCGTGATACATCTGATTCGAATGAACCACATGGCATAATCTGCGAGGAATGTCTGAACAAAGGAAGTCTTACGGTATGAAATGGCATTATCAGTCAAAAATAGGTCCTTTACTCGCTTGCAGTAGTCACTCGATCATGTGTAGTACAATGCTTGCCAAACGAGTCCTAATTAAGCGGCTTTTAAATGGTGGTTGCGTGTTCATGTGAGAAACCCCAAGATTTGGTTAATCGTATTTAAAATCCTATCGAATTTGCAATTTTGGTCTAGGCCGGAGGAATTCGCAGTGGTG
Organism: Agrostemma githago; assembly: GCA_958450325.1. Classification (NCBI taxonomy): domain Eukaryota; kingdom Viridiplantae; phylum Streptophyta; class Magnoliopsida; order Caryophyllales; family Caryophyllaceae; genus Agrostemma; species Agrostemma githago. The sequence continues at coordinate 56,675,728 of OY288258.1, read as the reverse complement.
TATTTAAACTGTATGCTTATTAATGTTGATGGTTTTCTTTAATTGATAGATTTCTTTGCATGATTTTCTCTCAGTCTCAGGCAGCAGTTGTTGGTGCTTCATCTTCAATCCCAAGTCCTATAATTTCCTCTATGATGAATGACTCAAGTAGCTCTTCTGGAAACTTCAAGGGCGGTAAGTACATACATGCATGTATCATCTGCAAAATTTTCGTGAATTACTTACTTGCCGGTGCAGCAAGTCTTTACATATATCTTCTAGGTTCCTTATCAACTTTATAACTGTGTAAGCGGCTTGATGATTTGTTGTATATCTTATAAAAGGAAACGTGGACCTAGGAGCAATGACGTTCTTGAATAACGATCCTCAGAATCTAAGGTATGTAGTCATCGTATCTGAATCCATCCAATTTTGTATCTGTCTGTCTTCTCTGTTGTTGCCTGATGATAATTTTGTAAGTTCTGCATCATTTTTCAATGCCTACTGTGATATGGATTTTCTTCACAGGCCGAAGCCGCCGGGTCTTACTTTTCTATTTGAGAAAAAGCTATCTCCAAGTGACTGTAGTCTCACAGCCGGGCGATTGTTGTTGCCCAAACTGTGTGCTGAGGTGAGATAACTGGTGACACACTCTTCAGCTTGTGTTGCTTCTTGAACTCTGCCTTGAAAGACATGTTATATTAACTACAAAGTAATATTAGCAGCGACTAGACCTGTCAAAACTTAGCCGACCTGACCTTACTTTTTTGCTCAAGAAACCAGAGGCCTATTTCAGGCCCGTACAATGTGTGATCTGTCATCTGCCATATCCTGACATATAGTTCACACAACCTGCAGTAGTAACCCGGCCCTAACCTGACTTGTTCGACAGATACTAATTAGTGAATTCTGCAGACATTTCTTCCGATGCCGCCTGGACAAAATAAGATACCTCTTGTAGTAAGAGATACAGAGGGGCAAGTATGGAAGTTCAACTTCAGATGGTGGATGAATAAGAGGAGCCGGAAGTATGTTATTGATGGCATCAGAAAATGTATCCGCAAGATGAAATGGACTGCTGGTGATACATGTAAGCCAACTATATATCTTGTTCATTTATTTTTTCCACAAAAGGACATCAATGGGGCCGGGGCCGGGGCCGGGGTGGCAGCATGTACAAAATGTCATGATGAGGGTGACGACCGTAAACCTTCCATCTTTCCTTAGTGGCTTATTATTACAGTGTCGTGTCGTTAACTCTTGATCAGTACTAACGTTTAGGTTGTTGGTTGTCAAGTGAAATTTTACAGGCAGCTACCTGATGGTGAACTGGTTATGGAGCTGCTGAGGACTAATGCTATTAGCCCATCTACATCTACCTCTGAGAGGTAATTATCTATACGGACGGAGAGAGTACAGTAGGAGTAGTATTTATGTATGTGTATCCCTTCAAATCAAACTGGAAAAATGATTAAAAGCCTGACTTTTCTTTATCATGTGTTACTGCAGTAGGCATGCAAATGCAATGCTTCCTCTCTCAGACAGTGCCAATGCCAGTGCCAGTGCCAGATAAATGTAAATTCAGCATCTGTCGACTGTATTCAAGGATCATAGACATATACAGTATATATTTACTGGAAACAATTTGTGTTTGTTGTATAACTTCGCCCATCTTCACAGATGAAGAACGGAACTATGAATTATCTTGCATTTGAAACATTGGAATTATTATGTGAATTTCAACATCTTTACTAACAGATCATAAACACAACTAGACCTGGAATTTGGGGATTTATTAGATAGGAGAGTAACCGAGGTTGAAATGAGAAGAAAATGGAAGAAATTTGTGGTTACCATCCAAATCCAAATATAGAGATCAAGTAGCCTACACTTTGCTTCTCAAATTACTACTCTACTCGTAGTTGATTAATTGAGGAAATAAGTGAGCAGTAAACGAAACATGCATCACAACTCAACATAAAACAGGTCAAGTATCATACCATATCATAAACAAGGCAAATGTTTTGCTAGTATCGGTACAATGTACTTTTGTCTTTTCAATGAGTTATAAATCCGTCACAAGGGAAGGGGACTAACTCCGACAACTCAATTGGATAGACGATGATGGATAGATAGGCCTACTAATCCTAACCTCTTTAATTTCTTTCAAACTTGTAATCAAAACTTTCAAACTGCTGTGCTGACTACTACTGTTACAAGGCCAAAATCACATTTACACCCCAATATCATAAAGGGAGCACAGAACCTCCTTTCCTTTCTACCTCACAAAAATGGTATCTCTCTACTCTTCAACATCTCCCTCAAGCCAACGAAACACGGTAACAAGCTATATTGAGGTGGGACCGACCTGGAAAAAATATACTGTATTATCCCGTCTTTCTTATTTGTTCAAATAGGCTTCCCACCCGTCGTTGTGCAACCTATCGGCCTTCACTAATACATCATCCCTTGCATCTTCAAGGTATTGGGCCATTCTACAAGAAAACCAAATGTGTGATTATAGGATTCTAAAAATTGTACTCAAGTACAATCAGTATATAAGCGCAAGGGGTTTTACAACCTAGCCTGCAAGTCCGAGTCTCCCACTCCCAGCATCCTCACTGCAAGAAGCCCCGCATTTGTTGCATTGTTGATTGCTACCGTAGCAACAGGTACACCTCGAGGCATCTGCATTCATCTCGTCACAATTCCATTTGTATTTATATATACCAGTATTGTTCTTCAAATTTAGAAAATGTACCTGTACTATTGATAAGAGAGAATCAAGCCCATCGAGAGAAGACGAACGTACAGGGACACCAATTACTGGCACAGGGGTCAGAGCAGCAACCATACCTGAATTTATTTCTTGAGTAAATGGTCGACGCAAATGTTCTCACAGTGCTACTATGGCTATCAACACACAGGGCAATCCAAATAGATGAAAGGAGTGTTAAAAAGTGTAACCTGGTAAATGCGCTGCGCCACCAGCTCCTGCAATGATTACTTGGACCCCTCTTTCCGCAGCAGATTTAGCATACGAGAACATCAATTCTGGAGTCCTGTGTGCCGAGACAATTCTCACCTGCCATCAGTTTAACACATTACAAAACTCGCCTGACACCAGACTCCATTTGCCAGGCCAGGTCTATATTCCATGAAGATGAGGCCAGTTGTACAAAATTTTCAAAGAAATTCACCTCATGTGACACACCAAACAAATTTAATATCCGGGAAGCCTCCTTCATCACAGGAAGATCTGAATCAGATCCCATTATGATTCCAACTCGAGGAGAGGTCACATCTGTCAATGAGATAATCATAATCTTCAAATACTATTTCAACATACAATGAATGCATAATCAGCAAGTCATTTGCCTTGTGGGTTTGCAGCAAGAATACTAACCTTCTTGCTTTTCACCCGTCAGCAATATTTTCAGTTGTGCCTCCACAATGCTCATAGAGGTTCCAGTAATAGTAATGTGACCCATTTTTCGTTGCTTTTTTATATCTGTGATGACATTTTCAGGTCATAAAAGGAGCAAAGTTACAAAACAAGGGCTGAGCAGCCTCAATGGGAGCAAGGAAATACCCGGGAGTATGTTTATCTCACAAACCTGACTTATCATACCAATGAACAGATGCTCCTGGAATATTCAACGCTCTTCTCATAACTTGATGGGCTAAAAAGAAACCACGCTCCCCCTATATAGTACAAACAAGACTTTACATGTCATTTCACCCATAAGCATAGGGTGGTTAAGAAAGTTGTCGTATCAAGATATATACAGATTACAGACATAGCATCTGAAATTCATTCTACCTTCAGCATAATGACAGCAGCGATTGATACAAGGGTAAAAGTAAAAACATACCGCATCTTGTATGAGACGAGCTTAGGTGTGAGACCAACCCGAATTCTTGTGAATGCATTTAATTATAGGATTAGTGGGTTGGTCTCACAGGTAAGACCGTCTCATATAAATTTTTGGGAAAACAATGATTACCTCATCTTCTCCGAGTATATTATACATGACGGCAGCAGGTGTCTTCAATGATGGATCACCAAGTGGAAGACCAACGACTGCGCGTAAATGCTGCTCAAACTGAGAGGTATAACAAGCTTCAATAGTGTGATGTCCACTGTTATGTGGCCTGGGAGCCACTTCATTCAGCAGAATCTTCCCATCCCCTGTCAAGAATAATTCAACAGCAAAGATACCAGCTCCTTCCAGCGAGCTCACTGCCTTGTGAGCAACATCAGCTGCCAGGTTCCTTATTTTCCATGGTACTACAGCAGGAGCCTTAACTATATGGCAAATGTTTTCCCTACAAAAATATACTAATGTATAAATTTACACATCTTGAATCCCTCTCCATTTTTAATTTTGGTTAGCACGGCTAAATAGAAGAGTAATATGGAAACATATGATAACGGCACAAGAAAGGGTAGACTGGAGAAAAAAGCTCACTGAACAGTGTGTACTTACATCATGACGCAGCAATACTTCATTCAACGTCCATAATGGGGAATTTCAGAGAAAAAAAAAATCTCTGGTTTTACAATACAAGGGTTGGGTACAAGTGTACAACCTAGACCCTACAACCCTACCCTAACCTCACCATTAATCGGAGACTTTGAGAAGCTGGAGCGATGTTGTTGATGATTCATTGTATTTTTCTTCAAAGTTTGTTTTCAAACACCTTTTGTTCTGTTGAATACCGTCTTTGTTATGTTAAATAGTAATTCTATTTATCCTCCGGAGATATTTTGCATGTCCTCTAAACTCTCGTTAAAGGTTTTCCTTATTTTCGTTTCTGCTTCATTTACTACCCCTATGATTTTCCCACTTATTATTTTAATCCCTCGCATTTATTTCCATTATTGGGGGGGGGAGTATCTCATTTAAAAAAAAACACGTTAGCCAACCAAAAACATTTTGGGACAAAGGGTTTCTTGGAATTATTGTTTTAGAAAAGAAATGGCGTGGGAAATATATGCATACTTGTGTATAGTTTCAACAACAGGGTAGCACACAATAGAATTATCTCTTCCTCTTGCCACGATGACAGCCAACTCCTGAACAAAAGAAGAGGTAACTGAATTTATTGCTTAAACAATGCAAGGGTTAAATGGAAAATCAACATAGTAACCCGATCCATATGAAGGACGCATTAATTGGAGAATTTTTTTTAAACTACTCCATACAAAATAACCCGGCCTAACCAGTTGCTTACAATATATGATACTAACCTTAACAAATGGAGCCCATTTCTCAACATATAAACCTCGTTCATATCCTCCTAGAACTGTTGGCATTATATGAAAAGGATGTTAGTATAGAACTATAGACGGAGATAGTAAAAATAGCCAAAATGCAGAGCGCAATTATTTTGAGTAAAACTAACAAGATTTTAAAGCATTCCATTTCACCAGCTATTAGATGAGACCCTTAATCTACAATTAGCAAATTTACTAATGGCAATAATATAACAATCCAAGGATATTTCTTAATTATTAATTTCCACGACATATTTAAATTTAAATGTCAAGAAATTGTAGTGTGTGACCTCGACAAAATCCTTAAAATCCATAATCATGAAATCATAGCAACTTATTAGCGGACATTCCTACAGGCCAAGATACACCTCACATTTATGAGAAGCATTAGAAAGAGAGTAAATGAATAGTGAGATGTGAAATCCATAATATCTACCGCCTCTTCTCCAAAATACGTCAAATATGTATGAATCTAAGTATAGATACCAGTCAGCATGTCCGAAGAAGAACATACTACTAACAGCAGATGAAAGATCCTCTTCACACTTGGCAACGGCATTACCACGACCATCATAGGCAAGTCTTTTGCTTTTAATCATAAGAGGATAACCATAAAGCTCCCCGGCCCTTCTTGCACTTTCTTGATCTTCAATCTGAATCAAACATGGAGCAAATTATCCAAAGGAAAGCAGTCATAGCAAACGCCAAAGATTAAAGCTTAACTAATAAAAAAGGCTAAACAAATGCCGATAACTATAGCTCAACAAATAAAAAGGACGAAAACGCTGTACATCCAGTGTTCGGGTGTACCTCGTTATTGAACATCCTCAAGCAATTAGGATATTAGAGATTCGATAATGGTGGTACCAATTAGCATGAATATGGGGTATATGACGACGTGGAACACTCGCTATATCTTTGAATTTTTCATATAAAGACACCACATTATTGAAGGTGAAAATCCACTAACCTCCATAAACTCAGCTAAAGGAATTCCAAGCTGAGAAAAGTGGACTTTCTGCAGGTACTTATCCTGCGATTCAGTGTATAGACAGATTAGTTCCAGCACGCCAATCTCAAAGGCCTGTATGTTATATAGGTTAATCAAGAAGTAACAGCTACCAGAGCGAGTGACAACTAAGTTTCTTCTGTTTATTGGCATTCAAATACTTTCACATAGACACAAAACAAATTGCGACCCATAAAAGTAATGCAAGTTCTGAATTAGCATTTCAGTACCACCTATATCTGGGATGCCAAAATCAGTTGCCATCGTTACGAAAGGTCTAGTTATCAGACAGAGATCAGAATGCATCCATAATTAATCATATGTATACCTGAATTATCCTAATAGTAGAGGCTTTAGGTTGGCAATCAACTCCTTGTTGTTCGAGTTTTTCAAGGGTGGCAACATCAACATGCTCAATCTCCACAGTCAAAACTCCACACCTAGCTAACAGAACGACTCAAGCATCACAGGTAAAGGGGAAAAAAAGATGGATAACAAGTCGTAAGTAGGAGACGGATGATATGAAAGCAAACCTCTTTGCAAACTCCTCAACAGTGGCACTGTCATCAAAATTACCAACCATATGATAATACGATAAAGAACTAGCGGGGCAGTTTTCGAGAGGGTCCAAGATGGCTACTTTGATAGCCATTTCAGATGCAGCTTGGCATAACATTCGGCCGAGCTGCCCACCACCCAATACACCAACAATCTTTTCAGACACCCCGCGAATTGCCAACTCTTCTTCATCCCTTCATAAACCAACCAACGCACCCACAATCAATCAATCAATCAAAACAACCTGCCAAAAGCTCCTTAAACCCCATATCATGTTTTTTTTCAAAATTATAAAGACGGGAATCAAACTTCTCAATTTGTTACACCCTCCGGCTCCGTTTATGTGTTTGCCTTTGATTAAAATATTTCTGGCAACGAATATAAAAGACAAACAAATGAACGGGATGGGGCTATAAATTGAAGGGAAACAAGAAAAAGTAGCCATTTTGTAATTCTTAAATAGATTCAGCCATCATAAAACAAGGCAACAAATAAAAGAGTGAATGAAATGGAAAGAGTAAAAAGAAGGGAATAAGGTAGCTTACTTGAGAGAAGCATGACAGGAGAATAAAGGTAGATTCTTGGTGGTATTAGGGGACTTGAAATTCAACGAGGAAGAAGAAAGAGGGAAGTTGGGATGGGACATGGAGAGGGCAAAGGAAGAAATAGCATTAGAAGAAGAAGAATGGAAGAAAATGGGGAATTTGGAGGTGGGCACAATAGTTGAGGACATTGCAAATGGAGAGGAATGAATTAGCAGACACAACGCAGCTTCACACCACTCTCTCTTTGTCTCTCAAATTCTCTCTATTCCGTCTTACAACCCAAAAATTGAATACTAGTGCAAAACCCGTGCCTATGTACGGTTTCTAAATCATAGTATTTGTTTATACAAATAGTTTAGTGACTTACAAAAATATATTCCTCTCTCGGTGAGTCAATAATTTATACTTTTTCTTTTTTTAGCATTTCAGTGAACCATTTACATTTTTGTTTTGGATAAATTTTACCCTTCACCTTTTGTTTTTAAACCTGAGTATAAAATTAGTCGTTACCTTAGTACCTCTCCCGTTTTTATCTTCTTTTTATATGTCATCCATAAATCAATATTTATAAAAAGTATGCCTAAACAATGTATCATGTCGCATCTAGTTTATGACACATATTAGGGTCAGAATATAAGTAAGAAATAATATTAGATGTCTTACCAAAAATATTTTTAATTTTAGATCACATTCGACATACATTAGTATTCTTGTTACGTTTATTAATTATCGTACCAAAAGTTCACACAAAACTTTGTAGACTTTGCGTTAGGTAGAGTGTTTTTAGGTGATTAATTTGTTTCTAAATTTAGAAGATTACAATTAGATAATGAATTTTAAATTTGGAAAATATTTTGTCAAATTTCGACTCGTCTCATGAATCCGACCAAATTTTTTAGGTTCTTAAGTCAAGAACCTAAAATTTTGACCCGTGATTCATTTGGTTGAAACCCAAAATGATGCGTTCACTTATAATCAAAAGTCGTCCTGGACTGGCGTACCTGTTGGATCGACGATGTGTCATTACAATCACTGTATTACGATATTAGTATTTATATGAATATATTTTATTTAAAACAATATAAAAATTATTAACTTCGATATTGTAAATTAACGTTGATATTGTAAATTACAAAAATAACAATTTTATAGCATTTAATAAAATATTTATAAAATAATATATTTCATTTTTTTTTACTATTTTTTAATCATAAATATGTTAATTGTTGAATTTAATAACATTAGTGGTAGTATTAAATATGATTAATATTGAAAAAAAATTAATATAAAATGGGAGGTATCCGAAATTATATATGCATAATCTTAATATAACTCGACCCGTGACATGTATCTGACATGACCCATATTTTTTCCAAGTTGTATGACCTGACCCGTTCAACGTGTCTATTAGAAAGTATGGGAAGAGATTTTTGATTATTATGTTCTTTTTGTTTTGTTTTAATGTATGTAAATATAATTCGTAGAAAGGATAGATGATAATGTCTTTGGTTATTATTAGTATGAACATTGTCTTGTTGGGCCGATAATAAATTTTGACCAAAATTTATAGATCCAAATTATATTGTTAAGCCCAATCTAATCTAGGTAATAAAGGGTAGAAATTTTGGCGGGAAAGTTGAAATGACAATCTTGTCCCTTGGTTTTTGTTTTAGTGAATAGGGGTCAAAAGATCTTATGGGTTCAGCCAAAAATTAAAGTGAATTAAAAGTAATGAAATGTGAATAGTTAGTGATAAAGTGTTTTATCAAAAAAAATGAAATGTAAAACTTTGATTGAATTATCCGTTTATAGAAAATGTAAAATTTTGTCCGGATAAGAGGGAGACTATCCTATCAACAAAGAGCATCTTGTTTTCTGATCGAACCCCCACTTAAACGTGTTTGAGTGAGAGTAATCCATTTGACATTCGGGGTATGAAAATTCAAACATTAGGGCAGCCCTATCCCACCCGAATCAGACCGGATCCTCAGATCCCACTAAACTTGGGAGAAGCGCGGCACGATCCAATAGCGGGGCCGGGTACGGGTCCAATGACAATGAGTTGAAATTGAATTAACTTTAAGGTGGGAGGGAAGATTCTAAAACCTGGCAACGGTAATGTATCATCATCCTCCTTGACTGACTTGACTGTCTGCCTTCTACAATTCGCCCAATTGACTCGCCTCAAACCCTAAACCCCCAAATCGAAAGAATTATGTATGTATGAGTATCCTCGTGATTCAGTTAACAAGTTCTAAACGACAATGGCGCAAAACAAGATCAAGATCAACGAAAATGGTGCTGTTCCACTCATATCCAAGAGGAGAGCCACTATTCAAGTCAATCACTGGGCTTTTCTGGTTCTTCACCCCTTTCTTTTCCCCCTTTTTTTAACTTTAATTTTTAGGGTTTGAGTATTCTGAATTTCTTTTGTGATTAATCTGAGTTTATGGTTTGTAATTTACTCGATGCTTGATATTGTTGCAGCTCGTGTTTATTTTCGTCGAAAACGTATATTTATTAATTTATCCATATCACGAAGACGGATTTTATGATCAGATACTGTGATTGAAATAGTGGTACAGGAATCGTTTCCTTTTTTTTCCCTAAGAAAATAAATAAATTAATCCTACCTAATTGTAGCTGGAACTTTGGAAGTATCAAGTATGTATGTATGTATGTATGGTAGTAGCAATTAGTAAGTACGGAGTATTAGGAATTGTTTATTGTTTGTTTGATGTGAAGGTTGGATTGGAGTCTATATATGCGAATGTTATGGGTGATCAATTTCTCGTCAAATCGTGTTAAGTTTCTTGTTTACTGGTGATCCATTGGTCGTATAGTAGTAATGCTATGTATAGTCGGATATAATGGAGGATTTCAGGTTAATTGGTTTTCTCCTCTTGTTGGCTTTCGGTCTAGTGTCTTGAAGTTCATCTTCAGTGTTTCGTGTTGATATTTAATGGCAGCCGATGTCAACTCTAGCCATTGATTTCTCTAATTAATGCTCACATCTGATTTTGGGAAGAAAAAAAAAAGTCGTTTTTCATGTTACCATATTATGACATTGTATTGGTTAAGTTTACATTGTTTGACCTCCAAAGTCTAATAGAACAAAATAGGATGGTGAGAGCAGATCTATGCTATTGTCTTTGATTTGTTCGCTATACTGTAAAAACTACTCGTATTTCAAAGTCTCATGACAAGTACTCCGTAGCAACTACGCTTACCAACCAGTTTTACCGCTGAACTCGTGTGTACTGAAATGACATGGTTTGAGTGAACCATATTTTACCATTCTAGAGGCATATAATAATCCTTTGTTTAATTTGGGGCATCTACTGTAGGAAGAAATGGAAGCACCAATGTGGGCTGATCTTACATTGGAGCCATATATGACTTCAGATAACAAGTTAGTTTCCTTTTATCTATGACTCACAATCTCCTTCCTTGTTTGTCGGCTCACAAATTTACCATTTAACTGCGGATTTGTGAAATCCTTGACTAATGAGCACATTTATTGTATCCTTTTGCAGCGATGATGTGTGGTTCCACACAAGCCATTCGTTAGTGTCTTCCAATTACGCTTTTGAGCCGTTGTTCACTAAAGATATCTTAAAGTTAGGGCCTTAGGGGTATAGGGACTTCACTTATAAGGGTTGACTTAATTTTCAGGTTCCATCATCTTTCCGCACGTCGGTTAAGGTCTGCATTTGCACATCCAGATTTGGGGAACGATTTCATGAACTTCAATCTTCATGGGGTATGTTCCCCAAAGCTTCCACCCTCAGTTTCAAAATCAAGAGGCAAAGACTACATAAGTAAACATCAGAGAAACAGTGATATGACTTCAGTCAGTAAAGACCATCTTGTTAATGAAAGTGAAGCTACTGATTGTAAACCTAAAGCTGGCCTTAGTAATGAAAGTGAAGCTACTGATTCAGTCACTAGTGTGTTGTGCAGCGATAGCCGCTCTGCGACTATTTGTTGTGCTTCACAAGGTGCAGCAGATGATAGAGATACAAATGGTTCTATAAACACTCAGTCAGTCTCTACAAGTGGATTATCAACCAGTACAATAACAACTGTAAGTCAAAGACAATACACGAAGCCATCAGAGGTCTCCAAAGAGGGATTTGGTATGACTGGAAGTCTATTGAATGCCTTGAAAATTAATCTCAGAAAAAGTCGTGCCACAAGGCCAGCATTGAGGGTTGAAGTATGTGGTGATGATAGAGAACTAAAAAGCCATAAATCTTCTTCTGGCAAATCAAGTGTTGGTTCTTCTAGTATTGGATATGATGGAAAAGTCAAGAGATCAACGGGACCAACAAAAAATGATAATCGTGACCAAGTCAAAATGGATATTAATGAAAATATGAAGCTTAAAGGCCCCAACATGTCTTTGACGGGAAAGCCAAGTGTTGGTTCTTCTAGCGTGAGTATGTCAAATTTTGTGTTAGGGGTTAAGAAAATTGTGGTTGTTAATAAACAGAACAGAGATAAATATTTAGGTGTTGGGGCCTCTGAAATTTCGGTAAGACCCATCAATGGAAGAGTAACGGCTAACAAAGTCAGTGAGGTACCAGTCAAGAAAACGGCAGCTAGTTTGAAACTGAAGAAATCCAAAAATTCTAATGCACATGATTTAGGGAAATTAGCGCCACCTCTCAAGGGAAGAGCAAGAATTCAAAAACAAGTTGAGCCGTCTGTTAAGACTAGAATTTGTCATAGTTCCAGGATAGAGGGTAGAAGTGCTGTAGTAGCTTCCACTCCCTTGCTAGCTGTGAAGTCAAAGGTGAGTTTAGACCAGATATGTTATCCCTGAAGTTGTTATTATATATCCCCTCTCAATCTTTGAAAGCTCCCACTTCTATATTTGAGCGGGAGCTTTTAGAGATCCGGAGGGAGTATCTGGAAGGCTGTAGGCGGTGCCAATTCAACTTTTCAGATGTTGTCGTGAACTCGTGTCCAGTACTTGACAATTGGACATCAGTATGACATATGTCGATTTTAATTAAAATACATTGTCCGAAATAGATACAAACTTCTGTAGAATAACATTAAAAAGTTTGAGAAACATAAGATGTAGGACATATATCCTGCAGAAGCTGTGATTCTAAGAATGCCCGACTCTTGCTTTTCATGGTAATAACTAATAACATGTCACCCCTGGGTTCATATCTGGAATTAGAGGGAAGGGACCTTCAACTTAAGACATCAGTTCAGTCTTCTTACTCAATCTTAATTCATCTTTCATACAGGTTCCACTGTCGGAAAATATTACAAATTATACAAGACTTGCAGTTCCAGCTGGTTTAGCGAAAGTGGGGTGTGCTCACTTCAACGGACCTTCATCCTTCATAAAAGAGAATGTCAAAAGATTACCTTTGACTCAAATATCTTCTGCTGACTGCAACATGCCTGTTGTGAAAAGAGTTTATCAGAAGTGACCTAATAAGTTGTCAGAAAACAAAGGCAGTGTAGTATCTGCTGGTTCAAAGGTAATTGTAAGTTCTCCTTTTGTTGGATGTAGGCATGTGATATCTTTTGTTGTTATTAAAAATCTTATTTAGGAGGTTTCATCCCCTCCCCCGCGGCTGAGATGTGGTTAGAACTTAGAAGTATCAGACACAGGGAAACTGCCACACTTTTTTTGGTATTCAATGAAAAATCTTATGTTACGCCATGTTCTTTTGGATTAGATATCACTTCACTTCTGTTATTCAGTTGAGTCAATTTCATTCGAAAAGAACGTGGACTTAATAACACATCACATCCTCATGTTAAACATAAGGATAATGCATAGGGTGAATTTCACAGTGCACTAAATTATGCACTGGCTCGTAATCCTTTTTTTTTTCTTTGCAACCCTTCAGATAAACAAGTTTGTTAAATGTAGTAATGACATCGTTGGAATTGTGACTTGATGTTAACTAGCTGATGAGCCATCTAAGCTAGATGGTAAGTCTTCGAGGGTGTTTGTACTCCTGATTCTGGGTTGAAAATTGTTAGCGTAAAATAAGTCTTCGTGGACTCTCTTTACTATAAAATAAATTGATAATTTTCAGTCATTCTTTGGGTTTTTTTTTACATTCTCTCTTTACTTATGATTCACTGGTACTCGTTTTTTAGGCACCAAAGTTTTCCTGTAATACGAGTAATGTTTTCCTGTATTTGCTATCATAGGTGAAGAATGGCAAAACGGATGCTCGTCTCTACCTCAGATGAAAAAGTAGCAATGCTAAATGTAAATTTTTGTACATACGAAGATGTCAACAGAAGCGCTCATCTTTGAGACCGTCAGTCAAGGTGACAAACAACAATGTTCCACGACTTTTTTTGGGCTTGTATGCTCGTGGAAATGGGTAAATAGTTCGACTCTTTTCATGCCGATGGAACTGGTTTCTAGACCATTATGCTGAGTCAATGATTTGCTGCATAAGACGACTGATTATGTGGTAAATGGTACTCGTATGTAACCGGCATGTTTTAGTGATAAAATGGATATGCTCCGTCTTAAATAAGAATGTGCTTCCAACTTTGTTTACATTACCTCCTCCCTCCTATAGATTGGTATACACTACCCTCAAAGATTGGTATCTTTTCTAAGCATAGAAATATACAATGCCTGCAATTCACTGTTATTGAGATGAGATATTATTTGAGTAATTGTTGTCAAGGCTAAGCAAAAATATACTCTACGATATAGTTTTATTATACATATGATTAGGGATATCAATGGATCTCGGATCCTACCCTGATCCTGGGATCCAATACCTTTAAGGGTAGGATATGGATCGCAGTATTTTTGGATCCTGAGGATAAGGATCGGATCCTGATCCTTTTAAAAATAAAAGGGTCGGATAAGGATCCCGTTTACAAGATCCTGATCCGACCCTTATCCTACCCTTTTATTTGTTTGGCTTATATGTTTCTTTTATATCTTTTTATTTCATGATGTCGGTGACATAGTTGATGATGATATGGAACATGAATCATCAAATTGATGAATAATGAAGAAATAATAGTTGTGGACTTGTGTTTCTTGTGGTCTTTTGGACTTAGTTTCTTTTGAGTAATGTATTTTGGATAATTGATCTTTGTGGTTGTACGGAATAGTGTAGTAGCGTTATCTAAACTCTAAACTCCATTTAAAGTTGTTTGAACATTGTATAATTATTGGTTGCTTAAACTCTTTAAATGGTCTAAATTTAAATGATTACCTAAGGTGAGAATATATAATATAAATAATAAATGAACTTAAAAATGGAAAGATCCTGATCCGATCCTGATCCTTAGGATCCGGATAAGGATCCTATAATTTTGGACCCTTAGGATAAGGATCGGATCCGGATCCAAGAGGAGAAATAAGGATAAGGATCTGGATCCTATAGGATTCGGTCCAGATCCTACCTATGATACAATATACATTTTCAATTATATGAATTTCCGGATAGCCAATACGAATACGAAAAATTGGATACCCAGTACGGTTTACCATAAAACAATTTCTTTAGGATGGTATAATCTATAAAGTGGATTCAATGTTAGATCTGCGACCATTACCAGATTTGTTTAGCTATATCTCTATTTTAGTCGATGAGCCCTTTCAGGCTTTTAGCGTCAAAAAAATGTTGAACCACCGAGACAGAGAGTCACACGCAGGGTTGTACAATATTCTTGAAACTAACAAGGAACTGAGGAAGTCCGTATGTACAAGCGCATCAATTGAAACACCTCGACAAAGCTATCGCAAGCCACATAACACAAAATTGTTGCTTGCTTGGATGAAACCGTCCTCATTCCTCACCGCACTCAATGCCCTCGCCCTCGCTCTCGCTACATAGTTGTCGAGAGACACCATTTATAACTTATCTCCTTAAAGCTCCATAGTTTCTTGTGACCTGAGGAAGAACATCAAGAATAGAGGTGAAAAGCATTTCAAATACTGGGTTTTTTTTAATATTATTTAAAAAAAATCAAACCCAAGTACACAGTACACTAGTTTCCCGGAAAAACACTAACACAGATTGACAGAATCCTTGTAGTGTACCACTTTTTTTGGCCAGCCACCAAGGGAGGTTTATGAACTTAAGACTCTTTAGCTGCAAGGCTATGAACTATTTTGTTCGGAGCTCTAGGAATAAAAAGAAAGGAAAGACAATGAAAAGAGGGAAATGAAAGAGAGATTATCTAAAAGTTGGACTTTGTGATGTATCATTCCTCTTTCGTTCCAGAGATACGGTTGATGGTTAAGAATTGCGGTTGCAGGAGCTGCATAGCCATTTTCCCACAAAGCACCGTGCCTCTGAAAGATGGTATCATTTTTGAGTAGCCAAATTGTCCAGAGGGAATTTATGAAGTATGAATCCATACCCTTTCTACTGTCGTTCTTCCTTGGATAGTTAATCCAATTGACAGCCCGTATTCAATCAGTCACGCACATGACACGCGCTCAATGTCTAGGCAATATCTTCCCAAGAACAGGTCACTCGTCCCAAGAACAGATACATAAACATTAGATGCGCAGTACACTCTTAATAGTGTCACAGGCCTTAAACAAGCATCGAAATAGAATAACCTTGAACTGAATCGTAATTCAGTGGGAGTTACAGAATTGCTAACCAAGCCTTAAGGGATTTCTCTTTATGCTCAAAATTATGCAAATCAAACCTGAACTAGACAATGATATAAATGCATCATCAAAGAAAAAGCAAATTGCACACTCAACAAGACTACGTCAAGCACTCAAGCTGCATATAATAGGAGAGCAAAACGAGAAAAAGTTGATTGAAGAATACCTTCGCTTGAGACTTCTTTAATCGGCTTGACATGTCATCGTAATCATCATCATCGTCGTCATCGTTGTCGTCATTATTTCCCATGAGCTTTCTTTGGAATGAAGAGGTCTCTGATACTCTACCCCTCTTAGAGGGCTGCGTTGAACCTCTACCCCTTCCTCTTGGTGCAGCTCGTTTGCGACTCTTACCATCAACCTTACCATCATCACCCTGTCAAAACCAAATAGAACCCTTTCGTTTAGTCTCACACACAATAACAGAGTAGGTACCAGAGGTGCACTAGTATCTCTTTTTAAGTTTTAAAAACCTGTGCGGCTGTGCTATATAAAAAAAGCTCTATATATTTGAAGCAATGTACAGCTAGACCAATCTAGTGCAATTTATAGGAACATAAATACTAATATATGTGAGGCAAACCATTTGGGTTAGTCTCAGATGTGAGGTCTTATACGAACATAATTGTACAAGTAAATAAGCTTGTGAATGTGTTTCCTACTCACCCATTTCATCAAGGTTGACACAAGGATTTTGTAGAAGTATATAGATGAAAAGAACAAAAAAGACACCACTCACCGAACTGTCATTAATCACCTGCACTTCTTGGTCCCCACCTTCTCCATTTGAACCTGAATCCACATTTTCTTCTTCATCTGCAATGCTCTGAACTGATGCTGAGGCAACAACTGAAGCAGATCTGCAGTTAAATACAATAAGCTTCAGTATCTTTCGTGAAACAAAGAAGCCTTCAAACATGTCCCACTCACACGTGGCAGTAAATCTTGTAAGAGACGATATCCTATGTGAGACTGAGACCAACCTCAATCCTTCTGTGTTCGTCATTTAATTATAAGGTTACTGGTTGGTCATTTAATTGTAAAACCCTGACATGCAAGCCTATCTGGCTAGTTGGTATTGCAGTGAATATACATTCTCTTTCATGCTTCCTACTTTGCTATTTTTACTCTTATTTGTGTATGCTACCTTTCCAAGTGTTCAAACTTCAAAGAGATCTGTTTGATAGTTCTACCCATCGCAAGCAAAGTATTAAAACATAAATAGTCGCAGAAATAAGACTACAGAAATGTCTGACTTCTATTACTTAGAATGCCAAAAATATTATTTTCATGAAGGCTTTCCTCACAAGACAAAATAGGGTACAAATACAAGAGTCATAATCAGGCTAAAAGGACAACGAGGGGGGATTATTATTTAAAAGAGAATGACAAATGCTCACCGTTGAGAACGCCGAAAACCCAAGGACATGTCAAGAGTTGATTGCTTTAAATTAGATGTACCCTTCCCTCTTCCCCTCCCTCTTCCTCTCGTGGAAGTTTTACCAATTTGAGAAGCATCACGAGAGGAAACTAGAGATGTGGAAGTAGCTTTTCTGCCTCGAGCTGCAGATTTTGCTCCAATTATCGGGGTGGAATCTTCATCATCACTAAAAGACACTCCACTTCCTATTCCTGACTTACCTTTACCTTTCAAATCCTACGATAGAGAAAAAAAAATCAATACTAGTGCATATGTCCTTGTGTGAGAATGAAAAAATATCCATTTACCGTTATTGTTATGAAAATGTATCCTTCACTCTTTGTTATATACATTCAATCTCTTTCTATCAGCGCATACTCTTGTTATGAGGGGATCTTAAATATGTTCACCAT
The DNA here is from genome assembly GCA_958450325.1 of Agrostemma githago. Classification (NCBI taxonomy): domain Eukaryota; kingdom Viridiplantae; phylum Streptophyta; class Magnoliopsida; order Caryophyllales; family Caryophyllaceae; genus Agrostemma; species Agrostemma githago. Next base: position 56,657,885 of record OY288258.1, on the reverse strand, counting down.
AATCCATTACTGTAGCGTGAAATTTATGAATATGAGGTAACATATACTTCACATATATCTATGATTAAGTAAACCAATTTACAGTATCTGTCCCCTCAGCATTTGAGTAACAGTCGTTTTAACATAATAATCTAAACCATTTGTTCGTCAGATTAATCAAGTATGAAACAAAGATGCAATAGTGAACTGTATGAATCTCTTGAACCAGTAAACATAAAGAGTACTGACCACCGAATGAGCACTGAAGGTAAAAGTTTCCTTTGGCCGTTTTGCACTTTCTTTGACACGCTCCTGAAGCATAAACAAAGTGCAAATACAACAAAATTAGAAAACTGAAGAACTTCACGAGCAGAATAATCTAGCATATAAAGAAAGTTATGAAAGGAAGAGATCGGGTAAATGACAGTTCAGACTTGAGTCTTTGATTAAGAAAAAGCCCCAGCAGATCCTTAGGGAGAGAAGATGTAGATTGACAAAAGTACTTGCCTCAAGCAGTTCTTCAACTTTTACAATCAAATCTTTTTCTTCAAAGTCCACCGAGTCTGAGTCTCCAGCTATTTTGCTCTGCCGTATGAGAAAATGGTTGTTAGATAGTACAAATTAGGCACCAATCCAGTTTTTGATAAAAGATGTAAGAAAATCACGTTCACTAAAAGAGACATTATAACTCAGGAAAGCCACATATGTATACACATGAAACTTCTAGATGTTAATTACTTACACGTGTTTCCTCGAGAGTGTGTTGTACACAAGCATGGAAAGCTAACTTGTCATCTTTGTTGACAAAATTATGAAGTGCGATATCCAGATCATTGACAGGTAGGATCTCCATTTTCTGCATGGAAAAAAAAAATTATGAATCACTCCTAAGGACGACTATGTACGCTTTCAAAAATAATTTAAAAAGCACTTCTGATGGAATTAGAGTCAAGTCGAAATTATCGATCCTTAAGCAGTCAAAGATCCAAATATATAAATCCAAGTAAAAAAATTAAACATAGTAACGTGCAGCAGCAGGGTATCTACCAATTACTCAGAGCTCGGGTGACCCTAGGGACGATTTGAAAGGTATATTTAAGTATCTAACCAAAAAGGAAGGAAAATATAAGTCAGAGAAAACGCTCAAATTTAAAACACTTAGATAGATAATTCATAGTAATATACAAGTAAAACATTAGGACAGATATCAAACAAAACACATACCAGATTGCTCTCTGCAACCAAAGCCTCAATATTTTGCTGATTTAGTTCTTCTGGACGAAATTTCTCTGAATCATCAATTTTGCCTCCTAGAGTGATATAGGATACTCAATTTAGAAGGTTACACACCAGAAGTGTAACATAAATTATCTTAGCACAAGGAAAGTATACTCAAGACTCCATTTCATAGGGACTATAAGATACAAGATTGCTAGCCAGGAAATCTGTAAGTGAAGAATCAAAGCAGGTGTCCACCAGTGAAGAATTATTAGAATACAGAAGCAACTAATCTCATTCTAATAGATACAAGGAGTGTCGCACAGAAAGCCAACAAATTCAAAGAAAAAGAAGTGAAACTGTGATCCTGATAGATAATGCACTCATGGCCCACACAAACATGCTAAGATGCATGCAGGCCATGCACACCTTTAGAAATAACCCTTCGACAAAGTAACGGACGACAAAGTAAACACATGCTTAACATCAATTCCTGCAAGTCTGAAAATTGGAGGCACTCAAGTGATCAACGAAAGGGACAAGATTTCAATGGTCAACATATGCTAGTGACATCTATGTTAATCTTAAGTCTCTGCCATGGTTGCAATTCGAATACAACAAAGTGAATGTCGAGGAGAGCTATTTTGTGAGAAGTTGACATGGTGTTCTATCCTGTCCTATTGACATGATGAAGTCTCAGACACGGACACGCAGCACATGAAGTAACAAAGTAAAGAGACCTTTGAAAAGTGACTATCAGAATATCCATATGAAATACTAACATTACCTTCACCCCGACTTTTAGTTCGTGAAGCTTTGGAGAATATCAGAATATCCTGAGGATTTGCCACCTGTATTCTTGCAAGAAGGCTCATATAAATTACGCCAGCATTTCATGCCTATAATTCAATTAGATAGTACTTGTAACAAACAGAAATAAATTTAAATAGTACCTTCCCCACGTATTTTTGCCCAAACCTCTGAGGATTTATAGTTGTAAACCCAGAGTAATCAACCTGTCAACCACAAGATTTGTATATGCAAACACACAGTAAAGAGTTTGTCAAGAAAAATACAATGTGCATTAATACCAAAATGATTTGAAGATGGCCCACATGAGTCTTCCATTAAAACTGTACTTGGGGACAGCCATTCACAAACAATAATTTTTAAAATAAATATGTTAATGTTTAAAGAGTCTTGACTCTTGAGTAACAAAGCATGATTATATAAGGCGCTTTAAGAAAAAATGATTGAAAAATCTTAAAGTAAACAAATACGCCGTAATATTTAAAAAGTATTATTGTAAATAGGTGATTTAAATAGAGTATATAATACACGGATAACAAAACAAAAAGATTATAATACACGGATAACTATCTAAACCAAGTAGAAGATTTGACAAGAGTTGAATGAAAATCAAAGAGTAGGTTATTTGCGAAAAGGCTGTTGCTAGCAAAGCATTTGGTAGATCTTTCACACGTGAATAAGATTCGATTTCAGGTAGAATCATCTTATGCAGCTCATACGCTCATCATATACTTCAGAATGCAAAGAAAGAGATTAACAAACTAGAATGTCCCCCATTAATAATTAATGAAGGACTTACATTACCTTTAACCGGACCAACGGAAGCCTCAAGTTAGAATTACCAGCCCCCCTTCTTTCAGATTTCTCAATTAATTTTCTGACCTATGCAAAGTAGATTATAAAAATGCATTACTTGAAATTACGACCACAATATTTTGGGAAGATGTACATAGAATAAGAGATCTTCCTTGGCCTACAGAAATTAACTTACCATTTTGTCTAGATGCTCAAGAATTGAATTTTGATCATTTTGATCAACATCAGGTATATCTTTCAGCGCAACCTTCAGATGAAGTAGTCAATGTCAGGTTGCAACGTTTACCATAATTAATCACATAATAAGCATGTCTTACCTCAGCATATTCAAAATGCCTCACTGAATGCAGGGGTATCTTAGTTGGGCGATATTGGTTTCCCTGGACATGAAGAAAGTTAGATAATAGGAGTAACATAAATGGTGAGCATATAAAAAAAAAATAAAAAAGGGAAGAAAAAAAACTGACCTTAATTTCTAAAAGAAGGACATGTTTTGGCTTTGACTCCCCATCTATAAGCGATGTGGCAACCGAAGAGCCAGGTTGCGTGATATGGAAACCCATTCCAGGAACTTCCTGTCGAGTTAAAGTCCATCAGTCACAAAATTGGATGAAATGGAAAAACAGATCATGATCTGAAATCTCACCTGTGGATCAACTAGGCATTCATGTTCATGTCCCCAAACTACAAAATCGAGGAATCGTGGTAAGAAGTGCTCATTAATCGCATTTTTAGGATTTGTCTTTATTCTGCACGCAATGGTAAGTGATATTATAAAACAGATAAATTACTTTGGACATCCTAAAACTCGTGTTTTTGGAATATTCATACGAGCATAAGTCAAACTCTTTTGTGAGGAAAAAGATGTATAGATATTCTCTATCAAAGAGAAATAGGTGAAGTGTACCTATTCTGATGAAGAACAAGGATGTTAAACCAGTCAGAAATTTGACACCCTTCTTGATCTTCAGGGCGCATCCACTGAACTGCATGGGGAGTCTAAGGCACAAAAAAAATCAAACCAAAGTACATCTCAATGATCTGATAACAAAATACACATTTAAAATATATAACAAAAACAAAATACTTCTCTATTTACCTACCTGAAACATCCTGTTAAGCCTTTCATCTCGGATGTTTCCAAGGCCATACAAAGCTACTGATGTAAGACCCTATGCAATACAATTTCCCGTCACTCACAGCAGAATAAATGAGCTAACAACTTACACAAAGTAGATTTAATGAACAACCTTCCTAATAAGAATAGGATACAGAGTAATTTGGCCAACGCCAGAGCTTCCTAGATCCATTTTACCAAAATAGTTAGCAAGATTGCAGGCTGAAAGAATATCAACTGCTGAAAGGTTATCCTGTCGTAAAAAATTGAAACAAAAAATATCAATTCTAAGAAAAAGAAAGCAGCACATTAATAACATTGAAATGACATTAATAGGGCACGCTTATTGCTATAACTGACTGTCCTCGTACCTGACGCACCTCTTCTATCACACAAGAAAAGGAACTAAGGAGTACCACTACCAATAAGAAAAACAGGGTTTTATGTGCCACGCAATGATACCTCCACATATAAAACCACCCAACACCATGTGTCCGGCTACTTGATAGCATGACAATACGGAAAACAAACAAATTCCCATCATCTATAAATTACGTATCAAACAAACCGGTGAATAGTCTTAGGATATGTCTCAAATAAATAAAAGGTATGCAGATATACAACAGGTTCAATGTCAAACACCTGCTTAAGTGATGTTAGGAAATGTTGAACTAATGAATGAGAAATAAAGATAGCAGACTAACAAACTCTCCTCAACAACCCCGGTGTCAGACAAGGAACTCGATAAACAGCAAAAAAAACATAAAGTGAGAGGAGAAGTAGATTTTTCTTGTAGCTTCAGAACTATCCAGGCTGCAATGTCCCTATCACACTTACAAATACTTAAACAGCGATTACCACTAAAAGAACAATAAGTCTCCCTTGTGACGGGTATATCCATCACAATCTTATAACGGGTCAAATATCACCACATAGGAGGGGTAAAGACAACCCATGTGCTATCCCCCAAGCATCATGCCTTTTGTCTTATCTCTTATATTTGACCCGTCACAAGTTTACGACAGATATGACCGTCACAAACAAGAATCTGTGCTAAAAGAAACAGCAGAGCTCTCAAACAGCAAACAGAAGTCAGAGTCAGTCAAGAAATTCTCTTACTACAAGGCATTATATTTCAAGCAGTAACAATTACACATAACTTCAACTTGAACATCACCAACTCAAAAGTATGAATGGTACATACAGCTAAGTGGTACTTCTAATTCACCAACAAGGATTAGGATTGGATATTACAAGTCAGATCCAAATCTTAAAGCCAGAAGTCTAAAATAACCAATCAAACAAGTATAATCTTGATTAAGAGAAAGGCGCCACAATAAGACCTATTGGCTACATGGGATCTTAGTTTGGTGAGGTGCTAAGGGGCCGAGGAAACAACTCCAACAAGGCGGAAAGAACAAGGCAAAGGAGCGGCATTTTTTTTTTTTTTTTGCAAGGCACCCTATTTTTAGTAACAAATTTGTATTTTCTAAATAAATGTTTGGGCTACAATACCTTTTGAGGAGTTTTCAAGTTGACTACAATGTAAAGGAGTAGAAGTTAGAAACAATGGGGAAACGAGAAGGCATAGTTACTGATCTGGATGAAAAAGATAAGGAAAGTGCACACTAGTGAATCTTGTTAAGTTAACTTGTCCAAAGGGCGTAACTAAAATGCACCGAACTGTTTGGCTAGTTCCTCATCGAAGGAGCGGTGAGACACACTTTTATAAACTAAGCATGAGATTACAAGTTCAAACCATTTCAAACAAGCAAATGATCAAAACTCTTAAATAGCCTTTTCTCATAAAGATGTTGATCCCCTGTCTTTTTGTACTTCGAGGAAACCCTATGAATATCATTCCTAAACACGGTTTTCCTTGTGCACAAAAGCTTGGAGAAGTCCTTTAAACAAGCAACCATTCATACGTAATAGAACGAAAAATTTTAAAGAACGGACACACAAGTAGGTAAACTATGTTTTACAAACTACCCAAATGTTGATGATAGGGGTATCATGTCTAAATTAAGGATGGAAAGGGTTTGACAATTGACACTATTTGTATGTGTCTTACTGAATATGATCTTAAGAGTTCAGTGAGGGCATAATTAATTAGCATGTTGGTCCTTATGTTCAAGTAGCCGTTCATGTTTCACAAATGTAGAAACACTTGTCAAACTACTTATTCCCAAGCTGTATTTTTCAGAATATGCTTAATACTATTTGAAATGCAAACATACTAACAAAATCGAGTAGTCAAACATGCTACAAAAATCTACCATATGTTCTAGTAAGTGCTAAGTGAGACTTGTTAACCGTCAAACAAATAGAACAGCTCACCAGCTAATCCAAAGGCAAGTTATAAAAAGCATAGGATGACTAAAAGAATACATTAGAGAAAAGAAGATGATATCACCTAACCAGAACGTATAAACACAGATACAGACTCAATTAGCCAGTGCAATAAACTCATACCACGCCTGCAGGATCATCATGATTGCCATGAATAGTGAACAGCGGCAAACCCACGTTGAAGTGAGGATCCTCATAATTAACATGACCAAATCTGTTGTGCATACAAAAGCAAAATGGAATTAGCCCTAGCATGATTATATTGGTTTATCCGTGGCACAGGAGAAATGATCGACTTGGTTGCAGGGAGATGTGGGTACTAACTTTTAAGAACAGAACAAGACAAATGGGAGGTCAATTCATCTGGACTCTGGAGCCTTTCATAAATAAGCTTTAGACCGAAACATGAATCCTTGAAAAATTCATTTCAAAATAAGTGAAAATTCATTTAGAAGTTGGTAGTTAGAACAAAATACGAGTAATACTTAGACACTTCATATAATTTTAGTACGTCTGAGTTTAATTTAGACTCCATACCATTCGTAACTCTTCTAAAATGTTACACTATTGAGTTGAAGAGATATCGCTAGAACCAATCAAGAGCCATTCTTTCACCAAAAACGGCCATTTTGATTTTTGCATCATAAAGACTCCTTGTTCACCATACATCAGTAGAATCGCACACTATATTTGATATCGTACGAAAAAAATTACTCCAGATAAAGCACCATGATCAGAGTATTAAGTATTAACTAGAAAAAACTAGAAAAAAGTTTAATGACACGTAAACGATGTTGTATCTAAGCTCTAAGTAAACACATAATAACTCATACGTGTAGCCATGCAGGACAAATGCTGTAAGGAAAAGCGCCAGCATAGCAAAGAAAGGTTTTCTGATTTTCAGCAACAACACAAAGTAACAGGACAGCAAAGGCTTCATCAGATAGCCCGGAAGATTTCAGGTTTAAACTTCCAAAAATGGAGGGCATGCACACATTAGATACACAAATCCTATTGCAAGGAGCACACATACCTGTTAGGGAAATTTAACGTCTGGTCACTAACAACTTGGAACTGGACTGGACGATCATTGAGGCAATATCGGCGAAGAATCTCTAAAGCTCTCACCAAAGTTGACCTAGATGGCTTGTTTTCGTGAAAGAGATCGCCACCAAGAAGTACAAAATCCACCTGCAGCCATATTAAATATCTTAATGCTTAAACTGTACTCCCACCAATTTTTTGAGTCGCAGCATTTTATTTGCCATATTCAGGGAGTTGCAACATTTCCGCTTTGGCCAAGTTTTTGCGGGTGAAATGTGACTACTTTATTGAGTGAGGCCAACTTCCCTCTTTTACAACCTTAATATTGTGTCAAAAGCAGGTGTTGAAATGAGATGAAAATGCTTTTATGTGACATAGCGCAGAGAACTTGAAAAATAATCGTTGTATGATCTTTAGACTCCCCGGCATAGGATAAGGCTTCACAGCAGTAGCTGAAAACAATTACTCCATATTTACATTCACTGCAACATGCGATCTAATTGGAGCACAGCTATCAAGTAAGATTCTAACCAAAACAGCTACAGTTGAACAGAATGAAGTGAGGAGCCTGATATAATAAAAGAAACCGACGTGAAAATATAACAACTAACAGTAGCCACCTGCTTTTTGTCTGCTATTGAGCATATCTCCTCAAAAGACTCAAATGAATCATGACGTCGTATTTCATCCTTCTCCATATAACCCAGGTGGCAATCTGTTGCTATAAGCACTCGTAATGTATTGTCCGTATCCTCCCTGAAATAAACATTTTAGAGCATCTCACTTGTCCAAAACGTTGAAAAAGCATTCAATTTTAGATGGCGGGCAATTTTTTAAATACAAAACTCCTTAAATATGCAACATTCCTCATCAGGAAAAAAAAATCCCATTTACTGTAAGTCCTTCAGAAGTGAGAGTATATATGACATGTTGAAAATATGCACTTAGTTTAGTAGATATTACAGCTAATACCTTGAGGGGTCTCCCATTTGCGCCGGTGACAAAACCGTAAAAATCACCAACCTAAACCTAGTTTACCAGAAACCGTGCACCAAGATTAGTATATTCTCAGAAACATGAAACTGGAGAATGCAATTGCAATTTATTTAATGAGAGCACAGTCTTGTGAATCTTCAAAAACCTAAATCGGGGCACTTACACAGAAAACACAAGGAAATCATGGATTGAAGTAGGAGAAATAGGGGGGAACTAATTGGGCAACAAATGGAAACCCTAGAATACGACCAATTGTAAATCAACTAAAAAGGACATAGATTGATTGACAACAAACAATTAACGCAAGGAGTGAGAGCAAAGAGGGTACCTTCTTCTTCGTTGTGAATTCCAGAAAGGCAGCAGCAAGTATGTATGTATGTGTATGTATGTATGTGCAGTCTACAGTTGAAGAGTAGTCGACTGTGAACAACTTTAATGGCGGGGGTTTTAAAAAAGATTTTTGTCTAGTTTTTATTTGGGATATTCCCCAGGATACCCTCGTATTTTTTGATATTGTACGTGGTACCCTCATTTTGTTCAAAATATATTTGACTTACGATAACTCTTAGCTATGAATTTCAAAAGAGACGATTTTAATTTTAAACTGAAGATCTCTTAAAAACGACCAGTTTGGAAAAAAAATTATCACTTTCAAAGCTCGGGAAAGAGAGTTATGGTCGGTCAAAGTTTATTCGTTTAAAAGCATTTGATTAAGCAAAACTCGTAGTACAAGTTTCGAAATTGCAAAAAATCAAATCTCAAATCGAGAATCTTGTAAAGACAATGATTTTAGCGAAAATATCGTCATTTTTGGAACCCGTCCATTAGTTATCGCGAGTCAAATTTATTTTGACTAAAAGTGGGGTACTACATAGAAAATGAAAAAATATAGGGTACCATGTAAAATATTCCTTTTTGCGTGTTTGTCGCGGAGCTCCGGTAATTTCTCATCTCTTCTTTGCTGACGATAGTATCCTTTTTGCGAGAGCAACCTTGGATGAATGCTCGAAGATAGCTGATATTATTAGCCAATACGAAGGAGCCTTGGGACAGAAAATTAATTATTCCAAGACGGAGGTTGTTTTTAGTAAAAAGGTTACTAGTCATACTAGAGATCTGATTGGGAATGTTATGGGAGTGAGAGAGGTTGATAGGCATGAGAAATATTTGGGGTTACCCACGATTATAGGCAGGTCGAAGAAGACTGTTTTTATGACCCTTAAAGACCGGATTTGGAAGAAGACTCATGGGTGGAAGGAGAAACTTCTGTCTAAACCTGGTAAAGAGGTTCTTATTAAGGCCGTCGCGCAGGCTATTCCGACGTACATGATGAGTATCTTTGCTATCCCGGATGGAATCATATCTGAGCTTCATCGAACGATGGCCCGGTTCTGGTGGGGGTCTTCGGATACTAGAAGGAAGATTCACTGGACGAGTTGGGAGAATCTTTGCCGCCGAAAGGATAGTGGTGGTCTTGGTTTCCGTGACTTAAGGGTGTTCAATCAGGCGTTGCTTGCGAAACAGATTTGGAGGCTATATACAAATCCGACGAGTATTGCTGGGCGGGTCCTTAAAGCCAGGTATTTCAAGCATGATTCGGTGTTAGATGCTCGTCGAGGATATGACCCGAGCTACTGTTGGAGGAGCATTTGGGGAGCGAACGAAGTCGCTTCTCCTTGATGGGCTTAAGTGGAGGGTGGGGAATGGGGCCGATATTAATATCTGGGGGGATGCTTGGTTGCCAGGTTTGTCTTCAAGTAGAGTACCTGTTCCTAATTTAAATGTGGAGAGTGATCTGAAGGTGGCTGATCTCTTGGACTTGGAGAAGGGGGGATGGAACGTGGAAAAGATGCGTGAGATTATGGTAGAGGAAGATGTACTCTGTGCACTTGAACTGCCCATCAGCTCTATAGAGATGGTGGATGAGAGATTCTGGTGGCCAACTCCCGATGGTATTTTTACGGTGCGATCGGCATATCGACTCGGAACAAATGGAGTTAATACGAACTCTAGTAGTGGGACTATCGAAGATGGACTGTGGAGGACGGTGTGGGGGCTTCCTATTCCACCCAAGCTCGCTCATTTCGCTTGGCGTGCGTGTAGGGAGCTCCTTGCGACGCGTCACCAACTGTTCCGTCGAAAATGTTTGGAGAGTCCGATATGTGGTCTTTGTGGGGACGCGGGTAAGACGATTTCACATGCTCTGTTCGATTGTGCGTCGACGAATGGTCTTTGGCTGGGGACGGGGATGGAGGATGTTCTTAATGCTGCTCCTAGAATGTCATTTGTTGCTACATTGGGATGGATTATGGAGCGGCTGGAGAGTGCGGACAAAATCAGGTTCCTCACTATAGCCTGGTCCGTGTGGTCGGTACGGAACTCCATGGTCTTCGAGGAAGCGCCTTCTCCTCCTTTGTCAATCATGCGTGGCCTCCATGCTTTAGTTATGGACTATGCAAAGTATATGGAACGTGTGCATTTGACGAGGAATGAGTCGCACGAGGGGGTGGGCCGCAGCAGCTGGGCATTGCCGGAACAGGGGAAGGTGAAGGTCAATTTTGACGCTGCTGTCCTAGGGAACGGCGAGGTTGGTCTCGGCTTTGTAATTCGGAACGGGGATGGGCAAATTACTCGGATGGGAAGTAGGAGGGTGATGGCGCGATGGGCTCCTGTTGTTGCTGAAGCGATGACGGCAAGATTTGGGGTGACGGAAGCAATCAACGGGGGCTTCACGGATATTATTTTGGAAGGTGACTCACTCGATGTCGTGAACAAGATTAAGAACCAGATTGTTTGTAGAAGCCCGATTGGAGTCTGCCTTAGTGATATTTCTCGTGTGTTAGCTTCTTTTTCTTCTTTTAGATGTATGCATGTTAAACGGGGTGGGAATACCGTCGCTCACTGGTTGGCTAGGTTTCGTACCACCTGTGATGGCCAGATTGTACTTTCGTCAAATTTTCCGCAAACCGTCTCTGAGTTGGCGGAAGTTGATTTAATATAGAAGTCCCGTTTTTCCTCAAAAAAAATGTAAAATATTCCTTTTTATTTTGATTTTATTTATGCAAAAGCTGTGTAAAATTAAAAATTATTATCTCTATATTCAAATACTCGTAATTGACATTCTCATTTCTCGATATGCTCACTTATCTGAGTTGATTTAAGGAATTTTCTACATGATACACGTATTTTTAGTTTTATAGGTATATGGTACCACATAATTTCTCCATTAGTTGAGTTGCTTATACAAAAAATGAGAGGTTTGGGGAAAAGTGAGTGATGATAGGATTAACATAAACAATCAATCCCTATTTTATTAAAGTAAGGTTTTTTTAAGTCTCCACATTCACTCTCAACCAATTTCGCTTACGTGTCAAGCTCTCAAATTTTTGGGGAATATTTTATTCCCAAACTTAATCATCACCAATTAACCACATTACTTAACTCAACTTTCCAAAACTTAACCACCACCAATTAATTAGAATTAATTCAATTTAAAATTATAATTAAACCAATTTTAACTACAGTTATGCGCTTAAACTTAAATTAATTTATTACTTCATTTTTCATTGACTTATGTGAAATATGTACTTCATGTCATTTAATTTAATGAAGGCCACTTATCATAACTCGATGAAAACCTAAGAAAAACTTACAAATTACAACCATATATTTAACGTATTTTGTAATTTACCATCATGTATTTTGATTTTTATACTAAATAATACTCCGTACTAAATACCCTCCAAAATAACAAATTACTTACCCTCCAAAATAACAAATTACACTTTCCAAAACAACAAATTACACTTTATCATAAATTCCCCAACTCACACCGTATTTCTATCCCAATATTCTTTTAACTTAAATCACAACTATTTTAAGTAATTTAATTAAGGGTTTTTATATGGGGTACCCCTCAACTATTGGCTTTTCCAAGTGATACCCCCGCCTTTTTCGAATTACATGGTGTACCCCTAAACTTTACTTATCACTCCATATTATAACCCTAAACTTTACTTACCACTCCATATCATAACCAAAGTGATAAGTGTATTACAATTATTTTTTTAAAATGAATAATTAACATATTAATCAATCCAATTTGATGCTACAAACCACCTATTTTACTTTACCATTCACCAAGCCACCAAATGCTCATCAAAACGCACTCTGTTGTCGACCGACATCGACCTATCTCTCTCACTCTTTTAAATCCTTCAATCTCAATCCCTCCGTCACCCCCATGTCGTAGTGTGGTGGAAAGGATTTTTTCGAGTAAAGGATGCAAATTGAAGAAATATATCATGGTTGATGAAAGTAAATTAGGGAATAATCACTATTTATTTCATAAATTGAGAAATTTCCGTTGGAAAATTATAACTTTGGTTACAGTATAGACTAATTTACAAAGTTTAGTGGTACATCTTGTAATTCGAAAAAGGTTGGGGTAGCACTTGGAAAAGCCGATAGTTGAGGGGTACCCCATAGAAAAACCCTTTAATTAATAGATGACCCAATTTATACATTATTAAACTAAATAAATAAGTTCATAGTTAAAATAATGTAGCATAATTTTTAATACGTTAAAAATTTCAATGGCAAATTTAAATATGACAATAAATATTAAAATTAAAATGTACAATGTAATACTCCCTCCGATATTATTGCCCTGTTTCATTATACTACTCATCACATATATTGTCCAAATGGCGCAATCATTTAAAATCGGACGGAGTATAAATTAATTCTCTCAGATCTGTAAAGAAATCGATCAACACCGAGAATTTAAAATTGCTAAATTATAACTCGACAACAATGACGGCTGCCACGTTTTCGGCCTTATTAGGGTGGGAAGACGTAAGCTACCGGACGTTTGAACTTAACATTTTTTTTCCGATTATGATCGTTCCAATTTTATTAGGATGACATAAAGGTAACTCATCTATAGAGAGGAAAATACTAAATATGTCAAACCAATAACGGTGGGGTGACAAAACGTAACTACAAAGTGATTTTTTATCAAATTGTATAAATGGATATCCTTGATATATATATATATATATATATATATATATATATATATATATATATATATATATATATATATATATATATATATATGTTGTTCTTAGATTATATTGTGAAGATATACTCAACTTTTATTAATCTAAAGATGAGATTGTGATATTAAATAGATTATCAGTTGTTATAATTGACAATATACCTGTTGTTTTCACAGTTTCATGATGAGAGGTTTTAGCTCTTTTGCACGATTTGGTATACTCAATTGTTATTAATCTAACACTAAATAAAAATAACATAAAAACAATACTGTATCATTATTTTCCAATTATGAAACCACTATTAAGTTGGATAAAAAAACTACCCATGATCCCCCACTAAACTTAACTTCTCAATTTTTTAACCAACCAAAAAACCATCTTTCCCAAATTTAACCAACAAAAAAACTCACATTTCTCAAAGGTTAAATATCCACATTTAACGGAAGTAATTTTCATTCAAAACATTATTCACTATCAAAATGTTAGAAAAACCAAAAAAAATAAATTAACTAAATAGAGGAGTATTTGTTGTCATTTGAAAGAAAGAATTGTTCGAAAATGGCGTAAGAAGAACTTTAAGCCACAAGGGACTAGAAGATTATGTATCTCTAGAGATATTGTTGGTTGATGAAGTGGTAATTACATAAATTAACAACAAAAAGCTTTTTTAAGTACAAGTTATTCATTTTACTATATATCATAATCATAGATTAATGTAATTATTTATCTTAAATACTTACCTTAAAACGTTCTTATTTGCGGGGATGAAAGGGTGGATCGAACGTGACGACAAACGTAGTGTGCAAGGAAAATTTGAATTTTTTTGATATATTAGATCTTTTCGGACTTAAACATGTATGTTAGTATGCATGCTATTTCTTTTACAATTATTTCGACGATAATCAATACGTCATTTTTTTTGTACGGGTGTTTATTGACAATACATAATTGTGATGATATTTAAAACATAAATCACAAAACATTTTTTAGCGATCGCCCGTGCATGCTATGCACGGGGTTAATACTAGTTAAATATAATCAAAGCAACACAATTAAGAGAAACTAAAAAAAAGGAGAGTAACGAGACATCATACACTAAAATTGAGGGACATGATTATACTGAACTCTATAATCTACATTTTTTTTAGATTAATTCTTAACTAATTCTTAATCCCCAACTTTCATTATTAAATGATACTCCCTCCGTATCTATATGTTCGTCCATTTTCAATATAATACTCCACCCATGAACATATAGGTACGGAGGGAGTAGATTTTTATCAAATAATGACAGATTCATTATTTTTATAGTAATTTTTTTTAAAAGAGATTTTAATGTAAAGTTTTAGTGGAAGATTAACAAAGTGAAGGATACCATTGGAACAAAAAATAAGATTACACCTTGTTCAAGAAAAATGGTTTCCTTGAGTTATTTTGAGGGAAATAGGATTAAGGCATATACCAGAATAATTAGGTACAGTATAAATTTTAAAAGAAAGTTATTTGAGATATAAAGTTTGAAAGTGAATGTTATTTGTGGTACAAAATATATCAATTAACCCTAACAATAGTCATTACTTGAGAATCAATACAAAAAAAAGGAACAAGTTATGTACTACTGTACTCCAGAATCTAAAATTCCCCCAAAAGTTGAGACAACAGAGAATCACATACTTACATATGAATAGAATATGATACACATCCAATCCATTTTACAACTTTTACCCAACAACATTTTCTGTCAAAGCCCCCCCCCCCCCCCACCCCACCCCACCCCTGAATCTTGGGGAGTTATTCTCACAAAAAGGAAAGACAAGTAGTCCAATATCTACAATGAGAAGAAGGAAGGAAGGAAGGGACTCTCATTAGGCCGTGTTGAGCCCCCGCCCATCTTCGAACCAATCCAGCACTTGATCTCCTTCATCCCTAACCTCCATCATCATCAATGACTGTAACGATATACAAGTCGATGGATGGATGCACCTTGTTGATTGATTGTACGAATTGATCGCAATGGACCACATAAGCTATCTCACAAAGCCAAACATCATACAGGAACGTACAACTCGACTGCACCTGACCTAAAGATAAAACTCCACGATGACATCCCAACATTTCATTCTAATTCCACTGCATCAACTTGCTGCTGAGCCAGATACTTCTCTCTTCTCTCCTTCTGTAGTGCAATTTGATCATAGCAGTCATTATATGGACGAGTAAAGGGATGTATTCTTCCTTTCCTTATGATGAAATAAAATTATATTTATCCCCGTACATGAGTCACAAAAGCAATGATTGAATAATGCTTAATGCATAAATTGAATCTCAATGTCTTCACTGTATCCAAATTCTAAAGATATGCACATACCCATTCATCAATGACAAGACCTTCGCCAACCACCTTCGGACCATCATCTGTTGGGGGTTTCTTCCGAGCTTCAACATGAGCATCAGCTTCAGCCAATTGCCGATTCAGTTTTTCCATTGCCTAAAAAGGATTCAGATCAGTTCCACAAGTATTTTACAGGGATATTAACAGCCCATGGGCAGCAAGGAAAGGGAAACCAAACTTACTGAACTAGGGCGTTCAGGATCCAAGAATATGGCGCGCAGTATCCTTTCTATGTTGGCTTGCTCCTTTTGTTCATCGAACTACATAAAAAAGTTTACAACTAACTTAGTCCCACAGAACACAGAATTACTTGAAACAAATCTTCCTTTGACCTCAATGACACTACTCACAAAAAGAAAAATCTAAAGAATGTTGACATTCATTTCAAAGAAATTGCTGATCTTCTCGAAATCATGGGGCCATGCAACAGGTGAACTAAACAAAGTGGAATGTTGACTTTTCAAAGTTCATGGACAAATCTATCTCCAAGGAACGATGATGAACTATCAAGGAGGTCTAGACTCGTGGTCTCTGATTTGGACATTTCCACAGATTAGGGCATATCCACCCAAATGAATTAAATCGACACAGATACCCGATTTCCAAGTCCTGTCCCGGTTGCTAGTAAATGAACCCAATACTCAATAAAATGTAGCAGGCAGTCATGAAAAAAGAACAGCAAGCTTCCAGCCAAGAACCAGTAAACTAAGGCCTGATGCATTTGCACAAGATAATAGTCATAGGTTCATAGCAACGATGCCCATTTTTAATAAGGTTTGGAAAAGGACGAGGGAGTTCGCAATGAACATACTTGAATGTTTAGAAACATAAGACCTGATCACCTGACTGTAATCCATCTGAAATATTTGGAGCGTTCCAAGAGCTGAATTATTCTCACAAGAACGGTATAGAATCCACGTATTATGAAAGCAATTAAAGTAAAAACTAAACAACTCTATCAAAAAGTGTGTCATAACTCATAACAATGACAGGAGACACTAGACTCTATAGCATGATTTTTGACAGATTTCATAACAAGAGGGGTCCCACCTTTCTACTATGTCACATTCAAGCAAAACTAAAAGAGTTGTATGCTATTAAAGGCTCTACTTGCTCAAATCCCAGTTCATAAAGTATACTTACCCGATAGTTGTAAAGAAAAGATTAGCAAAACATATAAGTCATCACCGATTCACAAACGTACAGTTAGTTACCTAAGAACTCTAATGTTTATACAGTGCACCACACTATGAATGGCCTGACACGAAAGCCAAAAGAAACTTGTCCACACTCTAAACCAACAAAGGCGAGTCGTGTCTAGATATTTTCTAGCTACGATATATAACAAAGTACTAGCAATACTAGATGAAGGTAAAGGTCGCAGCTCAACAGCCTCCTCCCCTCCCCAGCAATCCCTGTATAGTAGTAGGTAACAGGAAACTGACATCCATAGAAAACATAACATTCATATTATCATGGTTTACTCTTAACTACCCCGTAGTTCTGAAGACAGGAAACTGACATCCATAGAAAACATAACATTCATATTATCATGGTTTACTCCTAACTACCCCGTAGTTCTGAAGTTCAAAACTTCTTAGTATATTGAGTTCCTCGAAAAGTAACCTTTTTTGAAACACGAATGACGAAGCCCATACAAACAGGGACATTTGATCTGATTAATTATACGGCAATTAAACAGCCCATCTCAATTAGACGATCTGAAAAAAACCTATCCCAGATTCATCCTAGGAGGCTAGAAATGTCACTAATCGTATAATTAAAAAGTTCACTATCTACTAGATAAGATCCAATGGCTGTTCATCTAAATCTGTGAATGTCTTATCCATCATGAGTTGTAAACTTGTAATCATTACAACTGCCCTGGATTTTAAACTCAACAGAAATGTCAACAAGTATAACTCACGCAATAAAATCAACAAAGATTGATGGGCTATAAACAGTAAATTTGATAACCAATTAAGATTACATATGACACATATGCGAAAAGTTTTTTTTGATGTGTTTGCTCACCAACTCAGGTGCATATTCTGTCCCTTCTTTGACCTTCAGGCTCATTATCTTAAATTTAACTTTTTTCTTCAGGTCCTGCATTTTCTCATTGTTCTCTGGCTGCTCCATAAACTTAAAGACTGTAACGCAGAAATATCTAATAAATGAATGAAGCCAGAATTCATGAAGAAATCCAATTAAAAAATAATGAGGAACGTGGCAACATTACCTGCAGCAACAATATGCTCTCCGGGAGCAAGGATACCACCAGGCGGGCGCATGTAGCAGCTTTTGGGAGCAGTTGTTTGAAACTGAGATGAAGCAATGTGTGACATATTAAGAGTCCAGAGCGATAGATGGTTTTTTTCTAAAAGCTTACTGACAAGTGACAACTCAGAACATGAAGGAAGAAAAGATGTGAAATTTAAAAGTGATACCTTGAAAGCTACGTGGGATTTGCTCGTGTTCTTAATCCTGACAGCACTTCTAACTTGTTTACCAGGCTCGTCTTTGAAATGTACAAAGAATGTAAACAAGTCAGACTACTAGAACCAGCAAGAGGATCAATCACTCAACTATGTTTGCACAAATATTACGAGGAAAGAGACGCCACTCCAGACCTCAAACCATGTGCATTTCCCGATGATAGTAATGTAAATCCATCGTCTAAAACATAGAATCATACATGTAAATACAGGAACAGAAAAAGGTACTGTACTTCACAATCACACTTCGCATGACCTAAAAACAAACAAAATTCCCTTTGTCAGGCAATTAAGGAAAAAAAACCATATTTTACGAATCAAGCTTAATTCGACCAAGTCTTTCAATTCAATTCCTTTATTGTACAAACCCATTCAACAACTCTTGTGCCCAGCGGAAATCAATGGCGGAAGACTAGCAACACACTCAAGGCTCAACAAAGACTTTGAAATCTCAACATGTGATCTGCTCTATCAAAAACTTGACTTGTTACATTACAATTTTCTATAAACAACCACTCAATTCTGTCTACAGCAAACATTTCCGCACATCTGCCACAAAATTCAATCAATCTCTCAAAAGTAATTACAATTCCTCCTTCATAACACACGCAATTGCAAGCTCAAAGCACCCTTACCTTCCAATAATACTCCAAAAAAAAACATGAAACAATTCCAAAATCAGAAGAAGAAAAACACCCAAACTAACAACAAAAATGGAAATCAAAGGGAGAAGAAGAGCTAACAGGGGAAATAAAGATGATTAGGAGGATCAAGCTTGAGACGGCGTTTGGCAGGGAGAAGAGAGCGCGCGACGGAAGCAACCGTGGGCGACGGCGGCTTGGAGGTCGCAGGAGCAGCTCCACCGCCACGAAACGAGGACGTATTACTACCGGCGCCGTGATTCCGACGGCCATGTTGATAACTATTATTATTAGTAGTATTAATATTATTACTAATACTATTATTGGGAAGGTGGTGAGTGGAGGAAGAGGAAGAGGAGGTGTGAACAGAAGAAGACTGCCAAAAACTGCAGAGATTCCATGGGTTGGGTTCACCGGAAGTCGCCATAGATCCGGCGTAATTACTAGGGTTCCGGCGAAGTTGATTGGGGAAGAAAAGAGTAGCGAGTAGCAGCAGTGGCGGAGTTTTTGGAGGAGAGGAAGAAGGGAAGGGAAGGGAAGTGGGGGTGAAACTGTGAAACAAACGGAGTTGGATAACTCAACTCACTCTCAACTCACTCCATTACCTAACTTTAATCCAGAACCCCTTTTTAGTTTTTACCTTATTTTTAACAAAACTAGTATTAATCTCGTGCATAGCATGCACGAATGACGGTTAAAAAATATTTTGCGAATTATATTGTAGATATCATCATGGTTGTGTGTATTTTCAATAAAAACACGTACAAACAAATAAAAACATGGTTGAATTGCGCGGCGATTAAAAAATATTTAGTATAAGTGGCTGTATATAATTAGTATAAGTGGTTAACGGTCAAAATGGTATTAATTTTATTTGCCTATATATTAATAAGTGGTACGCGCAATCTCGTGGCTGTATATATAAAAAATATATACGTTATTTTAATTTCGCAAAATATATACGTTATTTCACTTTGTAGAATACCGTACATTTTAATTTTAATATTTATTGTCATATTTAAATGTGTCTTTGTAATTTTTAATGTATTAGAATTGTGCTACATTATTTTTTAACTATGGACCTACTCTTTCTGTCTCGGTCATTTCTTGTCATTTGATTAAAATATTTTTCACAAATAATGTAAAAGAACAACAAATGACTAAGACGGGAGACTATTTATTTAGTTTGGAGTAAAGTTTATTTTTGAATGTTGACTTATATTTAGTTTAACAACGATTCATTGTTTAAAATTGTGATGCCTTAAAAAAATATTGTATGAATATGATGAATTTTTTATTACTAAACTTAATTAATGAATCGTTTAGCGAAATATTAATTCAAATAAAAAAATTATAGTTTTAACTAATTTAATTACGGGATATTTAGTGGTAGGCGTAATAATAAAGAAAGTAGTCACAATAAAATAAAATAATGAGAGCAAAATATTTAAACTTTTGAAAATGAGTAAACTTTAACTTTAACTTAACATTAACTAAGGTTAAAAATAAGTTAACTTGGGTAGTTAATAGATTGATGAATTAAATAATCCCCAAATAATTGTGGGAGCGACACCTAAGCATTTTTTGGTGAAATTGATTGTGGAGGCTTAAAAAAACCTTGTTTTAATAAAATAGGGATACGAGTATTTTTTTTTCCTTTCCAAATCATTAATGTTTTGGATCAATTTGAAAAATTACGGAGTAGTTAACGAAATGGGACTGAAGTATGTCTGAATGTCGGATCGTTTTGGTATGATGTAAACCTGTCACTAAGAATGACGGGTTTAAGAGTAATTTCTTGTGCTTATAATATAGATCAAATTTTGTTTTGTGTTTATTTTGGTGGTGGTTTGGTTTTAGTTTGAACTAGTTGGAAAACCCGTGCGATGTTGTGGAACTAGTTCATGAACAAGTTCAGTCCCAAAAGACTTATTTTGTCTCAGTACTTCAACTCAGTTCAGTTCAGTTCAGTTCACTTCAGTTAAAATTCAACCTATTTCGATCAAAAAGAACAAAGCTTAAGTAGGGCAAATTTGAGGTTAGGATAAACAAACTTAGTAGAGATGAAATTAAAATAGATCAAATGAGGAAACAAAACAAATGAAATGAGAAGTAGAACTATAATAAGTTCCCCATCTTGAGGGTTGCGCCCCTAGGGTTTCTAGGGTGGGCTCTACTTTTGTCAGTTTTCTGATCCCATTCGTGTGTTTTCTGATCTGTTTTCAATCATCACCAATTCTTTCTTCTCTTTCTTCGCTTTCTTCTGCTTTGTTCCCTGTTTTGTTTTGTCTGTTCCTATGGCAAATCGAACACAACATCTGCAGTTGGATTTGAACCGCCTGATTGATGATAGAGTGCCCCCAGAGGACGAGAGTGAAACGGAGTTTGCGGTGAACTGGGTTGCACCGGCGGACGAGGAGTCAACCAAGGCAAACTTGTGTGTGGTAGGGCGTCTCTGGACGGACCGCCATATCAACATCCAGGCGACTATTGATACTATGTGCGCTGCATGGCGTACGAAGGGTTCGGTGGAAGGGGAAGTTATTGACAAGCAAAAGAAGATTTTCACGTTTCTGTTTAGTGATGAGGCGGATAAGAAGCGAGTTTTGGAGGAACAACCTTGGCATTTCGAGCGTCACCTTTTCGTTTTGGCCGATCTCCGTCCGGATGCAAATCCCTCCGAGGTACCTCTTTTCTTTTCCCCGATTTGGGCTAGGGTTTACGATTTGCCTATAATGGGACGACAAAATGTGGAAAATGCTATGAGTATAGGTAATGCCCTAGGGATCTTTGTCAAAACGGACGATTCTGTGAACCCTACTATTAATAGGTCGATGAGGATACGTATTCTTTTTGACGTCAGAAAAGCCTTGGTTAATGCAATTACGCTAAAACAACAAGGGGGGAAAAGCTGGAAAGTTAGGATTGCATATGAAAGCTTGCCTACCTTTTGCTATGTTTGTGGGCATATCGGACATGGTGAGAAGGAGTGTAAGGAGAGGACTGGTGTTGTGGGAGAAGGGAGGAAGTTTGATGAGGGGCTGCGTGCTTCTCCATGGCGGGTGGCACATACTCATCGCGGGGAGAATCGGACGTCGAATTGTGCTCGGTCTCTCTTTAAGGAGGAGTCAGATTCGAGGGAACGGGAGGAGGAAGAAATTCAACGTATGGTGGAGTTACTTCGCGGGGTATCCATCGAGGAGAGGGCTAGTGAGGGGAACGGGGGTATAAGGAGGGTGAACAGCGATGAAGGGGCTTCGGGGAGGATAGCAAATCCCTCTGACAATCACAGTGTTACTGGTAGTGTGAGCAAGGAGGGGGGAAGTGACCTTGGTGGTGGGGCCGGGTTGATTCCGAACTTTTCTGTTTCCCAGGATGGTGAGAATGGGAAGAGGAAGAAATGGTTTAAGACTAAGAGGAGGGAGAGGTGCTCTGAGGGCATGGAGATGGAGGTAGGGGTGGAGAAGGGTTTGGTTGTGGCTGTTAAAAAACGTAAGTCCAGGGGTGTGGTGGGAGATGAGATGGAGGTGGAGGAGAGGAGGAAGAAGGCTTGTGGGGTGATTACTGTTGAAAATTCTGTCGGGTTAACAACCCAAGTAGCGGAGGCTGTTGATGAACAGCCCCGCGAAGGGCAATGAAAATCCTTAGCTGGAACTGCCGGGGACTGGGCAATCCTCGGACAGTGAATACCCTCCAAGATTGGTGCTGGAGGGAGGGCCCGAACATCGTTTTCGTTATGGAAACGATGGTTAGGAGTAGTGAGTTACTAAAAGTTCGTAATAAATGCGGTTTTGATATGGGTCTGTGTATTAGTAGTAATGGTAGATCGGGGGGGCTGGGCTTGTGGTGGAGAAACATTGATGCTCACCTTGTTACTTATGATAATAATCATATTTGTATTGAGGTGAGAGGGGAACAGAGTGATCGGAATTGGTTTGCTATTGGAGTGTATGGGTGGCCCGACGGGGGGTAAAAACATCGGACTTGGCAAATGCTCAGGAGGTTGTGTGAGGGTCGGGCCGAACCGATAGTTTGTTTCGGGGATTTTAACGAGATTCTAAGTGCTAATGAGAAAGAAGGGGGAGCGGAAAGGGGTGTTCGGGAAATGGATGCTTTTTGGGGGGCCCTCTCGGATTGCTCTTTAGTTGACTTGGGTTTTCGGGGAAATCCCTTCACGTGGCAGCGGGGTCGAAATGTGAGTACGTTGGTTAGGGAGCGTCTTGATCGTGTGGTCGCAAATTCTGGTTGGACGAGCCTTTTCCCGGAAGGGCAGGTCCGACACCTCCCCTTATATGCGTCGGACCATGCTCCGATCATCGTGGAATCGGTGCGAAATGATCGGACTAGAAGACGAGGAAGACGCTTTAGATTTGAGCCGTTGTGGTTGTCTAGCAACGAATATAAACAGGTGGTTTCTGAGGCCTGGGTTGGTGGGGGAGAAGTGACTATTGAAGAAAAAGTTCGGCTCTGTTCTCAGCAGTTAACTCGCTGGGCAAGGACGGCTTTTGGTGATCGGAAAAAAAGGATACGGGAGAAGGAGAGAGAACTGGAGGAATGGCAACGACGTGATCCGTCCGCTGAGATGATAGCGGGCTGTCAGGCTGCTGTGTCGGAGCTTAATTCTCTTCGTCAACAGGAGGAAACTTATTGGTATACTAGAGCGAGGAAATCCGAACTCAGAGATGTGGATAAAAATACTAAATATTTTCATCACAAGGCATCCCAACGGAAGAAGCGTAATTGTATTAAGGGGCTGGAGGACACGGAGGGGTGCTGGAGGACGGAAACTGAGGAGATTCATCAGGTGATTATGGACTATTTTGGGTCCATCTTTGCGGCAGAGGGTTGTGACCAAATGGAGGGAGTTCTGGGGGCCATTCCACGTGTGGTCTCTACGGAGATGAATGCTGAGTTATTGAGACCCTTGTCCGATGAAGAAATCCGTCAGGCTTTGTTCGACATGCATCCCAATAAAGCTCCGGGACCGGATGGTATGCACACTTTATTCTTTCAGAAGCATTGGGAGATTGTTGGTAAGGATATTTGTGGTTTTATGCGCTCTTGGTGGCATGGAGGTCGTAGCATTGAGTCTATCAACCGGACTTCGGTGGTGCTGATCCCCAAATGTCGCGACCCTCGGAAAATCACCGAGTTTCGGCCTATTAGCCTATGTAATGTTTTGTATAAGATTATCTCAAAAACTCTTGCTAACCGACTCAAACCTTTCCTTGATACCGTCGTTTCTGCGGAACAAAGCGCTTTTATCCCAGGTCGCCTCATCACGGATAATGGGATAATTGCGTTCGAGATCTTTCATGCCATGAAACGGGGTGGGGAAGGGAGACACGGGAATGTTGCGCTGAAATTGGATATGAGTAAAGCTTATGACCGTGTTGAGTGGGATTTTTTGAGCGCGATGATGAGGGTTTTGGGTTTTGATGGGGGTTGGATTTCCCGCATTATGGAGTGTATTTCCACTGTCCGACATAATATTCTGGTGAATGGGGAGCCCTCGAGGGAGATCAGACCAACCCGGGGTCTTCGTCAGGGTGATCCGATATCTCCTTACCTGTTTCTATTGTGCGCGGATGCTTTTTCTCACCTGTTGAAGAAGGCGGTGACGGAGGGTTCTTTACATGGCGTCCGCATTTGTCGTGGGGCCCCGCGGATCTCACATCTCTTTTTCGCTGATGATTCGATTATTTTTGCTAGAGCCACTGTGGGAGAATGCTCGAAGATAGCTAGTAGTATTAGCCAGTATGAACGAGCTTCGGGACAGAAGATAAATTACGCCAAAACGGAGGTGGTCTTCAGCAAAAAGGTGTCGGGTGGTATTAAAGACGAGATTGTGAGGTTGTTGGGTGTCCGCGAGGTGGATCGTCATGAGAAATATTTGGGTATGCCTACTATTATTGGTCGCTCGAAGAAGGTTATTTTTAACAGTCTTATTGAGCGCATTTGGAAAAAGGTGAGGGGTTGGAAGGAAAAATTGCTATCGAAACCGGGGAAGGAAGTGCTCATTAAAGCCGTTGTTCAAGCAGTTCCCACTTATTTGATGAGTCTTTTCGCGCTTCCCGAGGGGATTATTGAGGAGATGCACAAAATCATGGCTCGGTTTTGGTGGGGGTCTTCGGGATCAAGTCGAAAGCTTCACTGGTTGGCTTGGGAAAAATTATGCAGACCAAAGATAATGGGTGGGATGGGTTTTCGGGACCTCCGAATTTTTAATCAGGCTCTTTTGGCGAAACAAGTGTGGAGATTGCTTTCCTCACCCGACACGCTGGTTGCCCGGTTATTGAAGGCCAGATATTTTAAGAACTCCTCGGTTCTTGATGCGGCTAGGAGCCACGACCCGAGCTTTTGTTGGAGGAGTTTGTGGGGAGCGAAATCCTTGCTCCTTGAGGGGCTGAGATGGAGGGTCGGTACTGGTGATTCTATTCGTATCTGGGGGGATCAATGGCTTCCCTGCTCTGAGGGGGTGCGTTTTCCCGCTGTTAATGTTGAGGCTGACCCCGAAACGCGGGTGGCTGAGTTAATCAACAATGACCAGGGCATATGGAGGGAAGACCGATTGCATGATCTCCTGAGTACGGCAGATATTCAGGCTGTGTTGGAGCTTCCGCTGCCTATAACTCTTGTGACTGACGAGGTGTACTGGTGGCCTAATCCGGATGGGATGTTTTCAGTAAAGTCTGCTTACCGATTAGGGACGAATGGATTTGGTTATGGGGCGAATCTGACTGAGGGTCAAGGTGATGAGGAGGTCTGGCATCGGTTATGGAGGCTCAAGATCCCGCCCAAGCTTGCCCATTTCCTATGGAGGGCGTGCTCGGGCACTCTCGGGGTTCGCCAACTCCTGTTCCGGAGGCATTGCATTGATGACCCGAGCTGTCTGTTATGTGCAACGGCGGAGGAATCGGTCATCCATGCCTTGCTCGACTGTCCTATAACAAGAAATGTTTGGGACGGGAGCGGATTGAAGACCTTGTGGAAGCAGCCCCTAGGTCGAGTTGGATGGAGTGTTTTGTTTGGGCAATGAACCAGACTTCCGGGGCGAATTTGGGTCGCTTCCTTGCCATCGCTTGTGCCGCCTGGACTGCCAGAAATGCGCGTATTTTTGATGATCCACCTCGCCCGATATCATCTACTGTTGCAGGTCTGGTTGCTATGGTACGGGATAATGCTGGTTACGCGGCGGACACGGGGGTGAGCAAGGGTGGCGGGCTGCCTGCTGGTGCTCGGGGATGGCAAAAACCGAATGCGGGGTGGGTTAAAATCAATGTGGATGCGGCGTGTTTTGAGAGGGGTGAAGTTGGCTTAGGGGTTGTGGCCAGAAATGAGAACGGCGTGATCTTATGGGTGGGTTGTCGTCGAGTCAAGGCACGATGGCCCCCTGTAGTGGCGGAGGCTATGGCGGTGGTTTTCGGTTTGCAGCTTGCCCAGGTGAAGGAATGCCCGAGAGTACAGATGGAGAGTGACTCGTCTTTGATCGTTAATGCGTTGAAGGCAAAGAAGCAGTTGGTCTGTGCATCTCTGATTCTCTCAGTTTAGCTAGCACTTTCGTCTCTTTTACTTGTACTCACATTAAACGGGAGGGCAACACGGTGGCGCACCTTGTTGCGAGATTATGTAGGTGTGTTGGAGAGGAGACTGTTTTGAACTCTGAGTTCCCGCAGGCTGTTGTGGATTTAGCGGAGCTTGATATAATATAATACCGATCTGGTTTTCCCCTCAAAAAAAAAAAAAAGTGGAACTATCAACTAACGTTAAAGTCCGGGACAAATTTGACTTGTAGTATAAGTCATACCTACGCAAACCCAAATTTTAATCAAATAAACTTCCACGACCTCCAATTTAACCTTTAAAGAATGTCATTCACCTTCAATTCAACCACAAAATGCAACCACAAACCCACCACGACGACATCATTATTCATTCGTTAGTCTGGAAAGCCATGAACCATGGTCCTTCGTTTAAAGGCAAGTCCAAACCATACCCGAATACCATGGACAGTAGACCTAGCCAAACTGACCCCACCCTAATAACGAAAACAAACCGGACCTGATACCCAAACTGAAAACTCGAGTTTGACTCGTAACCCGAATTGACTCGGCTTAATTTGAAACTGCATCCTGACTCAGTCAACCCGGTTGTTATGACTCGAAAGTCACCCGACCTGCTAACCTGACCCAGTTGTTCCGTTTACCAGGTCTATAGTGGCCCAATACACGTACGAAGACACTGGACACCATTTTATGAGTCCAAAATGTTTCGTGTTCTTCATAAATTGTTGCAAACATCAGCCCTCCGCTGCAATGCAAAAAAAGTCCCAAAGATAATAATGGGCTGGAGAAGATGGATAGTCAGTCAGACAATCAACTCCCCAAATACTTGAAACCAACGAAATTCATTTGATCAAAAAAAGAATGTAAATCAAGTCTCGGATGTATGACTTGACTATCAAACATTAGTTACGAGAAGATCAATCTATAAACTATCCTCATTTAACTACCATAGCAAAATTTGCCATAACCCATATACGAGTATATATTATTCCTCACATGTTAGACGGAGAGAGAGAGGTGTCAAATGCCGTCTAGTAATGCAATCCAAGAGAAACCTGCCTGCCCGAGAATGATGATCAAAATCAATGTGATCACTGGCGATTGACAACATGTATGTATTCTCTCAGCCCATCACTCCTCCTTCAATCTCTCGAAGAAGTAGAGGTATCCCATGTCCTTTGGCGGGTTGAGGGAAGCCCCAACTTTTTCGTCGTTGTATAACACCCACCTTCCGTCTTTATAGATGTGAGCAACGTAATGCCCACAGTGGGTTGAAGTTCCCATGTGACTCACAAATCCAAGGAGCTTGTATCCTGCATTAGAAATATATAAAGCATTTTAGGGATGGAAATGGGTTTTAGGGGGTAGAGGGTAGACATTCTAAAGTGGAATAGGGGTGGATGTGGAGGTTGGTCGCCGGCGAGCTTGAAGGAATGGTAACTAGTTATGGGCAGTTTGAATTGGTGGTGTGGCAGTAGTGGTGTGATTGCTGGTGTTGGTGCGTGAGTGACGATTGATGGTGTGGAGTTTGAAATATAAACAAGAGGAAACAATTGCATTTACTATAATTGATGGAATATTCCAGTTTTTATATTGCCCAAAATCACTTGAGGTATCAGTGTTTTTGATCAAATGTGTTTTAGATGCTAGTAATTTTTTTTTTAAAAGAAAAAGATAATATAAGGTACGGAATAGTAAAATGCAAACTTGATTTTTTGTTAAATCAATGAAGAAGCAAAAGAGGACTACGATCACTACGCAATTGTGTTACAAAAATGCCTATTATCAAGCTCTTCCCCTAACATAGTCACGAGAATGTCTTTAAGTTTAATGTCAAATACCTACAAATTTACAATAATACCTTAAGTACTAAAACAAACACCAAGGGGAAATTAAGTCTTTTCAACTTCCCTCCAAAAGGAATCCCCTAATATGCAACTAATACTACTGTAATACTCCCTCCGTTTCATTGATTTCTTCCACCTTAAAAGTGACACATTTCTTAAGAAAAACAATAAAATAGGTAAAAGTAGAGAGGGGGTAAAGTAGGTGGGCCACCTAGGTAAGAGAGAAGTTGATTGGTAAAAAAGAAAGTGGAAGAAATTAAAGAAATGGTTGAAAAAAAAAATGTGGAAGATATCAATGAAACAGAGGGAGTGTATAGCACGTATTATTAGGCTTTTTATGTACTATTTTCTATTTATTGTTTTTGATAGTGTTATTTATGTACAACATCGTTTAATATTACAATTTATATAATAATGAATTTTTATGTATAATTCAATATTTTATAAAAATTACTTAGTATCAACATAAAAAAAAAAACTATTACTGTACCACATAAAATATCAAGCGGAAAAAAACATTAATTTCCACACGATTTACTCCAACATCATCTACCATATCATGAACCAGCGTATATCATTTTCTCGTGACTGAATCCTTATCACTTCACCTCAATAGCCCAACATTTCTAATTTTTTTTTTAATATTTTCCCCCTAATTAGATTTTTGTCTAAATATGTAAAATGAAAATTTTCATTAAATTAATTTGTCATAAAACTAAGTCTATGATGTTGCAAATTTCTATACTTCTAAAATTCTTTTGTAATCAAATGTTTCTTATTAGATGAAAGGTAAAAAACATACTCCGTACTTATTCTAATAAAATTATTGTATTGGGTCTATCATAAAATATTGTACCAATTCTATGATAGACCCGACATAATAATTTTATCTTAATAGCATTATAATTATGCTACTTCCTCCGTCTTTCTATGTTCTACCCATTTGATTATTTTATACCACCCATTTGAATATATAATGGGTAGAACATTAATGGACGGAGGAAGTATATAAATAACTAAAATAAAAAAATTACTAAATATCCAGCACAGTTAGTTAATTACGCTAAAACCAAACACAGCAAATATATCACTATCGTATCCAAGTGTGCAAGAGTTAAACCGAAAATTGTTATAAAGTTGGGAAAAATACGAAGAGTGAGAAACTAACTTCCTGTGCCATCAGGTAACTCAGAGTCGGCAGGAGCAGGTGCAGTACTGCTGCTAGATGTGTCCATGTCAGAGGCAGATGACGCATTTGGATTGCTAAATATCCAGTCAGTTGCTTTCTCAATATCTCCACCCTGAATTATATTATAAAGTATGTTAGCCAGTACAACGTTTTTTTTTGGTGGAAATGTAAGAAATTATATTACCAACCGAACATTACAAAACTTTAGCTTTAAGGCCACACACACAAGTCTTTAGATACTTAAGCTAACAATGTAATCCGCATTTAAAGCATTATTGGTAGGTAGTACAGAGTCATTGTGTCGAGACAATACATACAGTAGCAATGAGAGCCTTCCGAGCAAGTTCTTCTTGGAAGCCAAATGAAACCAATGTGTCAACTTTTGACTGGTCAACTGAAGGGGGAGCGCTCCGACACCTTTGTATGGGAGCATTTATATCTGTTAATGAGTAAAAAAATTAGAGTGAGGATCCCAGTTTCAATCAGCTCAGCTTTTTCGTCCCACAAATGCTTCAAAGCAGCAAGTCGAATATGGCATATCACATATGTGAACCGTAATTACCAGGGTCATCCAGGTGAGAAAGTAGCCAATTCATGGCCTCTTCAACTCCAGCATTTGAAGTACTTATTGCAGCCTTTTCACAAATGTTTTGGCCAAACCCCATGGATAAAAGCTGGGATACTATTTCCTCGTTTGCTTCAAGTCCTACTGACTCCTCTGCTTCATCAATATCAGCTGCATATAAAAAATAGAGCAAGAGGTTTAGATAGCATCTATATTACACACTTGGTGTTAAGTATCGGTGTTGTGCCTATCCAAGTAACAGACTCAACATTTTCTTATGACTGACGTTTTTGGTTTATAATTAAATGTCTAAGGGAGGTAGAGCATCAAGTACTGCACGACACACAAGTATGTGAGGTTATACGAAGAGCCGCATTAGCAAATGGTCAAAAAGGAGAGTGCAAAATGACAAAAAAAAAACATAATCACCGACCTCCCTCAGGTAAAAGCTCTTCCTCCGGTTGAAGACCTCTGCTCCGCATGTGGCTAATGTCTATAATATCAGGTACATCTATATAAACATCTAGAACAAACAACAAAGACAATTTTGGTCAGAAGTAATATTTGCAATAGCTAAATATCAAGATAAATGTAAGCGGAGAGTACCAAGCTTTTTAGGCACCCAACCATCCTCCATAACAAATTTTCTCATGTGCAACACAAGGCAATCAGGAAATGATGTGAGACAGGTAGTTCTGCAAAAGATATTAAAATATAAGGGATTTAATGTTACACCACATGCAATGAGCAACCAATTCAAAGTAATCTCATAGTCTTTGAATTCGTGAAAAGAGAAACCACCACACATTTGATTAGAAAGTTCTACTAGCATTTTAAAATCCTGCACACCTAGGTCGTAGACAAAGTAAATCAAGGGTAAAACAGGATGGGAAGTGACAAGAAAATCATCCTGCACACCTAGGTCATTGACAATAAAATTTAATCATCACAACATAAAAATACTTACTTTGTCGCAGTTATCTTAGCTTTCAAAGCTGTACTATAGAAATCCATCACCTCCTCTGGAGCAGAATAGCTAGCTAGGCAGGTTTCTAGGGGCACTCTTGGGCGAACAACTTCATCTACAGGGCTGTTTTAAACCAAATGCTTAGCAAAAAAGCAATAGAAAAAGAAGGACCAAAAATAGCACTCGTATTGTACAATCAATTTCTGATTCTACATGTCACTCGTATTGTAAACCAAATTCTTGGCAGAATAGCTAGCTATTTTGGTTTGACTTACATGTCTTTCCCTTCAGATTCAGCTTGAACTTTCAATTTCTGAAATGCTTCCAATTGATCTAGAATCCAAACCAAAATAACAGTACTCCAAATCAAACTAATTGTGTGTACAGAAATGTCAAGATTTCCAAAAACCAAAACAATAAACAAATAAATCGATTGAAAGACACTGCAAAGAAATGTACAAATAATTAATTTCCTACCTTTATTTGTAGCTTCATGTAATGGGATGTTGAGAGATAAAATATAGTCAAACCGCTTATTATAGGTTACTTTCCCGGAAGGACACTGAATTCGATCTTCAATACCAAACTTAAAATTTCTTGAGGGATCCAACTTTGGGTTTCCCGTATTAACCTTCTCGACTTGTTCAAGAAGATGCAAGAAAAACTCCAACACATCCTAGCCAAAGTATATTCGAGTCACTAACAAGAAAATAATATTAACCAGCAAGAATCAGTTACAATGGTCATGAAAACAAACCAGAAGTCACAAGATGAAAACAGAGTAATTCACGAGGGCAACCAAATTACTTGTCAGGACAAAACCACAGAATCAAGAATAAGGAAACTAATGACAATAAAGCAAAACCAAGAAACCATACCAAAAATGTATCAAGTCTTAACCCGGTTTGACAAAGGCATGATTAAGAAAAATGAGCCGTCCATTTATTAGAAACTATCAACATTCCATCTGCCGTACCACTTATTTACAAATAGAAGAATAACAGATGATTTACTGAAACATTGGAAAAATACTGAACCTTCAAAGTTCAAACCTTAGTGATTAACAAAAAAAAAACTTCATTCTCAGTCCAGGAACTGTTTTAATCGAGGGGTGTGGGGGGTTCATTTTCAAAAAAGAATCTTTTGAATTGCAGGGTATCCCACTAATCTGATGTTTTACAAAGCTAATTCACCGCCTGCTAAAAAGTATACAACCAATCATAGGAAGCTATTTCCAGATATGGGCCAGATTAGGGAATTCAGTAGCTTTCAAGGAGATATCTATATATTCCAGGCATACCTGCTGTCTCATAGTTGAAAATTCAGGATGACTAGCAGCAATCACAGTCTTGAACATCCTGGGAGGGATGCCTTCTTGTTTCTAGAAATAAAATACAAACACTCAGAGAAATTCACCAATTGACAGCCACATACCTTCTATATGTTATTCTAAGCTATGTTACTCCGATACTTCACTTGGGTGCCATACTGCCATCTTATGTGTCCGACATCGACACGACACTTCGCTACTTCAATTTAGACCAAAAAAATTAAAAATTAAAATTGCCCAATAATAGCTGTGTCGGACACGGCACCTCGTAGAAGAGTCCGAGTAACACAGGTTCTAAGGGATGGTGGATAAGTGGATCGAATCCCAATTACATCTTCTAAAAAGTGTAACTGATGTAGTAATAACTAATAAGTGTAACTAGAGTGCAAGAAATGTATTCACATGGGATCCCGCCCCTATATATATACACGCACAGATACACGCGCGTGCACACATGGCATTATAAATCAAGGAAGTCACGTATAGGTCCATGGATCTGAAATTTTCAAAAAAGTTACAGTATAAACATGAAGCTTATGAGGTGGAGCAGTATCTCCGGAAGCACACCTCTGACGACGGGATTGAGTATTTACCAGACAGCAATCCATGCCCTAGTTTTGTCCTGCCACAAAATTTCAGTTACAAGTCAAAATGATATGGCTCAAAACTTGGTCCACCATTACCAAACTCTCCATAATTTATAGACTAAGTGCAACACCAACTAGAAGTCTAAATGGTCACTATGTACAGCAACACTCATTCTTCTTAGAAACTCTTTTGACTATCACGGAATCTCATAGAAGATTGGAATCCAAACATCTGTATAGCACAAGCTGGGCTATACCACTTATCGACAAGTACGGAGTAAAAGTTTGTGCCTTAAAAACTTGACATCTCTTCAATAAAAGCTACAACAAGGCAATTCAGAATTTAAGAATACCCACAATCCCAAAGAGGATCCTAGACAAAGAGAGGTCGAGGGGCTCATCAAAGAAAATGTCAAAGAGCACCATCTCCTTTGTAAAATACATGAACAGATTTTCTTTATTCACTGAATTGCACCATATTTCAAAGTAAAAGGAAAAATGACCCTTTTGTTCATCCTGAGTTGAATGACAGTAAAAATTCTCTTAATATGACCAATACTAGTTAGATAAGGGCAGGGAATTCATACTTCAACCACGGTCACTAAAGGGAAGACAGGAAAAAAAGGAAGAGGAGCGAAGGAAACATAAAAATATACTGCAGCAATATCAAAGACAATACAACGCATAACAAACACATCCCATATACCGCAATGATAACCGTAGTCCTCCTGCGCTAATGCTTCACTCACAACTTGTTATGAAATCCAAGAGCTACAAGCTAAGAGATAACACTCAGTAACTTACAATTGCATGTTTAGGTCTACTGTCGGATCAGCAGGAGCAGCATCAAAAGCACTTCTCAAGCTTATATTTGCGTAGTACCTAATAAATAAGATCACAAGAAATCCTAAATTATGATTGCAATCCAAAAGGGAAAATGAAGCGAATTGGTTTGAATGACTGAAAATGAAAATTTAGCAAACACAATTCAATGAAGAGGTGTAATAAGATAACCGACCTTGAACTGAAAGCATGTGTTGTATATGCCACTTGCATGGTTGCAGCCAAGTAACAACTGCACAGGAGACGAGGACATATGAGATAAAAACTTGCAGGTAGCAGAATATTAGTGTATTATTACTACCTTAATATTTTCAAAAAAAAAAGTTTGATAACTTAGACCTAGTATAAATTCTATTTTCCAAACTTCATACCTACGATAATTATTTTTCTAAACTTATACCTGATATTCTACTTTCTTTTATACTGTACATTACTTGTTACGAAATCTCAATTAAAAACATAGATTGACAGTTTTGCCCTTTCTAATCAACCCATACATCCACCTCTATCACCACAAAAACATAAATTGACAGTTTTGCCTTTCAAATCAACCCATATCCGCCCTCTCCCCACCACATCAACATGTAACCCCCACCCTCACCACATACATCCACCTCTTACCACCACAAACCGTCCGTTCCTCTGCCAGTGTCAGTGGCGTCGAGGGTCTTCAGCGACACCCCCACCCACCTCATCAAACACCTGCAATCCTCCACCACCTACACCGTCACTCCCTTCCCCGTCAAACACCAAAATACAAACACAAAATCCATCAAATAACGCCCTAACTTTACCACAATACAAGTGGGCCACCACCGAAACAAAATCGATATTAATATCCTTAATAATTGAAGCTGGAGATGGTGTTGCCGGCGGAGTGCAGCATAGTTAAGGGGAGATGTAGTGGTTTTGAGACTTTTGACGGGCGTAATGTTGAAAGATATGACAATCAGATGTTCTGGTGGTGTTGCTGATGCTCTTCGAGTCTGTGAAGGCGGCGGAGGCGATGCATGAGTTGAACATCATGGCAATGGGAGTCATTGGATGGGGGTTAGAAGAGTAGATTGGTCATTTAAAGAAAGTCAAAGGTTTGATGGGGAAAGGGGTGAAAAGAACAGGGGATTTTGGTGTATGGGTGTGCACGGTAATTATGGTAGGTGGGAGGGGTCGCCAGCGGGAGAACAGTGGACCACTGACATCCTTACCGCTGTCAGTAGTGAGGAGTTTATTCGTTGTAATGGACAATGATGGTGGTGATGTTAATTGGGGTGATGTATGTGGGGGTTAACGAGCTAATATGGTGTGGGTGGGGGAAGGTGGCGATGTTAATAGTAGTAAAATGCTAAATTCATGAGATTAGGTACTACGTATAAAGTAAAATAGATGTTAGTATAAATTCTGCAGGGAACAAAATTCTAGGTATAAAATTTGAAAACTGAAGTTATAATGTATAGTATAAGTTATCAATTTTCCTCTCATAAAAAATGAGAGAAGAAAAAAAAAAGTTCACCGCTACCATCTGCCTTAAAGTGAAATTACCTGTTGCCCAGATTGACAAGGCCAGTATAACCAGGACCATATAGAGGTTGAAGTGCATCTGCACTTTCTTGTATTCGGTTCCAATCAAAGTTCGTATTCTGGTCAAGTTCCCTTTCCGCAGTTGTCATTTCAGTCTGAAAGAAAAATTAGTAAATAGAAAAATCATTCAGGTGATAGGGTCGTATGGAAATGATGACTGATGGATTCCCTCATACACCCACACCCACACCCCAACAAAATAAATGAACTACATATAAATTATGATATCTCAGACTTCTAAATTTTTAAGGTCAATGTCTTGGTGATCCTATGGAAGCCCTCATTTCTTAACAAACTAAAGTACTAAAGACTCACTACACAAACTGATAGCTTCTACAGCCTTGACTTAATTCGCTCTTGTTTCTTTTACAGTACTTTACTTGAGACCGTCCAGAGAAGGGTATGTCTTCTTGATTACATTGTGAACTAAGTGGCCTTTAACAATATGTATGCCAAAGCCAGCAGAGATAATGAAACATGCCCAAACATATACAGGCAACAAAAAAATCACTACTTCAAGATAATGTTCCAACAAAATTACATACCTTTTGCAATGAAGAAAAATCAATCCCAAAATGGGCCAAATGTTGTGGCAGAAGCGGGTCAATGACACTGTCATCCTCCGGATATGAGTAAACATCTGGGGAATGAATATATATCAGCATTGTTTCGTGAAGTCAAAGAACATAAGACTCTTCATAGATATAGGTGTAAAGGCAAACAAACAATCGGAGTTAACGGAATTTTCCAGCCAGCTTAAAGATAATAAGAGGGGAGGCATACAAATTGTTATGCACAAAAATAAGCAGGCTTCTACAAATAGTTTGACCATCAACTCCTGGTATTAAATAATTCATGCAAGCACACACTTTTCACTTCCAAATTCTATTAGCGTAGTTCCAAATATGCAGGTTCAGGGAAAAAGGAGACTAACTTATCGTGTTGATTCAGAAAAGGGTCAAGATTGCAGTCAAATAACCTTAGTTTGAAGTGGCGTAAGGAGCACCAAGGCGCTAAAGGGTCGAAGCGACGAGGCTCAAAGGCACGCACCTTTTGGAGGAAAGACACCCTATTTTAAGTTTTTAAAGTAACAAATTTGAATTTCCCAAGTATGAATTTAGGCAACAATACTCTTTTAGGAGAATTCAACGTATGTGAAGGAGTAAAAGTTACGAATTATAGGGGGAAAGAAAGATCGCATAATTAAAGAGCTACTATATGATTTTTTTTGGAAAGTACGTAATAGTGAGCCTTATGGTGTTAGTTACATGAATCCATGTGTATGATCTTTTTGCTAATCATCTGTAAGACAGTAAAATTACCCGCTGC
The DNA here is from genome assembly GCA_958450325.1 of Agrostemma githago. Classification (NCBI taxonomy): domain Eukaryota; kingdom Viridiplantae; phylum Streptophyta; class Magnoliopsida; order Caryophyllales; family Caryophyllaceae; genus Agrostemma; species Agrostemma githago. The sequence continues at coordinate 56,621,159 of OY288258.1, read as the reverse complement.
TTCCAAGTCGGCAGTTATTGTGCCAAGCTTCACTGCAAGAGGGTGTTTTGTCTCATTATAGTACTCAACAGCATGGTTGTTGCCACCTGTGCCATCCCAATTTTTTCTTCCACAAAGGATCATTCCGTCTGTTAGATTTAACCAAAGATTATCTGTTTTATCACACTTTGCACATTTCCACCCAGAAGGTGCAATACTAACGCCATTATCAATCTGTTGCAAATTTGTGGCATAGGCACTGACTTGCTTCTCAGCCACCCAAGCTGCAACTTGCTCTTTCCGCTCCGCACCCTCGGCTCTTAAAATTGTATCAACTGCTAACCTTACCTGTAAGAAGGGTTACACACAATATCATTCAGAGCCTAGGCAAAGCTCGGTTCAGATTACTACCACAGATCTCTCATGTCTACCACAGATCTCTCATGTCTATTGAAATTCTAAAAGTTTGCTTCGACATCCAATCCCTATCATTTTCGCATGCAGAAATTTAGACACTGAATAAGTACAAATACTTTTCCCTTTCTATACAAGCCAAAGACCCACAACTATTTTGCTTTGGAAGAAGAAAAAAAAGGAAATGGCTCACTAAATTGTTGCACTTATTTCAATTTGAAGTACCGAGTCGATCCATGAAATTCTCAATGCAATTTCCATAATGGATTGCCCAGAATCAATCTCTGGGTTTGTTTTTAATATAGGACTAGTGTTTGTTTCAAATACAGGACTGTGAGTGCTTACATACTTGACCTCCTAACTCATTAATATCTTTGAGGCCCTAGGCTAACATTATTGTATAACACAGATTCATTGTCCACTAATCCAGACGTTCCTCCATAATGATGACACCGAGAACTAGAAGTAATTATTTAGAAAGGATAGCTACCAAATAAAACCATGTCCACATAACTGAAATTGACATACACGGAGTAGAGAACCATTCATACCATCTCTGGCAACTCGACAGAGGGAAAGGCAAGAGTGGCATAATCTGGCAATACAATGATTTGATATGTTTCTTCGTATTCAGGTTCACCAGTTCCAAAGCCTCCTTCCATGCCTACAATTCCAACAATAACATAAGTTCTCTCTACCTCTCTTCATCATGAACACTACTTCCGTTGCATAAATATATTCCACAAGATCATAATAGTTTCACCGTGCAAAGATTCTCTTATACTTTTAGTCAGTTAGACAATTGAGCCGTGCCTATGTACCAACTGTCTCTTCCAACGCAATGAAAGAGCAGAATCAATCAACTGCCGTTAATAATTTCATTATCATTGCCTTAGTGCCTCCAAATAGGCTCCTACACCAAACATGGTTCTAGACACGGAGTAAAGTCATTAAACATTGCCAGTCACGGAAATATAAAATTTCTCCACACTTCACGGTATCCCATCATAGGGCCCTGCAATTTAACTGATTACCAGCACTTTAGAGTTTATACTATTGATTTTATTTGGTGTTGCTTAGACTTTTTATGAGAGGGAATGTGTCTTCAGGGAAATTCATGTCACATCTTCACTACAAAAATTGAATAGTTTCTAACTAGATTTCTGATGAGAAAGCATTGTCCACATTCCTCATATTTTAATAATACATCAGTACAGCTCAAAAAAATCAAAAAGGATAAATGAAAGATAATTTTTCACAACTTCACAATATAAATTATAAACCACAAAAACACGGTCCATTGGCTAATGGATCTCCAACAAAATAGCATTACTTTTTTCGTTTATATAAGGATAAATTGGTAGTTAAACCTATTATATACACTCTTTTACAAATTAGTACCTAATATTAATCTTTTTAAAACATAGCGCCTCAAAAGTGAATTTTCATTCAAAATTGGTACCCAAAATGAATTCTAACTAATCCTTTGGCACCTCCGATTAAATGAGTCTATCTTTTTTTTTTGTTTCTATGCCCAAATTACCCTTATTTTTAGTTAACCAATAGAATACTAATTTATTTCCCCCAAATCAATATCATTTCTTCAACTTAACCACTTCTTAAGCCTCCTCTCCTCTACTCTCTTTTCTTCTCCCTCATTGACCCTTTCACATTTGGAAATTTTGAGTTTTCAAATTAAGTAAAATTTAGATTTAATTAGTAGGTGCATAGTGTGAAATGATAAAAAAATTCAAGTGATGAAGGCTGCCAATTTTTTTGATTAGATTTTCATATTTATTTTAAGAATGATTTTAACTAAGAATCGAAGTATGGCTTCTGATTATTGGGAAATTAAATTAGGATACCAAATTATTGAAAGGAAGGTTTTATGTAGGTAATTAGAGGGGCATATTAGTGACTTTGCATATTTTTTTGTTGGAATGTGTTTTTGGTACCGATTTGTAAAGAAAAATGTATTTTGTAGGTATTAAGTTTTAAAAAAGTTTACATTAGGTATTGAGTAATTTGTAAATAGTTGAATATTAGGTATTAACTACCAATTTATCCCTTATAAAATAACTACTACACTCCTTTAAGTACCGAAACAAAATGACCATACACCATAACCTGTACCATCCCCGCTGGACAAGAGTAGAAATGAAGTGTATCATTAAGGGCTTGTTTGGATAACAAAATAGGAGAGAAATAGAGGACGGATAAAGGGAAAGAGATAAAAGGGCAGAGAGAATGGTGCATGGGTGTTAGTATACAATTTCCCTCCAAATTTTTCAAATGATAGAGGGGTTTTGATTTGCCTTGGAGGGTCCTTCCCCTTCCATTTCCCTTCACCCTTTTTTTGCTAATCAACTAAGGGATTTTGTATCACCTACTCCCATGCCCTTCCTTTCCCTCAATTCCAAACAAGCCCTAACAGGTATAAAAACATGATTCTCTCGCATCTTCTCAGACGGAAACAATGGAAAGAAATGCCGTTTAAGCTATAACATAAATGCATTATCATAAGCCACTCCACGTAGAAAATATGTTATGATTAAACATGTCGTTAACCCCACAACATTAGTTAATATTGCAACAGACAATGCAATTATACTAGTCGGTGCATTGGAAATCAATAGGGGCATAGATAATTTTTTCAGTCATAATGTTCAAGGCTATTAGAAACAAGACCCCCTTTCTTTTCATCTAATTTTCGATGCATTTGACAACACACAGGAAATAGAAAAGAGAAAATTTAGTTACGTTGGCACTAAAGCATGTGAGAACAAAACAAAAATATAGGCGGAGACATGATATTAAGTTAGGCATACCTATGGCTAAAATAGTTGGTTTCTTGGAAGGGCGGTCATCTGAAACCACCTTCTCTGTTTGTGTAATATGCAAATAAACTGGATTCCCCGTCTTCTCGTAGTTCCAATTCACATAATCTTTCCCAAAAGCAAGGAACGAACTCATATCTACGAACAATCCTCCTTCGGATTTCTAACATACCACACATAGGAAGTAAGCTAAAGTAAAACAAAAATGCAATACATCAGCAATAATGTGTTACATTCTTCTGTAATCCGTGCTCACTAAGGGATCGTTTAGTTACTCATCTAATTCCCGGGGAGTGCAAGATCCCATGAATTGGATTTTGAAGGTATGGTTTGGTTGTCCATTTCATGAGAATTGTCACTTCCCCAGGAATTTCAATTCCTTACTCACCAAGCCCCCGGTGTGTCCAACTCACCAAGCCCAATTCATGTAAATTTAAATTCCCGGTAACTTCATCTTTCCATGGTGAACCAAACGAGCCCTAAGCCCTAAGTTAGTCGTAGCCTATTAAAAGATGCAATGCATAATGTTCTGAATAACTTCTAATTTTCTCTTCACCGTTACATATGCTACTACTCAATCAGTCCAACTGAATCGCTTATCATTTTAAACAAGGCGCAGTCAATCATCACAATTAGGTAAACATAAAGTGAAAAAATACGGGAAAAAAAAAACACAGAATCATCATTACTAGGTCAAAAAACACAAAAACAAAAATGAAGGGAAATTGCATGATGGATAATTAGATTAAGAAAAGAACAACATACAGGAGTATCGAAGGAAACGCAGCATTCGTGTTTGTAGATGCGATTGGTTGGTTCGGGGATTCTAACACGAGAAAGATTGGACCTGAGAAGTTCCATGGCGTCCGCCATGTCGCGTAACAAGAATCGATTGAGATTATTTTTGCCCTGATTAGGAACAAACAATTGATGATTTCGATTTTTGATTTTGATTTCGATGTTTGTTCACAAGAAAGACGGATGTAATGAATGGAAATTGGGGGTTTAAAGAGTTCTGGGTGGGTTTGTGTTTGTGGTGAAGCTCCTGGTGTTTGGAAGATGTTTCTATTTTCTTGGCGAGTCCCCCACATGGGCTTTCTTACTAGCTTGCCTCTGGCTCGGGTTCACTTCGTGGTCCGGACAGAAACTCGGACTAGACCGTTGCATTTTGGATCGCACCAAATATTGTATCGTCCGGTCCACTTGATTATTTGGTCTATGGTCCGGTCTTGAACCGCGGACCAAATAAAGTACCGAATGGATCGTATTATATAATAATATACTCCGTAGGAGTATATTATTACTCGTACTTCGTAACTAATTTGCACAAAATCCTTAAATCATAATCTACAAAAAAAATGAAAAATAGAATAAAACTCTTGTAGAGTTTGATTAAGCCGTTGTTGTTTTTTAAGTTATTATATACGAGTAAAATTTGGGCAGTACTTTAATTCGAGTTTTTTGGTCCATTACGGTCCAGTCCAGGTTTTTCTTACGATACAACACGGATCGGACCGATATAAATGTGGTTTGGTCCATGGTCCAACTTTTTATACAATAATGATATTCGGTCCATGTTAAACGGTGCGGTCCGGACCTGGACCGACGAACACCTCTAGCTCGATGTAACTTGGACGCATTTCATCAAGTGTGCTCAAATTCATAATACTATCCTTTTCGATGAATAATTGGATATTGATGTATTTCTTAGGTTCACTCATTTCATTGTCAAATAACATAACTACAGCCAAACCCCCAAACCCTACCTCACCCCGCCACTCTTCTCTCTTTCTCTCTCTCCTTCCTTACGATCTCGATTCCTATCTTAAACTTCTTTCATCAGTTTCAAAAATCAATCCATTAACAAAATCACTGACCTCGGCCTCCCTCACTCATCTCTCATTATCATAAATGGATTCTTTAGTGCATGTTAATGGCGAATCTGGTTCATCGAAAGGAGAAACTTCTGGGTGTCTGGTTCTGCGAAAGTTGTCCAGATTGGCGTGGTTAAAGAGGATATTGGGGGAGATGTAAAACCCCGGCCCAAACATAGGACCGGTAATGTTAACTGCGGTAGCTCGCCATGTTTTGTACTGATCTCACAGACCAACACGAGTTTGTTCCAGCATATTTTGTCCTCACTCATACACATCTCGAAAACCTTTCCAGGAGGTCACCTATCCTAAGACTTCTCCCAACCAAGCATGCTTAAATGTGAAGTTTTTATCATGGGGAAACTAGAAAAGAAAGTACATTTTGTTGATATGAGTAATACATCTTATCCCTTTAAGCTAGAGCGTAAGCACCGGGGTGTCTAACACTCTAAACGAGGGAGCCAACGAGATATAAACAACCCACCCTAACCTCTCCAAGACTCGTGTGAATTGAGTTGGTTTTGTGAACCTTGAACCACCTCTAGACCCGAGCGACGATGGTTCAACGCGCACCCACGAAGCTAACCTAGATCTGCCTAGACTAAAAACGCGACTAGGTGACTAGTCTAACCCCTACAAGGTTAACCAGGCCTAACCTTTCCTAAAACTCCGGTTTTTGTGAGAGGATTTAAAAGAGAGTTTTCTAACTCAAACTCGATTTTTTTCTTTCATTCAAATATGATTTTTACAATGGGTAAGGGGTCCTTATATAGGCCCTTCGGACGATGAAAACGAAGGAAATACAAGGAGTAGGAATTGCAAAACAACGGATAAACAAAACTAAAGTACAAATGATGGTAGATGGCCTTTGGACGATCTTTGCTTGACTGGATTGGTCCTGTGCATGGGGACGCTCCTCCATGCATGAGAGTGACGCGTTCATTCCCAATTAGGGTCGTTTAAGGTCTAGGGAAAAGATACAACTAATAATAAAATTAATACACTTTTTCTCTCTCTAAGAAGTGAGAGAAATGCTACTTTTCTTTCCTTCCTTAAGTAAGAAGGAAAGCTTCCCCTTTTCGTTTTCCGATAGGTGGATGATAGGGTTATCATTAATCCTACTTGTTGTATCCAATCAGCTATTCCATTTCTCATTTATCAAGTTGGAAAGTGGGGGGTTTTTACTAATACTCCTTTAATACTTCTCAAAAGCAGAAAGTTGCTCACTCATTAAGAACTTTTCTTGAGGGTAAGATAAAGGTGGATCATTGCATGCAACAATGTTTGGTCTTTCAAAGTTTGGGTTTCAATTTTGCATGTAAGTTTACCAGCTCTAAAATGGGGATGATGGATGATCAGAATAAGCACTTTTTTTTTGGAGAAATGTAAGTGTATTAATAAAGAATCTCAAAATTACAAGAAGAAGCCTAGGCACCTACAACAATGTTTGTAGCCACCTAGCATCCTTAGCACCAACGGGATATTTAATCATACTTCTAATTTTATCAACAACTTCAAGCCTAATCTGCTCAGCTACTAAAAGAGGTCTCCTAAGACACCCCTCCAGCCTACTCAAGTTCTGTTGTCTCCACACATAATAAATACAAGCATTGACAACAGTTCTCATGACCTTACACTTCAGTTTCGTCCCCCTAACTCTTACACTCCAGTTAAGGACCTGGGTCCTCGGAATGTTAAAACTCAGCCACTGATTCACACCTTTCCATATACTCGAACTATACGGACACTCAAAGAATAGGTGCTCCATAGACTCCCTATGTTGTTCACACAAACAGCACAAATTGGAGTTTATAGCACCAATATGAAACAGCTTCACATGCGTATTAAGCGCCTTCCTGAAAGTAAGCCACGAAATAAACTGTTGCCTAGGGAAATTCCAATTACACCAAACCTGTCTCCACCACATCACACGTCCTCTCTTATCACGCAAGAAGTCATAGCCCTTAGAAATCGAATAACCTTTCCCGGACCCTGCCAGACACCAGCAGGATACAACGGCTTAATCTTATCTTAACAAAAAAAATCAGAATAAGCACTTGCACCACCATAATTTTCAAAAAAAGGGAAACAGTAAGACTTGTCATCGGGCTAGGAAAAAGAAACATAAGGTTAATAGACTCAAGCAATGAACGGGGATGCCTATAATCTGGTCAATGGGGAAACTGAGAGGCAGAATGCAAATGGGAATGAAAGGTTGGAGAATGGATTCTTAGCTCAAAACGGAGGCAACAATTTTGTCGAAATCTCCTCTTCTTCTTCGGGGGACAGTAGTAACTCAAGCGAAGGGATGTGAATGAAAAAGAAAATTAAAGAAGAAGGCTACCAAATGAAGATTTACCCAATGGTCACAATGTTATGCAACACATTATTGGGGACCATGGGGACATGGGTGAAATGGAAATTGAAGAAGATGATGAACCGGGGAATTTTAATATTCCAGAACGGCCTCCTCGGATGGGTATAGATGAAGAATTTGTTAATGATTGGAGGCTTCCAAGAGCAAGGGCCATACTCACCCTTAATCCGGAGGTAATTAGAGAAAATACTGAACTTTATAGCAAATGTGTGTTGGGGTTTATGGTTGACTACAGGGAGTTTGACGCTTTTTCCATCAATTTGGCAATCGACGCCAAATGGAACACATGAAGTGTAGTTACCGTGTTCAATATGGATGACTTATTCATATTTTATTGTGACGATGAAAGGGATAGACAAGATATCATTTATAGAAGTGTGGCATCCTTCTATGGAGGGTTGATGGTGTTCCGGGAATGGGAAAGGGAAATGGTACCAAGGACAGTGAGATTCTCGATGGCTAATGTTTGGGTACGCGTAGTTGGGCTGCCGTTTGAGTTTATCAATAATGACGTTGGGAATGTTATTGAAAGGATTCTGGGACAACAATTCTAAGTGGAACCTATGGAGCTCTTTCCAGTAAATGATTACATAAGAATCAGGGTCACCATAATGGTAGATGAACCTCTCATTCCAGGGTTTTTTCTAGCTTGTGATGATGAAATGTTAATCTGGATACAATTCAAGTATGAAGAAATCTTCAAGTACTGCGTAAGGTGCGGGAAAATCGGACACAAATCAACGAGATGCGCTGCAACACCAAGGCAAGTGTCATCCATAATCGATTCTGTGCTGCGACGGGCTGTCTGACAACGGTTCGTAATTTTTCAAGCGGAGACTAATCACGCTATGTTTAACCTGGACATGAGGGCGACTCCTACCAGGGCTGAATACGCTACTTCGAGGATAAATTTTGTTCAAGGCAACTTAGGATCTTTTCAGGAGATTCTTGTAAAGGATAAATGATCAACACATTTTATATCTATTTATTTCGACCCCAATCGTCGATTTATCGCGTTTTCTTCTCCTGATTATGCCTTAACTGTCGATATTTTCTAGAAAGTCGATACTGCCGTATCTCGGGTTATTTTACAGGATATGTGTGTTTTTGGACGCATTTACGTCTTGACGAACTAAAAAGACTAAGCCGAGGACGAGAATGGGAATCGAGAAGGAACAAAGAAGGAAACAAATGCAATTTGAGAAGAAAGAATGATCGCCTACACAAGGGTCCTTCAAACGTCCATAACTTTTGTTCTACAACTCCAATCAGGATGATTCTAGTGGCGTTGGAAAGCTCTTTCTCTTAGCTTTCCAATGGTATATCGAACTTCCGATTTGAATAAGTAACGAAGAAATGGCAGCCGTTTGAAGTCGAGTGCGTGATGCTGTGACCTACAGCGCTACTCGATCGAGTGTCCTACTGCACTCGATCGAGTGCTACTTCGTGAAGCTCTCTGCCTATATTTTTGGGTGTCACTCGATAGAGTGCCATCAGGCACTCGATCGAGTGCATCCAGTTTCGGCCGCGCGTCATTCCTATTTCGACTTAGAGTTTTGGGTCTGCTTTTGAGTCCAACTGATACTCTTTATATATCAGTTGTCTGACTCTTGTTTGAGACATCTTTACCTTTTCTCCTACCTTCTTTTACACACTTTTCATTATTTAGTTTTCTTAGTTTAGTTGACATGCGAGATACATTGAACCTTGCTCTCCATTCTTAGATATGGAATTCTTTGGTATTGCAATTCTTAATTTCAATTCTAATTTCAGTTTCTACTTTAATTTCCATCTTAATTCATTCTTCATATTGCTTTATCGTTTTCTAGTGTAGATTTATTATTGCTTTCCGTAGATTAATTCGATTCACCTTTTTTGTTATGTTTAATTACAATTCGTATTTCGTTAATTTGATTGTACTTAATATGAGTGACTAGATTTCATCTAGGGTTTAGGGGGATCTACGCATATTATTAGGGTTATAGTCAATTGACCTGTTTCTAATCGTATGAACTATTGCCTGAATATCATTTTAACTCTGATTAATTGTTTGATGCATAATTCAATTAATTAGTATCGCAATTTAGGACTTTTCGCCGACTGGGTTAGGAACTAATTAGGCCACGATAGTTTGGGTAGACTGACTTAATGCTAGCGACCGCAGGTTAAATTTAGATCTAAAGGTTGTAGTGTACCGACCGGACTTGCACCTTAGGTAGTTCGATTATTGACCTGTTAGTTGACTCCCTGACCCAACTAATATTCGTAGTGAACCTGAGACCCTAGACTTTTCCCTTCTTGTTATTCCGTTTTAGTTATTTAGTTTCTACTTTACCAAATCAACCAATTGTGACCCATAATCTAGAATCTAATTCTTAGGATAAACAATTGAATTCTCATCTCCTTGTGGTTCGACCCCTGACTTCGCTATCTACATTAGTTAGTGACCTTAGGGTACTTTTGATTAGGGATACGACTAACCCCTGTCAATAAACTTGTCAACTTCAATCTTGGAACCACGCCTAGGGGTAGGGTTGTGGCAGGTATGCGATATACTCCGAATAACATTCCATTTGCAGGTATTGTACTATATCCTTTAGAGGAAAGGAATAGACAGAGGAGAAACCAAGGAGCAGAAGACGGAATGGAGGTTGATGTGGAAAATGATCCAGACAACAGAGAAGCGCTCCTCGTCCCATGGAGGATATCGCGAGAAGGCTATTAGTGGAGGGGCCCCACGATATGGGTGGGGTTATGGGGGATCCTAACCATGTTCCCCACGAATTTCATTATGAAGACCCGCACGTGAGAGCAATGAATGTCGAGGAGGTTATCGATGAAATTAACCCGGACTGGATCAGACAAGAGGAAATTCGAAGACGGGTAGATTCTGATGTTAACCGGGTGCTGATTACGGATGAAGAGGAGGGATTGGCTCGGACGTTCTTCTCACCTACTAGTTTTTCAATTATTCTCCATGAACCACAAAGAGAAGGGCATGAAAACCAAGGAGATGATGGAGATAACCAAGATCCTCACAGTTCTGAGATAGGTGCTTGGGAGGCAGGGAATGACGACATTAATGAAGACGACACTAACGCTGCTGGGGACAGGGGGAGAAATAGGCAATAATGGGGTAGCTGAATTTAATGAGATTCAAGGTGCTTATTTGGAAGAAAGAGCAGGAGAAGGTTTGAATGAGGGTGGAATCGAGGCGATTGCAGGACAAGAGGAGGAGGAGTTTGTTGATGTCAGGGTGGAGGGAGGCAATAGGGAGGTAGAGATGGCGGACGAGGAAGGGGAGCTAGTAATTCATACTAACTCGCCGATTGAGGAGGACACAAGTAGTATGGATCTGGTTGAGGAGGGTTATGATGCAAATAACATACACCTTGAAGAACTATTACAAGGGAGAAATTTTATGGTGGAAGATGACAATGAAGATGGATCCCAGATTTTTAGGGCTCTATCATCCTTGGTTGAGGAGACTAAGGATGGTGGGCAGATGAGAGCTTTTAATTCAAGTGCACTTTTTTGTGAAGGAGAATCTAGCAGACCAAATGTGAATGACAATAAGATGGAGCGGCTAGGGACCACAAAGAAAAGAAAGGCTTTATCTAAGCCAGGGTTGGGATTAGGAATGGAAGAAGATGTGAAAGGGATAGAGGACTACAAGTCTGATGGTAACAGTGCAGGTAGTAAGAGGAGATGCAGAGGAAGGACGGATGCTATGGGCTGGGGATTGGGAGTTGGGCTGAGGCCTATGAGTTACCTGGATTGGGGGGTGGGCTTTGCGGAGATTGGACCAGACCAATCTCCTCACTCAGAATGATGGGTCTTTCTTGGAATTGTAGGGGTTTATCGGACCCGCTCAACCCTACAATTCCTAAAATTAGAGCGTTGTTGTCCTATAATAGTAATTTTGATTTTATCTTCTTTGCAGAAACTAAGTGTCCTAGTAATGTAGTAGCTAATATCTGTAGACCGTATGGCTTCCTTCATTATGAGGGGCTAGATGCTAGAGGGCTAAGTGGTGGTCTGTATGTCGGTTGGAGAGCTGTGTCGATGTTCTCGCGCATTTTATCTTGCTCCAACTTCATCATTTTATTATCGAATATTATTAGTGGTTTCCCGTATTATTTGATCTTGATTTACGGGGAACCGGATTTTCCTAAGCGTGGGGAGGTTTGGGAGGCTTTAGGGATATGGATTGATTCCTTCCAATTTCCTTTTATGATATTAGTCGATTTTAATAAAGTTGACCATCAAGATAAGTTGAGTAAATCTAATAGAAGGATTCCCGGATTGGAATCGTTTTGCCTATGGAAGTTGGAGCACAACTTGATTGACGTGCCATTTAAAGGACCAAGGTTCACCTGGTGCAACAACAGAAATGGAGAGGACAAAGTCTATGAGAGAATTGACAAGGCTTATGCCTCAGATGATTGACTTCATTTATACCCTGACTCTGGAATTCTCCATCTTCCTATACAGTTATCAGATCATGCTCCTATTATTTTCAACACTAAATTAGCTTATGACAAGAAGAGAAGAGTCAGAAGACCATATAAAATAGAGGCATGGAGCCTAAATTTGGAGAAAGGAATTGATGTTATTAAACATAACTGGGGAACGAAATTCAGGGGTTCACGAAGCTTTATCATCATCATGAGGAAGGTTAAAAAAACAGCTCATGAGATGGTCTCTTAATAAGAAGTACGAGTGGAGAAGGCAATGGGATGATTTTGAATCAGAGTTAGCAACTGCTTTAGAAATAAATTTTAAAGGAGGAAGTGAGTTAGATAACGAGAGAACTCATGCTAAACGGAAGGATTTCACTAAAGCCTCAGCTATCTATTGGAAACAAAGGGCAAAAGTTAAATGGGCAGCGGAAAGAGATATTTGCTCTAAGTACCTTTTCAATTGCGTTAAATGTAGGGATGTCAACGGGTCGGTTTCGGGTCGGGTGGAGCCTCACCCGAATCCATCACCCGAATCCGCATACTCCACCCGATCCATCCGTCACCCGATTAACCCTCCACCCGGATCCAATCCATCCGTCATCCGCGGGTGATTCGGGTGGATCGGGTGCTTAGCGGATGAAAAATATTTTTTTAAAATACAATAACAAATATACAAATTATAAGATGCGTAAAGTTTTTTGGAAATTTTTGGTGGTCGAAAATTAAGACGGGGAAAGAAAATCTAAAATGGTGACCGCCAAAGTGATTACGGAAAATATTTTCTTAGGGTTTTAAGAAAAAAAAAGGATAATGAGTATATAAATAGAGTGAAATTAATTATTTTTTTTTTTGATATATTCATAATTTTTTTTAAAAATCTATAAACGGGTGAACGGATCGGGTGGATGGATCGGGTGACGGGTGAAAAATCTCCACCCGAATCCGACCCGATCCATCACCCGATTCATCCGTCATCCACTTAAAATCCATTTAGTTCGGGTTTTCGTCCATCAATTTTATTCGGGTGGATGGATTTTGAATGGATTCGGGTGAAATTGACATCCCTAGTTAAATGTAGGCGGAGTCGTAACTATATTCTAAGTATTAAAATGCAGGACGGATCCTGGACGCAGGATGCAAGTCTTATAGGCAATGCTTTTAAGGAACTTTTCAAAAGTCTATTCGAGGCTGATGAACAAAGAGAATACTTCAATCAATATATTCAACATAATAGTGATTTCTTCTCACCGTTAGATGGTTGTATTAGCGAGGAGGAGAAGGAGAAACTGGGTCAGAAATTTACAGCAAAAGAGGTTCGTACATCAGTTTTTCAATTGGGGGATTTCAAGTCTCCTGGACTAGATGGAATTCCAGCAGAGTTCTACAAAAGATGTTGGAGCTTCATTAAACACGACGTCACTAAAGTGGTATGTGCTTGTCTTAGTTCTGGATTTGTTCTAAAATAAATGAATAAAATTTACATCACCTTAATCCCTAAGGTGGATAGTCCAGAAAAAGTTGACCATTATAGACCGATACGCCTTTGCAACGTAATTATGAAGATCTCATGAAGTGTATAGTTAATAGGATGAAAAAACTAATGAATCGGATTATTGGGATGTTTCAAAATGCATTTGTGCCAAATAGATCTATTCTGGACAATATTTTGATTGCCGATGAGTGTAAGCATAAATTAAATTCTCAAAAGACTGGGAGAATAGGAGGAGTAGCTTTTAAGGCGGATATGAGCAAGACATACGACATGATTGACTTGAATTTTTTTGAAGAATGCATTAACCAGATTCGGATTTCCGGGTCATTTTGTGGAGCTTATAATGAACTGTGTTACAACAGTATCTTATGCAATCTTAATTAATGGAGAACCACTTCACTTTTTCAAACCAACCTATGGATTAAGACAGTGGGATCCTCTATCCCCTTACCTCTTTGTTATTTGCACTGAGGTATTATCTAGGAATCTGGTCAAAGAAGAATCTGCCAAAAAGGCTCAAGGTGTCAAAGTGGCAAGGAATGCTCCGAATATTTCTCATCTCTTTTTTTGGTGATGATTCTCCTCTCTTCTTGAAGGGGACAATTGAAAATATATCCAATTTTCATAAAGTTCTGAGTAAATACTGTAGGCTATCTGGTCAGGTTATTAATATAAGGAGAAATCTGTTGTGGGTTTTAGCCTTAATTGCAATTTGGAGGTGATTAAAAAGTGCCTTAATCGATTTCAGTTAAAACCATGTGTTGGATTGGGTAAGTATCTTGGTATTCCTGAAATTAGTAATACGAGTTCAAGGAGGATCGATACTAAAATTGTTGATCGGGTAATTAAGAGGATTGGTTCGTGGAATGGGGTGTTCTTGTCTCCGGCAGGCCGATTAACGTTAATCCACTCGGTTCTTTCCAACCTTTTAAGTTTCTTTCTATCGGCATTTCATATTCTGATAAGTGTGGCTAATAAAGTTAATGCTTTGTTGGCCCATTTTTGGTGTGCTGGGAAGAAATCGGAGAGAACTTTACACTGGAGATCTATTAGATATCTGAGTGTGCCTAAGTTTGAAGGAGGCCTCGGAATAAGAAATATAGCACGTACTAACAAACAAAGCATTACTTGCTAAGAGTGCGTGGAGAATTATTAAGAATAAGGATTTGCTCCTTAGCACGGTGTTTAATGGAAAGTACGGGCCGATACAAAATTATGAGGAATTCAGAAGGTGCAAACTCAAAAATAATAGATCTAGGGCTTGGAAAGGAGTAGTTGCAGGAAGAGAAGTCCTTCAGTACGGGTTGGGATGGAAGTTGGGAATAGTGATGAATCAGAGAATGAAACTATCAACATTTTTCAGGACAGACGAGTTAATGGATGTATACCGGTTGCTAAAACTGGTGTAAATCTTATTGACCATGAATTGGATACTAGCAACTGGAAAATTAAGGACCTCATCACGACAGACAAGAAATGGGATACAACAAAACTTCAGGTCATTTTTCCTAAAGAATGGTGTAATAAGATCCAGCCTATACCGTCGTTGACTGTCTCGTCACAAGGTAATCGTTGCTACTGGGTTAGAATAGGGACAAGGGACTACATGGTCAAGAGTGGGTACTACGAACTCCTCCATAGGGACAGAGAGATAACAGAGTGTAGTCAAAAGGTTAAGAATATTGTCAAGGATTTTCCTTCTTTTTGCAGGAAAGTGCTTTGAAAGTTTTCAGGACCTTCAGCTTGGAAGATTTTCTATTGGAAAATCCTATCAAACTCTTTACCAATAGGCGTAGAAAGAGCTAAACGGAATTTAATGGGCTCGTACCACTGTGTTTTATGCTTCACGGAAGGGGAAGAGGAACCGTCAACTGCAACACATTATACTATGGAAACCCTTGACTACTTGTTTAGAGATTGCACGATCAGTAGGATGCCGTGGCAAAATAATGGTTTCAAGGATATAGTCAGGGAAGGAAGAAATATGAATTTCAGGACTAGGCTTATGAAAAACACGAAAGGTCTTTTTGAGAAAGATGACTAATGGCAGAGATTATTCCAGTTCATTAACATTTTGTACAATATATGGACGTTCAGAAATGAGATTATATTTAGAGGGGAACAAAACCAGGGGGCAAGATTAGTAGCAAGGTATTAGGAGTCGCTTGATAGCCTAAACGAGCTATGGGAGGATATGAAAAAGAGGAAAGGGAAAGAGACTACTAACCAGGAAAGTGTTTCGTCCAAGGAAAGATTAAGACAAGCTATTAAGGGATCCAAAAAAGTGTGCTGATTTCCTCGAATAATAATAATAGGAAATGTAATTCTACGGTCATTAATGTAGATGCAGGTTGGAATGGTGAGGAGAATGCAGTGGCTGGATGGGTTATCAAAGAAGGTAATGAAGGACGAACACGATGTGGAACGACCACCTTCTTAGTTGAATCGCCACTTCAAGCAGAAACATTAGCAGCGATTAAGGTTATCCAATGGGCAAGACAAAAAGGTTATCTCCACATAACATTGCAGATGGATTGCCTACAATTGGTGTATCAGTTGGCTGAGGCGGAGGATTATCAGCACAGTGTCCAAGACGTTATTCCAAGATTCCACGAGGAATCAACTAATTTTCATTGTGTAGCTATTAAGTTAATTTCTCGAAACCTTAATACGGATGCTCATAATCTAGCGACAACATGTATGAGCAATCGTTAAGGTGGGACTTTTGATCGATGACAAAAGAAAGGTTTAGGGAAGAGAGAAGGGGACCGGTCCCTTGGTCTTGTCATTCAAGGCATTGGATTTTCCGCACCTCACATCCCCATGCTTGACTACACTTCATGCTACCTACCCTTACGCCCTTTTGCTTGGAGTCGACCCTTCCCACCAACTTGTTGAGTTTTGGATGATATCGTCCTAGACTTATTTGTAGACACTTAAAGCTAGATTAAGACCCTTACGAAACTTAGTAGTGACTAGGCTTATTTTGAGACTTATGCTTCTCTCATTTAGCCATGTTGAGCTCGTCTTACCTTGTTTATTCGACCCTAGTGGAAGTATCCTCTTCTATTGACCACGGCTTGCTACGTAAAACTCCCCTTGAATCACTCTTCTGAGCTTGAACAAGTGTGATCCACCAGGTTGAGCCTCCCTTAGGTTGATGGTGAGGCCAGTATAGAAAGAGTGATAGTCCATACCCTCAACTCCTGTGGCATAAGCAAAGCTAATAAATAAGACATTTTCAATTAACATGGGGTATTTCAGGAGGTGGGAAGTGATGGAAAAGGTTGAAAGTTGAGGATATTGATCATGATGGGTTTTTTAAAACGTTAAAGGACCATCTGAGGGTGAGGGTGATGACTTTGGTGATAAACTTTCCACTGAGTCGATATTTACGTACTCTAGGTCAGGTTTCAAAGGGTTGTTATTTTCGCTTGTTTGTGACTGTTGTTTGGGGTATTATGATGTTGTTCTATTTTAGCACCTCAAACTTGCATAATTTCGTTTATTTTCTAGGTTTAGGGTTAACTCCTGGGTAAATTGTGTGTTTAGGGTTAATTCTAGGGGCATGTGAATGATGATCTAATTTATATTCCGATATTTTAGGAAGCAATGCAAGTTGCAAGTTGAGGCTTAATATGCTTGGTGTCTTCTGGTTGATTGAAGAGGAAGGGTGTACACGACTTATGACATGGACCTAGCTACACTTACGCGTAGTATTAGTATTCGTAGTTTAATGTACTTCTACTGGTATAGTTGTATAATTAAACTTGTTCTTGTTATAATGTAATATATTATCGTGTTTTGAATAGCTAAGTTTCCGTGCTGTATTGTAATGACATTACTTCCTTGGGTTACCTGAGATGGTAACACCTGTTTTACTTGAGAGTGTCTTGATAAAGTTCGTAGATAAATGAGAGTGTTAAAAACGTTTACTATCAATTGATGGTACTACCATGCATGCATGGCTCAAATATAACCATGAAACTATTGGCAAGAATATACACGTGACATTGTTTATCATTCAAAAAAATGAAATGTCTACAATAAGATGCAAATGTTATGTATTTTGTTTGAATTGTTTGGCATCTTATCAGATACTCCCTCCGTCTCATTCATTTGTTTGCTTTTGATTAAAATACTCCTCACAATGAATATAACAGACAAACAAATGAATAAAACGGATGAATTAAGTATATATCTGGAGCAATTATAAGTCAAACGAAAGAACATGAACATGTATGTATGTGTAAATGATAAAAAATAGTAATAATAATAATAAAATAATGAATTTGTTGTGTCTGTTTAACTTTTTTTTTTCTTTTCACATTTCTATTATTGGAGTTTTAATCATATATCATTGTTGTCACAACTCACAAATATAACTTACTTTTTTTTTGTGGTAAGGAAATATTGTTGCCACATGATATATTCAACGTAATTAACATCAAATACAAGAAACTCTCATTGTATAAAGATATACATATTTTTAATGAAATCTTTGCTTTGACGGTCAGATCAGATAAATGTTCGAATTTCAACGAAGATAGGCATGATGGAGGCTTCCAAAGTAGAACCTTTACGTCAAATTTCATTAGAAGATCATTTGGCATATGATGCAGACGTGAATAATGATAACAAGAGAAAAAGGAAGAAATTATCTGCGATCGTAAAAGTTATGAAGTTTAACTGTGCAATGGTATGTGTGTATGATTTCCCTCTTTCTCTATGTTATATTTTTAAATCATGAAAAAAATCACATGATTTCAATTATTAATTTGTTGATAATATTAACGAACAAAAGGAATACAAAATGAATCCAATCAAAAATAAAATAGGATCGTGCTTTTTCCTAACGAGCTTTTATTCAATCCTAGCGACATTTTACTATTTTACCTTGTCATTTCATCCCATGAATTTTTTTTCTCTCTAGAAATTCTCAAACTCCAACAACCAATAAACACCCCATGAACCACCACAAGCATCGAAACCGTCCGAGATCGGTGGGAATGAAGTTTGTGATCGGTGAAGGCTTGGTGGCTTTTCGAGGCGGGGTCGGTCGGGGTGAGGGTCATCGGAGTGGTGGTCTGGGTCGGGTTGGGCTGGTATGAATGGTGGGTGGGTGGGTAACTGTGGTTCGGGGTGGGGCCGGTCGAGGTGAGGGTCGTCGAAGTAGTGGCCTGGGCCGGGATGGGACGATCTGGGTGGTGGGTGGTGGTGGGTGAGTGTGGTTGGGGTGGTGGGTTGGTGAAGGTGGTTGGGGTGAGGGTTGTGGGTAGATGTAGCTAGGAAGGGTGTAAGGTTGTTTTGCTATTTTTTTTTTTTATTTTTTTTAAAAAAAAAAATCCTAACTAAATTTCCTTTTTTATATATATTTTGAAGTATTCTTAATATTTTATAAACCTTAAATATTTAAACCTAAATATTAATCAAATAATAATGATACAATAATAAAATTAAAAAATGAATAAGTACTCCGTAAATAAGTACTCGATATTATATGATTGATAATTGAATTAGAATTCATAATCGAATTTGGAAACGTTGATTGATTAGTTAAATTCATAAAATGATAAGAAACTTGATTGAATCTTAGGGTAAAAACTATAGAGGAGTAGAACAAGAATTTTTTTTAAAAATTCGTTAAGATTCGGTAAAGGTTCGTTAGAAAAAAAATAATTCCGATAAAATATTATATGATTAACGTACATTTGGTAAATATTTGTGTTTTACATCACATATATGATTTAAAAGTTATTTTCACTTATTTAGATTTGATCAAATCATTTAAAATTATACACAACCTACAAAGTCACGTTTGACTACAGGTGTTTTACTCCCGTGTAAATTGCACGTGGTTTACGTAAACTTTGTAACGATCGGATTGTGTCAAGTTTAAGTTTACATCACATGTAAACGAGTTATGAATCATTCGTCATAAACCTGACCAATTGATCAATCTCGTGTAAACCCACTTACATAAATGAATCATTAAACGTAGGTATATGTCGTGTTTTTGGCTCATAATAAATTTTGGAAAGTAGTATTATTTTTCATACTCCATCATTACTAATTCATACTTACAATTTACTACTCTACCCGCATTTCAAAAAAAGAAAAAAAAAAACCTCAAACTTCATTTTCTCCCTCCACCTCCACCTCCACGCCGCCCACCACCTGCCTTCTCCTTACCATGTCGGTTTTTCTCCCTCTCTCACCGCACATACCCCCTAGTCCTACCATGACCCTCCATTATTATTACTAGTTGGAAAGCCTGTGCGATGCACGGGCCGATTTTTAAGTACCTCACACACAAATACATTTTCAGTTACATATTCGTACCAATATTCATTTCTTACATTTGTAGAAATTTTAGATGTTCTTAAGAACTCTTTTTATAACTCAAAAGATTTCTGTTTTTATATCTAAAGACGAACGATTACTTTTATTTACCTAATAGAATTTCATCAATTTCTTGATGTGGGATCATCTTACCTCAATTTATAACCTTAAGTTAACAGTTGTTATAAGACTCAAAAGTTTTTTTATTATTATCTAAAAACGAACGATTTCTCTTATTTATGATATAAAATTTCTCACCACATTATAATTTTTCAATTTTGGATAATTCAACTTAGAGTTATACTCCGTAATACTCTTCAAAACTCTTTTTAGAACTCAATCAAAAGATTTCATGTTGAAATCTAAAGACGAATGAAAACTCTTAATTATATACGGCGGAATAGAATTCCATCAACTTATTACTTCGTATTATTTTTGATGCTGGATATTTCAATTTAAATTTATAGTCTTAAGAGTTGTTATGGGCTCAAAAGATTTTTTGGTTAATATCTAAAAATAAATGATTTCTCTTATGTATGAAATAGAATCTCATCACCTCATCATAGGTTTTTGATGTGTGACATAATTTTACTTAAGTTTATGGTGTTAAAATCTTAAAAACTATTTCTAAGATCCAAAAGATTTCAGGTTCATAACTAAAGACGAATGATTACTCTTAATTATATAGTAGAACTCCATCAATTTATTATAATTTTTCGATGTGTGATATTTCTACTTAAATTTATTGTGTTAAGAACTTTTTTTGTACTCAAAAGATTTTTGGTTGATTTATAAGAATGAATGATTACTTTTATTTATAGGGAATTGATAAATACAGGTCTTAGGATTAAATCTAAGAGTGTAAAAGAGGAAACAAATTCTTTATAGTTGTATTAATTCCATCGATGTATTTGTTGTTTATTCTTTAATTTTTAACTTTATACCAAATTGGGAAGATATTAAAGGCTTAAAAACAACCATAAGGGTTGTATTTAACATAACCCTTATCTATATAGTAAAATTTCTATCCCCTCATTAAAATTTCTCGATGTGGGATCTTACTTAAACTTAAATTGATAGCCTTAAGAACTATTATAAGACTCAAATTTTTTTTGATTAATATCCAAAAAGAAATGTTGTCTCTTATGATATAGAATTTCATCTCCTCATCATAATTTTTCGATGTAAATCATTTTACTTAAGTTTATAGTAATCTTTAGAACTGAAAAGATTTCATATTAATATCTAAAGAGGAATTATTACTATACTCAGTAATAGAATTCCATCAACTATTATTATTTTCCGATGCGAGATATTTCTACTTAAATTTATAGCCTTAAAAGTTGTTATAAGACTAAACATAATTTTGGTTAATATCCAAAAACGAATGATTTCTCTTATTTAATTATGATATACTACATAGAATTTATCATCTCATCATAATTTTTCAAAGTGAGATAATTCTATTTAAGTTTATAATTTCAAAAACTTTTTTTTCGGACTGAAAGATTTTTGGTTACTATTTCAACTCGAATGATTTCTCTTATTTATAATGTAGAATTCCATCACCTCATCATAATTTTTTCGATGCAGGATAGACCTATAAAAAAAATTATGATTGATATCTAAATAAAAATGATTACTTTTATTTTATATAATAGACTTTCATCAATTTATTACGGAGTATTATAATTTTTTGGTGTGCGATAATTTTACTTGAATTTATAGTCTTAATAACTCTTTCTAGGACTCAATTTTTTTTGGTTAATATCTAAAGACAAATGATTACTTTTATTTATATAATAAATTTTCATCACCTCATTATAGGTTATCGATGTGAAATAATTTTAGTCTCACCTCTGTTTTTGACATTATTCACAAATAAAGAAAATCTTCAATATTCTTGACAATATATAAGAGAGAATATAGTCATGAGAGATCTTGTGTGTTTAGTCGTTATGAGTATATATTATAAATATCAAACTTTTATATTTTTTGCTAATGTATATTTGATATTGATGGTGCAAAACGCGTCTCGACAAATATGTAAAAGTAGAAGGGAGCATTGGATATGAATAGAGGGAATATGTAATAGTTTCACCGTTTATATTTCTTGGATGTGGGAGAAAAACACATTAAAACTTACTCTGACATTTTTTCGAGCAAAAAATACAATACTTATGAGACTCAATTTTTTTAAAAAAAATTTACCTAATGACCAATGATGCCTCTTATTTATTATAATCACGTCTCGTTATTATAATTTTTCAATGTGAGATAATTTTTACCGTTTTATATATATGTAAACAACAAAATTATCGTAATTTTATATTTTTAGAGTTTCTAATATTGATTATAGTGTGAATAAATAAATACTCGTAAATATTTAAAAATTCGTTAAATAGAAGTAACTACACGTTCCACGCGGTTTCTGTCAAATTTTTGTAGTATTTTGAGGTGATAATTGACTGTTTATATAGTGGTAATTTTTTTAATCTTAGGTGTAGTAGGATTATTTTTTCCTATACGAATCTAATATCGCTTAAATCTGAGGTGGAGTAGGATTAATTTATCTTATACAAATTCCTATATTCTTATCTGAATTAAAAAATATATTAAAATTTTTTATTAAATAATTTAAAAAACTCTGACCAATCATATCGCTCGAAAAGTTCCGACCAATCATATCGCTCGAAAAGTTCCGACCAATCATATCGCTCGAAAAGTTCCTTCTTTATTAATATATATTGATTATTATTATTATTATTATTATTATTATTATTATTATTATTATTATTATTATTATTATTATTATTATTATTATTATTATTATTATTATTTTTTAATAAATCGGAGCTTGCATTAATAACGAAACAAATTACAAGAAGTTAGTTGGTAGCACACTCCCTTAGCAATAGCGAAACTAAGTCTAGTGAAAATAAAAGCAGCTGCGCGAGCCCCCGCATCCTGAGCGATAGAGAATTTTTGAATCTGCTTGAGCAACGCAACAACCTCTGCATCAAGCTCCCCAAGTGAAGAGAAGGAGAAAGGCAGGAACCCATAACCAATCTTGGTGCACAAATCTCCGTACTTAGCGCACTTACGCTAAGCGGCGTCAACGACCGCACGACCAGACAATAAATCCGTCATTGCAGACTGAGTCAATGGGGACGACCCTGTCAGATCGACACACACATCCCGCCCCCTATCCCGGGAATAAAGAAGTAAATCCGCCGGGCGAAGGGGCTTGTCGTGCCCATCAATCAAACCGACATCCACCTCTTTACCGACCGAACTACCGGATCGGAAGCGGATATCCAAAAGGGTGTCACGAACCAGGTTATGTCTATGCTTAATACCAACGGTACCAGCACACGACACAGCATGGTCCCCAAAATAGTCCCCAACAAAAACCTGGGAGCAGGCAGAACAAGGCGTAGGTACCGGGAACAAAGGGACACCCAACCGATAGCTAAGGACAGAGCGGTAGGTCCTCCCATTCATGGTCTGCCCCAGCCCGGAGACGGGTATAGCGTGCAACCAGTCAGACGTGTGAGCATCCTGCAGAGACTTCCACAATACCATCTGTCGCTGAATCAAGGAGAAAACCGATTCCACCGAAGCAGCAACCTTCATGAAATATATATTTGCCAATTTCTTCATGAGTTTGGGTGCAGCGATCTCACTAGGATTAGTGGAAAGGTCGGAACCGGTGGTCTCGTTAAACAGAGACAATGTCGCATCGAAGGTCGGCCCGGGGGCTGAGACAGCTGAAGGCCGAAGAAGCATAGCCTGCAACTCAGAGGATTGCAAGCGAGAAGCCAAAAAGGCATTGTGCAGGACATCCCCAGCGCTGTACACACCCAACCCTCAGAAATTAAAGGGTAGTGTGGAAAGATGCCACTGCCAGTCCCCAAACCCGAGACCGGACGCGGTGACAATACGTTCCAAGCTAGACCGCAAAGCCGCATCGAAGGTCTTAGCCGAGTAGAAGACCGTAGGGGGCAGGTGCGCAGAGAGAAAGAAAGCTTAGAAATACCGGCAGAAGCACGAAGTAACAACAGCTCGCACTGTGGATCCTTAATCCTGGCAACAGAATCCAAAAGCTCAATGGTTCTAGTAACTCTCTTCGCCACAAGCTCATTGCTGAAAATACGGCAGACACTGACGAGGCCACCAAGAACTTTGACCCCACGCAACGGTCGAGAAATATCGGGGGGGGGGGGGGGGGGAAACACCAGGAAGTCGACTCCAAGGATCTTCCTTAGGCCAGAAAACCTCAATTTTTCCGACATTAAGGTGGAGACCCAAGCGAGGACCATCCTCCATAATCAGCTCTAAAACCTTCCCCACTACCAAAGTATCTCCAACGATGGTGACGTCGTCCAAGTACCAAGCCTGCAAGCTCAAGGGAAAAGAGTCCCGGATCTTACAAATCAAAGGATGTAAGACCAAAGCGAAAAGAAGAGGGCCCAAAGGGTCACCCTGCTGGACCCCCTGACAAGACCAAAGGCTGTGCTCCCCGTAAAAAAGCCTGGCAGGCCGAGAGTAACAAAACTCGACCCAGCGGGAAAGAATAGGGCAACAACGACGAACCTCGCGCAACATGACCTTCCGATCGACCAAATTAAAAGCATTCTGGAAGTCGACCAAAAGCATGGAAAAGCCCACGTCCCCACCACGATCTTCAACAAACCGATTCAAGGCGTGCAAAATGGCTTTTTCCCCACCGGAAACTCCGACCCCAAACTGGAGGCCCTCAATATAACCGCAAAGCGACGGCCCAATCAGAACATCCCCGACCTTAGGGACAAGTCGTCTCCAAACCGTGCCCACAGCAATAGGACGAACCCCACCACCTGGTTTAACAAGCGGGGTGAGCGGAGCACTAGCGATGTACTCACTGAGGACCTGCGGGCATCGGCCCTCAAGAAACAGGTTAACCACCCTAGTGATAGAGGTGATCAGATCATCCGAGATAGCAACCGCGGCCCCGCTCAAACAATCCAGGAGGTGTTGGGCACGAAAACCGTCCCGCCCACAAGAAGTGCCACGCGGAAAACTCTTGATCATATCCAACACGACAGTCGTGGACGCGACGAGCTAAGGGTGAGCGGCAGGGAAGGGGGCGGAACAGTGGGGTGCTTATTCTTCAAAGCCTGTAGAGTATCGGCCGTGTAAGGGGCGACGCCAGACGAAGAAAGCACCCGGACAGCGGCAGCGTAATGACCATCACAAATTTTCCGCCGACACTGCCGCAAGTTAACCTCACTAGAGTCAAGGTCCTCCTCCTCCAGACGGAGAGAAAGACCCTCCTCAGCTAAGGTCTCCTGCAGAAGCAGAGCAATACCACCAGGGGCACCCCATGTACGAATGGCATTGATAATACACTCCTCCTGACGCTGGCGCTTCACGACAGCCCTACACTCAAGGTTACTCCTGGGGGAAAAAGACTTAAGTACACAGAGAGGAAAAATAAGCAAGCTAACCCAGCGAGAAAGATCACCAGGGGAGTCAGCCACCACATCGAGGGCCCCTCTGAAAACCCTAGAAAACCCAAGGCGGCATCTGGGAGGGATAGATTTCACAGTGCGCACCCCTAACGACTACAAGCGATCCAAAGAAGCCACATCAAGACAACCCAGCCCAACAGGCCCCACAACATTGCCTGGAGTCGAAGATGGAGCGAGCGGCCGAGGGATGCCATAAATGAAAAAACGAGCAACTCCATCGCCGCAATCAGGGGGTGCAACAAAATCAGACCTCGGCCCGTGCCGACACTTGGCAGAAAGAGAATGTGCGGAAAAGCAAACCCCACAAAGCCAAAGACTCATACGCCTAAGGGTAACCTCCGCCTTAGAAAAAATAGATAAATCAGAAGAAAGGGCTTGACGTGTAATTACCCGATCATTTCCAAGGCAATGACGATTCCGGAGGTGGAAGATCAAGAAGGTTTTAACTAGACCCTTCCCATTATTGTCACAACACTCAGAAAGACCAACGAAGGGGCAATGGAAACGCGCGATTCCCGACATGAAGAATCGGCAAGGCACGAACACAATCCACCAACCAAGAGAACCCAAAACAACCGACCAAAGAAAACGGAACAAACAACGCAACAAAAGAACAACAGGAGAAGAGGGTGCGGAGGAAAACACAAAAACAGAGATGGCAGGAGGGTGACGGAGAAAACCCGACAAAACCAGCAGTGACAAAAGCCCCACCGTCCACCAGGAGGGGAGCCGAAAGTGACCCGCCGACGAGGATAGAGGCCAGGCAGCAGATTCCGGCAGACAACAAAGCAGCAGCAGCAGACGTCCGGCAAGCAAAGCGAAGGCAACCCGATTTTGGCAGGAAAGATAGATCGAAAATGAAACTTATATTGAGATCGAAAGAAATTACAAGAAGTTAATGGGTAGCCGAGATATAATTTGGTTACGCACTCTCTTAGCAATCGCAAAACCAACCCTAGTAAAAATATGAATAGCTGCACGTGCCTCAGCATCCTACGACATAACAAATTTCCAATTCCGCTGGAACAACGCAACAACATCCTTATCTAACTCACCAAGAGAGGAAAAAAAGAAAGAAAGAAAACCATAACCACTCGCCGTACATAAGGCCTGGTACATAGCATATTTATGTCGAGTAACATCAACCACTGCACCTCCAATCATAAAATCAGTCATCCCAATCTGGGTTAAGGGAGAAAAACCAGTTGAGACCTTCACAGCGCCATTTATCGAGGTGTTAAAGTGAAATCAAATTCCGTTATAGCAACAACCGTCGTGAAATATATGTTTGCCAATTTCTTTATAAGCTTGGGGGCATCGATCTCACTAGGGTTGCGCAGAAAGTCAGAACGTAACCCTATTAAACACATTCAGAATGACATCAAAAGCGGGTCCGGTGGCTGAAAGACAAGAAGGCTGAAGAAGCTTAGCCTGCAACTCAGCAAACTACAACCGAGAAGCAAGAAATGCATAATGTAAGACATCCTTAGAAGAATAAAAACTAGACCGTAGTGTCACGTCAAAGGAATAATGCTTAGCTGACTCAAAAACAGTGGTGGCAGGTACGTATTGCAAAAAAATCTTAGAAATACCGTTACAAGCACGAAGTATCAACAACTCGATCATACTGGGGATCCTCAATCCTGGTAACAGAATCCATAAGCTCGATGGTCCTAGTCACTCTCTTCACCAAAATCTCACTGCTGAAAACTTGGCACACATTAACGGGGCTACCAAGAACTTTGACACCATGCAATGACCTAGGAATATCAGTGGGGAAAAACACCAGGAAGCCGACTCGTAGGATCTTCTTTAGGCCCAAAAACCTCGGTTTTACCGACATTAAGGTGAAGGCCCAAGTGAGGTACGTCCTCCATAATCAGCTCCAAAGCCTTCCCCACGACCAAAGTATCCCTAACAATAATGCCATCATCCAAGTACCAAGCCTATAAGCTCAAGTCAAAAGAGTCCCGGATCTTATTACAAATCAAAGGATGTAAGACCAAAGTGAAAAGAAGAGGACCCAAAGGGTCACCCTGCTGGACCCCTTGACAAGACCATAAGCTGTGCTCTTCGTAATAAAGCTTGGCAAGCCCAGAATAACAAAGGTCGATCCAGCGGGGAAAAACAGGGCAACAACAACGGACCTCGCGCAACATGCTCTCACGGCCGACCAAGCTAAAAGCATTCTGAAAGTTAACCAAAAGCAGGAAAGGTCCACAGCGTCACCACGATCCTCAATAAATCGATTCAAGGCATGCAAAATAGTCTCTCCTCCACCGGAAACCCTGACCCCCAACTGGGGACCCTCAAAATAACCGCACAACGACGGGCCAATCAGAACAACATCAACCTTAAAGACAAGGTGTCTCCAAACTGTGCCCACAACAAGATTATTATTATTATTATTATTATTATTTTATTATTATTATTATTATTATTTTATTATTATTATTATTATTATTATTATTATTTTTTTTTTTTTTTTATTTTTTTTTTTTTATATCCAGAACTTGTATTAAGATCGAAACAAATTACAAGAAGTTAGTGGGTAGCCGAGATACTATCTGGGCACCCACTCCCTTAGCAATAGAAAAACTAAGTCTAGTGAAAATAAAAGCAGCTGCGCGTGCCCCCGCGTCCTAAGAGATAGAGAATTTCTGAATATGCTTGAGCAAAGCAGCGGCATCCGCGTCGAGCTCCCCTAGAGAAGAGAAAGAGAAAGGTAGGAACCCATACCCAATCCTGGTGCACAAATCTCCATACTTGTTGCACTTACGCTGAGCCGCATCAGCGACTGCGCGACCAGGCAGAAAATCAGACATCGCGGACTGAGTCAAAGGGGACGACCCCGTCAGATCGACACACACATCACGCCCCCTATCCCAGGAATAAAGAAGCAAATCCGCCGGGCGTAGGGGCTTGTCGTGCCCATCAACCAAACCGACATCCACCTCCTTACCGGCAGAAATACCGGATCGGAAGCAGATATCCAAAAGGGTGTCGCGAACCAGGTTATGTCTATGCTTAATACCAACGGTACCAGCACACGACACAGCATGATCCCCAAAGATGTCCCCAACAAAAACACGGGAACAGGCGGGACAAGGTCTAGGTGTCGGGAACAAAGGAACACCCAACCGATAGCTAAGGACAGAGCGGTAAGTTCTCCCATTCATGGTCTGCCCCAGCCCGGAGATAGGCACTGCGCGCAACCAAACAGACGTGTGAGCACCCTGCAGAGACTTCCACAATGCAACCTGTCGCTGAGTCAAGGAGAAAACCGATTCTACCGAAGCAGCAACCTTCGTGAAATATATATCTGCCAGTTTCTTTATGAGTTTGGGGGCAGCGATCTCACTAGGATTACGGGAAAGGTTGGAACCGGTGGTCTCGTTAAACAGAGCCAAGGCCGCATCAAAGGCTGGCCCAGGATCTGAGACAGCCGAAGGCCGAAGGAGCGAAGCCTGCAACTCAGAGGACTGCAGGCGAGAAGCCAAAAAGGCATAGTGCAGGACATCCCCAGCGCTGTACACACCCAACCCTCCGAAATTAAAAGGCAGTGTGGAAAGACGCCACTGCCAGTCCCCAAACCCGGGGCCGGACGCGGTGACAATGCGTTCCAAGCTAGACCGCAAAGCCGCATCGAAGGTCTTCGCCGAGTCAAAGACCGTAGGGGGGCAGGTGCGCAGAGTGAAAGAAAGCTTAGAAATACCAGCACATGCACGAAGTAACAACAGCTCGCACTGTGGATCCTCAATCCGGGCAACAGAATCCATAAGCTCAATGGTTCTAGAAACTCTCTTTGCCACAAGCTCACTGCTGAAAACACGGCAGACACTGACAGGGCCACCAAGAACTTTGACACCACGCAGCGGTCGGGAAATATCAGGGGGGAAAACTCCAGGAAGTCGACTCCTAGTATCCTCCTTAGGCCAAAAAACCTCGGTTTTTCCGACATTAAGGTGAAGACCCAAGCGAGGACCATCCTCCATAATCAGCTCCAAAACCTTCCCCACGACCAAAGTATCTCCAACAATGGTGCCGTCGTCCAAGTACCAAGCCTGCAAGCTCAAGGGAAAAGAGTCCCGGATCTTACAAATCAAAGGATGTAAGACCAAAGCGAAAAGAAGAGGGCCCAAAGGGTCACCCTGCTGGACCCCCTGACTAGACCAAAGGCTGTGCTCCCCGTAAAAAAGCCTGGCGGGCCGAGAGTAACAAAACTCAACCCAGCGGGAAAGAACAGGGCAACAACGACGAACCTCGCGCTACATGATCTCCCGATCGACCAAGTTAAAAGCATTCTGAAGTCGACCAAAAGCATGGAAAGGCCCACATCGCCACCACGATCCTCAATAAACCGATTCAAGGCGTGCAAAATGGTCTCTCCTCCACCGAAAACCCCGACCCCAAACTGGAGGCCCTCAAAATAACCACAAAGCGACGGACCAATCAGAACAGCCCCAACCTTAGAGACAAGGCGTCTCCAAATCGTGCCCACAGCAATAGGATGAACCCCACCACCTGGTTTAACAAGCGGGGTGAGCGGAGTACTAGCGATGTACTCACTGAGAACCTGCGGGCATCTGTCCTCAAGAAACAGGTTAACCACCCTAGTGATAGAGAGGATCAAATCATTCGAGATAGCAACCGCGGCCCCGCTCAAACAATCCAAGAGATATTGGGCACGAAAACCGTCCCGCCCACAAGAAGTGCCACGCGGAAAACTCCTGATCATATCCAACACGACGGTCGTGGACGCGATGAGCTGAGGGTGAGCGGCAGGCAAAGGCGGCAAGGAAGGGGGCAGAACGACAGGGTGCTTATCTTTCAAAGCCTGCAGAGTATCGGCCGTGTAAGGGGCGACGCCAGACGAAGAAAGCACCCGGACAGCGGCAGCATAATGACCATCACAAATCTTCCGCCGACACTGCCGCAAGTTAACCTCACTAGAGTCAAGGTCCTCCTCCTCCAGACGGAGAGAAAGACCCTCCTCAGCTAAGGTCTCCTGCAGAAGCAGAGCAATACCACCAGGGGCACCCCAAGTACGAATGACATTGATAATACACTCCTCCTGACGCTGGCGCTTCACGACAGCCCTACACTCAAGGTTACTCCTGGGGGAAAAAGACTTAAGTACACAGAGAGGTAAAATAAGCAAGCTAACCCAGCGAGAAAGATCATCAGGGGAGTCAGCCACCGCATCGAGGGCCCCCCTGAAGATCCTAGAAAACCCAAGGCGGCATCTGGGAGGGATAGATTTCACAGTGCGCACCCCTAACGACAATAAGCGATGGTGGTGGTTATTAATATTATTATTATTATTATTATTATTATTATTATTATTGTGGTGGTGGTGGTGGTGGTAGTGGTACGATTGTGGTGGTGGTGGTGGTGGTAGTGGTACGATGGTGGTGGTGGTGAGAAGTGGGTAGCGACGACCGGCATGCGTGAGCCGTTACGGTAACATTTTTAAAAAAAAGATTATTATTTTTAGTTATTAATAATAGTCAATTTAATCGTACTTAAAAACTAAAGAATATCAAAACACTAATAAAAATAAATTTTTGAATATTTGAGGTTTAACGTCGACGAAAAAATACAAGAATTTATCTAGAATATAAAAAACACTAATTAGAATTTCAATATCTATAAATCAAATTAACAAAGTAAATAAAGAGATAATTTGACAATTATAATAAAATTTTAATTACAAAAATATACTCCGTAATAAAATTCAAATTAGTATTAACATACAAGAAGAAAAAATTAACAACAGTGTGTGTCTCTCCACTGTCTTCCCCCTTCAGGCTTCCACTATCCCACCATGCTCCATCACCTTCTTGCCCCTACCATCCCCCACCGCGTAGTCATGCCCCCACCATCCCGCACCGTGCCACCACCACCCCGTACCCCGCCACCTTGCAACCATTATGCATTCACCCTCTGCCACCACGACGCCCAGTAGACCGCCCACCACGACTCTCCCCCATCAGCCTTCATTCCCTGCCACCACCCTCTACCACTGCATTTCCTGCAACAATTACAACTACTCTCCCTTCCATCACACCCACAATATTTATTAAAGGAAAAAAAATTTAATTAACTCTAATTTTCTATAATAATTGCTCTACGAGAAAATATCATTTACCGAATTATATTCTATAGTTTTGTCACAAGTAATGATTGACTGATGTGTAGAATTAACGAGTTTTAAGTAGATAATTTTGATGCAAAAAATTGGTTTGGTTTAGAATCGAAAAAAAAAACAATGAAGGTTGCTTTAGAATAGGAAAATGTAATATCGAAAATTTTAGGGCTGATCGAGTAATGATGTACTCCGTAGTATGAAAAAGAATTATGTGTTATTATCATTATTATAATAGTAATACTTCACGTAATGACCAAATTTAAACATTTCACTGTATTTTTTCGCCTAACCATTATTCCAACATTGTTATTCTTCTTATTCAGTTGAAGTTGAAGTTCAAAAAAATACGAAAAAAGAAGCGTCAAAAGGAGAGTAACACAAACCAGGAAGACACAACAAGTACAACTGATGATACTGATAACTCTTCTATGTTGAGTGCCTCCACTGAAAACGAATCATCTGACTCATGTCCGACATCACCAACATCTTTTCATTCAACTACAAACAATTCTTTTATTTCACATCAAGAACCTGCTGACGTTACCACAACCACCTTTCACCTAAAGTCTATTGCGTTAACGTTGTTATTACTAACACTTGGAGTTCTAATATTCTGCGGCAAGACTTGGGCTATATTGTGTACCTTAACATGTATATTTTTATTTTCTTGTCTTCTTCCTCACTATCACCTTCATGGATATAAGATATGTTTGAACCCGATGAACTTATTAAATTGTAAAAAAAAGGTGAGGTGATGTTTAAATTTTTCTTGGCCGATGAATTTATATATCGAGTTTGTTTGAAAATGTGTATTGTACTTCACTAGTTGCACGGCCACGCGCGATGCACATGGTGTTCGAGGCATCTCCGGTTTTGGCAAGTCGGCATATAGAGGTTGTTGATTTTAATCTAAACATTTGGTTGAACTGTAACGCGGTTTCGATGTCCAGCTGTATGGCTTGTAAATTGTTTGTAGGCTTTAATCCTATGTCTTGAAACATACTCGTGATGTGGTCAACAACTCATATGACAACATACTCAGGGAAAACCAGAAGACAAAAATACAGAACCTTAATTACACTACCAAATACTGTGTATGTTGTGGCCGAATAGAAACATGTGTATGTTAACTGAGATTGTGTTTTGTTGATTTTGGGGTATTCAGTATTTGTTTACCTTGAACAGTATTGTAGGTGCGTACCAAGTGGACGACAGGTTAATACTTATAATTAAGTCGTTACGTGTTATGAAGTCAACATTTTTTTGCCGTCAACCACCTTAACTGATCTCTTTATACTTCCATGTGTTAATTGCAATAGAAGAACAAATAATGAAAAGTCGATTTAGGCAAACAACCAATACAACGTCTGCATTAGACCTTAACATAATATCTGGTAAGAACACTTGTGTAGTTGTTGTGTCCTTATATAGTCGTTTACTATAGCTAACCGACACAAGTACAAAAAAGTTCAGTTGACCATACAAACTTTCATAGGACAAAATGTTATGCATACATAAGATCCGATTAGTCAATCACAAGGATATCACTTCTACTGCGCAACATCTTACCTATATCATACGCTATGTATCGTCGTATGAAAGGAATTGAAAGCAATATTCATCACTCTCCTCTGGGGTAGTCTCAATGACCTCCAAGTTTGGAGTTTTCTTTGATGTTGACTGGAAGCCATGGAGTATCGTTTTAGCATATATGTTATCGATTAAATATCAATTGCATCTCTTCTTTGTCACCTCTATAAACAAACTAAGATTAAGGAGTAATTAAAGAGGGATTAAGCTAATCTACACTAACCTAAGCTAAAGTAATCTAGGGTTTCTCTAATCTAAGGGTTGGTAAGGTAGAGTCCTTAAAACAATACAAGAGGAGAGGGGTATATATAGGGTTTCACGAGTGAATGAGGCGGAAAAAGCGAAGACGGCCTGAACTGGGCCCTTCCCGACCGGGAAGGGGTTGATCCCGACCGGGATGGGTTGGTCCCGATCGGGAGCATGCTCCAGAAGAGTTGGTTGATGTCCCACTTCGTCTCGGTCGTGATGGATGTGATCCCGACCGGGATGGGTCATGTAGGCTTCAAATATGATCTCATAGGTCTCTACTTGCTCTTCCTAGGCTTCTTATCGACTCTCGGTGCTCGGGAATAGGATCCAAGGGACTCGGGATCGAGTCAAAGCCACCGAGTCATCGTCGCTTCTCTTCGTTGGCTCCAAATGTATCGGAAACGAGTCGAAATCGTTCCATTTCTCCAAGATAGGCCTTAGGAACCTAACACAAGTTAGAAGAAGCGTAAGTAGCCTCGAAACCGCTCGAAAGAGCGATTCCACAAGAGAAATCGGGACCAAACACAAGGAACAAGCACTACATAACACACTTATCAACTCCCCCACACTTAACCCTTACTCGCCCTCGAGTAAGCACGAACTAACTAATAACTAAAAGAAACTGGACTACTAACCGAGCGGGTATTAGCGCACCCTACGCTCTTTCAACTCACGCGAGAACACTTAGAGGAAAAGTGTTATCCGCAAGGCAAGTAAGGTCTTGCGACAAAACTGTGGATACAACCGAACACGAAAACACACAAACACACATCAAACAAACAAACAAACGGTTGCATCCAAGAAGAAACAAATTTCGCTTCCCTCAACAAAGCGGTGAAAGAAACACCGGTTAAGGACTCAAGGCAAGTGACAACGTTCCCAAGTTAATAACACAAATCGATATGGACAAAACTCTAATAGTATGACAACAAAGCAATAAAAACGTTGGTAACTTACCTAGGTCCTCCTAACCCTCTAAGAACGTACTACGAGACGATAGGCGGGATGGAAAAGGGATGAACTAGGGAGTTAGTCGACACTGTAGGTAAAGTGAAACCTCACCCCCTTTAGCGACAAGCCAAGAGGGTCGTCCCATGCTCAAAAATAGCCTAACTGGTCCAAGTAAAAAGGTGGATAATGGTTGCAAAATGAGGGAAGATTGACTATTACCGCTATCATTATCCTTCCTAGGGACTCGGTCCTTTGGTAGGCTCTTCACGATAACAGTCGGTAAAAGGCTTTTTTTTAAGGGGGTGAGAATTTTTTTGTGAAATGATTTTCTTTGGCATTTTTCTTTTGTATTTTGCTTTTGAGTTGCTATGTCATTTCTTTTTTTTTTTCTTTTCTATTTTGTTTTTGATTTGTTGTGCCTTTTCTTTTTCTTCTTTCTTTTCTTTCTTTCTTTTTTTTTTTCTTTTTGTTTTTGACTTTGCTTGCCTTTTGGATAAATCTTGTATTGTAGGCATTCAATCACAACCAAGTATGAAACTTCAACAAATTGCAACTTATTTGTGGAAAATGTGTAGAAGGTAGGGGAATGGGTAAGTCGGGGGGGGCCCTTCCCTTCAAACCCACAAAAATGGGGAAACTTAGACTAATCAAACAATTTCGAACGCGGTCACCTAAGAGACGGGACTCGGGAACCAAGGCCTTTTCACTCTGTGGGTGGACAAAGTGGTCAAAATGCAAATCCCGCAGTAAATCCCAAGTAGACTAGGTGGACTCAAGGTAAGAAACCAACGAAACTATTGATTTAAAGTCATTCTACTAGACTAAAGTCCAAGAATCGATTCATATCACTAGGAAGGGAAAGTAAACACTCGCGCACTAGCCTCAAAACCGGGTTTTCGAAAACCTTTTCTACACTAGACACAAACTATACAAGACAAAACACAACAAAACAAAACAAAACAAGAGAAAAGAAAACAAACACACAAAGAAAACAAACACCACCCCGAAACTTCCAAACAAGCCACCACATCAACCACAAACTACAAAAAGGTCCACCCGAGCATACACCATCACAAAACATCCTCCAAACTCCACAAAAAGGAAAAAAAGGAGAAAAAGATAGAAGGATAATACCGGATGTCAAGAGCTTTCCGAAACTTATCGACGATTACGCAACCTACAAGGAATTCAGGGGAGCAAAACACATACGCAAAACACAAAAATACGACACAAAGACTCAAAAGAAGAAGACACAAAAGAAAATCTTTTTGGTTTTTTTATGAAAATTTTCAAATTTTTATGGATTTTTAAGATTTTTCAAAAAAACTATGAAAAAAAAAGCTAAGCTAGACTAGGATATCGCTCCCCCACACTTAAACCGAGCAATGTCCTCATGCTCGATCGGTAGTGTGTGGAGACACTAAAAAGAAGAGAAAAAGGGAAAATAAAGCTAAAAATCAAAAATGAAAGTGAAGAAAGGGTAGAATGTGTCCGGCCGGGGTGTAATCAAGTCACCAAGGGCCGAGACGAGAAAAGATATGGATGGGGGAAGAAATTAAAATTAGAAAATAAAAGGAAATGGGAGGGGAGGGCTAGGTGTAATCAAGTCACCTAGCCCGGATTCCGCCAGAATCTGACTAAATTTTACCAAAAGTAAAAAAAGGAAAAGTGAAAAGAACTTGTCAATTTGGATTTTTCAAATGACTCTCGTTGTAATCACGTCATCGAGAATCGGGAGCGATAACCACAAAGACCCCGAGGGCCACCATGACACCAAATACATAAAAGGGAAGGGGAACATACAAAGAGAGACTAGCAATAAAAGACGGAAAAAAAAGGAGAGTCGCCTACCAATGGTTAGCAACTCAATAATCTCCATCGCCTCAATGATCGTTATTGGCACTTTGCTTGTCTTTGTCCTCGTTATTCCTCTTCCTCCTAAATGTAGTCGCATGGTTGAAGTATCGAGCTTGTAATGGTGTAATGAGGGTGGGATTTGAGGAGAAACTCGGTGTGTAGTGAAGAGGAGATGAGATGAAGGTATATACTTGAGGTGCAAGGGTGAAATGATAGTTGCAAGGGTGAGTAGGGAGGTTGGGAGGGGGTATAAAGTGGTTGGGTGGGGCTTAAATGACGAAGAGAAGGCAAAAGGGGAAGCTGGAACTCATCCCGGTCGAGATGGACTTGATCCCGGTCGTGATGGATTGGTCCCGGTCGGGAAGAGACAGATCCCGGTCGTGATGGCTCGTCAGAAGCTCCTGTTTCCATGCTCACTTCATCCCGGTCGTGATGACACCCATCACGGTCGAGATTGCCTCTCAAGCTCTTCATTCCTCAATAGCTCTACCCAAAAAGGCAAATAATACATCAGGATTTAGAATCCCGTCCCCAAAAGCTTACGAAAAGCTCAAAAACCGACTTCCTTGCCCAATCTCCAAAGCTTCTATCATCCATAACTCTTCTCAAAACTTCATCTTCACTATCAACCTATCAAGTAAACTCAATAAACACCATCAAATCTCTCCCTCACATCGCTCATCAAAATACCAAACGACAAGAGTTCCACAAAACACACAAAACCTAGAAACCAAACACACACAAACACAAATACAAGAACTCAAAAGAATAGGAAAGAGATATATACAACATGACGGTTCTTGAGGAACTCCGTCAAACCGAGGTTGGTGGACTCTTCATTCTTATCCATAGCTCTCAAGGGCTCGGAGGAGCAAGTCAAATGCTCGAGCCACATCATAATGAGGGCTCATTGAGTACCCGAGCCAAGCTATCCTCCAAAGCCTCCTAGTCGGAAGCGAGAAGTAGTCATCTAAAGACTCAATGTCATCTTTCATGTGGTCTCCGGGGTCTTTCCCACCTACTAGCTTTAGCGACCTCTTCTTCCCTAAGCACTGTCTCCAACCACAAGCAAGCTTCATACATTTAACATGAGGCACAAAATGCGGTTTTGGCCCCATTTTCCTATTGCACACCTTCATATCTTCCTCAAGTTGTGGTTCCCCATCTTCAAGTCTCAAAACATCACTTGTCCTCACATCATCTTGAAGGAGAGAATTGAAACTTCTACCGGCAGTTTCAATCTCTTCCAAACCATAGCTTCGCTTACTTGCAAGAGGCTCATGATGTTTTTCCACTATTTCGCATGAGGGTAACTTGAGCTCATCATTTCCACCCAACGACTTCACAACTTCTACCACCTCATTCAACTCACTAACCTCATTCAATGCTCCACCAACAATGCCTTCATCAAGGATCATTTCCTCATTCGTCTAATCTTGGATAGACAATCGAGGTTCTTCATAGCAAGTTTCGCTTCTCAAAGGGATTTCATTAGCGGCTTCATTATCGGGTTGTTCCCCTTCCCCAAATGAACATCCTTCATCAAGTTGTGAAGTTCGAGTTAAAAACATTAGGGTTTTAGCCGCTATAGCATTTAATCTAGCATCAATTGCTTCTTTTTTCCTTTGATGTTGGGCCATGAATTCATCTTGTTCCTTTTGCATTTGGATGACCATTTCTTGTTGACTCTTTTGCATTTGAAGAATCAATTGATATAACTCCAAGTTGGGCATTTGGTGGTCATTGGGGTCTTGTAATGCTCCTTGAAAATCTTGATAATGCTCAAGGAGTGGGGCATCATATTGTTGGTGATGAGGTTGAGATGATAGGTAGTATTGTGGGTTTTGGGGCTTATAATGTGGTTGAGGTGAAGAGCAATGTGGTGGGTTTTGGGGAAATTGGCTTCCATGTGAAGAAACATGATGAAACATGGTGGGTTCACAATGATAGCTTGAGTAATAGCCACCATGATCGTCATAGGATTGATAAGCATTCACTTGTTGGTAGCTGTTTCCATGTCCTTGAAACTCATACCCACGGGTGTCTTGATTACTCCATGAAGCTTGATAGTAGGTAGAAGACGTCATGACATAATCTTGATTCATATAGGAAGAAGAGGAATTTATGGTGGCCTCTATAAGTGGAGAGTTTAGATCAATCCTCAAGTTTTGCTCGAAAATCGTGGCTCGTACCCGGTTGAGGACCTCTTAATCTAGCAACCGTTCGTTAATGCGGCTCTGAGTTGTAAAGAAGAGGATGATCACCACCTCTAGGCACAAACTATAGACTAGGAGCAAACGTGAGAAATCTAGTGCTTTTTGGACACTAGACAAGAAGGAAATAAACTTCACAGACACAAGAAGCAAAGGAAAACAAAGAAAAACACAAAAACAAAGACAAAGTCAAGTAAATAGGCAAACAAAGTCTAAACAAGCACCGTCCCCGGCAACGGCGCCAAATTGATGGTAGAGATTTGTCGTGAATCCCGACACCAAATAAAACCAAATAATCCTAACTAGGTAGTTAGGGCAAGTCGGGTCAATCCACGGAGACGGAAAAGGGTCTAGACTAAGGTTCACCAAAAGACTAGACTAAGTCAACAAAGCTAAACAACTAAAACAATAAAATGGGAGAAATCTAAGACTATGAAGGAACTAATTAAGTATAACAAAAACTGAATTATTCGATTAAAACTAAACTAAAGCAACAAACTAGAGAAACAATGACTAAGAGGATGGAGAATTCAATATGGAAAGAACTAGGATTAGCCGGGTTCAAGGGTATCGAAACAATCAAGAGGAAGCAAGAATATAGGGGTAGTCGAGCTATCTAGGTATAATCCGGGCTCTCGCTCCAAAACCGACCTAGAGGTTCCTCGCTCTCGCGCAAGAACCCATCCTAGCAACATATAAGGCCACAAGAAGAAGGCAAGAAAACATGCATTTGCAACTACAAGTCATTCAAGCATTTCATCAAACATGGTCTATGCATACAACTAGGAAGCAACCCAAACTTCCACCAACAATCTATACAAACTCTAAATCACCCATTAAAACACCCAATCCCCCTACTAACCCTAGCAAGAGACTACTCACTCATATTCAAGATGACAACCACAACACACATCACAAAACAAGCATAACAATGGAGGTTCATGATATGAGATTGAGTATTATCAAACAAGAACATAAACAAGAGAAAACTAAAGTAAATAAGATTAAAGAGAAGAGAAATTATACCAAACACAAATGAAAGGCAAAAGATTGAATCTTGTATAAAATCAACCCAAGAAGTATCTTCAATGTTGTCAATAGAGAAGAATTCTTCAATAGATCTTCAATTACACAAGAACTAACTAGGATTAAACTAAGATTAAGGAGTAATTAAAGAGGGATTAAGCTAATCTACACTAACCTAAGCTAAAGTAGTCTAGGGTTTCTCTAATCTAAGGGTTGGTAAGGTAGAGTCCTTAAAACAATACAAGAGGGGGGGGGGGTATATATAGGGTTTCACGAGTGAAGGAGGCGGAAAAAGAGAAGACGGCCTGAAATGGGCCCTTCCCGACCGGGAAGGGGTTGATCCCGACCGGGATGGGTTGGTCCCGATCGGGAGCATGCTCCAGAAGAGTTGGTTGATGTCCCACTTCGTCTCGGTCGTGATGGATGTGATCCCGACCGGGATGGGTCATGTAGGCTTCAAATATGATCTCATAGGTCCCTACTTGCTCTTCCTAGGCTTCTTATCGACTCTCGGTGCTCGGAAATAGGCTCCAAGGGACTCGGGATCGAGTCAAAGCCACCGAGTCATCGTCGCTTCTCTTCGTTGGCTCCAAATGCGTCGGAAACGAGTCGGAATCGTTCCATTTCTCCAAGATAGGCCTTAGGAACCTAACACAAGCTAGAAGAAGCGTAAGTAGCCTCGAAACCGCTCCAAAGAGCGATTCCACAAGAGAAACCGGGACCAAACACAAGGAATAAGCACTACATAACACACTTATCAATGTCAAAAAGCGTCCAAATACAAAATGCAAATCAAATCAAAACTAATTAAATCATACTCCAATTTATAACACGGATATCAATCCCGTATTTTGGGCAACTTCCCGCGCCTCAGAACTGAACCATGGGAGCTCCAGCGCCTCAGAATTGAAGCGCATGAGCTCCCGCGCTTGAGAATCAGAGCGCGAGCCGTCCCGCACCAATGTTTTGAAATCAGGAACTAGGTTTCGACGTCCAAGCACATTCTCAAACCTACCAACCTCTATATATACACCCTTTTCTCACCATTTTACGAGGACAGAAGTCCAAGACAAAAAAAACTCTCTTCATCCTTTAAGGTTGCTCCCTTCACTTGACAAGGGTTCGGTAATCCCAAATTCTAAAAAACCTTAACCCGAAAAGGCTCTTCGTGTCCGTGGCGATACTTAAACGAGTCCGTAATTCATAGCATTGACATGTAGGTTGTGGGTCTAACATTCCATTTACTATTTTTCATTTAACATTACTAACTTTTATTTATCGCATCTAACTACTAACATTTAATTTCTCGTATACTAACTTTTACATTTCCGTACGCCAACATCTAACTTTAATTATCTCATTTATATTATCGTTACTAATACCGTGTATATATAACATTCAAACTATTTTCTAAAACGTGACTCGAGTGAACGTGCGAAGATTCTAAATCGAGCATCGTAGGCCTTAATGGCCAAACAACGATACCGAAATGCAAAGGACATAATGTTCGCAATGACGAGTCATGTCGATTTTGAGCGATTATCCAATGACGCCACTTGAACATCGTAGGCCTAACGGTCAAACAACGATGTCAATAGTGCAAAGGATCTAACTTCTGCCATGATGAATAGAACTTCTCAATCGAACACAATCATGTCTTCGACGCATCATTTCCTTCTTCTAAATATTCGATATTGATTCCATAATCGATGGTTGAATATTAAAGAATCATCAAAAGACAACTTAGAATGAACAATCGTTGATGCTAAATCAAATACCGTAGGTTATTATTTCCAAGCAACGGTATCGATATGCGGAGAGTTTTATATTCATAATGACAAGTTGGGACAAGACACTTTAAGGCCTCGGGATCAAGCTAGCATCACGCTTGGGTCCGGTACGCCATAAATTCAAGCGTAATAATCCCCACGCCCACTACAAAAATCAAGTCAGAATTGCAGCGGATTTATCCGACGCAAATTTAGAAAATCTGACGCAAAGTAGTGATTGCGTCGGATTAGTCAACGCAATAGGCCGCCATGATATTTTGACGCATTTTTTTTTTGCGTGGATAAGTACGACGCAAGCGTATTGCGGCGACTTTGCGTCGGATAATCTGACGTGACGCTCGGTGGGTCAACGCGCCCAGTCAATGAGCACTGTGTCGGATTAGTCGACGCTGCGTCGGCTAATCCGACGCAGTGCTCGTTGACTGGGGGCTTCTGCGTCGACGGAAATTTAACGCTGCGTCGGCTAATCTGACGCAACAACACATCCGCCACAAAAATCACCCAAAACTCCAATCAAAGCTCACATACATATCTTCTTCACATAACTTCACAAACTCCACAAAACTCAACAAATCTAAACCAGGGTACTGTTGTAGAAAATGAAAATATATTACAAAGAAAACATGTGCTGGGTTCACAATTCTATCTAAGAGTTGGTGACTTAGAAATATATACATAACCATAACCTAAACAAGCTAAGTAACAAAAAAGAGACGAACTACCTACACAAGGGGCTGAAGCTGCTCCGACCCAAAGGGATGACCATCGTCGTTGTTGTCATCACGCCTACTAGTACGTGGTCCACCGCCGCTGGTTTCATTCTCCATGGCCCACCTTTCCCTCATCATCTCTATAAACCTGTCCTGCTCCTCCAACCTCTTCTGTTGGGCTCTTGCTGTCTTTTATAATGTCTGCAGGCACTCTTCTTGTTTCTTGAATTACTCTTCCATGCACTCGTTAATTGTGCGTTCCTGGGAGGCGGCGGTAGGGAAGTACGTGTCCGCAGATGGCTCCTTACCACGACTCAAGCATGGGCGAAAAAGATCTTACGCCGCGTTGCCTATCCCCCAAAACCGTCTATTTTGGTTGTAGGTCCCCGTGACATTGTGGAAGATCTTCAAGGTGTTCGGCGACTGCTCAGAAGCTCGTGCCTCCTCCACCGCTTTCTCAAAGTTATCCTGAAACAGCATCAAGAAACAGTGTTAGAACTTTCAGAACAATATATACTATCACATCATAATTTTTGGGACTAGTATTTTCTTGAAAAACTTTACTACTACTCACGACGATCTCCGATCCTCGGGGGTCTATCCACTTCCCATCCTTCCCCTTTTTCGTCTTCTCCAAAAGCTGCACCGGGGTTGCGGTTGGCCCCTTCATAAAACAGTGTTAGAACTTTCAGGATTTATTTACCAATAATATATTGAACTATACTTAAATTGATTGCTTGTGTTATAAGCACTTACCATTTGCTTGAAAGTTGTTGCTGCACTCCTACTACCAAGGCAGCTGGTGGGTTTGGTCACCCCGTCGACTTGCCCACCTATGCGGTTCGACTTCTTCACCGCCGACTTCTTCTTGAAGTTTGGGTCGTCTGCTTTCCGTTTTAGTTCTGCCCATTTCTCCTCCGGAATCCATTCCGCCTTCTGAACCCTCGGAACCGCTCATGAAATATGTCAGTTATTCTCTTCTTTATTCGACTCTCGTAGTCGGATCTGAGGTCGTACCCCAAGTCTATACGCACTCTTTTCTGTTTGTCAAAAATATAATCTGTTAGTTATAATTTAATGTATAAGTCGTGCAATGAAATACCCTTTTATGTAATAGTAGTATTAGTAGTATTAGTATTAGTAGTCGGAGTAGTAGTAGTAGTAGTAGTAGTAGTAGTAGTAGTAGTAGTAGTAGTAGTAGTAGTAGAAGATTAGTAGTGGTAGTAGTAGTAGTAGTGAAGTAGTATTAGTAGATTAGTAGTAGTAGAAGTAGAAAATTAGTATTAGTAGTAGTAGAAGTAGAAAATTATTAGTAGTAATAGTAGATTAGTAGTAGAAGAAGTAGAAAATTAGTAGTAGTAGTAGTAGTAGTAGTAGATTAGTAGTAGAAGTAGAAAATTAGTAGAAGCAGTAGATTAGTAGTAGTAGAAGTAGTAGATTAGTAGTAGCATTAATAGATTAGTAGTAGTATTAGTAGTAGATTACTAGTATTAATAGTAGTAGATTACTAGTATTAGTATTAGTAGTAGATTAGTAATATTAGTAGTTGTATTAGTAGTAGTAATGAAGTAGTATTACTAATACTAATACTACTAATCTACTACTAATGCTACTACTAATCTACTACAACTAATCTACTAATACTACCACTACTAATCTACTACTACTAATCTACTAATACTACTACTACTACTAATCTACTATTACTACTAATCTTCTAGTTCTACTACTACAACTATTAATCTTCTACTTGTACTACTACTAATCCTTCATTATACTACTACAGTACTACTAATCCTCCCTTATACTACTACTAAGGTCAACTACATAATTAACCAACAATACAAAATTCTAACAACATCATTCCACCACAATTCTAACAATTAACCAACAAAATCCAACTATTAACAATTCCAATAACCCAACATAAATAACCACTCTACAATCAAACATAAATCTAACAATTGTAACTCAATTAAATTAATTAACTCAAATCAAACATAATCCATATCAACAACTCAAAGCTAGGGTTAAGGGAAGAACACAAACCGGAAAGGGGATGGTCGCCGGAGCTGGGTAGGGGGGTGTTCGCCGGAAAAGGGGATGGGAGGGACACCTAAGATTTTGATTTTGGGGGTCGATTTAGGTGGCAAGGTT
Source organism: Agrostemma githago (assembly GCA_958450325.1). NCBI lineage: Eukaryota > Viridiplantae > Streptophyta > Magnoliopsida > Caryophyllales > Caryophyllaceae > Agrostemma > Agrostemma githago. The sequence goes on along the minus strand of OY288258.1, from coordinate 56,577,174 downwards.
AGGTCATCGGAGATCCGTGAGTCGCCGGAGGTCCGTGAGTCGCCGGAGGTCCGTGAGTCGCCGGAGGTCGGAGTTTCGCCGGAGGTGGGTGGGATTTAGGCTGGTCGCGCTTCGTCGTCGAAATCGCCTGAGGGAGAGGGGGGTTTGGGGGAGTCGGTATTGTGGGTCTGATTGTAATGTCGCGTTATTTTTTTTTAAGTTAAAAACTTTGCGTTGGATTAGCTGACGCAAACACTGTCGCAAATTTCAATTTTGCGTCGGCTAATCTGACGCAATATGCGTCGCACTGTTGACTGGTCACGTAAGAAGACGCGTTGACGTGACGACAGTGCGTCGGATTAGCCGACGCAACACCTTCGTATTGGGGCGGATTTGCGTCAGCTAATCCGCCACAACATTTCCATGTAGTGGCGCCAACGTAAAATTATTGGCGCCTGTTCCATGATGGCGCATTGCGTTGGGTTGCGTCGGGTTACCCGACGCAATGGGACGCAACCTAAATACCAGCGTCATATTTTTTGTCCGACGCAAAATGTCCGCCGCAATTTCCTATGTTTTTAGTAGTGTCCTGAGTTCTAGGGTGCAAGGGACCATGCGCCTAAGTTCTGTCCTCTGATCAACATGCAACGCAATGGGTAGCCGATTAGAGTATCCAATCATTTAATTCACGGTTTATGTTAATAAGTGAGTCTTCGAACACCGGAGACTGAATGGTGGAGAAGTGGAATAGAGGGTTGAAGATATTAGGAAGGAAGTGACAGTGGGTGCGGTTGAGATGGATAAAGAACTAGGGAGGTTGAAGAATATGGTGGAGAGCTGCATAGAAGGGTGGAAACGTGATGAACACGTTTTATATCTTATTTTTATTATCTCCGACGACTATTTTAGAGCCTTAACTTCTCCTAATTTATACTTTTAGTGTCGATTTGTATTAGAAAGTCGATACTGCCGATTCTTGTGCTATTCTGCAGGTTAGGTACATTTTCGGACATATTTTAAGAAGAATAACCTGAAAAGCCGAGATGAGAACCCGACGAGAAGGAAACACAAGAAACTTACTGGCGAGTTTCAGTAGCAATACTCGATCGAGTCACGCTAGTGGACTCGATCGAGTGTGTTACCTAAGCAGTCAGCTGTACTGCTTTAAAGAGTTGTGCTGAACTTCTATTTTTGGACCCAAAACAACTGAAGTAGAAGCTTTTAATGATCCACTCGATCGAGTCACCATCAGGCGGACTCGATCGAGTGCAGCCGATCTGGGCCGCGCGTCAGTTTCAGTTTCCTATTTCGATGAAGACTTGGGCCAACTTTTGAGCCCAACTGATAGAGTTTTATTCAGTTTTCTGATTCTTGCAACAAACACTTTTGACTATTCTAGTTTTACTTTCAATTAGAAATTCTCTCAGAAAACCTAAACTTAGTTTACGCTCTTCGAGTTTTAGATCTCGGCACATTCGAATCATTCGGTAATTGTTGCTCTTAATTTCAGTTTTAATTCCAGTTCTTAATTCTTGCTTTCTGTCTCGATTCGTATTTTTCATTGATTTAGTAGTCATCGTTTTCATAGATAGAATTGCTTCATCGTTTTAGTATAAATTCACTATTGTTTCCGTAGATTAATTTGCGTCGTTATTCGCTATGTTTAATGTTAGATCATGTATTATTAGTTTCGTTCAATTCGGTATGTGTAGCTAATTTCATTCTAGGGTTTAGGGGGATCGTGATTGTTTTGAGGGTCATGGTTAACTGAGTGGTTATTTGTCGTTTAGACTATCGCTTGAGTATTGTTTTATACCTGGTTAATTGATTAATGGCCAAGATTGATGGATTAGTGTCGTAATTGGAACATTTCGCCCACCGAGTTAGAAACTGATTAGGCCACGATATTTCGGGTAGACTAGTTTAATTCTAGCGACCACAGATTAAGTTTTGCTCTAAAGTTTGTAGAGTACCGACCGGACCCACACCTTAGATAGTTTGACTGATGACTTAATTAGTTAGCTCCCTGACCCGATTGACATTCATAATGAACCCGAGACCCCATACCTTTCCTCTTATTGATTAAACGCTTTAGTAACCATTTTTTAGTTAACCAAACAACAAGAAAATAGTGACTCGTAGTCTTTAGTCTAGACCTTAGAATAAGCGATTGAGTCCCGTCTCCTGGTGGTTCAACCCCCCACTTCACTATCTGCATTAGTTAGTGGGCCATAGGGTATCTTTGAATAGAGATATGACTTTCCCCTATTAAAACATCTATCACGAGGGACAGTGAAAATTATTTGCGACGCTCATGTGAAAATACGGTGGGGCATTGGGATAATAGTGGTCTACTGGGGGATGGTGGGACAGTGAGATGGGCATGTTCGTGTAGAGTGGAGGAGGTGAGCGACATCCAAGATGCCGAAGCCGAAGCAATCATACAGATGATAACGGAACTAGGGAAGCTAGTAGCAGAGACCATCAAAAGAATACTATGATTGAAAGAGGGAATTCTTGCTTGTGACTGAAATATTCGTCTTAAGCTTATAACGTGTAAAAAATGTGGGATAAGACAAACCAATGTGCCTAGGGTGTAGGAAAAGTCTTTTGGCATTTCCTTCCTAGTTCGTTATATTTGAGCCGTTCTAACGTTATGGCGGATATGCATGTCGTAAGGAAGACCAACTGACCGAAGAGAGATAGGAAAATGGTGATCGTGGCACTCTAACCTAGGTAGGGATGACAATGGATCGGGTTCAGATCGGGTGGAGCCTCACCCGCATTATCCATCCGTCCACCCGATCCATCCATCATCCGTTAACGTCCTCATCTTAATCCGATCCACCTGTCATCCACGGGTGAAACAGATGATTCATGTGATTAAGCGGGGATTAACTTGTACCATTATTTTAAAAAATAAATACAAAGTCGGAAACATTTGCTTGCAAGACCTAGGTTGCGAATTGATACATAATAACATTGTCTTACGGGACAAACTCAAACTTCACAATTACGACATGAAAATTAAATACGAGTAGAAAAAACTCCATACATAAAACGTAAAGTTTAATTAGTTTTTTTTAAGTGGATGGATCTGGGATCGGGTCGTTAACGGGTGACGGGTAGGATGATGCTCCACCCAAAACTGATCTGGTCCATCACCCGACTCATCCATCATTTGCTTTTCATTCATTTTAGTCAATCGAATTTTCACCTATTTTTTTTAGGGTGGTACTTTTTCATAATTGTGTTTTACTCGTTTATACTTGAAAATTACGTCTTTGCCCTTCCCATTTCCCCCTCCCCTATCATTGCTTTAGAGAGAGTTTTGAGAGAAATCTCAAAAATTCTCAAAGTTCCAAGTTCCATCCCGCTCCACTCCTGCCGCCACTCCGGCCATCACTCCGACCACCAATTTTATTTTTTATTTTTAAAAAAAAAAATCCGTTTTTAACAAAAAATATTAATGTCATTATTGTCAGAATTTTTTCTCGAAGAAAATGATTAATACTCATATTTATGTTTTTGTAATTTGAGAAAAATTATTATTTGTTCCCTAGTTATTATTTCTCGGAAAAAATTATTTATTTTATTTTTTGTTCCTTAATTTATTATCATAATTACTACGGAGTATTATTATTGCTGACAATATTTTTGTTGCTTATTAAATAATAACAATATCACAAATATGATCATTGAAAATATGACAAATAAATAGCATAAAAATTTAATAATACTAATCCAAATAAAAACATTAATATGTGTGTATAATAATACTAATCAAAATAAAAATTAATACAAAACAAAATTATTAACAAAATCATCATCCTAATGTCCAAAACAAAATTCAAATTAAATATTACAAAAGAAAAATAGAAAAATTAAAATACAAGAAATTACATCAAAACTAAAAAATTATAATAACAAAATTAATTCGAAAAATAACACAAATCAAAATTAATAAAAATTACAATAGGACAAATCAAAATTAAAATAACAAAATTACAACAACAAAATAAAATTATACAATAATAATAATTCTATGTAATGGTAGCTTATAGTATATCATAATAACATAATTCTAAGTACAAAATAATAAAAAAAAAATTCAAATTAAAAAAAAAAAAAAATGGTTACAGAGATAGTGTAGATACAGCATGAAAAAAAAAGTTACATCTTACAGTACTGCATGAATGAAAAAAAAAAAAAAAAAAAACGCAGCCTTTCAGTCACCACCCCCACCCATGGCTGCCACCACCCACTCTCACCCTCCCTCCCCTTTTCCGGCCGTCATCGTTGCCGTCCCCACACGGACCTGACGCCGCCTCCCCACACCACCCTAAACAACCACGACACCAACCTCCTTCTAACACCCACGCGCCGCCCTCCAACCACCTCGCTTTTCCGGCCGCCGGCGCCGCCCCTATGTCGTCGCTTACTCGCTGCCCCCTACAATTCCTCCGGTCACCGCCATCTCTTCCGACAACCTCCGACGTTCCAAACCTAAACCCTAACTATCTAAAACCAATTAAAGATAATTAACAATTCAATCATAATTTGCAATTAAAATTAATATATTGATTACCGAAGTATAATCCATAGCAAATTCCAAAGTAACGATTGATCGATTTTCAAATTTGACGAGGTTTAATAAGAAAGAATTTGGAGTAAAAGGGGATTACAAAAGAAATAAAGAAGTAGGTTTGAAAAAGTTTGAGGAATTATGGGAAGGGTAATATGGGAATAATAAGGAAATTTTAGGTATGAATAAGTAATCCGCAATTATAAAAAAGTAATTCCGTTTTTTTAACGTGGAGCTGATTGGGGGGAAATTGTTATCCTAACTCGAAGACGGGCGGCGTGGCAGGAGCGAGTTGTACGCAAGCTTGGATGTTACTCCTTTACCGGCGAGCACTGAGTCTTCTGAGTCTCGGAAAGCTTCATCCTCCACATCCATGAAACTCTCTCCATTTCCTCCATCAAATGCTAACTAAATTGATGCTTATCCGTCACCAAACTCTCACATTCTCTCGATCCCACTTCTCACTATCCACCCTTCACCCCCCTTTCCTTTTCTCTTTACTCCACACCACCGCCACCAGCACCCTCTCTAGCCGTCGTTATTCCGCCGCCGCCGCCACATACGGCCCTTCTCTTCAAAAGGGTATCTCCCCCTTGACACCTCAACTAAACCCCTTTCTCAGTCCCAACCTTAAACCTTCCCAAAACCCTCAATCTGAAAATGAACCCCCCTTTGACGAGGGCCAATTCACGAGGGTGTATGAGGTTTCGGCTATTCGGGTGCCGTCTGATAGGTGCTTTGAGATAGAGAATAGGATTAGGGGGCACTTGCTGAATTGGCCCCGGGTTCCCAATATCGCCAGGGTTCCGGGTGATGACCTTGATTTCGAGGTTGCTGATTTGGTTACGGCTAGTAAAAGCGAGGAAGAGGTTGAAAAGGCGTTGAGCCGCAGGATTTATGGGAAAGCTGAGGGGGATGGGGATAAGCTGAGTGAGGTTTTGTACAGGGATAAACTTGCTAATGAGTTTAATGCTAAAGGATTTGTCAAGTTTCGGCATTTGGCTAAGATTTCGAGGCCGAGTGATAGGAGGAAGAGGAGGGAGAAAGGGAAGGGCGTTGAGGGTGAGGAAGGGAGTGATGTTGAAGGGGTGAAGGGGGTGGAAAGGAGGAGGAGGAGGGTTGTTGTCGAGGTAGGGGACGAGGAGGGGAGAAATGTGGGTCAAGGTGATGATGATATGAGTGCATTGTTGGGGGAAGAGTTCAAGGGAAGGAGGTGGAGAGGGTCCACTAGGTTGTTGCTCTTGGATGAAAAGTATGCTGGTAAAGGGTTCGGTGAGCTTCCCGAAGCCGTCAAGGTAATGAATTTTTGATCCAACTATTGTTGTTTATGTGAAGACTGACGATGATTGTTTTCGTACGTAAATATTGCTATACATTGTTTCGTACTAGTTTAGGTCGTTGTTTCATAGTTTGGACGAGGGATTGGGAGGGAAATGGGAGTTAACAATCTCTCTTGCTTGAATTAGTAAGTTGGCTCCCATGAAGGATATTCATCTCCATCCTTGACTTAAAGTCCATCCAGCATAAGAAATAGGAAAAGTACGCCCCTCGATTTTCCCTTCCCCGTCCTCCCTACTATTAGTGTATCCAAGCAAACACTTAAAACCTTGTTTGGATGCCGTTTGGGAAGGAAAAAGAGGGAAAGGCAAGGAAGAGGAGTGAAAGGGAAGGGAAATGGAGATGGTGTGTTTTGATACAACTTCATTCCAAATCTTTTTATTGCCATAAGAATATGAATGCTTCGATACATTTAACATGGTTGAAATGGCATTTTGACTATTTTTGCCTCAACAGTTATATTGGATGATGCTTGTCTTCCTAGAAACTCTGATTGTTCAATGGCGTGATCATGATTTGGGAACTTATACTCATGGGGTGTGCAAGGTGATAATATTTCAGCTCGAATCAATTACGAAGCCATATAATAATAACAATAATAGTTAAAATCTGTTACAGACTACAATGAATGACTTAGACCAAAGTGCGGTTTTTTTGAGTCAGTGAGACGGTGACAATTAGGACTGTCCTGCTAAAACGTCACTACTTCTATCTCACTCGGTCACCCCCAAATGACATTTTTCCTCACTTAAAAAATCAAATGGGGCCAATTGTCTGAAATGGTGGTGTGGGAGCTGCTTTTGAATTTGGGCAGATTACTTTTGATAGAATAAGAGTAACTTCTGTGTCATTTCATACAATTAAAGTGTCTCATTTAGTTCTAGCTATGTAGCTATAATCTGGACGATTGGTCATAGAATGCATTCAACACTCATTAGGTATTCCATATAATGCTCCTTTTATCCAAATATGCTTTCCCTACTTTTCAAAATATATGAGGGGAATTCTAAATATGTGAAATGCTTTTCTCTATTGTCCCAATGTTAGTCTGATTGTCAATATCTTTGCCGTATTAGTCGGATTTTCCTTCTTCTAGTCTGAGTAGTCTGAATGCCAATATCTTTACCATATTAGTCTAATTAGTGTGCATGCCAATATCAAGCCTATTAACCTTACACTTTTCCCTAACAATTTTACTGTATTATTCAGGCACTCCTAAATGATGGGTCAAGTGAAGATTTGAAGTCATGTTTGGAGATTGTAAAGTGTAACCTGACCTTATTTTATGATTACTGGTCAGGTGATGAGGTATGTGAGCATGCATCCTCTCTATTGGGCCTGGTGGTTTCGTTAATAGAATGCTATCTTGTCATATTGATTTTGGTTTTAGGTGTCATGTGTCAATTTCTTCTTCTGACAGGGCCTCGACACTAGTAATCCACAGAAAAGGGTTTCTGAAAGTACCTAGACTACCTACAATGGCAATAAAAAGGAGAATTGTAAAATTGATTAGTTTAAAAATGATGGCTTGTTAATAAGAGTGAAATTGTGTAGATTTGTTCGCTTCCTCTGAGCGTGCTATGTTACAAAGCAAGTATCAACATTTTTCGTCTGATTATCTAGTTGACTAGTAATTTGGAGAAATAAAATCTTTAGTGTTGGCTTCTTGGATGACACATTATGTTATGTACGGCAGTACGGGCGATAAAATTTATGATATGTTTAAGGTTGTTACTGGATTTGTTAACCCAATGAAGTTTCATTTTTTTTCCCCATGTTCCTCGATTAGGTTTTGTCAGTCTTGTTGCCGAAAGACATGATTATTCTTTCAGCTTTTGAAAGTGTTGGGCATGTAGCACATCTTAACTTAAAAGATGAACACTTGCCATACAAGAAAGCTATTGCAAAGGTGAGTGGGATATAGTATAATTTTTTTTATCGGTTTTCCAAGTAAGCAGATTGAGAAAATAGCTTTCGGTTTCAGGTGGTTCTTGACAAAAATAAACCAAAGATTCAAACAGTTGCGAATAAAACTGAAGCTATCAGCAATCACTTCAGAACAATGCAGCTCGAGGTCCTAGCTGGAAATCATTCTCTTGCTACAACTGTTATTGAGAATGGCTTGCGTTTCCAACTTGACCTTGCCACTGTGTAAGTGAATTATACTGTAACATCTTCAGTGTTCAGCGATGAACTGATAATGTGGTCTAAGACCCTCTCATAATTTTGTTCCTTCACAAAAAGCCTTAACCTGTAAGGAGATATGATTCGTCTTTTGGACTGAATGCAGGTATTGGAATTCAAGGTTAGCAACCGAAAGACAGAGGCTTGTAAATTCCTTTACAAGTGATGATGTGCTATGTATGTAACCTTCTTATTGGTCATACTATCGTTACATGTCATTTTTGAAAATTCTCTCATTTATTCCTTTTTTTCTCAGTAATCTAGTGTCAGGTCTCATTTTTGAATAGTCCCAGTATCTCCTGGATTATGTGGTAAATTGCTCACATCACAAGGTGCCATGAGTACCTTTCAACTTAATTTTATCCTATAAATTTCACATTGGATTCTTCATATTCATTCTTTTACATATTTATTCAGTCTATTTATTGAAAGTTAAAAATCATTATGAATCTCACTCTTATATTTAAATGGAATATGTTGGAATGGTTATATAAGCTATTCATGATTTATTGATGTCATTACCTTTATATTGGTTAAGGTAAGGGTAATATTCGAAAAATCTCTAATGAAATTTTAGTAATGGGCTATCGTTTTACATGGGATCTGCTTTCAGAATGAAAAATATTACTTTCTCCAACTTTCTATCTTCTTCCCACTAACCATTTTCATCCAACTTTCTATCTTCTTCCCATTTCATTTATTTCCTTATTTGTCCATACTTTTTCATTATTTTAATCCATTTATACACTAACTTCATTATTTTTCATTACTTTTTCATTACCAACCCATACCTCGTTATTTTAACCCAACCAAAAAACTTTGTGCCATTTTGGAGTGGGAAGAAAATAGAAACTTGGAGGAAATATCATATTAATCTACAAGTGGTACTACAGTACAAAGTAATCGATGAAGTATTTTCAGATACTTCCCTCCATTCAAAACCGAGCACACCATGGTGTCATGACACAAATATTAATCTACAAGTGGTAGTACAGTACAAAGTAATCGATGAAGTATTTTCAGATACTCCCTCCATTCAAAATCGAGCACACCATGGTGTCATGACACATATATTAAGGATAACAATAAATTATAGTGAAATAAGTGGGCCAAGTATAAAGGATTAGGTGGTGTAATTTCTAATTAAAATGACTATAGTAATGTGCAAATGGGCCAAGTACGAGGGTATTTTGTGTAAATTACTCATCAATACAAGGACCAAGTGGGAAACATAAATGCCGAAAAAGGAAATGGTGTGTTTTGTTATGAATTACCCAAAAAGGCAAGCGTGTTTGGTTTTGGATGGAGGGGTAAATCTTTTTGGGGGTAGAGGAAGTTGGTAGAATCACTGCTTCGCCAAGATGAGGACAATGGGATTAGAAAATTGGCATCTTACTTAGGCCATAGGAAAGGACATGGAGGAATGTTGGACAGTCTGGTGACTCATATGGAGGGGAAGTAGGAGAAAAGGGCGAGGCATGTGCTTTTAGGGTTGGCAGTTTCCGATAAAAAATGTGTCTTTAAGTACTGTTCAACATATTATGTAGCTGCTCACAGAAAAACTGGTTTATAAAATAGTAGAAGCAGGAGATCCATGTATGGTGTATTTCCTGTTTGTGGGTTGTAAATTCCTACTCGTATCTTTTATTTTACTGTTCTGTCTTTCTAGGAGTTAAACTCAGTTTTACATGCATGTTTTCAGGATTTCACCCCAAAATTATACTCCGTAGCAATGACCCTTCCCCCCAAAAATTATACTGTAGTATATAATGTATTAAATTTTTTCACCCCCAAATTATAGGCGATGTTTTCTCTGGAGTTGGTCCAATTGCTGTATCTGCGGCAATGAAAGTGAAACGTGTCTACGCTAATGATTTGAATCCTAATGCTGTTGATTATCTTGAAAGAAATCGTGTCCTGAACAGGCTTGGGAGGAAGATCAAGGTATGTCTTCTTAACTCCCGAAAATTCTATCCACTCTCTTCAATCACTCGTTTTAACTTTTAAGTGTCCTCCAGTGAATATCTACCTCTCTCTCCAATCGCCCCCTCCCCCCAACGCACATACACACATTGTGAAAGAAACATGGAAATGTTAATGAAGCAGAGGTTTTGCATATCTTTCACCCATGAATGATTTCTCATGTAATTCACTTGCTGTGGTTAATCAATCCACATCAGGTCGTACAGTAGACTTATGTGCTAGTACCGAATGATAGATAAGATTGAAGAGTTTGTTATAGGTTTTTGAAAACAGGATAGCGAGTTTGCTCAACCCCTAGCAATATGCATGTGTTAGCTTGTATTCATAATTCATATCATGGTGTTTGTTTATTCGAGATTGTTTTAGGTACTCTCGTAGTAAAAATGGCTTATTGCATATTACATATTCATACTGGATTTAGCAACCTCAGTAGAAAGTATCTAGGGTTAAGAATGTATGGCTCTGTAGGAGCTTCTTACCATGCTTTTTTGGTATGGCCTATTGTCATATAGATTAATGGAGGAGTAATAGGGTGATCCTAGTGAAAGATTGCTCAGACAACGGACAGCCCTTGGGTTTGTTCGGTTCATGCGGCATATTTAAAAGATGAGAATTGGTTTGCTTATTAGGCTAGACAAGGTGCCAGCTGGGCATGGAGCAAGATCTGATATGTCAAAGAGTAATTCAAAGCAATGAACTAGAAAATGGAGGAGAGTAGTGATGGTGGAAGGTGTGGACAAGGAAAAAGAGGGGTAATGGGACCTCTTCGGGAGGGGAATAATTACCTACCTGGCTACCTCCCCCTAGGTAATGTATGACCCCCATATGAGGGCATAGTTCCTCCCTCACCTCCTTTTTACGCTTTAATATCCACCAATATCCACCAATCTCATCCATTTCTTTCTCATTTCAAGCTCCGAAATTCCCCTAATAATTCCCTCATACCAAGGGAGCGTGTTGGCTTAGAGTTGGGAGTAAATACACTTTATCAGAGAGCTACCGGTGACTTTCTCCTGTTTTCAATAAGATAAATAACAGCTAAGAAGATAACTGTAGCTGGGGTGCTGGGAAGTCTGAGACTCTGAATTATCATGTTTGGCATGGTAGCAATTGCAGTAGGAGTAAGAAGGCGGTTATGCATCACAGGGAGGTTTGCAGGATGATTAAAGATGAAATGAAGATAAAGCTTAGATTAAGATCTACCTTAAGAAAAACACTGTAATGTTAAGAATAGCTGGATTCAGCAGCTACCAAATAGGGGCTGATGTCAGGACCTCTCTTAAAGTTGCATTAGTTTGTAACTGATTTGTATCTTCTTTTTTTGGTGCTTTTAATGAGGACTTACATCTTCACCTAAAAATAGGGTTTATACATGAAACTTAGCGTTTTATCTGTCGAAGATCACCGCCGCTAACCTTCCCTATATATTTGTTTTTTTGGTTTTAGGTATATAACATGGATGGGAGAAGATTTATTGAAGCTGTTTTCTCCAGCAATAATGCTCATTCCATCACACAAGTTGTAATGAATTTGCCAAATGATGCTGTGGAATTTCTAGGTCTGTTTTCTGGAATCCGTTGCTACCTTGGACTAGTTACTTGTGCTGGCTGTGACAATAGACTATAGATTTTTTTGGGGGTATAGAATATAAACCTTAGTTCAAGTTGGAACGTTGATAGGGGTCTAAGTATCAAAACTGTCACACAATTATACCCATTCATAACGAATGTACAACAAACTGAAAATTTTGGCTGCATCTGTGAGGTGATTTTCTCAGCATATATATGAGACTATGTGAAAATCTTACATATGGGATTTTTACCATCCTAATAATCAGTAATGCTTCTAGCTATGAGTCGCTATCTCCATCCCAGTTTTATTGTTACCTGGTCGGTCGAATACATTGAAATTGGAATGCCTGATTATTTAGAAATCTATGCTTATATTGTCATCTTTGCATATTGTGTTTGCTGTTTTTACTAAGAAATTACTGATAGGGCTGTAAGGCAGCATTGTTTGACCACCAAAGTTGAATGAGGACATATCAACAGGATATTGGGAGTTGTAGCGTTTAGTAGTGCTCTCCTAAATTTTTAGTAGCTCTACAGAGTCTACACTACGATCCTGCTCAATTGGACTCGTTCTCATAGAGACTGCCATGGAGGTTGGGTTTCAACTTTCAGTATCATATGGAACATAGAAACTTTTGAGTATTGATTGAACAATCGATGGTAGCTTATATTGGAGCCGCCATATGATGCCATTAGTACCTGTTTTGTGGCCTGCCATTATATTGAAGTCCATGTTCGACTTCACTGATGTTAAATATGTAGCCATGTAGCTACTATAAAAGTTGGTTTACTGAATATAAAAAGCCAACGCTGCTTTGTAAATTGTAATGTACTCCCTTCATTCCTTTTTATATTCCCACCTTTTATATTGGAAATATTTAAGAAATGGTTAGGGAGAAGGACATGTTATTGAAAATACACTGTTTTTCTTACCCAAAATACAAAGGGGCAATTATTTTGGGATAAATCAAGTGATAAAATGAGACAATAAAATTGGAATGGAGAGAGTACTTTTCTTTTTGGTGGGGAGCCTTAAGTCATGTTCTTGGCGAAGTATGCATTTCTCTGCCTATATAGTCTGGAACTTTTATGGTATTATAGGGTTTTAAATCAATCGTATATATATCCTGTAGGATCATTTAATCTCTCTCACCTAGAACACTCTTTTCTCAATCTGAAATCTGCAGATGCATTCCGGGGCATATTCAAGAAAACACCTGGTGACAGAAAGTTGATCTTTCCAACAATCCATATTTATGGGTTCTCAAGAGCCGAAGATCCAGAATTCGATTTCCACGAGGTTTGACACTGTCACCAGCACATATGAAAGATATCATGAATTTATATGTTTGGTTCATTGAAGAGCAAGGCAATGAAATCAAGAAAAGGAGAGAGGTGGAAAGGAAAACGATTGCTCTTGTTTGAAATTTTTGGTTGCTAGTTGCTACATGAAATAAGGGTGTGTTTGGATAACAAAATGGGAGGAAAGGGAGGGGAGGAGGAAGGAGGGAAGGGAGGGGAGGGGAGGGGAGGGACAACACAGATGATTTCCTTCCAAAGCGTTCCTAGGTTGGAGGGGAATATTTTGCCTTTGAGGGAAATGAACAAATCGGTTTTTCCTCCCCTTCCAAATCCCTCCGCTCCATTTTGCTAACCACACAAAGGAATTGACTGGTTGAGTTGGGGGGGGGGGGGGGGGATGAGATTTGGGGTAAGGAAGGGGGCGAAAACGAGAAAATGGGTGAAACAAACATCAACAAAGGGTATTGCTTCCTCCATCCCAACAAAGGGAATGAGATACCTTGAAGGGGTGGGGGTAAGGATGTAGAGCACTTTTGGGGTAAGGAAGGGGGCGAAAACGAGAAAATGGGTGAAACAAACATCAACTAAGGGTATTGCTTCCTCCATCCCATTTTTATTGTCCTACTTTCTATTTTAGGAAGGATTTACGAAATAGAGATGAACGAAGGGATAGCGTTGAAACCACTCTTTTCCTTGCTCAAAATCGAGAAGGGGCAATTAATTTGGGAAAAAATTTGAGAGAATGAGACAATAAGCTTGGGATGGAGGGAGTATTACATTTGGTTCCCTTACCCTTACCTAGTACACTTCACGTAAATGAATTTGTAAGAGGTCGACAAATGTTAAAACTTAGGAGAGACCACTGGAATATGCGAGATGGTGCAAACAAAAAGGCATCTCATATAACAAGTATTTTTCATTGTACATCACGCATGCTTTGCATTTCTATGATTTTGTGGCTCATCCTTGTGTGCGGCATGTTCATGCAGAGAGTAAGAGTTGCGTTAGGTGAGGCCGCGGTCTCTGTAGAGATGCGTCGAGTTCGCCAAGTTGCCCCAGGAAAGTGGATGTTGTGTGCTTCATTTGTACTCCCCAAGAAGGTAGCTCTTAGCAAGGATTGTATTAATGATATGTAAATGAGATTTGTCCAAACATTAATGTGATCATAGGCCAATTTCTGCTCTAAGTATGGAGGCATTAGCAAGTAGCCAATTACCTCGAGTCACCACATTCGGCTACCCAATTTTATTGTCTCCTTTTCCTTATTTATCCTTTGTTAAATAAACTTCTTACTCTCATTTATTATTTATTTCATATCTAAACTTCTACGTCAAACGATATCAAATCCCCCTCATGTATATGCCTCATCAGTCATATGGGAGGCTTGATGTGGGATATAGATAGGAATGAGCTCTCCCACCCTTACAGGTTTGGAGAGGAACGAAACAGAGGAGCAAATGTCTCAAAATGACTTGTCTAAAAAAGAGGGGGAAATTTTCTTAGAATGTAAGTGTCTTTTGATGTTGAAGCTTTTGGCTCTCTATGAATTCTGGTTGGTCGAGGCTAGCAATTTACCATTATGAGCTAGCTTCTGTTGGTTGGTACATTGCAGATGTTTAATTTGCTAAGTAATGGATTATTTAATTATTTCTAGCCATGAATTTGGAATTAGTATAGGATAGTGGACCGTTGATTGATAATGTCCTCCAGGGAAATGAGTGACACATGCGGATGGCTGAAAAAACTGTCATTTACTTCGTTTCTTCATTTTCTTGCTCTTCAAAATTATGGTTCAAATTCTTTGCTATCATACTGCTTCAGCCTGAATTGTGTTGGAAGCTTTAGGCAGATGGCTTTAGATTAGTTTTAGTTCTAGTGTTACTTGGACATATCTTAGCATCGTGTTTTCTCAGTTCGCAAAGAGTTAGGAACCACAAATGTATTGTCATTGGACGCCTTTGGTCAGTAATGTTAACTTGTACTCCCTCCAATCCAATCCAAAGCTTACACTGTGTTTTTCACAAGTTTTGAGAAAGCGGTTAAAAAGTAAGAGTATTATTGGTAAATCATACGGTCTTGAGACCCCTCAAATTAAAGTGGGTGAAAAGGCTTGGAAGTGTAAGCGATTACTGTGTTCGCCATTGTGTTTGGCCCGTTGTTGTGGTTCACTATCTTGATGAGAAGGAAGGAAATGATGATGATACTATGCATTCTGTGCCTGATGCTGATGAAGAAGGTTTACCAGAGGAGGAAGAGGAGTACCACGATGTCTCCGATGAACGCAAAGGTTAGTGTTTTTTGTTACTGCACATGATTTTCTTTCTCATTTAGCCCCATATTTGACAGTTTGTTAATCGAATGATATTGGAAGGACTTGGAACATGTGAATTTTATAATACTTCACAATGTTTCGATTGATAAGCATGGGTAGAGTACTTCCCCTTTGGCTTTGTGTAGAAGATTCGCAACCTTGATTAGGATGGTTAGTGGTGGTACAGTGGTAATGTGGTACTCTTGACTTGGAGTTGGGATCATTGGTGCATCAAAACCCCTCTTGTGGCAACCTATACACAAAAAAATACCCTTCATAAATAATTCTGCCATCATCCCCGTGCTTCAGCTCTTTTTTTATTTTTACTTTTTGTGGTGCCAGGAGTAGGTCAAGTGTATTAAGCACAGTTTTACAATCATTCTTAGCCATATTATAGGAGTAGCTTTTACTGGCAAGATGGAAGTGCTATCTCGAAAATCTTATTGCTGCGCCCTTGTACGAAAACAAGGGGTGAGAGAAATGAAACAACTAAGACTTCTTCTGACCTTTAACCACCACCACCACTTTATGGGCTTCTTGTTGGTAGCATCATCATAGATTTCTAATCTAGAATGGTTTTCGCTAGAAGGGTATGAGACCATATGACTAGTCTTCCCTAGGCAAAAATGGACTGATGAAAATTTTGCCTGGAGTAGCTCAGGGGCAACTGTATGGTGACGATCGTGAGACACGAGTGGTACTTTGATGTTTTAATGTTGTAGTTTGATTTCGGAGGCATGTTGCTTTGTTGGTGCTATAGCTAGACTTGGTGCATAGAAGTGAGTATATAACTATATTGTCCGCATAATCACAACAAATTGGTTAATGTCAATCTCAGAGTGTCCTGTAATATAGGACTGAGTTTAGCTCTTAGATTAAAAAAAGCCTGCCTTGTTCGCTCAATGCCAAGGCTGAGTGAGGAGCTAACCAAAAGAACTTAGTGTGCCTTGTAGATTAGGTGCAGCTACCAATACAAAGACTGCAACATCCGTATTTTTGTTCTTCTAGTTCTTTTATTTTGCCTAGGGGTGATTATTTATGATTACGGGTAGTGCGTTGGGTCACAGATAAGTTATTATATGGGCTCGGTTGTGGTTGAGTCAGTCGACAATGACCCATTTAACAGGTGTGCTATATTCCTCCATTTAATCATCCCTATTTGAAATTTAAAAAGAGTATTGACGCGATATCATCTCTTTTTGCAAAAAGATTTGAGTAATTTGTTAGGGTTATATAGTTTCGTGGATCTTGCCTTTTTTTAGGCGACAACCAGTTTCTGATTCTAGATTAGCTTAGCTGATAGTATATGACTCTTAATTGCAAATTTATTTTCATCTTGTCTACTAAACGATACTAAGATGGATGTTATTCATGCAGCTGCAGCCTGAGCTCTATCCTCTATTATTGTGATCGGAGATGTTTTTAAAGTAGAAGGTATGTTGTTGAGAGTCATGCTGTGATTTCATACCCGCATTGCTCATATATCCTAATGATGGAGCATGAAAATGTACCTTCTTGTTAGAAAATCGCCTTTGCTGTATATTTTATCACATACGTAGGTGGTGCACGTTGATTTGATACGGTTATGGTTTTCACGGCAGATTGTTTTGTAAAACGAGGAGTCTATTCTGGTTTCAGGATCCATCAACATTAGCTTATGAAAATGGAGTTTTGTGATTGTCTTTCGTTGCTCTACATGGATATTCATTGTGAGAATGTTGGTTATAAAATAGTATTATTTCATGAGAATAATACCAACTATGCGTATGCTTCTTAAATTAATACAAACTATACGTAATCTCATTTTAATATGAACTATGTCTTCATTAATGACCGACTACCTGTTGAACCTCCCTTATTCAACTTTTTCTTTAACTCTTCTTCTGATTTACCTTTCAGGTTCATTTTCGACCATTGAAAAAGAAATTAAATTTTCCGAAAATTCATCTTCCATTTCTTTTTCATTTAGTCTTATAGAATCTACGAAAAAAATATTTTTATTGTTATTTTGGCTTTCACGATGACTGCAACGGACCTAATAAAATCCTAGAAAGTTAAAACAAGTTACTATGACCTGTAATAGCAAGTCATAATTTCATACCTAACAAAACGAGATTAATGAATGCGTAGTTCATATTAAAATGAGATTACGTATAGTTTGGATTATTTTAAGAAGCACACATAATTGGTATTATTCTTATGAAATAACCCTATAAAATACAAGTACTTTACTTTAGACATCTGAAAAATTCTTACTGCCTTGTTTGCCCAAGGCATTTCCACTACTACATTTCGTCGTCGACATTTCAGCCACGTCGTCGGCGCTTTATACGTGAATTTACTCTTTTACCCTTCCTCTAATTATGATTATTGATATTAATTAAGTTTGTTAATTAATGTAATTAATATTTTCGAGTAAATTAAAATTACGGTTTTTGTACTCTTGAACGGTTTTTGAGGCACGTGTCTCAACGTAACTCTTTTACCCTTATGTAATATATTCTAATGAATTTAATTAAGTTTCTTAACTAACGTAACAAATATATTCCCGACTAATTTGAAATGTCGGTTTTTGGACTATTGAACGGTCTCCGAGACACGTGTCTCAATGTATCCCGGGAATATGTTTAGGAAATTTATATTTCGCAGAAATCGATCCCACCATCAGCCAGATCGATACCAAAATCGAATATAGAAAACAATAACTACTCAATTAGGATATATATCACACACAAATTAGCTATGGGGAACCTAAACTATCAATCTAATAGTATTAATTATAATCGAAATGGGGCTCGATTTTTCGCGAACTGGGTCTGGAAACAGACCTCGACGCCGGAAAACCGCGTCTGGGGGGTCCCCTAGACGCATGAATTTCGCGTCGAGGAGGTCCCCTAGACGCGATACAAAAATTTGTAATTAGCAAGGCTCGAACCCACAACCTCTTGAACACAAATGAGCCTCTTCACCACTAAACCAACTGAACATTGTTGATATATCTTACTAAACTATTATCTATATTTGATTCTAAAACCTCCTAAAATTGCCTATTAATACAATTTTAATATTATTAATAATATTAGTGTTGTTGTGGATGGGGGAGGATATATAATATAACATAATCCGTAACATAATAAAATGACGGTTTTCAAAAAAAAAAAAATATTTTATTATCGAGTTTCATTAACATGATTAAACTTTTTAATTTCATTAACAAAGTTAGTGAATGTAATTAGGGAAGGACGTTGTTGTCTTTTCACATTAAAAATCGCCGACAACCTAATTTCTAAAAAAGTCGGGTTTCTAGAAAAGTCGGGTTTCTCTAAAGAAAAGACGCTTTTTTTAAGTGAGAGAAAATTAAATTAAATATGGTGAGTGGAGTTTGAGTGGATATATAATAAGGACAAGATAATAACGGAACGGTTTGAAAAATTAAAAAACCGCTTCATTAACGAATTTCAATAACTAATCTAACTTCTAAAATTACATAACATTAGTTAACTAATCTAATTAAGGCAAGGGCAAGGCAAGGGCAAGATCGTCTTTTACTTTAAAAAGCGCCGACGACGTGGCTGAAATGTCGACGACGAAAAACAGCACTCGGCATTTCTTGAATAAGAAGTGTTTGCCCGGTTATTGAGAATCAATTTAGTACAGAGTATCTGATCAATGGCTGGACGAAAGTTGATCTTGTTGTCGGATCCATGAAAGCGGGTTTTAAGGGAGGCTGCCATCCCCCCTGTGTTTCGATCTAGAGCTACAATTTGATCCCAATGGTGTATGGCGTTATTATGTGATACGTACTACCCATGCTCACATTTTCTGATGTATACGTACTACATACCCCCTCCCTTCCAAAGTTCCAACAATCCATCTTTATTTATGTTTGAAATCTCTCACAAATAAAAACAATAGATAACTACTACTATTGACTTGGATTGAGAGAGAGTACGGAAAATGTGATTTTTTTTTGTTCAACGAATCGTACACCTAGTCACATTACAATATAAAGATGGGAAGATTCGAACATGAAATCTGTTGTCCTGAAATTTCTAATTAATCTTAACTTGTAGGTTAAGAGTTAAGACATCATCTTTGCTAGAACGTGATTTATTTTTTTGTCAGAGTATAAGGAAGTAACTTGCAAAGTTGCAACTATTATGTGTGGTTATACGCTAGCTAGCTTATACCACACGTGGAAGTAAAGTGTAATGGTTGATTGAAGGCATTTCCTTGGGAAATGGATCATCTCCGTTACTTTTTCTCTTCATTATCTTTCATTATCTCTAATATAATAATATAATATTATTAATCATACTTCACCTCATCAAAACCGATCACCGTTGAATCATTTTGAAACGAATCTAAACCGTCGAAAAATAATGGAAGGTAATGAAGAGATGGAAGTAATGGAGAGGAACTTTAATCGCTTCCTTGTCTAATTAATTTATACTCGTAACTTGGTATGTAGCGCATAGCATGGTTTATTCCTTGCATTGCATTGCATGTTTATTAAAGGATCCGACGAGGAATGGTGTGGTTGATAGGCTAGTCACTCGTGGACAGTGTTCAACTGTTCATAATCAATCAAGGGTATGATATGCTGATGTTGACGTTGGAAACTTATCATCACGCCAATTCAACCGTTTCGTTTTTTTAGAATGAAGCTTACAGCAACATTGATTTAACTACAAATTAAAACACACTTAGCTTGTTCTTAAATTAAAGATTGTCCTATTTTCTTATTATATACTATATATCAGGAGTATCGAGTATTTTTATTATATGTAAGAAGTATTTTAATGAAACGTGACAATCTTAGCAGATTGAAGTAGTACTTAGTATTGAACAAATAAAAAAGAGAGTTGATAATCCAATAATATTGAAGCAATGGAGTTAATATAAGTAGCTAGCTAGTTGGAACTTGGAAGGATGTCCCTCTTACGCTTTAATGAGGATGAGGATGAGGATGAGGATGGTGGTGATAACAACATTAACATATGACGACTATTATCATCCTCTGCTATTTCATCATCACTACTTACGGCCGCTAAACTACTATTAGTCATTGTCATTGTCGTTGTCGTTGGTGGCACAGCTTGGTTTCCACGCTCTTCTGATCTATCTCATCATGGTGACGGTTGTTTACGCTGCTGCTGCTGCTTTGGACGGAGACTTGACGACGACATGATAGGCATAAGGAGGTAGAATGAGGAAGTTGTGGACCGGAGGCGGTCCAGGGCGTGCGTGGTGGCTTGGCAATTGTACTGTGGCATAGGCCACTAGGAAGTTGGCTCCATGGACCTTGTAGTCGCACGCATCCCCAACACAGGCTAGCCCCGTCCGAGTCGCAGTACACAACTCACACCCTACTTTCTTATTACTACGACTATTATTCATCTCTTCTATAGATTATTTATTTATTTATTAACCCTTTTTTCTTTAATTTCCTAGTCCTAGCTAGTATGTAGCTTATACACGTTTAGCTGGGAAAGTAAGATCAGAGAGATATAAGGTAGTAGGATGAATAAGAAGGTATCAGGTATGTAGTTTGTTATAAAGAGGGGATTATTTACTAGTGATATGATGATGAAAGTGTACCAAGGAGAAGGAGGAGTTGTGAGCTAAGCTTGTTTCTCTCAATATTGCAACTGATTTGTGGTCAATATTAGTATGTGAAAACACAAACCTCCCCTCCAAACTTCATTCCTTCACTTATTTATATGGAGTATATATATGTTCATTTCAAGGGGTTGTCAGTTTGTCACTTTTGAGCCATATAAAATAACAGGTCCAAAAGAAAAAGAAAAAAAAAATCATCTTCACGTTGTTATTCATCGTAATTCTTTTGTAGGGGTTGAATTGGATGGATGGGTTTAACCCTTGAGGATCATGCATCTAAAAACGAGGATAATTTTACTTTAATTAATTATATGTTCAGCTTGGTAATTTTTAGTGTGTGCGCACCATAAATATATTTCCTCCGTCTCGATCATTTGTTTGTCTATTTCAGATTCGATGGAGTGATTATCATATATAGTCTTTTTTATTTCCTAATGTCTTGTAAGTTGTAAAAGCATTACAATAATATATAGCAAAAAATGGATTCGAGCCTGCAAG
Source organism: Agrostemma githago (assembly GCA_958450325.1). Classification (NCBI taxonomy): domain Eukaryota; kingdom Viridiplantae; phylum Streptophyta; class Magnoliopsida; order Caryophyllales; family Caryophyllaceae; genus Agrostemma; species Agrostemma githago. The sequence goes on along the minus strand of OY288258.1, from coordinate 56,555,801 downwards.
GGTAGAGCCTAATGGTTAAACTTGCGGCCATTAATACATGGGTATTAGGTTCAAGCCTCTATAAGAGCGATCTTGTGGGAGTTGTATGACTTGAGGATATGCCGCCGCCTTCTAAACTTTGTGTCTGTCGCGCACTAAGGGTGGTTTACCCGCAGCGAATTAAAGGTAGTGGTTGCGGGTTACCTCGTTATAAAAAAAATGGATTCGAACGTAAAAACACATTCGTTTTAATCAATACTCTTAGACATTATCGATGACTTCAGAGGACACTTATGACTGTTATACATCGTAATCATGATTCTGATATGATAGATACTTTAATCATATTGATCAATATTATTATTAGGTGTAATTAACTTGTAAGACATTGTTTTTTCCAGCTAATGTATAGCTCAGGTAATAACGTTAATTTTAGTTAGACTTAATTAATCAATTCAACTCACTTAGTTCATATCAATTTTGTTCAACGACTCATTAAACTAAGTCAAGTTATATTGATTGGTTTTCTAAAATATGTCAAGGACGGACTACATATTAAGAGTCAAATTAAGTAATGGTTAAATCTCATTTAAGCCACTCCAGAAAGAATGAGTTTAGTGTCATTCTACCATCATTCGACATGCATGTGGACTAAATACATACATACATACATACATACATGTGCCAAACGGGTTAACGGAAGACCATTTCCGACTCTGTAAGAATCGGATTGGGGTTGGTTAAGATGATTTTTGGTAGGGAGTATGTATGTTATTTCGACATTATTATTTTTGGTGATACGCTTCATTCGTATGTGACAATAAATATTTAAGTTGCATCAGTTGGAGATTATGGTGAGGTGGAAGAAGTGCACGTGGAGGCGTCCAACATGGCAAGTCACTACTAGTCGTTGGAGCTGTTCCATGCATGCGTTGCTGTATGTTGTTGCAAATCAAACCTGCCTGGCCTTATATATTATTCCCTCCGTTCAAGTCCAAACTTTCCCTTCCTTGTTTTGACACTATTCATAATCAAAGATAACTTTCGATATTCACGACAATCTATTAGAAAAAATATATCCATGTGAGATCTTGTTTGATTCGTCTTTAAAAGTACATTATTAATATCCAATTTTCATAATTTTTACTAATATGTTACGAAAGATATTAATGATGCAAAATGCGCGTTGGCAAACGTGAAAAAGCAAAAGGGAAGCTTGGACTTGAACGGAGGGAGTACTAGCTTGGACGCTTGGTGGAGTGAGTGAGTGAGTGATGGTCCCAGTGATGTAATTAATGATCGATAAGGACTAATGAAGGAGGAGTCATCCCCAGGCGAGGTGGAAAGGGGAGGTCATGACACCCAATGTCAAGTTAAATATGTATCAATTAAAAGTAGAATTAACATGACCCAGGGGGAGGAGGGGTTAATTGATGGTCCTTGTAGGTACCTTTATTTGATTGATTGGACACAAAAATATTTTATAGGTGCTTTTATTTGATTGGTTGGACTCAAAAGTAGGAGAGATAATTTTATTTAAATAAATATAGAATATGAATAAATTAATTAGAAAGTGATAAATGATGTGGTTGGTGACCTAGGTCGTGACCTTCTGGATGGGAAATGGTCAAACTAAATAAAGTGGGATTAAGAGAAAAAATAGTTGATGACCCAATTAACCTGACACTTGCTTGGGGATGGTCGTAGAAGAAGATAGAAGGAAGATGATGTACTTACGTAGGTACGGGTGTATGATTATTTGTGGTTGACAATTAAAGATTCGAGCTAGGTTCCTTCTTGGTAGGAGTACCAATTAAGTCTATCGAAGCCGACTTCAATTATTCATGCTTACTCTAGCTACTCTCTCGCTTACACCCATTTAAGATTCTATGCGTATAAACAATTATGGCCTGGGCAGCTACGTTACTTGATTGGCGGAGATAATAATCAATAATGGTCGACATGCATGCCAATTCATCCCCAATTCTTGTTTGTGACGGTGATATCCGTCACAAATTTGGCACAAGGGAGACTTATTTTCAATTGATTGCCTTCAAAATACTTGGCCCGTTGGTTGCTAGATAGAGTCATGGTAATCAGGGTTTAGGCAAAATAATAGAACGAGACCCCTTTTAATAAACGTAATATCGTAAATGTATAAGATTTTAAGTCCCGATGAGAAGGAGGGAGGCCACCTCCCGAATAATGAGCAACATATGGATGTGAATGCTTTCATGGAAGCTCTCGACGACTTATTTGGCAATAATTTACCCTTTTCCAAATGAACATCGTATACTAAATACAACTTCGATCATACAATCGTGCATTAAAGGACGTATGTAGTACAATAAATTCAAATATCTAGATTCAAAATAACGTTTGTCATGCTTAATTGTCTTATTCACGAGCGCACTCAAACTTAGACCTAGCAACACTAACCCGGCCCGAATAAGCCAACCTGACGCCTGAACAAAATACCCGAATTTGACCCGTAACCCGGCTTGACCCGAAACTAACCCGGACATAATTATAGAAAACGAGTCGATATCTAAAAAAATCGAAAATAACAAACCCGAAATGACCCGCCCGACCCGAAGACAACCTGATTTTAACAACCCAAAAGTGGCTCGACCCGTAGCTAACCCGACCCAACCCCAACCCGTTGACCCGTTTAATTTTGCCAGGTCTACTCAAACTTGAAAGATCAATCGTTGTCTTAAACCCTGTTCTTTTTAGCTTATTTTCAGTCCGTTTCAAACCAGCTCAGCTTCTATCAGCTCAGCCCAGCTCCTATAAGCTCAGCTCAGCTCAGCCCTAATATTTTCAGCCCAACTCCAATATTATAAGCTCCTAAAATAATACTTCAATAATAATAATAATATATACTATATAATAATATATAATAATAATAATAATAATATTTATTTATTTATTTATTTATTCATATGAAACGGAAGTTGTTAAGATCGAAACAAATTACAATAAGTTATTGTTGTTGTTGTTGTTATTGCATTTCGATATTAATGCAAGTTTCTTTTCATAAAAAATTAATAATAATGATAATAATAATATTGTCGTTGTTCTTGTTGGTGTTGTTGTTGTTATTATTTTTATTACTTGTATCTCTTAATGTTAATAATAATAACAACAAATTATTATCATCGTCATTGTCGTTGTCGTCATCATCATCGTTATTGTTATTATTATTATTTTCTATTTTTCTATCATCATTGTTATTATAATAATTATTTATATTATTATACACTCCATAATATTTTGAGGTCTTGAAATAGATGTTACATTCAAATATTTACAACTCACACCCACAATATAGCATATGAGTATTATTTATATTGTATTAAGATTTAAGAATATGAAAATTTAAAATTTTGTATATTACGTAATCAAAGATATATACATAACATTTTCTTTTGCCAAGTACTAAAAAAAAAGTAAAAATCAAATGAATTGGAGTGAGTACTATGTTGTTGTTGTTATTATCATTACTATTATTAATTATTATTATTATTATTATTATTATTATTATTATAAATGGGAGAATTTCATCGATGAAACAAAACGTAGTTTACAAAAAATTGGTGGGTAGCCGAGATACAATCTGGGCCCCCACCCCCTTAGCTATAGCAAAGCTAAGCCGAGTAAAAATAAAAGGAGCAGCGCGTGCTCCGGCATCCTGTGCTATCGAGAATTTTTGAATCCTTTTAAGCAAGCTGACAACATCCGCCTCCAATTCCCCTAAAGAAGAAAAGGAAAAAGGCAAGAACCCATAACCCAGCCCCGCGCACAGGTCCCGATACTTGACGCACTTGCGCCGAGCAGCGTCACCCACAACACGTCCCGGTAAGAAGTCGGAGAGCCCGGACTGAGTCAAAGGAGAAGACCCAGTAAGATCAACACATACGTCACGCCCCTTGTCCCAAGAATAGAGCAGCAAATCAGCGGGACGCAAGGATCTGTCATGATCGTCAATCAGGCCAATATCAACCTCCTTACCTGCCGAGACCCCAGAGCGGAAACAGATATCCAAAGTGTATCGCGGACGAGGTTATGCCGGTGTTTTATACCGACAATACCCGCACAAGAGACAGCATGGTCCCCGTAGATATCATCACTAAAAACCCGAGAGCAGGCAGGACACGGCCCAGGCACAGAGAACAAGGGAACGCCCAACCGATAACTAAGCACACATCGGTACGTCCGACCGTTCATAGTCTGACCCAACCCAGAAATAGGAACAGCACGCAGCCAATCAGAACCATGACTGTCTTGCTGAGATTTCCACAATGCAACCTGGCGGGGGGTCAAAGAGAAATCAGAATCTGTAGTAGCAACAACCCTCGAGAAATATATGTATGCCAAAGACTTCATAAGTTTGGGGGCAGCGATCTCACTAGGATTACACACCACAGAACCCAAAACCTCCTTAAGCCTACACAAAGCCACATTGAAAGTAGGGCCAGGAACCGAAACGCCCGCCGCGCGAAGCAATGTAGCTTGCAAACCCACAGATTGCAGTCGAGACGCCACAAAAGCATAATTAATGACATCTCCAGCGGCATACACCCCAAGCCCTCCAAAAGAAAAGGGAAGGGTGGCAAGCCGCCACTGCCAGTCGCCAAAACCAGGTCCAGACGCAACAACAATACGTTCTAAATGAGATCGAAGTGCCACGTCAAAAGCATGCTTAGCCGACTCAAAAACAGTAGGTGGGCAAGTACGTAAAGCGAAATAAAGTTTGGAAATACCAGTACAAGCCCGGAGCAACAACAACTCACACTGCGGATCATCAAGCAAAGCAACAGAACCCATAAGCGCGATGGTTCTAGTAACTCTACTCATCACAAGTTCACTACTGAAGTCATGACACACACTAACAGGCCCGCCAAGGACTTTGATACCACGCATCGTTCTGGCGATAGAAGAAGGGAAGACACCAGGGAGTCTGCTCCTAGGATCTTCCATAGGCAAAAAAACCTCAGTTTTACTGACATTGAGATGAAGTCTCGATCGAGGACCATCTTTCGTAATCAGTTCTAGAACCTTTCCCACGACCAAGGTATCCCCGACGATAGTGCCATCATCCAAGTACAAAGCCTGCAACCTCAAGTCAAAAGAGTCTCGGATCTTACAAACCTAGGGATGTAAAACCAAAGAAAAAAGCAGAGGACCCAAAGGGTCACCCTGCTGGACCCCCAGACAAGACCACTGATCAACGTATTTTATATCGTTTTTTATTGTCCCCCGACAACCGTTTTTGAGCTTTTCTTCTTCCATATTTATTTGATTAATGTCGATTTCTATTAGAAAGTCGATACTGTCGGTACTCGTGCTATTTTGTAGGTTAAGTGCAATTTTGAGCATATTTTGGAGTAATAACCCGGATAGCCGAGACGAGGACGGAAGACGAGGAAGAATACAAAGCCGAGAAGTAAAGGAATAACTCGATCAAGAGCTCAACAGCATCCACTCGATCGAGTGGCGTAGAGCACTCGATCGAGTGCCATATATCCAGAGTCAACATGAAGCATTCACGCATCCACTCGATCGAGTGCACGCATGTACTCGATCGAGTGCCTTGCATTCAGGCCGCGGATTGGATTTCTCTTTTAATTAGAATTGGGCCTGTTTGTAAGTCCAACTGATTTCTTTTAAATCAGTTGGAAGAGGATTGTCAGACGACTTTTTTTCATTTTATATTTTACACTTCACGTTACATTAGTTTAGGGACAAGATTACGTTCATTCCGTCTTTCTTAGCAAGATTCATCGTATTCCGTCCTTCCTTTTTCAGATCTGAATTTGTTCGGTATCACCACTTTAATTTTAATTTTAATTTCAATTTCAATTCTCTAGTTTGAATTCTTGTTTTAATTCTCTAGTTTAATTTCTGTCTGAATTCGTTCTTAGTTTTCATAGTTATCTGATTTCAGTCTCGTAGTTTAATTTAATTCGCATTCATCATGTTTAATTGCAATTCATGTTTTGTTAGTTTATGTACGATCATCATGAGTAGCTAATTTTTATCTAGGGTTTAAGGGGATCGATGGGTGTCAATTGGGTTATAGAAAATTGACCTGTCTCTGATCATATGAACTGTCTCCTGAATGTTGTTTTTAATTCTGATTGATTAATTACTGGCCAGGATTAATTAATTAGTATCACAATTAGGACTTTCCGCCGACCGGGTTAAGGACTAATTAGGTCACGACATTTTGGGTAGACTAGCTTAATTCTAGCGACCGCAGGTTAAGTTTAGTTCTATAGTCTGTAGTAGTACCGACCGGACCTACACCTTAGACAGTTCGATTATTGACATGCTAGTTGACTCCCTGACTCGATTGACATTCGTTGTGAACCAGAGACCCTAGACCTTTTTATTATTGATTTACCTTATAGCAATTAGTTATTAGTCCACTTAAAACAAACAGAAAAACAGTAACCCGCAATCTTTAGTCTAGACCCTAGAGCAAGTAATTGAGTCCCGTCTCCTTGTGGTTCGACCCCTACTTCACTATCTACATTAGTTAGTGGACCTTAGGGTATCTTTGATTAGGGATACGACTACCCCTGTCAAATTTTGGCGCCGTTGCCGGGGAGACGGTGTTATTTATTTACTTGTTTTGTGTTTTAGTCTTTTGATTGCTTGACAGGGGTAGTCGTATCCCTAATCAAAGATACCCTAAGGTCCACTAACTAATGTAGATAGTGAAGTAGGGGTCGAAACACAAGGAGACGGGACTCAATTACTTGCTCTAGGGTCTAGACTAAAGATTGCGGGTTACTGTTTTTCTGTTTGTTTTAAGTGGACTAATAACTAATTGCTGTAAGGTAAATCAATAATAAAAAGGTCTAGGGTCTCTGGTTCACAACGAATGTCAATCGAGTCAGGGAGTCAACTAGCATGTCAATAATCGAACTGTCTAAGGTGTAGGTCCGGTCGGTACTACTACAGACTATAGAACTAAAAAGTCGTCTGACAATCCTCTTCCAACTGATTTAAAAGAAATCAGTTGGACTTACAAACAGGCCCAATTCTAATTAAAAGAGAAATCCAATCCGCGGCCTGAATGCAAGGCACTCGATCGAGTACATGCGTGCACTCGATCGAGTGGATGCGTGAATGCTTCATGTTGACTCTGGATATATGGCACTCGATCGAGTGCTCTACGCCACTCGATCGAGTGGATGCTGCTGAGCTCTTGATCGAGTTATTCCTTTACTTCTCGGCTTTGTATTCTTCCTCGTCTTCCGTCCTCGTCTCGACTATCCGGGTTATTACTCCAAAATATGCTCAAAATTGCACTTAACCTACAAAATAGCACGAGGACCGACAGTATCGACTTTCTAATAGAAATCGACATTAATCAAATAAATATGGAAGAAGAAAAGCTCAAAAACGGTTGTCGAGGGACAATAAAAAACGATATAAAATACGTTGATCAACCACAGGCTGTGCTCACCATAAAATAACCGAGCAGGACTAGAATAACAAAATTCCACCCACCGGGAAAGAACAGGGCAGTGATTACGAACCTCTTGTAACATGATCTCCCGATCCACCATGTTAAAAGCATTCTGAAAGTCCACCAAAAGCATGGAAAGACCCACCTCATCACCCTGGTCCTCAACAAGCCGGTTCAAGGCATGCAAGATAGCCTCACCCCCACCAGATACCCCAATCCCAAACTGGAGGCCAGAGAAATAGCCACTCAGGGACGGACCAATCAGAAAAGCACCAACCTTAGAGACAAGCCGTCTCCAAATCGTACCAACAGCAATAGGACGAATACCACCGCCTGGTTTAACAAGCGAGGTGAGCGGGGCACTAGCAATGTACTCCTCGAGGACCTGCGGGCAGCTGCCCTCGAGAAAGAGATTAACCACCCAAGTGACAGATGCAACCAGATCATCCGAGACAGCAACTGCGGCACCACTCAAACAATCCAAAAGGTGTTGGGCACGAAAACCGTCCCTCCCACAGGAAGTGCCACGCGGAAAACCCCTAATCATATCCAGAACCACAGATGCAGACGCGGTGAGGGAATGGTGATTACCAGGCAAAGGAGGCAAAGCAGGGGAAGGGACGACGGGGTGCTTATCCTTCAAAGCCACAAGCGTATCATTCGTGTAAGGAGCAACGCCAGAAGAAGAAAGGACACGGACAGCAGCAGTGTAATGTCCATCACAAATCTTCCTCCGACACTGCCTAATGTTGAGGTCACTCAAGTCAAGATCCTCATCCACACTAAAAGAAGGAGCAACCTCAGCCAAAGTATCCTGCAGAAGAAGCAAACGGCCACCCGGCTCACCCCAACAACGAATGGCACTAGAAATACTCTCTTCCTGGCGCTGTCGCCGAATAACAGATCGACACTCAAGGTTACTCCTAGGGGAGAAAGTCTTAAGTATGCAAAGAGGCAACGCAAGCAAGGTGACCCAACAAGAGAGATCACGAGGAGAGGCAGCCACCTCATCAAGGGCCCCCCTAAGAATGCGAGAAAACCCCAAACGACACATAGGAGGAATGGATTTAACCGTACGTAACCCCTTAGCCAATAAGCGATCCAGAGAAGCCACATTAAACCCAATAGCCGGAGGACCAACAACGACACTAGACGACGAAATTGTAGGGGCAGATGGTCGGGGAAAGTCATAGAGGACAAAGCGAATAACCCCGTCCCCACAATTAGGGGCCGCAATAACCTCCCCACCGTGCTTTATTATTATTATTATTATTATTATTATTATTATTATTATTATTGTTATTACTATTACAATTAATTATTATTATTATTATTATTATTATTACTATTATTTAGTGTTATAATTTTTTATATTTTTTTCTCAATTTTTAAAATATTATTAAATAAATTATATAACTAGTTATTAGTTTCAGCTTCTTTTAATTCAGCTCAGCTTCTATCAGTCCAGCTCAGCTCCTATCAGATCATCTCAGCCCTGTTTTAGCCGAAAAGAACAAGGCCTTAGTATGCAGAGACAGCTATGTACGGAAGAGGTTAAATGTCTTAGAAAATCTACACGTATTTCAACCCCTTATTGAAATATATGGTTTTAGGATGCCCGAAATCTTTGGTCACGAGAGTCACTCTCGAAATTCAATATTCGGTGTGCTTAAGGGACGAACTACTCAGCTTTAGTAATATCACAAATTATTACTTGTAATGGTCATATCCGTCATAAGTGTATGACGGGGGTCAAATACTACCCATGTGGGTAGATGAGACAAAACCAAAATGTCTACCTATGTTTTGTCTTATCTACCACATGAGAAATATTTGGTTCGTCGCAGGCACAAGCAAGACTTGCTGAAGTAATATAAGGCAAACCTTGTTTTATGTTTGGTGAGTTAAGTATAGATTAGGTTCGAATGGACCCACAAAGTTTGACCGCACGGGTGGACTTTACCATGTCCATAGGTGAAAAATATTTTAATTAGTCTATTCAAATCCAGAGTACATGATTGCTTTTTTTCACATTCATCGAAGCGCGTTTTACCCATTTTTATTTTATTTTATACCGTATTTACAAAAATATAAAAATCCTTTATATATACTAATTGAGAAACCACTAAAGATGAATTGGACACGTGTCATGCTCACATTGAATGTTTTCCCGCCCTAAATGCATGAACTATTTTTGGATACAAAATAAAATTCTTAAAATAGATCCACCAAAAAAAACTTTATACTAATCATCATATCATATCATCCTTTATATACTAATTGAGAAACCACTAAAGATGAATTGGACACGTGTCATGCTCACATTGAATGTTTTCCCGCCCTAAATGCATGAACTATTTTTGGATACAAAATAAAATTCTTAAAATAGATCCACCAAAAAAAACTTTATACCAATCATCATATCATATCATCCTTTATATACTAATTGAGAAACCACTAAAGATGAATTGGACACGTGTCATGCTCACATTGAATGTTTTCCCGCCCTAAATGCATGAACTATTTTTGGATACAAAATAAAATTCTTAAAATAGATCCACCAAAAAAAACTTTATACCAATCATCATATCATATCATATCATTATATACTAAAAGAGAAACCACTGAAGAAGCAAATGACACGTGTCGCGATGTGGTGAAAAATTTTCCCGCCTAAAACAATTTAGCTATGGACTTGCATTTGGCCTAATAAATAGATAACTTATGCGCAGTTACCGGCGAACAAATTTGTACAAAATATAGACACAAACTATAATACAGTTATTATTTTTAAATCAAAAGATGACGTGACTAAAAAAATCACGATGTAATAATAGAAAATATTTATACTCCATAATATTTAACATAAATGGATATATAAGTCCGATATTTATTATTATTCGTGCATTTGTTAACGATGTTTCATTTTATATAAGCCGTGCATTTTGCACGGGGCCTAAACTAGTTTCATATTAATCCGCTCACAAAGACGAATCAAACAAGATCTCACTATATTCTTTTATAAATTTTCGATAATATTGAAAATTATACACTAAATACTACAAGTATGAATAGCGTAGAAAAAAAAAATGTTGCATTTTTTATTTGAACGGAGAGTAGATTTGATAGATACGTGGAGTTAAGAATTGAGTGTTTTTAATATTAAGACCTTATCCTAATCATATTTGAATCAGTGAATCCGGCAGTTGATAGTTGAGAGGGTTTGGAGTTGTAGAATCAGAGGGATTGTGGATTACAATGAATTTGGCGGCCGGTCATTTCCATCTTCATCATCATCATCATCATCATCATCTTCATCGTAAGTAAGTCTAATCAATCCATTTTACAATCAACATTAAGTCTAGTATTCTTCATGTTTATCATCAAACTCTTGAGTACTAGTGTATATTAAAGGTGCTTCCTTCCTTTAATATTTGGTGAGATAGGAGTATTAGCTTTTGAATCTATGGTTCCCAGGCCCATCAGGATGAGGATGTCAAAGAAGGTGGAGATAGTTGCAGAGGAATGCAAACAAGATTCTGTTTTGGTTTCAAGGAACAAGCTTAGTAATGTTACTGCTCTTACCACTGCATTAGCTGGTAACCCTAACCCATTACCCATTTCTCAACTTCTTGTCTGTCAGCTTAAGTAACTTGAATCAAGATCACGGGGTCCGTCCCTCGGTCTAGTAATTGTGCCAAATCTAAACTCAAGTTACTTATGCAGTGGCTAATGTGGTTGCCATACACTCAGCTGAAGCATTCCCTATGGATCATCTCTTGGTAACTTTTCCTAGCTGCACCCCTTTCTACCCTTCCTTCTGCTCCCATCCTCGGTCTAGTATACTTATCATTTATTATTGGTTATGTATCCTTGACTTGAATACCAAAATCTGCCAAACCTTTTTTTTTTGGAGGGGAAGGCAGGCGGTCGCAAAGCCCTTGTTTGGATTAAATGATCCATTTTGACGAATTTAAATCCTTTTCATTTTTCTAGGAAGAAATTTAGAAGGGAAATGCATTGCTCCCTTTCATCCTACATTAATTACACGGTTAAACTCTATGTTGATGGCTGCAAGTCTAACATTATTCTTACTCCTAGAAGACGATACTCGATAGATATCATGATATAGATGGCATGCCATGCACAACTTGGTATGCTGTAATTGTATGGCTTCTAGCCGCTAGGCAATCCTTCCAAGTGTTGCAGCACTCACATGACATGTGGTGGATCATAGCTCTTTTCTTGTATATATAGGCTCATCATGAACTAGATTTATTCTTTATCAAGACAGGATAGAGTCGGGTCTGTCTATATGATGGCTGATGCTGGCCTTGGAGATTGGTTTGGAGGGTTTGTGTATTCATCAGGTCAGCAAGCTAATGAAGCTGTTCAAAGTCAGTTGTCAGCTCTTAGTTTGACTAGGTACTTGTACTTGTACTTGTACTTCTCTTAGTTGCTCTCCTTCACACCAAAGTTATTGCCTTTGTATTCTAAATTTTAATCATGTTATGCTTACTTATTCTTGTAGTCTAGCCGTCATTTTTGGAGCAGGACTGGTTACTAGTCTTTCTCCTTGCACATTGAGTGTTCTGCCGCTAACTCTTGGTTATATAGGCAAGTTGTTTCAATATGATTGTGAAGTCAAAGTATATTGTCTACTTACACTTTCCTCATCTGAAGTTGATCCATTGAACTTTTAGGTGCATTTGGCTCTGGGAAGAGCAAAACACAGGTGACGACATATTAAGATCTCCCTTTTCCCTTTATGTGATATTGAAATTCCCAAATGAGAAATAACATTGGGAGAGGACAAATTTAACATATCCAGCTTCCAAAAAATCTGATAGTATAATATGTTAGTCATAATTAGAACCTGCAAATATTTTGGTGCAAACCATAAAAGTTGATCTTGCTTAATTTTCTCTATGGCTCAAATTCTACTTACATATATTGGATGATAGTTATTGTTTAATTTTGTCATCTATCTCATTTCATATTCAGGTCGTTGGTGATTCCATTGCATTTGCATTAGGGTTAGCCACCACACTTGCGCTCCTTGGTGTTGCAGCCTCTGTTGCCGGAAAAGCTTATGGGTCAATCGGCAGAGGACTGCCTCTGGCTGCATCTGGTGTAGCCGTGTTGATGGGGCTGAGTCTCTTGGAGGTAATAAACAATGTTATCTGGAACAATGGTTTGTTTTCGTGCAAGCATTTTCGCCACATTAGTAACCAGACAAAAAATCATATCACGAGGGCTCTTTCTCGTCAATTCAAATATTGTTTTTTCAAATCTCCTCACCTGTAACCAGATGTTCAAGGAACTCCCCTGAAAGCCAGAAAGACCGGTACCAGCATCAACAATAGCATCTAAATTATGAATGACATAACTCATTTCATATTCAGAATTTCCCCTCCGAAGTTTTTGATAATATTCCAAAAGTTCTTTGGAAATTTCATCAAAAGAAGAGCACTCTATTTCACTCATATCTTTAATCTTCCCAATAATATAAGAGTAATATTTATGTTCCTTGCACCACCCCTTTTTGAAATAGAAATAAGTATCAGCATCAGACTTGTTGATATCGAAGACCTTGGCCCTTATGTAAAAAATAATCATTTCAGTCTTCTTAAGTGCGCAGAAAGCATGACATAACTCCATTTAATCAGTAATTAGTGCGGTATTTAGGGAATCAGCCAGAAATTTGGCTTGACAGCAAGTGGAAGTGCAGATCCAGTCATTGCTGCCTCATTTTAACAAAGTCTACAATATGATGTGTGCAAAAAAATATAGTCCATCAGTTTCGAAGCTACATCAACTTCTGTCATAACCCTCGCAAATGATAGCTGCTCTTTATGCATGGCGATTGGGTCTGCATGTAGTGGCTTCTCCACCTTGCTATCAATCATACTTAATGCTTTTCTAGGCAAAAGAAATGTGGGTTAATTTCAGGAAAGACGACCCAGAGAGGTACAAGAGAGATAGTGTCAAGTTGTTGACTGAAGAGTGGATACCATTTCTTCATGCTTAGCTATGAAATATCACATCCACACCTTCATTACTGTCAGATACCATCTTGAAATATCACATCCATACCTTCATTACGGTCAAAACGAAAGTAAAACCATCCCTCCTTGAAGTATTAAACCTCAGGAACTTTAAAATTATCTGAGCAACCTCCTTTAGTTCACAGTCCTCATAGAAGGCTTACCCTGTAGAAATTGACCGACTAGAGTAGTCTTCAATAGGAAACTGTTACTGGTTGAGCAATTTGTAGTTCTATACTTACTGGTGCAATAACTTTTTTCCTTCCATGCCCTTGTAAGGAATGAAAAATTCTCCTTCCTTGACCATAAATATTATTCTGCCCAACCTACTTATAACAACCTAAAGGCTTATCCCGCCCCACCCACACACACGCACAAAAATTAATTGTAGTGACAAGACCATCCAAAAAGAAGACATGCTCCTTCGATGTTCACCTTATAATAATGGATTATTTGTCAGAAGGCACATGCCTTTTGTGACACCTGAAATTGTTTTATTTTTTTGTCCAAAAGCACCTAACATCCCATCTTAAACACCTGAGGTCTTCATGAATGCAGTGCAATAGTTATTTTGTCTGGATGTTGTGTTTAGTTAGTCATGAATGGTTTAGTAGGGATAATTGTGGTATTTGATGTAGTGTAAACAATTTAGTGGTAAACTCTCTCCTATTTCATCACATAACTGTTCTATTACGATAAAAGTCTTGACAAACATAAAAACATCAGTTTTGGGACAATAAAGAGTTTCAGAAAGGGAACTGAAAATGATAGGTACAAACCCCATAACTAAACAATATGTATGTTTTGCTCCGTTAGTCAAGACGGTTCTTTGACTTCTTTGCCTCAAGACAAATAAATTGAAATATTAGGTAGTTTTGGGCAAAATAAAAATAAAAATCTAGGTGTCATGTTTACTGAAAGCCTATATGTTAGGTGTTTTCTAACAAAAAATCCTATAATAATATATGAAATGGGTCCGAATTAACTAGGATTAAAGTTGACCATATAAGTGTTGTGCCCTCTAAAGTTGACCATATAAATTGAACGTGTAATAGTTTCCCTGCAATACAAATATGTAATAGTTTCCCCGAATTACAAACATTTTTTTCTTCCATATTGGTTTTGCAGATAATTGAACTGCAGCTTCCATCCTTTTTCAGTGACTTTGATCCCCGTTCAGCGGCTGCCAAATTCCCTTCAAGTAAGCACTTGAAGCCTATACTTTCTTTGTGGCCGCTGATTCTGGCTGCATAATGGTATCTTGATAATAACTTTTTAAAATTTTTGTTTGACAGGCGTGCAAGCGTATCTAGCCGGTCTTACATTTGCTTTGGCAGCATCACCTTGTAGCACCCCAGTATTGGCAACACTACTTGGTTATGTGGCTTCGACCAAGGTATGGAAGTCTTGTTTTTAGTGATAGAATGAAGTTCTAGTTTTTGTGAGAACGCAGGGAGAATGATGGTATACTAGAAAGCCTTGTGTGTCATTTAAGCTATATGAATATGACTAAGTTTAGCTAATCCATGTTGTGAAGGTAAGCATTTATGCTGAAGTGACCCTTGTAAACTATACTCTCCGTGTAAACTTAAAAAGTTTCTTTTGCACGGGAATTAAAGAACATACAAAGATATGGATGAAAATGCAAATTGAGTAAAGACGTGGCTCACAAATCATAATGACGACACATTGCACTCAAAAGGGAAGGATTTCAAGTGCAAAGTTATTCTGAATACCCTAGAAACGTAATACAGGAAGTTCATTCATCGAAACGTTGACATAGTAACTAATAATACAGGATCCTATCATTGGAGGGAGCTTATTGTTAACTTATACTACAGGCTATGTGGCTCCACTTTTGCTAGCTGCCTCTTTTGCTGGTGCTTTGCAGGTACACTTTTCTTTTCTGTTGTGTCGACTTTCATTTACTTTTGCCAGTATCACAATCTCACTCTGAAATCTCTTATTTTCAGTACAAGATATGGCAAGGCTCCAAAACATGCTTATTATTTTGCGTTTTTTTAATAGGAATAATTCAAATTTAAATTTGGATAATTATGAGAAGAGGGCCGCCAATAGATTGGATTATACATGTTAAATAACAATAGGTCCCAGGTTCGAATTCTCCCTCCCCTGTATTGTAATGCGACTAGGTGCGCTTCGTTGAACAAAAAAAACACTACGGAGTATTTTTTGTACTCATATACTTTTCTGCATGGAAAACATTGCCTAAGAACGAAAGGAAGAACCTTTTAGATTAACTAAAAGGACGAAAAGAAGTCTTGTTAACGTCTTAGATTTTCTTTTGCTTTTTCGTCAAACGAAACCTCCATTAAGATCTTCCCTTCCACTAGCTTATTAACAGCTGACCTATGATTTATTGTAGAGTTTGCTTTCATTTCGCAAGTTTTCGGCATGGATCAACCCAGCGAGGTAACTTCTTTTGTTGAAAATTGCTGCATTTTCTTGCGGTCACTCTTTTCCCTTTACTATAGCTATTATATCGTGAATAGTACACAGTTGATGCATCTTTAGGCAAAATTCTGATGACATATGACCTGAAATCATGGGAACAAGATTAGTAGCATCCGACTTCCCTTACCCCACATGGCCGGCATGGCCCGACAACATGGGGTCCTTACTCCTTAGTGGCATTGGGGGTAATATTGGCGCTATGCGTAGCTAATCAATGGAGTATAATAGTGGGAGTTTCATCTTCAGAGTCATCGTGTTTTAAAGCACAAGCACTTACAGTAGCATTTATTCTATGGCTTCGGAATATGATGAATAGAGCAAAATGGATCATTAAACTCTTTATGTTTTCTGGTAACACGAAGTATGAGAGTGAATGCATTTGATGATCCCAAAAGGAACTCCATGATTTTAACATATATAGTGGAAAGGCGTAATAGTTTCTTACCCTTGCCTCTTGACATGGAAAAAAGCACGTAGTAGGATAAATGATGATATTATTGTTGTAAAATGTAAACCATCTCAACAACAGTTGCGTTTCTCTGTCCTCATTTTCGTGCAGTGGTGCCCTTCTCTTAGGTGGAGGCCTCTACACTCTGCTTGATAGACTCTTCCCAACTACGATGGTCATGTAAAAGTCTAGGTCTGTATAGAAACTGAAGCAAAGAATCAGCATCGTCGATATATGAAGTTGGTGTAGAACAGCTTGGAAACAAGGTTGAAGACGGTAGGTTGAATGAATGTGATGCACATATGCCAAGAGTGCACAACACGACTCGACTGTATAAAAATAGAAGTTGATCAATCTCATCGAACTTTCATCTGTACATTCCAAAAGTCACTTCATCCCTCCTGACTCGTGACTCCTGTGGTGTAAAATTAAAGGGCTCAATGTATTCTCCTACATCTTTGAAAGTAACATCATACTCCGTAGTAGATTTTGCGAGTAGTGGGTACTATAACAGGTGCTTCTGTGTAGATTATCACATGACTCCTAGAGTCCCCGGAAATAGTAAGTGTTTCGCTTTGGGAATTGGGAAGGAGCCACGGGTTAGGTGGTCATAACTCACGCGTACAGTCTTAAAACCAGTTTTCAATCATATGGACTACGTTTTTTTTGGGTGTAATTTCATAACAGCCATTTACGAAGGTACATTACAGGGCCTGCAGGAAGCTGCTAGAACAGTGCATAAATGACAGGCTAAAGTCGTATGCCTCAAATTACTAATTTATAATCACTTATAACCAACTAACTAAAACAATAGTATAATGGAAATAAGGGTCGAACCCACAGAGAATCGGACTAATTATAACTGTGTACTAATGTTGAACGAAAAAATAACTAATTAATTAAACACTAAGAAAGGGGGGTTTTGAATAATTGTCTAACAACTAAAACTAATAAAGATGACAACTTTAATTAAATCAAATGATTAAAAGGTCTCGGTCAAGAACAAATCCACAACTTAATCACAATTGATCATCGAAATCCGGTTCAAATTATTACTCTTGATTACTTTATCGTGAATCGTAGATTCTAATCCTCCTTATGAATAACTAATTAAAACGTATCCCGTTCTTAATTAGTCCTAACTGTTAAACAACCTAAACAATCCAGTTCTAGATTTAATTCAACAGCAGCATTAATAAATAGAGAATTCGATAAAGAGATAAATAAACACATACAATCCAGTTGTGCTATAAATCTATGATAATTGCTCCTAAGTCTTAATATCAACGAATCCCGTTCAATAATTAAGTCTTAGATGTTACTCAGGTCAAGTTAATCAACAAATCATGTTCAATTAACAAAACTAACAATAGAACGATGAAATTGGAAAACTAGTTGATCAGTCTAGAAATCAATAACAACATTCATATAATTAAACTGAGCAATTCATCAATAATCAAGAATAAAGATAAGAACTTTCAAACTCACAACTGATAATTAAGCCTTTCAATGTCTTGAACCGAGATGAGATAATTAGTTACACATAGAACTAGGGTTCATCCCTAATGAAGGTACAACTCTAAAGATGAATATGAATCATGGAATAATTAATTAACTGATTCTAATAATCTATATACTAAATAGTAGTCTAATACTAGTAAATAATTAAGGTAAGTCCATTACTTACCAAACTCTAGTAATAAAATAAGATAAAATAAAATAATAATAATAATAATAATAATATATTAATTAATAAGCTACCACGGAATCTAAGGCGACTTAAATTCCGTCTTCAATTTCCGAGCTGTGCGAGACGGTCGGTTCTTCGGTTTCGGTTGGGCTTTTTCTTCTAGATCTTTGTCTTGGCCAAATCAACTAAAAATCATGTCGTACTCCAAAATCCTCAAATTAGCTCATATAATAATCCCACGGACATTACACAAATACGACAGAATAACACCAAATTAGTCAATCAAATTACACCTAAATCATCGTTATAACCATGACTAAATATGGCCCATCAAATATCCCCACGCTTGAACCTTTACTCGTCCTCGAGTAAAACTCGAAGATCACAATAAAAACAACCATCACTAGTCCAAATGTGCGGGAAAAACATTACACTCACGGCCCTTGCCCACCTTCCTTCAAACTCCCTCATGTAACAACATAAGTCACCAATATATGTCACCGACAAAATATCATCAACTCTAGAATTATCATCACGACAACAGGACATCATAAATCAATAGAAGCTAATATCAAACTCTAACGCCCCTTATCGCTCCAATCCTAACACAGATTCACACGGTTTCAAATAATCACAAAAATACATCAATAATGATCACAACCAATACAACACCAAACCATGTGAATTACCTAATCGCCTCTAATCGCCAAATCAAAACAATTACACCCAATCGCATAAATAAGGTGCAATCACTTCACTCCGCACCGCGATTCTTCTCACCTTTACCACTAATCCTACCCGACCGACCTTCTATGTCACCCTTCTTATGACGCCAACACCAAGAACGGATAAAGTAATTGTGAGTTTTTTTTTTTTTTTTTCTAATTCCCTCATTTTGCCTAGAGTGCCCGCCTTTGCGGATTTTCACTCTACCTTTTCATTTTTTTTTCAACTCACACTACTCTCGTGGCACGCATCTCGATTTTTCTTTTTACCCGGAGCGCCCTTTCGGGTTTTCACTCCGTCCTCGGCCACTTTCCCATTCTTGCCTAGGCGCCCTTTCGGGTTTTCACCTAGCCGGGTTTATTTCTTTTTATTTTTTTTTTTTTCTTTCATCTTTTTTTTCTTTTCAAAAATCAACTCAAAGACGATTACAACATCAAGACAAATAGATTTCCCTTCCCCACGCTTATTCCGAGCATTGTCCTCAATGTGAGACCAAGGACAAACACAAAAACAAGAAACGGGGAAAAAGACCTTCAAAATCGAGAAACAACTCATTGTAATCACTCGTCTCACAAATACTCACTAATGACATTCTCCAACAGCTATCCGGACAAACAGAACCAATCACTTAGAATAAGTAAAACAAGAGCCTCGTCCTCAAACCGCAGGAAGAGTAGTGTACAAGATCCATCAATGTTATGTAAACCTTGGCTATATCACATCGCCTACATTCACTTCCCCTGTCACACTCCAAACAATATTGAACATCGGCTATTCAAAAAGACCAACGACGGAACCGACAACAACTCCAATTGAACCAACCGGACCAACCACAACACATACAGCGAGACAATTAACACCAATCTGCCACCAACATCCACACGACCAAACTCGCCCAAAACTATAATCAACAAAAATCGAGTTGAACTCGGGGGCAGATTCAAACCAAATCAACAAAACAGGCTGAATATTCTTACCCAATTCCAGAATTATGCTCGAAAACACTGAAGCTGACTAGCTCCCCAACCACGGCAGAACACCGGTCGACCCAACAGTACCATAAGAGCAATTAAGTTTGCAGACCAATACCTGGTCATTCCAATTGATCATGACCCGAAACACGATCCCGTGAGCTGACTGGCAGGCTGACACAGATTGAGACGAACCAAACTGACAGACACACACCACGCGCACGAAGGTTGACAGACACAGACCATGCGACCAGCAATAGTGAACGGACCCACTCGAGACCGGCGACCGGACTGACACCATTCACGAAATATGTCCCTCCGACTAGCTGTTGTCACCACGACCCCCACCAGCTCTCAAATTCGTATGTCAGCAGCCCAGTTCCGACCATAAAGCTCCGACTCGAGGACCATAACACTTCAATTGACGAAATCCTCACATGGAACCGTCAATCGAAACATATCGATTCACCTCCAATTTCTAGGGTATGGAAGGAAGGTGAGTGATATGGAAGGGATAGATTTATAGTGGGTAGGAGAATAGAAGGATTGGATGAAATTTATTTGGGTTAGGAAGGAAGAGAAGAAGAGATGAGGGTGAGATTTGAGAAAGTAAAAGGATGGAGATGAAGGAGGAAGAAGATGGAGAAAGGGGTCTGTGTGTTTGATTTTTTTGATTTTTTAATTTTTTTAATTTTTTTTAATAATAAACAACTGACCTGCTACAGTAGAGGGAGTGCGCGCCTCGCCTAGGGTCCGCGCGACTCGCGCGGATGCCTGAAAATCCGTCCCTTTTTCTTCAATTTTCTTCGATTTTTGGTCTTCCGTCATGCTAGTCGCCCCATCTTCATGCTAGTTGCACGGATTCCTAAAAAAAATCCAACTTTCTCGTTCCTACAAGTACTAAAAATTAGGAAAATACTTAAAATTAAAATTAAAAATATAAATATAAACGACTCATTCTACGAAAAATATGAAAATGATTATTAATCTAATATTATGAAAAATGAACCATAATAAAATTTGGAAAAAAATAAAAAAAATAAAATAAAACATACCAGACACGGGTTGCCTCCCGGAAGCGCTTTTGTTTATTGTCGTTCGCTCGACTTCTTGCGAGAAACTGACCCAAATTAAAATATTACTAAATTACTTACCTCAACCGACAATGGAGCAATCGAGTGAAGTGAATGTTACATTAGGCGCGGAACAACTCAACGTCCTTAACAATTGATCAAAAACACTCGCACATAGATTAGAATAGTGACGATAAGAGATAAAAATCAATTGACACCACCTATAAATAAGCACGTCATAATAATCTTGCAATGAACGTCTTTCTGACCCTATATGCTCAAAAAATGAATTCATATCAATGTACTCCTCTTTATAAGATGGGTTTTTCATAGGTACAGTCAAATAGGCTCGAGGATGAACATAAAACTTTCCCGGAATTAACACCAATGAAGACTCGAGAGGAATCGGTGGTGATTTTTCCTTGTGAATATAAGATTTAGTAAATATACCTTCCGTTTCTCCCACCATCTCATCATTGTCGTTCATGCTAACTAATTCACTTCTCTTAGGGAAATCGTCTTTTGCCTCATCAAAAACAACTATATCTTCTTCTCCTACTCTAACTTCCGTTGTCTCTTCAATGGTCACACTTGTATCCTCTTGCTCATTCTCAACCATCATAACTAGAGAATCCTCCAAGATAGAAATATCACTCGTATCATTGTGACTTAAGGAACTTTCCAAAACGTGTGTTTCGTTAGTGCAAGAGGGATCAATATGTGTAGAAACAGTGCAAGAGGATGGGGAGTATATCGAATCATCATAATCATCTTCCTCGTCATCCCAAAAACCATCATCACTATCAACATCACACTCTTTATAAGAATGATATACCAAATCGGGTTCAAGGGGGAGAGTGTCATCAAACTCTATGTTCTCAATAACTCCAGACTCCTTAAAATTAAGAGAAAACTCATCATTTGGCTCAAGTCTATCATTAGATTCCGTTATTTGCACTAAATGACTCTCAAGGTTCTCGATACTACCATTGTTCTCTTGCCCGAATTGAGCCATACTAGCTTGAAGGGTCATTTGAGCAGTAATCAGGTCTCTAATCATGTCTTCTGTGGATATACGAGAATTATGTTGGGTGTTCAAATTGTTATTGAGACTCATTGAAGGTGTCCTAGAGCGTGAGTTTTCCAACTCCCATTCTTCAGTGTCGTGAGCCAAGTATATGAAAAGATCCCACTTCTCCTCATAACTAATTCTATCAACGAATCTCCCTTCACTTAAAGAATCAACATGCATCAAAGTTTCATCATTTAACCCATTGTATACCACATGACAGAGTTCCCAAATTTGATATCGATGACGACATCTAGAGACATACTCACTCAATCTATCAAAGTATTTATAAAACAGTTCATGCTCATATTGAGGGAAATATTTAGTTGCCATCTATCAGATAAACTAAGACTCACTAAAAACACTCAACAAAAAAAAATAAAACTAACTAAGACTCTAAAAAAACTACACTAACACACAAAAATAATTAATGCCAATTCCCCGGCAACGGCGCCAAAATTTGACAGGCTAAAGTCGTATGCCTCAAATTACTAATTTATAATCACTTATAACCAACTAACTAAAACAATAGTATAATGGAAATAAGGGTCGAACCCACAGAGAATCGGACTAATTATAACTGTGTACTAATGTTGAACGAAAAAATAACTAATTAATTAAACACTAAGAAAGGGGGGTTTTGAATAATTGTCTAACAACTAAAACTAATAAAGATGACAACTTTAATTAAATCAAATGATTAAAAGGTCTCGGTCAAGAACAAATCCACAACTTAATCACAATTGATCATCGAAATCCGGTTCAAATTATTACTCTTGATTACTTTATCGTGAATCGTAGATTCTAATCCTCCTTATGAATAACTAATTAAAACGTATCCCGTTCTTAATTAGTCCTAACTGTTAAAAAACCTAAACAATCCAGTTCTAGATTTAATTCAACAGCAGCATTAATAGATAGAGAATTCGATAAAGAGATAAATAAACACATACAATCCAGTTGTGCTATAAATCTATGATAATTGCTCCTAAGTCTTAATATCAACGAATCCCGTTCAATAATTAAGTCTTAGATGTTACTCAGGTCAAGTTAATCAACAAATCATGTTCAATTAACAAAACTAACAATAGAACGATGAAATTGGAAAACTAGTTGATCAGTCTAGAAATCAATAACAACATTCATATAATTAAACTGAGCAATTCATCAATAATCAAGAATAAAGATAAGAACTTTCAAACTCACAACTGATAATTAAGCGTTTCAATGTCTTGAACCGAGATGAGATAATTAGTTACACATAGAACTAGGGTTCATCCCTAATGAAGGTACAACTCTAAAGATGAATATGAATCATGGAATAATTAATTAACTGATTCTAATAATCTATATACTAAATAGTAGTCTAATACTAGTAAATAATTAAGGTAAGTCCATTACTTACCAAACTCTAGTAATAAAATAAGATAAAATAAAATAATAATAATAATAATAATATATTAATTAATAAGCTACCACGGAATCTAAGGCGACTTAAATTCCGTCTTCAATTTCCGAGCTGTGCGAGACGGTCGGTTCTTCGGCTTCGGTTGGGCTTTTTCTTCTAGATCTTTGTCTTGGCCAAATCAACTAAAAATCATGTCGTACTCCAAAATCCTCAAATTAGCTCATATAATAATCCCACGGACATTACACAAATACGAGAGAATAACACCAAATTAGTCAACCAAATTACACCTAAATCATCGTTATAACCATGACTAAATATGGCCCATCAATAAACGAAACAAATTACCTCAATAGTTTTGTTAAGACAGCATCATCGTCATGTTTAATCATGTGTTGCTTTAGTTCAACTTTGGGCTTAATCCTGATCATATCTTTTATATCCTTGACCAAAGTACATTGTTTCCATTGATGAATTTTCGATGTGATCCACTCCTTTCTCCTCACCTTATTTATTTGATTTTCACCGTCTTAAAAAAATTTCTCCATTGAGAAAAAGGGGGTAAACTCAAGTGGTAAGACCGTAAGAGTTCTCCGATCGAGAGGTGAAAGGTTAAAAAAAAAAATCATGGCTAACTATGCTCTATTGATCGATCTTGATGTAACATCCTTATCTACTCGGAAGCCTTAACGAGACATTCCCGAGTAAATAAGGATGTTAGCATCTCGGTTCCCCAAGGCAGGACCGTCATCACTAGGGATGGCAATGGGTGCAAGACCCGACCCAGACCCGGCGGGTCGGACCCGAATGGGTCGGGTCTGGGTCCAAAATTTCCAGACCCGTTGGGCATGGGTCGGGTCTGGGTCCTCCCCAAAAAATTCGGGTACGGGTACGGGTCTGAGTTTTGGGACCCGGACCCGACCCATGGACCCGTTTTAAAAAAAAAAAAAAAAAAAAAATTGAAAATTAAACCTACTAAGTACTGAGTTACTAACCAACCCGACCCGTGATATATCATGTATCACTTAATATGTTGTTTTAATAAATTACTTTGTGACGAATGTTTTTAAGACGACCTTTGTGTTGTATTTTGGGAGACGTTGCGGTTATATTGTGAGATTTGTAGACACTTTTTTTTTTTTTTATCATTTTTATGCGTTGTTTGTAAACACTTTTAAAATCTTATGCGTAAGGATTGACTCAAGACATTACGTAGTTTTTTTTCGGAAATTAAGTTCGTGTTTTTCTACGAAATTTCCATCGAAACAATGAATAATACAAAATTGTTATAAATAAGGTGGACCCGCGGGTAGACCCGGACCCGATCCAGACCCGGCGGTTCGGGTATGGGTCCGACAATTTTGGACCCGTTCGGGTCCGGGTCGGGTCTGAACCCGGGGTTGAAACTTCGGGTCCGGATCCGGGTCCGGGCGAACCCGACCCAGACCCGACCCGTTGCCATCCCTAGTCATCACAGAACAAAACTGAAACCAAATGGCATAATAGTGTAAAGTGATCACCGAAACCAACAATAGTCAAAAGTATTCCAACTTATTATGAATCACGTATGAAAGTGAGACCGGAGATCTACCCTGTGTTTATCGGCCCCCCCTCTTTGTCTCAGCTTCCTTTCTTCCTCAACCTCCCGAAAGATGATCAAATTCTGCCGAATCAACTTTAGTTTATAGGGTCTTCGCGTTTTAATTCTTCTATTGCTCATCTTCATTGAATCATTGTAAGTTTACTGCCATTTTTAATTTCTAGGGTTTGTTGTTGAGTATGATTATGTCTGTTTTTCATTCCAATTCGTTTATTGTTTGTGTTAATCTGAATATTATTCATGGTATCCCTATTATTTATCTGAGTATTGTTTGTGTTAATCTTGAGAATTATTGATGTCCAATTTAGAAGTAGGATTAGAACTACATTTATCCATGTTTCTTTAAATTCATCTGGGACTTGATCTAGGGTTTTGTTTGAGAGATTGTAGACACTTTTTTCGTCAATGGTTGTTTTAATTTCACCCAAGCTGGTATGGAGTCGCTTTTTTATTGGATATTATGTTGGGATGTACGTATGATCTTCGCATTTCTGAGCTTAAAACATGAATATCGTGTCATTTTCCAAACAAGGAATTTGGATTTTTAATTCTATCATTTCACTTTTCCAATTTGAAAATGATGATTTGAAATGAAATCCCTGTTCCTAAATGCTACCTTACTGCAATATTGTGTTTCCGAAGTATTGTTTGAATCTGTTGGGAAAGATGTAATCTTGTTTTTTTTTTTTTTTTTTTTTTTTTTTTTTTTTTTTTTTTTTTTTTTTCTTTTTTTAATTAGGACGATATTGCGAAGGGAGCGGATTTATTTGTCTTAATATTCAAAGTTATTTTGTAATCATGCCCCTCAATTTATTTATTTTTTCTGCACAGGGCAGGGCCCTCGGTTGTTTTAAGCCTGCTAAAACGTCTTGGTATGGGGCTGAGCAAAACAGAGATAAATTTGAGACGGCTACTTGCTTCGGCACCTCGACAGCAAAATCAGGCGAAACTAGTCCATGTATGTAAGTAATGAGTATATGTATAAAGCCTGCTCATATTATATTGCTTGCTAATTTTTTTATTTGTTGAAAACTCTTCTTCCTCTTGTGATATTGCTTTGGTGGAAGGTGCAGCTTATGATATATGCTTCTTAAGTTATTAGTCTATGCTAAGCTTGCCCCCTCACCCCTTCTCTACGTGCTCTTAACTCTTATTGTTTGACACACATATATCGAGATGTTGAGTGGAGGAATTTAGTAGTGTGCTATCCAGGCTATATGCCCTCTTCTATTTCTCTTACTAACATCCGATGTACTGTTGCGTCATTTGAACTTTTTACGCAGTATGTAGCCACACTTAGAGAACTATTAGAACAACTTACTGAAGAGACTACTCCAGATGGCTTACCCAGGTGTGTATTTTTTTTTTCTTTTTTCGGTATTTTGTATCATTAGTTTTAGACTCTTGTTTATGCAATGCAAAACAATGATAATATTTTTAGCCCTATATTGTCAAAGTGTGTATGAAAGCTTAGCTTTTAGGAAGTGAAGTTTTGATGTGTGAAGCAGCTGTCACATGCCAAAGTATGGCTATTTCGCTTTTAGGCTGCATCAGTTGTGCTTCTGAGAAATATGAAATAGTTCTTGTGACTCGTTGATAGCGTTTTCAGAGAAACTTGGGTTTGCAACTGTGATGTGCAAGTACTGATCATTGCTAGGGAGTGTAACATTAGTCGTTTGTTAATTCAGTTTGATTTGCAGACAATACTGAAGATGAGTAGTAGTGCTGGGTACTTTGGTTTGGCCTATAAGCATATTGTGAAATTCGGCACTTCATTCATGGGAGATGCTAGTTGGAAAGTTGAGATTGATAATCTTTATAGGGAGTCGAATGCGTGGGCGGATTGGCTCAGCAATTTGGGTGTTGATCAGGGATTTTGTCTGTCAATTATGGAAGAAAGCTGCATGGGATTAAAACACTTGTTGAACCAAGATCTGGCTGGAGTTGCTTAGCTACGTTCCTGTTTGAGTCTGTCTAGATGCCGTAGTCCTTGCCTGCTGATTTTAGTTTCTTTTTCCTACTTCTGTTTTGGGATTTATCCCACCTTTATTTCACCAAAAATATATGAATTGAGTAGGGTGAGAGAATTTAGATTGGGATAGATAGTGAAATAGCGGGAATTGCATGTACATTTAGTTTGGTCATTCATTTTCGAGCAGGGCCGCAAATTTTTTAGTGTCTTGTAACTGGTTTGTTTTTCCTAAAGTATTTCCGGTAGTGGCCACGTTTATGTATCGCTGTTAGAGTATAACGTTACTTGTGTGACTGATATTTTTGCTGTCTCATTAATTACCTTTTTTTTCTCTCTTAAGATATTAATTCTTGTTTGATTTGAAATTTGTAGGGTCTCAAAAGCTAAGTTGAATGATTATTCTGAGAAGATAGAGCCTATCGCTTTACAATTAGCTTCACCAGTGGTGAGTTTTATTGAGGATGTAGAAGCATACTAATTGGTAATACAGTATGTTAATTCTGATGTTTATGTGTGTTCGGCCATTGTCACTACGAATAATGGTAGAAAACGCTGCTTATCAACACCATCTATAATTTCATTGTCCATTGAGAGTAGAAAACTCAGTCGCTTTGCATCTGTATGATAGATTTAGGGCTCTTATAGTGTGTAACTTCAGATTAGTCCAAGCTCCTTGATTTTGAATGAGACGGCCTCACAATAAATTTACCGTGAGACGTCTCACATACAAGATAGTTACTTTTTATTACTAGTATTATTCTATTTCTATTAGTATGTCTCACGATAAGTTATCGTGAGACAGTCTCATATGAAAATTGCTGATAATACAAATTATGCTGAAGGGTTGGTTCTGATGAATGACAACTTTGTACATCAATGGTAGGATATCTTTGTAGAGACAACCACCGAGGAAATCCCTATGCATATTGAAGAGGAGAAAGTAGTCTCTCCATCTGGATTAAGGAAGAGGCCTGTGTAAGTTAGCACATGAATTATATGTACTGAGATATATGTGCTTTTCTAGTCCGTTGAAGGTAAAGGTAAGCTAACTCCAGAAAATCAATGCACAGGCCATCCTCATTTGTAGAAGATAAGTCTCATGATGATAAGATTGGTGAGCACTCTGCAAAGCAAGTCAAATTGGATGTTGCTGCACATTCGCATATTGACAAACACAGGTATTTGTATCTTCCACTATAGTTCATGCCATGCTTCACATTAATTGGGACAAGAAAAGAAACTCGGTCCACCAATGAGCAAGCCAACATGCCTTGTATGAATCTGATAGAATTACCTTGAAACATTGAATGTCAAGCAACTCTCTTGTTCAGTCACAGAGTGGAGTATGGACTAGGAGTTTGGTCAAAGTTTTAGTAGTTCCTTCTAAAAGAAAATGTAGGCATTTTTGTTCATTATTTGCAGCAGTAAATTATGTTGTTTGTACATCAGAGAAGTAAATTAAGTTATGTACCTCACCTTTTCTACAGGAAGCTTCAAGAAGACTTGACTGATGAAATGGTCCAAATGGCCCGACAATTAAAAGAAAACAGTCTTATGATGAATCGTTCAGTGAAAAATGCAG
This sequence comes from Agrostemma githago, assembly GCA_958450325.1. Taxonomy (NCBI): domain Eukaryota; kingdom Viridiplantae; phylum Streptophyta; class Magnoliopsida; order Caryophyllales; family Caryophyllaceae; genus Agrostemma; species Agrostemma githago. The sequence continues at coordinate 56,527,278 of OY288258.1, read as the reverse complement.
AGAAGGTATGATGTTCTTTTATTCTTGAGAACTATTTGGACCTCTTTGGGTGTTGGAGTTTTATGGATACGATGGGCGCTTTTACCTTTTTCACGGCAGCAAGGCTGTACATACCTCTTCCTTCTTTTCTATCCTTGATAGGCAACAATCTTGAATTACAAAACTTAGGTAACATGCTTTAAAAATTCCCCGGCTCAAATTGATTAGTTTCGAAGATAATCAGACTCACCTATGACAGTGTCAAATTTTGCTCTTAAAATGTGATTTCAAGTGCTTTAATTGAAAACCATAAAGAGGCAACCATCTAACACCCTCGGACACAATACACAAAGCCACAACTTAATGTGGATAAGTGAGTAATTACTACCCTGCTGTTTATGGCAATTAGTTGATTATTACATTGTTTCTTGTCTTTGTCACCCTGGATGACGCGCAGATACTTGATTCGACCGAGCAGGCAATTGAGCACAGTTTGGCAAGCACAAGCCACGTCAATGTTCGGGCAACAAATGTGTTTTCACAGAGTTCAAAGACGTCCTGTTTTACATGGCTTGCTATGTTTGCCATGATGATGGTGTTCATGATGGTGGTTCTCCTTATTAGAATCACCTAACTTCTCTCCCCTCTTACTTACTCGTATTATATTGATAGAGACTTCGGTACTTCTGTCCATTCTGACGTCTGTGGTCTGCATTTTATACCAGCTTCTATCAACCTTACTGTAGACGGAAAATATGTATAGACTAAATATGTAAAAGATGGGAGTAACTTCAACATAATTTGTATGATGCAAAGATCAGAACAACACTTTTCGCAACCGACTTCTGAACAGTTGACCTATTATCTGGTAATGTTATTTTTGCCAAGTTTCCTGGTGATGGTAAGCTTTGTTCGTAGATATTATCTGATCTGGTTTACTGTGTTGCGTTTGGGTATTAGTCGAGCCTAGTGTGGCTTGCCTCCGTCAAGTTATGGGTCCAAAAATAGATACCATATGTTGTCCCTACATGTACCGTTTTGCCTTTCCTTTAATTTTCTTTGTACTATCTTGAGTCTTGGTCTAGTGTATGAAACCCGTCATTCCGTCGGCATCAAAATCGTTTCTGGCAAGTTAAGAAAAGTATGTATTGGTTCCTTTTAACATTAAAGACTTTGCTATCGTTTTGTACTTCTGATATCGTAATATGCGTTTGATTTTTGGCTTTGGTTAAGACTTTGGTATTCGTTCACTTCTAGTTTTCACTCAACGTCTTTCACTATTTGACATCACTTAGCTTCTTTGTTTCTATTTTCCACTTTGTAACTTCCTTTTAGATGTCACACTTTCGATTTAGAGTGTTACGTAACATAGATTACGGTGGGCTAGAAACGAATTTGAAGAAATATGGACTGAATCTTGTTTGTCACACTCAGAATGACTGACTAGCACAAGGCCCATTTTCCTTCTTTTTCAAAAGGTTGATAATTTGACATCGCTGTTTCCAAATTGTTTACTGTGTAATGTGTATGCGCAGACCAAAAAGAGCGTAGCACTCCATATTTACAAGGTACAAACTTAGCAAGTGGTAAATAATTCGAGTCCAATTGATTCCAACTTCTCTTTGATTATACAATATCCGTAATATTTTTAATGGTGTGCAACGAGATCGGGAAGAAGACCGTAAAATCCCTCGATGCTTAACATGCTTCAATATTCCTATACATACGAGAAATATAAACGTGTATTAAGAACATGAAATTTTGGGTTTTTGGTTCTTTTTTCTGCAACTCATCGATGAAAAAATCACTACCAAATCTCAGTTAAGAAAAAAGAATCTATTATTCCACTCAAATGCAGTTGAACAAAGGCGGTAAAATTTGAACTATGATAGACAAGTTTTGAAAAAAAAGGCACAGTTGTACACACTTGTACCAGTTGGTCTCCCTTGTAAGGGGTATATCCGTCACAAAAATAATACCTGGTCAAAATATCACCCACATGACTACATAAGACAAAATCAGAACGCATCGGGAATAACAAATGCTTTGTCTTTTATCTAACCATTTGGATAATATTTGACCCGTCGTAAGTTTGTGGCGGATATACTCGTCACAAACAAGTATTTGTTTTATACACACTCATACCCAATCAATTCTTTACATGAACCCACGTTCCTCATAAAAAGTGAGTACATGTAAAGAATGGATTGGATTGAAGGTAAGAAAAATGTACAAAAGAATTATGAAGAAGAAACCATCATAGACCCAAATTCTTCTATTCCTTTATTCATCATAATAACAAGATACAACAATCAAGAACACAAAGGAGTTAAAAATATTTACAGAACTGGTGTGCTGTAAGTCCTGCAACTCTACCATAGGGTTTCAGACACATCATGAAAAAAACTGTTAAGACTTACGCTAGCTTACAAACACAGCATACTTGTACCTTATACACGGTCACGAGAGACATCCCGAACTCAGTAACAGGAATAGCATTTGGACTGTAACACATCACATACAAAATATTGTCAGGACAATTACTGTTCAAATAATAGTATTAAACCCAGAATACAAAACATGATGATGGAGATAGGTAAAAAGGTAATGCTAGAGATGTGTTTTGATGGGTCATGAAAGAGTAGCAGGGGTTTCAGATACGGATAGCTGTTAAAAGGTAATGTGCAGTAATACCTAAGACAACCGCTCGAGACTTTAAACAATTGATCAGTCAGTTAGAAAACAATAAATAAAAGGCTTCAAAACCAACTATATTTGCTTCTTCAGGTCACAGAGTACCAGTAACGACTAAAACACAGGTGAATTTTCATGGATTATAATAATCAACAAACTCACAAAAGAGTTATCACATTGGCTTCATTAGAATGAGCCATTAGTGTGTTCATCAGCTAGAGCTCTAACTGAACGCATGTCCTGATGACAACAGCTTACCGACATTTATCAATGATAATCAAGACTAATGTGCCTTCATTATACAAAAGAAAGTGTCAAACCAAAACATTACCTTCTCCTTAGAGGGACAAGCCAGCAAAAAGCAACTCTAGCTCCTCTTCCTGTGAAGAAGATCTCTGAACCAAAAACCACAAAACAAATATGTGAACTAACAATAAGAATCTACCGAAAAATAGTGAATTTTCATAATAAAAGAGATCGGCCTACAGATTAATAGATCATCAATGTTGACAAGTGCTAATAGTAATTCGTATATATGGGTTAAATAAGATAATGTAATAATATCATTTTGGTAGTTGAGGTCAGTTACACTATCACAATCATTTTCATACCCACAGACGTCTATGATCTACCTGAACTGAAGTTTTGTTCTTAACCTCCAAGGTAACTTACTATACCTTTGTATGATAAAACATGGGAACTCTCAGTTGTAAAGTACATCAATTGATGAAAAGAGGTTTTAAATCATCACAACAAAAGTAGTCCCCCCGTCTCAATCATTTGTATAGCTTTGATTAAAATACTCGCAACAAAGAATAAAAAATGTAAACAAACGATTGGGACAAAAGGAGTAATTAATGTCTTAGCTCCTCATCAAACGCAACAAAACCTCTCAGCAAGCTCTAGTGATGAGTGACGGCCAATAACACAATTAGAATATTATCCCAATACCTCAAAGGCCCTCACAAATTGTAAGGTAAGGGAGGATCTGATGAGTGATGACCCAAAAAAAAATACTCACGGCTAATAATAACTAAAGGAGAAATCAGTGTATTGCTTAGATGGCAGTACTGGGTAGAATCCTGTCAAACATTTATGTCAACTAAAAAAGCATGGAGTACATATTGTTTGCTTTAACAGAACGGACGTAAGAAGTACACTAATCAGCACTCCAAAAGACAGTACACTACAACAACATCAGAGCCTTAGTCCCAAAAAGATTTGGGGTCGGCTAACATGAATCATAATCCAAAATCGTCAAGTCGTTTCCAAAATACAGTACACTACACCAGGAAAAGTATACATCACATATTTCCTACAGTAGTCACTGAAGAAAAATGTTCTAGATATCACAGTATAGAATAAGTCTAACTAGTAAATCAGTTTTCTCCACCTACAAAACAATGACGACGAGAAAAGTAAATATCATCAACTTAAGAGTTGGACACATGAATATAATTACCTGGATGGATATAAGCTGCAATATTTTGTTAAGGACACGGATGCGGTGAGTGGCATAGCTACTATTGACAGGAAGCTGATGCATCCTCTTCATCTCTTCATGGACTGCCACCTTTTTCCCCTCCTCCCCCATTTGCTTCCATTGACTTCTTGAACCAGTGGCCACTTCACTGCTTTCAAGCATGGGAGAGTCCCTTTGACCCTCAAAATTACTGGAAGAATCCAGTACTTTGAGTCTGTATTTGAGACAAGTGAGAAAATGAAAGTTACCGATGCGAGTAACAGAACAATTGCATGAAAGAATGCAGTTCAAACAGTAGAATTTTATATACTTCGGCATTAGTACAATAATTCATGCCAACCTTTCATAATATAGCTAGCGTGGTGAGCACAGTGTGGCAGTAAGATGGAAAGAATATGACTAATTAGTCATTAGAAAGTGAAACTAGAATTTCTTAAGACCTGAATGTGTGCTGCAAAACTGGCCATGCTAACTGACCTGAATGTAACTGGCCAACAAAACTAGAATTTCAAGACTTGGACAACTTGTTTGGTATCAAGTTATACATTTAGAAACAACAACGAAAACAGATCACTAGTCGGGCAGAATTACAAAGATGATCCCATCAACAAGGGTGGAGTGGCAATGACCAGCAGGTGTGTGAGAAAATGCTATCAGTCAAGTGATAAATAAAAAAATACCTAACTTCAACCACTAGTTTATAAACAAAAATAATACTACAGGTAGCAAAGATAGAATTTCTCAAGACTTGGCCAACCTATTTGGTAGTATTAAGTTATGCATGTAGGAATGGGAACAGAAAAGCTTTACAAATCAGGCAGAAATGTGAAGATGGTCTCATAATCAAGGGTTTCCAGATACCATCGAAATAGGTGTTACATAAGTATATATAGTCAACGATGGAAAAGAAGATGTATGAAGAAAGCTGAAGGTTACCAGAGTCAACTCATTACCTACCTTCCTTCCCATTAAGAGACAAGGACACATTCCAATAAAAACTATACAAAATCATCACATTTCCGATTTCTATAGAAACAGACTAGAACTCCAATACCAAAGGTGATAAACTAATATCCTCAAACAGAATACTCTCAAAACCTCAACACTCTCAATAATTAGCACAGACTCGCAATTCCATTCATGCAATCAAGTTCAATTAGGCAAAACTAGTAATTGTGAAAGAAATTAATGCCACAAATTACTAGTTGTGTTAAGTCCTACTGGTCCCATAAAGACATTGACCTCTCTATTAGCTCAAAAACCAAATAGATAACTGCATTTGAGTGTCTTCATAATAGATAGCTGAATCCAGGCCCGGTCTTCAGGGTATGCGGCCCGTGTGACTCACAAGGCCCCCAAATTTTGGGGCCTAATTCTGCTTTATGTTTACTGATATATGTATAAGTATTAACCCAAAGATAAATGAGTAGGTCTCTTGTAAGACCATCTCAACTCACACATTAAAATAATGCAAGACATGGTGCGAATACATTAAAAACTTATTGTGAGACTGCCTCATACGAGAAATAGTGAACATAAATAGTCTATCATCGGTGTAGTAGTGTATCATTATTTTTGTTTGAAATTGTCAAATTTCTCCCCAACTTACACTCTTATTGTAGCCACCATTTTATTATTCATAAATAACAATTTAAAACTAATAAAAAAATTACACTATAAAAAAATAAGGGATAAAGTTAATATCATATAAACACTAAATTTCTTAATGATAATGCAAATGGGTGCAATTACGTAGTTTTCTACTAAACATTACTCTTTCTATTGCAATTATTCGTTTACATTTTACAAAAACATTCTCCATGGAAAATAAAAATGGTAACTAAATAATTAAGGCTAGAGTATTAGTTACAACAAAAAAATTATCTTAATTTGTTGTCTCTGATGTGAAAACTGCAGAAAAGAAAATATTACGACTCCCACAATTTTGTAGCACTTTCATATTTTCATCTATCAAGGTTATATATATTGAATTACTACATAATTATATTTGGTGGGTCGAGATAATTTTTTTGGAGCAAGGTCAAACTTGAAACACTATGCTAGGCCCCCTATCACATACTCTATTTCGCACAGGGCCTCTACAATCTCGGAGAAGCCGCTGGCTGAACCCACCATCTGATTAAGCCAGCAAAGTGTGAATAGGATACATTTACCTATTTACACCACAGTTAAAAATATTTGGTTTCAACATATCAGATGTACACCAAAAAGTTGCCATTTTGGCATAAGCCAACCACTGATTAATGATATAGCACAAATTCACTAAACCAACCGCCAGGTGTAGAAGAAAATACCAACAATGAAAAAAAAGTAGTGTATATTTTCACAGAACCAAACCTAGTAGTAATTGCGATGTAAAAGTATCATCAATTCGACACAGAAATAAGTGATTACAGATTCCATTGATCCCTTTTCAACTCTCACTACCCCCTCAGTTACTCGATACATTACCGCAATTTCAAAATCCAAATCAATTACTAGCCATCTACTAAATGAGAATAGAATATTAAAGTATGAACTCGGCAACACGCAGCGGCAATAGCTTCCCCAGTTCACCCAAGCATTTTAAAAACTTACGGGGAGTATATGTCCTACTATAATCAGGCAACGGGGATTGATGACCTGAATCACATTAACAAACACAAAACATCGAACTATGATACAGTGACTAATTTTTTTGTTTTTTGTTTTCCTAAAACCATTATCAAGCATAAATCGATGAAGTTCCAACCTTCAACTTGAAAGTACAGCAACAGAAGTGATAAGGATAATTCGAAAGTAAAGTGAAGTTGAACAATGATCCGAAAAGCAGTGCAGATGATGTTAAAACGCTCAAATTGAACACCAATGAATTCAAGAACAGAAACACAATAGTAATGTACGGAGAAAAACAGGAGAATTTAGGATTGAAATACCTGTTGCACGGATTTATGATGAAATGGAAGAGAATTGAATCCTCCAGTATAGAGGCAAAAATGCTGTTGATCACTCCTCAATTTTGACGATTTTCGAACAAAATTAGGGTTTATTTAGTTCTCGGGCTTTTTTTAGTTTTTTTTTTGTCAAAAGATACCTACGTTTAGCCACTAAGGAAAAGGGTTATTTCATGACAATAATACCAACTATAAAGGGGCTTCTTAAATTAATCCCAACTATACGTAATCTCGTTTTAATATGAACTATGCTTTCATTCATCTCTCATTAATATAGATGACCGGTTACCTAGAAAATCGATTGAACCTTCCTCTTCAGTTTCGGCTATTGGTTAAATTTTTTTTGAATCTTCCCAAAATTCATCTTGCATTTTTTTTTTTCCGATTAGTATTATAGAAGCCATGAAAAAAATGCTTTAATTTTCTTGTTGTTTTGACTTTCATGAACGACGACGGAACACTCAAGGACCCTAGAAAGTCACAACCGGTCACTATTACCGGTAATAGCAGGTCATAATTTTGTCCATAGCGAAATGAGATTAATGAAGACATAGTTCATATTAAAACGAGATTACGTATAGTTGAGATTATTCTAAGAAGCTTCCTTATAGTTGGTATTATTATCATGAAATAACCCTAAGGAAAAAGTACCTTAATTTTTTTTTTTTGACCCAAAAGCACGTTAAATTCTTTGCTTAAAGGCACCAAATGCCAATTTTCGTCAAAAAAAACATAAGGGCGTTAAACTTGACGGTTTTACTCTTTTAATCATCTTCAATCATCCTTAATCAACCCTCTTCCCTTAATCAAACACAACAACTCTTTCTTCCTTTATTATCTTTCTTTCTCTCTTATATATTAACGGTGAAGAAAATACTCGCACCACATTCACCCACGTCAGCGTCCGAGTCATCGTCCTATTTGGCGCCATGTTGGATCCGACGTGGCTGTTACTTAAAAAAAAAAAAAAAAATTGTAACCAACCCAAATAAACCGTCAGCAGTTAAATCTATCTTCAACTCCCCACTCAAACTCTTAACTTCCACTCACACATAACTCCTTATTTCAAATCAACTTCCCACACTCCATTTAACTCACCATCACCCTCTGTTCCACTGCTACCCAGCCACTTCCCCTAAATTCTCAATCAATCAGTTCTCACTTTTGTATTAAAAATTAGAAACTCTTATATAATCCCCTAATTCCTAACCTATAATTTCTATTCATCCAATAATTTTCCATCGATTATTACTACTAATTTCTTCATTCTTCACAGGCGTCATAGCAGATGAACTTGGAGCTTCAAATGTCGATTAACAGCGTTATATTGGAATTGGAAAGATGTAAAATCAGAAATCAAAGCTGTGAGGTGATGCAGATGCGCTCGCCGTCAACGGAGGATCTCCGGTATAATCTCCGACCATCAAAATCCTCCCTTTTATTATGTGCCTAATTTATTTTTTAAGTATTTCAAATGTGGTGTTTCTTCTCATCTTCATTGATTTTTATGTAGATATGAAGGTTAAAGCTTTGGATTCAATCAAGGAAATCCATAGGAAAATCAATTTTTCTATCTTTGAAGTATATCCAATTCTGTTTCATCATTTCTTATAATGGTTTGAGTTTAGTTTGCTGTCATTTACGAGTTTTCTGTGATTTCTATAATTAAATGTGCATTCGTTGATGTCGCTGCTGTCATTTTACGAGTTTTCTGCGATTTCTTTGATTAAATGTGCATTCTTTGATCTTACTGCTGTCGTTTGGACTTTGATTACAGTAATTTTGCCGTCATTTTACAAGTTTTCTGCGATTTCTTTGATTGAATTTGCATATTTTTGTATAAATAATTGATATATGATGATCATGTTGAAGGCATTAAAAGGAGAAGAAGACAACCCGTGGTGACAACAACCGCAGTGGCAGCTTTCCGACGGAGAAGATAGAAGACGAATCGAAATCAGACCCGTTAAATCTGAGAACTGAACCGGATATCTACTCGAACCGGATATCTACTTGAAATTTTCACCCTTAAATTTTTACAAGGTACACTTTTTTTCTGTCTACCTCGCTTATTGATTTTTCATTTATCGATCATGTTATTTTCTTTCATAGTTGGAGTTTTAAAAGTTGACAAGGAAAATTAACTGTCACCTACAATGTGATTAACGTGATAATCACATCATTCACATTCACCAAACAAATAGATTCTTTCACCTTCAAACACCCAATTCTCCTCACCAATTTTTTTTGAAATTTAACCGATTTAATGGTGTGATCCGCAATTGATGAAATTTGGTTAAAATTGTAGGGTGGTTTAATTTGATGGTAGATTGAAATGGAGATTTTTTATCAAAAGCTTTGAGATTTTGATGCATACTTAGAGATGAACGAAGATTTCTATAAGAGTATTTTTCTGGCGATATTATCACCATTTTTTCTGCCTTAATCGGAGCATTGCTCTTCTTCGCCGAACTCAATACGTTTTTTCTTTATTTTTTAAGTTTTAATTCAAGTTCTTTGCTTTTTTTTGCGAATTCATAGTTGTTTGATCTCCTTTGTGGTTGGTTTGATGTAATGATATGGCTCAAAGTTGCTTAGTGTAGACACCCGCATTTTGCCTGCTAGTGTCTATAGCAGTTCCCGACAAAACATCCGATGATGATCGGACGTCAACGTGACTTAATATGCTCGAATACGGACTCGGAATCAATAGTATCCGACGTGGGCATTTAGCAGAGTGCAAATCTCTCAAAACCGACCTCAAAACCAGGCCCAGTGGGTCGTTTCCAATAAAATGAGACTAATTTGGGCCAAAACCGACACCGGAAATAAAACCGTCTTTTGGCGACCGGGTCAAAACCCGGTCAAAGATGAATCCGACACAAAAATCAGCCAAATTCAGCTTCTAGAAGCTGGCGCCAAGTCTAAATTCAAATAAAAACAAACAAATCAACAAAGTCAATCCCTTCCTAAAATAGCTCGATTTGCTTGATCCACTCGATCGAGTGGATAGACCCACTCGGTCGAGTGGAGCGCCAAAAACCGGGTTTGGCCCGTTTGCAAGGGCACTCGATCGAGTGCACTAGGGCCACTCGATCGAGTGACCCTAGGTCGTGGGGTTCTTCTATAAATACCCCATCAACCCATCACATTATATAACTTTTTACATCACAATTTCAGCCATCTTTTCATCACATTTACATAACATTCAACCCTACATTTCTACTATATTCAACCTATACACTCACATTCTCTCTACACACACATACATACAATCAAACTCGAGATCAAAACTCGCCAAAGACCCGAGAGCATCCTCTCCCTAACCAAACACACCCTAACTCACCCTACATATCTCGACACTCCCGCGCACACGCCGCTACTACGAGTTCGTTTCCGAGGCCATTTAAGCATGTAGGTTGAGGGTGTCATCAAACCCCGTTTCTTTTTCTCCCTTCTCTTTTTACCGTTTTTTATGTATATATTATTATTATTATTATTATTATTATTATTTTTTTTTTTTTTTTTTTTTTTTTTTTTTTAAAAAACGGAACTTGCATTAAACACCAGAACAAATTACAAGAAGTTAGAGGGAAGCCGAGATACTATCTGGGCCCCCACTCCCTTATTATTATTATTATTATTATTACTACTACTACTACTACTACTAACCGCTAACACTAACCTTTAATTTTGTGCATACTAACTTTTTATTCATTCTTGTATACTAATATTTTATTTATGTATTCTAACACTAACTTTCATTTTTGTATACTAACACTTTAATTCCATATTCTAACATCTAACATTATTATACCGTGTATATATACATACTAGTATTAAAATCTCGGTTTCGAATACGTTTAACTATGACGATCGCCTAAAGTCCATCTAATTCCTTTACAAGTAACGACGGAGGTGGCGCCCTTTCGAGGAGCGCCGCCCCAATGTGCTCAAGGACGTGATGTGATTGTGATCGGTCATAGTTGAACGTATTTGATCCCATTTCCAAGATTAGTGCGGAACCCGTTGACACGAAAACCGACATCACATAATCCGAAAGGATTGGTTTCGATGTCGTGACGTAGAGGGATGCAATTTCGTCACTAATTCAAAATTTCTAATTTAAACGATAACGTTTTCATAAAAATCCGATAACGGTGTTATAATCACATGCATACACGATTATAGCACCGGAAGCCGAATTAAATTCAAATCGTGCAATATTTGTATTTAATTTAGCCGACCATCGATTTTGGAAAATAAAATGAAACGAGTTATCACTCGTACAAGGGCTACTCGACCGAGTACATAGGCTACTCGATCGAGTAGCACCCAAAAATCTGGACAGTAGCTACGTTAAAGACACACTCGACCGAGTCAGGCCATGACTCGATCGAGTGGGTCCTGTAGCCCAGAAAACCGAGAGCTCTAATGCAACATTCGAGCCTCGTCATTCTTTTTACGACTTTTAGTCGACACGTGCATAATCAATCACGTAATTCTAATTTTCAAAACTCATGCATATCACGACACTTAAAACGACTTTGATCGACGGTCTCACACTATTAATTTTGTGTCGACGACTCTTTAGTCGTATCCGACACATAATTAATTTAGACCCCATTTTTCGAGGTGATAAGTCGGGACAAGGCATCGAGGTTCGAGATCGGGTTAGCACCACACCTAGGTCTCGAACCTCCGTCCTTTGATTAATATGCAATATAATGCGTAATTAATTAAAGTTCTTCCGTTTAACTAATTCACGATCTAGTGTGCATTTATTGTATACGGGTCTTTGTCGAGTCGTGTATTTATTTATCGCTCTTCTTATTTAATTTAATTATTCTATTTTATTGCTCGTTGTATTGTGAATTCCGGGTTGTATTCCGCCCGTGTAATTTGTAATTTATTTACGAGTTTTCTATTTTCGATGTTTGCCATTTATTTATTTAAATGAACATCACATGCTAAATCACTTTGACGTGAATCAAGATGCATTAAATGACGTAGCAAACCAATAATTCACATGCTTAGCCCGAAAATGCTGTTTGCATATCATTTAGTCGTTTTACTAGCGCGCGTACACGAACACGAACGATGTCTTAGTAGAGGCCGCCATTGTGCGGGCGGGGTTGGGTGTCCTTAGTGGGCTTCCCAACACGTACCCTCACCCCTTACTCAGAACCTTGGTTTCCGGATGTCCGAAACCATTGGCGCACGAGAGTCATTTTATATACGAAAGCCGGTGTAAACGGTATCGATGTAACAATGCAAAGGGACGAGCCCCATAAACTCTGAAATCAAAGTGGGCTGACTTTGTGTATAGCCCATGACGACATAGAGTGGGCTCGAATGGTTCCGAATAACCACAAAATTCGGTGGCGACTCCATTTTGACTTAAATTTCGAACCCGAGAACAATCTTACCATGAGATTCATTCGCCTACCCAAACCCGCGCGTGGCCGCGTCGGGGTGGACCTACGTCATGTCCACAATTTGGCGACTCCGCTGGGGATACCTGATGTACCACATGTCATCGGGGTTCCTAGGGTGAGACTCGAAGAGAAATCGTTCGTAGATTAGTGCGCGCGCATTAGTTTAATGATTCATGCATAACCCAAATTTGCCCGGGCCGGTTACTTGTGACCGACGTCCCACTATACCGCGGTGCATTCCTACATGGGTGCGCTAAAGACATCGATGGTGGAACTCGTCTAGGTTTTGCGGCATGTCCTAAGACCAACTCGGCTTAGGGAGTCCGTCCTCAATACGAGAAATCCATCGTTGTTGGTATAGACCCTATTTTGACCGACCGAGACTTAGCGTAAAAGCATACATGAGCGTCGTTATAATGCTTGTTTGACTACGTGCTACTTGGTTTCCGTGTCATTTTTCAAAAACCGTCATTTCAAAAATGCATCTTTCCAAAAATACCAAATTTTGAAAAACCCGAAATACTGTCCGTTTCGGGACCCGTCTTTTCAAAATATCCAATTTCAAAAAAAACTCGGAATGCTGCCGAAAATTAGACTTACGATTTGACTCAAAACAAGCCTTTTTTTAGCCGGCATGTTATCCATTTCAATTCGAATTTCCGATCCACCATTCGATTTTCGAATTTTCAAAATTCAATTTCAATTTTCAAATCTTCGTGATGCCATTCGCGATTTTCAAATCCTCGAGATTCCATTCTCGATTCTCAAATCTCCGAGATGTCGTTTTTGATTCTCAAATATTCGGGATCTCATTTTCAATTTTCAAATTTTCGGAAATTTATTTTCGATATTCAAATTTTCAAATTTTCAACTTTTCATAAAACCGATCCTGTCGGCATGCTGCCAATTTCAAAAGACGGGACCGTCTCCCAATTTTTTTCAAAACGCGAATTTACTCGCAACTATTCTAACATTTCAAAATGCCCGGTCCTATTGGCCCACTACCAATTTCTGGACCGTCCTCTCAATTTTCAAAATTCAATCATTTTTCAAAAAAACCTTCATTATTATAGGACCTACCGTAATCCGTGTGTCGGGTCTTTTCATAATTTGTCGAAGGTCTTTAGCGTCGAAACTCCGTCGATCCTACATCACGGGTTTCTTCCCCATCCTAGTCCGCCTTATCCTAAAGGCACAACCGACCAACACGAGTCATATACTCGTAAATGGAAGGTTCGTCAAAACACTCGAGTCCTAACTAGAAAGTCCCACGTGATCTTTCCCTCCGACAGGACGGTCCCCACAACCTTTCCTAAGGGAATTTCGCCCATCTTTCAATCCGTTAGTCGAGTCATCTCAATTCAAAAGTCCTTTAACTTAAGGGTCTACCCTAATCACAGAGTCTATCCTTATTCAAGTCAAGTCAAGGGTCCCTAGCGTCGAAACTCCGCCGATCTTACATCGCAAGTTTCTTCCCTTACCCGTCTGCCTTTCCTCGAGCCCGAGTCAACCTTTTACAAGGCATAGCCCTGTAACAAAAGGTTCGTGATCCTTACATCTAAGGGTCACTCGTCCATCACTCGAGTCTTAGCAAAACCTGCAATCTCACTCAGGGGCTACCCTTCAGCAGAGCGGTCAATCACGGTTGCTCTAAGGGTCATGTCTTACACGTGTTGTCTCACATACCCCACTTTTGAGTCACTTAGATGTCACACCATCTGAGTCCTATCAGAGTCCTCGGTCTCACTCGGGGGCTACCCTTTAGCAGAGCGATCAATCACGGTTGCTCTAAGGGTCATGTCCTACACGTGTTGTCTCACGCGTGGCATTCTCGAGTCACTTAGATGCCACCCCATCTGAGTCCTATAGAGTCTTTTGCGTCGCTCGGGGGCTATCCTCCAACCGACCAGTCAAACACGGTCACCCTAAGGAGTACCTTACGTTCATCATACACCGGCGTCCTTATAATGCCTTCTTCGAGTCGTACCTATGCTACGAACACTCGAATCTCCTAAAGGTTTAGGTCGCCACAGTGGGTCCGAACACGTGACGCGGCCAAACACGGCCGCCCCATTTTCGGACTCATCCTCGTGGCTCAGATCTCATGGTCGAGTTCGAGCCAGGGTCGTTACCTCGTCTAGGTCAATGTTCGAGTATCCCGGTCCAAGAGTCTTTGTCATCCCGTCACCCCAGGTCGTGTCTAGTTTGACTCCCTCTCTTGCATTCGCGCAAAGTCGAGTTTAGGCGATTCGTGGCACCTGTCGTTTTCTCCAATCAAAGACTTTACCAAAAAAAAGAAACAACCAACCGAGCGTCCGTAAGTCCGGATTTGATTCGAGTCTAAGTCTTAGTCCGAGTCTAGGATACCCTACATCCTCATTTCCAAATCAGAGTCAGAGTTTTTTGCATTCTGTCCTCTTTTCAAAATTCAACAAAAAAAATCAGCTTTCAATATTCTATCTCTACTATACACTTTCCTTATGTGTTATCACCATACACTGTGAGCACACGCACGTGACTATTATAGGCACATCTATAATGACTGCAGGAACTGAGGCCCGTGTTTTCCCTTACCTGTTCCATGTCTGGCATAGACAGCCACATAACTACCCTTAGCAGGAGCGGTATCGAATCCTATGAAAAATCTAGGTAGTCTCCTAGTTTGGGTTCAAGACGGGAGACAAGCCCATTTCCCACAATAAACACCCCTCCAATAAAACTGACCAATCCCTATCTTAGGCGTTAGTCTGACTTGATGCCAAAAATACCCAACTCGGGACGATGCTCCCACTAAGCCTGCTCGGAATTATGATGACAATACCGAGATCCAAACCACCATGCTTACCATAGAGTACTCCACCGCGAGTTGCACTCACACAAACACCAACTAGGCTCACACCTTACAAGGGTTTAGCTCCACAAGCCAAATCCAACCGATGGGCCCACCCCCATATCCACCCACAACACCATAGGAGGGCAGCCGTAAAAAAAAAAAAAAAAAAACTGGACAAAAAAAATCAAAAGTCCAAGAAAAAAGCAAAAGGCCCAAAACAAAAGAGCTGGCCATCAAAAAAAGAACTCTCAGCATCCCCCGACCAGATACGGTCAATCCCACGACCGGGGCTAAGAGGTCAACCCAAAAAAAAAACAAAAAATTCAAATACCCATGACCGTGGTCAATGGTCAACACAAGTGAAAGCTCCTTGACCGGGGTACGGTCAATTCAAAATTATCGATGCCCATACCATCAAATAGGGGAGAGACAATCAAGCTGGTTAGCTAACACCACATTTAGCCTCCCCATATTACAACCCTCAAGACCTTCCCGAGGCCTAGGCTAAGAGACAACCCAAAATTTTGAGGATTCAAGCTCCATAGGATACACCCTAACCATTAGGGCCAGACATGGAAATCAGATCCCACATTATCAAACTTATCCTGATCGAAGTTCGAGTCATTTTTACTCGACTTCCCTCTTTCCTACCACATTGCAATACCTTACCCTCGAAGCCTTAGCTCCACAAAATCGAGCTCCAGATTTCGAATCATCAAAGCCACTTACGACCTAGCTCCACATTTCCAAAAAAAAACTTCCAAACCAGTTACCAGTCCCAAACACGGGAACTCAACCTGCGGTCGGCACAGAACATGCCCAAATAGTTCACACCATCTCTGGGGGCTACCCCGGAGAACGCTCACAATCACAGGATCAACATCCTAACTGTTCTACCCCTTTGATCAAGACATCATTGGGAACACACCTAGCCTACACCATCGTTGTGGCTAGTTACACATAAAGCCCTAATAAACTAGGCACCATAACATATCTTCCAATCCACTGAACTACGGCTTGGTTTGATTTCACTACACGTGAATACGTAGGCAGCCTTTCAACAAAGGCACAACCACCCACACCCACACAAATTCAGAAAGCACCATCATTCTTATCACGACACTGTCATGTTTTCAACAGTTAGCTTTGTCGTCCTGGCGGCTTCTCCTAGGCAGAAGTTCTCCATCCACTCACATAATCCAAAGACTTTAAAAAACTAGCCTCCTTTCTATAGTGTGTCCTAGTACTCGGCTCAGTCAAAGACGAGAATCCGTCAGGGACTCGAAGCGACACCCACTTTGGGAATGTATCCCAAAACACAAAAATTCAAAGAGCACTAGTATACAGCCTTGCTACTGCTAAATCCTGTCATGCAGAAACAGTCTCATTACAATTCCCCTATAACACATCCTTCCCAATTTGATGTTCGACTGTGTTGCCACTCGCCTAGGCTGCGGAATAACGCAACTTAAGAGTCTTGTCATCTTTGGTGGCCCACCCCCAACCGAGTCACGGTGCAACCCCTCGAGAGTCCAGTCGTGTCTGTCAACTCGTCCGGTCACGTCCAGAGTCGAGTATGTCGATATGTCTCTCTTTTCAAATTCTCATTTTAAAATTTGCAAAACTTAGCCATTTGATAAAATCCTTTTCGACAAGGTCAAATTTCGGTCTATTTAAACTGCAAGTTTCTACCCCTTTCAATTTTGAAAACCTATATCCTAGCACGTGAGTTGCTTTCAGGACTTCGATTTCAAAATAAAGCAAAAATCATTTTCCCCAGCGCAAGCCAGTCTATAGATGCTAACTGCATTTCCTGTATGCTATCTTGCTATATACTATGCCTGCTATTTCTACCTATGTATCTAACATTTCAGGTACCATCTAGTGCTTCCCAACGAAACATCAAAGGCGGTGTTTCTCCTGAAATGTTACATGCAAGTTGTCATGTGTCAGCATACGGGTACACCCAAGACTTCAGAAGCAAGTCCCCGCACAGCTACTTTACTCCCCAGCACGAGTCAATGTTTTGCCTATGTTTTACATACAAGTTGTTATGTGTCAGCATACAGGTACACTCCAGACTTCAGAAGCAAGTCCCCGCGAAACTATTTAAATTCCCCAACGGAGTCAACTTTTCCCCGGTATGCTACATCCAAGACGTGATGTGTCGGCATACGGGTACACCTACGCCCCGAAAGGCAAGTTTTACTCCCCACGGAGCATCATCATCAGCTCAGGTACGACTCAAGGCTTCAAAAGCAAGCCCGTACAGCTCACATATTTCCCCAGCGGAACGCCCGAGGCGGCATTTTCCCCGAAATGGTACGGGATGGGCCCACATATAGGCACGCCTAGGACTTATGCTACAAGTCTGACTCCCCGCAGAGCTATCATCATCAGGACAGGTATGACCCTCTGCTTATGGCTGGCGAGCCCTTAACGCAAGTCTACTGGACTATAAACGACCCGACCGGAAGGCTGCCAGGTCGTAATCCTCGATTGGCTTGGTAGCTACTTTGACTTTCGCCTTGTCCAAGCCTCAGTCAGAGTGGGGGCTCTGTAGACACCCGCATTTTGCCTGCTAGTGTCTATAGCAGTTCCCGACAAAACACCCGATGATGATCGGACGTCAACGTGACTTAATATGCTCGAATACGGACTCGGAATCAATAGTATCCGACGTGGGCATTTAGCGGAGTGCAAATCTCTCAAAACCGACCTCAAAACCAGGCCCAGTGGGTCGTTCCCAATAAAATGAGACTAATTTGGGCCAAAACCGACACCGGAAATAAAACCATCTTTTGGCGACCGGGTCAAAACCCGGTCAAAGATGAATCCGACACAAAAATCAGCCAAATTCAGCTTCTAGAAGCTGGCGCCAAGTCTAAATTCAAATAAAAACAAACAAATCAACAAAGTCAACCCCTTCCTAAAATAGCTCGATTTGCTTGATCCACTCGATCGAGTGGATAGACCCACTCGGTCGAGTGGAGCGCCAAAAACCGGGTTTAGCCCGTTTGCAAGGGCACTCGATCGAGTGCACTAGGGCCACTCGATCGAGTGACCCTAGGTCGTGGGGTTCTTCTATAAATACCCCATCAACCAATCACATTATATAACTTTTTACATCACAATTTCAGCCATCTTTTCATCACATTTACATAACATTCAACCCTACATTTCTACTATATTCAACCTATACACTCACATCCTCTCTACACACACATACATACAATCAAACTCGAGATCAAAACTCGCCAAAGACCCGAGAGCATCCTCTCCCTAACCAAACACACCCTAACTCACCCTACATATCTCGACACTCCCGCGCACACGCCGCTACTACGAGTTCGTTTCCGAGGCCATTTAAGCATGTAGGTTGAGGGTGTCATCAAACCCCGTTTCTTTTTCTCCCTTCTCTTTTTACCGTTTTTTATGTATATTATTATTATTATTATTAATATTATTATTATTATTATTATTATTATTATTATTATTATTATTATTATTATTATTATTATTATTATTATTATTATTATTATTATTATTACTACTACTACTACTAACCGCTAACACTAACCTTTAATTTTGTGCATACTAACTTTTTATTCATTTTTGTATACTAATATTTTATTTATGTATTCTAACACTAACTTTCATTTTTGTATACTAACACTTTAATTCCGTATTCTAACATCTAACATTATTATACCGTGTATATATACATACTAGTATTAAAATCTCGGTTTCGAATACGTTTAACTATGACGATCGCCTAAAGTCCATCTAATTCCTTTACAAGTAACGACGGAGGTGGCGCCCTTTCGAGGAGCGCCGCCCCAATGTGCTCAAGGACGTGATGTGATCGTGATCGGTCATAGTTGAACGTATTTGATCCCATTTCCAAGATTAGTGCGGAACCCGTTGACACGAAAACCGACATCACATAATCCGAAAGGATTGGTTTCGATGTCGTGACGTAGAGGGATGCAATTTCGTCACTAATTCAAAATTTCTAATTTAAACGATAACGTTTTCATAAAAATCCGATAACGGTGTTATAATCGCATGCATACACGATTATAGCACCGGAAGCCGAATTAAATTCAAATCGTGCAATATTTGTATTTAATTTAGCCGACCATCGATTTTGGAAAATAAAATGAAACGAGTTATCACTCGTACAAGGGCTACTCGACCGAGTACATAGGCTACTCGATCGAGTAGCACCCAAAAATCTGGACAGTAGCTACGTTAAAGACACACTCGACCGAGTCAGGCCATGACTCGATCGAGTGGGTCCTGTAGCCCAGAAAACCGAGAGCTCTAATGCAACATTCGAGCCTCGTCATTCTTTTTACGACTTTTAGTCGACACATGCATAATCAATCACGTAATTCTAATTTTCAAAACTCATGCATATCACGACACTTAAAACGACTTTGATCTACGGTCTCGCACTATTAATTTTGTGTCGACGACTCTTTAGTCGTATCCGACACATAATTAATTTAGACCCCATTTTTCGAGGTGATAAGTCGGGACAAGGCATCGAGGTTCGAGATCGGGTTAGCACCACACCTAGGTCTCGAACCTCCGTCCTTTGATTAATATGCAATATAATGCGTAATTAATTAAAGTTCGTCCGTTTAACTAATTCACGATCTAGTGTGCATTTATTGTATACGGGTCTTTGTCGAGTCGTGTATTTATTTATCGCTCTTCTTATTTAATTAAATTATTCTATTTTATTGCTCGTTGTATTGTGAATTCCGGGTTGTATTCCGCCCGTGTAATTTGTAATTTATTTACGAGTTTTCTATTTTCGATGTTTGCCATTTATTTATTTAAATGAACATCACATGCTAAATCACTTTGACGTGAATCAAGATGCATTAAATGACGTAGCAAACCAATAATTCACATGCTTAGCCCGAAAATGCTGTTTGCATATCATTTAGTCGTTTTACTAGCGCGCGTACACGAACACGAACGATGTCTTAGTAGAGGCCGCCATTGTGCGGGCGGGGTTGGGTGTCCTTAGTGGGCTTCCCAACACGTACCCTCACCCCTTACTCAGAACCTTGGTTTCCGGATGTCCGAAACCATTGGCGCACGAGAGTCATTTTATATACGAAAGCCGGTGTAAATGGTATCGATGTAACAATGCAAAGGGACGAGCCCCATAAACTCTTAAATCGAAGTGGGCTTACTTTGTGTATAGCCCATGACGACATAGAGTGGGCTCGAATGGTTCCGAATAACCACAAAATTCGGTGGCAACTCCATTTTGACTTAAATTTTGAACCCGAGAACAATCTTACCATGAGATTTATTCGCCTACCCAAACCCGCGCGTGGCCGCGTCGGGGTGGACCTACGTCATGTCCACACTTAGTTTCATCTAAGCCATGATAATTGCATAATTTTTGAAGAATTTGAGCATTGGGTTTGTCTAATTTCTTACAAACCGCTCCAAATTCAATAATAATTCTTACAATTTAGATAAAAAAGCAACAAAAAATTAGTGAGAAAAGATAGGATTTTGACCAGGTTCATGCTTCAAATAAGCTTGATTAAGATTAGAAAACATCTTTTCAAACACAAATTCCTGATTTTCTTCATCTTTATTGGGTGGTTTATGGGTTTGATTTTGTAAAGAACATATTTCTGAGGTTTTTCAGCAAATGAGTTGTTTAAAATTTGTGAGTTTTATGTGAATTTGGTGGCTTTAGATTATGAATGTGAATGCAATGTTGATGGGTAAGTACTGTGGATTCTGGATTTTGGGATGGAATTGCAGTAAATTAGTGACAGTATTCTCATTTTTTTTAGTAATTTGATAAAATTTGCAATGAAAAATTGCAGAATTTGGAAGATTATTGATTTATCCCATTTATTGTTGCATGATCAAGTAACAATGGATTTTTATTGATCAAGAGTCGCTGTATGAATTGTATAGTTTGAGCCTTTAAGAATTGGTCAATATTGCGTATGATGATAGTTGTAGTTGCTTTGTTCTATGACTATAAGCCATAGTTGGAGTTGCTTTGTTCTATGACTATAAGCCATAGTTGGAGACTTGGAGTTGCTTTGTTCTATGACTATAAGTCATAGTTGGAGTTGCTTTGTTCTATGACTATAAGCCATAGTTGGAGTTGCTTTGCTCTATGACTATAAGCCATAGTTGGAGTTGCTTTGGATAAGCCATCGTTGAGTTGTTTAAATTGTGGTGTGAGTTTTAGTATAAGTAAATGGTGAAACAAATGGAGATATATGGATTACCGAAATGAATCTTACTTATGTCTATATGTGAGTGTCATGAAGAATACAATCGGCTTTATGGTTAATTTGAGAGAATTATGTCATCGATCTTGATAAAGAGAATAAGAGTCACCCAGCGATGAGAACAATTGTAATTCATCCCAAGTGAGAAATACTTTAGTTTCGTTGTAGTTGTTTGCTCAAAATTTACACCATTTTTCCGCTATTTATTCTTCTGCAGAAGTTATCTATACTATATTGATTGAATACATATATTTGTATACATTTTATATTCTCATATTGACACATATAACATACCAATAGCAGAGGAGCTCGCCATTTCCATCCATTTTTCCTAATCATCGTAGACCGACATTGATGTGTCTAACATATAACGTCATATGGGTAATTTCTCTACAACCTTGCTTGTTTTTTTCTTTAAGCTGTTTTGTACTCCGTATTTGGTAGTATTAGTTCTGTTTTTTAACCTGAAGTTGTAGGATTAATGCGTGCTTTTACATGATTTATATTTGGGTTATTTCATGAGAATAATACCAACTATTCGTGTGCTTCTTGGTAGGCGTCCTCAGGATATGGACGCCTAAATGGCGTCCTAAAATACAAACGGGCGTCCACAATCGGACGCCAAATTTGGCGTCCGACTGAACTTTGGGGGCAAAAGTCTGGGTGGACGTGGCGTCCACAAGCGGACGCCATATACCCTAAATATCGTCCACTGTCAGACGCCATTTTGGGTATATGGCGTCCACTGTCGGACGCCAATTTGGCTGGATTTGGCGTCCGATAGTGGACGCCCGTCCACCCAGCTTTGCCAACTTATACCCGCTCACCCCCCTCTCCCCCTTCACCCTCTAAAAAAAAACCACTCTCTACACTCACCCTCCCTTACCCGCCGAGCCCCATCTCCAATCCCTTCCTCCATTTTTCATTCTTTTATTCTATATTTTGGTATGTTTACTTACTTTAACTCTATATTTTTCATTATAACTAGTTCTTGTATTTGATTGTTATTGTTATTTATTGGTAGTTTGGTAGTTAATAGTGTTTAGGTCTAAATTTTGATTAGGTTGATTAGTTTAGCCCAAAATTCTATTAGGTAGATTAGTTTTGCCCATCACAATTTGTAGATTTTGGATTAGGGTTTGATGAATTTGGATGAATTGAGATAGAATGACCTATAGGGTCACCCTTGAGGTTTTGTGTGACTTAAGACGGACCAAAAGGTGTCGAAATAATGTCGGAATTTCACGAAACCACTTCTATTGTGATCGGAGTGTTGAATAGGTGTTATCGGCGCTTTCGAAATTATGATATCTGTATCCGAAAATTTGACCTTATTTGACCTGTTTAAGCTGTTTTTGTGTGACCTAAGCCATGAATTTTTGTGTGACCTAAGACATTTGGGTTTACTTTAACGTATTAGAAATTAAATTGAGGAAAGTCAGTAACGGAAATTAAGTTAGAAAAGTTAGGAAAATTAAGTTAGGAAAATTAAGTTTAAGTTAAGAAATTAAGAAATTAAGTTATAAGACGGTTGAGGGGGACATTAAATTAGATGGCGATTAAGAAAATGATATTAAAATTAAGTTATGAAAATGAGATTAAAATGAGATTAAAATGAAAGACGGTTGAGGGGAAATTAAGTTTAAGTTGAAGTTAGGAAAATGAGATTAAAATGAAAGTTAAGAAATTAAGTTTAAGTTAGATGGCGATTACATTTGTGTTTAGTCAGTTCTAAATGAAGTTAGGAAAATTAAAATTTAATTTGTTATATATATTTTTTGAGCATAGAAAAATGAAGAGAATTGAACGGAAATGGATGTATGAGGGAAGACTTGATAAGAAGAGACGTCCCACCGTCGAATTTTTGAGGGGTGTTGAATCATTTGTCGAGGTAGGTAAAAAGTCAGTAGACTACGCATCGAGGAGGGGAGGTTAGGTGTCCGTGTACTAAATGCAAGAACCTAAAATTTTTGGATGTCCTTACCGTTAAGGAACATGTCATCTTTAATGGTTTCTCACCCGATTATTATAATTGGATTTGTCATGGTGAGCCATCTCAGTCTGAGGAACCCGAAAACAATCAAAATGAAGGGGGGTTGAGAGGTATGATAGTTGACGTTGTGGAGTGCAACTTGTTTAACAATGATAACCCACGAGACTCACCCATCCCACAAGACTCCCCTAACCCACAAGACTCCCCTAATCCACGAGCAAAAGCGTTTTTTGACATGTTGAACGCCTCGGAGAAACCGTTATACGGAGGGTGCGATGTGACTTTGTTAGAAGTCGCATCTATGGTAGTTAGCCTTAAATGTGAATTCAACCTACCCTTTGCTTGTGTCGATGGTATTGCTGCCTTGATCGAGAGGGTTATCCCAAAAGACAATATCATGACCCGAACTTTCTACACAACCAAAAAGGTTGTGAAGGGCCTTCAACTCCCGCATGAAAAGATTGATGCTTGCCCAGATGGGTGCATGTTATTTTGGAGGGACGATGCGATGCTTGATGAATGTAGGAGATGTGGTAAGGGTAGGTATAAGACGGTTGAGGGGGACATTGTTTTGAGGGGTAGAAAAGGGAAAAGCGGTGTTAGGGGTAAGAAACCAATCCCAATAAGTTAGCTTACGTACTTCCCTATCGCACCTAGGCTTCAAAAATTGTATGCCACAAAAACCATAGCGGAGCAAATGAGGTGGCACAAGGAGGACACTAGGGTACCAGGGAAGATGTGTCATCCGAGTGACAGTGAGGAGTGGAAGCGTTTCGATAGACTACATCCCCACTTTGCGTTAGAACCCCGAAATATAAGGCTTGGGTTGTGTACTGATGGATTTGCACCTTTCGGCCAATTTGGGAAGTCGTACTCATGCTGGCCTGTGATGATCACACCTTATAACCTACCTCCTTGGTTGTGTTTGAAGCAGCCTTTCATCTTCCTATCTCTTATTGTGCCTGGACCCAAAAACCCGAAAAATCATTTGGATGTTTACTTGCAGCCTGTTATTGAGGAATTGAAACAACTGTGGGAGGTAGGGGTCGAAACTTATGATGTCTCCCTGAGACAAAACTTTCAGTTGAAAGCAGCTCTGTTGTGGACTATAAACGACTTTCCCGCGTATGGTATGCTCTCGGGGTGGTCTACTGCGGGTCAGAAAGCATGTCCGTGTTGTATGGATGAGAGCAAAGCTTTTTTATCTTCCCGAATTCTAGTAAAATAAGTTGGTTCGACTGTCATAGGCAGTTCCTACCAGAAGGTCACCCATATAGAAAGAATAAGAAGGCGTTCAAGAAGGGTGAGGAGGAGCTTGACGACGCACCGATCGACTCCCAGGAGATGAAATATGGGAGTTGATTTCCGATTACCCGTCCACTGTCGACGGAACCGAGCAGGAGTTCAAAGACCTCAAGAAGTTGAAAAATGGTTGGTTTAAACGTAGCATATTTTTTGACCTACCATATTGGAGGACTTTGTTACTTCGTCACAATTTAGATGTGATGCACATAGAGAAGAACTTCTTCGAGCAGTTGATTCACACTGTCATGGATGTGGAGGGAAAGAGTTGTGACACTACAGGCTCCCGGCGAGATGTAAAGCTTTTTTGTGAACGTCCTCAATTACACATAAAAAGAGATGGATCCAAACCGAGAGCCTTGTCCACCCTTGATAAAGCTCAGAGGAAGGCGTTGTTGGAGTGGGTGGGGAAGTTAAAGTTCCCCGATGGGTACGCCTCCGACTTCGCACGTTGTGTTGATCTTAAGAACCTAAAGCTGCACGGGTTAAAGAGTCACGACTGTCATGTCTTCATGGAGAGGTTACTTCCGGTTGCACTTAAGCAACTTCTGCCACCGACGGTGTGGAATTCTATAACTGAGATATCTCAATTTTTCCGAGACTTGTGTTTTCTACAGTGTCAATTGAGGACATGACTCGGTTGGAGGATCAAATTCCACAGATACTATGCAAACTTGAGATGATCTTCCCACCTTCGTTCTTTAATTCCATGGAGCATTTACCTGTCCACTTGCCCTACGAGGCTAAGGTTGGAGGATCTGTCCAGTATAGATGGATGTACCCATTTGAAAGGTACGTAAAATTTAATAACTTCATTTACAAATTTAATTTACACTTAGCTAATTTTTTTTAATTGGAAAACATTACTTGTGTACTTAGGTTCCTCAATCATCTGAAAAAGAAAATTGGTAACAAGGCTAGGGTAGAGGGTTCTATTTGCAATGCATATTTGACAGAAGAGATTGCGAACTTCTGCTCCCTCTACTTCGAGAAAGATGTCCAAACGAAAACGAAGAACCTGAATCTAGAACAATCCGTGCCCATTGATCCTACTATACCCGAGTTTTTCCAAAAGAAGGACGATGAAGGGACTTCATCATTTGAGGGTTCTAGGACGCTAGATGAGAAAGAGTACAACCGCGCGCACCTTTACGTACTCTCTAATTGTGAGATCTTAGAGCCTTATGAGAAGCAATTTGTAATTGACTACGTCGCTGCAAACCCTGACGTGAACCCCGATGACGTTTGGAGCAAGCATGACGAACATTTTCCAAAGTGGCTTAAGGATCACGTAGTTGCCTTAGACATACGTGATGATTTGGTTAGAAGTTTGGCATACGGTCCGGTGAAAGCAGTTAAATATTGGAACCGGTACTCGGTGAATGAGTTCAATTTTCACACATTCCACTACGGGAAGAACAAGGCTAGATGCAATTTTGGTGTGAGTGTGTCGTCTCTTGATGGTGATGAGTACTATGGTATTTTGGAGGATATTTTCGAGTTATGTTATGCCGGCAGAGAACGGGGGTATAGAGCTGTGATATTCAAATGTGAGTGGAGAGACAGCTCCGTGAACGGGACCCGAGTGCATGAACGCTACAAGATTGTGGAAGTGAACCACACCAGGAAATATCCTACGTACGATCCGTTCATACTCGCGCATCAGGCGAAGCAAGTGTACTTCGCTCCTTTTCCTTACACGAAGAATGACAGAAATCAGAGTCAATGATGGGCAGTCTTCACGACTAAACCACGGGGGCAAATAGACTATTCTCTGTTCCAGGAAGATACGGCTTCAAGTGGTACACGCTTATCTCCTAGTGAAGAGGTCATATTCTCCGAAGATGATCAGAATGAAGGGGCAGAGGACGACGATGATGATGGAGAAGAAGATTACATGGGTAGGGAAGTTCCGGACATCCTTGAGGAGGATGACGGACACGGTGAAGAGAATTTGGAAGACGATCAAGTGGAGGGCGAGAAGACGGAGGAGGAGGATCAGACTGAGGAGGATGAGGCTGAAGATAATAACGACAGCGAAGATGACTACTAGAGTTGTTGCAGTAGGTTAATCATATTGATCATTGTGGTTCTTATTTTGTGCATTATTTCAATGAACTTAAATTGTAATTGGTAATTGTCGTTGCTAATTTGTTGCAAGGTCAAGATAATGGCAGGCGGTAGATCGACCAGGAGACGTGGCGGAGGAAGTAGGTCTGTGCACACATCCACCTCGCAGCAGGATGAGGAGGAACG
Source organism: Agrostemma githago (assembly GCA_958450325.1). Classification (NCBI taxonomy): domain Eukaryota; kingdom Viridiplantae; phylum Streptophyta; class Magnoliopsida; order Caryophyllales; family Caryophyllaceae; genus Agrostemma; species Agrostemma githago. Next base: position 56,500,059 of record OY288258.1, on the reverse strand, counting down.
GGTCCCCGAGACAGGACCGGAGCAGAACGATGAGGAGCAGCAGGAGGACCAGAACCAGGGGGAGGAGGATGAGATACAGAGGAACGAGAACGGTCGGGTGATTCTCGACCCTGGTCGCGTGTGGTAATATAATCTAAAATGTCCATTCTTTTGTAACATATGAATTTGTGGACTACTTACATCTTAGACTATTTCGTACATATATGTGCTTCTCTTCTCGATGCAGGTTTCTGCATGGGATCGTCACCAAAGGCTGTACTGCCAGTTACATGACGGACAAAGGGCGGGGGTACGCCTGCTGGACTCAGGTCCCGTTGGACGTACGGGAGTGGTGGTTTAATGCCTTCCGGGTACGTGGATTGTTTTGTGTACCGAGTTTTAAATTTATAATGTAGACTTTGTACGTAATTTTGTTACTAATTAATATTCCGCCTTGATTGTGTAGTTGAAGTTCACATGGCAGAAGGAGCTCGAAGGAAGGGTCTGGGCCCGATACAACGAGACTTGCACCCGACGCTTTGCTGACGTAATGAACAAACGTCGCACCCGGGGGACACCGCTGAATGACCTTAAAGGTGTTATTTTTTATAGTACTCAATTTTAACAAACAATCTAACTTCAATCTTTTACTGTATTAACTAATATATTAGTGTCGTCATATTTCAGGGGAAGATTTGGAGAGGTGGGTTAAGTACCACGACGACAAGGACTTCAAGGTCAGGTCGAAGAAGGCGCAGGGAAACAAAATGAAGAACTGTGAGCTTGAGGGGAAGGCAGACCCAACCCATCATCGGGGTGCTCAGTCTTCATTTATTCGTGCCAAGAAGGTACGATTTCTACTAATATTGTAATCTTACTTGAATAATCTCATAAATTATATATGTTCACATAATATATATTCGACTAACGTTCGTACTCATTTAATAGCTAGCAGCTGAACTCGGGAGGACGCCCACCGCACCGGAGATATTCTTCGACATGCACGGGAAGAGCGGTGATAAAGGGCATAGATTTCAGACGAAGAAAGATAAGGCTATCTGGGTGAGTACTAACTATTTCAAAAAAATCAACTTTGCCTATACTTTAGGTGGTAGGTAACTATCTTCAATGATTTCATCTAATAAAAACTTGAATTGAAATCGTTATTGGGTACGCAGGAGGCCTACCAAGAGGAGCTGAAGAACCTCGAGAACGCTCCTGATGCTACCGACGTCGACCACAACCAGATTTTTTTCAAGGCTGTCAAGGGGTACAAGAAGGGGAGTGTGTATGGTGTTGGAAATGCACACGGTATGTACTTTACACCTCCCCCAGCACGTCTCGGCACCTCCACACAGATGGAGTATACGCCGGCCGGATCTCAGCAGCCCGATCCGGAGAAGGAGGAAATGAAGGAGCAACTGAAGGAGCAGGCAGATCAGATCAAGAAAATGCAGGAACAGATGGCCATGTTTCAGGCCATGTTCAACAAATGCAACCAAGGTCGTCCACCTTCCCCTCCAGACGACAGAGACCCCTTTAGCGGGGATGGCGGTAACTCCGGTGCTTCAGCTAGCTTCTTAGTTAGCGGATTGTTTGTTGTGGTAACTGTATATACGGATTATGTATCTTCGAACTAGTTTAGATTTATGTACCTTCAAACCGTATGTTAAAAGTTTTTTATCTGAATGTTTCTTCAGCATAAATGTGTCGAGAGATGAAGTCTTTTGGTTGATTGAGAGTGAATGAGGTTGGGGTGATGTTGATGGTCGACAGTTGTGGTTGATTGGGAGTTGTGGTTGTGGTTTATTTTGCAGGTTTTGGCTAGTCATTGAACACATATTTACGGCCATGCACCAGCATAAATGGCGTCCATTAAAGGACGCCATGTCAGACGCCAGGGGAAGCTGAAATCGGCAAAATCAGCAGCTACTCAGGGGCAATGGCGTCTGACTGTGGACGCCAGATACCCCTGGATGGCGTCCACAGTCGGACGCCAGTCTTAGCCATATGGCGTCTGACTGTGGACGCCATCCAGGGGTATCTGGCGTCCACAGTCGGTTGCCAACCGTAGCGTGCACTGTCGGACGCCAATTTAATTGGCGTCCAATAGTGGACGCCAATTAAGAGAATGGGCGACCAGTCGTGGCTTCCGCTTTCTGGCGTCTGTTTGTGGACGCCCGTCGCCTTATGGCGTCCACTGACGGACGCCACTGGATGGACGCCTGGGGCATCTATTCTTGTAGTGACATATAACATACCAATAGCAGAGGAGCTCGCCATTTCCATCCATTTTTCCTAATCATCGTAGACCGACATTGATGTGTCTAACATATAACGTCATATGGGTAATTTCTCTACAACCTTGCTTCTTTTTTTCTTTAAGCTGTTTTGTACTCCGTATTTGGTAGTATTAGTTCTGTTTTGTAACCTGAAGTTGTAGGATTAATGCGTGCTTTTACATGATTTATATTTGGGTTATTTCATGAGAATAATACCAACTATTCGTGTGCTTCTTAAATTAATACAAACTATACGTAATCTCATTTTAATATGAACTATGTCTTCATTAACCTCACTTTGCTATGAGTGACCGGCTACCTGTTGAACCTCCCTCTTTCTCTAACTCTTCTTCTTCTGATTTACATTTCGTGTTCATTTTCGGCCATTGAAAAAAAAACAAAAATTCATCTTCCATTTCTTTTTCATTTAGTCTTATAGAAGCTATGAAAAAAAATGTTTTTATTGTTATTTTGGTTTTCACGATGACTGCAACGGACCTAATAAAACCCTAGAAAGTTACAGCAAGTCACTATGACCTGTAATAGCGAGTCATAATTTCATACATAACAAAACGAGATTAATGAATGCGTAGTTCATATTAAAATGAGATTATGTATAGTTTGGATTATTTTAAGAAGCACACACATAGTTGGTATTATTCCCATGAAATAACCCTTTATATTTTGATCCCATTTATGTTTCTTTTATTGTGATTCCCATGTGTTTTTATTGATACAAATTTTTTCGTTTTTTGGTGCGACATTCAAAACCTTGAGAATCACTATTTTGCATGTTTTTAGACATACTGCTAGATGTACCTATGTATGCTAATTGAATTATTTTGCTCATATATAGTAATATTTGCTTGCTTGAGAGCTGACGTTCATCATTGTTGGATGATTTAGAGTTATGTGCTCCATATTTTTGCGGTGGAGTGTATTTCTAAAGTTCTATGCAACTTAAGTAAACTGAGATTAAGTGTTAGGTTACCTGGAGTACGAATGATGTGGAATGCGTAGCCGAAAACAAAGGTGGAGCCGTGGAGGCATCGATAATGAAGGCCGGTCTTAATTTTCTGTATTAGTTTCAATTATAATGATGCAGGGATTGGATAAACTTGATTAATTTTCATTATTTGATTATGTGATTAATTTGTACTCCGTATTAATTGTAGTTTTAATTAATTAGTTTGATAAGTTTGATTTTCGTGATTTGATGATGTGGGTATTTGATAGAATTTGATTAATTTTGTTTAGAGAAGAGAGGTGAAAGAGGAAGAAGTGTTAAAATTACTCAAGACACAGGAGTAAGATTGCTATTAGTTGTGCTTGCTTCAGTTGACATTATGCAGTTTGATTCTCTGTGATGATTTTTTTCCCGAAAATTTAAAGGTGTTTTTTTTTCGGAATCTTCCAGAATTGTTCATGCGATGACTGTCGTCAAATATATTCCTCAAGTTAGAACCACCTCTATTTATGAACTCCTGCGTTTCTCGATTGTTTTAGCCATAAGACTTCTACGGTATAACTGAAGCTACCTGAAAATTTTATTCATTATGGCATATTTTTGGGGTGCAGGCATTCATGAAATTCTATCGGAAACGCATTGAAGGGTTTACCATGGGAAACATTTTACTTGACTTTCTTGGAGGAGTCACAAGTTACGGACAAATGGTTGTGCAATCTATCGATCAAGGTCAGTCTTGCGTCTTCTACTATATTTCCTTTACAAATACTCATGGATTTGTGCTGATGTGCACATCTCGATTTTATTGTACTATTGATTTATTGTATTGTGTTGGACGCTGATGGTTTGTTGCTTCAATTACGTATTGGCAAGTACATTTTTATGTTCATCTTTTTCATCCACTTTTTTCTTTCTAATTTCTTACCTGGCCGATTAATTAAGGCCTTAACGGTGTTTAGCTATAATTTATATTGGTGATGTGGAAATTTGATGAATCAATTGTAGCATTGAAACTTCGGTCATTGCAATTTATTCGCTTGTCCATTTTATGTATTTAGTTATAATATCTGTTAATGTTTAAGTGTTACGGAGTATTATATTAACAGTTACATGTTTATAAATTAACCTTATTTAGTGACGGAATATTATCGGTGTGGGAGTTGTCACTTGAGAGGTTTTGAGTGTTGGTTTGTCTAAATAGGTTGAATTTATTCAATTGTTTTCCTTATTTAGATATTTTAATCCGACTTAAGGTTTTTTTGGAATGAGAGTGGTTTTTGTAAGTCAGAATTTGTAGGACTATGTTCATTTGATGGGTGATTGATTTTTTTTGATTGATTGATCAATAACACAAAGATATAAAACAATGTGCTTCTATCTATAAAACATTGTTCTGTTTATTGATTTGTTGCGCAGATGACTCTAATCAGGTTCACGGAATCACAAAGTATAAAGATTATTCACAATGTTTCAGACACAGAAAAAGCATTCCTTATCATTTTCATCATAGATAGTTTTTAGGGTAATATTGATGGACTCAACTCTAAGACCTAATGAATTTTGTAATAATTTGTCAATTTGACTTGAATTGTCATATTGTTGTAAAAATGTTGTTTAGGGTTGTGATGTGTCATTGACCTTGGAGGGCGGAGTGGTTGATTGTGAAATTGATGCCAGTTTTGACCCAAGATAATGGATCAAATGAGCTTTTGGTAATGGTCAATGTTTTAGGAGTGATTTTTGTGAGCAAATGTTGAATAATTGCTTATTTTGAGGACGCAGACTCATCCGAATTCAGCACCGATGAAGGCATTTGTCGCGTGGGTGTTTAGAGAATTTGCATCATGAGAGAGTCATAGTCGACTATACATGTGTAGTTGAACGTATTTATGATGACTTTGAAGATTTCAATCGACTATACGTTCATACCTAACTTTACCTAGCGTACTTCAATTTCAGTCTCTTCAATATTTTTTCTTAAAGATTGAATGTTTTTCATTAATACGTAAGCATCTATTTTTAAGCTGGAATTGAAGAATTTGAAAGGTGGAGGAGTTCTCCTGCCATTAGAGATTCACGAAGCTGTTAACAGGGGAAGAAAGAGGCATTTAGAACTTTAGCAACTAGATCTATCAACCGAATCATGTTAAATATGAGTCGGGTCACGGGTCAAATCTTTGACACTTTATATTGAATACCATCAATACCATCAATCACGGGTCAAATGAGTCGGTTAGTTTCTCTAATACCATTGTTACGTTGATATTGTGTTAATTTGTTTCCATGAATGGATAAGTAAGAAGCATGATTTCATACATTAAAATGAGAAAGAGAGTTTCGGAACTAATACATATATACTCTTTGGTTAATGTCTGTTTCTTCTTCTTCTAAAGCTTAAAACAGTTGATTTATAAGGTTATTGAATTGTAATGGTTGTTGAATTTATATAAATTGTCATTTATTTGAAGCATGCTAATAATTAGGTTCATTTGTCGATCTAAATCACTTCAATTCAATCCACTTCAGCTCATTTCATTTGAGTTTAATGTAGTCCACCTCGGTTGAAAAAAACACGATCGTTCTAAGTAAGAAAACATAGTAGAATACATTACTTTCAATCATTATTAATTCTCTACTCTCAAAATAAATAATTATTTAGAAATTAACTCAATAACTTAGCTAATTTAATTTATTTAAAGAAAATAAAATATACACCATCACTCTCAGTCATTTGTTTACATTTTATTAAAATACTCTTCACAAATTACACAAAATAAAATATTTTTTACAAATAATATAACAAGTAATAAATGACAAAAAGACGGGAAGTGGGTTGTCACCCAATTATCACACGTCCAGTCCATCTATTTAATCCACGGAGAACATAAGTGAATCAAAAAAAAGTTGGGTTTATTTAATCATGAGTTACGACTGAAAGTTGGTGCTATGGTTATACTTATTCGGAATATTGATCAATTTCGTGGGTTGTGTAATGGTACGCGCTTAATTGTGACTCACTTGGCAAAACGAGTCATTCGGTGCAAGGTGCTAACGGGTAGTCATGCAAATGATATAATTTATATCCCGCGTTTGACCCTTTCACCATCTGACTCAGCCAAGTTCCCTGTTCGGTTTACTCGGCGGCAGTTTCCTGTTTCCATATGCTTTGTCATGACAATCAACAAAAGTCAAGGGCAGTCGTTGTCACACGTTGGTCTATATCTCCCTAAGCCCGTGTTTACACATGGTCAATTATATGTTGCTTTATCGAGGGTCACCAACAAAAAAAAGAACTAAAATCCTTATTTTCGATGGCAATCATCAGACTTCTGACACCACCACTAATGTGGTATATCAAGAAGTTTTCCAATATTTGTAATTAGATTTGTATGCTCGCATAGATTTGTATGCTCGCGTAGATTTGTATAGTTGTCTGTTCTTACTATTTTCAGCTTTACATTTTAATGTATATGTTAGTTTCAACAAACATCTATTACTCTTATTTTTAATCTATTTATATGTTAGCTTTACACTTTAATGTATATGTAGTCCCTCCTATTTATTAAATTCACAAATCATGATTCTTATATCAATTGATTTTCATCATAGTATGTATTCTCATCTACTAAATTTTTTTCATTTAAATAAAAATATCATTTTTAATACAACCGTGCAGGGCCAAAACCTAGTTCTCTTATAATTCCCAAAATATTCCATTTTTCATCAAATTGTACATCAGGTATATTATTAAACAATTGTTCTGAGAGCTACAATAATGTTCTGAGAAAGTGTAGGCATAAATTAATTTTGAGTTTGATGGAGTGGATGAGGAGATACAATATGAAAATGTTGTATGAGAAGAGAATAAGGGTAGAGAAGTACGAGGGGAGAATAATGTCGGGTGCTATGAAACAACTATCTGTTGCATCGAAGCTTGGTAGAAATTGTAGGTCATTCTAATCCGGCCCAATGTAATTTGAAGTTGAATGCAATGACGATAAGCAAAAGTGAAGTTAAATGTGACGTTTAATTAAAGGAAGAATAAATGGTTATTTTGAAAATTAAGTTTTTTGGAAGGAAAAATATAATATTTTGGAAAATTAAGAGGATGAGAAAGAAAGATAATCAAGGAAGAAGGAGTTGATTGAGTTTGGGAGGAGGGTTGATTAAGGATGAGTGAAGATAATTAAAAGAGTAAAGACGTCAAGTCTAACGTCCTTATGTACTTTTTTGACGGAAATTGGTATTTGGTGTCTATAAACAAAGAATTGAACATTTAAGGTGCTTTTGGACAAAAAAAAACTTAAGGTGCTTTTTTTACAGAATGCCTAAATGTTAGGTGCTTTCTGACAAAAAACCCCTTTTTTTAAGCAACTGTGTATATACAAGGTATTTGTTTTGTCGAAAAGCACATTCGATCGATTCTCAAAAGCCTTCTCGGATTCAAATTAGAATCTCGATTCTGACAACTTTGGATGTAAATGATCAGAGTCGGTTCGTAGAGCCCTCAAAATCGGCTCTAACAAAACGAGCTCGAGCTCGAACTAAGCTTGTTCGAATCCGAACCAATCCCGAATTTAGTATCTCAAACTGATTTTGATTCTACAATTTTGATTCTTAATTCTTAATTCTTAACCCTCTCTACTCCAAGTGACGCTTTTTGTTTGTTTTGTTATTCACGATTTATTGAAATTTTGTAAAATGGTGTTAATTTTAACTCAAGTTTTGTCACTTATGTGTAATGTAAAAGCGCCTAATTATAATTACAGTTGTGTGTCTATACAGGACTAGAGGCTACAGACCAGAAAGCTGCAACAAGTACTATGTACTCAGGGAAATTTAGGCTACTGCAATAAGGTTTAGAGTGCTATTCTACAGTCAGTAGCATACACGTACACTGTGGGAATTGCTGAGGTGGAGAGATATGAAGGGAATAATCAAGGACAACCTGCTCAGTAGGGTCGGTACAATGTTAAAAGAATCCCATCAATCATTGTCTAAAAGTACAGTACTAAATCCAAGGATAACGGCCGACAAATCAAGCTTACTATAGTCCAAGTCTACCTAGCTACCCCATGCTTAGGCACCAAGGCTCTTTATTCTATTTAAGCTAAAATAAGTGTATGGTTGATAAGTGTAGTTTGTAGTGCCTATTTGTTGTGTTTTGGTCCCTTTTTCCTTGTGGAATCGCTCCTATTGGAGCGATTCATGGGCTTCTTATGCTTCCTCTAGTTCGTTTCAGGTTCCCGAGGCCGAATTGGAAGAGTTGGAGCAATTCCGACTCCATACATACACATTTTGGAGCCAACGAGATAAAGGAACAAAGACTCGAGACCTTGGAATCGACCCCGAGACCTTGGGATCCAATCCCGAGCCTCCGAGACCCGATCCCGAGTCCCGAGAATCAGTGGGAAGCCCATGAGAGGCAAGGAAGGACCAAAGAGTGCTTAAGGAAGGCATACAAGACCCATCCCGTTCGGGATGGGGTGCTACTTTAGGATGGCTGCTGTGAGCCCATCCCGGTCGGGACCAACTCGTCCCGATTGGGATGACAGAGCCATCCCGATCGGGATGATCCGTCCCGGTCGGGAAGCTACAGAGGCAGCACGGGCCTCTTCTTTTCTTCTCCTTCACTCTTGTACCCATATATATACTCCCTTCTTATAATTTTAAGACACTCTTATCTTACCCTACATTAGTTTAAGCCTCCAAAACCCTAGATTTACTCTCTCTCATTAGCTTTAATCTTTCCTTAATCCTAGTTAATCCTTAGTTAATCATTGTAATTAATCTTGGATTAAGGAGATTCTTGAAGATTGTTCCAAGATTGACAACCTTGGAATTGTATTTGGGTTTCTCATTAATACAAGCTTTCATCTTTTGTTCATCCTAGTGTTGGTATAACTTTTCTTACTCTTGTCTTTGTTTATTCAATCTTGTTTCATCTTTTTATTGTTATTATTGTTAGTTGTCCATAATGAATGCTTGGATGTTTAGTGTGTTTTCTCTTGTTAATGTTAGTTTCTCCTTTATAATGAGTGAGTAGTTTCTTTGTGGGGTTAGTAGGGGGATTAGGGGTAGATTATGGATGATTAGGGTTGATTAAGGATAAAAGGTTGTATCTTTGTTGTTAGTCACATTATAGGCACTCTATGTGTTTGTTGATATGCTTGTGTGAGTTGTAGTGGCCATGCTTCCCATGCTTGTATTCATCTTCTCATTGATTGTTTATTTTGTGGAAATGTTGAGAATAGTCATAGTCACGAGAGTGCCGACTAGAGTCTAAGTTGCGAGAGCCCGGACTCACCTTGACATCGGTCTAAGTTGCGAGAGCCCGGACCGACTCTAGCGATTAGGAGACACCTTTACCCTTGATCACCCCAATTACCCTTCTACCTCTATGAACCCGACCTACCCCACTTCTCTTCCATATTTGAGTCCATCTTCTTAGTTATACATCGTTCACTTTAGATTATTTGTTAGACCGATCATTAGTATTGTTTAGCATTGATAGTCTAGTTCTTATTCCTCCTCCTCAATAGTTTTCCATTTATTGCACTCTTTGTGTTCGTTTGGTAATCTAGTCTCGTTTTAGGCCAACATAGTCTACGCTTTGATATACCGTCCTCGTGGAATCGATCCCGACTTACCCTAGCTACCCACTAGGTTAGTCGGTGTTATATTGTTGGCTAGGGACGTGACAAATCCTTAACCATCAATTTGGCGCCGTTGCCGAGGACGGTGCATTGTTTAGACTTAGTTTGCTTATCTCTAGACTTAGTTACCCTTCTTTGTGCTCTCTCTTCTTCTCTTGTGATTATTTTCTAGTTTCTCTTCTTTCCTTAGCTTTCTTTTCTCTTTGTCTCTAGTCGTGTTTGTTATTGTCGTTGCCTAGTGCCCATAAAGCACTAGGTATTCTTACGTTTGTTCTAGTGTGTAGTGTATGCCTAGGAGGGGAGGCGACTTCTATCTCTTTAATCCAGAGCCGGAGAGACTCTTTCGAGCCTTTCGCCAATGGACGATTAATCGGGTTAGGATCTCTCAACCAAGTGCAAGCACCACTCATCAAGGGCAAGCCCAAAGAGCCGACTTGAGCATTTCACCTCGAGAGACGGCCGGAGGGACCTTCATCAATCCCTTCGGTGATTCTTCTCCTAGTTTCCCCTCCTCTTCTACATCAACACCGTCTACACCACCATCGTCTCCCTTATATCCAATCATGCCTAAGTTCTCTTCTCACTCAACCTTTACAGAAGACGTTTTGCCGGGTCCATCCACTTTACCGGAGGCATATACCGGGAATTTTGTGGCGAAAACGCAATTTATCCAATTGGCCGAGAGAAGTCAATTTAGCGGGTTGCCAACCGAAGATCCTCATCAACACATGGAAACCTTTTCGGACTATTGTGACGCTATTTCACAAACGGGAATAACTCAAGACCAAATCCGGTGGGTATTATTTCCTTTCTCTCTTATCGGTAAGGCGAAGCAATGGTTCAAGGGGTTGGATAAAGCAAGACTTGGCATTGATACTTGGAAGAAGCTAGCCTTAGCCTTCTACCAACAATTCTATCCCCCGGAGAAGACAAATCTATTGAGAGCCTCTATCACGGGTTTCCAACAACGCGATGATGAAAGCCTCTACGAATCGTGGGAAAGATTCAAAGCCTTGATTCGTTCTTGTCCACACCATGGCTTATCACAATGGTTCCTCGTACAACAATTTTGGAATGGGCTATATGAAGACTCGAGGGCCATACTCAATATGGGATCTAACGGTAGGTTTACCGAAGTGGAGGATGACCAAACTTGGTCAAGGATTGAAGAGATGGCGGTGCACAATTCACAATACTCGAGGCCTAGGAAGGCAAATCGGGGAGGTAGGCATGAGGTTGATGCCATTACACAATTGAGCATTGATCTTGGGGCTCAGCTAAGAACTCACATGGAGACCATTGACAAAAAGCTCCAAAGCCACCTCAACCAAGTTAAAAGCTCTAGTTCCTCCAACCAACACTCGATCCATGATGTAAATGCTTTGGAGTTTGCACCTCCTTTGCCCTATTTTAGGATGTGTGATACTTGTGGAATCGTTGGTCACGATCCTATGCATTGTAGAGGGAGTATTGAGCAAGTGAACGCCTTTCAAGCGTTCAAGCAAGGTGCCTCCTTCTCTAATCAATCCAAGCTTCCAATCAAGTCCCTCAACAACAAACACTTCAACATCAACAACAACATCGTCCCTATGTTCCACCTCCTTTACGGGACAACCATGAAAGTTACCAAGGTTATGTGGGTAACCAAAGACCCTTCAACAATTTCAAGCAAAATAACCAAGGCAACTTCAACAACAAGCAAGGGTTCCAACAAGGGAACTTCAATCATGGCGGTTTCCAAGGAAACTGAAACTTTCAAGGTCAACAAAACCATAACCAAGGCCTTAATCAAGGCAATTCTCATGGGTTCCAAGGGAACCATCAACAACAACAAGCAACACAAGGCAATCAACAAGGCAAGCCTAGGAGTCGGTCTCCTATTCATGACTACGGTACTCCATTGGCCCTCACCGATACTCCGCATAATCCATCGTCCCCACCTCGGGATTTTGACATTCAAAAGACAATGACGGAATTACAAAGGAGTAATCAAGATTTGCAACAAGGTCAAGTGGAAATGTCAAAGCATCATCATGAGCTCTTCACTTATATTCAAGGGGAAAACGCAATGAGAGATACCCGTATGAAGATGCTTGAGAATCAAATATCTCAACTAGCTTCGGGGAGCTCCTCAAGACAAAAGGGGCAACTACCTCCTCAAGGCGAAACACCAAAATTTGAGCATGTAAATGCTATTACTACGAGGAGTGGTACGTCCTATGAACCCCCCTTTTCACCTAATGAGCAAGAGCCAATACAAGAACCGACAATGCAAATGACATCTCCAAATCAAGAAGAGTCAAGCTTTGACATTCCAATTGAGGAGCAAGTCTCAAGGGAGGTCGAGAAACCTCAAGAAGACAACCCTCCTCCTCTTCAAGAGAAAGACAAGGAAAAAAGGAAAGTTTCCTTTGAAGAGTCCACCCTTAATGATCAAAACAAGTACCAAACCAAGTTGCCTTACCCATCGAGGCAAATGAGGACTAAGGTGGACACTCATTTCGACAAGTTCCTTAATATCGTGAAGAAATTGGATGTTAATGTCCCATTCACCGAGCTACTTACCCAAATCCCGGCATATGGAAAATTCATGCGGGAAATATTAGCTAGGAAGAGGTCCATCGACATGGAAGAGACGGTAGCGTTCACTAGGGTGGTGAGCGAGCTTATTCAAGGTTCTACGCTTCCGAAGTTGAAGGACCTGGGTAGTTTCTCTATCCCATGCACCATCGGCAATTACAAGATCGAGAGAGCTATGTGTGATTTGGGCGCAAGTGTGAGCATTATTCCCTACACCATTTGTGAGCGATTAGGGATGACGGAGTTGAAGTGTACGTCCACTACACTCCAAATGGCCGATAAGTCCCTTAACCGACCATTGGGAATGTTGGAGGATGTGCCGGTACAAATAGGGAAGTTCTTCATTCCGGTCGACTTCATTGTGGTTGACATGCCGGAGGATGCTAACACTCCCATCATCCTTGGACGCCCATTTTTACACACCGCCGGTGCCGTGATCGATGTGAAGAAGGGTATGATCACTTTTCAACTAGGCGACGAGGAGTTAGTGTTTGACTTCCAAGGTAACACTTCGCCTATGACCGAGACATGTAATATGATCCATGCCACGGAAGACATCGATCTAGGGGAAGGATCGGGACAAAGCTTGAAAGAGTACTCTTATGTACTTGAGGATGACGACTCCGATATGGAGGAAGATGAGTGCCGAAATCATGGGCTTGACAACAAGTTGCTAAGCAAGGAAGAATATGAGCCTCCCTTGGGGCCACATGATGACCGGTGGACGTTTGGGTATATCCCCAAGGACCAAAAATACAAGTTCAAGCCGTTGAACTTGGAAGAGCGGGATGCTCCGGGAACGTCAAGGCAAGGCCATGAGGAGCCTTAGGATGTGGTTGGCTATATGACGTGCTTGATTGAAGACTTCTCGAGGGCCTTCGACTTGTTCCTACGTGCTCTTGATGGAGATGGAACCGGTTGGAGTATTGTTGAAAAAGAATGAAGATTGTACCACCTTGATTTGACGGAGTTCCACAAGAACCGTCTCATTGTATATATCACTTTCTTGTAGTTAGTGGTTTGTTGTGAATTCTTGTTATTTGGATTATTGATGAGCGAGGCAAGGGAGAGAATTTGATGCTTGAATTGAGTTTGATTGATAGGTGAAGTAAAAATGCTCCTAGAGGAGCTTGGCTATGGTTTACCTTAGGTTGTGAGCGAGAGGATTGGGTTTTTGAAGCTTGGAGCAAGTTTTTGGGATCGTGGAGGTCGAAGAAGACCCATCCCGATCGGGATGAGGCGTCCCGACCGGGAAGGGTTAACCTTCCCGATCGGGAAGGGTGTCCTCCCGATCGGGAAGAGCGCACCGCATTTCGAGCTTACTGTGAGCTCATCCCGATCGGGATGAGGGCGTCCCGACCGGGACGGATGAGGCATCCCGACCGGGAAGGAGCCGTCCCGATCGGGATGGGTGCACCCAGTATTGAGCTTACTGAGGGTCCGTCCCGACCGGGACGGGTGAGGTAACCCGATCGGGATCAGTCTTCCCGACCGGGATGGTCCTCTACTCCCCCTTTGTGATTCTTCTTCGCAAATCGAGTCCACCCAACCGTTTTATGTCCCCTCCCAACTTCCCTAACTACCCTAGCCTTACCATATGCCCCATGTACTTCATCATCATGCCCTCACTCCACTTCCTATTCACTTTACACCAACTCTCGAATCAAATCCCACCCCCTACCATTACTACCTTTGCCGTGAGTTCTCTTCAAGTGTGAAGCGAGATGGCAACCAAGAAAACAAGCGACGAGCTTCTAATGATCAACGAGACGATGGAGCAAGTTAGTTACTAGCCGCTCGGTTTGGGTAACTATCCTTACTTTTCCGTCTTTTTATCGCTTCTCTTTTCATTGTTTGCCCCCTTCCCTTGAGTCTCGGTATCTAAGGGCCTTCGAGGCCATAGTTTGGTTGCTCCCGACTCCCGAAGACGTGATTACGTCGAGAGTCAATTGATTAGTCCAAATTACAAGATTTTCACTTTCTTCTTTTGAGGATTTAGTCGGATTTAGGCGGAATCCGGGCTAGGTGACTTGATTACACCTAGCCCTCCCCTCCCATTTCCTTTTATTTCCTTACTTTTATTTTCCTCCCCCTTCCATATCTTTTTCTTGTCTCGGCCCATGGTGACTTGATTACACCCCGGCCGGACACCTTCTACCCTTTTCTCCACTTTATTTTTGATTTTTAGTTCTATTTTTGTAGTTTCTTTTTCTTTCTTTTGTCTCTCCGCACCCTACGATCGAGCATGAGGACATGGCTCGATTTAAGTGTGGGGGAGCGATATTCTATCATAGTAAGTTTTATTTTCTTTGTTTTTTCAAAAAAAAAATCTTAAAAAACCCTAAAAATTTGAAATTTTTTCACAAAAATCAAAAAGATTTTTCTTTTGTGTGTTTTCCTCTTTTGTCCTTGTGTCGTGTTTTTGTCGTATTGTGCGTGTTTGCCTCCCCTTTTTCCTTATAGGTCGCTTATTCACCGCTAGCTTTGGAGAGCTTCCAAGACACCCGGTAACATCTTTTCAACCCTTTTACCTCTTTGTTTCTTGTGGAGTTTGGAGGAGATATGTGTTGTGGTGTGCTCGGGTGGAGCTTTGTAAAGTTTGTGGAGGATTGGTTGCTCATTTGGAAGCTCGGGGCGGTGTTTGTTTTGTATGTGTTCGTTTTGTTTTGTTCTTGTTATGTTGCTTTTGTTTCTTTTTCTTTCGTTTGTTTTCGTCGTGTCTTCATTTTGTGTGTGTTGTGTGTAAACATTTTTTCGAAAACCCGGTTTAGAAGCTAGTGTGTGAGTGTCTATTTTCCCTTTCTAGTTGTATAAATCGAGTCTTGGACTTTAGTCTAGTAGAATGACCTTAAATCAATGAATTCGTTGGTCCTTCACCTTGAGTCCACCTAGCTTACTAGGGATTTACTACGGGATTAGCACTTTTGACCATTATGACCACCCACGGTGTGAAAAGGCCTTGGTTACCGAGTCTCGTCCCTTAGGTGACTGTGTTTAGGATTGTTTGATTAGTCCAAGTTCTCCACTTTTTGTGGGTTTGAAGAGGGATCGCGACCCTCGACTCACCCATTCCCCTACCTCCTACACACATCCACTCAATAAGATTGCAAATTGTTGAATTCTCTCTTTCTTGTTATACAATGAAAATGCCAAAAAAAAAGCCAAATCTTGCCAAAAAGGGCAAAGAAAAGAAAAAAAAAAAAAAAAAATGAAAGAAAGAAAAGAATGAAGAAAAAGAAAAGGCACAAAAGCCAAAAAGAAAATAGAAAAGAAGAAAAAGAAATGGCATGGCAACAAACAAATCAAAATGTCGAAAAGAAAGAAAATGCCAAAAGAAAACCCGTCTCACAAAAAGAAATCCCCACAAAAATAAGTCTTTTTCCGACTTTTGCCGTGAAGAGCCTACCAAAGGACCGACTCCCGAGGAAGGATGATAGCGGCATTAGTCGGTCTTCCCTCATTTTGCATATTTCCACCTTTTTACTTGGACTAGTTAGGCGGTCTTGGACACGGGACGACCCTCTTGGCTCACGCTAAAGGGGGTGGGGTCTCACTTACCTACAGTGTCGACTAACACCATGGTTCCTCGTTTTTCCACTCCGCCGATCGTCCCGTAGTACGTTTTTAGAAAGCTAGGAGGACCTAGGTAAGTTACCAACGTTTTTTTTGCTTTATCGTCATACTATTAGGGTTTAGTTCACCTTGGTTTGTATGTCTAGCTTGGGAACGTTGTCACTTACCTCGAGTCCTAAACCGGTGTTTCTTTCACCGCTTTTAGAGGGAAGCGGTATTTCTTTTGTTTTGGGTGCAACCGGTTATGTGTTTGTTTGTGTGTTTGTTTGTTTGTGTGTTTTGTGTCCGGTTGCATCCACAATTTTGTCGCAAGACCCAACTTGCCTTGCGGAGTGCATTTGTCCTCTAAGTGCACTCGCGTGAGTTGAAGGGGCGTAGGGTGCGCTAATACCCACTCGGTTAGTTTAGTAATAGTTTGTGCTTACTCGAGGGCGAGTAAGGGTTAAGTGTGGGGGAGTTGATAAGTGTAGTTTGTAGTGCCTATTTGTTGTGTTTTGGTCCCTTTTTCCTTGTGGAATCGCTCCTATTGGAGCGATTCATGGGCTTCTTATGCTTCCTCTAGTTCGTTTCAGGTTCCCGAAGCCGAATTGGAAGAGTTGGAGCAATTCCGACTTCATACATACACATTTTGGAGCCAACGAGATAAAGGAACAAAGACTCGAGACCTTGGAATCGACCCCGAGACCTTGGGATCCAATCCCGAGCCTCCGAGACCCGATCCCGAGTCCCGAGAATCAGTGGGAGGCCCATGAGAGGCAAGGAAGGACCAAAGAGTGCTTAAGGAAGGCATACAAGACCCATCCCGTTCGGGATGGCCTCTTCCCGTTCGGGATGGGGTGCTACTTTAGGATGGCTGCTGTGAGCCCATCCCGGTCGGGACCAACTCGTCCCGATCGGGATGACAGAGCCGTCCCGATCGGGATGATCCGTCCCGGTCGGGAAGCTACAGAGGCAGCACGAGCCTCTTCTTTTCTTCTCCTTCACTCTTGTACCCATATATATACTCCCTTCTTATAATTTTAAGACACTCTTATCTTACCCTACATTAGTTTAAGCCTCCAAAACCCTAGATTTACTCTCTCTCATTAGCTTTAATCTTTGCTTAATCCTAGTTAATCCTTAGTTAATCATTGTAATTAATCTTGGATTAAGGAGATTCTTGAAGATTGTTCCAAGATTGACAACCTTGGAATTGTATTTGGGTTTCTCATTAATACAAGCTTTCATCTTTTGTTCATCCTAGTGTTGGTATAACTTTTCTTACTCTTGTCTTTGTTTATTCAATCTTGTTTCATCTTTTTATTGTTATTATTGTTAGTTCTCCATAATGAATGCTTGGATGTTTAGTGTGTTTTCTCTTGTTAATGTTAGTTTCTCCTTTATAATGAGTGAGTAGTTTCTTTGTGGGGTTAGTAGGGGGATTAGGGGTAGATTATGGATGATTAGGGTTGATTAAGGATAAAAGGTTGTATCTTTGTTGTTAGTCACATTATAGGCACTCTATGTGTTTGTTGATATGCTTGTGTGAGTTGTAGTGGCCATGCTTCCCATGCTTGTATTCATCTTCTCATTGATTGTTTATTTTGTGGAAATGTTGAGAATAGTCATAGTCACGAGAGTGCCGACTAGAGTCTAAGTTGCGAGAGCCCGGACTCACCTTGACATCGGTCTAAGTTGCGAGAGCCCGGACCGACTCTAGCGATTAGGAGACACCTTTACCCTTGATCACCCCAATTACCCTTCTACCTCTATGAACCCGACCTACCCCACTTCTCTTCCATATTTGAGTCCATCTTCTTAGTTATACATCGTTTACTTTAGATTATTTGTTAGACCGATCATTAGTATTGTTTAGCATTGATAGTCTAGTTCTTATTCCTCCTCCTCAATAGTTTTCCATTTATTGCACTCTTTGTGTTCGTTTGGTAATCTAGTCTCGTTTTAGGCCAACATAGTCTACGCTTTGATATACCGTCCTCGTGGAATCGATCCCGACTTACCCTAGCTACCCACTAGGTTAGTCGGTGTTATATTGTTGGCTAGGGACGTGACAAATCCTTAACCATCAATGGTCGAAATAGGCAATTCATATTTGTAATCTTCCATCTCTAATTCTTCTTAGAACTCTTGGCATAGATAAATATCAAGTGGAATTCTTAAGGTGGGGCATGACGATAGCTACCATTTCAGTATAGGTAGTGGTTGAGTCGATCTTGATTTGATCGAGAGCCTTAGTAAATGCCTCTCGATGTTCTTGTGAGTTGATTAGGAGTTGCCATATAATGAGGTCAACTCGGGTCTTCTTCAACTGTTTTACGAGAGCCGTGTTAGTAGTTGGCACTTCGGGGACGGCTTCTGTCCTGACTTGATCGGTGACAGTTGCCGGGATAGGGGTGTCCTTAGAGCTAGTAGCTTGGTAGGGACGACCGGATCTGGTGAGGTGGTTACTGGCTAGGACCTTAGACTTAGCCTTCCGGATTTCCTGACTAGTGAAACAACCCACATTAATTGAAGATGTCCTATTTATGAGCTTAAATGACTAGTGCTTCAAAGGATTAAAAGTACTACTCATATCAACAAAGTGCATTTTCTTTTCTGGTCATCCACGCAAAAGAACTACGCAGTTAAGTGTGATTGGCTGGGAGTAGTCTAAGGATGGGTGACCTCGGACTCGTGTTGGTCTGTGGGACCAGTACAGAGCCTGGCGAGCTACCGCGACTAACATTTAAGGTCCTAGTAGGTTGGGCTGAGGTGTTACAAATGATATCAGAGCAACCATGCGATCGTGTATTTGGCACATAGCGGGGGTGGATTCTGGGTCAGCGGTTATGCTGCCATGTACAACGAGGACGTTGCGTTCTTCAAGTGGGAGTGATTGAAACACCCCACATTGATTGAAAATGTCCTATTTATGAGCTTAAATGATCAGTGCTTAAAAGGATTGAAGTATTACTCATATCAATAAAGTGCACTTTCTTTTCTGGTCATCCATGCAAAAGAACTCCGCAGTTAAGCGTGCTTGGCTCGGAGTAGTCTAAGGATAGGTGACCTCTTGGGAAGGTTTCCGGGATTCGCATGAGTGAGGTCAAAATGCGCTGGAAAGGAGTCGCGTTGGTCTGTGGGACCAGTACAAAGCCTGACACTTCATCTTGATCATCGTATCAAATCCCGTTCACTTGTGGGGTAAGAGGGCAAATAAGGTAGGAACAATTGATCACTTCCCCGGTAAAAATGGCGTGGGAACTGAAAGGATTGCCTTTGTTTCTCGGTTTGTCCCCGGGCAATGGAATCTTACTGCTTTCGATCAAATCCTGGATAAGGTGTTTCAATTTCCATAATTTCTCGGTGTCATGCCCGTTGCCCCTATGGTATTGATAGTAGGCTTGTGCGTTCCAGTGTTTAGAGCGTCTGTGGACCGGGAGCTCTGGATTTGGGTCTATCGGTTGGATTAGACCTTTGGAGGAGAGCCTTTGTAAGGCCTAGGTATAGGTAGTGCCTATATGTCGGTGAATACCCGTGGTGGGGTGTTCTTTTCGGATGAGGCATCTAGTAGATTGACCTCATTGAATATGGTGGGAACAATTGATCACTTCCCCGGTAAAAATGGCGTGGGAACTGAAAGGATTGTCTTTGTTGCTCGGTTTGTCCCCGGGGAATGGAATCTTACCGCTTTCGATCAAATCATGGATAAGGTGCTTCAATTTCCATAATTTCTCGGTGTCATGCCCGTTGTCCCTATGGTATTGACAGTAGGCTTGTGCGTCACGGTTTTTAGAGCGTCTGTGGACCGGGAGCTCTGGAGTTGGGCCTATCGGTTGGATTAGGCCTTTGGAGGAGAGCCTTTGTAAGGCCTAGGCATAGGTAGTGCCTATATGTCGGTGAATACTCGTGGCGGGGTGTTTTTTTTGGATGAGGCATCTAGTAGATTGACCTCATTGAATATGTTGCGGGCCGCGGCTGGGGGCTTAGCCGAGGAGGAGGCCCCTTGGTAACCCTTGCTATAGGCCTTGGTTAGACACTATAGACCTTCGATGAACTAGGTGAGACTGGACACACGAATTACGGTAGGCCCTAGAATTGGAAGGGTTTTGGAAAAGGGTTGAATTTTGAAAATTTCGGAGGACGGTCCTGATGACTTTTGAAATTGGCAACATGCCGACAGGACTGGGCATTTGAAATATTAGAATGGTTGCGAAAATTTTGCATTTTGAAAATTGGGAGACGATCCTGTCTTTTGAAATTGGCAGCATGCCAATAGGACCGGGTTTTTGAAAAGTCTGGAATTTGAATATTGAAATTGGCAGCATGCCGGCTAGAAAATAGGTTTATTTTGAGTCAAATCTTAAGTCTAAATTTCTGTAACACCCCATATTTTTCAAATAGTATTAAAATTTTAAACATTTAATTAAACCAAGTTTTACGTTTGAAAAATTATTTTCGTGAATCAAATATTTTTTTTCGTTAAATTAAAAAAATTATTCCGTTATAAAACATGGGAATTTATTTATCGTATTATTAAAAATTTTAACTTTCGTTAAATAAAGTTTTAAAACTGGAAAACATTTTTAATATTGACTTGTCGTTTTAACTTTTTCTCGTCTCGTAAAAATTTAGAAATAATTTATCAAATTCTTAAAATAATGATTATTTATGACTATTGTCCCATAAAACTATTTACCGTCTATTTTACTTAGCGTCTTACAAATTCCTTTTTAAAAATAAATTTTACGGTTTCCATTATTTTTATTCCGTAATCTTATATTTCAACTTTTTAAGAAAGAAAGACATTTGTACGAGAAGCGGACCGAAACATAGACTCCTTTTAAATCTCCCACGTCAAATAGATCTTTGTTTTAACGAGAATTTATTTTACTCAAATTTTATAGTATTGTATCCATTCAATTTCGATATAATTTGTAGATGTCGTATGACTTTTTATTAATGAAATGATCTTTTCGCTCAAAAAAAAAAGAATCTTCAATATTCACAATAATCTATAAGAGTAAATATAGTCATTTGAGATCTTGTTTTTGGTTCGTCTTTATGAGTATACTAAGAATATCAAATTTTATATTTTTTGCTTATGTAAAATGAAAGATATTGATGAGAATGTGTCTCGCCAAATGTGAAAAAGCAAATGAACTATTGAATATAAATGGATGGAGTAGTACTTAAGAATTATAATCAAACAAGATTGTAAACTATTTTACTACGAGTGTTTAATACAGGTACAAACATGCCAAACTTTTTATAACATCAATTGTACGACATTTTTTTTTTATCCTAAGTAAGTTCAACGTATAAGAGTGCTTGAAAGTAGGAAAAATTAAAATTTGAATTAGTTTTAAAGTGAAAGGGATACATGATACATAATGGTTAAAAAATAAGAAGACATAACACTTCATATATTCATCCCTCCTAAAGATTTGGTCATGCAACATTGTTAGCTTGTCTAAGCTCATTGAACGAACGGACGGGTTAGAAATTACATGCTAAGAATTATTTACTCATATCTTTAACTGTCTATTTGGTATTGTCCTAAAATTAAAGAACTTCTCAAACTTGATGTCCCACTCCCATGCAATCTAAACTATATAGCCGTTTGGCAAGATGAAGGTAAATATTAATCGAATTGAATGATTTCACATGAATACAAAGCCTCTACAAAGCGGGAAAGTGAAAAGGAGGGGATATTTTGAAACTTATTTTGATTCTTTACGTTTTTCGCATGAACTTTATTCCTAAATTGTTATAGTCAATGTAATTATTAAAACCCTATAAGATACAGATATCTAACCCGATTTTTTTCTAACTCTACGATTCTTGACTCATTAAATAGCACCAAAAGACATAATCTAATATATAAATTATCAAACGCAGTAATCAATTGAGAATTGAAGCATTCGCCCTGATTTTTCCAGTTCGATTTTCAGAGCGATTGAAATGACAACATCAGCGGGGCATATGGTTAGGATTTTTGGGTTTGAAGTTCCTACTCCAGCAGGATCGCGTGAAGGTAGCTTCTTAGTTGTATGAAAATAATTCATTATTTCGATGCTTTCTCTTAACCCTTTTCTTGTTAATGTAATTGAATTGTTTGTAATGTTTAATTGTGACATGATCTACATTTTAGGGGTTAAAAGTGGGGTTTATAGCCGAATTTATGAATGCTTAAACATGATATCTATTTTGATTTCTTGATTTAAGTTAATCTTCTTCCACTTCTTTTGTTTCTCGATAAATTCATGTTCGGTTATCCTAGTTATCGATCCGTGAAAAAAAAGAGTCTAAAATCTAAGATATGATTGGTAATTTAGGAGGTGTTTCTTTGAGAGTATTAAATTTCGATTTAAGAGTGATTTTATAATTGATTGTCTCAACCCAATCAATCTCATTTATTGGCATGACGGCGCAACTAGTTACCGATAAATCATAGAAATTCATTTGACATAACCCCTAAAAACCTTGATAAATCACTTGTGATCACAAAATGATGTTGTTGCAATGGTATTAAATTTAGGCCATCACAAACAATCACGATCAAGTCATAACGATTTTGGAGACTACTCCGATCAAAAGTTGAGATAGTGTTGATTGCATTTATGGTGAAACAACTACGATGTTCCATATTTAATTCCATGATTCAGTTGTTAAAAAATAATTTTAAAGCAAGGTTCTTAACATTCTGCGAATACACAAAAAAAAAATTCAGAGAGAGGGTCGTCTCTCATTAAGTTAGTGAGAGACCAGTTTTTATGTAATTGAAGAGTTTATGGATCCTAAGTACCTAAGAGGGTGAGATGGTGAATTAGGTACCTTTTAAAATTTTAACTCAAACTTTATTAATTAAAGAGAGTTAAACTAAGTGGACAACTAAATAAATAAAGAAGTGAAGAGTAGTAAATGCAACAGTCAGTCTGACCATGACAGATTTTCCTTAGTAAGGGATAAAGCCACATGGCAAATGTCACAGTATGGTAGACTGTTGTCTGACTGCCTCTATTTCTCTTAACCAAAGGTAATGTTACAGAGAAATGTTACAGTATATCGACTGTTGCAAGTACTTTGAAAAACACAACTAAAACTAATATTAATCCACGAACAAATGAGAGCGAAGCTAAACGACACGTGGTCTACTTTGTATGCGACGGAAGTAAAGAGAAAAACATGAACACATTACGTTTTGAATTGGTTCGGCCAACACTCTAAAGGCCTACGTCCAATGCTTTTCTTATTAATAATTGTTAAGTAATCTACTCTGAAAACTTAAACCCTTACAATAAGAACCAATAACCTACTCCGGTTACGACTCTCTAGTTTGGAAGACTACTTCGTCTCCTACCTCTACAATGACCTACTCCGGCCACGACTCTAAATAACTTACAAGGAAGTTACAATATTACAATCTAACCAAGTTAGACAAGAGCACTCATGACACAATGTAGCAGTTCGTTTGACTGTGACTTTATGAAGACTTTGAAAATATTTTGCAAAGAGTTTTCTTGGTTTTAAAATTTTAAGTGACAATTTGCAAAGAGAGATATTTAGCTGAAAAGTCTTTGAGAATGAGTGTGGTGAGCATCTCCTTTTATAGAGGAGCAAAGAGATAAAATTGAAACTTCTTAGAAGTCAACACTTTTAGAGATAAGCAAAATGGTTGGTCTTATCAAGGAGACATAAAGAGGAGAATCTTGAAAAAGTGAAACAAGGAAAGTAAGTTAAGAGTTTTCCAAATAAAAGAGAATGATGAAGCTCAAGGTTGAAGCCAAGCAAAATATGACAAACATCACTTTTGAGGCAACCACTTTAGGGGAGAGAGAAAGAGAACTCTCTTTTGGTGTTTAGTAAAAAGCTTCACAACCATTTTTGGGATTATTTGGGAAAACATTTTTGATCAAACAAAAACACTTGCTTGCTCACCGCTACACTTAAAAGTCAGTTTTGAAAAGATTTAAATGATAAAAGCTTTGAGTTTTAAAATCTTTTCCTTTTGAAGGGGGTCGAACAGAAGTAACAGTCAACCAAACTGTTGCAAACAGTTGGGTTTGCTAGTTACTAGAACTAACTACAATGTATCAAAAGACTCTTATTTTTACATCGTGACACTCTTTGACGTTCTTGATTCTTTGGGCTTCTCGTCTTGATCTTCAAACGATCAATCTCAACATTCATCAACTAATTTTCAATTAAGTATAACCTGAAAAGTTGAACTAAGAAAACACAAATTAAATAGGCTAGTCATCATCAACAAACCCAACAGTAATCTTGTTGTGTATTGTCCGTGCCCCTTTTATTATTAGATGTCCTTCAAAATGACCATTTAATTTAGTACTTACTTTTTATAAGAAACGTACCCTTTTTATCGTTGATTGTCATCATTTTTATTAGTATGTTTTCTTTCATATTTTGTTACTTTGGTACCATTGTTACATCATTTTGTGTTGGTCTCCCAATAATTTTAATAAGAGACTGTCTCTTAAGTGACCTATGACTATGACTATATATATAATTTTATCATACCTATCTCACATATATTCAGTCTTTGTGTTCGATATTTATATTTCTATCTGTAATACCTATTGTTAATCGAAGAGGATCTTCGGTGGGGTACCTTTTTGAATATGTCCATTGGTATGATCAAATGGTGAGTGCTTAAATATTTTGCGCGTACTACCCAACAAAGTGTGTATTTTTTCTGGTTGTCCGTGATAAGAACTTCACAGTTAAGCATATCGATTGGAAATAGCCTTAAGATGGGCGACCTTATGGAAAGGTTTCTTGGATGCTCATGGATGAGATCAAAATATGTTAAACATGACTTGTGTTAGTTTGTAGGCCAATTATAGAACCTAGCGAGTTAGTGCGACTAACATTCCCAATTATAGTTAGGTTTGGGATCGTGTGTTATAGTGAGGTCTTTTGTTATAGTGACAAAGTTTCATATTGGGCACAATGGATGTCTGAATGTCATTAACAATTCTTGGTAAGTTTGATACTTATATACCATCAAAGCCTCACAATTATAGTATCACTTATCTATCTAACTTTTAAAAGTAACACTCTATCTAACTTTTAAAAGTAACACAAGTATCACATTAGAACATTGTAAGTTTCAATCATGGTGATCCTTGAACGAAAATCTTACTAAAAAAAATTGTGATTCAATGCCGTTGTCTTCATTTAAATAACATCTTCCTTAGTTAATTTTTATTGGCAGAGATTTTTTTTTATCATAATAAATAAAATTGTTATTTCATGACAATAATCTCAACTAAAGAGGTTTTTTTAGATTAATCTCAACTATACGTAATCTCGTTTTAATATGAACTATTCTTTCATTAATACCTTCTTGATATAGGCGACCGGTTACCTAAAAAAGCGGTTAAACCTTCCTCTTCAGTTTCGGCTATTGATTAAAAAAAAATTTAATCTTCCCAAATTTCATTTTCCATTTTTTTTTCGATTAATATTGTAGAAGCCATGAAAAAATGCTTTAATTTTCTTGTTGTTTTCGCTTTCATAAACGACGAGGAAACACTCAAGGACCCTCGAAAGTTATAATCGGTCACTATAACTGGTAATAGCAGGTCAAAATTTTGATCGTAGCGAAGCGAGATTAATGAATGCATTGATCAGATTAATTTGAGCTTATGTAAAGTATGAATTAACGTAAGAAGGGCACCAAAAATCCTAGAAGAAGATCATTCAGACTCAAAGGAAGTACTTTTTTTCTAGTATTTGTTTATGGCTTTCCTATATAGCCTATATGTCATTTTTTTTTCTCTTGGATTTACTCTTTTACAAATAAAATTTGCGAGAGGCTGTGATGAATGACCAAAAAAAAAAAAAAAAAAAAAAAAAAAAAAAAAAAAATACTCCACACAAAGTAATATTTAACTTGTTGGGGATACTCGCCAAACGCACGTCTATTTGTTGGTGTAAATGTGTAATAGTTGTACATTTTCAAAATGAGGAATAAATAACTCTTTCTCCTTATTGTGTGAGAGATCTTTTAATAAGATTAATTAATGGAATGCGGTCTCTCTAATGGTTTTGTATTAAATTATGAATATCTATCAAATTTACTGTTAGATTATGTATGATATATGAAAGAGTAAATGCAATTAAATTTATGTTGTTAGGAATCATATCATTGGTTCTTCAAAGGTAAAGTTGGGCTTAATTTCAGAGATATTATAATTCTTATGAATGGCATACCTATTTTATTGTTATATGTACCTTTAAGTTATAATTTTGTTTTGTACCTATTTTTATAACAATCGTATTTCTTTTATATTTGTATACTCTTTTAAGTTCAGCGCACCTATTTTTTATTAGCTTTGGTACCATTATTAGTAGTAGTTTCTCAATAAACTTAAGAAAGACCGTCTCTCAGTAGACCTACTCGTAATAAATGAAATTGTAGGAATCATTGTTTGTGGTAAATCATTTTTTGTTGAATTTTTACGATGATGTTACTACAGACAAACAAAAAGAGATAATAGGAGAAGTAGCAGCGGCAACCGAAACTTGTCTTTTCAATGAGGAAGAACTTTCAGGGATTATGGTGACACAAAGGGGAAGTGATTTCGTAGAAGTTGGTTGTGGTTGTACTAACAAAAGGTTTGGCGATTTTGACGGTAAACTCAAAATCTACGGCGACGGCAAACTTGAAATCACTTGTTTATGCCACCCTGCTTGCGCTCTAGGTATGACGTCTTATATATATATACTCCTGCCTTTTATGTATTTAATCTACCTAGCTTACGTTAATTGATTAACCTATTTTCTCTTATATTAAAACTTTTTTTTATTTTATGTAGTTTTATAATCTTCAATTTTTGTCCATTGCCCTAATTATTTCATTTATAGCAATGATTGAAAAAACTTTTGCATTGGTCGACAACATCGTTAGTTGTTTTATAGATTGTGATGATTAGATCTTTTCTCGAGAATTATATGTAAACTAAATATATGAAATTCAAATATGCATCTAGATCTGTATTATGATTTAATACAATAATGTGTTGTCCATAATGTCTCTTTAACAAGTGAATTTGAGACGTTAAAATAGGATCGGAGACGAATTTGATTTGTTAAGAAAAAAAAATCATACAAAAACTAAGAAGAAACTATCTCTCGTTTTTATTTTTTGTTTTCACTAACTTGGTATCAACAAGAACTCACTTGGTAGCACCAAAAAAAACTTGGTACTAGGAAACATAAACATTATTGAAACATAAATATGATTATCTTGTCAACACATAATATCCACACACACACATCACCTGTATTTTTCACAAGAATTAAGGTAGCATTATCATATCACAAATTAATTCAACCCCGCCCCATATAAGTACATCCACAAACACAACTAGCTAGCATCTCTTCAACCGTCCAGGCCAGGGTGGGTGAAATCAATCAGTCAATTGGCCTAAATATGATTAAAGTAGATCTACCTATTGCATGCCACTATGTTACAACATGTAAACAAGGGAGCAAGAAGGCAAAATGAAGTCGTAGTCGTCCAGCCCACAATCAAAGTGGTTATTGGTGATTATCAACATTTTCCAGTGATCAAATGACGATTACATAGATGATGGTTCAACGCTCCCCCACGAGGCTAACCTAGATCTGTTTAGACTAGCAACGCGACTAAGTGACTAGTCTAACCCCTACAAGGTTAACTAGGCCTAACCTTCACTAAAACTCCGTTTTTGTGAGAGGATTTAAGAGAGAGTTTTCTAAACTCAAACTCGGTTTTTTTCATTCATTCCAATTCTAACTATTATAATGCATATATATATATATATATATATATATATATATATATATATATATATATATATATATATATATATATATATATATATATATATATATATATATATAGGCCCCTTAGAAAGTTAGTACACGTCCTAAATAAGACTAGATACATAAAATAAAGTTAGACAAAGGAAAACTATTACAAATCAAATTGGCCCCCCTTTGAGCATGCTTCTCTTTAATTGCAATTGGCTCCAAGGATGAGTAGGATTCCCATGTGACTTGTAGACATCCATTAAGATCTGGTGACAAAGGAGGGAAAAGTACTTTTGTTATTGCCATTGTGGTCCACGCCCAATTTGGCATTTCTCTTTTCCGCACCTTCCTTTTGCTCAACCCGATTTGTACACACCGGAGTTGTAGCATGATTTTCTCCTATGTCCTATAGGATTCAGCAAAAGTGACCCTAGACGTTTATTTAGTAAATTGAATCTAGTTTCAGATGCAATTGAATTTCATGAAAATATGAACGACCAGAAGTTAACCCCTCCTAAAGCATCATAAGTCAAGCCAGACTTTTCTCGAACCATGGCTGATTGATGTGGATTTTATGACGTGTGAGTTGAGTTTTAAGCGAGCATGTCTTCGACTTAATTGTAGGTGAGTAAGTGTAGTTTAGGGTATAAAATTACGCCCTAATTTCACAATTAGACTCATTCAAAGCACTCCTAATCACACTCATTCCGCGTATGTTCTTACCAAGTCCCTCATCTAAATAGGCCCTTGTCCCAGCCCCTGCTGCAAACTCCTCTGGTTGAAAGGAGCTTGTCCTCAAGCTTGTAGCTCTCTCTTTATCAGATTCACCATGGTAAGGCTCTTCATCACTCGCATTGATCGTTCTAGGAACACCACACTCCTCGACCTTGTATATCCTTGGACCAACCCTTACACCGATTTCATATGGACCATGGACATTAAGCACGAGCATTTTCCTCCTTAGACTTTGATTTTGCACACCAACACGTCCTTCTTTGACACTAGGATGAGTTTTCTTTCGTATTTGAAATTCTATACATTGCTAGAACCTCCCTTATCTTCATTTGATAGCTCAAAGTTATGTAGCCTTAGGATTAGCCTTTTGGACCTTGACTCTTTGATCCCCTCAAAGGCGTTACAGGTCTTTTCAAACCATTTGGAGTCACCTCTCTTTGTGGAATTTTCGTTGGTGACTTCCTCATTGACTAATATACACGTAGGTGATCCTTGATCTAGTTCCCTCATTCTAGCCCTTCCATTCTCTCCACTTAACTCACAAGGATTAGGATGTTGTTGCCGATACAAATCGATTTAACTAACCATGTAGTAGGAGTCACATTCGTACCACTCCCTTCATGATTATAAGGTCACAAACCTCCTCTTGAATGGTATTTCTACCCTTAAAGACGAGATGTTTTTGGTCATTTTTTAATGGAGTTTGGTGAGATTGTGTTTCTTTCCAACTAACCAAGTTATGCTCCTCGTCGGACGAGGTTACAACCGCGTTTTGGGTAAGCTCGTCATCCTCCTCATTCTCAACTCTAGACTCCCCTTGACCTCGAATTCAACCTTAGTGTCAACCAAGTTTTCCCTAGCTTCTAAGGGTTTATAAGTGGACTCGTGCTCGAAGGACACCGACTTGGAACATGATAGATAAGAAATTTTCTCACAAGTGTGTGAGTTATCTCTTGACATTAAGCTCTTTTCAACCTTATTTGCTACCAACTTTCCCCTTTCCTTTCCCTCGACTTTTATGAGAGTTAAGACTCTAATTTTCATGGCGGCATCCTTTAAGGACTCATAAGTGGACTTAGGTTAATGTCGAGAGATAACTCACACATTTTATGGTGTAAAGGAGACAGAAGGGAGAACCAATTACCCCATTGGGGGTAATGCATTACTTGGGGGAGAGGAGCGTAATGTTTTCCCCCCAAATAGGCTAGATTATCCTCATTTTCTCCATTTCCGTTTAATATCACCACTGCGCTCCGTCTCTTCGTCATTTTCTAGTTCATTTTAGTTTTATTAACCCCGATACATTACCCGAATCCCGGGGCGGCCTGTTGTGAATTTGTTGTTTGCAATACAAGATGAAGGGACTGATAACTTGCTTGCTTGATTAATAATGGAGAAATAACAATGCTTATAAAGGGAAATAGTCATGACCACTAATGCCATGTTTTGTTGCTAACTGACTACTACTACCCATGATCGTTCATACTGCTAATCATGGTGCTAAACTTTAGGATTGACTCTAACAAGCTTAACATAAATAAACCAACTCTAACTTCCTTCCTAATTTGTAGGATCACACTTTGATGTTTGAATTATACTGCAACACCTCCCCTTAATTCAAACTCTCTAACTCCAATCTTATCCACAAAGTAATGATGCTTGAACTTGGATAGACTCTTGGTGAATAGATCGGCATTTTGCTCATTTGTTCTGCAGAACTTCAGCTCGACCTTGCCTTCACTTGCTAACTTTCTTATGTAATGGTGTTGAATTTCGATGTGCTTGGTTTGAGCATGGAACATCGGATTCTTAGTCATTGCAATTGTGGACTTGTTGTCACACGAGATCTCTGTTGCTTCCTTCTGAACATAACCCAAGTCAGCTAGTAATTTCCTCAACCACATAGCCTGTCTACTAGTTGCAGATACTGCCACATACTCTGCTTCAGTGGTTGATAGAGCTATTGTCTCTTGCTTTTTCGAACTCCATGTGATTGCGCCTGATCCCAAGTTGAATACTGAGCCTGAGGTGCTCTCTCTACCATCGATGCAACCTGCCCAGTCACTATCAGTAAAGCCAATCAACTTGATGTTTACTGCCTTCTCATACCATATTCCAAATGTTTTGGTTCCTGTAACATATTTCAGTATTCTTCTTGCAGCTCCCAATTGATGCTTGGACGGATTGTGCAAGTATTTGGATACCATACTCACACAAAAAGCAAGATCCGGTCTTGTGTGAGTAAGATAATTCAAGCCTCCAACCAAACTTCTGTACAGTGATTCATTTGCAGGACACTGCCTTCTCATACCATATTCCAAATGTTTTGGTTCCTGCAACATATTTCAGTATTCTTCTTGCAGCTCCCAATTGATGCTTGGACAGATTGTGCAAGTATCTGGATACCATACTCACACAAAAAGCAAGATCCGGTCTTGTGTGAGTAAGCTAATTCAAGCCTCCAACCAAACTTATGTACAGTGATTCATTTGCAGGACCAGACCCATCATTCCTCTGCATCTTTTCGCCTTTGTTCATGGGTGTGATTTCAGCTTCTATTTCTTCCACACCGAACTTCTTTAACAAATCTTGTGCATATTTCTGTTGATTCAGAAATATTCCCGACTTGCTTTGATGAACTTCCAGCCCCAGGAAATACTTTAACAGACCTAAATCTGTCATCTCAAATTCCTTCTTCATGGATTTCCTGAATTCATCTAGCAAATTTTGTGAGGTGCTAAAGTAAATGATATCATCAACATACACACATACCACTAAGAACCCTTTTTCTTTCTGCTTCTTAGTGTACAGTGTAGGTTTGTTTTCACTCCTTTGAAACCCATTTGAGGTGAAAAAGCCATCAATTTTGCTATACCAGGCTCTTGGAGCTTGTTTTAATCCATACAAAGCTTTATGAAGCCTGTATACCTTATGTTCAGCTTTCTTCACTTCAAATCCTTGTGGTTGTTCCACATACACCTCCTCCTTTAAATCACCATTCAGGAATGCTGACTTTACATCGAACTGGTAGACATCTTGTCCCAACTGCGCTGCTACTGCAAGAACAATTCTCACAGTCTCGAATCGTGCCACTGGAGAATAAGTTTCTTCAAAATTAATTCCTTCAACTTGTGCATATCCTTTCACTACTAGCCTGTCTTTATGTTTCTGAATGCTCCCATTGGTGTTGAATATGGTTCTGAAAACCCATTTCAATCCAATGGCTTTCTTTCCTTCAGGTAGATCCACCAGTTCCCAGGTTCTATTCTTCTGAATAGACCTGATTTCCTCCTTCATTGCATCCTCCCATTCAGCCTTCTCAACTTCTTCACTGAAATTGGTAGGTTCTGCAGTAATCAAAGCAAATCCACAGTTTTCATATATGTCAACAATTGACCTTACTTTCCTTGGAGGTGTATCATCATCTGAGTCTGATTGTGCTTCAGATTCAGACCCAGAACTGTTGTTTGCTGCGTTGTTTTCTTCTTCTGATGGTGGCGTAGCTTCAGGATTGTCAAAGGTGTAACTCTTCTAATTTGCCTTAGTTTCCTCCTTCCAATCCCACTGATCTTCCTCATTGAACACCACATCTCTGCTGATCAGAACTCTTCTAGTTGTAAACTTTAGACTGTGTAGCATAACCAATAAACACACACTTTACTGATTTCTCATCAAGTTTTGTTCTAATTTTGACAAGTGAATATGCTATACTTCCAAAGACTCTATGGTGACCTATTTTTGGTCGTTTTCCTCTCCATGGTTCATAAGGAGTCATACCTTGCACCGCCCTTGTGGGTGAAACATTCAGAATATAAACTGCAGTGGCTGCTGCTTCACTCCACAACTCAGTAGGCAGCCCCTTTGCTATCATCATGCTTCTTGCCATCTCAACTATGGTCCTAATTTTCCTCTCTGCCACTCCATTCTGCTCCGGAGTATAAGGAGCTGTGAGCTGCCTCTTGATGCCTTGAACCTCACAGAACTCGATGAACTCCCCTGACAGAAATTTTCCCCCTCTATCTGTTCTAAGATCCTTAACAATTTTCCCACTCTGATTCTCTACCAATGATTTGAATTTTTTGAAGTTATCAAAGGTTTCAGATTTTGATCTTTGAAAGTAAATCCAACTCATCCTACTATAATCATCAGTGAGTAAAAGGAAATACTTGCTACCACCTAATGATTCGACTTGCATTGGACCACATAAATCTGCATGGATTAGTTGGAGACACTCACTTGCTCTCCATGCCTGATTATGAGGGAAAGAACCTCTAGTTTGCTTTCCATATACACATCCCTCACACACCTTGATTTCACCAATTTTGGGTAAGCCATACACCATCCCCTTGGAACTTAATAGCCTCAGACTACCCATATTTAGATGCCCAAATCTTAGATGCCAAAGTTTAGACTGAGTAGACTCCTTAGTTATTAATGCTTTGCTATCACTTTTAAGCAAGTCTAAACAGAACATTCTATTGCTACCCATGTGAGTTGTTGCTACTATCTCATCTGTTTTCTTATCTTTGATGACACATGACTCATTATCAAAAATCAAGGTAAAACCACAACTCAAAAGCTGTCCTACACTTAATAAGTTGTAGGCTAATAGAGGCAGATATTGTATATTGTACAAAAGCTTTGTTTTACCTTGTTCAGACCTGACTGCAACTGTCCCACTGCCTTCTACAGTCAAGAGCTTGTCATCCCCTAACCGCACTTTGCTTTTCCTTGTTTCATCCAACTCTTCGAACATGGATTTAGTACTCGACATGTGATTTGAACACCCACTATCAATATACCACATTCCTTGCTTGGCCTCTTGAATTTCTCCACTGGTTATGAACAATTTCTCCTCACTTTCAGCAATATTCAAGGTTTGATCGCTTCTTTGCTGCTGTTGGTCCTTCTGTTTGAACCAGCAGTCCGCTGCCTTGTGCCCAGGTTTGTTACAGTAGTAACATTTGATAACCCTGTGCTGTTGTGAGCTCTTGTCTTGGTTCTCATAATTCTGTCCATATGAGTTGGTGGAGGATTGACTTGATCTGCCTCCTCTTCCACCTTTTCCACGACCTCTATTTCCTCTTCCACCTCTTTCTCTATTGCTGGCCTGGTTTGCATTCCTGGTTTGGTCTTCTTTTGCTTGAAAGAAGGCCTTTTCTTCCTTCTTTTCAGTTGTCCTACTTAGCCTTTCTTCATGAGCTTGTAATGACCCCATGAGCTCATCAAAGGTATAAGTTTCCATATCCTTTGACTCCTCAATAGCAGCCACCACATGATCATATTTGCTCGTGAGGCTTCTTAGGACCTTCCCAACTACCAGTTTATCTCCCATCTTCTCTCCATATACATTCATTTGCTGCACTACACTCGTTACTCGTGTCAAGTATTCTTGCACGGTTTCCTTCTCATTCATGAGCGAGGTTTCGAACTCCCTTCTTAGGGACTGCAGCCTGACAGTAACTACCTTCTTATCACCCAGGTACTCTGATTTGAGAGTATCCCAAGCCTTCTTCGAAGTGGTGGCAGAAGCAATTCTTGGGAAGATTTCATCGTCCAATGCTTGTTGGATGATGAACAACGCCTTTGAATCTTTCTTCCTCTTTTCTTTGAGTTGTTGATCTGGTTCAGCCGGATTAGTATCAGTGAAACCATCTTCAACTAACTCCCACAATTCTTGAGACTTGAAGAGTGTTTTCATCTTCAACTCCCAAAATTGATATTTCACACCCTTGAAAACTGGTAATTGAGCCAGTCCATTTGAGCTTCCATTGCTGCTACTCATGTTTTTCTACTTGCCCTGAATTCGACCTGGAATTGGGCTCTGATACCAAATGTTGTTAATTTTTTGTTTGCAATACAAGATGAAGGGACTGATAACTTGCTTGCTTGATTAATAATGGAGAAATAACAATGCTTATAAAGGGAAATAGTCATGACCACTAATGCCATGTTTTGTTGCTAACTGACTACTACTACCCATGATCGTTCATACTGCTAATCATGGTGCTAAACTTTAGGATTGACTCTAACAAGCTTAACATAAATAAACCAACTCTCACTTCCTTCCTAATTTGTAGGATCACACTTTGATGTTTGAATTATACTGCAACACGGCCCTTTAAAAGAAAATGAAGGGAGTAATAACTAATAAGTTTGGTGCATGCATGATTAATTTGCAGTGAATGTGAGTCCAAGGGAATTTGAAACGCATGCGAAAATGAAAGCGGCGGGAAGATGGAAAAGTAATATTTGGGTTTGTCCTACTACTAATGAAGCCAAAAGACGGTCACTTGTGAAAACTAATCTGCTCAAGTACTTTGAGAGGTTGGGTTCCAGGAGTAACAGAAAGCGACGGGGTTTCGTCCACAAAGATGAGTTCATTGAGTGCTATAAATGCCACAAGAGCCGGCGGTTCAAACGTCGAGACGAAAGGCAGTGTTTGCTGTATCACCAGGCATATCTAGTTAGGGACAAGTGGGCCTGCCGCGACCATCCTTACTATTGGTAAGTACGAGTATTTCTTTCTTACTTTAATTAGCATATTATTAACATAGTTATAAAAATTAAATGGATAATAAAC
The DNA here is from genome assembly GCA_958450325.1 of Agrostemma githago. Lineage (NCBI taxonomy): Eukaryota > Viridiplantae > Streptophyta > Magnoliopsida > Caryophyllales > Caryophyllaceae > Agrostemma > Agrostemma githago. The sequence goes on along the minus strand of OY288258.1, from coordinate 56,464,902 downwards.
GTAACGATTTTGGGTGGCCTGGATTAGGATGGGTTGCGATAGGAGGCAAGAGAGGAAGACGCGGAAAGATGGAAGGAGGTGCCCTAAGAATAATGGGAAATGCGAGGGGTGCATGCACTGTGAATGCTTCGGGTGCAGGATGTGCCGCTTTGAGGATTGTTCTTGCCGTGACTGTCTTGACTACATAGTCAATAATGCACCCGGTTCTTCATCCAACAACAACTCATAGATCGATCATCATGGATTCCATTCCATTCCATGCAAGCAGTCCAAATACATTAAACTTAGCTTGCATTGCTTTATGGATTATTATTATTATTATGGATTATCTATATATTTGCATTGCTTGCATCCGATTTGTTAGACATTTCAGAATATTGGCTTCTTTCTTTTGATGACTGAGATTAGTAAATTGCAGGATTTGTGACATTTCATTTCTCTTTCTTTTAATTTGTTATTTGCATCTTTGTCGTTAGACTTAAGTACTTAACTAGGATCGACCCGTGCATGCATGCATGCATGATATATGATCATTTATATTTTACTTCATGATGTATTATTGAGAGATTTTAAATTTTAAATTTATTTGTTTTTACATCTGTCAGTTTTATACGTACTTCTCATTTATTAAAATAATTGGAATTAAGAAGTCCATTAAGATAACTATGACAATAAATAAGTATTTTGATCAATAACATTTTTTATACTCCGTATATATTATTCTCACATTTCAAAATATTCAATTATCTTCCAACATTATACGGAATATAAACTACTACAATAATATTAAGAATTGAATACTCAATGATAAACTTGTTTTTATAAGGAACTTTGCAGTACATTATTTTGAAAAGAAAATGAACCAATTATATTTATATTTTATAAAAATTAAAGTTAGAGATTCGATCCCCTTGTAAGTAAAAAATGTCATTTAGAAAAACAAGCCGAGTATACTTTTTTCAATTATAAAGCTAATGATTATCATATTACAAATTTCTCAAAGATTTTTGATTATTTTTTACAAACATTTTTTTGGTAAAATGTAATTAGCCCATAGAATTTGTCCCATTTGATTTTGCACAAATATTACAGGGTGGAAATGAACGTGAATAAGTGGTGGGCCTCACCAACACAATTACGAATTATAGTCACACAAAGCATGACCAAAGTAGAAATGGAGCAATTCCATGAATAGGTCGAAAATAGAAATTGGGCAAATCTTATGGGTTGGAGGTAGACCTATCAAACGGGTTGGGCGAGTTGGGTCTCAGGTCGAATCGGGTCAGAATACGAGTCATAAATAATTTCGAACGTCTAGTTTTTCACTGCCTTTTAAGTAATAAAATATATTTTTAATATTAATTTTTTATTTATTTTAAAAGTATGATCATTATATTTTATAAACATCATAATCAAATTTTAAAATTATTTTATTATTAAATGATAAAGAAAAGATGTACGGAGTATTAAATTGACTATTTGTTTATATTTGTAATTTAAAATATTTAATTATAAAAATTACAAGTAATATTTTATTAATTTTAATAAATTATGGTTGACCCAACGGGTTGAAACGGGTGGATCTGGTTTCGACCCTAAATTAACGGGTCATTTTGGGTTCGAGTCAAACAGGTCACGGTCGAAAAAAACAGGTTTATGACCTTAAAAAAATGGGTCATACGGGTCGGGTCAATTTTTGACGGTCTAATTGGAGGGAGTACTATATATCGCTCGTACCATGCTCCCCGTACCATGTGCTGAGTTTCCGCTTGAGAGTTTGAGATATTTGGGACTGCCAGGATTCAAACTTGTGACCTACGCCATGTTATGGAACCAAGTCAAGTAGTCGACAAAAACCTGAGGCGATGGTTGAGGTCCATATATATATATAGAAAAGGAATCAAGGGAGTTTGGTGAAAAGTGGGAAGTTAGGAAGTTGTGTTTTTAGCCCTTGATCTTGGGTTGAATGAATGGCTTAGATGGGTGATGTTAAAAAAAAAGGAGACAACAAACTGACAAGCAGCAGTGGAGAGAAGGAAGCAAGCCTCCCCTCAATCACACTTCGCAGCAGTGGAGAGAGGGAAGCATTCTTTCCTCAATCAAACTCTCCCTTGTTCATTACTTCCCTCCTTTTCAATTCATTTCCCCAATTCAATTCATCTCTCTCTAACAAAACCCCATCAAATAAGCTCCATTAATAACTCCGACCATACTCCGTCAACAACTCCGATCATACTCCATTTTTAACACAACATGACGGATAATTATACCAAGGTATGTTTATGCATAGTCATCTTCATCTTCATCTTCATCTTCATCTTCGATCATCTTCATCTTCTTTTTATTTTTCATATCTTTTTTTTTGTATTTATAAAATTATTCATCTTCATTATCCAAAAAAAAAGAACAACTTCATCTTTAAGATGAAGTTTGAAGATGAAGTTGTTCTTTTTTTGTGGGATGAATGGAGCTTGAAGATGAAGATGAAGATGAACAAGTCATTTAGTGCGTAATGTTCTTGCAGAATTGCAAAGTCACACTCATTATACTGTATAGTCACACTCATTATGTTGTAGAATCACGCAGCTGTACACTCATTGTAGTCACATATTCAGTTGTATAGTCATACTCATTATGTTGTACAGTCACACTTGCTATGTTGTAGAATCACGCAGCTGTAGAATACCTTGGGATTAAGGTATCATTCATTGAATCATCTTCATCTTCATGCTTGTTTTATTTTTCACAACTTTTTTTTTGTATTTATAAAATTATTCATCTTCGTTATCCAAAAAAAATGAAGGTTGAATATAGATGAATGGATGTTGAATATTTAATGAATGTTTAGATATTTTCATTTTTTTAAAGTCATAGTCGTTCATTCATCCATATATATTCAACTTTCATTTTTTTTGTGGATAGTGAAGATGAATAATTTTATAAATACAAAAAAAAGTATGAAACATAAAACAAGCATGAAAATGAAGATGATTAAACGCATGATACCCTAATCCCAAGGTATTCTACAGCTGCGTGATTCTACAACATAATGAGTGTGACTATGCAACATACTGAGTGTGACTGTACAACTTAAAGTGTGTGAATATACAACTTAAAGTGTGTGACTTTTTTCAGGTATTTTTTTTATCTACGTTCAAGTTTCCACGTTCGTCAAATCCCTACTTCCGAACCTCGACGATTTTCAGGTATTTGTTTTTATCTTTTTAGAGCATCTTTAAAATAATTAATCATCTTCATAACGAGTATGATTCATAATTAATCATCTTTGACTGTATGACTTTTATTTTCCATTTTACGGTTTCAGTTTTGTAGTCACACACTTTAGGTTGTATAGTCACACTCATTATGAAAATCATGTGACCCTCATATACGCGAAGTTCGATATGAGAGGAAGAAAAATTATATACGAGTTGAAATTTTGACACGCACACCATAACCTGAAATTTATAATGTTTACATATACTGAACCTATGACGAGAAATTCATAGTGTTGACCAATATTGAAACCGTGACATGTAGTTCACGGTGTTTTACAAATTTTCACTTGACGTGCAGTGAATATTATTTGGAGTATCAAAATTAAGAATAAACTTGATGTTTATGGATGTTTGCAAAGTATGAGATACTCTTAACAGTTGATATTCGTATCAAAATAATATAAACCATTTCCGGAAGCGAATGGTATTATCATATTTTCATGATGTAATACTCGTATATTTTATTTTCATACAAATTATGTAGTCGTAAAGACACATTATTTTGAAAATGGCTTAAAGAAGTTATGCGTGATGTCTTGTATCTGCGTGTCATGGTTGAGCAAATTAATGCGATATTAAAATCGTGAGTCTCGTATAGTTGATTAATAGTCATTTTTCCTGGTAATGGATATGTCATGAATAAAAGATTCGATTAACGATCATTATTTCGTGACATGAATATGGCATCGAATAAAATATTCATTAAGTGATCAAAATTATGTCACCGACACTGAATAAGTACAAGGAAGTGAATATTTTATTTAAAAACTCAAATAATTTACCGGAAATGGTATAGTAAAGATCACAATATCTTGTGAAGGCAATGTGATAATGCGACCATGTGTTTATATGGTAAAATAAATGATCAGTTGATTAATGATCAATTTACAGTTATTATTATAAGATGGAATTGAATTACTCTAAGAGTAATATATATATATATATATATATATATATATATATATATATATATATATATATATATATATATATATATATGTATGTATATATAGTCATATTCCGGAAAGAAATATTGACGGGTCTTCATGTTACTATCATTTGCTATGGTCATATGACTAAATAAAATTATTGTGCACATATGATAGAATGTAGCTATACAGAAGTTTAGCAGGATGAGAATCGGTCAACTGGTTAAGTTGACACGAAAGTATTAAAAATGTGACAAATTTGAGGCCATCCGGGTTCATGTTACACCCGTTTCGATAAACCTGATGTTTATCTTGAAAGAAATGTAATGACGTGCTGAAACTCTCTCGTGTATCATTAAAATTATATTTAAGGCAGGATAATATACTGAGATTGAATCAATATATATATATATATATATATATATATATATATATATATATATATTTTAGGCTTTTTTCGAGCGATCTCATTGGTCCGTTCAATCAAACCTCAAATTAGGAAAGTATTATAAATAATAAAAAAAATCAATTAGAGAATCTTTTGATTATTACAATATATATTTAATTTATTATAATTTTTGACGTGAAAACCTTTAGAGTTTATTTTTTTAAACATTATCGTAAAATAAATTATAAAAATGAAATAATTAAATTCGTGTTAAAAAATGCTTTTATTAGAGTATAAATTTCATATCATTTGTTTCACATTATGTGATGAATTTATAACATATAACAGTTTTAAAATTATCCTACATCGACAAATTACATTATGATAATGAAATTCTATATTATAAGCAAAGAGTAATAATTCGTTCTTCGATATCTACCAAAAGTCTTTTGAATCTCAAAAAGAGTTTCTAAAACTATAAACTTAAGTAATTATCCTACGTAATGTGACAATATTAATTTCTATATTATAATAAGGTGATTGATTTCTATATTATAATAAGACTAATTATTTGTTCTTAGACATCAATCAAAATCTTTTGAGTCTTAAAAAAACTCTTAAGACTATACACAAAAGACTAATTATAATTTTTTTCGTTAGACATCAACCAATTTAAGTAATTCTCCCACATCGAAAAATTATGATGAGATTATGAATTTCTACTAAATAAGAGTAATCATTGTTTTTAAATATCAACCAACAATATTTAACGAATATACATCATCAATGTAATTAAGCCAATTAACCCGAAGCCAACTAACCCGTGCAACGCACGGGCTTTAATCTAGTATGTAAAATATTGGAGATCTAAATATACTGAGATTGAGTATGTAAAATATTGGAGATATAAATACTACTCGTAGTTGGATAATGGAGATGAACGTCCATATCCGGTTGACCTTTAAAGGCTTTAATTAATTACGTGACTTGTAGTCACACGGAATTCTACGAGTAGTTCATGTAATCAGAGTTCACAATTTGATTATTATGTGAACATAATGATGATCTCCTGAATGGGTAATTTTATTTCAGCACGTGAAAAATCAACTGCGTTAAGTTGAGCTCCCAAATATATTATTTTACTGAAGAGAATCAGTTGATAAAGTCTATGAAATATGAGACGAATTATAAGGTGGATATTGCCCTTTAAATCTATCATGTAATGATAGTCTTTACCACCTTAGGGGGAGATTGATAAGGATAAGCTGGTAAAAGCAAACAAGTAATGTTGATCCCAACTGAACCAGAAGTTCAGAGACTTATTTTGAATATGAATTACATCAATTAGAGGTTCATGAAATATGAATAATGATTCGATCATTGTGTTATAATGATGTATAAGATGATATATCAGCTTGATTACTTATCTTATTAAATATGTTATACATTGAAATTTATGATTTCACTATAGACATATTCACCCTCCTTGTGGTGTAGCGAGCTATAGATCAGTCATGGATAGTAGATGTAATGAACATTGAGATTCTTGCCAAATTTTCAATAATCACACATGATATAGTGTGAGGGTCTTATTCGGTTCATTTGTTATAAGAAAATGGCAAGCATGTGCAGTTGGTACTCGTAAAGAGTAACGAAATTGAATGTCCCGAAGTGGCATAGATATCTGATGATAATAGATGGCTTACATAAAAAGATTGGTACCACATATATTCAGATTCAGATATCAATAATCAGTACTGATGATAAGAGATTATATCGATATATTAATTCGTGGAACCGAATAATAGTTGCGCGCATTCGACCCTAATAAGGATCTTATATAAAAATCCATTTTGATTGTTGACGTACAATCTATGGTTAAGATTGAGCTCATGGACTTAGAGTCCACGTATTGACATAAAGTTAATCCAATTATGAATATTGGTGGATATATTGTACAGTTTGCATTTGAGTCTCATGTGCATTTAACATAGTTATTTTATCATTGCATATTAGTTAAGATTACACATCATTACATTAATTTAGAATATATACACTATACGGCATTGTTCGTATTACATGTTGCACGAGATTATTATTGTTATATATTGCAGGATATATGTTTAAAAGGAGATCATACTCCTAGATTGATAAGTACTCCGGGAAGGAGCTTATATTATAAATTATCAGCACATGACAGTGGTTGATCGAATGAGTTCCTGAAGGACTGGTGATTAAGTATATATATATATATATGAACCTCTACACGTAAGTGTATCTATGAGAGCATTCAACATGCATGTGATATGGTGTGAATGCACGGTTTCATTGTCTCAGCTTGAAGTTTGAGCGTATGAAAGATCATACATGATTAAATTTCTTGTCATGTGAAAATACTTTATGGTCCAGAAGCGCCATAATAGTTGGAAAATAAGGTAGTGGAATGCTACAATGAGTATGTTAATCCTTACAATGACAAGAAATCAATTATTATTTAAGATAAATCGGACTGATTGATAATTCTCCTGAAGATCGATAATCAGTTGAGAAATAATGTTAGCTACACTCTTTTTCCCTTCGACTAGGTTTTTTGTCCCAATGGGTTTTTCCTAGCAAGGTTTTAACGAGGTAGCGCTATAGACGTGTTAATACGCTATATATAGTTATGATCATCATAATTTTGAGATGACGAGATACATATTTGGTAATGCATTGAAGAGTCATGATTGACGATGTTCGAAGAAATGTGATTATCAGATTTATCACGGATTCCTATTGATTGAAGATACCAAGTTTGTTGGTTACGACAAATCTATTTCAACGCCTTAGTTACATGAAGACGTGTTGTACTCTTTTTCCTAAGCCATGGTTTTGTCCCATTGGGTTTTCCATGGAAATGTTTTAACGAGGCAACCTGTTATGCGTGTTTGAAGATCTATGTACTTTTTTTCCTTTACTAGTTTTTTTTCCCACCGGGTTTTTTTAGTCAAGGTTTTAACGAGGCATGTTCTTCAGTGATGTACATCCAAGGGGGAGTGTTATGAAATAATATGTGGATGTCCATCGGACCTTATAGCTCATTACGATGTAACCCTAGGATGTAGCATGTACTATATATATACCCTTTGATTTCTCTCATTCTCTTATCCCTCTCTACTTTCTCTTCTTTCTTCCTTTTACAATATATATATGTGTGTATATATATATATGTGTGTGTGTGTGCGCGCGCGCGCGCGCGCGCGCGTGCGTGCGTGCGTGCGTGCGTGCGTGCGTGTGTGTGTGTGTGTATATAGAGTAAGGCTCTTATGAGTCCTTCTCTATATATGAGTCCCTAAGTCCTCATCTCATCCATTGAATGAGATGAGAATCGATGGACAAGATGCATCCTAATATTTGCATTAAAAAAAAAAGATATTGTTTCCTAAAATAACTCCCATAATTTTAGGTAACAATAACATCACATTCACTCATTCATTCATTCATTCACGTTCATCAAAAACCTAAAAAAAACTGCTTCTAATATCACGTTCTTTCATTCATTCATTCATTCAAATTTGTGCTCGAAATCCCGTTACTATGGATTCAATGATCGCGATATCTTCATCAATTGTTGATAATCAACTCATCGACTATAACAATGGTGAGTTTCGTTATTGCTTTCATGTTTTGCGTCAATTTTTATTCATCATCTCGACTAATTTGCGTCAATTTGTTTTCATGTTTTTCGTCGATTTTCATGTCGATATTGCTTTCATGGTCATTTCATTCATCATAGATTCATATCTGGTTCATTGCTATCTTGTTAGTATAGATTCCAAATTTTTATATTTTTTAAATGGTGGAATTTTATTCATTTGATTATTCATAGATTCATATCAATGGTCCATTACTCTCGTGTTATTGTTTTGTTTATTCTTTAGGTTTTTCTTGAACTTCACTGATACTATTGTTTTGTTTTCTAGTGAAGCAGACACGGTGTTGAAGTAACATACGTTCTGAGCTACAGTAACACCTAATTTTAATTAGAGTAACACAAAAATGTAACACAAAAAGGTCTAAGCATTATATGAATTTTACGCACGAACATATATGGAGTTATTGTAATGCACATACTGTGTTACTTTAATATACACAATCTGTTATTTTAATGGTTAACCCCTGTTATTTTAATACACATAATGTTAACTGAATCCCGTGTTACTTTAACGCACTTCATCTGTTACTTTAGTTCTTTTCATCTGTTACTGTAATGCATTGGAGTAACAAAAAGATTTAGAATACCGCCATATAAAAAAATAAAAAAGAAAGATATTGCTTCCTATAATTATGGGACGTGATTGATTTCAAAATATGAAACAATATCAAAGAATATCGCCCCATTCAAAGAAAGATATCGCGTCATACTCTTATTTATGATCATTATATGAATTTTTTTGCACTAACCTATACCTGGTGTTATTTTAACGAACATTATCTGTTACTTTAATTCACATTATCTGTTACTTTAATGTCTGACCTCTGTTACTTTAATTTATACCTGTTGTATAAGCATTCTCTGTTAATTGAATCCAGTGTTACTTCAATGCACTTCATCTGTTACTTTAATTATTGTCATATGTTACTTTAATCCATATTTGAAGTTCGGATTGTTTTTTTCGCCACGTTTATTGGCACTGTTATTATTTTTCAGTACACGCAAAAACACATGAAAGGTGTAGGGATGTGGGTGAGAGTTTCCTCCATACATAGGGCAGATCTTCAAGGACGTGGATGAGTAAGTAAACTTCTATAAAATCTACGCATTGGCTTGTGGATGTGAGGAAGTACACAACGAAAAGATGGCGAGATGGTTAGATTAAATCAAAGCTTCTGACGATGAAGATGATGAAGAAGAAGAGGACGAGGAGGATGAAGAAGTAGAATTCTAAGTAGGATAGTATATTGTTAGAGTAACATACATTATTCGTTAGAGTAACATACTTAATGAGTTACAGTAACACATATTATGAGTAACAGGTGTGAAATATTGGAATTATAATGAAGTTGATTCAGTTGGAACTTCGGTACCAATTTATTGATGTAAAAAGAGTTAGAATAACACACATTAAGCGTTAGAATAACACACATTATGCGTTACAGTAACATACCTAATGAGTTATAGTAACACAATTTATGAGTATAATTTGATTACCAATATCAAGTTCTTAGATTAAAAGGTGTGAAAAATTGAAATTATAATGGAGTTTTATAATTTTTTGTTTTGGAGTATCCTTAATAGAAACATACATTTTGCAACATACTGTTTTTATAAGACACTATTATGTAACGTAATAGATTTTATGAGTTAAAGTAACACAATTCATGAATTAGAGTAAAACATTGTATGAGTTAGAATAACACATTGTATGAGTTAGAGTAACATGACAGTAGCGAAATGATGATTTTCTTTGGTGAAAATGAAGATGAAACGACACACTTGTTGTGTGATAGAAAGATGCAGTTAAAAATTTGATGGGAGAGAGAATATTTGCATTAAGATAATTAAAGAGGAGAGAGAAAAAAATAAAATATTTACCAAGATTTAGTTAGTTATGAGGACTCACGGACTCAATTATGATAAATGGACTCACTTGATCCTTCCTCTATATATATATATATATATATATATAGGATCATGTGAGAACATCTCCTCTAATGAGAACTGTGAGAACTTAATTCTAACCCTTAGATCTACGATCATCATATGCCACGGAATAAAAGCCATGACATGCATCCTATTGAACTGCTCATTTCCCAATTTATTCCCTCACCAATCACTCATTCACCCCAATATCATTTGATTGCTACACTTCTCCTACGAGTATTAAATAGTGTACTCCGTGATATTTTCTCTTGTCATTATATTTTATCCTATATAACAAAAAATAGTGACCAAAGAGTATAAAACAATCTCCTCGAATTCAACTGAACCGAAACAAACATTATTAATTCTCTTGTGGGTTGTCTCGCAAGACATTACGTGAGACAAACTAATACTCCGTACAAAATATAAAGAAGATAATAAAAGTAACCACTCCGTATCTTGTATGTGAGAAATCTCACGAGATTATTTGAGAAAGGAGAATTGATGAAAAACCGTACAGGGTAGAATGGAAATAAACGGAATCGTATCGAATTTAATTAAGAATAAACAATCTAAACCTACTCCAACAAACGATGCTTCATTGTTCAGTCTTTATTGTTTTACAACTTCCAGCAATCCAAAGATGAATACTCCGTACACCATACATGCCCATCTGATCTTATTTCAATTTTAGTGTACCCTTTCTGAATTTTAGCGTATCCTTTTTTAATTTTGGTGCACTTTTTTTTTTTTTTTTAAATTTTAGCGTACCATTTTTTAATTTCAGTGTACCCATTCTCAATTTTAACATACCCTTTCTCAATTTTAGCGTATCCTTTTTGAATTTTAACGTACTTTTTTAAAATTTTAGCGTACCATTTTTCAATTTTAGCGTAAGTTTTCTCACTTTTAGCATGTTCTTTTTGAATTTTAGCATATCATTTCTCAATTTTAGCGTACTCTTTCTCAATTTTAATAAAAACCTTAATTTTAGCGTACATTTAGAAAAACATTACTTTTGACACGTATGTAAGGAAATTTAATGAATGTCGATAATACGTGATTCGATGAACAAACCTTAATTTCACAAAATCCCCAATTTTATGTTAATAAAAACCCGTATAAAGAAAAATAATTTAACAAATCTCGTCAAGTATACATTTTTATTTAGAGAAATTATAATTGTTGTTTCACTGAAAAATTGAATCTTCATTTGTGAAATTGGAGAATTGATTGTCTGATTTCACGATTTTTTTTGTTTGAATGAAGTTGAGTGGAGGAAGGAAAGGAGTAACTTGACAAAGTGTCATGTTCTATTTTTGGGTAAAAGAATATGAGCCAATTGACTTGCTTAAGAGTGGGGATGAATTTCAATTGATGTATGTCGTTAGATCTTAGAAGATCTAATGGTTAGGGGAAGTTCTCACAGTTCTCATTATAGTATAGGTTCTCACCGGATCTTGACTCTATATATATATTCTATTACAGATTTACAGAGTAGAAATCCATAGATTTGACTCCCATTCCGTTGTAGCCAGAGGTAATAAATGAGTCCTAGCACTCTTGATTTAGCTCGCCAGTCAATTATACCCTGAGGATCGGGATCGGAGGGAATGAGGGATAGACACCGTCCTCAAGACATTCCTGCGTGCAACAGCTTGAAACGTACGTGTCTGAGTGAGCAACCTGTGATTTGCATGAATTAAAGGAATGCTTGCTTAACCACAAGCATCCTACACCAAACCACGTGATACCCGTCCACCTTGCTTGGGATTAAGGAGTAATGGAGGTTAAAATGTGAAGAAAATGGAGGAAGGTGGTAGTGTATAGTGTAAAGGAAAGGTGAGGGAGTAATAATAATTACTCGTACAGTATTACTTAGGCGAGTGCGAGTGCGAGTGGTGGCCTGGTGTTTCAGGATTTCTGTAGTCAATTTAGTAGGTGAAATCAGTCTGTTACCCTTCATACAAACACATACACAACTGCTCCATTCCATTATGCATTAAAATGCAGCCATCATGATGGAATTTTGATCGTATTACACGTTACAATTACTTACTGTCACTAAAATCGACACATTTTCACATCTCAGGTCACCAAGGTGGAACTTATTAAATCTTACTTGCGGTAATGAAGTACAGAAATATTTGCCACACAATCAAGTACAAGCTCCAAGCTGTTAAACATGAGCAGAACCCTCCTAACAGGTTCAAGTGCTATGTACTCAGAACACACAGACATCTTCAGCCAATGCGACAAAACCCACACTACAGCATTTCAGAGAAAAGCTTCAATTCTCATGTCCTTCCATCATTTGCAGTAAGACTCATAGTCATGCCATTGACCAATACAACATCCTTCAATAACACGGAATGAAAAACCTCTTATGCTCAGCCTCAACTCCACATCCGCAATACATATAGATCATAGCATTTGCCACAAATACGTTTGACTAGGGATATTTTCTCATCCAGGAGAAATTAAGTATACAAGGACCTATAGACCAAGACAAGAACAGACTATAAACTTAAACAACAACAACAGAGCGATAATTCCGATATGATTTGGAGACAAGATAAGTTGGGGAATAAACTTGCACTTGTTCAGCAAAACATTCCAGGTTATCACTTGTCTGAGCCTAGGATAGAGCATTTAAATCACAAGTATAAACCTTCCTGAGAAGTGAGAACCCCTTTTTCAATGCTCCAGTTTACTGCTTTGGATTTGAGACCTGGGCGTGGTGGTGATTACAGGTGGGAAACTGCTCTGTAGCTTTTATTCAGATTAAGGGAAATGGAAGTGGAGGGCAGCGTAGCTGCATGGGTACAAGTAGGGATGTCAATGGATCTCGGATCCTACCCTGATCTTGGGATCCAATACCTTTAGGCTAGGATATGGATCGCAGTATTTTTGGATCCTGAGGATAAGGATCGGACCCTGATCCTTTTAAAAATAAAAGGGTCGGATAAGGATCCCGTCTACAAGATCCTGATCCGACCCTTATCCTACCCTTTTATTTATTTGGCTTATATGTTTCTTTTATATCTTCTTATTTCATGATGTCGATGACATAGTTGATGATGATGATATGGAACATGAATCATCAAATTGATGAATAATGAAGAAATAGTAGCTTTGGACTTGTGCTTTCTGTGGTCTTCTGGAGTTAGAGGTTCTTTTGAGTTATGTATTTTGGATAATTGATCTTTGTGGTTGTACGGACTAGTGTAGTAGCGTTATCTAAACTCTAAACTCCATTTAGCTTTGTTTGAACATTGTATAATTATTGGTTGCTTAAACCCTTTAAATTTAAATGATTACCTAAGGTGGGAATATAATACAATAAATGAACTTAAAAATGGAAAGATCCTGATCCAATCCTGATCCGGATAAGGATCCTATAATTTTGGACCCTTAGAATAAGGATCGGATCCGATCCGGATCCAAGGGGAGAAATAAGGATAAGGATCTGGATCCTATAGGATCTGGTCCAGATCCTACCCTTTGACATCCCTAGGTACAAGTAAATGGCATAAAACCAAGTTCAACTATGATATGACTAGGGCATTCTGGAAACAAATGGAATGTACAAGGGTGAATAATGAGCAAGAGATGGTCATTCCGGAATTCCGGTGATCATAGAATCCTCATTACATAACCCAGCTAACCTTCAATCAAGGAAACACTTGAGATCTCAACACTGTAAAAAAAGGAACTTACATTCCTCAACCCAAAAATGAAAATCTATGAGATCTCCATCCAATTGTTACCCAAAATTGATACAGACAGCTAAACAAGGAATAAAGGTCTAAAAAACACAGAGCCCAATATCCCTAACTGATATACAGTACATTGGATCAATAACTCATCAACCCTGTCAATGAACTCAACTCTATTTTTCTATTCATAAAAAAAAAAATAAGGGCTCTTCTACGCGGTACCCCTATATTTTTCACTTTTCTACATAGTACCCTACTTCTTCTATGTCTATACATGGTACCCTTGAAATTTATTATTAATTTAACAAGCGCCCCGAATTTTTTTTTCCCATCAAATTTTGTCGTTAGATTATGTTTTTAGCTTAGGATTAAAACTTCAATATCATTTAACTTAGATAATTAATAAGTAATTGATAATTAATAAGTAATTGAGCTTAATTTAAGTGATATCATTTGATTTGACAATATAACGTCAAAAATATAATTCGTTTAGATTTGGAGTATAAACTGCAAACACGTACAAAATTGTTAGTTTAAGTTCAATTATCGGTTAATTAGATATGGTAAATGACGTTTAACTTTTAATCTTGAGCATAAAAAGGTAATTTGTTGCCAAAACTTGACGGGAAAAAAAGTTTAGGGGGTACAAATAAAGATAATAATAAAGTTTAGGGTAACAAAGAAACCTTTAGTAAAGTACAAAGGTACCATGTGTACATGTAAAAAGTGTAGGGGTACAAGGTAGAAAAGTAAAAAGTTTCAGGGATACCACGTAGAAAATCCCAAAAAATAAAAAGGGAAATTCCTACTTGTACCCTCTAAGTTTTCACTTTTCCCAGTTGTACCCCTGCGTATAAGCAATTCCCAGCTGTACCCCTGAACTCTATTAATTACTCTCTACCGTGACTAGAGTAGAATTTGCCGTTAAGTATGGGTGTTAAGTGCCACCTTGCAGCCCTAATCTAATGACATGGCTAGTGACATGTCGGTCTACTTGGCTTTTGTCCTCATTAATCCCTAATTCACCATTTCCCCCAATTTTTACTCCAATTCTTTCCCTCCAATTCTCAATTTTTTCCCCGCCATTTTTTTTTTCTATTTATTATCTTCTTACTCTTACTTATTTACCTCTACAAACACTTCTCTATCTTCATCTCTCTCACGCTAACTATAAAGATGAAGACATTTTAGCAAGTCTTGAAGCTATTAGTGATGAATTTCTAGGATTGAAGATGCACTTGAAAGAATTGGTGTCAACTATGAAGGGTTTGAAGTACTTTAATGTTGCATTACTCATATTTGTTGTAGTACTTGCTTTAGTACCGCATTTATCCTACAAATATTGCAAACTTAATTTCGAAATTCAAGTCCTTCAATGTGGTTATTTCTTACCCAAATTATAGATGAAGATGACATAATGCAAAATAAGAGAGGAAAAAAATGAGAGAGAGAGAGAGAGAAATAGAGGTGTTTATAGAGGTAAATAAGTAAGAGTAAATAGGAAAAAAAAATAGGGATGTAAAAGATTGAGAATTGGAGGGAAAGAATTGGAGGAAAAAATTGGGGGAAAATGGTGAATTAGGGATTAATGAGGACAAAAGTCAAGTAGACCGACATGTCACTAGCCATGTCATTGGATTAGGGCTGCAAGGTGGCATTTAACACTCATACTTAACGAGAAATTCTACTTTAGTCACGGTTGAGAGTAATTAATAGAGTTCAGGGGTACAGCTGGGAATTGCTTATACGCAGGGGTACAACTTGGAAAAATGAAAAGTTAGAGGGTACAAGTGGGAATTTCCCAAATAAAAATTACTTGCCTCCAATTATTCAGTTCGACTTTCAAAACTGGAATTAAGTTTCACATAAAAAAAAAATATACTGTACCTGAGTATACTGATATCTCAGTTTTGCAGCTATTGTTCTGCAAAAATAACTAATGAAAAGCCCGAGGTGAAAGGTTAATTAGATTTCGCATGTCTATCAATTGCCATGTTAAGAACTGAGAACAAAATTAAGTAAAAAGTGCAATATCAGCGAGGCGTAATGTAGGGAAAACTAAACTTTTCCAATGGCATACCTTTTATTAGCAGGAGTTGACAGCCATCGATAGTGGCAGTTGATGGATTGTTGACATGAAGGGGGTGAACACCTGGAATGCTATTCATATGACTAAGAAAACATCACATTATATATGAAGTACAAAATATTTAAACCCCTACATTACACAAACCTGGCCTGTTCTAAATCACAAGTCGCGTGTCTGGTTGTAACCTGCAATACACCACCAACTAAGACATATTCTGCCGATCATACTCTTACATTTAAGAATTGATTCAAACAGCTTACTCAGATAATTTTCCGGAGCAATCTATGTTTAAACACTCATAATACTTAACCTGCATAACATTTCAGACCTAAATTTACAGTTTCAGAATCAGGTATCTTGTGTTGTGTGGGTGTCTCATTGTTCTTGAATGGCTTGGCTTGGCTTAGCTATGAGATTTCTTTAAGAATTTGGTATATGCTCCTTCACTCATTCAGTAGTCACAGCAATGACAGTCTCACATTAATACAATGTCCAACCCATTTAACACCATTCCAAGTTAACCACAAGGCACCAACTCGAAAATCATCTACCCCATTTTGATTCTCATGTAAGTCAGTCTCATGATTTCTGAGTTCTACACTTCTAGTAAATGAGAAACTGCAATGCTATTTTCAACAGGTAGTAGCAATATAGCATTAAGATTCCAGAAGCTTGTAACAATCGTCTGCAAGTATTATCTGTCCCGGGAAACAAAAATCTAGTGTACAAAACCTTTACATTTGCTGGCTGACAGCCTAAGAATACAGCAAAACAGAGAATGAAGAGTTAGAGCCAGTACATACCACCAGACCACCACCGTGCATTACTTCCTCATTCCCTCTACAGCTATAGCTACAATTCTAACACTAACCTATCTGACACGACTTTAGTTTCCAGCTTTCTTCAAGGACTAACAATCATGAAAGTTAGGCATCTGCCTGAACTTTTCTGAAACAGCACCAAACTAAAAAAAATCATATGCTGCTCCGTGTATGCTAAATGATCTAAAAGCATGAGGGCCTAGCAATGTTAAAAGATATTAGAGTATTTATATAATGCATTGCGTTCCTGCTCCCAAACGTTGTCTTCCTCTACCTCTTCGTGCGATAGATAGGCCAGTAATCACAGAGTTTCCCGATGAACCCAAAGCACTTAATCCCATGAGCTTCACGCCAAGATTTTTAACTAAAAACGACATTCTATCTCGGTCGCTTCCATTTACTTGTTGAAGCTGTTCAACCATTTCACGGTTTACAATTGCATAGAGCTGCAGAGGCAGGCAACTGTGCTCAGGACATTTTACCCCCCGATCAACCAAACTACTGCACCCACTACAGAGTTCACTACTTAGGTCTTCAAAGGAAACTCTTAAAAGTCCTAATGATCTCCCATCTTCAGTGAAAGGATCAAGTATAAACATGAACTTTCCAAGTACCAAGTCGGGCCTTTTAAAAAGATCAATGAGGGTATCAGAGCTTGGTCCAGGAGGTTTCTGACCACATCTCCTTCCATTTATTTGCTGGGTCCTGGTTACTTGATAAATGTGACCGGCTTCTCGTAAGCCACTCAAAAAAGCACCGTGCATCGTGGCTGGATATTTCCTTGTTGTTGCCTCCCCAGCAAAAAACAGCCGGTTCCCCACATTTTCAGCCAGGACCTCATAATCGATTCCAGTTGATCCTACGCGAACATGAGAATATGAACCATATGAGAGGGTATCACTGCCCCACCTTGTACATGCTGTCTGAATGGGATTAGGTACATGTACCCCTTTCGGATTGTATATACCTACACATGACCAAAAGTACGACACTCTAAGAAGCTTATAGAACAGACGGAACAAATATACAAAAGACATGTAGGGGGGAAAGGCAACATGTTATGTATCTCAACTCTCAAGGCTCAAATCATAGTTCGTACTTCCTCTGTAATTTTTTATATTTAAGTCATTCAAAAATTTCAAGACACACACTTAACATTTCAGCCTCTAAGAATATGAGATAAAAAATACTAATATGTACTGTATACTCATAAAAAATGAGGTACGAAACCTCAGTTCTAAGAGATTCTACACATATTTCATTTTGAGTCAATCCATTTGATTCTATTTATTTCAATTTAATTTGGCAGGCCCTATCTTGTATATCCTCGCCTGCTATCATCTTCATAATATTGAAAATCAAACCACCGCTTTGAAAAAATAAGAGTAAAAATACAGAGAAAATTAGAAATATACCTCTGAGTACATTTAGCACTCGATGTAGCAGAATGGATGGGTCTGTTAGCTCAAAATCCTGGGCGGCTTCTCCAGCCACCAATGCCACAAGTACTGCACCACCCGACACAGTGTGGTAGCCATAGAAAAGAAAAAACTCCCCCCGTTCATGGCTATGGCTGCTCAGACGACCAAAAGTGTCAAGATCTTCCCCCCAAAATACAGAAGGAAAGACCATAGCCACTTTATTAAGCAAACCAAAGCCTAGCCTGTCAATGGCATCAAGCTTTCTTTTTGGCAGTTGGGGTTCAAAGGTGATAGTCTTTCGCTTCAACACACCAAGGGGTGCAGTGCACAAGACAATATCAGCTTGAAATATTTGATCTCCGGCTACAACTTCAACCCCATCAATTCCATACCTAACAGAGTGGACAGTCTTCTCATACAATATAGGAACTCCTTCACACAATGCTCTAATTAGCCTCCAATTTCCACCAGCAAGGAAGCAATGGTCACCTCCCATCTCATATGGATCATCCTGATCCCAATAGGCACCGGAGAGATCGGACAAACACCCAGCATTTGCATATTCCAAGTTTGCAAGATGCCAATCAAGAAGTTCACGTTCCTCCTTACTTTTGGCTACAGAATAAAGCTCCCGAAGTTTATCCAATATATAACCCAAAGAGATATCGTTAGCAAATCCACCCATAATTTTTCTCAACTCACAAACTTTATCCAACAAACGATTAAAAGTAAACTCAAGTCGAGAATCTACGTCTTTATCAATTTCAGTCCCGTCTGGTTTGTACAAAGGACATTTATCTCTCACTTTATGTAACGGTATTGACAGTTGCCTAGCGAGAACTCCTAAAGGATTAGCATGAATGCCAGTAATGACACTTCCACCGAGCTCAACCGCAGCATATTTCCCATAACTACCCATTTTCTGAGTATACACTCTACCCCCAGGACGACTTCTTCCTTCAAGAACAATAACTTTGAAACCAAATGATAACAGTTGCCTCGCTGCAGCAAGACCTGCAAGCCCAGCACCAATTATAATAACAGAACCTTCGGATGCCTCCTCAGGAATCTGAGAACTAAATGGCGATGAAACCCCGAAATTGATAAACCCATTATACAAGAGGAAGTCATAAGCAGCAGACATCAAACGTTCAACGTCACTACTCACTGTTTCCCTTATTTGCGCCTTGGCCAGCCACACCCCAACATTAGCCCTCCACCTAGAAAGGATATGATTCCTCACAACAATGTAGTCATTCTGTTCCTTGCCACCTAGCTCGCTGACAACGCCGGCCCTGATTTCTTCATCAAGCAAGGCGTCAATGGGAAAACCAAGGGATAGGGCAATCATAGCCTCGATCTCAGTTTCCTTCTCAATGGATTCCATAGTCCTGTGTTTTTTCTTCAAGGGTCCACCCAAATGCCTTTCTATAAGTTCGTCCATCAACTTCTCATCATAGTTTTTCAAACTAACTTTCCTCCTCAGTGATCTCTTGGGGGTAACCCCATTCGAAGTCGGGGTCGAACCAGGGGTTTCCATGATGCAACAATATTCTCAATTTCACTAACTCCAACCCCAACCCCAACCCCCCATGATTGGTCTACACTTAACTTGCACTCTTTCCGTCAAATCATTCAGTACAAAATCTATAAAGCATGATAAGATACACAAAATCAGTAGTAAAACATTCATATTCTTAAGCACTAACAATCATATACATGTACGAAATGACGCTAAAATACGAGGAAATCAAGAAACTAACAACATGGGCACCCATTAATTCACAAAATAAAATCTGGGCATACCTTAAAATAGGCAGTAAACACAGAATCTGGGTGGTTGGTTAGAGAGATAAAATGGTTGGTTGGTTTTGGCGGGTAATTGTGGTGAAGTAGGAGTGGATTAAGGTAACTGATAAAAGAAAAGAAATAGAGGGTGTTGAAAGGGGAATTAGGGATTGAATCCTTGGGGTTGGGGGGGTGTTGATATCAAAAGAGAGATTTGAAGTATTTGAAATTAGGGTTCTTCTTCTTCTTCTTGTTGGTTGGTAATTAAATGATTAGTTACAGTAGAGATGTGAAAAGGAGGGAAAAGGAAGGGGGAAGGGGAGCCTCGAGATGTGTGTGCGTGTTGAGTCGAGTCATACTCATACACGAAGAAAACCAAAATATAAAATGGAAAGCTTGAGACTTGAGTGGAGTGAAGTGGAACCATTTGAGTGGGTCCATTTCATTTAATCCGGTTGCGTTAATTTACCTGTTTATGGTAAATTGTAATGTACCACTCCGTAGGTAAATCTATTCATCCCTTAATAATAGAGTAAATGTTTATGCGTATGCTCTCCGATTGTAATAGGATGGTTCCTTTGTTGCAAATAAAATTTGGTCGTGTGAATCGTGATACTTGCTACTCCGTAGTTGCTAGCCTACCCAATCGAGAAATAACAAACTACCCCCACCCTTCTACAACCATAAGTAGCCAAAAACCCTCGCCTAGACCAGCCAAGACCTCAACTCGAGTCGAGCCGCACCTTGCAGGCTGGGTCAAACAATTCATCCTTAAGTAGCATGTGTTAGCCATTAATCAATAGACTTCTAGCACGTGTTACACCGAAAACAAAATTTAGAAATTATACTCCGTACTCTATATCTTTTATTTTACGTTAATAAAAAATTACTTCCTCCGTTCCATTTAATTTTTTACCTTTGCTTTTCACATTTGCCAATGCACGATTTCTTTTGTCCATATCTTCAATTACATATTTCTAAAAAAAATTAAAATTTTGATATTTATAACGTACTCGATTAAACAATTTAAACAAGATCTCACATGAATTTAAACAATTTAGAAATTATATCGACAATCACCCTCACTTATGAATATTACTAAAAAAAACAAACGTAAAGAACCTATTGGAAAGGAGGAAGTAATATTTTTAACCTACTCATGAAGATGAATCAAAATAAGAATATCAGAATTACACAAATAATATTGTAATATTTTAATTAAAAAATAGGAGTAGTATCCTTTTATGAAATACTCCCTTTGATTCCGAAAGACGTTCACCATAACTAACCTACCATAACTTGAATATAGGTAAGATATATTTTAATTAAACGGTAGGATTCAAGTGAGGTATATATTTTAATAAAGGCAAAATCTTTGAAAATCAGAGAGTAGAAATCTGGTGAGAAAAGATTCTGAGCTGTGTTTATAAGAGAGCACCGTCATTGGAATCTCTGCTTACGGCGCTTCTTCTCTCCTCTTGCTGTATGTTTGGAGGGAGGTGGCGTACACTGGTGTTCCCGCCATTGACCCGTCTTCGCTCCTTCCTCCTTGCCCATCAATCAATTCAATATCACTTCTCCACCATCCACCAAAAGTACTACTCCTACTCCTATCTCTGAATTCATTCCCGCTTATTTTGATTTTTAATTTTTCTTCCTTCCTTTTTTAACACTTTGGAAACTAGGTCATTGCCGAAGCATATGGAGATGATGAATCTGACCCAAGAAAACCAATCCCTGCTGCATCCTGTATGTATACCTACCTTAATCACGTTTTCCTTATACAAAAGGGGAAGGTTTAAGGGAGGGCGAGTGATAATAAGATTAATATGAACAGTCAATTATGGATAGTTAAAGCAACATAATTAACGTAAAGAATTAAAGAAAACCCCTTTATAATAATAATAATAATAATAATAACAATGCCAGTTTGCAATGCAATTCTAATGCTGTATGTATTTACTTTTGTGATTTTGCAGTGCGGGTTTAAGACAGCAGCGTGTCTGTATACGAGTTTGCGTATTGTAGTGGTTGGAGACATCCACGAGGAATGGGAATTGGCGTCGGACAGGAAGGCCCTGGAGTTGTTAAAGCCGGACCTGGTGTTATTCACAGGTGACTTTGGGAATGAGAATGTGGAGATGGTGAGGGGTGTTGCTGCAGGGATTAACATCCCCAAAGCTGCTATACTTGGTAATCATGACTCCTGGACCACTCAGAAGTTCAAAACAAAGGTTAAAGATGGAGTTCAATTGCAGCTGGAATCTCTAGGCCACCAGCACGTCGCCTACACCCACTTGGACTTTCCTTCCTACAAACTCAGTGTTGTCGGTGGCCGCCCTTTCTCTTTAGGCGGCGACCAAATCTTCAGAAAGAAGCTCGTAACTAAAAGGCCAGTAATTAATCTGCTGCTGCATCTTTCCTTCTTTTATTATGAGTATCGATAGATCAGTGATGTGATTTAATTAACTAGTGTTCCGTTGTTGTTCAGATATGGTGTTAATGATATGGAAGAAAGTGCAGAGAAAGTTCATGAGGCTGCTCTAGCAACTCCCAAGGACCACTCCATTATAATCCTGGCACATAATGGGCCAACAGGTAGTAATCACTCACTCATCATTACGTAACTAGTATTTCAGTTTAGTGTTTGGATATATATACATCTGGTTCACTGGTTGACAAGCGACTTGCTCGACTTCTTTTAATTTGCAGGTCTTGGTTCTAATAAGGATGACATTTGTGGTAGGGATTGGGTTCCCGAGGGTGGAGACAATGGCGATCCTGGTATGTTAGATTTCTTGTTAGGCTTTCTACTTTCTTCTTTCCGGTTTATTACAGTTCGCTTGAGCCCCCATCAACTTCATTTACTCTCCTTCAATTCAATTCAGCTAACTTCAGTGCAGCCAGCCTTATTCACTTAAACTTGTCTGAAAGGTTTTACTGTACTTGGTATAGTCAAATGAGGATGAAATAGACAAATATTTGACGAGTTGATCTCACAAATGAAACTAACTGGTACAAAACTTGCTAGCTGATTTTAATATGGAACAAAGTGTTTGAAAATGGGGAATTTATGATGCAGATTTGGCCCGAGCAATATCCAAAATCAAAGAGGGAGGCGAATATCGGATTCCCCTGGTGGTTTTTGGGCACATGCACAAAGAGATGGCAGATGGAGGTTTCCGGAAGATGATGGTCATTGCTGACAACACAATGTACCTAAATGCAGCCGTTGTTCCGAGGGTGAAATCCCTGAGCTCAGGGGGTACCGGTTCACTTCGAGTGTTCACTGTGGTGGAATTTTCAAGTGGTGAAATAACCAAAGTAGCTGAAACATGGGTGTGTGTCGATGACGATAAGGAGGCATGTTTGGAAGAGGAGCATATATTGTTTAGTGGCAATGCTGCCTGCTGATTCTACTTGATTTATCAATCTAGCTCCAGACGGAGGGACACGTCTTTTTCACTTTCTGTAGTTTAGTTATTCAGTTAATTTAGGATTTCATTTCTTTGATTACGAAAAGATTTGGGTCAAGTTATGACTAGCTTTCATTGTTGATTGATGTGAATTCCTGATGTGTGGACCTTCTTGTCAGTCATTGGAAGACGATGATCAACCTTTGGTTTGCAATTGTCCATGGACAACTTTTGGTTTTAGAGTACAACAGAATGTTATTAGGCCCAATCCTGCTGAATTGTTGTCTTCATGTTTCTTTTTTTTCATTGTTTGTTTCTAGCATGATAAGAAGTACAGTACTTGTAGTAATACTATTATTTCTTGCAGCAGACAAGAGGAACTGAGCGCCGGTGTTCCGATGCCATGAGTATTTTGGTAAATTGTCACATTGGTTCACAAGTGCAATAGAAGTTATGTCTCTCTTCGATGCCTACTTAAGGTTGACATTAAGAAGGCTCGTGACTCGGTGATTGGAAATTCTTGGCTTCTTGTTTGCGATGTTTATGGATTTCCTCCTCCGTTTATCACTTTCGCTTAGGTATTAGCTTGTGTTACATGTTCTCATTTCTCTATTAATACTAATGGGGCACCTTATCTCTTTACTCTTACATCTCTATGTATGGAAGTTCTCTCTCGTATGTTACAGTAACTTCTAGCTTACTCTGGTTTTTCCTATTAATCCCAAATGCTCTTTAGTTAGCCGCCCTGTCTCAGCTTATATTTGCGGATGATTTGTTGGTTTTTAGTTTTCACTCGAGGTGAGTGAGTGCGGTTGTGGATGGCTTGAATAAGTTTGCTAAATGCTCGGGCTTCTCATATATACTGAAACAGTACAAGCAGATGCCATAATGCGAAAACCTGTGTTCCCTCACCACAAGATGCCCAACATTTTAAGCACGAAAGTCAAAACAAAGCATAGATAACAAAAGAACATCCAAATTACTAGCTTCATTGGAGTTATCCAGTTTTGAGACATGAAAGAGTCGGCTACATGATTCAGAATATGAACCAAACAAAACTACACCCACGCATAAAAGCTTAACCTTAACTGGTTCCAACTTCCAATATTAACCCCGTATTCTCGGAAGAAAAAAATACGGAGTACGTACTAACTAAGGCCAGCTTGACTAGACTTTCACGACTCGATCAACTAGCTTTTACAAAGTGTTGCGAAAGCAAACGGGCAATCTCTAGAAATCCAACAGTATCCTTCCCGCTAAACAATGTCTTCAGAGTCTGATCACAGATTATCTCTCTCTTGTTACTGGGATTCTGTCAAAAAAAAAGTTGAAATTGGCCAAAAACAAGGCATACTACAATCTGAATAGATAAATCTACAGAAAATACTTCATTTTAAATCAATGGGGAAGCTCATAAGACAACACCACAGCTAGTGGACTAGCAAAGTATAATGCACAGTGAAGAAATCCAACCAAGGAATGTAAATATGGCCAAAAAATGTACACGAGTAAATATTGATGTGCAAGACACAAAGGTAACATGCAACTGATTTGAAGCAAAATAAGCATGAACTCATACAGTTGACGGTATTTCCACTATCTTATTATGAAATAAGCTAGTATAACTACAGCACAAAAACTGCACTGAGCAGACTGCTTATATTGACTACTAAGTTGCAAGCTGCCAATCTGCCATATACAAATAGACAACGCAAAATAAAACAAGCACATCCAAAGAACTACAATAGCCTAAGAACTCATTATACTTCGAGGACCTTAAATCAACACAATCGGAGTATTGCATCAGATTATTCAGACACAGACAATTACTGTACAATGCAATGTAATGTTACATATGCTTCCGTATTTCTCCATACATTAATAAACTTTCACTCCACAGTTAAGGTAACAGCAAGACATCATAGTTTTGGTAAGCATAACGCATGAGGCACACTAAAGCAACGAGGCAAAAATCAAAGGTACACTCCTCAAGGAAACTAGACACATTTTAACCAAACAATTTTGTACTTTCCAATATAAAGTTTTGTGAAGCAACACCTCTATTGATTTTAAGGAAGGCTAATTTGTAATGGGGAAACGAGGTAGAAGAAAACACAATACGGAAATGGCATTAGTGTCACTCCCCTAGTTTGCACCTAATCTGCAAGGAGCAGTTACGACTTACGACATGACTAACCATTAGTTTTAGCTACCCCCTTGGTGGGCATCTGAATAGAGCACTCCAAAAGCACACTTTTTTAAACCAAGCAACAAGTATATGACTCGATGCCACTGGCATACCATGATTATAGAATGTATACAAAATCATACCACGATTTTCACATACACACAGTATCTTCCATCCTTTATTTTTAAAACACGGAAAAATGGACCCCTTCCGCATTTCCTTCAAACCCAAACAAGCGAAACCCCATGCCACCCTCGCGCCTCTGGCACTCCGATCTTGTCATTTTAAACAGGGGATAAAAGTGTAAAACCATAAACCCACAAAAAAACTGGCAATGTCATCTTCATTTTGGATTGATCAGGCGAAACAAACAAACAATCTCATAAGCAATAAATCGTCTACCTTGATTAACATAAACTAAATACTAGGACAAAACCCTGGGTAGAGCTTCAATCACAGAAACCCTAGTTCAATAAATAAATAAATAAATAGTGGAGTAAACAATACGCAGAAATGATCAAAATAAAACCTCATTAAAGCACTAATAAGAGACGTTTCCAAAACCCTAACTCAAAAATGCACAGCAAGTTCAAAGTAATAAAACAAAGTACCTGAAGATTGTGGAGCTTGATGTATTCCCAAACTTTCTTAACAGCTTCAGTTCTGGAAACTTCAGGAGTACCACCAAGAAATTTTTTGAGTATGGGCGAAACTGGTACCGGCTTCAAAATCCCGGCCAGTTGCTTGGGTCGCGCTTCGGCGGCGGTCTTGGTGGCGGCGGCCATGAGCAGCCTGCATTTTCCGAGAGCCCTCCATGCAGTCGCCATTGAATTGAAGAAAAGACGGCAGGCAGAGATGTAAAAAGTGGAAACCAACCAGGAACGGGTGTGAGAATGAGTTATGTTGAGTATGAGTGACTTGTGAGGGTTTTGTATTTCACCAAATTGTTCTTGTTCCCCACGTTTCGGCTTTATATGCGTCTTCGTTTGTTTGTTTTTTTTTTTTTGTTTTTTTTTTTTTGGCATCGAGCAAAACTAGACTCAACAATGTTTTATCGCAGCCATGGCTAGGCCATGGGCCTGCTTATTGAACGACCTAGGGATGTAACTAATAGAGATACAATGAAAGTAGTTAGAATAATGCAGAATGTCTTCAATTATTCCGCGTAGCTCATTCCTCGGGGAATCCGTGCGTGCAAGAGCTTCAATGAGATTAAGGCAGTCCGTATGCAGTGCTATGTGAAGGAGTCCAACGCGGAAGGCCCGGATGCATGCCTTGAGAATCCCCGTGGCTTCCGCTAGGATTGGAGAGTTAGTGTTGAAGCTTGTCGAGTGAGCCGAATAGAAGCCCGTGGAAGAGTTGTAAGCGATCCAGCCACAAGATGCATTTGTATTTGGGAGCCAAGAGGCATCGGATTCAATGTTGATGACCTGGCAGGAACTATCGGCTCTTCCAATTAACTGGAGGGGAGAACCATTGACCCAAGAAAAGCTCTTGCCATAACTATTGTTCTTATTATGGGGTTCGTTCAAATGAAGAGTAAATGGAGATGAAATTATAACATGATTCGCAATACCAGTAGGCCAGGCAATTCCATCAAACCTGTTTTTGTTTCTAGCTACCCAGATAGCTCAAAGGGTAGAGATGAATTGGTAAATGAGACTGTCAGCATCATATTGTTTGTTAAGAAAATGAATCCAATTGATAATCCATCGTGAGAGGGGCAAATCATTATAGGATTGACATCTGATGCCTAAATTCCCCCCAAGCCAAATTCTCGAGGCAAAAGGACATTCTCTGAAGAGATGGGAAGAAGATTCAAGCTCCTCAGAATCAGTTTCTCTGCACAAGAAACAATAAGGATCAATGTCAATATTTCTCTTAAGGAAAGCCATTCCCGTAGGTAAGCAGTTGTGGAGAATTCTCCAGAGAAAGATTTTCCATTTATTGGGACATTTAATCTTCCATAGAGTCTTTCGGCAGAAGGAGATTATAGTTTCGTCCAAGTTCTTGTTTTGTCTGTTGATCTTTTCGCTGTCCCTGACGGTGTTTGAGATGCACTTATAACCTGATTTGACGGTATAATTCCCATCCGAACTAGCCATCCAAAAAGGCAAGTCTCGACAACGGCTGATGGGCAAATGAATTGATAAGATTTTTTTAACCCAGTAAGATGAGAAGACATCCGAAATAGTTGCTTCATTCCAGGATCCATCAGCATTAACGAGATCCTTGATTTTCCTAGGGAAGCAGCCACTGAAGATGTCTACACCAGTTTTAGGGACCGGGATTTCCCCAAAAACCCAACGATGATTCCAGATGTCGAGGGGGTTATTCGATCCCAAGCTCCAAGCGAGTTGCCGGCTAATAAGGCTGGCCCCCCAGTGAATGCTTCGCCAGCCCCAAGAGCTGTTCTTGATCGAGGAGTTGCTCATATTTTCAATGTTGATGATCGAGCATTTATATTTTGAGGAGAAAACTTTGCTGATGAGAGACTCGCTGTTGATGAAGATTTTCCAAGCTATTTTAGCAAGAAGGGCTTGATTGAAGAAAGAGATATTTTTAAGACCAAGACCGCCATCGCATTTTGGAAGGCATAATATTTTCGAGCTCCTCCAGTGGACAGTTCTGTCTCCTCTGCCCCCCGCCCACCAGAAATGTGCCAAAAGGGAGTTTATTCTCTTGGTGACACTTATCGGTATACGAAATACCGATAGAAAGTAAATGGATAATGAGGAGAGGACCGAGGAGATGAGAACTCATCTACCAGCCTGGTTAAGGTGTGTGCCATTCCAAGATGAAATTCTGCGCTTTATTCTACAGATGATGTCATTATAATAAATCTTCTTATTAGTATCAACAAGTAGAGGTATACCTAAATAGTTGCCCATGTCGTTATTCCTCTTTATGTGAAGAGTTCGCAGGCCTTTTTGAACTTTAGCCATTGTAGTTGAAGCTCCAAAATGGATAGCAGACTTGTCATAATTTATTTGTTGGCCAGAGATCATACAGAAATCCTTAAGAATGTTGCTGAGAGTTTTGAGAGAATTGTCATTGCAGTTACTGAAGAATATGGCATCATCCGCGAAGAAAAGATGATTAATCATGGGTCCTTGTCTCGAAACCCTGACCCCTTGAAGAGAACCCGCATCTTGAGCATCTTCCAAATTTGCAGAGAGTACTTCCATGCACAGAATAAAGAGGTAAGGGGAGATGGGGTCTCCTTGTCTGAGTCCATTTGTCGGTTTAAAACTCTTAGTAGGAGAACCATTGATGAGAATTTCATATGAAACTGTTTGTGTACAATTCATGATGAGCCTAATAAGATGATCAGGAAAATTCATAATGGCCAGGGTTCTTCGGAGAAAAGTCCAATCGATTCTGTCGAAGGCCTTACTCATATCGATCTTAAAAGCCATGGAGCTCCTGTTTCTGGAACAATTTCTATTAATCTTATGAATAAGTTCATGGGCAATAAGTATATTATCACAACATGAACGGCCCGGTAGGAATCCATTTTGATACGGCCCTACCAGTTTATTGATGATCCTCCGGAGCCTGTTGGAGATACACTTCATAATGATCTTCATAATTACATTGCATAAGCTTATTGGCCTGAAGTGTTCAACTCGTTCTGGGCTAGAAATTTTGGGGACGAGAGTGATGAAGGTGCGATTGAAATCTCTAAGAATATAACCTGTATTAAGACGGTGACAGACTGCGAGAATAACATCCTCCTTGATAGAATGCCAGAATTGATGAAAGAATATGGCCGGAATTCCATCGGGACCAGGTGATTTAAGTGGGCTGAGTTGGAAAACAGCAGTTCGCACCCGGGCAGAAAGGCGAGCTAAGAAAATCAATGTCATCTGAATCCAGCGTACGTCTAACTTTGGGGAGGAGCTTAGAATAGATATCTTCGATATATTGTGGTTGGGATTCAGCTTCATAATGGGTCGAGGAAGCGGTAAGTACGCCGAGATAGTAATCACGGAAGGCATTGCTGATTGAATTCGGGTCAAATGTCCATTCATTGTCGAAAGCTTAATCCCAGAAATGAAATTTCTCCAAGATCGACCCTTAACCCAGTTAAAGTAAAATCTAGTACATGAGTCACCTTTAAGATCCCAAGTGACTTTGGATCTCTGTTTCCAGTACTTATTGGTTGCCTTGCAGAAGTCCAGAAGCTCACGATGATGGGCGTTGTAGCTAATTATTGAGGAATTGTTACGGCTAGTGAAGTAATTCTCCAGATCAGATTCAATAATATCATCGAAATCAGTCCACTTACGACCCCATTCTTGACGCTTATCGAGGGCCCATCGTTTCATAAGTTGTCTGCTTTGGCTTAATTTTCGAGCAAGCCTGAATGAATGCGAGCCTGCATTGAAGTCCCATTGAGTTTCATCTTTCCAGAACTCCTCAATCTTCTGTCTACAATCGGCGAAATCAAATATCCAAGCATCCACCTTGTATGGTTTAGGTTTATTATTAGCACAGAGATTAAAATCGACTTCAATCATAGCATGGTCACTAATGAGAATAGGATAGTGTTTAACTGCAGTATTGGGGAAGACAGTGAACCACTTCGAGCAGGCGAAAGCCTTGTCGAGTCTTTCATAGACTCGTTTATTGTCTTCTCTATTGTTGCACCATGTATACTTAGGACCCTTGAAAGGAAAGTCCATCAAATTGCAGTCAATTTTCCAACTAGTAAAACGGTCCGATCCTCGAAGCGAGGTGCAATTGTAGCCTAGTTTATCATCAGGGTATTCCACCTGGTTAAAATCGCCAATAAGAAATATAGGATGTTCAAGAGAACTAATGTGCAAGTGAAGATGATCCCAGACTAAAGGTCTCTCAGAGTGATAGGGGCTACCATAGACAAAAAGCAAATAATAAAAGGAACCGTTTATTAACGCCCTCAAGGTGATGAAATTAGCACATTTGTAGACAAGATCCATTGAGAGTAGTCCCTTCCAACCAACCCAAAGACCCCCACTAGAGCCAAGGGCATCGACACCGACCGACTTAAGATATCCTAACGACTTTCCAATATTAGTAGCAGACTCGACACTAGTTTTAGTCTCACATAGGTAGACGAAATCATAATACTTATTATAGACCTTCGCTCTTAATTTCGGAATTGCAGGGGAGAGCGGGTCATTAAGACCCCTGCAATTCCAGGATAAACCTCTCATGGCTGCTTTGAAGGCTGAGGAGGGCCAGCCTTCAAAACCCGAGAATCGGTAAAATCAGGAGCTTCATCTGGTTCCAGTTCGAGATCAGCATCTGAAATCTTCATCACAAAACTAGCGTGGGGTGACGAGGATTCTTTAGTGAATTTCAGCTTTTTCCCCAAGGTAAGGAGATAGTTTTTTGCAGAATCTTTGTTAAGGATGGTATTGTTGTTCAAGGATATGAGGTCAGGATCAGAGCTAGACTTACGCTTAGATCTGGGCTTCTTCACAGCACCGAGGAACATGGGTGGCGGGATTAAATTCGCCCTTGGTGGAGAGGAAAAGCTAAAGTTTGCCGCTTCATATGGTTTCTCAGCAGAACGATTGATAAGATCGGCTTCAAAGGGTCCGAAGAGGTCGGTGGGGAGTTCATTGAGCCTTTGATCAATACTTTGGAAGAGATTGAGGGTTACTTGGCTCGTGATTGCCGCCGTCGGGTCAGGGGTTTCATTTGAAACTGGAAGTACCTCCGATGGAGCCGACTCAGGGACAACAGGGTTCAAGAGATTATCAGGTTCACTTGGGGCATCTTCAAATTCAGCATCTGATTCGGACGAAATTGCTATTGAGGAGTCATAGTTGTTATGTTCCTCCGAGCTGTATAGAGATTTTTCAGTGGATGTGTTTATGCTGCTGTCGTCATTCGGGCTATCTTCATCTTCCTCCAAGTTGTAGTTGCTGTTATTGTTAGCATTTGAGAAAGGTGCGTTGACCTCAGTGTAGGCAACCTGAGTAAAGTTGTTAGCTTCAAAGTTCATTTGTTCCTCAGTCATTGGTGGCTCATGAAAAGGAAAAGAGTAACCCTGCGGAGGGTCGAAAGTTTGCCCATAACCTCGAGCATCCTCGAGAGCAAAAGCCAACTTGTAACTGCTTTCAAGACGATGATTCATATCTTCAGCTCGTCTTATTATAAGAGTACCGCCACTCCATATCCCCATTGATTGGCATATAGAAAGGTTCCGTGGAGAGACAGACAGGTTCAGGGTATTTCTTGGAGTAAGGGGTGGTAAAAGGTTCACCCCGCCATTCACGACTGCCATTCTTATAGTGGCTGATCCTGGCAGATAAATCAGGCTCTTCAAATTCATATACCCTCCCATTTTGATGTGAGTGACTGACATTGAAGTGTGGAGTTCGAAGGGCTGGTCCTTTAAAAGGAACAGAGGTGACGAGGAATCGCATTCCAGGAGAAACTTTGCCACCGGGATAAAGGTCCAGGTTATAGTCAATGTATTCCTCAACATGATAGTCAGCAGGAACAATCCTGGAAGCGAACCTACCAACACGGAATCTGGAAGTGAGATGCTTGGTCGTTGAAGAAATAGCTCTGAGATCAAGATTATACATAGTGTGACGCCCAACGCCCTCGAAGATGGTGAAACCTTTCTGATCCAATTTTTTGAATGATTTTTCGAGGTCAGCAGTGATGCTAGATATGAGTTCAGGGCATTGGCCTTTCTTGTGTCCAATTCGACCACATTTTGTACAATACTTATAAATCTCCTCATATTTGAATTGTACCCAAAGGAGGTACTCTTGATTGCATCCCAAGAAGAAACCAGGCATTAGCGGATCGCCAATGGCTACAGTAGCCCTGATTCTAATGTAATCATTAGGCGGAACGACTTCAAAAGGTTCCACTTCAAAGTCGGGGCCGAGAAGCTGCCCAATGGTGTTGGCAGTTGACATATTCAGGTACTCAAATGGAAGACCACAGACCCGAATCCATAGTTTGATGTATGGGAAACGGACGGTATGTGGTATCGATTCAGGTGTCCATCGTGAGAAGGCAATGATAGCACCCTTAATTGAGATAAAGGTGCGCTCCAATAAGTCGAGTCGGTCTTCATTGTCGGCACAGTGGAACACAAATAGGTCCCCCATTTTGTGAACTATAATGGGGCCTCTTGAGATCCAGTTGTCTTGAATGACTGCATTGACAGTGGCGGCGCTGAAGCTCCTGTAATCTACCATGTATCCTAAGATACATCTGTTCCAAAAGGCAAAAGAGTCACCAAGGAAGTCCGGATTCATGCTAATAATAGCTCCAGTACGAGGATATCTCCAGGAGTCGAAGAAGTCGATCTCGTAACCAATATTAGCCTCAGCAGGAATATTGCTAATACGGGGGATACTGGGACCCGCCTCAGCCTAGTGACTATTATTAAAATTGAAAGAGTTATAGGAGTTATTAGGAGTGTTGTTAGGAGTTGGATTCGACCCCATTGCAGTGTATTGCTTGTGTATATCTGATCTGAGTTTGCAGTGTGGGATGAAACCAGGAGTTGGCCATTATGCCTTTAAATACTAACACTTAGTGAATCAAACGAGGATGTGTAATGAATGCAGCTAGAGTTTAGAGGTGACCAAGCAATAGGGTTCGGCTGAAAGGAATTGGTGGGAGAGGGAGGTACCCAATAAACGGAAAGGAGGGAAGAAGACGAAGCGTTAGTGGACAAAAGGAAGATAATAAGGCTTGGGAAACAGATGACCTCTACTTCGATAAAGCAGCCTGCAAAGTTGATCGGGAAATGAACAGTATCTTTAACTCTAGAGCAAATGGAATGATGTATGAGGCCGAGGTAGGATATGATTGCATTATTGCAGTTGCAGGAGAAGATATACTGGTGCAGATGCAAATTTAATGGCTCAAGGAGGTCTAGAAGGATAGAAGAATTGGAAATGACAAAAGTTCTGAAGAATTTGTCTGGATTAGGATTGGGAATGAAAAGGATTTAAGATGGTAAAATAGAGAGATTAAGGGGTTTTCTTAAGTATTGAAGAACCACAATCCCAAAAGGCAGACATTAACGACGATAAGATCAAATGTCTAAATTAGGGTTAGGGTTACGAACAGGAGCAATTGATTTGGGGATAGATTTGGGGTAAATTAGGAGTGATTTTTAGAGCTCTCATTTAGAGAGAGAAAATTTCAATCTTTGGAGACAAAGTTCTGTTCCTTTATCCCGTCTTTGTTTGTTTGGTTAGGGAAGGAGAAAGCCCAATGCTCACCCCAAACCTTTCTTCAACCATTTCAATCTGTATTCTTAAGCTACAAAAATTCACAAATTCTTTGGAGAGACTGTCTCTTCATAAGTTATTGAGAGACGAATTTTGAGTACCACTTTATGTATCATTCGTACCTATTTTATTATCGGAATTACTTTTTCATAAGTGCAGGTTACTCATTCATACCTAAAATTTTCTTATTATTCCTGTATTACCCTTCCCATAATTTTCTCATTTCTTTTCTAAACCTCCTTTAATCCAAAAATTTTCTTAAACCTCGTCAGATTTGAAATCGATCAATCGTTACTTTGGAATTCGCTATGGATTATAGATTTATAGTTCGATAATTGATATTTTAATTTTACTTGCAAACTATGATTGAATTGTTAATTATGTTTAATTGTTTTTAGAAAGTTAGGGTTTAGGGTTGGGATGTCGGAGGTTGTCGGAAGTGATGGCAGTGGTCGGAGGAATTGTGGAGTAGCGAGTCAGCGACGGCGGAGGGGCGGCGCCGGCGCCGGTGTCCGGAGAAGAGAGGATGTTAGAGGGCGGCGCGTGGGTGTTAGAAGGAGGTTGGTGGAGGCGTGGTTGTTTAGGGTGGTGTGGAGAGACAGCGTCGGAGAAGGGTCCGTATGGGGACGGCAATAACGACAGCCGGAAAAGGGGGAGGGAGGGTGAGAGTAGGTGGTGGCCCCCATGGGTGGGGGTGGTGAGGGTGGTGGCGCTGTAGTTCTGTTTTTTCTTTTTCCATCACGCTATAGGTTCTCTGTAACTTCTTTTTTTCTTTTTTTTTCTTCAGCATGCTGTACGTTTTTTTTTCTTTTTTTTTTCTTCAGCATGCTGTACATTTTTTTTTATTTGAATTTTTTATTATTAGAATTATGTTATTATGTAATTATTACAATTGTAATTCTCGTATTTTAATTATTATTATTATTGTATAATTCTATTTTGTTGTTGTAATTTTGTATTTTGATTTTGATTTATCCTATTGTAACTTTTATTAATTTTGATTTATGTTATTTTTCGAATTAATTTTGTTATTGTAATTTTAATTTGTTGTAATTTTTTGTATTTTAATTTTTCTGTTTTTTCTTTTGTAATATTTCCTAGAAAAAAACTTGACAATAATAACATTTTTTTTTCAAAACGAAAAAAAAAATGGTAGCCGGAGTGGCGGCTGGAGTAGGGAGGTGGATGGATTTTGGAACTTTGAGAATTTTTGAGATTTCTCTCAAAACTCTCTCTAATACAATGATGAGGGAGGGAGAAATGGGAAGGACAATTACGTAAATCTTAAGTACAAATGAGTAATACACAATTATGAAAAAACACCGCCCTTTATTATTATATGTACCTCTAAGTGACAATTTTGTTTTGTACCTATTTTTATAACAAGTGTATCTCTTTTATATTTGTATACTCTTTTAGGTTAAGCGTACCTATTTTTATTAGCTTTGGTACCATTGTTAGTTAGGGCAGAGCACGGATCGGATATCCGATCCGAATCAGGTTTTCGGATCGGATATCCGATCCGAAAATCCGAAAATTTTAATATCCGATATCCGATCCGAATCACTTCGGATATCCGATTTTTGATATCCGAAAATTTCGGACCGGATATCCGAACTATCCGATATCCGATTTGGTTGAGATTTTTGGTCAAATAAAATTCTAAATGAAGTTCAATTCAACTAGAAAAAAATCCTAATTTTAATTAATCTAGTATTATACGGAGTATACTATTCTATATTTTAAGGCAATAAAAAAATGTCACCAAGACTTAACGTAAAATGAATTAAATTATAACCTATCTACCCTATAATACATTAATCCAAAATAAAAATTACAAAAATAACCATTGTTCGGATCGGATCGGATATCCGAAAAAATTATTTTGGATATCCGAATCCGATCCGATATCCGAAATGTTCGGATCGGATATCCGATCCGAAATCATTTTTCGGATCGAATATCCGGTTTTTCGGATCGAATACGAATCGGATAGCGGATCGGATTCGGATAGTCGGATAATTTGCTCAGCCCTATTGTTAGTAATGATCTCTCAATAAACTTAAGAAAAACCGTCTCTCAATAGACCTACTCAAAAAAATTAGGGCTACCACCTACACCTCGTAAATTGGTGAGTCGGGTCGGTTCGGCTTGACTTACTTTTGGATCAGAAAAATTGGGTTGATTTTAGATTGGCCGGATCATTTTCGGGTTTGTTATTTGTAACTTTTTCACGAATGTCGACTCGTTTTCTATAAAAACATTCGGGTCAATTTCGGGTTAGGCCGGTCAATTCATGTCTTCAGTTCTGGTGTCGGCTTCGGATGGGGTCATACGGGTTGGGTCGTTCGGGACAGGTCATTTTTGTCAGATCTACCACCATCATTTTTTTTTACCGGTTTAATTTTAGCACGAAAGAATGTAAAATAAATTATACTCCATACTTAGTAACAATACTGTTATTAGAAATATAAAACCTGACTATTAGATCATAAAAATTAAAGAAGTTAGATTACATAGTACTCCGTATTACTCAGTAACTATTAACCCTCAATTTCATGATACTGGTATATATAGGTATATATAGGTATATATATATATATATATATATATATATATATATATATATATATATATATATATATATATATATATATAAGTATACAGCTACATGTCTACATACTCAGAAGTGATGCATAATCTACTTCAGTAAAACTCTTCCAACTCTGTGCTTCTTCATCCAGCTCTCTTTTTTGTATCGTTAGTTAGCTATCTTTCTATACAAGTGCAACAGCACATGCACATTCCTCTGAAATGGAAACTTAGTTAAACCTCGTAAGCAGGAAACCTTGCAGAAGCCGGTTCATTCATGTCCAGAAAGAGATAAGCCATTCCTGCAAGGCCTTCAAACAGTGAAAGGGGACGGTCGCCCCCATGCATAAACCCCTCGCCAATAAGCCTCCGAGCTCTATCTTGCAGAAAACTCGCAAATGCTTTAGCTCGATACAAATACTCGGGACTTCCGGTTAACCGGTAGAGTGCTAGGAACACGTAGGCGTTGCCACTAATACCATGGCATATGCCGACTCTTTTAAGAAGACCTCGATTCCAAACTAGCTCTGCTGCATCCTTGGCAGCCTGCAGGAAGTCTGCGTCTCCATACACCTGGGAATCAAAAGAATAAGTATAAGACTCATAGAGTCATAGTCCACAACAGTTCTTCATACTCATGACTACTTCTCTTATATTTATTCGAAAGAAGACATCTATTAAACTATTACTGCGACTTCAAATCCATAGTGGACAAGATAATACTGATTTTGAATCTCACACAAACGTAAATAAATGCATGATGACAAAATTCCGTAGAATTATGTGGGTAACATTGTGCATGATATTCTTAGTCTAGCGGATGAGTTGAGTCAATCTCTTGTAGCTATTGTAATGGTAATCAAGCAGCTCATGGTTAAATAAATATGTGAAGATTGAATTCCGTCGAACTACGCAGGTAACATTGAGTTGCATACTCTTAGTCTAGCAGGCGAGTTTCAGTAAATCTCCTATAGCTCTCCCATAATATGCCCCTCCGATTAGACTATTCTGGGTGCGTATGGGTGGATATCAGTACCGGTTTTATCGCACATTATATCTGCCTACTATATGTAGCATTGAGTTATACGAGTAATATACTACAGAATACTGTATAGTTCAGTTATGTGTACAATATGCCTTCAGTTTGAAATGTTTCATCCTTTGTCGTACCAGAAGTCAAAATCATGGCTTAAGAGACAGTTATCAGATGTTTGACCTTAAGAGGCAATACCAGAGAGAACAATAGATTAGCCTTCTTATAAAACCATGAACGAGTATCAAAGAAGAGTACCTGAGCTGCTTTGGCTAAGGTAAGTGCTAACCCAGGAGCTCCATGGCACCAATGGACAAGACGATCAGTTTCGCTTCCTTCACTTGAAGGGTAATTTCCACTAGGAAAACGACCCCTTATCAAATAACGTAAAGAAGCTTTAACATCTTCATGTTCATCTGGTGTGAGTTCCATATCCATCAAGACGTGCAAGATCCCAGCTAAACCATGTGCAGCACCCAAATACTTTTTTCCATGCCACTCGTACATCAATGGGCACCTCCCCTTTCCCAGCTTTCGACCGCCTTTGATGATGTCATCGACAATGCTCCTCTATAAACAACCATGCATGTTCATTCTCATAATCTCAAATATTACAAGTGCAGCCAGTATTTTCATTCCAATGGAGTCAAAAACACACTATATTTGGTTAGGAGACGATATGGAATAAAGCAAAATGTTCACTAAAGTGTATGGGATTCTTTCATTTTGACATATTTATCGGTCCATATATTGACTACTTCGAAACACCGGGAATGTCTTTCATAAGAGGCAAACCAAGATAAAAATAAAAATAAAAGAAAATAATATCAAGCTAGAAGGACGCACCATGGTCAAAGAAGATATTGTGCCTTTGCCAATATTTTTGTTCAAGAAGGAGCAAGACCATAGATAGCCTGCTCTTCCATAAAGCAACTCATATGGAAGGTCATCAGGAAGATTTATCTGCTTAAACAGAAGGTAAAAAGGAGGCATTAGGAGGGATTCAAGTTTCAATTTCTAAGAGCATCACAAATCCATACAATATCTGATATGTTACCTGTTCAAACTCAGTGAGATAGTAATCCATTAATCGCTGGTCACCAGCTTGTTTTGCCAAAACAGCACCAAGAGCACAGACACCAGATCGGCCACATATGAAAGTAACATTTCTAACATAAGATAGTAAAAAGGATCCGAGTAAATGTCAATGTTTCTAGTTCTTGAATGCAAATTAACGATTTTAAGAACACATTGGAAAAACTTCCAGCAAATTGACGGTACCTAGATAGTACTATATAGTACTACATACCTAGCTTTAAACTTCAGTTCGTATTTTAGATGGCGACTTCAAATAGCAAGGTTAATGGTCCACAGATCAACCCAAAAAGCAATCATCAATCATCAATATATGAATAGGGATGGCTAAGGCCAAGTTCAAGATGTACATGAAAACAGGTCTCCAAAGTTTGGGTCCATTTTATATGGTCACTATCAAGGTTCCCAGATTATAATTGTATTAATTTTCATTAATCTATAATGACTAATGACATTATCAGATATTATCGGATGACTGATAAGACACCCCTGTATATCAAGTACCAAGTTGGTAACTGACTGAAGTCAGACATAGAAACGATAAACCAAAGATAGTAATATGTCATCATGTGGGCAGAGTCAGTCTAGAATAGTAGCTAAACATGAGCACCAACATAATCATCCTAGATTATTTGCAATAGCAACCACGTCCTGTTATGGAAGCGATTCAACTAAAACCTTAAGGCGATAGTTGGAGGCCCTGAAATGTTTATCCCTCACACAAAAGCCCAATGGGTTTGAAGATGCAACACAGGCCTCCTCATACCTAGCGCCAAATATTCCACTTTAGAAAGGAAAGCGTGGAGACTCGAACCATGACCTTTTGTCGCGCACTCGCGCTGATTGTGATACCATGTTACGGAACCGATTCACCCAAAACCTTAAGGCGGTGTTGGATTAATGAGTTGTAAGAACACAAGGGTCCATAATATAACTAGTTCATTTACGTAATTTTTAGCTTAGTTTCGTAACTATGAAAGTATAAATAGCAGAATAAAAGTGAGTACAAAAGGTGGTTACTTGGAGCCTCGAGAAGCAGAATCACAGGCCTTAACAATGTCCAAGGAGGAGGCAAGATCAGTGGCGTTATTAGTAAGTTGGTATGCTTTAAACAGCAAGTAAGCTGTCCCTAAAACACCCGTATACACCGTATAATCTTGCACCCTTTTTCCACCCCCACCCCACGTTTCTTTCACCACCTGCAAAACCGTAAGTCTTCCCAGTTAGGCATGGCATATCATCAAACACCTTCTACGCATGCAAAATGACACTACGACTACGAGTAGTAAAACTTACAGTATCTTTGATGCTCAAGCCTGATTTCTTGAGGTTTTGGCATAGTTTTTGGTAGGGAAGATGGAGGAGTTTGGAAAGGGAATATGAATCTCCTGGTTGGGAAGTTTCTGGGATGTATTCAGGCATGTCATTTGGGAAAAAACGGTCCGCCATTTTCACAGCTACCCTCTTAATTAATCTTCTAAATCAAAACTATGGTGATCTAGATATATATATAAATGAGAGTAAAGAGGAGGACGTAAATCGTAAATTGTAATTTGTGTTTCTAGAAGTAAATTGAGTGAAGCAACAAAATTGAGAAGAATTTTTTTTGGACAGGTGGTTCGTTTTAGGATGGTTCTTTTTTGAAGCTGAGTGCATTATCATGACTTTCTTACATTCTTCCTCTAATTTCATCATCCTACTACTACTTCTCTTACTGTTAATGCATTACAGCCTTACACCACTGTTTTTTTTTTATTCCTAATTTTAAAGGGTGTTAATCAATCATACCACTCATTTGATTGCTTGATATACGATCGAGTATGATAAATTGAATTGAACTAAAGTAGGGTGAACGAGTTAGTTAGACAAAATGGATTTTATCCTATGTGACTAATGAACTGAATGGAACGATTTAGTTTATGACAACATCATTTACATGCTTCATATTCCCTTTTTGAAATTTTAGGTCCAAAGTTACAATGAATTTTCGACTCCATTAATCTATACGACGGTCTACAAGATTGATTTATCCTAAGTTTGAGTGTTTGACCTCTTCACGTCCATATTTCCCTCTTGATAATAAACTAGGCGGAAATGGGGCGAACACAGAGTCATAAGAAACATGTTTTGTTGGTAAGACAATTGAAGATGTCCTTAGTCCTTACAATAACATAAGCGAGCAACCAGGAAAGACTAAAGAATATACAAAAGCCACTTATTGAAGTTGGAAGTGCAGGAGTACTATAACTATGACCCCGGCCGGCCATGGTAGTAAGTAAAGTGCATGGTATGTTATAATGATGGAGGGTGAAGCTAAGCTAAGCAGCTTCATTCATGTGAGTATCCCCCCCGGCCCACTGAGACCAATTGGCGGCACTGCCAGATCGAGGCATGCTGTTGATGCGAGTGTACTTGTCGACATTGAAGTTGGCTCCGCATATCACCCCCTGGCTATCCACCCTTGGCATCGCCTTCACTTTGTTCATTGGATGCTCGAAGCTCACTAATCCTCCCTCGCTATGGAATATGAACCCTGTTCACACAATATTACTTCCCTCTTTTAACTCATAAATAATTCTCACACTTTCTATTTCATTTCTCCTACATAATATATAGGACGATTCCGTAAGTAGAAAAGACACATCACACATTATCTATTCTCATAGTCGTCGACACATTACTTCGTAACTTCGGTATTAATTGGATAAAAAAAGTTGTCCTTCCTTTCTAATTAGTTTATTAAACTTTTTGATTAACTTTTTTATTTTTATTTCCGGTTTCGGTTTTTTAAAACCGTTTTCATTCAATGAAATTTTAAATAAACCAAATTCAATGAATTAGTTTTGCAATAATGTAAATCTAGAGATATAAAAACGTTTTCTAAGACATTTTTTTGAAAGGCACGATCTTTTTTTTGAAATACATTTTAGAAACCAGTTTCGTATAAGGAACTTCTAATTGTGAAAAATAAATGGGTAAGGAGCTTCTTAGAGGGTTATGAAACTTCTTACTCTCTCCGATCCATTCAATTCTTTACCTAAATCCACAATTTCTTTTCACAAAAACATGTTCCACGTAAATAATTGAATGAATGAGAAAATATTTAAGATATTGTTATTGCCCTTAAGTACAAGTTGTGGGTTATGACAATGACTTTTTGGTGTAAATACAAAAATTCAATGAGGGTAAAATTGTCCTAAAAATATCTTAACATGGAAGTGGGAAGCTTATATTCTACTCCGTACTCCGTAATGGCTAAAAATTTTTTCCACATGTTTTATTCATTATGTATATTTATATTATTATGAATAATATTTTAATAAAAAAGACAAACAAATGAACGAAATAAAGTACTAAAATTTGAATATGAACAAGGAGGGAGTACTTTTTTTTATTCAACGAAGGATACTTAGTCTTCACCACTAGGATAAAACATCTTCAGTAAGGATGCATGTACTCCGTCCGATTCATTTGATTCTTTACGTTTGATTTATCACACTTGTCAATGCATGTTTTGTTTTCTTTATATTGTTATTTACATATTATTAAAAATCGTAAAAGTATGATATTCTTAATGTACTTATTAAGACAATTAAACAAAGATCTCATATGACTATATTTTAATTTATACCTACGTTATATTAGATATTCTCCCTATTCATGAATAAGGACAAAAAATAAACGGAAAAAAATAAAAGAATCGGAGGGAGTAATAATTTATTTTTCAAAACAATGGGTTGAATGTGACCCTAGCGAGTAGCGACAAAGGAGAAGAGCCAGAGGTCGTGGTGCGGGAGAAAGGGATTTATCCGAACTGCTAACAGAGCGGTGTACCATAACAAGGTTTCTTTTGTTTGTTTGTATACAATTTTATAATTAGCTGCTGTCCCAACTCCCAAGGTCATGGGACGAGGTCGGACACATCACCTAGGTTGATTACATGTTTTTTAATGTTTGCTAAAGAAATACTGTACTCACTATCCTCCCTCGTAATTATGTCCAATTTTATTAAAATATTCCTCATAAATATAGGAATAATGAAAAAAAAAAAAAAATGATGTCTTGAGGGGTATAAGGTTATCTATTCGATTTGAAGCAAATATCAAGGAAAGAAATATGAGTAAATTTCGACCACACAAAATCCACTAATTCTTACGGAGTACATAACTATAAAGAAAATTTACCAAAAATAGAAATAAATAACATCTCAATAATACACCCAAAAATGGAATGAAATAGATAACATCTTAATTAAACGGAGGGACTACGTGGTAATTAATCTTCACTCAAAAAAAAAAAAAAAAAAAAATTAAACGGAGGGACTACGTGGTAAAAATATACTCCATAATTAATCTTAGCACAAAAAAAAAATATACTCCATAATTAATCTTAGCACAAAAAAAAATATACTCCATAATAATTAATCCGTATAAGTTCATTGGAGCAAGTGCAATGGTTGGGTTAAAGGATCTATTTGTAAATATCCAAGTTAGTAGCTCCATACTTGCTTAAGAAGCCACACAACATTTTTCCACCATTTGCATAATTCTAGTTGTGAGTCTATATGGTTTTTTTTTCTGTGTTGTACCTTCCAACTTGTGGATTTTCTACCCAACATGGTTAATGAGGCAAGATTGAATGTCTTGATAATACTCCGTAGCATATAAGGATTACTTTTTCCCATGAATCATATTTGATCTGTTAAAAATTTGGAACGGCTATACCTAAACAAATAAAAATTTGCACTATCTAAATTATTACTCTCTCACACCTACTCCAAACTATCCATATTTCAACTGCACAAAGATTAAAAAATACCGTACGAGTAATATTTAATAATATAAAAGTTGATAAAGTAGTGTGAATGATGAGAATGTTTAATCAAATTTGATGGGTAGTAGAGGAGTGACATGTAATGTAATTTAAGATGTTTCATTAGGGTAGTTATGTAGATTTGTTTACCAAAAAAACAAAAGGTGGTTTGGAGTGAATTTGTGGAAAAAGAAAAATGGATAGTTTGGAGCAGATGAGACTAGAGGGAGGACTGAGGAGTTTCAACTTGGGTAGGTTGCAAGCTACTTTCAGCCCCGTTTCCGTAAAAAAAGACTGAATTTGGGAATGTCTCGTCTCGGGGGAAGAAAAAGACAAAAGATAAAAAGTAAAAAAAAGTGACGATGAGTGATGGAGATTATGATGAGTAGTCCAAAAGTGGAGGTGGTTGGTGGGATGATCGTTCACGTTGTTATCCTCATTCACGATGAGTATGTTGATGAAACTCTTTAACCATTGACCTACAATATAAGGAGTTCCTTATACAAAATTGATTTTCAAAGTAAGAAATCGATCGGTTTCATGTAGGAAAAAGAGAGGAAAAGAAATATCCACATTAAAAGATGAAAAATTCAATATGAAAGATGAGATGAAAGTGAGGGAGAGATGTGACTGACCTGGAGGGAATGGGGCAAATGATTTAGCACATCCAGCTTTAATCACCTCCAAATCATCTGAAATTACCACTGATCCGTCTCCTGCTATTCCCCAGTACAGCTTCACTCCTCCATCTGATCCCTGTTACATTGTTCTTGTTCAGTTCAACACAGTACACAATTTTATGCACAACGACCAACTTCCCATCACACTAGAGTAGACTCACTTTAATATACTCCACATATTACGACGTTCAAAAAAATGATAGGGAAGTAGTAAGTAAAGTAGGAGTACGTACCAGAGCAGTGAAGACGGTGCCGTTGTTGCTGTCATA
The DNA here is from genome assembly GCA_958450325.1 of Agrostemma githago. Lineage (NCBI taxonomy): Eukaryota > Viridiplantae > Streptophyta > Magnoliopsida > Caryophyllales > Caryophyllaceae > Agrostemma > Agrostemma githago. The sequence continues at coordinate 56,420,500 of OY288258.1, read as the reverse complement.
GATGACGAACCCAAATCTGCCTTCAAGGTTCTTGATGACTTGATCTGCAGGGTAGGGCCCCCGGTCCCTCAGCGTCCTGTAGGCTTCTATCACCAGCATCGCCTCGTTTGCACTCTTTGACAGTCCATACTCCCTTATCAACCCACACAGGTTGTCCAAACTCCCCTTGAACAGGCAGTATATATCGTCATACCCACTGAATAACCTGCAATCCATCCATATCATAATCACCTACTGTACGACCATTTGTGACGGATCAAATATCACATGAAAATACATACTACTGTACGTATGAGGAAGAATGAAATGATAAAATGTCTAAAATAATAATTACAGTGGGTGATGTTGAAGAGGATTAGGAGGGTTAGGTCGGACGAAAGCAAGGACAGCAGCACGGCCAAAGGTGATGTGAAAGGTGTTTTGAGGGTGAGACGAGACGAAATCATTCAGAGTTTCTTCCGGTAGTTTTGGCTTCTTGGGTCCTTTCTGCGATGCTGGACTGTTTAGCTCCTCGGGTGGATGAGCAAATGCTTTGTGAAATATTGCCAACATTTTACCAAATCAGATGAGATGAGATGAGATATATTTGAGGGGATAATGATTAATCAAGATTCAAGAGCTGCCCGGGTTTTATATATATATGTAAGGAGTAGAGTAGTAGTAGTATTAGATGCGGCCTGCGTGCAGGGACTAGATAAATAATTACTAAAAGGAATCGAGTACTGGTATTAGTATTATCGCAAAATTTAGGAAGATACGGTCTTTTCATCTATCATTCCGGGTACATTCGTTTTAACTTAGACTAAGATATCTTATTGAGATACATTTTTCAGTACTATTTTATGTCTTATTCGTATCTACTTTATTATTAGATGTACATCTAAATGATAATTTTGTTCCACAGCATACCGACGTACCTGGTTTTACAATACGTATACTTTTTATATATGTATAATCTTTTATGTTAAGTGTTAATACCACTATTAACTTTATTTATTATTGATCTCTCAATAAATTTAAGGAGAGATAGTTTCATGATACACATAATCATTGTTATTGCGACGAAATAGATGCGTTAACTTGTGGAAAGATAGACAGGAAAACAGGGGTAGAGAGATGAAATTACTATGGGCTACTTAATTATGGATAACTTTATCTACTCAACCCTGGCCTCAAATCAAATACTCCGTACCTGATTGCAAAACCGAGTTTACTGTAACATAAGAGAAGGGCCTATACTTTTCAATTTAAGACTTGTATTACACCTACCCGTTTTGATAATGCTTATCCCAATTTCACAAGTGATTTTCATATATCTTAGCCGAATATAATTTGAGACTCGAAGTGGCCCGACCCGGAATCTTATTTGACCCAATTTTTAAACCCGATTCGAAATGTTCAAATCATAACTAGCTTGATCCAAAATGATTAATAGTGGTTCAGTATGACCTAAAGCAACCGATATCAAGTCATATCAATATTACATACTCCGTGCATAGAGAAAAGATTTAGGGTGTGTTTAGATAGCAACAGGTCAACAGGAGAAGGAAAGGGACGGGACTACGGGAGAGGGAAGGAGGAAGGAGGAAAGGGAAAGGGGAGGAGACCATTTCCCCTCCCCTCATCAAATCCCTTCGCTCCATTTTTTAACCAAACAATGAAACTTACTCTCCTCCCTTTCCTCATTTTCCCTTCCCTCCAAATCCTCCTATCCAAATGCCTTAGGTATTTCCTGGGAATAACCCAAACTATTCTCCAACTTTTTAGAATAATCTCAAGTATATATAATCTCATAATAATCCGAATATGAGGTATCTTTCTTTCATACCAATCTAAATGACCGGCTACTTATTTTACGGGTCATCACCCTAAAAAAAATTAACATTAATCTTTTCTCTAATCATCCCTTAGACCCTTCTAGGGGGTGTGTTTACCAGTACAAACTCGGACTGGATAGACCCGAAAATCGGTCATCCAAAAATACAAACTCGAAGATCGGACAGGTTAGAGGGGATCCAGACTTGAACCCCTAAAGATCGATTTGGACCGGGTCAGACCGGGAAAAATATACTCGTACTAAATTTGATTTTTTTTAAGTGTGGACCGGAGACCGGAGACAACCTTTTTGGAGACTCGGACACCGGACCAGTATGTGCCCGGTTCATTCTGGTCTAGAACGAACGGTCTGGTTTTACCGGTGATGGAGGTGGTTTTGATGGTCGCCCACTCGTAGAAAGGACGGGGAGGAATCAATGGTGGAGTTAGTTAGTGCCAAAATGAAGTTGGGGAATTGGTAATGGTGTATCGGTGGTGGAGTTGGTTTTGATGGAGTTTGATGATGGTGACAAAGGGGGTAACAGACGACAAAAGAGGAGAGAGAAACATCAGGTCACTTTTAATCTGTTATAACAGGTAAACATGCAATGAGTCTAGTTCTAAAATATGATACTTAAAATTGAGATTATTATGATATTACACCCTCCTAGTTACTATTTTTGTCTCACTTTTCTTTTTGAGCTGAGTTTGATATTTGTCTCACTTTTCTTTTTAGGTCATTAATGTGTGACTCATATTTACTCTCTCATTTATCTCTCTTCATTCTTTTTTGAGCCACTCATTTCCCCTTCCTTAATTTTCATCCCTAAAACTAATGAGACAATAATAGAAACTCGGGGAAGTATATATTTGAGATTATTCTAAGAAGGTGATTAATAGTTTAGATTATTAAATGAAATAACCCAAAAAAAATTAACATGATAAATGGAAAAAAATGTCATGATTTAGATAGGCACTGATATAAGTCAACAGAATCCTAATTTTAGCTAATACTCGACATCTTTGGAAATTTTAAAATTACCCTTATGACTATCAATTATTAAAAAAAAAAAACTTTAACCAATACCTAATTGTAAAATTCATACGCCATTATAGTATGAGTAATCTTCCCATTTCTTTTGAGCAATTAAGAAGAGAATAAAGAATTGATTAAAGTGAGAAAAAGTTGGGGTATAGAGTGAAAATATGGTGGAGTTTGTGATTAAAAGAAATAATAAAGAATTATGGTAAGAATTAAGAATTGATCAAAGTACAACTCAAAAATGAAAAGAGAGAAGATAAACAAACTAGTGCCAATAAAAAAAGAATGAAGAAAACTAATAATAAAGGTTTGTCTGATATAGGCCTGAAAATTTTAAGGGAGAAAATTATGGACCTTTTTCGATGATTTGGTAGGAGGGTAGATATTAAGGTCCAAGAATTATTACCTTCACAAAGAGGCCTGAAAATTTGAAGGGAGAAAATTATGGGTCTTTTTCGATGGTTTAGTAGGAGGGTAGATATTAAGCAGGAGCGGACCCAGAGCATCTCATTTGGTTTAGCAAAAAAATTTAACACAAACAAAATAATACAAATAATCATGAGTATTAAATAAAATATATTTACACAATTCGTCGAGTTCTCATATTTAAAAAATGTTTTACAATTTCATCTTCTGTGACTTTCTTAAAAACATCACGCTCTACAAAAGTAACCAAACAATCATTTAAAAGCTCATCTCCCGTGCTATTACGCAGTCTATTTTTGATGAATGACAGTGCTGAAAATGTTCTTTCCACTGTCGCAGTTGCCACCGGAAGAACCAACACAAGCTTTAAAAGCATATAAACCTTTGAATGTGTCAGATGCTTCTTTGTTTCAACAAGTTTCATGGAGAGTTCATTTAAATTCTTAAGATCCCAAAATCTCTCACTACAAAAATCAAGTCGGAACTGCGTTGGACAAATCCGACACAAATGGTCAAAATCCGACACAAATTGTAGATTGCGTCGGACTAGCCGACGCAACAGTCCGCCATTATAATTCGGCACAATTTTTTTTTTGCGTGGGCTAGTCCGACGCATGTGCTTTGCGTCGGCTAATCCGACGCGAGGTTTTGGGGGTCAACGTCCCAGTCAGTGACCTCTGCGTCGGATTAGCCGACGCAAAGCCAACCCCCACGTCGGCTTTGTGTCGGCTAATCCGACGTAGAGGTTACTGACTGAGGGCTTTTGCGTTGGATTAGCCGACGCAAAGTCAAACCCCACGTCGGTTTTGCGTCGGCTAATCCAATGCAGAAGCTCTTAGCTTTGCGTCGGATTAGCCAACGCAAAACCGACGTGGGGTTTGACTCTACGTCGGCTAATCCGACGAATAGCTGGTTACAAAATGACGTCATTCTTTTGTTTTTAGCTTCCCATATGCGCGAAAGTAAACAACCTACAATTGCACCCCCACTCCTACAACAAACCACTACAGGAACACATCCGCCACAAAAATCACACAAAAACTCCAATTAAAGCACCCGTGCATATCTTTTTCATAGAAATTCACAAAACTCAACAAATCTAAACAAGCGTACTGTTATAGAAAATAAAAATATATTACAAAGAAAACCTGTGCTGGGTTCACAATTCTATCTAGGAGTTGGTGAAATATATATAATATATATATGTATATACACACACACACACACACACACAACCATAGTCTAAACAAGTAACATGGAAGAGATGAACTACCTACGCAAGGGGCTCAATCTGCTCCGACCCATAGGGATGACCATCGTCGTTGTTGTCATCGCGCCTACTAGTATGTGGTCCTCTGCTGCAGTTCTCATTCTCCATGGCCCACCGTTCCCTCATCATCTCCATAAACCAGTCATGCTTCTTCAACCTCTTCTCTAATGTCTGCAGGCTCTCTTCCTGTCTCTTAAATTTCTCCTCCATGCGCTCGTTAACAGTACGATCCTGGGAGGCGCCGGTGGGGAAGTACGTGTCCGCAGATGGCTCTTTACCATGGTTCAAGCATGGGCGAAAGAGATCTTTTGCCGCGTTACCTATCCCCAAGAATCTCCTCTTCTAGTTGTAGCCCCCCGTGACATCATGGAAGATCTTCAAGGTGTTGGGTGCCTGATCAGAAGCTCGTACCTCCTCCACCGCGTTCTCCTAGTTCTTCCTGAAACAGCAACATGAAACAGCATTAGAATTTTTAGAACAACACACACAATCACATCATAATTTTTGGGGCTAGTATTTTCTTGAAAAACATTACTACTACTCACAACGATCTGCGGTCCTCGGGAGTCAATCCACTTGCCATCCTTCCCTTTCTTAGTCTTCTCCAAGAGCTGCACCGGAGTTGCAGTTGGGCCCTTCATAAAACAGTGTTCAAACTTTCAGCATTTATTTACCAATCGTATATTGAATTATACTTAAATTGATTACTTGTGTTTTAAGCACTTACCATTTGCTTGAAAGTTTTTGCTGCGCTCCTACTCCCAAAGCAGCTGGTGGGTTTGGCCACCCCGTCTACTTGCCCACCTCTCCGGTTCGACGACTTAATCGCCGACTTCTTCTTGAAGTTTGGGTCGGCAGTGTTCCTCTTCAGTTCCTCCCACTTCTCCTGCGGAATCCACTCCGCCTTCTGAACCCCGGGAACAACTCTCTGATATATTTCGGTTATTTTCTTCTTTATCCGACTCTCGTAGTCGGATCTGAGGTCGTACCCCAAGTCTATACTAACTCTCTTCTGTTTGTCAAAAATATAATTCGTTAGTTACAATTTAATATATAAGTCGTGCAACAAAAAACTCAGAATGACAGACGAGGCAATTACCACGAAGTGCATATACATGTCGTCCCGAGCTTCCTGGGGCGCCTCCGTCCAGCTACGGTAGCCGCCGCCAGGGGTAGACATGTATGTCATGATTACGGAATCCCGCATATAATCAGAGTACGTCTTGTCATCCCACCTACACAAGTAATTTAGGATGTGAAGCAGATAAATGAGTGAAACTATAGAAAACAACTGATTATAACAACTTAAACTCACCAAGTAGCGGTAGGGACTTTCCGCCATGACAGGTAGGGCTTCGAAGGCGTCGCCACATACACCGTCGCCCCGATTTCCTGCACAGCGTCCACACCTTTGACTACAGGCACATCCTCCTCCATAGGGGTGGCGTCACCATGGCTACTGCTGCCCGTCACCAGAACCACTCCACTGCCACCTGCCATAGTCACATCTACAAAAGATGTTTGCGCAAAGTTAAAATGTAGAGTTAGTTAGTTTAGGGTAATCCATGAATTTCATTGATTAACAAAATAGTCTCCAACTACAAATAAATAAATTACAACTTATACTGAATAAAATACAAAGAACTACAGAATTGCTAATTATCGTCACTATCACTATCCGCATCGGTGTGCGCTTCAATGAACCCCTATTCCCCATCTTCATCGTCACTGTCCCAGTCACTATTCACCTCATCCCCATCATCGTCATCGACGACCAACTCTTCCTCATCACCCCCCTTCAGTAGTAATAGTAGGAGTAGTAGTTTAGTAGTAGTAGTAGTAGTAGAAGTAGAAAATTAGTAGTAGTAGTAGTAGTAGAAAATTAGTATTAGTAGTAGTAGTAGTAGTAGTAGTAGTAGTAGTAGTAGTAGATAAGTAGTAGTAGTAGGAGAAATTTAGTGGTGGTAGTAGTAGAAAAGTAGTAATAGTAGTAGAAAATTAGTATTAGTAGTAGTAGTAGAAAATTAGTAGTAGTAGTAGTAGAAGAAGAAAATTAGTAGTAGTAGTAGTAGTAGTAGTTTAGTAGTAGTAGTAGAAGTAGAAAATTAGTAGTAGTAGTGGTAGAAAATTAGTAGTAGTAGTAGTAGTAGAAAATTAGTAGTTGTGTAGTAGAAGAAGAAGATTAGTAGTAATAGTAGATAGTAGATTAGTAGTAAATTAGTATAGTATTAGATTAGTAGTAGTGTTAGTATATTTGTTGTAGTAGATTAGTAGTATTAGTAGTAGATTAGTAGTAGGTTATTAGTATTAGTATTAGTAGTATTAGTAGTAGATTAGTAATATTAGTAGTAGTATTAGTAGTAGTAATGAAGTAGTATTATGCTACTTCATTACTACTACTCCCTCCCATTCAATGGAAAAGCACAGTATTCCTTTTTCGGCCCATTCATTGGAAAAACATAGTTTCCATAAAAGTAAAATAAAGAAGCAATTAGTCTGAATAATCTTTGATTAAAAACTCTTTAAACTTACTTTTAGACGGTCATTATCACACATCTACCCACCCTACCCACTTTCTCTACTCAATACCTAAGCCTACAATTTCAGATTTTTTTTCTCTCTCCTCTTTATCTCCCTCACGTCTCTTTTCTTTTTTTGATGAAATTTCATTACTTTCTCCATACATTTATCATATCCAAAATCAATACATAAAACTTTGATTCATTAACTTTTTTTTCTTCTTTCATCATTGGATTCTTCTTGGTGACCGAATTTGCATATTTTCTTATGGTCATGGTGTTATTGTTTTGGATATGTAAGAATTCACTTGTGGTTCTTCTTCAGATCTGACTGTTATTGAAGCATTGATTTGTAGTCGATCCATCTCATTCGTTTGGAGGCATTATTTAAGCTAGGGGAGGAAAGAAAGACGAATACAGGTTATTGGATTCAAGTCATTTATAATTTCTCTATGATAAATGACAGTCTAACCAGACTTGAGAGATAAAATTAGTTCAAGTTTTACTAGTTTTAACACAAAACAAAGAGCATTGTTTCTTCTGTTGTTGATGTTTCATTTGCTTGTCTCTGTACATCTTCTGATGTTGTTGCTTCACATGTTGCATTTCTTTTTTGGTTGATTTTTGCTAATCTTGTGAGAAGAACTTCTTTATTTGGACTAACATGTGTGGGAAATATTCTCAACCTTGATAACCTTTTATTTCCAAAGCTTATATTTGTTGTTCCCATTGTCAATCAAAATTTCACCCATACAATACATTAAAGATAGCCAAACGTAATTCAATGTATGATCACTAGTGTTTTCAAAGGCTTTCTTTACCGCTTCGACAAGCTCGCAAACTGATGTAGGTGATTCTTCATGTAATTAATGTTCAAATCTGGACTATTAGGAGGTTGATATTGTAACTCTATGTGAAATCCATCTGAATTCGCAACCGCCTGAAAATCCGGGTCATTGTTCGAAATGTGCGGCTTTGCATTATCTTGTTGAATAATTATATGGGTGTCACTGTTTGCTGGCCATCTTTGTTTGATTGCTGGAATTACTTGATTGATTATGCAATCTCTGGTTACTTGCTTAGTTATCCTTTCAATTGACTTTGTTTCGAGCACACCCCTTGGTCTATTCTTACTTGTGCGTTGTGCTGGAACATCATGTGTGAAAGGGAATATACCGATTTTCCCATCAAATAAACAAGTTCCATCATCCCCATACCTAGGTCTTGCTACTGCCGCCATAAACATAATTTTAGTGATGTACCGCTTGCTTTTGCAAGTCCTATGTGAGTTTTCTTCTTCAGGTAAGAGGTAATACTTCTATGATGTTCGTGTCATGTAAAAGTAAAACCACTTCTCATCTATGTGAACATAATTGTACATGCATTCAAAAGTGGGATTTGTTGGTATGGTATTTGGCTGAATTTTTGACAACACAAATTCTACTCTTGCTTTCATATTGTCATCAGTTAAAAATGGTTTTATGGCATTTGAGTGACTCCTGATCTTCCCCTTTTTTACCAATCTTTGGATTGTACTCTCCGAGCACCCAATAACCTTTCCTAAACTAGACATGTTTGTCCTTTGACGAAGAGGAATTCACTTATTTTATTTAAATCGAGTTCAAGTGTTTTTAGAGTACCTTTAAATTTTGGCTTTAAGTCTGGTGTCTTCTCTGCTAAGATAGCAGCTTGTACGACCTTTCATATTTTCCGAATTGCTGGACTAGTAACACCGTATTGCATGCCTAATTCTCCCAATATTCCATGCTTGAGTTTACCGCCTCTATAATTGAGGTGTAATGCTTGTGAAATCGCCTTCTTTTCGTCTTCAGATAACCTCGGCTTCATTTTGCTTGACTGGTCTTGCCCTACTTCTATTAGTATCAGTGGTTGAACTCGATTACGCACAGGGAAAAGAACCTCAAAGCCTTCTTCGGGAATAAGAACTTCATTTTGATGTGATTGTAAAGTTTCCATAGTTGCATTTTATTTTTAATTTAGAGCTTTAAATGTAAGGCATTGAATGCCTGTAATTTTTTGTTATAAACTTCAGTGTGGAATTAAGAGCATTGAATGTTGTAAATCTTATTTTATCGGGACACTTCCATTTTAAATGTAAATGTAATGGTTAACTTATTTTTTTTTTGGAGGGAAATGTTGGAGCCAAAATTTTCATGACAATAATACCTTAAGTTTTTGAAGTAGGAAAGTCAAATCAATGGCAACCAATGAAATTCAATGTAAAGTGTGTGATAACATCTCATACTACACGTACACTATGTGTACACATCATTGCAAAAGAAAAGTACAGTTTCTCTTCCCTTTAATTAATTACTCTCCTATCTACTTTCTCTCCTTAATTACCATCCACCTTAAAAATTGTGCCATTTCTAAAGTGGGCTTTTCCAATGAATGAGAGGGAGTACTAATATTACTAATCTACTACTACTAATTTTCTACTGCTACTACTACTATAATACTCCAAATATTATCCTCATTACTCCACTAATACCCCAAATATCCACTCATACTCCAAATACTTCACCAAATACTCCACTACTACTCCAAATATCCATTAATACTCCTAATATTCCACCAAATAATCCCCTACTACTCCAAATACTTCACTAATAAACCAAACTCCCATTAATAATCCACTACTAACCTAATTAACGTAATTAACCAATAATACACAATTCTAACAACATCAATCAAACACAATTCTAACAATTAACTAACAAAATCCAACAATTAACCAACAATATTCAACAATTAACCAACAACTCTAACTCAATAATTAACCAACAATTCTAACAAATCTAACAACAATTAACCAACATCAATCCAACATAATTAACCAAACAAAATCCAACCTAATTATTCTACCAATTCCAACTCAACAAACCTAGGGTGAAGGGAATAACAAAATCGAAAAAAAGGACGAAAATCATACCTCAGATTCGTCGGAAGGTCGCCGGTGGAACGCCGGAAAAGAGAGTGAGAGGGAACCTAGGGTTAAGGCGTCGGTTTTCGGGGCTGGGTTAGGGTCGGCCGGCCGGAAGTGGGTTGCCGGTGAGATGGGGCTTGGGGTCGCCGGGAGGGTCGCCGGCTGTTGGGTGGGGTTTGGGGTGTCGCTGCGTCGTCGTCGAAATCGCCTTAGGGTTTTGTGTTTGGGGGGTGTTTGCCGTGCGTCTGAAATGGGGAAGTTCGCGTCTTTTTTTTTTAAGTTAAAAACCATTTGCATCGGATTAGGCGACGCAAATCCAGACGCAGATTTCAATTTTGCCTCGGCTAATCCGACGCAACACTTCTTGACCCGTTGGCCAGCTGGGTTATTTGACGCGTTGACTCGACCATATTGCGTCGGATTAGCCGACGCAAACTACTTACTCTGGGTCGGCTTGCGTCGGCTAATCCGACGCAAACTATTTCCATAGTGGCGCCATTAACATTTTGTTGGCGCCTGTTTCATTTGAGGCGGATTGCGTCGACTAATCCGACGCAAGTTAATTGCGTCGGATTAGTCGACGCAATCCGACACAATTTACATACTTGCGTCAGATCTCATCGTTTAATTTTGAACATCATACTTGAAAGTATCAAGTTGATATTCAAAATATAACAAATCTTGACTAGTCATGAGGGTAAAACTCTGCCAATCGACCCAACTTCTTTCTATCGAAGTTAGAAAACCTACGCTCGGGACTAAAGCAAGACATACGTATAAGCAACTCCTTGCTTACCTCATGAAATCGACTCTCAAACTCTAGTAAAATTTGATCAATAAGGCTTAAAAAAACCTCTACTCTGAAGTGATGGAGATTGTTACTTTTTGGCGACCACGTCTATGCCTTCCAAGAATAACATAAAAATCACCCATATTTGGAATCTCAATGCAATGTTTGGTGCAAAATGAACTAACCTTTGCCAAGTGAGAATCCCATCCTGTATCTCTCATCCTTTGCAAAGAATCTTTCGTTACAGCCACAAGTTTCATAGCATTCACGATATCTTGCTCTTTTTTTTGCAATGCCACGTTCAAATGATTAGTCACCCCGAAAATACTTACCATCAATTGAGCAGCAAAAACAAAATCAAACCTTCTCAAAGCATAAGAAATGGACTCTGCTTTTACATTATCAACTTCTGTTGAAAACTCTCTAATGATATCAACCACGTCAAGGATAGTAGAATATAAAGTAAGCACATTTAAAATCGTCTTGAAATGAGAATGCCAATGAGTATCTGATAAGTGTAGTTTGTAGTGCCTAATTGTTGTATTTTGGTCCCTTTTTCCTTGTGAAATTGCTCCTTTGGAGCGATTCATGGGCTTCTTATGCCTCCTTTAGTTCGTTTCAGGTTCCCGAGGCCGAAGTGGAAGAGTTGGAGTGATTCCGACTCAATACATACACATTTTGGAGCCAACGAGATAAAGGAACGATGACTCGAGACCTCGGAATCGACCCCGAGACCTTGGGACCCAATCCCGAGCCTCCGAGACCCGATCCCGAGTCCCAAGAATCGGTGGGAAGCCCATGAGAGGCAAGGAAGGACCAAGGAGCATTAAAGGAAGGCATACAAGACCCTTCCCGATCGGGATGGTGGCCTTCCCGATCGGGAAAGGATGCACGTTTAGGAGCGCTACTGTGGGTCCTTCCCGGTCGGGTTGAGTCCTTCCCGATCGGGAAGGAAGAACCCTTCCCGATCGGGATGATCCTTCCCGATCGGGATGGGCTACAACTCACCCACTCTTCTCTTTTCTTCTTCCTCATTCTTGTACCCATATATATACTCCCTTCTTGTAATTTTAGGGGATCTGATGTGAACCTACCTTAGTTTAAGCCTCTAAACCCTAGATTTACTCTCATTCATTAGTTCTAATCTCTCTTTAATCCTTAGTTAACTATTGTAATTAGTCTTGTATTAAGAAGATTCTTGAAGATTGTTCCAAGCTTGACAACCTTGGGATTATATTTGGGTTTCTCATTAATGCAAGTTTCCATCTTTTTCATCATATTAGTGTTGGTATAATCTTCTCTACTCTAATCCTTGTTTATTGAATCTAGTTTCAATCTTTTTATATTGTTATTGTTATTGTTCTTATTGCTCATAATGGATGTTTGGTTTGTGAGTTTGTTTTCTTTTATAATTGTTAGTTTCTCTTTGATTATGAGTGAGTAGTTTCTTTGTGGGGTTAGTAGGGGGATTAGGGGTAGATTACGGATGATTAGGGTGGATTAAGGGGATAAGGTTGTATCTTTGTTGTTAGTCACATTGTAGGCACTCTATGTGTTTGTTGATATGCTTGTATGAGTTGTAGTGGCCATGCTTCCCATGCTTGTATTCATCTTCTCATTGATTGTTTATTTTGTGGAAATGTTGAGAATAGTCATAGTCACGAGAGTGCCGACTAGAGTCTAAGTTGCGAGAACCCGGACTCACCTTGACATCGGTCTAAGTTGCGAGAGCCCGGACCGACTCTAGCGATTAGGAGACACCTTTACCCTTGATCACCCCAATTATCCTTCTACCTCTATGAACCCGACCTACCCCACTTCTTTCCTTAATTGAGTCCATCTTCTTTAGTTAGATATCGCTCTTCTAGTTTATTCCTTAGTTCGATCATTAGCTTAGTCACACTTCTTCTCCATCATATTTTTCCTTACTTCGCTTCTTTGTGTTTGTTTGGTAATTTAGTCTTGTTGTAAGTAGACCTAGTCTAAGCTTTGATATACCGTCCTCGTGGATACGATCCCGACTTACCCTAGCTACTAACTAGGTTAGTCGGTGTTATATTGATCGGCTAGGGACGTGACAAATCCTTACCATCAATTTGGCGTCGTTGTCGGGGACGGTGCATTGTTTAGACTTAGTTTGCTTATCTCTAGACTTAGTTACCCTTCTTTGTGCTCTATCTTCTTCTCTTGTGAATATTTTCTAGTTTCTCTTCTTTCCTTAGCTTTCTTTTCTCTTTGTATCTAGTCGTGTTTGTTATTGTCGTTGCCTAGTGCCCATAAAGCACTAGGTGTTCTTACGTTTGTTCTAGTGTGTAGTGTATGCCTAGGAGGGGAGGCGACTTCTATCTTTTTAATCCAGAGCCGGAGAGACTCTTTCGAGCCTTCCGCCAACGGACGATTAATCGGGTTAGGATCTCTCAACCAAGTGCAAGCACCACTCATCGAGGGCAAGCCCAAAGAGCCGACTTGAGCATTTCACCTCGAGAGACGGCCGGAGGGACCTTCATCAATCCCTTCGGTGATTCTTCTCCTAGTTCCCCCTCCTCTTCTACATCAACACCGTCTACACCACCATCGTCTCCCTTATATCCAATCATGCCTAAGTTCTCTTCTCACTCAACCTTTACGGAAGACGTTTTGCCGGGTCCATCCACTTTACCGGAGGCATATACCGGGAATTTTGTGGCGAAAACGCAATTTATCCAATTGGTCGAGAGAAGTCAATTTAGCGGGTTGCCAACCGAAGATCCTCATCAACACATGGAAATCTTTTCGGACTATTGTGACGCTATTTCACAAACGGGAATAACTCAAGACCAAATCCGGTGGGTATTATTTCCTTTCTCTCTTATCGGTAAGGCGAAGCAATGGTTCAAGGGGTTGGATAAAGCAAGACTTGACATTGATACTTGGAAGAAGCTAGCCTTAGCCTTCTACCAACAATTCTATCCCCCGGAGAAGACAAATCTATTGAGAGCCTCTATCACGGGTTTCCAACAACGCGATGATGAAAGCCTCTACGAATCGTGGGAAAGATTCAAAGCCTTGATCCGTTCTTGTCCACACCATGGCTTATCGCAATGGTTCCTCGTACAACAATTTTGGAATGGGCTATATGAAGACTCGAGGGCCATACTCAATATGGGATCTAACGGTAGGTTTACCGAAGTGGAGGATGACCAAACTTGGTCAAGGATTGAAGAGATGGCGGTGCACAATTCACAATACTCGAGGCCTAGGAAGGCAAATCGGGGAGGTAGGCATGAGGTTGATGCCATTACACAATTGAGCATTGATCTTGGGGCTCAACTAAGAACTCACATGGAGACCATTGACAAAAAGCTCCAAAGCCACCTCAACCAAGTTCAAAGCTCTAGTTCCTCCAACCAACACTCGATCCATGATGTAAATGCTTTGGAGTTTGCACCTCATTTGCCCTATTTTGGGATGTGCGATACTTGTGGAATCGTTGGTCATGATCCTATGCATTGTAGAGGGAGTATTGAGCAAGTGAACGCCTTTCAAGCGTTCAAGCAAGGTGCCTCCTTCTCTAATCAATACCAAGCTTCCAATCAAGTTCCTCAACAACAAGCACTTCAACATCAACAACAACCTCGTCCATATGTTCCACCTCCTCTACGGGACAACAACGAAAGTTACCAAGGTTATGTGGGTAACCAAAGACCCCTCAACAATTTCAAGCAAAACAACCAAGGTAACTTCAACAACAAGCAAGGGTTCCAACAAGGGAACTTCAATCATAGGTTCCAAGGAAACCAAAATTTCCAAAGGAAACCGAAACTTTCAAGGTCAACAAAACCACAACCAAGGCCTTAATCAAGGCAATTCTCATGGGTTCCAAGGGAACCATCAACAACAACAAGCAACACAAGGTAATCAACAAGGCAAGCCTAGGAGTCGGTCTCCTATTCATGACTACGGTACTCCATTGACCCTCACCGATACTCCGCATAATCCATCGTCCCCACCTCGGGACTTTGACATTCAAAAGACAATGACGGAATTACAAAGGAGTAATCAAGATTTGCAACAAGGTCAAGTGGAAATATCAAAGCATCATCATGAGCTCTTCACTTATATTCGAGGGGAAAACGCAATGAGAGATACCCGTATGAAGATACTTGAGAATCAAATATCTCAACTAGTTTCGGGGAGCTCCTCAAGACAAAAGGGGCAACTAGCTCCTCAAGGCGAAACACCAAAATTTGAGCATGTAAATGCTATTACTACGAGGAGTGGTATGTCCTATGAACCCCCTTCTTCACCTAATGAGCAAGAGCCTATACAAGAACCGACAATTCAAATGACATCTCCAAATCGAGAAGAGTCAAGCTTTGACATTCCAATTGAGGAGCAAGTCTCAAGGGAGGTCGAGAAACCTCAAGAAGACAACCCTCCTCCTCTTCAAGAGAAAGACAAGGGAAAAGGAAAGTGTCCTTTGAAGAGTCCACCCCAAGTGAGCAAAACAAGTACCAAATCAAGTTGCCTTACCCATCTAGGCAAATGAAGACTAAGGTGGACACTCAATTCGACAAGTTCCTTAATATCGTGAAGAAATTGGATGTTAGTGTCCCGTTTACCGAGTTACTTACCCAAATCCCGGCATATGGTAAATTCATGAAAGAAATCTTGGCTAGGAAGAGGTCCATCGACAAGGAAGAGACGGTAGCGTTCACTAGGGTGGTGAGCGAGCTTATTCAAGGTTCCACGCTTCCAAAGTTGAAGGACCCGGGTAGTTTCTCTATCCCATGCACCATCGGCAACTACACGATCAAAAGAGCTATGTGTGATTTGGGCGCAAGTGTGAGCATTATTCCCTACACCATTTGTGAGCGATTAGGGATGATGGAGTTGAAGTGTACGTCCATTACACTCCAAATGGCCGATAAGTCTCTTAATCGACCATTGGGAATGTTAGAGGATGTGCCGGTACAAATAGGGAAGTTCTTCATTCCGGTCGACTTCATTGTGGTTGACATGCCGGAGGATGCTAACACTCCCATCATCCTTGGACGCCCATTTTTACACACCGCCGGTGCCGTGATCGATGTGAAGAAGGGTAGGATCACTTTTCAACTAGGCGACGAGGAGTTAGTGTTCGACCTTCAAGGCAACACTTCGCCTATGACCGAGACATGTAATATGATCCATGCCACGGGAGACATCGATCTAGAGGAAGGATCGGGACAAAGCTTGAAGGAGTACTCTTATGTACTTGAGGATGACGACTCCGATATGGAGGAAGATGAGTGCCCGAATCATGGGCTTGACAACAAGTTGCTAAGCAAGGAAGAAGATGAGCCTCCCTTGGGGCCACATGATGACCGGTTGACGTTTGGGTATATCCCCAAGGACCAAAAGTACAAGTTCAAGCCGTTGAACTTGGAAGAGCGGGATGCCCCGGGAACGTCAATGCAAGGCCATGAGGAGCCTTGGGATGTGGTTAGATATATGACGTGCTTGATTGAAGACTTCTTGAGGGCCTTCGACTTGTTCCTACGTGCTCTTGATGGAGATGGAACCGGATGGAGTATTGTTGAAAAAGTATGAAGATTGTACCACCTTTGTTTGACGGAGTTTCACAAGAACCGTCTCATTGTATATATCTTTTTCTTGTAGCTAGTTAGATTTTTGTGAATTCTTGTTATTTGGATTGATTGACGAGCATTGTGAGGGAGAGAGTTTGATGCATGTTTGAGTGTTGATTGATAGGTGAAGTGAAGATGCTTCTAGAGGAGATTGGCTATGGTTGTGAGCGAGAGGATTGGGTTTTTGAAGCTTGGAACAAGTTTTTGGGATCGTGGAGGTCGAAGAAGACCCATCCCGATCGGGCGTCCCGACCGGGAAGGGTTAAGCTTCCCGATCGGGAAGGGTGCATTCCCGATCGGGAAGAGCGCACCACATTTCGAGCTTACTGTGAGCTCATCCCGATCGGGATGAGGGCTTCCCGACCGGGAAGGGTGAGCAATCCCGATCGGGAACAACTTTCCCGACCGGGAAGGTTTTATGCTCCCCCTTTGTGATTCTTCTTCGCAAATCGAGTCCACCCAACCGTTTTATGCCCCCTCCCAACCTCCCTAGCTCCCTAGCCCTACCAATCGTCCCATGTACTTCATTGTCATACCTTCACCTCACCTCCTTCTCACTTTAAACCATGATCCTCATCAAATCCCACCACCCTCGCACCATTACTACCTCTACCATACGTTTTATCAAGAATGAAGCGGAAAAGCGATGATGGAGACAAGCAAGCGCTGTTATTGATCCATGAGACGACGGAGAGAGTGAGTAGCTAACCTATGGTATGGCAACTATCCTCTATTTTCCGTTTTTGTTGTTGCTTGCTTTCCTTTGTTTATTCCCTTCCCCTATGCACTTATGTGTCTTGATGTCATGGTGGCCTTCGAGGCCTCGGTAGTAGTTGCTCCCGACTCCCGACGATGTGATTGCGACGAGAGTCAATCGAAAATTCCAAATTTTACAAGTTTTTCACTTTCTTTTTGAGGATTTAGTCGGATTTAGGCGGAATCCGGGCTAGGTGACTTGATTACACCTAGCCCTCCCCTCCCATTTCCTTTTATTTCCTTCTTTTTATTTTCTTCCCCCATCCATATCTTTTTCTTGTCTCGGCCCATGGTGACTTGATTACACCCCGGCCGGACGCCTTCTACCTTTTTCTTCACCTTATTTTTGATTTTTAGCTTTATTTTCATAGTTTCTTTTCTTTTCTTTTGTCTCTCCGCACCCTACGATCGAGCATGAGGACATGGCTCGATTTAAGTGTGGGGGAGCGATATTCTAGTATAGTTAGTTTTATTTTCTTAGTTTTCCGAAAAAAAATCTTCAAAAACCCTAAAAATTTGAAAATTTTTCATAAAAATCGAAAAGATTTTTCTTTTGTGTATTTTTCTTTTGTGTCATTGTGTAGTATTTTTTGTTTTGTTGTGGGCGTGTTTTGCCTCTCCCTTTCCTTATAGGTCGCTTAATCGCCGCTAGCTTTGGAGAGCTTTCAAGACTCCCGGTAACATCTTATCCCTTCTCTTCTTTACCTCTTGCGGAGTTTGGAGAAGTTGTGATGTTGTGTGCTCGGGCGGAGCTTTGTAAAGTCGTGGTGGATTTGGAGACTTGTTTAGATGATCGGGGTGGTGTTTATGTTGTGTATGTGTTTGTTTTGTTTTGTTTTTGTTTCTTACTTTTGTTTCTTTTTCTTTCGTTTGTTTTCGTCGTGTCTTCATTTTTGTGTGTGTTGTGTGTCTTGTGTGTAAATGTTTTCGAAAACCCGGTTTAGAGGCTAGGGTGTGAGTGTTTATTTTTCCCTTCCTAGTAGTATAAATCGAGTCTTGGACTTTAATCTAGTAGAATGACCCTAAATCAATGAGTTCGTTGGTCCTTTACCTTGAGTCCACCTAGCTTACTAGGAATTTACTACGGGATTTGCACTTTTGACCATTATGACCACCCACGGTGTGAAAAGGCCTTGGTTACCGAGTCTCATCCCCTAGGTGACCGTGTTTAGGATTGTTTGATTAGTCCAAGTTATCCACTTTTTGTGGGTTTGAAGAGGGATCGCAACCCTCGACTCACTCATTTCCCTACCTCCTACACATATCCACACAATAAAATGCAAATTGTTGATTCTCCCTTTCTTGTTATTCAATGAAAGTGCCAAAAATGCCAAATCTTGCCAAAAGGGCAAAGAAAAAGAAAAAAAAAGAAAAGAATGAAAGAAAGAAAAGAATGAAGAAAAAGAAAAGGCACAAAAGCCAAAAAGAAAATAGAAAAGAAGAAAAAGAATGGCATGGCAAAACAAAGCAAAAATGCAAAGAAAAGAGAAAATGCCAAAAGAAAACCCGTCTCACAAAAAGAAATCCCCACAAAAATAAGCCTTTTTCCGACTTTTGCCGTGAAGAGCCTACCAAAGGACCGAGTCCCGAGGAAGGATGATAGCGGCATTAGTCGGTCTTCCCTCATTTTGCGTATTTCCACCTTTTTACTTGGACTAGTTAGGCGGTCTTGGACACGGGACGACCCTCTTGGCTCACGCTAAAGGGGGCGGGGTCTCACTTACCTACAGTGTCGACTAACACCGTGGTTCTTCACTTTTCCACTCCGCTGATCGTCCCGTAGTACGTTTTTAGAAAGTTAGGAGGACCTAGGTAAGTTACCAACGCTTTTGTTGCTTTATCGTCATACTATTAGGGTTTAGTTCACCTTGATTTGTATGTCTAGCTTGGGAACGTTGTCACTTACCTCGAGTCCTAAACCGGTGTTTCATTCACCGCTTTTTGAGGGAAGCGGTATTTCTTTTGTTTTGGGTGCAACCGATTATGTGTTTGTTTGTGTGTTCGTTTGTTTGTGTGTTTTGTGTCCGGTTGCATCCACAGTTTTGTCGCAAGACCCAACTTGCCTTGCGGAGTGCACTTGTCCTCTAAGTGCACTCGCGTGAGTTGAAGGGGCGTAGGGTGCGCTAATACCCATTCGGTTAGTGTAGTAGTTAGTGTGTGCTTACTCGAGGGCGAGTAAGGGTTAAGTGTGGGGGAGTTGATAAGTGTAGTTTGTAGTGCCTAATTGTTGTGTTTTGGTCCCTTTTTCCTTGTGAAATCGCTCCTTTGGAGCGATTCATGGGCTTCTTATGCCTCCTTTAGTTCGTTTCAGGTTCCCGAGGCCGAATTGGAAGAGTTGGAGTGATTCCGACTTAATACATACACATTTTGGAGCCAACGAGATAAAGGAACGATGACTCGAGACCTCAGAATCGACCCCGAGACCTTGGGACCCAATCCCGAGCCTCCGAGACCCGATCCCGAGTCCCGAGAATCGGTGGGAAGCCCATGAGAGGCAAGGAAGGACCAAGGAGCATTAAAGGAAGGCATACAAGATCCTTCCCGGTCGGGATGGTGGCCTTCCCGATCGGGAAGGGATGCACGTTTAGGAGCGCTACTGTGGGTCCTTCCCGGTCGGGTTGAGTCCTTCCCGATCGGGAAGGAAGAACCCTTCCCGATCGGGATGATCCTTCCCGATCGGGATGGGCTACAGCTCACCCGCTCTTCTCTTTTCTTCTTCCTCATTCTTGTACCCATATATATACTCCCTTCTTGTAATTTTAGGGGATCTGATGTGAACCTACCTTAGTTTAAGCCTCTAAACCCTAGATTTACTCTCATTCATTAGTTCTAATCTCTCTTTAATCCTTAGTTAACTATTGTAATTAGTCTTGTATTAAGAAGATTCTTGAAGATTGTTCCAAGCTTGACAACCTTGGGATTATATTTGGGTTTCTCATTAATGCAAGTTTCCATCTTTTTCATCATATTAGTGTTGGTATAATCTTCTCTACTCTAATCCTTGTTTATTGAATCTAGTTTCAATCTTTTTATATTGTTATTGTTATTGTTCTTATTGCTCATAATGGATGTTTGGTTTGTGAGTTTGTTTTCTTTTATAATTGTTAGTTTCTCTTTGATTATGAGTGAGTAGTTTCTTTGTGGGGTTAGTAGGGGGATTAGGGGTAGATTATGGATGATTAGGGTGGATTAAGGGGATAAGGTTGTATCTTTGTTGTTAGTCACATTGTAGGCACTCTATGTGTTTGTTGATATGCTTGTATGAGTTGTAGTGGCCATGCTTCCCATGCTTGTATTCATCTTCTCATTGATTGTTTATTTTGTGGAAATGTTGAGAATAGTCATAGTCACGAGAGTGCCGACTAGAGTCTAAGTTGCGAGAGCCCGGACTCACCTTGACATCGGTCTAAGTTGCGAGAGCCCGGACCGACTCTAGCGATTAGGAGACACCTTTACCCTTGATCACCCCAATTATCCTTCTACCTCTATGAACCCGACCCACCCCACTTCTTTCCTTAATTGAGTCCATCTTCTTTAGTTAGATATCGCTCTTCTAGTTTATTCCTTAGTTCGATCATTAGCTTAGTCACACTTCTTCTCCATCATATTTTTCCTTACTTCGCTTCTTTGTGTTTGTTTGGTAATCTAGTCTTGTTGTAAGTAGACCTAGTCTAAGCTTTGATATACCGTCCTCGTGGATACGATACCGACTTACCCTAGCTACTAACTAGGTTAGTCGGTGTTATATTGATCGGCTAGGGACGTGACAGTATCACCTGGTCTGCTAAATCCTAACTCTTGATTTAAACCACTCCCAGAATCTATTTCCCCTTCCTCTAGCTATTTACTTCAAAACATGATCTGCTTGTCTTTCTCGAAGAATTTCTTTGCGCTTAGGCAAACTTCCTACTAGATTTAATAAATTTCCAAGTGTGGACATGACATAGGTCCACCCAAACGCGGCCACGCGCAGGTTTGGGGAGGCGAAT
The DNA here is from genome assembly GCA_958450325.1 of Agrostemma githago. Taxonomy (NCBI): domain Eukaryota; kingdom Viridiplantae; phylum Streptophyta; class Magnoliopsida; order Caryophyllales; family Caryophyllaceae; genus Agrostemma; species Agrostemma githago. The sequence continues at coordinate 56,399,337 of OY288258.1, read as the reverse complement.
GAATCTCCATATGAGAATGAATCGAATTGAAATTTAAATCGAAGTGGAGTCGCCACCGAACTTTGTAGGAGTTCGGGCCTGTTCGAACCCACTCTATGTCGTAGTGGGCCATGCACAAAGTATGGCCCATTCCGATGTCAGAGTTTATCGGGTTCGTCCCTTTGCATTTGATACCGATGCCGACGTTATCGAATATCGTGTATGGAATGACTCTCGTGCGCCAACGGTTTCGGACATCCGGAAACCGAGGTTCTGAGTAAGGGGTGAGGGTACGTGTTGGGAAGTTCACAAAGAACACCCAACCCCGCCCGCACATTAGCGGCCTCTACTAGGATATCGTTTGATTTTTTAATACGCGCGTTTGTAATACGATGGATGATATGCAAACATTGTTTTCCCTAAACATGCGAGGAATTGAATGGGTTGCTAAGTCGGTTTAATGCATGAAAATTAACGTCAAAGTTGAAATTAGCATGTGAGATTCGTTTTAGCATAATAAAACAAGAGATGAAAAGAAGTTGCTAAAAAGATGAACAAACGTGTTAGTAACGATTGAATAAAAAAAATATAAATACGATAATATGCATGATTTTGAAAAGTTTACGACACGTGATGGATTAACACGTGTTGACCGAGGTCAAGGAAAAATATATAGAGATCTGAAAAACCGTTGTTTTGTCTAAAAAACGATGTTCGAAAAACAAATAAAAAAACGAAATTGTGCCGCGTTTCCAGACGGTCGCGCGACTCGCCCGGGACGCCGGCGGGTCGCGTGACGGGCTGCCTCGGAATCGATTTTTTGAAAATCGATAATTTTATTAAACCGCGTACAAATATTGCATAATTCGTACCCGACTTAATTTAGCGATATTCGTTATATTCGATATTCGATTATGAAATCGATATCGAATATTCGGAACAACTTTTTTTTTAGAAACGATAAAAAAAAAGGTTTTTTTTTGTAAATCGTTTGAAACGAATCGAACTAAAAAATGATGTTTGATTCTCTCCGCGTTAAAATCGTTGTATTTTGTTTTAAGAAAACCATGTAACAATTTTTAGCATCAACAAGGTTAATTTAGTTCTTTTTAGTACGATATTTGATTAGAGAATCGATATCGTATTTTTAAGAACGTTTCGTTATATATGAAAATAGTTTTGTAATATCGATATTAGAAATAAATAAAAAAAATGTGACAAACGACCCATGATAAAAAGACCGACGACGACGCTAGGACGAGGAAAAAAAAAGACGAGAGAAGGGAAGAGAGAAGAGAGAAATCGGGTTTGATTTTACACCCTCAACCTACATGCTTTGTTTACTCGGATCGGGGCTCGTCGGAATGTGGCTAGGGCACGGGAGCGTCGAGTTAATGTCGGTGAGTTATGGTGGTTTTGGTTTGGACGTGTAAAGGGTAAGAGGTGGCCGGTTTCGTCGGGTCTCGGATATACTATCGGTTTCTCGATGCTAAGTATATTTTTCGTGAATTGTAGATGAGTGATGAATAATAAAGTTTATGTATATTTGATCTTTCTGAATCTTAGATGTTCTTAGATGTGTTGTGCAAGGGGCCTATTTATAGGGAAGTTCCCAACCTTGGCTAGAAGAGGTAGTTGGATAGGAACTACCGCTTTGGATAGGAAATATAAGAAGTTGAAGGGAGCGTGAATTCCGTTACTTGGCAAAGAAGCAACGAATCTCGGCTGAAAATAGGCTGCTCGGCCGAGTATCCCATGCTCGGTCGAGTGTTTGATTCGGTATTCGGATAGAATTCCTACTTGAGATCGAATCCTATCCTTAAACGGATTTGTTTAATATTTTGTGTAGCTGATTTTTTGTATCGTTTGAGCTCGAATCAGTCACGTGGGGTGACACGGCTGACTCGTGAGTCTCGAAAATATCTTTGACCGGGTTTTGACTCGGTCGCTAAAAGACGGTTTTGCCCCTGGTGTCGGATTCGACCCAAACTAGTCTTATTTGACTCGAAACGACTCACTGGGCCTGAATTTGAGGTTGGTTTTGTGAGATTTGTACTCCGTAAAAAGCCCAAGCCAAATGCCAATGATTTTGAGCCCGTATTCGAGTACGTTAAAGCATGTTTACGTCCGATCATCATCGGGTGTTTGTCGGAAACTGCTATAGATACCTGGCGGTCAAAATGTGGGTGTCTACAGAGCCCCCACTCTGACTGAGGCTTGGACAAGGCGAAAGTCAGAGTAGCTACCAGGCCAATCAAAGATTAAGACCTGGCAGACTTCCGGTCGGGTCGTTTATAGTCCAGTAGACTTGCGTAAAAGGGCTCGCCAGCCATAAGTTGGAAATCATACCTGAGCTGATGATGCTAACTCCGTGGGGAATCAGACTTGTCGTATAAGTCTTGGGTGCGCCTATATGTGGGCCCATCCCGTTAAATGCCGCTGGGGAGTTATGTGAATTGCGCGGTCTTGAATTGTACCTGTATAAGTTACATAAAATTTTGCATGCAACATGTAGGTGAAACAAATATGACTCGCGCTGGGGAATAAAAATTATTTTTGCTTAGTTTTGAAATCGAAGTCCTGAAAGCAACTCACGTGCTAGGAAATAGGTTTTCAAAACTGAAAGGGGTAGAAAAGAAATTTGCAGTTTAAATAGACTGAAATTTGACCTTGTCGAAAAGGATTTTCTCAAATGGCTAAGTTTTGCAAATTTTAAAATGAGAATTTGAAGAGAGAGGTATACCGACAGACTCGACTGTGGACGTGACCGGACGAGTTGACAGACACGACTGGACTCTCGAGGAGTTGGACCGTGACTCGGTAGGGGGTTGGGCCACCTAACAAGACTCTTAAGTTGCGCTATTCCGTAGCCTAAGCGAGTGGCAACGTGGTCGAATCCTCGAAATGGGAAGGATGTGCTATGGGGGAATTGCGATAGTCTGTAATGAGACTGTTGTAGTCTAGTGCTCTTCTGGATTTTTGATTTTAGGGTACATTTCCAAAGTGGGTATTGCTCCGAGTCCTGATAGATTCTTGTCTTCGACTGAGCCGAGTACTAGGACACACTACAGAAAGGAGGCTAGATTTTTTTTGAATTTATCTGGTTTTGTGAGTGGATGGAGGTTTTCTGCCTAAGAGAAGCCCCCAGGACGACAAAGCTAGCTGTTGAGAACATGATGGTGTCGTGACCGGAATGATGGCGCTTTTTGAATGTGTGTCAATGTGGGTGGTTGTGCCTCTGTTGAAAGGCTGCCTACGTATTCACGTTTAGTGAAATCAAACCATGCCGTAGTTCAGTGTTGAAAGATATATTATGGTGCCTAGTCTAATAGGACTTTGTGTGTAACTAGCCCTAACAATGGTGCAGGCTAGGTGCATTCCCAATGATGTCTTGATCAAAGGGCTAGAATGGTTAGGATATTGATCCTGTGACTGTGAGCGTTCCCCGGGGTAGCCCCCAGAGGTGGTGTGAACTATTTGGGCATGTTCTATGCTGACCGCAAGTTGAGTTCCCGTGTTTGGGGTTGGTAACTGGTTTGGATGAGAATAATTGGGATGGGATTTGACGAGTTCTGCTCTCGGGGATTTGACGAGTTTTGCTCTCGAGGATTTGACGAGTTTTGCTCTCGGGGATTTGACGAGTTTTGCTCTCGGGGATTTGACGAGCTTTGCTCTCGGGTTTGCGTATGGTGATTGTGAATTCTGTTAAGTAAAGGGGAAGTCGAGTAAAATGGCTCGAACTTTGATCGGGATATGTTTGATGATGCGAGATCTGGTTTCCATGTCCGGCCCTAATGGTTAGGGGTATCCTATGGAGCTTGAATCCTCAAAATTTCGGGCTGTCTCTAGCTTGGGTCTCGGGAAGGTCTTGAGGGTTGTAATGTGGGAAGGCTAAATGTGGTGTTAGTTGACCAGCTCGATTATCTCCCCCTTATTTGATGGTATGAACTTTGACCGTACCCTGGTCATGGGACTTTCACTTGAATTGACCGTTGATCATGGTCATGGATTTTTGGAAGTTCTTTTTTTATCATGGCCAGCTCTTGTGTTTTGGGCCTTTTGCTTTTTTTTTTTTCTTTTTTTTCTTGGACTTTTGTTTTTTTTTTGTCCAGTTTTGCTTTTTCTTTTTCTTTTTTTTTTGGTCAGACCAACACCTAAGGTAGGGATTGGTCGATCTTATTGGAGGGGTGTGTATTGTGGGAAATGGGCCTGCCTCCCATCTTGAACCCAAACTAGAAGACTACCCAGATTTGTCATAGGATTCGATACCGCTCCTGCTAAGTGTAGTTTTGTGGCTTCCTATGTCAGACATGGAACAGGTAAAGGAAAACACGGGTCTCGATTTCCTGCAGTCATTATGAATGTGCCTGTAATAGTCACGTGCATGTGCTCACAGTGTATGATGGTGTTCATCATGTTCTCGGAAACACATAAGGAAAGTATATATGAGGAATAAAAAAGCTGATTTATTGATTTTTTGAAAAGGAGGACAGAATATAAATGACTTTGACTCTGATTTGAAAATGAGGATGTAGGGCATCCTAGACTCGGACTCAGACTTAGACTCGAATCAAATCCGGACTTTCGGATGCTCGGTTGGTTGTTTCTTTTTTGGTAAGGTCTCTGATTGGAGAAAACGACTAGTGCCACGACTCGCCTAAACTCGACTTTGCGCAAATGCAAGAGAGAGAGTCAAACTAGACACAGCCCGGGGTGACGGGTCGACAAAAACTCCTGGACCGGGATACTCGAACGTTGACCTAGACAAGGTAAAGACCGTGGCTCGGACTCAACCATGAGATCTGAGCTGCATGCGGGTGAGTCCGAAAATGGGGCGACCGTGTTTGACCGTGTCGCGTGCTCGGACCAATCGTGGCGACCTAAACCTAGGTGACTCGAGTGTTCGTAGCATAGGTACGACTCGAAGAAGACATCATAAGGACGCCGGTGCAAGATGGACGTAAGGTACCCCTTAAGGTGACCGTGGTTGACTGCTCGGGTGGAGGACAACCCCCGAGTGAGACTAAAGACTCAGATAGGACTCAGATGGTGTGGCATCTAAGTGGCTCGAAAGTGGGGTACGTGAGACACGTGTAAGATATGACCCTTAGAGCAACCGTGATTGACCGCTCTGATGAAGGGTAGCCAAAATTTGGTTAAGACTCGACTGTCGGACGAGTGACCCTTAGACGTAAGGGTCACGAACCTTTTGTTATAGGGCTATGCCTTGTAAAAGGTTGACTCGGAAAAGACTCCTAGACGGGTGACTTGTGAAAGGTGGGCCTCCTTTAGGATCTGGCTGTGTGGACCGGGTCCCGTTTGAAAGGAGATTCACGTGAGACATTCCCCAGACTTTGGACTCGATTGTGTAGACGGGCCAACCCTTGTAGGAGTATGTCCTACGTAGGTGGGACTTGCCTTAGTCAAATAAGGCGGACTGGGATAGGGAGGAAACTCGTGATATAAGATCTACGGAGTTTCGACGCTAGAGACTTCGATGACTTACGACACGATCCGACACTGATAAATACGGGAAGTCCTAAGAAAAGGAAGTTTTTTGAAATAAATTTTTGAAAGCCCGAGAAATTCGGGAGAGGAACCCGTCCCTTTTTTCGGAAAAAAACGGTAAAGGTGAGCCGAGTGACGGTTTTGAAAGTTCGAAAATATTTTCGAGTTTTGAAATGGGCATAATACCGGCTAAAAATAGGCTATTTTGAGTAAAATCGTAAATCCTAAATTCGGTATATGTCCCGGGTTTTGAAATTGGATATTTTGAAAAGGATGCATTTTTTTTGAAAATGACGGTTTTTGAAAAACGACTTGTAAATCAGATAGCACGTAGTCACGGAAGCAGTATAACGACACCATGTATGCTGTATATTAAGTCTCGGTCGGTCTGTAAGGGTCTATACCAGTGTACATAGCCTATCGAGAATCGGGGTGGACTTCCTAAGTCGAGTTGAGCTTAAAACATGCCGTAAAACCCATACGAATCGGCTATGGACACCTTTGACATATCCAATTTGGACTACATCAATAGTATAGTGGGACGTCGGTTACCAGTACCGGCCCGGGAAAATATGGGGTTATGCATGAACCATAAAACTAAAACACGTATTGTACTAGTCAAACGATTTTTATTCGAGTCTCACCCTGAAGATGCCGATGGTAAGTCACGCATCAGTTAATCCCCAGCGGAGTCGCCAAATTGTGGACATGACATAGGTCCACCCCGACGCGGCCACGCGCGGGTTTGGGGAGGCGAATGAATCTCCATATGAGAATGAATCGAATTGAAATTTAAATAGAAGTGGAGTCGCCACCGAACTTTGTGGGAGTTCGGGCCTGTTCGAACCCACTCTATGTCGTAGTGGGCCATGCACAAAGTATGGCCCATTCCGATGTCAGAGTTTATCGGGTTCGTCCCTTTGCATTTGATACCGATGCCGACGTTATCGGATATCGTGTATTGAATGACTCTCGTGCGCCAACGGTTTCGGCCATCCAGAAACCGAGGTTCTGAGTAAGGGGTGAGGGTACGTGTTGGGAAGTTCACAAAGAACACCCAACCCCGCCCGCACATTTGCGGCCTCTACTAGGATATCATTTGATTTTTTAATACGCGCGTTAGTAATACGATGGATGATATGCAAACATTGTTTTCCCTAAACATGCGAGGAATTGAATGGGTTGCTAAGTCGGTTTAATGCATGAAAATTAACGTCAAAGTTGAATTTAGCATGTGAGATTCGTTTTAGCATAATAAAACAAGAGATGAAAAGAAGTTGCTAAAAAGATGAACAAACGTGTTAGTAACGATTGAATAAAAAAAATATAAATACGATAATATGCATGATTTTGAAAAGTTTACGACACGTGATGGATTAACACGTGTTGACCGAGGTCAAGGAAAAATATATAGAGATCTGAAAAACCGTTGTTTTGTCTAAAAAACGATGTTCGAAAAATAAATAAAAAAACGAAATTGTGCCGCGTTTCCAGACGGTCGCGCGACTCGCCCGGGACGCCGGCGGGTCGCGTGACGGGCTGCCTCGGAATCGATTTTTTGAAAATCGATAATTTTATTAAACCGCGTACAAATATTGCATAATTCGTACCCGACTTAATTTAGCGATATTCGTTATATTCGATATTCGATTATGAAATCGATATCGAATATTCGGAACAACTTTTTTTTTAGAAACGATAAAAAAAAAAGGTTTTTTTTTTAAAATCGTTTGAAACGAAGGTTTGATTCTCTCCGCGTTAAAATCGTTGTATTTTGTTTTAAGAAAACCATGTAACGAAATTTAGCATCAACAAGGTTAATTTAGTTCTTTTTAGTACGATATTTGATTAGAGAATCGATATCGTATTTTTAAGAACGTTTCGTTATATATGAAAATAGTTTTGTAATATCGATATTAGAAATAAATAAAAAAAAATGTGACAAACGACCCATGATAAAAAGACCGACGACGACGCTAGGACGAGGAAAAAAAAAGACGAGAGAAGGGAAGAGAGAAGAGAGAAATCGGGTTTGATTTTACACCCTCAACCTACATGCTTTGTTTACTCGGATCGGGGCTCGTCGGAATGTGGCTAGGGCACGGGAGCGTCGAGTTAATGTCGGTGAGTTATGGTGGTTTTGGTTTGGACGTGTAAAGGGTAAGAGGTGGCCGGTTTCGTCGGGTCTCGGATATACTATCGGTTTCTCGATGCTAAGTATATTTTTCGTGAATTGTAGATGAGTGATGAATAATAAAGTTTATGTATATTTGATCTTTCTGAATCTTAGATGTTCTTAGATGTGTTGTGCAAGGGGCCTATTTATAGGGAAGTTCCCAACCTTGGCTAGAAGAGGTAGTTGGATAGGAACTACCGCTTTGGATAGAAAATGTAAGAAGTTGAAGGGAGCGTGAATTCCGTTACTTGGCAAAGAAGCAACGAATCTCGGCTGAAAATAGGCTGCTCGGCCGAGTATCCCATGCTCGGTCGAGTGTTTGATTCGGTATTCGGATAGAATTCCTACTTGAGATCGAATCCTATCCTTAAACGGATTTGTTTAATATTTTGTGTAGCTGATTTTTTGTAGCGTTTGAGCTCGAATCAGTCACGTGGGGTGACACGGCTGACTTGTGAGTCTCGAAAATATCTTTGACCGGGTTTTGACTCGGTCGCTAAAAGACGGTTTTGCCCCTGGTGTCGGATTCGACCCAAACTAGTCTTATTTGACTCGAAACGACCCACTGGGCCTGAATGCCAATGATTTTGAGCCCGTATTCGAGTACGTTAAAACATGTTTACGTCCGATCATCATCGGGTGTTTGTCGGAAACTACTATAGACGCCTGGCGGTCAAAATGTGGGTGTCTACACCAAGCGTATCGAATAACCAACTACAATCATGATTTTTTTTAGCAACAACAACAAGTATCAATTGGAGTTGATGCGCAAAACAATGGACGTAATATGCACTTGGAGATTCATTCAAAATCAAAGTCTTGAGCCCATTAGCACAACCTTTCATATTACTAGCACCATCATAACCTTGACCTCGGACTCTTGAGAAAGTAAGAGAGTATTTCAAAAGCAACTGAATAATTGCTTCTTGAAGTGTTAAGGAAGTAGTATCGTCTACATGCGCAACACCAAAAAATATTTCTTTCACCTCTCCTTTTCTATCAACATACCGTAAAAAAAGAGCCATTTGTTCTTTATCTGTAACATTTGCAGACTCATCGACAAGAATACTAAAAAACCCGCCATCTAATTCTTCCACAATTTTAGTAGTTGTCACTGTTGCGCAGGCATTAATACACTACTACAAACTCCTTATTTTCTAGACACTTTAAGGTTGACACTTTTATAAAGGGTCGACCCTATTTTATACCTAATTACCAATCTTGACTCTTTCATGTGTCAAGAACTATAAAATAATTATTAATAATTTTAATAAATTAAGAAACTGTTCCCACGTATTGATTTTCTCCCAAAACAACAATTATTCACTCGTAGATGAATATTCCCATCACATAACACTGCCGCACATCAAGCATTCATCTAAACCTAAGTAATTATAATACAATTAACATCTTCTTCAATCATCTTCATCCGCTACCATCTTCGTCAATCTCCTCATCCGCGCATCAAGCTAATATCCTCATCTTCGTCAATCATCATCTCAATCATCCGCACGAATCTCTTCAGATCATCTTCTCAAAATTGGTTCTCCATTGCGCTACCATTGATCGATCAGTCATCATCTTCGTCAATCATCAACTGACAGGTTTCATATGTGTTTATTGTAATCAATTCATCCGTGTTTCTCTCACATTAAGATATCGTTGTTGATGATTTTGTTTGATGTAATTAGTTGTGAGAACTAATTTTGAAATTTTTTTTGTTTGATGATCGTTATTGATGCTCACAGTTGCTGATAAACATAAACATAAACATATCTTTGCTTTGAACGACACCTTGAGGTAAGGTTTCATAAATCATACTATCTCCATGTCTATTTGTTTCTCCCATATTCCTTTTTTGTACATAATTTTTTATTCCTCCATACTACCCACTTCGCCACTAATTTACATTATTTTTTATTGGTAACTAGGACGTCACTTGTGAGGACTTTACTATAGTAATTACTGCACTTGCTACTACTTTACACTATTTTAATTGGTGTTCTCAAAAAATTCTGCCAAATGAAAAAGGAAGAACACATAAATTCGAGGGGCATCTCCTTTGCTTTGCACGCTAAATCCTTTGAGGCACTCTAGTAATTGTTGTTATGGTTGTGGTATGGGCATAGTTTAGTTGATTTGGTGTATACTTGGTTGCTATGATGCTCAAACTGAGTATGGGTATCAAAACACCTATATATCCAAGTATCAAACTCTCTATAACTTAACTTATTGGACCCGATGAGGCAATGACCTTGTCCTTTGATTGAGCATATGCGTATTGAGCATCTCTCGGAAATAAACACATTACTTTAAAATATGAAAAATGTTTTGAGACATAAGGTATCATGCCTTAGAATAGTCCAGAAACATATTATATATTCACACCGTATACGTACCCCTCTCTTCCTTTACTTTCTGTGCACTGGCACAAGTGTAGCTACATTTTTACTGCATTTCGCTTAGACCCAAATAGGTTGAACAATGGTGTTTACAGCTTTACCATGTCTTTCTTATCAGTTTGTCGTCTTGCATACTAATCAGACAAGACAGCTTTCTAGTAGATGTAATTCTAACCCATATATTACAAGCCTCTATTAAGACTAGCTAGTCAGTGTTTTTTGAACTAAAACCCTGAAAGTGGTTTCATACCTTCTTGTGGTATTACGGTTCTTTATACAAACTCTAATTACGCTACCGCTTTTACTATTAAACAGCTAAACCAAGATTACCTCCTAATTTTGAGGAAGATACTTGGGCAACATTAAAGTGTGCCATAAACGCTATATTCAAAAAGCAACCTGATTCATGTGACTTGGAGAAACTTTATCAGGTAAATAGGCAGCTCCGTGATGCTGCCAAGAGGACAAGATGTCTGCATGTTGGTATATACAAGTTTTTTTTTATCGTGGCATAAAATGGTAATTGTTTCAGGCTGTTAACGATTTTTGTCAAGATGGGGGGAAGTCTTTATTCACGAATTGAAAAGGAATTGGAAGCAAATATATCTGCGGTGGTACATTCTTTGCTTGGACAAAGCCCTGATCTAGTGGTGTTTCTATCACTTGTCGAGAAATATTGGCAGGATCTCTGTGATCAGATGCTTATGATTCGTGGCATTGCTTTGTATCTTGATAGAACGTATGTAAAACAAACCCCACATGTGAAATCATTGTGGGACATGGGATTACAACTTTATCGCAAGCATCTCTCTTTATGCCTTGAAGTTGAGCACAAAACCGTTACTGGTATTCTGAGAATGATTGAAAAGGAAAGGTAATTTGGTATGCTTATTGCTTGTATTGCTCGCATTAGTTATTTCTATCTAGCTAGGATTTGACGATTTAGGTGTGCAGTATTGACCTAACTTTCCCTTGTTACTGTCGAATAGGCGTGTGTTTTTCGTGCGCATTCTAACTATCTCACTACCTCTTCCCCCTATTTTGGTCGGTTTATTGTATTTTTTGACATTTTCTATGTTGCTTTCATTATATTGTGATATTGCAATGCAATTTCTTTTCTAGCTATAATTTACGAGTAAGCAATTGGAAATTTACTTGTATGAATAATTTGGAAATGCCATTGGGGGCTTGGAGCACAATTATAGTAAACATTTTTGCAGCTTGAATTTGATTTATATTTTATGTTAGTGTCTGGACATCCTCTTAATGCTTTACCTTGAGTGTCTTCCATTTTCATTGATATTTCAGATTAGGGGAAGCCGTGGATAGGACACTTCTCAATCATCTTTTGAAGATGTTTACTGCTCTTGGAATATACCAGGAAAGCTTTGAAAAGCCATTTCTTACTTGCACTGATGAATTTTATGCTGCAGAGGGTGTTAAATACATGCAGTTATCTGAGGTTCCAGATTACTTGAAGAATGTAGAAGTATGTTTATGAAGCTCTATCACATCCATGCATTCTCTTGACGTTCTTTGTTTACTTAAATGTCTTTCTTCAGTATTCCAGATATCTTACCATGTGTAAGATTGTACCTGGTATCACTATCCCAAGTAGTAGAGTTTGCCACTTGACGGGCTTACCTCGACTGGTTTGTGACTTTGTGAATTGTGAGTCAATATTACCGGCCTGTCGAGGTCGAATTTGATAGTGATCTTCTAAAGACTCGATCTTTTTCAGAATTTCAGTCACATGAGCCTCAACACTCTCACCAACCCGATCTACTGTACTCAGTTTATCATCAAATTCTAGACAGGAACAGTTGACCTGAAACAAACCGATCCTATATTTCCTATCTAAGACCCGAGATTCATGATCAAGATCAAACTTAAAACCTATGTCCACAACTTGTGTATTCCCTATATGTGTATTCACAAATTATGTATTTCAAATTCTAATAATCTTTATTTCTAGCCTAGGCCTAGGCATAACAGGAGAGGAGTTCATACAGCATATCCACATTGTACATAGACACACAACAGCAAACACAATCAAACACTTCAGAATTTCCCATTTCAATCCCCAGTTCTTCTCTTCCACTTCATCCACATCCTCAACTTCCTCGTCGTCAGCTACGACTTTCACTAGTTACGACTTCCTCGATTTCTTTCTTAGATAAACTGTCAGTACAACTAGAACCCTGAGAATCAACCTCACTCTTCTCATCCCTTATTAACAAAGATTTCCCGCCTTCGATTAGGCCGGTAACGGAGGTATTTCAGCCGAGGGGAGAGGTAATTTCTCAGGAGATCGCAAGGTACATCAAATGAATCAAGAACAACAGAATTATCATCATGTTCATGTTCATGTTCAGGATTGACAGCATTTTTAGGGGAAAATGAATTTAGGGAAAGATTTTCTAGGACCGGAATTTGAGTTACCCGATTTACCAAGGTCGGATCTTGGTGATTTCCACTCTGAGAAGATCTTCTAGTTTGGTCTACAAGCTATGCCGATGTTCAAGCTAACTTTGTAATATATTTTCTTACCATTTTGTCATTTGTAATATTTTGCTATTATAGATTATCGTAACTAATTTTAATTTATTGTTTGTACAGGAAGATGAGAACAAAAGAGAGCCAAGCAATCTCGAAATTTTTGAGCGTACCCATCGGAAAAAAGACGGTACATTTGTTAAAGGCATAGATACTGAATATGTTTGGATAATATATATTAAATCAAGCTGGACTTGTTGCTTTTATTTATGATATTAACTACATTGTTTTTTTTTTTTTTTTACTTTTTGAAGTGATAAATTTATTCAGAATGTTTGGGTAATAAATTTTTACTTTTTTTTGACTCAGGCGGACGCCGAAGCCTTATATTCAGAATGAAATTGATTGCAATCCAAGTAACAAAAAATCTCGCGTTCAACTTGAGAGTGAAGCATTCGATAAGCTGATGTGTGTGAGTGATGTATCACGCCCGTTAGGATACGGATTTGGCGTGAAAAAAAGTGATATATCTGGAGTGCATAGAGTGTTAAGGAAAGAAAATTCTGACAGTGGTGAGAAAAATACCTTAGTCATACAGAAGATGGAAAAAGTTGTCACTAATCTGACTAAGGAAAACAAGGCATTGGTGGAGAAACAAGAAGAATAACAAATGAAGAATGATTCCCGTGCTCAATTATTGAAGGTGATGTCTGGACAATTAGGCCAAATCTTGAATGTTGTAAGTTCTGGAGAGGCACCAATTGAGTATCTAAGTCTTGCAAGAAATGTCTTACATACGGCAAATCAAGAGGTAATCTTACACCCTCCATTGTATATAATTTTGTATACTTGCATTACATTGACAAAAAAACTCTAAAAAAAAAATACTGACCTGAATGAAGCAAAATTGTACTCCGTATCGGCAAACATGAACATATGGATTATGCGGAATACATATTATAGTATATACTATGTAATACATATGGCTTATGGCGAATAGTAGTAAGTCTTACTATCATAAGCATATACTTAGGAATTGCTTCGTTATGGAAATCTTATTGTAGGATTAACTAGGTTATGAATTTATGATATCATATTGCTTCATTACGAAATTCCCATAATCTGACCTTTCTGCCCTTTCCGTAGACGTGATTAAGTCTTCTGTATGGACTTTCCTCTGGAATTTATGCGCAAAATTGTTGAATGTGAAATAAGTCTAGGGGAAGAAATCTTATGTGGGATCTTCGGTCTTGGGTGTAACCTTTTTTGTTCTGTTCATTTTTAACGTCTCTTCTGTGCTTGGTTAAGCTTCCCGAAATAGCCTGTGTGACTGAAGTATTGATTTGTCTGTTCAATCTTGTCTCCTTTCATGCCTTTGAGGTACTATATGGACATATGGTAATTAATGTTGTGTATACGCTTGTGTAAACTACTTTTGTCATCAAACGTGACAAATGTGCATGAACCTAGAAGCTTTCATCTTAATCTTATCTAAGCTTGCATCTTAATCTTAACCTTTCATCACGTTTGTGCTCATATAAATTGGTTATTATTTTGTAGGTTTCAGGTTCTGGAAAAGATGATTGTCCGTCGGAGTAATTGCAAGAATTTGCCTCCAGACTATTCTATTAATTAAGATGGTTGTTGTTGCATGCACGCGAGTTTTGTTATTTAATACTCGTGATGAGACATTTCGTTACATATATTTTTCTTTTCGATCGATATTAGATTGGGTTATTAATTTAGTACGTACTCAATTATGTTTGAGAGTAGATATTTTCACGTAATTTTTTTAGCCTTCCATTTTGTACGAGACATTATTGAATCAATCATGATACTATATTTGCATGATTGACAATCGTACACTACTACGTATATTGGTTATTATTTAATATTTTTATTTGATTAACTTTGTTAGATACATGGTTTTTTGTTTTTTTATTTATTCCGTATTATATTTAATATACGGTAAAAATGTTGAAGGTTTATTATATATCCTTTTGTCAATATGTAAAAAAAAGAATTATGAACTATTTTCTTTAAAGTAAATCTTGACACTTTTTTGCGTCAAGGCTAGTTACCACCAATTTTTTCTTTTCGCACATTAGTGTCAACCTCTGAGTTCTTGACACATAAAAGCGATAGAAATCTTGACGCCATAAAGTGTCGGCTTGAGTTGTTGACACAAGAAAGTGTCGAGAATAGTGACACTTAAAAGCGTCATAAATTCCTGACAGCCCAAAACCCGACGCTTTTCTGAAGCGCCAAGAGTATAATTCTTGGCACTTTAAAGCGACGAAAATCAAAGGAAAAAGCGTCGAGATTTATAGGGATTTGTAGTAGTGATAATCTGTTTTTGAATTTTTGAAGAATTCAAGATGTAGTTTTTAGGGTTTTATCTAACACGACTTTTGCAATATTTTCATTATTCTGGGAAAGAAATGTCAATAGTCCAAGGAAGTTTTCCCTATTCAACGAAGTTGCTTTTTCGTCATGACCTCGAAAAGACAACCCTTGTAGTAAAAAAAAAACTTGTAATTTTGATAGATGCTTCCAAACGAGTAAGGTATGCACTTTTGGTCGCAGCTGAATGATTCTCAAATCTCGATGTAATGGAATAATCTTGTTTCTTAAAGATATCAAGATCTCTCATAGCTTTATTGTGAGCACTCGAATGATTACCGACATGGTTATGAAACACATCACTTCTACTCCAAGTTTTAAATCCATCATTAACAAACGCATCACTCCCGGCAGAATTATCTTTTCTAAACAAATAACAGGCAAAGCAAAAAGCGGCATCCTTCTCTTTACTATACTGATCAAGCCATGCCTCAAAGTTTTTAAACCATTCACCCTTGAACTTCCGTTGAAACTTGCCTATAAACTTTTTAGGAAACACATAATATTTAGGTTGACACAGACCTCTACGAATATATTCTCGTTGTACTATTTCTCTATGGATTATATTCATTAATTCTTTTCCTCATTCCCGGATCTTATACAAGAGAAGCGATATTAAATTCATTTAATCTTACTACACTAGGTTGTTGAATTGGATTCGAATTACCTTCCTCGTCATTTTCACACTCTTGGCTGGTGGACTTAAGTGGAGATGAACTTTGCCCATTTGACTCTTCATTTGGTCCGGAGCCTTCTTTTGAAAAAAACTTGTTATTACTCCGCCTCTTGACCTTTTTGACTTAAATTATGTTAACAAAACCAAATACACATCAAAATTCAAATTTACGGAGTACAATTAATTTTATTCCATCCAAATTGCTAATCTACGGATCTACCAATTGACCATTCTCATCCAAAGAGGGAAAAACCCAAACAAAATTGTTGCCCAAACTATCATTAGTTTGTTAATTTAATCACTATATGAATTTAAATATTATTATGTCTTGAAATTCGTATATTACCATTTCCAATTGCTGACAGCCATCCTTCCATTTATCATTAACAATCTAACATTAATCAAAGTAAATGTAAATTTAATTACTTATACAGAAAATAATTAATTCAGATTCGAATTTCACTAGTACTGTTTTAGTCATATTCAAAATATAGTAATGAAAGATTTTAACTTTGTAAAAATAAAATTACCATTGGTATTATTGGTAGAGGACGATTAATGAGACGATAGTACCACCGATTCGCCATAGTTTTGATGAAGTGGTTCAGTGGTGCTCGTAATCGGAATGGTTGACATCCTTAATAATATTGAAATATGAACTGAGATAAATTAGATCTGTATTTTTTTTTCTTAATTCATTCATCTTTGTGAAATTTATTGAGATGGGAAGATAAAGATTTAAATTTGGTAAATTTTGACTTAGGAAAGAATAGGAGGACTAGAGGAGATATGGTGAGAGATATCCGGATACAATTGTGGGTAAATTTGGAAACTTGATATAGCAAAAAGATATGTTCTTGTTCATTTTTAAAAAAATTCCTGTTGCAATTGCTACAGTAATAGTAGCAGTAGGCCCGTCCCTGATATTAAGGCCCAAGAATTATTATTACCTCCACAAAGAGGTACCCCGTAATAGATTACCCACCACCCCACTCTAGTAATAGTTTCAGGGATTAATTTAGGGTCATGTTTTTTTCCTAACGAGGTTTTACTCAATTCTATCGATATTTTACTGATTTACCCTTCTCATTTTATCCATCTAAAATTATTTTTTTTTCATTATCTCTCTAAAAAAATTATAACCTCAATATCTCATAAACACATCATGAACCACAACTCCACAAGCATCGCATCAAAACGTCATCGGTAGGGGGGTGATGTTTGGAGCAAGGATGGTGGGTGAGTTAGAGTCAGGTTGGGTCTGTCTGAATGGTGGGTTAGGTGAGGGTGGTCGTGGGTGGCTGGAGGTCGAGTCCAGTCACTGTTGTCGGTGGGTTGGTGAGGTCGGGTCTGGGTGGTGCCGTGGTGGGTGGGTGCGGTGGGAGAGGGTGGTTGGGGTAGGTGTTAGACGGTAAGGTCGGGGGTGGGGCGTTAGGGCTAGGAAGTCTGTTTTTTTTTCAACATTATTTTTTTAATTTAAATATCCTATTTTCATTTTTCCTTTTTTTTCTAGTGTAAATTTCTGTCTTTCTTTTTTAAAATTGTTTTAATATTTTGAGTAAATTAGAAATTACTCCCTTCAAATATGCGTTTATTGAAATTTACTGATTTTTTTTAATATTTTACACCCAAAAAGATGCAAAACTTCAAAATTTACTTGCAAATCACTACTCCGACGAGTTAATCCGGTGAGTTTGAATTATTTTGCTTGTTTCTTATTTTTTATACCGAAAGTGTCCATTTCTTCTTCCTACCCTTCTTTCCTCCTTCCTTTATGCTCTCATTTAGTCTGCAGACTTGTAAAAAAAAAGTCCCCACAATTTATTGATGAATGGATGCTCGAGTTTTGGGTTTGGTGATTTTCGATTTGGGAATTTAGGGTTCTCCTGGAATTGGGACTGAAAGAGTTGGGAAAGTCGAAATGAGGATGAGGTGGGGTGGGGGAGGGGCGTACTATTAATGAAGGGCATTTCGGTCAGTAAAATCATAAACTAATCGGAATAGTGATTTGCAAGTAAATTTTGAAGTTTTGCATCTTTTTGGGTGTAAAATATTAAAAAAAATTCATAAGGGAGTAAATTTTAATAAACACATCTTTGAAGGAAGTAATTTCTAATTTACTCTAATATTTTTTTTCCAATTTTATTGGAGTATGTCAAAACTTAAAGTTTGAGTACGAATTATCCTCTTTTTGTGATATTCTCTACTAGAATAAGACTAAAAGAAATCATTAATAAGTAATCATTTAAGTATACTCAATGGTGTCTTTGGTTAAAGAAATCAATTATGTCAAATAAATGGTCTCTTATCTACTATCAAAGACACCATTTAAAAAAAAAATGATTTCTAAGCAAATTAAATCTAATACAAAGACATCATTTATCAAAAATATGAATTCTAAGTAAAATCAATTTTATTTAAACATATCATTTTTCAAAAAAATGATTTCTAAACAAATTGAATCTAGTACAAAGGTATCATTTTTTCCAAAAAAATGATTTCTAATCAACTCACTTAATAATTCTTTTATCACACTTAAAAAAAATTCTTTTATCGTACACAACCAACCCCCTTCTCGATTTCTTATTTCTCTAACTTGTTTGCCCATTTCTCTCGAACCCTAATTCGATTCTCCTCCGATTCCGACTCCCCTCCTCCCGATTCACCTCTTCCTCCTACCCTAACTCGACCTCCTCTTCATCATCCTATCCCTAAATCAAAACCCGACTCTAACGGTTGTGCGGTTAGTGGTACTGCTACAAGTTCTCCTCGCCGTGGTTCGCATTCTATGGTTTCTGTTAACGCTGATGATGTTGTTCATCATTCTCAGCTTATTTTACAGGTTTTAGTTTCTTTCTTTCTATGTAATTTCATTTGATTTGATTTGGTTCAGTTATCGATTTTGACGCAATGATTGTTCTTGAATTCGATGTGTTAGAGTATTGTTTTGTGTAGAAACTTGAAATTGTGTTGATGATGTGAAATTAGGTGATTAATCGTGAAGGAAGTGCGAGAAATTTAGTTGCGTTTCTAATTTCGATTCGGCTTATCGTTTTATATGTAATGTTTATCCGCGACGAAGGTGATTGATACAAAGGAAGTTAGGAATTTAGCCGTTTCAGTGAAATTATTATGTACTGTACTTCTGTACTACCTGCATTTTTGAGCGATTTGATTGAGCTCTTCGATTTCTTCTTGTTTGATTCAATTTTTGTTGATTTTGTACTGGTTAAGCTGAAATGATAATTGTGTACAGTACTCCCTGTGTTTATCGGATTGCTTCTGTGTTTTTGACAATTTGATTGCTTCCTTCCTTCTTGATTTCTTTTCTTTGGATTCGATTGCTCTCATAATTAGAAACGTGAACTTTCTCCTCAGTAAACTGTCTATTCCCACACTTGCCTCAGAACCTTCTTTTATTCATTATATATTCATTCTTTTTCAACTTATGTTTATGTTGTTTACTTGACTAGAATACTTGGAAATCAACTGCTATTCTAGTTTGTTCTCGTTTGGTCTGAGCTATACAAATCCGACTTATGCGACAACTATTCAACCTTCGGTACCTGTTTTCACTTTCTTCTTAGTTAATGATTTGTGTTGTGGTAAGACCACACAGATTCCACAAGCAAGTTGAATTACGGTTTTCCTTGTAATCTAATCCTGCGTCACTTGTAAGTGTCTTGAGTAGCTTATGTTTATTTGTGCGTGGTTTACAGTTCCTTTATGAAGCTGGCTATGGTTCAGCACGAGAAGCGGTGTTATTGGTGTAACCCAACCTCGTCGTCTTGCAGTGCTTTCTACTGCAAGACGAGTGGCATATATATGAGCTTGGAGTTCGCCTTGGGAAGGAGGTTGGGTTTCAAGTCAGGCATGACAAAAAGATCAGGGATAATAGTTCTATAAAGTTCGTGACTGACGGAATTCTACTTCGAGAATTGCAGGTTTCACTTTCCTGCTTTTGTTAATGATTTGTGTTGTTCAGGTGTTGATAAGTGCGATTTTATATCGCACAAAAATCTTCTCAATGTGTTGTCATTTACGATTGGGGAATTAGGATTAGCCCAGGTTTTGTTTTTTGATGAATTAATATGAGTTTAACTTTTTGGTGGAGAATGGAAACAAATTTTTTTGGTTTTGTTATAAGGAAGTATAGAAAGAAGGTTTTTTTTTTTATGTATACAATGTGTTTTTGATGTTGAATGAGTGATTATTTTGATTGCAGTTTGTGTTTATGACATTAATAGAGGCTCAGTGTTCGGGATAGAAATTTAAAACACGACTTGTAAGTCTTGAATGAAAAGTAAAGTGAGCTATTTTCGTTACTGGTGCTTACTGCTTAGTATACCATGTTGAATGATGAGTTGTGAGGCTTAGAAGGTGAAACTGATGGAAGTCATTGGAGAAGCTATTTGTTATTTGAATATTTGATTAGAAGGCAATGGTTCTACTTGTTTCTCACGATTATGCTTTTTCTTGTCTGATATACTAGTGACTCCAGGACAAAGTAGCATCAACATGATCTAACTTGCTTGTGTTCGCTGGTTGATGCTGAAATTATTTATCGATTACTAAAATTTTAATTCATGGGGGTTTAACGCATAATCTCTCGTTTTCTTGTAGGTTATCTATCATGTCTAGAAGGTATGACAACCACACAACAATCTTCTCCCCTGAATGCCGACTTTACCAAGTTAAATACGCCATGGAAGCCATTGGCAATGCTGGTAGTGCCATAGGAATCCTATCAAAAGACGAGGTCGTCTTGATCGGTGAAAAGAAGGTGACATCCAAGCTTCTTCAAACCTCCACCTCAATCGAAAAAATGTACAAGATCGACGACTACATTGCCTGCACAGTAGCTGGGATCATGTCCGATGCCAACATACTAATCAACACGGCCTGAGTCCAGGCACAGCGCTACACACTCTCCTACCAGGAGCCGATCCTGGTCGAGCTACTTGTCTAGTCCCTCTAAGATAAAAATCAGAGGTGCACCCAATTCGGAGGGCTCCATCCATTTGGTGTCTCCTTTTTCGTAGGGTGGGATAAGAACTCAGGGTTCCAAATTTTCACGAGCAACCCAAGCGAGGACTACGCAGGCTGGAAAGCGAATGCGATTGATACTAACAATCAGGTAGCTTAGTCGATGCTAAAGCAGGATTATAAAGACGACATCTCGAGGGAGGAAGCTGTTGATCTGGGTTTGAAGGTGCTGAGCAAGACTATGGACAACACGAGTCTAACATCGGAGAAGCTTGAATTAACCGAGAATTTGGAAAACATAATTTTTTTTGTGGAGATTTCGATGTTATAATGCATTATAATAATGTAATTTCCCTTCCAATGTAAATTTGTACACATTTTGGCATTAATATATAATAAATATATTTATGATATTTTCTTGAGTATGGTGTTCATGTATTTAATTTTGAGTTGTTAAAAATATTAAAAGAAAAAAGAAAAATTAGGATGCCAAATAAATCATTTTTCTCAATTTGATGGTTACCAAAGAAACCATTTAAGTGTGTTACATGGTTTATTAGTTGGTAGGAAAAGAAATCATTTAAATACTCTACATGATTTATTAAGTTTAGATAAGAAACCATTTTTCTCTCCCAAATGGTGTCTTTTCCATGGATCAAAAAAACCATTTATCTCTTAAAATTGATTTCTAAAGCATAAGCAAAGAAATCATTTTTCTCACATGGTTTCTTACCCTAAGACACCTTTGACCTGGAGATCATCTCCAAAATGGTGTCTTAGGGCATTTTAGCATGGTTTCTTTGCCATCTTTTCTAGTAGTGATTGTCAATGGTAATTTTTTTTTTGTTTTGTTTTGCCATGTCAAATTCAATTAAATTAGAAACTGTAATCAAATTTGGAAACGTTGATTCATTATGTAAATTATTTAAATGAAGAAAAGCTTAATTGAATACTCGTATTAGAAAAGACTGCATGTTTAGAAAGGGTACAATAGAAAATTTGTAAGAAAATTCGTTAGAATTGAGTAAACACTCGTTAGGAAAAAGTAATTCCGTTAATTTAGGGTTTAGCTTTCTTCAAGTTCTGCTTTCTCTGTGTTTTCTCTCGACAAGTATGCTTTCATCTCCTCTCTCTTCCTACTCATCTCGTTTTTCACTTATCTCTTTGTTCTGTGGAACACCTATCTCTTTTATGGAACAATTCATTATTTTTTTAAATTTTATTTCGATTTTTTTTGTATTGTATCAAATTTCGCGTTCTACTTATTCTTGTGTTGTGTTGTTGATAATAATTCACTAAATTTTAAATCAATTTAGTTTCCAGATTTTCAATGTTTTAATTCCTTGTGTTTTGCCTGATTTTCTATATTGGATGCATTGTGAGTGATTTTCCAAATTGTCGTGATATTCTAATGTAATGTTTTGGCTGCATTGTGAGTGATGTATATGGCTAAAATAATTAAGATTTGGGTGCTTATTATTCTGATTCAAAACTATATCATGTTCGAAACTGTATCATGATAGCCATACTTTGAGGTTAACAGTTTATTTATAGAATTTTCAATTTTATTTCTACTTGGTTTATTTGTATGTTTTATTTTTATTTTATGGACAATTATGGCGCATAGAATATTATCACAGAAGCAAAAGACGACAATAGTCGGCCTTATTTGCTATATTAGAATGAAAAGTAAGAATGAAATGTTATGTTCTTACATGATAAGTATAATAGAAGCAATGAAAGTGTCTCGCAAGAAAACAACCCACACGGCTAAAAAGACTGTGAGTCAAAGATTAATAAACTTGTGTGAGTTAACTAAATTATGATCTTAGATGCATGGATCAACTTAGGATGGATGTATATACATTTGATGTATTGCATATGGTCGTCTCAAAGAGTCAAAAAATATGTTCTTGAAAGAAAGAGTAGCTATATTTTTGAACATATTAGTTCATGGTCTGATAACTCGCTAATTATTCATATTTTCACCCCGTTTTTATGTGTCGTTAACCTCGTTTAAAATAATATTTAAATTATATGATACAATTTTGTGAGATTCGATATTTAAGGGCATGTGTATTATTTATCGTGCTAAATGGACTGATTTCAACGTTAATTATAATTAATAAGTAATGGGTCGATAAGTCACGGAAGGATGGCCCAAATAACGAATGAGTTGAATACGATCCGACTGAAAGTTGCGTGATTGAATCAGAATAATAGTAAAGGGGAAAGATCAGTCCAAATAAAATTGAAGACCAACATCCCAAAAGATTACAGAGTACATGGAAGAGGGTGGAAAGAAGGAAAAAAAATAAAGAAAGATACAAGCAATCTCGATATCTATCTATCTATGGAAGAAGGCGGAGCACAGTGGAACATTGAGCCGAGATTGCATGTTTCCAGAGAACTCAATTTCCATATTTTTCTACAATGGAAAATAAATAAATATCTTCATATTACCAAAACTCATCAATTTTCATATTTCCACCAGAAATTATACCTAGAAATCTTTCCAAAATTCAACCCAATGTAACTATAAATACCCAATTCTCAAGCATGAAGAAGTCAAGCAAGCAAACACAGAAATACCAACCCTTATTAGTAATTGAATTTGACGGTTTTTTGGAGCTCGGAGCAGTCCGTCGGGTGAAGCGGCTTCAACTCGAGGGAAGACGGAAGCACTACTACTTGTGGAGGTGTCGAAACCGAATCAAGGAGGAGTCTTTTGGGCCTAGATATTAAGTTCTTTACTCCTTAATACTTGTTAATTTCAGTTATTAATTTTGTCTTGGATCTTATATGATGTTAATCGTTCAGTTATGAAATCAATTAGTTTTACCAATATTATTTTGTTAGTAATCAATTTTATACTCGTTCTTATTGTTCAATATCTAGTTGTATTATTTGGCGCGGCGTTAAATTATACAACCAAGTAGCAACTATATTAATTTAGGACTGCGAATTGTCACTAGATTAATCTAGGAGTATAATTTGATCTAGTTAATTTTAATTGGCTAGGATTATTGATGTCTTTCTCGTCCTTAATGCGACTAGTTAACTTACGGAGCGTCGAAACTTACGTAATAATTAATTAGTTAGAATTGGTGATCGAGCGGCTCGACATCGATTATAAGTAAGGAAAGATAGGGAGATTTAGCGGCTAAATTCTCTACAATTAATCTAGTAATAAAATAATGTGGGTACGACGAGTCGATTTAGTAACTGAATGGGTAACCAAGTATAAGAAATATATAAGCCGAATTATTATGCTTGTTTCACTTGTATATATTAGGATATTAGTATAGTTTATTATGGAGTAGTTCATTAGTTTAAATTCTTCGAGACAATTAATTAAACCCCCCATTCCGTATATATCGTTGTTAATATTGTTAATATACTATTCTTAAACGTAAATATGTAGTGGACTAGTTAATGAATAAATCGTCTCTCCGTGGGATCGACCCTTACTTGTACTATACTACGTAATTTTTAAGATCGTTAGTGTGATAAGAGTAAGGTTATAAATTATTAATTTGAGTGCGGTAACGACACGTATCAAATTTTGGCGCCGTTGCCGGGGAGATGTATAATTATTCATTCTAACTTGTACGTGTGTACTGTATTTTTGGTCCTGATTATAATGTATGAGTATAATATTACCTAACTTGCCATACCGGATATTATACGTTTCATCTTTCTGACTCTTATATGATTATAGTGTATGATTAAAATTGACACATATCATGTTAAGTACAAGTATTAATTATTAACTTGCCATGCATACATATATATATATATATGAAACTTGCCGTACTGTGTTGCATTTTTTTTTTGCCTAGTTAGTAATCATTGCGCCTGTATAAATATTTTTTTTTTTTTTTTTTTAGCACCAAATTTTTGCCAAGTAGTGCGTTTAATTCGTCAAAATTTTTGCCTGTGGGTCACGAATTGCGTCCAATTACTTCCACTTATCCGTACCAAATTTTGTCAATCTTTGTGTGACATACTGTTCTATTGGTATCTGTAACGTTGATCTGTAGCAACCCTAGTCTCTATGTATATATAATCAGTAGATACAACTTACCCATTTTAATATAAGTTGTAAATTGTTAAGGTTTCATGAAGACAAGTTCATATTCATATTCATATTCATATTCGTATAATCAATCTCTATGTATGTATTGAGTTGTATCTATACTAATTATCCTTTTCTTTCTTTATAGGTGTATGCATAAGCATAACACTCGACGATCCAAAGGAGCTACAACTTTCAATCCCGAAATCGAGAAAACCGCAAGGAGGCTAAGGAAAGAATTTTTGAGGAAAAAGGCCGAGGAACCGTTAGAACTCGACAAGTTCTTTATTGAAGAGGAAGAAGTAGAGATGGCTGAAAAGACATTAAAGCAATTGGCTACACCGGATGTGGCGACCACCCCATTGAGTATCGTATTTCCTACTCTTGAAAAACCTTTAAAGTTAAATTCTGGTTTTCTTAGTTTACTTCGTAAGTTTTACGGTAAATCAGATGAATTGCCTAATATGCATCTAGTTGCTTTTGATTTAACATGCTCTTCTATGGAATGTGAGGGGGTTAAACCAGAGGATATTAAATTGCGGGCTTTTCCATTTTCGTTAGAGGGGGCTGCTAAACAATGGTTATTTTACTTACCCCCGAGTTCTATTACTAGTTGGGATACATTAAAAATTGCTTTTCTCGAAAAATTTCAACCCGCTAGTAGAGTCGCTTCTATTAGGAAAGAAATAAGTGGTATTAAACAGGGGTATGATGAGTCCTTATGCGAATATTGGGAAAGATTTAATAGGCTTTGTGCATCGTGTCCTCAACACCAAATAACTGAGCAATTGTTATTGTTTTATTTTTACGAGGGTCTTTTAAGTAAGGATAGACAATACATTGATGCTGCTAGTGGGGGAATGTTGGCTGATAAAACACCAACCGAGGCTAGGAAACTACTAAATAACATGGCCTTAAATACTCAACAATTTAGTTCTCGGAAGGATGTAGGGGTAATAAATGGGATTAGTAGTGCTGATATGACTGATTTAAAGGATCAAATTCAAGAAAATGGCCAACAAATTGCGACTTTGACTACTCTTGTCTCGAAACTTGTCACTGATCATTCGAAAAAGACCGTTTTTGCTGTAAGCTCTGATAATTTGCGAGTTAATGATGTTGGTCAGCTTGGTATGTCTGAAAATGTAAATGCTATGGGTGATTTTAATGGTAACCAAAATCGGAAATATGACCCTTACTCAAACACCTATAATGAGGGATGGAAAGATCACCATAATCTTAGATACGGTTCAGGACCTAGACCCTCTAATCAAAATAATTTTAGACCTCATGCACCTCAACCCTATTCCGTGTCATTAGAAGACATGGTAAAACAACTAGCTAATACAGTGGGTCAAGTTCAAAGCCAAGGTGCGTCGTACCAACAGAAAACAGATGCTCATCTTCAACAATTAGATTCACAATTGGGGCAAATATGTACGACCTTGAGTAATATTGAAACCACCCTCTCAAGTAAGCTTCCGGCACAAACAATCCCTAATCCGAAGGATAGATGTTTAGCTATTAGAATAAGAAAGGGAGATGATATGAAGTTTAATCCACTTGAGAAGGGTAATGACCATCACCGAACTTCTAGTGTAGCCAACGAGAATAGGATTCCCTTGATCAGAGCAATTAAATTAGTTCCGAGATATGCTGAGCTTTTTTAGGGCTTTGTGAATGCCAACAAAGTAAGTGTGGGGGAATTTGGTGATATCCCCTTGTGCTCTTTTAGTATTCCTTGCGGTATAGGTGCATTCCATTATGATTATTGCTTATTGGATTTGGGTGCCGATGTTAATACAATGTCATTACATGTTTATGAATTTTATGAATTTGGTCCGTTAGCGAGCACCACATCCACTCTTGAGTTAGGAGACGGTAGCATAATGCATCCGATTGGAGTTTTGGAAAATATTATAGTAAGAGTTGGCAATTTTGAGTTCGTGAGCAAATTTTATGTAACTAAGTCTAATTCTTCTTTTCCTATTCTTTTAGGAAAACCATTCTTGAGAAAGTCTAGAGCGCTTATCGATGTTGCTAGGGGAGAAGTGGTATTGAGATGTACCGGAAGGGAATTAAAAATTAATCTTTATGATATTATTCGGTACCCTTACATTTTGGATTATAATTTTTATAATTTGGAGGAGTATTGCATAGAAATATTGGGATTAGATGTGATTGAAATATTATTGGATGAAACAAGGCGGATGGTTGGATTAGAAGGTATGTTTAAGATGGCGGTTGCAGAATTGTCAGACTATTAAGATTATCTTAACTCGGTCGAGCCAAAGACGTTAAATTAGGCGCTTCTTGGGAGGCAACCCAAGCTTAATTGTATTGTATTATTTTTATGTATTTATTTAGTTGAGTCGGCTTAAGTGCCTCCCTGAGTTTCGCAACCTTTGTAAGGGGATGTTAATAGTGTCGGTTGCACAAAAATATTAGTATTAGATAAAATAACTTCATAAGACATGTCATTGCTTGGAACTTTTTAGGTATTTCGTGTTACATTTGTCTGGTCTAGTGCTTCTATTTTGCAGGAATACGGTTATTGTGCACTTTTGGAGGCTGTGGAGGTCGATTTTGTGGGACTGAAACCAATACAAGGACATACAACCAGGATCACTCACATATTAAATCCGCTAAGTGCATCTTATCTCTCTCCTTTATTTTTTGAGTCCATTTGTTTTACATTGAGGACAATGTCGATCTTAAGTGCGGGGGGGAGTTAATTAAAATTTTAATAAAATGAGTCTATTTTAAAAATTATAATAAGTGTGCTTTAAGGTTACAACCTAGGCGTTTTTAGGCTAACTAAAACAAGAGAGTCGACGACAAGCTCTAATCTAACAATTTTTCAAAATTTACTAACCTTTGTTACTAATATTAAAAAAAAATGTTTTGAAGTTATATATGCAGTTATTTTTCCTCCCGATCGAACTTGGATTAATTAATTTAATAGTAGATGATATTTTAAGTTTCTTTTAAATTTGAGTTATAAGTGAATTATAAAGAATAGCACTTATTTGTACTACCTTTACTATTTTTTTATTGACTCTAGAGGTACGAAAATTAAGCCGGTCTTGTTAAATTAATTTGCTTTCCTAGGTGACTCCTAATTAGGGCTAAGGAAGATTAGACACCTCAAGAGTGAGTGAGTCGTTCTTGTGACTCGAGTTAGTAAATCCGAGGGGAACCTAGTCCTAATGGGATTGGAAGAATGCCTAATGCCTTGTCCGGAAGGGCGGGAGTCATTGATTGAAAACTCGTTACATGGGTCACTTGATCGGGCAAAAAATCGAAAAAAAAAAAATATACAAAAAGAAAAAAAAAGAGAGAAAAATGAAATAATAATAATAATTACAGAAAAAAGTGAGATGAGGTGTTTAGTTTGCCTATGAGCTCGGGAGAACGATCCTCGTACTGAACTGGTAATAGGAATGTACGGAAAGTAACTCCTCTTCCCCCAAGACCTTAAATTGCCGAAACTCGTCTTTTTGAGTCAATTTTTATACAAATTTTTTTTAGGTAGTTCAATGAGTGTGAAAAATAATGAGTTCATTTATAATTTATATTTAGAAGCGGTCTAAAATATTATATATTGTTAAATTAATTAGTTGAATAGTTCAAATGTGGAGGAAAAAGTTAGTATATATGCTTCCTAATCTAAGTCAAATATTTTTATTGACTTCTCTAACTTAGTGAATTAATTTATCTAACAGAAAGTATTTTAGTTTGTCGTCGGTAATCTTGTTTTGGTTTGTCCGAAATCGCCAAGGTTAATTTATCTAATTGTATCTAAGATTTTGTCATTGTCGAGGACGACAATAAGGTAAGTGTGAGGGAATTTGATAACTCGCTAATTATTCATATTTTCACCCCGTTTTTATGTGTCGTTAACCTCGTTTATAATAATATTTAAATTATATGATACAATTTTGTGAGATTCGATATTTAAGGGCATGTGTATTATTTATCATGCTAAATGGACTGATTTCAACGTTAATTATAATTAATAGGTAATGGGTCGATAAGTCACGGAAGGATGGCCCAAATAACGAATGAGTTGAATACGATCCGACTGAAAGTTGCGTGATTGAATCAGAATAATAGTAAAGGGGAAAGATCAGTCCAAATAAAATTGAGGACCAACATCCCAAAAGATTACAGAGTACATGGAAGAGGGTGGAAAGAAGGAAAAAAATAAAGAAAGATACAAGCAATCTCGATATCTATCTATCTATGGAAGAAGGCGGAGCACAGTGGAACATTGAGCCGAGATTGCATGTTTCCAGAGAACTCAATTTCCATATTTTTCTACAATGGAAAATAAATAAATATCTTCATATTACCAAAACTCATCAATTTTCATATTTCCACCAGAAATTATACCTAGAAATCTTTCCAAAATTCAACCCAATGTAACTATAAATACCCAATTCTCAAGCATGAAGAAGTCAAGCAAGCAAACACAGAAATACCAACCCTTATTAGTAATTGAATTTGACGGTTTTTTGGAGCTCGGAGCAGTCCGTCGGGTGAAGCGGCTTCAACTCGAGGGAAGACGGAAGCACTACTACTTGTGGAGGTGTCGAAACCGAATCAAGGAGGAGTCTTTTGGGCCTAGATATTAAGTTCTCTACTCCTTAATACTTGTTAATTTCAGTTATTAATTTTGTCTTGGATCTTATATGATGTTAATCGTTCAGTTATGAAATCAATTAGTTTTACCAATATTATTTTGTTAGTAATCAATTTTATACTCGTTCTTATTGTTCAATATCTAGTTGTATTATTTGGCGCGACGTTAAATTATACAACCAAGTAGCAACTATATTAATTTAGGACTGCGAATTGTCACTAGATTAATCTAGGAGTATAATTTGATCTAGTTAATTTTAATTGGCTAGGATTATTGATGTCTTTCTCGTCCTTAATGCGACTAGTTAACTTACGGAGCGTCGAAACTTACGTAATAATTAATTAGTTAGAATTGGTGATCGAGCGGCTCGACATCGATTATAAGTAAGGAAAGATAGGGAGATTTAGCGGCTAAATTCTCTACAATTAATCTAGTAATAAAATAATGTGGGTACGACGAGTCGATTTAGTAACTGAATGGGTAACCAAGTATAAGAAATATATGAGCCGAATTATTATGCTTGTTTCACTTGTATATATTAGGATATTAGTATAGTTTATTATGGAGTAGTTCATTAGTTTAAATTCTTCGAGACAATTAATTAAACCCCCCATTCCGTATATATCGTTGTTAATATTGTTAATATACTATTCTTAAACGTAAATATGTAGTGGACTAGTTAATGAATAAATCGTCTCTCCGTGGGATCGACCCTTACTTGTACTATACTACGTAATTTTTAAGATCGTTAGTGTGATAAGAGTAAGGTTATAAATTATTAATTTGAGTGCGGTAACGACACGTATCATGGTCAAAAACAAAGAATGCTCGTGAGACGTTTGAAAATGTATAAGGAAACAATAAGTAGAAACTTCCGTCCGATTTTGAGAGTTGTTTTACGTTTGTATAAACATTTGACAGCGACTCCACAACCTATTCAAGAGGATTGCGGAGGCTCAACATGAAAATGGTTTAAGGTAAATTTACTTTCCTAATGTGGCGAAATTAGGTAGTCTATGTGTCTATAATAATAATAATTATTATTATTATTTTCTCATGTGATGGTAATATGATTGTTTAGGAGCTTTAGATAGGACACATATCACCTTAAAAGTTCCGCTAGCTACAAATGTTTTAGCGGCGTGTACTATGGATATGCATTGTATCTATGTTTACTTGGGTGGGAAGGTTCGGTTGCAGATAGTCGAGTTCTTAAAGATGCTATTAGTGAGTAGAAGACACCCATTTAAAGTTCCTAATGGTGAGGAATATTTCTCAATTCTTTTATTATTAGTGGTTTAATAAACTTTGCCAGAATTACTAAATTTCGTTTGACTTTAATATTGATAGGATGTTATTACTTAGTTGTTGATGGTCTTACAAATGGCGAAAGATTTCTTTCTCCTTATAGAGGGGCAAAGATATCATCTCAAAGAGTGGAAAGATGGTCATCAACCAACTAACCATATGGAATTTTATAATATGAAACACTCATCAGTACGAAATGTCATTGAGAGGTGCTTTTGGTTATTAAAAATATGTTGGACCATACTTAGAAACTCTAGTTTTTATTGTGATGATACTCACACCGACATCATAAATGCTTATTCTCTTATTCACAATCTTATTCGTCGTGAGATGAGTTTCGATCCAATGGAGCACTAATTAGATACTGAGTATGGTAAGCAATTTATGGAAGACAATGAAGAATATATAAATATTGTTGATACCTCTAACTCTTGGACTAAATGGAGAGATAAACTAGGTAAAGAGATGTTCGAGAGTTGGCGACAACGTAGGCCTTTTAGGCATGTAGCATACGATCCATCGTCGAATTAGTTGAAAGTTTTTTACCAAGTTACTTATTATTATCGTAGTTCCATTCCTTGTTTTGTCTACTTAAGTAATCTAATTTATCTACTAATTTTGAATTATGAAAATTAATGTAAAATGAAACCACCTTTATGAGTTAATTAATCACATTTTCAGTTGTAATTTTATGTGTTTCTTTTATATACTTAGTGTAGACGAAAACCGAAGTAAATAATGAGAAGAGCGGTCCTAGAAGAAGGTTTGAGGAAGAAGACACGTTATTGGTGAATTTATTGTTATTCTTGCATTTGGATGGAAAATGGAAAGCAGAAGGTGAGTTCAAATCTGATTACTTGGTACGTTTGGAGAAATTAATCTCATAAAAAATGTCAGACGTCGGACTTAAAGCAACAAACATTGAATCAAGGCTGGGTTATCTCAGAAAAAGATTTAATGCACGGTTGGAGATCAAACAAAAAGGAAGTGGATTTGGATGGGATGATGGTTTAAAGATGGTAACCGGTGATTGCAAGTTATATAATGAATGGTGTAAGGTACAAAGTATTACTTATTTCTTTTAATTAATTATATGTGTTTGAGATGCAAACAATCGAACATAATGATCAAACAGTATAACTGAAAGTAATGATCAAAAAGAATGTACAAGGATGTGGCACATGCGCCTTGGGCATATGTCGAAAAAAGGCCTATCACTGTTTGGTAAGGAAGGCTTGTTGAAGAACATGAAAAAGCCATGCATGGAATTTTGTGAACATTGTGTGTATGTCAAAGCACATAGGTTACGGTTCTGTACAAGTAAGCACAAAAGTAGAGGGATGTTAGACTACGTGCATACCGATGTTTGGGGTCCGGCTAAAGTTACTTCGAAGGGTGGTTCTACGTACTTTGTTACATATGTTGATGATCATTCTAGGTATGCTTGGATTTATTTCTTGAAGCATAAGAATGAGGTATTTGATATCTTTAAGTGTTGGAAAACAATGGTTGAGAACAGGACAGGTAGAAGACTAAAAATTCTGCGATCGGATAATGGTAGAGAGTACACGCATGGTTCTTTCAAGAAGTTTTGTGATCAGAAAGGCATTGTGAGACACTGGACAGTAAAAGGCACACCACAACAGAATAGAGTCGCGGAAAGACTGAATCGTACACTTCTTGAGAAAGCAAGGTGTTGCGTTCTAATTCTAGGGTAGGTAGAGAATAATGGTGGGCAGAAGCGGTTGCTACAGCTTGTTACACAGTAAACCGGTCCTCGGATTCTAGTTTAGGTAGAGACACCCCCTACAGGGTGTGGTCAGGTGAACATGCAGATTATGACAAGCTTCGAGTTTTTGGATGTACAGTTTATTATCATGTTAAGGATAATAAACTTGATAATAGAGCTAAGAAGACAATATTCTTAGGATATGCAAAGGGAGTCAACGGTTATCGCCATTGGAGTGTAGAAGATTCAAAGTTTGTGATCAGCAGGGATGTTACATTTGACGAAAAATCTATGGTAGCTTTCTCAAAAGCTGCATTACCTACTGGTGGTGATGCGGTGATATCAAATAAACAAGTTGTTGAGATAGAATATGAAGACCAACCAGGTTTTAGTCGTGATCAGGTGGAGAATCGTCCTATCATTGGGGAAAACGAGGAAGAGGATGAACGAGATCATGAGAAGGTTCAGCTGGAAAATACACGTGTTTTACAACCGCAGCAACAAGAATCCTTGGGTTCTACTAGGCCAAAGAGGAATTATAAACTTGTCCAGAAGTTAGGTTCAGACAAGCCTTTGAGACATTACGGGCAAGTATACTTGGTGGAATACAGTCTTGATGGAGGATGACTAGCCGGTTACCTTCAAGCAAGCTATCAAAGACAATGATAGAGAGAGTTGGTTGGTTTCTATGGAAGAGGAGATGCAATCTCTTCACAAGAACAAGACTTAGGAGGTGGTCCCATTGCCCTTGGGGAAGTCTGCTATTGGTTGTAAATGGGTGTATAAAAGAAAATAAGATCATACAAAGTCATGCGATATAAGATATAAGGCTAGGTTAGTAGCCAAGAGGTTTGCACAAAAGGAAGGAGTTGATTACAACGAGATATTCTCTCCGGTAGTGAAACATATATACTTCTGTCCGGGTGCTATTAAGTTTGGTTGCTCATGGTGATCTTGAGTTGGAATAACTTGACGTCAAGACAACTTTCTTGCATGGAAACTTAGATGAGGAAATTTATATGTTTCAACCTGAGGGATTCAAGGTTGAGGGAAAGGAAAGTCAGGTATGTCGTTTGATAAAATCATTGTACGGATTGAAAAAATCTCCAAGATAATGTACAAGCGATTTGACTTTTTCATGATAAAACAGGGATTCTCCTGAAGTTCTTATGATAGTTGTGTCTACATACCGAAACTTCCTGGAGGTGATTTTATTTATCTCTTGTTGTATGTGGATGACATGCTTATTGCTTCAAAAATCAAGGTGGAGATAAATAAGCTAAACCTTCAACTTGGTAAAGAGTTTGAGATGAACGACTTGGGCGTTGGAAATAAAATATTGGGTATGGAGATAAGAAGTGAGCTGTCAAACCAAAAATTATTCTTGAGCCAGAAAGGCTATTTAGAACGGGTAATTGAAAGATTTGGGATGAAAGGTGCTAAATCTGTGGTTACTCCTGGCTTTCTGGTAATCAATCTCCTACGACAGCGAAAGATAAGGCAAACATAAAGCATGTTCCTTATGCTAGTGCGGTTGACAGTTTAATGTACGCCATGGAGTGTAGACGTCCGGATATTTCACAAGCGGTAAGTGTTGTCAGTAGATTCATGGCGAATCCTGGAAAGGCACACTGAGAAGCAGTGAAATGGATTTTGAGGTACTTGAAAGGTACCATTAACACTAGTTTGTGTTTTGGTGGAGATACATGTCAAGTAAGTGGGTTTGTTGATTCGGATTATGCTGGTGATCTAGATAGACGATGGTCCACTACTGGTTATGTGTTCACAATACACGGTGCTCCAGTTAGTTGGTGATCTATATTACAGTTTACAATGACACTATCTACTACAGAGGCCAAGTACAAGGCGGTAGCAGTAGGAGTGAAGGAAGCATTGTGGTTGAGGGGTCTTCTAAATGATTTGGGTATGAAGCAGGATAAGGTTAAACTGAGTTGTGATAGTCAAAGTGTGATTCACTTGACTAAAAATCAAGTTCGATCATCATGTTCAGACCAACTATATCGACGTAAGATATCATTTTGTACGGGATGTCGTGGAGGAAGATCATATTTCTCTCACAAAGGTACATACTGATGAAATCCAGCTGACATGCTAACCAAAATTGTGACAGGTAGTAAGTTTCAACATTGTAAGGACTACTACACATTTTCACATGTTAAGTCATGTGAAAGGATTGATTGAACTACGATTGTCTTGATCCCGGTTCAGGGTACGTAGGCAACCATGTGGTGCAGCCGAATAAGAAGATGCAATTTGTTCGTCCAAATTTGAGGATTTCAAATTATGAACGAGGTGGAGAATTAATACAAAAGGTAATTTATATTAATTCTAATTTTGTTACAAGTGTGTTTGTTGTTATTGTTGTTGTTAATGAAACATATGCAAAGCATTATATAATATTCTATGCACTAATAAATGAATGACCTACCTTCATTCACTCATGAAAATAGTAAAGCAATCAAAAACTTTATCTAACTATTCTCTCATCCTTAAGCCTTGTTTCATCATTTCTATATTTAGGAAATAGATTTTTGAAACAAATAGATTTAAACCATTTGAAATATAAGTTTGATGGGTGTTGACGAATTGGTTTGGTCATTTGGCTTGTGATCAATAGGTTAGGGGCTCAATTCTTGGTAATGACATTTTATTAGTTTTTTGTTGCTTTTCAAAAGATAAATGTGTAGATAGGGGGACTCAAACCCGAGCCACTTGCATGAAATATTGTCATTACAACCAACTTTACCACCTTCTACTTCATGTTACATATCATTGGAAGATTTGTATTATATCCAGGGCCGGCCCTGGGCCTAGTTTGGAGGGGCGGCGGCCCAGGGCCCACGCTTAAAAAGGGGCCCAAAATAGAGGAATTTTTTTTGATGCCTAAACATATAAGATGTACTAAGCTATAAACTTGATCAATGCTTTATCTTTGGTATGATGGTTAACTAGTGGGCCTTCATACAAGAGGTCATGGGATCAAAATCTTTCCATACAAATTTTTAACTCTTTTAGTTTTAAAAAAAAGTTGTTTGTTGGTTTGTTGTTCTATACAACTCTTTATTTATTTTTTATTTTTTAATGTTTTCTTTATCATTTCATATTTTTTTTAATGTTTTCTTTATCATTTCATATTTTTATTAGTCATGTATAAAAGAATTAAAATATATTCAATACACATATTAAAAAAAATATTTATATTAACCTTAACATATACTTCCTACATTTTCCTATTTTTTTTTCTCCAATATAATATTCCTCACATATAATATGGAAGTGGGAGAGAAAAAAAAACGGAGCTAGTTGTTGTATGTGTAACCAAAACAGTAACGGACAAAACAATAATGGACCGAGAGGCAACACAGGCAACAATATACCGAAATGGCAAAAACCCGTAGGTTATGAAACCGAGGCTGCAAGGGACGAAAACCGAGAAGGGACAGATTTCAAAAACCGATGCAGCAAGTTCGGGACGGCAACGAATTGGGACAGAAACGTGAGACCGAACAGAGGCAGTGTCGTGGTAGGTATGTTAGCCACTGACTTGAAAACTATATCGGCACGACACAGTGGTTATCGTCTTCAACGCCGCTAGTTCCCCAAGGTTAACACTGCAGCTCGCTTACTCGACCACTCAAGTGAGCGAACTTCGGAACGACCAACCGAACCCAGAAAAAATATAAGAACAGAATAGTTATGGAGGAGAAGAAAGGAGGGAGAGAAGATGAGTACAGTTTTGTGTGTATTGTAAGAGCAGCAAGGTCAAGTATTTATAGGCTAATGGGTCAGCCAACTCAAAAAATATAACAGCCCAATAAAGCAATAAATGGCCTTAAAGACAAAAGATTATGGGTCATTAAGACACCATAACAGTCTGATTTGACTGAGTCCAATTCACACTAGCATATGAACCTGGACAACCCAATGAACAAAGACACACAAAACACAAGGAGGCCCAAAAGAGTAACAGTCCAACCAAGCTCGAGACTGGGCCGCACTCCTCACCATAAAAGGCCTACTTCACACACACTTGAAAGCCTATGGGAAGAGAAGCTATAAGAAGACCTCATAAGTTTACTAATCTTCCTATGTGGGATAGAAAAGCAAAAGGAAACAACTATGGAGTACTTCTTTTGCCATCTACCAACACTAGTATATTACGGAGTATTTCAATTACAAAATTACGAGTAGTTTGTTAACTTTTTAAAGCACATATTCAAAAGAGCACGGATCATTGTTACGAATATTTTATTTATACAAATGACCAACATTTTTATACTATTTTATCATTTTTACGAGTATTTATTTTCACGAAAAACTATTTTATTACATAGTTTAATTTTTTTTTTGTCCATCGAAGAACGCTCTTAGTCGCATTACAATATAGGGGGAAGAGGGATTCGAACCTGAGACCTACTGTCCCAGAGCACCTAGTCCTAACCACTAGGCTAAGACATCTTTGGTATTACATAGTTTAATTAAGTGTATTTACGGATCATAAGTCACAAGGACGTCAATACACTCATAATATTTACTGTAAAATTTAGTAAGCAACTTCAAATTAGTACAGGGCCTCTAGATAATTCAGTAATTTTTTAATTTGTACATCCTGTTTGGGATAAAATTCACGACTTTAGATACGACGTGGAATTCTCCGAGTCAAAAGTCAAAGTTGAGAAATCAAAGGATCGAAAGCGGAAAAGTCACGAAGTAATACTCGGAAAGTCAAAAGTCGTAAGAGTCGGGAATTCGATACGAAGAAAGTCAACAAAGCAACGAAATAAAGTCCAGCAACAATGGGCCGAGCAACAGCCAAACCCCAAAGTGGGCCGAAGACAGCCCAACCACCCGGAATAACCTTACCCCAAACAAAGACCCAGTCAACTAACCACTCCCTAGAATCCAGGTAATGCCACCAGAGCAGGAGAGAAATCAGGAGAAAGAAGGGGAAGACAACGGCTAAGGGAAAGAAGTTGAATATAAGTACAACAACAACAAAGGCATCAGGCAACCAATCTTCAGCATACTTCAACCCTAACATACGAAGCGCACTAGCAAAATATAGTCTCCGATAACCCGAAATCGATACTTGTACTCTTTATTCGTTTTCTCCATTCATAGTAGATATTTGGCGGGATTCCGACTCCCCCCGCGGTTTTTACCACATTGGGTTTCCGCGTCACCAAATTTTGTGTCTTCTTGCTTTCTTTCGTCGCTTGCTCATTCGTTAATTCGATTTATTCTGTCGTTTCGTGAAACGTTAGCCCGATCACTTTAACCCACA
This sequence comes from Agrostemma githago, assembly GCA_958450325.1. Lineage (NCBI taxonomy): Eukaryota > Viridiplantae > Streptophyta > Magnoliopsida > Caryophyllales > Caryophyllaceae > Agrostemma > Agrostemma githago. The sequence continues at coordinate 56,361,646 of OY288258.1, read as the reverse complement.
ACTTAAATCGTAACCCGGTAAATTTTTACCAAAAACAATTTGGCGCCCACCGTGGGGCAAAGTGATCGTTTGCTAGACAAGATTCTACAGTAAAACGACCTACCGTCATGTCTGGATCCGATCAAAACCTTGTCAATAGCCAAGATGCCTCCACCCAGCCTGCTGGAGGAACACCATCCTCAGGGGCAGCAAGCCAGCCCATCACACCATCCACTCAGGCGACCCCTGTCAGTCTGACGGAAGGACCTACACCGGCAACCTCCAGACCACCTCAAGGGCCCCCGACATTAAGGACGCCCAACCCCTTCAGAACCAGTAAGGAGGGTACGCCATCCAAGACACCGGATCATGGAGGGTTGTTTGGAGATGCCCTCAGGATTACGTCAGCCCCAGATCCTGTGATGGAGATACTTCAGGGGATCAATACTCTGCAGCAAGCGGTGAAGACCTTGCAGAAAGACAACCGGGACATCAGGGCTCAGATAAAGGCGGTATCAAGGCTGCCACCTACTCCAGTCCAACCGTCGCTGGAGAGCCTGCCTATGGTATCTGGAGAAGAACCGAGCTCCCACAGAGAACCCGCCGTCAGTGGGCAAATCTCCAGGATGATTCCTCAGGAGGTGGTCACCAGGCTGGATCTGGAACTATCACCACCCATCCAAACCGTTGCGCCACAAGGGCTAGGCTATCTGACCCGTGGGCCCACACCCGACAGATCGCACGTCTCAGGTAATCTCTTCTCCGGTATTGGAAACCAAGAGACTAGCTCATTATCTCTTACAGGTACCCCAGTCCATCAGATGCCAGGATGGCAACCAGCGCAATCACCAGGAATGTACCCCTTGTCCAACAACCAACCCTCTGGAGGGGCGTGGGTAGCATCTACTCCCAACCGACAGGCGCCAAGATCGCAACCAGAAGCGCCAGTCCACCCATCGACTGTCGGCAACAGTGCACTCCCTGGAGTAACTTGGCCATCCAGAGCCTCGTTCCAGCAAGCACCAGAGTGGCAATCCAGACCTGAAGTAGCTGCGTTCCCTCCGCCACCTCCTCCAAACAATCTACACCTTGGAGGACCCCAAACAAGAAGTACACCTTTCAGTTTTTTCCCTCCTGCTTCTAACCCTCTTACAGGAACCAACAGTGCTACAGACCAGCAGTCCCAAGAACTGAAAGAGCTGAGGGAGCTGATCAACAAAATTCCTGGAATGTCGCGCCCCCTAGAGAGAGCAACCAGAGACAGCTATGCAGACTCGCCCTTCACCGACGACCTGGCCTACGTTGCTGTGCCCAAGGGCTTTGTGCCACCAGCCATGACGCTCTATGATGGCACTACAGACCCCTTGGATCACATCAACCAGTACAAGCAGAAAATGATGGTGGTAACCGCCATGGGGCCTCTGAAGGAAGCTTGCATGTGCAAAGGGTTCGATTCCACCCTCTCCGGAGCAGCCCTCCAGTGGTTCGTTGGTCTGCCGAACAGAAGTATCACCTCCTTTGCCGATCTGGTTAACGCCTTCAACCAACAATTCGCCAGCAGCAGAAAGCCGGAGAAGCAAACTAGTGATCAGTACCGGGTGGTGCAGAGATTCGAAGAATATACGCAAGATTTCCTCAACAGATTCAACAGGGAGAAAGTAACTATTCCCAGATGTGACGTGGCCACCGCCATTGAAGCCTTCCGTCAAGGGCTCCTCCAAGATTCGGATCTTTACAAAGATCTCACCAAGTATCCCTGCGCTACATTCGAAGATGTGCAGACCAAAGCATTGGCAGCCATCAGGCTAGAGGAGGATTCGGGCCCCAGAAGGGGTACCTATGGTTCTGAGCACGTCTTTAGGAAGGCACCAGCAGATAGGGGTGTTCACCGGTCCGGAACCGGACCGGACCGGACCGGACCCGGTTGGACAGAAGACCGGTCGAAGGGCTGCAGCAGAACCGGAAACCGGACCGGATGGGTGTCAGACCGGACCGGGACCGGACCTGTCGGACCGGTCTGAACCCGGACCGGACCGGTCGACCCGACTAACGCGTAAATGGTTGTAACTTGTACGTTTGTAACTTGTAAGAATTTGGTTTAGATGCAACGTGCCAACGTATAATGTTTACACATGAATACGTAATCAAAATTGAGAAGTAAATAGCAAAGTCCTAGATAAAAATAAAGTACGAAACTAATAATGTATGCTTAAAATTTAATAATGACGAATTGACGAGACTAATAAAATCTTCGAATCTTTGAGGTCGTTGATCTTCAAAGTTGGACAACGACATCTTCTTCATCGACTATTGTCGTATTCGTCAAATCTATATAAAATTAAATTGACAACTTATGTTAGGAAAATATTAAGTAAGTCGGCAATAGGAATAATAATGTATAAATTTAATGAAAATAACTAAATAAGTGTATAAGTTCGGAAATACCTTTTTCAAGTTTTTCAAGTTCTTCTAACTTTTCTTCCATGTTAAGCCCTTTATCATTTCTTGGCCGAATCCAATCTTGTGCACATAAGAGTGCTTCAACAATCTTAGATGACATAAAAAAAAATGTGGTAAAGTCTTCAATAGAAATTCAAAGAAAATTAAAAAAGAGTAGAAAAAATAAATAAGAACTAAAATGTCTATATATATATATATATATATATATATATATATATATATATATATATATATATATATATATATATATATATATATATATATATATATATATATATATATATATATATATATATATATTACCTTTGGGGTCAATGAGCTTCTAAATGGTGATAGATGTCGATGACCGGCACTAAAAGAGGACTCTGAAGCTACAGTAGAAATAGGCACTGCTAAAACGTCACGTGCTAAACGTGATAAAATAGGGTACCTAGGAGCGTTCAGTTTCCACCATGTCAACGCATCATAATCTTCTTCGTGGTCCCCAAGTATTTCCTCCAAATATCTATCAAGCTCGGATTTTGAATACCCACTATTCGACCTTGTCCTCCGAACTTGGCGTTCAATAGCTTTTTTGAAATCTAAAGAATCATCATGTCCAACACTACTACCCACAACATGTGTACTCTCATCATTTTGAGGAGCCAAAGGAGCATACAATCTCCTATACTCATCAAATAACCCCATTGCTTTAGTATACACTAGCTTGCTCATTTCTTCATCTTTAGGCGCATCATAAACACTAGTGAAAGCAAACTTCAAACCTACTAACTTAACATGCGGATCAAGAATAGCTCCCATATAAACCAAGACATTCATCTTCTCAACATCTCCCCAATACTTGTCAAATTTCTTTTTTATAGCACATGACATAGCTTTAAAGTCATCATCATCGCTATCACTAAATTTATTTAACTGATGAAGTGCACGAGCAATGAAAAAGAAACTAGAATCACTGGTCACATACAATGAAGCAGAAACTTTTTCAGTCAAAACTTTAAACTCCTTCAAAAATTTCATCAACGATTCAACTACAACCCAATCATGGTCACTAGGAGCACCAGAATGTTCTACCTCAATAGGATTCCCAAACTCATCAACATCATCTGAACCAAGTTCATTTCCTGAAGGGTTAACTGGAACATTTACATCACCAAATACATCCTTAAATTTCAAAGCGGTTTCCAACATATCAAATGTAGAGTTCCATCTAGTAGGCACGTCAAGAGATAATGACTTCTCAGATTGTGTATACCTCTTTGCAACATTCTTAAAGAATTTCACTCTAGCAGGAGAGCTTTTCACAAATTTAACCGCATACCTAACCCTACTGATTGAGTCCTTGTTCTTTTTCAAACCATCCCACACAATAAGGTTGATAATATGGGAAACACACCTCATATGCAAATAATCCACATTCCCAACTGTATTAGGCTTATTTTGAAGAATTTTTCTTAGTTCCAAACAAGCAGTGTCATTAGAACTAGCATTATCACAGTCAAAGTAAAGACTTTATCATCTAAACCCCATGATTTGAAGCAATCATCAAGAAGGCTTGCTATATCCTTACCCTTGTGACTATAGATAGGACAAAAATAAATGATCTTCTTATGCAACTTCCAGTCATTGTCGATATAATGAGCAGTTACACACATATAGTTGATTTTCTGAATGCTAGTCCATGTATCAGTGGTAAAAGATACCCTTTGACATGAAACTCTAAGACACTCGATCAATTTAGTTTTCTCATTACAAAAGAGTTGATAACAATCGCGAGTTATAGTGACACGAGATGGAATATGAAATGTAGGGCAAGTCACATACATAAGGCATTTGAAACCAGGTTTCTCAACAAACCGAAATGGTAACTCGTCCACTATGATCATGTAAACAACTGCATCTCTAACCTCCTCGAGATTCAAAACCCACCCTTTCAATTGACCTTCCCCTTCATTTTCACTCCTATCAAAAATTAACTGACTTTCTTTCCCTTTAGACTTGTTTGTAGGAGCATCAGGATTAGCGGGGCATACAATCCAATGATTTCTAACATTTTTGGAACCATTTATATTACTATCAGCTGCAAAAATTTTATTTTCACAATAGATACATTCAGCTCTTCGCTTACCTTCGTCGTCGTCGTACTCACGAAAATGCACCCAATAAGCAGATCTCCTAGTTTTAGATGATTCATACTTGCGTCCTGGGACTTTAGGCCTGACAGGCAATAAAGCTGTTTCTGGTTTTGTTTGAGAAACATTTATATTCTCGTCAAGACCGACGTCCAAGTCCGATGTGAGCTGCTCTTGCGTTACGACCTCATCCAAATCCGGTTCAAGCCGTCTTTTTTTCGAAACCGAGCTCCTCATTATTCTAAAATAATAAATAAGCGAATAATTAAAATAATATTCAAATGAATAATTACAAATTAAAACTATTAAAAAAGTAAACTCATACTACGATTTAAAGTAAAAAGTTTACAAATAATTATTAAAGTACATTACAAATTACAAGTCTATAAGACTATAACACATTAACACTACACCATCACGACACGAAATCACGACAGTCAAACGTCCAAGACTTACAACAGTAACTCAGTAAACAAAAGCAACTACTAAAGCAATTACAACTAAAAATAAGAAACTAATAAGTACAAGTCTATAAAAGCAAATAGTGAAATAGGCAATAAAGTAGTAACTCATCACTGTCATCACTCATCAGTACTCTGTCGTGTAGTCATGTAAGCATATTCATATATATGAATATATCCCTAACTCCCTAAGCATATACTCCTATAGTCCTATATCCCTAGACCCTACAGTCCTACACTCCCTACTTAATAGTTACTACTTACTTGTTTACTACTTACACAGAACTCACAAAGTCACAATACTCACAAGAGTCACAACACACAACTGAGAACTGACACAACAGTACAACACAACTACACAAGTAAAAAAAAAACAATAAATAAACCACAATAGCTCTGCCAGTTTCGAAGTACTAATTCAAAATACTCAGCCATAAGTCATAAGTCATAATTCATAAAACTCAGCCCTCACTCCCTCAGCACAAAACAAAATACAAATAAAACTCATCAAACAAAATACAAGTATACAACAATCATGATCACGATTTACTTTACGAACAACCTATCAAACAAAATACAAAACACAAGTATACTCAGCACGAAATACTTGTTCGGGCTGTTCCTGTTTTGCCGTTTCGAACAATTCGAACTTTCGAAGTACTGATGCAGTGATGCGGATGAGTTGATGATGAGTTTGATGACTGATGAGTGATGATAGCGAGTAGCGAGAGACCGAGAGTGCGACTGTGCGAGACTAAGAACTCGGTTTACCCTCAAAGTGGCCTCAAGATTCAAGAACTAGGTATTTAAGAGGATGTTAACGACTTAACGTATATGTATTATGTATTAGGTATAGTAACTAATAAGTATATTATATAATACTAGTAGTAAGTAGTAACTTAGTAATTAGTATAGTTTTGAAATTTGAATTATTTAGAAAAATATAAATTATTTAGGAAATAGCATATTACTAGGATTTATGATGATTTAGTTATGGTATGTTAGGATTTAAGAATATTACGATTTACAAAGTTAATATTTGAGAATATTGAGAATTTTCAAACTTTGGAGAAGTAGTTCAATAGGCAGTAAATTACTCAACTCCGGTCTTCCGGTCTGGACCGGTTTTTTCCGGGTTTTAGCCCGGACCGGACCGGAAACCGGATCGTCTGTGGAAGCGGAACCGGGGACCGGGCCGGTTATGGGCAGGTCCGGTTCGGTCTGGACCGGCCGATTCGGTTCGGTCCGGTTGGTCGGTCTGGACCAAATTATGAACAGCCCTACCAGCAGAGAAGAGAGGCGAAAGATCCAAGTCCTACGACATAAATGTCCACAAGATCTCTGAAGAAAAAGATTGGAAGGAGAGCCCAGAACTCCCACCTAAAATAAGCGAGTACAGGTTCTCCACCAACCTTGTTGGTCTGCTCAGGGCCCTAAAGGAGTTAGGGCTCAAAGTCAGGTGGCCCAGGAGACAAGAGTATACAAACGACCGTCGGGACGCCAGCAAGAGGTGTGAGTTCCATGATGATATTGGGCACAACACCGAAGAATGTGTCCTCCTCAGGAAGGAAGTGAAGTACCATTATGATCAGGGAAATCTGGATCACCTGGTATCTTGAAGCTCCAGCAGAGTAAATGCGGAAGACCAAGTGTTGCCTTCGCCCCCTCCACTATGCACTAGACTTGTCAATGTAATCATAGGAGGATCGGAATTGAGCGGTCTAACTTATTCAGCAGCTAAAAGGCACGCTTCCCACTCCAGAGGAGACAAACCAGAGCACTCCTGCAGAATCAGCTGTCCAGACCTTCCAGCCGTCACCTTTGATGAATCTGATGCGGAATCATCTCCAGAATCCCACCATGATGCCCTAATCATCACGCTCTCCATAGGGAACTGCACCGTAAGGAAGATACTGGTGGACACCGGAAGCTCTGTCAACCTTATCATGTTGGAGACCTTGCAGAACATGGGATTCAGTGAGGAAGACCTGAGCAAGAGAGCGGTCCCCCTTATAGGATTCAGTGGGGAAACCAAATATTCCCTGGGAGAAATTACAATTCCCACCTACGCTGGAGGGGTAAACAAGCAGGTACGGTATTTGTTTATTGACGGTCCGTCCACCTACAACGTGATCCTGGGAAGACCGTGGATACATGAGATGAAGGCCATCACGTCCACCTACCACCAGTGTTTGAAGTTCCCCACACCCTGGGGAGTGCAGAAGATCAATGGTGATCAGAGGGAAGCCAAAGATTGCTATAGAGTGGCGCTGAAGAAGACAACGAGTCCTCCAGCATAGCAACTACAGAGTCTTCACCTACCTCTGCAGAAGTATCTTGAGCCCGCTCAGGTGGAGATAGATGAAGTCAACTTAGACAAACAACACCCCGAGCGAAAAGTGCTAATCGGTTCAGAATGCACAGGTAATATCCGACAAAACCTTATTGAACTATTGAAAACTAACATGGATTGTTTTTCTTGGTCCCATGATGATATGGTAGGAATAGATCTGAGTATCATAACTCACAGATTAAGTGTGGACCCGAGCTACAAGCCAATTCAGCAGAAGAGGAGGAAGTTCGCTCCAGAGAGGAACCAAGTCATAAACCAGGAGGTAGATAACCTGCTGGCCGCCGGAAAAATCAGAGAACTCGAGTACCCAGAGTGGCTATCCAACGTGGTAGTAGTCCCAAAGAAAAACGGCAAGTGGAGAGTGTGCGTCGGCTTCACCGACCTGAACAAGGCATGCCCGAAGGATCCATTCCCCCTGCCACACATAGATGCCATGGTAGATGCCACAGCAGGCCATGAGATGCTGACCTTCCTCGATGCATGGAGCGGATACAACCAAATCAAGATGCATCCATCAGATCTGGAGTAAACTGCGTTCAGATCTGAGAGAGGTATTTATTGTTACAATGTTATACCTTTTGGTCTGAAAAATGCAGGATCCACCTACCAAAAGCTGGTCAACATGATGTTCAAGAAACAAATTGGCAATACCATGGAGGTGTATATTGATGATATGGTTGTCAAATCCAAGCAAGCCTCACAGCACACAGCACATCTGGAAGATGCTTTCAATACCTTGAGGGAGTACAAGATGAAGTTAAATCCTTCAAAATGCACGTTCGGAGTATCCTGTGGAAAATTTCTGGGGTACATGGTCACCCAGAGGGGAATCGAAGCCAGCACAGAGCAGATCAAAGCCATCCTGCAGTTGGAGTCTCCACAGAAACCAAAGGATGTGTAGCGGTTGACCGGAAGGATTGTCGCCCTGAACAGGTTCATCTCCAGGTCCTCAGACATGTGCCGTTTATTCTATGATATCCTGAGGAAGGCTCAAAGATTTGACTGGGGGGAAGAGCATGAAAAAGCATTCAAGGAGTTAAAACACTACTTGAGTACCCCACCACTCCTGTCAAAACCGGAACCTGGAGAGCCACTCTTTCTATATTTATCGGTGACAGAGGTGGCGGTTAGTGCAGTATTGGTAAGGGAACATGAAGGAGCACAACATCCCGTCTACTATGTCAGTAAGTCTCTGCTTCCTGCAGAGACCAGGTACACGTCCCTTGAAAAACTTGTACTTGCACTCGTCACCGCATCATATAAACTGCGTCCTTATTTTGAGTCACACATTATATCTGTAATAACAAACTACCCACTGAAAAATATTATGAGAAAACCTGAGTTGTCAGGTAGGATGGCAAAATGGTCTATGCACTTGAGCGGCTTCGACTTAAGGTTTGTCCCCAGAACAGCAATCAAGTCCCAAGCGTTAGCAGATTTCATATCCGACTTCAGCCCAACACTGCAGACACAAGCCGAGAAAGATATCATCCTTCAGAAGAAAACAAGGGCGAACAAGTGTGGAAGCTCAACGTAGATGGCGCCTCAAACATGAGAGGATCCGGAGCAGGGTTGGTGCTCAGATCACCTCAGGGAGACCTCATAGTCCAACCAGTCCGATGCGAGTTCCGAACAACGAACAATGAAGCAGAATATGAAGCTTTGATCTTGGGTCTCCAGTTGTCCCTAGACCTTAAAATCAAGCAACTGGAAGTATATGGTGATTCCCAGCTGATAGTCAACCATATGAACGGTTCATATGCGGCGAAGGATTCAAAGATGATGGCTTACCTTGAAGTGGCAAAAGATCTCTCCCTGAGGTTCACAGAGTTCTCAATCAACCAAATTCCGAGGGAGCAAAACGTGGAAGCAGACGCCTTAGCAACTCTGGGGGCAACCTTCAAACCAGGAGAAGTATCCACCATACCCATAGTCCATGTGCTGGAGCCAGCAATCCGGAGAGGCGCACAAGAACAGGGAACACCATAAGGGGATCCACCAGATCAAGGGTTGCAATGGTTTCAGGAAGCAAGGATCTGCAGCACCACAGCAGAACCGGAGAAGATCTCCGACTGGAGGAAACCCTACAAAGATTGGTTGCAAGATGATATCCTGCCAGCAGACAAAAGAGAAGCCCGAAGTTTCAGAATGAAGGCATCCAGGTATACCCTCATTGATGGCGTGGTATTCAAGAGATCGACCGCCGGACCATACCTAAGGTGCCTGAGCCAGGAGGAAGCAGAGATGGTAATGCATGATCTCCACGGCGGAGAATGTGGAAATCATGCAGGGGGCAAGAGTCTATCCAACAAAGCACTTCACCAAGGTTACTATTGGCCAACAATGCGTAGGGACGCCAAAGAATATGTTAAAAAATGCGACGCCTGCCAAAGACATGCACCGGTCAATCACCAGCCAGCAGAGCCATTGCACCCAATAATCTCTCCTTGGCCCTTCATGAAGTGGGGAATGGATATTGTGGGCAAATTGCCAAGAGCACCATGAAACAAAGTCTTCATGCTTGCAATGACCGACTACTTCTCCAAGTGGATAGAAGCAGAAACGTTCCCTCAGATGAGTGAGAAGCAGGTTATATCCTTTATTAAACGTAACATTATCTGCAGGTTCGGGGTTCCCTCAGAGATCATTTGCGACAACGGGTCCCAGTTTATTGGCAATAAAATGGAAGCCTATTGCGCCAGATGGAATATCGCTCTAAACAAATCTACTCCCAGAAATCCTCAGTCCAATGGTCAGGCGGAATCCAGCAACAAAATTGTGATGGACAACCTGAAGAGAAGGCTGGAAGAAGAAGGGGGCAGATGGGCAGAGGAACTTCCCTTGGTACTGTGGTCCGACAGAACCACACCTAAGGTGGCTACAGGGCAGACACCTTTTAGCTTGGTCTTCGGTGCTGAGGCGGTCATTCCTGCAGAGGTGATGGTACCCACTCACAGATATGGCTGCATAACAGAAGAAAGAAACCAGGTTGAAATGGCAAACAGTTTGGACACCATAGACGAACTCAGAACTGATGCCCAGATCAGAATGGCCTCCTACATGCAGACAGTCGCCAGAAGCTACAACAAGAATGTCAAAGTCAGAATCCTGCAGGAAGGAGACCTGGTCCTCAGGAAAGTATTCCAGAACACCAGAAACCAACAAGCAGGGAAGTTCGCTTACAATTGGGAGGGGCTTTACCAGGTGGAGAAAGTAGTTGGGAATGGAGCATACCGACTTATGACCATGGAAGGGGAGATCATCCAAAAACCTTGGAACATAGTACACATAAAAAAATACTTCTTCTAAGTAAAAATCACCAGAAGCAGAGGCCATTGTCGCCAGAACTAAGGCATTCAATCTGCCAGATACGCCTCCACCAGAACCCAGGTTCAATCTCATCTTTCGTCTTTTTTCTACTCTATCTTTCAAAAGTACCTCCTGGTTGCAAAGTCTTTCAAAATTTTCATCTTTTCAATCTCTCCTAAAACTTGGCTCTTTTTTATATACCTCAAAATTTAATTCAATTTTCATGTAACTCAAAAAGTTAATTAGGTTTTTTGCCATTTTCATATCTAGAAATTTGAAACCTTTCTCATATATTTTTAAGATTCAACTCTTTTTCTTCCACATCCTCAAAATTCGAAGTTTCTTTTCACATGTTTTCATTTTATTCCTTTCTTCGTACACTCTTTCTGAAATGTGATTTCCCCTCACATAACATTTTTTTACAACATGACATTTTCTGCTAAAATTCTTTTCAACCAAAATTGACAACTGATCTGGTGGAGCGTATAATTTCCACAGAAGGCGTGCGTCTTGTGCTGAGTGCCTACAACCAGGGTATTACAAGTCCCCTGCGCCATTCATCACCCACGCAAAGCGTGGCACCTCCGACTGAGTGGGCAAACAAAACCCCAGGCCACCAACCATCATGGGTCGACCATACGGACAAAGGCATGCATACAAACAGCTGACAGCAACCAAAACAAAACAAGCAAAACAAACGCAGAAGCACCATAGAGTAAGCAAACAAGTACCATAAAAACAAGTTCAAAACAACTCTGCTCCCTTGAGCAGAGGAAAGATTCAGGTATTCTGCTCCCTTGAGCAGAAAGAAAATTCAGAACATATCAAATTTTTTAACAAAATATTTTTTGCCACACAGGGCCAAAAGCAACAGAAAGTAATAAGCTGAGCAGCCTAGATATTTTCCTCAGGAGGGAGAGAGGCGAGGGGCTCCACCACCACAGCATCAACAGTTGTCGCCACAGGTCCAGGCGCCTCATGAACTCCTGGAGGGGAAGAAACTGACTCCTCCACTGCCTCCTCTTCCCCCTCAGCGAGCATCTCCAGATCAAAGCCATTGGGGAATTCCACCTGCATCCTCTTCTCCAGGGCAGCCAGGTCCCAGTTCACATGCTTTCCTGCGGAGTAGGCATTGATCATCTGGATTTCAGTACTCAGAGAAGACCAGCTAAGAGCCCCCACCATATTCTCCTGCAATGCTGTCACCTTCTCCTGGATATCGGAGTTGGTATCCTGAACCTTAGCAAGCTCAGCCTTCATCTCCTCAGCGGCCTCCTTCTGCTTCCTCTCCTCAGCAAGCTGCCTCTTGACCTGATTCAGCTCCCCCCTCAGCTTTGTGGCCTCCTCCTTAGCCAGATTGGCCTCCTCCTCCAGCTTCGTGGCCCTCTCTTTAGCTTGGTCAGCCTCCTCCAGTAGACGAGCATTGTCCGACTGAAGTTGACTCCCCAAATCTCTGAGGTGAGATATGCCAGCTTTCACATAAATAGCCATCTGGAGAGTCTGAACAGCACCATAACAGTCAGCAATACAATCTAAGTTGAAAGTAACTCAAAGCCAGAAAGACAGAATCACCTCAAAACCATGGGCAGCGATGTGGGCTGCCGATTCAATCAGAGGCTCTCTAGCCATTATAGCCTCAGAGCCGGGGAAGAGGAACTGGTCCAGAACAGACAGGTCCTCCATATTCCTGATAGTCCCGAAGTTCCTAGGGAAGGTCATCACGACATCATCAGAATCGCACCCGACAGAATGTGGGGCAGAGGGCTGTGGAGAATCAGGCACATGAATCACAGGCGGCACCTCTGCAGAGTTAACCCGTGTCGAGGGGGAGGAACTACGCTTCCTTTTCGAGCTGGTCGAGGGAGTGGGGGAGGAACCAGAAACCTTCCTGGAAGAAGAGCGGGTAGCCATGCTCTTCCTCCTGATCCGGTCTAGGGTCATAGGAGCTTTGGCACTACCTAAGGGGGACAAGTACACAGCATAAGCCCCACAAGGGAAAATTGAAAAAGAAAAGGCAAAGTATAAATCTACTCAGCAAAACGACTCTCACCAGAAGACATTGTGTCAGCAAGAGGAGGACAGGTGCCGTTGGCAGAGGGGACGAACAGGTTGTTGAAGGAAAGTTGTTCGGAACTTAAGTCGGAAAGCTTGGCAGCGAAATCAAGGATCGGCGTTACCTCTTCCGGCTGCTTAAGACCTACAACACGAAGCCAATAAGAACCATAAGTGTGCGAGAAAACTAAAAAGCCAAGAGCACGATGAGTACCTGCGACGGGTCCCCACTGAGAAAAGAGGTAATCACAGGGAAGGGGAGAAAGAGAATCGGCCTTCACGAAGATAAAGCCCCTAAACCATTCCGCGTCAGGAGGGTTGGAGGGGAAGATTATGTTGGGGAAATTCTTGTCCTTTACACACATCGTCACCTGACCGTTTCCCAGGGGTCTTACCTGGAACGCGGCACAGACATCGAGCAACGAGAAGTCCTTCTGATGGCGAAGGTTCAGGACGCAGAAGGACAATAGCACCCTCCAGGTGTGGGGAGCCAGTTGACACGGGGCTAGTTTATAATAGGTTAGAAGCTCTTGAACGAGTGGGGGAAAGGGAAAACGAAGACCTAAGAGGAACGGGTAAGCGTACATGCAGATCCATCCGGGTAGGACGAAGTCTGCCTGCTGTCAAGAGGAAGGAAGATAAACCTCAACCCCTTCATCAAAGCCAAAAACCTCTCTGACGAAGGAGAGGTCCTCGCCGGCAAAATAAGAGTCGCAATAATGTTTTTTGCCCAGAATGTTGGAAGGGAAAAAAGTCATCGGCGGCGACGATGAAGTGGGAGCCGACGATTTACCCCGATTCGATTTAGGAGCCATGGATGAGATGAAAAATAACAAATAAAGATAAGGAAAAGTCACCTGAGCAAGAGGGAAGCACGGCGCACGGCGACGATGAACGGCGAAAAACGGAGAGGAAGAACGGTTTGAATTTTGAAAAGAGGGGTTTGGGTGATGAGGGAAGTAGAGGAAGTAAGAGTAAATGGGAAGGAGTTACATTAGGTGAATTAAAGAGGGAAAGGAGTCTAGGGAAGCGCGGGTCATTATGAGGAAAGATGAATAAAGTCATCATGAGGGAGGAGAGGAGTCAGTTAGAAAAACGAGAAGAAACAGACTCAAAGACAAACTCTGTGGAAGAAAATCGTCACCAGACCCATGAGCACCAATCACAAACGGAAATTCCCGCCTAATATGAGCTTAGTCGGAAATTTGGGGGCATTTGTTTGGGATAAAATTCACGACTTTAGATACGACGTGGAATTCTCCGAGTCAAAAGTCAAAGTCGAGAAATCAAAGGATCGAAAGCGGAAAAGTCACGAAGTAATACTCGGAAAGTCAAAAGTCGTAAGAGTCGGGAATTCGATACGAAGAAAGTCAACAAAGCAACGAAATAAAGTCCAGCAATAATGGGCCGAGCAACAGCCAAACCCCAAAGTGGGCCGAAGACAGCCCAACCACCCGGAATAACCCTACCCCAAACAAAGACCCAGTCACTAACCACTCCCTAGAATCCAGGTAATGCCACCAGAGCAGGAGAGAAATCAGGAGAAAGAAGGGGAAGACAACGGCTAAGGGAAAGAAGTTGAATATAAGTACAACAACAACAAAGGCATCAGGCAACCAATCTTCAGCATACTTCAACCCTAACATACGAAGCGCACTAGCAAAATATAGTCTCCGATAACCCGAAATCGATACTTGTACTCTTTATTCGTTTTCTCCATTCATAGTAGATATTTGGCGGGATTCCGACTCCCCCCGCGGTTTTTCCCACATTGGGTTTCCGCGTCACCAAATTTTGTGTCTTCTTGCTTTCTTTCGTCGCTTGCTCATTCGTTAATTTGATTTATTCCATCATTTCATGAAACGTTAGCCCGATCACTTTAACCCACAACTTAAATCGTAACCCGGTAAATTTTTACCAAAACACATCCCTCCAAATATCATTTAATGACATGGTTTGATATTCTTTACGAGTAAAATATTGTCCTAGAAATGTATTACCGCAAATTGCAATGTAGTCAACTTTAAAAAATCACAATTAGTTTTTTTTACAAATTTGTTGCTATAAATGTGAAATTATGAAGATGAGATCAATGAAAATTTTGAAAATAACGGTTACAACAATTTTTAAAGGGGCCCCGGTCTACTATTTCGCCCAGGGCCTCGAAAAGATCAGGACCGGCCCTGATTATATCTAAACTATTTTTTAAAACTTTCAAGTATTATAAAGAAAATAATAATGTAAAATATGGATTAATTTATAGAGAAAATAATAGCGTAAAATGTGGAGTAATTTATAAACTTAAAAAATGTCGGAATTTTTTTTTGTGCCCCCTAGATAAAAAATCCTAGGTCCGCCACTGAATCATTTAATGAGTTGTAAAACAAATTCTTCCGGTTGAAAATTTATGAAAATCATACCATCACGAAACATTTTTAAATACCGTGTAATGCACGGGCATCAATCTAGTCCTAATATTTTATTAGTAATACATGTGACTACGGACTACTCCTATATGAGTAGAGAGCGAGGTAAGCCCCTCTATAGTTGCTTGAGTTAGTTGTTTGATCCATTGTTCAATCATCCATATATTTGATTTTGTGAGATTAGTTATATGATATTTGCTTATGTGCATATAAATATATCTAACTGATGTAATTAACGAGATAATAATACAATAACTCATTTCTATTTACCCATTTCTCTCTCCTCTCATATTCTCTCTCTATAACAAACTATTACCTTACTGTAACTCGAACTCTCCATCAATGGCGGCTACCTCCATTTCATATGGTATCAGAGCGGGGAACGACAACAACTTCGCTCGCCATTATTGAAGTAGAGCTTATATTCGTTATCTACACTCGCGATTCTGCAATTCTCCTCTATTTTTTCTTTGATTTCTCGTGAAATTCTTCTCGAGGTTTGTGACAATTCTTCGTATTTCTTCTAATCGCTTCCGCATTTCTTCTCGCGTTATCTTTCCGATCATTTACCACATTGTTTGAGCTTGATTACTTGAGTTTAATCATCATAATCATTATTATGGCTGGAGAAACTCCGATATCTTCTTATGCGTTTTTCGATGATCCTTTACATCTTTCTTCTGCTGATCAACCTGGATTACGATTAACTGAGGTTATATTTGATGGTCTGAACTTCGTACCTTGGAAACATGATGCCTATCTAGCTTTAATTACTAAGAATAAAGCTGGTTTTCTTGACGGAACTTGTAAAATGCCTAATGTAAAAGATGCAAAGTACCAGCAATGGATTAGGTATGATGTTCTAGTCATGAAATGGATTTTAAATTCACTGACTAAGGAAATCAGAGATACTGTTGCATATTCTCGGTCATCTAAAGAACTATGGCTAGAATTGAACGAGAGATATGGACAAACCAATTCTCTAGAGATTTTTCAGTTGAAAAAAGACCTCAATGCTATGAAACAGGATAATCTCTCACTGATTGAGTATTACAGTAACCTTAAACAGTCGTGGGAGACTCTTGATTCATTAGATCCGCTACCTACTTGCACCTGCTCGGCATTAGACTCCTGCACCTGCAAGTTACTTAAAATGTTGTTGGATAGGGAATCACAATACAAATTGATTCAATTCCTTATGGGACTTCATAATGGTTATGAAGCTATGAAGACTCATGTCTTGTCTCTTGAACCCTTGCCTCCACTTAATAAGGCCTTTCATCTCGTTCATAAAATCGAGAGGCAAAAGCAAATAGCTGATGCAGTGGATGTATTAGCTGAAGCAAACGCCTATGCCAGCTCAAGGACTCATGAGCAGTCAGGTGGTAGGCACAAGAAGCCTAAAATTGAGGATTCTAGTAACTCTGAAGTGAAAAAGTGTGTTTACTGTAAGGCCGAAGGGCACACAGTAGATACATGTCGCAAGACTAAGAATTGTTCTCACTGTAAGAAAAGAGGTCACACAATCGAGTTTTGTTTTGATTTCATGAAGTTGAAGAATAAACAGATTCAGTTTCAGCCAGGACAGAATGTGTACAGGCGTTCGGCACATAATGCTGAAGTTATACCTCCTGATAATCAAGCATTACAAGACTCTCCACTGGACACAGAGGTGGTTCCTCAGGCATATATGCAGAATCTTGCTGCTGCACCTGATACACGACTGCTAGATAATATTGCTGATTCCATTTACCAGAGGGTTATGAAGAATTTTTCTGAAGCTCCTCCTGTCTCTACAGTCAATTTTGCAGGTATACAGACTGATTCCCTTGTCTGTGCTGTAGTATCTTCTTCTAATGTTCATACGTGGATAATAGATACCGGGGCTTCAGACCATATTACACCCTATGAGCATCTCTTATTTGATGTTTATCATCTTCCTAAACCCATTAACATAGCTTTGCCTGATGGTACTATAAAGGTGGTCCATAGGGCAGGTAACATGAGAATAAACACTCACATAACTCTTCATCAGGTTCTCATTATGCCTGAATTTAAACAAAACCTTCTTTCAGTTGGGAAGTTGCTTGAACATTCTTCCTTACTTGTTACCTTTACTAAGACAATGGTTTTCTTCCAGGACCTTTCCAGTAAGGTTGTCTGGGCTCAAGCTAAGAAGGTTGAAGGACTTTACAGGCTTGATGCAAGACTAGTTTCCAGTCCTATTCCAGTAGCTAGTTATAATAAGCAATCCTGTAATAGTCTTGAAAGTGTGGCATCTAATATAGATAGCTTTGAGGTCCTACATGCTAGAATTGGTCATTCATCTTTAGCAAAACTAGCTCACATTCAGGGTATACCTAATCCTCCTAAAAATTTCTTTTGTGATACTTGTATCCGGTCAAAACACCATGTACTTTCTTTTCCAAGAAGTGAATCACATGCTACTTCATGCTTTAATCTTGTTCACATGGACCTATGGGGTCCCTATAAGGTTCCTAGCATTAATGGGGCAAATTTTTTTCTTACTATTCTTGATGATTGTTCAAGATGTACTTGGACATATCTCTTAAACACCAAAACTCAAGTTCCTTCATTAATCAAGGATTTTCTTAAAATGATTCTCACTCAATATAACGTCCAAGTTAAGGTAGTTCGAACTGACCATGGAACATAATTTGTTCAAAGTACCTGCAAAGAGTTGTTTAAATCTTTGGGAATTTTGCATCAAAACTCGGTTGTTGGACGCCCTCAACAGAATGGGAGGGTTGAGAGGAAACATCGACACCTTATTGAGACAGCTAGAGCATTGAGGCTTCATGCTAACCTTCCTATTAAATTCTGGGGTGAGTGTGTTCTTACAACAACTTATCTAATCAACATAATGCCATCATCAGTTCTTCATTGGAAAACTCCCTATGAAATTTTGTATAAGAAACCTCCTCACTACAACGATCTAAAAACCTTTGGTTCTCTTTGTTATGCTACCATGTCCATTACTTATAAGGACAAGTTTGGGCCCAAGGCTCGAAAATGTATATTCATTGGATACCCTTATGGTGAAAAGGGCTACAAACTTTATGACTTGGAAACTCACAAGGTATTTGTCAATAGGGATGTAGTGTTCAAGGAGCACATTTTTCCCTTTAAAACTTCTGACCAGGGTACTACTACTGTGACCACTGGTTCTTCTTGTCCTCCCTTACCTCTTGTGGACTTTGTTGACCCTGGTCCTACTTCTCAATCCTTAGAATCAACTGTCCCGGATTCCTATATTTCTTCTCCATTATCAGCTTCTCACAATAATGCAACATCACCTATCACATCTCCTGTCATATCTTCTCATACAGTTCCATCATATATTGATACAACATCATCTGTCCAAAGTGGTGTGGGTTCTACTCAGCTATCTACTACTGAAATTTCACATTACACTCATGGAAATACTGATTCATTGGTTCAAACTTCACCCTCTCCTCCTCTTCGACGTTCTACTCGATCTACACAAATTTCTACCCGCCTCAAGGACTATCATATTCCACATAAACTACCCTTGCAACCTTCTATTGCAAGTTCTTCTTCTTCTGCATTTCATGCAAAAGTATTACAAGAGATCAAGGATTTTGATCAGGCCTACATTGCTACTTTGGCTCAAGTTTTTCAGGCCACTGAACCTTCTTCCTTTGAGCAAGCCCAAACAAGTGATAAGTGGATACAAGCTATGCAACAAGAGATTTCGGCCCTAGAAACCAATAAAACATGGGATTTGGTTCCTTTACCTGATTCTCATAAAGCTATTGGGTCCAAGTGGGTTTTCAAAATCAAACATAAAGCAGATGGTTCCATTGAAAGATACAAAGCCAGGTTAGTGGCTAAAGGGTTTAATCAAGTAAAAGACAAAGACTATAAGGCTACTTTCTCTCCTGTTGCAAAATTTACTACAGTTCGCACTCTAATTGCTTTAGCTTCGGCAAAAGGGTGGCCTCTTCATCAACTTGACATTAATAATGCTTTTTTACATGGCTATTTGGAGGAAGAAGTTTATATGAAACCACCCCAGGGATATAATGTTGCACCTGGATTTTGGTCTGCAAGCTGAAAAAGTCTATCTATGGACTTAAGCAAGCATCACGACAGTGGAACATCGAGTTAACTAAACACTTGCGTGGTCTTGGATTTTCTCAGTGCAGGGAAGATTACTCCCTGTTCATCCGACAATCTGGTGATTCTTGGCTCTTAGCTTTAGTGTATGTGGATGACATTCTCCTCACAGGGAATGATGCTACTGGAATTACACATACTAAAGCTAGTTTGGATGACAAATTTACTATCAAGGACCTCGGACTTATGCGATATTTCCTGGGTCTTGAGGTGGCAAGGAATCAAACTGGGATTATGTTGAACCAAAGGAAGTATGCTTTGGATATTATTCAAGACATGAAGATGGAAGAATGTAATGAAACTGACTTTCCTCTTCCACAAGGGCTGCGTTTATCCGTGGATGATGGAGACATTTTACCAGATCCAGGACCGTATAGAAGATTGGTGGGACGTCTTCTTTATCTTAATCTAACCAGACCTGATTTATCCTATTCGGTTCAACATCTTAGTCAGTTTCTGACTCAACCACGAGTTCCCCATTATCAAGCAGCTCTCCATGTTGTTAGATACCTCAAGAGTTCTATCAATACTGGGTTATTCTATCCTGCTGATTCTGAATTGTCGCTTGTGGCTTACAGTGACTCAGATTGGGGAACTTGTGCTTTCAGTCGTCGAGCATTAAGTGGTTATGCAGTGTTCTTGGGCAAATCATTGATTTCGTGGAAGACAAAAAAAACAAAAAACGGTGAGTAAAAGCTCTACTGAAGGAGAATACAGGAGCATGTCGTATGTGAGTAGTGAATTAGTATGGCTTCATGCTTTGTTGAAAGGAATGCAGGTGGTTACTCCATTACCAATACCCCTTCATTGTGACAACAAAGCAGCCATCCATATTGCAGAAAACCCCGTCTTCCATGAACGCACTAAACACCTCGAAATTGATTGCCATTATGTCCGTGACAAGTTTCAAGAACAATTCCTAGTACCTCGGTTCGTTAGAACTACTGTACAGATTGCTGACATAATGACAAAACCCTTGGGTAGCCAGCTGCATAAGTACTTTTCTGCCAAGCTAGGACTTTGCAATATTGCTTCAGTTCCAGCTTGAGGGGGCCTGTGAGATTAGTTATATGATAGTTGCTTATGTGCATATATATATATATATATATATATATATATATAACTGATGTAATTAACGAGATAATAATACAATAACTCATTTCTATTTACCCCTTTCTCTCTCCTCTCATATTCTCTCTCTATAACAAACTATTACCTTACCGTAACTCGAACTCTCCATCAATGGCGGCTACCTCCATTTCATAGATTTATTAGCATTATTCTTCCGATGTGATTCTACTTCTAATTCTTTGCATATATAACCTGCTGTACTGTTGTTTGATTTTAGCTGCCCTTTCTGGTCTCATTAAATCATTAGATACAACATGCATGTTATGTGTCATTTGTACTACAGGTAGTCTACAGCCCATTCTATTCTATATAGCTTCGCCTTCGCATTATTCATGATAATTCAAGTAATAATGACCGATCGAGTAGTGTACGGTACTTCGTTTTGGGATTGACCAGGTCTGCAATACCTGAGCAGTAGTAGACCAACTGTACTGTTCTCCTTTGAGTTTTGCATTGCCTGCATTCCCTCAGGCCTCAGCTAGCTATTCATACCCACAATTCATATGCTATATGCTTTCTATAACAACCAACCCGGTTACTTCTTCTTATGTTTTAAGACTTTCGTTCTACTACATTTTTTGGTTAATAATAAACGAAGATGATTTGAACCCACAAAAAACACTTGAACGGATTTAAAATGCACGTCTGGATCGGCCAATTAGTGCGTCCTACATCTTGTTTGACCAGTTCAAACAGGGCAGGGCAGTAAGAGTTGTACGTACTATCCTAAAAAAATGGAGGTTGGTGATTTGGTGAACTCAAGAAATAGCAAGCCAATCGGTTGGCTTTAGGATACACTGCACATATATACTTGGATTCCTATCGTTCATTATATATGGGCTATTGACAGGTCTTAATTAAGCAGTAGGATAGGCGGCAGTGTCTTTATTCAAAAGGGTTTTCACGACTTGTGAGTCAAGTCGGTTTATTTGTATGACCACTTTGAATAATTTCCTCTCTTTGGCCCTTGACGGATCGGAGACCCATAATTTCAGCACGGATTACAGTCGCCTGCCCAATTTTTTCTGCGAATTGAAAGCCACAAGTATTCTTCCCGCAGTATCCCTAAATTAAAGAGCCCTCCAGCTCCAGATAAACTGAGATTTCCTTTTTAAGTGTCGTTAATATTAAGAGTGCTATCATCCATTTGAAGGAGTTATGTCCACTGTCCTACGGATTAACCCGCTTAAGTCTATGTATCCGATATGCCTTGCTAGAGGTCGATGCCGGGTTGACATGTAAATAGGTTACGTGTCTGGTAGTCTTAAGTGGGCCCATTGGGTCACACACAATATGTACGTGATATTATTAATATATATCGATATATTAAATATATATCGGGTCAGTAGTAATATTGACCCAACTGCATTGTCAGGTTATGGTAATTAGAGTTATACTAATAATGTAATTATGGTAATTAGGGTTATTGTAATAACCTAATTCTAGTTTCTCATCTCCTATATAAGGAGGCTCATATGATGAACCAAGATATGGAATTAAGAGTATTGACTCATAATATATATATATATATATATATATATATATATATATATATATATATATATATATATATATATACGGAGTATTCTTCTTATAAATAGTTATAAGAGAGATATAGAGAGAAGTTGTGAGACGGTCTCACATACCTTTATACTAGCATATACGTCGCAGTTCTGTACCCGTGTGGATACCAAAGGAGGCATCACGTTTGGGGTGCTTTATTCTGTCCGTGGAGATTATTTATTCTGTCCGTGTAGATTATTTATTCTTGTCCGTGAAGATTATTTATTCTGTCCGTGGAGATTATATATATTTCTGGGTTTATTATACTTCTTATTAATACGCTGTTCCGCTGCAAATAAGGTATAATTGTTATCCCTCTTCTTTTGTCTTTTTGGTTAATACTCGTATCAGGTCCTTCGGTTTAAGGGTTGTAACCCTACAGTGGCATCAGAGCCTCTGTTATGTAGTATTAATCAAATCGACCTGAATCTTTGTCTCATAATTGGTTATGAGGGATTCTATTGCGTATTAATTTGATTATATGTTCCATCCTGCGAGAATTGTTCTCATGTTTCATCTATGCCGTGAGTAAATTGGATTAATAATGATTGTGACGCAATTTTATTATTCTCTGCCGCAATTTGTTTATGCTGATCTCATGCGTTAAATAAATAAGACATCATGTTGTTTTGGCTATCTCATGGGTGACTTAGACGTCCTGTGAAAGTTTCACATGGGTTCAAGTTTAGGGTTTATTTTATTTCATGAGTTTAAAGTGTTAAATTCCGAAATTGATTCGTAAAATTAATTTAAGATCTAATATTGATTATTTTTAATTTAATTTTGCCCTAATTTGACCCACTAATATAATCCTCAATTTCCTTGTTGACGATGAGACTAATTAGATTAGGTCAAGATTCGATTAAAATTGGGAACTAATATTATTAGAATTTTATTAACGATGAGTCCTAATATGATTAGGACAAGACTCGATTTTTGTAAGTAACAACGAGTGTGACTCGGTTGGCACGAGTATGACTCGGTCGACACGGGTATATCCCGGTTGGAACGGGATGACCCGGGCGACAAAGGTTTGACCAAGACGACACAATATTTACTCGGACGACATGGTGTCGGGTCGAGCGACGCTTTTAAGAAAAATCGTTTTCTCGCGTTTGTGTGTTGATTATGAATCAAACACGGATTATACTTTTATTTTTCCGAATCAATGAAAAATTAGTTTTCTAAATCGGCTAAATAATTTTATGCATTTTAATTATCATTTAATCATAAATGGGTCGGGAAAAGAGTTTCTCGGGTCCTATTTGATTTTGATGAAACGTTCATCTATATGACAATTATAAGTTGCAGATCGATTGTGAATCGAGTTTTGTATATCCGTTCAATTTTTCCGGGTGGAAAATTGTTCCTCGTAGTTGGAAAAATGAAAGATATTGGTGAAATTGTTCAAACCAAATAGCAATTATGAATTGTTATATGATTATGAATCAAAATATGAGATCTTTTAACTTGTTTTATGCGCAAATTACTAATAACAATTAAATAATTATGTCATATGATGCATAAATTTTAATGTTTAGACTTGTGACTTGTGTGCTTAGGTTGCCTTGTAAGTTGACCTAGCAACATGTTTAGGACCCATAATGCATTTAATCTCTCGCACAAATATTAAGTATTGCCTTTCCAGAATTGACCACTACAATAATTTCATATCATTGGTTGAAGTGACTGCCTAAGCAGTGCTTTGCCGATGTGTGTGAACTGAGTAGGTGGGTAACGGTTACCCACAGGTTCAGTCTGGCTTGCTTAACATTGCTATCAAGTCGGACTTGGGCTTTGAGGCAAATAGTTGGTGTCATATGATGACTAATTCCGACGAACCAAGAATTACATAGAGATGTAATTGACAAATTTGTTGTCTACCTTTACTTTTGAAGCTTGAGCAGTGAGCCCAAGTTCACTTGAGCGACAAAAGGTTTAGGATCTTGGAATATTATGCGAACTTGAGGGTAGTTTGCATGATTTTATCTTAAAATTGTTAAAGATTGTTAATATTAATTATCATTTTACTTTGCATATAGTTATAGTTGTAAGTTAGTCACCGTTATCACATTTATTAAAGATGAGTTTGAATTGTTCAACCTCGTCGATTGGTATCTTGAAAATTGTTTTCAAAATTAGAGATATGGATTTTTTTCCTTGTGAAGGATAATTTCGACAAATTATAACCAGTGCTAATGTACAGTATAGACTGTATAATTAGAGTTATGGAGATGACTACTATAATTACCAAAATCAATTGTTTCAATAAGGGAATCGTTCCCATTGAATGAGAAAATGTTAAAGATGATCCAATTAATCCATGTCATATGATGAATGATTATCTTGATAATCAGGAGAATTTTGGATGTTTCTTTCTAAAGAATTAGGAATTGAAATCGTTTCAATTAGTACTAAGTTTAGGTCACTTTATTATGAATAAACATGTGACTTAATAAAGTTTCTCACCTTTTAGCATGAGATGTTAAAAGACGATTGAACATTGTATCAAGAAGGCAAATAATACAAATGTTCTATGAGTTTATTAAGAAAATTGCTTGAGATAATGATTAATAAATCTAAGATGTTGGTTAAAGTAAGGGAAGGATAATTGTTATCATATCCAAACTTGTTGCCAAATTTAGATTAGGTACGATTTTATTAGTCATTAATGTAATGACAAATATATGACATTGGTAGATAGCTTTCTAGAAGTGTCTAGAAATTCTGCAAATCAATTGAAGTATGACTTCAGGTGTGTATGTTACTGAAGTAATAGTTACTTTCATTCTACTATTTTGGTATAAGATACTAAATGCAACTATTACATTGTGGATGTGATGGCTCAAAGAGGGTGGAATAATGGTATATAAGTGAAGTGTTTTATGATGAAATAGACAAACGTTGTTGTTTCATATATAAAAGGAAAATCACTTAATTGTACCATAAAGCTGAATACTAGAATTGAATAATTGTTATTCTTGTACTAGTCATAAGCAAGGACATTGATTCTGTTTCATGTATGGGCATGAAAATTTTTGATAAAAGTAGAACAATTGTTGCTCTATATCTTGCAAGAATATGAGGTACAATAAGGCTAAACATGATCGTTGAGCTCTACATTCCTAGTAGTGAATGCTTTTATTTGTAACATAACGACCAAAAGGTTCAACTCCCTCGACCTGAATTTTACCCATCACGGCATTGTCTTTAATCCATGAGACAAGAAACATAAGAATAAGTTTCATAATATGATATTATTAACCTTATTGATAAAGATCAACTGAGGTGAATGGATCTTGTTAAGATGGATAAATGACATTAGAAGCGACTCCTATTATTTGTAATGGGAGGGTACTCGGACTTGTTGGATCACACATATAAAGATACGTGTGAGTTTAACTAGTAGTGTTGCAAAAATGGGTAACATGTATGGTTTTGTTCATTTGATGAATTTTGAAACTGAATGCTTTGAATTGTTCAAGGAAATTCAAATAAAAGCACAAGATCAACTTGATAAGTTGATACGAGTCGTTCGATATGATTGAAACAGGGAGGAATTGAACTAAAAGATTGTGATCATCTTAGAAGTAGTGAAAAGTGTTTCAAACTACATCGAACCATATTTGATATGATTTGGTCTATGATGAGTAATGCAGATTTTATTGACTGTTTAGAAAGTTATGCACTATAAAAGTCTTTGTACGAATGTTGATGAGATTGTCCATGTAAGTCGGAGAATAGACACCATATGAGATATGGATTGAAAATGTTCTAAAAAGTCTTTTCTTAATTATCAAGTCTTGAAGTTTAAAGAAAATTGTTTTGTAGAACTTAGACTCGATTATGACGTGTGTTTTATTAGGGTATTATGTTAATTCTACAAACCATCCAAAGAACAAAACTGTTTTGTTGCATGGAGTGATATGTTTCTTTTAAAAATATGTGATTTCTAATAGAAACAGTGGGAGTAGATGCGACACTGGAATTGTTCAAGATTAACAGGAATTCTCTACAATTGTTGAAGAGGACATTGATGAATCCATGAAAAGTCATGATCATCTTACCTGCGAAATATTACCCTACACAGGTTTGACCTATGATGAAACAATAATGGACAACGACTCCAAAATTCACATAAAATCTAATAGATTCTATATACCATAACTACCAAGTATAGACTTTGGTTAAATGGGTCTTATAGTGAAGAACAATCTTCAATATAAAGACGATATAGGTTGATATAAGAGTATCTATGAAGCATAGTTGGTAGTTAAGGAATGATCTCATAGTAGTGACTATGGAAAAAATCTTTTTACAACATTATGCTTAAGTCTATTAGGATTGATTTAGCATTTTGAATGTCATCACTCATATGATGAGTTTTGGACATATATATGTGAAATACATTTCTTGAAAGAGATGCAATATGATGTGTGTGCGACTCATCGTATGAAGTTCATATATTATCAAAATTGCTAGACAAATTTGAATGATCCAATTTGATTGGAGCAAGTATTATGGAGTAGTATCTTCGTTCTCAATGTGGTAATTCAAAGATGTTTGTTTTCCTTTGAGACGAAGAAAGACAGTGTGTACAAGAGGCTAGTAGGAGTGCATTTATCATTATGATTTGGTATGTATGTGACATACTTCTCTAACTAAACGACATTTGATTGCTTTGCAAGAAATGTGTTTATTATGTGCTTGTGTGACGAGCAAATACTAATCTAGTGAGTGTCACTAGAATGCTATCTAAGAATTGTTTCTTTGCGCTTAAGAAGCAAAAAGGGAAATTATTTAAGAGATGCGCATGATGTGATAAGCGAATTATTGTAAACAAGTTACAACGATTCATATTTCCAAATAGACAAAGATGACATGAGATTGTAATCTCAGTAAATTTTGTTTTGGATGAGAAGTTGTGTATTGGAACGGTTCCAAATGACAACTTGGTGACTAGTATTATAACTAAAGTTGGTGTTCTATTGCTTTTGAAGCAAATAGACGTTTGGTTACGAATCAAACACGCACTCAACTTTAAAATTTATGAAGCAATTTGTTGCTTATGAAACTAACAGTTTGCCTCAATTGAGAGAAGGTAGATTGGTCATATGCTTGTAAATAACCGATACAAATGTTGTATGTCCCGAAACCTCCTCTATATAAAGATCATATTGTTATGATTGGTTTAAGACGCATGGGCGAGTGGTCTTAGTACTTTTAGAGGTGTTTGGTTTAGTGGGAGTTATTTTGATAATTGATATATGTATGACATATTGTCATTTGGTTAATGTAACCGAGTTTTGTCCCTAAATAATTTACATTGATGAAATAGATCACTAAGTACGTGACTTAGTCTTGGAACTCTATTTGGATGATGTAATTATTTTGTCTCTAGTCAGGGTATTGTGTTGAGACATTTGAATACCTTTAAATGACTAGTGTGTGAGTTGGTTGATGACTAAGTTCCTTGAGTCATAAGTATTGAGATACTAAACCAGGCACACGGGTGTATGTTAAGAACATGCATTAGACAGACCCGCCGAAAAGGATTTTACTAAAATTTCGCTTAGTGTCAGTAAAGTTCTTTGCAAGTTATGAACTTGTACGGTCTTTAGACCTGAGTCTTTGACTATTCTGTACATGTGATGTGCATGCTTTGATACTATTCCTCGTCGGTTGTGAAAGGGGGCTATGGATGGTTATTGGGCATGCATGGATCATGTGATAGGATGTGGTTAGACAAGAGGGGATTTGCTCTTCCTTTATTGAAGGGAATTTATTGTTTCTTGGCCACTCGAAGACTGTGACTTGTGCAAATGCGTGGCCGCGCTCAGATAGGATGATTGTCATCTATCTGCTCTTTTAACAAGTCAACATTAACTCAAAGATTCGAGTAAAAGATTGAGATATATGAGGATGACACTTCTTCTTACCTCATTCTCAATTGGAGACAATAGTAGCAAAGAGACTTAACGCCGTTCTTGAGAGGACATGTACAAGTGGGAGACTGAAGGAGTTATGTCCACTGTCCTACGGATTAACCCGCTTAAGTCTATGTATCCGATATGCCTTGCTAGAGGTCGATGCCGGGTTGACATGTAAATAGGTTACGTGTCTGGTAGTCTTAAGTGGGCCCATTGGGTCACACACAATATGTACGGGATATTATTAATATATATCGATATATTAAATATATATCGGGTCAGTAGTAATATTGACCTAACTGCGTTGTCAGGTTATGGTAATTAGAGTTATACTAATAATGTAATTATGGTAATTAGGGTTATTGTAATAACCTAATTCTAGTTTCTCATCTCCTATATAAGAAGGCTCATATGATGAACCAAGATATGTAATTAAGAGTATTGACTCATAATATATATATATATATATATATATATATATATATTTATATATATATATATATATATATATATATATATATACGGAGTATTATTCTTATAAATAGTTATAAGAGAGATATAGAGAGAAGTTGTGAGACGGTCTCACATACCTTTATACTAGCATATACGTCGCAGTTCTGTACCCGTGTGGATACCAAAGGAGGCATCACATTTGGGGTGCTTTATTCTGTCCGTGGAGATTATTTATTCTGTCCGTGGAGATTATTTATTCTTGTCCGTGAAGATTATTTATTCTGTCCGTGGAGATTATATATATTTCTGGGTTTATTATACTTCTTATTAATACGCTGTTCCGCTGCAAATAAGGTATAATTGTTATCCTTCTTCTTTTGTCTTTTTGGTTAATACTCGTAACAGGTCCTTGGGTTTAAGGGTTGTAACCCTACACCATTCACTCACAAATTCTTGTTTGTGACATGTCAAATAGAAGAGATAAAGACAAAAAGCATGACGTTTGGTGGATAGTATATTTGACTCGTTATAAACTTGTGACGGATCGGATATACCCATTACAAAGTTGGCATTATATTTGGGGTGCTATCGACCTCACTAGAATGTTGTTCCTGGAATTGGAGTGGATCCATGGCATTTGTGTCCGATTTTATTTCATGGATTCGTAGCGCTAGGTGTTGACTTGTGACTTCTAGATAGTCACCTCTACCAAAACTTCTGCAACTAATATTGACATAATTTGTTCTAAGACATAGAAACATCAATAATCAAATCTAATGGGAGCAGTCTACAAATCAACTTTAATTAATTAATATTGCAAATCTTTAAATATCATTAACATGTTAATTGTACATTTCAAAAGGAAGTAAATACAACACTAAAATTGAAAAGCTGAAATTAGAATAATATAGTACTTAGTTAAGCGTTTCGATATATCTAGCAGACAATTAATATTCACAAGAAAAGTTTAAAATATTACTAATATATATCACATCATCGCCATTTAAGAAACTAAATAGTGGCGTCCATGCATGGCCAGGAGGCTAATTCCAAGTTGTGAGGGCAAAATAGGGTCGGATGGATAAGCATGCAGCTACTTTCATTATTATGCCTTGTTCTTTGGACGTAAGTAGGGATGAAAACGGATTTGGGATCCGATCCAGATCCGCAAGATTCGGTTCGTATGGATCGGATATACATCCTAAATTTTGAGATCTGAGAATATGGATTCGGATTCGAAATCGGATCCGCTATTTATAAACGGATCTGAATCTTAATAAGTAAATCCGGATCCGATCCGCAAATCCGTTTTAAAATAATAATAATAATAATAATAATAATAATAATAATAATAATAATAATAATATTGTGTGACTTAAAACTTTAATTTGTGTTTTTTTTTTGTTATTTCTAAGACTTTTTTCTTTTACTTTCTTAATTTTTGATTATGAATCTTTTTATTCGATTTTATTTGTAAGATAATGAAAATTAATATGGTCCAAATATTTATTAATCAAATTTTTTGTAGAATTAAGTAAGAAATTAGATCAGCGGATCCGATCTAGATCCGACGGATCTGGATCTGGATCTGGATCTGCACTTTTGGGATCCGGATTCGCTACTAGGGGTGCGGATCTGGTCCGTTGCCATTGTTGAGGGTCTATTTACTTATGTTGAGGAAGGAGAGATATGCCATTGTGACGAAGGCAAAAGAGGAGAGAAGTGCAGCAGTCATGGCGGCAAAATCCTATAGGACATGCCCAGTCAAAGCCAGTTATCAATACCCCGTTGGCAAAGAGGAAGAAAAATCACCACCGCAATGTACTCATTGTGGAAAGTTTTACCACACGGAGGACAACTGCTACAAATATGTTAACTTCCGATCATCATCGGTGTTCTGTTGGAAACTGCTACAGACACGAGTAGACAAAATGCAAAGAGGGAGATGTTGTACGTTTGATTTGCCTTTTTTTAAAAAAAATTATTTTATTTTTTATATATATTAATGTTTATCATTCTCTTTTTTTAGTTTTTTTAGTTTTTAGGTTTATTTATTTTTCAATGTCAATTTATTTTTATTTTATTATATTTTTTTGTGTGTATAAACCCTAAATATTAAAACCTAAATAATTAATTTAAAAACAATAATAGTAATACAATAAACAAAATAATTAGGTAAATAAGTTATCGATATAATGTCATTGGTAATCTAAATAAAATTTATAATCGAATCAAATTTGAACCATTGATTGATGATGTAAATTGATAAACAAAATTATTTTTTCATAACGAGCCTTTACTCAATCCTGACGACATTTTACCACTGTACCCCTCTCATTTCATCCAATAAAAAAGTTAATTATTTGGTTTTCTCTCTAATTAAATCTTAAACACCATGAACCACCACAGATATCAGGATCGTCCGGGGTCGTGGCTGGAGTTGGTGGTTGGGATCGGGTCGACGGGGGCTGAGTGGGTGGGGTCAGATCGGAGCCGGGGACGGGTTGTGGTGTGGATGGCAGGTGGGCTGGGTGGTGGTAGGTGGTCGGATGGGGTCGGGCCGGGTGGGTGAGGGTGGTGGTGGGCGGGGTGGGTGGGTCATGGGGCGGGGTTGGTGGGTCATGGGTTAGGTGGTATGACAGGCTAAAGTCGTATGCCTCAAATTACAATTTATAATCACTTAAATCTAAATACTAAAACAATAGTATAGTAGAAATAAGGGTCGGACCCACAAGGAATTGGTTTAACTATAATTGTGTACTAATGTAGAACGATAATAAACTAATTGATCAAACAATAAGAAAAGGGGGGTTTTGAATGATTGTCGCTAATAACTAAAATAATAAAGATGAAAACTTTAACTAAATCAGATGATTAAAGGTCTCGGGTAAAGTACAAATCCACAACTTAATTACAATTGATCATCGAAATCCGGTTCAAATTATTATTCTTGATTACTTTATCGTGAATCGCAGATTCTAATCCTCCTTACGAATAACTAATTAAAACGTATCCCGTTCTTAATTAGATCTAACTGTTAAACAACCTAAACAATCCAGTTCTAGATTTAATTCAACAGCAGCATTAATATATATAGAATTCGATAAAGAGATAAATAAACACATACAATCCAGTTGTGCTATAAATCTATGATAATTGCTCCCAAGTCTTAATATCAACGAATCCCGTTCAATAATTAAGTCTTAGATGTTACTCATGTCAAATTAATCAACACATCATGTTCAATTAACAAAACTAACAATAGAACGATGAAATAGAAAACTAGTTGATCACTATGGAAATCAATAACAACATTCATGTAATTAAACTGAGCAATTAATCAATAATCAAGAATAAAGATAAGAACTTTCAAACTCACAATCGATAATTAAGCGTTTCAATGTCTTGAACTGAGATGAAAATATTAGTTACACATAATTTTCTTGAGAACTCTAACGATGAACGTTCACTTCAATAATAATATCAATAATAAATCTAATACTCATCTATCTATACTAATAGTATAGTCTAACAATAATTAAGGCAAGTCTATTACTTACCAAACTCTAATAATAATAATAATAATAATAATAATAATAATAATAATAATAATAATAATAATATGCTAATTAATAAGCTGACACGGAATCTAAAGCGACTTAAACTCCGTCTTCAATTCCCGAGCTGTTTCTTCTGGTTCCTCGTTATAGGGCCCACCTTGTGTTTGTTTTCCCTTTTTATTCACGACCCGAACCGAGAATCCTCAAATAGGCTTCTAACAATGATATCATAAATATTACATCAACGGGACATAAGAACACTGATTTAGTCAACCCAATTACACTTAAATCATCATTATACCCATGACTAAATACGACCCATCAAATATCCCCACGCTTGAACCTTTACTCGTCCTCGAGTAAAACTCGAAGAACACAATAAAAGCATCACTAGTCCAAACGCGCGGGTATAACATTATACTCACGGCCCTCGCTCGCCTTCCTTCAAACTCCCTCAATCTATGAGAAAAAATGCACGAGCAACTCCACACAAAAATTGGATATCAAACCAATTGCTCAAGTGTATCAACACAACACAACATCAAACT
Organism: Agrostemma githago; assembly: GCA_958450325.1. NCBI lineage: Eukaryota > Viridiplantae > Streptophyta > Magnoliopsida > Caryophyllales > Caryophyllaceae > Agrostemma > Agrostemma githago. The sequence goes on along the minus strand of OY288258.1, from coordinate 56,329,128 downwards.
ATTATCATCGGCTTACTTCATCAAAACAAAGGACATTAGCAATTAAAGAGAAGCCAATACCAACATCTAACGCCCCTTATTTCTCCAATCCTAAAACGGATCACATGTGCTACAAATGTCACCAATGGTAAAAGATGTATACCACAATACTCCACAACCCATACATGTGATCAATCTTAAACGCCTCTAATAGTTCAACACACCAAATAAAAATCACCAATCGCATAAAATATAGTGCTACGACTACACCGCACCGCGATTCTTCTCACCTTTACCACTAATCCTACCCGACCGACCTTCTATGTCACCCTTCTTATGACGCCAACACCAAGAACGGATAAAGTAATTGTGAGTTTTTTTTTTCTAATTCCCTCATTTTGCCTAGAGTGTCCGCCCTTGCGGATTTTCACTCTAACTTTTCATTTTTTTTTTCAACTCACACTTCTCTCGTGGCACGCATATCGATTTTTCTTTTTACCCGGAGCGCCCTTTCGGGTTTTCACTCCGTCCTCGGCCACTTTCCCATTCTTGCCTAGGCGCCCTTTCGGGTTTTCACCTAGCCGGGTTTATTTCTTTTTTTCTTTTTTTTTTCTTTCATCTTTTTTTTTTTCAAAAATCAACTCAAAGACGATTACAACATCAAGACAAATAGATTTCCCTTCCCCACGCTTATTCCAAGCATTGTCCTCAATGTGAGACCAAGGACAAACACAAAAACAAGAAACGGGGAAAAAGACCTTCAAAATCGAGAAACAACTCATTGTAATCACTCGTCTCACAAATACTCACTAATGACATTCTCCAACAGCTATCCGGACAAACAGAACCAATCACTTAGAATAAGTAAAACAAGAGCCTCGTCCTCAAACCGCGGGAAGAGTAGTGTACAAGATCCATCAATGTTATGTAAACCTTGGCTATATCACATCGCCTACATTCACTTCCCCTGTCACACTCCAAACAATATTGAACATCGGCTATTCAAAAAGACCAACGACGGAACCGACAACAACTCCAATTGAACCAACCGGAACAACCACAACACATACAGCGACACAATTAACACCAATCTGCCCACAAACATCCACACGACCAAACTCGCCCAAAACTATAATCAACAAAAATCGAGTCGAACTCGGGGGCAGATTCAAACCAAATCAACAAAACAGGCTGAATATTCTTACCCAATTCCAGAATTATGCTCGAAAACACTGAAGTTGACTAGCTCCCCAACCATGGCAGAACACCGGTCGACCCAACAGTACCATAAGAGCAATTAAGTTTGCAGACCAATACCTGGTCATTCCAATTGATCATGACCCGAAACACGATCCCGTGAGTTGACTGGCAGGCGGACACAAATTGAGACGAACCAAACTGACAGACACACACCACGCGCATGAAGGTTGACAGACACAGACCATGCGACCAGCAATAGTGAACGGACCCACCCGAGACCGGCGACCGGACTGACACCATTCACGAAATATGTCCCTCCGACTAGTTGTTGTCACCACGACCCCCACCAGCTCTCAAATTCGTATGTCAGCAGCCCAGTTCCGACCATAAAGCTCCGACTCGAGGACCATAACACTTCAATTGACGAAATCCTCACATGGAACCGTCAATCGAAACATATCGATTCACCTCCAATTTCTAGGGTATGGAAGGAAGGTGAGTGATATGGAAGGGATAGATTTATAGTGGGTAGGAGAATAGAAGGATTGGATGAAATTTATTTGGGTTAGGAAGGAAGAAAAGAAGGGATGAGGCTGAGATTTGAGAAAGTAAAAGGATGGAGATGAAGGGAGGAAGAAGATGGAGAAAGGGGTCTGTGTGTTTGATTTTTTTGATTTTTTAATTTTTTTTTTTAATAATAAACAACTGACCTGTGTGGGAGGGAACGCGCGAGTCGCATAGGGTCCGCGCGACTCGCGCGGATGCCTGTGAATCCGACTTCCTTAGTTTTTTTTTTCAATTTTTGCCCAGATTTCGAGGAATCTCCATGCTAGTCGCCCAAGACCCATGCTAGTCGCCCCATCTCCTGGAAAATCGACGCTCTTCTCCTAATAAAACATCAAAAGTTAGTAATAAAAACTAAGTTTAAGAAAAACAACGATTAAGAAAAACAACGAAATTAATACTACGAACTATGACCCGTAAAATAAAATTTTACAATAAAAATCTACAAAACGGGTTGCCTCCCGGAAGCGCTTTTATTTAAAGTCGTTCGCTCGTCTGAGACGGAGGTTAGGTAGAAGACGTCATGTCCGAGAGCTTGCTTCCCCCGACATCCGATTCGTCACTCCTTGTATGAGTCGGCTTAAGCCTTATGCCGACTACATCTTTCACTTTTCCATTTTTAAATTGTAAGACCTTTGTTCCCTTCCTTGAGCTAGGACGCGTCATCCAATTATCAAACCATGACCTCGGTTTACCTTTATTCAGCTCCGCGTCCTTACGCGACTCCCAAAGAATGACACACTCGGGTCCCTTAGAAGGAGATTCCTGCAAAACTTTCGACAAAAAATCCTTGCTAGAAGAGGTAGACGAGATCGGTTTAGGAACCGATTTCACCACTTCTTCCTGTGAGTTAGGAGATAAATGGTTAAAAACATCAACCCGACACAATGTATTGTCTTTCGGGGAGTGAGGACTAGGCTTATTTATGTCGAATTTAACGATTCTACCCTCAAATTCCATGCTAAGTGAGCCATTAGGGACATCGATTTTTGTTCCCGCGGTCTTTAAGAACGGTCGTCCTAGAATGATAGGAGTTGCACTATAGTCATGTTCCATGTCTAAAACATAAAATTCGGCCGGAAAGACCAACTTATCAACTTTAACTAGGACATTCTCTACAACTTCCTTAGGATAGACACTCGATCGATCTGCTAGTTGCACCATTTTCCCGGTTCCCCTCATAGAACCAAGTCTAAGAGATTCGTATATAGAAAGAGGGATCACATTAATGGAAGCTCCTAAATCTAACATAGATTTGTCAAACAATGTATCCCCTATGGTGCAAGGTATAGTAAACATGCCCGGGTCGCCACATTTAGGGGGTAATTTCTTTTGATATATAGCCGACACATATTCACTAACCTCCCCTTTCTTAGCTCCCTTCAATTTGTTATTCCTTTTAATAGTACATAATTCTTTAAAGAATTTAGCATATTTAGGAATACTCTTTAAAAGATTAAGAAGGGGAATGTTTACCTCGCACTTTTCAAATACCTCGTAGATATCCTTGTCGTGCTCATAACGACGGGTGCGCTTGAGTGCCTCGGGAAAAGGAACATCCGGTTCCGACACCGGTGTAGTAGGAGTAATCAACTCCTTCTCTTGCACATTCGGGGTTTCCTCACTTTCCTCGATCACTAACTCATCCTCATGTACCATAGCTTCCTTGACCTTCCTCTTCGCCTTGTCGGCCTCCACCAATTGTCTCCCATTCCTTAGAGATACCGCACTCACGTTTTCCTTCGAAAGAATGGTTTGACTAGGTAATTTCCCCGAATCTCGAGCCTCCAACCTACCAATGGCGGTCGCCATTTGGCCCATTTGGATTTCCAGATTTTGAATGCTAGCTTTGTTCTCCGTGTGGTTTTGAAGAACCGTAGCTTGGAGATTAGAAATTTGACTCGTAACTGTGGCTTGATTAGCAACTAAGGCACGTATCATATCCTCGGTGGACATTTGACTACTAGGTGGAGGTTGAGTAGGAACCGTGTTTGCAACTTGTTGCTTAGCAAAGAATTGTTGCTTTGATTGACCAAATTGATTACCTTGATTAATTTCTTGGTCGTCTTCCCGATTCCTCCACCTCATGTTCGGATGATGTCTCCATCCGGGATTGAAGGTATTAGAGTAGGGATCCCACACTCCATTCACCTCCTCTTGACCTTCTTCATACATTTGAGGGCAACGCTCACTCGGGTGTCCCTCGGTAGAACAAATCTCGCACATCATAACTTGATTCGTTTTCCCCGACATCATATTTTGGACAAGAGACGTTAAGCTATCAACTTTATGTTCAAGACTCGAGGATGATGAATTACCTATGGCATGTACTCCCCGTTTAGGGAACTTACGAGAGAAATCCCGAGAGCTTTCAGCTAGTTCCTGGATAACCTCGATAGCAGCATCCGGGCTTTTATTCACGATCGACCCTCCACATGCCGCATTCACAGTGCGAGCATCTTCCACACAAAGACCTCCACAAAAATACATAACAAGGTCTTGAGGATTGTAGCCATGATAGGGGCATGTAGCACACAACTTCTTGAAACGTTCCCAATACTCGTACATCGTCTCGTCATCTCGTTGCTCCGCATTACTAATCTGCTTCTTCAACTGGGAGGCTCGAGATGCCGGAAAGTACTTCTCAAGGAACGCCTTCTTCATCTTCACCCATGTATCAATACTTGCCGGTGGCAAGTAATACAACCAATCCCTAGCAGCATCCTTCAATGAGAAGGGAAAGGCCCTTAGCTTAAGCTGCTCATCAGTGATGGAAGCCGGCTTCATACTCAAGCAAACAATATGAAAATCCGACAAGTGCTTGTTAGGGTCCTCGTCGCTTAAGCCATGGAATGTGGGTAATTGATGGATCAAACCCGACTTCAATTCGAAAGTGGCATTCACACCCAATGGTGGGTACGTGATGCACAAACGTTGTTGTACGAGATCGGGTGCTGTCAGCTGCTTAATCGTGTTGGCCATGGTATACGACTCGTCTTCGGATTCGGAAGAAACTTCGTTCACCTCTGAAAAAACAAGAATATCGTTATTCAACTCTAGATCCTCGAATTCTTGTGTTCCGATAACTATTGCTCCTTCTCCGATTCTTCGTGACCTGAAAAAGGTGCGTTCAATCTCTGAGTCGAAAGGCTCGAGCTTCAAGTTAGAAGAACGGGTATTATACATAAACTACGAATAAATTAGCTATAATAAAAAAAATTAAATTAAAAACTACACTAGAAAACACAAAAATAATTAATACCGACTCCCCGGCAACGGCGCCAAAATTTGACAGGCTAAAGTCGTATGCCTCAAATTACAATTTATAATCACTTAAATCTAAATACTAAAACAATAGTATAGTAGAAATAAGGGTCGAACCCACAAGGAATTGGTTTAACTATAACTGTGTACTAACGTAGAACGATAATAAACTAATTAATCAAACAATAAGAAAAGGGGGGTTTTGAATGATTGTCTAATAACTAAAATAATAAAGATGAAAACTTTAACTAAATCAGATGATTAAAGGTCTCGGGTCAAGTACAAATCCACAACTTAATCACAATTGATCATCGAAATCTGGTTCAAATTATTATTCTTGATTACTTTATCGTGAATCGCAGATTCTAATCCTCCTTACGAATAACTAATTAAAACGTATCCCGTTCTTAATTAGATCTAACTGTTAAACAACCTAAACAATCCAGTTCTAGATTTAATTCAACAGCAGCATTAATATATATAGAATTCGATAAAGAGATAAATAAACACATACAATCCAGTTGTGCTATAAATCTATGATAATTGCTCCCAAGTCTTAATATCAACGAATCCCGTTCAATAATTAAGTCTTAGATGTTACTCAGGTCAAGTTAATCAACAAATCCTGTTCAATTAACAAAACTAACAATAGAACGATGAAATAGAAAACTAGTTGATCAATCCAGAAATCAATAACAACATTCATGTAATTAAACCGAGCAATTAATCAATAATCAAGAATAAAGATAAGAACTTTCAAACTCACAATCGATAATTAAGCGTTTCAATGTCTTGAACTGAGATGAAAATATTAGTTACACATAATTTTCTTGAGAACTCTAACGATGAACGTTCACTTCAATAATAATATCAATAATAAATCTAATACTCATCTATCTATACTAATAGTATAGTCTAACAATAATTAAGGCAAGTCTATTACTTACCAAACTCTAATAATAAAATAATAATAATAATAATAATAATAATAATAATAATATGCTAATTAATAAGCTGACACGGAATCTAAAGCGACTTAAACTCCGTCTTCAATTCCCGAGCTGCTTCTTCTGGTTCCTCGTTTTTGGGCCCACCTTGTGTTTGTTTTCCCTATTTATTCACGACCCGAACCGAGAATCCTCAAATAGGCTTCTAACAATGATATCATAAATATTACATCAACGGGACATAAGAACACTGATTTAGTCAATCCAATTACACTTAAATCATTATTATACCCATGACTAAATACGACCCATCATGGTATTAGGCGGGGATGTGGTGGTTCGGGTTGGTGAGGGTGGTTGACGATGAGGGTCGGATCGATGAGGGTTGTTTGCGGTGGGTGAGGGTAGTCGACAGTTAGGATTGGGTCGGTGATGGTGGTCGGCGGTGGGGTCGGGTGGTTGAGGGTGGTGGAGGTTAGGGGTGAGCAAAAAAAACCGAACCGATTTTAAAAACCGAAACCGAACCGAAACCCGGTTTAAAAAACCCGAAAATCCGGGTTTTAGAATTTGAAAACCGGTTCGGGTCCCGAACCGGTTTCTTTTTAGTGAAAACCGGTTCGGATTCGGTTCATAAATTTCCAAAACCGGGTACCCGGTTTTGAACAGGTTTATACTTTTAAAGGGAAAAAATTCTCACTTTTTTGATTTTTTTTATGGAATATTAGTGAAACCGGTTCGGAAACCGGTTCAAAAACTGGTTTACAAACCGGGTCATAGAAACCGGTTCGGGTTAAAACCGGTTCGGTTTCGGTTTACAAAATGAAAAAAAACCGGTTACCCGGTTTAAACCGGGTCAGTTTCGGTTCGGAAAAATGAGTTTTTTAAAAACCGGGTACCCGAACCGGTTTTGCTCACCCCTAGTGGAGGTTGTTGTCGTTATTGGTGGACGTTGTTGACTTGTTGCTGTACCTTTTGCCTTTTTTGCCGTTATTTGCTGTTTATAATCACCATCACCCACCACCAACCACCGAACTGACCTGAACCCACAACAAACCACCACCACGCCCCACCTGCTTCCGGCGAACCACCACGGCCAGCCACCCCTTCCAGCGAACCCATCCCCGACCACCATACCAACCACCAACTTATTAAAAAAAACCTAAACAATTAACCTAAACAATAATCAAAAAATAATAATACAATTAAAAAAAATCGTAAATAAATAATCGATTTTACATCATTAGTAATTAAATTAGAAGTCATTGAATTCGGGATCGATTGGTTATCTAAATTGCTGGGTAAACCGAAAGAATTGTAGTTGAATCTCATTGACAGAATAAAGTTTATACAAAGGTATAATGAGAATTTTTTAGGAAAATTCGTTAGGATTGGGTAAAGGTTCGTTAGGAAAAAGCACGACACTTGATAAAATAAAGAGATATGATTGAATCTTATTTTAAAAGGTAAATGTTCATAAAGTATAGAATAGAAAAATTATAGGAAAATTCGTTAGGATTGAGTAAAGACTCGTTAGGAAAAAGTAATTTCGTTATTTATATTAACACTTAGTCAGTCATGTATGTATATATGTAACATAATAATAATACTCCAACAAAAGTCCTAAAACAAAACCTAGCTAGCTTGTTGTAATTAGTTGTAACAGATGAAAGTATATAAATAGAGGCTCTTCTCCTCCAACATTTCACCCTTGATTCACACACATCTCAAATTCCAAGATACACAGTTTGAAATAAACCTCTTGTTCATTGGAAACACTTACTTGTATGTGTTTCAAATAAAACAAAGACTATCCATATCATATCATATCATATCATATCCCAAATAATAAATCCATCAAGCTAAGCTAAGATATAATTGCATTGCATTGCATTGCATGCATGGCAATTACTACTACTACTACTAGCATGTTAAACTATGTAACAGTATCAGAGCTGTGCCTGGGAAAACCAGCACTAAAGTCACTCCCTTATTCCACAGCAACAGTTGCTGATGCTCTTTCTGCACTCAAGGCTTCTCCACATGATCACTTCATCAGCATCTGGTCATGTACATCTACATCTCCTGCTGACAATAACAATTATGAATGTGAATGTGTTGGGAAATTGTGTATGGTTGATATCATATGTCATTTATGCAAAGAACACAATCTGAGTTCCCCTTCTTCTGCACTTCTTTCCCCTCTTTCTGCCATTATTCTCAAGGATTCTTCCTTGGTCAACCATGTCCATCCTTCAACCAGGTATATATGTATCACCTCTATTCTCCCATTACTCATATTATTATTATTATTATTATTATTACTATTTGATTTTATCAAAATATACTCTCTCCCTTCATTCTATTCAATTGTTTGTCTTTGATTAAAATATGAATATAAAAGGCAAATAATTGAACAAAACCGAGGGAGTATTTTATTGAGATGAGATGAGATGAGATGAGATAATAATTTGGGTTTAAAGGGAAGTTTTATCCCCAAAAAAAAAAGGTAATTAGTGTAGTTATCAATTTGAAAAAAGAGAATCATTACAATCTGAACTCGTACACGGTCAAAATTGTTATCTTGGTTCATCCCATTGAGCTTTTTGTTAGATAATAGTGGCACACCGGTTTGTGGCAATCTCTTGGGACAATGATATTGTCCTTAGTTTGAAGGAGTCTTTATGTTGAGAGAGACATTACATGATCTCCACTGCTCAACATATACTGTGTTGTTTTTAATAGCAAGGAGTAACATTTGTCAAATTGTTACAGAGTAATTTTGAGGATTCGAACCTGAGATCTATTGTCCCAAAACACCTAACCTTAATCACTAGACTAATACATAATCGGTTGTTACGAAATAATTGTTTAAGACTCATATACTTGCCGTTCTTCTGGTAAATACTTTTTTACAATATAAACTCCTACTCCTACTTTGGTATTTCCGCAGCATATAATTAAGCTTGGCTAGGATTAGGAGTATGTATAAGACGGACTGACCAGTCGTACTATTATGGGTATCAATTCTGACAAAGTACGTACGTGAAGAAGGGGGTATCACATGAAGCGCCTGATGCATAACACAACACTTGCTTTAAATGGCAAATCCATGCTCATGCAACCATCTAGCTACCTCTTTGTCTTCTTTACTAAATTCCAATTATTGACAACAATACAACATCAAAGTAATTGAATGTAAATACAACTATGACTAATTTTACTATTTGATCGACCATCTCACATTACACGATCTACTTCTATAAAAAAGAGACAATTCATTCATGAATAAATCTACTAAGCGATCGTTTTCCATTAAATTAGTGGCTTTGGGAGACCGCCCTAACATGAAAAATGGAAATTTAATAACCCCTTACTACGGGAGAGGTATCTCAAAAAAAATGTATGTTGAGATGTCGTTTCTAAAAATAATTCGTGTTCAAAGTTATTACTTATTATACGAAGGACTGTTGTCGGTGTGAGACTGTTTCACAAAATAACTACGGTTGAAACGGTGTGAATTTATGATACCGTAGGTTTGTATTTGAAAACCCCACAAATATTACTCCGTATCATTATTAATTAGTTAGTTTTATTAGAACTTTTTTTCAAAATAATGCTGAAAAATAAACTAATTAACGTTTTGGGTCGGTTTTAAAACTAATTAACAAAATGGGGCTGAGGCAGGTTCGGAATTAGGTTCGATTTGGGGCGGAGCAAACCCGCCATTAGGAATGGCGAATCTCCAAAATATAAAATAGCAAAAAAAAAAAAAAAATTAACCCATAAACCCGCCATTGGGAGTGGCGTGTTTGGGCCCATTAAAACGCCATTCCCAATGGCGGGTTTAGAAGCTGCTCAAGCTATTTGAAGCTCAATTGATAGTTAAATTTTAACCATGAAAATGCAAGATTTGTATTGTGTAGTAGTGGTAGTAGCATTGGGCCATTGTTCCATGCATCTAGGGTTCGAGTCCTTGTGGGTGCGTTTTTGGCTTTTTGCATAGGAATTTTTAATTGTTTTTTTCATTTTCATTTTCGTTTAAACAAAACTTCGTTCTTAGAATCAAACCTACAACTTATAAACACCTTTACGACTCTACCATTATAATGATAAACATAATAACGTGTTTTTTTTTGGTAGGTGAGACATAATAACGTATTAAGGGTATAATATTATCGATTCTTAAATTGTCATTGATAAAGGCAACTTTAATGAATTAAAATTTAGAGTGACGGGTTTAGAAACTACTATGTACTTAACAATGACGGGTTTATGTTGCGTGAGAATCAATGAATAAATATTCAAAAAAATTATGCAAAAAGTGACTATTGGGTCTCGAACCCAGGACATAAGAAACAATGGGCCTATGTCACTACCACTATAACACAATGCAAATCTTATATTTTTATGGTTAGAATTTAACTATTAATTGAGCTTCAAATAGCTTGAGCAGCCCTTCACCCGCCATTGGAAATGGCGTTTTAATGGGCCCAAACCCGCCACTCCCAATGGCGGGTTTATGGGTTAATCTTTTTTATTTTTTATTTTGAAGACCCGTCATTCCTAATGGCGGGTTTGCTCCGTCCCAAATCGAACCTAGTTTCGAACCTGGCTCAGCCCCATTTTGTTAATTAGTTTTAAAACCGACCCAAAACGTTAATTAGTTTATTTTTCAGCATTATTTTGAAAAAAAGTTAGTTTTATTATTACTCAGCTCCTGTGTACTTGTATTTGGGCTTTGTGTTGAATTTATGAGAAAGGTGAGTTAAAATTGTGACTATGGTTGATTAAATGCATTGTTGTCAGTTTGGTTACTTCAATTCACGCATGATCACTAATAATTATCTTTGACCATTTAATTAAGGTTACTATTCCTAGTAAACTTATTACGGAGTATTAAGGTATTGTACGTACGTTTTGGCAGTACGTGGGGTTTGGCCAGTAATGCTAATTGTGGAGCTGTCTAGTTGAAATGTAAGGCATCAGTAGTTGAGATTCAGTAGGAATTAGTAGCTGCAATAACTACTACTGTGAGCAACTCAGGTTAAATTATTAGCATCAAACATAGGATTCATTATCTAATTTTGTTCAAATTGGAATTAGATGTTTGTAAAGTAAAATGGATTAGGTGTGGCTTTAATTTGTTTATCTGTCCAAGCTTTTAATTACTTGTCACTCTTACAATCAAACAATTAGGTTCAAGTACAAATCATAGAATAACATGTCTCAAGCCTGAATTTTCAAAAAAAAAAAAAAAAAATCAAATCATTTATTAATGAAAATGAGTCATCTTGCTTTACAAATGAATAGTTGAGACCGTCTCATAAATGCCTAATGTGACGTTTTATGTCCAAATTTCTTCTTAATTTAATGTCTTTCGCATTAATCTACCAACAACACTTTTAATGTTTAAAATGAGAGGAATCGGGGTAACAAACATGTCATTTTTTTTCTAAATAACACGACTTGACGATTTCGGATAATGATTCGGGTTTGGCAAACACAAATCCTTTTGAGACTAAATAAAGCTCTCATATTGTTGCTGTAACAATGTACTAAGATGAAATAAAATGTCACTAATAATGTTGTTCTATTTTTTTTGGTTTGGGTTTTCATCAGCTTGGTGGAAGCAATTGATTTAATCCTGCAAGGTGCACAAAATTTGGTGGTTCCAATACAAACAAGGGGTGGCAACAAAATGGGAAGAAGAAAGCACGGGGCGTCCTTCCACAACGGGCGTGAATATTGTTGGTTGACCCAGGAGGATGTGATCCAGTTCATCCTAAGCCGAATAGGCCTCTTCACCTCCATCGCAAACCACTCCGTCAAGGCACTCGGGGTCATACGCACCCAAATTCTGACGGTGGACTATCACGCCCCCGCGACAACTGCTCTAGAAGTCATTGCACGCTCATTAGCCGAGCAGTCTTCTGTTGGCGTGGTGGACACAGACGGGTCTTTGGTCGGGGAGATATCCCCCTTCACCCTTTGTGGGTGCGATGAAACTGTGTCGGCCGCAATAATGACCCTGTCCTCGGGGGACCTCATGTCCTATATCGATTGGGGTGGTCCCCCCGAGGACATTGTCAAGGTCATGAAGGAGAAGTTGAAGGAGAAGAAGCTAGAAGGGTTGTTGGAAATATTAGCCGATGATTATTACTCGTCAGATGCCTTGACATACTCGTCATCAGATGATGATGACGAGTCAATGTCCTCATCCTCATCGTCTTCGTCTTCGTCTTCATCTTCAATTAAACTGGCACGGTATAATAGGTCATGGAGCTACTCGGCTAGGATGGTGAAGAAGGCGGAGGCAATTGTTAGTCATCCTGAAAGCTCACTGATTGCGGTCATGATCCAAGCAATTGCGCATAGGGTAAATTATGTGTGGGTAATGGAGGACGATTATTCTGTGGAGGGTATAGTCACGTTTCACGACATGCTTCATTTGTTCCGGGATCATATCGAGTCAATGTTTGAGGAATTAGGTGCTTGATCGATGGAGTGAACTCACTCATGATTCTCCTATGGTTCCGAAGGGAGGCTTTAATTACTACCTAAAGTAAAGAGTCTGGAATTTCTGATTTTGACCTATATATTCGTAATACAGTAGTATTAATTGTGCAAATGAGGGTGGTGCTAAGTGGATTAATTAAGAGATTAGATTAGATTTGCTACTCGTTTGGTTTAATTATTTGTCACTTCTCCTTTGTATGTACTGCTTGCTTTTTTTCACTTTTGTGCTTGGAACTGGCTACTTTGTGTAACACTCTCTATTACTCCTTAATAAATACTACGAGTACTTGCAAAATTTGGGTGGACAGACTTGAATGTGATGCAAGTTGTGTACTTTCTTATGTAGTCCCTAAACTCGAAAAATGGTAAGAGATCGTCTCTTAATTGTTTTTATGAGAACGAAATGTCTCACATAATAAGGATACAAAAAAATAGTCGTAGGATATAAAATAGGGTTTGGAAAAAGATAGATAATTCCGACTTGGAGGGATTTGTAATAGATCTTAAAGATGACATTTAAGATTAGATCAGATATAACCTTTGATATTTGATATGTTTATATCTGTTTGTTTTACTCATCCTTTGTGCATGTACTTCTCGCTTTATTAGCTTTAATTAATTAATTAATTAAATCACACTTTCTATTAAACGGAGTATGGACTTAAGTAGAAAATGTGGGAGGATAGATTTGAATGTGATCTAACTAACACTGTGATGTTAAACTAACTGTTGGACACTGCGTTGTTTATGGAGGATTGGAGAAAGAAGAATAAGCATGACACGTACGATTTCCATTTGTTGTAGTCAGCACATAATAATTAAACAACTGCTAATTACTCTCCATTCTTATTCTTATTCTTATTAGTTAGCTCAACTCTCTAACTGCTACGGAGTAATTCTTTTACTAATACTGAGTAACAACTAATTGTCCTCTACTTAGTATTCAAACCACCTTCTCAACTAACTTATGTACTCTCTGTTCACTATTTTTGTTTCATTTCATTAAAATATTCCTTACAAATGGGGCAAAAGATAATGAACGGAGAGATCAGTATATTGCAATAACTTTCGAGGCCAATGCTTTCGATTTTTCGATAATAATGCAGTCTTCCTTGAATGTTCGTTCGCCGTAAGTCGCTAGTTGCATGGTTTAGAAACGAAAGTACTATGAACACATCCACACCCACACTCTATAGTACAGTAGCTATAGGAGTTTTGTGAAATTACAACATCAACATTACAATTATATTCAGCAGGATAAACAAGATGAGCCGATTCCACCGGTTCACGAATTATCAACGACAGCAAGGGCGTGTTGGTTAACAAATATCTCAGTAGGTTTAAGGCAACTTCTCAAGGAATCGTTTCCCAGCTGAGCTCTTTCATTATCCCCAAACCCCAACATCTGGCCTCGCCTGGTTACCATAACAGTGTGATAAAGAGCAGTGCTTATCTGAGAGATGCGGTGACCTCTGAGGCTATCAAGGACCCTAGGCCTCGTCACTTTATCCGAAACTCCTATGTCGCTAAAACCCAGGCTCCCAAATCCCATCCACCCAAAACCATATACTAACCCGCTCTCCAACAGGACAAATGTTTTCCTCTTACTCGCACACACCTGCAGAGTGCAGAATGACGATGCCACAGTCGTCATAAGGTCATTCATTTATGAATTATGGTGAGCTACAATAAGCTTGAGGTGCCATGACACGATCAAAGATTCGCAGATAGACAATAGAGGATGTTCTATGAAATTAACTAGTTGTCATAAGTCACCAATATTGCTATGGGTTAACCAGTCCAATGATTCGTATTATTCTCAAATTAAATGAAATTGGTATTATTTTGAGAACAAATCCTATAGTTGGTATTATTCTCGTTAAATAACTCTATAATATTTGCAAATTTTCAAACATCTGGGAGGAGGCTAGGCCATGGGAGCTCTAGATGGGCATAGTCTAAACTGAATTTCACAGCTGATGGGAACTGGAAGAATTGCGAACAGCATTGCGACAATTATACTACTCATATTTACAATATAAAGGGCATATGAGTAAAAAAACTGAAGTCTACAGAGTATATAACAAACCTGCACTGCAATATGATTCTTGAGGCTGCTTAACAGTGTAGGAGTCGTCTTATCAATCTCGTCTCCATGACCCAAAGCACCACAGTAACCTTTGCCCCAAGTATATACCTTGATTCATATAAAAAAAGGATGAAGGCGCAATATTAGATAAAGCTCCATACTTGACATACTTGATAAATTAGGTTGAATCCATGAACTTACATGTCCACAGGAATCAAGGGCAACAACGTGCTCGTCACCGGCTGAGACACGAACTATATGGATACCCTTTCTTCTAAATGAAAGGATATGCCGAGGGTGATGTTCATTATGCTGCTCACCATGACCTAGACATAAATTAGTGCCCGAACCAAATGAGTATAGTGTACCATCTTGAGCCACTGCTAAGGCATAACTTGGACCAGCAGATATCTGAACAATGGGTCCTATGCCTTCAAGCACCTCAACAATTGTCGGTGTTGGTCTATCTGCGGTGTCACCATGACCAAGCTGCCCTTGTGAGTTTGTCCCACATGTATACACTTGCCCTTCTCTTGAAAGAAACATGGTAAAATTAAGGCCTGTGGCAACCTGCAAGAATGTTGAAGACTTACATGTTAATATGGAAGCTCATAGGCATGGATGTGTGTATAATGCTTAACATGGAGGCCCGTAGGCATCAAACGTCGATATATAATGAAAATTGTCGACTGTGTGGTATGCTTACATGAATTTTGTTTCGTCAGATAAAACGTTACTGTAAATACACTAGTTAAAGTCATGAAGAGGCCTAATTTTGCTGTTCACACACTTTATGCTGCGGAACACATCACTTGTCATGTAAAGGAAACCACACATACAACGCCAGAAATTAACATAATTGAATTGTTTTGTCTTTAAATCGGAACAAATGAATCCTTACTTGCTTACAAGGAATGCCTTCCAGTGCATCAACCAAGCGAGGCCAGAATATGGGCCGAGTTGTCTCTTGGTGACCGCAACAGTGAGAAGAATTGTCTCCACATGTAAAGACCTATAGATCAGTAGGAGAAATTATAAGCGAAATCAGACATTCGACAATGTATTGCACTAAGAAGGATGTCAAATATCCAACAAATATTTATTGTTTGTCGAAAATTCATGAGGCCATTGTATGCATAGAACGGACTCGACCCAATACTTCATTTTATAGATGTGCTACTACCTTAGTTGAATCCTATTCCCTCTGACACTTCACTTGGGTGTCGTGTTGTGTGTCCGTCATGTATCGTGTGCGACCCCAACAGGACACTTCAATACTTCAATTTAGACCAAAACATTGAAAATTTTGCCCAAAATAGCTGTCTCCAACACTCCAACACCGTGTATGTTAACACTTTTAAGCGACAACAAAGCTTGAATAAATCTTATGAGCTTTTGAGGTCAACAGATGAATACGACAACCTAGGTTTAAAGTTTCGACTCGACTCGACGATTACATAACAGAAACTGAAAATTGATCGACATCACAAACCTGTCCACACTGGGTAACAAAGGCTGCATGATTGTGTGACGCTGTAACATGTACCACAGGCGATAAAGACGGAAAAGTGATCTTTTGAAATGATACGCACTGAGTGGTCTCAGGACCGTGACCAAGAACACCACACAAGCTGGTACCACAAGAGTAAACTGATGAACTGCTTATAAGAAATGTGTGATATCGACCCGACTTTATCTGCATCTTCTGATAAACAAGGGACATAGTAAGAAACAACCGAAACACTCATTGAGATTAAACAAAACAAAGCATGATGTATTACTAGTTTCAGATTGCAGAACACCAGTTTCAGATTCCACAGAAATAGCATGATAGAAGTGCTGAAATTTCAAACAAGCTGTACATTTCTCAACATGGAATCAAATTAACAAGCAAAGCGATATCAAACGATAACATCCCAGCAATAACACATTCCAGAAAACCCGAAAATACATGGAAACACAGGCGTAAAAATCATCAATTCAAATAAAAAAATCAGAGAAAAGGATCAATACATTGCCTGCAGAAGTATGAACAATGTGAGAGGCTTGTTGAAGAGAATGCAAGAACCTTAGAACCCTCTTCCAGTTGCCACCACACCTATCTAACAACTCTTTCTTAGCATCTGCACTCATGGAATCGTAAACCGGGTTCGAAACGCAGAGCTGGGATGCTGCCATATCCACCAAAGACCTGAATTTCATGGGATATTCATATAACCCCTGACCACACTTTGCAAACAAAGTGGAACTCAACTCTACACATACAAGATCAACTGCACTCAATCTACCACAGGTCAATATATCCAATACAATGTGAGATGGTAACTCATTCATCGATCCTGGTACCGCCATTTAACACAGAAATCGATCAAAAGATACGATTTTTAAGAAGAATGGTATGTTGGGTAGTTGAAATTGTCAGTATCTTAACTGAATCAAGAAAAAGGTCAATTAATGAGTACAGAAATACAGGTAATTGGGAAATTATTAGTTGAGAATTATGAATAATGAGTAGTATGTCAGCTGAGAAGTACAGTCTGCAGTTCCACAATTTTAGGAGATAAAATTGAAAAAAGTGGGGAAATTAAGAGGTGGGTAATGAAATTAATGAGGGAATAAGAAGTGGGTATGAAATTAATTACGGAATTAGAGGGTGGAAATTCACGGAATGCTTGCTGAAATTACATACGAATTATTCTGAGAATGGGATGAAATGAAAAGGAAATGCGGAGAGTTTAGAGATGACTGAGTAAGTGATAACATCTCCACTTTCAGAAGCCAAGTTTATATAGTGTTCCGTACTCTACACTAATCTCAATTACAAACTTGTGAATTAAGAAAAGATTGATTTGAAAATTGCACTCCTCCGTTTAAATGAACACAAAAACTTGTATGAGACCGTCTCACGATTAAAATTATCGTGGGACGATCTCACATAAAAAAACACTTTTTAAAGAAGAATAATAAAATATTAAAAAAGTAGTGAGCCAGTAAATTAGGTGGGTCACTTAGTTAGAGAGATGAATGATATCAAAGTTTTCGTGGACGGATAGGAGTAATAAAATGGGACATGGGTTGAACAAGGTTTGTATGAATTCTGATGTGTATTCATTTGATTGGTTGACTGACCTGACAATGATTTGGCACAATGGTTAATCAATTAATCTTCCTGCAATGGATAATGCTCAAAAGTGATTATATAAAACCAATCATATTACGTCAAGTATTTAGGTTGGGTCGTGTTTTTTTTAACTCAATTCTAACAATATTTTACCATGTACTTATCATTTATTTCTCATCCTAAGTTACATTCGACATTGGATGCGATAAAATACAATACTTAAAATATTTCTTTAATCGATCGATCAATCAATCTTATAGCAAAATATTGGATCCATAAACCCTAAAAGAATCCCTAAAATCAATGATTGATTGATCAAAAATCTAATCGAGAAACCCTAATTAATTGAATTTTTTTTTGTCAAAATAATTGAAAGTAACAATCTTTCTATTTTGCTACATAATCCGTATTATATTGTATGAAATACTAATAACTATCCTTAGGTTATTACAAATGCGTAATAACATGCATGATGGTATACTTATTATTAGAAATTTAGAATGTTAAAGTTTTCATAATCATGTTCATTATTTTCTAAGTTATATTTGTCACTAACTTATGTTCTATATATTGTGAAATGTTATGTGATGATTCAATGTGAGATTGTCTCCTATCAATTTAATGCGAGACCGTCTCTTATATCAAGTTAATCTTAGACAAAAAGAAAATTTGTCAGTATAAAGTCAGCCGATCTCCTATCGCATTAATGTGAGACGAAAATCATTATAATTGGAGATGATTTCATATAAATTACGATCTTCGATCGGTATAAGTTGAATCAATCCTCCTATAAATTTAATGGTATGAGTATTTATTTCTGAAATAATCTTACTCATAATTATTCTCCAATTTCTTACTTTGGAAATCTCCAATTTTTTCACTCCGTAACTCTTAAATATTTATCATTTGAGAAATTTCTCGAACAGAATATATAATATCGTTATATTTCCCAAAAGGATATTAATATACGACTAATCTTGCAAATTTACATAAGACACTAGAAGTGTTCTATATGGCGAGATGAATATAAAGTTCCGTGTCATATTGAGTAATAGCTAATCATAAGTTTAGCATCTAATAGCTTGGCATGTACTCCTAAGTGCAAATTGTACATATTGAGATATAGCCAACTTCAATTCGCATATGCATTATTGCAATTAATTGCGAATAAATATCAAAAGTTGACATGAACTGATTAAGCATATATGATCAACAAGTGCTTGAAAAATATGGGTTTAAGAATCATGAATTAAAATTGACTATGAATGATGATATTAGGAGATCCAATTGCACATTACTCGAGGTTGAATAAACATATTTTAAGTTCAATTCTACGAATTGATTGATATTGTTTAAAGTGGCTTGGAGACCACATATCAAATACGAGTAATTTGTGATATTAGAATTCACAATTTGATCGTTATCATGTGAATAAATCGATCTCTTAAACTTGGCATTTAGAATCAGCCATTAAAAGTCGATTATTTTATGAATCACGTACTCCCCGAAATATATCATAATCTTGCAAAAATACCCATCAATGAAATCTTATTTGCATATGATATTATTAATCGCATTCTAAGGTGATTAAGTAAATGATTGCAATCTATTTTGAATATTTTTTTTACCACCTTATGGGGAGAAAGTGAGTGACAAGTTGGTAAAACAAAAGAAGTTTTATCATATCAAATTACGCATATCTATCGTGCACAGTAATATATAAGTAGAATGACGATTCTACGAAATTACATCATATGAAATGACTACACATTTGCGTGCAATATCAAGTAGCCTATTGAATAAGGATTTTATAAATCCGTATGGCCGTCGACATATATTATTGGTATTAATGAGCTCATTATCCTGAAATTAATCCAATTTATGGATATTGAATAATATACTCTATTCTACATTTTGCATAATTGAGTCATCATGTGCATATAGAGACTAAGTATATTATTTTATAGACTATTAGTTTTCTTATCACATCATTGCATCATTTCATATAATATTCATGCAAATTATTGATAATCTGACTATACTTTGAATTTTTGAAGTGATATTTGGATGAAGACGCAACAAACATTATCAAAGACTATCTTCATATTATCCGTATAATTATTTGAAGATCAATGATAAATTTCTTATTATCGAAGACATCTATGGAGTTTCTCAAGCACGTTGATTGTTATTTCAAAGATCGAGATTCATTGTCATATCATGGATAACATTGTTATTTTCCGAGTGATGTAACTATCAGGGGGAGTATGCACGCGCTGTACTCTTTTTCCTTATCTATGGTTTTGTCCCACTGGGTTATTTTCCATGGAAAGGTTTTGATGAGGCATCATCATATGCGTGTTTGAGAAATAATTTACTCTATTTACACTAGTTTTTTTCCCACGGGTTTTTTTTTCGAGTGACGTTTTAATGAGACATATTATTCCATAATGTACATTCAAGGGGGAGTGTTATGAAATCATATTAGGTGAATGTCCATTGAGCTTTTGACCCATATGTAAACTCTCTTATCATTACCGATGTACTATATATATCCCTCTCAATGATATGAATAACACAACTCTCTCACATATTTATCGCTCTATTTTCTCTCTATTTTTCCATTCTCTCTCGTTTTATAATAATTACCTAATTGATGAACTTTACAATTAACTGTTTTAAAAAAAAACTAAATTTAAAAACTTAAAGCAATATTAATTCATCATTAATTGTAAAACTAAGATCCGTAGTTGAATTCACAAGAGTTCGATAGATTGATTGATTTTTTTTTGTAGAGATGAAAGGCAGATAGAATGATTAATTGGAGATATTGCATGAAGGATTGAAGGGTACAAGTAGAAAATCCTTTATATATTAAAGGAATGACCAAGAGCAACTATGTGCAGCACCTCCATTCAGTATTTCCAATTACTCCACTGACAATCATCCAACATAAATTAGGCAATAAAACATTAAACATTAAATTGGGCTTTACAAAACATGTACACAATAAAACCCTATAAACCACAAACCATTTACACAATAATAAAACCCTAAAGCAGCCAAGTTATCCATAAAACACAGTACAAACGTCAAATAAAAACCCTAATAAAACATATTCTTCAATAGTCACATAATTCCCCTACAGTTTTCTGCAACATACATATTGTATTCAAAACATAGGATTTTCATTCACATTAATCTGTCAAATTTGTCTTCTGAAATGTCGTCGGCTATTAATCCTACCATTGCTGCGTTATGTCAGGGTGTGAGGCTAACCGATATGAATGTCAGGGTGATCTACAGGTGGCAGAGGCCTGACTTCAACAATAATCAATCATTAATGGCGTGGAGTTGCTCTTAATTGATGCCAAGGTTATATCCCTTCTCATTAAGTCCGATCCTTGGTTGTATATGTATATTCCTGTAACAGTATTTGTAAATATATATGAATGAATGATGAAGAATAAAAGAATTTAACATCATGTTATTCCAAAGAAATATAATTTCATCATTAGTATGAATTGAAACTGAATTGTATCACAATGACTTCCAATGCGTCATGTCAGAATACTCTGAATTGTATTCTAGCAAGAATTTGACAAGCAAAGGTATATTCCCTACGGATCAGTTATTTGTAAATATATATGAATGAATGATGAAGAAACATTTTGTGATGCTATTTACTAATTTTAATGAATTATGTGAATTGTGTACTTAAGATATTTGATATTTGGAATTTTTTTTTGGCAACAAGTACAAATCCCACCTAACATGAGTGCAGAGCTTTTCTAGTAAAAACGTTAAATAAAAACCCTAATAAAACATATTCTTCAATAGTCACATAATTCCCCTACAGTTTTCTGCAACATACATATTGTATTCAAACCATAGGGTTTTCATTCACATTAATCTGTCAAATTTGTCTTCTGAAATGTCGTCGGCTATTAATCCTACCATTGCTGCGTTATGTCAGGGTGTGAGGCAAACCGATATGAATGCCAGGGTGATCTACAGGTGGCAGATGTCTGACTTCAACAATAATCAATCATTGATGGCGTGGAGTTGCTCTTAATTGATGCCAAGGTTATATCCCTTCTCAGGTGCTACTCTGTCCCTCTTCCAATCCAATACTCTATAGTGTTATTTAGTACACTATATGGTCTCCTCATTTTAATATTGTTCCAAACAGGTATTACCTTTACGCAGAATCATTCCCATTCAACAAAGCTAATGCAAACAACTTAAAGCAAATTGTCATTTCCTGCTATTTCATCTCTTTTTCACCCCAATTTCCTAATTGTCGACATGTTGTGCCATATGATAATAAATAGAGTTAACTTAAGTCAGATAATAATACATCGTTCACAATGTTATCAATTAATTCATAATTTCTCAGGGAAACTAACTATGACAGGTACTGCCGACACACAAAATGAATCTACAGATCAGAAGTACCAACAATAGATGCCATTGAACCAGCTGTTCAATGTAGTAGACAACTCAGTGATGGTTCTCCTCTCAGTAACTTCAGTAATTCTAATTACTATATCCTGTGTTGTTTTTGTTAATGTAATTATACATTTACTCTTTATGTTATTAGCCTCCCATTTGGAACGATACTTAATAGAATATCTGTCTGCACAACAAGCCCGAAGGGATCGCAAAATTATTGTATCTGAGAGGAGACAGGGACATAACTCACATGAGTTAGCTATGCAAACAAGAAATGATCCATATCGACAAGAAATCAAGTAATTTGTACGAAAATGAAAGCATCCAGCCACTTTAACCCTTAGATGTATATCCTCTTCTACCATTATTCAGCTAACAATTTTGTCACTCACTTCGTACATATGTATCCTCCCCTCCTAATCACAAAGATTTTTCATGTATCCTCAATTCTAAAAAAGAATTCAAAAACAATTACATTCAGTTCTTTCCTTATTGTTATTGGTATGGAAAAATCTTCGAGATTAGGGTTATAGAAAAGATTTGAAATTGAAAGATGCAAGTCGCCTTATTAATTGATATAACAAGATCATTACCTTCATCTTGCAGCTAATTTCACCCAAACAATTGCAATAACATTCGTTCTTCAATTCACTGTAACAGATCGTTATTGAAATCGATTTTTGAGAATATCGAAAATGGCTCCTTTATACAGATCCATGCTATTGTCATCCTTCTTGAGTATATAGAGAATGAAGATTAATGAAGCTTTTGACGAGAAGATTTATAATGGAAGGAATCAGACATAGTAAGGGACTAAGGAGGAAGATGATAGGATAAAGCTGTCTTATAAGCTAAGTGTTTGTCAAATTTTTTTTTACTGTAATTGAGACGGAACTGTTTATCATTTTGGACAAAGTAACATTTACCAACACGATTAGATAACGATATTTTTAAGTTCACGATAATGACGGTAGTCACTTAAAATCACGATAGAAATAACCCATTTGAAAAATGCCGTTTACTACTTGAAATTGATCATAATCATAGACGTTATTAGTAGGTGGTTCAATAGAGCGCCTATAAATTATCCAAATTGATATACTTTATAATATTTAATAGCTGACACGATAGTAACAAATTATGTCTTTAATCGTTATTAACCTTCAACAAATAAAGTTTTTATTTTGACGGACTACCGCTTCAATGTCAAAAACCAATATTACTGCGCTACCAACTTTAACAAATACAATTAAAGTAGCGTAACAACACCGTCACATCAACCCAAACATACAAAAAAAACCGAAACACCAAGAAATACAAACAACCCCGTGATATTTCACGGGTCAATACACTAGTTTTAAGAAAATTCGTCAGGATTGAGTAAAGTTTCGTTAGGAAAAAGTAATTCTGTTAGTTTAACTTGAGATGGTTAGTGTAAGGTTAAGTTAGTCATTTCATATGATTAGTTAATAATCTTAATCTAGTTAAATCAATTTTAGAATTTTTTTTTTTTTGTTTTTATTTTATATATTTTATTTTTTTGATTAATTATATGATATTATCAATATATTTTCGATTTATTTTAGATGGAAAATTAATTAATATATTTACAATTTATATATATATATATATATATATATATATATATATATAAATCTTAATCTTAAGATGCCTGTTTCATTGTTTTTGTTTTTAAGTTTGTTTACTTTCCTCCTATTTCCGATTTTTTCAACATAAATTCTCAATTACTTAGTAAACCGAAAACCAATTTAATAAAGCATTCATTAAAAAAATAGAACCAAGTTTTGGATTCAAAATCACATTTTTCAATTTAAAATATAAAGAATAAAGAGTAAATACTAAAGACATTTGATTTTTCGTTTTAAGTTAACAGCAAATATTTAAATTTTTTTATAAATTTTTAATGATTAAATAAAATAATCTAGATGATATTCTATATTTCTTTTTAAAATAATAAAAAATAAAATAAATATCTTTTTCTAGTATATATGATATAGTAGTGATATACTTAACATTTATAAAGAAAAATCATGATTTATTTTTTTCCTTGTTTAGTTTGATTTTTCACATAGTTATATATTTTTTTCATTTATTCATCCAAAATTTAAATATTTGTAAATAAAGTTTCTTTTTTTTGTAAGAGGGGTAACTTACTTTTATTTATCCATGAGGAGAAAACAAAGCAACGATATCTTACAAAAAAGTTGTAGCCAAAAAATGTTAACCATCTAGTCTTGCTGAAACAAAATGAGACTCATGGTTACAGTGTAAAAGTCTAATACTTACATGTTTTTTTTTATATTTTGCACAAAAGAGTTAGGACGATTCCTATTCAACCCCACAAAGATACGCCTATTCCATAAACAATTCAATTTTTAGGTCTCATTAGCCTCCTTACAGCTCAAAATTTTGATTGCGCGGTCTCTGTGTAATACTCAGTCACTCGTGCAAACTAGTCATGACCTCCTGTGACTACTCACACTCAAAGAACAAGTGTAAAGCAGTCTCTTCCGTCTCTTAAATAGAATACAGTAATTAGCCAGGCTGAACCCACGAGCCTTAAGGGCGTCAACAGTAGGGAATCCGTTTTGCATTGCTAACAGACTAATAATACTGTGATTAAGGCTACATGTTTGATGCCAAATAGCATGATAAAGTTTCTTCCTGGGGTGCTTCTCAGGGAAATAATTATATGCCATGGACATAGAGAATTTCCCGTTGCACGTCCAACCCTCCACCATCGAGGAAGCCTTCTGAATAGAGATGGTACCTTCAAGGATGTTATTTCTAACTGTGATTATGCTATTCCAAACCTCAACATCGCTATCATTATGAGGATCCTCCCATATCGTTGAATTGAGGTTCTTGTAACCCTTCACCCAGTGAGTCCAAATAAACTTTCCTTTTGTCGTTTGATTGGTTTTTTTATTTCCTTAATTTTTATTTTGTTTTTTTTTATCAATACTTTTTTTTTATAAAATGGTATAAATATTTCGTAAATTAAATTAAATTGTAAATAAATTCAATCAACTCAAGTTTTACAATTAAAAAAAAAATTCAAAAATGGATTACGTAAAAAAATTAGGAATTCAAAAAATTGATATACAATAATATTTATGTAATTACGTGAAAATATTTATGATATAATTTTTTTTCATAAAACTAATAATAACTTCATCAATGATAATTATAGTACTAAACTAATTATGAGTAGAAAGTTGGTCTTCCAAATAAATCATCCTAATCGAAATTAATTGAAAGGTGAATATAATAAAAATTTGAGTTAATGGTAAGATAAGTAAAAGTTTGTTTTTTCTCCAGTTAAGGGTGTAAACTATCTAACTTTACGGTTAAGGGTCTCAAAACTAACATTGTTAATTAGACATGTCAAAACTAACATTGTACTTAGATAATTAATTTTGTGGTGTAATAGTCTGAATTTTGAAATATTTTATGTAACCATTGCATTGATGTTGCGGGATATAATACTACCGTTAAAAGAGGTGGTCGATATGTGGTCAATAAGGTTGATTAGTGGCTGAAATGGTGAATGGTGACTGATGGTAATAATGGTGAATGATTAATGTCAAAAAAATTGGAAAATGATGACCTATAAACCAAGTAGCCGGTCATCTAGGATGTTGTGATAGTAGGATACCAAAAGTTCGATTTAAAAGAAAAAAAAAAGAAAAACAATTTGTTTTTATATTTTCCTACCTTATGAAATGATCATATTTTTTCCATCCTTTTTTCTGGTCTATCATATCGGCAGTCTAAAAATGGTTCAAGCTTTTAGCCCAAATGTCATATATTTCAAAAGACGAATTTCGGAAACGTGGTCAATCTAATTTTGTATCTAGTTTGCGATCTAAGCAAAATATTATCAAACATTAAACCACCTAGCTTGCGATTTAATGAAATAGTGCTTCTAAAAATTGGGATCACGTTCCAGTTTAAGATATTGACTCACTTCCTGGTTTGATCAACTTTAAGTTCAATTAATCAATATTTACCCAGATCATCCTTCCCATCAGCCCATCCCAGATTAGAGAGTCAGTGCCCGACCTGGCTCATGGATAACCCAAGTTAGAATGAACACGACCCATTGACTAGTTTGTACAGTAATAAGGTAGTGTGGATATAAATTCTAGTGCATGCTTTTATTAATATCTATCGAGAATGATGGTTAAAGTAATCACTTTTTTGTCAACGAGAAAATATACTGAGTGTAGATAGTACGTTAAGATCTATACGTATCGGACCTATTGTATTCTTTTTTATGTTTTATTCAATGTAGTGTTTTATGATTCTAATAATATAATTATTCACTTTCTTATTTGGAAAAATATCATTTCTTTCAGAATGTGGTTATTTTAATAATTAAACTTGTGGGGGGCAACCACAACCACAATAGCCATCAATACAATCAGCAACACATCTATGGCACTGTAAATAAGTACATTGGTCATCAGTTGTACAAACTCCATTCAGCTTCCCGTTCAAGATGTTTTTTGTTCGGACTTCATTAGAAACTAATGATCTTGATTCTGCAGTCATCGTGTAAAACGATAAACCTACATAACAAACATTCATATACTGAATTTAAACTTTCTATGAACTAAAAATATGTAACGAAAGGTATTAAGTAGTAAATCTAAAACACAAGACTAGTGAAATAATAACTAATTTCATAAGTGCAAAATAATGTAAGAAACATAAGAATATGATTAAATGTAAATAGTAGGAGATGAGTACCTATCAACAAAGCGAAGATGAAAATTGACTTGATTGAAAACGTATTTTCCATGTCAAAGAATATTGAGGTAGAAGTGTTATTGTTGAAATATAGTTGATTCCTTAGTTGTTTATGATTATTGTCATATCATATAAAGTTCATATATATATACTCGTATATATACTAAATTGTGACATGATTTGATTATTTAGAAATTTCTAAAATTGTCAATTACAAATTAAAATTATTCAATTTAGGCTAAAAATCAAAAACAAAATCGACGAAGTTTAGTACTATTTATGTATATTTTAAATGGGTATTTATAGATAATTGTTTATTCGATCCCAATTTTAGGATGTATGGTGCCTTTTATATATATACCGAGTGTGTGTATAGATTTAAGATCACGTGAGAACCACCAACTTGGTGAGAACCTTGAGAATTCCATTAAATTAATATTTGAGAAATTTTCATTTGTACCCTCTAAGTTTTCACTTTTCCCAGTTGTACCTCTACGTATAAGCAATTTCCAACTGTACCCCTGAACTCTGTTAATTACTCTCAACCGTGACTAAACTAGAATTAGCCATTAAGTACGGCTGTTAAGTGCCAACTTGCAGTCCTAATCTAATGGCATGACGAATGACATGTCGGTTAGTAGCCTTTTGACCTTCGTTAATCCCTAATTACCCCTTCATTCTAATTTCGAGTTTTCGCCTCGTCGAAATCAACAACAACATGCAATAATAAGTGAGAAAAGCAACGAAGAATATGATGATGATGATGATGATGATAGTACATAGAGGAAGAATGACAGATGATACGGTGATGATCAGTGAATTCGAACAAGGGAAGAAAGGAAGGAAGAGGAAGGGTTTGTAGTTTGAAATTAGAATAAAAGGGTAATTAGGGATTAACGAAGGCCAAAAGGCTAATAGACCGACATATCACTCGCCATGTCATTAGATTAGGACTGCAAGTTGGCACTTAACATCCATACTTAACGGCTAATTCTAGTTTAGTCACAGTTGAGAGTAATTAACAGAGTTCAGGGGTAAAGTTAGGAATTGCTTATACGCAGGGGTACAACTGGGAAAAGTGAAAACTTAGAGGGCACCATGTTTCAGTAAG
The DNA here is from genome assembly GCA_958450325.1 of Agrostemma githago. NCBI lineage: Eukaryota > Viridiplantae > Streptophyta > Magnoliopsida > Caryophyllales > Caryophyllaceae > Agrostemma > Agrostemma githago. The sequence continues at coordinate 56,301,106 of OY288258.1, read as the reverse complement.
TCTATATTAAAGCATTTGTTTAACATTTATATCATTTACATCAACCTTTTTTTTCCTACAATTTACCTTCTTTTCTAAACCATTGGATAAGATTAGATCAATGGATGAGATTAAAGCTTGAGACCATAAAACAAACCCTAATTTTTCTCACTATTCTTCTTCTTGTATTATTTTTTTTCTTTTAAAGAATATATACAACAATTCTTCAATTTATCATCCAATTTGATTTCCATTCAAAATTAATCTTTCAAGTTCATCTAATTTTTCTCTCCAACTTTTAATTTTGTTCCTTTTTCATATTTGATCCTTTTGTTGATTTTGAGTTCCGATTTCTTTGATTTCTTGTCCTATAATTTTGTACGATTTCTGCAGATATCTTGTTATTGTCGTTATTGTTCTTATTAGTATATTGTTTTTGTTCGGTCCTTTTGCTAATTTTTAGAGTTTTTCTGTGTTATTCTTCATGTTTCGATATGTTGTTTGAGTAATTTCTTCATTTTTATTACAAGATTGGAATTCAAAATTATGAATATTGCAATACTTGAATATAAACAATGAAATACTTGAATATGAACATTGAAATAACTAAAAATTATTAATAGAATATAACGGGCCTCAACCATCACCTTAAGGTTTTGGTTGGATTGGTTTGTTAACATGGTATCAGAGCCAGAGGTCACGAGTTCGAACCCGGCAGCCCCCAATATCTCGAACTCTTAAGTGGAATCTCAGCACACGGTACGGGGGAGCCGGTGCGCACTAACCACTCTTCAAGCCCAAAGGGCATTCGAGTGAGGGGGCGTAATAGAATATAACGGGCCTCAACCATCACCTTAAGGTTTTGGTTGGATTGGTTTGTTAACAATTATTTCAGTGAGAATTTTCTATTTTTGACACATTATGGTTATTCTACCCAGTTATTTTATTATGTTATTCCAGTTATTCTATATTATTGTTATGATTATTCTATAATGTGTTTACAGTTATTCTATCGCACATATATATGTAATTATTGTATTTCAATTTGTTTTTTGTAATTTCAACTAATCCTCTCTTTTCTGTTTTTTTATCTTTCCGTGAGGTTTTGTTGGGTGCGTCTTCAATAATATACAAGATGTTTCACCCAATACAATAGCACGAGTTATTTATTAATTTAACTGAATTTCTACATCAAAATAATTACGTAAAATAAGGTAATTAACATTATTCTAAAATGGATTGGAATGGAGGGAGTATATTACAATTATTGGAACAACATAATACAGTAATACAAGTTATTCAATACAATAACTGAGTTTCTAAATTGGAATAACTATGTATCTACATTGTAATAAGTACTTATAACTTGATAAAATTAATTGAAGAAATTGAATGACTTAATTGAAAAAATTGAACAATTAAACAAATTGAATTCCACTTTTATGCAGAAATTAAAGTTTTAGGTTGATTTTTTTTTTTATTCTAATTTTGATAGATAAGCCTATAATGAAGTTAGCAATATTTTCTCAAAAGAATCCTGAGATTTTGATACTCATAACGTATATGATGTGTAACTGTTATATAGAATATGTGAGGTTTTTTTTTTATGTAAAATACTTATATCTTGGCCCTTCATCCCATGAAATCAATGGCTTAGATTAGAAGGTAAATTGTACCAAAATGAGTAAATTTACCTGATCCCAATATATATATATATAGGCAGGTTCTGGTACATTTACCAATTTTTGTACATTTTACCTTCTTTTAAGGACCATTGGATCTCACATGATCAACAACTGAGATTAAAACTCACTTGATCACCAAAGCAATTTTTTCCTCAAGTTTTCATAGTTATTTCAATGTACAAACATGATTATTTGATGAAGAAACATAGTTATTTTATGGTAAACTCGGTTATTTACTGATGAGAATAATAATTTAATTAGGTTATACATACATAGTCATTCCAATGTACATAGGTAGTTATTTTAATGTAGAAACTCAGTTATTGTATTGAATAACTTGAGTGATATTGTATTGAGATGAAACTCAAATATAATCAATTTTTGGATAATGTTATCTGATGTTACGTAGTTATTTTAATGTGGAAACGCAATTATTGTAGTGAATAACTTGTGTTATTTTATTGAAATGTAATTCAAATATAATTAATTTTATAATAATGTTGTTTGATTATTTGATTTTACGTAGCTATTATAATGTAGAAATTCAGTTATTGTAATGAATAACTTGTGTTATTGTATTGAGTTGAAACTCAAATATAGTCAATTTAGAATATTGGTATCTGATTTTACGAAGCTATTCCATTGTAGAAGTCAGTTATTGTAATAAATAATAACTCGTGTTATTATATTTGAATGAAACATCTTGCATATCATTGAGGGCGCATCCAGCAAAAAAAACCTCACTGAAAAGCAAATAAACAAAAACGAGGGAGTTTTACGTTCAAAGTATAAAAAAAAACAAATTGCAATACAATAATCATGTATGTGCAATAGAATAACTGTAAAAATACTATAAAATAACTGGTTATGAAACACAGTAACTAATATAGTGAAATAACTGTAAAAATAATATAGAATAACCGCAATAGTAGTATAGAATAATTAAAATAACATAATAAAATAATTGGGTACTTCTTAGATAATACTCCCTCCGATTCAGAAAGATCTTCCCCTTTGTTTAATATATGTGAGATATATTTTAATCAAAGGGGAAGATCTTTCTGAATCGGAGGGAGTATAATGTACCAAGCACGAAAATTCATGCTATGAAATAGTATGGTTATTTCAATGTTCATATTCAAGTATTTCATTGTTCATATTCAAGTGCAATAGCAAGTTGAGTAAACCCTAAAAAGTGGGATATCAGTAAGTAACGTAGACACAAGATGATGCACAAAAACAACTAACAGAAATTTGAAATCAGCAACGATACCAGCAACCCGAATATCAGAAACCCCAGTATTGAAACTTAGTAAATTCAAACCCTAATTTTGAAACACAGTAAATTCTAATAATCCAAACTGATTCAAAAGGAGACGCAGTAAATTGAAACGAAAATTGACATTGATTATTAAAATTGAAATTGATTCTAATAATAGTCGTTGAAATTGACATTGAACGAAAATTGAAAAAAATAATCAGTTTAAATTCGATAATTGAATGTATGTCACACATAACAACACGAACTTGGGCGAAAATTGAATCCGTAAACTTACAAACTGATAAACTATTAATCCGCAAACTAAAATTGAATGTACATCATACTTAGCAACACAAATCAAACAAAAATTGGAACGAATTAACGGGCGTGAATTTACCTTAAGTTGGGCGTGCTTCAAATTGGGCGTTGAATCAGTTTCAATTATTTTGAATCAGTTTCGGTTGGGGAATTAGGTTTTTGTCGAGCGTTTCTTTTGTCAAGCGTGATGTTCTAGTTCTTTTGATATCAAGGTTTTGATTTCTTGCTATTGGTAGAGTATAGGGTTTGGGGAAGAGTTTAATCTTGGCCTTTTATGTTACTTAATTAGATGGTCCGTATTATTAAGTAAATTGTACGAAATTTTACCCAATGTGTGTGTGTGTGTGTGTGTGTATATATATGTTCTTAAGTGTATACATATAGTAACCAATTTGTCATTCGAGTATCACTTTTTTTACCAATTTTACCGATGACATTTTCTTACCAATCTGTCACTTGCGTGCCACTTTTTTTACCTACTTGTTGGAAAGCTCGTGCCATACACAGACCAATTTTTAGTGACAATGATAATGACAACATGTTAGAGGATTGCATAAATTTGTGAGACTAAGCAACAGTAGAGTTTGGTGAAAAGTGGGAAGTTGGGAAGTTGTGTTGTTGGCCATTGATCTTGGGTTGGATAGATGGCTTAGATGAATGATGTTAAAAAAAAAAAAGAGTAAATGTCAGTAACTGACACAGCAGCAGTGGAGAGAGAAAAGGAGAAAAGCAAAAAGCAACCCTTCCCTAAATCAAATTCTCACTTCTTACCACTAGTCTTGATCACTCCTTACCACTTGATACTCTCTCATCTTCATCTTCCTCTTCATCTATTAAACAAAAAAAAGCATCACCATCTTCAAGATCCATTCATTCGTATAACTCCGACCATACTCCGTCAACTACTCCGACCATATTCCGTCAACTACTCCGACCATATTCCGTCAACTACTCCGACCATACTGCGTTTTTGACCCAACATACTCCGTAGTAACTTCGATCATCATACGAAGATATGTTCATCTTCATCTTCATCATCTTCATCTTCATCTTCATTCTCATTTTTCTTCATCATCTTCATCTTCATCATCATGCTTCTTTTTAACACAACATGACGGATAATTATACCAAGGTATGTTTATGCATAAACTTTGATAATCTTCATTTTTTTTAGCTTCTTCTTCATCTTCGATCATCTTCATCTTCTTCAAACTTCTTTTTATTTTTCATATTATTATTTTTGGTATTTATAAAATTATTCATTTTCATTATCTAAAAAAAAAGAATAACTTCATCTTTAAGATGAAGTTTGAAGATGAAGTTGTTCTTTTTTTGTGGGATGAATGGAGCTTGAAGATGAAGATGAAGATGAACAAGTCATTTAGTGCGTAATGTTTTTGCAGAATTGCAAAGTCACACTCATTATGCTGTATAGTCACACTCATTATGTTGTAGAATCACGCAGCTGTACACTCATTGTAGTCACATATTCAGTTGTATAGTCATACTCATTATGCTGTATAGTCACACTCGCTATGTTGTAGAATCACGCAGCTGTAGAATACCTTGAGATTAAGGTATCATTCGTTGAATCATCTTCATCTTCATGCTTGTTTTATTTTTCATACTTTTTTTTTTGTATTTATAAAATTATTCATCTTCATTATCCAAAAAAAATGAAGGTTGAATATGGATGAATGGATGTTAAATATTTAATAAATGTTTAGATATTTTCATTTTTTTAAAGTCATAGTCGTTCATTCATTCATATAGATTCAACTTTAATTTTTTTTTGTGGATAGTGAAGATGAATAATTTTATAAATACAAAAAAAAAAAGATATGAAAAATAAAACAAGCATGAAAATGAAGATGGTTAAACGCATGATACCCTAATCCCAAGGTATTCTACAGCTGCGTGATTTTACAACATAATGAGTGTGACTATGCAACATACTGAGTGTGACTGTACAACTTAAAGTGTGTGACTATACAACTTAAAGTGTGTACTGTGACTTTTTTCAGGTATTTTTTTTATCTACGTCCAAGTTTCCACGTTCGTCAAATCACTACTTCCGAACCTCGATGATTTCAGGTATTTGTTTTTATCTTTTTAGAACATCTTTAAAACAATTAATCATCTTCATCCTCATGCTTGTTTTATTTTTCATTCCTTCTTTTTTTTTGGTATTTATAATATTATTTATTTTCATTATTCACAAAAAAAATGAAGGTTGAATATGGATGAAAGAAAGTTGAATATTTAATGAATGTTTAAATAATTTGCTCTGATTCGTATGTATAATCATCTTTCTAATTATGAATGTGACTTTGCTAATGACGATTGAAGAATAATTGACTGTATGGCTTTTATTTTTCATTTTACGGTTTCTGTTTTGTAGTCACACACTTTAGGTTGTATAGTCACACTCATTATATTGTATAGTCACACTCATTATATTGTAGAATCACACAAATTCTTGTAGTGATTAGTGTATGTAATCATCTTTGCTAATGATGATTGAAGTATAACTAAGTACGAGTATAATTTAGTTGTACAGTCACAGAGATTATGTTGTATAGTCACACAGTTGAAGTTGTATAGTTATACTCGTTATGTTGTAGGATCACAGTCATTATGTTGTAGGATCACACCGTTTATGTTGTATAGTCACACAGTTAAAGTTGTACAGTCACACTCATTATGCTGTACAATCATGCAGTTGTAGAGTCATTGTAGTCACATATTCAGTTGTGTTGTGTGATTTAGATTGATTGTGTGTTTTGTTGCAGCGAAATAGTTGGTGGAAAGAGGAATGTTGGTAAAAGGGGCGGTGGGAAGAAGAAGGTCGTGGAAGATACAGCGACCGACCACGTAATTGGACAATGTATTGTTGCGCACGTACCGGAGACTAGGGCTGTGATCGAGCCGAACTATACTGAATAATGCCATTATTTGGTTTGATTTGAAAAATTTTCGAGCCGACGTTTGATTTGGTTTGATACCGTCGAATAATGAAAATCATTATTTGATTTGATATTTGATTTTTCGAATCGAATAATCGAATAATATTTGATTTGATCCGACAAAAAAAATTAAATAGAAGCACAAAATGAATCGATCTCCAGTATAGTACTATTCTTACTATAGTGGCGGCAACCAACTAATTCAACCAGCAATCTCAAAACTACAAAACATTTTGGAAAACAAAATAAATCTACATAAACTTACGGACATTACATTAACTTAGTTTAGAGTTATGGTCTAACTCCTCACTCCTCAGGCAAGCAAACCACTAATGAAGACCTACTTTAATATCTATATTACAAAATAGATTCATCCAAAAATAATAAGTTTCTCGATCAAATCTCTAGTTTCAAGTTCTTCTTTTAGGTAAGTTTATTAAAAAAATTGGACCGTAAATTTAAGTAAAATGGACCGTGAAAGCGTAAATATCAAATTTTAGGTAAAAATTTAGGATAAATTTTCTAAATGAGCCATGAATTTAGATGGAACGAAAAAATGGAACAAGTAATTGATTGAAACGAATCGAGCCGAATATTATTCTTGATTTGGTTCGAATACCAAATTATGATTTGGCTCTATATTTGATCGCCCGAATCGAATACGAATCGAGCTTTTTTCGAGCCGAATCTCACGAATCGGATCGAATAGTTCGGCTCACTCACAGCCCTACCGGAGACCATCGTTAAGCTCTTGTGTGTTTATGTGAGATAAAATATTTGCTTTAGGATGAACGTACTATGTGTAAATGATGTTTCAGACTTGGTGTTTGGGAAGAAAAAAAATTAACATTTGAATAGTCATACAGAGTTGGTTGTATAGTCATACAGAGTTGTTTATACAGTCACCCGTTTGAAGATAAATAGTCGCACTCGTTATATTTTGTTGTGAAGTCACAAAATGATGTACAATCACACCTTTGAAGCCACACAGTCGCAGTAGTTATGGTGCAAAGTCACACGCTTTATATTGTATAGTCACAGAGTTGGTGTTTGGGAAGATAAAAAATCACTTATCCTTCCACCTGTGTGACTATACAACATAATCTCTGTGACTATACAACTAAATTATACTCGTACTTATCTATGCTTCAATCATCATTAGCAAAGATGATTACATACACTAATCACTGCAAGAATTTGTGTGATTCTGCAATATAATGTGTAACACCCGCTATTTTTCCTAAGCATTTTTATTCTTTCCGTTAGGACTCCGTCTTAACTCTGTCACTCTTCGGCCTCATATTTCATCGTTTTACTAAGCACCCTTTTCATTTTTGAGTTTAATGATTTTTATTTTCAATTTTAAAGATTTTTATTCTATTAAATCCATTTATTTAGTTTTCTTCGTAAACTAATTAATTTTCCGCGAAGAATTCTATTTCTCTTCGAATTGACGTTTTTAAGCTCGGATTTAAGTCATTCCTTTTCCTAAAAATGTTTAAATACATTTATCTAATATTTTCAACTAGTAAATATTTTTATTTACAAAAATTTAGTCGTTAATGATTTTATTACAAAGCTTCGCGAATAATTATTTTCTTACGCGAGGTTTACTTGAATTACCTTGAAATACCTTTAACTATTTTACGATTATACTTTTTATCAACTTATAAATTATTTGAGGTCATTTCCTCACTTTTTGGACCGACTAAGCTTTTGGTCACAAGTTTTACTATGTATTATTAATACGTTTCATTTTATCACGTTAAAACGTGAACGTGAGATTAATTCTTTTTCATTCATTTGAGGCATTATTGTCGAGACTCTTCATCCTCCTCCTCCTTCATTTGGCCGGCCAACTCAAGGCTTGAAGTGCCTTGTTTTTATCACCTAATTCAATCACATTTATGTTCACAAACCCTTCCATCCTCTTCATTCATTTTGGTCATAAAAAAAAAATATTCATCATTCTTTTTTTTTTCCTTCTTGGCCGAGTACTCCCTCCCCTATTCCAGCCTGATTTTTGCTCCATTTCGAGTCAAGATCGCATCGTTTTTATCGTCATATTAATCCTCTTTCCGATTCCTTCGTTAAGGTAATAATCGGCGTCATTTTCGATCATTATTCACCTTGATTTTTGTTAGTTTTCTCATGGTATTTTTCTGCCATGATTTTCGTGTTTGGTAGGATTTGTGGACGATCCCGAGGCCGACGAATATATAATCGATTCAGACTTGGAGTAGAGGTAACGTCGATGTTACTCGGTATTTCATGGTTTTAATTGTGTATTTGCATGTATATATTTTTATGTTTCATTTTGACAATATATGTACGTCACCGAATCTGGAAAAAATTTAAAAGTTGAAAATTTGCATGTTTCGGTATTTTTATCGCTTTTACGAGATTAACGATTAAATTGTTATATTAATTTGTAAAATCATAATATTCGGCCTAAACATGTAATATATGTTTATATTCTGTAAAATTGATATTTTTGATGATTTATAATAATTTAGGATTTTTCTGATATTTTAAATATCGATTATTGAATTATTACCGTTTACGGACAAAAACGATTAAAAGCCGATTTTTAGTTCTAGTACCTAAACATTTTATTTTAATCTGATTTTTGACGTGGTGAAACTTTCTGGTGAAATAGAATTTTATGAATTGTTTCATAATATTTCGGAATTTTTAAGTGGATGAATTAATTAATCACTTTAAATCATCGTTTATCGTTAAAACCGTGTTTGTTGTTTAAATTCTCGAATTCTGGTCTTTGGTTTAAATCTGGAAAAAAAAGGTTATTATGATGATTTCATATTAAAATGTATTTTTGTGAATTTTAGTGCCTTAATAAAATTTTAGGAACGATAAGTTTATTAATGAAATCGTTAATTGTGAAAACGGGTTTAAATGACGGTTTTGTTGGAATTTGTTGAATCTGGAATTTTGGAAAATCTGAAAAATTTATATTCTTGAAAATCAGGATTTTAAAGTGTAATAATAATTTTTGGATATTAATACGTAAATCGTTTTGTAATTACTATTTTTATTAATCGTTATTGTCGAGATTAGACGATTAACGAGAAAACGCTTTAAAAACCGAGTTTTAGGATTCTGGAAAATTTTCTTTTCTGGACAGAATGTCCATAAATATGTTCTAACTATTTTACGTAATCTTTGTACTAATTATTAAAGTCTTTAATTAATAAGTATTGATTTTTGGACAAATTGTGATTTATCGTTAAAATGCTTCGTCTTACCTAAAAGAATTATTTTTCCAGCAATTTTGAAAGTATTTAAATCTGAAACTTTAAGAGTTAAATCATCCCTTAACATACTCTAAATATATTCATTGGTTTAATTAAATAAAAGACGTTAAAGATTTAATTTGACCTTTTGCCGTAAAATCCTATTTATAATCGTATTGTCGAAACTAATAATGATTAGGGAATTTTAGTTTTATAAATTTTGAAAACACCCTAATTAGTAGTATTAAAATGTTTAAGACATTTTTAATGACTTTATAACACTTGTACGATATTTTAATGTTTTCATAAACCCAAATGTTCTCACTTTAATAATTAATACCGTTAAGGCCGAAAGTATTAGTTTTATAAATCTATCTCGTTTACTAAAAATGTTGCATTAGTATGAACTAATATTTTTTTCTATTTTTATATAATGCTATTTTTAGTAAGGTTTCTAAAAATAGAAGTTTCCTAAAATAGAAACTTTCCTCTTTTGGAAAGTGATTTCTGTTCCCTTTGTTCTCTTATTGTTTATATTGAATACATTCTTTAAATATCGATAATGGCTTGTTTTGGAATTATGGAATAAGGATAAGTGTGGGTTTAGAGTAATATAGTCTGGGATGTACGTTTTTGCCATCAGCTATAAAGCCGGTGTGCCTATTTGGGGCACATTTGGTCGTTGAACTGGGCGTAGTTTCGCCCAGGAGAGTGTATGTTTTGCCATCGTGTTAGTCGCCGTCAGCTGAACTAGACATATTTGTTGTCTAGGAGGGGTATGCACTACTTAAACCAGGACCTCGCTGCACGCAGTCCTGTTATAGTTGAGTTGCCTAGTTAGAGACTGAATTCTGTTATGAGTTAAGTCTACAGTTCTCGAAGCTAGTTTCTAGTATTATCCTAGTGAAAGTCTAGATTCTACACTAATCTTATCCATAACGTCATTTTGAATATTATTATTATTATCGATATATTTTCAATTGCAGGTTGGCAATTGTTTTATGTTTTCTTCGGAAACCCATTTTATTATATTGTTTCGTTACGTGAAGTTTTTCACTGAAAGCTTAATTTCATTATAAGGTTTTACTGTTTTCCATTCTTATTATTTTTCTATAGTAGTAATTACAGTTTTAAAATCCTGTTATACGGTTGGGAGAACGTTGACGTTGCTCCCCACTGATTGTGGCTGTTATGTTTTAACATGGTAGGTATATGTGTTTGTTTTCCAGTGGGTGTGGGCTAACGAGCATTCTTGGATCCTGCTTGATCTTTTTAATAATTATGTCTTAAGGATTGTTTAACCTCTTTGTGGATTGTTTTAAATTTTAGCCATTTTTATTTATGGCATATGTTTGACTTTACCAATTTAATTTACTAAGACATAGTTACAGTGTGTTTTAATCCCGACTCTACAGTGTTTCCGCCACTGTATCGCGTTAGAATTTCTAGGGGATTACATAATGAGTGTGACTATACAATATAATGAGTGTAACTATACAACCTAAAGTGTGTAACTACAAAACTGAAACCGTAAAATGGAAAATAAAAGTCATACAGTCAATTATTCTTCAATCATCATTAGCAAAGTCACATTTATAATTAGAAAGATGATTATACATACGATTCAGAACAAATTATTTAAATATTCATTAAATATTCAATCTTCATTCATTCATATTCAACCTTCATTTTAATCTTCACAACAATACATTGTCCAATTACGTGGTTGATCGTTGTATCTTCCACGACCTTCTTCTTCCCACCGCCCCTTTTACCAACATTTCTCTTTCCATCAATCATTTCGCTGCAACAAAACACACAATCAATCTAAATCACACGTACAACTGAATATGTGACTACAATGACTGTACAACTGCATGATTGTACAGCATAATGATTGTGACTATACAACTTTAACTATGTGACTGTACAACATAAACGGTGTGATCCTACAATATAATGACCGTGATTCTACAACATAACGAGTATGACTATACAACTTCAACTGTGTGACTATACAACATAATCTCTGTGACTATACAACTAAATTATAACATTAATTAAATATTCAACCTTCATTCATTCATATTCAACCTTCATTTTAATCCATATTTAATCTTCATTTTTTTTTGGATAATGAAGATGAATAATTTTATAAATACAAAAAAAAGTTATGAAAAGTAAAACAATCATGAAGATGAAATGATTGTGAAGGTATTCTACAGCTTAGTGATTCTACAACATAAAGAGTGTGACTATACAGCATAATGAGTGTGACTATACAACTGAATATGTGACTACAATGAGTGTACAGCTGCGTGATTCTACAACATAATGAGTGTGACTATACAACATAATGAGTGTGACTTTGAAATTCTGCGAAAACATTACGCACTAAATGACTTGTTCTCCATTCATCCCACAAAAAAAGAACAACTTAATCTTCAAACTTCATCTTAAAGATGAAGTTGTTCTTTTTTTTGTGGATAATAAAGATGAATAATTTTATAAATAGAAAAAAAAAAGATATGAAAAATAAAAAGAAGCATGAAGATGAAGATGAAGATGAAGATGAAGATGATGAAGAAAAAGAAGCACGAAGATGAAGATGAAGATGAAGATGAACATACCTTCGTCTGATGATCAAAGTAACGCAATATGGTCGGAGTAGTTGACGGAGTATGGTCGGAGTAGTTGACGGAGTATGGTCGGAGTTATTAATGGTGATTATTTGTTTGAGTTTTGTTAGAGAGAGATGAATTTAGTTGAGAAATGAATTGAAAATGAGGGGATTGGGAAGTGTATGAGGGAAGTAATGGAGGGATTGATTTGGGTGAGGGATGTTTCTCTCTCTCCACTGCTGTTGTGTCAGTTTATTATATATATATATATATTTTAATTGAACCACATCCATCCACCATCCATCTTACGATGAATGGATGGAAGGGATCAACACTAAGGGAGAGTTGGAGAGTTAGTAACTCCCTTGATCCCCTATATATATATATATATATATATATATATATATATGAATGACTAAGATTAAAACTTGAAATAAAAAAAGTAAGCATCAAACCCCTACCCAAACAGTATACGTAAAACCAAAACCACTCAGTCAAATTTCTCTCACCAATCAAAACCCTCTTAAGATTGAAATCAAATCGCAAAATCAATCCTCTCACTTAACTCACGCCCAATCTTGCATACAATCAGGTATTTCAATAGAATTTTGCTGCTATATTGTTCAATTTGTTATATTTCGTTCCAATTTTTGTTTTCAATTTGTATATGTGATTTGAATCAGTGTTAAATTTCCGTTCTGCAGTGATAATTTGCGGTTGTATTTTTTGTTTCAATTCCGTGTTCAGCAAATTTGTGTTCAGCAATTTTTGTCCTTCAATTTCGTAATTGAATCAGAAACCATAGTAATTTCGAAATTAGTTAGCAAATTCGCTTTTGAGAATTCGTGTTCATCAATTTCGTCCTTCCAATTTCATGTTCCAACATAAATCATCTAATCGTGTTTCTTTTGCTGTAACTATGAACATTTATTGTTTTTTATTCAGTCTTTAAATTCGAATCAGTGATTCAATTTATAGGGTTTGATGATTTTGTTATTACTGTTTTGATGAATACAATCTCAACTAGTTCAAATTCCCATCCAGATTCCTATTTCAATTTCGTAATTTGATTCCAATTTCGTTTCAATGTTATTGATTGACTATAGACAGATGCATCGTCGTTATCAATTATACTAAATATTACTGTTTGATGATTACATGTACTGAATATCGCTTATTTCGTTTAGTGCTTGATTTTGTGTTCAATTCTGATTGTGATTCAATTCCGTACTCTGTTTTTGACTCAATTTTGTGTGTTATTCTACATGGTTTGATACATTATTTTGAGTAATTTCTGGATTTTTGATTACAAGATTAAAATTTGAAATTATGAATATTGCAATATTATGAACAATGAAATAATTGAACATGAACATTACAATACTTGAACATGAACATTAAAATAACTACATATTATTTCATAGCATAAATTTTATTTTGGTTTTGATACATTATTAGTACTATGAAATACCCAATTATTTTATTATGTTATTTTAGTTATTCTATACTATTGTTGCGGTTATTCTATATTGTTATAACGGAAGAGAAAGAGAAACAATTTAAGAACGTAAAATCGGGAGACAGACAGATTTATGTGGTTCACTAACAACCTGTTAGCTACGTCAACGGCCAGAAGGAGGGGATAGTTTTATTAACTTGAGGAGAGGTTAAATATTTCAGACTGATATCATGATTTCTAGGGTAGAGGTATGAGAGTTTATATAATACTCTCAACCTAAACAGAAACCCTAAACAGATTAGGAAACCCTATACAATAGGAAATCCTATGTCAGATACTCAAATATTGATTAGGAAACTCTAATCAATCAGATATTAATTAGGAAACTTTCCTAATTAAACAGATTCAGGTCAGAAACCAATTCAAGATCCGAAAAGACAATTGCTAGGCACTTATTTTCTAACAATCTCCACCTTGACTCGAATTGTCTCTCAATCAGATCAGACAGATGCACTCCAATGAATGTCATATGTACCAGAAATCTCCTTAATCAGACAGTTGTACCAGATGCACTCCAACGAATGCCAGATGTACCAGAAATAAAAATCCTCTCCCCTCCTGCCTCAGATATTGCCCAACAAAGGGCAATCAGATACTTCCAAATTGTAGAAAGTCCAAACCGTGTTGGAACTTGCTATACGGAGCCATATCAGACAGAGTTTGCATCCCTCTTTCAACATCAGAGGATGCACCAGCAACAGAACCAGACAGTGTAGACCCTTGAAGATGATATAAAGTACCGCGCTTGGTACCTTTCAGAACCACGTTTGAGCCCTTGCAGACTTTCAGAACTCCACCTTTACCTTGAAAGCTGAAACCTTTCTTGTCTAACCGACTCAAGGATATCTAATTCTTTGTCATCAGCGGAACATGTCTAACTCCATTCAACGCGCAGAATTTACCATCATGTGTCCTAGTCTTGATTGAGCCAATTCCAACTACTTTACAAACAACATTACTAGCCATAGAAATATTGCCCCCATATATCTGTTCATACGTTGAAAACCACTCCCTGCGCGGACATATATGGTAAGAAGCTCCCGAATCTAGGATCCACGAATCAGTGTGATTTGTGACCCTCTCAGCAACTAATAAAGCATAATCATCTTCCTCAGAGTCTACGTTTGCTACACCAGCAGTACCAGATTCGTTGCGTTCAATCTTTTTCTTGGGACAATAGAATTTCCAATGTCCCTTCTCTTTACAGTAATGACAGATATCATTGGTTTGTGGACCTTTAGAAACATGAGTACCAGAACCAGATTTATTCTTCTTCGATTTTCCCTGTCCCTGACCCCCACTGGCTACTAACCCTGCAGCCTGATTATCTTTAATCGTACCAGCCGCCTTATGGCGCAGTTCTCCAGAATGGAGGGACGATCTGACCTCCTCTAAAGTAATTGTGTCTTTACCAACAATAAAAGATTGCACAAAATTCTCATATGACAACGGTGAAGATACTAACAGAATTAATGCGGCACCCTCGTCTTCTACTTTAACATCAATATTACGCAGTTCTAATAATATTGTGTTTAACTGGATCGAGATGATCTCGAAGAGGCATACCTTCCTACATTCTCAGACTGAACAGACGTTGCTTCAAAAGCAACTTGTTGGTTAAAGACTTCGTCATGTATAGACTTTCAAGCCTTTTCCATGGACCCGCCGCGGTTTCTTCCTCCGCGATTTCAGTGATGATATCATCAGACAGACACAACAATATTGTTGAATGTGCCTTCTCCTCCAGAACGGCCATCTCAACGGTGACTGTGTCGTCTTTCTTCTTCACGAGTGGCGCCCACAGTCCCTGTTGTTTTAGCAACGCCCGCATCTTGATTTGCCACAGACTAAAACTATCCTCCCATTAAATATCTCGATTTTAAAGCTCATCACAGACATCTTTCTCACAGATCAGAAAAAAAACCCACAGATCAGAAAAACTCAAAGCTTTGATACCAGTTTGTTATAATGGAAGAGAAAAACAAACAATTTAAAAACGTAAAATCGAGAGACAGACATATTTACTGGTTCACTAACAACCTGTTAGCTACGTCCACGGGCAGAAGGAGGGGATAGTTTTATTAACTTGAGTAGAGGTTACGGATTTCAGACTGATATCATGATTTCTAGGGTAGAGGTATGAGAGTTTATATAATACTCTAAACCTAAACAGAAACCCTAAACAGATTAGGAAACCCTATACAATAGGAAATCCTAGGTCAGATACTCAGATATTGATTAGGAAACTCTAATCAATCAAATATTAATTAGGAAACTTTCCTAATTAAACAGATTCAGGTCAAAAACCAATTCGAGATCCGAAAAGACAATTGCTAGGCACTTATTTCCTAACATATACTCCCTCTGTTTCATTGATATCTTCCACATTTCCTTTTTCAACCATTTCTTTGATTTCTTCTACTTTCTTTTTTTTCTATCACACTTCTCTCTTACCATGTGGCCCACTTACTTTTCTCTCTCTACTTTTACTTATTTTATTGTTTTTCTTAAAAAATGTGCCACTTTTAAGGTGGAAGAAATCATTGAAACGAAGGGAGTATTATTCTTGAAGTTATTTCATTATATTAGTTACTATGGTAATAACCAGTGCTATTTTATAGTGTTTTTATAGTTATTCTATCGCATATATGTTGATGAGGGTCGGTAACCTTCACCGGGCCGCTTGCCAAGTAGGCCCCAAGACGACCCGACCCGAAAGATCGGGGAGCCTGCCCAAGAGGCTGTCAGGATAAATCACCAAGGACCCCCCAAGGGGGTAACTTCAGGCAATCGCCTGCCCAGCAGGGCGATACGGCCCACCGAGCAGGGCCTTCAAAACCCCCTCCCCAGGCAGGGCCAGGGGTTACCAGGGGCCCCTCCGTCATTTTGCCTAAGGTAAGGGAGAATGAGTGGACAAAATAGACCCACGTGTCGCTTTGCCATCCACCCATTCTCCCGCTCTTTTCCCTCTCTTCTCTCTCTCTTGGGGGAAGGTATAAATACTTCCCTTCCTCCCACTTTCCAATGGTTGGATTTTCGCTCTTGAGACTCTTACTCTAAAAAACGCCACTTAGCTCCTCACGAACTAGGTTCGTTAAGGCATTCACGGACTGACTTAGGCATCGGAGAGGGTTTCCTCGGACAACCTCCGAGGCCATGTGCGCTTTGTGTGCAGGGAGCAGGCTCAATCCGCCGGGAAGGTCCGACCCGTGGAGTAAGAAGAAGGAGAGGATTATAGGATCAATCGAGCAACATACAAACATCAAAGACCCGAATTCGAAGTCGGGTTGATTGATTCCGATACCGGAGCAATTTGGCGCCGTCTGTGGGGAAGAGCACGATTGTACCCACGAAATTACCCACAAAATCAACCATTCTCAAATATAAAGATTAGCCAGTTATAAGAAATCATGCCTGAAATCGTTGACGCCAGCTCAGGGGCGGGCCCAACAGCGCCACCAGCGGCCCCCCTGTACGGCATGCCATTCCCGGAAAAGACGCCCGCTGCCACAATCCCAGGAGTAGGGCGGGCAAGCTTCCACGAAGCGCCCGGTAAGGACGTCGCTGTCACAGCTGGGCAGGGGGCACATCCGAGGCAGCCCCTAAACCTCACCCCTGCTCAGATGGCGCAGATGGCGGCCTTCTTCTTGGCAATGCTTAACCAGGAATTTACTCCGGAGGATGTGGTAGGCAGGGTCGCCACGACCCCCAGACAGCTTCACTTCGAGAGTGGAGAAGGAGCTGGGGGCTCAAAGCGAACCGCCGCCAGGAAAATCCAAAGGAAGGCGAAGAAAACAGCCCAAGTGTATGCACAGGTGCAGAGGCGTATTACGGCTGGCAACCAGGAGCCGCCTGCTCAGCAGGCGTTCTCCATACACACAACAGAGTCCACCGCTGCCCGTGAAAGAAGGAGTTTATCCCAAGATCTCCAGAACCGGATGAGGCACAGAGAGCCTGCGTCCAAACGCCTAGGAGAAAGACAGGGCGACGTCTTCTCTAGGCTGACGCCGGTGGCAGACTCGCAGCCAGCACCGGGCTTGTCTAGAAGACTTCAGTCAAGACTTAATCAGGAGCAACCCGTTTGGTCAAAGCATCGTCAGGGGGACAATCTTGAGATAGCTCAGAAGAAGCGCCCACGACACCACTCCCCTAATAGATGGGACGATGAGGCGATTAGCAGGCAACCGCCCCGACACCGTTCCCCTGGTAGTCGGAAACCGACCCCCGACAGATGGGGGGATCACGGTTACCACTCCACGGGGAGCAGGTCGAAGATGGTAGGAAGGCTTACAAAAACCCCTCTCCACCTAGAGGTGCAGGGGTACCCAATCCCGAAAATTAAGATGCCCTCTGTTAAATTCGACGGCACGACTGACCCGGAAGACCACTTAGCTGCGTACGAGAGTCATATGGGCATGTACGATGCTGACGACGCAGTCTGGTGCAAGATGTTTCCAACCACCCTGGTGGGTCTGGCCCAGGGTTGGTTTAGAGACTTGCCGCAGGGATCTATCAGTTTTTTCATCGAATTGGCAGAGGCCTACCTAGATCAGTATGCTGGAAACAAAAGGCGTCGTCTTAATCGGTTTGACCTAATGACCCTTAGGCAGAGGAAGGGTGAGACTGTCAGGGAGTACTTGAAGAGGTTTGACCTGTCCTTCCAGCAAGTAAAAGAAATAGATGATGCAACAGGAACATATGCGCTAACTAACTCCCTACTCCCTGGAGAGATGAAAAACCAGATGATCAGGGCCCAGCCAGAAACTCTGGCCAAGGCTAGAAAGATCGCAGAAGGGTTTATGCTGCAGGAAGAGTTCCACAGCCTGCCGGATACCCCCGCAGGCCCTGCCAGGCAGCATGGGGGACCGCAGGGTGGACGCGGCAGGAATGAGGCAGGGAAACAGAGAGTCGAGGAAGGGGATACCCCAAGAAAGAACGCACAGTTTACCAGCCTAGATTCGACAGCTACACAGCCCTCAACAAATCCAGGGTGGAGATTTTCGAACTAGAAAAGGAAACTGCTAAGTGGAACCGTCCAAGCAAACCACGCAGCCCAAAAGGAGACCCCAAGAAATTCTGTACATTCCATGACTGCGTAGGCCATACCACCGAAGAGTGTCGCCACCTGAAAGACGAGATCGAGAAGCTCATCAAGAATGGCTGGCTGAGCAATTACGCAGCAAGGAACAAAACCCAGAAGGAAACAGTGGAAAAGCCTGAAGGCTCGATGCAGAACCGCCTGATAATCCATGTGATATCAGGGGATGCAGAGGGCAAAACCAGCAGAAGAGGCCATAAGAGGCAGATTCGTGAGCTACAAAATCAGATCTGTTATGCTGAAAGGGCAGGGAGTCCAAAAGGTATGACACTGAGCATCACCCCTGAGGATCCAGGGCGGGTAGTGTACCCGCATAGTGATCCTTTGGTCCTGTCCCTGGAAATCAGCAACCACATCGTGAGGAGATGTATGGTGGACACTGGGGCTTACACGAACCTACTTTACAGGGACGCCTTCGAGAAAATGGGACTGGAAAGAATACACTTGAAACCTGCCCCTGGATCACTATATGGATTCAGTGGGGCAGGCGTGCTCCCTATGGGAATTATAGACTTGCCAGTAACATTCGGAGAGGGGACCTCTTCCAGGAATGTCAAGGTGTCGTTCGTCGTGGTAGATGCGAAATCAGCATACAACGCCTTGATTGGTAGAGCCACCTTGGACGAAATCGAAGCCGCAATATCAATCCGAGCCCTAACAGTGGCCTACGTAACAGACTTTGGCCTGGAAGGAAAGATCCATGGGGACCAAGAGTCTGCCAGACACTGTTACTCGGTGGCTTTACAGACCCATGAAACTGAGAGGAAAGGAAAGAGGAAAGTTGATAGCTCCCCCAGCAGGGAAGGACAGATTCCAGCTAGTCAGCATGCAGCTGACCACCTCGAACCTGGGGGGGAAAGCATGCTGGTAGATCTAGAGCCAGGCAGGCAGGTCCTTGTAGGGGTTGACCTGGAAGAATCCTACCGCGCAGAACTCATCAGGGTCCTTAGAGACAACATGGACGTTTTTGCATACTCGGCGGATGAAATGCCGGGAGTCGACCCGGCTTACATCGTTCACAGGCTGAACGTGAGCCCGGAGGCTCGCCCTGTGAAGCAGAAGAAGAGAAATATGTCTGCAGAAAAGGACTTGGCTATCAAAGAAGAAATAGAGAAACTTTTGAAGGCATATTTCATAGAAATCTGCGACTACCCTGAATGGCTGGCGAATGTCGTAATGGTTAAGAAGTCGTCAGGTGCATGGAGGATGTGCGTGGACTTCACAAATCTGAACAAAGCCTGCCCGAAGGACTGCTACCCCCTTCCAAGAATAGACCAGCTAGTAGACGCCACTAGTGGGTACTCTATGCTGAGTTTTCTGGATGCTTTTTCAGGGTACCATCAGGTGTATCTTTGGCAACCCGACAGAGTAAAGTGTGCCTTCATTACCAGCTCCGGCACTTATATGTATAAAATGATGCCATTCGGACTGAAGAACGCAGGCGCCAACTACCAGAGGTTAGTCGACAAAGTCTTCGAAAAACAGAAAGGGAGAAATCTAGAGGCTTATGTCGACGACGCTATTGTGAAAAGTAAGGGAGACAGTGAACACCTGATAGATTTTCAGGAGACTTTCTCATCCCTGCGGGCTTACAAGATGAAGCTCAATCCAAAAAAATGCACGTTCGGAGTCCGGTCTGGAAAATTCTTAGGTTTTCTAGTTAGCTCCAGGGGGATAGACGCCAACCCCGAGAAGGTTCAGGCTGTCTTGGATCTCCCTGAGCCTAAAACCATAAGGGACATCCAGCGGTTGATAGGCAGAATGGCTGGCCTGGCACGCTTCATCGCCAGGTCGGCGGACAAGTCGACCCCCTTCTTTAAGGTGCTAAAGGGTAACAAACAGATCAAGTGGGATGACGAACAGAAGGAGGCTTTTGAACAGCTGAAGGAACATTTGAAGAAGTTGCCTACCCTGGCAAGACCAGTAGCAGGGGAAAAACTTTTTCTCTACATCGCCGTAACGAATACCACAGTAAGTGCGGTGATACTGAGGGAAGAAGCGAGCTCCCAGCAGCCTATTTACTTTGTGAGTCATGCCCTGGAGGCAGCAGAAAGAAATTACCCGGTGGTCGAGAAAGCCGCCAATGTAGTCGTCATCGCCGCCCGGAAGCTCAGGCCATACTTTGATGCACATCCTGTCGTAGTCTTGACCGACCAACCCTTGGAAAAAGTCTTAGAAAAGTTTGAAAAATCTGGAAGGCTGCTAAAATGGGCAATCGAGCTGAGTGGCTTAGGGATAACATATCAATCCAGAACCGCCATCAAGCCACAGGCCCTGGCGGATTTCCTGGCTGAGTGCTCCCACTCAGAGGAAGATGATCCCCCTGCCGGAGAATGGGTGGTATACACTGATGGGTCCTCAACAGCCAACGGTGCGGGGGCAGGTGTCGTACTGACCAGCCCCGAGGGAGTGGACTTTGAGCATGCACTCAGGTTCACTTTCCCTACATCAAACAACGAGGCGGAGTATGAGGCTGTTCTCGCAGGGATTAGTCTAGCCAAAGCAGCAGGCACAGAGCGGGTAGTCTTAGCAACTGATTCCCAGCTCATTGCTAACCAAATTAATGGAGAATATGAGGCAAGGGACCAGGCCATGGAGAGGGTGAAGCAGGAACTATCGGGCTTAAAATCCTACGAAGTTAGGCAAATCCCCCGCTCCCAGAATAACCGAGCAGACGCCCTGTCAAAGCTGGCCAGCTCCAGCGTGCAGGATATAAGAAGATCGGTTTGGGTGGATGTTGTTCAGGAGAAATCCACCACCACCTGTCAATCGGTCAATGCAGTTGAGGAAGCAAGGCCTGAAGATTGGAGGACCCCAATCATTCAGTACAAAAATATGGGACCCTCCCGTCTGACCCTGCGAAAAAGAGGAGGATGCCTGCAAAGGCAGCATGGTTTATACTAATCGACGGAGAGCTGTACAAGAAGTCTTTCTCCTCTCCCCTGCTCAGATGCCTGGGGGCAGGGCAGGCCATCGAGGTTTTGGATGATATCCACTCTGGGATCTGTGGCCACCATATTGGAGGAAGATCGCTAGCCTACAAGGCCCTGAGGGCAGGCTACTACTGGCCTACCATGTTGGCCGACGCAAGGGACCTGACCCAAACACTACTACAAAACATCAAATAGACAACTCCTAATAGACATCCAACATTGTTAACAACTCATGCATAATTTATATACAACTGTTTTTTTTGACAAACAGTTGTCTTTATAGGCTTATAGACAACTGCACTTTATAAAATCAGTTGTCTATATATTATACAACTGTTTTACCTAAACTCAGTTGTCTATTAAAATATTATAAACCACTGTAATTTGTGGATACCCAACCCATATCACTCTATGGATCAAAGGATCTATGGCTAAACCCTAAATCAAAGTATCAATGTACTTTATTTTTCCCTTCCTTCTGAAACAAAATCAAATACTCTACCTAATCCCTAAATCACATCACTAAAATCAATAAAAAATGATCTCGTCTAATCCTCCGCGGTCGTCGTTCGTCGTTTGCCGTTCGCTGGTCGCCGTTCCCTAATTCGCCACCGGTCGCCGTTCCCCCGACGCCTCTCCTTCTTCTTCTTCTTCTTCTTCTTCTTTGTTCATCTCTCTATTATTGGTATTCTCTTCCTTCTTCCTTCATCTTCTTCGTGCTCTCGCTGTTCGCCTCTCCTTCTTCCTTCTTCTCCTTCGTGTTCTCTGCTGCGTGTTATCAGCTTTTGTCGATTGAGAGTATATGTAAGTCGATTGTTGGTACTGCTAATTCTATGGGGATTAAGATTGTTAATCAATTGATTAGATTAAGATTAGGGTTTATGGCTATTTTTTTGTTCAAATCTCAACTTAACACTCTATTTTCATAATTTCATTTTATTTCACGTGATTTAGATTAACAGGATTGAAGTGAATCGAATTGAATTACCTTTGGTTTTAAACTCAATGAGTGAATTAGTTCAGTGATTATATATCATGATTGAGTTCTTTCTTTGTAATACCTACCAGTTCACTGTTGTTTCATTCTGATTCGTGCTGCTGTGTATCGTGCTTGCTACTCTTCTGATTTTGGGTTTCTGCTGTGTATCGTCCTGCTGTGAATTAGTTCAGTGATTAGAAACCAATTGTGGGTTTCTGGCTCAGTACATGTACATCACATAATTAAGATGAATATAATCCCCGAGTCGCTATCACTAGTTGAGTCCGTCCTCGAAATCAGGAAATACAGCTAATTAATTAAGGAGAGATTATTAATATAATTACAGAGTTGCTATCGGACTTGTACGTTTTGATGGGTAATCTAACATACCAAGTATGTAAACCAGAGATTAGTTTTTTGTATAGTCCAAATCATTTCTAGTGCTATATATTCTTCTTTGTCTTTATATAAAAGCAATACTAATCTTAACAGTTATATCATCCATGAAGTTACCAACTTATCACGAGTATCAATTTTGTGGACGTTGATTAATTGACTAGTTGAGTACTGTAGTATAATCCGTGGCCATGGCCATTATCCAGATCATGAGAAACAAGTGGTGGGCAGCTATGTTTAGATTCTTCTTCAATCCATCAACATAATTCTGGAGAATTTGTGGATAAGACGCAGAATGATAAGTTAGAATCACCCTTAGCGATCCGACTGTCTGATATAAAGGCTCAAACATCAAATGCCACTGGAGAGGAAAGAGGTATGCTCGCTCGCTGTATGCATCAGCATCACAACTTTCTTTGTTTTAGCGCATAGCTCTTTTGCAAGCAAAAGTATGCTATTTAATTCGCGATTATCTGGAAGAAATTATACACATGTAGATGCATAGTAATCTGAGGACCTCCTTTTTTATGATCAATCTTGATATGTTGGCTGTGTTATTACTGATGGACAGATAGTACTACTACCTAGTTGTGAAGTTTTTGATCTGTTGTCTGCAGAATACATATCAACAGTATTTGGCAGCAAAAGAGTTGAAGAATTTGCCGTCAATTTTATTTCAGGTAACAAGTGTAAAATTTTCAGGTATAAGAACAGTTGGTCATGGTGTTGCCTTCGTTTAAATTTTCTAAACAATTCAATCTATCATGCCAAAAGACAAGCCTGTATTTCTTTAGTTATGTTTCCTAGTCGGTGATGAAAACCGTAGTAGCCTCTACAGTCACATAAATGTTAAAATGTTATACAATAGAAATGAGGAATAATTTCGGAGATCTATCGTTGGATATGAACAGATAGAAAAACCAGCCTCTTGTTTACTGCCCAGTATAGTTTTTAAGAACCGGACATGTAGCCTAACCGCTTGTTCCGGTTTTTTGAGCTTATGTATTGCTTGCCACAAAAAAGCTATTGCTGCTTGCATTCTATATTAAAAAGCCTACCAACCTGTGTAATGTGCCAAGTGCTTTTCATTTTTAATGACTTTATGTACTCTCTGTTCTTTATTATTTATTATGGAATTACGTTGAGCATGTAGATGAGTTGAATGTGGTTCAAAATTGAGATGCACATTGACCTTTTTCCTTTTCGACTGTCCCCTTCCAAATACCTCAATTATTAATAGCTTAGAGTGCTAAAGGAAACGTGAATCAATGAACCGTATGTCTGTATGTTGCCCGTTCTAGAGATTATGCCCTCCAGTAATGCTCATCAGTTGAAAGTATACGGTTCAAAATTGATAATTGGATATTCAAGAGTTTGGTATTAAAAATAAAGATCAGTATAACATATCCATATTTGTGATTGCCAACCTGTGCTGTTTGGTATTAAAAATGAAGATCAGTATAAAATTTTACATTAATTGAACATGTCACCATTTTCGATTGCTTTTTATTGAGAAAACTGAATGATATCCTAATATCTTTGTAGTTTTTATCTTCTGGCTGAAGAATTTGCCGTCAATTTATGTTCAAACATGTATAGATTGATATATATTTAGCTCTTCATGTTCTTCTGGTAATTTAGCATCGTCTTCCTTGTTATTATGTCGTTCAGTTGATCTCTTGATGCTTTCCTTTCGTTTAGGTTCGTTTTTTGTGAATCTGTTTTATTGTTGCCTGTGATATGGACCTGTATTTTATTTTTTACATCTACAGGGAAACCTGTAAACACTTACTGCCAAACAGCTCTGAATAATGAATCGGGCAGCGCCACAGACCTGTCACCTTGTCTAGGAAATGACGACATCAATCGAGACATTGATGCATCTCCCTTAAATCGGACCCCTGATGATACTGATCAAGCAGTTAAGCTAATAATGTTTCACCACTGTCACTAGGCGAATGGAACTTGGTGAAATGGACATTAACTCAATTGTTAAGCCTATCCGAGAACCCGCGTGAAAATTCACGGGTTTATTTTAAATATTTATATGGAAAAAGTTTATGAAACTTTATAACAATAAAATTGTTGATTTAACCCATGACTCATCACGTAGTTCATCTTCTTGTAGGAGTTACTACAAGTGCACTCATCCTGGTTGCCCTGTTCGGAAACACGTGGAGAGAGCATCTCATGACCCCAACGCTGTGATTACCACTTATGAGGGCAAACACAATCATGAAGTACCCGTGGCTCGAAACAGCAGTCATGACACATCGTCTATGAGCCGACAACAGGGACCTAATAAGCCTTGATTTTGGTGTCGGGCAAACCCAATATAGTGCTCGGAATCTTCTGATGCTTCAATCAGGTCCGTTTTCAAATTTTCCTGGTTTTGTAAACGGTGGAATGGTGTCGTATGGTTCTAGGGAAAACCATAGTCAAGGGCATAGTATCGGTAATCAACCCATAAATAATATGAGTAACTCTTCTAACTCTTATTAGCAGAACGTGGAAAGACTACTAATGGGTCCTTAGAACCGCCGACCATAATCACGTGGAATATTATATTAATATCATCATATTAGTATTAATATTCGTTTGCGCGTGGTGCTGGCATTGAGTTCAGCACCACCCGATAATGCAAACCCCTTTCCGAAGTTGTTTATGCTTTTCTTCGAAATATCAAATTCACAACACCTTGTTAGCAAATCTAATGTTTTGGTTTCACCTTATGTTTAACTGGTTAGAGAGCAAAACTAGTGTTGGCCAAATCTTGAGGACAGTAATTTGTAAACAAGAGTACAAAATATTTACTGCTTGGCAGGTAAAATTGTAGAGCGATTGAGTGGTTATTTATTTTAACTGCGACCTGCGACCTGCAACCTGCAACATTTCTTCTTATTTATGATATTCTGTATGAATGTCATGTATTTTTACAAAGTGATCCTGTGCTAAAGACTTGAGAACTCTTAGACGTACTTATATGTATAACACCTGGTTCACTTTGGTGCCTGATGGTTGACTGTATCTTGTAGGACGGCCCCGAGTTGATGGAAAAGAATTCTTCCGTCAAGCTTGGCAACAGAGTGCGATTATTACGTGATGAGATATATGATTGAAATTATCACTCGTTGTGATTTGAAGAGAACCGTCAATGAGGTAAGATTGAGTTTTCACTATTTCTCTTGTTTCAATCATTTATTTTACGCACACAATTGAAACAAAATAATTAGTTCATTTATATTATTGATTTTGTAGCATTTCAATGACATAAGGCCATATTCTCAAAAAGATATTGACGAGGTTCGTGGATTATGGGCGGATTATTTTCTTAATAACTAGTCGTATATGATGCATCAGATTACCTTATGTGGACAAGGTCTTAGTTGGATTATGGTTTTAGGTACTTTTGGACATTGAATAATGATTTTATGTATACCTTTTGGATTTTCGATAATGTTGGATAATGATTTTATGTATCTTTTGGATTTTGGATGTTGGATTTAATAAAAATATAACTTCTTTTGTTCAATTATTCGCTATTGTATTTCTTTTTTATGGTTTGTTAATATGTACGTATTTCAGAATTATTAAAAAACATAAAATATGTATATGTATATAAGCACATATCTATATATACGTATTTTAGAAAACAGTAGTCTATTATGTATATAGACAACTGTTGTTTTGGAAAAACAGTTGTTTTGGAAAAACAGTTGTTTTGGAAAAACAGTTGTTTTGGAAAAACAGTTGTCTATATACGTAATAGACAACTGTTGTTTTAGAATAACAGTTGTCTATATACATAATAAACAACTGTTCTAAAACAGATGTCTATGCTCAGAGCAATATACAACTCCAAACTACTCAACTGTTGTAAGTCAGTTGTCTATTGCAATAAAAAAACAGTTGTCTATTTGATGTTTTGTAGTAGTGAAAAGTGCAGGAAATGTCAACTATTCGCCCCTTCAATCCACGCTCCTGCCTAGGAACTCAGGCCGATATTGTCCCCCATCCCCTTCACCCAGTGGGGGATGGACATATTAGGTCCCTTTGCTGTTGCAACAGGGGGCAGGAAATTCTTAATTGTGGGGATCGATTACTTCACCAAATGGATCGAGGCTGAAGCGGTTCCGAATATCACCGAGCCTGCGGTCAGGAAGGTAATATGGAGGAACATCATCACCAGATTCGGCTTACCAAAAATGTTGGTGTTTGACCATGGGAGGCAGTTTGATAATGACCCTCTGAGAGTCTAGTTGGAAGGCCACGGCATAACAGTCGCCTATTCCGCCGTCTGCCATCCCCAAACCAACGGGCAGGCAGAAGCCGCCAACAGGCAAATATTGAACGGACTTAAGAAAATGGTGGATGAGCTCAAAGCAAGATGGGCAGATGAGTTGCCAAGCATCCTCTGGTCCATCAGAACGACAAGAAAAGAGTCTACAGGGCAAACACCCTTCGGCCTGGTGTACGGGGCTGAAGCTTTGTTACCTATCGAAGTGCGAATCCCTACCCTGCCATCTCAGCAATATGACAGGGCTGACAATGAGGTAGCAATGACTGAAGCACTAGACCTAGTCAGCGAAGTCAGGGAGGAAGCCAGCATTATTAACATCGCCGCCTACCAGCAGAGGATGAGAAAGGCGTATAACAGGAGAGTGAATAAAAGAAGCTTTCAAGTGGGAGACCCGGTTTTAAGGAAAACTCAAGCAGTAGGAAAATCGCGAGAACATGGGAAGCTGAGCGCCAACTAGGAGGGCCCATATGAGGTAACCCAGATCAAAGGGCCAGGCACCTACAAAATCGCTAATCTGGAGGGTCAGAAGTTAGCCGCCCACTGAAATGCGGACACCTTAAGAAAGTACTATGTCTAAGCACTAGATAAGGACTAAGTAATTTTTGCTTTCAGAAAAAGTTGGCGGAGGACGATCAAAGTAAAATGTCGACGGCTCCGACCACGCATGTTAAAAGTTTATTTTAAAGAAATGAAAAGGTATCCAGAATTTATACTCGTTGCCTGTTCAAACTTGCATTTCACACACAAACGAGCAGGGGGCAACAGGGGGAGGCCCCCCTGTTGCCAAAACCAGGAAAAATGAACCCCCCCCCAACAAAATCCCTAAGTCCTCCTGCCTACCTCTAGGCAGGCAGGGGGCAGGCCCCCTAGACTTCGGCTAGACGCCAGGGTCAGGCCGGGCCCCACGCGCCGAATGAACAAGGACTGGGGGCATCCCCCAACCTTGTATAAAAAATTAGCTAAGTCCTCCTGCCTGCCTCTGGGCAGGCAGGGGGCAAGCCCCCTGGACTTCAGCCAGAAGCCAGGGCCAGGCCGGGCCCCACGCGCCGAATGAACAAGGACTGGGGGCATCCCCCAACCTTGTATAAAAAATTAGTTAAGTCCTCCTGCCTGCCTCTGGGCAGGCAGGGGGCAGGCCCCCTGGACTTCAGCTAGAAGCCAGGGCCAGGCCGGGCCCCACGCGCCGAATGAACAAGGATTGGGGGCATCCCCCAACCTTGTATAAAAAACATTAAGTCCTCCTGCCTGCCTCTGGGCAGGCAGGAGGCAGGCCCCCTGGACTTCGACTAGAAGCCAGAACCAGATATAACTTTGAAAGAAAAATCAAACAGATGCATATATGAACAAACAGAGAGGTCTTTACAAAAAGAACAGTAAAATCCACGAACAAAAGAGGTTAAAACGTTAAATCAGATAAGGCAGCCGGCCACAACAGGGCTCGGCGCGCAAAAAGGAGTTAAAACATCAGCAAAGGAGCAAAAGCGCAACAGGGAAGGGACAAGAACCCACGGAAGACGACTGCCTTGCATGTTAGGCAGGAGGGGCATCTGGGTCAGGACCAGCAGCCTCTTCAGGCGATTTGCGCACCCGGGCCTCGTCCTTGGCAGCATAAAGAGCTCGAAAGGCCTCCTCATTAAAATTAGGGAACATCTCGTTGATGACCTCCATAACCAGCACCAAGGAAGAGTTAGCACCACTTTCAAAGCTTTTCTCCACCTCATTTTCAGCCTCTTGGATTATTTCATTTTTCTCCTTCTGCCACTCCTCAGCCTTTGCCGTCAAATCGCCACGGGCCGTCTGAAGGTCTGAGTCAGCCTCAGAAAGACGCTCCTCTAAATCAGCAGCTTTTCTCTTTACATGCTCCAGCTTAGCCAACGCCTTCCTAGCCTGCTCTAGCTCCGCAGCAGCCTGCCTGGTTTTCTTCAGTTCCTCTTCCAGGCTAGACGCCTCCCTAACTGCTCTCTCGCCCTGAGATTTCCAGAGGATCGCCTGGTCCTTAGCCTCCTCCAAATCGCCCTCTTTTTTCGCCAATTGATCCTCTTTTTTCGCCAATTGATCCTTCAGACTGGCGATAAGGGTGACATCCCTCTCAACTGTGGCCAGGCGATCAGAAAGAGGGGAAGCAACCAACTCTTCATCACTCAAGCGGCTGAGGGTCGCCAGTTCAGCAGAGGCCTGAATAACCCGGGAAGTACGCTGAATGTACTAGATCACCTGGTTGGTGGCAGAGGTCACGGTCTTGGTAAGGTGGTCCGCCAAGACAGCGCCAGAATTAGAAAGAAGGGCACAAACATCCAGGCTATCACCAGCGGTGTAATGAAACTCAGTAGTCTCCTCTGAAAAGAGGGTGCCTGGGACGTCTCGGGCAGGACGCTTAGGGTCAGGCGTTTCCGCCTCCAGATCTACCACATGCTCAGCATTTAGGGGCTCCCTGTTTCTTTTCCTAGTAAGTTTCTGGGGGTGCTTTCCCCAGTTTCCTCGGAACCAGCAGGCTGCAGTCCCATGGGAGTGTGAGTCCCTGCAGGGGAGCCTCCCTGCTTGCCGGCGGGAGAAGGGGTGGCCTCAGAGGCGGCCGCTGTTTCCACGCCAGGGGAAGGGAGAGCCGTCGGTTTCGCAGGCGTAATTCTAGGGGGGAGAAAGTCTCGTCCTGTTGGATGAAAGCCCTTTCAAGTATTTCATCAAGTTTTTCTCACCTTTCCTGAAATTGGAAGGAAGTGAAGGGCGCTTCTCAACAATGACGAAGTCGTCGTCCAAGCCAAGATGCCTCGCCTCCTTCCTCGACCAGGTCCGAGTAGCGAGATCTGCAGGGAAAAAGATGGACCAGTCAGAAAACCCTCAGAGGGGACAAGAAAAGTAAAATAATACCAGCGGCGCCCCTGAACTACCTCTGTTCAGACCAGGATTCATGCCCACTCGGGTCAAATACTTATCAGTGGCAATAAGCTCCGCGTGGGGGAGCTAGAAACTAGGGCCATGCACGCCTGATCTGTCCGTATGAGCAGCAAATTTTTCCACCAGGTCCTTGTCTTTTCGGCTCAGTGTCACCTCAAGAGCCTTTCCCCCAACGCCAGGATGGTACTCCTGGCGAGTCTCCAATCTTGTGTGAGCATGATTCCTAAAATGCCGAGGAATCCTCCACCCAGTGGCACTATGCACATATAAGAAGTTGTTCTTCCAGTCCCTCAAGCTATCCATAACTGGCCACACTAAGGTGAAACCTTTCTGCCTTTGGATAGACCAATATCCAGGAGAGCCCTCACTCCCGGAGGCCACCATTTGCAGGCCAGCCATGAACCTCAGGGCATCAATGGAAGGCCCGTCACCATGAAACAAACAAGTCCAAGTATACGCTACCA
Source organism: Agrostemma githago (assembly GCA_958450325.1). NCBI lineage: Eukaryota > Viridiplantae > Streptophyta > Magnoliopsida > Caryophyllales > Caryophyllaceae > Agrostemma > Agrostemma githago. The sequence goes on along the minus strand of OY288258.1, from coordinate 56,270,441 downwards.
GGGACCTAACTGCCATGGCGGTCAGTTGAGCTATAGCCACGTTCATCCGCCTGAAAGTCTCTTCCAGGAAGGGGTGCAGGGGGAAACGTAGGCCAAACTCTAAGCATTTGTGGTAAACGGCTATGCAGCCGTCGGGGGGGCAGCACACAGTGTCTTTCTCCCCTGGGACAACAACTGTGTACCCCTCCCCAAAATTATAAAACCGCTCAATCGCTGCGGCGGCATTCTTCGCCAAAATTAAACCCCGATTTTTGGATTCTGGGTAGGTCCCCAGAGGAATATGGTATTTAGCCTTATATAAGTAATATGTCCTCCCCTTTCTCGGGGAATGAGGGGGCCGGAGGTTCTGGAGGGGTCAATTTCCAGCGCCTCGTCGTCTGAGTCAACGACGTCAAATGGGGCGGGATCAGGGGAATTGCCACCTCCGCTATCCCCCGAATGCTCCTCTTCGATCATTCGGGGACCAGCTCCCCTAGAAGAGGAGGCAAGGTTTTCCCTATTCTCCTCCCTATCCCCCATCCTTTCAGTTGAAGGGTCGGTGAACGGGAGGATGCGGGCACGTGTTCTAGACATGGTAATTTAGGAAGAAGGAAAAGCAAGGAATCGAAAAAAGGGAGCAAGGACTTGGGATTAGAAATCTAACCTAAAGTTGACTGCTGATTGGATGGAAGCCTGAGAAAGGAAGCTCCTTTAGCCCAGAAAAGTTTTACGGTGGTATGAGAGTATGAGGAAGGCTGAAGATTTTTTCGAAAAATTTGTAAAAATGAGAAGTCAGGAAGCTAGGTTGCTTTTATAGGTAGGGCAGACGAAAAGTCGCCAACCCTGGGGAACCTACCCAAGTAACTCCCCCACGTGTCACACCCTCAGAAACTAATCCCTCGCAGCTTCCCAAGAAAAGTCTCGAAGAAGTAACAAGTCAGAGGAATCGTCCTCCCATGACGTCATCCATCCAATTCAAAAAAAAAACAACAACAAAACACAAACACAAACACAAACAAACAACAAAAGTAAAAGCCCGCCTGATCTTTTCATTAAAAAAGGCCAAAAAGGGTCAAATTACAAACTAAGACCAAGTTACAAAAAGAGCCAGAGAATCTGGCTCAACCAACTTGCCAATCTAAAGCAGGCTTAATCATCATCGCAACCTGGGGAATAATCCCCAGGGCTGTCACACCCCCCTGCATCAGATGCCCAATCCCAGTCGTCGGAGTCTTTGAAGGGGTCATCAGGGCCATCATCTTCGTTCCGACCAGAGGAGTAACCCTGGCCGTCACTATCCCCAGAGTCGCGACTGCTAATGTCACAGTCCCTGCCATAGGGAACCGCCTCAGCATTGTCGCAGGAGCCGCAACCCACCTTCCTCGTCGGGGGAGAGGAAGGGCCTGACTTATGGGACGAAGTCAGTTCAGGACAGTTAGGATCAAACTGCTCAGGATGTAACCAGGGGAAACACTCATGACATCCCCTGTCAAAACAGCCCCCCGACCTGGGGGCAGCGCTTGAACTTAGGACCAGCTGGAGAGGGCCTCTTTGGACGCTTGCCCGCCCTGGTATGTGCTCTCTTCCTGAGGTTTCGGCAAGATCGAGTACGGAATCGCCGGCTACGGCGCAGGGCAAGGAAAGACGCCCTATGGTACCTCAACCTCCAGCCCCCCTTTAAACGACGAGTAATCACACGAGCCCCACAGCGAAAAAATGTTCTTGTAATCCAAGACATACTTCTTTGAGAAAGAAGAGGAAGGTTGAAGATGGGTTATGAGAATGGCAAAAGAGCCAAAATTTATACAAGAGCAAAAACAATGCATTAATGGCACTCCAAGCATCTCGGCAGGAAATACAGCCAATCATCAAGCAAGCACGCTGTCCAAAAATTCGCTTAACATGAAAAGCAATCATGACCAAAAGACATCCAAACTCTTTGCATGCCCAATGCAATTAAGCTTCGTCCTTCGGAATATGCGACGCATTAAATGCAAAAGTGAAGCCAACAATTCAACCTCCCACCATCTAAATCAAAGAGTTCGCCTGCTAGGGGGAAGCTTCCCCCCAGCCGGCGAGGGCCAATTGATGAGGGTCGGTAACCTTCGCCGGGCCGCCTTCCAAGTAGGCCCCAAGACGACCCGACCCGAAAGATCGGGGAGCCTGCCCAAGAGGCTGTCAGGATAAATCACCAAGGACCCCTCAAGGGGGTAACTTCAGGCAATCGCCTGCCCAGCAGGGCGATGCGGCCCACCGAGCAGGGCCTTCAAAACCCCCTGCCCGCCTGTCTCCAGGGAACTTCTCCCCAGGCAGGGCCAGGGGTTACCAGGGGCCCCTCCGTCATTTTGCCTAAGGTAAGGGAGAATGAGTGGACAAAATAGACCCATGTGTCGCTTTGCCATCCACCCATTCTTCCGCTCTTTTCCCTCTCTTCTCTCTCTCTTGGGGGAAGGTATAAATACTTCACTTCCTCCCACTTTCCAATGGTTGGATTTTCGCTCTCGAGACTCTTACTCTAAAAAATGCCACCTAGCTCCTCACGAACTAGGTTCGTGAAGGCATTCACGGACTGACTTAGGCATCGGAGAGGGTTTCCTCGGACAACCTCCGAGGCCTTGTGCGCTTTGTGTGCACGGAGCAGGCTCAATCCGCCGGGAAGGTCTGACCCGTTGAGTAAGAAGAAGGAGAGGATTATAAGATCAATCGAGCAACATACAAACATCAAAGACCCGAATTCGAAGTCGGGTTAATTGATTCCGATACCGGAACATATGTGATTATTGTACTTCAATTTTATTTATTTTTACTGTAACTACTTTATTATTGCATTTCAGTGAAGTTCCGTTCGTTGGGTGTATGCAAGATGTTTCATCCCAATATAATAACACGAGTTATTTATTATAATAACTGAGTTTCTACATTGGACTAACTATGTAAAATTAGATAATATTATTCTAAAACTGATTATATATATTTGAGTGTCAGTCAAATACAATAACATGAGTTATTCATTACAATAACTGAGTTTCTACTTTAGAACAACTACGTAAAATCAGATAACATTATTATAAAGTTAATTATATTTGAATTCCATCTCAATACATACAATAACATGATTTATTTATTATATTTCTACATTGGAATAACTACGTAACATCAATAACATTATTCTAAAATTTACGGAGTATTATATTTGAATTTCATCTCAATACAATAACACAAGTTATTCAATACAATAACTGACTTTCTACATTGGAATCACTACCTATGTACATTGAAATAACTACGTATAACCCGATAACATTATTCTCAATAAACAATTTAGTAGTTAACTATAAAATAACTATGTCTCTTTATTAAAATAATATTGTTTGTACATCGAAATAACTATAAAAATCTGAGAAAAAATAGCTTTTGGGATTTAGAGAGTTTTAATCTTAACTCTTGATCATGTGAGATCCAATGGCCACAATTAAAAAGTAAATTGTACCAAATTTGACAAATGTACCAGATCCTGCCTCTATATATATACAAGGAAGTTAGTAACTTCCTAGAAGTCCCTTAGTGTTGATCTTAGCCTTCTTAGGTTAGTAACTTCCTAGAAGTCCCTTAGTGTTGATCTTAGCCTTCATAGATGGATGACCTTCAATTAAAAAAAGAAGAAGGGAAAGACTGCCATTAAGGCTGCCAAACTCCCCTCACCCAAATCAATCACTCCATTACTTTCCTCCCTCCTCTACTCTCTCTCCCGCTTATTACTCTTCCCATCTCCTTTTCAATTCATTTCCCCAATTCAATTCATCTCTCTCCAACAAAACCCCATCAAATAAGCTCCATTAATAACTCCGACCATACTCCGTCAACAACTCCGATCATACTCCGTTTTTAACACAACATGACGGATAATCATACCAAGGTATGTTTATGCATAAACTTTGATCATCTTCATTTTTTTAACATCTTCTTCATCTTCATCTTCATCTTCGATCATCTTCATCTTCTTCAAGCTTCTTTTTATTTTTCATACCTTCTTTGTTTTTGGTATTTATAAAATTATTCATCTTCATTATCCAAAAAAAGAAAGAACAACTTCATCTTTAAGATGAAGTTTGAAGATGAAGTTGTTCTTTTTTTGTGGGATGAATGGAGGTTGAAGATGAACAAGTCATTTAGTGTGTAATGTTCTTGCAGAATTGCAAAGTCACACACTTTCAGTTGTATAGTCACACTCATTAGGTCGTAGAATCACGCAGTTGTACACTCATTATAGTCACATATTCAGTTGTATAGTCACACTCATTAAGCTGTATAGTCACACTCGCTATGTTGTAGAATCACGCAGCTGTAGAATAACATAGTTACATATCAATTTAAAAAAAAAAATTCTTAAGACCATAAACTTAATTAAGTAAAATTATGTCACACTTTTGAGTCTTAGAAAAACTTTTAAGGCTATAAACTTGAGTAAAATTTCTCACATCAAAAAATTATTACAACGTCATAAATTTCATATATATAAACCAAACATATTTTGAGTTTTAAAAAAGCTCTTAGGACAATAATAAACTTAAGTAAAAATTTCTCTTTTGAGTCTTAAAAAAGCTGTTAAGACTATAAACGTGTGTGAAATTTTGGAACATCGAAAAATCATTACAAAGTTATGAATTTCATATTATTTCCTCGAAAAAGTAATGAATATATTACATATAAAAATAGTAAAATCATCTCACATCGAAAAATTATATTAAGTGATAAATTTCTATATTATAAATAAGAATAATCATTCGTTCTTAGATATCAACAAAAAAATCTTATGATCCTTAATCTCTTAAGACTATAAATTAAGTAAAATTATCTCACATTGAAGAATATAAAATTAAGTAAAATTATCCCACATCGAAAAATTATGATGAGCTGATTAAGTTCTACGGAGTATATTATAAATAAGAGTTTAATCATTCGTCCATAGATATTAACCAAACATCTTTTGAGTCTTAGAAAAACTCTATCTCACATCCAAAAATTATATAATAGGACGATGAATTTTCATTATATAATTCATCTCTAAATATCAACAAAAATTAAAGATCTTTTAAGATTATAAAATTAATTAAAATTATCTCACATTGAAAGAATAACGTCATATCTATAAATTAGATATTTCTCCCTTCTATAATTTGTAGTTACAAGTAAAAAGTAAGGTTAATATAATAAAAAGTTGGTTTGCGTTGGGAAGAACACAAAAAGAAAGAATAAGTACTACGAAGTATAATTGTACCACATTGAAAGATTATCATAAGGAGATATCCTATGATTATAAATTGAAGACATTATTGGTTCTTAGCTTTCAACTATTAACCCAAATATTTACCGAGAATTGTCTCAAGGAGAGATATTACGAGTTTTTTTTGGTGCTACGAAGAGGGCTAGACCCGACTACAAAGAATTAAAACGACACTAAAATAATAGGGTATTTCTTAGATAATATAATGTACCAAGCACGAAAATTCATGCTATGAATAGTATGGTTATTTCAATGTTCATATTCAAGTATTTCATTGTTCATATTCAAGTGCAATAACAAGTTCAGTAAACCCTAAAAAGTGAGATATCAGTAAGTAACGTAGACACAAGATGATGCACAAAAACAACTAACCGAAATTTGAAATCAGCAACGATACCAGCAACCCGAATATCAGAAACCCCAGTATTGAAACTTAGTAAATTCAAACCCTAATTTTGAAACACAGTACATTCTAATAATCAAAACTGATTCAAAAGGAGACGCAGTAAATTGAAACGAAAATTGACATAGATTATTAAAATTGAAATTGATTCTAATAATAGTCGTTGAAATTGACATTGAACGAAAATGGAAAAAAAAATTCAATTTAAATTCGATAATTGAATGTATGCCACACATAGCAACACGAACTTGGGCAAAAATTGAATCCGCAAACTGACAAACTGATAAACTATTAATCCGCAAACTAAAATTGAATGTACATCATACATAGCAATAACAAAAATCAAACAAAAATTGGAACGAAATTAACGGGCGTGAATTTACCTTAAGTTGGGCGTGCTTCAAATTGGGCGTTGAATCGGTTTCAATTATTTTGAATGAGTTTCGGTTGGGGAATTAGGTTTTTGTCGAGCGTTTCTTTTGTCAAGCGTGATGTTCTAGTTCTTTTGATATCAAGGTTTTGATTTCTTGCTATTGGTAGAGTATAGGGTTTGGGGAAGAGTTTAATCTTGGCCTTTGATGTTACTTAATCAGATGGTCCGTATGAATAAGTAAATTGTAGGAAATTTTACCCAATGTGTGTGTGTGTGTGTGTGTGTGTGTGTGTATATATATGATCTTAAGTGTATACATTTAGTAACCAATTTGTCATTCGAGTATCACTTTTTTTACCAATTTGACACCGATGACATTTTTTTACCAATCTGTCACTTGCATGCCACTTTTTTTACCTACTAGTTGGAAAGCTCATGCGATACACAGACCAATTTTTAGTGACAATGATAATGACACCATGTTAGAGGATTGCATAAATTTGTGAGACTAAGCAACAGTAGAAACTAAGTCGAAGGTAAGTGTTGTAACGGAGGCGTCCCGTTACCAACGGTTTGTTGACTACGCGAGAAGAACAAAACAACGAACAAACAATATTTAAACTGAGACACGGAATTACGTGGTTCACCAGCAAAATCACTGGCTACGCCCACACTGACAAGGAGAACAATATTCACTACTGTGGAGATAATAGTACAACTCCGAGGAACTCTCTCTAAGACGATGCTTAAGAGATTCCAATTTTGGGTTGATCACTAAGGTGGAAGGGTGACCTCTATTTATACAAAAAGAATCACCTCCACATATTTAATCTATCGATGTGGGACAACCTTTTCTATTTATACATAGAAAAACTACCACATTCCACTACTCTTTAGATGTGGGACAAACCACATTCTTTACAAAATACATCATCTTATCGGAGATTTTTTTTCATATGTATGGTTTTTTGTTTTAATGTTACCCTTTTATCTGATTTTAATCTAATGGTGGAGATTTGGTCTCAACGGGTGTGACGAGTTGAGATGTCTCAAAGGATTCCATACACACATACTCCGTGTGTGTGTGTGTGTGTATGTATGTATGTATGTATGTATGTATATGTATATATATATAAATTTAGGATCCGGTCCGAACCATAAGTTCGATCTGAACCGTCCGAACTATATATAGTTCGGAAAAAAGAAGAATACGTTAAACCCACGCAATTTCAAAACACATATGCCCCAATTCGATTCATCTTCATCCCCAGTTAGCTCGTTCTTCGTTCTTCCCCCTAAATCGCTCGTTCTTCGTTCTTCCCCTCTACTCGCTCGTTTTTCATCCCCAATTCGGTTGTTCTTCCCCAATTCGCTCCAAACAGTTCAACACTCTCATCATCAGGTAAATCAATTTCGTGCTACTCTATTTTTTCAATTCCTAAATCGATTTCTTATGTTGAATCTATTTGTATTTAGGGTTAGCTTAATCGATTTAAATCAATGATTAGTTTAATTTCATCTATTTCATATGTTTTGTATTTCTACTGTTGTTGTTGTTCGGTACTCGATTTCATCTATTGCTGCTACGGTATGATTATTTTGTTAGCGTTTGTTTATTGCTGGTGTTGATTTTAGGTTTCTAATTCTGATTGTGGCGATTTTCCAGTCAATTCCGCTTCTAGCAACGGAATTTTTCATGGTCTGGAGGTGTATTCATGAATTATTAGAAGAATTGTGACCGTCATATTTCAATTCTGCTGGTGTTTGATCGTCGCTGGTTTAATCGGTTAATTTTAGGGTTTGTCAACGTTGATTATGACGATTTTCAAGTATATATACATGTCACATTTAATTAACTAGTGAGTATAGTACATTGTGGAATTAATTATTTAGTCCCCTGAAAAGGAAACACTATGCATATCAGTGGAAACTATGAGAGCCTGTGCAGTGGGGTTGAGGTTTGCCCTTGCCCATGGCACCCTTCTTGCCATTGCTATATGCACCTCACGTTCATCACAACATCTTCATATACATATACATATAAATCCCAGATTCATCATCATCCATTACTTCTATCCAACACTAATATACAAACGAAAGAAACAATTGTCTGATGTTATACTTGCACTTACATTTCTTCACTATCTACTTACAGTTTTATCACTGTCTATTTACACTTTCTTTGTTATTATTCTTTACTTTATTACCAAGTTGTCTAGTATAGTTATATGTACCCTTTTTCGTTATGCTTTTCATTATTATTGCATTACTCAATGTGAAATGTTTAAAAGTTGTTCCATTTGTCTATTCAGATTGGTGTTTGTGAAAGTGCATTTGGTCAAAACAATGGTTACGATAGGCTATCAGGGATGAGTTCATTTCAAAAAGAAATTGTTGAAGTTCCTCAACAAAAGAATTGGTTAGTTTTAAACTCTTTAATTTATATATCTTTTAGACATCTATTTCTTTATGTTTCACCTACTTCATATAGACATCTATTTCTTTGGGACAGTTATGATTGTGGAGTGTATGTTATGAAATTTTTGGAAGCGACTCTAGACAATCAGTTATGGACGGACACTAGGCACTTTGATGCTCGATGTTTTCGAACCTATCGACAAAGTATCATGCTTAGACTATTAAAGTGGGAGAGGAATATATGAAAGGTAATATTTGGTAATCAATTATGTGTTCTTTACCTTTTTTGGTACACTTCTTTGCCTTCTAATTACATTCCTAAGCTCCTTGTGACTCTCATTGTATTTGTTTTCATGCAGATATTTGCTTAGGTTGCATTAAGCATAGACAAAGAGGCCTATTACAGGAATGTTCCGCACACCTTTCGAATCATTAAATGTAATTAGTTACCATAGATACACATTTGGAATTATTTTTGGAATTATAGAAAGTGTGAATCATATTTAGGGACACAAAAGTCGTTGATCGGAACCCGTATGTTGACTTAGTTGCAGTGATACTTCTAGTTTCATTCATTTTGCTAAAAGATTCTGTATCTTCAGTTTCATCCATTTGTGTAAATGCTTTGTATTTGTTCCTGGTATAAGAGATAGTTGACCTTCTTACAGCATAAGATGATACAAGATCTTTGTTGGTGTTAGCTGTGTTCTCTGAAGATGAAATATACGGCAGTTTCTGAAGTTTTGGCTATGGTGCTCTACCTTATATCCATAATACAGATTTTGTGCGTCATCATCTCACATTCACATTCACTCTTTACCAAAAAATGGCATGTTCTTTATACTCTATACTCCGTATAATTTACTGTATTTTGGTAAAAGACGGTCTTATAATGGAGTACTGTATATAACACGGAGTATGACATCGGAATTTAGAACATGTGCATACGTACATCCCATTTTAAAGTAAAAAAATATGTGATTCTTATAGGATTTTGACGCAATTTGATATATAAAATAATTAAAACACTTCACACGAGTTGTCAAACGCTACAAACTTCAGAAAAACATTTTCCGAACACACGATTTTGAAACCGCCAACAAACAAAAATAAAAAGATGGTTGCAAATTTGTGACCATCGACTCCCAAAACGGTCTCGTTCACATTAAAAATCCACATCCATCCATCCATCAACCACAACTAGATTACTTGTATGATTTACTATTAATTCCACTAACTTTGTTTAATAAAAAAACAACACAATAATTATTTGGTTGACAAAATCCTATTATATGAAAACCATTGTCAGGGTTGAAATATTGCAACTCCTAACTTTAGAATTGTGTATCAACTTCTTTTTTCTTCTTAAATTGCTTCGATGTCATCTTCAATGCCTTCTTCCATCCCTACATATTCATCAAACATCATTATTCAGTCCCCGATTAAGATTGTCGTCGATTAAGATTGTCGTTTAATAGAGCTTGCAGCTTGACATGCAGGCTTCAAAAACAAGGAAATGAGACAATTACACCTCTATAGCCTCTACTTACACTACTTTTAGTCTCTTGTTACACTTCTTAGGTAGTGTAAGTAGAGTTTTCAAAAAGTCTAAGTGGAGCCTTTAAAAATGTAACCTACAAGAAAATGAGACAATTACACATCTATAGCCTCTACTTACACTACTTTTAGTCTCTTCTTACACTTCTTAAGAAGTGCAAGTGGAGCCTTCAAAAAGTGTAAGTGGAGCCCTTTAAAAGTGTAACCTACAAGAGAATGAGTTAATTTCGTTTTAAAAGATGAAGAATGAAACGAAAATAAACCAAATGAAGAATTCATACCGTAAGATGAAGAATTAGTTGTAATGGTTACCATCTTCACAGAAAATAAACCAAATGTAACCCTAAGACGATTAAAACTAAAATTAATAGTTTTGGTTGATCGCTGGACGAAATCCTCGGACCTAACAAAATCAGAAAAGGCAACAACTTAGTCCCCACGATGATTTATAAAGAAGAACAATGACAAAAAAGATAACATGATGTAAAAAGAAAACGTCAGTGAATAATAAGATGTTCAGGAGCTGAAAATTTAAAAAGCATTTTGAGCTCTTAAAGCATCGACACAATTTACCACTTACATAGACTCGTGTGAATTGAAGAGCAATGATTTAAGTCCTCATATAGACTTCTACATCACCAAATCGAATCGATTGGTGAGAGTGATTTCTTCACTGAGCTAATCTCCTCGAATCGTTGAAAATTGAAACACGATATGTTCAATTTGTATATGGAAATCCCGTCAATTTTCAGATTAATTTCCCCCAATTTGATCAATTGATTACCCATAACAACAACAATAAGAGAAAAAATCGAAAATAACAACAGAACACGAACTACAGCAACGGAAATTACAGTAAAAACCCAAAAATTGAAAAAAGAAATCGTAAATCGCGTGTCGATTGGAGAATCGCAAATACCTGGTGAATGATTTTGATTACTTGCTTCAGAAATCGATTGATTGTTGAGGGTCGATTGTGGGGCTTGATTGTTGAGGGTTGATGGCATAAATCGCCTGGGTTTTGAATTGGGGAAGAATGGGATGAATAGTAAGTTTTGAATTGTGCGGGTGTTTTTTTTAGTTTATTTATTATATAGTTCGGACGGTTCGGACCGAACTAAGGTTCGGACCGGATCCCGTCCCTATATATATATATATAAAAGGCACCATACACCCTAAAATTGGGATCTAATAAACAATTATCTATAAATGCCCATTTAAAATGTACGTAAATAGTACTTAACTTCGTTGATTTTTTTTTTTTTTTTTAGCCTAAATTGAATAATTTTAATTTGTAATTGATAATTTTAGAAATTTCTAAATAATCAAATCATATCAACATTTAGTGTATATATATATATATATATATATATATATATAGGTTCACATAAGGCCAAAAATTCTTATAAGTTCATAAGTTTCAGTGTTAAAGTTACACAAAAAGTGGTTAAAGTTGCACGAGATGAGTGATAAAGTTGCACTTTTTCAGTTGAAGTGACAACAGTACTGAATGTTATAGTTACATATCAATTTTGAACAAATGCAACTTTAACATATGTCATCTTTAACTTTAATATAGACTTAATTACATATAATGAACTTATTTGATCCCTTATATATATATATATATATATATATATATTGGGATCTGGTACATTTACTCATTTTGGTACAGTTTACCTTCTAATCTAAGTCATTGATTTCATGGGATGAAGGGCCAAGATATAAGTATTTTACATAAAAAAAACCTCCCATATTCTATATAACAGTTACACATCATATACGTTATGTGTATCAAAATCTCAGGATTCTTTTGAGAAAATATTGCTAACTTTATTATACGCTTATCTGTCAAAAATGGAATAAAAAAAATCAACCTAAAACTTTAATTTCTGCATAAAAGTGGCATTCAATTTGTTTAATTGTTCAATTTTTTCAATTAAGTCATTCAATTTCTTCAATTCAAGTTCAATTTCTTCAATTAATTTTATTAAGTTCTACGTACTTATTACAATGTAGATACATAGTTATTCCAATTTAGAAACTCAGTTATTGTATTGAATAACTTGTATTACTGTATTATGTTGTTCCAATATTGTAATATACTCCCTCCGTTCCAATCCATTTTAGAATAATGTTAATTATCTGATTTTACGTAATTATTTCGATATAGAAATTCAGTTATATTAATAAATAACTCGTGCTATTGTATTGGGTGAAACATCTTGTATATTATGGAAGACGCGCCCAACAAAACCTCACGGGAAGATAAAAAACAGAAAAGAGAGGATTAGTTGAAATTACAAAAAACAAATTGAAATACAATAATTACATATGTGCGATAGAATAACTGTAAACACATTATAGAATAATCATAACAATAGTATAGAATAACTGGATTAACATAATAAAATAACTGGGTATTCATATTCTTATTCATAATAAAATAACTGGGTAGAATAACCATAATGTGTCAAAAATAGAAAATTCTCACTGAAATAATTTTTAGTTATTTCAATGTTCATATTCAAGTATTTCATTGTTTATATTCAAGTATTGCAATATTCATTATTTTGAATTCCAATCTTGTAATAAAAAGGGATATTTCCCACGGTACCCTCGAACTTTGACACATTACACATGGTAGCCCTCATTTTAAGTTTGTTCCTATGTAACCTTGTGTTTTGCGTTTAGTGTCTATCGTACCCCTGATCAATTTTCCGTCATAACGGTGTTAAAAGTTAGTTTAGTTAAAGTGATTATCTTTAATTTTTTTTTTGAAAATTAGTTAGAAAATAAATGAAATTCAAATTTAAATAGTTCAAAATTGAGGAAATGCCCATGATACCCCTGTGCTTTCAATATTTTAACTATGGTACCATTGTAGTTTCAATTTTTTGTCCATGGTACCCTTGTGGTTTCAATTATTTGTTCATGGTACCCTTGAATGACTTGAAACCACAAGGGTACCATGGGCAAAGAATTGAAACCACAAGGGCACCACGGACAAAAAAATTGAAAACACAAAGGTACCATGGACATTCCCTCAATTTCTAATTATTTTAATTAGAATTTCGTTAATTGTTCTAACTAATTTTTTCCTCTGAAACAAATTAATCACTTTAACTAAACTAACTTTTAACGCCGTCATAACAGAAAATTGATAAGGAGTACCATGGGCACTAAACACAAAACACAAGGTTACCATAGGAACAAACTTAAAATGAGGGGTACCATGTGTAATGTGTCAAAGTTCGAGGGTACCGTGGGAAATATCCCTAATAAAAATGAAGAAATTACTCAAACAACATATCGAAACATGTAGAATAACACAGAAAAATTCTAAAAATTAGCAAAAGAACCGAACAAAAACAATATACTCCCTCCGATTTTTTATTATCTTCCCCTTTGGTTTTGGGGAAGAAAATAAGAGTGTGGGAATGTGTGGTTCAAAATAAAAGAAGGAAGAGAGAGAAATGTAAGAGTGATTCTAGACCACATGTTGATGGCCCAAAATGGAAATAGGGAAGAAAGAGTGTTTCAGCCCAATAAGAAAATAGGGAAGATAATAAAAAATCGGAGGGAGTACTAACAAGAACAATAACGACAATAACAAGATATCTGCAGAAATCGTACAAAATTATAGAACATGAAATCAAAGAAATCGGAACTCAAAATCAACAAAAGGATCAAATATGAAAAAGGAACAAAATTAAAAGTTGGAGAGCAAAATTAGATGAACTTGAAAGATTAATTTTGAATGGAAATCAAATTGGATGATAAATTGAAGAATTGTTGTATATATTCTTTAAAAGAAAGAGCGTACAATAAAAAAATAATAAAAGAAGAAGAAGAATAGTGAGAAAAATTAGGGTTTGTTTTATGGTCTCAAGCTTTAATCTCATCCATTGATCTAATCTTATCCAATGGTTTAGAAAAGAAGGTAAATTGTAGGGGAAAAAGGTGTATATATATATTGTTATAACGGAAGAGAAAGACAAACAAATAAGAACGTAAAATCGAGAGTCAGACAGATTTACGTGGTTCAGTAACAACCTGTTAGCTACATCCACGGGCAGACAAAGGGGATAGTTTTATTAACTTGAGGAGAGGTTACAGATTTCAGACTGCTATCATAATTCTTAGGTAAAGGTATACGAGTTTATATAATACTCTCAACCTAAACAGAAACCTTAAACAAATTAGGAAACCCTATACAATAGGAAATCTAGGTCAGATACTCGGATATTGATTAGGAAACTCTAATCAATCAGATATTAATTAGTAAACTTTCCTAATTAAACAGATTCAGATCATAAGTCAATTCGAGACCCGAAAAGACAATTGGTAGGCACTTATTTCCTAACAATCTCCACCTTGACTTGAATTGTCTCTAAGTCAGATCAGACAGATGTACCAGATGCACTTCTATGAATGCCAGATATACCAGAAAACTCCTCAACAGATGTACCAGATGCACTTCAACCAATGCCAGATGTACCAGAAATAAAACTCCTCTCCCCCTCCCGCCTCAGATATTGCCCAACAAAGGGCAATCAGATACTTCCAAATTGTAGCAAGTCCAAACCGTATTGGACCTTGCTATACGGAGCCATATTAGACAGAGTTTGCATCCCTCTTTCACCATCAGGGGATGCATCAGCAACAGAACCAAACAGTGTAGATCCTTGAAGATGATATAAAGTACCGTGCCTGGTACCTTTCAGAACCACGTTTGAACCCTTGCAGACTTTCAGAACTCCACCTTTACCTTGAAAGCTGAAACCTTTCTTGTCAAACCGACTCAAGGATATCAGATTCTTTGTCATCAACGGAACATGTCTAACACCATTCAACGTGCAGAATTTACCATCATTTGTCCTAATCTTGATCGAGCAAATTCCAACTACTTTACAGACAACATTACTGGCCATAGAAATATTGCCCCCGTCTATCTTTTCATATGTTGAAAACCACTCCCTGCGCGAACATATATGGTAAGAAGCTCCCGAATCTAGGATCCACGAATCGGTGTGATCTGTGACCTTCTCAGCAATTAGAGCATAATCATCTTCCTCAGAGTCTACATTTGCTACACCAGTAGTACCAGATGTGTTCTGTTCATTCTTTTTCTTGGGGCAATCGAATTTCCAATGTCCCTTCTCTTTACAGTAATGACAGATATCATTGGGTTGTGGACCTTTAGAAACATGAGTAGCAGAACCAGATTTATTCTTCCTCGATTTTCCCTGTCCCTGACCCCCACTGGCTACTAACCCTGCAGCCTGATTATCTGTAATCATACAAGCCCCCTTATGGCGCAGTTCTCTAGAATGGAGAGACGACCTGACCTCCTCTAAAGTAATTGTATCTTTACCAACAATAAAAGATTGCACAAAATTCTCATACGACAATGCGGCATCCTCATCTTCTACTTTAACATCAATATTACGCAGTTTTAATAATATTGTGTTTAACTGACCGAGATGATCTCGGAGAGGCATACCTTCTTGCATTCTCAGACTGAACAAACGTTGCTTCAAAAGCAACTTGTTGGTTAAAGACTTCGTCATGTATAGACTTTCAAGCCTTTGCCACAGACCTGCCGCGGTTTCTTCCTCCGCGATTTCAGTGATGATATCATCAGACAGACACAACAAGATTGTTGAATGTGCCTTCTCCTCCAGAACGGCCAGCTCAGCGGTGACTGTGTCGTCTTTCTTTATCACGAGTGGCGCCCACAGTCCCTATTGTTTCAGCAACGCCCGCATCTTGATTTGCCACAGACTAAAACTATTCCTCCCATTAAATATTTCGATTTTAAAACTCATCACAGACATCTTTCTCACAAATCAAATTAACCTGAAACTCTGATACCAGTTTGTTATAACGGAAGAGAAAGACAAACAAATAAGAACGTAAAATCGAGAGTCAGATAGAAACTCTAAACAGATTAGGAAACCCTATACAATAGGAAATCCTAGGTCAGATACTCAAATATTGATTAAGAAACTCTAATCAATCAGATATTAATTAGGAAACTTTCCTAATTAAACAGATTCAGATCACAAGTCAATTCGAGACCCGAAAAGACAATTGCTAGGCACTTATCTCTCTCTCTCTCTCTCTCTCTCTCTATGTATATATATATATATATATATATATATATATATATATATCATATAAGGGCCAAGTATATGTATAAGGTCCTAAGTCTCATTCTCAGCCTTCGGATCAAATAGGGATGAATGGCTTAGATGTGTTCATATATATAATTATTTTTTAAAAAATTATTAAAAAAAGTTTACATTTTCCATACATACTTCTTTTTCCTCACCCTCTTTTTTCCCATCCCATTCATTATTCACTCTACTTTTCCCTTTTTCCCATCACAATTCAATACTAGTCCAAAACATCTCCTCCAATCCTTCTCTTCATCAATCCACTACTGCGTTTTGCATCTCCATTGTCAAAGCATCTCCATTACTATCGAAGCTCCAAGTAATTTCTTCCCGTGCCACCGTCCGCCACCACAACGCCACTGTCGTGCTTCACCTTAGGTTTTCGTCGCTAGAAATGCAATTTCCGCTCAATTGATCCAAAATAACATCTCAGTGCACACAAAAAATGTAAGTAATCGATTTGTTTGGTGATTTCATATCAAAAAACACTAGTTGAATATCTTTGTAAACCATTGATTTGTTTGTTGATTTCATATTGAAAAACTAGTTGAATTTGATCGTAATCAATTGAATTGATTTGTTTGATGATTTCATATAAAAAATCTGGTTGAATTTGATCGTAAGTGATCGATTTGTTTGATTTCATATTAATAAACTGGTTGAATTCGATTGTAAGCAATAGATTTGATTTGACGATTTCATATCAAAACAACTGGTTGAATTTGATCGTAAGCGATCAATTTGTTTGATTTCATATGAAAATTTAAAACTGGTTGAATTTGATTTGGTTGATGATTTCATATAAAAAATCTGGTTGAATTGATAAATTTGATTGTAATTACGATGATTTGGAATTGAATTGATGAACAGGTAACAGGAAAAGTGACATCCAATGGACATTACATGAACGAATTCGCAACACAACGATGTGCAGCATACATCAGTCAACATGATGTTCATATTCCCGAATGTACTGAAGATGGAAAATATATGGGACACGTATTATGAAGTTTCAGAAGATGAGAGTTGAAGTTCTACGGTCTTGGAATTGAAGTTTCAAACATACAGTTGAATATATGAGCAGAAAAGAAATAAACATTTCACAATTTAAGTGTGTGGTAGATTGTTTTGAATGTACACCAGTTAACTATGACGTTGTAAAAAAAAATTAAAGTTCAAAACAAACATTCATTTAAATATTGAAAGTCATGCACTGAAGATGCAAGTATACGTGTTTTGAAGTCTCAGAAGCTTAGAGTTGAAGTTTCATAAATTGAGAGCTAGAGTTGTAAAGAATTTGAATTAAAGTTCCAAGAGTGTCGTTGTATGTTTTTACAGAGAAATAATGTTCAACTTTCCATCAATTATATATAAAGTTGTAATTGTTGTGATTTGAAGTTCTAAAGTGAATGAGTTGAAGTTATAAAGTGAGTTTGTTGAAATTATAAATACTGTAGTATTCGACGTTATGAACTGAAGATGAAAGTATGTGGGAGACGAGTTCTAAAATTTCAGAAAGTAAGAGTTGAAGTTGTGTAGTAATTGAATTAAAGTTTCAAGCGTACAAATTGATATTTTGTCAGAAAAAACTTCGTATTCAATATTTGAAGAAGACACTATCATTCATAATTAAGTTTTACGGAACTATTGATGAAGACGATTTTATTTAAAGAATGATTTAAATTTCGTATTCAATATTTGAAATAGAATTTACGAAAAAATATTTGAAAATTGTTTTAAGCTACATAATATAGTGAATGACAAATATTGGAAGTTGGGAAGAGACATAATATTTATTAGCATCATTATTGGAGTCTCAACATTGGAGTCACTACTATTAATTGCCTTCAAATAATTAAACATATCTCAGCCACCCATCTAATTTAATCCAATGGTGAGGATTAGAACTTAGGCACTTAAAGTTATCCATGGCCTTATTAGAACTCCCCTATATATATATATATAGAGTGAGGATCCGGTGAGTCTTCCCCATTAAATGAGTCCGTCCCGTAATTTAGGGCCATTAGATCTAATGAGATCAACGGCTTACAGTAATAAACCAAATCAAATCAAAATATAATAATCAATCAATTCAAACGACAAACCTATTAACGATTAACCTAATCGCTTCGACTCGATCATCATCAAATGAAACAATCATGCTTCAATTCAGAAATTGAAAAAATCATACTTCAAATCAGAAAATGAAACAATCAATCCATTCAGACGACAAATCTATTAACGATCAACCTAATCGTTTCAGTTCAATCATCAAAAAAAAATGAAACAATCAATCTGTCACCTCAAGAACTCAATCAGCTCAAGTCTCAAAAGATACAAAAACATCAGTTCTTCTCTAATAATCATACTTCCGATTTCCAAATGAAACAATCAGCAACGAAAACACTTCGATTTCAATCAATGAATACAGCTATATAATTCAGAAAATGTAAACAACAGATATGAAACTGAGAAAACAGGAATCAAATTGAGAAACAATTGATCGAAAATACAACCAACAATTTCGAAATGCATACCAAATTGGGTAAAATTCTGGTTCGGGGCTTTGGCTAAGTTGTTCTTTTCAGGTATGGATTGGGTTAATCTGGGTTGCATCAGCTTTTCAAGGTCGACTAGTCATGAACTCTAAAAGCTTCTATAAGTCGGTAACAGACAGTAGAAAAGGCTTTCTTTCAAGCCTAAAGATGTGTGCTAGGAGTTGATCTCATTACTATGCTGAATCCATGATGTTACAGTAATATGATTACTGTATCAGTATTATATAATTATACTTGTGTTACTGTAATAGTGTGACAGTGTCACAGTAAGATATTTGTGTTACTGTAATAGTGTTCTGTTACTGTAACATTATTACTGTGACATTATTATTGTAATTCCTTATTACTGTGATAGTGTCACAGTAAGATAGTTGTGTTACTGTAATAGTGTTCTGTTACAATAACAGTAAGACTATATACGATGAAGATGACGCTGAATCTCAGCCATTCATATGATTTGATCATGTGGCTGTGATTCGCGGGACGGACTCATTTAAGATAGAGAGACTCACGAGATGCAATTCCTATATATATATATATATATATATATATATATATATGAGTTCAAATGAGTCCCCTTATATATGTTGAGTCCCTAAGTTCTCATCCCATCCGTTGGATGGGATGAGGATGGATGGACAAGATGCATCCTAATATTTTGTATTTAAAAAAAAAAAAGAGAAAGATTTAGTATCCTAAAATAACTCCCATGATTTTAGGAAACAATAACACCTATAATCACAATCATCCCTTATTCATTCATTCACGTTCATTCACAGGTTCATCAAAACCTTAAAAAAAAAAAAACGCTCTCATCGATCATCACGTTCATTCATTCAATCAGATATGTGCTCGAAATTCCGTTACTATGAATTCAATGATCGCGACATCTTCATTAACGGTTGATAAGCAATTCATCGAGTATAACAATGGTGAGTTTCGATATTGCTTTCATGTTTTGCGTCAATTTTTATTCATTATCTTGATTAATTTGCGTCAATTTTTGTTCATGTTTTGCGTCAATTTTCATGTTGATATTGTTTTCATGGTCGTGTCATTCATATTTTGCGTCAATTTTCATGTTGATATTGTTTTCTATGGTCGTGTTATTCATCATAGATTCATATGCAAATCGTAAAACACACAAACGGTGAGTATATATGTTTTGTAATTTATACTGGAATCGCCATGGAAGTCATTAAGATGCTACTCAATTATTAGTTTTTACGTTTACAATATATTGAGTTATTGTAGTTCATATACTGCGTTACTTTAGTGTAGAGCATCTGTTACTTTAATGTCTACCATCTGTTACTTTATATGTCGTGTTACTTTAATACACTCCAGTTGTTACTTTAGTGTTTTTCATCTGTTATTGTAGTGCATTGTAGTGTCCTAAGAATTTAGGAAACTGCCATATTAAAAAAAAATAATAAAAAAAGAATATTGTTTCCTATAATAATGGGACGTGATTGCCACCAAAATAGGAAACAATATCAAAGAGTAACGCCATATAAAAAAAGAAAAAAAAATACTACTCCTACTTCCTATAATTATAGGACATGATACTTCAAAATAGAAAACAATATCAAAGAGTAAGATACTGCGTCATACTATCATTTTTTTTATCATTATATGAATTTTTTACACTAACTTATATCTGGTTTTATTTTAATGAACATTATCTGTTACTTTAATTCATACTATCTGTTACTTTAATGTCTGACCTCTGTTACTTTATACCTGGTGTATAAGCATACTCAGTTAATTTAATTCAATGTTACTTCAATGCACTTCATCTGTTACTTTAACTCTTGTTATCTGTTACTTTAATTCACATGAATGATGTAGGGATTTGGGTGAGAGTTTCCTCCATTGTGCGGTGGTGAGATTAAATCAAAGCTTCTGAGATGATGATGAAGAAGATGAAAAAGAAGAAGACGGAGAGAACGAGAAGGATGAAGAAGAAGCATAATTATAAGTAGGACATTATGAGTAACAATTGTGAAACATTGGAATTGTAATGGAGTTGATTTAGTTGGAATCTTGTACCACTTTTTGTTTTGGAGTATCTTAATAAAAACAAACATTGTTCTTTTTGTTAATTGGAACTCCTGTTTTTGCAAGAGACTACTATGCAACGTAACTGATTTTATGAGTTAAAGTAACACAGTTCATGAATTAAAGTAACACATTGTATGAGTTAGAGTAACAGTTTTTGCAAGAGACTATGCAACGTAACAGATTTTATGAGTTAAATTAACACAGTTCATGAAAAAGAGTAACACATTGTATGAGTTAGAGTAATAGTTTTTGCAAGAGAATATATTAAACAACGTAATAGATTTTATGAGTTAAAGTAACACAGTTCATGAATTAAAGTAACACGTTATATGAGTTAAAGTAACATAGTTTATGGATTATAGCAGTAACATAGTAACATACGTACAATGACATTAGGAAAATGATGATTTTTTGGTGAAAATGAAAAAAACTTAATTTTGAAAAAACTTGTTGTATGAGAGAAAAAGACATTTAAAAAGATTGATAAAAGAGAGAAAATATTTGCATTGAGATAATTAAGGAGGAGAGAGAAAAATGATATATTTACCAGATTTGTTAGTTATTTCTTTAATTATGAGATCAAATCTTGTCCATCAATCTAACCTTGAATCAAGGGCTAAGATGGGAACTCACGGACTCAACATATATAAGTGGACTCACCTGATCCCACTTCTATATATATATATATATATATATATATATATATATATATATATATATATATATATGAACTTCATATGATATGACAATAATCATAAACAACTAAGGAATCAACTATATTTCAACAATAACACTTCCACCTCAATGCTCTTTGACATGGAAAATACGTTTTCAGACAAGTCAATTTTTATATTCGCTTTATTGATAGGTACTCATCTTCTACTATTTACATTTAATCATATTCTTATGTTTCTTACATTATTTTGCACTTATGAAATTAGTTATTATTTCACTATTCTTGTGTTTTAGATTACTAGTGCAAAACCTGTGCATATTCACGGCTTTTAAATTAAATTTTGTGTATACAGATAGTTAAGTGACTTACAAAAATATATTCTATCGGTTTAAGTCATTCATTTATATTATTATGTTTTTAGTGTTTCAGTCATTCGTTTATGTTTTGCGTAAACTTTACCCTCTACTTTTTATTTTAAGCATAATAAAATAATTTTTATCTCACTACCTTGGTTTTATGTATAAATTAACATTCTATTAGGACAACATGAATATAAAATTACTAACGTGATCAGTCATATAATAAGTACTATATTGTTTACGATTTTATTTTATTTTATTTTTATATGACATTCATAAATTGATATTTTATAATAAAAAAAGTATAGTATATTTTTGACAAATGAATAAGGTCACGTCTAATTTATGCCACATAATAGGAGGATCTGGGTAAATACTGATTAATTGAATCTAAGGTTGATCAAACCAGGAACTTAGCCGATATCTTAAACCGAAACGAGATACCAATTTTTAGAAGCACTATTTCATTAAAACTCAAGTTAGGCAGTTTAATGTTTGATAATATTCTGCTTAGATCACAAACTATATACAAAATGAGATTAACAAGGTTTCCGAAATTCGTTTTTCGAAATATATGACATTTTTAGCATTATATGACCATTTTTAGCATGCCGATATTATAAACTGGAAAAAAGATGGAAAAGACATGATCATTTCATAAGGTAGGAAAATATAAAAATATATTGTTTTTCTTTTATTTTATTGGGAGAGAAGTGGATGGATGTACGGGGGGTAACATGTCACATTGTTGCGAGGCTTTCATTAAGGTTTGTATTTAAGGGAGTAAGACATACTCTTTATTTTGGATTCTCATAATTTACTAGTGCCTCTTAATACGATTCTTGGGAAAAAAAATTATCTCAAAAAATTTTAAACTACGTCTCCGCCACCCTCCCCCTATTATCTTGTTCGTTAAAAAGAATAATCATCAAAGTTGATTCATGCCACCCTGATTACCTTGTTTGTTAAAAAGAATGGTCATCAAAATTAATTCATGTCAGTGCAATTATCACAATCAACCTATATTTAATAACAATACCACAGATTATTCCATGGGAATGATATCTGATGCTAAGAGTACTAACTCTAAAACCCCTATATAATATAAGAATAGTCTTCCGTTAAGACGATTTTAATATTTTTCCATTAAGAGACATCATCTTAACATGATTGGTAATGGAGTTTATGTCTAGAATATTCTGATGACAATGCATCAGATGATGATACATATTCAGAAAGGTCATGTTATCAACCTGATAAACGGAGGAAATTAAAGCATAAAATTCGTAATCACTCATAATCACAATATTCGCTAAGAACTTAAGATATTTTGTCTTCTGCGTCAATTCAAGAAGAAATGCCTAATCAAAAGATCATTTCACCCACTGCCATCAAATGCGCATAGTATATAACAAGGTTCACAAATTCAAATAACTTCGAGTTTTCGTCACACAATGCCCTTGAATGATAGCATACAAGTCAATAAATATCGAATCTAGCAAAAATGAATCATATATTGCTCAAATACTATTATAAATGATTATTAACGACACAAAAAAATGGTGTAAACATATAGAAAATTATCGAATTATCATAACATTGGATTCCTTGACTTGTTTTTGTGAACTATCAATAAAGAAGAAGAAAAGGAAGAAAGAAGAAGCTTCCGTAATTTGTGTTTGATTTCCTTAGTTTTTGGGAAAATTGACCGCGACTAATATGCATTTTTAATTTACGGTTATTTCATAACAATAATACCAGCTATATGGGTGCTTCTTATATTAAACTATATGTAATCTCGTTTTAATATGAATTATCCCATATTAATCTCTCCTTATATTATAACAAGTTACAGGCTACCTGATGAGCCGATTCCCTTCTTCTTTTAATTTCTTTTTGAATTAAAGTTCCCCCTCCCACCATCCTCTGTACAGTTCCTCCCTCATTACTACGTACTCTCCTCTCGCCATTGCTTTTCTTAATTTTTCCGAAATTAGGTAAATAGATTGCGGTTGGAGCATCTTACTTTCAAATTGTGGTAAATAGATTGGAGCATCTTAGCTGACGTTTGCAGAAAAAAAAAATGACATTTGAAGAACACAAATTAGAGGAGGATTAAGATGAATAACCACATCTCATTCTATCAATGATGTTTTCGAAGGTTGATAATAGAGGATGGCTTTTAATTTGATGAAGATAAAGAGGAAGAAGAGGCGCACCAAAACCTAGCAGGTCACAATTACCGATTTTTAAAGATAAGAAAGGTGTTGGTTATAAAGAGAGATTAATGAGGGGATGCATGGTTCATATTAAAACGAGATTACGTATAGTTGGTTTAAATATAAGAAGCACCTCATAGTTGGTATTATTGTTATGAAATAACCCTTTAACTATTCCACTGTTACTATAACAAACTAATTACAGTAACATTGTCACAGTAAAGTTTAACTGTGATAACTGTTACTGTAACAAAATTACAGTATAATTGTCATAATTACTGTAACGAAATTTAGTGTGAGAGAAGTTAGTTGATATGTAGCATTAGTTATACAATACAGAAACAAATGTTAGCTTAGCTAAAGAAGTAACACAAGTTATACAATACACACACATACTCCGTGTATATACACACAACGGGTGTGACGAGTTGATATGTCTCAAAGGATTCAATACACACACATACTCCGTTTTTATATATATATATAAAAGGCATCATACACCCTAAAATTGGGATTTAATAAACAATTATCTATAAATGCTCATTTAAAATGTATGTAAATAGTACTAAAATTCGTTGATTTTGTTTTTGATTTTTAGCCTAAATTGAATAATTTTAATTTGTAATTGACAATTTTAGAAATTTCTAAATAATCAAATCATATCAAAATTTAGTATGTATATGTGTGTGTGTGTGTGTGTGTATATATATATATTGTAGACACCCACATTTTGACCGCCAGGTGTCTATAGCAGTTCCGACAAACACCCGATGATGATCGGACGCAAACGTGCTTTAAATACTCAGAAACGGGCTCAAAATCATTGGCATTTGGCTTGGGCTCATTATGGAGTACATATCTCACAAAACCAACCTCAAAATCAGGCCCAGTGGGTCGTTTCGAGTCAAATAAGACTAATTTGGGTCGATTCCGACACCAGGGGTAAAACCGTCTTTTAGCGACCGAGTCAAAACCCGGTCAAAGATTTTCCCGAGGCACGTGAGTCAGCCGTGACACCTCACACGGCTGATTCCTCACTCTAATCCTACAAAAATCAATTTTTCAAAATATTAAACAAATCCGTTTAAGGATAGAATTCGATCTCAAGTAGGAATTCTATCCGGAAACCGAATCGGATATCGACCGAGCACCAATTACTCGACCTAAACACCCAAATCAGCCGAAATACATCCCCATTCAGCCGAGATTTTGGCTTCTCCACCAAGCAACGGAATTCGCATTCCTTTTGAACTCTCGCATTTCCTATCCAAAAATCGATTCAAACACCCGACCGAGTGCAAATACTCGGCCGAGTAGGCTCCCACCAGCCGTGTCCCCTTTCTTTTTGGACAAGAAAGCGGAATTCTCATGCCTTACAACTTCTTACGTTTTCTATCCAAAGCGGTAGTTCAAACTCTCCTAGCCAAGGTCGGGAATTTCCTATAAATAGCCCCTTGCACACACACTTTTACAACAACAATTAACATTCACAAATATTCAGAAATTATCATCATATATCATCAAAATTCAGAATTATTCACATCACACATAAGCACCAAACTTAACGTCGACAAACCGATAATATTCTCGAAGGAAAACCGGTCCATTTAAACCCGAAACCCTTCACCCGAAACTCGCCCAAACCGAGCCGCATCACCGTCACCTCATCAACATACACTCGACGCTCCAAGTGCCCAAGCCACGTTTCAACGAGCCCTGATCCGAGTAGACTAAAACATGTCGGTTGAGGGTGCACAAAACCCGATCTCTTTCTTTTCCTTCTTCTCTCTCTCTCTCTCACGTCTTTTTTACATAGGGGTCGAGTCGTTTTTTTTTTTCTCTTTCTTTCGTCGAGTCTTTTATCGATAATATCAAAATTATTTTCACACTAACGAACATTCTTAAATATGATATCAACTCTTTAGTTGAATATCGTATTAAAAGAATTATATTAAAAGTTCGACGATATTTAAAATCGTTACATCTTTTTCAAATCACTTTTTTACAAAACCTTTTTATTCATTCCGAATATTCGATATCGATTTCATAATCGAATATCGAATACGACGAATATCGAAAACATAACATCGAGTATAAATTAATTCATATTTTGTACGCGATTTATCAAAATTAGCAATTTCGAACAAAAAATAAAAAACTCGGACGGACCCGCACGCAAGTCGCGCCATGCCCAGGCGACTCGCGCACGGGCCTGAAACCCGAAGTCTTTTTTTTTTAGCCTTTTTTCGTTCGTTTTATTATTTATTTTACGAAACGATTTCAAAATTTATATCTTTTCTAAAACCATTCCGAGTATTTGATATTGATTTCGTAGTCGGCTATCAAATACAACGAATATCGAAAATATTAAGTCGAGTGCAAATTAAACAATATTCGTACACGATTTGATAAAATTATCGAAAACCGATTTCAAAGCAGACCACCACGCGACCCGCCAGTGACCCGGGCGAGCCGCGCGGCCGGCTGCTCCCTTTTTCCGCTTTTTATAATTTTTCGAACTTCGTTTTTTATACAAAACATCGTTTTTAACAAAATTTTCCAGATTTCGATTAATATTTATTTATTTTCTCGATCTCGTATATTTATTTGCTATATTATTTACAAATCGATACTAACTCGTTTGTTTATCTTGTAGCAAATTCATCTTTTATTTCATCTTTTGTTTTATTATACTAAAACGAATCTCACATGCTAAAACAACTTTGACGTTAATTTTAGTTGCATTAAACCGACTTAGCAACCCATTCAATTCCTCGCATGTTTAGGAAAACAATGTTTGCATATCATTCATCGTATTACTAACGCGCGTATTCAAAAATCAAACGATATCCTAGTAGAGGCCGCTAATGTGCGGGCGGGGTTGGGTGTTCTTAGTGAACTTCCCAACACGTACCCTCACCCCTTACTCAGAACCGTGGTTTCCGGATGTCCGAAACCATTGGCAACGAGAGTCATTCAATATACGATTAACCGCTCAAGTCGGCATCTATATCGATAGGCAAAGGGACGAGCCCAATGAACTCTGACATCGGAAATGGGCCGTATTTTGTATACGGCCCACTACGACATAGAGTGGGCTCGAACGGTTCCGAATAACCATATAATTCGGTGGCGACTCCGACTTCGATTTAAATTTCCATTTGACCATCTCATGAAGATTCATTCGCCTCCCCAAACCCGCGCGTGGCCGCGTCGGGGTGGACCTATGTCATGTCCACAATTTGGCGACTCCGCTGGGGATTAGCTGATACGTTACTGACCTTCAGCATCCTCAGGGTGAGACTCGAATAGAAATCGTTTGACTAGTACAATACGCGTTTTAGTTTTACGGTTCATGCATAACCCCATATTTTCCCGGGCCGGTACTGGTGACCGACGTCCCACTATACTATCGTTGTAGTCCAAATTGGATATGTCGAAGGTGTCCATTAGCCGATTCGTATGGGTTTTACGGCAGGTTCTAAGCTCAACTCGACTTAGGAAGTCCGCCCCGATTCTCGATAGGCTGTGTACACTGGTATAGACCCTTTCAGAGTGACCGAGACTTAGAATTAGAGCAGACATGGCGTCGTTATACTGCTTCCATGACTACGTGCTACCTGATTTACAAGTCGTTTTTCAAAAACCGTCTTTTTTCAAAATAGCATCCTTTTCAAAATATCCAATTTCAAAACCCGGGACATATACCGAATTTAGGATCCACGATTTTACTCAAAATAGCCTATTTTTAGCCGGTATTATGCCCATTTCAAAACTCGAAAATATTTCGAAACTTTTCAAAACCGTCCCCGGTCCGCCTTTCCGTTTTCTTTCTCGAAAAAGGGCCGGTTCTCCCCGATTCTTTCGGGCCTTTCAAAAATTCAATTTTTCAAAACCTTCCTCTTCTTAGGACTTCCCATATTTAGCAGTGTCGGGTCGTGTCTTAAGTCGTCAAGGTCTTCTAGCGTCGAAACTCCGTCGATCTTACATCGCGGATTTCTTCCCTATCCCAGTCCGCCTTGTTATACTAAGGCAAAGCCCACCTACGTAGGACATACTCCTACAAGGGACGACCCGTCTACACAATCGAGTCTAGAAGTCTGGGGAATGTCTCACGTGAACCTTCTTTCAATCGGGACCCAGCCCACACGGCTGGATCCTAAAGGAGGTCCACTATTCACAAGTCTTCCGTCTAGATGTCTTTTCCGAGTCATTTCCTCTCTAGTTTCCCTCTTCCTTGCTCGGGATGTACTTTAGTTCTACGATTTGGGTTGGTCGCTGATACGTGGTATTCTCACAGACAGGCCGCCTCACACTCGAACCATGACTAAGGACTCAATTGATCAACTGAACACCGCATTGGCCAAGATCCAAGAACAGCTCGACCAAATTAGGGGCGACCAGATCGCCATTGTCACCCGGGTTAGTGCCATAGAACAGGACAAGCCAAAGGGTGAAGATGAAGCTCATGGGCCTTTAGCCCAATTGACTAGCGCAGTCCACAAACTGCAAGAGCAAGTCCATTTGACGACCCACAACTCGATCCATACGGAGAATGCCCGAACCTATTCTCCCCTGACCGATCAGCTGCCTGCCAATCTCAACTTGACAGGCCTCCCAATGTTCGACGGAACCGAAGACCCGGTATTACATATCCGGGCCTTCAAGGAGTTTATGGCCCTAAAAGGAGTCAAATCGGATATGTTCAAACATCTGTTTGCCTCCTCGCTAGAGAAGCACCCAAAAGCTTGGTTCTATAAGCTCGACGCCAAGAAATACAAAACTTGGGACGATGTCGCAACGGAGTTCGCCCGAAACTATGCGGACAATGCGGAAATCCAGACAACCATGCGTACTCTGGAGGTCATGGCCCAAGAGCCGAAGGAGGGTTTCACCAAATACCTCCAAAGGTGGAGGGCCGAAAGTGTCAAGCTGGTCGACAAGCCCAGCGAAAAAGTATTAGTGGAGGCCTTTGTGAAAAATCTCCTCCCATCTTACCGGATCCATCTCCGGTACGCTATCATACCCAATTTCGCCACCTTAACCGAAATGGGTACGAGAATCGAAGATGACTTAAGGTTAGAGAGCCTTACTAAGGCCTCTACAAAGGGTTATCAAGGAGACAGTTCATCTTCCGGTAAGCCCGCAACTACAAGTGCGGCCCGAAGTATCTTCGACGAGGTTAATTTGCTAGACACCTCGACCAAAAAGAACACTCCAGCCCGAGTATTCACGGACATAGGGACTACTTATGCCGACGCCTTACAAAGGCTATCTTCTAAAGGCCTAATTCAACCCATAGGCCCAATGCCAGAGGTCCCTGTCGAGAAACGGTCCAAAAGCTACAACGCACAGGCCTATTGCCGCTATCACCAAGGCAACGGGCATGACACCGAAAAATGCTGGAAATTAAAGCATCTCATTCAAGATCTGATCGAGAGTGGGAAGATACCGTTACCCAGCGACAAGCCCAGTAACAAAAACAACCCTCTTGCTACTCATGCCATTTCTGCTGGAGAAATAATCGATTGTACTCATCTCATTTCCCCTTTCATTCCTCAAATCAACGGGATATGGAATGACGTTGAAGACGATGTTTATCTGACCAAGGGGGAGACTGTCCCCATCACGGCCGAAGAGATCCGGAAGGCCAAAACCAAGGCCCTGGCCGGTACTCATGTCATCACAGCCGGATCTTCAACCCCGGGATCCGTCACTGAACCTGCCAAGACGGACTCCATACTCGAAGAACCAGACACTAACACGGCCCTAGTCAAGCAACTGAAGAGGGTCCGAACTGATCTTACCATATGGCAGCTTCTGGTCAGTTCTCAGGAACATCGGGCAGCACTTACTAAAGCTCTCGATGAGATCAAGGTGGACTCGTCGGTTACCCCCGCTGAAATGGTAGCCACCATCCTGCCTCACCTCAAAGGCAAGTCCAAAGAAGAAGGCCCGCTTATCACCTTCTCTGAGTCCGATCTACCACCATTTGGGGCTACCCACAACCTAGCCCTTTATATTACGGTGATTTGCCGGGGGAAATATCTACCCATGACCCTAATCGATGACGGGTTAGCTGTAAACGTCCTTCCTTTAAGGACTGCTAGGGCTCTCGGCATTACCGAGACCGACTATCTTCCTACTGCACAAACTATCCAGGCCTTTGATGGAAGCCCGAAATCAGTTGCTGGGGCTGTCAGACTAGCCATCATAACCGGCCCAATCGAAAAAGAACTAGAATTTCAAGTGATCGATGTCACCTCATCGTTCAATCTGCTACTCGGAAGGCCTTGGATCCACGCAGTCAAGGCCGTATCCTCCACTCTTCATAGAAAGGTCAAGTTACCTTTACAAGACGGGGTCATCACACTTGAAGCTACTCCAATAGCCGTGTCAAGCTGCAACACGGCCGGTTCAATCGACCCGCGAGGATTCAACTTCGTGGGAATGATCGATGAAGAATATCTTTTTAGGCCCTATTTCACAACCAGCATCGACAAAATGCTGCAGAATTTGGGTTACTTACCGGGGGCTACTTCAAGGCCTGGTCTCCCGGCAGGCAAGATCATCGATGTCTTAAATAACGAAGAGCCGAAATTCGGCTTGGGATATGCTTTAACCCCGGAAAATGTGGTCCGGGCCGGCATCCAGAAGGCCTGCAACGTCCTCAAGGGCTCCTACAGCCCGAAACTCAACTTCGTCACTCCAGTATTCGGAGCTGTCCAAACAGGCCTTTACCAGCCCGCTATAACCTATCCTGAGGTCAATTTCATCCCAGATGATATCTTCACTCTCATCCAGGCTGAATCAAAAGAAGATTCAAACCAAGCTGAGCCCATGCTGGGGCTCTTGTTCGGGGAAAGCAAGATAATTCCTACCCCTAAGGAGGAATTAGTCAACCTGATCCTCCATAGCAATAAATTCGATCCGACCAAGCTGATCTCTGAAGTAGGTGCTGACACTGGAAAGCGGGCTTGGAGGAAGACAATCAAATGGACCGACAGCGAGGGCCGAGTCTACAAGCTCACTACCGGCGAAGGAGACATGCAAGACGACGAGTCCGAATCCGTGTCAGAGTCAGAGTCAGAGTCGGAGTCTGAGTCTAAGTCTAGAGGGTCCAGTACTAGGGTCGAGTCTGTAACCCCTTTCCCTTCGAGCATTCCTCTGGGAGCCTCGGAGTCTGTCCCGAGAGCACTCCCCATACCGCCTCTGACCAGCGATCAGATGGCAGCTCTCTTCGAGCTATTTTCAAAACTTTCTATCAATAATAACGATAACCGTTCTGCTTACGACTTATCTTATTTTCAAAACATTTTCAAAAACTTTACTTGCAATGACATTGAGAAACCCGACGAACAGGTACCATTACCTCAGCATCTAGTCGAGCAACTCGAACAAAGAGAGTCCCGAGATCCGGTGATCGAAGAAACCGATTCCATCAATCTGGGAACCCCTTTAGAGCCTCAGATGCTTAAGTTAGGTTTATCCTTAGACCCCGAGGAGAAGCAACAATTTACGGAGCTCCTCCACGAATTCAAAGACGTCTTCGCATGGTCCTACAAGGACATGCCGGGAATAGACCGGGAGATAGCCGAACACCGCATACCTATCAAAGACGGGTGTAAGCCGGTAAAACAAAAACTCCGAAGAATGAGGCCCGAATGGTCTCTCAAAGTCAAAGAAGAAGTCAACAAGCAATTCAAAGCGGGCTTTATCCAAGTGTCTGAATATCCAGACTGGGTCGCAAATATCGTGGCGGTACCCAAGAAAGACGGAAAGGTACGAGTTTGTGTAGACTTCCGGGACCTTAATAAGGCCAGCCCAAAAGACGATTTCCCGTTGCCACACATTGACATACTGGTGGACAACACGGCCGACCATGCCCTTCTATCTTTTATGGACGGGTATGTCGGATACAATCAGATCAAAATGGCAAAAGAAGACATGAGTAAGACCACCTTCACTACACCTTGGGGGACTTACTGTTACACCGTTATGCCATTTGGGCTTATCAACGCCGGTGCCACCTATCAACGGACCGCCACTACCTTATTACATGACATGATGCACAAGGAAGTGGAAGTCTACGTGGACGATATGATAGTCAAGTCCAAAGAACGAAACAGGCATATTCCGGCCCTTAGGAAGTTCTTCACCCGACTACGCAAGTATAACATGAGACTGAATCCTCAAAAATGCAGCTTTGGGGTAACATCGGGTAAACTATTGGGCCATATCGTCAGCCAGCGCGGCATCGAGGTTGACCCAGCCAAAATCAAGGCCATTACCGAGATGCGGCCACCTAAAACCGAAAAGGAAATTAGGGGGTTTCTCGGGAAAGTCCAATATATCAGCAGGTTCATTTCGAAGCTAACCATGGTATGTGAGCCCATTTTCAAAAAACTGAAGATAGGAGAACGGGTACTATGGGACAATAAATGTCAAACAGCTTTCGATAAAATCAAAGAGATTCTGTCATCTCTGCCGGTATTAATGCCACCTCAACACGGTTTGCCTTTGTCGTTATACTTGACAACGACTGAGACAGCCATGGGGGCTATGCTAGCCCAGACAGTCAACTCAGAAGAACGAGCCATTTACTACATCAGTAAAAAGTTCCTAGAGTACGAATGCAAATACACGATGCTCGAAAAGACGTGTCTAGCTCTAGTTTGGGCCACTAAAAAGCTCCGACATTACATGCTTAGCCACGAAGTTCGCGTACTATCAAGAATGGATCCAATCAAGTATCTGTTCGAAAAGCCCATTCTCAACGGTAGAATATCTAGATGGACTTTAATGCTAGCTGAGTTCGACCTCAAGTTCGTACCATTAAAAGCCATCAAGGGCCGGGTAGTAGCCGAATTCCTCGCCGATAGCCCGGTACCTGAAGGGGGACATACCGATACTTGGGCCTTCCCTGACGAAGATATATTCCATACCGACACAGAAACATGGGATCTATATTTTGATGGAGCATCCAACTTTCGGGGATTTGGTGTCGGGATTTTGCTGATCTCACCACAAGGAGAGCACACCCCGTTATCCATCAAGTTAGACTTCGACGTAACTAATAACGCAGCCGAATACGAAGCATGCATTCACGGGTTACAAGCCGCCGTTGATCTAGGAGTAACGAACCTCCGGGTCCACGGTGACTCATCATTAGTCATTAATCAAGCACTCCAGAAATGGAAAACTCGGAACGCAAATCTCGTAGCTTACCAAGCGCGAGTAAGGGTTCTCGAAAAGCAGTTTCAAAGGGTGGAATACATTTATCTGCCCCGGGAAGAAAACCAGTTCGCAGATGCACTATCCAAATTAGCATCTTTACTGAACATCCCGGAACATCTGACTAGCATGCCGATTTGCGTCGAAAGACGGTCCGAGCCGGCATATATCAACGCTATCCAAGACATCGAAATAACCGACCCAGAACCTTGGTACCAGGCTGTTCTTACCTACTTGACGTCAGGAGAATATCCTCCGGGATCTGAAAACCGGGCCAAGAAGGCCCTACGAAGATGGGCCACTCAGTTCATCCGCACGAACGATGGACAGTTGTACAAAAAAACAGCACAGGGGGCTTTACTCCTATGCATCGACAAGACGCAGGCCGAAAAGGTCATGGCCGAGGTACACGATGGCGAGAACGGCCCGCATATGAATGCCCATATGTTAGCTCGAAAAATCGCAAGACTCGGGTATTATTGGAATAGCATGGAAACCGACTGTCAGTTATACGTCAAGCACTGTCACAACTATCAGATTTTCGGCAATGTCCAACATATGCCGTCATCCATATTATACACCATGACATCACCATGGCCATTCTCAACATGGGGAATTGATATAATCGGGAAAGTGAACCCGTCCGGCACGGGAGGTCACTGCTTCATTCTAGTGGCTATTGACTATTTTACTAAATGGGTCGAAGCTGAGTCATATCGTGTCTTGAACGCCAAGCACGTTGCAAAATTTATCCAAAATAAAATTATATGCCGATACGGGATCCCGCACGAATTCATAAGTGATCACGGGACCCATTTCCAAGCTGAAACCGCTACTTTGCTAGCAAAATATAAAATTCAAAGGCATACGTCATCACCTTACCGTCCCCAAACAAACGGAGCGGTAGAGGCAGCAAATAAAACCATTGTCACCATACTTAAAAAGATGGCCAATAATTACCGAGATTGGCCCGATAAAATTCCTTTCGCTTTATGGGGATACCGGACGTCAATCCGAACCGCAACCGGAGCAACTCCATACTATCTGACGTATGGGATGGAGGCGGTCCAGCCCGTCGAGCTTGAGGTACCATCTCTAAGGATTTTACTCGAAAGTCAAGTACTTGAAGCAGATTGGGTTCAAGCCCGGTACGACTCATTGATTCTTTTAGACGAACGACGATCTCGAGCCCTTAACAACATCCAGGTATATCAAAAAAGGATAAAACGGGCTTTCAACAAAAGGGTTAGGCCCAGAAACATCAAAGAAGGCGATCTAGTCTTAAAATCTGTCCGAGCTTTGTTACCAGTCGACCCAAGGGGAAAATTCAAACCTAATTGGGCCGGACCATATCTAGTGAAGAAGGTTTTATCAGGAGGAGCCGTAATGCTGACAGACTTGGATGGGAATGAATTCGTCAACCCAACCAACTTGGACCAGCTGAAGCGCTACTACCCCTAACCTTATCTCAATGTCATTTGCTAAAAATTTATCTTTTTATACAAAATTTTCAAAAATTAAGCAAGTCAATGAGTTAGGATTACTGATCCTACTGTCGCACATCTCGAACTAATAGTCTTGATGTATTTCGAAGATTGCAAAAATCTATGACTGAACTACGGTCGATTTGATTCCACTAATCGTGGATACGTAGGCAACCCCTCAAAGGGTACAACCATTGCAATAACGAAAAAACAGGAACGGTTTTCACTAATATGTCTTTCATTATTTCAAAAAAAAAAATGCCTCACGCAAAAATAAATCACAAAAATCACACAAAAAATAGTAGTAATACTTAAATAATAAAATTTAAGAGACTACTCGTACATTTTTCCCTTCCCCTTATCTTTCGGGTCACGCGGATCCCGAGGCCGGCGAGGCGGGGGCGAACGTTCTCTAATCACGAGTGGAAATTCCTTTGCTCGAACCCGCTTCTTCGACTTCGGCTTCTCCGCCCTCTGCACGGGTTCAATCCGAGCCCGGATGCGCTCGGGTAGTCTATCCCGAGGACCAAGTCGGTCCTTAGCTGCCAGTCTTGGACCAAGTCTCCTTTCTAAGTCCGTCTGGGGGCCCGTTTTCCCCCATGTACCTTTAGAGCTGGACCCTTTAGTCAAAGTCTTGGTCTTCCCCTTTTGGCCTGACATCAATCGGACCATCGTAGCCGGGGTATCGCCATCATCAAAGAAGCCTCGATTATCCTTAACCTGTTCTCGGCGCAGCAAGTCAAAGGCTTCGTTGGTCTTTAAAGCAGCACGGGCTTTAGCAGAATCGGCTCGGGTCCACTTCGTGTAGGAATCCGATACCCAGATCGAGGGAGAAGCTTTAGAAACGGGCCAAGTGTGCCGGGTATACCATCTTTGCGCCCAAATGTCACACATCACGTCCGTTAGCTGGGTAGATTCACTCACGACCTCTTCAATCTCCGGGATTCTCTGGGCCCGACCATATTGCCTAAGTATGCGATCGGGATAAAGGTGACTCGTCTGCCTAAAAGATAGGATTAGCTGATAACGGGCCCTATCTCGCAACTCTAATCCAGTCCAGGCATAAATAGGCCACCAAGGTACGGTCCAACGGATCAATGGGCCTCCATGGAAGGATAGCAGCTCGTCCCAGAATTTTTGGGTAGTAAGGTGAGAAAAGTCAACAGTCCGTCTTCTTGTCATCACCTGATTTGGGCGATATCGGCTTACGTCTAGAGGAGGATCCAGGATCGATAACCTCTCAAAAAGCCATAGCTGAAAAGTCAAAATTGCAAAGAAAGTCAATGTCGATTTTCAAAAAAAAAAAAAAAAAAAAAAGAAAATCGCAAAATCGCAAAAATCGGAAAAAACCGAGAAAATCGAGAAAAGACGCGAAAACCGCGCAAAAATCAAAGACCCGAAAACTCGAAAATTGCAAAAAATCAAAAATTGTGAAAATCAAGAAAAAAATCAGCCTACCTGTAGAAGACGGGTGCTACCAGACAGCTTGATCGATGGATCCCTCTTATGATTATCTAAACCTTGGATAATCTCCCCGGTAATCAGCCAGGCTGGGCTGTGTTCGGTCTCCATTTGATCCGCTACATAAAGAAGTCTGACATGGCCCATACAGGATAGCCAATCCAAATGACCCTCGAAAGCATAAACATGGAGCATACAAAAAGTGAAGGCCCTACGGCTATATACCGGCCTGACCCGAACGTCATCTTGATTCATAAATTTCTCAGCCAGATCGATCAAGGAGACTGTATTTCCTTCTAGCATACGGGATACCTCCATATGAGAAAGCCCTAAAAATTCTCTTAATTTCCTCCTTGGATCACGAACTGAAAAGGGGATACCAGGACGAAGAATAGGATTCCACCCTCCTACAGCAGCTATTTCCTCAGGAATAGGACAAACTTCACCTCGAGGAAACCTAAAGACATGATAGGTATCATCCCAATAAGATAGGCAAGCATCCAGAAAGTGACGATCCACTTGCATCTGCCGAATAACGGATAACTGGGCAACGCTGTTTTGGTTCAGAATAACCTTGTCAGCATCTCTGAAGGTTCGGGACCAATCTTGCAGCATTCCGACTAATCGATCGATTCCCATAATGAATTTCTAAAAAAAGAGGACTAAGTTTTTCAGAACTTATTTTTCTTAAAAGGAAGGAAGGGAGTTGTGAGAATTATGAATAAATTATGAGCAGAGAGATGAGTATTTATAGCATGAAATCGGATTCTCCTCCTCACTTTGGGATTCCTATTCCCATGGGATTTAGCATACAGGTCTTTAATCCTAGGATCTAGCTAAGACATCCCGAGCATTCCTACTCCTTCTCAGAGTCAAAAAAAAAAATTCTTTAATCCTTCAAAATTCTTCCATCCAAAAAATATTCAAAAAATCTTCTTCAAATTTTTATTCCCTAGCACGAGTCATTTCTCCTAAAAATGCGTTACATGCAAACTTGGCATAAATCATTATACAGGACGACTCAAGCAAAACCGTGCAAACAACTCCCCAGCGGCATAGGCTTATACGACAAGTCCGGTTCCCAACGAAGTTATCATCATCAAATTCAGGTACATTTCTAGTCTTCGGCCGGCGGGCCCTCCACGCAGGTCTAACGGACCTTAAACGACCCGACCGGAAGTCTGCCAGGTCTAAACTTTGATTTGCCTGGTAGCTTACTCTGACTTTCGCCTTGTCCAAGCCTCAGTCAGAGTGGGGGCTCCGTAGACACCCACATTTTGACCGCCAGGTGTCTATAGCAGTTTCCGACAAACACCCGATGATGATCGGACGCAAACGTGCTTTAAATACTCAGAAACGGGCTCAAAATCATTGGCATTTGGCTTGGGCTCATTATGGAGTACATATCTCACAAAACCAACCTCAAAATCAGGCCCAGTGGGTCGTTTCGAGTCAAATAAGACTAATTTGG
The DNA here is from genome assembly GCA_958450325.1 of Agrostemma githago. Taxonomy (NCBI): domain Eukaryota; kingdom Viridiplantae; phylum Streptophyta; class Magnoliopsida; order Caryophyllales; family Caryophyllaceae; genus Agrostemma; species Agrostemma githago. Next base: position 56,232,719 of record OY288258.1, on the reverse strand, counting down.
GTCGATTCCGACACCAGGGGTAAAACCGTCTTTTAGCGACCGAGTCAAAACCCGGTCAAAGATTTTCCCGAGGCACGTGAGTCAGCCGTGACACCTCACACGGCTGATTCCTCACTCTAATCCTACAAAAATCAATTTTTCAAAATATTAAACAAATCCGTTTAAGGATAGAATTCGATCTCAAGTAGGAATTCTATCCGGAAACCGAATCGGATATCGACCGAGCACCAATTACTCGACCAAAACACCCAAATCAGCCGAAATACATCCCCATTCAGCCGAGATTTTGGCTTCTCCACCAAGCAACGGAATTCGCATTCCTTTCGAACTCTCGCATTTCCTATCCAAAAACCGATTCAAACACCCGACCGAGTGCAAATACTCGGCCGAGTAGGCTCCCACCAGCCGTGTCCCCTTTCTTTTTGGACAAGAAAGCGGAATTCTCATGCCTTACAACTTCTTACGTTTCCTATCCAAAGCGGTAGTTCAAACTCTCCTAGCCAAGGTCGGGAATTTCCTATAAATAGCCCCTTGCACACACACTTTTACAACAACAATTAACATACACAAATATTCAGAAATTATCATCATATATCATCAAAATTCAGAATTATTCACATCACACATAAGCACCAAACTTAACGTCGACAAACCGATAATATTCTCGAAGGAAAACCGGTCCATTTAAACCCGAAACCCTTCACCCGAAACTCGCCCAAACCGAGCCGCATCACCGTCACCTCATCAACATACACTCGACGCTCCAAGTGCCCAAGCCACGTTTCAACGAGCCCTGATCCGAGTAGACTAAAACATGTAGGTTGAGGGTGCACAAAACCCGATCTCTTTCTTTTCCTTCTTCTCTCTCTCTCTCGTCTTTTTTACATAGGGGTCGAGTCGTTTTTTTTTCTCTTTCTTTCGTCGAGTCTTTTATCGATAATATCAAAATTATTTTCACACTAACGAACATTCTTAAATATGATATCAACTCTTTAGTTGAATATCGTATTAAAAGAATTATATTAAAAGTTCGACGATATTTAAAATCGTTACATCTTTTTCAAATCACTATTTTACAAAACCTTTTTATTCATTCCGAATATTCGATATCGATTTCATAATCGAATATCGAATACGACGAATATCGAAAACATAACATCGAGTATAAATTAATTCATATTTTGTACGCGATTTATCAAAATTAGCAATTTCGAACAAAAAATAAAAAACTCGGACGGACCCGCACGCAAGTCGCGCCATGCCCAGGCGACTCGCGCACGGGCCTGAAACCCGAAGTCTTTTTTTTTTAGCCTTTTTTCGTTCGTTTTATTATTTATTTTACGAAACGATTTCAAAATTTATATCTTTTCTAAAACCATTCCGAGTATTTGATATTGATTTCGTAGTCGGCTATCAAATACAACGAATATCGAAAATATTAAGTCGAGTGCAAATTAAACAATATTCGTACACGATTTGATAAAATTATCGAAAACCAATTTCAAAGCAGGCCACCACGCGACCCGCCCAGTGACCCGGGCGAGCCGCGCGGCCGGCTGCTCCCTTTTTCCGCTTTTTATAATTTTTCGAACTTCATTTTTTATACAAAACATCGTTTTTAACAATATTTTCCAGATTTCGATTAATATTTATTTATTTTCTCGATCTCGTATATTTATTTGCTATATTATTTACAAATCGATACTAACTCGTTTGTTTATCTTGTAGCAAATTCATCTTTTATTTCATCTTTTGTTTTATTATACTAAAACGAATCTCACATGCTAAAACAACTTTGACGTTAATTTTAGTTGCATTAAACCGACTTAGCAACCCATTCAATTCCTCGCATGTTTAGGAAAACAATGTTTGCATATCATTCATCGTATTACTAACGCGCGTATTCAAAAATCAAACGATATCCTAGTAGAGGCCGCTAATGTGCGGGCGGGGTTGGGTGTTCTTAGTGAACTTCCCAACACGTACCCTCACCCCTTACTCAGAACCGTGGTTTCCGGATGTCCGAAACCATTGGCAACGAGAGTCATTCAACATACGATTAACCGCTCAAGTCGGCATCTATATCAATATGCAAAGGGACGAGCCCAATGAACTCTGACATCGGAAATGGGCCGTATTTTGTATACGGCCCACTACGACATAGAGTGGGCTCGAACGGTTCCGAATAACCATAAAATTCGGTGACGACTCCGACTTCGATTTAAATTTCCATTTGACCATCTCATGGAGATTCATTCGCCTCCCCAAACCCGCGCGTGGCCGCGTCGGGGTGGACCTATGTCATGTCCACACATATATATATATATATATATATATATATATATATATATATATATATATATATATATATATATATATATATATATATATATATATATATATATATATGAACTTTATATGATATAACAATAATCATAAACAACTAAGGAATCAACTATATTTCAACAATAGCACTTCTTCCTCAATATTCTTTGACATGGAAAATACGTTTTCACTCAAGCCAATTTTAATATTCGCTTTGTTGATAGGTACTCATCTTCTACTATTTACATTTAATCATATTCTTATGTTTCTTTCATTATTTTGCACTTATGAAATTAGTTATTATTTCACTAATCTTGTGTTTTAGATTTACTACTTAATACCTTTCGTTACATATTTTTAGTTCACAAAAAGTTTAACTTCTTATATGAATGTTTGTTATGTAGGTTTATCGTTTTACACGATGACTGCAGAATCAAGATCGTTAGTTTCTAATGAAGTCCGAACAAAAAACATCTTGACCGGAAAGCTGAATGGAGTTTGTACAACTGATGACCAATGTACTTATTTACAGTGCCATAGATGTCCTGCTACTTGTATTAATGGCAATTATGGTTGTGGTTGCCCACCACAAGTTTAATTATTAAAATAACCACATTGTGAAAGAAATGATATTTTTCAATATAAGAAAGTGCATAATTATATTATTAGAATCATAAAACACTATATTGAATAAAACATAAAAAAAGAATACAACAGGTCCGATACGTGTAGATCTTGACGTACTATCTACACTCGGTATGTTTCTCGTTGATACAAAGGTGATTACTTTAACCTTTATTCTTGATAGATATTAATAAAAGCTTGCACTAGAATATATATCCACACTACCTTATTACAAACTAGTGAATGGGTCGTGTTCAGTCCAACTTGGGTTTTCCTTGAGCTGGGTCGGGCACTAACTCTCTAATCTGGAATGGGTCAATGGGAAGGACGATCTGGGTAAATACTGATTAATTGAATCTAAGGTTGATCAAACCAGGAATTGAGCCAATATCTTAAACCGGAACGGGATACCAATTTTTAGAAGCACTATTTCATTAAAACTCAAGCTAGGCAGTTTAATGTTTGATAATATTTTGCTTAGATTGCAAACTATATACAAAATTAGATTAACAAGGTTTCCGAAATTCGTTTTTCGAAATATATGACATTTTTAGCATTATATGTCCATTTTTAGCATGCCGATATTATAAACTGGAAAAAAAGATGGAAAAGACATGATCATTTCATAAGGTAGAAAAATATAAAAATATATTGTTTTTCTTTTATTTTATTGGGAGAGAAGTCGATGGATGTACAGGGGGGTAACATGTCACATTGTTGCGAGGCTTTTATTAAGGTTTGTATTTAAGAGAGTAAGACATACTCTTTATTTTGGATTCTCATAATTTACTAGTGCCTCTTAATACGATTCTTGGGAAAAAAATTATCTCAAAAAATTTTAAACTACGTCTCCGCCACCCTCCCCCTATTATCTTGTTCGTTAAAAAGAATAATCATCAAAGTTGATTCATGCCACCCCGATTATCTTGTTTGTTAAAAAGAATGTTCATCAAAATTAATTCATGTCAGTGAAATTATCATAATCAACCTATATTTAATAACAATACCACAGATCATTCCATGGGAACGATATCTGATGCAAAGATTACTAACTCTAAAACCCCTATATCATATAAGAATAGTCTTCCGTTAGGACGATTTTAATATTTTTCCATTAAGAGACATCATCTTAACATGATTGGTAATGGAGTTTATGTCTAGAATATTCTGATGATAATGCATCAGATGATGATACATATTCAGAAAGGTCATGTTATCAACCTGACAAATGGAGGAAATTAAAGCATAAAATTCGTAATCACTCATCATCAAAATATTCGCTAAGAACTTAAGATATTTTGTCTTCTGCGTCAATTCAAGAGGAAATGCCTAATCAAAAGATCATTTCACCCACTGCCATCAAATGCGCATACTATATAACAAGGTTCACAAATTCAAATAACTTCGAATTTTCGTCACACAATGCCATTGAATGATAGCATACAAGTCAATAAATATCGAATATAGCAAATATGAATCATATAGCGCAAATACTATTATAAATGATTATTAACGACACAAAAAAAAAGGTGTAAAAATATAGAGAATTATCGAATTGCCATAACATTGGATTTCTTGACTTGTTTTTGTGAGCTATCAATAAAGAAGAAGAAAAAGAAGAAAGAAGAAGCTTCCGTAATTTGTGTTTGATTTTCTTAATTTTTAGGGAAATTGATCGTGACTAATATGTATATTTAATTTAGGGTTATTTCATAACAATAATACCAGCTATGGGGGTGCTTATTATATTAATAACAACTATATGTAATCTTGTTTTAATATGAATTATCCCCATATTAATCTCTCCTTATATTATAACATGTTACCGGCTACCTGATTAGCCGGTTCCCTTCTCCTTTTAATTTCTTTTTGAATTAAAGTCCCCCCCTCCCACCATCCTCTGTACAGTTTCTCCCTCATTCCTACGTACTCTCCTCTCGCCATTGCTTTTCTTAATTTTTCTGAAATTAGGTAAATAGATTGGAGCATCTTACTTTCAAATTGTGGTAAATATATTGGAGCATCTTAGCTGACGTTTGCAGAAAAAAAATCTGACATTTGAAGGACACAAATTAGAGGAGGATTCAGATGAATAACCACATCTCATTTTGTCAACGAGGTTTTCGAAGGTTGATAATGGAGGATGACTTTTAATTTGATGAAGATAAAGAGGAAAAAGAGGCGCACTAAAACCTAGCAGGTCACAATTACCGGTTTTTAAAGATAAGAAAGGCGTTGGTTATAAAGAGAGATTAATGAGGGGATGGTTCATATTAAAACGAGATTACGTATAGTTGGTTTTAATATAAGAAGCACCCCATAGTTGGTATTATTGTTATGAAATAACCCTTTAACTATTCCACTATTACTATAACAAACTAATTACAGTAACATTGTCACTGTAAAGTTTAACTGTGATACTGTTACTGTAACAAAATTACAGTATAATTGTCATAATTACTGTAACAAAATTTAGTGTGAGCGAAGTTAGTTGATATGTAGCATTAGTTATACAATACATAAACAAATGTTAGCATAGCTAAAGAAGTAACACAAGTTATACAATACACACACATACTCCGTGTATATACACACAACGGGTGTGATGAGTTGAGATGTCTCAAAGGATTCAATACACACATATACTCCGTGTTTATATATATAAGGCACCATACACCCTAAAATTGGGATCTAATAAACAATTATCTATAAATGTCCATTTAAAATGTACGTAAATAGTACTAAAATTCGTCGATTTTGTTTTTGATTTTTAGCCTAAATTGAATAATTTTAATTTGTAATTGACAATTTTAGAAATTTCTAAATAATCAAATCATATCAAAATTTAGTATGTATATATATATATACACACATATATATATAGAGGAAGGATCAAGTGAGTCCTTTTATTTTTTTTGAGACCATAAGTCCTATCTACAACCATTGATCTAGAGTGGGATGGATGGTGGTGATTGATTCTAGTAATTAAGGCAATAAATAACATATTTTGGTAAAAATAAAATCAAATCCTCTCTCCTCCCTTAATTATCTCCAACCAAAACACGTTACTTCCTCACATTCAATTTTTTCCTCACATTCAATTTTTTCCTCACATTCAATTTTTTCATTCACATCCTAACTGAAACCCTTCACCTTCATCATCCCAAACACAATTGCTCGACTTCTGTTTCTTTTCAAAACACACCCGCGCATCCTCCCGTCTTCAACTCAAGCAAGGCTACATTGAAGCAACTCTCTAACTTCAGCAAAGATAATCTTCAGGCGGCATAATACAAGGTAACTCGCTAATACTCGATTGTTGTACTAAAGAACTAGGTTTAGTTTATATTCGTATCTGATTTCATTAATTTTCTCGCTAATTATTGATTGATTTACTTTGCTGCGTTTGTGCCCTATAATTAATTGGTTTCACTAAAGATTGTTGCGGTATCTGGGTATGCATCTGTAGAGTTTAATCGAATTCACCTACTTCATATTATGCTTCTACTATGCTTCTACTCTTCATACTTAGTCTAACATATATTGAATGTTACTCTAATGCGCATATTCAGTTACTGTAATAAACTTGAGGTGTTACTGTAAGGGGTTGTTCAGTTAGTGTTACACATGTATGATGTTATTTTAAAGACGACCATGTGTTACTGTAATGTACAAGACATGTTACTTTTAATCCCATCTTTGCGTTACTTTGAATGCTAGTAATCTGGTACATTTAATTGTGTAGACGCGTTACTCTAATTTGCACTCTATGTTACTCTAACACTTTCTTTGTGTTACTTTAACGCGTATCAGCTTTACATATGGTATTTCTTTCACTCGTATCAGTTGTACTTTAATTTTATATACCAGATTAAACTATAACAATAGTTGTACATAATTATTGTTCTTTTCAGATGGCAAAAGGAGGAGACAAATCAAGGTGCGATCGCGGTTGTTGGATAACGTAGATAAGTATGTGGACGCTAGGCAAAAGATCATCGATGGTCCCAAGAGCAAGCCAATAAAGGGTCAAAAAAATAACGTGTCTAACGAATTATGTCATCTTTTTCTAATTACAAATAATGCTTTGTATCGTTTTCGAAACTTGTTATGTACATTAGTATTTTGATTATCACCAATGGAACAACGCTGTTAAACTCTGTTACCCTGACTAATTGTTCCTGTCACTCTAATTAACGACCGGTGTTACTATGGGAATGGATGAAGTTTACCCAATATACAAATGTGGTCTCATAATCATTGTGTTACATTGACGCATTATAACTGTTACTTTAATGAACAAATGATGTTACTCTAAGTCATTAATGATGTTATTCTTTGTCTCATAGTTAAACAATGCTATTATCAATGACGCATTATATATGGTTCTTTAAAAAGTGAATGTTGTTACTTTGGTAATGAATGGTTCTAATCCAAGTTATCCTCAGTTACTTTGGTAATGAATTGTTTAAACAACGTTGCTGTCCTCAGTTACCTTCATGCATTATGTCTGTTACTGTAACTAACGAATGGTGTTACTCCAATAGAGATGAGATGTTACTCTAACCAAATACACATGTATTAAATAAATATATATAGTTAATTGCAACGTAGCACAGCGCTATGTGTAAAAAAATGTGTACAAAATCCAGTTCCTGTGTTTTGCCAACCCCCCCCCCCCCCCCTCAGAAACCGACTGTCTCTGCAACCTAAACTCCCGAATTAATCCGCACAAGCTTTTCAACATGAAAATTAATCCGCACAAGCTTTTCACATTTGCCTTGTCTTTTGCCCTTAGAAGTCTGTATCAATGAAGCTTCAGTGCCGTGTCTGCTTCAACAAAAAACAAAACAATAATATCAGTGAAGCTTACGTTACTGTAACTCAGAAGGTATGTTACTTCAATGACGTTTCTGCGTTAATATAAAACAAAACAATAGTATCATTGTATATTATGGAAAACCTAAATAAGAAACATAAAACCCTGGAATCTATAAAGATCGATAGAGCAACTAACCATTGATAGGAAACTATGATGAATGAAATAACAATGAAAGCAATATCAATATTAAAATTGACGGTTATATCAATTCATAAGTTGTGTTACTCTAACTATTACACTATTTAACTTTAACATCATCATCATCAAACCCTTTTTTCTAAACGTTCAGTGTGTTACTGTAATTGCAATTAAGTGTTACTGTAACGCAGAAGGTATGTTACTTCAATGATGTTTCTGCATATCATCAAACAACGTTACATCAATGCAAATAATGTGTTACTGTAATTCATAAGTGGTGTTACCCTAACGTGTACAATACGTTACTCTAGCATATCATCAAAACCCTTTTCCTAAACGTTCATTTGTGTTACTGTAATTGCAATTAAGTGTTACTTTTACTCAGAAGGCATGTTACTTCAACGACGAATCTGCGTTAATTGAAATCAAAAAAATAGTATCAATGGATATCAGGGAAAATCTTAATAAAAAGCATAAAGACCTGTAATCTATAGAGATTGAGATATCAAAATACCATTGATACGAAACTGTGATATCAAAACGCAATGACATCAAAAAAGCGCAAATTGATACGAAACTGTGATACGAAATGACAATGAAAACACTATAAACATGAAGATCGACGTTAAAAAAATGCAATTCGACGCGATAAAACATTGATATGAAAACGCAAATTGAAAGCAATATGACTATTGAAATCCATGAAGAAAAAACGAATAAAAACGTGAATGAAACACTGAAACTCACCATTGTTATACTCGATTAGTTGCTTATCAACCGTTGAAGACGATGATACGCTCACTGAGCAAATGGATCAAACCTCTTATACATTGTAGCAGAACTTCGAGTACAAAATCGATGAATGAGCGTGAATGAAGAAAGAGTTTTTTTTTTTAGGTGTGAATGAACGTGGAATGAAAATTGAACGTGAATGATAATGAATGTGATAGGGAGTTATTGTTTCCTAAATTCATGGGAGCTATTTTAGGAACGTAAATCTTTTTTTTTTTAATGGATGCACCTTGTCCATCCATCCTCATCCCATCCAACGGATGGGATGAGGACTTAGGGACTCACAAAGAGTAAAGGACTCATAAGAGCCTTACTCTATATATATATATATATATATATATATATATATAGAGAGAGAGAGAGAGAGAGAGAGAGAGAGGATCAAATAAGTTCAACATATGTAATTAAGTCTATATTAAAGTTACAGATGACATACGTTAAAGTTGCATTTTTTCAGAATTGATATATAACTATAACATTCAGCTCTTTTATCACTTCAAGTGATAAAGTGCAACTTTAACACTCATTTCGTGTAACTTTAAGCACCTTTTGTGTAACTTTAACACTTGGACTTATGAACTTATAAGAGTTGTTGGCCTTATGTGAACCTATCTCTCTCTCTCTCTCTCTCTCTCTCTCTCTCTCTCTATATATATATATATATATATATATATATATATATATATATAGATCCAGGATCCTTTGAGGCAGCTCAACTCGCCGCACCCATTGAGGCACAATCTCAACCATTAGATTAAAATCAAATTAAAGGCTAAGATTAAAACAAAAACTCATACATAATATTTTTCCCGGGGAAAAAATCAATATTTTTCGGAAAAAAATAATATTCGGAATTTTAAAAAAAAAAAAAAATTCTGAAAAAAAATTTTTTTTTTTTCGAATTATTTTTTTCCGAAAAAAAAAATCCCGAAAAATATTAAGTGTATATAACATTTATTTTATTGTATATATTGAGTTCTTAAACGTATAAATATATATATATATATAGTGAGTTTAATAGCGTATATAATGAGTTTTTTGGGTATATAAAAGTTATTTGGATGTATTTTCCATTGTTGATTAATTGGTGTACATGGCAACTATTTGGGTGTATATAACAATTTTTTTACTGTATATATTAAATTCTTAAGTATATATATGTAGTGAGTTTAATAGAGTATATATAATGAGTTTTTTAGTGTATATAACAGTTATTTTGATGTATGTTCCATTGTTGATTAACTGATGTACATATTAATTATTTGGGTGTATATAACAATTATTTTACCGTATGTATTTACTTCTTAATTAAGTGTATATATGCAGTGAGTTTAATAGCGTATATAATAAGTTTTTTTAGTGTATATAACAGTTATTTTGATGTATGTTCCATTGTTAATTAATTGGTGTACATAATAACTATTTGAGTGTATATAACAGTTATTTTACTGTATATATTGAGTTCTTAAGTGTGTGTGTATATATATAGTGAGTTTAATAACGTATATAATGAGTTTTTTAGTGTATATATCACTTATTTAGATGTATGTTCCATCTTAATCTAATGGTCTAGATTGTGCCTCAATGGGTGTAAGGAGTTACCCTGCCTCACCGGAGCCCATCTATATATATATATATATATATAGTCTCTCTCATATATTGAGTCCCTAAGTCCCCATCTCATCCATTGGATGGGACATTGATGGATGGACAAGATTCATCCTAAGATTTGCATTAAAAAAAAGGGAGATACTGCTTCCTAAAATAACTCCCATAATTTTAGGAAACAGTAAATCACTTTATTTATTCATTCATCCACATTACTACGTTCATCATCATCAAACCTAAAAAAAACGCTTTCCATCAATCTGTGCTCGACATCCCATTCTGTGGATTCAATGATCGCGACATCTTCATCAACTGTTGATAAGCAAATCGTAGAGTACAACAATGGTGAGTTTTCGATACTGCTTACAAATTTTTTGTTAATTTTATTCATTTCATTTTATAACGTTCAATCATTCATCTTCTGCTTCGCGCGGTTGCAACTTACGTTAAATCAACCCACTCAATAACACGTTCAATCATTTATCTTCTTCCTCGCGACGCTGAAATTTCTCATTCGATGGCAGATGCGCAAATCGTCGAATACACAAACGGTGAGTATTTGGTTTCTAATTTATACTATAAACGCGTCATTAGGATGCTCCATATTATTAGATTTTAAAGTGTACAGTATGGAAACTGCATATTATGGAAGGTCTAATCATTATATGAATTTTACGCACGAACAAATATATGGAGTTATTGTAATGCACATACTGTGTTACTTTAATATATACAATCTGTTATTTTAATGGCTAACCCCTATTATTTTAATGCACATAATGTTAATTGAATCTAATGTTACTTTAACACACTTCATCTGTTACTTTAGTTCTTTTCATCTGTTACTGTAATGCATTGGAGTGACAAAAAGGATTTAGAATACCGTCATATAAAAAAATGAAAAATAAAAAATAAAGATATTGCTTCCTATAATTATGGGACATGATTGACTTCAAAATAGGAAACAATATCAAAGAGTACCGCCCTCATTCAAAGATAAATACTGCGTAATACTCTCATTTTTTATCATTATATGAATTTTTTGCACTAACCTGTACCTGATGTTATTTTAATGAACATTATCTGTTACTATTCACACTATCTGTTACTTTAATGTCTGACCTCTGTTACTTTATACCTGGTGTATAAGCATCCTCTGTTAATTGAATCCAGTGTTACTTCAATGCACTTCATCTGTTACTTTAATTCTTATCATCTGTTACTTTAATCCATATTTCAAGTTCTGATTATTTCTTTTTCGCCACGTTTATTGGCACTGTTATTGTGTTTCAGTAGTCGCAAAAGCACATGCATGAATGGTGTAGGGATGTGAGTGAGAGTGTCCTCCATACATAGGGCGGATCTTCAAGGATGTGAATGAGTTAGTAAACTTCTATAAAATCTGCGAATTGGCTTGTGGATTCGATGTGAGAAGGTCCACAACAAAAAGATGGCGCGGTGGTTAGATTAAATCAAAGTTTCTGACGATGATAATGAAGAAGAGGACGAGGAGGATGAAGAAGAAGCAGAATTCTAAGTAGGACATTATATTGTTAGAGTAACATACTTAATGCATTACAATAACACAGATTATGAGTAATAGATGTGAAACATTAGAATTGTAATGAAGTTAATTCAGTTGGAACTCTTGTACCAATTTTTGTTTTGGAATATCATTAATAAAAAAACAAACATTATTCTTTTGGTTAATTGGAACGACTCATGTGTATGCAAGAGACTATTATGCAACGGAACAGATTTTACGAGTTAGAGTAACACACTTCATGAATTACAGTAACACATTGTATGAGTCAAAGTAACACAATCTATGAGTCAAAATAAACCGCGTCAAAACAGAGAGTAAGTTATGCGGGAGGATTTGTGAATTGGAAAAAATTAATTTGGAAGAAATGTGTTGTGTGAGAGAAAAAGATCATTGAAAAAAAAATAATAGGAGAGAAGATTTGAGTATATAATTAGAGAGAAGAGAGAGAAAATGAAATATTTGCAAAGATTTTGTCAGTTATTTCCTTAAATGACAAAACAAATCCTAACCATTCATCTATCTCTAGTTTAAGGGTGGAGATGAGGACTCACAGACTCAATTATGATAAGTGGACTCACTTGATCTCTCCTCTATATATATATATATGAACTTTATATGAGATAACAATAATCATAAACAACTAAGAAATCAACTATATTTCAACAATAACACTTCTACCTCAATATTCTTTGATATGGAAAATACGTTTTCAGTCAAGCAAATTTTAATATTCGCTTTGTTGATAGGTACTCATCTTCTACTATTCCACTGTTACTATAACAAACTAATTATAGTAACATTGTCAAAGTAAAGTTTAACTGTGATACTGTTACTGTAACAAAATTACAGTATAATTGTCATAATTACTGTAACAAAATTTAGTGTGAGAGAAATTAGTTGATATGTAGCATTAGTTATACAATACAAAAACAAATGTTAGCATAGGTAAAGAAGTAACACAAGTTATACAATACACACAAATACTCCGTGTATATACACACAACGGGTGTAACGAGTTGAGATGTCTCAAAGGATTCAATACACACACATACTTTGTGTTTATATATATATATATAAAAGGCACCATACACCCTAAAATTGGGATCTAATAAAAAATTATCTATAAATGCCCATTTAAAATGTACGTAAATAGTACTAAACTTTGTCGATTTTTTTTTTTATTTTTAGCCTAAATTGAATAATTTTAATTTGTAATTGACAATTTTAGAAATTTCTAAATAATCAAATCATATCAAAATTATATATATATATATATATATATATATATATATATATATATATATATATATATATATATATATATATATGAACTTTATATGATATGACAATAATCATAAACAACTAAGGAATCAACTATATTTTAACAATAACACTTCTACCTCAATATTCTTTGACATGGAAAATACATTTTCAGTCAAGTCAGTTTTCATATTCGCTTTGTTGATAGGTACTCATCTTCTACTATTTACATTTAATCTTATTCTTATGTTTCTTTCATTATTTTGCACGTATGAAATTAGTTACTATTTCACTATTCTTGTGTTTTAGATTTACTACTTAATACCTTTCGTTACATATGAATGTTTGTTATGTAGGTTTATCGTTTTACACGATGACTGCAGAATCAAGATCGTTAGTTTCTAATGAAGTCCGAACAAAAAACATCTTGACCGGAAAGCTGAATGGAGTTTGTACAACTGATGACCAATGTACTTATTTACAGTGCCATAGATGTCCTGCTACTTGTATTAATGGCAATTGTGGTTGTGGTTGCCCACCACAAGTTTAATTACTAAAATAACCACATTGTGAAAGAAATGATATATTCAATATAAGAAAATGAATAATTATATTATTAGAATCATAAAACACTACATTGAATAAAACATAAAAAAGAATACAACAGGTCCGATACGTGTAGATCTTGACGTACTATCTACACTCGGTGTATTTCTCGTTGATACAAAGGTGATTATTTTAATCATTATTCTTGATAGATATTAATAAAAGCGTGCACTAGAATATATATCCACACTACCTTATTACAAACTAGTGAATGGGTTGTGTTCAGTCCAACTTGGGTTTTCCTTGAGATTGGTCGGGCACTGTCTCTCTAATCTGGAATGGGTCAATGGGAAGGACGATCTGGGTAAATACTGATTAATTGAATCTAAGATTGATCAAACCAGGAATTGAGCCAATATCTTAAACCGGAACGGGATACCAATTTTTAGAAGCACTATTACATTTAAACTCAAGCTAGGCAGTTTAATGTTTGATAATATTTTGCTTAGATCCCAAACTATATACAAAATTCGATTAACAAGGTTTCCGAAATTCGTTTTTCGAAATATATGACATTTTTAGAATCATACGACCATTATTAGCATGCTGATATTATAAACTGGAAAATAAGATGGAAAAGACATGATCATTTCATAAGGTAGGAAAATATAAAAATATATTGTTTTTCTTTTATTTTATTAGGAGAGAAGTGGATGGATGTACGGGGGTAACATGTCACATTGTTGCGAGACTTTCATTAAGGTTTGTATTTAAGAGAGTAAGACGTACTCATTATTTTGGATTCTCACAATTTACCAATGCCTCTTAATACGATTCTTGGGAAAAAAAAATCTCAAAATTTTTAAACTACGTCTTCGCCACGCTCCCCCCATTATCTTGTTCGTTAAAAAGAATAATCATCAAAGTTGATTCATGTCACCCCGATTATCTTGTTTGTTAAAAAGAATGGTCATCAAAATTAATTCATGTCAAATTATCATAATCAACCTATACTTAATAACAATACCACGGATCATTCCATGGGAACGATATCTGATGCTAAGATTACTAACTCTAAAACCACTATATCGTATAAGAATAGTCTTCCGTTAGGACGATTTTAATATTTTTCCATTAAGAGACATCATCTTAACATGATTGGTAATGGAGTTTATGTCTAGAATATTCTGATGATAATGCATCAGATGATGATACATATTCAGAAAGGTCATGTTATCAACCTGACAAACGGAGGAAATTAAAGCATAAAATTCGTAATCACTCATCATCAAAATATTCGCTAAGAACTTAAGATATTTTGTCTTCTGCGTCAATTCAAGAGGAAATGTCTAATCAAAAGATCATTTCACCCACTGCCATCAAATGCGCATACTATATAACAAGGTTCACAAATTCAAATAACTTCGAGTTTTCGTCACACAATGCCCTTGAATGATAGCATACAAGTCAATAAATATCGAATCAAGCAAAAATGAATCATATAGCTCAATACTATTATAAATGATTATTAACGACACAAAAAAATGGTGTAAAAATATAGAAAATTATCGAATTGTCATAACATTGGATTCCTTGACTTGTTTTTGTGAGCTATCAATAAAGAAGAAGAAAAGGAAGAAAGAAGAAGCTTCCGTAATTTGTGTTTGTGTAGACACCCACATTTTGACCGCCAGGTGTCTATAGCAGTTTCCGACAAACACCCGATGATGATCGGACGCAAACGTGCTTTAACTACTCAGAAACGGGCTCAAAATCATAGGCATTTGGCTTTGGCTCATTATGGAGTACATATCTCACAAAACCAACCTCAAAATCAGGCCCAGTGGGTCGTTTCGAGTCAAATAAGACTAATTTGGGTCGATTCCGACACCAGGGGTAAAACCGTCTTTTTACGACCGAGTCAAAACCCGGTCAAAGATTTTCCCGAGACACGTGAGTCAGCCGTGACACCTCACACGGCTGATTCCTACTCTAATCCTACAAAAAAATCAGCTTCTCAAAATATTAAACAAATCCGTTTGAGGATAGGATTCGATCTCAAGTAGGAATTCTATCCGGAAACCGAATCGGATATCGACCGAGCACCAAATACTCGGCCAAGACACCCAAGGTAGCCGAAATACTCCTCCATTCATCCGAGATTTTGGCTTCTCCACCAAGAAACGGAATTTGCGTTCCTTTCGAACTCTTGCGTTTCCTTTCCAAAAACCGATTCAAACACCCGACCAAGTGAAAACACTCGGCCGAGTAGGCTCCCACCAGCCGTGTTCCCTTTCTTCTCGGACAAGAAAACGGAATTCTCATGCCTTATAACTTCTACGTTTCCTATCCTAAGCGGTAGTTCAAACTCTCCTAACCAAGGTCGGGAATTTCCTATAAATAGCCCCTTGTACACGAGATTCACAAGCATTGAGAAACGATATTAATTACTATCAATTACCAATCAATTGTTATCAAAATACACATCTATTATTAGCATCATACGTCCATACACATCACACACCTAAAAACTTAGCATCGATATTACAAACCCGAAGGAAAACCGGTCCCTTTTATACCCGACACCCTTCACCGAAACCTCGTCCAAACCGAGCCACCACCTCACCGACATACACTCGACGCTCCTGTGCCCAAGCCACGTCCCGATGAGCCTTGATCCGAGTAAACAGAAGCATCAAATTCATTTTTATTTCATCTCTTGTTTTATTATACTAAAACGAATCTCACATGCTAAATTCCTCGCATGCTTAGGAAAACAATGTTTGCATATCATTCATCGTATTACTAACGCGCGTATTAAAACATCATTCGATATCCTAGTAGAGGCCGCTAATGTGCGGGCGGGGTTGGGTGTTCTTAGTGAACTTCCCAACACGTACCCTCACCCCTTACTCAGAACCGTGGTTTCCGGATGTCCGAAACCATTGGCAACGAGAGTCATTCCATATACGATTAACCGCTCAAGTCGGCATCTATATCGATATGCAAAGGGACGAGCCCAATAAACTCTGACATCGGAAATGGGCCGTATTTTGTATACGGCCCACTACGACATAGAGTGGGCTCGAACGGTTCCGAATAACCATAAAATTCGGTGGCGACTCCAACTTCGATTTAAATTTCCCCAAACCCGCACGTGGCCGCGTCGAGGTGGACCTATGTCATGTCCACAATTTGGCGACTCCGCTGGGGATAAGCTGATACGTTACTGACCTTCAGCATCCTCAGGGTGTGACTCGAATAGAAATCGTTTGACTAGTACAATACGCGTTTTAGTTTTACGGTTCATGCATAACCCCATATTTTCCCGGGCCGGTACTGGTGACCGACGTCCCACTATACTATCGATGTAGTCCAAATTGGATATGTCGAAGGTGTCCATTAGCCGATTCGTATGGGTTTTACGGCATGTTCTAAGCTCAACTCGACTTAGGAAGTCCGCCCCGATTCTCAATAGGCTGTGTACACTGGTATCGACCCTTTCAGAACTTTTTCAAACCCGTCATCCGACCCACCTTTTCTGTTTTTTTTCGAAAAATGCCGGACTCCTCTCCCGATTTTACTCGGGCTTTCAAAAAATCAATTTTGCAAACTTCCTCTTCTTAGGACTTCCCGTATTTAGCAGTGTCGGGTCATGTCGTGAGTCATAGAGTCTTCTAGCGTCGAAACTCCGTCGATCTTATATCACGGATTTTCCCCCTATCCCAGTCCGCCTTATTATACTAAGGCAAGGCCCACCTACATAGGACATACTCCTACAAGGGTCGGCCCGTCTACACAATCGAGTCTAGAAGTCTGGGGAATGTCTCACGTGAACCTTCTTTCAAAGAAGGCCCAGCCCACACAGCTGGATCCTAAAGGAGGCCCACTATTCACAAGTCATCCGTCTAGATGTCTTTTCCGAGTCGTTTCCTCTCTAGTTTCCCTTTTCCTTGCTCGAGATGTACTTTAGTTCTACGATTTGGGTTGGTCGCTGATTACGTGGTATTCTCACAGACAAACCACCTCACACCCGAACCATGACTAAGGACGCAATCGATCAACTGAACACCGCGTTGGCCAAGATCCAAGAACAGCTCGACCAAATCAGGGGCGACCAGATCGCCATTGTCACCCGGGTTAGTGCCATAGAACAGGACAAGCCAAAGGGTGAAGATGAAGCTCATGGGCCTTTAGCCCAATTGACTAGCGCAGTCCTCAAACTGCAAGAGCTGGTCCACTTGTCGACCCACAACTCGATCCATACGGAGAATGCCCGAACCTATTCTCCCCTGACCGATCAACTGTCTGCCAATCTCAACTTGACAGGCCTCCCGATGTTCGACGGAACCGAAGACCCGGTATTACATATCCGGGCCTTCAAAGAGTTTATGGCCCTAAAAGGAGTCAAATCGGACATGTTCAAGCATCTGTTTGCCTCCTCGCTAGAGAAGCACCCAAAAGCTTGGTTCTATAAGCTCGACGCCAAGAAGTACAAAACTTGGGACGACGTCGCAACGGAGTTCGCCCGAAACTATGCGGACAATGCGGAAATCCAGACAACCATGCGTACTCTGGAGGTCATGGCCCAAGAGCCGAAGGAGGGTTTCACCAAATACCTCCAAAGGTGGAGGGCCGAAAGTGTCAAGCTGGTCGACAAGCCCAGCGAAAAGGTATTAGTGGAGGCCTTTGTGAAAAATCTCCTCCCATCTTACCGGATCCATCTCCGGTACGCTATCATACCCAATTTCGCCACCTTAACCGAAATGGGTACCAGAATCGAAGACGATTTAAGGTTAGAGAGCCTTACTAAGGCCTCTACAAAGGGTTATCAAGGAGCCAGTTCATCTTCGGGCAAGCCCGAAACTACAAGTGAGGCCCGAAGCATCTTTGACGAGGTTAATCTGTTAGACACCTCGACCAAAAAGAACACTCCAGCCCGAGTATTCACGGATATAGAGACTACTTATGCCGACGCCTTACAAAGGCTATCTTCTAAAGGCCTAATCCAACCTATAGGCCCAATGCCAGAGGTCCCTGTCGAGAAACGGTCCAAAAGCTACAACGCTCAGGCCTATTGCCGCTATCACCAGGGCAACGGGCATGACACCGAAAAATGCTGGAAGTTAAAACATCTCATTCAAGATCTGATCGAGAGTGGGAAGATACCATTACCCAGCGATAAGCCCAGTAACAAAAACAACCCGCTTGCTACTCACGCCATTTCTGCGGGAGAAATAATCGATTGTACTCATCTCATTTCCCCCTTCATTCCCCAAATCAACGGGATATGGAATGACGATGAGGACGATGTTTACTTGGCTAAGGGGGAGACTGTCCCCATCACCGTCGAAGAGATCCGAAAGGCTAAAACCAAGGCCCTAGCCGGCACCAATGTCATCGCAGCCGGACCTTCGGCCCCACAATCCGCCACTAAAACATCCAGGACGGACTCTATACTTGAAGAGCCAGACACCGACACGACCCTAGTCAAGCAACTGAAGAGGGTCCGAACTGATCTTACTATATGGCAGCTTCTGGTTAGTTCTCAAAAACATCGGGCAGCACTTACTAAGGCTCTCGATGAAATCAAGGTAGACTCGTCGGTTACCCCCACTGAAATGGTAGCCACCATCCTGCCTCACCTCAAAGGCAAGTCCAAAGGAGAAGGCCCGCTTGTCACCTTCTCTGAGTCCGATCTACCACCATTTGGGGCCACCCACAACCTGGCCCTATATATTACGGTGATTTGCCGGGACAAATATCTACCTATGACCCTAATTGATGACGGGTCAGCTGTAAATGTCCTTCCTTTAAGGACTGCAAGGGTTCTCGGCATTACCGAGACTGACTATCTTCCTACTGCACAAACTATCCAGGCTTTTGATGGAAGCCCGAAATCAGTTGTTGGGGCTGTCAGACTAACCATCATAACCGGCCCAATTGAAAAAGAACCAGAGTTCCAAGTGATCGATGTCACCTCATCGTTCAATCTGCTACTTGGAAGGCCTTGGATCCACGCGGTCAAGGCCGTATCCACTACTACAAATCCCTTGTTTTCTGGACACTTTAAAGTCGACGCTTTTAAAAGCGTCAAGCTTGTTTATACTCATATCCCCTTTTAATTATAAAAATACACCGCTAATCTCGCCAAAATCTAAATTAGAGCGCTCATTTGATTATTTCATTCTCGCGCTACCTAGCTTTAATTTCCTAAAAGAAAACCGCCTTTCTTATGATGAAAACCCTAAGTATGTGACTGCATTCCGTCGCCCATCCAACTAATTGAATTTCCTGCCTCTCTTCTTGCATATGCATGTGTGCTGACCGATCATCATCCTTGTTCGTCATTATTGTTTCACTCGATTCCCCCTTATAAACTAAGCACGGTAGGTTTGTTGATTTTGTTGATTTCTAATTAATTTCTAGTGGTTCGTAATTTATTCAATTGAGATTGTTATTTCATTACTGTTGTATTTTTTATTATGGAATGACGTTTAGTTTGTTTAATTGTGTTTTGATATTGAATTAGTAGTTGAGTTGCGTTTGATAGGGATTGAACTTTCACAAAGATAGAATTTGACAGGAGCACAGATGACTCATAATCAACCCCACAATATTATTAAGAGTGTTGATTAGGCAATTCAATTTGTAAAGTTGAACTCTTGAAATTGTCTGATAAACTAGTTGTAAAGAGACAGTGATGTTTCCTACTAAGTATTTGAATTCATTGTTTCATTTTTTCATTGCTTTATTATGGGTATTAAAAACTGGTATGGTTGCTTCTTCATGAATACTTGCACTTTAGTACAAAGTATCATCTTACAGTTATTGATCTGTGCAGAATCTGTGTTCTAACTTCGAAGTGATGACATTTGAAGCGAGAAGGAAACAAGTGTTAGAATGAACACGATATCAGCTAGTGTGTAATTAAATCCTTGGAGTTTTACTTGATAAGAAAAAGTTTCAGCACAACTAATACAACACTTGTTCATCAATTCATATATCCAGGCTCACTTAGGAGTTGTATCACAAAACTAGTTGGTTTAGTCGATATGAAGCTCGGTGTTTTCATTTTAGGTAATATTGATCTTCATCAGCTCGAGAATCAGCTTGATGCTCGTCTTATTCATCTTTATAATCTCCTCATCAACGTCGACCTCCTGTAAGGTATGCTTACGAAACTTGAAACTTGATCTTTCTAGTACTGCCACCGGATATAAGCGAAGGATGTCTCCTTGTCCGAGGGATGGACTAAGTTATTAAGTCCTACGTCATGCTAAGACGGATTAGGTTTGTTTGTGTGTTTGCATGATTATTCATTACTCTATATTTTGTTTAAGAATAGTAGACAATCATAAGCACTTAGGCTGCTTTAGAGATTCATGAAGGTTGTTAACTAATATATACTGTAGTAAGAAATGTAAGCTATTTTCTTTGTTAATTATCTGTTATGTTTTTATTATCTTTCTTTTCCGATTCATTTTTTTTTACATTTCTATTGCTATGGTTTGGACAACAAATCAGATAAGCCTTTTTTAAAAGAAATTTGATCCTATAAGTCACATAACAGAGAACCCTGATTTTTGTGATGTAGGGAACTGACCACAAGACTTTGTCAAGTTGGACGACTACATGCAACTCTTTATGGGTCAAGGGTTATATATCGCGTTATTAAAAAATTGTCACTAATAATATGCACAACCTGGGGAGTATTACGAGGATAATGAATGGAGCCCGAAAACGGTTTCCTTTGGCCACCAATTATTAGAGACCTTCCATCGTATGTCATGACTTCTCCGTTTCCCTTACTTCCAAACATCATCACCCTTACTAACATTATTCCCACCATTATTATTGTCACACTTATTCATCCTTCCGTCATTTCTTTTTGATTTTATGATTATTGCAAGGACCGACTTATTTATAATGTTCTTTACAATCAACAATAATAATTGTTTGATTTGATTCAACTATGAGCATATTATATTTATATATGAGACATTTATTATATGAACACATATATATGAAGAGGATGACAGATTGACAGCTATGGAGTACTTAATACTATGTGAACCATCAACCATGCAGCAAAATGACAGAGTATTTTACACTTTTACGGCTGAAATTGTTACAGTTATTTTCGCACTCTTACGCCTTTTGTTTTATTCTCTCTGTTTTGATTTTCATGCAGTGCTTTGTCTCGGTCAATCATCTGTCCAGAAGGCTTAAAGCCATCTACAACGTGGTAAGCATTCCACTTTATGTTTACGAAACATACATGTTAATATTTTGTCCAGTTACTTCAATTTTATGGTTTATTCAAAGGATTTCATGACAATATTTGTTTATTTCACTCGTAAAGAATGAAGTGAAGCATTTTGTTTAACTTGGTGGAGTTTTTTTATCACCATTTTGTACTGCGTTCTTGTGTGTTTGTTTGCCCTATGTTTTCAAAATCTCGGAAATGTACTCTTTTTTTAGGTTTATTTCAACGAAGAAGAATCAGTGTATTCACGAGATCGTCTTATGCAAATACTAAGAGGATTACTGAGAAATGTAAGTTATATTTCGTTTATCTTTTCGAATATTGTCATACTTAAAAGTAGCGGACAAGGAGTATGCCCTCTATATTCATTTACACTAATCGAGTTGAGGACTCCATATAGAAACTATATGTAATCTTAGAGTTAGTAGTTACACAATTTCCTACTTCATATACTTGATATTTAATTTCCATGCGTGTAGATATCAGCAAATATACTTGGCGGTGCCTCCAGAAATAAGAAATTCTCGAGCTGAGTTTTGGGAGTGGACCTGTCGCACCATCTATTTAGGATTTAATCTTTCTTGGGACATTTTTGTATTGGCGTTAAAACCTTAGTAGCTAGCGATGTAATTTCCAATTGTACTTGTTCGGATGAAACCGTTACGATAATTCTTTTGAATTTGTAATGTATTTGATTTAATGATGTACGTAATAATTATATACATAAAAGTTTGTTTTGGATATATTCTTGTCATATTATTGTTATTGTCGGTATGTTTTTTGAGGTCAACAACTAATCTGTGTAATCTAATCTAGTCGTTGATAGTGGGGTAAACATTAGTAGCGAAAAATTAGAGGGTCGCAAAAAAGCGTCGGGATTTTTGTAAATTTCGACACAAAGAAGTGTAAAACATTTTTGAGGGTAGAAAGCGTGGATGCTCTTGACGCAAACAATCGACGCCAAGGTAGACGCCTAAAAGCGCCAAGAATTCCTGACGCCCAAAAAAACCACGCTTTTCATAAGCGTCGAGAAATAAAATAATGATGCTTGCAAGCGACGAAAATTACCCAAAAAAGCGTCGTTAAAATGAGGGATTTGTAGTAGTGATCCTCCACTCTTCATACAAAGGTCAAGTTACCTTTACAAGACGGGGTCATCACCCTCGAAGCTACTCCAATAGCCGTGTCAAGCTGCAACACGACCGGTTCAATCGACCCGCGATGATTCAATTTCGTGGGGATGATCGATGAAGAGTATCTCTTTAGGCCCTACTTCACTACCAGCATCGACAAAATGTTGCAGAACTTGGGTTACTTACCGGGGGCTACTTCAAGGCCCGGTCTCCCGGCTGGCAAGATCATCGATGTCTTAAGCGATGAAGATTCGAAATTCGGCTTGGGGTACGCCTTAACCCCGGAAAATGTGGTCCGAGCCGGCATCCAGAAGGCCTGCAACGTCCTCAAGGGCTCCTACAGCCCGAAACTGAACTTCGTCACTCCAGTATTCGGAGCTGTCCAAACGGGCCTTTACCAGCCCACTATAACCTATCCTGAGGTCAATTTCATCCCAGATGATATTTTTGCCCTCATCCAGGGTGAATCAAAAGAAGATTCAAACCAAGCTGAGCCCATGCTGGGGCTCTTGTTCGGGGAAAGCAAGATAATCCCTACCCCAAAGGAGGAATTAGTCAACCTGATCCTCCATAGCAACAAGTTCGATCCAACCAAGCTCATCTCTGAAGTGGGTGCTGACACTGGAAAGAGGTCTTGGAGGAAGACGATCAAGTGGATCGATAGCGAGGGTCGAGTCTACAAGCTCACAACCGGTGAAGGGGACATGCAAGGCGACGAGTCTGAATCCGAGTCTGAGTCAGAGTCAGAGTCGGAGTCTGAGTCTAAGTTTAGAGGGTCCAGTACTAGGGTCGAGTCTGTAACCCCTTTTCCTTCGATCATTCCTCTGGGAGCCTCTGAGTCTGTCCCGAGAGCACTCCCCATACCGCCTCTGACCAGCGATCAGATGGCAGCTCTCTTCAAGCTATTTTCAAAACTTTCTATCAATAATAACGGTAACCGTTCTGCTTACGACTTGTCTTATTTTCAAAACATTTTCAAAAACTTTATATGCAATGACATTGAGAAACCCGACGAACAGGTACCACTACCTCAGCATCTAGTCAAGCAACTCAAACAAAGGGAATCCCGAGATCCGGTCATTGAAGAAACTGATTCCATCAATGTAGGAACCCCTTTAGAGCCTCAGATGCTTAAGTTAGGTTTATCCCTAAACCCCGAGGAGAAACAACAATTCACGAAGCTCCTCCACGAATTCAAAGACGTCTTCGCATGGTCCTACAAGGACATGCCGGGAATAGACCGGGAGATAGCCGAACACCGTATACCCATCAAAGATGGGTGTAAGCCGGTAAAACAAAAACTCCGAAGGATGAGGCCCGAATGGTCTCTCAAAGTCAAGGAGGAAGTCGACAAGCAATTCAAAGCAGGCTTTATCCAAGTGTCTGAATATCCAGACTGGGTCGCAAATATCGTACCGGTACCCAAGAAATACGGAAAGGTACGAGTTTGTGTAGATTTCCGGGACCTTAATAAGGCTAGCCCGAAAGACGATTTCCCGTTGCCACACATCGACATACTGGTGGACAACACGGCCGACCATGCCCTTCTATCCTTTATGGACGGGTATGTCGGATACAATCAGATCAAAATGGCGAAAGAAGACATGAGTAAGACCACCTTCACTACAACTTGGGGGACTTACTGTTACACGGTTATGCCATTTGGGCTTATCAATGCGGGCACCACTTATCAACGGACCGCCACTACCTTATTACATGACATGATGCATAAGGAAGTAGAAGTCTACGTCG
Organism: Agrostemma githago; assembly: GCA_958450325.1. NCBI lineage: Eukaryota > Viridiplantae > Streptophyta > Magnoliopsida > Caryophyllales > Caryophyllaceae > Agrostemma > Agrostemma githago. The sequence goes on along the minus strand of OY288258.1, from coordinate 56,207,844 downwards.
ACGATATGATAGTCAAGTCCAAAGAATGAAACAGGCATATTCCGGCCCTTAGAAAGTTCTTCACCCGACTACGCAAATACAACATGAGACTAAATCCTCAAAAATGCAGTTTTGGGGTAACGTCGGGCAAGTTACCGGGCCATATCGTCAGCCAGCGCGGCATCAAGGTTGACCCGGCCAAAATCAAGGCCATTATCGAGATGCGGCCACCTAAAACCGAAAAAGAGATTAGGGGGTTTCTCGGGAAAGTCCAATATATCAGCAAGTTTATTTCAAAGCTAACCATGGTATACGAGCCCATTTTCAAGAAACTGAAGATAGGAGAACGGGTACTATGGGACGACAAATGTCAAGCAGCTTTCGATAGGATCAAGGAGATTCTGTCATCTCCGCCGGTATTAATGCCACCTCAGCACGGTCTGCCTTTGTCGTTATACTTGACAACGACAGAGACAGCCATGGGGGCTATGCTAGCCCAGACAGTCGACTCAGAAGAACGAGCCATTTACTACATCAGTAAAAAGTTCCTAGAGTACGAATGCAAATACACGATGCTTGAAAAGACGTGTCTAGCTCTAGTTTGGGCCACTAAAAAGCTCCGACATTACATGCTTAGTCACGAAGTGCACGTACTATCAAGAATGGATCCAATCAAGTATCTGTTCGAGAAGCCCATCCTCAATGGCAAGATATCTAGATGGACTTTAATGTTAGCTGAGTTCGACCTCAAGTTCGTACCGTTAAAAGCCATCAAAGGCCGGGTAGTAGCCGAGTTCCTCGCCAATAGTCCGGTACCTGAAGAGGGACATACCGATACTTGGGCCTTCCCCGACGAAGATATATTCCATACCGACACGGAGACATGGGATCTATATTTTGACGGGGCATCCAACTTTCGAGGATTTGGTGTCGGGATTTTGCTGATCTCACCACAAGGAGAGCACACCCCGTTATCCATCAAGTTAGATTTCGATGTGACTAATAACGCAGCCGAGTACGAAGCATGCATTCACGGGTTGCAAGCCGCCGCTGATTTAGGAGTAACGAACCTCCGGGTCCACGGTGACTCATCATTAGTCATTAATCAAGCACTTCAGAAATGGAAAACTCGGAATGCAAATCTCGTAGCTTACCAAGCGCGAGTAAGGGTTCTCGAAAAGCGGTTTCAAAAGGTGGAGTACATTTATCTGCCTCGGGAAGAAAACAGTTTGCATATGCATTATCCAAATTAGCATCTTTACTGAACATCCCAGAACATTTGACTAGCATGCCGATTTGCGTCGAAAGACGGTCCGAGCCGGCATACGTCAACACTATTCAAGACATCGAAATAACTGACCCAGAACCTTGGTACCAGGCTGTTCTAACCTACTTAACGTCGGGAGAATATCCTTCGGAATCTGAAAACCGGGCCAAGAAGGCCCTACGAAGATGGGCCACTCAGTTCATCCGCACGGACGATGGACAGTTGTACAAAAAGACGGCACAGGGGGCTTTACTCCTATGCATCGACAAAACACAGGCCGAAAAGGTCATGGCCGAGGTACACGATGGCAAGAACGGCCCGCATATGAATGCCCATATGCTAGCTCGAAAAATCGCAAAACTCGGGTATTATTGGAATAGCATGGAGACCGACTGTCAGTTATACGTCAAGCATTGTCACAACTGTCAGATTTTCGGCAATGTCCAGCATATGCCGTCATCCCTATTATATACCATGACATCACCATGGCCATTTTCAACATGGGGAATTGATATAATCGGGAAGGTGAACCCTTCCGGGACGGGAGGTCACTGCTTCATTCTAGTGGCTATTGACTATTTTACCAAATGGGTCGAAGCCGAGTCGTATCGTGTCTTGAACGCCAAGCACGTTGCCAAATTTATCCAAGATAAAATTATATGTCGATACGGGATCCCACACGAATTCATTAGTGATCACGGGACCCATTTCCAAGCTGAAACCGCTACTTTTCTAGCAAAATATAAAATTCAAAGGCATACGTCATCGCCTTACCGTCCCCAAACAAATGGAGCGGTAGAGGCAGCAAATAAAACCATTGTCACCATACTTAAAAAGATGGCTGATAATTACCGGGATTGGCCCGATAAAATCCCTTTTGCCTTATGGGGATACCGGACCTCAATCCGCACTGCAACCGGAGCAACTCCGTATTATCTGACGTATGGCATGGAGGCGGTCCAACCGGTTGAGCTTGAGGTACCATCTCTAAGGATTCTACTCGAAAGTCAGGTGCCTGAAGCAGATTGGGTCCAAGCCCGATACGACTCGTTGGTTCTGTTAGACGAACGAGGATCTCGAGCCCTTAACAACATCCAGATATATCAAAAAAGGATAAAGCGGGCTTTCAACAAAAGGGTTAGGCCCAGAAACATCAAAGAGGGCGACCTAGTCCTAAAATCTGTCCGGGCTTTGCTACCAGTCGACCCAAGGGGAAAATTCAAATTTAATTGGGCCGGACAGTATCTAGTCAAGAAGGTTTTATCAGGAAGAGCAGTAATGCTGACAGACTTGGACGGGAACGAATTCGTCAACCCAACCAACTTGGACCAACTGAAGCGCTATTACCCCTAAAACCTTATCTCAATGTCATCTGCTAAAAGTTTATTTTTTTTTTAAACAAGTCAATGAGTTAGGATTACTGATCCTACTATCACACATCTCGAACTAATAGTCTTGATGTATTTCGAAAATTGCAAAATCCACGTCTGAACTACGGTCGGTTTGATTCCACTAATCGTGGATACGTAGGCAACCCCTCAAAAGGGTATAACCACTGCAATAACGAAAATACAGGAACGGTTTTCACTAATATGTCTTTTATTATTTCAAAAAAATGCCTCACGCAAAAATAAATCACAAAAATCACACAAAAATAGTAGTAAAATTTAAATAATAAAATTTAGGAGACTACTCGTACATTTTTCCCTTCCCCTTATCTTTCGGGTCACGCGGATCCCGAGGCCGGCGAGGTGGGGGCGAACGTTCCCTAATCACGAGTGGAACTTCCTTTGCTCGAACCCGCTTCTTCGACTTCGGCTTCTCCGCCCTCTGCACGGGTTCGATCCGAGCCCGGATGCGCTCGGGTAGTTTATCCCGAGGACCAAGTCGGTCCTTAGCTGCCAGTCTTGGACCCAGTCTTCTTTCTAAGTCCGTCTGGGGGCTCGTCTTCCCCCATGTACCTTTAGAGCTGGACCCTTTAGTCAGAGTCTTGGTCTTCCCTTTCTGGCCTGACATCAGTCGGACCATCGTAGCCGGGGTATCGCCATCATCAAAGAAGCCTCGGTTATCCTTAGACTGTTCTCGGCGCAGCAAATCAAAGGCTTCGTCAGTCTTCAAGGCAGCACGGGCTTTAGCAGAATCGGCCTGGGTCCATTTCGTGTAGGAATCCGTTACCCAGATCGAGGGAGAAGCTTTAGAAACGGGCCAAGTGTGCCGGGTATACCATCTTTGCGCCCAAGTATCACACATTACATCCGTTAGCTGAGTAGATTCACTCACGACCGCTTCAATCTCCGGGATTCTTTGGGCCCGACCATATTGCCTAAGTATGCGATCGGGATAAAGATGAATAGTCTGCCTAAAAGATAAGATTAGCTGATAACGGGCCCTATCTCGCAATTCTAACCCGGTCCAGACATAAATGGGTTACCAAGGTACGGTCCAGCGGATCAATGGGCCTCCATGGAAAGATAACAGTTCGTCCCAGAATTTTTGGGTAGTAAGGCGAGAAAAGTCAACAGTCCGTCTTCTTGTCATCACCTGATTTGGGCGATATCGGCTTACGTCTAGAGGAGGATCCAGGATCGATAACTTCTCAAAAAGCCATAGCTGAGAAGTCAAAATTGCAAAAAGTCAATGTCGATTTTCAAAAAAAAAATAAAAAAATAAAAAAAATAAAAAAATCGCAAAATTGCAAAAATCGGGAAAAATCGAGAAAATCGAAAAGAACCGCGAAAACCGCGCAAAAATCAAAGACCCGAAAATTCGGAAATTGCAAAAAAAAATCAAAAATTGCGAAAATCAAGGAAAAACCAGCCTACCTGTAGAAGACGGGTGCTACCAGTCAACCTGATCGACGAATCCCGTTTGCGATTGTCTAATCCCTGGATAGTCTCCCCTGAAATCAGCCAGGCTGGGCTGTGTTCAGTCTCCATTTGATCCGCTATAGAAAGAAGTCTGACATGGCCCATACAAGATAGCCAATCCATATGACCCTCGAAAGCATAAACATGGAGCATACAGAAGGTGAAGGCCCTCCGGCTATATACCGACCTGACCCGAACGTCATCTGGGTTCATAAATTTCTCAGCCAGATCGATCAAGGAGACTGTATTTCCTTCTAGCATGCGGGATACCTCCATATGAGAAAGCCCTAAAAATTCTCTTAATTTCCTCCTTGGATCACGAACTGAAAAGGGGATAGCAGGACGAAGAATTGGATTCCACCCCCCTACAGCAGCTATTTCCTCAGGAATGGGACAAACTTCGCCTCGTGGAAACCTAAAAACATGATAAGTACCATCCCAATAAGATAGGCAAGCATCCAAAAAGTGACGATACACTTGCATCTGACGGATTCAAAATAATCTTGTCAGCATCTCTGAAAATTCGGGACCAATCTTGCAACATTTCGACTAATCGATCAATACCCATGATGAATTTCTAAATGAAGACTAAGTTTTTTCAGAGCTTGTTTTTCTTTGAAGGAAGAGAGGAGATTGTGAGAATTATAATAAATTGTGGGCATGGAAAGGGTATTTATAGCATAAAATCGGATTCTCCTCCTCACTTTGGGATTCCTAATCCCAAGGGATTTAGCATACAGGCCTTTAATCCTAGGATCTAGCTAAGACATCCCGAGCATTCCTATTCCTTCTCAGAGTCAAAAATACTTTAATCCTTCAAAATTCTTTCATCCAAAAAAATATTCAAAAAAATCTTCTTCAAATTTTTATTCCCCAGCACGAGTCATTTCTCCTAAAAAAAATGTGTTACATGCAAACCTTGCATAAATCATTATACAGGACGACTCAAGCAAAACCGTGCAATCAACTCCCCAGCGGCATAGACTTATACGACAAGTCTGGTTCCCCACGGAGTTATCATCATCAACTCAGGTACATTTCTAGTCTTCGGCCGGCGGGCCCTTCACGCAGGTCTAACGGACCTTAAACGACCCGATCGGAAGTCTGTCGGGTTTTAATCTTTGATTGACCTGGTAGCTACTCTGACTTTCGCCTTGTCCAAGCCTCAGTCAGAGTGGGGGCTCTGTAGACAATAATCATATATATATATATATGAACTTTATATGATATGACAATAATCATAAACAACTAAGGAATCAACTATATTTCAACAATAACACTTCTACCTCAATATTCTTTGACATGGAAAATACGTTTTAAGTCAAGTCAATTTTCATATTCGCTTTGTTGTTAGGTACTCATCTTCTACTATTTACATTTAATCATATTCTTATGTTTCTTTCATTATTTTGCACTTATGAAATTAGTTATTATTTCACTATTCTTGTGTTTTAGATTTACTACTTAATACCTTTCGTTACATATTTTTAGTTCATAAAAAGTTTAAATTCTTATATGAATGTTTGTTATGTAGGTTTATCGTTTTACACGATGACTGCAGAATCAAGATCGTTAGTTTCTAATGAAGTCCGAACAAAAAACATCTTGACCGGAAAGCTGAATGGAGTTTGTACAACTGATGACCAATGTACTTATTTACAGTGCCATAGATGTCCTGCTACTTGTATTAATGGCAATTGTGGTTGTGGTTGCCCACCACAAGTTTAATTACTAAAATAACCACATTGTGAAAGAAATGATATTTTCAATATAAGAAAATAAATAATTATATTATTAGTCATAAAACACTACATTGAATAAAACATAAAAAAGAATACAACAGGTCCGATACGTGTAGATCTTGTTGTACTATCTACACTCGTTATATTTCTCGTTGATACAAAGGTGATTACTTTAATCATTATTCTTGATAGAAATTAATAAAAGCGTGCACTAGAATATATATCCACACTACCTTATTACAAACTAGTGAATGGGTCGTGTTCAGTCCAACTTGGGTTTACCTTGAGCTTGGTCGGGCACTGTCTCTCTAATTTGGAATGGGTCAATGGAAAGGACGATTTGGGTAAATACTGATTAATTGAATCTAAGATTGATCAAACCAGGAACTGAGCCAATATCTTAAACCGGAACGGGATACCAATTTTTAGAAGCACTATTACATTAAAACTCAAGCTAGGCAGTTTAATGTTTGATAATATTTTGCTTAGATCCCAAACTATATACAAAATTAGATTAACAAGGTTTCCGAAATTCGTTTTTCGAAATATATGACATTTTTAGCATCATATGACCATTATTAGCATGCTGATATTATAAACTGGAAAAAAAGATGGAAAAGACATGATCATTTCATAAGGTAGGAAAATATAAAAATATATTGTTTTTCTTTTATTTTATTAGGAGAGAAGTGGATGGATGTATGGGGGGTAACATGTCACATTGTTGCGAGGCTTTCATTAAGGTTTGTATTTAAGAGAGTAAGACGTACTCATTATTTTGGATTCTCACAATTTACCAATGCCTCTTAATACGATTCTTGGGAAAAAAAATCTCAAAATTTTTAAACTACGTCTTCGCCACGCTCCCCCCATTATCTTGTTCGTTAAAAAGAATAATCATCAAAGTTGATTCATGTCACCCCGATTATCTTGTTTGTTAAAAAGAATGGTCATCAAAATTAATTCATGTCAGTGAAATTATCATAATCAACCTATATTTAATAACAATACCACGGATCATTCCATGGGAACGATATCTGATGCTAAGATTACTAACTCTAAAACCACTATATCGTATAAGAAAAGTCTTCCATTAGGACGATTTTAATATTTTTCCATTAAGAGACATCATCTTAACATGATTGGTAATAGAGTTTATGTCTAGAATATTCTGATGATAATGCATCAGATGATGATACATATTCAGAAAGGTCATGTTATCAACCTGACAAACGGAGGAAATTAAAGCATAAAATTCGTAATTCGCTCGTCATCAAAATATTCGCTAAGAACTTAAGATATTTAGAAAATTATCGAATTGTCATAACATTGGATTCCTGGACTTGTTTTTGTGAGCTATCAATAAAGAAGAAGAAAAGGAAGAAAGAAGAAGCTTCCGTAATTTGTGTTTGATTTTCTTAATTTTTGGGGAAATTGATCGTGACTAATATGCATATTTAATTTAGGGTTATTTCTGTAGGGTTACAACCCTTAAACCCAAGGACCTGTTACGAGTATTAACCGAAAAAACAAAAGAAGAGGGATAACAATTATACCTTATTTGCAGCGGAACAGCGTATTAATAAGAAGTATAATAAACCCAGAAATATATATAATCTCCACGGACAGACTAAATAATCTTCACGGACAAGAATAGATAATTTCCACGGACAGAATAAAGCACCCCAAATGTGATGCCTCCTTTGGTATCCACACGGGTACAGAACTGCGATGTATATGCTAGTATAAAGGTATGTGAGACCGTCTCACAACTTCTCTCTATATGTCTCTTATAACTATTTATAAGAAGAATACTCCATATATATTATGAGTCAATACTCTTAATTCCATATCTTGGTTCATCATATGAGCCTCCTTATATAGGAGATGAGAAACTAGAATTAGGTTATTACTATAACCCTAATTACCATAATTAGATTATTAGTATAACTCTAATTACCATAACCTGACAACGCAGTTGGGTCAATATTACTACTGACCCGATGTATATTTAATATATCGATATATATTAATAATATCCCGTACATATTGTGTGTGACCCAATGGGCCCACTTAAGACTACCAGACACGTAACTCATTTACATGTCAATCCGACATCGACCTCTAGCAAGGCATATCGGATACATAGACTTAAGCGGGTTAATCCGTAGGACAGTGGACATAACTCCTTCAGTCTCCCACTTGTACATGTCCTCTCAAGAACGGCGTTAAGTCTCTTTGCTACTATTGTCTCCAATTGAGAATGAGGTAAGAAGAAGTGTCATCCTCACATATCTCAATCTTTTACTCGAATCTTTGAGTTGACTTGTTAACAGAGCAGATAGATGACAATCATCCTATCTGAGCGCGGCCACGCATTTGCACAAGTCACACTCTTCAAGTGGCCAAGAAACAATAAATTCCTTTCAATAAAGGAAGAGCAAATCCCCTCTTGTCTAACCACATCCTATCACATGATCCATGCATGCCCAATAACCATCCATAGCCCCCTTTCACAGCTGACGAGGAATAGTATCAAAGCATACACATCACATGTACAGAATAGTCAAAGACTCAGGTCTAAAGACCGTACAAGTTCATAACTTGCAAAGAACTTTACTTGACACTAAGCGAAATCTTAGTAAAATCCTTTTCGGCGGGTCTGTCTAATGCATGTTCTTAACATACACCCGTGTGCCTGGTTTAGTATCTCAATACCTATGACTCAAGGAACTTAGTCATCAACCAACTCACACACCAGTCATTTAAGGTATTCAAATGTCCCAACACAATACCCTGACTAGAGACAAAATAATTACATCATCCAAATAGAGTTCCAAGACTAAGTCACGTACTTAGTGATCTATTTCATCAATGTAAATTATTTAGGGACAAAACTCGGTTACATTAACCAAATGACAATATGTCATACATATATCAATTATCAAAATAACTCCCACTAAACCAAACACCTCTAAAAGTACTAAGACCACTCGCCCATACGTCTTAAACCAATCATAACAATATGATCTTTATATAGAGGAGGTTTCGGGACATACAACATTTGTATCGGTTATTTACAAACATATAATCAATCTACCTTCTCTCTATTAAGGCAAATTGTTAGGTTCATAAGCAACAAATTGCTTCATAAACTTTAAAGTTGAGTGTGTGCTTAATTCGTAATCAAGCGTCTATGTACTTCAAAAGCAATAGAATACTAACTTTAGTTATAATACTAGTCACAAAGTTGTCCTTTGGAACCGTTCCAACACACAACTTCTTATCCAAAACAAAATATACTGAGATTACAATCTCATGTCATCTTTGTCTATTTGGAATATGAATCGTTGTAACTTGTTTACAATAATTCGCTTATCACATCATGCGCATCTCTTAAATAACTCCCCTTTTGCTTCTTAAGCGCAAAGGAACAATTCTTAGATAGCATTCTAGTGACACTCACTAGATTAGTGTCTACTCGTCACACGAGCACATAATAAACACATTTCTTGCAAAGTCTCATAGACTAAAGCTATCAAATGTCGTTTAGTTAGAGAAGTATGTCACTTTCATACCAAATCATAACGATAAATGCACTCCCACTAGCCTCTTGTACACACTGTCTTTCTTCGTCTCAAAGGAAAACAAACATCTTTGAATTACCACATTGAGAACGAAGATACTACTCCATAATACTTGCTCCAATCAAATTGGATCATTCAAATTTGTCTAGCAATTTTGATAATATATGAACTTCATACGATGAGTCGCACACACATCATATTGCATCTCTTTCAAGAAATGTATTTCACATATATATGTCCAAAACTCATCATATGAGTGATGACATTCAAAATGCTAAATCAATCCTAATAGACTTAAGCATAATGTTGTAAAAAGAATTTTTCCATAGTCACTACTATGAGATCATTCCTTAACTACCAACTATGCTTCATAGATACTCTTATATCAACCTATATCGTCTTTATATTGAAGATTGTTCTTCACTATAAGACCCATTTAACCAAAGTCTATACTTGGTAGTTATGGTATATAGAATCTATTAGATTTTATGTGAATTTTGGAGTCGTTGCCCATTATTGTTTCATCATAGGTCAAACCTGTGTAGGGTAATATTTCGCAGGTAAGATGATCATGACTTTTCATGGATTCATCAATGTCCTCTTCAACAATTGTAGAGAATTCCTGTTAATCTTGAACAATTCAAGTGTCGCATCTACTCCCACTGTTTCTATTAGAAATCACATATTTTTAAAAGAAACATATCACTCCATGCAACAAAACAGTTTTGTTCTTTGGATGGTTTGTAGAATTAATATAATACCCTAATAAAACACACGTCATAATCGAGTCTAAGTTCTACAAAACAATTTTCTTTAAACTTCAAGACTTGATAATTAAGAAAAGACTTTTTAGAACATTTTCAATCTATATCTCATATGGTGTCTATTCTCCGACTTACATGGACAATCTCATCAACATTCGTACAAAGACTTTTATAGTGCATAACTTTCTAAACAGTCAATAAAATCTGCATAACTCATCATAGACCAAATCATATCAAATATGGTTCGATGTAGTTTGAAACACTTTTTACTACTTCTAAGATGATCACAATCTTTTAGTTCAATTCCTCCCTGTTTCAATCATATCGAACGACTCGTATCAACTTATCAAGTTGATCTTGTACTTTTATCTGAATTTCCTTGAACAATTCAAAGCATTCATTTTCAAAATTCATCAAATGAACAAAACCATACATGTTACCCATTTTTGCAACACTACTAGTTAAACTCACACGTATCTGTATATATGTGATCCAACAAGTCTAAGTACCCTCCCATTACAAATAATAGGAGTCGCTTCTAATGTCATTTATCCATCTTAACAAGATCCATTCACCTCAGTTGATCTTTATCAATAAGGTTAATAATATCATCATTATGAAACTTATTCTTATGTTTCTTGTCTCATGGATTAAAGACAATGCCGTGATGGGTAAAATTCAGGTCAAGGGAGTTGAACCTTTGGTCGTTATGTTACAAATAAAAGCATTCACTACTAGGAATGTAGAGCTCAACAATCATGTTTAGCCTTATTGTACCTCATATTCTTGCAAGATATAGAGCAACAATTGTTCTACTTTTATCAAAACTTTTCATGCCCATACATGAAACAGAATCAATGTCCTTGCTTATGACTAGTACAAGAATAACAATTATTCAATTCTAGTATTCAGCTTTATGGTACAATTAAGTGATTTTCCTTTTATATATGAAACAACAACGTTTGTCTATTTCATCATAAAACACTTCACTTATATGCCATTATTCCACCCTCTTTGAGCCATCACATCCACAATGTAATATTTGCATTTAGTATCTTATACCAACACAGTAGAATGAAAGTAACTATTACTTCAGTAACATACACACCTGAAGTCATACTTCAATTGATTTGCAGAATTTCTAGACACTTCTAGAAAGCTATCTACCAATGTCATATATTTGTCATTACATTAATGACTAATAAAATCGTACCTAATCTAAATTTGGCAACAAGTTTGGATATGATAACAATTATCCTTCCCTTACTTTAACCAACATCTTAGATTTATTAATCATTATCTCAAGCAATTTTCTTAATAAACTCATAGAACATTTGTATTATTTGCCTTCTTGATACAATGTTCAATCGTCTTTTAACATCTCATGCTAAAAGGTGAGAAACTTTATTAAGTCACATGTTTATTCATAATAAAGTGACCTAAACTTAGTACTAATTGAAACGATTTCAATTCCTAATTCTTTAGAAAGAAACATCCAAAATTCTCCTGATTATCAAGATAATCATTCATCATATGACATGGATTAATTTGATCATCTTTAACATTTTCTCACTCAATGGGAACGATTCCCTTACTGAAACAATTGATTTTGGTACTTATAGTAGTCATCTCCATAACTCTAATTATACAGTCTATACTGTACATTAACACTGGTTATAATTTGTCGAAATTATCCTTCACAAGGAAAAAATTCATATCTCTAATTTTGAAAACAATTCTCAAGATACCAATCGACAAGGTTGAACAATTCAAACTCATCTTTAATAAATGTGATAAAGGGACTAAATTACAACTACAACTATATGCAAAGTAAAATGATAATTAATATTAACAATCTTTAACAATTTTAAGATAAAACCATGCAAACTACCCTCAAGTTCGCATAATATTCCAAGATCCTAAACCTTTTGTCGCTCAAGTGAACTTGGGCTCACTGCTCAAGCTTCAAAAGTAAAGGTAGACAACAAATTTGTCAATTACATCTCTATGTAATTCTTGGTTCGTCGGAATTAGTCATCATATGACACCAACTATTTGCCTCAAAGCCCAAGTCCGACTTGATAGCAATGTTAAGCAAACCAGACTGAACCTATGGGTAACCGTTACCCATCTACTCAGTTCACACACATCGGCAAAGCACTGCTTAGGCAGTCACTTCAACCAATGATATGAAATTATTGTAGTGGTCAATTCTGGAAAGGCAATACTTAATATTTGTGCGAGGGATTAAATGAATTATGGGTCCTAAACATGTTGCTAGGTCAACTTACAAGGCAACCTAAGCACACAAGTCACAAGTCTAAACATTAAAATTTATGCATCATATGACATAATTATTTAATTGTTATTAGTAATTTGCGCATAAAACAAGTTAAAAGATCCCATATTTTGATTCATAATCATATAACAATTCATAATTGCTGTTTGGTTTGAACAATTTCACCAATATCTTTCATTTTTCCAACTACGAGGAACAATTTTCCACCCGGAAAAATTGAACGGATATACAAAACTCGATTCACAATCGTTCTGCAACTTATAATTGTCATATAGATGAACGTTTCATCAAAATCAAATAGGACCCGAGAAACTCTTTTCCCGACCCATTTATGATTAAATGATAATTAAAATGCATAAAATTATTTAGCCGATTTAGAAAACTAATTTTTCATTGTTTCGGAAAAATAAAAGTATAATCCATGTTTGATTCATAATCAACACACAAACGCAAGAAAACGACTTTTCTTAAAAGCGTCGCTCGACCCGACACCATGTCGTCCGAGTAAATATTGTGTCGTCTTAGTCAAACCTTTGCCGCCCGGGTCATCCCGTTCCGACCGGAACATACCCGTGCCGATCGAGTCACACTCGTGCCCACCGAGTCGTACTCGTCCAACCGGGTTGGTTTCTTTTCGTTCCGTCTCCACTATAATTAAAACGAATCTTGTCCTAATCTTATTAGGTCTCATCGTCAATGAAAAATTCTAGTAATTTTACATTGCAAATTTCAATCGAATCTTGACTAATCTAATTAGCCTCATCGTCAACAAAGAATTTGAGATTATAGTGGGTCAATTTAGGGTAAATTAAATTAAAACATAATCGATATTAGATCTTAAAATAATTTGATAATTAACTTCAGAATTTAACAATTTAAATTTACTAATTAAAATAAAACCCTAAAATTGAACGAAAATCAATACATGATAAATTAGCCGCAACTCGCATGAAAAACTCGACAAAAGGAACATCATTATGTAAAAATTCTTTTAGAGTTATCATAGCTCATTATTACATTACTTGCTTTATAGAAATCTACTGAATCCGTTTCGTCGGAAAATAAACAATACGATCAAAATTTTGCATGGAGAACGATTCTCTAATGTATTAGCTAGCACAGGAAGCGGCAAAAGTAATGAATAATCATGAAAAATATCAAATAACACTACATAATTATTAAGAAATCATATGGCACAGTAAGTGTATCACGTGTAATGGGGAATATTGTGCCTTATCACAAATAAGGCAGCCGCATACACAAACGAGAACAATTCTCGCAGTAGAACAATATAGATATTATCAAATTAATATGCGAGTGAATCCCTCATAATCAATCATGAGTCATAGATTCACGTCAATCTGATTAATACTACGTAACAGAGGCTCTGATACCACTGTAGGGTTACAACCCTTAAACCCAAGGACCTGTTACGAGTATTAACCGAAAAAACAAAAGAAGAGGGATAACAATTATACCTTATTTGCAGCGGAACAGCGTATTAATAAGAAGTATAATAAACCCAGAAATATATATAATCTCCACGGACAGACTAAATAATCTTCACGGACAAGAATAGATAATTTCCACGGACAGAATAAAGCACCCCAAACGTGATGCCTCCTTTGGAATCCACACGGGTACAGAATTGCGATGTATATGCTAGTATAAAGGTATGTGAGACCGTCTCACAACTTCTCTCTATATCTCTCTTATAACTATTTATAAGAAGAATACTCCATATATATTATGAGTCAATACTCTTAATTCCATATCTTGGTTCATCATATGAGCCTCCTTATATATAGGAGATGAGAAACTAGAATTAGGTTATTACTATAACCCTAATTACCATAATTAGATTATTAGTATAACTCTAATTACCATAACCTGACAACGCAGTTGGGTCAATATTACTACTGACCCGATGTATATTTAATATATCGATATATATTAATAATATCCCGTACATATTGTGTGTGACCCAATGGGCCCACTTAAGACTACCAGACACGTAACTCATTTACATGTCAATCCGACATCGACCTCTAGCAAGGCATATCGGATACATAGACTTAAGCGGGTTAATCCGTAGAACAGTGGACATAACTCCTTCAATTTCATAACAATAATACCAGCCATGGGGGTGCTTCTTATATTAATACCAACTATATGTAATCTCGTTTTAATATGAATTATCCCCATATTAATCTCTCCTTATATTATAACAAGTTACCGGATACCTGATGAGCCGGTTCCCTTCTTCTTTTAATTTCTTTTTGAATTAAAGTCCCCCCCTCCCACCATCCTCTGTACAGTTCCTCCCTCATTACTACGTACCCTCCTCTCGCCATTGCTTTTCTTAATTTTTCTGAAATTAGGTAAATAGATTGGAGCTTCTTACTTTCAAATTGTGGTAAATAGATTGGAGCATCTTAGCTGACGTTTGCAGAAAAAAAAAATCTGACATTTGAAGGACACAAATTAGAGGAGGATTCAGATGAATAACCACATCTCATTCTATCAATGAGGTTTTCGAAGGTTGATAATGGAGGATGACTTTTAATTTGATGAAGATAAAGGGGAAGAAGAGACGCACCAAAACCTAGCATGTCACAATTACCGGTTTTTAAAGATAAAAAAGGCGTTGGTTATTATAAAGAGAGATTAATGAGGGGATGGTTCATATTAAAACGAGATTACGTATAGTTGGTTTTAATATAAGAAGCACCCCATAGTTGATATTATTGTTATGAAATAACCCTTTAACTATTCCACTGTTACTATAACAAACTAATTACAGTAACATTGTCACAGTAAAGTTTAACTGTGATACTGTTACTGTAACAAAATTACAGTATAATTGTCATAATTACTGTAACAAAATTTAGTGTGAGAGAAGTTAGAAGTAACACAAGTTATAAAATACACACAAATACTCCGTGTATATACACACAACGGGTGTGACGAGTTGAGATGTCTCAAAGGATTCAATACACACACATACTCTGTGTTTATATATATAAAAGGCACCATACACCCTAAAATTGGGATCTAATAAACAATTATCTATAAATGCCCAATTAAAATGTACGTAAATAGTACTAAACTTTGTCGATTTTCTTTTTGATTTTTAGCCTAAATTGAATAAATTTAATTTGTAATTGACAATTTTAGAAATTTCTAAATAATCAAATCATATCAAAATTTAGTATTTATATATATATATATATATATATATATATATATATATATATATATATATATATGAACTTTATATGATATGACAATAATCATAAACAACTAAGGAATCAACTATATTTCAACAATAACACTTCTACCTCAATATTCTTTGACATGGAAAATACGTTTTCAGTCAAGTCAATTTTCATATTCGCTTTGTTGTTAGGTACTTATCTTCTACTATTTACATTTAATCATATTCTTATGTTTCTTTCATTATTTTGCACTTATGAAATTAGTTATTATTTCACTATTCTTGTGTTTTAGATTTACTACTTAATACCTTTCGTTACATATTTTTAGTTCATAAAAAGTTTAAATTCTTATATGAATGTTTGTTATGTAGGTTTATCGTTTTACACGATGACTGCAGAATCAAGATCGTTATTTTCTAATGAAGTCCGAACAAAAAACATCTTGACCGGAAAGCTGAATGGAGTTTGTACAACTGATGACCAATGTACTTATTTACAGTGCCATAGATGTCCTGCTACTTGTATTAATGGCAATTGTGGTTGTGGTTGCCCACCACAAGTTTAATTACTAAAATAACCACATTGTGAAAGAAATGATATTTTCAATAGAAGAAAATAAATAATTATATTATTAGAATCATAAAACACTACATTGAATAAAACATAAAAAAGATTACAACAGGTCCGATACGTGTAGATCTTGACGTACTATCTACACTCGGTATATTTCTCGTTGATACAAAGGTGATTACTTTAATCATTATTCTTGATAGATATTAATAAAAGCGTGCACTAGAATATATATCCACACTACCTTATTACAAACTAGTGAATGGGTCGTGTTCAGTCCAACTTGGGTTTACCTTGAGCTTGGTCGGGCACTGTCTCTCTAATTTGGAATGGGTCAATGGGAAGGACGATTTGGGTAAATACTGATTAATTGAATCTAAGATTGATCAAACCAGGAACTGAGCCAATATCTTAAACCGGAACGGGATACCAATTTTTAGAAGCACTATTACATTAAAACTCAAGCTAGGCAGTTTAATGTTTGATAATATTTTGCTTAGATCCCAAACTATATACAAAATTAGATTAACAAGGTTTCCGAAATTCGTTTTTCGAAATATATGACATTTTTAGCATCATATGACCATTATTAGCATGCTGATATTATAAACTGGAAAAAAAGATGGAAAAGACATGATCATTTCATAAGGTAGGAAAATATAAAAATATATTGTTTTTCTTTTATTTTATTAGGAGAGAAGTGGATGGATGTACGGGGGGTAACATGTCACATTGTTGCGAGGCTTTCATTAAGGTTTGTATTTAAGAGAGTAAGACGTACTCATTATTTTGGATTCTCACAATTTACCAATGCCTCTTAATACGATTCTTGGGAAAAAAAATCTCAAAATTTTTAAACTACGTCTTCGCCACGCTCACCCCATTATCTTGTTCGTTAAAAAGAATAATCATCAAAGTTGATTCATGTCACCCTGATTATCTTGTTTGTTAGAAAGAATGGTCATCAAAATTAATTCATGTCAGTGAAATTATCATAATCAACCTATATTTAATAACAATACCACGGATCATTCCATGGGAACGATATCTGATGCTAAGATTACTAACTCTAAAACCACTATATCGTATAAGAAAAGTCTTCCGTTAGGACGATTTTAATATTTTTCCATTAAGAGACATCATCTTAACATGATTGGTAATAGAGTTTATGTCTAGAATATTCTGATGATAATGCATCAGATGATGATACATATTCAGAAAGGTCATGTTATCAACCTGACAAACGGAGGAAATTAAAGCATAAAATTCGTAATTCGCTCATCATCAAAATATTCGCTAAGAACTTAAGATATTTAGAAAATTATCGAATTGTCATAACATTGGATTCCTGGACTTGTTTTTGTGAGCTATCAATAAAGAAGAAGAAAAGGAAGAAAGAAGAAGCTTCCGTAATTTGTGTTTGATTTTCTTAATTTTTGGGGAAATTGATCGTGACTAATATGCATATTTAATTTAGGGTTATTTCATAACAATAATACCAGCTATGGGGGTGCTTCTTATATTAATACCAACTATATGTAATCTCGTTTTAATATGAATTATCCCCATATTAATCTCTCCTTATATTATAACAAGTTACCGGATACCTGATGAGTCGGTTCCCTTCTTCTTTTAATTTCTTTTTGAATTAAAGTCCCCCCCTCCCACCATCCTCTGTACAGTTCCTCCCTCATTACTACGTACCCTCCTCTCGCCATTGCTTTTCTTAATTTTTCTGAAATTAGGTAAATAGATTGGAGCTTCTTACTTTCAAATTGTGGTAAATAGATTGGAGCATCTTAGCTGACGTTTGCAGAAAAAAAAAATTCGACATTTGAAGGACACAAATTAGAGGAGGATTCAGATGAATAACCACATCTCATTCTATCAATGAGGTTTTCGAAGGTTGATAATGGAGGATGACTTTTAATTTGATGAAGATAAAGGGGAAGAAGAGGCGCACCAAAACCTAGCATGTCACAATTACCGGTTTTTAAAGATAAAAAAGGCGTTGGTTATTATAAAGAGAGATTAATGAGGGGATGGTTCATATTAAAACGAGATTACGTATAGTTGGTTTTGATATAAGAAGCACCCCATAGTTGATATTATTGTTATGAAATAACCCTTTAACTATTCCACTGTTACTATAACAAACTAATTACAGTAACATTGTCACAGTAAAGTTTAACTGTGATACTGTTACTGTAACAAAATTACAGTATAATTGTCATAATTACTGTAACAAAATTTAGTGTGAGAGAAGTTAGAAGTAACACAAGTTATAAAATACACACAAATACTCCGTGTATATACACACAACGGGTGTGACGAGTTGAGATGTCTCAAAGGATTCAATACACACACATACTCTGTGTTTATATATATAAAAGGCACCATACACCCTAAAATTGGGATCTAATAAACAATTATCTATAAATGCCCAATTAAAATGTACGTAAATAGTACTAAACTTTGTCGTTTTTCTTTTTGATTTTTAGCCTAAATTGAATAAATTTAATTTGTAATTGACAATTTTTAAAATTTCTAAATAATCAAATCATATCAAAATTTAGTATTTATATATATATATATATATATGAACTTTATATGATATGACAATAATCATAAACAACTAAGGAATCAACTATATTTCAACAATAACACTTCTACCTCAATATTCTTTGACATGGAAAATACGTTTTCAGTCAAGTCAATTTTCATATTCGCTTTGTTGTTAGGTACTCATCTTCTACTATTTACATTTAATCATATTCTTATGTTTCTTTCATTATTTTGCACTTATGAAATTAGTTATTATTTCACTATTCTTGTGTTTTAGATTTACTACTTAATACCTTTCGTTACATATTTTTAGTTCATAAAAAGTTTAAATTCTTATATGAATGTTTGTTATGTAGGTTTATCGTTTTACACGATGACTGCAGAATCAAGATCGTTAGTTTCTAATGAAGTCCGAACAAAAAACATCTTGACCGGAAAGCTGAATGGAGTTTGTACAACTGATGACCAATGTACTTATTTACAGTGCCATAGATGTCCTGCTACTTGTATTAATGGCAATTGTGGTTGTGGTTGCCCACCACAAGTTTAATTACTAAAATAACCACATTGTGAAAGAAATGATATTTTCAATATAAGAAAATAAATAATTATATTATTAGAATCATAAAACACTACATTGAATAAAACAAAAAAAAGAATACAACAGGTCCGATACGTGTAGATCTTGTTGTACTATCTTCACTCGGTATATTTCTCGTTGATACAAAGGTGATTACTTTAATCATTATTCTTGATAGATATTAATAAAAGCATGCACTAGAATATATATCCACACTACCTTATTACAAACTAGTGAATGGGTCGTGTTCAGTCCAACTTGGGTTTACCTTGAGCTTGGTCGGGCACTGTCTCTCTAATCTGGAATGGGTCAATGGGAAGGACGATTTGGGTAAATACTGATTAATTGAATCTAAGATTGATCAAACCAGGAACTGAGTCAATATCTTAAACCGGAACGGGATACCAATTTTTAGAAGCACTATTACATTAAAACTCAAGCTAGGCAGTTTAATGTTTGATAATATTTTGCTTAGATCCCATACTATATACAAAATTAGATTAACAAGGTTTCCGAAATTCGTTTTTCGAAATATATGACATTTTTAGCATCATATGACCATTATTAGCATGCTGATATTATAAACTGGAAAAAAAGATGGAAAAGACATGATCATTTCATAAGGTAGGAAAATATAAAAATATATTGTTTTTCTTTTATTTTATTAGGAGAGTAGTGGATGGATGTACGGGGGGTAACATGTCACATTGTTGCGAGGCTTTCATTAAGGTTTGTATTTAAGAGAGTAAGACGTACTCATTATTTTGGATTCTCACAATTTACCAATGCCTCTTAATACGATTCTTGGGAAAAAAAATCTCAAAATTTTTAAACTACGTCTTCGCCACGCTCCCCCCATTATCTTGTTCGTTAAAAAGAATAATCATCAAAGTTGATTCATGTCACCCCGATTATCTTGTTTGTTAAAAAGAATGGTCATCAAAATTAATTCATGTCAGTGAAATTATCATAATCAACCTATATTTAATAACAATACCACGGATCATTCCATGGGAACGATATCTGATGCTAAGATTACTAACTCTAAAACCACTATATCGTATAAGAAAAGTCTTCCGTTAGGACGATTTTAATATTTTTCCATTAAGAGACATCATCTTAACATGATTGGTAAAAGAGTTTATGTCTAGAATATTCTGATGATAATGCATCAGATGATGATACATATTCAGAAAGGTCATGTTATCAACCTGACAAACGGAGGAAATTAAAGCATAAAATTTCGTAATCACTCATCATCAAAATATTCGCTAAGAACTTAAGATATTTAGAAAATTATCGAATTGTCATAACATTGGATTCCTTGACTTGTTTTTGTGAGCTATTAAAAAAGAAGAAGAAAAGGAAGAAAGAAGAAGCTTCCGTAATTTGTGTTTGATTTTCTTAATTTTTGGGGAAATTGATCGTGACTAATATGCATATTTAATTTAGGGTTATTTCATAACAATAATACCAGCTATGGGGGTGCTTCTTATATTAATACCAACTATATGTAATCTCGTTTTAATATGAATTATCCCCATATTAATCTCTCCTTATATTATAACAAGTTACCGGATACCTGATGAGCCGGTTCCCTTCTTCTTTTAATTTCTTTTTGAATTAAAGTCCCCCCCCCCCCCTCCCACCATCCTCTGTACAGTTCCTCCCTCATTACTACGTACCCTCCTCTCGCCATTGCTTTTCTTAATTTTTCTGAAATTAGGTAAATAGATTGGAGCTTCTTACTTTCAAATTGTGGTAAATAGATTGGAGCATCTTAGCTGACGTTTGCAGAAAAAAAAAATCTGACATTTGAAGGACACAAATTAGAGGAGGATTCAGATGAATAACCATATCTCATTCTATCAATGAGGTTTTCGAAGGTTGATAATGGATGATGACTTTTAATTTGATGAAGATAAAGGGGAAGAAGAGGCGCACCAAAACCTAGCATGTCACAATTACCGGTTTTTAAAGATAAAAAAGGCGTTGGTTATTATAAAGAGAGATTAATGAGGGGATGGTTCATATTAAAACGAGATTACGTATAGTTGGTTTTAATATAAGAAGCACCCCATAGTTGATATTATTGTTATGAAATAACCCTTTAACTATTCCACTGTTACTATAACAAACTAATTACAGTAACATTGTCACAGTAAAGTTTAACTGTGATACTGTTACTGTAACAAAATTACAGTATAATTGTCATAATTACTGTAACAAAATTTAGTGTAAGAGAAGTTAGTTGATATGTAGTATTAGTTATACAATGCAGAAACAAATGTTAGCATAGCTAAAGAAGTAACACAAGTTATAAAATACACACAAATACTCCGTGTATATACACACAACGGGTGTGACGAGTTGAGATGTCTCAAAGGATTCAATACACACACATACTCTGTGTTTATATATATAAAAGGCACCATACACCCTAAAATTGGGATCTAATAAACAATTATCTATAAATGCCCATTTAAAATGTACGTAAATAGTACTAAACTTTGTCGATTTTCTTTTTGATTTGTAGCCTAAATTGAATAATTTTTATTTGTAATTGACAATTTTAGAAATTTCTAAATAATCAAATCATATCAAAATTCAGTATTTATATATATATATATAGAGAAGGGATCAAATAAGTTCCCCATATGTAATTAAGTCTATATTAAAGTTACAGATGACATACGTTAAAGTTGCATTTTTTCAGAATTGATATGTAACTATAACATTCAGCTCTGTTATCACTTCAAGTGATAAAGTGCAACTTTAACACTCATCTCGTGTAACTTTAAGCACCTTTTGTGTAACTTTAACACTGGAACTTATGAACTTATAAGAGTTGTTGGCCTTATGTGAACCTATCTCTCTCTCTCTCTTTCTCTCTCTCTCTCTCTCTCTCTCTCTCTCTCTCTCTCTCTCTCTCTATATATATATATATATATATATATATATATATATATATAGAGGGGTTCACATAAGGACACCCCTACCTATAAGTCCATAAGTCCCATTATTAAGCATTGGATTGGAATAGGATGAAGGGTTGAGATTAATTAGTATAGGATAAAGTGCATTAAATATCAATAAATATTTCTCTCTCATACACCTAATTAAACTAGCATTAGGTGTTAGTAATAATCAATTCCTAGAAACAATAAATATTTCTCTCTCATACAACATCTTATTCTCCTCTCTCAAAAGACGCTTGGTGTCTCATCTTCTCCATTGTAGTTGAGAATTTGTTTTTTGTTGGCACTATATTGTAAACCTTCCCATTTATGTATTGAAACTTTAATTCATTATTTTTATAACTTCAATTCAATTGTTTTGAAACTTCAACGTCCATAATTCTAAGTGTTTGTAGAGGGACCTCAATTTTATCTATCTGTCACTTCAATTGTTTGTGTTTGTAACTTAAACTCAGTTGTTTTGAAACTTCAACGTCCACAATTCTAGGTGTTTGTAGAGGGACTTAAACTTTATATGTCTGTCACTTTAATTGTTTCAGGTTGAAACTTCAATTTTTTCCTAAAATTTATGTTAGAATTCCAATTTTGTTGGTATATATGCAACTTCAGTGCACTAAATTTGTAACTTCAACAGTACTGGATAAAACTTCAGCACCCAAATTTAATGAACATGATTTAAACTTTTTATTAAACCTTATACTATATGTTCGAAACTTTAATTCAATTACTTTAGAACTTCAACACTAATCTTTCAAAACTTCAACACTAATCTTTCAAATTTATCCACTTTCAAATTTATCTACGAATCACTTCACTGCTATTAACGCAACTTCAATGGAATTCATTTGTAACTTTAACTTAATTTATTTACCACTTCAACTCGCGCCCATGTATCTACAAGTACTTCAATTTTATTTATCACTACAATTTACGTCCATGGTACTAGGTTAATTTACGGCCATCATCTTTGAATTGATCCGACCACGCAGCCCCTTTTGATGGTCGCACGACAATACTTACAAACTTTGGGACATATTCATCAAAGATTGCCGCCCAACAGTGAATTTACAATTGGACCTTATTTTCGTGTCAGTAAACCTTAATCAAAACTTTGCTCGCATTTGTATCAACTTCAAAAAGAACAAGGCCATATATCTTGTAGAATTCAATCGCCTTCTCAACATTATTAAATTGTTGCCCAGATACGGTGTAATATGTTTTTCCACTGCCCTACAATACTCACCCGCACGCACATCCTGCACATCCTTCACCCCTGCACGGCCAAATTCGACTTATCAATTAATTCTTTAAGCAAAATTAAAGTAACTTCAATTCATAAAATTCGTAACTTCAATTCATAAAATTTGTAACTTCAATTCATAAAATTCGTAACTTCAATTACAAACAATTAATATTTTAGGCGAACTCTACTCGCCACTGCCGATGCGCACCTTCCTCTAGCAAAATTTACGTTCTTAGAACTTATTGCACAACTCAAGTTAAAGCTAACTTACAGATCCATATATCTAAGCAATTCAAGTTAAAATTGCATAAATTCTTAGAAATTATTGCAAATGAAATTCCTAGTTTCAATTAACAAAAAAAAATTAATAAACAGACTATTAAAAAGTATAATTTCAAATCAAGTTCTTAGAAATTATTGTTGTACTCAAAACCTCAACAATAATTAATAAAAAGTATATTTGAAATCAAATTCGTAGACACTTACCGGTTGACACTTCCACAATTTGCATTAGGGACAATAAACGTAGAACCCCCAAATTGAAAAAAAACCCTAATTTCGTTGAAAACCCCCAAAAAACGCGAAAGTAAAATCGAATCCCCAAATTATACTAAAACCACTATAAATCGTCACATTAAAAAACAAAAAGAGGAAACGATACCTTAACTTGCGAAAAGATGAGAAATCGACCGAGAACAAGATGAGAAATTGATCGAGAAATCGACCGAGAACAGAAATCGACCGAGAAATCGAAAGTACGCTGACCAACAAAGAAGAGAACAAATCGACAGTAAAGAAGTAATGGAGTGGGAATAGGGTGAAGTATAATGGAGCTTGGGGAATAATGAATGAATGAATGTGGGAATAGTTTATGAACAGGGTAATGAATGAAGGTGAGAATAATGAGGGGAGAAAAAAGAGGAGCTTGGGGATATGTAATGTAATTTACTTTTATTTTTAAATTAAATGTGAAGCAAGATCTCAGCCATCTATTTCGTTTCGATCCAATGGCTGATAATAAGTCTTATGTACTTATAAGAGGAGAAGGGACTTATATGATCCTCTCTCTCTCTCTCTCTCTCTCTCTCTCTCTCTCTCTCTCTCTCTCTCTCTCTCTCTCTCTCTCTCTCTCTCTCTCTCTCTCTCTCTCTCTCTCTCTCTCTCTCTATATATATATATATATATATATATATATATATATATATATATATATATATATATATGAACATTATATGATATGACAATAATCATAAACAACTAAGGAATCAATTATATTTCAACAATAACACTTTTACCTTATTATTCTTTGACATGGAAAATACGTTTTCAGTCAAGTCAATTTTCATATTCGCCTTGTTGATAGGTACTCATCTTCTACTATTTACATTTAATCATATTCTTATGTTTCTTTCATTATTTTGCACTTACGAAATTAGTTATTATTTCACTATTCTTGTGTTTTAGATTTACTACTTAATACCTTTCGTTACATATTTTTAGTTCATAAAAAATTTAAATTCTTATATGAATGTTTGTTATGTAGGTTTATCGTTTTACATGATGACTGCAGAATCAAGATCGTTAGTTTCTAATGAAGTCCGAACAAAAATCATCTTGACCGGAAAGCTGAATGGAGTTTGTACAACTGATGACCAATGTACTTATTTACAGTGCCATAGATGTCCTGCTACTTGTATTAATGGCAATTGTGGTTGTGGTTGCCCACCACAAGTTTAATTACTAAAATAACCACATTGTGAAAGAAATGATATTTTCAATATAAGAAAATAAATAATTATATTATTAGAATCGTAAAACACTACATTGAATAAAACATAAAAAAGAATACAACAGGTCCGATACGTGTAGATCTTAACGTACTATCACCACTCGGTATATTTTCTCGTTGATACAAAGGTGATTACTTTGAGTCTACTACATGATTGATCATATTCTCCCTCTTTTTATTGTAGATTTCACCCGATCATCGCTAGCTAGATACATTGATATCATATATATACATGTACAATGGGAGCTGTAATAAGGCAACTAAAATATTCACATGATATTTACAATATATCGAAACAATACTACGTAATATTCTCACATCACTACGTTATATTCTCATACTCCCCTTCAAGTTGGAAACGTTGGATCCCAACTTCCCAACTTGTCAAAAATATTCGCAAAATCTTGCTTAGCAAATGTCTTGGAAAAAATATCCGTCAATTGTTCTTTCGTGTAAATGTAGGACGTTGCTATTGTACCTTCAACCAAAAGTTGTCGAACAAAGTGACAGTCGATCTCAATATGCTTTGTCCTTTCATGAAAAACCGGATTGTTCGCGATATGCAATGCGGCTTGATTGTCACAATACAACCGTATAGGCCGCTGATGGTTGATTCCTAAAGACTCCAATAATGACTTCAACCAAACCAACACGCTATTCAGATACGTCATAGCCCTATATTCAGCTTCGGCTGACGAATGTGCCACTACCACCTATTTCTTGCTCTTCCAAGAAACCGGCGACCCACCTAACGTTACGAAGTATCCACACAAAGACCATCTAGTCAGAGGACACCCTGCATGATCCGAGTCGGCATATCCTATCAACCGCAACTCTTCCCCTTTTTAATCACAATTCCTCTGTTTATCGATCCTTTTATGTACCTCACAACCCTCAATGCCGCTTCTCAATGTTTCTTTCTTGGTTCTTGCATAAATTGCGACAATATGAAAACCGAATAAGTCAATTCGGGTCTTGTGATAGTCAAATAAATCAATCTCCCTACCAACCGTTTATACTTGCTCACGTCCTTCAAGACGTTTCCACTAGTCAAATAAGTCGGTGTTGCCGCTGCATAGGCGATGCAATGGGCTTTGCTCTCTTCAGACGTGTCTCTGTCACGATGTCAAGAGCATATTTTCTTTGACCGAGAAACAAACTCTTCTCTCCATATGCCACTTCTATTCCTAGGAAGTATTTGAGCTTACCTAGGTCCTTGATTCCGTAACTTCTATCCAAGAATTTCTTAAATTTCTCACAAGCGTCGGTTGAATTTCCGACCAAAGTTATATCATCGACGTATACTAAAACACCAAGAAATAAGTCGCCCTTAATATATGTGAATAAAGAGTAGTCAGCAAGTGATTGTTTGAAGTCATACCGCTTAAGTGAGTCGTGTGGAACCTACGGTTTTATGTTTATGCCTAATTTATTATTGGTTTTGATTATGTCAAGATTAGTGCCATATGTATTACTTGATAGTTTGCAAATATGTTTTTCAGTGTTACAAGACAAAGACAGGATTCAAGAAGACTTCATATAAGACGGAAGAAGAAGGACGAGGAAATGAAGTCTGGGATCTAAATGTAAAGGGAACAAAAAAATTATATGATAATGTTAATACAACCTTGTTCAAAGGTTATATTAACCTCACACCTATGAGCAACTAAACACGAGTCAAGATTTACAAAGGAATTTTATAAAAGAGTTTTCAAAAGCGTTTTAGATTTCGGCAGATTCAATTACCAAAATAAAAAAAAAGTCTCCAAAATGATCCTAAAAGATATTTTACAAAGTAAAATATAAAGGAATCATTTAAACCAAAGAAACTTTATTAGATTGATCCAATTGATATCTTCTTGATCTCTTGAAATCTCCCACTTACAACATAATTATATCTCAAAAGGAAATTTTCTATCAAATGATTTTATTTCATTTGACAAAATTATTCACTTTATGCGGGTATATATATCTACATTCTACCTCATTGCAATTTACGACTTTCACACACAAAAACTCTTCATTTTGTGAAGTTCACTACATTTCTATTTTAAACGTGTTTACAAAAAGTTTCGAAAAGGTCTAGGCTATTTAAAATCGTGTTTTATTGTTTATACATTGAAGTCATATAGTTTTCTATTCTCTCTAGACAATTGAATTGTAATAATCTTAGCTAGAGAAATATTGTAAACTACAAGTCGAGTAAAGTATACGAGTCGAGTAGTGGTTTGCTCAATCGAACGACTAATCTCATTCACACTTTGAACGCTTCACATCGTTCAACCACCGAGGGCCTTACATCCCTCACACCGAAGGCTTAACATCTTTCACAGTCGTGGGCTTAACATCCCACCACCCAAGAGCTTAATATCTCTCAAATCGAGTGCTTCACATCACTCTCACTATCAAGATTAGAGTTAATTGTGAGAACATTTTTTTGTAAGGTAATCCGAAGTAGGTACTCTTACTTATAAATAAGACCCCGGTGGACGTAGGCTTTTTAATTGGGACGAGCCACATTAAAATTACTCGTGTTATTTACTTTTCGCAATTTAATTAGTTTTACTATTTCCTATACTTATACTTTTTAGTAGTAGGTATAATAGCATACAAATCATTACTTCATTTTATTTACCCATACTCAATACGTAATACAATACTAAATCTTTCACAATAAGGTTTTAGTTTAATACAACGTTAAAATTTTAAAGAGGCAATAATACTCTATTCACCCCCCAGAGTATTATATAGGATCGCTAGATTCTACAAGTCGGCTAATTTCGTGAACCACGTCCGAGAAGGTTGCTTTAATCAGTAGATCGAGATGGATTTTTAGAAGTTTACAGACCATGCCTCCTTCCTTCATTTCAATCCCGGGTGGGAACATCATGTAGACTTCCTCATTCAAATTATCGTGTAAGAATGCATTATTTACATCGAGCTGCCACATAAACCATCTTTTATTAACTGCTATGGCTAGCAAACATCGAACACTAGACATATTGGCCACCGGTGCAAAAATCTCGTTGTAATCTATTCCCTCGACTTGTGTGAAACCTTGAGCAACTAGACGAGCCTTGTATTGTTCGACACTTCCATCGACTTTGAATTTTATCATATTGACCCACTTGCATCCTATGGCCTTCTTGCCCTTTGGTAATTTTACCTTCCAAGTACGAGCAATTTCATTCCTCGTGGCCTCTTTCCATCGTGCAAAACGAGAAGCCTCCTCAAAATTGTGAGGTTCCATGTTCAATGCAATGGCATGAAGAAAGTCCCTGTGCATCACCGAAAAAGCTTTACAAGCAATATTATTAGATAATGGGTAACGCGTACCTTTTCCCGAAGACTTTGACTGGAGTGGCGTGGTCGGGACGGTGTTTACTATAGTTGCGGAACCGCATACAAAATCCTTCTTCCAAGCCGGTTCAAAATGTTGTCTCGCACCTCGTCCTAGTTTGGTCTCGGCCTCAGTTAACGGACCCTCGCGTGTCCCTGTTTCGTGAGTTCTAGAATCATGTGTAGATTCATATTCTCATTATTCGTGTCAGCGACGCTCACTTCCTATTTATAAAGTCACTGCTCATTGTTATCCAAAACTAATGGTGCTTCAAAGCTCTCGTTTGAAGTTTTATGTTTACTGTGGCTCCCCTTATTTTCATGGAAGGGAAAAACATTTTCTACGAAGGATACATCCCTTGAGTTGAACACCTCTTTGTATACCCGCCATCCTTTTTTGCATATGGATACCCGATAAATATGCACCGTCTTCCCCGCTCTTCAAATTTATCCTTTACTCGATTTTTGTTGTGCGCATAACGTTGACAACCAAAAATGCGTAGATGGTTTGCCATCGGTATTTTACTATATAACACCTCGTAAGGAGTTTTACCATTGAAAACGGGCGTGGGTGTTCTATTTAGTAAATAAACAACCATTAAAATGCATTCTCCCAAAAATTCGATGGGTAAGTTGCTTTCAAACCTTAATGCTCGAGCCTTTTCGAGGATGTGTCGATGTTTTCGCTCCACCCTCCTGTTTTGTTGTGATGTGTCTATATTGCTTGTTTGGTGCACTATTCCGTTTTAAAGATAACAGGAGCGCATTGGAGAAAAAATAATTCACTCATATTGTCACTTTGAATGACTTTCACAGGTTTATCAAATTGTCGTTTTGTCATTTTGCAAAAATCAATTAATAGACCCCCTCCTATACCTTTTTCCTTTATAAGATACAACCAAGTTCCTCACTACAATCATCTATTATCGTCAGAAAATAATGAGCTCCGGTTAATTCACATGCTCTATAAGGTCCCTATGAATTAAGTCGAAAATGTGCAAAGCTCTTTTATTATTATGCGAAAAGGTAAGCGAGTTTGCTTAGCACGATGACATGAGTCACAAAAATCATTATTGTTCCAAGATAAGTTGCAACCGACTAGACTAGAAGCATGACGTAAAATATTATGAGAAGGGTGTCCTAGACGATTATGCCACATTCGCACCTCGTTGTTCTCCGTAATGTGACAAGGTTTCTCCTTCTTAATTTCCTTATAGTAGTAAATACCATCCCGTTGCTCACCCGCTCCAATCATCGTCTTCGAAGATCGGTCTTGCATCACACAAAAATCTGGATAGAAAGTTATAAAGCAATCGAGTTCACGAGTGAATTGTTGGACCGAATATTGTTGACGCTTTCTTTTCTCCTCCGGCCATGGCTGATAAGGCGGCTAGGGTTTTCTTCTTTTTCTAAACCCGCTCTGATACCATATAAAAATCGATAATTGGTAAAAGATTTTTATTATTATTTCACCCAATCATCGCTAGCTAGATACATTGATATCATATATATACATGTACAACGGGAGCTCTAATAAGGCAACTAAAATATTCACGTAATATTTACAATATCGAAACAATACTACGTAATAATCTCACATCACTACGTAATATTCTCATAAATTATGTGCTCTAATTTTATTTTCTTGTCTATATAAATTGTGAGCTCCAAACTTCTAATGCTGTTATTTTCTTGTTCTATCAATATATTAAAATTAGGTTTAATTTGGTACTTTTGTATTCAAGTTTATGGTACTTTAGGTTTAATGTGCTAAATTGTAATAACATCACACTAACAGTGTCACAGTAATGTTGTTAGTGTAACATTGGTGCCTTCTAATCCAACTCTAAACCGTTTCTCATCCCATCTTAGGTGCGTCATTTCTCCTCTTGGTTCTACTATTTCAATTGATGTTTAAACTTGAGATATATTTGTCACTTGCTACTGTAACATTATTATTGTTTTGTAATAAAGTTGAGATATATTAATCTTGTATAATGTACTGTTTTTTTGATAAATCTGAAGGCGGTCAACTGTTACTATAGCACAGTTGCATACTTACAGTAACATAAGTATTGAACTTGATTATAAACGAATATATTTATGGAAAATGTTTACTGTCCATAAGTTATAGATTGTGACATTGTCACTATAAATACATTATTTTGACGGAAGTTAACTAACACGGTTATATAAATATTGTCACTGAAAAATTCTAGATAAATGTCCTTTATAATTAATAATATTCAGTTACAATAACATTGTTATAGTAATAGGGTAACAATAATATTGTTTTATCAATATGATCATAACAACATTACTTTGATACTATTACTATTAAAGTATACTGTTACTGTGAAATTTTAAAATTATTTTTTTTCCATAATTAATAATAGATTGCACAAAATATTCAAACGACAAGATTACACCATTGAATACTACAATTGTAATAAAGTGACAATCTTATTGTTGTACCAATATTACAGTAACAACATAACATTACTGTGATACTGTTACTATAAAAACATTAAAGTGACAATAGTTACTGTGCTTAGCAAGGTAAACACGACTAATGTGAAATTTTAGAATGATACCTAGAAAATGGTACAAGCTGATAAACATAAAGATCACAATACATATACGTAAGATAGCATACACATGAGATTTGAACCAACTTCCATATTCGTGTTATTACACATTGCTTTACCAATTGAGCTAATAGGCTTTATTATATTATACCTACTGTTGAAATAAATGAGACTTTTTCATAATGTCAAACCATTATCTCTTCATAAGTAAAGCATCACGTTAGTTCATAATTAAATCAGTGGCGATTCCAGAAATTGAGTACAGGGGGTGCGGAAAAGTAAGTACTAAAACGTTAGTTACGACATGAATTTAGGATTTCGGAATCAAAATGAAGTTTAAATACCAACAAAATTGAAGCTTATAAAAAGCGCGGCGAACTGTTATGAAAAAAATAAAAAATTTATTCATCTATTCATGTTGAAGAAACCCGATATTATGATATTCTGATTGAGTTGAATGTAACGTAGAATAGTGTAAAAGAATATTAATCGTACTTAATTAATGCATAAATAATTTTAAATAGAGATATTTCTAAATTTATTAGAAAATAAATAGATTATGTTTATTTATGAGGATATCAGTTAATGTGGACCATTAGTATAAAAAGAAAAATGTTGACAAGGGGATTAGAACACAAACCTCTCACTTAGAAGTAACAACCTTTACCACTGTGCTACTATACAAAAAGCTACACAATATCTATTTATTTTAGAAGTTTGGGGGGTGCGCTTGCACCCATGCACCCCCCCTAGCGTCGCCCCTGAATTAAATCATTGTGTCCTATTTGTGAAACATTACAATGTTTCATAAATATGTAACTGTATGCTTAGTATAAATATGTGTAGATGCATGTTGTAAATGTAATGAAATATATAATCAATAATACTTATATCAATCTATTACTAAACATAATAAATCATAAAATCATTTCTAACATTTGTTATCAGAGCAAAAAGGCTCTTGAGGGGCCTAAATATTTCCACCACTAATTCAATCAATCTCTTGAAGCATGGCTTCAAGTTCACATGTCTCCCTTCCTGCAGTCCCAAGTTTTGCAGGAGAAAACTTCGATTATTGGAGTGTTAAAATGAAATTATTTCTAAAATCTTGTGATTTATGGGAAATTTTGGAGAAGGGTTTTAAACCAAGAGAAGAAGATAAAGAATATTCCGCTGCACAACTACAACAACTAAAGAATGATGAAATGAGAGATGCAAGGGCTCTTTCATATATTCATAGTGCTGTATCAGACAGCATAACACCAAAAATCATATCGGCTTCATCAGCAAAAGAAGCTTGGAACATTCTTTCCGAGGAATTTCATGGGTCAGAAAAAGTGAAGCTTGTAAGGCTAAATAAATTAAGAAGAGATTACGCAAATATAAGGATGAAAGACGACGAAAACATTAAAGAATACTCGAGCAGATTCATGGACCTTGTGAATCAGATGAAAATATATGGAGAAACTATTTCTGATGAAACAATTATTCCCAAAGTGCTAGTAACTCTCAATAGTAAGTTCAATACCATTGCATCCATGATTGAAGAATTTAAAGATTTGAGCACACTCAGCACTACGGAGTTGTTTGGTTCCTTGCTTGCACATGAAGAAAAATTCATCAAATGTGAAGAGAGCCCAACGGAGGGTGGTTTTCAAACTAAACACAAATTAAAACCACCATATTTAAAATATGGTAAAGACAATAATACAGAGGGTAACACTATTTCAAATGAAGAATACCCTTCATGTGGTACTTGTGGCAGAAACAATCATTTGGAGGAAAATTGTTGGTTCAAGGGAAAGTCGAAACCACAATGCAGATTTTGTAAAAAGTTTGGCCATATCGAGAGAAATTGCAGAAACAAAGCCACACAAAACTCCGATGATCAGTCAACACATCAAGCAGAACATGTCGAAGATCACCTATTTCAAATTAGTGAAAGCAGGAATTTTAGTAACAAGCAAAGATGGGTCATCGATAGTGGTTTTACAAGTCATATGACTCACGACAATAAGCTCTTCACTCAGCTTGATACTTCACACAAGACTCATGTTCGAATCGGAAACGGGGACGTCTTGGAGACACAAGGAAAAGGCACCATTATTGTCCATACAAAGAAGGGTACTAAATTTATTAATGATGTTCTTTTGGTGCCTGATCTAAATGAAAATTTGTTAAGTATACCTCAAATGATGCTCCATGGCTACTCGGTCATATTTAAGGATGAACATTGCATTATTTATGATCCAAAAAATAGAGAAATTGCTACAATAAAAATGCAAAACAATGCATTTTCTCTGTTTTGGGATACAACCTTGGAGCATGCTAACAAAGCTCATTGCGATGAAACTTGGCTTTGGCATAAGAGGTTCGGACATTTCAATATCGGTGCGCTTAATTTTCTTCACCACAAGAACATGGTTCATGACCTACCCTCCTTGCGTGAAATTAAGAACTTGTGCGAGGCATGTCAACTAGGAAAACAACATCGCAAGCCATTTCCCCAAACAAGCAATTGGAGAGCAAAGAAAAAATTGGAACTTGTTCATACCGATGTTTGTGGCCCGCATAGAACTCCTTCTCTAAGTGAGAATAGGTACTTTATTTTATTCATCGATGACTATACTCGTATGACATGGTGTATTTTATGCGTGAGAAATCATATGTCTTTCAAGTATTCAAAAAATTCAAGGCTCTTGTGGAGACTCAAATTCATTACAAAATAAAGAGAATACGATCTGATAGAGGGAAGGAATATACGTCGCCCCAGTTTAATAGGTTTTGTGAAGATGAAGGTGTTGAGCATCAACTCACCGTTGGCTGCTCCCCTCAACAAAATGGCGTTTCCGAAAGAAAAAATAGAACCGTCATGGAGATGGCGCGGTGCATGCTCGCTGAGAAAGGTTTACCAAAAAAATTTGGGCAGAGGCCGTATATACGTTAGTCTATTTACTGAACAAACTGCCTACTAAAGCTGTCCAAGGAGTCACTCCTATTGAAGCTTGGAGTGGGATTAAACCAACAGCAAAACATCTTCGTGTATTTGGGTCAGTTTGTTATGTTCATATCCCCAGGCAAAAGAGGAGCAAGTTGGATGACAAGGCTGAAAAAGGCATCTTTCTTGGATATAGCACACAATCTAAAGGCTACCGAATTTTTAACATGGATACTGGAAAAATTATTAGCAGTAGAGATGTCGAGTTCGATGAAAATTCTATGTAGAATTGGGACGAGCGGAAAATCGAACGGAAAAGTGTGATGGTTGAATGTTTTGAGGATATTGGTTCATCTGAGCAAGAACAAATAGAGTTCACACCAAGAACTCCTCAAACTAATGCCGCTGAACCGTCTCCATCTAAATCGAAAGGAAGAGTGTGTGTACCAGTTAAAAAAGGCTCTTTATGGCTTGAAACAAGCACCTAGAGCATGGTACACCAAAATTGACTCTTACTTCATAGAGCAAGGCTTTACGAGAAGCAAAAACGAGCACACACTATATGTGAAGAAGGGACACAATAATGATTTTTTATTAGTCTCTCTTTACGTTGATGATCTCCTTGTTATGGGTAACAACAATCACATGATCATTGCATTTAAGGAGGAGATGAAGAAAAAGATCAAGATGACTGATTTAGGGCTTATGAAATATTTTCTTGGAATGGAGGTTCACCAATCTGAAGAAGGGATTTTTATCTCTCAAGAAAAATATGCTCATGATATTCTAAAGAAGTTCAAAATGGACCGCTGCAAGCCAGTAGCAACGCCACTAGCTGCAAATGACCATATTTCCCAATCTGATGGGGACAAACAAGCAGATGCAAGGGTGTATAGAAGCATTGTGGGTAGTTTACTTTACTTAACAGCAACTAGACCAGACTTGATGTTCGTTGCCAATCTACTCTCCATATTTATGAGTGAACCAAGTGACATTCACATGGGAATAGCAAAGAGAGTTATGAGATATTTACAAGGTACTTAAAATTTTGGAGTAATGTTTGGATCAAGTGTGGAACCTAAATTGACTGCCCATTCTGATAGTGATTGGGCTGGTTCAATTGACGACATGAAAGGCACCTCTGGCTATGTCTTCATACCTGGTTCCGGGATGTTCTCATGGATGTCAAAAAAGCAAGGACTTGTGGCTCAATCTACGGCTGAAGCCGAGTACGTGACTGCAAGTGCTGTCGTTAATCAAACAATTTTGTTAAGGAAGATACTTGCAGATATAGGTCACACACAAGACAACCCAACAGAAGTTCTAGTCGATAGCAAGTCAGCAATCGCTATCGCTAAAAATCCAGTTTGTCATAGCAAAACAAAGCACATGAAAATCAAATTTCATGCCATTCGAGAAGCAGAGCAAGAGAAGGAAGTTAAGCTTGTCTACTGTCCTACCGAGCATCAACTAGCAGACATTTTTACTAAAGCTCTACAAAGGGACAAATTCGAGTTTCTAAGACTCAAGCTACGAGTCGTAGCAAAAAGTCTCAAGGAGGAGTGTTGAAATAAATGAGACTTTTTCATAATGTCAAACCATTATCTCTTCATAAGTAAAGCATCATGTTAGTTCATAATTAAATCATTGTGTCCTATTTGTGAAACATTACAATGTTTCATAAATATGTAACTGTATGCTTAGTATAAATATGTGTAGATGCATGTTTGATGGGCCATATTTAGTCATGGTTATAACGATGATTTAGGTGTAATTTGGTTGACTAATTTGGTGTTATTCTGTCGTATTTGTGTAATGTCCGTGGGATTATTATATGAGCTAATTTGAGGATTTTGGAGTACGACATGATTTTTAGTTGATTCGGCCAAGACAAAGATCTAGAAGAAAAAGCCCAACCGAAGCCGAAGAACCGACCGTCTCGCACAGCTCGGAAATTGAAGACGGAATTTAAGTCGCCTTAGATTCCGTGTCAGCTTATTAATTAATATATTATTATTATTATTATTATTATTATTATTATTATTATTATTATTATTATTTTATCTTATTTTATTACTAGAGTTTGGTAAGTAATAGACTTACCTTAATTATTTACTACTATTAGACTACTATTTAGTATATAGATTATTAGAATCAGTTTAATTAATTATTCCATCATAGTTGTACGTTAGTTTAGACCGAATAAGATGAACCCTAGTTCTATGTGTAACTAATTTATCATCTTGGTTCAAGACATTGAAACGCTTAATTATCGATTGTGAGTTTGAAAGTTCTTATCTTTATTCTTGATTATTGATTAATTGCTCGGTTTAATTACATGAATGTTGTTATTGATTTCTGGATTGATCAACTAGTTTTCTATTTCATCGTTCTATTGTTAGTTTTGTTAATTGAACAGGATTTGTTGATTAACTTGACCTGAGTAACATCTAAGACTTAATTATTGAACGGGATTCGTTGATATTAAGACTTAGGAGCAATTATCATAGATTTATAGCACAACTGGATTGTATGTGTTTTTAATTATCTCTTTATCGAATTCTCTATCTATTAATGTTGCTGTTGAATTAAATCTAGACCTGGATTGTTTAGGTTGTTTAACAGTTAGGGCTGATTAAGAACGGGATACGTTTTAATTAGTTATTCATAAGGAGAATTAGAATCTTTGATTCACGATAAAGTAATCAAGAATAATAATTTGAACCGGATTTCGATGATCAATTGTGATTAAGTTGTGGATTTGTACTTGACCCGAGACCTTTTAATCATTTGATTTAGTTAAAGTTTTAATCTTTTTCAGTTTTAGTTGTTAGAAAATCATTCAAAACCCCCCTTTCTTATTGTTTAACTAATTAGTTATTTATCGTTCTACATTAGTACGCATTTATAGTTAATCCGATTCCCTGTGGGTTCGACCCTTATTTCCATTATACTACTGTTTTAGTTAGTTGGTTATAAGTGATTATAAATTGTAATTTGAGGCATACGACTTTAGCCTGTCAATGTTGTAAATGTAATCAAATATATAATCAATAATACTTATATCAATCTATTACTAAACATAATAAATCATAAAATCATTTCTAACACCCACATTCACTAACCCTCTTTCTCAAACAGTATGTGCTTATGTGGTACAATACTAGTAATT
Organism: Agrostemma githago; assembly: GCA_958450325.1. Classification (NCBI taxonomy): domain Eukaryota; kingdom Viridiplantae; phylum Streptophyta; class Magnoliopsida; order Caryophyllales; family Caryophyllaceae; genus Agrostemma; species Agrostemma githago. Next base: position 56,170,359 of record OY288258.1, on the reverse strand, counting down.
ATGTTCACAAGAACTGATACTACATTCAATAATAGGCTTTATTATGCGGTACAACTTTGAATACCAAATCTGTAATAGAGTAACAATATTAATGTTATACTCCTAATGTTACAACAACAACCTAACAGTAATATTACTGTTGCTGATGTCAATAAAACATCAACTTTTGGTTCACTATCCGATGGTACGTCCGACGATGCAATCATTATACCACCTGAATTGTTGCAACCGCCACGAACACCACCTGAAGCTGATCAGACCTAGTTATCTACCAATTCAACAAATTAAAACAGCAACAATATAAGAACTTGAACAAATATGATATTCTCATATATGCGACAGCGACAGTAGGCCAGTAGCAGGAATAGTTATGTTGATTGCAATACTGGAATTATGCTCTCTAATTAGAGGTGATAAACATCCTAACAATACAACTGATTACAGGACGTCGAGTTCTAGAGAAACCAAAACTGGTAGCTCATTACTAATCAATCTTATTTTCATCCTCATTATATATCAAATGCTTCTCAACCTCAACAAACAAAGATAATTGACCCCAAGAAATCACAAAATTTAAAAAAATTAAGATTTATACACAAACACATCATTACACCACCCTTTAAGAACCAGATTAAATCAAAACTAAGAATATATCAATACATCACAATTAGCGAAGTATAATTTAATCCATCGAGATTTAATGAATAACACTAAATCATATAATTAAATAGTTCAGTAATTCTTAATTTGCGAAGATCGAGAATGCCTCACCATTTGTTGAATATTCTTCACGCTTATGTAATGATTTTGGATTGGAGCTTGATAAAAAAAATACGGAGTGACAAGAAAGGAGTTATTGAAATATAAAAAAAAAACATTTTGATTTAATCTGATTAGTGTGTGTTTTTTTCTTTTAATAATGATGTGGCGCATTTTCAGCCCTTCGATCTGATTAGATCGTGTGACTCTGATTTACGTGACTGACTCATTTAAAGATGAAGACTCATCAGATCCTCACTATATGATAAGGTTTAGCAGCTAAGAGAATCTCCCTTTTAGTAATACCAGCTAATGACGTTAGCAAATCTATCTTATACATGCGATCAACGTTATTTAAACCTTGAATCTCATCCAAAAAAGAGGGAAACCTATCTTTGAAAGTAGAACTTTCTTTTCCATAAAGAAGACGATGTAAGGTTAAGGATAAAGCCTTTATGACTAAACTATCCATAGGATTAGAAGGCATGACAACTATGAAATGATCTTTTGTTTCACCCATAAACATTAATTGGTAATTAAAAGATGGATAATCATCAAGACATATTTGAGATAAAAGATTATGACCTTCCGTAAGAGGATAACTACCTACTACTAGTAAGAAGAGAGATCAGGTAGGGACGAAGCCAAAATTTAATTTCGCATAGAGCCGAAATTTAACACGGCTTCATATTAAGAAAATGAGGAAGCGTTGATGATCGCATTATTAAGCACAAATAGTTTAAACCTTCATAAATAGTTGATATCGATTAAAATATGTCCCAAATAAACTAATGAAGTGCATAAATTAATTTTAATAAAATTTATCTATAATTGAATCTCCGCTCTTTTGAGTCTCAAAATTCATCTATAATTGAATCAATGCAGTTTCAATCTCATTGGGAACATTCGTTGATTGTTCATTTGTCTCATTTGTCGATGTTTCACCAAATTTTCTTTTGAAGAGTTCAATAATTGTAGGTGTTTTTTCCATTATAAACTAAATAAAATAAAACTAACATTATTTTTCGTTAACATAGTACTTGTATAGCGCCCGCATAAATACGCAGTAAATTTAGTTTGTTACTTTTAATAGATGAGATATCTATATATATATTACTTTTTGTCATTTGTTTACTTTTATATCCACTATCAATATCATCAATACAATACTACAAATGAGCACTTGGGCCACAGCAGAATTCGTGGCAAAAGTGCTAAATTTTCGTGGCTAAAGTACTTTGCCACGGAAAAACCATACGTGGCGCAAGTGGTCGTGGTAAACAAATAGCCACGAAAAAAAAAACCGTGGCAAATATTGATTTTATTGCCACAGAGTGGCCCGTGGCTAGAATTAACTTTTTGCCACGGGTTATCCCGTGGCTAATTACGCTTGTGACGAAACATTTATTCCGGTGAAAATATATAATAAATTAATTAATTAATAACCATAAGAATTCTCTAATTCTAGAGTATTCACATCTGAAACGGTATCATTTAATTTCACCAGTTGCACGCATCGAAGAGTCTTCCCAGGAGGTGACCCATCTTAACACTACTCTCACTCAAGCACGCTTAACTGTGAAGTTCTTATGGCCAGCTACCAGAAATGAATTTGAACTTTGTTGACATAATCATTGTTTGAATTCCTTTAAAATGATTTTTTTTTTCCGAAAACTACATTTACTTTTGAGTAATTAATTGTTTTTTCGCCAATGATTTACTATTTTTGATTAAAAATATTGTTCTGGAAAAAAAAAGTCAAGTTTCGAAATTGACTTTCAGACTCATGATTTCATTAATTTATCGATATTTGTATTTTAATTTCTATTTTTCACGTTCTTTTATTGCTAGTTCTTTAGGTATGTTTTTTCTTTTCGTTATTGGCTTAATTAGATATTTGATTTATTTTGAACTATCGGTCGTTATTTTATTTCATCAGTTTTTATCCTCATCGAGTTTCCTCTTGTCTACATTAAGTTTTACCCAAATTTTATTTTTCATTAAATTAATTTTGTTTTATATTCATTTTTTAAAATATCTTCCAAATAATATTACAGAATAGTTATTGAATTAGACAGTTGACGATAGATTAATTTTTTATCTTCTCAGTAGTAGTTCTTATTATTAGATTACATGTATTCCGTATTTGTTAATTATTTGATTTTCTCAATTATACCTCTCTTTTTTTGAAAATAATTTTCACTGATTATTAAACTTAGGTACGACTTCTCAAAACAGTAATCTTTCTTCCAAACCAAACAACTTGAATACAATTAATTTAAAAAAAAATCATTATTTTCGTAGACAAAGTTAATTCCATAAAAAAAATATTGATTAATTAGAATTCTTAAATAAGAGTTAAAAAAACGATTTTTTTTACACTGGAAATATGGTAAGAAAATAAATCAATAATTTGAAAAAAAATAATACAACGCTCGAAAGTTGCGGTTATGAGTTTTGCTCGGTCACTTTCTTTTCAAGTTTTTTTGTCTTCAAAAGAGGTTTAATACATATGAAAAAATTAAATAATTAATTAAGCGGTAAAACTGAAATAGTCTCAAATAATATTAGACACATACTATAGAGGTTTTTTCCTTGTTTCGGATGATAGGAAATTCTTATCAACTATAGGGGTTAGTTTTTTTTGTAAGAGCTCGTCTCTTTTCATCAATATAAAGAGATATGACTTTTTCTTGCAAAAAAAAAAATATTAGACACATACTTATTTTTACTTGATATGCTATGTACGTCGCATATTAGCTAGCATATATTACACTATTTAAATGTCATCCGGTCTTTCAAAAGTCATATTTATGATTATATAATTTTAATTAAACATATTGTCAAATTAAGAGAAATCAATGACTTCAAAAATTATGATTAGTTAAAAATCAACAAATTAGACAACCAAAGTTTTCTTTACTTGTATTTTGTTTTACAAAAAACCTTTTTTTTTAAAACTAAATAAAAGAATAACAATTTTTTTTTTGATCGAGTAATAAAATATTTTAATATTTTTATTTACTTTTTTATAATCTATAACTTTAAATTTTATTGAATTTTTTAAGACCAAAATTTGACATTTGGCTTAACTTGAAAGCAATTTATTAAAGTTTGAAAAACCACATTAGTCACATGTGTTTATTACGTGACAAAAAAATAATTTCGCCATGGAAGTTAATTACATCGTGGCTAAAAAATATTTACCACTAAACAAATTCGTGGCTAAATCTATTTTTGCCACGGGTGTGACAACTTTCGTGGCAAGGGTGATTATTTGCCACGACTTTAATAAAATTCGTGGCGAAAGTGAATTTTAGCCACGGAAAAAATTGACCAGTGGCATATTTTTTTTCCCAGGTAGTGAATAAAATTTTTCCGCGGCTAGGTAAAAATTAGCCACGAATAACAAATTACCGTGGCATAATTCGTGGCGTAAGTGGCAATTTATTGTAGTGATAGAGTTATGATCAAGCATACATCCATCAATATCATCATTCTTATCATCTAACAAAGAGTTTTCCAAAAAACCTAAAAACCTAAAACCTCCCTCCTGCCTCCTCCAAAAAAACCCTACATTCCTCCTTCCTTCGGAGGCTTCCATCAATAAGTAATCGATGGTAAGCCCCAAAAATTGTTCAATTTTCAATTTCCAGTATGAAATTCAATCTCTTATTCAATAAATGTCTCTCTTTTTATGAGAGTTTCGTCCTTTATTTCAAGGTTTTCCTCCTTATTTTCAAGGTTTCGGTCCTTTACATTAGTATAGGACTTAGTTTCATGTTAATCAACAAGATTAATTTGTTGATGGTTCGTCGCTTATCTCTTCAATGGATACAAGTAATTTGTCAACGATCTTTGCCAACATAATGTAAGTTTTCTCCCCTTATGAATCAAACGAAGGATCCCCTCATCAAAAGCTGCAAGAAGATGGCGATACGAGGTCATGCCGAATTGTCAAATCATGTCTTGAGATCCCTAGTTTATAAGAGATTATATTATTTGGCTTTTTATAGATTTGCTTGCGATTATAGGTATTCACTGTAAGTGTCGTTTGGCGTTCTATTAATGAATTATTCTTTTCGTTAAAAAAAAAACAAAGAGTTTTGATCCAATGGAGGGACACAAGTCTTATCAAGTTCATATGTTGAGGGAGATGGGTCATGAAAAGAATCAACAACATGAATATTATCATCAAGCACACAAAACTTTGCAAATTATTCACCATAATTAGTAACAACATGATAATTAATATCCTCGGGCAAGATCTCATCGATAAACCAAGAAGGTAAGGTATGGGTTTTGGGATTATAAAGGGCCAATAATTCAATAAGGTCAAAAGCTTCGTCGAAAGATTTAGAAGGGAAGTCTCCCTCACATAAAGAATCAAGCAAGGTCCTAGTGGAATCGTTTATGCCCTTAGCAAGTGTCAAATACAAGGATCTCTCAGTAAAGTATTTGTCATCTAAATAGCAAAGATAATGTTTCAATCTAAGCGAGTAATCTCCCAAATTCTCATCTTCTCCTTGAGGAAAAATAATATCCAACTCAAATGTCTTTTTACCAACAAGACTTCTCAAACTTCGGTCAACAACACTCGTAGCACATACCTCCAAGATTACGTTACTACTACTCTCACGAAGATAAGTGTTAGTAGAATGGTTCTCATGGCAAGTAATATCTTGTTGTTGAGGGTGGATGGAAAGATTAGGTGGGGAGTAGGTGTCAAAAGATTGCATATCATTTCTAACGTTATTGACAAGTGCATTCCTTGAAGGATATCTAGGTGAATCAAGTGCATATATATTGAGAATTGTTAGAACATGCATGAAGGAGGGTGAACATCATAGGTCTTCATGTAATCAACATCATTGTTCACGTAAGAATTCAAAGGGGTTTTGGGAGATTAGAGGGACATTCATCAAAATAATGACTAAATACACCACATGAACCACACTTAACATCATGCAAACTCACTTAGGGTGTGGGGCACATGTCATGTTTATTAGAATCATTATCCATGCGTGAAATAGTTTCCATCTATCATCATAAGGCATATAAGTAAGGGTTATTTCATGGGAATAATATCAACTATGCGTGTGATTCTTAAAATAATACAAACTATACGTAATCTCATTTTAATATGAACTACACATTCATTAATCTCGCTTTGCTATATATGAAATTTTATTACCGTTCATATTGACTTGTTGTAACTTTCTAGGGTTTTATTAGGTCCGTTCAGTCATCGTGAAAGTCAAAATTATAATAAAAACATTGTTTTTCATAACTTCTATAAGACTAATTGAAAAAGAAATAAAAGACGAATTTTCAAAAAATTTAATTTTTTGAAAACAATGATCGAAAATAAACACGAAATGTGAATCAGAAGAAGAAGTGTAAGAGGAAGAGCTGAATAAGGGAAGTTCAATAGTAGACGGTCATCCATAGCAAAGCGAGACTAATGAAGACGTAGTTCATATTAAAATGAGATTAGGTATAGTTTGGCTTAATTTAAGAAACACACGCGTAGTTGAGATTATTCGCATGAAATAAGCCTTCTATTTATAAGTGAAGATAACTCATTTTCATATAGTTTGGTATATCAAACACTGCCTTTTATTTATTCAACATGTAAACTATTTACTACAATTGGATAATCATATTCGGTTAACGTTATGAGTTTTCACACATCTACGTTTGTATATTAATATAAAGTAAATGAGTTGGGAAAATACAAGAAATTGAAATACTTTAAAGCGGCTTAAGCAATCTGTAAGAAAAAAAAAAGTAGGGAGTATAATACTCTGTAATACGAGTAATCTCTAGAGAGGCAATTCAAACATTGAACTTTTGCTCTAATATGAATGTCCAATGGACTATATAAGTATATAACACCCTTCTTTATATAATGACAATATACATATACATATCCAACCGTTTCACAAGCAACCCTGGTTACTCGTGTAATTGAAAGATGTTGTACGTACTTACGTATATTTATGAAATCGGAAAATACCCGGCCCGTACGTATACAAATTGGTAAAGAATATATAGGGAGTACTCGTAATTATTTAGATCGAGTTATTAGGTTAGGGTGGGTAACTGGCTAGAAGAACTGATTCCGTGAAGTAAAAGTCTGACCAAAGGCCCATGATGAAGGAACAACATTGTAAAAGTACTTGGTTTTGCCACCAACCAAAGTGAGTTTAAAAGAGAGGCGCTGGTTTCTAAGGTCGGAGTTGCTCTGCCAATTGACCCCCCAATTCCTGGACATAGCCACCCATCTCATTGTCTTGGAGCTCCTTACCCACGCCGCCTTCACGCTCCCGCTCCCACCCACATTCGCCATCATCACCATGTTGAAGTTTCCTTGCCCTCTCATTGTGAATCGCACTCCCCCTCGCCTACGGCACGACACCCTATACATACATACAATTAACCAGGTCGTTGATAAGAAACAATAATTAAAATGATAAGTTGAACAAGTATATATGTACTAGACGAAACGTACTTTTTGTAAAGGACGGGGATAATGCCTTCATTGCCACGTCTAGCGATACGAAAGAAAGATGGCGTGGCCAAGTCGAAGTGGTGACGGGGTGGATCACACCAGCCTCCATGGTTGTTAGGAGGGCAAAAGTTGGTGGCGGTAACGGTGATACTTCCACTACGAAGGCACCACTGTGGGTCGGCCCTATAGTCACACCTTACTTGGTAGCATGCACCACATGCTTGCCCACCCTTGAACATTGCCGTGCTTAAGGCCGTTGTGTGGACTCCAAACCCCGCATGGATTGTGTTTTCGAACCCGCATGCCCCTCCTACATAGTTTAGTTTATCATCACCATAACAAATTAGCTAGTTACAATACAATTATTCCGTATTATTTGGAGTAAAAATGGTACAATTATTAACAAGATATAAGTAATACGAGTAGTATAAAATAGGATATTAGATTTCAAACTCGATGAAATGTAAATCACGGGACTAATTGCATACTGACTTAGTTACTAGTATAGACCTCGTGCAGTGATGCACGGTATTTTTAATAAATTTATTTTATAGTAGCATATTTCATTTTAGATTTTCAATTCTTTTATTTTTATAAATCTAAAAATGGTACAGGTACGTGTATATGAAAATATTTTAAACATTGCAAAACAAATCAAGATAATTGTATAATGTTTTTACTAATACCTGTTGAAAGATATTAACGATTTAAAATACGTTTCGACAAATGTGCATAAAGAAATGGGTAAATTGGAGTTGAATGGGGGGAGTATGTATCAACTGGTTTTCTCAAAATTGGACCCTTTTCAACTTTGGGCCCTATGTCGTCGCCCCCCCAGATTACCCTTTGGGCCGGGCCTGTCTCCGTCTCGTTCATTATTTGTTATCTTTTATATTCATTGTGAGGAGTATTTTAATCAAAAGAGAACAAATAAATATTTTAATCAAATGACAAAATTATAAAGCTTGGTATGAAAAATGTATCTGAAAGAATAAGTACCCTACTCCAACATTTGCTTATTAATTCGAGTGTTATTATATACTCCCTCCGAGTTTCTATTTTTGTACCATTTTCTTTTTTGAGCTGGGTCTGATATTTCTCTCACTTTCCTTTTTAGACTATCAATGTGTGGTTCGCATTTAGTCTCTCATTTTTATCTCTTTCTCCTTTTTTCAGCCACTCATTTCTCCTTCCTTAATTTTCATCTCAAAAGCAAATGAGACAATGATAAGAACTCGGAGAGAGTACTAGATACGTACGTAATAATCATTGTTTTCCTTTTATATTCATTGTGAGAAGTATTTTAATCAAAAGCAAACAATTGAATAGAACGGTGAGAGTAGCCAAAATACAATCCACAAGAATATCTTTTTAGGTTGGAATTTTTTTGATGTGAAAATGACACGTGTCTCATATACTAGCATGTTTCAGTACGTAGAAGATGTGCTCTACACTTTACTCTCTCAATTTATTAATTTTCTACCCATTTTTTTAATATTATTTCAATTTCTATTATTTTCATATTAGTCTCTTTCATCTTCATTTTTTAATATTTTCTATTATGGCTCACATTTATCCACTTTTCTCCCATTTTCATTATAAATTATGTATAAAGTAAATGGGTAAAACAAATATAAATGAAGAGAGTATATAATACTCGTATATACTCTATAACTCAATCACTAAATCAGGGGCGGACCTAGGGGTGCACACAGCACCCCACGTGCGCACCCTTCGGTTTCCAATTTTTTTTTTTATTTTTAAAAAAGCACTAATGCTTATTACTTCTACTATTTGCGTGAAAAAGGAACAGTGAAAGGGTTGTGGCAACTTGGTAAGGACTGTGGCACTAGGTAGAGTTGGTGTGGGATCGAATCCCCTCAGGCACCCTTCTTCCCAGTTCCACCCTTTGCCTCAATTAGGAGTATGTTATTTTAAGATTTTGAACCATAATTAAAAATATATTTTCGTGTTTTGTTTTGTTATCAGTTATGGAGTACACCCTCCGTGCTATCAATTTATTATCTACTGTATTTTTCTTTTTGGGTGTGTTATGTAATAATTATCTATTTTTATTTTTATTTTTCTATTTTTTTGTTATAGGTATGTAATGCAAGTCGATTTTGTGTGAAAATTTATCCATGACTTTTTTTTTTCTTGAACTTCAATCCAAAAGCAATAGATAACGAGTATTGAATAAGACCAAGGAATAGAGTACTTACTAATTTAAATAGCTAGTCTCACGTCCGTCTCACGATAACTTATCGTGAGACCTACTAATAGGAATATAATAATAATAAAATTAACTACCTTGTATGTGAGAGGTCTCACGATAAACTTATCGTGAGACCGTCTCATACAAGAATTTGTGTTCAAATATAAATGCAAAACCGAATTTTGGAGTTTTTTTTAATGTTATTTATTTGTTGGTTAACCATTAATTCTTTACTTGAGTCATAGATATTTGAGTATTTTGATTAATTTTTTATGTCGATTTTTTGATTTTATTTGTTAATGTCAACTACGGTTAATTAAATACGGAATATAATTCTCAATTGTGGAACACTAATTTGAGGGTTTTTTAAGTTATTTGTTTGTTGATTTACCGTTATTTCTTTAATTCGGTTATAAATTTCATAGTTTTAAATATTAGAAATTAGTTAAGAAAAATTTGGTTGGCTTTATTTAATATTTATAGTTTATGATATGTAATTATGCGACGAATTTCTAATTTTGATTAATTTTTTATATTATCTACGATTAAAAAAAAAAGTGAACCCCCTCTCTTATATTTCTGGGTCCGTCACTGACTAAATGGTAATCGCCTTTATGAGAGAGGTCTCAAAATAAATTTATTGTAAAATTGTTTCATTTGTGAAATTGGTGATAATATATAGTAGAGTTTATCATCAATGTAGAGTGATAGATAGTTTAAATACATAAAAGATAACGTTGATTTGCGGAAAAAACTACTACATGCATGTAGTTGGATGACAATGATTTGCATAGATGATTTTAAAGGGGGAATGGAGTGTAATAAAAAAGACATACGTAACGTACATACCGAGAGTGGCTGGGGATTGGTTTTGGCCATAGAAAGTTGCATGACCACTACGCCAATGGTTAGGTTTACGAGATTCGACACTTTGAAAGGCGACTATTATCACCAAATTCAAAACACAATAAGGAACTAATCCCATGCTTTGTGTTATTTAATCTTCTTCCTTCAGACAGGATTAAGCTAATTAATTAATAATTAAGCAATGAGAGTATGCAACACGATACTATAACTTGGATTATATATGTACCTTCGTTTTATAGCCAATATACATATGGGGTTTGTCGGTGGATATACAATTATAAATAAATTTGATACTTGAGTATAAGAATTAATGCATGATCAAATCCCACTTTTGGCTCAAAATATGATTTTCAGACAGTCATTATTTCTTGCTTTGATGATAATTGTCAGTGCTACAAAATGAAACCAATTATTAATTGTTAAGGGAGATTTAGGAAGTTTCGTTGTGTACGGAAAAATACGGCCAAGAACAAATGCATGTGGCTGCCTGCTTGCTGATTTTATGCAATAACTATATATGTCTACGTAGCATTAATATTGAATTCCATGCATCATCCTCTCCCTCTTTCATCCCTGCTTCCTGTTACTTGTTGCACATTAATTAGCACATGAAGTGAAACTTTGAATATCCACACTAAAGATATTTATTTGAGATTTGCTTATTAATCAAGGAGTACATGCAAGTTTATGATAAATTTAAGGGAGTACCACTTCATAAATCACGATTACTACTGTTATTTTATTTCTTAGCTTTTAGTTTTCTATATTTCCATACATCAATTACATTTAGATTTAGTATTTTTGTATTGTAATCAACAAGTACGTGTTATTTAAGCATCTATTTTTGTTTTGCTCTTCTTTTGTAGAATTTGTAAGCGGAATAATAACAGGGAGAAAAGTGAGAAGTTTAGCATTAACTTGCTCATAAACTTGATCTAACAATAATTGAAATCATATTCTTATTTATAATTGAAATCTGTCTTACCGAATAAGAAAAATGCAAAATCATATTCTTTGGTATCTGAAGATATTTCTTTTATATCTTCAAATATCAATAAATATGGAACAGAATATCGATCACCAAAATATAAAATTTCAGTGTCTACAGATGCTCCCTCGAGACTTGTTGTAGAGACTTCGAATTCGGTTGCAACTTTGTCTCGAAATTTGGTAGAATGCCGTGAGGTGAACTTTGTTTGCCCCATGACATCTACGGATCTTGAACCTTCGAGATTGGAGATGAAGAGCGAAAATTGTCCCACCGAGTGTGCCAAATTTGTAAACCATAAAATTCGACCATGCGATAATATAATAACAAGGCAGAAGAATATATAATACGGACACAAGAATTTTTATTATAGAAAGATTGTGGGGATTACAACTTCCGTAACGACTCTATTGATTCCATCACTAGGGTTTTTGGGATTTTGGTATTTGGTACAAGTCGTGAGTCTTATCGACTTATTTACTAACTGGATACCATTAGAATAGCTTTTCCTACAATTTAATTTGGTAGTAGGGAGGAGAAAGTCGTTGTTGTGGCTTGACTTGCTTCCTAGACCCTAAAATCGGATTTCTATTTATGATTGAAATCTATCTTACAGAATAAGAAATGCACAAAAGCATATTCTTTGGTATCTGAAGATATTTATTTTATAATATCTTCAGATATCAGAAAATATAGAATAGAATATCTATCACCAAAATATAAAATTTCAGTGTCTACCTCTGTGGCAACCTATTAGAAACTAAGAGTTTTTCTTTCTCATTGAAGGGAAAAGCGAAGGAGACTTTTTATATTATCTACCGCCTAATAGTATCACCATTTGGGTAGTCTTGAAAAAGATTGTAATACCCTGGGCACTACTTGAGGATTGGGGTATCACTCATGACGCTCAACGGGCTTTGTACTGGTAATAAAAACCAACACATACCATTCTAGTGCATTTCGTCACCGATGTCACCCATCCTAAGACTACCCTAGCCAAGCAGCTTAACCTTCATTAGCCATCTATTGCAACATTAAACACGTGCCTGAGAATACAAACTCGATTATCTTTGTAAGTCACGACCATATGAACGTTTGGCTTCGTCATGTTGAATTTTAGCACAAAACGGCATACCTCATCGAACACTTCATAGTTCGATACCTCAAGTCAATGGGCTGCGGAGGGAATGTAAGACCTGTATTTTCTAAGGCAATTGAGTCAAACCAACCCGACCTGAGTCACGGCTAGAGTCTAATTCATGGGTAAGTCTTATGTCACCTAAACGATTGGGGTCAAATGAACTTTAGGTGGGATTGTGCATACAAGGGGATTCAAGTGCTTGGCATGGGTCGTCCCGATCAGGACGTTGATCCCGGGCAACCGAGACGTCTTGTTCCTTGGTTATGTGTTTAATTGTCTTTTGTTCCACATCGTTCGTGAAGTGATGAAATTTTAGAGAAGCGCCTATATATACCCATCCAAGTCATATTTTTTCATTTATTCAGAACTCTTATTAACTTTTATAAAAGTCTTTGCTTACGAGAGAAAACGAGTAAAAGGCCTTTCGGAAATTTAGCCTTGCTTTGCAATTTCTGAGACACAAATACCGTTGTAACTACATATTTTGTAAATTTTTAGTGCCAACAACCATCCCATAGGAATACAGGGTCATGTACAGTGGACAATTCGGTCTTGTTTGTAAGGCAGTGAGTTGTTTGGGAGCAGTCAAGTTTAGTCAGAAAGCTTGCGTGAGGTCATTCTGTCAGGTTGTTGTCTTTCCGGATAATTTTTCTCGTCTTTGTTACTTTATGTTTTAGTAGCGTGATAGGTTAGTGTTTGGGATAAAACTCACGTCCTCAAAATACGACATGGCACTCTACGAGTGGAAGGTCAAAGTCAAAAAGTCAAAGGATCGAAGACGAAAGTCAAAAGACAATACTCGAAAGTCAAAAGTCAGAAGCTGAGAAAGTCATAAATCAATACAACCGAGAGTCAACAAGTCAACTGAAACCCAAGTTTACATACAGCAATGGGCCAATCAAGAATATAGAGCAAAGTAAGGAAATGGGTCGGACTAGGGCGAAGCAACCAAACAACCCAATACAATTGAACAACCCCTCACCCCAATTGAAAGACAGCGGGAAAAAGGTCAAAGAACTACTCCCCTAAATTCAAGGAGCAGATCCGACAGAATAGAAGAGGAACCAGGAGGAGAAGGAGGGGGGAGTTGGAGATAACAGCTAGAGGAAGGCAGCAGGATATAAGCACAAGAGGGACAACAAGGAAATCATTCAACCCATCCTCAACACATTTCGACTTCGAGCAAGTGCACTAGCAATATACACAACAGTCAACTATAGTCTAAATACTTGTATTTGTATTCATCCTTCACACTTTTCGTCCATAGTAGAATCTTGGCGGGATTCCGACTCCCCTCGCAGTTTTTCCCACATTGGGTTTCCGCGTCACCAAACCTTGCATGTCATTTACTTTCTTTCGTTGTTCTTCATTCATTAGATCCGATATCGTTTCATCAACCCGTAGAGCAATAGGTCGATCACTTTAACCCGCAACCGAAATCATTGACCCGGTAAAATTTTACCAAAACAGTTAGTATTGGTTTCCCTAGTATAGGTTGTTGTATGAAAGATTACCCTAGTATATAGGCTGTTGCAGTATAGATTACCCTAGAATAGACCACCTTGGTATAGGTTGCGGTAGTATAGATGGTAGATGGCGATAGGCTAGTCTAATTAAGCCGAGGGATTGTTAGGGCACACGAAGAGGTGTTCAGTTTGGACATTTATGCATTTTAGATAAAATCGAGACTGATGTAGCAATACATTGGATATGTGTAATTGCCGATTTCGTAGAAGAATATTGTAGGTCGCTCATGGATGCTTGTGGCTTGCTTGTGCTAAGGTAAGTTTCTCCTTACTTAGAATATGTTAATTTTATGATGCATTTATGAGCTATGCATATAACATGATGTTGATAATGAATGAGACTAATGTTGGAGGTGGTTATGAGGGTGGGCTTAAGGCCTATCGTTTAGTATAACATAATTATATGGAGGGGCTAGCTTTAAACTATCCGAGACGCTGATCATGATACTCTCCTTGATTTCTCCATCTATGATATGCTTAAGGGGTGTGCAGACTAGAAATAAAAAGATACCAGAAGAGTTTAGACGGTGTTGTTGATGGGTACGTACCATTGATTGTACTAAGAATGTTGAGCCTGATTATTTTAACCATATTCTCTATATGTCTAAATTGTTACCCTATTTTATTATTTTAACAAATATTTAAGTCAAGTATGAACAAATAAGATAATTAGTTGACTCGAGAAATTAAATGGATCAATCCCAAGTTCAAATAATTGTTTGTAAAGATATAATTAAGGTTTCTCGATGGATAAGTAATTTTCAAGGAAAATTAGATTGATTTCTCGAAAGTAAAATGATGATTTTTCAACAAAAGTATACAAGAATGCATGATTTCTCGAATAAATAATAAAATGTTTTAACGGTTTTCGAGTTGAAAATAGAAATTCGAGCTAAAATAAAGTTTTTTTTTGAATTAAAGACGAAGTCAAACTAAATCCGATAAAAATTAAAATTAAGGATTACGAGTTAAATCGCAAACAAAATAAAAATATGAACACGAATTTAATTATAAAAATTAGGGGTGTTACAAGGATGAGGAGAATTTTGGCTGGAAGAGGAACTCAGAGATGAATTTTTCCCTAAACATGTGAGGAGTATTAAGAGGGTAGAGTTTGATCGATTTGCTATGACCAAGGACATGACGGTGATGAACTCATTTTGTATATATAGTTAACTCCAACGCCTCCTTTATTTTGGTTCGTTTTATGTGTCCTAGGAGTCGTTTTTCTAGGTTTTTATCTTTGTTTGTTATGTCGGGTATTTTGTTTACGTTTTGTAGGAAACGAGACAAATGAAGGTGATGGAGCTACATTTTGGGCGACGACGAGAGTCGAGCCATGAAATCTACAAGAAAGAAGTGATAAAAGTTAGACGATACTATCTTGAGACGATACTATCTTGAAGACGAACGTGAAGTAAAAAAACAATAAGAAACGACAAAGAAATAAGTTGGAAAGCTCGAACAAATACGAATCGAGAAGCTAAGAAAGAATGATCGCAAAAACAAAGGTCAACTCCAAACATAAATATCTTGAGTTCTACAACTCCGATCGAGCTAACTCAGGTGGCGTTGGAAAGCTCTTTTTCTTAGATTTCAAACGGTATATCACACGTCTGTTTTCAATAAGTAACGAAGAAACATGAAGCATTTCTAATTCATCGCGCAGTGCTGAGGCACCCACACCGGTCGGGACAAGGCCCGAACCAACCGGTTTGAAGCAGTTTCGTGGGATTTTTATGTTTAGATTCCGTAACTTACCATAACTCTTATTTTACGTGATATTATTAGCTTATTAGTTTTTTCTAATTCTTAGAAAAGTAGGAGTAATGAGACTCATTATCATTATTAGTATATATATACCCTCCTAAGGGTTAGATTTTATTTACGCTTTCTTATTCAGAACTTTAGTTTAGACGTTTATTTAGCATTGAAATTCTACATGCTTGTAGCCATACTTTTAGTTATTCAGTCTTTTTGTTCTTCATAATTAGTATTTGATTGATCATTCATACGTTATTGCCTTACTACTTGTCTTGTATCGTTGTTTTGTTAGTTTAAGACGTTGAACTAGTTGAATGTTTAGGAACTCGAACCTAAGATCAAAAGTCTGGTAAGAGTAGACTTACAACTAAGTGGGTAGGATAATCTGGTAAGCTGCGAGAGCCCGTCAGAATCTATCATAAGGTTGACATAAGATCCGAAAGGTCGTATCTTTGCCCTAAATAACTGTGATTGATTGATTGAATAATTAATTAACTTTACCCAATTTAATTACATAGTGAACTGAAAGCCCTGGATCTCTTTAATATTGTTAGAACCCCTTAATTTACATAATTGCATTAGCTTAGTTAAAATACAAACAAACAGAATTAAAATAGTTTAGAATCGAATTTATTAGCTAATTAGTAATAAACATTCATCTCTATGTGGTTCGACCCTTACTACTAGTTATTTGTTGCTTGTTCATTAGGATTATTTTTTACTAGACAGACGAAGAATATTATAACAAATTTATGGAGTTGGCCACCTATTCTTCCGATCAACAATCAAGCTTGGAATTACTTGTTGCTAGGTTCGAGAAGAGGCTATCCTTGAGAATATTGTTGAGACTACATGCTGAGGTGCCCGGTCACCGACGTACGGAGTGTTTATCTGAGGGTAGGGCATGTTGAACGCCTTGCTAACCAGATTAATAAAATAAGTGAGTAGCGTGGTGAGAAAAGGAAATCTAAGTCGGAGGGTGACGTGCAAGAAATTAAAATGCAAAGAGAGGAGGGCACAACCGATCTCAAGGGCTGAAGCCCCAGTACTCAAAAGGGAACAGTTATGGGGCTATTAGTTATAGACCTGACAAACAGATCGGGTCGTGTCGTGTTCGTGTTCGTGTTCGTGTTTGTGTCATAGGTGAACGGGTCGCGAATCCCTCAACTCAAACCTGATCCATTTAAGTTTCATGTCGTGTTCGCGTTGACTCACTTACATAAATGGGTCATTAAGTCTTAACCTAAACTCATTAATTTCGTGTCGCGTTTTCGTGTCATGTCCATATTTGGAAAGTATTAACTTATTTATATGTTAAAAATGATTAAAAAAAACTTAGTGTGGTCATGACGTAGGTCCACCCCGACGCGGCCACGCGCGGGTTTGGGTAGGCGAATGAATCTCGTGGTAAGATTATTCTCGGGTTCGAAATTTAAGTCAAAATGGAGTCGCCACCGAATTTTGTGGTTATTCGGAACCATACGAGCCCACTCTATGTCGTCATGGGCTATACACAAAGTAAGCCCACTTCGATTTCAGAGTTTATGGGGCTCGTCCCTTTGCATTATTATACCGATACCGTTTACACCGGCTTTGGTATATAAAATGACTCTCGTGCGCCAAGAGTTTCGGACATCCGGAAACCAAAGGTTCTGAGTAAGGGGTGAGGGTACGTGTTGGGAAGCCCACTAAGGACACCCAACCTCGCCCGCACATGGCGGCCTCTACTAAGACATCGTTCGTGTTCGTGTACGCGCGCTAGTAAAGCGACTAAATGATATGCAAACAGCGTTTTCGGGCTAAGCATGTGAATTATTGATTTGCTACGTCATTTAATGCATCTTGATTATGGTCGGAATGATTTAGCATGCGAGGTTCATTTATAAAGCGTAAAGCAAGTAAATAAATAAAGCTCGAAAGGAAAATAAAAAACGTACAAGTTACACGGGCAGAAATACAACCCGGAATTCACAATACAACAAAAAATAATAAACAAAATAAAAAAAATATCGCGATACAAAGATAGGAACGGACCCGTATGTAAACTAGACCGCGAAATATGTAAATGGACTACCCCGATTAAATACACATTATGTCGGGTACTAAACGAAGGACGGAAACATGAGACTGTGGCATATTGCTAGCCCGATCTCATATCCCGTAGTCTTGTCCCGACTTATCATGTCAAAAATTGATCAAAGTCGTTCTACGTGTCGTAAAATGCGTGTTTTTGAAAATAGGAAGATCACGTGATAGTCTTTACACGTGATGACTAAAGTCGATAAAAGGACGGGGCTTGAAATGTGTGTCAAACCCCTCGGTTTTATGGGTTGCAGGACCCACTCGATCGAGTCATGGGCTGACTCGGTCGAGTGTGTCCTTTACGCAACTACTGCCCATTTTTATGGGTGCTACTCGATCGAGTAGACCCTGTACTAATGATAATTCGTTTCGTTTTATGATTTGAAATCGACGGTCGGCCAAATCAAATACAAATATCGCACGATTTGTATTTAACTCGGCCTCCGGTACTATAATCGTGTATGAACGATTATAATACCGTTATCGGAGTTTTATGAAAATGTTTATCGTTACACTAGAAAATTTGGATTAGTGACGAAATGCTTCCCTCTACGTCACGACATCGGAATTAACTCTTTCGGGTTATGTGATGTCGGTTTTCGTGTCAACGGGTTCCGCACTAATTATAGAAATGGGATTAAATACGTTCAACTACGACCGATCGCGATCACGTCACGCCCTTGAGTACATTGGGGCGGGGCTCCTCGAAAGGGCTCCACCTCCGTCGTTGCTCGTAAAGGGATTAGACGGACTTTAGGCAAACATCGTAGTCAAACGGATTTAAAACCGGATTTTGATACTAGTTTACGTATACGCGGTATAATTAATGTTAGTAGTAAAATGATGATACAAAAAATAAAGATGCAAAAGTATAGAAACGTTAGTGTTAGCGTTAGTGTTACTACGATTATGATACAAAATGCGATGGATTAAATGAAAATGAGACGAGATAAAAGAGATCGAGATGGGGTTTAGGACACCCTCAACATACATGCTAGGTATAGGCCTCGGAAATGGACTCGTAAATAGCGACGGGACGCCGGAGTATCGAGGATGTACGCGAGTTGTGGTGTGTGTGTGTATTGCGTCGGTTTCCGAGGGACAAAGGGCTCGGGATTGGTGTGTTTGGCTTAGGGTTTCTAAGGCTTGATGTGTAGGTGAGTTGTGGCTGAAATGTAAAGCAAAATGTAGATTGAAATGTCTTGTCAAAAGTTGTGAAATGCATGGGGGTGAAGCGGTATTTATAGGCGTTTCCCACGACATAGGGGCACTCGATCGAGTGGCCCTAGTGCACTCGATCGAGTGCCCTTGCAAACGGGTCAAACCCGGTTTTTGGCGCTCCACTCGACCGAGTGGGTCTATCCACTCGATCGAGTGGATCAAGTGGGCGAGACAAATAAGGAAAGAATTGATCTTGTTGTTTTGATTGGTTTTTTTTGAATTTTAATTTGTGCGCCAGCTGAACTTGGCTGATTTATGAGACGGTTTCGTCTTTGACCGGGTTTTGACCCGGTTGCCAAAAGACGGGATTTATCTTTGGTGTCGGTTTTGACCCAAATTAGTCTTATTTGACTCGGAACGACCCACTGGGCCTGAATTTGAGGTCTGTTTTGGGATATTTTTACTCCGCTAAAAGTCCATGTCGAATATTATTGTTTCCGAGCCCAAGTCCGAGTATACCAAGTCACGTTTGCGTCCGATCATCATCGGGTGTTTTTTGGAGACTACCATAGACACGTGGCAGTCAAAATGCGGGTGTCTACAGAGCCCCCACTCTGACTAAGGCTTGGACAAGGCGAAAGTCAGAGTAGCTACCAAGTCCGTTAAGACCTGGTAGACTTCCGACCGGGTCATTTATAGTCTAGTGGACTCGCGTGAAGGGCTCGCCGGCCATAAGCAGAGGGTCATACCTGTCCTGATGATGATAGCTTCGCGGGGAGTCAGACTTGTAGCATAAGTCCTGGGCGCGCCTATATGTGGGCCCATCCCGTACCATCTCGGGGAAAATGCCGCCTCGGGCGTTCCGCTGGGGAAATATGTGAGCTGCACGGGCTTGCTTTTGAAGCCTTGAGTCATACCTGAGCTGATTAAGATGCTCCGTGGGGAGTAAAGCTAGCCTCTTTTGGGGAGCAAGTGTACCCGTATGCCGACACATCACACCTTGGATGTAGCATACCGGGAAAAAGCTGACTCCGTTGGGGAATTTAATAGTTTCGCGGAGACTTGCTTCTGAAGTCGGGAGTGTACCTGTATGCTGACACATAACAAATTGTATGTAACACATAGGCAAAACACTGACTCGTGCTGGGGAGATAAAAATATTTGAATTTTTGAAAGGACAAAATTTTGAAAAAAAAAAAAAATTATCGCGAAGAAATTTTAGAGATTCTTAGGAAAGCTCGGGACGGCTTGATTCCTATTCTGGGTTCTAGTTTGAAATCAGGTCTGCGCGCGCATAGGGCTCAGTTTGCTGAGGAGGCAGAGTAGTTAGGTTTTCAGTTAGGCTTTCTCATTATAAATATGAGAATCTCTGCTTCAGTTTTCTGCATCTCAACTCAAATTCTTCTTTTCCTTCTCAAAATCTTTTAGACTTTCAAGAAAGCTAGAAATTCCTGTCATGGGTATTGATCACTTGACGGCTATGCTTCTCGCATGGTCCCAATATTTTCGGGATGAGGAAAAGGTCTGACTGACCCAGATGGGAATTGTCAATTTATTCCCTTTTCAGCGCCTAATAGTTGACTCGCATTTCCTGGACGCCTGCTTGTCGTTTTGGGACACCACCCATCACGTATTCGCGTTCCCGCGGGGAGAAATATGTCCTTTACCCGAGGAGGTTACGGCTATAGGTGGTTGGAGCCCTGTTGCTCAGCCAGCTATTCCTCCGTTCTACCCGGATCCAAGGAGGCGGTTGAGGGAATTCTTGGGTTTGTCTCATGCTGAGACAAATCGGATGGTGCGGGGAGATAGCGTTTCCCTTTTCGATCTGGCTGATAAGTTTATGAACCCTCGAGATGTAAGGGCCACCCCTGCTCACAGGCGTAGGGCATTTGCCTTTTGCATGCTGCACTGCTATGTCTTCGAAGGGCTGATGGAACTTGACTTGTGCATGGGTCAAATCAGGCTGATTGGAGTGGTTGACCAGATGGAGACTGGTCATAGCCCTGTTTGGCTAGCCACAGGGGAAATCATCATGGGTCTGGATGCTAGGCGGCTCGACCCAACCCGACGATTGACAGGAAGTACCCGTCTCCTGCAGGTATACAGCTCGCGTTTTTTTTTTTCGCGAAATACCTGAAGTACGCAAGTCACTCGATCGAGTGGACCTGTCACTCGATCGAGTGACACTCATATCGAGCTACTGCCTGCTTTCAGAGGGCTAACTCGATCGAGTCATCTGCTGCACTCGATCGAGTGGACCCTGGCGAACCATTTCGTTGCTTATAAAATTTGTGTATACTTTTCAGATATGGTTGTCGGAGCGACTGTCAATCATAGAGACCCCTCCGAGCATACCCTATTATCGGAGTAGTCAGATCAGCTCAAGAAGGCGAAAGATAAGCTCGAGTCATCGGATAGATCGAGCTTACTGGGATGAGGAGCTGGTGTTCCACGGGGGTCCTTTGATCAGGTGGACCGTTGCTTGGTGGTTCCTTTCGAAGTTGGCTGGCCTGGCCAAGAGAGACCAAGCTCGCTACCTGGCGATTCTGTCCTTTGACTGGACAGTTCACATTTACCCGGATCGTCTCCTAAGCAGTTCGGTTCGTCTCAGCGCATCCCCGAGACTGAAGCCATTATTAGCGTCTCGCTCCAATTGACGGACGCTATGTGCGACACCTGGTTGCAAAGATGGTTCACTCGTCCTACATGGACTGTACCTAACCCTTGCCAATCCGCTTGGGTGTCACGGGCTTATTAGAAATGGACTTCCGAGGAGTCCGAGGAAGCTCGAAAGGCCTTGAAGCTCGATGAGGCCTTTGAATTGGTTCATCGCGAGACGGCGAAGGACAACAGGGACTTATTTACCGGGGAATATATTCCTGAGGCTACAGTCCGGGGAGAATCGGGTCTTAAGTCACAAACTAAGACTCGATCTAAGGAAGTCGGTTCTAGCAGCACTCGGGGGCAGACCGAAATGGAGAGACGCCTTGGGCCAAGGTTAGCGGTCCGGGACCGACTAGGTCCGCGTGACCGGCTCCCTGAGCCCGTAAGGGCCCGACTTGGGCCTATTGATGTGACAGAGCAGTCGGGCTCAAACAATCGAGCCCGAGCTAGAGAGGTTCCTATGGTGATTCGGGAACGCTCCCCTCCGCGTCGTCGCCAGTGGACGGCTAAGGAGGCCAAGGACAAGGAGAAGGGCAAGATGCCCTAAATGCCGAGTCCTTTAGCTTTATTATTATTTAAGTATTATTATTATTTTTTGTTGTGTGCCCCTTTTTTTTGTATTTATTTTTTTGAATTCCTGCACTTTTGTAATTTCCTGGGTTTGTCGGGATTTTTTTTTTTGAATTAATAAAAAGAAGTTTATTATTAAACCGCTCCTGTCTTTTCTCGATTGCATTGGTTGTACCCTTTTGAGGGGTTGCCTACGTATCCGCGATTAGCAGAATCAAACCAAACGTAGTTCAGGCTTAGTAAATTTGCAATTTCGAATTACATCAAGACTATTGGTTCAAGATGCTTGCGACAGTAGAATAAGTAATTCTAGCTTATTGACTTGCTTTTTGAAAAGAATGATTTTTATAAAATTTGCTAATGACATTGAGAAGAGGCTAGGGGTAGTAACGCTTCAATTGGTCCAGGTTGGTTGGGTTGACAAACTCATTCCCGTCTAGGTCCGTCAGCATTGTTGCTCCCCCTGATAGGATCTTCTTCACCAGATATGGCCCAACCCAATTGGGTTTGAATTTCCCCCTTGGGTCAACGGGTAGTAGAGCTCGAACAGACTTAAGGACTAGATCGCCCTCCTTAATGTTCCTGGGCCTTACCCTTTTGTTGAAGGCCCGTTGGATTCTTTTCTGATAGATTTGGATATTGTTGAGGGCGCGAGATCGTCGTTCGTCTAGTAGAACCAACGAGTCATATCGTGCCCGAACCCAGTCAGCTTCGGGTACTTGGCTTTCTAGCAAAATTCTGAGGGATGGTACCTCTAGCTCAACTGGTTGAACCACCTCCATCCCATAGGTTAGGTAATACGGCGTTGCCCCGGTTGCGGTGCGAATTGACGTTCGGTATCCCCATAGGGCAAAAGGTATTTTGTCGGGCCAGTCCCGGTAATTATCAGCCATCTTTTTGAGTATGGTGACAATTGTTTTATTAGTCGCCTCTACTGCTCCATTTGTTTGGGGGCGGTAAGGCGAGGAAGTATGCCTCTGGATTTTATATTTGGTCAGCAGGGCAGCAGTCTCGGCTTGAAAATGAGTCCCGTGATCACTGATAAATTCGGACGGAATCCCATATCGGCATATTATCTTGTTTTGGATAAACTTGGCTACATGCTTGGCATTGAGAATGCGATATGATTCAGCTTCGACCCATTTGGTGAAATAGTCGATAGCTACCAAAATAAAGAAATGCCCACCGGTACCAGAGGGATTTATTTTCCCGATTATGTCAATACACCACGTTGAGAATGGCCAGGGTGACGTCATGGTATACAGCAGTGATGACGGCATATGTTGTACATTGCCAAAGATTTGACAGTTATGACAATGTTTGACATACGACCGGCAGTCGACTTCCATGGTATTCCAATAATAACCGAGCCTCATGATTTTCCGGACCAGCATGTGGGCATTCATATGTGGGCCGTTCTCACCATCATGTACTTCGGCCATAACCTTTTCGGCCTTATACTTGTCAACACAAAGGAGAAGAGCCCCTTGTGCCGTCTTTTTGTATAGCTGACCGTCGTTGGTACGGATGAACTGGGTGGCTAGCCTCCGTAAGGCTTTCTTGGCTCGACCTTCCGTCCCGGGAGGATATTCTCCGTTTGTCAGGTACGTTAACACAACCTGATACCATGGTTCGGGATCAGTTATCTCAATGTCTTCGATGTCGTGGATGTACGCCGGCTCGGAGCGTCTTTCGACGCAAATCGGCATACTGGTCACGTGGTCGGGAATGTTCAGCAAGGATGCCAATTTTAAGAGTGCATCTGCAAACTGATTCTCTTCCCGGGGCAAGTATATATATTCTACCTTTTGGAATTGTTTCTCGAGATCCCTTACTCGTGCCTGGTAGGCCACGAGATTTGCATTTCGAGTCTTCCATTTTTGAAGTGCTTGGTTAATGACCAGGGATGAGTCACCATGTACCCGGAGATTTGTGATCCCCAGATTGGCGGCGGCTTGTAGCCCGTAAATGCATGCTTCGTACTCTGCTGCATTATTGGTAACATCAAAGTCCAGCTTGATGGAGATGGGAGTGTGCTCTCCTTTTGGTGAAATTAGGAGGATCCTGACTCCGAACCCTCGAAAATTGGATGCTCCATCGAAGTATAAGTCCCAAGTTTCAGTATCAGTATGGAAAATATCTTCGTCAGGGAAGGACCGGGTGTCGGTGTGTCCTTCTTCGGTTATCGGACTGTCGGCGAGAAATTCAGCCACTACTCGACCTTTGATAGCCTTGAACGGTACAAACTTCAAGTCGAACTCTGCCAGCATTAGAGTCCATCTAGAGATTCGACCGTTGAGAACGGGCTTTTCGAAGATGTATTTGATCGGGTCCATTTTGGATAGCACATGGACCTCGTAACTGAGCATATAGTGCCGGAGTTTCTTAGTGGCCCAGACTAGAGCCAAACACGTCTTTTCGAGCATGGTATACTTGCACTCATACTCTAAAAACTTATTGCTGATGTAGTAAATGGCTCTTTCTTCGGAGTCAACCGTCTGAGCCAGCATAGCCCCCATGGTTGTCTCGGTCGTCGTTAGGTATAACGACAGAGGCAAACCGGGTTGAGGTGGCATTAAGACTGGCGGTGCAGACAGAATTTCCTTGTCGAAAGCAGTTTGGCACTTGTCATCCCATAGTACCCGTTCTCCTACTTTCAGTTTCTTGAAAATTGGTTCACACACCATGGTTAGTTTGGAAATGAACCGACTGATGTACTGGACTTTTCCGAGAAATCCTCTTATTTCTTTTTCGGTTTTGGGAGGTTGCATCTCGGTAATGGCTTTGATTTTAGCTGGGTCGACTTCGATACCTCGTTGGCTAACGATATGACCCAGTAGTTTGCCTGATGTTACCCCGAAACTGCATTTTTGAGGGTTTAGCCTCATGTTGTACTTGCGTAGTCGGGTGAAGAATTTTCTCAGGGCGGTGATGTGACCGTCTCGTTCTTTAGATTTGACGATCATGTCGTCTACATAAACTTCTACCTCTTTATGCATCATGTCGTGTAATAAAGTGGTAGCGGTCCTTTGATATGTGGCTCCGGCATTAATGAGGCCGAACGGCATGACGGTATAGCAGTAAGTACCCCAAGGTGTGGTGAAGGTAGTCTTACTCATGTCTTCTTCCGCCATCTTGATTTGATTATATCCGGCATACCCGTCCATGAATGATAGAAGGGCATGATCGGCCGTGTTGTCCACCAGTATGTCGATGTGTGGTAACGGAAAATCGTCTTTCGGGCTCGCTTTGTTGAGATCCCGAAAATCAACACATACCCGCACCTTACCGTCCTTTTTAGGAACCGGTACGATGTTTGCCACCCAGTCCGGATACTCGGACATTTGTATGAAGCCGGCTTTGAATTGTTTGTCGACTTCTTCTTTTACCTTGAGAGACCACTCGGGCCTCATCCGACGAAGTTTTTGTTTGACCGGCTTGCACCCGTCTTTGATTGGTATGTGGTGCTCGGCTATTTCCCGGTCTATCCCCGGCATGTCCTTGTAGGACCATGCGAAGACATCCTTGAACTCTTGGAGGAGGTTTATGAACTGTTGTTTCTCCTCGGGATCTAAGGATAACCCTATCTTAAGTATCTGAGGCTCTAAGGTTGTACCCACATTTATGGACTCGGTTTCTTCGATCACCGGGTTTCGGGACTCCCTTTGCTCTAGTTGCTCGATCAGATGTGGAGGTAAGGGTACCTGTTCGTCTGGTTTCTCAATGTCATAGCATAAACTATTTTTGAAAGCAGAATTTAAAAGAGACAAGTCGTAAGCAGAACGGTTGTTATTATTGATTGAAAATTTGGAGAACAGC
Organism: Agrostemma githago; assembly: GCA_958450325.1. NCBI lineage: Eukaryota > Viridiplantae > Streptophyta > Magnoliopsida > Caryophyllales > Caryophyllaceae > Agrostemma > Agrostemma githago. The sequence goes on along the minus strand of OY288258.1, from coordinate 56,144,289 downwards.
TCAAAAAGAGCAGCCATCTGATCATTGGTCAGTGGCGGAATTGGTAAAGCACTCGGGACAGACCCCGAGGTGCCAGCAGCAGGAATGATAAAGGGGAGAGGGGTTACAGGAGTGATTCTAGCACCGACTTCCCTAGACTCGACCTCAGACTCTGACTCTGACTCAGACTCAGACTCGGACTCGGACTCAGACTCAGGCATGTCTCCCTCTCCAGTGACCAGCTTGTAGATTCTTCCCTGACTGTCAGTCCACTTGACAGTCTTCCTCCAGGCCCTGTTTCCCGTCTCGAAACCAACATCTGAGATCAGCTTGGTCGGGTCAAACCTGTTGCTGCGGAGGATCAGGTTGACCAGGTCTTCCTTCGGAGTTGGGGCTATGACGTCTTCCCCAAATAGTAGCCCTAGCGCGGGCTCAGCATCTTCTGCTCCGTTGGATTGGATGAGGGCGAGTACATCATCCGGGATATAGTTGCAGTCCCGGGCCAAGTGGGTCTCGAGCTGCACAGCATTCGGCTGGTACAGACCAACCTGGACAGCCCCAAATACCGGTGTGACAAAGTTGTCAGCCAACCGTGGGCTGTAAGGGCTCAAGTGGATACCCTTAATAATGTTGCAGGCCTTCTCAATTCCTGCTCGGACAACATTGTCGGGAGTTATGGCATACCCGAGACCAAAGTGAGACTCTTCATCTTTGAGAACCTCGATGATCTTCCCAGCTGGAAGATCGGGTCGAGAGGTAGCCCCCGGAAAGTACCCTAGGTTTTGGAGCATCGTGTCGATGCTCGAAGTGAAGTAAGGCCTAAAGACGTACTCTTCCTCGATCATCCCCACAAAATCGAACCCCCAGAGGTCCGCGCGTCCTGTGGCGTTACAGCTAGCCACAGTCATTGGTGTTGCCTCTAAAGTGATGACATCGTTAAGCAGAGGCATCTTGATCTTTCGGTGGAGGGTGGAGGACACCGCCTTGACCGCGTGGATCCAAGGCCTACCTAGGAGCAAGTTGAATGACGAGGTGACGTCGATCACCTGGAATTCGAGCTCCTTTTCTATAGGGCCGGTTATGATGGTCAGTTTCACGGCCCCAGCTACCGACTTTGGGCTCCCATCGAAGGCTTGGATGGTCTGAGCAGTCGGGATATAGTCAGCCTCGGTAATGCCGAGGGCTTTTGCGGTCCTTAGAGGAAGGACATTCACAGCGGACCCATCATCAACTAGGGTCATAGGGAGGTATTTTCCTCGGCAAACCACCGTAATGTAGAGGGCCAAATTGTGGGAGGCCCCAAATGGCGGTAGGTCGGCTTCAGAGAAAGTGATCATTGGGCCTCCTTCCTTAGCTTTGCCCTTTAGGTGGGGCAGGACCGTGGCTACCATCTCAGCAGGGGTAACCAAAGAGTCAACCTTAATTTGATCGAGAGCCTTTGTAAGTGCTTCTCGATGCTCTTGAGAGCTAACCAGGAGTTGCCATATAGTGAGGTCAACTCGGGTTTTCTTCAACTGCTTCACGAGAGCCGTTTCAGCAGTTAGCTCTTCAGGGGCGACTTCCGTCCTGAATGGCTCAGTGACGGTTGTCGGGATAGGAGTGTCCCTAGAGCTAGTGGCTTGATAGGGACGACCAAGGTGGTTACTGGTTAGGACTCGGGATTTAGTCCTTCGAATCTCCTCGGAGGTGATGGGGACAGCTTCCCCCTTGGCGAGGTAGACGTCATCCTCGTCGTCGAACCAGATCCCGTTCACTTGCGGGATAAATGGAGAGATAAGGTGAGAGCAATCAATCACCTCCCCGGTAAAGATGGCGTGGGAGCTGAAAGGTTCTCCTTGTTGCTGGGCTTATCTCCGGGTAGCGGGATTTTACCGCTTTCGATCAGGTCCTGGATCAAGTGCTTCAGCTTCCAGCACTTCTCGGTATCATGCCCATTGCCTCGGTGGTACTGGCAATAGGCTTGGGCGTTGTAGTTCTTGGAGCGTCGCTCGACCGGAACTTCAGGGGTTGGGCCTATCGGTTGGATTAGGCCTTTTGAGGATAGCCTTTGTAAGGCATAAGTATAGGTCGTACCTATGTCAGTGAAAACCCGAGGTGGGGTGTTCTTCTTAGACGGAGCATCTAGTAGATTAACCGCGTCGAAAATGCTGCGGGTTGCGGCTTGAGGCTTGGTAGTGGAGGAAGAAGCCCCTTGGTAACCTTTGGCAGCGGCCTTAGTGAGGCCTTCCAGTCTTAAATCATCTTCGATCCTCATACCCATTTCAGTAAGGGTGGTGAAATTGGGTATGACAACATATCGGAGGTGAACCCGGTAGGAAGGGAGGAGGTTCTTGACAAAAGCCTCCACTAAAGTGTTCTCACTGGGCTTATCGACCAGTTTCACGCTCTCGGCCCTCCACCGTTGAAGGTATTTGGTAAAACCTTCTTTCGGTTCTTGGTCCATGACCTCCAGAGATCGCATTGTGGTTTGGATCTCGGTGTTGTCAGCATAATTCCGAGCGAACTCGGTGGCCACATCATCCCAAGTAGGGTATTTCTTCGGGTCTAGCCTCTAGTACCAGGCCCGAGGGTGTTTTTTAAGAGACGCAGCAAAAAGGCTCTTGAACATGGTAGAGTCCACCCCTTTGATGGCCATGAACTCCTTGAAGGCCCGTACATGTAGTAACGGGTCTTCAGTCCCTTCAAACATGGGCAAACCGGTGAGGTTCAGGTTTGCGGGCAGCTTGTCACTTAACGGGTTATACTCACGACTATTCTCCCGATGAATATTGTTACTCCCAGTCAAATGAACTTGCTCTTCCAATCGGCGAACCGAACTAACCAGCTCAGCCAAAGGTTCTGTAACCCCCGCATTTGGAGTCCTTTGCTCCACTGCAGCCAAACGAGTGATGATAGCAATTTGACCAGCCCTCATTTCATGCAGTTGGGCCTCGATGTCGGCCTGTTTGTCGACCATGGCGTCCACAGAGGTTTTCAGACTGCCTAAAGTAGCTTCCATTCTGCGAGTGTGTCTGGTTGCCGGTGGCCTGTCTGTAAGAACACCACGTAATCAGAAACCGAACCCAGATCTTGGAATCACAGAAAAAGTATATCCCGAGCGACCCAAAAGAAAAGGACTGAGTGGAAAAGACTCGAGAAAGACACTTAGACGGATGACTCGTAGGTGGTATGACTTCTTTAGGATTTTGGCCTAGTGGGCCTAGTCCCGTTCGAAGGAAAGTCCACGTGAGATTATTTCCCAGACTTTTGACTCGAGTGTATGGACGGACTTTCCTTTGTAGGGTTATGCCCTACGCAGGTTGGTCGTGCCTTGACAGATAAGGCGGGCTCGGGAAAGGGGGGAAACTCGTGATATAAGATCGACGGATTTTTGACGCTATAAACCCTCTACGTACTATGCAAAGACCCGACGCACGGATAGACGGTAGGTCCTATAATAGGAAAGGTCTATTTTAGGAAAGTTGGAGGTTTGAAGTTGGAATATGTAAAGGGTGAATTTCCGATAGTTCGAAAATGGAAAGCGGAATTTCGAAAACAAAGATTAGAATTTTAAAGAAAATTCAGAAAATCAAAACGGTGTCGGAAATTCGAGAGTTAAAACGGACAGCATGCCGACTAAAGAAAAGGATATTTTGAGACAAATCGTTGATCCTAAATTTCGGCGGCATTCCGAGTCTTGAAAATTGGATATTTTGAAAAAGTGAGTCCCGAAATGGGCAACATTTCGGGTTTTTCAAATTTGGGCATTTTGGAAAGACGGGTCCCGAAGTGGACAGTATTTCGGGTTTTTCGAAAGGTGGGTATTTTTGGAAAGATACAATTTTTGAAATGACGGTTTTTTAAAAATTTGACACGGAAACCAAGTAGCATGTAGTCAAACAAGCATTATAACGACGCTTATGTATGCTTTACACTAAGTCTCGGTCGGTCAAAATAGGGTCTATACCAACAACGATGGCTTTCTCGTGTGATGGACGGACTCCCTAAGCCAAGTTGGTCTTAGGACATGCCGCGAAATCGAGACGAGTTCCACCATCGATGTCTTTAGCGCACCCATGTAGGAATGCACCGTGGTATAGTGGGACGTCGGTCACAAGTAACCGGCCCGGACAAATTTAGGTTATGCATGAATCATTAAACTAATGCGCGCACACTAATCTACGAACGATTTCTCTTCGAGTCTCACCCTAGGAACCCCGATGACATGTGGTACATCAGGTATCCCCAGCGGAGTCGCCAAATTGTGGACATGACGTAGGTCCACCCCGACGCGGCCACGCGCGGGTTTGGGTAGGCGAATGAATCTCGTGGTAAGATTGTTCTCGGGTTCGAAATTTAAGTCAAAATGGAGTCGCCACCGAATTTTGTGGTTATTCGGAACCATACGAGCCCACTCTATGTCGTCATGGGCTATACACAAAGTAAGCCCACTTTGATTTCAGAGTTTATGGGGCTCGTCCCTTTGCATTATTATACCGATACCGTTTACACCGGCTTTGGTATATAAAATGACTCTCGTGCGCCAAGGGTTTCGGACATCCGGAAACCAAAGGTTCTGAGTAAGGGGTGAGGGTACGTGTTGGGAAGCCCACTAAGGACACCCAACCCCGCCCGCACATGGCGGCCTCTACTAAGACATCGTTCGTGTTCGTGTACGCGCGCTAGTAAAGCGACTAAATGATATGCAAACAGCGTTTTCGGGCTAAGCATGTGAACTATTGATTTGCTACGTCATTTAATGCATCTTGATTATGGTCGGAATGATTTAGCATGCGAGGTTCATTTATAAAGCGTAAAGCAAGTAAATAAATAAAGCTCGAAAGGAAAATAAAAAACGTACAAGTTACACGGGCGGAAATACAACCCGGAATTCACAATACAACAAAAAATAATAAACAAAATAAAAAACAAATCGCGATACAAAGATAGGAACGGACCCGTATGTAAACTAGACCGCGAAATATGTAAATGAACTACCCCGATTAAATACACATTATGTCGGGTACTAAACGAAGGACGGAAACATGAGACTGTGGCATATTGCTAGCCCGATCTCATATCCCGTAGTCTTGTCCCGACTTATCATGTCAAAAATTGATCAAAGTCGTTCTACGTGTCGTAAAATGCGTGTTTTTGAAAATAGGAAGATCACGTGATAGTCTTTACACGTGATGACTAAAGTCGATAAAAGGACGGGGCTTGAAATGTGTGTCAAACCCCTCGGTTTTATGGGTTGCAGGACCCACTCGATCGAGTCGTGGGCTGACTCGGTCGAGTGTGTCCTTTACGCAACTACTGCCCATTTTTATGGGTGCTACTCGATCGAGTAGACCCTGTACTAATGATAATTCGTTTCGTTTTATGATTTGAAATCGACGGTCGGCCAAATCAAATACAAATATCGCACGATTTGTATTTAACTCGGCCTCCGGTACTATAATCGTGTATGAACGATTATAATACCGTTATCGGAGTTTTATGAAAATGTTTATCGTTACACTAGAAAATTTGAATTAGTGACGAAATGCTTCCCTCTACGTCACGACATCGGAATTAACTCTTTCGGGTTATGTGATGTCGGTTTTCGTGTCAACGGGTTCCGCACTAATTATAGAAATGGGATTAAATACGTTCAACTACGACCGATCGCGATCACGTCACGCCCTTGAGTACGTTGGGGCGGGGCTCCTCGAAAGGGCTCCACCTCCGTCGTTGCTCGTAAAGGGATTAGACGGACTTTAGGCAAACATCGTAGTCAAACGGATTTAAAACCGGATTTTGATACTAGTTTACGTATACGCGGTATAATTAATGTTAGTAGTAAAATGATGATACAAAAAATAAAGATGCAAAAGTATAGAAACTTTAGTGTTAGCGTTAGTGTTACTACGATTATGATTGTGGACATGACATAGGTCCACCCCGACGCGGCCACGCGCGGGGTTTGGGTAGGCGAATGAATCTCCATATGAGAAGGATCGAATTGAAATTTAGGTCTATGTGGAGTCGCCACCGAATTTTATGGTTATTCGGAACCGTTCGAGCCCACTCTATGTCGTAGTGGGCCGTATACAAAATACGGTCCATTTCCGATGTCAGAGTTTATTGGGCTCGTCCCTTTGCATATCGATATAGATGCCGACTTGAGCGGTTAATCGTATATTGAATGACTCTCGTCGCCAACGGTTTCGGGCATCCGGAAACCGAGGTTCTGAGTAAGGGGTGAGGGTACGTGTTGGGAAGCCCACAAAGGACACCCAACCCCGCCCGCACTTTAGCGGCCTCTACTAAGAACTCGAATGACTTTCTAATACGCGTGCTAGTAAAACGGGAAAAATGATATGCAAAGATTTACTTTCCCTAAACATGCGAATGAAATTGAAAAGTGGGTTTCTATGTCAATTTAATGCAACTAAAATTAACGTCAAAGTTGTATTTTAGCATGCGGGTTTATTTAGTATAATAAACGAATAATGATTAAATTGCCAAAAGAAACAGAAAACGCGTTAGTAACGATATAGCGATATAACGAATAATAACGGTTTGCAAATATTGAATTGAATTGAAAAGATGCAAATATGAGGATGCATGATTTGAAAAGATAGTATACACGTGATTAATTATGCACATGTTGACCTAAGTCGTAAAATACTATCGAGTTTGAAAAATAGAATAATGTACGACTCGTGTTTGAGTCGTAATGAGGCCACTCGATCGAGTAGACCTTTAAAAAAGATTTCTGTTTTGCGTTTATGACCGTACTCGGCCGAGTTATTGACCAACTCGGTCGAGTACATGGCCATTCGACCGAGTCACTGTGAGACTCGATCGAGTTGTGGTCATAATTAGCATTCTGACTCGATTCTAGGGTGTCACTCGAACGAGTGACTAAGGCACTCGGTCGAGTGGCACCTGTACGAACTTGGTTCGTTTGCTATTTAATTGTTGACTTTGAAATTGCTTTTGATTTTTGATAATCGGACATAAATATTGCACAATTTATGTTCGACTTGGTTTTTTATAAATCGCGAATTTTGTTGAACCGAATATAAATATTGTTGAATTTATACCCGATTCTAAAATTGAATACTCATCCTATCCCATATTCGATTATTGAATCGATATGGGGTATTTAGAGTGAAAAATAAAAAGGATGGATTAATTTTAGTCGCTTTGAATTAATTATCGTGATATGAATAAATCACGTTAATTAATTCGTATGACTTGATTGTTAGATTCGATATCCAATTATGGAATTGGTATCGAATCTAAAATCGACGCTTTACTTGAATAGTAAAAAAAACTTGATTCCCTCGACTTTTCCGACATCGAAATAAATCCCTAGGGATTGTGATGTCGGATTCGTGTCAACGGGTTTCGACCCTTATTAAAAATTGACTTTAGAAAATTGATGAATGCAAAATTGATGATGATAACGAGAAGTAATAACGGAATCTTGTTTAAGTTGACTCATCTCAATAATCAAATAATCGGGATACCGGGATAAGCGACCGTCAACGCTGTGTGCAGTACACTTGTATGTTCGTGTTTTCTTATCCCGATATCCTTCTTACTCGACACAAATCAATGAGTATTTTAATATTTTAATACTAAATATATTATAGATATTATGATGCAATGACTAAAATAATAAAAAAACGAAAAAACGAGGAAGAATGATGAATGCGCAATAATAATGATAAAATAACCGTAACACTAATAATAATAATACGAAATAATAATAATAATAATGCGTAGTAATAATAACGATAATACGTAATAATAATAATAATAATAATAATACGGTAATAATAATAATAATAATAATAATAATAATAATAATACGGTAATAATAATAATACCTGCGTGAAGGGCTCGCCAGCCATAAGGCAGAGATCATACCTGCGCTCCGTGGGGACTTTGGGCTTGTCACGTAAGCCCTGGGTGTGCCTGTGTGTTGGCCCATCCCGTGCCATCCCGGGAAAATGCTGCTGGGGAAATTCGATTGGCTTGCATGCCTTGCTTGAGTCGTACCTGTATAAGCTACATAAAATGCATGCAACACGTAGGTAGTAAAATGACTCGTGCTGGGGACAATGATTTTTGAAAGTTGAATTTTTGAAATCCTGAAAGCACTCACGGGCTAGGTTTTCAAAATGGAAAGGGGTAGAAAAGAAATTCGCAGTTTAAATAGACTGAAATCTGACCTTGTCGAAAAGGATCTTTTTTCAAATGGCTAAATTTTGCAAATCTCAAAATGGAGTTTGAAGAGAGGGACCTACCGACAGACTCGACTCTGGACAGGACGAGTTGACTGACACGGACTGGACTCTCTAAGGATTGGACCGTGACTCGGTAGGGTAGTGGGCCGCCTAACAAGACTCTCAAGTTGCGCTATCCCGTAACCTAGGCGAGTGGCAACACGGTCGTATATCGAAATGGGATAGATATGCTATAGGGGACTGGCAGTAGTCCGTAATGAGACTGTTTTAGTCTGGTGCCCTTCCGGATTTCCTATTTTAGGATACTTTTCCAAAGTGGGTGATGCCTCGAGTCCTGACAGATTCTTGTCTTCGACTGAGCCGAGTACTAGGACACACTACAGAAAGAAGGCTAGATTTTTTGTTGGATTTATCTGGATTTTGTGAGTGGATGGAGAACTTCTGCCTAGGAGAAGCCCCCAGGACAACAAAGCTAGCTGTTGAGAACATGATGGTGTCGTGATCGGAATAATGGCGCTTTTTGAATGTGTGTCAATGTGAGTGGTTGTGCCTCTGTTGAAAGGCTGCCTACGTATTCACGTGTAGTGAAATCAAACCATGCCGTAGTTCAGTGGTTTGAAAGATATATCATGGTGCCTAAGCTAATAGGACTTTGTGTGTAACTAGCCATAATGACGGTGTAGGCTAGGTGCATTCCCAGTGATGTCTTGATCAAAGGGCTTGAATGGTTAGGATATTAATCCTGTGACTGTGAGTGTTCTCCGAGGTAGCCCCCAGAGGTGGTGTGAACTATTTGGGCATGTTCTATGCCGACTGCAAGTTGAGTTCCCGTGTTCGGGGTTGGTAACTGGTTTGGATGGAATTTTAACGAGTTTTGTTCTCGGGATTTTAACGAGTTTTGCTCTCGAGGATTTTAACGAGTTTTGCTCTCGGGGATTTTAACGAGTTTTGCTCTCGGGGATTTGACGAGTTTTGCTCTCGGGGATTTGACGAGTTTTGCTCTCGGGGATTTGACGAGTTTTGCTCTCGGGTCTTTGACGAGTTTTGCTCTCGGGGATTTTAACGAGTTTTGCTCTCGGGGATTTGACGAGTTTTGCTCTCGGGGATTTGACGAGTTTTGCTCTCGGGTCTTTGTATGGTGATTGTGAATTTTGTTATGTAAAGGGAAAGTCGAGTAAAATGGCTCGAACTTTGATCGGGATAGGTTTTGATAATGCGGGATCTGGTTTCCATGTCTGGCCCTAATGGTTAGGGGTATCCTATGGTGCTTGAATCCTCAAAATTCCGGGCTGTCACTGGCCTGGGTCTCGGGGAGGTCTTGAGGGTTGTAATGTGGGAAGGCTAGATGTGGTGTTAGCTGACCAGCTTGATTGTCACTCCCCTATTGGATGGTATTGATAATTTTGAATTTGACCGTACCACGGTCAAAGGATTTTCACTTAAGTTGACCGTTGACCACGGTCATGGGTATTTGATTTTTGATTGACCTCGCGATCATGGGGTTTTGATAATTTTGACCGTACCCTGGTCGTGGGGCTTTCACTGAAATTGACCGTTGATCACGGTCATGGGTATTCTAAATTTTTTTGACGATGGCCTGCCTTTTTTTGTTTTGGCCTTTTGCTTTTCTTTTTTTTCATGGACTTTCGATTTTTTTTTTTGTGTCCAGTTTTCTTTTTTTTGATGGCCTTCTTTTTGCTTTGGCCCTTTCTTTTTTTTTTTTTTTGACTTTTGATTTTTTTTGTCTAGTCAGACTAACACCTAAGGTAGGGATTGGTCAGTCTTATCGGAGGGGTGTTTTATTGTGGGAAATGGGCTTGCCTCCCGTCTTGAACCCAAACTAGCAGATTACCTAGATTTGTCATAGGATTCGATACTGCTCCTGCTACGGGTAGTTGTGTGGTTTTTTCTATACCAGACATGGAATAGGTAAAAAGAAAACATGGGCTCGGTTTCCTGCAGTCATTATAGATGTGCCTATAATAGTCACATGCGTGTGCTCACAGTGTATGATGGTGTTCATCATGTTCTCGGAAACACGTAAGGAAAGTATATTTGAGAAACAGGAAAGCTGATTTTATTGGATTTTGAAAGGGAGGACAGAATACAATTGACTCTGACTCTGACTTTGACTTTGACTTCGACTTCGAAGGGAATAGTACATCCTAGACTCGGATTCAGACTCGGACTCAAATCAGATCCGGACTCTCGGATAATGTTGTCATTAGTCGTCGGCTTCTAAGGACTCGAGTTGATGTCCAGTATAGCCCAGATCTTCATTGTGTCGAAGATCGTCTTCAATCCTAATGCCCATTTCGGTAAGTACGGCAAAGTTTGAAATGCCGGCATACCTAAGATGGATGCGGTAAGAAGGTAGGAGGTTGTTGATGAAGGCCTCCACTAGTGTCTTCTCGTTGGGCCATCTTTGAAGATATGTGGTGAACCCTTCTTTGGGCTCTTGGGCCATGACTTCCAGAGTACGCATTGTAGTCTGGATCTCGATATTATCGGCGTAGTTCCGAGCGAACTCCGTTGCCACGTCATCCCAAGTCGGGTATTTCTTGGAATCGAGCCTGTAGTACCAGGCTTTGGGGTGTTTCTCCAGGGAAGAAGGGAACAAGTGCTTGAACATAGTTGACTTCACCCCCTTCACCGCCATGAAGTCTTTGAAAGCCCGGATGTGGTGGACCGGGTCTTCGGTACCCTCAAACATAGGAAGTCCCGTTAAGTTGAGGTTAGCAGGAAGCTCGTTATCCAGAGGTGAATAAATACGAGCATTCTCGGTGTGGATCGAGTTGTTCGTTGATAGGTGAACTTGTTCCTCGAGCCTACGAACGATACTGACCAATTCGGCCATGGGCCCATTGGGCTCAGCTCCTTCGACTGGGGTCGCTTTTTCCACGGCACTTAGGCGGGTGACTATCGTTGCTTGGTTAGCCTGGATGGCGGCCAGTTGAGTCTCGATCTTGGCCAGAGCATTTTTCAAATCGTCCATTTTGCGTTGGTATCTGGTTTCGGGTGGCCTGTCTGTAAGAACACCACGCAATCAGAAAAGTTGCTTCGGAACTCCAACTCACCAAGGCATAGGAAATAGCGCAGGAGGAGAGACGACTCTAGTTTGACTCGGGTTAGACTCCCCTAAGACAAATGTGTAGGGTACGATTCTCGGAGTGACTGTGATTAGTCACTCCGTCGGAGAATAGCCCCCGATGTGAGACTAAGGACTTAGATGGTGTGGCATCTTAACTGACTCGAAAGTGGGGTACGTGAGACACGTGTAAGACATGACCCTTAGAGCAATCGTGATTGATCGCTCTGCTAAGGGGTAGCCCCCAAGTGGGATCGATAATTTTGTTAAGACTCGAGTGTCGGACGAGTGACCCTTAGACGTAAGGACCCCGAACGTTTTGTCATAGGGCTATGCCTTGTAAAAGGTTGACTCGGAAAAAAAAACACCTGGATGGGTGACTTGTGCAAGATGGGCCTTCCTTAGGATTCGGCTACGTGGGCCTAGTCCTGTCCGAAGGAAGGTTGACTCGATTGTGTAAACGGGCCTTCCTTTGTAGGAGTATGTCCTACGTAGGTGGGCCTTGCCTTAGTCTAATAAGGCGGACTGGGATAGGGAAGAAACTCGTGATGTAAGATCTACAGAGTTTCGACGCTAAGGACCTTGACAACTTAAAACACGACCCGACACTGCTAAATACAGGAAGTCCTAGAAGAGGAAGGTTTTGAAAATTGATGTTTTGTTTTTGAAAAATGGACCGAGTAAACTCGGTTTGAGGACCCAATTTCCGAAAAAAAACGAAAAGTTGTTGGGCCACTAGTTTTGAAAGTTCGAAAGTATTTTCGAGTTTTGAATTGGGCAGCGTACCGTCTAGAAAATAGGCTATTTTGAGTAAAATCATAAGTCCTAAATTCGGTATGTGTCCCGGGTTTTGAAATTGAATAGTTTGAAAAGGATGCAATTTTGAAAAGTTGATGGTTTTTTGAAAACGACTCGGAAACCAAGTAGCACGTAGTCACACAAGCATTATAACGACGCCATGTATGCTCTATACTAAGTCTCGGTCGGTCTATAGAGGGTCTATACCAGTGTACATAGTCTAGACGTTGATCGGGACGGACTTCCTAAGTCGAGTTGATCTTAGAACATGCCGCGAAACCCACTCGAATCGACTATGGACACCTTTCAACATATCCATATTGGAGTACATCGACGGTATAGTGGGACGTCGGTCGCGAGTACCGGCCCGGGAAAATATGGGTTATGCATGAACCGTAGAACTAAAACGCGTATTGTATTTGTCAAACGATTTCTATTCGAGTCTCACCCTGAGGATGCCGATGGTAAGTCACGCATCAGTTAATCCCCAGCGGAGTCGCCAAATTGTGGACATGACATAGGTCCACCCCGACGCGGCCACGCGCGGGTTTGGGTAGGCGAATGAATCTCCATATGAGAAGGATCGAATTGAAATTTAGGTCTATGTGGAGTCGCCACCGAATTTTATGGTTATTCGGAACCGTTCGAGCCCACTCTATGTCGTAGTGGGCCGTATACAAAATACGGCCCATTTCCGATGTCAGAGTTTATTGGGCTCGTCCCTTTGCATATCGATATAGATGCCGACTTGAGCGGTTAATCGTATATTGAATGACTCTCGTGCGCCAACGGTTTCGGGCATCCGGAAACCGAGGTTCTGAGTAAGGGGTGAGGGTACGTGTTGGGAAGCCCACAAAGGACACCCAACCCCGCCCGCACTTTAGCGGCCTCTACTAAGAACTCGAATGACTTTCTAATACGCGTGCTAGTAAAACGGGAAAAATGATATGCAAAGATTTACTTTCCCTAAACATGCGAATGAAATTGAAAAGTGGGTTTCTATGTCAATTTAATGCAACTAAAATTAACGTCAAAGTTGTATTTTAGCATGCGGGTTCATTTAGTATAATAAACGAATAATGATTAAATTGCCAAAAGAAACAGAAAACGCGTTAGTAACGATATAGCGATATAACGAATAATAACGGTTTGCAAATATTGAATTGAATTGAAAAGATGCAAATATGAGGATGCATGATTTGAAAAGATAGTATACACGTGATTAATTATGCACATGTTGACCTAAATCGTAAAATACTATCGAGTTTGAAAAATAGAATAATGTACGACTCGTGTTTGAGTCGTTATGAGGCCACTCGATCGAGTAGACCTTTAAAAAAGATTTCTGTTTTGCGTTTATGACCGTACTCGGCCGAGTTATTGACCAACTCGGTCGAGTACATGGCCATTCGACCGAGTCACTGTGAGACTCGATCGAGTGGTGGTCATAATTAGCATTCTGACTCGATTCTAGGGTGTCACTCGAACGAGTGACTAAGGCACTCGGTCGAGTGGCACCTGTACGAACTTGGTTCGTTTGCTATTTAATTGTTGACTTTGAAATTGCTTTTGATTTTTGATAATCGGACATAAATATTGCACAATTTATGTTCGACTTGGTTTTTTATAAATCGCGAATTTTGTTGAACCGAATATAAATATTGTTGAATTTATACCCGATTCTAAAATTGAATACTCATCCTATCCCATATTCGATTATTGAATCGATATGGGGTATTTAGAGTGAAAAATAAAAAGGATGGATTAATTTTAGTCGCTTTGAATTAATTATCGTGATATGAATAAATCACGTTAATTAATTCGTATGACTTGATTGTTAGATTCGATATCCAATTATGGAATTGGTATCGAATCTAAAATCGACGCTTTACTTGAATAGTAAAAAAAACTTGATTCCCTCGACTTTTCCGACATCGAAATAAATCCCTAGGGATTGTGATGTCGGATTCGTGTCAACGGGTTTCGACCCTTATTAAAAATTGACTTTAGAAAATTGATGAATGCAAAATTGATGATGATAACGAGAAGTAATAACGGAATCTTGTTTAAGTTGACTCATCTCAATAATCAAATAATCGGGATACCGGGATAAGCGACCGTCAACGCTGTGTGCAGTACACTTGTATGTTCGTGTTTTCTTATCCCGATATCCTTCTTACTCGACACAAATCAATGAGTATTTTAATATTTTAATACTAAATATATTATAGATATTATGATGCAATGACTAAAATAATAAAAAAACGAAAAAACGAGGAAGAATGATGAATGCGCAATAATAATGATAAAATAACCGTAACACTAATAATAATAATACGAAATAATAATAATAATAATGCGTAGTAATAATAACGATAATACGTAATAATAATAATAATAATAATACGGTAATAATAATAATAATAATAATAATAATAATAATACGGTAATAATAATAATAATAATAATAATAATAATAATAATAATAATAAAATAATAATAATAATAATAATACGTAATAAGAATAATAATGCATAATAATACGTAATATTAATAATAATAATAATAATAATACGTAATAATAAAATATAGTAGTAATAATAATATATAGTAATAATAATAATATATAGTAGTAGTACGTAATAGTAATAATAATATATAGTAGTAATAATAATAATACGTAGTAGTAGTGCGTAATAGTAATATATAATAATAATACATAATAATAATATGTAATAATAATATATAATAATAGTAATAATAATGCAAAAAAACGAGAAAAGAGGGAAAAGGAAAGAAAAAGGGGTTTGTCACCCTCAACCTACATGTTTCAGTCTCGGTACGGACTCGTAAACGCGGCTTTAACACGGGAGTCTTCGAGGTGTATGGAGGCTAAGTTGTGGTGGCTCGGATTGAATCCCTAGAACTAGGTTTAGGGTTTGCTAAAGTCGGTTTTCCTAGGGTTTTTCTAGGGTTGGTAAAAACGTAGTATGTGTGTAGGATGCTAGGGTTTTTTTGTGATGTGTAGATGTGTTGATGGTGTGCATGGGAGGGTGTTTATATAGAAAAGATTAGGGCATCCGGGCTAGGGCACTCGACCGAGTAGGTAGCCAACTCGGTCGAGTGGCCCGTTATGTCAGCCGTCGGGCTCAAAGCAGGCCCACTCGATCGAGTGGATGGGTCACTCGATCGAGTGGCCTAGATGGGTCGCGCGGGTCTTGTTTGGACCTTGACCTTGATGGGTTTTGTGTTTGACTTGGACTTTTGATGATTGATGAGTTGTTTTTGTGTGTCTCGGAAACGACTTTGACCGGGGTCGACCCAATCGTGAAAAGCCGGTTTTAATTCCGGTGTCGGTTTTGGCCCAAATTAGTCTTGTTTGACTCGGAATGGTCCACTGGGCCTGGAATTGAGGTCTGTTTGTGGAATTTGTACTCCGTAAGGGCATTAGCCAACGATTAATAGATTTGAGCCCGTATCCGAGCGCATAGAAACACGTTAGCGTCCGATCATCATCGGGTGATTTTTGGAAACTACCATAGACACCTGGCAGTCAAAATGCGGGTGTCTACAATGATACAAAATGCGATGGATTAAATGAAAATGAGACGAGATAAAAGAGATCGAGATGGGGTTTAGGACACCCTCAACATACATGCTAGGTATAGGCCTTGGAAATGGACTCGTAAATAGCGACGGGACGCCGGAGTATCGAGGATGTACGCGAGTTGTGGTGTGTGTGTGTGTATTGCGTCGGTTTCCGAGGGACAAAGAGCTCGGGATTGGTGTGTTTGGCTTAGGGTTTCTAAGGCTTGATGTGTAGGTGAGTTGTGGCTGAAATGTAAAGCAAAATGTAGATTGAAATGTCTTGTCAAAAGTTGTGAAATGCATGGGGGTGAAGCAGTATTTATAGGCGTTTCCCACGACATAGGGGCACTCGATCGAGTGGCCCAAGTGCACTCGATCGAGTGCCCTTGCAAACGGGTCAAACCCGGTTTTTGGCGCTCCACTCGACCGAGTGGGTCTATCCACTCGATCGAGTGGATCAAGTGGACGAGACAAATAAGGAAAGAATTGATCTTGTTGTTTTGATTGGTTTTTTTTGAATTTTGATTTGTGCGCCAGCTGAACTTGGCTGATTTATGAGACGGTTTCGTCTTTGACCGGGTTTTGACCCGTTCGCCAAAAGACGGGATTTATCTTTGGTGTCAGTTTTGGCCCAAATTAGTCTTATTTGACTCGGAACGACCCACTGGGCCTGAATTTGAGGTCTGTTTTGTGAGATTTTTACTCCGCTAAAAGTCCATGTCGAATATTATTGTTTCCGAGCCCAAGTGCGAGTATACCAAGTCACGTTTGCGTCCGATCATCATCGGGTGTTTTTTGGAGACTACCATAGACACGTGGCAGTCAAAATGCGGGTGTCTACACTTAAACTAATTTAATAAACAGGTTATTCGTGTCGGGTTCGTGTTTTAGGATCTCAACCCAAACCCGACTCAATCAAATCTCGAGTTGACCCACTTACATAAATGGATCACGAACCCTCAACCCAAACCCATTAATTTTGTGTCGGGTTGGTGTCGTGTCATTTTTTGCCGACTCTAAGATTTAGTTACAACATTGGTAAGAGAGATACTCTTAACCATAATTGTATGTGGTGCAACTACAACTCTCCGAGAAAGGATTGTAATGGACAATCGGTAACTTATTGCAACTGCAAGGAAACTAGGGCACCGAGCTTACAAGTGTCAGTTGAAGCGAAGACAACACCGGAGGAACCCTAATTCCATTCGAGTAATGGATCTGAGAGTGTTAACCATTGGAATCGGTACAGAGGTACTGGAACCGACAATAGGAAAAATGGAACCAATTAATCACAGGGGAACTGGATCGACAACATGGGAGCTACTGTCAGGGGTCTAGAAGCACTACCCAGTCAGTTGTAGTTGCTAGGCCAACTAATTCAGTTAATTGGGCGCATGAGGGGAGGCCGACAAGCCTACTTGAAGGAAGTGAAGGGAAAGTCGTCAGCCAGACAAGGCCGACGCTCATTGATTGTTTGTACCGCAAATTAACAAGTAGGTTGCTTAGTATCGCGTTTTGGAACTAAGTAATATTACTGAGAAACAATTGGAACTTTTAGTTTTATAATAGAATACTCAATAATTAAATTAGGATTAGTAGTCAATGATCAATTGCTTAAATAGTTAGTGGATATTCTTCGATTCGAGACCGTTTCCTCTGAATCCGCTATTAAAATGTCTTATCCCGATTCTTTACTTGTTAGACAAATCCTCCTTCTACTAAAATGATAGGAAAGCTAAGAAAAGTGACACGTGGCAGCCTCTCATTAAAAAAATTCCCGCTCACCTATTAACACCCACAAAATGGGCCTTTACTCTAATCTGGCAGCACACTAACTACAGAGTGGGCTAAGCTGACAACATATGAACTACCAAGCCCAATATTATACTAAAGCAAATATATTCAGACACTACTAATTTTATATATTCAAGCATCCGCGTAAATATTATACCGTGTAATATTATGGCATAGATATGTAAATACTCACACTTGGAGATTGGAGTTCTCTAAAATATTATATCTGATTTTATATTTAATATATATGTCATATATATATCTAATTATATGTCATATATAACTCTATATCGTAATTGGAGTTCCATATATACGCCATATAGTATTAATTCCCGAAAATTCTCTTACTACTAAGAGGTTAACAATACTATGAAATAGGATGAGGTATCAACCTTTCAAGAGATGTTTTCCCTCCAAACGAAACAAATTAATATTAAAATCTCATCTTATAATAATTACAATATCCACTTTCTATTCAAAGTAAATAAAATCTCATCATATAATTATCATATCCAAATTCAATTCAAGGTAAATATTTATGTAATCAAAGAAAATAATTGTGATGGGCTATTAAAAAAATACTTAGATATTTATGATAATGTAACAAGATATAAATCTTACAAGTATCGAAACTAAGTGTTGAGACCGTCTTACCTGAGCTTGGTCCGAGACACAACTATAATATGCCAAAAACTAAAAAAAAAAAAACATACCGTCATTATACGTTGGGTAAGATTACTCGATTGTATTTATCATCTTTGAAATTTTAAATAATTTTCTTAGATTAAAATGTAAAGATTAAAAATGTGAAAAATTAATAACTTATCAATTAGATATTTATAAGTAATCTCTAAATATAAAATACTAAATTTACGCGCATTATTGCACGGGATCTATACTAGTTAATTAATAACAAAGCTAATGGGACTTGTTACTTGGTCTCTATATTAAATACACACTAGTTACATAATCTTACATGTGGATTCGACACCCGACTCACATCTAATATATTGTCAAAGTTAATGGGACTTAATTATTTATTTTTTGTAGCATAGTGATAGCTGGGATTTGTCGCCAATCCTACCACCAAATAAACCAACTAACCTAAACTAGAATAGTAAGGGCAAGTCGGGTCGAACCCTCAGAGAGATCGGGAATGAGTACTAGTTCGGTCTCGGACTATGAATTAGCTACGCGAATCAATTATCAAAGGTGGAATTAGACTAATTAAGCTAACTAAGAAATACAAAAATAAACTAAAAATCAAACAAATAACAAGAATGGTGATCTAATAATAAAGAAAGGCCTAGGGTCCGACTTAACCACCAACATATCATAATTATGAGCAAGAAATACCGATAATGGGTTGCTAGGGATATTAGGATGAGTGGAACGCCTCTAAGGGTCGACTACCTCCCTCCCGGGTTCGTAGTCCAACTAAGTAAAATCCGATCACTTCCCTCTCGGGCTCGTGAGTCGGATTCCTAGGTCAATCGAGTGAGTCCACTCCCGTGGTACCCAATCCAAGGTCCTAGGTCACTAAGTGCGCGTCTAATCCCGTTCCTTTCTCTCCCCTCTCCCAAGGTGAAGAGTCTAGACCGATAATTAGGGTACCCTACCTAATTCTCACTCTCGTGTTCAACTAGGCGGGGCAAGGCAAGTCAAGGGGCGAGTTTTACTACCTAGACCTAACCGACTCCCGTCGGTGGACAAGGGTCAAGAGTTCAAACACAACCCAAAAGACGAGTCGATTCCCGAATCCCAAACTATCCTCCTCCGTATATCCCAAACAAACCAAATACGGAATTCCAAACTTACAATCGAGACATACCGGGGTTCAATCGGGCCCTAGAAAAGACACTACTCACTAATCATAATTAACCCAACACAAAACACACAAATAATTAATCTAAACACAACATGTAACATAATGAAATAATAAAGAATGAAACTTTAATTAATCCTAACAAAAATTATATATATAAACAAACAAGACAATTATTAAACAACATTACAAAACACGATTAACGAAAAAGATTATAACTTTAAGCTAATTACTAATTAAACATACCATAAACATAAAACTAAACATAAATAAAACAATAAAAGATAAGAGATAAGAATTATACCAAAACAAATGGAATTAAAGAACTCGGAAGTTGAAGAACGGAGAAGAGTATTGAATAAACTAATTAAAACTAATTAAAAATTAAAAGAAAATTAAGAAGAAAAAAAAAAGAAAGGAGAAAGGCTGCTGCGTTTTTTACTACACTACTCTCTAGTCTCCACTAAAACCCTCTACTTCAATTCCTATCTATCTCACTCTAACTATTTTAACAGCCTTCTTCACAAAGATGAGGGTTTAAGGCTTTAAATATCCCAAAATAAGACTGAAATGACTAAAATGTCCCAACTTAAATGAAATGGAAACAAAGTGAACTGAGGGCTAAATCGTCTTTTGCTATCCAAATAGAACATCCAATTCATCAGCCCAAATCAATTAAATTGATTGAACCATGACGGATTTCTGGGCTCGGGTCGCCGGAGTAGTTGGTCGGAATTGACGGAGAAAGGGCGGCGGAGGTGACGCGCGCCGGGCGCGGTGGTGGCTCACGGTGGATACAGAGGAGGAGCACAGTGGTTGTACGGGTGGAGCGCGGTGGTCGGAATAGTTGCTGGACGGAGATGCACAGGGGTGACGCGCGCCGGTGGGTCGAACGGCAGTTGCTGGTGGTGTGGTTGACGGAGGTTCGCCGGAGTATGGCGGCAGGCGGTGGTAATTAATGGAGGTAATGAAGGTTTGACAATGGTGATTAATGTGATTGATTGGTGAAGATGGAGGGGTAAAGAGGATGGAGATGGTGGATAAGAAATTAGGAATGGTTGATTGAATTAGATGATAATGGTGGTGTTGATTGAAGTGGAGGAAAAAAAATGGTGATTGATGACGATGATGAAGTGATGGACAGTGATGATGGATTGATGGTGAGTGAAGGAGAGCAGGAGAGGTGAGGGAGAAATGAAGGCCTTGGTCAATGTCAGGTTTGACCCGTCTTGATCGTCTCGATTCTTTCCGGATCGGTACCTACAAAATCAAATATCGAGACACAGTACCAAAATTCCGAGAAATAACATAATTTGACACTAATTTACAAAACTCGACTAATAATCTAATTAAACGTAAAAATGACTAATTACTAACAAATCGGGTTATAAAATTGATCGAATAAGAGTAGAAATATGGGGCAAAAACGAGTAAAATCACGAGTTATCAAACTCCCCACACTTAACTCTTACTCGTCCTCGAGTAAGCTCAAAAAACTAAACTACGACTCATAAATAAAAACAAACAAAATGAAAACACGATATATACAAAGATACTCACTCAACAAAATATTTACAAACAATCACAAGCTCCAATATCAAAAGTCGCAATTCTAAAATCTAACTTAAGCATAAATAATGATAATCCAACACTAAAAAGGTCACATAATCACATTATACATCAATCGGTTTCGGTTCAAGCTATTTCGAGGGCGTGAGATGGAGATGGAAAGCGAACTCCCATGAAATTAGTGACTAAAAACATGTCTCGACCCCTCGTAAAAACAAAGAGTTAGGGTCATCCTATAATCCAAGTGACGGAGTAAAACGATCCAAAAAAGTGAAATGGATATAAATAAATACGACTCGGGGAGGAATATGATTTTTTTTTTCTTTTCTTTTTCTCTTTTTTTTTTTTTGTTTCTTTTTCATTTTTCGTTGTTTTCATTTTTTTTTTCTTTCTTCTCCCTCTTATTCTTTCTTTTTCGAATTTTTGTGAGATTTTCTTGGTTGCTCATTTTTTTCGATGCTTGAGCCTTTTTTTTGTGATATTGGTACGAAAAACAACCTCTTATTTTGTAGATTATTTTTGTGGAAAATGGATCGTAGAAAAACGTCTCTCGGGTTATAATCACCTAGACAAGTAAATAAATCAAATCACATCACGGGAGGTGGACGGTGGAATTGAATGAAGTACACACCCTCGAGCGACTTACAGTAGGAAACCAATTGATATATAACATTCATATGCAACGATCCAATGTCTAAATTTCATTATTTTCACGAAAGTTAGAAACTAGAAAAGAAACTAAATCAAAGAAGACAAGTGAAAGCTAAAAAACTTAGACACTTTAACGATTTTCTAATTTTTCACTTTTTAGGAATTTTTCAAATTTTTCAAATTTTTATGGATTTTCTAAATTTTTCAAAAGAAACACGAAATAGACATGAAAAATAAAAATGGTCAAAACAAGCTAACACAAGCATATATTTCCACAAAAATCAAATATCCACAACACAAAATTCCACCAAGGTACTAACCACAAGAGTTTCAACTCATCCAAAACAAAATCCAACCAAAAGCCTCCCCACACTTAAATCGAACATTGTCCTCAATGTTCCAAAAACAAGGGGAAGGGGGAAGGGAGGGCAAGAAATTACCAATTGAGTTCTTTATCGAAAAATCATGATCTTTCCATGCTTCTTGTCCTAATCCCTTCAAGTTGAACTCTCTTGTAAAAGTACCTACATCCAAAAACAAAAACAAAAACACAAACACAAAAATATATACAATGGTTGCTTTGTTTAAAGTCGTTAGCTCGACTTCTTCAAGACTTCAAGAAAAGAGCAATTTAATGCCCTTAGAAGTTGGTCATACAACCTAGAAAAGAACTCCGAGAAGTGACAATAGAAGATGTTAGTGCAAGGACATAATAATGCATAAACAAGAAAAGCACAATCATTATGAAATAATTTTTCCGGGCCTTCATGTTCAAATCTATCTTCTTTGTCGACTTTGGGCTCTTTAGGTGAGGTGTAAGGAGTAAATGGTAAGAAAGGTGAATGGTGAGAAGAGGTTTGCAAAGAGGCATAAGGGGGTGGTTCTTTAAGAATGCAAGGGTTAAGAAAATCATTATTAAGAGATTTCTCAAGAGTGTCCTCACCCTTTTCTTCATCACTAAAAACCTCAAAAATTTCAGCACTTACCTCCTCCACCATGCTCTCAAAGAGTGGATTCTCCATCAAAAATATATTACCCAAATCCTCAAAAATGGGGTTTACAAAAGTCTTAACCATGGAGAAATCAATCACACTACCGGAGTAAGAAATCTCAAAGTCACTATCTTCCACATACTCTTCTTCAAAAGAGTCATCAACAACATCAAACTCCTCAAAATGATTCTCCTTGACAACATCATCATCAACACATGTTGTATTCCCAAGGCTTACATCAAAAGTTACACTCTCAAACTCATTCAAATCCCTCTCGCCAAGAGAACAACTCGCATCATACAAACCACAATCATCTCCCAACATCATAAACTCTAAGTTACTCTCATTACATGACACTTGAGAATCAACAAAGTGGGGTGTGGATTCGTTTTCAAGAGATGAAACAAGATTTAAAGAGGGGTTGAGTGAGTGATCTTTAAGTGAGTGCACAACATCATTATCATCATCATTCAAAGAATTGACAATCACATGTATCAAAGGAGAATAATGCACAATCAAATCATCAAGAGGAGAAATGTTAGCATCAAGAGTAAGCTCACATGACTCAACAAAATCATCATCTTTCCCCAATAAAGGCATAGAAAATTCATTCACATCAACATTTGGAGAAAGAGAGTCATCAACAATCACATCGTACTCATCATCATCATCACATATGAAATTTACCTCATTCTCTCGAGAAGTTTCCAAAATTCTTAAATTTTCGGCTATTGTGTCTAATTGAGCTTGAGCCTTACCATAGTAGGAGGTCACGGAAGAGTGTAATTGGGCCAAAGAGTCTTCAACATCCTCATTTCTTTGCTTTTGAAGGGCAAGAAATTAGTTTTGGCTTTCTAACATTTGCTTCATCATGGTCTCCATGCTAGACTCAAGGGTTGAGGTTTGGGTTTCTAAGGATTGAGATGCCATGTACCTCAAAAAACTCAAGTACTCATTTAAATCCAAAAATCTACCCTCACTCAAGTGACAAGCCCATTCACGGGTCTCCAAATTCATACCCTCAAAGACAACATAGCCTAAATCCGAATCGGAAAAATAATAACCACAAGAACCAAGATATTCAACATATTGCTCAAACCTAGAAAGGTAATCATGAAATGGTTCATTGTCATATTGAGAGAATTCAAAAATAGCCTCTATCGGACCAAAAGGTGACAATCAAAGGACAAGTCACAAGATGAGAGACAAAACAACACACAAGGACCAAGTAACAAGTAACAATGCGTAGTCTAATAAATCTAAAACTAAACTAATATCAAACCGTTGATCTCCCCGGCAACGGCGCCATTTTGATAGCTGGGATTTGTCGCCAATCCTACCACCAAATAAACCAACTAACCTAAACTAGAATAGTAAGGGCAAGTCGGGTCGAACCCTCAGAGAGATCGGGAATGAGTACTAGTTCGGTCTCGTACTATGAATTAGCTACGCGAATCAATTATCAATGGTGAAATTATACTAACTAAGATAACTAATAAAAGCATAAGCGAACTAATAATAAAACTAACGAGTAATAAGAATGGTGATCTAATAATAAAGAAAGGTCTAGGGTCCGACTTAACCACCGACATATCATAATTATGAGTAAGAAACACCGATAATGAGTTGCTAGGGATATTAGGATGAGTGGAACGCCTCTAAGGGTCGACTACCTCCCTCCCGGGTTCGTAGTCCAACTAAGTAAAATCCGATCACTTCCCTCCCGGGCTCGTGAATCGGATTCCTAGGTCAATCGAGTGAGTCCACTCCCGTGGTACCCAATCCAAGGTCCTAGGTCACTAAGTACACGTCTTAATCCCGCTCTTTTCTCTCCCCTCTCCCAAGGTGAAGAGTCTAGACCGATAGTTAGGGTACCCTACCTAATTCTCACTCCCGTGTTCAACTAGGCGGGGCAAGGCAAGTCAAGAGGCGAGGTTTACTACCTAGACCTAACCGACTCCCATCGGTGGACAAGGGTCAAGGGTTCAAACACAACCTAAAGACAAGTCGGTTCCCAAATCCCAAACTATCCTCCTCCGTATATCCCAAACAAATCAAATACGGAATTCAAGCCCACAATATAGACATGTCGGGGTCAAATCGTCCCCTAGTAAAGACACTACTCACTAATCATAATTAATCTAACACAAAACACAAATAATTATTCTAGTCATAACACAAAACATAATAAAATAATAAAGAAAGAAACTTTAATTAATCCTAACATTAACTACACACAAACAAACAAGACTATAAAATAACATTGCAACACACAATTAACAATAAAGATTAAAACTTTAAACTAATTACTAACTAAATATAATCTAAATATAAAACTAAAGATAAATGAAATAATAAAGGAGAAGAGATAAGAATTATACCAAAAAAAGATGGAATTAATTGAAAGCTTGAATTTGAGGAAGAACGATTACACTAATATTAATTAAAAGAAACTAATTAAAATTAAAAAGAGGAAAATGGAAGATGTGGGCTGCGTTTTTACTACTACTTCCCTAAACCCTCTACTCTATTTTCTCAACTCTGACTTCTAGCCCTCAAACAATGAGGGTTTAATCCTTTTAAATATCTCAAAATATAAGTGAAATGACTAAAATGTCCCCAACTTAAATGATACCAAAAGAGTGAAAAGGAGGAGTCTATTGTCATTTGTCTTCAAAATTAAAACCCCAAATCTTCAGCCAAGATCGAATCGATCAGATTGAGGGACGGAGGCGTGCTGCTCGCCGGAGGTCAACCGTCGACGGTGGTCTTCTACTGTGCCGGTTACGGTGACACGCGCAGAGGAGTTGTTCGCCGGAGGTCCACCGTCGACGGAGCTGGGTGCCTGGTTCGACGGCGTGAGTTGCCGGAATCTGGCCGGAGTTTGCTATTGCTGCGACGGAAACGGGGGGACGAGTCGCGTGAGGTGGCGCTCGGGGTGGTGTCTCACGGTGGAGATGAAGGATGTTGATAAATTGAATGGTGTTGGTGAATAGTAATGGAAATGATGTTTGTGGTGGATTTTAATAGGTTGATTTTTGTAGTTTGATTGGTTCAATATGATTGTGAATGGTGGAATTAAGAATCAAGAATGGTGGACTTGATTAGGGAAGGAGGTAAGTGGAGTTACAGGAGGCATTTTGGTAGATTGAAGGTGATTGTGAATGGGGATGGAGTTGCTGTAGTCTCAGGTAAGGGAGACGTGTATTGAGTCAACTTCGGGTTTGACTTTGACTTCCGCTATCTTGACCCGTCTTTCTTGTCTTGGATCTTTCCGAGTCGGTACCTACAATTAGAAACAACGATGCGCAGTACCAAATTCTCGAGAAAAAATATGATTTAATACAAATCGAGCTAGCCCGACTAATAATCTAAATAAACATAAAACGGGTCAATAATAGCAAAACGACTAATAAAGTTGACTAAATAAGAGTCAAAACGTGGGACAAAAATAGGTGAAATCACGACTTATCAAGATCCCCACACTTAACTCTTACTCGTCCTCGAGTAAGCTCAAAAGACTAAACTACGACCTATAAATAAAAACAAACAAAAATGAAAACACGATATATACAAACATACTCCCCAACAAAATATTTACAAACAATCACAAGCTCCAATATCAAAAATCGCAATTCTAAAATCTAACTAAAGCGTTAACAATGATAATCAAACATTAAAAAGGTCACATAATCACATTATACATCAATCGGTTTCGGTCCATGCTATTTCAAGGGTGTGAGATGCCGGGGATAGCTGGCATTTTGATAGCTGGGATTTGTCGCCAATCCTACCACCAAATAAACCAACTAACCTAAACTAGAATAGTAAGGGCAAGTCGGGTCGAACCCTCAGAGAGATCGGGAATGAGTACTAGTTCGGTCTCGGACTATGAATTAGCTACGCGAATCAATTATCAAAGGTGGAATTAGACTAATTAAGCTAACTAAGAAATACAAAAATAAACTAAAAATCAAACAAATAACAAGAATGGTGATCTAATAATAAAGAAAGGCCTAGGGTCCGACTTAACCACCAACATATCATAATTATGAGCAAGAAATACCGATAATGGGTTGCTAGGGATATTAGGATGAGTGGAACGCCTCTAAGGGTCGACTACCTCCCTCCCGGGTTCGTAGTCCAACTAAGTAAAATCCGATCACTTCCCTCTCGGGCTCGTGAGTCGGATTCCTAGGTCAATCGAGTGAGTCCACTCCCGTGGTACCCAATCCAAGGTCCTAGGTCACTAAGTGCGCGTCTAATCCCGTTCCTTTCTCTCCCCTCTCCCAAGGTGAAGAGTCTAGACCGATAATTAGGGTACCCTACCTAATTCTCACTCTCGTGTTCAACTAGGCGGGGCAAGGCAAGTCAAGGGGCGAGTTTTACTACCTAGACCTAACCGACTCCCGTCGGTGGACAAGGGTCAAGAGTTCAAACACAACCCAAAAGACGAGTCGATTCCCGAATCCCAAACTATCCTCCTCCGTATATCCCAAACAAACCAAATACGGAATTCCAAACTTACAATCGAGACATACCGGGGTTCAATCGGGCCCTAGAAAAGACACTACTCACTAATCATAATTAACCCAACACAAAACACACAAATAATTAATCTAAACACAACATGTAACATAATGAAATAATAAAGAATGAAACTTTAATTAATCCTAACAAAAATTATATATATAAACAAACAAGACAATTATTAAACAACATTACAAAACACGATTAACGAAAAAGATTATAACTTTAAGCTAATTACTAATTAAACATACCATAAACATAAAACTAAACATAAATAAAACAATAAAAGATAAGAGATAAGAATTATACCAAAACAAATGGAATTAAAGAACTCGGAAGTTGAAGAACGGAGAAGAGTATTGAATAAACTAATTAAAACTAATTAAAAATTAAAAGAAAATTAAGAAGAAAAAAAAAAGAAAGGAGAAAGGCTGCTGCGTTTTTTACTACACTACTCTCTAGTCTCCACTAAAACCCTCTACTTCAATTCCTATCTATCTCACTCTAACTATTTTAACAGCCTTCTTCACAAAGATGAGGGTTTAAGGCTTTAAATATCCCAAAATAAGACTGAAATGACTAAAATGTCCCAACTTAAATGAAATGGAAACAAAGTGAACTGAGGGCTAAATCGTCTTTTGCTATCCAAATAGAACATCCAATTCATCAGCCCAAATCAATTAAATTGATTGAACCATGACGGATTTCTGGGCTCGGGTCGCCGGAGTAGTTGGTCGGAATTGACGGAGAAAGGGCGGCGGAGGTGACGCGCGCCGGGCGCGGTGGTGGCTCACGGTGGATACAGAGGAGGAGCACAGTGGTTGTACGGGTGGAGCGCGGTGGTCGGAATAGTTGCTGGACGGAGATGCACAGGGGTGACGCGCGCCGGTGGGTCGAACGGCAGTTGCTGGTGGTGTGGTTGACGGAGGTTCGCCGGAGTATGGCGGCAGGCGGTGGTAATTAATGGAGGTAATGAAGGTTTGACAATGGTGATTAATGTGATTGATTGGTGAAGATGGAGGGGTAAAGAGGATGGAGATGGTGGATAAGAAATTAGGAATGGTTGATTGAATTAGATGATAATGGTGGTGTTGATTGAAGTGGAGGAAAAAAAATGGTGATTGATGACGATGATGAAGTGATGGACAGTGATGATGGATTGATGGTGAGTGAAGGAGAGCAGGAGAGGTGAGGGAGAAATGAAGGCCTTGGTCAATGTCAGGTTTGACCCGTCTTGATCGTCTCGATTCTTTCCGGATCGGTACCTACAAAATCAAATATCGAGACACAGTACCAAAATTCCGAGAAATAACATAATTTGACACTAATTTACAAAACTCGACTAATAATCTAATTAAACGTAAAAATGACTAATTATTAACAAATCGGGTTATAAAATTGATCGAATAAGAGTAGAAATATGGGGCAAAAACGAGTAAAATCACGAGTTATCACATAGGACTTAAGCGCACCACTAAGCATGTCAAATGGGACGGATAAAACGGGCTAATCTACACTTGATCAGCTATTATCACCTTCTACTGTGAGTGAAGACAAAAACTCAATCTTGGGGCCTCATTTACATTCACATCACAAACTACAGTATGTACATGATTAGCTTCTTTTAGTATTACTAGTTTTATGTGCCCGGCGATGCTCGGGCTTTTACATTTCAATTAGCGTTAACACGAATATTTTAAGATGCGTGGTTTAAAAAATGAACAAGCTGTTAGCGTTATGGAATACGGTATATTTTTACAAGCCACATATTGATTATATACCTACGACATATCGATAGGTTGTTACGGACACGGTACAAACTCATACAAACTACTCCATTGCATAAGCTCATATCTCAAACAGCTTACAACTAACATCCACGTATAGTTAGATATTAAAGTTTCATACAAAAATCAATTACTAATATCATAATGCATAATGTAATACGGAGTATTTAGTAATCGAAATTCAAAAACCAATCCACTAAACCTGCTTAAGTAAAATTATGGTAATTAATAAGTACTTCATATGATAACAACAACAATAATAATATTATTGAAACAACTGATGTTTCTAATATTTAAAATATATACTCCTTCCGGTCACCATTTTTTGTCCTATTACTTTAATATTTGTGAAAAGTATTTTAATGGAACGAGAAAAAAAAAATAGTGACCGAACGGAGTATTTTTCAATGTAAACTACTATTCCGGACCTATATTCTAATATTAATGTAATTCGTGATTTTTATCACCCGCTTTAAATTGTATGGAGTAATCGATATGGTCAGTTAATAAATATATACTCCGTAATTATAAATCAAAGTTGAAAATAGTACGGTGTACGGCCGACGTGTCACATGGATCAACTAAAATCACAAAGTTGTACTGTATTTATCCAATGACAAAATTGGTAATAAGATAAATATGGGAGGGGCAATTTTGGGAGAAAAATTTATGCAATTGATCCCTTGAAAGTTGAAACCCCTCCCTCTTTTTATATAGGTAGTCAAGGAGGTCATCTAAATATGGGAGGGGCAATTTTGGAAGACAAAAATTTAGGCAACATATCCCATGAAACCCCTCCCCTTTTTATATAGGTAATAGAAATAGATATTTGCTCTTGTCATACATACACTGATTAAATATAAGAGTTTTTTGTCAAAAGGCACCTAACATTTAGGTCTTTTGCAAAAAAGACACTTATAGTTTTTTTTTTGTCCAAAAGCACCTTAAATTTACATTTCTTTGTTGTTAAAAGACACCAAACACCAAATTCCGTCAAAAAACCGTCAATATTGACGGTTCTCATCCTTTAATCTTTTTTTCTCAACTCTTAATCAACATTCATCCCTTAATCAAACTCAATTAACATCTTCTTACCCTCTTTCTTTACATTACCTTTATCATCTCACTTTCTCATCCCCTTTATTTATCACAAGGCCAAAATATTTCATTTTTCCTTCCCAAAAAACTTAATTCCATCCAAAACCCCTTTTATTTTCCCCTTAATTGAACCACACTTTTTTTTTTTCTTCACTTTTGCATATTCTCAATTAAAATGGCATCTTTAAGTACTATACACATAAAGAATGAAATACAAATGGTTATTAAAACCAAAAATGAATTGACAAAAAAAAATAACAAATGATTACTCATAAATCACAAATTTGAACACAAACTAGTGTTCCTAGTTTCTTACAACAGAAATTTCAATTCAATAATAGCTCAAAAATTCGTCTAATAACCTCTAATACACCTACTCCAAAATTATACCCGAAATTAAGGGTAAATAACATAAAAATAAAAATTGAATTAAAAAATTTAATTTGTTATTGATAACTTAATGATTACTTAAATGAAAAGTTATGATCGAAAACTAATCGATTGAGCAAAAACTTGGTGGTTATGACATAAATAATGGAGATTGATTGAGATGTATGCAAATGAAGAGTAGCTAGGAACGAGGGTTTGATTAAAAAATGAGTGTTGAATTAAGGAAAATGGTTGATTGGGTTTGATTAAGGAAAGATTGAATTTGATTAAGAAAGAAGGGTTGATTAAGAGAGAATGGTTGATTAAGAGATGAAGGAAGATGATTAAAAGAGGAGGATCGTCAATATTAACGGTTTTTTGACGGAAATTGAGGTTTGGTGTCTTTCAACAAAAAAATGTAAATTTAACGTGCTTTTGGACAAAAAATAAAACTATAAGTGTCTTTTTTACAGAATGCCTAAATATAATTATATAAACAATGGCGAAGTGGAGATATAAATAGCAAACAAAGACTTATATGAATAATGTGATAGTAATGCATATGCATAGCGAATGAGCATTCATTATTGCGGTAAATTGGTTGGTACATATATACATATCAAAGCCTGTAGTATTCAAGGGCAGAGGTGCCATCAAGGCCTTTGCTTCTGTAAAAGGCAGCGTACCCCTTCACTGTGGTTTCGCGGTACCTTGGCGGGTTTGAATCTGAGACTAGTTCTTTGATTGGTCTGTAAACTCGAGTTGAGGGCTGATAACCCGTTGTGAAGAAGGATGCCACGGATATCCTTGGACCCTTGGTGTTCGCTAATACTCTGTGTTCAGTACTTTTGAATTTGTCGTTTGTTATCAACTGAAACAAATGCACAGTACCATAAGCTCTTTTCTCTTTCACGTTCATTGGTTTATTTTATTTTATTTTTCTAGGTATTTATTTTAATCAAAACTAAATAAATGATTATGATAAAAAGAGTATTGTACTTGTTAATGTGATACAAACTTTAATGTTAAGGAGACATGCCTGTAAAAGGTCTCCGACATTTATGACCAGAGCTCCGGGAGTGGGAGGAACATCGAACCATTGCCCATCATGACGGATTTGGAGTCCACCAATATGATCTTGCAATAAAACGGTTAGGAAATCATTGTCGGCGTGTTGAGGACTGCCCATGGTCAGTTCAGGCTGAGGACAAGCAGGGTAGTAATGTCCCAATACCTGAAGCCCTTCATTACAATGGATGTCATTTAAATAACTTGGTTCCAATCCTAGTATCTCTGAAAATATATCAAACAGTGTCTTTCCAAGCTTCATCACTTGGTTTGAGTACTCCACTAGTATCTCCCTACATTCATGTGATGATGTGAATGATGGGATCAAATACTTATGTTATAAAAGAGAAGCTCCCATCTGTATTTTCCTACTCATTAAAGAGTAACTAAATTTGCGAGGTAGTAATTCATGTCACAAGCATTCTAACAACGGTAAAATTTTCCCCAGATATTTCTCCATATTGCTTAGCATATAAAGAAGTACTCCGTAATTCTTGTAGAAACTAAAAATAACTGAAAATAAAACAAATAACTAGTAATCGTACTATATGAGGGGTCTTAAGGGCAACAACAACCAGGAAAGTTCATCCAAGTTCATTTTCCGCCACATGACTGTTACATCACTTATCTACGAACTCAAACTCCATAAAACCAATGACAATAATAGTACAAGTTCATCCCATCCACAATCCACTCACTACTTAAAATTAATTTCTACCCAAAATATTTCATTTTTGATTTAACATCATAATATTTTTTTTAATAATTGTCTAATAAAATTAATTACTCCATACACCTACTTAGTGTAACTTGTTCCGCATAATAATGTTTAATTAAGATTTTAATGTCTTATTCGATGGGTTAGTATTAACATATTTGTATAATTATTTGTATAATTATAATGTTTTAATTAGTAATGTTTAATTAAGTTGTATTTTATTTTAATGTCTTATTCGATGGGTTAGTATTAACGTATTTGTATAATTATAATGTTTTGATTAGTAATGTTTAATTAAGTTGTATTTTATTTTAATGTCTTATTCGATGGGTTAGTATTAACGTATTTGTATAATTGTAATGTTTTAATTAGTAATGTTTAATTAAGTTGTATTTTATTTTATGTCTTATTCGGGTTAGTACGGAGTATTAATGTATTTGTATAATAAGGAAAATTCTCATTTGTACCCTCTAAGTTTTCACTTTTCCTAGTTGTACCCCTGCGTATAAGCAATTCTCAGCTGTACCCCTGAACTCTATTAATTACTCTCAACTGTGACTAAAGTAGAATTTGCCGTTAAGTATGACTGTTAAGTGCCACCTTGCAGCCCTAATCTAATGGCATGGCTAGTGACATGTCGGTCTACTTGGCTTTTGTCCTCATTAATCCCTAATTCACCATTTGTCCCCAATTTTTCCTCCAATTCTTTCCCTCCAATTCTCAATTTTTTCCCTCCCATTTTTTTTTCTATTTATTATCTTCTTACTCTTACTTATTTACCTCTACAAACACTTCTCTTTCTTCCTCTCTCTCACGCTAATTATGAAGATGAAGACATTTTAGCAAGTCTTGAAGCTATTAGTGATGAATTTCTAAGATTGAAGATGCACTTGAAAAAATTGGTGTCAACTATGAAGGGTTTGAAGTACTTTAATGTTGCATTACTCATATTTGTTGTAGTACTTGCTTTAGTACCGCATTTCTCCTACAAATATTGCAAACTTGATTTCGAAATTCAAGTCCTTCAATGTGGTGATTTCTTACCCAACTTGTAGATGAAGATGACATAATGCAAAATAAGAGAGAAAAAAATGAGAGAGAATGAAATAGAAGTGTTTGTAGAGGTAAATAAGTAAGAGTAAATAGGAAAAAAAATTGGGAGGTAAAAGATTAAGAATTGGAGGGAAAGAATTGGAGGAAAAAATTGGGGGAAAATGGTGATTTAAGGATTAATGAGGACAAAAGCCAAGTATATCGACATGTCACTAGCCATGTCATTAGATTAGGGTTGCAAGGTGGCACTTAACACCCACACTTAACGGCAAATTCTAGTTTAATCACGGTTGAGAGTAATTAATAGAGTTCAGGGGTACAACTGGGAATTGCTTATACGCAGGGGTACAACTGGAAAAAGTGAAAACTTAGAGGGTACAAGTGGGAATTTCCCATTATTCTAAGGAAAAATTACAAAATACCACCATGTATAAACCGTATTTTACAAATTATCACCACGTATTCCCATTTTTACAAATTACCACCTATAATTCAACGTATATTTACAAATCGCCACCGTATTTCTATTCCGACTTTCATTTAACCTATTTCCCGCTATTCCGACTTTCATTGAACTTAATTTCCGCTATTCCGACTTTCATTTAACCTATTTTCCGCTATTCCGACTTTCATTTAACCTATTTCCCGCTATTCCGACTTTCATTTAACTTATTTCCCGTTTCCGTTAAATGAAATTTCAAGCAAACTATCGAAACTAAAGCTCCGTTAATCGAAAAAACATTTCGATCATCAAAATCAAAGCTTGATTATTAATCAATGCTTTTAATTACTCTCAAATGACTTCAAGAAGGAAAAAAACCATCCTCAAAAAATAAGTTCTCAGGTACTCCGTGCTTGATTAGTTTTATTTTGTACATTTCAATTATAGTAGCTTTTAATTTAAGGCTCATTTTTCTGGGTTTTTTTTTTCTGGGTTCAATTTGGGGCTCGATTTGCTTTTGATTTCCAATTTTCGCATGATTCATGAAAATCAAACTTGTTCAATCAAACCCATACTTCATCTTTCTGTAGATTTTGACGATTTGGGGATCTTTATCAATGGTTTATTCAATTTAATTGCAAAAATCAAGCATAAATTAGTACACTAGTAAGTTCCTCAATCTAACCGAATCGAGCCCCGAATTAAACCCAGAAACTCGAACCCAGAAAACGAATCCTAAAATTTGAAATGTAAAAAATAAAACCAATTATGCATTGATTAATAATTGAAAAGAGTAGGGAGTACATGAGAACTTGATTTTTTGAGGATGATAATGAGATCTTGGAGAAGTACATTGGGAGATAATGAATTTTGATGCTTTGATTTTGATGGCCGGTGGAAATGTTTTTTTTTTTATTATTATTAAAGGAGGGTTAATTTCGTTAATTTGCTTAAAACTTCATTTAACGGAAACGAAAAATAAGTTAAATGAAAGTCGGAATAGCGGGAAATAAGTTAAATGAAAGTCGGAATAGAAATACGGTGGCGATTTGTAAATAAACGTTGAATTATAGGTGGTAATTTGTAAAAATGGGAATACGTGGTGGTAATTTGTAAAATACGGTTTATACACGGTGGTATTTTGTAATTTTTCCTTATTCTAACAAGATATTTATTTGTCCTATTGGATCGAGTTTATACAGGGTGCACATTATTTGTTTAGTGTTTAATCATACTCGTATCATATTTTCGTAATAAATAACTTATTACTCCGTATTTGTTTAATAGAATTCGCATGTAATTGATGATATTATTAATACAATCCTTACGTTTTCACCAGTGGTGGATCTAGACCAAGGCGGTTTGGGCTATAGCCCAAGTAACTTTCCAGAATAATTACAATTTATGTACTCCCTCCCCACCACTAAGGGCTCGTTTGGTTCACCATGGGAAGATGAAGTTACCGGGAACTTTAAATTCACGTGAATTTGTATTTCATGGGAATTACAAAATATTGTTTGGTTGTCATGTGGGAAATGAATTCGATCATGCGGGAAGTTCTACACACCAAGGGGGGCTTGGTGAGTAACTTCCCCCATTGTGGAGAAAGTGGCAGTTCCCGGGAAGTGGCAGTTCCCGGGAAGTGGCAGTTCCCTTGAAGTGGGTAACCAAACAACTCCCTGAAAATGCACTTCCTGGGAAGTTGCACTTCCCGGTAATTACATGAGTAACCAAACGACCCCTAAGATTTTCCCACTTTCCTTAAAAGAAAACCCTACTAAGATTTTTCCATTTCAAAACTTTCCTTATTCATCCATTATACTCTCTTTCTATTGGTTACTTTTTCTGATTTGACATCTTGAACCCCACCTAACAATTTAACACCTTTCATTACTCATTTCTTAATTCATGTGCCATTTATAAATGGGAACATCATTGTGGTGGGGAGGGAGTATGAAATTTACCATTGCTTTAGAGTAGAGCAGTTGGTAACATGGGAGTGTTTTTGTGTGTTGATGTGGAGGAGGTCAAGGGTTCGAAACGTAATTAGTGCAAATTGAGTATAATTTTTTTGTTTTTTCTTCTTGTGAACTTTTCAATAGTTCATTAAATTAGTAATTAAATTGTACTACTCCGTATCTCTTATTTTTTGAAGTCCTATCTCTTTTTTTTTTTGGAGAAAGTAACATTTTAGATGGGCGTAACCTATAATAATTTCATATTTTTTGAAAAATTATTTTAATACAGTTGTACTAATTATTTGGTTGTGTTTAAAAACACGTTTTCAATTTTTAAGATGAAAATCTTCTTTTATTTATTATAATGAATCATTTTTAATTACTATGGAACTTGTACCATTATAGAATTGTAATTATCATTTCACGGTCTCATACAAGTTTTTGTGTTATCATTTTTCATATATAAATAAGAGTATTTTTTTAATATTTACTCATGTATTTTTAGAAAATGGTCACAACTCACAAGTCATGATCACAGCCTATTATATTTTCCATCTCGATCGTTTGTT
This sequence comes from Agrostemma githago, assembly GCA_958450325.1. Classification (NCBI taxonomy): domain Eukaryota; kingdom Viridiplantae; phylum Streptophyta; class Magnoliopsida; order Caryophyllales; family Caryophyllaceae; genus Agrostemma; species Agrostemma githago. Next base: position 56,108,191 of record OY288258.1, on the reverse strand, counting down.
TACTTTTATATTATTTGTGAAAATTATTTTAATAAAGGTAAACAAATAACCGAGAGACGGAGGGAGTATAATTCACTCGGGAAAAAAATCATTTCGTACGATAAAACCACAAATGTTAATTTAGCCCTAGATAGTCTTGATTCCTGGATCCGCCCCTGATTTTCACAAAACAAAAAAATACATATTATTAATGGTTCACGGTGCATGGTGCAAATGGATGGAGAAATGGAGTGTGCACATTGAACGGGAGACCCACTTGCATGAAAACAAATGCGTTTGTTTTTTGAAACCCCTACGAACGAACGAACAACAACGCACGAACGTCCATCTTTACGAACTTGCATTATGAACGTCCTATTGTTCATGCCCTAAGTAACCATTAATGGGAGACGGGCTCGACGACTCCCTCGAATATAGGTGCCCTAAGAAGGTAAGTCCAATACCCCGTAGTAAGGAATAAATCTCATATCATTTGTCAAAAAAAAAAATAATGCCCCGTAGTAGATTCAGCTGGATGGGTTAATCGATCAGAATCGTCAATACCTTACTTATCTACTAATCCATATATTCGCCCTAATTTTTTGATGTTTTCTGCGCGAAAACCACAAATTGATTAAACACGTCATTATACAAAGGATAAAAACTAATAGAGTATAGGTGATGGAGGATACCGTAGTACGGTCCGAGTAGGTTTAGGAAACACGCAATATTGTGAAGGTTAATAAGGACAATATTGTGTGATGGTTTAGGAAACAGGAAAGATATGATTTAAAGTTAGATACGGTATATTCATGATACTATAAATATGGGTCGACTGTTTGTATTCACATTCAAGAAAGAAAGTTAAAGAAGTTACACTAATACAAAACTTTTTATATTTTATTCTGGTATCAGAGCCTCTCGATTCTTGAGGACAACAAAATAAACGTTCCGTTGTTCTGCCGGTGGGTTGAAAATTGTAGTTTTGTTCAAATAAAAAAAAACAAAAAAAAATATTACCCATTTGAATGTGTATTCCACTGTACCTTATTCTTCCGAAGAAAGATGTAAGGCTGATGATTCTTAGTATGGCGTTTCTAATTTTGCTATGAGCTGATCGAATTCGATGATTAGGGTTCTCAAGCAATTAAAATTGACGGATGTTTTGCCATTTTGAAGTTTGTTAAGTTCGGAAAAACTTAACCTATTAATCCTCGACGAGTCCGAGAAAACGTTCTCGTTCGAAAAATAGCCGGAAGAATCCATATGTCACTGTGAAGAAGAAGACGATAAAAGAATGAAGATCGAAGATACCATTTTTTTTTTAAATTTGTCAGGGGATTCCATCAAGACAGGTGGACTCCATCAAGACAGGTTGTGACGGAAAATTGAAGGAGAACGGGAATGGTCCAAAGACCATCTCCTTCAATCATCATGGTCCAAAGAACATTCCTTGACATCAGATAAGATATCGAAGATCGACGAAATCGATTTTTTTTTAAATTTGTGCAAATTCGTGGAAATTTTAAAAATTACCATGAGTTTGAGAGGGATAACAGAGTATAGGTAATGGAGGATACCGTAGTACGGTATCCGAGTAGGATTAGGAAACACGCAATATGACAATATTGTGTGAAGGTTAATAAGGACAATATTGTGTGATGATTTAGGAAACAGGAAAGATATGATTTAAAGTTGGATACGGTATATTCATGATTCTATAAATATGGATCGACGGTTTGTATTCACATTCAAGAAAACCTTTTTATATTTTATCAAAAACGGTTACCGTTTTGAGTGTTAGTGAGTTATAGAGTCAATAAGCGTAGGACGGTCTCACAAGAAATTTACTGCATATCATATTGTTCCTCCCTTCTTTAATACATGGGAGACTTATTTTAATGAGAGAGAAGGAACAATAAAATGTGGAGGGAGTATATACTTTGGGAGATATTGGAGAGAAGTGAGTACTATGAAAGATGAGAATGATAATTATTTCAATATGGAGGGAGTATCTTAATAATCTTAATATCACCTATGATAATTTGAATGATTCACGTGGAATTATCTCGTTTTCGGAATATTATATATGCAGATCTGAAAGTTTGTGGCTACTTTGTGCTAGTTTAACATCATCTAAGGATTAATGAACAAACACATATGCGGAAGTCTACAAAATTTCACTTGGGCTCGCACCAACCTAACTAAAGGATTGTAATTTATATGGAGGATTTCATAACCATGGTTTTTGGGTCTGATTTTCCTTTGCCTAAAATTGAACACAAATTATACCGGACGACGGATCTTAAAACTAGAATCAGTATGTATGTTTTAGCTTGTACTCCCTACTAAGTTAAGATAAGAAAGACAGACCTGCAAGAAGGAGGGAGATGATGAAGATGAAGAGGAGAAGGAGCGAGGAAACATGAAAAGGTGTCCCTCCAACTTGTAGCCGCTCCACTATACAAATCAAAGTTGGAATTATATATCATCTTCCCACTGCCATAGTCTCTACTGTAATAACCCCTCTTGACTTCATCATCATCCTCAAAAAACCTCTTAACTCCCTCCAACATTCCATCCAGCACACTTTCTGGAATCCCATGGTTCACCACTTGGAAAAACCCCACTCTTTCAATGGCATCTTTAACCCTTTTCACTGTATCGCTCCTTCGCGTTGGGCTCGTGTCGATCCCACTTAGGTCTATGGTGGGGACACTTATGGTGGTCTTGGAAGATGATTCAGATTCAGAGGAGGGTCCATCATTATTATGGTGGCCATGGTGGATGAATATAGGAGGAATGGTGGTAACACCCGCATCTACAAGCCCTTTAACACCTCCCTTTGTTTCATCAAAGGCTTTTAATTGTGCTACACGTTCGCTACTATTACAAACCATAATCTTTCTTTTCCTTTTATTTGTGGAGAGTTATCACATCAACTTTATAGTATGTAGAAGTTAAAGGTTGATGATGCATGGGATGACTGATAAGGTACGTAGTTCAACTTCTAACATGTTACGGGCCTACCGCCTAGGCGACTATATTAACATATACGGATATACTCCCTCCGTTTCTACGTTTCCTATACACAATGATTAAAGAAGGTGGGATAAAGATTTATTGTAAATTATACCGTATTTATTAAAAAGAAAAAACTAGAGTGTGAAACTTACCAAAGAAATGTATAACATATCGACTGACACACCCCATAAAAAAGAGTAAGTATAATCTATTGATCGGGATGGAGGGAGTAATAGTCTTGGACTCTTGAGATTAATCCAAATTTATGTTCAAGACGGGGATACCCATTCCAATTTCTAAATATGAATCGAGTTGAATAAATAGGCGAGATGAAAAGTACACCCTCAATTTATTACTCCGTAATGTTTTACCCATTTTTCATTTTGAATCTTCTTTTAATGTTTTATTTATTCCTATTTTTTTCCATATTAATCTCTCGTATCTTTATTTTATAATACTTTCTACCTTGACTAATTGTATCAACTTCTCTTCCATTGGTAGATCGCTAATAAAAGATACCATCATCTATGATGCCCTACTTGATCTGATATTAAATCGACAAATTGACCCAAACTTAAAGGAGATCAATTGTATAGGTTTAATGGATAGAAATTACGAGTATATTATTATACGCAGTACCGACAATCTTTTATGCATAATTAGGTACCTAGATATCACTTTGTTTTTACTGTGTTATTTACTAGATTTTTTACATGATACCATGTATATTAGGTCTTTATATCTTTAATGACGTTTTTCGTTTTTCAAACTTGGTATCAAAATAAAATTGAAGGGGCGCATAAAGAAACATAAATACTCGTACATAATACTCCGATATTCCACATTTCCTTTTTAGGAAAATTCAGTAAGATGTTTCATTTTCCTTTTTAATATATATATTTTGTGGTTGCTATTATTTGTGAGTTATGACTCCACTCCCTTTTCTTCGTATTCATTTTCCTCCACATATTTCGTTCTCCTTAAAAATTTCCCAAAATGTAATACGGAAGATCATAGATAAGGGGAAGGAATATAATCTTAAAGAAATCAGGCAAGAAATATCTTTTCAATTACTTTCATTATTAAACTCTTTCGGTAGTACTCCTCCCATCCATTCAATTCTTGACGTGGGGGCCGTTTTTGTAAGGGAAAATGGTGGACCTAGGTAAAGAATTGAATGGATGGGAGGGAGTATGTTATCGTCTGGAGCTAATTCAATAATGGTGGCAATAGACTATTTTATCATATAGACTCAGTTCTTTTATGTTGGGAAAATGTAATCTTTTCATTGTGGATTTGTTTTAGTTTTTTTTGGTCCTTTTGGATATCGTGGATACTTTTGTCTCTAGTTAGTTAGATAGACTTCTTTGACTATTGTGAACTCTTAATATCGAATGACTCAAGGTCGTTAATGACGGAAACCGGAGAATCACACCATGACAAAATATTAAGTGGTTTTATTTAGGGTGCCTTTGGATAAGGGGAAATTGAAGGAAATGGAGGGAAGGGAAAGGGAGGGACTATCCTTTGTTTGGATAGCATTTAGGAAGAAGGGAAATAGAGGGGGAAGGAAATGGAGGGGTGGAGTTGAATGATTTTAGGGTAAAGTAAAATCTTGCCAAAATGGGCAAGATTTGGAAGGAAAATGGATTGTTTTCCATTAATCATACACTTACAAATTTATACTCGTACTTACTAAAGCAATGATTTTACGCTCATTTTATCTCCTTAGGGTCCGTTTGGATAACAAAATAGGAGGGAATGGGAGGGGAGGGAGAAGGAGGGGACCAAAATTACTAACTTTACGGTAGATAGGGTAAGTAGAGGTCGATCCCACAGATACTGACGTTATTATCTAAGACGATTTATTATTTAATAGTATATATATATATATAGGGGGATTTTGTTGGTTTTTGAAATAACAAATAATAAAATAAAAACATAAAAATAAATAAGTAATTAATCATAACAATATTCGAGACATGCAATATATGATATAGTCGGGTTAATCATCGATTCAATTAATTAAACTCAAATAGATCGGTAACTATTTAATCCCTTGTAAGCAAGTAAATTAACAGTTTTATCTTTCTTACTCGTTAAACTCCGTTAACCACGCAAGTTTAATCCTAACTAAATTAGATTGACTCAACCATGTAAGCACGTATCAAGTCAATAAATTTAATCGCATTAAGAACACCAATCAATTGAATTATATAGAACCAGAAAGCCGCAATTAAATATAACTCAATTATCATACAAAATTCTAGTAGTTAAATTAGACCAGTAAGTTGCAACCTAATTTAAAACACTATTAATTTAACAATCGACTCATGTAAATAATCTAGGTGATCAGGCTAAATTAATAAACATGAAAACAACAGTCAAATCGTGAATTTCATATGAATATCAAAGTACTGATCAAACGTTAAAACAATAACGTAATATCATAACTTATTGACAATAATCGATACATTACATGTTCGAATAACTGAAAGATTAAACTAATAACTAACTAAACGATAAATAAACTAAATAAGATAAATAGATACAACCGTTAGATAAATTAGGAGTCGAAATGATCGCGTCCCGCATTAAAATTCGGTTGAATTCGTACCGACCTTGGCCGCGAAGGCCAAGGCCTTCGCCCTATTCCTATGTATGTGTTTCTTGGCTCCTTCTTCTATTCTTTTTCTTCTTTACATTAAAGCCCTAATGCCTTATTTTATAGTGTTAACTTGGTCTTGGTGAATTTTTTCTTTCCTTAATTAATTGATCTTGCTCTTACAATTCCACATCTTTTCCTTTCCTTTTTACACCGGATTCTCTTTCCTTATTTTTTCATAATGGGCTGATGATTTCAAGCTTGATTTCGACCCATTAGATGATGAAATTTGATCTTCAACAAAGTTTTTCATCTCGATCTTAGCTTTCAAATGCATTTTGATTCGCATTATTCCGACATCGTATGAGTGAGATATTGTCGTCTTAAGACAGACCTGCAAAAATACATACGATTTTAGTAATCTTGCAATCTTAATCCAAGCGGGTTATTAGTAATTAATTAAAATATATATTAAAAACTCAATTTAGCACAAAAATATCAAAAGTTTAATAATAAACCCAACTTATATAAAATAATCATTTTAACTCAAATTTACGAAAGACGACATAAAAATAATAATATTAAAGGGGTAAAAATACGCATGAATACCGACTTATCAGTGGCAGATCTAGGATTTTTCACTAAAAATTCCGACATTTTTTAAGTTTAAAAATTACTCCACTTTTTACGTTATTATTTTCTCTATAAATTACTCTGTATTTTACGCTATTTTCTCTATAATACTTGGAAGTTTTGAGAAATAGTTTAAATATAATATAAATCTTCCAACGATATGTAACATGAATTATAAGGTGGTAAAATTGGTTACATTAACAACATTTCATACAAGTGGCTCAGGTTCGAATCTCCTTATCTTTTGAAAAACTACAAAATAATTGAACAAACAAAATACTATTAAGAAGATTCGAACCACTACACCAACACCAACGAAATCATATGTTGAGTATATATACTAAGGTGTTTAGCTCGTTCGTGAAAGACCGAATTGTGCGCAATATATTGCGGCAGCCTTGTTGTCGCAGTGTAATGGAATGGGCAGAGGTATCAGAACTATGAAGCCTACCAACAAAGCATTGATCCAAACCATTTCAATATAAGTATTGTATAAGACATGTTGCGATACTCAACCTCTGCACTACTTTTACTTACCGTCTTTTATTTTTTAGTCTTCCAGGATATCAATGACGTTCCAAGGAAAATACAAAATCCACTTAGTGATCTGCAACTAAATGCACATCCACCCCGAATCAGCATCACGCTAAGCAATGAGAGTGATCAGCTGATTGTCTGAAGAATAAAAGAGACCTTTGTTAACTGTACTCTTCAAATATTTGACTATATGAATAGTAGCTTGTAAATGGGGCGCACGAGGTTGACATAGAAATTGACTTAAACGTTAGACATTGTAATAAGAGATATGAGGCCTTGTGAGAGTTGATGCGTGTGATTTATATTCCGTCCGTTATTAAGCACACATTTTCATGTATATTGAGTAGCATTGGCTACTATTTTTGCCCGAATTTGATACTTTGTGGTCGTGTTTTATCTGATGTAGGGCATGGATCGGACCCGTGGACGCATAAACAAGTCAAAGCTTGTCCTTAAAGATGAAATCTTATGCGAAATAAGAAAGGAGAATGATCGTTTTCACAAGGGTCAACTTAAAACTTAAATATCTTGAGTTCTAAAACTCCGATTGAGCTGATAAGTTGCGTTAGAAAGATATTTCTCTTAGCTTTCCAACGGTATATTGCAAACCCGATTTGGATAAGTAACAAATAAATGTCAAGTGTTTAACGTTGAGCGCGCGGTGATGAGAATCACGATCAGTCGACCGACATGTCAATTCAGTCGACTGACTATTCATGAGACTCGACAAAGACTTTTCTTTCCTAATCTAATCTTAGGGTTATTAGTACTCTTATTATTTGTATTTAAGAACGGAAACTACTCATCGCCGTCAACAATTTACTTAACGTCGTCGACATTTTAAGAGTAAATTACGAAATTGTCCTTGTTTATTTAATAACCCATTTCGTCGCCATTTGCCCAAATATTTAACCAGTTATAAATAAAATTACAAATTACGACAACAACACTATTAACTCTCGAATTTAACCTATTCATTCTCGAAACAGCGAGACATTTATCTTTCCAATTTCGATTATTCGTTGACGATTAATCGGAATGTCGAACGCATAAAACAATTTTCCTCTTATTTGAATTTGCCGTATATTGGAAACAATTTGGAAGACAACGGCGTTGTCGAGGTTATTTTTCCTTTTAATTATTGTTTATGTCGTTATAATTCATCTTATTGATCATCGCGAAAAAAAAAAATCCCCGAAACGTAACCTAGATGTGGGAGAACCACGCCTAAGTCAACATCCAGATGTGGAAGAACCACGACTACACCTGGGAACAGGCGCTTAAATAACACGCCTTGGAACAGGCGCTTAAATACCACGCCTGAGCCCAGGCGCAGTCGGGTAAATTGTCGTTATCGTCCCATGCCCAGCCTCATATCTAGTCGTCGGGGTTTTTTACTTCATGTCATCGGGATTTTGTGTGAACTACCCAAAATGCCATCATAATTTATTTTCCTTCTCAAATCAAAATCGAAAAAACTATTGATAATTAATCGTTTAAAACTAATTACATCTTCAAATAAATTTATACGGAGTAACAAGAAACAATGTTGATTTCGTTCTAATAACACATTGATTTCACTCAAAATATAATCGATTTGAAATTTTTTTAAACTATTACTCATATCGCTATATACACGCTACGTATAATATGTTTTTGAATTTTCTATATGAAATTGGGTCGGGCCTGTCAGGTTGGGCACGAGCCAGACATGGATCTTAACCAAAATCAAAGATGCGGCTCGACTTTGGGCCTATCAGGTCGGGTTCGTGCCGCACCGGGTGCCACCTCGTGTGCTCGGGTCGGGCTACTGAGATGGGCCAAGCCCGGATTGCCACCTATAGTTCTCAGGCCCGGCCCTAGGGGTAATCTGGAGGGGTAAAGGCCTAGGGCCCAAGTGCGGAGGAGGCCCAAAATGTCATGGGCTGAGTGGAAAAAAAAATATTAACGTGAGTTGCTGCCGGTTTGCAGTAGCTGTTTGAGGCCTTGAGGGTTGGGAAAGGAAAGATGAAAAAGTTATTGAGCATCTTTTGAATTCCTCTGACAATTGTGACTTTTCTTTCTCTATACATCCCAATTTTTTTTCCATTCAATTTTCAGGGTTCTTAGAAAAATTAACACAATCAAATACTTGGAAGGGCCCTTCACAACATCTTCTCAGTTCCACAAATTCTTGTTTGTGATGAAATTATCCGTAATTTTATTATCGGAATTGCTATTTCATACACGGATTTTATTATGTTGTACACATTGTCATTTATTTTTCCATGTTTGCCCTTCTCTTTTTAAAAAAAAACATCTCTACTTCCTCTCTTCCATTAACCTCGACAAATCAAGCAACCACCTCACAATTAGCGAAAAAAATTCGACATGGAACACGTATTGGAATTTTTAATTACTCTGTAATGTATCTCATTAATTTCTAATTAGTGCTTTAATTGTATCGTTAATTATTATTTTATTAATTAGGGTGTAGTAATTATGATGTTTCGATCCACGTTGGTTCGTTGGTGCGCAATTGGTGGTTCTGTGCGTGGCTGACGGGGGTGGTTATTGTGGGTGGCGATGGTCGGTGGTAAATTGAATTGACGGTTCTCTTTTACTTCATATAGAGTTTAATTTTTACAATTAGGGTTTAAGTGATTGATTATGTTTAGGTTGTTGATATCATGACCATTGGTGAGGCGGTAGTGAGTAAGGGTGGCTGTGGAATGGATCACCGGAGGGCCGACGGTGGGGATAGCGGCAAGCAAGGGTGGCCAACGGTGGGGAGAGGCGGAGAAAGGTGGTTGGGGAGATGGGCAAGGGGTGACCGACGATGGGGGCGTAGGAAATAGGTTGGCGACGCAGGGAAGGATGTGGCTCAAATGGTGGTGGATCTGGTAAGGACATGGTGATTGGTGGGGGGTTGTTACGTAAGTTTTGTTTTGCTTTTCTCATGGGTGGAGGAGAGTTAGAAATGACGGGGCAAATATGGAATAAACGTGTACAACGTAGTAATTTACGTGTATGATCGATTTAGCATATCCCTTTATTATAATGAGTCAAATATTATCCATTTACATGAAAAAGACAGACTATAAAACTGGAATAATGATTTTGTGATGCATGTTATTGTCTTTTCTATACAATGAGTAGTATTTGACCCGTTATACGAATAGCTTCGTTCTTGTCATCCATTTCCTTTAACTATTTTACCTTGACAAATTTAATATGGATTCGAGGTTGTTTGACGAGTATGATGCGGTTATAATTGATTAATTGCAAATGTGATTCATTTGGACAATTTTTGAAATTGAGATTTTGAATGTGATTCATTCAACCGATTCTTTGTATAGAGATTTTGAGTGTTTTGAAACATTTGATTGAATTGTTGTTTGTATTTGAAATAAAAATGAGGGTTTTAAAAAATGAAGTCAATTTTCCTTTTTTTTATGACAAGGGAACCTATAACCGCAATCTTTGGTGCGCTCTGGGTAAACCCACGGGTGTACGCATAGCCTGCAAACCACCACGCACACCAAGTAAACCGTCCGTGGACGACAGACTTGAAACCTAGAAGGCATAGGCTCAAGCCATACAACTCTCACAAGTTCGCGCTTGCAGCCCGAGAGCCTTGGGTTAATGACCACAAGTTTTTAACCACTAGGCAACACCCTTGCGGGCCAATTTTACTCTTTCCTCCATTTATTTTTTATCTTCTCATGCTCTCATCAATATATAGGTGTAGTATATTATACTCCCTCCGAGACTGATTTTCTCTTTCCCTTTTGGGTTGAGTCATTCTTTCTTCCCTCTTTCCTTTTTAAATTGTGAATATGTGACTCATTGTAGACACCCACTTTTTGACCGCCAGGTGTCTATAGTAGTTTTCGCCAAACACCCGATGATGATCGGACGCGAACATGCTTTAATGGACTTGGATATGGGCTCGAAATCATGGACATTTGGTTTAGGCTTATTACGGAGTACAAATCTAACAAAACCAACCTCAAAATCAGGCCCAGTGGGTCGTTTCGAGTCAAATAAGACTAATTTGGGTCGAATCCGGCACCAGGGGCAAAACCGTCTTTTAGCGACCGGGTCAAACTCGGTCAAAGATATTTTTTCCCGAGATACACTGGCCAGCCGTGACACCTCATCAGTTCGACTAGGCTCAGATACTACAAAATATCAGCCTCGAAAATATTAAACAAATCCATTCAAGGATAGAATTCGATCTCAAGTAGGAATTCTATCCGAAAACCAAATCAATTTACCGACCGAGTGTCAAACACTCGGCCAAAACAGCCCACTTCAGCCGAGACATGGCTTTTTCACCAAGAAACGGGACTCTTGTTCCCTTCAAACTCCTACGTTTCCTATCCAAACCGGTATTTCTTGTCATCTAAGCAAGAATACTTCTCCTAGCTCCTATCAAGGACCTCACCTATAAATAGGACCCTCCGGTCACACATTATTCACCCACAACATTCATACAACACAATTCACACATCATCGACATCTAGCAAAATAGCTCAAAGCAAATCCCGACATACATTTAAAAATAGCATCGAAGTACCGATACCATAACCCGACAAATCCAACCAAAAAGCCGGCCAAACCCGTCACCTTACACGTCCCAAACCGTCACCTTACATTTCTCATGTCATGTTGTTCATTCAAACAGTCCCCACGACCTAGATTTGTGCCTTGGTCAGCCTTATCGAAGGCCACAGCCTCAGATTCACTAGACTTCCCAAACACTAACTTCCTTTTGAATGGTAATTTTTGCCCTCTTTTGCCTTCATTTATCCCAACTAAATGCTCCAACGGCTTATTGACACCAATTAAATGGGGATATTTTTTTTGCTGCTTCAAGTGAGCAAAGTGATTGCTCTGTAGTGGGAATGGAGGGGTGACTGGAGGTGGAAGAGGTTCCCTTACTTATTCTAGGGCTTCTTCTCAAGGGTGTAGGTGAAGGGAGTTGTTTGTTGTGAGTCGGTGGCTTTGTTGAGGGTGCTTTCAATGTGGAAGATTCCCTTATGGGGAAGTGGTCCCTTGGCATGTGCTGTTGTCTTTGTTCCACTAGGTCCACATTAGGACAGTTGGTCCTTGGAGGAGGCACGTAATTCAACTTTTTTCTTACTGCCATGAACATCGTAATTTACCTCTCATTTGTCATTGTCTTCAACAGACAGGCCACATCATGTGGACATGTAACCATTGCCTTTCCCATGATTTGAGCAATTCTAGGATCAGCTCTAGTATAGTAAATTTCGAAGTCTCTCCTTCCCATTAAACGCTCTCCTAGATTTCTAAAGTATTGGACATCCACAGTTCGAGTATTTAACCCACATTCCAGATGAATACCACCCCCAACAGATTCAGTTCTACCATTAACTAGAGCAAACTCACCACCAAAGAACGTTCGCAGATTGAACTTCATCCTAATCAGAATATAAACAAAATTACTTCAATTAACATTTCTTTCATCACACAACCGGACATTAGTGTTCAATTCTGAATGTGCAAAATAAACCCAACTGAAATAGTGTTCAATTGAACCAGGACATAAACACAAGTTCCCTAAACAATAAACAATAGTGTTCAATTGAATTTCGAACCATAAACCCTAATTGCGAGCTTAAACCCAGAAATTTCAATTTGAATATGCAAAATAGAAACCAGAATTGAAAATAGCAAAAGGAAAGAAGAGAAGTTACCTTACGAATTGGGTCGATTGATTGCGAATGATTCGTCGTCTTCGATTTCTCGTCAATTTGATCAATTAGGGTTAGGGTTCTTGATTTGGGCGAATTTGGGGGTTTTGGGAGGGGAATGTGTGTTTGAAGGAGGTAAAGTGAGGTAAAGTTAGGAGAGAGTGTGTTACTAAAGGGAGAGGCAAATCTGGAAGAAAACAAGCCTAAGTTGCCAGAAAAAAGAGGTGAGAAGGGGACCGGGGGTAAATTTTAATTTTTGTAAGAACTTAAGGGGATAATATTTGGAAAAAAAAAATCTTTTTTGGATAATTTCTATAATTCATAACATAAGAGGGGTTATTAGTGATATTAGTGATTTACTCTCTTTTTTTATTTTTAATATTTAAAGTAGTTCTTGTAAACGTTTAACACGATAAATGCATGTGCTATACGGAGTAAAGCATTCCGACTTTCCGAGTGTAATGTAGCGCATTTTCTTGTTTCAGTTCATCGACTAGTTTTTCTTCTCAAGCTGTCGTCCATTTCGAATCCTGGAGAAAACGCTAACCCTAACCCTAACCCTAATTCTGATACAAACCAAAATGTTAGTAAGAATGTATATTAGTAAATTTGTCTTTTATTTCTTATTCTCCAAGTTATATGTCCTATATATAGACATTAGTGAGTTGTAATGAGGTATCCAAGAATTTATGAATGAAAGTTAATCTTTCTTACTATCTTATCTTTCATTTTCTCTCTAATTCCATCCAAATCGATTGATTAATTCTAGGTGATTCCTTCCCTCACTACAGATTATTCTAAAGATCACCTAAACTATCGACTAATTAGTCGAACAGTTAAATCGATCATATCACTTATTTACTTCATTTTATCCAATTATCTCTCATAAAAATTACTATTGTATCATTTGGTATCAGAGCCAAATTTCCTCCATACCTGTATTCTCGGTAGATTCATCACCATTAGACAAAACTTCAAAAAAAATACTCCATATAATAACACTTCTTCTTACAAAATCACCAGAAAAAAAAATATTTCATTCTATTTTTTTAATAACTCCATATTACAAAATCTAACTCCCACTCTCCTACTTACGTGTGACCATACTCCATTCTATTTTTTTTTAATCAAATCAAAATTAGATGCTCTAGACTTTGGATGATGGCAATTTCCGACGAGATTAAGACACTCAAAGTGGAAATGAAGAAATTGGCGGCAGCGATTGAAGGATTCGCTCTAAATTTGGCTGCCCAAGGTAAGGTTGATTATAGCAAGTTACCATGGTACTCCTCTAATTATATTGTTGGTGACTCGATCAAGTTGTGTGGGAACTCCCTCTGTACTGCTACGTCTTTAGTCGGAAACAAGGAGGCGACGGAGTCGCGACCCGTTATCTTTTCTCCGGAGAATGACACTACACTTACTGCACACAAGGTGTTCGATGAAAGTCCTGACCCGAATTTATGTTCAAATCAACTAGCAATGAGTGTAACGAATTTTACTAGTGCTCAAATGTATGCTCATGGTATTTTACAAGCTGATTCACAATGTGTAATACCAAATTTTGGGGTAGATGATAAAGGAGAAGATGTCACTGAGCCCATGTTTGGATACAATATGCCGTCAAACACTCAATTACACTCTGCCTACAAGATGCTCGATGAATTTCTTATTCCAACTTTTATTCTGGAAATGGCTCAAGCTGCAAAGGTTGCCGAACTTAACTCAATTCGAGACGATTACGAGCCTGAGACAGACCCATATTGTGATGACCAGAAGGCACGCCCCATTCACAATGAGCAACTATTTTCAAGCTCGGTTCAACAAAGGCCACTCGATATCTCTTACTTTCGCTTGTCAAAAGTGTTTACATCAAGGCTCCGGTTTGCCAGGTTTATGATCATTAGTGGTGCTTGTTATGGCAAGAGTGCGGTAAGGTCAAATTCCTTTTCTAACCCCACCCTTGAGGACAAGGGTGATTTTAGGGGTGTGGAAGATACTAGTAAGGAATGTAATTGGGAATCCAATCGTTTAGTCTTATGGCTTAACTACATCACTAATAGGACAAGGAAAGGGGTTGGATTTCTTACTTACGTCTTTGACCCGGGTGGTTTGTATTGGCAAATTAATGTTTTGGATGGCCAAATTCTTGATTCTAGCAAGGAATTATGTGGAAATGTGTTACATTATATTCCATTCATGGTGTCATTACCTTGCGTTTTATGTGCTCAATTTCGTGAGGGGTTTGATAAAGTATATGGAGTAAATGAGGGACAGAATAGTAATTATATCTTTTGGACAAAGAAAGTCACATGTGCTGGTCAGATTATTCTGTGGAGCGGTTGGAGTGGCAAACTTATTTTGGTGAAGCATATTGATCGAGTTCGTATTCGGACAACAATAGCATTGATGAAGTATGTTAACCTTGGGTTGGCTTGGGAAATCTTACATGACCAACAACTTGCTTCCACTCTAAAGGAGACGAAGCTACTCTCTTTAGTGACTGGGATTATCAAGATTAGAGCAAGACTTGAATGGAGACCGGGTCTTTCACTAGAGCATGACGAACAAAGCCCGAATGACACTATCTTTGTCTTTGATCCAGGTGGATCGCACATAGCTAAGGGATGTCTTGGTGAGCCAAACCGGATCCTTGAGGACAAGGATCATTTGATGGGGTGGGTAATGATACAAACCAAAATATTAGTAAGAATGTATATTAGTAAATTTGTCTTTTATTTCTTATTCTCCAAATTATGTCCTATATATAGACATTAGTGAGTTGTAACGAGGTACCCAAGAATTTATGAATGAAAGTTAATCTTTCCTACTATCTTATGTTCCATTTTTTCTCTAATTCCATCCAAATCGATTGATTAACCCTAGGTGATTCCTTCCCTCACTACAGATTATTCTAAAGATCACCTAACCTATCGACTAATTAGTCGAACAATTAAATCGATCCTATCACTTATTTACTTCATTTTTATCCAATTATCTCTCATAAAAATTACTCCCTCCGTGCTTTATGTTTCTTCCCACAATTTAAGATTTGTGAGGAGTATTATATTGAAACACGAAGAAACATAAAAACTGAGGGAGTACTATTGTATCAAATTCATCCTCATCAGCGCCAGTGAACAAACCTTCATCGTCAGTTTCAATTGTAATCAAGCGCAATAACAAAACTAAGAAGATGAAAATGAGAAGCAGATTAAGGCGAAAGAAGAAAAACAATAAGAAGAAGAAGAAAACCCCAAATTGGGTAGAACTACCAGAAGATGTATGGTTCCTGATTCTATCAAAATTAAAGACGGTGGACATAATCGAGAATGTGCAAAAGGTGTGCATGCTGTTCCGCAAGATATGCAAACAGCCTTCCATGTTCAAGGTCATCGACATGAGCCTTCCTTGTGGCTATGCTTTCATGGACTTGCCTTACAATCTCAATGCCATGACTCGGTTCGCCGTTGATCGAGCTGCCGGTTCTTTGATTGATATTTACATGGAATATCTTTGTGATGATGATACCTTGAAGTACGTTGTTGAAAGGTTCGTACTATTAACATAATCCCTTCTTATTTCATCCCAATTTCGTTTCCTAATCTTGTTTATGTGTACGAATTGTTAAACCTAGGGAGTAACATAGTAAAAAGTGTAGAAAACTATAACAAAAAATGATTAGAGAGTGTTTGGAAATTTGAGTTTGGATTTGAAATATTTCGGACGTTTGAATTTGGAATTAAAATTGAAATTAGAGATTTTTTTAAGTAATATCTCGTATTTTTAGTTTTTCTATATCTCTGCATTGGTACAACTTGGTTTTAGTGTATTATATTTTCGTACCCTTAAACAATTGCATAGTTAAAGCAATATAACTAACGGAAAGAGGAAGGCAAAAATGGTGGAAAAACATCCTTTTCAGGGTAGGGATGTCAGGAGGGTGCTATTTATGATTATAAAAGTGGAAGAGTATCCTATAGAAAAACTAAAAAAACACGGGTATCAAGTAAAAAATCCCTTAAGTTAAGGCGAATTCCAACTAGTTCAATTTTTGCTCTCTCAAATTAATGCTCTCTTAAATGCCTAGTATACCGGTAGTCATTTCAATTCCGTCACTTATCATAGTTTTTTTTTTTCCACGTAATCCATTAGAATATATTTTTTCTTTATTTTTTTCCCGGTATTTTTGAAAATTTACACTTCTGTTTAGAATTTTTCAAAATAAATAGTCCGTATTTTTTTGTGAGTTGATCAAACTTCATCCCACCGAATTCCAATTCCAGTGGCATCCAAGCAACATTTTGGAATTGAATGCCAATAATTCAATATCTACAATTACATTCATGAAATTGCAAATAATTCCAAGTTCCCAAACACTCTCTTAAAGGATTGTATGGCCCCTGTAGTTTTTGACCCTTTACGCACCTAGGGAGTAGTACTATCTTTACTGGCATGACACCGTGACAGGCTGACAGCCCCACTAGCTGTGATGTTGATTCATCTCTAGTAACTTGTAGCTAATCGACGCTACAATATGTGTTAAAACTATATGAAATCTGAATGATGCTATTACTAATGTGTGTGGTTGTTTGCCACGGAATTCTGTGAATGGTATTGGAAAATGATACTCCGTAGCATGTATGTGACCTCCCCTTCCCCCCACCATCAACTCAGCGGAAGTATTTGAGTCGCTGGGTAACATTGTATGTTTATCCACCATTGACAAGGCCGAAATCTTCGAGGGATTTTGGTACTGTTGTATGGATCGTGCATCTAAGCTTGGTGTGCTGTTAATTTATAGGCCATTGACATTCTCCATACTGGATATCATAACGCTAGGTGGCCTGTGATTTCAACTGGTTTTTTAAATGTCCATGGCTAGAGGTCTTTTCTTAATGGATTAAATAAACATTCAGCTGGTTAATTTATAATTTTATATGAACTGAATATCTCTAGTCACTCTCGCAAAAATAAAGTTGACATTTTCTGTGCTCTTATCTCGTGTCAGTTTGGATTTCCTTACAGTACGAGTCGTTAATCAGAAGGTTGGATTTTATGTACTTTTCTTCTTTGATTCCTCATTTATGTCTGTAATTATCTTTACAGAAGCAAGAATCTAAAACATCTACGACTTGCTCACTATGTATATGTTTCTGACGATGAACTGATTGAAGCTGTGAAAAAGCTTCCAGTGCTTGAGGAAGTGCAGATTATAATCTGCTCGTTCTCAGAGGAGACCATTGAAGCTATCGGCCATACCTGCCCCTCATTGTTATCATTCAGTGTAACTGGTATTTGCTCCAAGCAACCAGATCACATTTACAATGAGGAAGTTCTAGCCATATCCAGAAGCATGCATAATCTACGCCATCTTATACTAATCGGGAACAGCATGTCAAATGAAGGCTTGAAAGCAATTCTTGATGGATGCCCTCTTCTTGAATCCCTAGATTTGCGTTCATGTCTCCACATAGATTTATCAGGGGATTTGGGTAAAAGATGTGAAAGGATTAAACATATACGATACCCAAATGATTCCACAGCAGACTATGGCCGTGATACCTGTTCTGATGATAATTACTACTCGATGCCACAGCAGCTAAGTGAGAGTTCTGATGATAGTGACATGTTCGGTATGTACCCTGAATATCTCGGTTTTGGAGATCCTGAAGAATTGTACCCAGATTTCCTTGATGATAGCGATGACTATTCACTCTTTGGTGATTATTTTGGTGGTTTTCCGGGCTTTTGAATTGTCAACTGAATGTTCGTTGAACTTTGTGCTTGGAGCTTTTGATCAGGCTTGCTGAATATGATATACCTAGTAGATCCAATGCAAAATGTGTTGCAATGCATCCTTTTTGCTACAAATACTGTAGTAGGTTCGAGAATTTCCGCAGTTTTTCCCTAGTTCCAGCAAGTTGATACTAATCTTGATGGTCTTTTTTGTCAAAATAGATCTTCCCGTTGGAACTAATGCACAGTACCGCTAATCTTCTAATCACAATGTTATGCTTGTAAGGAATTGAAGGGGGAAAAACATCTGTATCTCCGAATGTGTAATTACTCACTTGGCATAGATAATTTATCACCTTTTGTCCATGAAAAAAAGTTTGGAACTTGTTCTCATCCGCCCTGAAACTTCCGTTCAGGACAAAAGGTGATAGTACTCGCTATTGCAACTTGTAAAAGCAAACCAGAAATCATAGAAGCCATTCCGAAACACTGAAACTGTACCCAAATCATGTATACACAATCATACAAGACGAAGACGAGGAAGGATTATGCTCCGAAAAAGCCATACCAATACTCAATAGTCATTCAACCATTCAAAAAAGAAAAAGAAAAAAAAACAGAGTCAAAGGATGCGAAAATCCTTCCTACAAACAGGGCAACTCTGACTCTTCTTCAGCCATTCATCAATACATTCAGAATGGAAAAGATGATGACACCCTGGTAGAACCTTGCACAGCTCCTCGTCCTCGAACCCGTCTTTCAAACAGATGGAACACCCGCCTCCTCGTGGTTCCTTTTCAATCTGCGAAAACACCATAGATGGTATGGACTCGATGATGCTACAGGATCTTTGAAGATGATCCTCCTTAAGTAGTCCCACGTTCACATCGTCGCCATCATAAGCATAATGGCCGCCTTCATGTAACGCTTCTATATCAGTGTTTCGAACCCCGGATTTGCACATGGAAATGATCATGGTTGCAGCAAATAATAGGAGGTTTACAAGAAGACCGATTCCTGCAACGCATAGAAGCTCTCCGTTGTCTAGATCACCCATGCTAGATAGCTAGCTTGATTGCTTGTTTTTGTGTGTTTTTTTTAATGGAGTTTTATTTTATGTTAAGGAGATAGGTTACCCTTTACTATCATTCATGATGATTCTGTGAAGAAATTTATGGGAGAACTACTGTTAGGAAAATATATCATCAATAATACTCTACTACAATACGTATGTCCTTATTTTTCTTTGAGTAGGACTATTACTCAATTATATATTATGGTATTATAATATGCTCCATTTTATATATTTCGTCTACTTTTGATATACGAACCAATTATTATGAGTTACGATTAATCTAATTTAATCGAGCTCTCTCATTTATTAATGAGTTGTGTAAAAAAATTAGATAAACTAAAGTCTTTGTGCATTTATTCTAATTTAAAAACTCGATTTAGGTACTAATACGTATAAACATGTACGGAGTATTAATAAGTCAATGATTAAATGTTACTGAGTATTGTTAAAATTTTGAAAACCATTTTTTTTGTAAAGAAAAGAAAGCATCCAATATGAATGAAACATAGTTGAAGTAATATAGTACTGGTACTAATAATAGTAGCAGTACCACGTAAAATTTAGTTGCATAAGTGTATGTAGGGTAGGGTAGGGTAGTCACACACCTGATTAAAATTTGTTTTTTAGTCTCCTATTGGATTATGCAACGTACTCACCAATCACTCACAATATTATAAGTATATATACTCGTATTATTATATGTACATACAGTTGAATTGAATTATTATCCGTTCACTAATACAATAATCATTTCGTTTATATCCAAAGGATAAGTATTTATTTCTATGTCGTTCAAATCCAATTAATTCTTTTCCTTTTTAGTTAATTTTTTTGGACAAAACTATCCCTATTCTACTAGCATATTTACACTATATGTCATTTTGAAAGAATATTTTGGATAATTAATTGTTAACTAGTTTTTTCACTCGTGCAAACGCACGGGACGTGTTTGTTTTATGTTGAGAAGAATTTATATCCCCTTTGTTTTAGCCTTGAAGTGTTCTATAGTCTCGAAGAGGTCTGGGATAATTTTTGGGATTTTATTAATATTTATAATAGACGTAAATTAGATCTTTAAATCGTTAATTACTTGTTTAATTATTTTCTCTAAATATTTTTTAAACTTGCAAATGATTAAATTTAGTGTTAAATAATTGTTTAATTATCGTTTACGTCATGATCGTTTAATTGTAAAATGTTAATTATGTGTCTTATTATTGTTAATCTTATTAATTACCGTCGTTGGTTATTAATTGATATTTTTCCGCTTAAATTGTTAATATCGTTAGTTATATGTTTAATTATCATTATCGTCTTTATTATTAAGTTAAAAAATATATTAGAAACTAATTAGGAGGGAAGGGTATAAATGTCATTTGTGTAATTAATGTCGTCATTCTAAAATCAACATGCTAAATTCTAAATTTTTGTATTTTATAATTAGAATAAGTAAAAAAATATTTTTATAGGAACATATTATCTTTTGATTATATTTATAGATAAAAATACAAAGATACTTCGAAGTCACCCACTTGTTAATCTTCCGTAGTGATGAATAATATTACTCTTCAATAATGAATTACACTTATTATCAAAGAATTTTTTTTTCTAAAACAAAAAATCAAATACCTTCATTTAGTAGCTTAAGGATCGGTTTGTAGTGATGTCATATGTCGGCTTATTAGAAAAGAGACTTCTTAGTTTGTTTTTTTATATTATTATATAGATTTGTTCTTAATTATTATACCTTTAATATTTTTTTTAATGAACGAGGGAACCCGCAGCCGCTACATTTTTGGTGCGCTCTGGATAATCCCTCGGATGTACCTTTAATATAATTTAAATACGGAGTACTTTCTTAATCTTTGTTTAAAATAGACACGTATTTTTTGGATAATAACGGAGGGTTAGTATTCTACTAAAGATTATAATTATTAGCTTCAAAAAAAAAAAAAGATTATAATTATTAGATGTCCTTCATTAGATACGAGTTTGCATCTGATTGGTAAACAACAGACCAAAGCATGCTGATATTATTGATAATAATTACTCCTATTTATTCCATTATCTTTTGTCCCCCATTGGAATTGGAATTGGAATTGGAATTGGAGTTGGAATCTTCACTTCAAATTGCATGGAAGAAACTCATTTGTCCATTATTCCACATTATCTAATTTCTAATGTGGACGGACTTGTTTCAATTCGGATAAGAATTTGACAAATTACGAACAAATTATCAATTCATATACTACTGTATTCGTATAGGGCGTGCATAAATGTACGGTATACAAAAAATTTACTTTGTAGTATACTAATTAAATATTTTAAATTGAAGATAATGAGTAATATATATATATATATATATATATATATATATATATATATTACTTTTTTTATGAAATAGAAATTGGACTATTTTTACATTTTTATAAAAAATAATGTTTAGAGATTCAACTCGAAAAAAAAAATATTATTTAGAAAAAAAAAACGAATATATTTTTCTAGTGTGAAGTTAAAAATGGCTATACTTACCAATCTATTTTTTAAAGTACTATTTGTTTAAATTTCCTCTTTAGAAATAATGCATTTTTGGGAGAAATTTTTTGGAAAGTGGTTATTCTTTTAGTATATATAGGGGATAGGGGATAGTATATATGGGATTTGTGAAATCTTTCTAGTAAGTCATACTCCTTCCATTACATAATATAAGTAGTTTTAGAGATTGAAAATTTTACTTTTTATTATTAACAATACTAATCCAAATACGAACTCATGTCCAGATACACAATCACCTACCGTTTCTAACAATCCTACATAATCAACTAAGGATAGTAACACTTCAAAAAAAAAACTAAGGATAGTAACAATCACTAATTGATTTAACTAATTCAAATAACTTGCTGACTTAGTCTAATCATAATCACTGATTTCTGACCTTTGTAGTCTACCCTTACTCCCTATTTTATTAAAAGAAGGTTTTTTTAAGCCTCCACAATCAACCTCACACTTTAATGACGACGTGGCAGCCCCACAATTATTTGGGGAATATAATATTCAATCTCTAACTTAACTCATCTTACTTAGTTATTTAACTCAAGTTAAATAACTTTCAATATCCTACTTTATTGAATCATTTTACTCAAGTTAAATCATCTTATTTATTTTATTAAATGACTTTTAATCTAAGGTAAATAACATGTCCAATTTATACATTATTATACAATTATTCAAAACCCGGACTAAATAAATTTAAATATGATTATAAATATTAAAATTAAAATATACCATGTACGAGTAATATAAATTAATTCTCCCGTTTCTAAAAAAGAAATTAATCATCACCGACAATTTAAAATTCTTAAATTATAACCCGGAACCAATTACGACTGCCACGTTTTTGACCGTATTAGGGGCAAGACGTACGCTACCGAAAGTTTTAGCTTAACAAATTTGTTTTCCCTATTACGAGCTGCCGCCGTTCCGATTTATTAGGGTGACATAAAGGTAATGCATCTGCTATTCATAGACGATTATAGTATTATACTAAATAATATCAGAGTGACAAAACGTAACTACGAAGCAATTTTTTTTGACAAACTATATAAATGAATATTCATCATCGGCAATCCCAATCTGCATGAACAAATCCCTATTAATAATTAAATTATGTTTAATATTAAATCTATTCAAAATCAAGATATATAAAATATTACTATTAAATCATAAATAAGATTGTTAAGATATCAACTCTTATTTTTAAGATAATACTCTCTATGATTTTTATTATAACTCATTCTCACTTTTCGAGACAATCATTTTTCTCTTCAATATCTCCCACAACATAAGAAAAAATATTATGAAATGTATACTCATTTGAAAGCTATTTTCATAAGGAATTTTATGGTGCAATTTTTAAAAATTTTGGAATAATATATTTACATAAAAATTAAAGTCAAAATTTCACATCGAAAAAGCAAAACGTCATATAAAAAAATACGGAGGGAGTATTGAATACTGATATTAAATATAGCATCGGCTCTTATAATTGATATGGAGTAACTGATAATATTAACCAACTAAATAACTGCCGCAAGTTAACACCCATGAGGCCATGATCCCCACTATGTTTTTTTTAACCCCCACTAAATTTCATCAAAAACATAAATGCACCATTTATGAGAAGAACTTTCGTTCAAAAAGTTTTGTTCTAGTAAAATTAGTCACTATCTTATTATAACTCCAACTAAGTTGGAAAAAAAATTAACCACTAACCTATGACTAGCATTTATAAAAATTCAGTATCTATTTCACAAATATCAAAAACACAATTAAATACAAAAATCTAAAGTATATAATATAAAATATAATACGCATAATAAATACAAATAAATAAATAAAACAAAAATGATATAAGTAAATTATACTCATTAGTTTAAGTTCTTTTACTCATTTACTCAATTTTTCATATAAACAGAAACGTAAAGGTGATAAGTAAATAAATTTTTTCGTATAAATAGAAATATAAAGATGATAAATAAATTAAATAAGTAGTAATAATTTAGACAAATGTTTTGTGTATCACAACTTAAAGTGTAAGACGATCTTGCGTGTTAGACAATTTCTTTACGTCGTTTATTATTTACTGAATTTATATTTTCAATTTTTCTTACAAGTGGTCGCTCTCAACTCTCAGGGCATAAAATTGTGTAACATAATATACCTACGCAATTGGTGTACATTATTATTTTCTTAATAATACTCCGTATTGGTTAATTCAGCTGACGAAATTTTACATTACTATGCTTATGTGACCATAAAATGAATTTTATGTTCAAACAATTTATTTTTTCCATTTTTTATTTTCTCAAAATATATGAAGTTAATATAGTTATACGTTATTTCACTTTATAGAATACCACATTTTTTTAAAGAAATCGCCGCGCAATTTGCGCGGGGTTAAAACTAGTTATGTTTATTCTTGTAGATACATGTCTTGTATTGTAAGACTCCTAGAAGGGATTGTAGGACTCCTAGACTTGTATAAATAGGTGATAATTATTAATGATACAATCAAGTTTTTCATCATATTTTCATGGTATCACAGCATACCGATCAATAAAACTATCACACTCAAACTTCCATCTCTTTCTCGTCATTCACTCGCACGCACTCACCATGGCAAGCACGGTCACACTCATCACCAACCCCCACGATCCCAACAACCCCATCATTTCCCTCACACTTCCACACATCATCAAACTCACGCCACTTAATTAACGATCATGGTCAAGACAAATCAAGGAACTCATGTTCGGTTACGGTCTCTTTAAGTTCCTTGATGGAACACACCCCGCACCAACACCCACGATTCTTGTTGACGTCGACACAAAAGACGCCACCAAGGACACACCTACAAAAGTTGAAAAATCAAACGCCGCATACATGGTACGGCTAAGTTGTGTCACTATAATCAAAATAAGCCTAAAATAAAACTAACGGGTAGCTAGTAATAAGTATGGTCGATTCCGCAGGGAGGCTAGATAAATTTATAAGTTGGTTGATTAAAAAGTCTAAGGCCATGTTCTTTTCGGCTGAAACAGGGCTGAGCTGGTCTGATAGGAGCTGAGCTGGACTGATAGAAGCTGAGCTGGACTGATAGAAGCTGAAACTAATAACTACTTATATAAATAATTATCTAATAATATTTTTAAAAAATGAAAAAATAAATAAAAAATTATAACATCAATCAATAATAACAACAACACAGTACTCCCTTCAATTCATTTGATTTCTACGTTTTTTTTTCATACGTTTTTTTTTTTTTTTCATACTTGGCAATAGAAAATTTGTTATGTATACATATTTTGATTACATAATATACAAAATTTTAAATTTTGATATTCTTAAATCTTAATACAATACAAATAATACTCATATGCTATATTGTATGCTATATATATATATATATATATATATATATATATATATATATATATATATATATATATATATATATATATATATATATATATTAGATATTCTATTCACTCAAGAATATTGTAAAAAAAAAACGTAAATTAATCGTAATGATATTGACATAGAGTTGTAAATATTTGAATGTAATACTATTTCAAGACCTCAAAATATTATGGAGTGCATAATAATATTTATTAATAATTATTATAATAACAATGATGATAAAAAAGAAAATAATAATAATAATAATAATAATAATAATAATAATAATAACGATAATAATAACAATGACGATGACGACGACGACAACGACGATGATAATAATAATAATTTGTTATTATTATTAACATTAAGAGATATGAGTGATTAAAATAACAACAACAATAATAATATTATCATTATTATTATTATTATTTTGTGAAAAAAAACTTGCATTAATATCGAAATGCAACAACAACAACAACAACAACAATAATAATAATAATAAGAATAATAATAATAACAACAACTTATTATAATTTTTTTCGATCTTAATGCAACTTCCGTTTCATATAAATAAATAAATAAATAATAATAATAATAATAATAATAATAATAATAATAATAATAATAATAATAATAATAATAATAATAATAATAATATCTGCCGTGCTTTCAGCAGTGATCTTGTGGCGAAGAGAGTTTCGAGAACAATTGAGCTTATGAATTCGGTTGCTAGGATTGAGGACCCACAGTGCGAGCTGTTGTTACTTCGTGCTTGCGCCGGTATTTCTAAGCTTTCTTTCTCTTTGCGTACCTGCCCCCCTACGATCTTCGACTCGGCTAAGACCTTTGATGCAGCTTTGCGGTATAGCCTGGAACGCATTGTCACCGCGTCCGGCCCCGGGTTCGGGGACTGGCAGTGGCGCCTTTCCACACTGCCCTTTAATTTCGGAGGGTTGGGTGTGTACAACGTCGGGGATGTCCTGCACTATGCCTTTTTGGCTTCTCGCCTTCAGTCCTCTGAGTTGCAGGCTATGCTCCTGCAGCCTTCTGCTGTCTCTACTCCCGGGCCGACCTTCGATGCGGCCTTGGCTCTGTTTAGCGAGACCACCGGGTCCGACCTTTTCTGTAGCCCTAGTGAGATCGCTGCCCCCAAACTCATGAAGAAATTGGCAGATATATATTTCACGAAGGTTGCTGCTTCGGTAGAATCGGTTTTCTCCTTGACTCGGCGACAGGTGGTATTGTGGAAGTCTCTACAGGGTGCTCACACGTCTGACTGGTTGCGCGCTGTACCCATTTCCGGGCTGGGGCAGACCATGAATGGGAGGACTTACCGCTCTGTCCTTAGCTATCGGTTGGGTGTCCCTTTGTTCCCGGTACCTCAGCCTTGTTCTGTCTGTTCCCGGGTTTGTGTTGGGGACATTTTTGGGGACCATGCTGTGTCGTGTGCTGGTACCGTTGGTATCAAGCATAGACATAACCTGGTTCGCGACACCCTTTTGGATATCTGCTTCCGCTCTGGTATTTCGGCCGGTAAAGAGGTGGATGTCGGCTTGATTGATGGACACGACAAGTCCCTTCGCCCGGCGGATTTACTTCTGTATTCATGGGATAGGGGGCGCGATGTGTGTGTTGATCTGACAGGTCGTCCCCATAGACTCAGTCCGCGATGTCTAATTTTCTACATGGTCGCGCGGTCGCTGATGCTGCCCAGCGCAAGTACGCCAAGTATGGAGATTTATGCACTAAGTCTGGGTATGGGTTCTTACCTTTCTCTTTTTCTTCCCTAGGGGAGCTCGACGCGGAGGCCGCTACTTTACTCAAGCGGGTTCAGAAATTCTCTATCTCTCAGGACGCGGGAGCTCGCGCAGTTGCTTTTATTTTTACTCGTCTTAGTTTTTCTATTGCTAAGGGAGTGGGTGCCCAGATAGTATCTCGGCTACCCACTAACTTCTTGTAATTTGTTTCGTTATTAATGCAAGCTCCGTTTATAATAAAATAATAATAATAATAATAATAATAATAATAATAATAATATTATAATTATTATTATTATTATTATTATTATTATTGAAATATTATTTTAGGAGATGAAAATATTGGAGCTGGGCTGAAAATATTAGACCTGAGCTAAACTGAACTTATAGGAGCTGCGCTGGCTGATAAGAGCTGAGCTGAGTTGATAGAAGTTGAGCTGGTCTGAAACGGATTGAAAATAAGATGAAAAGAACAAGGCCTAAGTCACAAAATGAGATTGATTTGGTTTTAAGCTAAGAGACTAAATTGACAGTAAATAGTAAAAGAAGACAGACAATGCTAATAACAGTAGACTACTAGCTAGGAAGATTGGAGATTAAGAAAAATCAGTAAGAGAAAAACATCATAGTTACAGGATCATTATGAATCAAGATGAGCATAAATACAATAATCAAACAATCAATTAATACGAACTAAAGAGTAATGAAACGGTTCTCTCGGATCACTAGTCACCCTAGAATTCACCTAACGAGCTCTCGCTACTTATTAGGGAGTTCTATCATATCGATTACAACGAGTCTAATCCGTTCCAGTCTTTCGATTTTAGGTCGAGATTAACAAGATACAAGCAATCAATTAAGGCCTCTAATCAATTATTCGTCGGTGTAATGTTGCAAGAGCGATTTAGTTCATAAAAATCGATTATTCAATTACTGCACAAGATTCAATTCATAAATCACTCATAACTCTAGTCAAATAAATTCAGCTAGTCATGTTTACAGTAATCAATGAACAACGATGATGATGACAACAGAATAAGACATGGTTTCTAAGAATAACAAAATGATACAGTAGAAAATATGCAAAGTAATGTAGTAATAAGAACATGATGAATAGCAGGATGAATGAATGATGGAAGAATGAAGGAAACAGAAAGATTAAAAGACTATAGAAACAGAAGAAGATAATAATTAAGAAATTTGAGAAGAGATTAACAGTAGAAAACTAGTTACGTTAAACTAATAAAATCTGCAACGAGGCTTTGCCCACGAAAGGAAATCTCGATAGGCGACTCTGAAACAATGATGGGCTCTGCCCGGTTTGTCTTTGTGAGACGGAGACTTGTCTCCATCTCATTAAGGGGTGTGGGACGGGTTGGAGGTGGAGCCAAAGATGGAATGGGGGCATGAGCGGTTAAGGGAGCGAGTGGAGGATATTTGGAGGGAGATGGAGGCAGAGGAGAGAGGAAGATGATGTTGGGCTGTTGGGCTATATGGGAGAGTAGGAATCGATGGGCGTTCCATGGTCGGAGGGTGAACTGTCGGGAGGTGGTGGCTCGTGTAGAGGACTACCATAGAGAGGCGGAGGAGAGTGGAGCAGGGGATTGTGTCGGGGGTGAGAGGATTAATTGGAGAACAGAGGCATGGGCGAGGGTGGCAGAGGGAGGGTGGTAGAGACCCGGGATTGGGTTGGTTAAGGTGAGCTGTGACGTCGGGGCTAGGGGAGGGGTTCGTCTTATGGTGTTGTTTGCAGGGGGAGGCTGGTGAAGTGGTTTGGGTGATTGCGGGGATGAAGACGGCAGAACTGGAAGCCCAAGAAGCAGAGGCAGAAGCGCTGTTGGAGGCTGTTAGCGAAGCGAAAAGGCGGGGTCTTAGGAGAGTGATCTTCGAGTCGGATTGCCAAACGATTGTGAAAGCCTTGCAGGGGGTAAGGAAGGTAGAAGTAAAGTGTTTCAGATCCTTGACGAGATACGTTCCCTGACTGGATGCTTCGAGAGGATCTCCTGGTCTTTTGTGGCACGAAAGTTTAACAGAGTTGCCCGCGCGCTTGCTCACTATGTTTCTGCTCCGGGAAGAGTTGAGTGGGTTGATCAGTTACCTCCGTTTATGGTTTGCTTAGTTGCGATGGATGTTAGTTCTAATGTTCAGTAATACCCGGTTGGGGTTTAAAAAAAAGGAGAAAGAAGAATAAAATCTAATAGTACCTGGAAGAGGGAGGTTCCGAACCCCCACAAATTTCGGTGGCGACTCCAACTTTGATTTAAATTTCTATTCGAGAACAATCTCACCACAAGATTCATTCGCTTACTCAAACGCACGCGTGGTCGCGTCGGGGCGGACCTATGTCATGTCCACATACACCCGATGACGTTTTGGGAGGGGTGAGGTGGAACTAGGTCCAACGTATAATTGGTAAGGACTAAGGAGGGCATTGTGTTGGGTGGTCATGGAGGCTAGCCAGGTGGCCTAGGGTCGGAGAGAGCTTTCTTTAGGGATCGGGGTTCGGGGGAGGCCAGTTGAGCAGTTAGGTTAAGTTTCTGTATAGGTTTTTGAATGTTATACGAGGCACCGGTGGTGGGCCGGGAGGGTTGTTGTGGGCCGTAATGGGTGATCTCAGTGGCGGGTGGGCTGGCAGGGGGTGAGGTGAGTGGCAAAGGGGTCAAAAGAAGAGGGTTTGGGTGTGGTCGTGGGAGTAGGGCCAGGGAGAGATGGGTTGGTTAGTTGTGGGGTGATCAATGGTTGCGAGAGCGGAGGCGGGAGGCAGAGAGATGTATGTCGGAGGTTGGGCAAGGGATGGGTGGCTATGGAAGGATCGAAAATAGAGGCAAGTGATGCGCGCGGATTGTCGCCTATCCAACGCGGTCAAACAATATTTACAACCCCGGAATACTACTACTACTACGTAGTAGCGGTAAGTCAGGGATCGATCCACAGGGACGGTCGAGGGGTAGTCATTCAAGTCAAAGTTTATGAGTGATTGAGTCTAGAAGGGGGGTTTGGTTGAGTCGAGCTAGATTTACTAAATGAGCTTATATGACTAAGGTGGGAAACTATTGATGGGAAAGGCGTTAGGGAGAGTCGGGGAATCGGAAATAAAGACAAGAGTCTACTAACGCAAGAATTATCCCAAGATGTATAAGGGAGGTTCCACCTTTCGGTTTCCCTACCAACCAAGTCTAAGCCCGCTTTCGCGACGAATAAACTAAGGTCTCTAGACGGAATTACCCAAACCCCGAGTTTCCCCATATTGGTCCGGGTGAGTTAAGTCAACCTAGGTGATTAAGCTAAGTCAAACATAACACAACAATCCCATTAAGACAATATCACCCTCAAATGCAATAATCTCACAAAAGATGAAATCTTTATCTATTATTCCTCCTCCCCTAACCCCCTAACAAAGAGATCTACTCACTGATCATGGTGGTTAATCAACATAGCATTCATTAGGAAGAGAATAATTAAAACATGCATAAAAACTACACTAACAAATATACTAATGGAGAAAAAGGAGAGGAAATAATTTTACCAACAATGAAGAGATCTAAAGAGAAAGAAGAAGATTAATAATAATAAAGATTGAATCTTGAGAGAAATACACAAGAATTTGTCACTAATCATGCATAAATCTTCAATCTTCAATAAGAGAAATAAGAATCTTCAAGAAAATAAGACAAGGGTTTTGTCACATAAACCCTTGTAAAACCCTTGAATCTTCAACAATTAAGCACAATCTTCAATAAAGATGTAAACTTTACTACTAATAATGGAGTAATTGTATTAATACTAGTAGATCTACTAATTGTTTGTAGAATTTTCTAAGAGAGTTTTACTACAAACTACTATTACTACTACAATAATGGAGATTTTCTATCCTACTCCTAAGAGGCACACTCAATGCTCACTTTGGCTCAAAACCCTAGGATGGATATATATAGAGTTGCTTAATGGGTTGCACAAAATTCAAGGCCCAAATCCGATTTCTCTTCATTTTGCTAGACCATCACCCTTTGCATCTTCATGGGGTGAAATTTCGTCCCGCGGCTTGACGTAATAATCCCGGTGAAATTTCACCCGGTGAGATTTTCTTCGTTTTTCGCGTTTTCGACCCGTCTTCACCATCGGGCGAAATTTCACCCGGTGGGCGAAATTTCGCCCGGTCAAGTTGCCCGGTCGTGCGTGCCGTGAAAATCTTCGGGGATGAAAAGAAATGTCGTCGGGCGAAACTTCGCCCGGTGGTGACTCACCGGGCGAAACTTCACCCGGTGGTCCATTGACTCTTTTCCGGTCTTTTTCTTTGTTGATCAGTTGGATTACTTGAACTTTCGGTTTTGTGCTTTGCTCTTGGACCGTATCTCTCTCTTGCTCGTAGAAGCTCAAACACGTTTTCGGTCGAAAATCCTATAAAAATAGATAGAAAACTACCAAAAACACGTAAAATGCAAAAGAGAGACACTAATGTGAGAATTACGCAAAATATGGCGATAATCGCACTCAAGTCTCACAAAACAGAGGAAAAACGGGTCTAAATGGGAGGAAAAACGGTCCAAATTTGGCATACAACAGCAAGGCACCAAATGTCAGGTGTACGGAGGGGTTCGGCGGAGGCCTTGTCACAAAGAGGATAGCGCGCGGTTGTCCACAAAGCGGACGTGTCGAGAGACCTAGACACGTTTACAGGCGGGGTCAAAACATAGAAAAGCATGTCTGGTCAAAGAATAGCCAACAAAGACACATGCTATCTATAACCCTATAATATCCAAAAAAAAATCAAAATAATATGTTAAACAACGTTAAAAATCGAAAACTAATATTTTTCATATTAAAAACAACAACATTATTATTATTATTACCTTTTTTTTGAGTGAAACAACGACATTATTTATCATTATAAGAATACGAGATATATGCTGATGTGCCATGTTCCTATGGATCTGGGAATTTTAGACACTCGGGTATGAATCGGGGCTGTATCTATCCTAGAAAATCTGAATCTAGATCATATAAAATTCTACCTCGATCCTTTGCAATCCCTAATTACTCCTATACCCGAACCGATTTAACCTGATCCGTACCCAAATCGATTAAACCCGATTTAAAACCGAATCAAGTTACCCGTTCGTTTGCGAGGTCTAGTCTCACTCCATAGTCATCACTCATGACTCATGAGTCAGGTTGACAATACACATCGACAAACACCCAAAAAAATAAGAGAGAAAAAAAACCCGGCAATGGAAGTCGCCAACTATTCCTACGAAACCCTAAGCCCGCTGCTTCCCGCCGCCGACAATGATAGTACGGCCACCACCGCCGACGTCACCGGCGAGGACACCTTCGAAAACTACCTCGTATTTCGCAACCATATATCGCTTAGTTCATCTGAAACCACCGCCGCCGATGACGCCGCCGTCGATTTCTTCTCCCTTGACGTCGATAATACCTCCGATGAGCTTGCTCTCTCACGTGCGGATAATTCGTCGACGCAAGTGGAGAGAGAGAAGAACAAGATTCCGGAAGCAGAAATTGGGCGGACGCTTGAACAAGGCTGGTTTCGGTCTGATTGCCGCTTCAAGAGTCCCATGCTTCAGCTACATAAAGGTTTTTTTTTCTTCTGCTTTACGAATTACCATTGTTGTTTTAGGAGCTGAAAGGTTTGTGGTTTTTATGAAAGTTTGGTAAAGCACCTTTCAGCATGAATTGATGTTTTTTTTTGTGCTGTAAGTTTAAGAGGTAGAATGCTACTGAATTTAGTGTTTGTAAAAAGATTAGATTTTAGGTAATGTTTTAGGTATGGTCGTATGGAGATGCATCTCCATTGTAGTGGTAATTTGGTTGCAACATTTATTTGGTAGTGGTAATAAGGTTTGGGTTCTTATGTCAGTGCATTGTGTAGATGATTTCCTAAAAGGAGTGGATTTTTCATTTGATAGCTAGTTTTTAGCATAAAGTTTTGGGCTTTTCTATGGGATGCAGTGTTTTGAAGTGTGTGAGAGAATCGATCATCAAATAGGGTGGCTAGTGAATTTTTGCATCTTCATTCTAGCTCAATGTTATATGCTGACGATCATTGGTTAGCTTTGTGGGATTTGTGTTGTTTTTCATAGTAACTTGGTACAGTTGTTACTGGAGATGGCAATACCGGAGTTATGTCTTGTAGTTTAAGGGGTTCACTTGTGCTCTAATATGAAGTATGTCTCCTGCTGAGATGTTCAATGAATTAAAAAATCGGGGTCTATGATGGTACGGATTCCTCTCGTATGTTAAATAAATATGTGGGTGAGATTGAAGGGAGATGTGAGGCTATCTGGTTGAACCAAATCTTGAGGTATGTGGGTAATACTCCACTTCTTAATGGGAGGATTTATTCATTCAGTTGAACAAAATAGAGATGGTATGTGTAAAAATCTGTGGACTGTTCCATGTCTCTTTTCTGGAGGGAATTTAGAAGACCCCCTTATCTATATACCTCGTCCTCATTCCTGCATCTTAGGCATTGTTTGTTACCAAAGAACCTAACTTTCCTTGGAAATTTCAGTTCATAGGAAATAAGTGTCCTCATCCAATTCGGGTGAATTTGGCAAAATTGTTTGGTTATCCATGTAGAAATCAAGTTCCTCGCGAACTTCCAATTAGCAGGGAAGGAAGTATGTCAGTTCCTCCATTAGGTACACATTGAAAGTTTGTAGATAGTTGTAGTCCCCGCATTTTCCAAAAAAATATGGGAATCAAACAACCCGTGTTTTGGAAATCATGGGTTTTCTAATTTCTATGTTTTTTGAAGTGACAACCAAAGGACCCCTTAGAGTTCATAAATGCAGATGCATGGGGTTGAGGGTGGACGAAGAAGCTGATTGGGAGCTGAAGAGGGCAATACTGACTATAACATACTTTATCAACTACTCCGTATCTGTTTCTATCATAACTACTTTGCGAACACTTGGGCTTAGGTTATGGAATAGAAATGGCTGCTGCGAAGTTTGAGTGTTTGCAAGCTTGTAGCTGGAAATTTTCACCTGAATTGCATCGCAAACAGCTGCTGCTTAAAATCCTGGTCGGATTATGGAATTTTCTGATCAACCTACGCATCATTTTTTACTTGGATCTTGACCTGAGCAGTTAGAGCAACTATAGCTGGAGAAAATATGATTTATTATGCCATGTTGTAGCCTCGGTGAATCATAGAAACATATTAAAATTATTGGATTTGTTTTAATTTTTTGTGATCGTTATTCTCATTGTCCAAATCTTAGCCGCGCTGTCATACTTTATTCTCAAGCTAATTTTATCACTTGGACAATGATTACCAATAAATGTTTGTTTGCTAAATATATGCTTCTCGTTTGATTCAGAGATCTTGGACTTTTGTGATTTTCTTTCCCCAACACTAGAAGAAGGAAAATCAAGGAATTCAGCAATACAGCGCGTGTCAGAAGTTATCAAATATATATGGCCTAATTGCAGGGTATTTTTACTCATGACACTGCTATTTTCTTTTCTTCTATTTTTTTTTATTTTTTTTTTACTTACTGCTCTCTTAAATTGTGCGCTACTTATTTATTGCAGGTAGAGGTTTTCGGGTCATATAGAACAGGGCTTTATCTACCTTCAAGCGATATTGATGTATGCTTTTATGCTTTCAAGCTTATTATTTCCTCTATATGGACTATTTTTGTTTTAATCACAGGCTTCTACTTTTCATATCACCTTCTTGATTTACATATTAAGCAGTGAAGTACTACGTGTTTGAAATAATTCTGGGCTTTGAATGCAATATCTGAAGTTAAGCTGATTATTTTGTTATTTCATAGAATGCATGGATTGTGGCAGAATTCATATACATTTCTAGACAAATGTAGGTGACACTAAGAGAAATATGCTAGGTGATTAAGCTTTGTTATATCTAGGAGTATTAATTAGTTTTGTCGCCGTAGTAGAGGAGCTTCATCTAGTCACATCGCTCTTATCAGTCCTCGAGAAGTCATATTTGGCAATCTCACTTTTCAAAAGCTCCTGAATCACTCCTTTATAATCCTTGTATTTCCCATTGAAAGCATATAAAACAGATTGGTTTTGTTAAAGCTCTCAGTTTATGTCTGCTGACTCTTCCTCAGTTACTTCAGTAAGCACTGAATTTGCTTTTATTGTCAATTTGGTATCTTTGCTATGTGGGAATTTGTCCAGTTGTTCCTCCATCTACTTATGATAATTTTTTCCGAGGTTTTTTTTCCTTACAAGGTGGTTACATGGTGTATTGTCATTGGTGGATCTGTTTTCATTAACACTCCCTTCGTTTTATTCGATTCTTTACTCTTTTATTATTTTTTTAAGGAGCAATTTGATCAAACGTAAAAAATCTAATGAAAAGGAGTTAGTAGTATTTTGCTATGAAGCTTCAACACGTCTGATGGGTACCATGTCGGGTGTCGTGTTGCGGATGTGACACGATTCTCGACACGCCTTGGAATAACTCTCGATCTGAGGGCGTGGATTCAGATTCACGAGCAGAGATTGCCGACTGGAGGTGGCCAGTTTCACGAAGGTGATGGGCTCAGGGTTGTTCCACCATTGAAGTGGTTGTTTCCAACTGCCGATGGAGGTTGATTGGGGGTGGGCTTGGTTGTTATGACTTTCGATGGACGTTAATGGGGATGGCTGTGGACTGTGGAGGCAGGATTGTGGTTGGTGGTTTACTTTTTTAGGTGTTAGAAGGGTAGGAAGTGTGCGGATCCTTCCAATTACCACAAGAATTAGAGGGTTATTTCCTGTTTTTAGATTGTGCCACGTGGAAGGAATGAACTGCTATAGTTCTATCACAAATCCTTACTTATCCAGTTATCCCCACCACATTTTTTACTTCAACTTGCATGGGTTGGATGTAACCAATAAAGTACCATTAGTTACTAGTATCAAACTTATTGGTGTTTTGAAACTTATTTATTTTTTATTTGTTTGGTTAACAATTTGTTGTCCATTAATAACTGTTGAACATTTGCGATATGTCATATCAGTTTCGCTATAATTGGTCAGGACACTTCATTGACCATATCGGAGCATCTGATTGTTTTCAAGGGAAGTACCCAACACGTGTCCGACACCACATTTGTCTTGAGAGTTTGAGCAAAATAGGCTCTTATGTATTTTGCAAAACTGTTCACCCTCTGATAATAAATATTTGCTGCGTTGTGTTTAATTACGGATTTACAATAATGGTCTTGCTATTAACTGCAGGTTTAAATTCTGGATTTGAATAGTAAATTTTACACATGGTATTGTTATTAAGTGCAGGTTGTAATCCTGGACTCAAATATCAGATCTCCTCAACTTGGCTTACAGGCACTTTCTAGGGCATTGTCACAGAGGGGTATAGCCAAAAAAATACAGGTGCATACCTCTCCAAGCAGGTTGCCTGTCTAGGACCATGTGTAGTTTGATAAGATTGCATGGGCATATTGAGTGAATCTGATTTTCGGTTGTTTTCCACTTACGGATACAAAAAGTAACTATGGAAGCTTTGTTTTATGGTGGGAAAAGACCGAGAAGACTGACAACATTAGGAAATCTCACGAGTTAAAATAAAAACAATTCTTGAAATGCGAATGTAAAAACCATGGAAATGATGTCATCAAGCACCAACAATCCTTACGGATGATTAAAATTTGATTAGCCCTCAAATTAAGAGTTTAAATCTATCCTTGAATTCCGATTCACAACCGGAGGAGCCATGTCTACACTGCACAGGTCAGGTCTGACATTGAAGCGTTGCAAGTTGCAACTCAGTACCTATGTGTTTCCTCTTTTGCTCGTGTCACCCAGCTACCATATATCACTGATATGCCATGATCGGGCTGTAACTCTGAGTCTCAAGCTTGTCTCATGGTTTCCTTGACCCTTCCTCTATGTAGCATATGCCTGTCATTAACTAGAGTCCTATGAATATGCGTCAACCTCACCACCGTTGATCACTTGGACTATGTAGTACTTGATTTTGGATTATTTTGGTAGTACTCTGGTGAGTGATGACTTTTGGGTTACGTAGGCAACATCAATAAATTGAAAGTAATTTAGAGTGTAGAGTGGTCATAAATTGCGTATTGCCTAGTCTATTTTAGCATTCCTTTATCAAGTATTGCCTCATGTCTATTTGCAATAGTGTCCAGTATTCTAGTTATCCACTGATAGCTAATTTACAATTGTACATATGTTTTACAATGTTTTATATTCAAGTTTCTGAATGTTTTAGGTGACCTTTAACAAATTTTGAGGTACATGTCGGCTATTTATTACTCACCTGAAAGTCTTAGAAAATTGGTTTATGAAACTCGAATTGGCCTGTTTATTTGATTTTGTTGCCTAATTTATTAGTACCTAAAATGAAGTTTCTCTCGGATTCAAAATAAAAAAAGAAGTTTCTCTTGTTCTTCTTTTAATTGATAGATAGTGTAGGCTTTCACATATACAATGATATGGGATTTTTTTTTTCAATTGTACCTCATTCCATTTAGTTTTTTTTACTTGTACCCCCCTTTTGTCCTACAGTTTAGAAAAAGCGGTGCTTTTCTATTTCAGATCGAAAATCTTGTCCAGATGATCAGTTTGGAAAAACAATTGCAGTTTTCGGAACTCGCAACCAAGAGTTATGGGCAATCAAAGACTTTTTTTAATGAAATGATTGGTACAAGCTAGAAAAGTAAATATATAGGGGTACAAGTGATAGAGTCCCCAATAGTATTAACATAAGACGAGGTTGTTTTAATAATACCTTTATTGCAATTCGTTTCGAAAAGCAATCTATCACATCTGGCACCAGCGGAATAAGAGTCAGAGAGGGTGTTGCACCATCCTAGACTGCTTATAGCAGAAATTAAGGAGATTTGTCAGAGAGTAGAAGTATTAATTAGAGGTCAATTGGCTACTAAAGATGTACTTTGGTTTCAGTGAGAGTCTGATATGGTAGACATTGAATTCCGCATGTTGTAAATATTTTTTGGCAGC
This sequence comes from Agrostemma githago, assembly GCA_958450325.1. NCBI lineage: Eukaryota > Viridiplantae > Streptophyta > Magnoliopsida > Caryophyllales > Caryophyllaceae > Agrostemma > Agrostemma githago. The sequence goes on along the minus strand of OY288258.1, from coordinate 56,070,190 downwards.
TACGGAGCATAAGATTACTTACATTTCATCAAAAAAAAATTGTTTTGAAAAGATATATTTTTCAATCTATGCTGTTTTGTGGTTTCATTCTCTTATCACAAATTCTTTTTTAAGATGGGTATTTTAGATAAAGACTAAAACAAAAGGCTTACGGAAAAGTAAAAGTTTTGTCTTATCTATGCAACTGTTATTTGATCCATTATAAGTTTAAAACGGATAACCTGTCTTATGGGTCCCTTAAATCAGACATTGTTGATATGAATAAAACCTGGATTTAGATAAGGGGAAGGGGAAGAGGGCTTCTGGGCTGCCGTAATCTTTTCCAGCTATTAGTATGGCTTGGTGTTGTTAATGCTGTATTTATTCTCTAGTTGGCTTTCATATTGTAGAATTAATAAATGGCTGTGCGGCATAAAATATACTCCATAATAATTTAGGACTTTTCTCGAAACTCTTTGACTTGGTTTTGTTCTTCAGCTCCTTGATATTTTAGTTTTTATGTTTTAATGAAAAAGATTCCACGCTACTAATTGATGTGCAGGTGATCGGCAAGGCTAGGGTGCCAATTATCAAATTTGTGGAGAAGGTGACTGATGTTCAATTTGACGTTAGGTGAGGGACTGATGTTTAATTGGATATACATTATTCAATTGTAGTGGGATTGCTGAATATGTTCTTTTGACTTCATCTGTGTTCTGTATATGTACATCCCAATTATTTGTTTGTAAAAATGTGCAATCTCTGTGAATCAATTTTGTTTTTCCACTTGTATTTTAGCTCGTAGATGACTAAACGTCATTATGGACCTTGTATGGTAGAGAAAAGCACGGGTGTGGAGCCTTTTTGTTTTAGTTCCAGGCTTCCTCTTTAAGCCTGTTTAATTAGTTTTGGAATTTTGAAAGAGGGGACAGAAATTACTTCACACTGAAATCATAGAAAGAGTAAATCTGAACTATGATTAGTTATGGTGATTTTGGGCAGGTTGACAATTATTTAAAACCGGTTGAGGAAGGGAAAAAGTTATTCAAAAAATGTAAGCATGTCACTTGAAATCTGGAATGTAGTATGAATGTATGATACACTTCAAAGTGAAAATTGCGAGTTTCACAAGACAACTGACAAGGAATATGTAGGGTTGTAGAAGGAAGAGTGTCACGGAAAACTTCAATAGTATTACGTAAAATTTGAATTACTTTTATGTATCTGAGGAATACCAGATGTTTTTCTAGTTAGACAATTTTTGTTCTGATTTTTCACTGAAAATTTGAAATCTGTTAGGGAGGTCATAAAGGCAGATGTTTGTTTCGTTTTGTTGTTTTGGCTTGTCACATGTATTTATGACTGGATTAGCCATTCTAAAAAGGTCACAAGACTGGAAGTTATTGCTTATCACAAAGAACTGGATTTTTAGGCGCATTTAGTATTTTGCTGTTTATCTGAACTTTTATCTGCTGATTGACTGAATATACCTCTTTTTTTATTGACATGTAGTTTTGATGTGGACAATGGTCCCAAAGCTGCCGAGTATATCAAGGTGGGTAAGTCGGTTTATACAATATCAGCTGTTTTTTTATGTTGTAACTATTTTCATGATTATTTGATAGTGAAAATCATACAACTCATTTTTGTTCCTTGATCTCTAGAATCTTTCTCTTCTTGCGCACTCCCCCCACTTTTATGTATGTGCTGCTGCTGGTGCATATACTTCCATGTTGTGGTTGTCAGCAATAGCCTTTATAGATCCTCATACGTGCTGCTACTTCCATACGTGCATATACTTTTTATAGATCCTCATGATGTGGTTGTCGGCAATAGCCTCCCATCCCTTGCAAATTGTGCTCTCAGTGCTAAGAGAAATGTGTCATTATGTTGACAATGTGTTTGCATCGTGATAACTAAGGTTGTGGTCCGGGATTCTTTATTTGTAAATATTGAGTGATCTTACTAAATGATGTCACTGTATCCCCCTTAAAATGCCATAGCTATTACCAGGTATAAGGAGAATGTGTGTAGGGTCATGCAAAAGTGCAGTGGCGTAATATGGTCTTACTTTACGTTTACTTCATTTGGGTATATATATATATATATATATATATATATATATATATATATATATATATATATATATATACACTTCAGCTTCTTCTTACTTAAAGTACATTATGAACTAACTAAGATGCCACTCATGCCAGAAGATATAGGGATAGGGTTGTCCAGCTATGTTTAGTGGCATATTACGGTCTTACTCTACATGCCCGAGCCGAGAATAATAGATATGAGTTCTTTTACTCTTGCTTCTCTTTGGTATAGAGACATGAGAGCCTTCTTACTTAAAGTGGATACGAGCTGGCTTGTTGTAGGGACATCGTCTTTCATGCATTCTTATAATTGGTTACAGATACTCTTACTCGATATCCACTGCAATCCGCCTCATCAACCAATCCAACTTTTATTCTCTCTTCATGTTTGCCGTTTTGTCTTGTCGATTAATCTTGTCACACATGGTTTCTGCATATGTAAAGAAGTTATATTTGGTATCCAGTTGAACTCTAAGCTGGACAGCCTGATAATAGGATGACCTACGACCTCCAGATGTTCCTGGAATATTAAGCAAGTAGCTGTTGTTTTTCCCTGTGTTATTTTGTTTACAGCTCATTGTATTGTTTCCAGGATGTCATTACAAGGTTACCTCCTCTCAGGCCTCTTTGTTTGATTCTTAAAGTCTTTTTGCAGCAGAGAGAGTTGAATGAGGTAATTAAATTTCTATACTCTTGCCATTAACCTTGTGCTTTTGCCTGGATTTGCTTGGAGGCACATGTTTTGGCTTATTAATGTTTTTGTAGGTGTACTCCGGAGGAATTGGGTCATATGCACTGCTCGCCATGCTTATTGCTATGCTGAAGGTTAGTCTATCTGTTAATAATTTACCATTATGAGGGAGACAATTACTGGGTACTTACTAGTGCTCTGTGGGGTGGAGTGGTAATTACTGAGGTAAAACAGATCAAAACAAGGGCAAAATGGAGAACAGTGGTGGTAAGCTATGGTAGTGGTGGGTTGTATTGAGCTATATGACAATTTTTACAATTTACCTCTGTCTCATTTTTACAATTTACCACCACCACCACCACCACAACCACATTCCTCCAAACTTCTTGTATTGAGCTATATGACAATGTTACAATTATTCCCATTCCAAGCAAATCCTTATAAGGGGAAGGAAAAGAGGAAACCTTCTATATAATGTATTAGAAACCACTAAACAAAGGGCACATGTCATCCTCTCATTCCGCTAAATATTTGAGCTAACCAAAGCCTCGTGAACTCAACTGACAAAACATAGACTCACCCTCATCCAACCCATATATTAATGCCAAACTATCAACAAAATGTTTTAATTGAAATTGATTTGATACAAGTACTTCAAATTTGACAATATGTTTGTATTAAAGGGCAATTGAAAAAATAACGTAATTTCGTTGTCATCCTGAAAACTATCATCATTTGCCCAACTTGTTTTACTACTAAACTGCCTGTAAGAGAATCGGTTTCTTGTGTTGAATATGCAGTTTTCGTATAATTTATGCTTCATCACTCTTTTTCATGTTGTGTAGAGTGTAAATGAGGGACAACGATATCCAGAACATAATTTGGGAGTTCTTCTGGTAAGTTTTCTTTAGTGGTAAGAATTCTTTATTGAGGCAAAAGCACATACGGAGTACCCCCTCCATATCAAAGTGTTCCTCCCCTTTCATTAAAATACCTCTCACATATATTAATGAAAGGGGAGGAACAATATGATATGGAGGGAGTAGCTGATAGTACCATTCTAAAACAAACTTTTTCCTAAAACTTCCACTCATGAACCTGCTTCAGATGCAAAATTATCATTCAGTGGCCTTTTAGCCTATTACCAAGGCAAATCTATATTTTATTATTATTAAAACCTTAAAGGTTAATTATTACTAGTACTCGGTATTTATAAAAGAAGGAATACAAAAGTTGTAGCCTTAAATATCATTGATCAAACAGGATGACGTAACCCAAATAAGGATCTCTTGCTTAATCCGTTAAATGAAACTAATTATTTGTAGTAATTGCTTTGTACATCTCTATTTGATAAACTTAAGGAATTTGTTTATTGCCATTGTATAGGCATGCTTGCCTTGCACATATTCGTAACAATATATGTTGCTTCTTGATATAGGTGAAGTTTTTTGAGTTTTATGCCCATAAATTGAACACTTGGGACGTTGGCGTGTCATGCAACGGAAGTGGAACGTTTTTTCTGAAAAGCAGAAAGGGGTATTTTCCCTTATTTGAATCCCCTTTCTTAAACAATTCTTGGTGTATCCTGCAAATTATGTACTGTAATTTTTCAGCGCAGCTAGGGATTTGTTTATTCGTCTGTGTTTAATATTTTTATTTTTTTGCTTCTGCCTCAGGTTTCAACAAAATGGTAGACCATTTCTGATATGCATAGAGGATCCACAGGTGAAATTTTTATTTCTCCTTTTTGTAGATGAGATCACATCTTTTGTCTGTACAGTGTACGGAGTATTTGTTTAGCTATCTGCATTCATTTCCAACATCCCTCCTCCCATTCAGCTTTTATACCTTACGTTTGATTTAATAGTCATTTGCTATATAATTTCAAATGATCATTTTAACTTGTGAGCACTTTGCTCTTATGGTCTACAGGCACCGGAAAATGACATAGGAAAGAGCTCGTATAATTATTTCCAGGTTTGTTCTCTTTCTTTTTCGCGTGTCTCTGGTCCTTATTTTCCTTCTCTTCTACCAAATGATGGTATTCATTTGATGCATTTCTTTCCTAGGATACTCTTCAGTGTAATAAGCAGGTCATTTGACATATAAGAAAGATCAATAAATGGTTTTTAGTAATGGGATAAAAGTTCCAGGGCATAAAAATGAGTCCGGTACACTACATGACTCTGGACTCTGGAGTCTAGACAAGTCAATGGCTCATGTGCAGTTGACAAACATTTAAGCGAGGCAGTCAATCTTTTTTGAACGACACAACTCGTGCCTAAAATCATATTTGCTATATTAAAGCATTGTGTTAGTGAATAATCAAGCATTTTTACTAGCACAAAGTGCTTTGAGAAATGTGTTAATGCAGTTGCTGCTTTGGTACCATCTCGGTTGCCATCTAATTTCTAGTGATTTATTGAATGGTATACAACTTATGTGTTTGATTCTTCAGATAAGATCAGCTTTTATGATGGCTTATGCTGCTTTGACGAATACGAAGGCCATAGTGAATTTAGGCCCAGACAGGAGTATACTTGGGACTATTATTAGGCCCGATGCTGTTTTGCTTGAGCGCAAAGGAGGGTCTACTGGGAATGTCACCTTCAACAGCTTACTCCCTGGAGCTGGTGAAGTTATTGATTCTGAGTATGATGAAAAACAGGACCTTTTGTGTAATTGGCGGCTTGATACGAACTACGAAGAACCTCTGCCTCGTGGTGGAGATGGATTTGTCGAGAGTAATGGAGCGTCCTCCCCGGGAAAGAAGAGGAAGGCTTCAAGATCAAAGACGCCGGGAAGGCCCAAGGAAAACGGGACTTCTACCAAGTTTGACCCCGAGGAAAATGGTTCAAAGAAAGATTCGAAAAAGGAAAAGAAAAGGTCCAAATTTTCGTAGAACATTGAACAGCTATTTTGCCCTTAAAATCGACAATCAACGTGATGCAAAGGTCAAGCTGGCGTTCGTAAGATAGTAATCTGAAAATCAAACCCGATTTCATCTCCACAGCCAGAGAGTAAACTAACTTCAGGTTTAGAGAATTGGTGTGTGACACATGCGTGTGCCGTATACTCACACAGTCTAATGCTTATACTCGCAGCCTAGTGATTACCCTAATTTAGTTGGCAAGCCACTAGTTGTGGCGAAAAGATGGGCTGACGCAGAATCACATTGTATTTATTTTGGGCATTGTCTTTTTGAAATTTTCAGCTAGTTTAATTTCAGACTTTTATGCTGAACTTATTCATTGGTGGTTTAAGTTAAAATTGTCATCCCTGTCCTTGGATTCATACCTCAATTTCATAGGTGGGGAGGAAAGGTTTTATTTTTTGAGTGAGATAGACGACGAAGTTGAGAGTAAATATGTGGTGGAGATGGTGGTTGGTTTTGGTTGGTGCTGGGACTTGGGTGGTGATATGCAGCAGACGGTGGTGGACTGAGGATATGGTGGTTAATGGCGGTAGTTTCATAGGGACGATTGCAGTCCTCAGTATCAGTGGTGTTGTGCATGTCGGAATTGGTATTTGAGAAGATAGCGGTTGTGGATACGAATTTGGTCAACGAGAGTATAACAAAAGCTATATGAATCTAAAGAATGAGCCGAAGTTGATACGACTTGAGGTCCTTGATACAAACTGCCCAAATCGTACTTGATCTGTTTGACACGATCTGAAGCGGCCCACTAAATATAGAAACGATTGGTATTGAGTCATTACAATTTCTATACATAAAATCAAAGGATCTATTGATTAGAAGTTAGAACTAAACTCAGTTCGGCCAAGTTAGGGATAAGAGGAACGTATGAAAGTTGACAATATTGAAGTATGTTAGTGGCCAAAACTGACCTGGTTCGATTTGGTGCAATCTGATATCTAATTGTATCTGATAAATGGAATAATCCGAATTCGGTAACAACATAGTCGATTAAACCCGAATTGAAGAGGAAACCAGATGGAGTTTGATCGATCCAAATTGGAATAGATTGACTTGTTGACACCTCCATAGTGTTAGTAGGGCCTTTATACGATAAAACTAATTATGTAAAGTTGTGCTTTAATCATATGAATCTTTCCACTTAGTCCGTATTATTATTATCATTATCATTAACTAAAAAGAGGGAAGTAGCCTCTCGTGTTTTGCGTAACTTTTTCTTTCCCTGAATACCCCTCCACTTTCTTATTATTTACCACTTTGCCATTGAGTTGTTGCTTTGCAATGTTTTATTTTTTCACTCTTTATTAATCTTTTTTATTTATTATTTGTATTACTCATTATATTATTATTTGTATTACTCATTATATTACCAATGATTAATAACTACATTTGTAAGTTGGAAAATAAATATTTTAAATACTCATTAGATACTTATATTTTGTTTTGATATTATTATTATTATTATTATTATTATACTCATTAATTATCCAGATACTACTTAAGCAGGTCGAGGGTGAATTGTCCAGGTTTTGGACTTCAACTCTAAATTAAAGAGTAATAAAAATGACTGTTTTAAAATCCGTGAGTATAAAAGAGTTCAAAAGTTAAAGATTCATTATGATAGGAGTGTAGACTATTTGAGATATGTCCCGATGAATAGTTTATGTGAATAATCGATACTCTATATGTTTGTAAAAATATAACCGTAACAATTTGTGTCATTTTAAAATCACGCATTTTGAAAAATATTTGTTGACGTAAACCGAAATACGAAGGCCCGGGCATGCAAACTAGTTTTATTAAAAGTAAATGTTTTTTTAATGAATTGCGGATTTGGCGTACATGAGAGAGCAATCAAATCAAAACACAATAAAAGAGAGAAGAGTCAATAAAAAATAAATAAAAAGCATAATTAAAGTGTTTGTTTAATGAAGGTAGGTGATTATCATAATGATTACTGATTAGCACTGCCAAATGAGGGTGGAGCTAATTAAATCTACACCCACACAAATTACGTTACCATAATAAATTAATTAAAGATTTTTTTATATAGGATCGTTTTACGATGTAAGAACGTCACAACTAGTCTTACATGAAAGTGAGTCTCGTACACTTAAATTAATTAATTGCATTAAATGATATGGGGTATAAAGCTAGTGTTATTTAAAACGGAGTATTTACCTTAACTCTAAAATATTAATGCTAATAAAATTTGACATACCTCTGGTCATTATTTTTACAGAGTACTCCATATATGATTCGGTGTATATTGGACTAATCTTATTCTCTTCATTCAAATCCAAAAGATAAACTTATTTTTTAGACATATAATTTTTTATTAACGTGAAATGAAAGATATTGACGATGTAAACAAGAAATGGGTGGGAGGGATTGGATGCGAAGGAGAAGCATGATATTACGTGTGGTCAATGAGGAGTTTGGGTTTACCTATACGATTTGGGAATAGTAGTAGTAGAGTCGTAGCCGGACAGACTTAAAATGTTTTTTCCTGGTTCTCCAGCAATTCTTTCTTTCCTTCTTTCTCTCTCTTTCTATCTTGTTCAGTTCAATTCAATTCAATTGACGTCTGTTTTGATTTTGAACCCCTTATAATAAAAAAAGTTGTAATCTTTTGTTAAGGTGAAAGTAATCGTAAGTTTTAGGAGAGAATGAAGAGGTTTGTTAGGAAGGAAGCAAGATACATACAATAAAGTTATGGAGTAGAAAGTTATAATCTTGGTTTGCTTGGAGTAATAAAAAGTTTGATTAAAGGTCAAAGTTAGGAGTTTTATGGTGAAGAAACAAAGGGGGTTATTGTGTTTACTTGATTACAAGTCCAACAACAACAACATATTCCAATGGAAGAGTCGTCCACCACAAAATTACTATTACTAACAAGGTGACTGCTTCATTCATTCATTCATTCATTCATTTTGTACTGTATTGGTATGTGTAATGATACAACAATGGTGGTATTGGTATTGGTAATGGTAATGGATGGAATTTGTATTACAGTACAACAAATGGCAATGGCAATGGCATGAGATCAGACCATCATCAGGAATCGGTGGATCAATCTTCTCTTCATTCACCAGGACCAGGTATTCCTCATTTACTGTCTCTGTTGAATTGGTCATATCATACTATGTCACTGACTTCTGCACTTTTCTTTTTCTAGTTTAGGCCCCGCCCCTTTCAAATGCACTGCACGCCTTACGTAGAAATAAGGTGTTAACGATGATGATAGTTTTGGGAATAAGATACCCAATTATCCATCCCATCCCATGTCTTAAGCTTTGTCAACCCCCCTTACTCTTACCCCTTGAAATCATTCGTCTACTGCTTCCACAAGATGCTTCCTCTCACACTATTTCAATACATTTTATTTATTAGGACAAGCCAAAATCCATGAGTAGCTTCAAATTCATGTCTTCCAAATGCCATAATGTTTCCATATATGGAGTATAAGGTCTATCAAGTGTTTGGAATATATGACGAGGTTCCTAGCTACTCCTGATATATGCATGTCAAATTTGGAATTACAAAAAAATCAAATCGTATGTATGTAATGCCGTAGTGCGCCCATCTTTCCAAACAATATTCGGGGTTATCTATATGGAAAGTATGTACTTTATTCTAAATGGGATTCATTAACGGATTAGTTGCATCTAAGTTGTTGATATCCTGAAAGTGTATATTTGGGAGGAAGTGACTAATCCACTTATATCGGGGAGGGGATAGTTTTTTGGGACCTGAAGTTAGTAGTACTCGTATTTGATTTCACAATATTTTGTAACAGGTTTTCTTCCTGATTGTGATAACCTATTTGATGATCCAATCAGCTGAAATTTGAGGCAGACATATCTAGCTTTGCTTCATTTGTCCCTTTTAAAGCAGCTTTCTAATCTAGATTATGGTAACATTACTAGGTTCTGGAATGGAAGCTTCTATGCATGATGCTACAAAAGACAATCAAGTTTCCCTGACCCATCAGGGAGACGCTGCCACCAATAATGTCAAGCCTGCTCAACGGGTTGAAGTTGGCACCGGAGATCCTGCTAGCCCCTCAAACCTCACTTCAGAAATCGAGTTACCAGGAAGGATTCTTGTTGATACAACTGCACCTTTTGAGTCCGTTAAAGAAGCTGTTTCCAAATTTGGTGGCATTGTTGATTGGAAGGCTCATAAAGTTCAGACTGTTGAGGTGATGTACATAAGACACTTATGCCATCAATATGTTCCCATCTTAGTCCTCTTGTTTAAAAATTTTAGGCCTGATATATAAACTCTATATGGAACTCCAATATGAAGATGCGCGTTAGCATAGTCTGACTCCCTCCTTTGTTTTCCTGAATTCTGTCCGTTTTTGAAAATAATCTAATACTACCGTACACCCTTTGAAGTTTAGTCCAGTGAGGAGTTCCTACTTCCTACATCAACTCTAGTACCATACCATATATGGGGTCTTTAATGTTATGTTTTTGTCATGAAAGTATGCTTCCTTATGAGTCAATGATGATTATGCTGATAAATCCACAAAATGGCCGATCAATCAAAAAAAAGTGCGGCAATCTTATAAAACAGCCAAATTTGATTATATTTTAGGTTGTTTGAAATCAAAATAATAATACTAGGGGACACCATCGAATATCCCCAAAGCAGCCTCTAATATTTTGAATCTGCAGAGGCGCAAAATCATTGAACGAGAACTCACGAAGGTGGAGCAGGAGATCCCTCTGTATAAGGAACAATCTGAGAAAGCTGAAGAATCAAAGATGAGAACCCTTCAAGAGTTGGAAAACGCTAAGAGACTTATTGAAGATTTGAAGCTAAACCTGGAAAGAGCACAAACAGAAGAGCGTCAAGCAAAACAAGATTCAGAGCTTGCCCATCTTAGAGTTGAAGAGATGGAACAAGGGATTGCTCATGAGGCTAGTGTGGCTGCTAAAACACAGATTGAAGTGGCTAAAGCTCGACATGAAGCTGCCATTGCCAATCTAAAAGCTGTCAAGGATGAGTTGCAAAAACTACGTGACGATCATGCAATTTTGTTAACTGAGAAAGCAGATGCTGAAAAGAAAGCTGAAGAGGCTGTCAATGAATCCAAGGAGGTTGAGAAGACGGTCGAGAACCTTACAGTAGAATTAATTTCTACCAAAGAATTGTTGGAGTCGGCTCATGCTGCCCATTTGGAGGCTGAGGAACACCGAATTGGAGCAGTTATGGCAATGGACCAAGATAAGCTCGCTTGGGAAAAGGAGTTGAAGCAGGCAGAAGAGGATTTTGCAAAATTAAATATACAAATAGAATCAGCCAAGGATCTGAAATCTAAACTGAACACGGCGTCTGCGTTGCTTGCTGACTTGAAAGCTGAGCTGGCAGCTTACATGGAATCAAAAATCAGTCAAGAAATCAATGGTGACAAAACTCATGCTGGGATGCAGTCAGCAGTTGCTGCTGCCAATAAAGAGCTTGAAGATGTGAAGGTCCACATTGAAAAAGCTACTGATGAAGTGAAATGCTTGAAGATGGCAGCCATATCACTGAAATCGGAACTCGAAAAGGAAAAGTTGGAGCTGGAAAACTTAAAACAAAGAGAGAGTATGGGTTTGACTGCTGTTTCTTCTCTTGAAGCCGAGTTGGAAAGGATAAAGTCGGAAATAGGTGTAGTTCAGGCAATGGAGAAGGAAGCTAGAGAGAAAATGATGGAGTTGCCTAAGAAATTGCAGCTTGCTTCTGAAGAAGCCAATGTGGCCACGTCGGCTGTTGAAGAGGCTCGTGAAGAACTGAGGAAGGTGAAAGAGGAGGCGGAACAAGCTAAAGTTGGGGCTAACACGATGGAAACCCGGTTGCTTGCCGTTCAAAAGGAGATAGAGGCTGCTAAAGCTTCAAAGAGGCTTGCCATGGATGCAATCAAAGCATTACAAGAAAGTGGATCAACACAAATGGCTGATAATGATGAGGATACTTCTAGTGGGGTCACACTTTCCTTGGAAGAATATTATGCACTGAGCAAACGGGCACACGAGGCCGAGGAAGGAGCCAACATGAAGGTGGCGGCTGCAACGTCTCAAATTGAGGCAGCGAAAGAATCCCAAGTGAAATCCTTGACCCAATTGGAGGAGGCGAAGCGAGAAGTGGAAGAGAGAAAAGAAGCTCTTAACATTGCCATGGAGAAGGCTGAAAAGGCCAAGGAAGGGAAGTTGGGAGTGGAACAAGAGTTGAGGAAATGGAGGGCAGAACATGGGCAAAGGCGAAAAGCCAATGCAGATGAATTAGCTGCTCAAAGCTCGGTGAATAGCCCGAGAAAGAGTGTGGAGGAAGGACATGGTCGAAAGAGCGTTGAAAGGTTGTCGGATCCTTCCTTTTATGGGCAGGAAATTAAGATCGAGAGGGTCGTGGATTCTAATTCATTTCCAGTTCCTTATGAGCAAGGACTTGGGTTGAAGAACATAGCTCAAATAGCTAATCCAACTGCTGGTTCTAGCCAACAGTCAACCACCCCAAACTCATTCTCGGATGAGAGTGTAGATAGTCCAAAAGCGATGTTTGGACAAAGTAACACGATGAGGAGGAAGAGAAGGTCATTGTTTCCGAGGTTGTTTATGTTCTTGGCTAGAAGAAAGTCAGCATCCAAGAATGCATGAGCTCATGTTCAAATGCGCTTAATGGTTTTGATGATTTCGAGTTTTATTACTTGGCATATTTGAGCTTTTTACTTGCATCCTTATGTACATGTTTTTCCTATATGACGACAAAGGATTTTTTTCTGAGGGCATTAATGGTGTCTGGTTTTGGAGCTTGTTATAGTGAAGATACTGTGGAGACGGATCCCATGTATAGGTGAAACTGTAAAATGAGACTCCAGCAAAAGTGGTGGTTGAAGTTTGGTTTAAACGTGGGCTCAATTTTTTGACAAATAGTCTTGTGGTATTCTCCTATCACAAAAACTCATATGAGACGGTCTCACAATAATGTTATTGTGAGACCTCTCACATAAGGGTGGTTACCTTTAAGTTATTTTTTTTAGTTTTATTTTTTTGGTTGGTTATTAGTATGTTTTACTTATGTCTCAAAATAAATTTGTGTGAGACCGTCTCATAAGAGACTAATTGTTCTCCTATTATTACACGAGTTTTATTTTAAGTCTACATATTATTCGCTTCGATTCATTTGATTCTTTATATTTGATTTATCACATTTGTTAATGCATATTTTGTTTTGTTTATATCTTTATTTACACATTAAAAATCATAAAAGTTTAATATTCTTAATGTATTTATTAAGATCATTAAAAAAAGATCCACATGACTATGTTTTATGTTACTCATTAGAATTTATAGATGATACTTTTTTATACTTTGACATTACTCAATCATACCTCAAAATTACTACCCTACCCCTCCTCCCATTTCTCCCTTCCCACATAAGTTTCTAGAGAGAGAAAAATATCTCAAAACTCCAAAGTTCATCTCTCTTCGCCACCTCACCACACCAGTCGCCGGCAACCACTCCGGCCCACTGCGCCGACCACCACTCCGACCATTTAATTAATGAATTATAACTAATTTACGATAAAATATCGATTAAAAAATTATGATCCATATTTAATTCGCAAATAATTGATGGAATCAGTTTTAGAATTGACGATAATTAATGTCGATGAAAAAAATTACGGTTTAGTTTAGGAGAAAAATAATGAAAAATAGAAAAATGATAATATTGAAAAATTTATGAAATTTTAGGGATGATTGAGTAATACATAATTATGAAAAAGTAATTCCGAATTTATATTAGTCATTTTTTCCACCACGTAAAGAAACAAAAGAATCGGAGAAAGTACCATTTAAAAATTGATTGAGATTTCGTTTTACACAATAAGACTGAGACGGTGGGAGTACCAATTTTGGTACCAAAAGTTATGAAATGTACTCCCTCCGTTTCACTTTATTTGTCTTTTAAGAAAATATCAAAATTTTCTTATTATTTGTCGTTTTACGATTTTTCAACTAGTATATGTTTGCATTTTCCAAAACAATAATTTGATTGATTGTCCTCGCATTGATTGATTGTGTATGTATTGTCACGTATGTAAGGTTGAGTTTATGACTGTGTGACAGTCAAACTTGATGAAATTGTCTATGTGAGTATGAGGGGACATTGCTCACCTTCTGGCTTATGGACCTCTACAACACTCATCATGAATTAAGTACTAAGGAAAATGTGGGGCACTTGGACAAGTCCAAGTAAAAAGAAAATTTGTTAATTGTCGCGAACACTTGTCTTGATGTAAGGTTAAGCAACGACCTCACACCAACTTCATTTATGTTTCAAGGTGAAATATTCTACTAAGATGACTGTTTGAGGAAAATTGTATTCACTGAGTGTTAATTCAAGTCCGAAAGACATTGACATCTTAAACCTAAACCTTCGTTGCCAGATTTCTTCTTTTCTTTTAAAGCATCTTTTGAATCATGTGGAGGATTGTTGGATATTTGTGCTTAAAAAGAGTTTAGTTGACACAATTTCCAAGTTTGATTAGGATAGTTTTCTAGTGTTAAATATCGTGATTTTCTATGTTGATTACCCATTCCTCTATAACAAAGAAGAATATTTTGGAGAATTACATAATTGCATTAATGTGAGTACAGGGTATTTATGCTAATACAAGTTGAAAAGATTACAATATAAAATCCTATCAGAATGATTACGAGATAAGCGAGTTACCTAGTTTACAGTGGATATTATATACAACTAGACTAAATAATAAGATACCAATATATAAAAGATATTATCCTAATACGCTCCCGCAAGATGGACTAGCCCGGGGCAAGGCCAATCTTGGAAAGTAGACGCTCAAACCGGGGCCGACCAAGAGGCTTCGTAAGTAAGTCGGCCAGCTGATCATCGCCAGGAATATGTTGTACACAAAGGGTGCCACTTTGCACACGTTCACGAACGAAGTAATAGGAGAGAGAAATGTGTTTTATACGGGAGTGAAACACGGGATTAGTGGCATAGGAGGTTGTACTCAAGTTGTCACAGTAGATAACCGGGGCAAGGGATGTACCAATATGGAGTTCACCAAGGAGAGATTGGAGCCAGGCAAGCTCGACTGTAGTGGCCGCGACAGCGCGGTACTCAGCTTCAGTGGTAGATAAGGTGACCCCCTTTTGTTTCTTAGAGGACCAAGAGATTGCATTACGACCAAGATAGACAATAAAACCAGTAGTGGAGACGTAGTCTCGTTTATCTCCAGCCCAGCTAGCATCACAAAAGGCATGAAGCGGGGAGGAGGCGTTGCGATAAATGGGCAGCCCATGGGATGTTGTCCCATTCAAATAACGAAGCAGACGTTTGAAAGCCTGCCAGTGTGTTGTCGAGGGGCTTGCACAAATTGAGCAAGCCGGTTCACCGTAAATGAAACGTCGGGACGAGTAAGAGACAAGTATTGTAAGCTACCTAGGATAGCACGATATGAGGTTATATCGGGGTGAGGATCACCCGCGTCGATATCAAGCTGAAGATTAGGAGAAATTGGAGTAGGACATGGGTGAGATTCCGACATGGTGTGTTTCTCAAGAAGATCACGAACGTACTTGGATTGAGAAAGATGAAGGCCGTACGACGTAGGCCTGACTTCGACACCGAGGAAATAGGACAAGGGCCCTAAATCCTTGATAGAGAAACGAGTTGCAAGCGTAGTAATAAATGCCTTTAATGACTTGTGAGACGGACTAGTGACGATTATATCGTCAACATACACGAGGAGGTAAATAGGAGACGACGCGGGTTTGACAAACAGAGAGGGGTCGGACTTGGAACTATGGAAGCCAGTGGAGACCAAATACGCTTTAAGTTCCGTAAACCAAGTTCTAGGAGCTTGTTTGAGGCCATAAATGACCTTAGAAAGACAACAGACATGGTCGGGATAAGTCGGGTCAGAGAAACCCGGAGGTTGGGACATAAAGACGGACTTAGACAGATGGCCTTGTAGAAAGGCGTTATTAACATCGAGTTGACGGAGAGGCCAACTCTGTGACACGGCTAGAGAAAGTAAAACACGAATAGTGGTTGGTTTAACAACGGGACTAAAAGTTTCAGAGTAGTCAATACCTGGTCGCTGATGGAACCCTTTAGCAATGAGTCGAGCCTTAAATTTGTCGATGGTGTTGTCGGGTTTGTATTTTATGCGGTAGACCCATTTACAACCTATGATATTGTGGTGAGGTTGTCGTGGGACAAGGGTCCAAGTTTTGTTACGGACAAGAGCCGCAAATTCTTCGTCCATGGCAGTACGCCAACGAGGATCAAGTAAGACTTTTTTGGTGGTAGAGGGGAGAGATGAGATAGTCATTGTGTGGGCATATTTAGGATTTGGCTTCACAATTTTGTTTGATAGACGGGTAACAATGGATCTGGTGGGAGGTTGCTCGGTTTCAGGGACAATAGGAGGAGTGAGATCAGGAGGGTGATTAGTAGTGGTTGGAGCAATATGGGTGTCAATATTGGCAGGGGTGTTGGTGGGAATTAAAGGAGGTGTAATAAGGGCAGGTTGTGGAAGGGTAGTGTCACGGGCATTAATTTTAGGAGAGGGAAGCAACGTAAGTTCAACATTACACCAAAGGTTCGGGTTATAAGGAGTGGTAGGTGGGTCATTTTTGTAGGACGGAAAGACAGATTCAATGAATTTCACATGACGAGACGTATAAACTCTATTGGTGATGGGATCGAGACAATGATAGGCACTTTGCGAGGCCGAGTAGCCAATGAAAATACAAGGGATGCTGCAAGGAGATAATTTGTTAGATGAGTAGGGACGGAGCCAAGGGTAGCATAAGCACCCAAAGCTCCGTAATTTTGTATAATTAGGTTCGAAATTGAAGAGAGCGGCAAATGGAGAGCGATTGTGGAGTGTGGAAGTAGGAAGGCGATTAATGAGGTAGGCAGCAGTTGTGAATGCATATGACCAGAAGGTTGAAGGTAATTTAGCATGAAAGAGGAGAGCAAGACCCGTTTCGACAATGTGACGGTGTCTCCGTTCAGCAAACCCATTATGTTTTGGGGTATGAGGAGGAGATGTAAGGTGAGAGATGCCGTTATTGGTAATGGTGGGTGTGAGTTTGAGATATTCCCCACCATTATCAGAGTAGAGACGGAGAATAGGTCGATTAAAGTATTTTTCGATGAGGGCACGAAAACGTGCGAAAATTGCAGTGGTGTCAGATTTAAGTTTTAGAGGGTAAAGCCAAATGCAGTGAGTAAAATGATCAACGAAAATAACATAATATTTGTAATTATCAAGAGAAGGGAGAGGAGAAACTCATAAATCAGAAAATATTAAATCTAATGGAGCAGAAGACGTAAGCGTAGTATTATTAAAGAGGAGTTTGTGACTTTTACTAGTGTCACAAGAATTACAATGCTGAAAAGTAGATAAATTAAGGTTTAACGAGCGAAGTAATTTATTAGTAATAGCAATAGATGGGTGCCCGAGACGATGATGCCAGTCAAGGGTACCCAAGGTGGAGCTTGAAAACGCGTGAGGCGAGGACGGAGCCCATTGATAGACGCCGGAATTAGGTCGGCCTTGAAGGACCGGGCTGCTCTGAGTAGGGACCTTAAGATAGAAAGAAGACGGAGTAAATTCAACTGTTATATTATTGTCAGCGCAAAGACGAGATATAGATAAAATGTTACGAGATATGGAAGGAACATAAAGGACATTAGTTAGAGTAAGATTAAGAGAGGGAGAAATAGGAAGAGAACAAGAACCTATATGAGAGATGGGTAGACTCGATCCATCACCAATTATGAGGTCATCGGTCCCGTCGATCATATGGAGAATGAAGGGAGAGGTTATGAAGGTCGTTGGTGACGTGGTGACTAGTACCACTATCAAGAAGCCAAACGGGTTGGGTTGACAAACGGGTTGGGTTGACATCGGAGCAACAGTAGCCGTATTGGCTTGGTAAGGGTTATGGGAACGCGGGGTTGGGGCCGGTTGGGGTGGGAGAATAACATCGGGAAAGTCACGAGCAAATTTCCGACAAGGACTATAGAGAAAGTGTCCCCGAATTCCACAATATTGGCATCGACCCTTGAATTGGGTCGTGGGTTGGGTAGAAGGTGGGGCGGGTAGCAAGCCACGGGATGAGGAAGCAGGTTGTGTGTGTTTGGGTGTGAAGTGTTGAGGTGGACGCTGGGTAGTGGGTCGGTAGTGGGCTGCCAATGCTGTGGCAGGGAGAGGAGTGGGTGTGGGGTCATCGTTATTATAGGTAAGGTCGAGTTTATGGTGAAGGAGTTTCTCATGGAGGGCTTCAATGGAAATTGGGTCGTCTCGGGCGTGTATGCCCTCAATAACAGCTTGGTACTTTTTATAGGGGAGACCTCGGAGGATTTTGTCCACAACATCCTCCGGGTCAACCGTTTTGCCCAAAAGGGCTAAGTCATTGACACATGTGGTTATGGAGGTTATTATATATTCGGTGATAGTTTTATCACCTTTAGAGATACTATCGAGATGGTTTTTGATTTGGAGTCGGTGACCCCGGGACGGGTTAGCATAGGTTTTGTGTAGCATGGTCCAAACATCGAGAGGTTTTGGCGGGGTTGACGTTGGAGAAAACGTCGGATTCAAGGGTACCAAGGAGGGCCCCTTTGAGAAGGTGGTCTTGACGGAACCAAGTGAGATAGGAGGGGTTAGGAATATCCTTACCGGGGGTGGTGGCGTCAGCCTTACCTGCATCGGCCTTATCTGCGACAGACGGAATGGTGGCGGGCGGAGCATGGTGAGAACCATCGACAAATTTGAGCAGATCGAAACCAATGAGTATATCATTGACCTGGGTACGCCAGTTTTGATAATTTTTCGGTGTTAATTTTGTGACGGAAGAGAGATTAACCACGAGGAATGGAGTTGTGGGTTCATGGGGATTGGGAAGTGTACCACTAGGGGCTGCCATGGTAGTAAAAGAAGAGGAGGACAACGGGAAGATTTAGGCAGAGAATAGGATCTGCTCTGATACCATATAACAAAGAAGAATGTTTTGGAGAATTACATAATTGCATTAATGTGAGTACATGGTATTTATGCTAATACAAGTTGAAAAGATTACAATATAAAATCCTATCAGAATGAATACGAGATAAGCGAGTTACCTAGTTTACAGTGGATATTATATACAACTAGACTAAATAACAAGATACCAATATACAAAAGATATTATCCTAATATCCTCAACCTTCTAGTTTGATAAATCAATCAACTTTGTTTTCTTCACCGATAATCTTATATCACAAAAATTTAAATGAGACCGTCTCACAGTATTTTATTGTGAGACGACCCAAATACCCAACCCGTATTTCTTTGAGATCCACTTTTATATTGATTTTATTTATTAAAAAAAAAAAACTAAAGCTGTTCCGTCAAATATGGATCATCTAACCAGCATCTCTTTCAGGCTTCCAGCAAACACAATTCCAACAACAAATTTAGACTATTTCCAAAAAAAATTGTGTAATAGGGGAAGATTAAAATGGATGACTCCAAATCTTCACCTGATCATGATAATGAAGATGGAAATGATTTTGAACAAGAGCGGTTTGACGACAATATTATCATCGAAGAGGATACATTTTATTCTACACTCTGTACACTGTAAATCCACCTTTTCATCTATGAAGAATTAATTTTTGGTGATTAATTTTCAATTTTGATGAATGCTGGTAATTAATTTCGATGATAATTTTCAATTTTGGTGATCAATTTTCAATTTTCAATTTTGATTAATTTTCAATTTTGGTGATTAATTTTCAATTTTCAATTTTGATTAATTTTCAATTTTTGGTGATTAATTTTCAATTTTCATTTATGAAGAATTAATTTCTGGTGATTAATTTTCAATTTTTGATGATTAATTTCCAATTTTGATTAATTTTCAATTTTCGTCATTAACTTGTTGTAACAGGGGAAGACGGGATTAATTTTCAAATTTGATGAATGTTTATTGTTAATATACAAACGGTGTAAATTGACTTGAATTATAACTAACATGTTGAATTATATCTAACGTTTAATTGATTTTTGTTTTTCATGTAATATTTAATGTACCACGTTCAAATTACTTTTTGGGGTTCGAGTTCTCACGAATATCGTAATATTTTGCAGGTGATAACTCGTCACCGGATGATGAACCATTGAATGACGATGTTACATGTATTCTAATTTCTAACTCTAATAGTTATGGTACCGTCTTAATTAGCTAGATATTCACGTGTACCATGTTTGTTTGGACGCATTTAAATGCTTGTATCATGTTCTTCTACAGAATAACATGACGACATCTTGGATCTTCATTCTTTACTTATCGGGATGAAAGGGACGAAATGGGAGGAGCTATACTCGTTGTACAAAAAGCATTCAAGAGTTGTGGGATTTAGTGTACGAATATCAACCACAAGAAAGCAAGGTGATACACCCGAGGAATTGTGTTCGAAAATTATTTTGTATGCTCTTCTCAAGGGACATTCAACACTGGTAAGAAGTCCAATTCCTCGTGTTTGGCGGCTAAGTCTACAGTTGAGCCTACTGTAACTGATAAAAAAAAGCGAAAACAACGTAAAGTGCCAGTCACAAGTACGGGATGCAATGTTATATGCATTAAGAGTCAAGTTACTTAAGGATGAACAATGGAAAGTTATGAACCACATTGTAGCACACAATCATGATTTGACTCCTGCATGGTGGTAGTATCACAATCGTTCTGAAAGGGCGATCCCACCCGAAGAGGGTGAAATGATAAAAACAATGACGGAAGCAATGGTACCACCTGCGGTTCAATATCGTTATCTATCTGCTACTTCCGGTGGTGATGAATTCGTAGGGCACAGTGAAAAAGATCACTACAACTTTATAACTAGGCTTAAAATGAAAAAGTAGTTACTCTTCTGTGAGACCGTCTCACGGTAATTTTATCGTGAGACCTCTCATATAGGGGGTGGTTACAAATTTAGTAATCACCTCTTATATGAGACGTCTCACGATAAATTACTGTGAGACGGTCTCATACAAGTTTTTGTGATGAAAAAGATAGTCGCTGGTGACACACAAACATTATTTGATATCCTTTATAAAAGTGCAGTTGATGACCCATCATTCTTTTTTAGAGTACCATCTCTTCACCCGTGCGCTTCCCATTCATCGTCCAATTTACGGCTTCGACCACTTGATTCACTTCTGTCACTTACATTTCAAATTTCATATAATTAATGTCTAACTAACTACATACCAATGAATTATTGCATGGGAAGAGTTAACAATATTAAATAATTATTAAAATACAAAAATTGAATATGAACATACCAGGTAGTGCGATTCTCTTGCGTTTCGTCAGACTTCTATTGACAGTCGTCTTCCCCATATTCGAACTAATCTCCTTTTTTTTCTAAAAATAATTGTGCTTCCAGTGTTTGAAGAAGGTGTTTTTAGGGATTTTAATTTTCACTTTTTAGGAGTTTGAGAGGAGTTAGGATGCAGTTAGAGTGGCAGTTCCTGGATTTGTGCAGATTTTCTGACTTAAAAAATAAAGGTTTTTTTAAAAAAGAAATTCAATTGATAATATGGTAATGGTAATGGTATGTTCCGTTTTATAATTTGGTATGCGTCTCACACTATTTATTGTGAGACGGTGTCTTAGGAGATTAATTGATCCTATATAAACCATCTTTCTTCATTTACAATGATCATCGGAAAATATTTCTTGTATATATCTATATAAAAAAACCGTTCGACGACCTCTAGTTCTCTATTCACTTGAAAGAGTTATTTGGCAATATACTTGGGGAGGTTTATTTTACAATTCCATATACACCGAAGCTGCAAAGGTTGTGTAATTCTGCGGATCGATTGTCAACAAAATCAGGTTTAATGTACGGGACAAATTCGACTTTAGGACAATGACTTGTCACACCACAACCATTCCTGTGGTAAGCTCGTTCCCTTATTATTATTTCCTACTTTACTCTAATCATTTATTTTATTTACCATTGTATACTAACGTTCATATAACATTATAATTCAATCACTTGAATTATTTTGGTGGTACTTATACTCAGTAGCAAGCCTTACACTATTCCTCCAATACATGAAGTATACGGAAGAGACTAAACAAGCTGACCATTGATTTGAGTATCAAGAAGTTCATACATCGTAGCAGTTAACATTAAACAAAGCTTGGAGTTTTTTGTATGTAGAGCACACAACTTAAAAAGGGTACAAGCTAAAAGCAAAAGCATATATGATCCATATATATATATATATATATATATATATATATATATATATATGCATAATGCTCATTAATCATTATTTTTCCGTAAATTAAAGCGCTTCATTCATATTATCGTCCGTCATGGTCGATTTCCCTGCACGAATCATCAAACACAAAATTTAGACTACGTTAATTAGCGCCAGGCCACAAAACTAATCCCTTTGGCCACAATTTAATTTTTTTTTATTTTAGAATTGAATTGCGAGGAAGTCGATCGTTTGGGAAAATATATACATACATGGGTTCACCTTAGCTTAATTAATCACTGTCGCTGCTGTCGCTGCTATGACCGTTATAATAACCTCCATGTTTCTTGTGCATCTTGTGGCCGTGGTGGTGCTTGAATCCACCGTGTCCGTGTCCATAGTGACCCGCCCCGTATCCAGTAGAATAGGCGGCACCCATTCCAAACCCGCCCATTCCGGCCGGGTTATGTGGTGCAACATAGCCACCCATTCCAGGGACATGGGGCGGTGCACCATACCCGCCTCCTCCTAGGTATCCGTGGTTGTGGTGGTTGTCGTAGTACCCATTGTGGCCGCCTACGCCGTTGTACCCGTGATGGTTGTTGTACCCTGGAAACATTTTCACTGTATAATTCTACTTGAAAGCTAGTTCAGTCGGTTTTACGATACAATATGATCAAGTATGTGCCCTAAATTTATAGTGTGAGAAAGTTAATAGAGTGGAGGTTTAGCGAATATATGCATGTTGCATGTATGCATCACTTTTCATATATTATATTATAAATATAATAAAACATATATACAGCGACCATTATATTGGAATCATTGCCTCATATAAAACATATACGAGCGACCAGGCCATTATATTGGAATCCTGACTCAGATGGTCGATTCCAGGCCACCTATTGGGTTTGAACGGGTTTGGAATACCCTGTGGGTTCAACCTATAACAAATTTACAAGAAAAAATTATGGGATTTTCTAAACGGTATCCTATGTTTTTCACTTTTCTACATGGTACCCTTACCTTTTCTATGTCTATACATGGTACCCTTGAATTTTATTATTAATTTAACTAGCGCCCCGAATTTTTTTTTCCATCAAGTTTTGTCGTTAGATTATGTTTTTAGCTTAGAATTAAGACTTCAATATCATTTAACTTAGATAATTAACAAGTAACTGAGCTTAATTGAATTGTTATCATTTGATTTAACAATATAACGTCAAAAATATAATTCATTTAGATCTGGAGTATAAATTGCAAACACGTACAAAATTGTTAGTTTAAGTTTAATTATCGGTTAATTAGGTATGTTAGATGACGTTTAACTTTTAATCTTGAGCATAAAAAGGTAATTTGTTGTCAAAACATGACGGAAAAAAAAGTTTAGGTGTACCAATAAAGATAATACTAATAAAGTTTAGGGGTACTAAAGAAAGTTTTAGTAAAGTACAAGGTTACCATGTGTACAGGTAAGTATAAGGTAGAAAAATAAAAAGTTCAGGATACACGTAGAAAATCCCAAAAATTATAAAATATCCCAAAAATTAACAAAACTTTCAATTTTTAATTGTAAATCATACTAGGAATTTTCATCATATCCAACAAGAAAACCAACTAAATTGTTGCTTCAATCTACTAAGAAAGATAAATAAAAAGTTATAAATGATAAGTTTGATGGAAAAAAAATACTTCCTCCATCTTCTTTATATCTTCCCATCCCCTTAATATATGGGTGAGGTATTATATTAGGATGGGAAGATATAAAGAAAATGGGGGAAGTACATAAAATATGATAGGAGTAATATTTTTTTAATTAATCGGTGAGATTTAGATCGAGTAGCTCAGCTTAAATTAATCCGGTTTAAAATGAAAAGAAGGGGGCTAACACAGTAGTATTTGTCAATTAACATTATTGCTTAAATTAGGATTTAAATAATCTGTACGTTTTACTCATGCAAGTGTAGCACGGCGTGGGGATAGACGACAGGAAGATAGCGGCATCTGATCTTTATAATCTGATGCTCTCCTAATACGGACCGGAGTATATATTCTCATGTCATTGGCCTCTCATAGTGTTGAGTGGGCCTCCATATATGTAGAATCTCATCTTCTCTAAGCTAGCTAGTGTGTCATTTTAATGTTATATTCCAGTGCTCCACTCAAATGTTTTGTTTTACTGCCTCTCTCTATCTCGTTCGTGTGTTGGTTTTTTAATATTTTAATCGAATATCAACAAATGAAGGAGAATGAGGGAGTTGTATGAATGATTATGGTGCATTGTTATTTTGACTCGGTTCAGATGACTGCGCACAATATGAACACAAGATAAATATATACAAATAACGAAAGTGATGAAAATGTGGAAATCAAACACCTCCTCGTTAGTTTAGTCCAAATAACTACTCAATTTCAGTTCCAAACTTTCACATTCACAAGTTAGATGGTGTATATTTATTTCTTAATGGAGAATAGGTTTTGTGACCTTAATTCATAAGAAGTATAATACTCCCTCCGAGTCTGAATGAGCTTTCTTCTTTCCTTTTTGGGTTGAGTCATACTCCGTATTTTCTCTCCCTATTCCATTTTAGGTCATCAATATGCGTGACTCATATTCACCTTTACATTTTTCTCTCTCTCCCTCTTTCTTTTTGTGTCACACGTTACTACCTCCTTATGTTTGTCCCAAAATCCCTAGGAAAAATCATTAAAACTCGGAGGGAGTAGTTTTTAGGGACTGTTGCACGGAAGCATATACGAGACCATGTAAGTTAGTGGAAAAATAAATAACAAGAATACAAAGAATTTACAAATATTTTCATCGCTATTTTTTGGTTACGTAATCACGCGAGGTATAGCAAAATCACATATACTTTCACCTTCAAAGTCACATGTTATACAAAACGTTTTTAGCCAAGAGTGGGCGTCTGAGCATCGCATTAAGCTATATAGTGGCCCTGTTTGGTAAACAACGGATTGATATTGGCAGAAACAGATTTAAAAAGCAGATTTGACTAGCAGAATCAATTGACAGATTTGACTAGCAGATTTAATTAGCAGAATTGTTTTAGTAGTGTTTGGTAATTAGCTGTTATAGATTAGCGGATTGATTAATTGATTTGTAAAATGACAAAAAAGGACATAAACAAAATTTTGATTAAAATATGCCAAACATACGTCACACCAACCATTTTAAAATAATTTATATCGTCGATTTCTTATACTAGACATTAAAGTTGAACTAATATTATCACGGAAAGTTGATACGTCTTGATTTCGTGAAGTCTCAACCGGAGTTTGCGAGTCACGATTAGACCCATCTTGCAATATATCTGGAGGTATAAAATCCGGGTGTTGGTCGATGATTCTAAACGCTGGATCTCCGATTGTAATATTAATATGTCAAATTATAATATGTTGTAAATTAACAAAAAGAATTAGAATTTGACGGCATATTTAACCATATAACTAATTCAATTGACGTACAACCAAATAAATTGAATGCCGTCAAAGAAGACCTACAAGGCTACAACCACAGAATCGTATAAAATACGGAAAATTGAAGCAATTGAAAAATAAACCAAACATAAATTAATTAGTGCAAAAAAATCAAGAAAGACGTGCCGTATAAAATGAATTATGAAAGTGAATAAGAGAATGATGAAGGTAGATTTGATTGGCAAAGGGGTAAGGAGGTAAAAAAATAGAAAATTGTAATCTGCTAAGTGAATATGCTGCTACTAGCAGCATATTGTAAATTGGCCGATTGAGCTCGAATATGCCATTTCAATCTACCATTTACCAAACACTTATATTGGCAGTTGTGGTCAAACATGCTAATCCATCCAAATATGCTGATTTTTGGCGGATCCGCCGACAACCAAACACCCCCAGTCACAGTCATCACGTTATATAACCAGTTTAGATTTTGATTTTTCAAATGTCGCACACTTCAATTTGTATAGTCACACTCACGATATTGTAGAATCACACTCAGTGTGTTGTAAAATCATACTCAGTATGTTGTAGAGAAACACTTTAATTAAGTTGATTGTATAGTCACGGTCATTAGGCCAGGTCATATAGGTCCTGTTCTCCTGGACTTATATCCAGACACTTTCAGTTCAGTTCAGTTCAGTTCAGACACTTTCAGTTTAGTTCAGACATATTCAGTTCAGTTCAGTTTAGTTCAGACTTATTATTATTATTATTATTATTATTATTATTATTATTATTATTATTATTATTATTATTATTATTATTATTATTATTATTATTATTATTATTATTATTATTATTATTATTATTATTATTATTATTATTATTATTATTATTATTATTATTATTATTATTATTATTATTATTATTATTATTATTATTATTATTATTATTATTATTATTATTATTATTATTATTATTATTATTATTATTATTATTATTATTATTATTATTATTATTATTATTATTATTATTATTATTATTATTATTATTATTATTATTATTATTATTATTATTATTATTATTATTATTATTATTATTATTATTATTATTATTATTATTATTATTATTATTATTATTATTATTATTATTATTATTATTATTATTATTATTATTATTATTATTATTATTATTATTATTATTATTATTATTATTATTATTATTATTATTATTATTATTATTATTATTATTATTATTATTATTATTATTATTATTATTATTACAAACCGGAGCTTGCATTAAAAACGAAACAAATTACAAGAAGTTAGAGGGGAGCCTAGATACTATTATTATATTCTAGTGAAAACTAATTCTAGTGAAAATATTGTTATTATTATTATTATTATTATTATTAAAATTAATTATTATTATTATTATTAATTATTATTATTATTATTATTATTAAAATTAATTATTATTATTATTATTATTATTATTATTATTATTACAGTGGATGATGAAAATAATAACGGTAAAAGAACGATATTTTCGAAGTTAAACTAACATAAATGACAACAAATATTTTCGTCAATACAATCTAAATCCATTACGTCAATACTTTTGATGAATACAAATTACGTCAAATGATTTAAGTAAATCATCTACATCAATTTGTCCCGTTTCCTCTTCATCTTCATCGGAATCTTCATTTGAATCTTCTTCAATGTCACTATCGGCACGATTAGCTAACCATATGTCTTTAGCTATAGTCGTTCGCACTTTGTTCATAAGTTTCTTCCGTTTGACGTCGTTCATGTTTGTATCTGCTCTTCCATCACTAATTGCATGTTGTATTACTGGTATACCAAGTGTCTGCATCCGTATGAAATTATGCAATGTGAAAGCGGAAACAATAATTGCCATTTGGTATTTTGGTTCCATTTGAGGCATAACGTATAACACTTTCCACCTTTTATGTAATTGACCAAATGACATTTCAACTTTCATCCTTAAAGATGAATGTCGGTAATTAAAATGTTCTGCCATTCCTCTAAGCTAGGAGGCCCATGCTTGAACTCCGGAACATGTGATCTAGCATTCTTATCCATAATAGGAGACAAATATCCAAGAGTATTTAGATATCCCGAGTCCACTAAATAGTATTTACCTAAAAATTATATGAACTAACATTAGAACCAAAACAGAAGGGAAAAAAAACCAAAGTAATTATACTTACCTTCAAGTGGATGTGGAAAAACAAATTTTGAATTAGTCACAGAATTCCGCCATACGGTAAGATCATGAGCACTTCCTTCCCACCCCACATTTATAAATGTGTATATTCTATCAAATGAGCAACAAGCCAACACATTCCAAGTTTTATCTCGATGGCGACCTCGAAATGCCACACCATTCTTGTCGATAACAACGGCTTTTATGTGTGTTCCATCTAAAGCACCAATAGCATCATCCTAAAATGATAAACAAATGTATAACTAAAGAAATACATTTAAAAAAATGTTGAGTAAAAATAGTTCGATATAATAAAAGGGTAATTTTACCTTGAAATATGGCCAATAAAGTGAGCTATTTTCTACCTCCGGAGGCACCTCTTGTAGATTACGATGCGGTCTAATGATATCATGCGATAATGTCACCAAAGCGTCCAAAGCAATTTTAAAATATTTGCATATTGCAGATTTGGAATGCTTAAATCTATCCGCAGCGTCACGATAAGAAGCTCCTTTAGCCATTATGTATAAACAAATTCCAAGTTGTTCATCTACCTTTATATATTTACCATCCACTAGCAAATTTCTTTCAACCATCAACTCCACCAGTTGTTTAAACGTAACTCTATCAAGTCGGAGTTGTTGAAAACAAGCTATATCATTTTCATTCAACAACCTATGTATATATTCTGCACCTGTTTCACCTCTTTCTCTTGCAGGTCTTCTAGTTGTTGGCACTTGTTCTTCCACTCACTTCGTTCAAGTGATGTGCGTAACTATTCTAATGCAATAATCATACATGCACGTCTAACATTATCATCCATTCTACATTGGAAAAAGATACAAGCTTATTAGATATAAAAAATGAAAGATGAATTCCAATGAACAAAGTGGAGCATATCAAAACAGAAGTTCAATATCCGCACATGATAAAAGTTCAATATCAGAACAAAGTGGAGCATAACGGCACATGAGTAGCTAAACAAAAGAAAATGCAAATACAATACCAAAACACAAATAGTCAAACACACGAAATTAGATAATGTTATCGGGAGGTGAATGGTTACGACAACTTGTTGAAATCTTCTTCCATCTCTGAAAGGTACATCCGTTTTAGATTGTCACTTGGTAGGGATAAAAATAACTCAGCTTGTTTCTCATCACTCAAATATTTCATCGCCGATAGAAAGAATCGATTACCTTTTTCCTCCACCATTTCCAATCTAACGAGTTCGTCACTGATCATTTTACTCCTAGATACTTTCTTGATGCACCAACCTCGTTGACAGTTGATAGAAGTTTGATAACCTTATCGAAACTTGTTTGTCTTCTCTTAAGTTCACTTGACCCTTCAATATTTCTACTTCTCCGTTTTCGGGAGAAACTCTCTGTGGCTTTAATCGCATCAGACGGTGGTGGAGATATGCTCTCATCACCTGAGAGAGTATTTCCGTCACTATAAATAGTATCCTCACTATCTCCGTACCCTTCTTGCATATCTTCTTTTTGTGTAGTTAAGTATGATGGCCTTTTTCCCGTTCCCGGAGAAAAGCAACCACCCGCTCCACGAGCGGCTCTACCACCAAATAACTTAGCCAACTCATCTGTGTTTGCTAGCCTCTGTCTAATCAGCTTCAAACAATACTTTCCATTCCGCTGTAAATATAAACATTCTAGCTTAAATCATTTATCCAACAAATGTAAAGTACATTTTAATATAGTACCAAATACCAATTAGTTACTTATAAATAACATTACCTCTTTGAATGAGTTAAATCGCTCCAAACTCTTCTCATCCACATCAACATCTTTAGTTATAGGATTCCATGCAATGCTCGTAAAAGATTGCAATTCCTCCCAAACATGGTATTTCTCTTTCAAATCAGAATGATGATTTTTCACTTGCTTTACAGTGACATTTTGTTCTACTTGTGCACTAAAAGCATTGGCAATGCTTGCCCAATTAGTTTTGCTAACTCCTCTATCCTTTTGTTCAATTAGAATTGTCAATAACTTCTTAGTATTAAGGTCGCTCCAATGTAGCCTTCCCATTGTCTTACTTTCACATGGAACAATAAAAATCATCACACAAATAAAATGCTAACAATTGTAGTTTCACATATCAAACAAAGGACTACATCCAATAGTAACGAAGAACATGATAAGAATGCATAAATAATGTTAGGAGTAATCCATATGAAAATTTCAAAGTATTATTTGAATGAAGAGGCAGCAGCCCATTTTGAATGAACGAGGCAGCAACAGCCACACTAACTAACTTTTTTTTTCAATTTTAAATGATTTAAATGTCTTTGATCCATATTACTCTTAGATTAATTATCATGCAGGCTGTGCTCTAGTATGTACGGGTACATAGGACCGACCCAATTAAAAATTAATCCAAATTAAAAAGGAGATTATCATTTAAAAAGGAGGTTATCATTAAAAAAACTATAAATTTCCATTTTTTAAAAGTATAAAAATACTTTTCACTGCTAAAATCAAGTTGTTATTTTTCATTCATTTGAAAACTAAAAAACACAACAGAGTACTATATTTTTTTATGGATGTAAGCATATAACTAAAATTGTAAAATACAAACAATCTTTTAATTTGATAGATTCAGCCTAAACCGTGACATGTTTAATATACACATAAACTAAAATACACATAATTGTAAAATACACATAAAATACACTAAAATTGTAAAATACCTAACAAGAATGCATAAACAACATAAACAAAAATTAATACCTGAAATCTTTAAGTTTAAAATTGAGGAGAGGTTAGATCTGGAACATTCGACAAAGGTAACTCATTAAAGAGATGAAAGTAAAAAATCTTAATGGTGAGGATTTTCTGGTGAGGAGGCAGTGAATTGATAAAATTTGAAAGTTTTTAATAAATGAGAGAGTGCAACATGGGTTGGGAAGTTGAATGAGAGTGAATTAGAAGGTGAGAATATTTATTGTTTTTTTGAATGAGATAGTGAATTAGAAGGTAAGAATATTTATTGAATTAGGAAAAGTGAGGGATAGTTGGAATTTATACTGGGCCTTCAAAAGTGTGGGAAGTTGAATATTATGACGGGATATTGAATATTGAATATTTACAAGTATGGAACAGTATTGAATTTATAAGGCATATTCAAGTAAATTTATCACGGCCTTTCAGCATACTGTGCATTTATTATGACTCAAAATTTTAAAAGTATATTAGTAATATTTTTTAATATTGAATTATGGAAGGTGGGAATATTAATATTGAATCTATACTATTATAAGTTATAAATATTTATTACTTAAAGTAGAAGTAATATTACTAATATTTTAAAGTAATATTACTTTATAAAGTATTATCATTTACTGAATAAATTAATAATATTATTATTAATTTTGTTGTTATTACTATTATATTAATATTAATTATACTAATAATAATAACATTATTATTATTATTAGAATTAATTATTTTTTTTATTTTTTTTATTTTTAGTTCAGTTCAGTTCAGTTCAGTTAAGAGATATTCAGTTCAGTTCAATTCAGTTCAGACACATTCAGTTCAGACACATTCAGTTCAGTTCAGTTCAGTTCAGACACATTCAGTTCAGTTCAGTTCGGTTCAGTTCAGTTCAGTTCAGTTCAGTCAGTTTAAGTCCAGGAGAACAAGACCATAGTCACACTCACTATGTCGTAGAATCACACTCATTGTGTTGTAAAATCACAGTAATATTATTTGATTACAAACACAATTGAAAGACTACTTTTCAAACGATTGATATTTCAGGACGTTGATTGTATTTTTACAGCCAATCGACCAAAAACAATTTAGTCCATGATTTACGACTACGCCGTATTAGAAATGATTGAGGTCCGCGATAGGCGAAAACAATATCACGGACCTTGACCATTTCAAACGTCGACAGTCTTTGCGTTTCAAAACATTCTCACTACAAGAAAATAACCTTTTCGCGGCGATTATTTTTGTATTTCGTGGCGATTCTATTCGACGCGAAAGGTTTCCCCATCGATTGTGTATTCGTTGAGGTAGGCAGCGTTGCCGTAGCCTTTCGTAGCGAATAATTTATTCGCTGGGTTAGCTCCTTAAAATCGACGTGAAAAAAGAGGAGATTTAGTGGCAATTTTAGTGTCGATTATTATTGATGCGGTAAATAAATTGATTTTCCCACTAATGAGAATTGTAACGATTGTATTCGACACGATAAGTACAATAAAATGTCATTTAGTGACATTTGTTGCAATTGCATTCGACACAATAAGTACTATTAAATGCAACCATATACTAAATTTGGTATCAATTTCATTCGATACAAAATATCACTTTATCTCTCAAATGTGGTGCGAAAATAAAAACAAAATAACAAGTGAAAAAAATATGTAACTTTTATATTACTCATAAATTCCAAAAATTATATATATCCAACATCGACTAAAATTAAATTAATATAAATAAGTACAAAACTGCAAACGATCTTTTGACAACCGAAAAAAATTACTATGTCTTTGGCCACCAAAGAAGAGCTTCATTTTACCCATATATTCGATATTATATTGTAAAGTAATCCCGCCTAAAAAAATCTACGGCTGATTCTAAATGCCTAAAGTGCATCTCATGTTGAATCAAAAGGCGGCCAACCAGCAACATAATAAGGAAGGCCTGCATTCCCGTTACATTATTCAGAATGTACCGTCCTTGATATTCGGTTATAGTGCAGGGTAAAATTGATCTCAATGCAACAACTTGCCTTGCTTTCTCTCCCGAGTTCCAGTCTGAATATTTCAGCCTTGCATCAATACTAGAACAGCGGTCGGTGGAAAATAAACACAGCCTGCGCTACGTAGCAATATGCAGCTGAAACACGGATGAAACAACAAAGAAATACCAAGCATAGCATATATCATCCTCTAAACAGTCTTCGGGTGTCAGGAAAGAAAATATCAATTAGAAAGCAAACAAGAGTAGTTAGCACTGAATCTGACCACAATGATTTATAGCCCGAAATGGATGCGCTTAAGCATTCACCGTAAAGATTACAGCAGGTGCAGCCCTTTTGCATAACATCGAGAACAAGATCATAAAACATAACAAAAAAAACATGTGATCTCTTAATCAATGACGATGCTAAATGCAATATTAATAAAACAAAAGAGAGGAAAGATTGAAAATCGACATGCCTGACCATTATGTCCTGATCGAATCTGATGCCCACCAAATGAACAGCCAACATAAGTACATAAAATGTCCTTGACGCCTGCAGGGTATCTTAAAAAGAATATACCTATCCTGAAATTCATTGTTGATGACACAAAGGAGGAAGTCAACTACTACAATCAATAATGATCAGTACGTATTCATCTCCAATCAGACTCAAACTAGTCACGAAATTGCTGTACTAGAGCGAATCCAAGAGCAGTTTTGCTGAACATTAATTCTCCATGGTCGTTTCGGACTATGTTTCTTGTCGATCTGCATGAACATTTTGTATTGCATTTTTTTTACCTTACTGTTACTCCGATCCGTATAATTTAAATATGAAACTGTGAATTATGACAAGTAGTGTAGTATCTAAATACGAGTATGGCAGTAGATATTCGAAGGTGAAAAAAAGAAGGGGGGCGGAGGACATGCATGCACCACCACCACTACTACTGAGTATGTACTGTACTACTGGGGCAGGCAACTGCAGCTGGGCTTATGAATAACTAATTAATGCACATGTATCTCCTCTTGATAGTGCAACTATATATGCATGTTGCTTAGCTGATTCGTACTTCTGGCGTCGATTATAATAAAAGTCTAACTTGTACTCTTCTACTAGCTATGGCCTATGATATGTATGCATGCTACACCTATACATACAAATGGGTCATAATCTATGCTTTTTACCCAAGGTTGAAAAACCCAAAAGTTTGTATGACAGCTTTATAGGTTGTTGGACGCCTCAGGTGTGTTAATTGGGGCTAGTGTTTATTACTAATGCCTTCTTCTAAATTATATATTTTTCCTTTTGCAGCTAGATAGTTGGTGGACTTACGAATTTTGTTACAAGAAGAAACTACGTCAACTTCATTTGGAAGATGATAAGGTAGATTATGCTTAGTCTCATAGTTTTCTACATGTAACCTGTTCATGGATTTCACCAACATAAATTTGTAATGCAGGTTGACTCGTTTGGCTGACATTAAGTTGGACATACCTTTGGATGAGAGAATCCGGTTCTGATGGTGCCCAGTGCCCACTGTTTAGAATCTCGACGTTAAATTGTTTGGGTATAGTATCGACTGTTGGGATTTTATATGTCCACATGTTGTCAGAAACTACCAGTCCATCAGGATCACTCAAATACTCTTCTGTGAGGAAAAACCCGATTCCTTGGACAAATGAGCCTTCAATCTGTACAATATTACATGTTAATCACATGAAAAATCTTCTTGTAGGTATGTCTATCTGTAGGTTTTTGTAAAATTGCAGTGAAAATAAACCTGTCCAAGGTCGACAGCAGGATTCAAACTCTGACCACAGTCGTAAATGATGTTAGACCATAAAATACAGGTTTCTCCTGTAAGAAGATTTACCTCCACCTGCGAAAACAGAACTGTAAAAAAACAGGAGGTGAAAGGAGAAAGGCCGAGCACAACAGCCGAGGTAAAAAATAGGAGGTGATAGAAAATCTACCTCACTGACAGCAGCTCGGTAGTTTAAATATGTCATGGAACTAAACCCAGGCACATAGTAAGTACTTGCAGACATATTCATTGATTGCATTCCCGCCTGCAACGAGAAAGTAGAAAGTAACATTGTAAGACTTGGGTCCTGTTCATTCCGGCTGAAATAGGCTTAAGTGAGATGAACTGAATTAGGTTACCTGAGCAATCAATGTTTCCCAGTTGACAGTTCCCCTTTCTCCCTGAAGTCGGTCTCTAAGAATCGACAATCTCTCAACCAATAAACCACAGCAAATCCTGACGGCTTCACAGCTCGACTCTGAAGTCATACTTCCAGCGGTTAACCCTCCTTGAATCATACTTATCGAATCAGCCCGTAAAAAGCGTACTTTATCCAACAACATTTCACTCCCCACATCAAATGAAACCAAGACCAAATGCTGTCACTTGCTGAAAAATTAATTAGAGATCAGGAAATAGAAATCATACCAGAAATCAGCACAACTGATCATCACAAAAACCCGATTTAGGAAACCCTAAATAACTGAAATTGTAAAAATTTTTAACAAAAACTTGAAATTAAACACACATACAATAAAATCAGGGAAGGAAGAAAAGAAAAAACATACGATTTGAGTCTTCTTCGGTTGTTAGAAGGCATAATTGACGGTAGAAATGGAGGAAGAACAAGAGAGAGAAAGTAAAGGAAGAACGGGAGACGAGTGAGTGAACGTGATTTTAGTAATAAGGAAGGTAGGTTTTAATTGGGTTTATTAGAATATTAGGGTTTTGAGGACATAACCCGTCGATTTTTCGGGTTTATTAGCATCGATTTATATTTGTTATAATAAGGGGTCATTCATAAGGACTATAAGTATATTAGTTATGTCGATTTTTCAATCGTCACGAAATAATCACCGCAAAAAGGCTTTTTTGTTGTAGTGTCTTTGTCCACATCAGACAGAGGATATTCACAAACAACCCTCCGCATCCCCTACCATGTCCTCCTCTTCCTCTACATCATCACCAGACACGTCGGCAATAAGTGGGCTCTTGGCGAACAGGTTGGGGCAGTTCCTCTTGTCATGATAGCTCATCCTCTTGCAGTTGTTACACATCCATTTAGGCTTCACAGCAATTGCAACTGTCTTCGCCTTGGAAGACAACATCTGCTTCCCACTGCCCTTGTTCTTCGCTTTCTTCGGGGGCAGTACAGTTACTTCAGTTGCGCTCGTACAGCCAAGGATCTCCTCTAGTTCTTGTGTCTTACTACAAGGATCAGCATGGGGAGTCACATCGGACCTGAAATCGCAAATGATGTTGGCTAAGCTACTTAGGTCGTCCTTACCCATTCTATTAACATGACTAACGGTCTCATAGAACTCCGACCACTGTCTTGTGACTGTCACAGCCTTCTCGTCGATTAATTGACTCTCTGTCGGGGGACGTGCATTTGCATTACGTATAACATCCTTTGTCCATCTATCAACAAAGTAGCGTTCCAGGATCGTCTTCTGCCCATTGGAAGAATATATCCATATGGCGTGCCTTCAGAGAATTCCGTACCGACCAAATTTCCTGCAAGTGCAGCTGACCTCACAAGTACCTACAAGGACATTACGCACATAAAGAGTGCGAATCTGGACCATATGGAGCGTGACTACACAACGTAGAGTGTCACTTTCTAAAAGTGTATAGTCACACCCTTTAATTCGTATAGTCACACTCATTATGTCGTATAATTACATTCCTTATGTTGTAGAATCAAACTCATTATGTTGTATAGTCACACACATCGCATTTCAGAGTCACACCCTTTAGGTTGTATAGTCACACTCATTATGTTGTAGAATCAAACTCACCACGTTGTATAGTCACACTCATCGCATTTCAGAGTCACACCGTTAAGGTTGTGTAGTCATATTCAGACTACACGAGTGTGACTATACAACGTAGACAGTCACTTGCTAAAAGCAATGCCAGAATCAGACTACCTGTATTGTATTCAACGATATAGTTGCGGTCCCGGATGGAATCCCTAACTGTTGTCGCTTCAATTTCGTCCTTCTCCTGATACCCACGAATGCTGCACGTGTACAGCGAACACTTGACCTCTTCCTGAATGTGTGCAAACGCCACGTGCGTGTACACCCTTGCCGCGTCGGTCTCCATTGGATTCGTCGTTTCAGTTTTGGGATATGTCTGCCGGTTATCGCTGTCTAGCCTCTTCTGCGTGTGTCTTTGTTGAATCGCATCCAGAACTGGACCAACGTATCCTTGTTGTCTTCAAACTTTTTGAAGAAGTTGTTCTCACTCTCTGATCTTTGCATCGTCTTCATAATTCCGGACATCCTCAGTTCCCTGCAATGCGCCGTAACCCACCTGCTCCTGATGTCATACATGTAGTCAAACCATTCGATCCCCACTGCGTCATGGTTGATCATAATCTGCCTCTACCTATCGTCGAAATCCGACGCCTCGATGTCATCGTCCCAAATAATATCATTGAGGTCTTTCACAAATTCTGAGGTCTCCTCTCTTGATCGGTCGTGCTTCGATGGGACCTTGTTCATGATGTGTCACGTGCAGCACCGTTGGTGTGCTGCCTTGAATATTTTTGGGACAACTTTTAAGATCCCGGGATCCTGGTCTGTCATGATGTAGCACGGTTCATTCCCATCCATGGCTTCCAGGAAGAGAGAGAGGACCCAGATAAATGACTTGTACTCCTCCTTCAATAGCAATATTCCGCAGAACGTGATAGAACGTTTGTGGTTGTCCATGTCGGTGAACGGTGTGAACACCATTGAATACATGTTGGTTCCTAGGTTAGGTCGAACGACACGGCATCCTCGAATGCGGCGTAGTTCCTTCGCGCTGTACCGTCCGCCCAAATGGCCCTATGTATGCTCCCGTCTCCATCAACATCGTAGTCAAAGTAAAGTCCTCCCGACTGTCCCTCAAACTCTTGAACCAGTCTATGAAAAATTGACCATCCTGCTCGTGAACGAAGCACTTAATGTTCCTACCCCAATTCTTGAAATTAACCAACGATGCTTCGATGTTTTGAAATCCACCCGCAATCTCCTTGCACATCCTGTATGTCCGGGTCGCCCAATCTTTAGCTGCACACACAAATTGCAGTTGTATTAATCACGTACAGTAAACTGTCAATCGAACACTAACTACACTGTTTATAAACGTTACACACCCTTGAGTTACAAACGATCATCTCCTTGTAATATCTTGAGAGATTTCGAGAGGACTTTTGAAACTGTCTGTCGTTGACCATCACAAGGTCATGGTTGTGTTCGTTGATGAACTCTTCAATAAAGAACCCACCGACAATCGCACAGAGTCTAATCCTTGCCCCACGACACGTCCTCGTCATCTTCGTCTTCCTTTTAGGTTCATACGATCACACGATCTCTTGACCTTCCTTTATTGCGTCCTCGACTCCTTGACCATGCTCTGCTGAGCTGTTTGGCCCTGCTTATTACATGCCAACAATTTCTTCTTAATCGAACCATCATAGGATCTAGTTGTCGTGTACTTTTTGACCTCAAAAGTCAAAACCACGGGAGCATGCGTACGGTTTATAAAACTCAAACGCTCCTTCAATTTCCTACGTAAGAAGCACTAACCGTGTCTTCAACTGACATATACGTGAACGAAAATGCAAAAATCAGAGATTTGAATGAACTTTATAACAACAAAGCTATGGTCTAAAGTGGAAAATAAACAAACCCTAGATTAAACCCTAGATTAAACCCTAGAAACTATGAATCTTGCAACACACATATTCAACTCTGACCTCAATGAAATATGACTTTGTTGAACAACGACTTGCTAAAAAACGGCCGTGACTTTGCTCATATAACTACATGATTATTACTGTGACTTTTCACAGCAACGACTGTGCCTTTGCTCATATAACTGCGTGATTATTACAGACTGACACCCAAAAAATACTAGGAAAAACTACAAGTACAAGAAACCAAAATGCAATACTCATCTTACACAAATGTTTTGAATGAAAATAACCATCACAAGAAAACATCAACAACAAAAACGGAAAAAAAAAACTGCGTGATTATTGACACTCAAAACATACACAAATACACGTATTCAAAACTACAACTACAACTACAAGAAACCAAAATACAATACTCATCTTACACTAATATTTTGAATGAAGTAATCATCCCAAGAAAACATCAACAACAAAAACCGGAAAAAAAGTATAGTAACTTTATACCAATACACAAAGGCAAGTGATTTCAGTGGTAATGATGACGTAATATGTGATTAAACCCTACAAATATACGATGATGTAATATATGATGACGTAATTGTAACCCACGTATTAAAAATTGTACTCAACGAAGCGTGACTTTCCTTCGTATAGAGTGTGACTATCACGTTGTAACTATGTGATTCTTCAAGTTAGCAAATAAAAAAAAAAGATGAAATACATAAATTTTCGAGCATTTGAAATTAATTCAATTTAAGATACTAAATGCAAAAGCAAGTATATACTCATCTTACCTCCTACATGTTGACTGCAAATTTTCGACTGCAAATATTCGAGCATATTATCATCGGATGAATACGTCGACCGTAAATTTTTGAAGAATAGTACCATTGGAGCATATAGAGGTGGAGCAAATTTTTAATTATGGGAAGTGGTTTGAAGAGAGAGTGTGTGTGTTTGATTAAATTGTATAGAAAAAATGGGACGTTTAGTATGAATTAGGGGAAGTGGTTTGAATTGTAGTGAGAGAGGAGAGTTTGGTGTGATTGATAGTGAGAGAGGGGGCAAATCCATCATATGTATGTTGTTGTTGTTGCTGCTGCTGTGATTAACAGACTTTCCCCATCTTTTTTTAACTAATCTGAGCCATCCATTTAACACAAGATGATCCTCTAGAGAGAGAGAGAGGATCCCCTCTGAACCACAACTTCGGTGCGAACCGTCCGGACCTCACTTACACTTTTAAAAAGCCAAAAAAAAAAAACAGGCCGGTCAAGGCAGGGGGCATTGGTTCGCACCGGATCCCATATATATAAGACTCTTTTCATAGAATTTTTAAGACTGTAAACCTAAGTAGAATTATCGCATATTGAAAAATTATGTTGGGTGATGAAATTCTATATCACAAATGAAGATATCATTCGTTTTTAGATATTAACTAAAAAAATTTAAATATGGTAATGACATTCTACTATATAAATAAAAGTAATCGCTCCGTCTATAGACATCAACGAGAAATTTTTTGAATCCTAAAAAGCATTTTTAAGACTATAATTAAAATTTAAGTAGAATTGTCCTACATCGAAAAATTATAAGTTGATTGAATTCTATTATATCAATATATATATATATATATATATATATATATATATATATATATATATATATATATATATATATATATATATATATATATATATAGAGAGAGAGAGAGAGAGAGAGAGAGAGAGAGAGAGAGTGAAGATCAAGTGAGTCCCTTTTTCTTTTTGAGTCCATGAGTCCTATTCTTAGCCATTGATCTAAAGAGGATGAATGGTTGAGATTGCATGTAGTAATTAAGGTAGTAGCTACCATATTTTGGAAATAATATGAGAAAATCTTCTCTCCTCCCTAAATTACTGCTAACTGATATCTTCTCTCTCATCTCATTCATTTTTTTCATTCAAACACCCGCCTAACACAAAAACCCTTCACCTTCATCATCTCTCATCTCATTCAATTTTTTCGCTCAACTCAAGCACACCCGAGCACTCAATCGCTCAACTCAACTCAATCGCTCACCTTTAACTCGAGCAAGGTTATATTGAAACAACTTTCTAACTTTAGCAAACATAATGAACAAGGTGCAATCGCGATTGTTGGAAAAAGTAGACAAGTATGCGGACGCTAGACAAAAGATCATTGACGCTCCCAAGAGCAAGCCAACAACGGGCCGAAAAAAATAACGTGTTTACTGAATCACGTCATCTCTTTTCTAACTACGAATTAATGGTTTGTATTCTTTAGTTGCCTGTCTAATTACATTGGTATTTTGACTATCACCAATGCATTGAAGCTGTTAAACCCTGTTACATTGACTAGCTGTACATGTTACTCTAATTTACTGCTGGTGTTACTATGGGGATTACTGAAGTTAACCCAATTTTCTTTGGTCTCACAATCTGTGTGTTACACCGAAGCACTGTAAATGTTACTTTAATGAACAATTTATGTTACTTTAAGTTATTAATGATGTTTGTACAATGATATTGCAATCAATTCCTCTGACGCATTATATATTGTTTTTTGAAGAACAAATGTTGGTACTTTGTCAATGAATGGAACCAATCCAAGTTATCCCCAGTTACTTTGGCAATGATTTTGTCTAAACAATGCTGTTGTCTTCAATTACTTCAATGCATTGTTTCTGTTACTGTAACAAACGAACAGTGTTACTCTGACACACATGAGATGTTACTCTAACCAAAAATACATGTATTAAATAAATATAATGTTAAATGCACCGTAACACAGCGCTATGTGTAAAAAAAAATTATACAAAATTAGTTTTTCGTGTAAACCAGAAAAAAAGAAAAAAATCTTATAATGACAAAAAAACAAGAGTATTCTCAAAACACTTGTTCATCCTCCTCGTCTTCCTCGGTGTCTTCTTCAGTTTCCTCTCCTTCGATGTTTTCATCTACTTCATCCTCGTCATCCTCATCATTGGTTGGCTTAGTAGGTTGTTTAGGCGGTCGTGCTGCGTACGGATTTTGACAGTTTTGTTTGGTTGGCTTAGTATACTTTCTCACATCAAATCCGCAAGCCAGCGCGTAGATTTTGTAAAATTCCACTGTCTCATCAATTGTTCCGAATACTTGCTCCATGTACGGAGTGAAAACCTCACCCACATCTCTACACCATTCCTGTGCATTCGGTTCTTTGTCAATGCTTCGTGCAAGAAATTAAAAAATGCCACGCCCATGGACATAAGTGTTACTTCAACTCATAAGTTGTGTTACTTTAACCCTTAAAGGAAGTTACTCCAACGTCAGCGCCAAAAACCCTTTTCAGTGTTACGTGTTTGTGTTACTCTAATTAGAATTAGATATTACTGTAATTCATAACTTGTGTTACTTCAACGCCATGACTGCTTCAACATA
Source organism: Agrostemma githago (assembly GCA_958450325.1). Classification (NCBI taxonomy): domain Eukaryota; kingdom Viridiplantae; phylum Streptophyta; class Magnoliopsida; order Caryophyllales; family Caryophyllaceae; genus Agrostemma; species Agrostemma githago. The sequence continues at coordinate 56,028,655 of OY288258.1, read as the reverse complement.
AAGCAAACAATAATATCAGTGAAACAATAATATCAATGAACCATTGTTATTAATCCATGATTGATCAAATGAATCAAATTCTACCTTTTCCACTGTTGTCATGTGCGTTCGAATCTTTGGCAAAACCACCTGCACAAAATCAAACAGCGTTACACCCATACAAATAATGTGTTACTATAATTCCTAAGTGGTGTTACTCTAACGTGTACAATACGTTACTCTAACATCATCATCAAAACCCTTTTTCTGAACGTTCATTTGTGTTACTGTAATTGCAAGTAAGTGTTACTTTAATGCAGAAGACATGTTACTTCAACGACGTTTATGCGTTAATTGAAATCAAAACAATAGTATCAATGAATATCATGGAAAATCAGAATAAAAAGCATAAAACCCTGTAATCTATAAAGATAGAGAGAGCAAATAACCATTGATACGAAACTGTGATATCAAAACGCAATGACATAAAAAAAATGCAAATTGATACGAAACTGTGATACGAAATAACAATGAAAGCACTATAAACATGAAAATCGACGTAAAAAAAACGCAATTTGACGTGATAAACCATTGATATTAAAACGCACATTGAAAGCAATATGACCATCGAAATCCATGAATAAAAATTGAATCAAAACGTGAATGAAATACTGAAACTCACCATTGTTATACTCGATCAGTTGCTTATCAACCGTTGAAGACGATGACACGGTCATTGAATCCATTGTAACAGAATTCCGAGTACAAAATCGATGACTGAACGTGAATGAAGAAAGGTTTTTTTTTTTGTGTTTGAATGAACGTGATATGATGAATGAATGTGAATGATGAATGAATGTGATAGGGAGTTATTGTTTCCTAAATTCATGGAGCTATTTTAGGAACGTAAATCTTCTTCTTTTTTTTTTTTTTTTTAATGGATGCATCTTGTCCATCCATCCTCATCCCATCCAATGGATGAGATGGGGACTTAAGGACTCACAAAGAGTAAAGGACTCATAAGAGCCTTACTATATATATATATATATATATATATATATATATATATATATATATATATATATATATAGAGAGAGAGAGAGAGAGAGAGAGAGAGAGAGAGAGAGAGAGAGAGAGAGAGAGAGAGAGAGAGAGAGAGAGAGAGAGAGAGAAGGGATCATATAAGTCTCTTCCCTCCTTATAAGTCCATAAGGCTTAATATCAGCCCTTGGATCAAAGCAATATGAATGGCTGATATGTGGTTTATTATTTAATTTGAAAAGAAAAAAATGTTTAACGTATCCCAATCCCTCTTTTTTCCCACTCTCAATATTCTCACCATATTAATGACCTCTTTTTCCCACCCTTCACCTTCATTATTCCATTCACTCAATATTCATTCAACCAGTTTTCATTACTCAATATTCACTTCATACAATCTTCATTACTCAATATTCTTAGCCTCACTATTCACTCCATTACTCACACCATCCGTCTTCATCTTCATTATTCATCACTAATCTTGGGTCCATTATTCATCTTAACTATTCACTCCATTATTCACTCCCTACAATCTTCATTGTTGTTCCTGACATTCTCTTTCGGTCGATTTTATCTCTTTTTGTAGGTAAATTTTCGTTCTCTAATTAGATTGTACGTATTTTCTTCTTATATTTAGTATAATTTGGGGATTTGTTGTTTAATTACACGAATTTGGGTTTTTTTTTTGCGAAATTAGGGTTTTTGTACAAATTGGGGGTTTTTCGTTTAATCGTGATTTTCTGGTTTAATTTCGAGTTTCTTGTTAAATTGGAATTTTTCTATTTGAGAATTTGGTATCTAATTAATTTTTGGTGGTAATATTGTTGTTAATCAATTTCTTAGTATCGTGTTTACTGAGTTTTTGATGGGGTTTTTGTTCATTCCATCAATAAAATTGGTGATCATATTTTTCTTAATCAATTTTGTAGTATCATGTTTACTGAATTTTTTGGGTTATTAGATCTTCGTGTTTAGTTGTTGATTTCACCCAAAAGTACGTCTAATTGTTGTCTCTTTTTTAATGCGTTTTTTATTTTGATGTGTTTAAGGAGAATCGTGGGAGGAAATTGATCATTATGAGTTGTTTTGTCCATTCATACTACAGTATGCGTCACGAGTCAGTTTAAATATTTTTGCAACTTCGGTTTATATATCATGTAACTTCAGTTCATATATTTTGTAACTTCAGATCATATATTTGTAACTTTAATTCGAATCAGTTCATATACTTTTGTAACTTCAGTTCTTATATTTTGTAACTTTAATTCAGTTAATATATTGTAACTCAAGTTCATATTATAATTTTAATTTGGTTCGTCATATAAGCTAATTGGTGTGCGTTTAGTAATTTTTTTTATACGTTGTTCGTCATTCATATTACTCTATGTGTCAACAACAAGTATGAGCTCTTAATATTTTTCATTTTTACGTGATAGTGTGTTTCTTCTTATATTTATTGCATGTGTTAGTTGAAATGGCGTCCATAGTTGAAATGGTTGAAGATGTAGGAAACGAGGATGAAGATGTCGATAATATCCCCGGGAGACGTAGGCTTTGCGAAGCTGATTTCAAAGCTTAATGGTAGACATAAAGCGTCCGTTCGCAGAATTGGTTTCAGTGGGTTGCTGGAACTTAAATTACCGGACCAGCTTTGTATATGAATTACCATTTTGTATATTTGTAACTTCAGTTCGTATATTTTGTAACTTCAGTTCATATATTTTGTAACTTTAGTTCATATATTATAACTCAAGTCCATATTTTTGTAACTTCAATCTAATCAGGTCATATATTTTTGTAACTTCACTTCACATATTTTGTAACTTTAATTCATATGTTTTGTAACTTCAGATCGTATATTGTAACCGCAATCCATTTTTTTGTAAATTCAATTGTAATCATTTCATATATCATGTAACTTTAGTTTATATATCATGTAACTTCAGTTCATAAATTTTGTAACTTTAGATCATATATTGAAACTTGTAACTTTATTTCGAATCAGTTCATATATTTTCGTGACTTTAGTTCTTATATTTTGTAACTTTAATTCATCTCAATTAAACTGTCAACTACCTACGACACTCACCCGCACATACATCTCTACCTTCTGCAAATCCTCCACCCCCGCACTGCCAAATTCGGGTTGTCAATTAATTCAGCAAAGTAAAGTAACTTCAATTCATAAAATTCGTAACTTCAATTAATAAGAATTTAACGGTTATGAATCGTATACACTGACCCTTTACATAAATCGAATTCCCTGCTACAATGGAGAAGATGAGGCACCATGAAAGGAAGAAAACGTTGGGATTAAGAGTCTTTTGAGAGAAAATAGTAATTAATTAATTCTAGAAGGAATAGCTATTAATTCTAGGAAGAATATTTAATGCTAGGTTAGTTAGATTACACTTTATCCTATACTAATTAATATCATCCCTTTTGCTAATTAATCTCAACTCTTCATCCTACACTAATCCAATGGTCAATAATGAGACTTATGTACTTATAAGGAGGGGTGTCCTTATGTGAACCCCTCTCTCTCTCTCTCTCTCTCTCTCTCTCTCTCTCTCTCTCTCTCTCTCTCTCTCTCTCTCTCTCTCTCTCTCTCTCTCTCTCTCTCTCTCTCTCTCTCTCTCTCTCTCTCTCTCTCTCTCTCTCTCTATATATATATATATATATATATATATATATATATATATATATATATATATATATATATTTTAGTCTTTTTTCGAGCGATCTCATTGGTCCGTTCCATCAAACCTCAAATTAGGAAAGTATCATAAATGATGAAAAAAATCAATTAGAGAATCTTTTAATTATTATAATATATATTTAATTTATTATATTGATGTGATGTTTTACAATTCTTAGGTAAAAAATCTTTAGAGTTCATTTTTTAAAAACATTATCGTAAAATAAATTATAAAAATAAAATAATTAGATTCGTGATAAAAATGCTTTTATTAAAGTATAAATTTCATATTATTTGTTTGACATTATGTGATGAATTTATTACATATAACAGTGGTAAAATTATCCCACATCGACAAAATATAATATGATGATGAAATTCTATATTATAAAATAAGAGTAATCATTCATCCTTCGATATCTACCAAAAATCTTTTGAATCTCATAAAGAGTTCTTAAGACTATAAACCTCAATTAGTTATCCTATATTAAAAACTATGATGAGGTGATTAAATTTTACGGAGTATATATTATAAATAGGAGTAATCATTCGGTTTAAATATCGACCAATAAATCTTTTAAAATTATCCGACATTGAGAAATTATGATGGGGTGATGGAATTCTATATTATAAATATTAGTAATCATTCGGTTTTAAATATTGACCAAACTTTTAAGTCTTAAATTTTTTTTAATATATAGGACTACAAATTTGAAATCATCCCACATTGAAAAAGTATAGTGAGGTGATGAATTCTACGGAGTATATTATAAACAAGAGTAAAGATGCATTTTTTTAGTTGAAAAATTATGATGGGGGTGATGAAATTCTATATTATAAATATTAGTAATCATTCGGTTTTAAATATTGACCAAAAAAACTTTTGAGTCTTAAAAAACTTTTAATATATAGGACTACAAATTTAAAATCATCCCACATTGAAAAAGTATAGTGAGGTGATAAATTCTACGTAGTATATATTATAAACGAGAGTAAAGTTGTATTTTTTTAGTCTTAAAAAGAGATGATGATTGACTATAAACTTAAATAAATTATTCCGCATCGAAAAATTATCCTTCGTTCTTAAGTATCAATCAAAAAAACTTTTACGTCTTAAAAAGTCTCTTAATAAGACTACAAATTTAAGTAAAAATAATCTCACATTGAAAAATTATAATAAGGTAAAAATATACTCCGTATATTAAGACTAAACTTAAGCAAAATTATCCCACATTCGAAAAATTATAAAGTTTCATCAAAAATAAATCTTTTGAGTCTTAATAAAGTTGTTAAGACTATACACCTAAATAAAAAATTATAATAAGGTGATGAAATTCTATATTATAAATAAAACTAATAAAAAAATTCATTAAACATATGTAGTTCCTTTACATCGAAAAATTATGATGAGGTTATGAATTTCTACTAAATAAGAATAATCATTGTTTGTAAATATCAAGTTATCAACCAACAAAAAACTTTTTTTTTTTTTTTTAAAAACAATGATGGAATTCTATATAATTGTTTTTTTAAAATCATGATGAGATCATGAATATGTAGTCTTATTTTTAAAAAACTTTTGAGTTAAAAAAAGATCTTAATAAGAGTACAAACTTAAAAGTCTTTTGTTCTTATGATGAGGTCTCCCACATCGAAAAATTATGATAAGAGTAATAATCATTGTTTTTAAATATCAACCAACAATATTTTGAGTTTAAATTAAAAAGATCTTACTAAGACTACAAAGTTAAAATTACCCCACATCAAAACAATTAAAATAAGGTACGGTGATGATTCTATATTACAAATAAGAAGACTACAAATTTTAGATAAATTATCCTAGATCGACAAATTATAGTAAGAGGATAGATTTCTATATTATAAATAACACTAAGACTAAGACTATATTATATAGTTAAAGTAAAATTATCTTGCATCGAAAAATTAAGATGGGGTGATGGAATTCTATATATTATAAATAAGAGTAATTCGTGTATAAATAAAAGTTCTTAATTAGACTATGTCTAACTTAAATAAACGTAAGTAAAACTATCCCACAACGAAAAATTATAATAAGGTGATTTTTTTTATTACATAAATAAGAGTAATAAATCATTAAAAATATATACTCCAATAAAACGATCAAATTCGATTATATAAATAAAGAGTAATCGTCTATCCTATAACTTAGATATAAAAAAAAAACTCTTTTAAGTCTTAAAAATAGCACTTAATTAAGTAAATTATGATGAGGTAATGAAATTTTATATCATAAATGAGTAATCTTTCGGTTTTAGATATCAATCAACAATCTTTTGAGTCTCAAAAAACTTTTAGAAAGACTACAAACCTAAAATTATCCCACATCGAAGAAAATAAGGTGATAATTCTATAATATAAATAAGAGAATCGTGCGTTTTTTTGGTCTTAAAAGCATATCTTAAGACAATAAACCTTGAATAAATTATCCTTATATCGAAAAACTATGATGGGGCGATGAAATCTTATTATTATTGAGTTTTAAAATGAACTTTTAAGACTATAAACTTAGCTGAAATTAAGTTTGATTATTAATATCATGTGATTATCTTATTTATTGTAATGATATAGATTGATTAAGTTTCTTATTTAACGAATATACTTCATCAATGTAATTAAGCCAATTAACCCTTCACCAAAAAAAAAAAAAAAAAAAAAAGCCAATTAACCCGTGCAGCGCACGGGCTTTAATCTAGTAAGAGCAATCATGAGCTTTTAAGACTATAAACTTAAGTAGAATTATCTCACATCGAAAAATTATGATGAAGGTGATGAAATTCTACATCATCAATAAGGGAAATTATTCGTTTTTAGATATTAATAAAAAAATCTTTTGAGTCTTATAAAAGCTCTTAGGGCTATAGATTGAATTAAAGTTATACCACATCGAAAATTTGCATTAAGGTGATGAAAATTCTAGTATATAAATAAAAGTAATATCGTCGTTAGATATCATTCAGAAATCTTTTGAGTTATAAAAAGAGTTCTTAAAACTATAAATTTAAGTAAAATTATCACAATCGAAAAATTATGATGAACTGATGAAATTTTATACCGGAGTATATCATAAATAAGATAAATTATTCGTTTTTAAATATTAACCCGAAAAATCTTTTGAGTCTTATAACAGCTCTTAAGGCTATAAATAATTAATTGAAGTAAAATTATTCACATCGAGAAATTATAATAAGACAACAAAATTCTATTATATAAATAAAAGTCCGTCAACTAGTAGTTTAACCAATTTATGCAATTTTCTAACTTGGTGTTATTATTATTGTCACTACAAATCGGTCTTTCCAACTAGTATGTATATAAATGACACTCATTAAACTCCCCAAACCAAACATTTGCTTGTCCTCAAACAAACCACACATATAAATACAAGAGAGGGTAAGTGATGTGAAATTGTGAATCACGACTAAGAGCAACCTTACAATCATTCTCCTAAAAATCGACTCAAGTCGGCTAGAAAACATGCAATTGCATAAAAATGCAACCAAATCAATAATCATGCAAATTCAGTATCAAGACGGCAGAAATGTATTTCCTCATGTACTTCCCCATCAAATCAAATACGTATTCAGTATCAAGAGACAGACCAGTTATGAATGTGATTGGCCTAGGAAGCTCTAAAATCCTCAGAATTTCATGGTTCGCCGACAAGTGGTCAAATCTACTCATTTGACAATTAAAAGTTCAAATACGCATATCATATCAATTTAATCAAATCATAAGACAAAACACGTTTTCAGGTACAAAGTCAACTGAAAAATAGGAGAAATATGTTACGTGCATTATCAACGTCGTCATTTTGCATGCTTCTACATCATACACACCAGACAAAAATCAAAATATTTTTGGAATTAGGATTTTTCAATTTTTTTTTTGGATTTTTATATATTTTTGTAAAACAATAAAAATACGCGACAGAAAATAAAATACATAAAAGCACGCTAACTTTTCCAAACCAAAAATATCACAGTGATCTCAACATGACTATACAACAAAAAAAAACAAGAAATCCACGGTCGTTAACTACGGAGTAGCATGACATAGAGTTAATTTAAGGGGTCGTTTGGTTGCCCTATTAAATCATGGGAAGAAAAATTTCTCATGAATTGATAAATTTTGATGCTGTTTGGTTGCCCATTTCATGGGAATTGCCACTTCCTCCATAATGGGGAAGTGCTCCCCTGGTGTATAGAACTTCCCGCATGAAGTTATTTCCCACGTGACAACCAAAGAATATTTTTGTAATTTCATTAGATATACAATCACTTGAATTTAAATCTATGTAACTCCTTACCAAACGAGATTACCCATGATTTACCTTTATCCAGTTACCCTTCACCGCCCCAAATTGAACGCAACTTCTGTAACAAACAGGCAATTTTTTTACCGTAATTTTCATTTCTCTCTTTCATTCTCTCTCCACTTGACAAACTAAATTAATGCACAGCTTCTCCCATGGCTTCTTTGGAAATCAGTGCCCTAGATCCAACATTACCCCCCTAGGGTTTCCTACTCTAATCAATTTATCCCAGACATTCATTCTCCTGCAATCAAATCCATTCAACAACATTCTCACTTTCCTTAATTCCTCCTCTCTCTCTTTTTTTTCTTCGTGATTTCGATCCCTATTACAATGAGCATTTGAAGTGACAAAACAATGGGGTGTGTATGTTGCAAGCCATCTGCAATCGAAGACAGCAAGGAAAGTCCCGTGAAACGAGACGATCATCTTCGTAAAACTAACTCTAACACTGTTCCTGACAATGGCGGGGATGAGAAGGTTATGTTACTCGAGAAGCAACAGCCGCAGCCGCAGCCGCAGCAATCGGCGTTTGACGGTATTTATGATTCGTCGGGCCGGAAACCACCAGTAAAAGTGGTTTCTCCGTTGGCGGGGAGAGTTCCGAAGGCGGCGGAGGGAGAGCAGGTGGCGGCAGGGTGGCCTACGTGGCTGGCGGCGGTGGCCGGGGAAGCTATTCAAGGTTGGGTGCCTAGGCGAGCTGATTCCTTTGAGAAGTTAGATAAGGTATTTCGAATTTGCTACTACAATCTTTTATTTGGTCAATTGGATTATTTATAAATGTTGGGGGAAATGTATGTGTGTGTCTTTTTCCTGAATTTGGATGAAATCTTTTACTGGGTCAGGTGGACTATTTAAATGGGATTTTTAGCTGGAAAGTTCAAAAAGAAATGTTCTTGAAATTACTTTTGAAGAATTTTATTGTAAAAGTTCTTTGTTGCTGTAGAATTGTGGTCCTTTTTGTTGTCGTTGTCGTCGTCTTTGAGGGTGTTTAGAGTTACACTGCTGCTTTTATATGTTTCCTAATGAACCAAATGTCGCAAGTAGCTTATCCTTTTACGAATTTGGAGGAACCGCTTCTCTGTATTTCGTTCACAGAGAACACATAGTAGTGTTTAGCAGATTTACTGTTGTGCCATGACCTCGTGTGCTCTAAGCATCAACCATGGATGGTTGTGTACCAACACCTAGTTCCTGATCCTAGCCATTTGCTTGTGCGGGCACATTGTTATTGTATACTTGTATTTATTTGAAGGGTTTATCGCACTGTTGTCTGGCTTATTCAGGCTTTCCGCTCATCTGTGTGGCTGTTGTCTGTGTCTACTTATGCCATTTCTTTTCAGATTGGCCAGGGGACTTATAGCAGTGTCTATAGAGCACGTGATCTCAATCAAAGAAAAATTGTTGCTTTGAAGAAAGTCAGATTTGACAACTTGGAGCCTGAAAGTGTGCGTTTTATGGCGAGGGAGATTCACATTCTTCGTAGACTAGACCATCCTAATGTGATTAAACTGGAAGGTCTTGTTACGTCAAGGATGTCATGCAGCTTATACCTTGTCTTTGAATATATGGAACATGATCTTGCGGGGCTTGCATCACATCCATCTGTTAAATTTACAGAATCACAGGTGTTATGTTTTTTTTAAATGTGAAGAATGTGAATAGTTAAAAAGAAAACTTTAAAGAGAAAATTATTCCAAAAATTGAGGTGTTAGAGTACGTGCCACTCCTTTGAAGCTGTATGTATCTTTGGGCAGGTTAAATGTTACATGAGGCAACTCCTGCGCGGTCTTGATCATTGTCATAGCAGGGGCATCTTACACCGAGATATAAAAGGGGCTAATCTTCTAATTGGTAACGATGGGAAACTGAAGATTGCAGATTTTGGGCTGGCAAACGTCTGTGATCCTCGTTGTAACCAGGCACTCACAAGCAGGGTTGTTACTCTTTGGTATCGGCCTCCAGAGCTTTTGCTCGGTGCAACTAATTATGGTGCAGCTGTGGACTTGTGGAGCACTGGTTGCATACTTGCAGAACTCTATGCTGGGAAGCCTATAATGCCTGGAAGAACAGAGGTACATGGCTTGATCTTCCGACTCTGCTGTAAACATCTGCTTTCAGTTTGGACTTGGGACATGTGGCAAACTGTTGAGATAGTGATGTTCTGGTTCTTCGATACCTTATTCTTCTTTGGGGCTGGTGAAAAGGAGATGGGGGAATACTGGTTTTGTTTTGAAATCAGGAGGGGGCCACAATGGGTTATAGACAATTGTTTTCAATAGGTTATGAATTGAAACACGTATCTTAGATGAAGTTATGTGACTCATATCCACTGCATAATATGACATCTCTGGCCCATTGAGTAGGATTTTTGTAGGTCTTGTAAGTGCAGTACTGTACATACTGGCATATTGTAAATAGAGTTGATGGCACTTCGTCATTTTTTATTTCTGAACTCTGGGTATTTACCGTTTAGCGATCGCTTGTGCAATAGCTTGTCAATTAGAACAATTAGGAGATATCAGCTCAAGAGAATGTTTAACTGGTATGTCGTAAAGTGTTCGCCCAGACAGTGGTACAGGTAATGTGCAAGTGTTTTTGGGGATAAAGTTGAGTTTCATTAATGGCCAAGTGGCACAAAGAATCAAACAAGCTCTCTTATAAAGACAGTCATCAAGTGTATATGCTGAGTGTTATGTGATGTCAGTCATGTCCTGTATTATGTATTACGCGTGCCTGAATATGTTGAAGTGAATGAAATATCACGCTCTTTACAATCTTTTTGAATTGTATTGTCACTTAGGTTGAGCAATTACATAAAATTTTCAAGCTTTGTGGCTCCCCTTCTGAAGAATATTGGAGAAAATCCAAGCTGCCTCATGCAACAGTTTTCAAACCCCAGCAACCATATGCACGGAGTGTTGCTGAAACATTTAAAGACTTTCCTGTTCCAGCTCTAAGTCTTTTGGAGATTCTTCTTTCATTTGACCCTGCTGACCGTGGAACCGCGTCGTCAGCCCTTAAGAGTGAGGTAAGGATTCTCTTTTGACAAATTACTCCGATTTTTCAGTATTAATTCTCTTTCTTTCAGCGTACCCTATATTTCTAAAATAAAAGTGTGACTTCTGGCATCATATGTGCCACAGTAAATTTTTGTCCCTCAAGCAAAACTTCGATTTAAGAAAGCTGCATTATGGATCTTTTTTTTCATTACAGCTGGTTCTTGTATTAAATTTGTTACAGTGCCGGTGGAGATTAGGGTGATGTACTCATGTACTCATTTCTAAATTTCTATGAGCGCTGCTTAACTTTAGTCACTATAATTTGGAAGATTTTGCATTGTTATACTCTTGTCTATGAAATGCCTTCCGTTTTTCACTATTTGGTTGTTTCATAAATACCTTACATTTGTTTTACGTACTTTTGCCATTTCGGATATATATACTTATTTTACTCATTCTTTTAGCTATGAAACAGCCTCCACTTGTCTCACTAGCCTTTTATTATCTTGAACTAGTATTTGTATTTTGGAAGTGTAGTATGTATCTCTACTCTATATATTAATGAAACAATGGGAGTAGTATTTAGTGATTAAAGTTGTTTCCTATGGGTTTGTATGTAGTTATACAAGTGTACTGAATGATCTGTGAATACTTTCTGATGTCTGTGCCCTCTATACAAGTTATCTGTAAACTGAATAAGTACACCCACTCTGTGGGTATAGACTCACAGTACATCTGTACCCTCTATGAAGTGATCTATGACTTTTTTAATACTAAATCTGGTGAAAATTAGGCCAATGTATGTCTGCGGGGTGTCTGTAAACTTCTGCATGTTCTGCACAAATCACAATTGCTTGAGGTCAAATGTTAAATTCTACTTGATCTTTTCCAAGATTCTTTGGCTGATCCATTCTATAGTCTCCATGAAACATTAATTTCTTCAAGCCAGACGCCAAATTGTGTTTTGCATTTATTTGTTTTTTTTATCCCCAGTTTTTTACTGCAAAACCACTTCCTTGTGACCCATCAAGTTTGCCCAAGTATCCTCCGAGTAAAGAGTTTGATGCTAAAGTGAGAGATGAAGAAGCTAGAAGGTAAACTTCTAGTTTGTAGTTTTCATTTTTATTTCACTATGAATTTTCTGATTGTGGTGAAACTGAGCTTGGCGTGGAAATAGCAGGTAGAATATGTTTTCAAGGGAGAAGAATGAAATGAATGTGTCCGATAGATAATGGATTTATCTTTACTGAAGGACTTTTGTTGAGTGGTATCTGTATAAGTATGAGCAATTGAGCATTGATATTTTATTTGAGTTTTAAAAAAATAAAAATAAATAAAAGAGAAAAAAGTTTCAAAATGATGGAGAGGTGAAAGCCAAATAGGCAGCCAGTAGAGGTAAGAAAACAGCAAAGCATGAAACATGAAAACGTAGAAAAATTATGTTGATGACAATCGTTTATGTGCCTTTCATTGTATCTGTTATTTGAGCATGTTACTCTCTTTCATCAAATTTGAATATCATACCTTCCAGAAAATAACAAACTTGAAGCTTCTGTATAGTGTCTTACTGTCTTGTCATGAAGTTGGACCTAGTAATTAATCTAGTCTGTAATCAATAGCGTACTAAAAGAGACCATACCTCTCCACTCACACACCCACCCAGCCTCACCACCACCAGCAACAGCAACAAAGTCTTTGTTTAGGGTATGGACATAATGAGGTAGCTTTTAGGAATGGGAGCCACAGGTCCCAGTTTGGGGTACTAAGTTTTCATTCTTTTGTCATGCTGTTGGTTTGGACTGCCTGTAAACTTTTATTTAGTCTTGTTTTAATGTCATCTGTAACATATAGTACCGGAAGAACTGTGGACTGACTAGTTCTACCCCCGATTAGGAAGAAGTAAATAAGGTTTGATTAAGCAAGTATTCTTATCCTTTTTTTTGTTCATTTAGGCAAGGAGCCGCTGGTATTAGAGGCCAAAGACCTGGCGTTGAGAGGAAGGTAACGAGAGAATCTCAAGCCATCCCTGCGCCTGATGCCAATGCTGAGTTAGTCTTATCCATGCAGGTAGTTCGTTTTTGTTGGTGATGCTCCTTTTAGTCTTTCAGATTCTTGTTTTAGTCTCGATCCATCCCTACACTTTGATCCACCCCAAATCCCGCCAGCAAACTCAGCCCTCTTCACTCCAACCACTGAAAACAGCTGGCCCCACCCCCTGAAATCCCCGCCCCGTGGTTGGGAAGGAATAAAGAAGGGGGGGAGGTGAGGAAGAAGAAGTTCCTTTGTTTGGTTAGCAAATTAGGGCTCGCTTGGGATGGGGGTAATGTATTAAGAAGTAATGGAGTTAAAATGAACTAGAAAATTGAGGAGATAGGTGGCTAGTGTTGCTATTTTATGGTGTAAAGGGGGAGGAGGGAGTAACAATTACCCCCATATGGGAGTAATGTTTTACCCCAAAAGAGGCCATATTAGTCTCACACTGATCTCTTTTTCTCCATTTCCGCTTAGCATCATCACTACCCTCCTCCATTTTCTAGTTCATTTTAGCTCCATTACTCCTTAATACATTACCCCTCACGGCTCGCTTGGAATTGGGGTAATTATTCCGGGGGTAATGGAGCAAAAATGAACTAGAAAATGATAGAAAGTAGTGATGATGCTAAGCGGAAATGGAGAAAATTAAGGAAATCTAGCTTATTTGGGGGGAATTATTACTCCCCTCTCCCCCCAAGTAATGCATTACCCCCCAATGGGGTAATTATTCCTCCCAAGCCTTTTACATCATAAAATGTCACAACCAAGCAACAAACTCATTCATTTTTAATTTATTTTTGCTCTATTACCCCCGGAATAATTACCCCCATTCCAAGCGAGCCCTCAAAGTCAAAAATATTTCCTCTCCAACATAGAAAAGATTGGGAAGAAAAATCTAACACCTCCATTTTCCCTCCCCTCCCCTCCCTTTCCCTTCCCTCCTTCTGCCTCCCCTCCCTTTCCCTCTTCCCTCCTCTTCCCTCTCATTTTGTTATCCAAACACACCCTAGTCTTTGTCTAAGTTCTTTTGATGTGTATTATGGTGAGAGGTGAGAGGTTGGGGGTGCCAGTTACATAGCTGTATGTGACCTTGATATTCAGATGATTGAGTTGCAAAATGTGGACTGCCTTTTTAACCTACCTCAAATAAGTGAACCTTGACCAATGGTTTTTTTTGGCTTTTGACCTTGGATCTGAATGCTTTACCTCCCCCCATTTTGACTTCTAGCGCTTTCTTTTTTCTTTTCTTTTTTAACTTCCTTTCTTTATTGACGGATATTTATGCCTTCCAGAAAAGACAAGCCCAATCAAGTGCAAAGAGCCGGAGTGAAATGTTCAGCAATCACCAGGAAGAGGTTGCTTCTGGCTTTCCATTTGAACCTCCCAGGGTATCTCAAGCCAAACAAGAACCTGGTACAAACAGCCAAGCCCACCTCCACAAGCGAGCCTCACATTCAGGACCACTTGTTCAACAAGCAGTATGGTCTAAGGCTGGGAAGAACTTGGATGACGCTCCCAAGGTGACAAATGGGGCTAATTTCTCTACGATGACTGGCTCTGTGGCGGCAAGGAGAAGCTTCTTATCTGAAGATAAACGGGAAAGGATTGGTTCTTTTCATGATGGTGTGCCAAAACTGGTACCTCGATTTCCTGGATCTTTCATAGAAGTACCGGAGTCCACTACAAGAAGTGATCAAGTGGCTAATATGCAATCTTTTGTAAATTCTCAGCAAAATAAAGAAGAGAGATGCAGCAAAAATGATCCTGTTCTTGTAAGCTCTCTTTCTATCTTTCATCTATCTGGTACTGATGAGAATTCTTTTATAATAATGATAACTTCACTCTAGTTATGTTGGATTTTGGCGTAGAATTCGTATTTTATGGTGGTACCTCATAAAATGCTTAAACTTGTTTGTCAACTTTCCACAATCTGATTCATAACCCCAATGCATTTAAGTCTGTAACTAAGCAAATTCCTTCCATGGCCCAGTTCAAAGCAAGAAATAAAATAAAAATATGTTGATTTGGTTGGTTACTTCATTGGATTTGTGTCTTTGTTGTTCTTTACCATAACAAACAAAAACATGGTGGCCAAGGTTTTGAGGTTTTCTAAAAGGCCTACTTTACATTATACTCGTACTCAGTTCTTTGTTATTCCAAGAATATGATTTAAGTTTGTCATCTTACGAGGTTTTCTGTGTTCGCTATTTTGCCTTATTCTGGTACAACGAAGTGATTTTTGATGAGAATCTACCAAAGCAATCAATGGTTCTGGCTTTCTATTTAATCGAAAAGTTATTACCTATCGTCTTTGTTCCTCTTTGAATGTTGAATTAGTGCAATTGTTGACGGTGTTTGTGTTCTTTCAGATTGGTTATGGATCAAAGGGGAACAAAATTCACTATTCAGGACCTCTCATAGCCCCTTCCAGCAATACAGACCAGATGATGAAAGACCATGATCGCCAAATCCAAGAAGCTGTAAGGCGAGCCCGCATTGATAGGGCCAGAATCAGAAAGATGCAAGGCCAAGTAACTCAAGTACCACCCACTTAATTATTGGTTAATGACCGCTTAATCAGAGTAGGTAATATCTATGTAAAGGTTAGAGAAAAAAAGGCGGCTAGCATGAGATCTATTAGAGATTAGGCAAAATTTGTGATTTGCATATCGAGTGAGCCTAATATTCCGTCATTAGAAATCCATTTTTTTCCTGTACAGGTGATGTTTGTTGAGTGAACAAGGTGAAAGGTCGGGCTTCACAAGTGTTAATCCTGACCATCAGATAATTGGCTATTTACTGTCACTCCTGTAACCGGAAATCCCCATTGTTGTCGAAATCACTTGAGGTGCGTTCATGTTGAAAGATTCTGCCAGTAATCGGTGTGATAGGAAATGGGACATGTCGCTGGATAAAGTTTCAATGCGATTCTCTGCTTGGAAAGAGCAACTACAATAGTAAGAGGTTTTCGAGCGATCCAAGAGAAATGTTGCACCAATAGTTGCATCACATGATTGATAAATCATCAAGAAAATAAGTGCAACTAATGTAGAGGCTAGAGGGTCATATTGTTTCATTCCGTCACCATCCGGAATCGAATAATCTGGGGTCTTTGACTCCATTTAGGTAGGAAGAGCAAGAGATGGTAGGTTTATGGTAGTGATGAGTTATGACTAATGGTATTCTGCAAGTAAAGGGAGCCTCTTACCCTGTTTCTGGAAATTTGTTGGAAGCAAGTAGACCTCGCAAAGCTGATCCGAGGCGAAGGATTTGGCTGACCTGAGACTTGAAAATGACCCAAAATTGCTTGACCCGAAATCTGAATTGATTTGACTTGACTTATACCTGACCCGAAACTTCATTGATCTAATGTTGACCCAACCCGAGATGATTGGACCATAATTGACCTGATTTGAAATGATCTGAAATAACCCAATATGAGTCCAAATGATTGATATTAGGTCATTAATATTATTTACCTCGAAACAAAGGTTTGAGTTTTTTTTTCTCAAAAAACACCTACTCATTTAGGCACTCCTATAATACTCCGTAATACACAAAATTATTCCTTTTTGCTCAAAAACACTTAAAAGTTTGAACTTGTTTGTGTTGAGGTACCAAATTAGAGTTTCTTTCAAAAAATAAGTCAAAAAAACCATTGACTTGACAGAAATATGAAGTGGCATTATTTAGTTGTTATTTTGCTGAATCAACCTTGATGCCATCTTTAGCAATAACATGACTCGGAAAAGCAACCTTCGAAAGTTAGAATTCACACTTTGAGAACTTAAAATATCACTTTTGTTTTTGCAAAATGCCAAGAATGATCTTTAGATGCTCGACATGCTCGGCCTCAAACTTTAAAAAGATTAGAATGTCATCAGTAAAGACAACAACAGACTTATCCAGATACTCACAGAACGTGTGATTCATCAGATCCATGAAAACTGCATGAGTATTCGTTAGTCCATAGGCATAACTTTATAATAATAATGTACATACCTCGAACTGAATGCACTCTTGGGGATATTAGATTCTTAGAGCGTGATTTGTTGATAACCAAACCTCGAATTGCTCTTAGAGAAAACAGAAGTGCTCATAACTCATAAGTAGCATATCAAACAAATAATCTATTCGGAGTCAGGGATATTTATTCTTGAATGTCACCTTATTAAGATCTCGGTAGTTAATACACAGGCGAATGATACCATCATTCTTCTTCACGAATAGTACAAGTGCGCCCTAGGGAAAAGAGCTAGGATGAATGAAGTCCTTCTCATCATGTCATCCAACTGTCTACGCAAATGTTCCGTTAAGAAATACTCCCTTCGGACACTTTTTTTTGCCTCATTTCATTAAAATACTCCTCACAAATAATGGGGTAATGGGGCAAAAAATAGTGTCCGGAGGGAGTATATAAATAGTGGTCTATGAATCAAAGTGTGCAAAAATAATATTTTTCGTCGTAAAAATAAATATTCGGGTCAAGTTCGAAGTTGGGAAAAATAATTAATTGAGTCGTAAAAACTATATCGAGATTAGAATAAATGTTTCTAAATAAATAATATTTCTCGAAGAAATAATAATAAATTTTTGACGAAAATGAATTAAATTGATTTCTTGAAAAAAAATAATAAATGTGTGACAAAGTTTAATTAAAAAGAGGTTCAAGCTTAAAATAGCTCACGACAAAGATGATTCATGACATTCGTAAATATAAAATGAAGGTTCGAAGTGAGTTTGAGCTGAAAATAGAAGTTCGCGCTCACAAATAAATTTAGGAATTAAATATTGAATAGAAACTTGATGGAATAAAATACCGAATTATGCTATAAATTGTTACATAAACGAATATCGAATTTATAAATAGCAGGTGTTACAAGCCAGCCCATTTAGCCTGCTCAAGTTAACGAGCATGTATGAACTAAGAAAAGTTTAATGGGACGACTCGCTAAGAAAAAAAATATTTTCCTATATTCATTGATCCCTTCTTTTCACTAAGATCTTCTTCCTTTTCTTCTTGGGTCGTTTCTCTAAGATTTTCTTTAGGTCCTTTTTTATACAAAATATTTGCTAATATTCAGACATATGTTACCTTACTCTATCTCAACCACATATTCTCATTCACTATTTATGCGGTTATGCCCAAAAGTAACAGGAAGAACATAATGAAAATGAGGTAGTATGTAACAACTTTAATGTACTAAGTATCTTTCACGTAAACTTAACCAAAAAAATTGAACAATTTTTTTTCATAAACCCATCCTATTCTTGCTAATAAGTACTCCCTCCGTTCGCTGTTATCTTTTATCCCGTTTCATTAAAATAATCCTCACAAATATTAATGAAATGGGGTAAAAGATAATTAGCGGAGGAAGTAGTTTTGTTTAGCTCGAAAACCGTGATTAATGTTTTAGCTCTGAGTCCATGAGCCTGTACGTGGATAGGCCCATCTATTTTGATTGGCGGGTATGAACAACCAAACTATGATCGTTGTAATGGACAGAAGTGTTAAATTTAGGTCCGTCGGTAATTTTTTCAAGTATAAATATTAAATTGAACCGAATAAATATGTAAAAAAATTACTGGATATTTCTCACGGTATCCTCGAACTTTGACAGATTATACATGGTATCTCTCATTTTAAGTTTGTTCTGTCCTGTGGCAACCTTGTGTTTTGTGTTTAATATCAACGGAACCCTTGATCAATTTTTTGTTATAATGACTTAAAATTTAGTTTAATTAGCCTTGATTAATGGTTAATTTATTTTGGAGGGAAAATTAGCTAGAAACGAATTTCAAATTAAAATAGTTGAAAATTGAGGGAATATTCATGGTAATCCTGTATTTTCAAAGTTTTAACCATGGTATCCATGTACTTTCACTTTTTTTCTCATAGTATCCTTGTGGTTTCAATGTTTTTACCATAGTACCCATTTGTTTTCAATTATTTGATCATGGTACTTGTAGTTTCAATTATTTGGGTACGGGACCCATGAACTAACCTTTATTTGCTTATAAATGTTAAATTATTGCTATTGGGCACACTGTACTAACACAACAAATAAAGAAAGTATTCCATTCCACACAATGTCATTCTCATCTCGTTCATCTCTTTCATGAGGAGTTAATGTAGAAAACAAATCACGCCCAAGATGCAATATAAGAACAAATATACGGCCAACCGAGAATCCATGCACTATAGCTTACAAACATGGACTTGAAGTGTGTTTTAGCACCATTTTGAGGATTATGCCAAGTAATTAAAGATCATGAACCTAGATTTGTGAGGTTAATCATTTCCCCCCATAAGCAACTAAACTATAACTTTCCTCTTCACCCCCAGCTCATCATTTCCCCACATTGCTTGAGTTTGTTACAGTAGAACCGGATGCTCGTATATTTGTTCTTATTATATTGCATCTCAGGCATGATTTTTTTTACATTAACTCTTCTTGGAAGAGGTGGACGAGATAAAACTACGATATTGTGTGAGATGGAGTATATTCTTTATTTGTTGTGCAATTGTGGTGACCTACAATCTCAATAATTTGACATTTATAAGCAAATGAACAATGGTTGGTTCATGGATACCATAGGCAAATAATTGTAACTACAATGGAACCATGATCAAATAATTGAAAATACAAGGTGTGGACATGACGTAGGTCCACCCCGACGCGGCGAAGCGCGGGTTTGGGTAGGCGAATGAATCTCGTGGTAAGATTGTTCTCGGGTTCGAAATTTAAGTCAAAATGGAGTCGCCACCGAATTTTGTGGTTATTCGGAACCATACGAGCCCACTCTATGTCGTCATGGGCTATACACAAAGTAAGCCCACTCTGATTTCAGAGTTTATGGGGCTCGTCCCTTTGCATTGTTATACCGATACCGTTTACACCGGCTTTCGTATATAAAATGACTCTCGTGCGCCAAGGGTTTCGGACATCCGGAAACCAAAGGTTCTGAGTAAGGGGTGAGGGTACGTGTTGGGAAGCCCACTAAGGACACCCAACCCCGCCCGCACATGGCGGCCTCTACTAAGACACCGTTCGTGTTCGTGTACGCGCGCTAGTAAATTGATTAAATGATATGCAAACAGCGTTTTGTCTAAGCATGCGAATTTTGCGTTAACTACGTCATTTAATGCATCTTATTATTTGTTGAAATGATTTAGCATGCGAGGTTCATTTATAAAGCGTAAAAGCAATTAAATAAACAAAGCTCGCAAGTAAATAAAAATAACGTACAAATTACACGGGCGGAAATACAACCCGGAGTTCACAATACAACAATACGTAAAAGTAATAAACAAAATAATGCAAAACAAAGATAGAAACGGACCCGTATATAAACTAGACCGCGAAATATGTAGATGGACTAACCCCGCTTAAATACGCATTATGTCGCGTATTAAACGAAGGACGAGAACATGAGACTGTGGCATATTGCTAGCCTAATCTCACGTCCCGTAGTCTTGTCCCGACTTATCACGTCAAAGTGGTCAAAGTCGTTCTACGTGTCGTGATGTGTATAGTTTTCAAAGATAGGAAGGTCGGATGATGGTCTAAAGTCGATAAAGAATGGGGCTCGAAATATGTGTCCAAGCCCTCGGTATTGCGGGTTATGAGACCCACTCGATCGAGTCATTGACTGACTCGGTCGAGTGTGTCGTTAGCGTGGCTACTGACCACTTTTTGGGGTGCTACTCGATCGAGTGGCCTATGGCACTCGATCGAGTGCCCCCTGTACGAGAGGTGGCTCGCTCGGTTTTATGACTTGAAATCGATAGTCGGCCTAACCAAATACGAATATTGCGCGATTCGTATTTAGCTCGACCTCCGGTATTATAATCGTGTATGAACGAATATAATACCGTCATCGGGATTTTAGGAAAACGTTTACGTTAGATTAGGAAATTTTGAATTGGTGACGAAATGTATCCCTCTACGTCACGACATCGGGACTAACCCTTTCGGGTTACGTGATGTCGATTTTCGTGTCAACGGGTTTCGCACCAATTGTGGAAAGGGGATTAAATCCGTTCAACTACGACGGATCACGATCTCGTCACGCCCTTGAGTACATTGGGGCGGGGCTCCTCGAAAGGGCTCCACCTCCGTCGTTGCTCGTAAAGGGATTAGACGGACCAAAAGTGATTATCGTAGTTAAACGTTTTAAAACCGATTTTGATACTAGTTTTATATATACGCGGTATTATTAATATAATGACGGTAAAACGATATAAAACGAAAATATAAAAGATGCAAAAAAATGTTAGTGTTAGCGTCGGTGTTACTACGATCATAATACGAAAATGTACATAAAACGATATAGAAAAGAGATAAAAAAAGGGGTTTAGGACACCCTCAACATACATGCTAGTATAGGACCTCGGAAATGGACTCGTAAATAGCGGCACGGCTTGAGAGTATCGAGGACGTACGTGAGTTATGGTGTGTATGGATGTTGTGTCGGTTTCCGAGGTATAAATGGCTCGGATTTTGATGCGTTTTGCTTAGGGTTTGTAGTGTTGGTATGTAGGCTTGTAGTAGGGTAAAAGGTGACTGAAGTTGTAGGGTAAAAATGAATGAATCATCCCTGAAATGCATGGGGGGGTGAAGCGGTATTTATAGACTTCACCCCTCGACCTAGGGGCACTCGATCGAGTGGCCCTAGTGCACTCGATCGAGTGCCTTCGCAAATGGGCCAAACCCGGGTAAAAAGGCTCCACTCGATCGAGTGATGTCAATCCACTCGATCGAGTGGGTCAAAACGGGTGAGATAAATAAGGGAAGGTTGACTTTGTAGTTGTGATTGCTTTTTTTAATTTTATTCTTTGCGCCAATCTGAACTTGGCTGACTTATGAGACGGTTTCGCCTTTGACCGGGTTTTGACCCGGTCGCCAAAAGACGGGAAATATTTTTGGTGTCGGTTTTGGCCCAAATTAGTCTTATTTGACTCGGGACGACCCACTGGGCCTGAATTTGAGGTCTGTTTTGTGAGATTTTACTCCGCTAAAAAGTCCATGTCGGATATTATGAATTCCGAGCCCAAATCCGAGTATACTAAGTCACGTTGACGTCCAATCATCATCGGGTGTTTTTCGGAGACTACCATAGACACGTGGCAGTCAAAATGCGGGTGTCAACAGAGCCCCCACTCTGACTGAGGCTTGGACAAGGCGAAAGTCAGAGTAGCTACCAAGCCTGCTAAGACCTGGTAGACTTCAGGTCGGGTCGTTTATAGTCCAGTGGACTCGCGTGAAGGGCTCGCCAGCCATAAGCAGAGGGTCATACCTGTCCTGATGATGATAGCTTCGCGGGGAATCAGACTTGTAGCATAAGTCCTGGGCGCGCCTATGTGTGGGCCCATCCCGTATCATTTTGGGAAAATGCCGCCTTTGGCGTTCCGCTGGGGAAATATAGGAGCTGCACGGGCTTGTTTCTGAAGCCTTGGGTCGCATTTGAGCTGATGATGATGCTCCGTGGGGAGTCAAGCCTGCCTCTTCTGGGGAGTAGGTGTACCCGTTTGCCGACACATCGCACTTTGGATGTAGCACACCGGGGAAAAGTTGACTCCGTTGGGGAAATTAAATAGTTTCGCGGGGACTTGCTTCTTGAAGTCTGGGGTGTACCTGTATGCTGACACATAACAACTTGCATGTAACATGTAGGTAAAATGTTGACTCTCGCTGGGGAGAAAAAAAAAAGATTGAAAATTTTGGAAAGACAAAAATTTTGACGCAAAGAAATTTTAAAAAATCTTAGGAAAGCTCGGGACAGCTTGATTCCTATTCTGGGTTCAAGTTTGAAATCAGGCCTGCGCGCGCATAGGGCCCAGCTTGCTGAGGAGGCAGGGTAGTTAGGTTTTCTGTTAGGTTTTCTCATTATAAATATGAGAATCCCTGCTTCAGTTTTCTGCATCTCAACTCAAACTCTTCTTTTTCCTTCTCAAAATCTTTTAGACTTTCAAGAAAGTTAGAAATCTCCGCTATGGGTATCGATCATTTGACGGCTATGCTTCTCGCCTGGTCCCAATACTTTCGGGTTGAGGAGAAGGTCCGGCTGACTCAGATGGGGATAGTCAATTTATTCCCTTTTCAGCGTCTGATAGTCGATTCTCATTTTCTGGACGTCTGTCTGTCGTTTTGGGACACCACCCATCACGTGTTTGCATTCCCGAGGGGCGAGATGCGTCCTTTGCCCGAGGAGATTGCGGCCATAGGCGGCTGGGGTCTTGCTATTCAGCCTGCCATTCCCCCATTCTACCCGGATCCGAGGAGGAGATTAAGGGAGTTTTTGGGTTTGTCTCATGCTGAGGCAAACTGAATGGTGCAGGGAGATACCGTTTCCCTGTTTGACCTGGCCGACAAGTTCATGAACCCACGGGATGTGAGGGCCACTCCTACTCATAGGCGTAGGGCATTCGCCTTCTGCATGCTGCACTGCTATGTCTTCGAGGGGCTGATGGAACTTGACTCATGCATGGGTCAAATTAGGCTGATCGGAGTGGTTGACCAGATGGAGACTGGTCATAGCCCTGCTTGGCTAGCCACTGGGGAGATCATTGCGGGTCTGGATGCCAGACGGCTTGACCCGACTCGACGGTCGATGGGGAGTACCCGTTTTCTTCAGGTATGCATCTTGATTTTTTTTTTTTTCGTTCACGTTTCGCGCGAATTTTCTGATTCTCGTAAGTCACTCGATCGAGTGGACCTGTCACTCGATCGAGTGACACTCATACGGAGCTACTGCCTGTTTTCAGAGGGCTAACTCGATCGAGTGGACCCTGGCGAACCATTCCGTTGCTTATAAAATTTGTGTATTCTCTTCAGATATGGCTGTCGGAGCGGTTATCAATCATAGAGACCCCTCCAAGCATTCCCAATTATCGGAGCAGTCAGATTAGCTCCCGAAGGCGGAAGATAAGCTCGAGTCATCGGATTGATCGAGCTTACTGGGACGAGGAGTTGGTGTTTCACGGGGGTCCTTTGATCAGGTGGACCGTCGCTTGGTGGTTCCTTTCAAAATTGACCGGACTGGCTAAGAGGGACCAAGCCCGATACCTGACGATCTTGTCCTTAGACTGGACAGTTCACATTTATCCGGACCGCCTCCTAAGGCAGTTCGGTTCGTCTCAGCGCATCCCTGAGACCGAAGCCATTATCAGCGTCCCGCTCCAATTGACGGACGCTATGTGCGACACTTGGTTGCAACGATGGTTCACTCGTCCCACATGGACGATACCTAGCCCTTGTCAATCCGCTTGGGTGTCATGGGCTTATCAGAAGTGGACTTCTGAAGAGTCCGAGGAAGCTCGAAAGGCCTTGAAGGTTGATGAGACCATCGAATTGGTTCAGCGTGAGTCGGCGAAGGACAACAGGGATTTCTTCACCGAGGAACACATTCCCGAGACCACAGTCCGGGGAGAATCGGGTCTTAAGTCACAAACTAAGACTCGATCTAAGGAAGTCGGTTCTAGCAGCACTTGAGGGCAGACCGACCTGGAACGACGACTTGGGCCGAGGTTGGCGGTCCGGGACCGACTTGGTCCGCGTGACCGGCTCCCTGAGCCCGTTAGGGCCCGTCTTGGGCCTATTGATATGACAGGGGAGTCGGGCTCAAACACTCGAGCCCGAGCTAGGGAAGTTCCCGTGGTGATTCGGGAACGCTCCCCTCCGCGTCGTCGTCAGTGGACGACTAGGGATGCCAAGGACAAGGGGAAGGGCAAGATGCCCTAAATGCCGAGTCCTTAGATTTATTATTATTTAAGTATTATTATTATTATTTGTGTGCCCTTTTTTGTGTATATATTTTTTTTGATTCCTGCATTTTGTAATTTTCCGAGTTCATCGGGATTTTTTTTTTGAATTAATAAAAGAAGTTTATTATTAAACCGCTCCTGTCTTTTCTTGATTGCATCGGTTGTATCCTTTTAAGGGGTTGCCTACGTATCCGCGATTAGCAGAATCAAACCAAACGTAGTTCAGGCATAGGAAATTTGCAATCTCGAATTACGCCAAGACTATTGGTTCGAGATGTTTATGACAGTAGAATAAGTAATTCTAGCTCATTGACTTGCTTTTTGTAAGAAATAATTTTTATAAAAATTTGCTAATGACATTGAGAAATGGCTAAGGGTAGTAACGCTTCAGCTGGTCCAGGTTGGTAGGGTTGACAAACTCGTTCCCGTCCAGGTCCGTCAGCATCACTGCTCCCCCCGATAGGATTTTTTTCACCAGATATGGCCCAGCCCAATTGGGTTTGAATTTTCCCCTCGGGTCAACTGGTAGTAGAGCTCGAATAGACTTGAGGACTAGATCGCCTTCCTTAATGTTCCTGGGCCTTACCCTCTTGTTGAAGGCCCGTTGGATCCTCTTCTGGTAGATTTGGATATTATTGAGGGCACGAGACCGTCGTTCGTCTAGTAGAACCAACGAGTCATATTGTGCTCGAACCCAGTCAGCTTCGGGTACTTGACTTTCTAGCAGAATTCTGAGGGACGGTACCTCCAGCTCGACTGGTTGGACTGCCTCTATCCCATAGGTTAGGTAATTTGGTGTCGCCCCGGTTGCGGTGCGAATTGACGTTCGATATCCCCATAGGGCAAAAGGTATTTTGTCGGGCCAGTCTCGGTAATTGTCAGCCATCTTTTTGAGTATGGTGACAATTGTTTTATTAGCCGCCTCTACTGCTCCATTTGTTTGGGGATGGTAAGGCGAGGAAGTATGCCTTTGGATTTTATACTTGGTCAGTAGGGCCGCAGTCTCGGCTTGAAAATGAGTCCCGTGATCACTGATAAATTCAGCGGGAATCCCATATCGACATATTATCTTGTTTTGAATGAACTTGGCGACATGCTTGGCAGTGAGGATGCGATATGATTCAGCTTCGACCCATTTGGTGAAATAGTCGATAGCTACCAAAATGAAGCAATGCCCACCGGTACCCGAGGGATTTATTTTCCCGATTATGTCGATACCCCATGTTGAGAATGGCCAGGGTGACGTCATGGTATAGAGCAGCGATGACGGCATATGTTGCACATTGCCGAAGATTTGGCAGTTATGACAATGTTTGACATATGACCGGCAATCGGCTTCCATGGTATTCCAGTAATAACCGAGCCTCATGATTTTCCGGACCAGCATGTGGGCATTCATGTGTGGGCCGTTCTCACCATCATGTACTTCGGCCATAACCTTTTCAGCCTTGTATTTGTCAACACAAAGGAGAAGAGCCCCCTGTGCCGTCTTTTTATACAGTTGACCGTCGTCGGTGCGGATAAATTGGGTGGCTAGCCTTCGTAAAGCTTTCTTGGCTCGACCTTCCGTCCCGGGAGGATATTCTCCGTTTGTCAGGTATTTTAACACAGCTTGATACCATGGTTCGGGATCAGTTATCTCAATGTCTTCGATGTCGCAAATGTATGCTGGCTCGGACCGCCTTTCGACGCAAATCGGCATACTAGTCACGTGGTCGGGAATATTCAGTAAAGATGCAAATTTTGAGAGTGCATCTGCGAACTGATTTTCTTCCCGGGGCAGATATATATACTCTACCTTTTGGAATTGTTTCTCGAGATCCCTTACTCGTGCCTGGTAGGCCACGAGATTAGCATTTCGAGTCTTCCATTTTTGAAGTGCTTGGTTAATGACCAAGGATGAGTCACCATGTACCCGGAGATTTGTAATCCCCAGATTGGCGGCGGCTTGTAGCCCGTAAATGCATGCTTCGTACTCTGCTGCATTATTGGTAACATCAAAGTCCAGTTTGATGGAGACGGGAGTATGTTCCCCTTTTGGTGAAATTAGGAGGATCCCGACTCCGAACCCTCGAAAATTAGATGCACCGTCGAAGTATAAATCCCAAGTTTCAGTATCAGTATGGAAAATATCTTCATCTGGGAAGGACCAAGTGTCGGTGTATCCTTCCTCGGTTATCGGGCTATCGGCGAGAAATTCAGCTACTACTCGACCTTTAATAGCCTTTAACGGTACAAACTTTAAGTCGAACTCTGCCAACATTAGAGTCCATCTAGAGATTCGGCCGTTGAGAATGGGTTTTTCGAAGATGTATTTGATTGGGTCCATTTTGGATAGGACATGGACCTCGTAACTGAGCATATAATGCCGAAGCTTCTTAGTGGCCCAGACTAGAGCCAAACACGTCTTTTCGAGCATGGTATATTTGCACTCATACTCTAAAAACTTTTTGCTGATGTAGTAAATGGCTCTTTCTTCGGAGTCAACTGTCTGAGCCAACATAGCCCCCATGGCTGTCTCGGTCATCGTTAGGTACAACGACAGAGGCAAACCGGGTTGAGGTGGCATTAAGACCGGCGGAGCAGACAGAATTTCCTTGATTTTGTCGAAAGCAGTTTGGCACTTGTCATCCCATAGTACCCGTTCTCCTACTTTCAGCTTCTTGAAAATTGGTTCACACACCATGGTTAGTTTGGAAATGAACCGACTGATATACTGGACTTTCCCGAGGAATCCCCTTATTTCTTTTTCGGTTTTGGGAGGTTGCATCTCGGTAATGGCTTTGATTTTAGCTGGGTCGACTTCGATACCTCGTTGGCTAACGATATGACCCAATAATTTGCCTGATGTTACCCCGAAACTGCACTTTTGAGGGTTTAACCTCATGTTGTATTTGCGCAATCGGGTGAAAAATTTTCTTAGGGCGGTGATGTGACCGTCCCGTTCTTTGGATTTGACGATCATGTCGTCTACATAAACTTCTACCTCTTTATGCATCATGTCGTGTAATAAAGTGGTAGCGGTCCTTTGATATGTGGCCCCGGCATTAATGAGACCGAAAGGCATGACGGTATAGCAGTAAGTACCCCAAGGTGTGGTAAAGGTAGTCTTACTCATGTCTTCTTCCGCCATCTTGATTTGATTATACCCGGCATACCCGTCCATGAATGACAGAAGGGCATGATCGGCCGTGTTATCCACCAGTATGTCGATGTGTGGTAACGGAAAATCATCTTTCGGGCTCGCCTTGTTAAGATCCCGAAAAACTACACATACCTGCACCTTACCGTCCTTTTTAGAAACCGGCACGATGTTTGCTACCCAGTCCGGATACTCGGACACTTGTATGAAGTCGGCTTTGAATTGTTTGTCGACTTCTTCTTTTACCTTGAGAGACCATTCGGGCCTCATCCGACGAAGCTTTTGTTTGACCGGTTTGCACCCGTCTTTGATTGGTATGTGGTGCTCGGCTATTTCCCGGTCTATCCCCGGCATGTCCTTGTAGGACCATGCGAAGACATCCTTGAACTCTTGGAGGAGGCTTATGAATTGTTGTTTCTCCTCGGGATCTAAGGATAACCCTATCTTAAGTGTCTGAGGCTCTAAGGTTGTTCCCACATTTATGGACTCGGTTTCTTCGATTACCGGGTTCCGGGACTCCCTTTGCTCTAGTTGCTCGATCAGATGCGGAGGTAAGGGTACCTGTTCGTCTAGTTTCTCAATGTCATAGCATAAAACATTTTTAAAAGCAGAATTTGAAAGAGACAAGTCGTAAGCAGAACGATTGTTATTATTGATTGAAAACTTGGAAAACAGCTCAAAGAGAGCAGCCATCTGATCATTGGTCAGTGGCGGGATAGGTAGGGCACTCGGGACAGACCCCGAAGTGCCAGCAGCAGGAATAATAAAAGGGAGAGGGGTTACAGGAGTGACTCTAGCACCGAATTCCCTAGACTCGACCTCAGACTCTGACTCAGACTCCGACTCAGACTCGGACTCGGACTCAGACTCAGGCATGTCTCCCTCTCCGGTGACCAGGTCATCCGGGATGTAGTTGCAGTCCCGGGCCATGTGGGTCCCGAGCTGCATAGTGTTGGGTTGGTATAGACCAACCTGGATAGCCCCGAATACCGGTGTGACAAAGTAGTCAGCCAACCGTGGGCTATAAGGGCTCAAGTAGATACCCTTAAGGATGTTGCAGGCCTTTTCGATCCCTGCTCGGACAACATTGTCGGGGGTGATGGCATAACCGAGACCAAAGTGAGATTCTTCGTCTTTGAGAACCTCGATGATCTTCCCAGCCGGAAGATCGGGTCGAGAGGTAGCCCCCGGAAAGTATCCTAGGTTTTGGAGCATCATGTCGATACTCGTAGTGAAGTAAGGCCTAAAGAGGTACTCTTCCTCGATCATTCCCACAAAATCGAACCCCCAGAGGTCCGTGCGTCCCGTGGCGTTACAGCTAGCCACAGTCATTGGTGTTGCCTCTAAAGTGATGACATCGTTAAGCAGAGGCATCTTGATCTTTCGGTGGAGGGTGGAGGACACCGCCTTGACCGCGTGGATCCAAGGCCTACCTAGGAGCAAGTTGAATGATGAGGTGACATCAATCACCTGAAACTCGAGCTCCTTCTCTATTGGGCCGGCTATGATGGTCAGTTTTACGGCCCCAGCTACCGACTTCGGGCTCCCATCGAAAGCTTGGATGGTCTGAGCAGTCGGAATATAGTCAGCCTCGGTAATGCCGAGGGCTTTTGCGGTCCTCAAGGGAAGGACGTTTACAGCAGACCCGTCATCAACTAGGGTCATGGGGAGGTATTTTCCTCGGCAGACCACGGTAATGTAGAGGGCCAGATTATGGGTGGCCCCAAATGGTGGTAGGTCGGCTTCAGAGAAAGTGATTACCGGTCCTTCTTCCTTAGCCTTGCCTTTTAGGTGGGGCAAGACCGTGGCTACCATCTCAGCAGGGGTAACCAAAGAGTCGACCTTAATTTGATCGAGAGCCTTTGTAAGTGCTTCTCGATGTTCTTGAGAACTAACCAGGAGTTGCCATATAGTGAGGTCAACTCGGGCTTTCTTCAATTGTTTCACAAGAGCCGTTTCAGCAGTTGGCTCTTCAGAGGCGACTTCCATAATGACGGTTGTCGGGATAGGGGTGTCCCTAGAGCTAGTGGCTTGATAGGGACGACCAAGGTGGTTACTGGTTAAGACTCGAGATTTAGTCTTTCGAATCTCCTCGGCGGTGATGGGGACAGCTTCCCCTTTTGCGAGGTAGACATCATCTTCGTCATCGAACCAGATCTCGTTTACTTGCGGGATAAATGGAGAGATAAGGTGAGAACAGTCAATCACCTCCCCGGTAAAGACGGCGTGGGAGCTGAAAGGGTTCTCCTTGTTGCTGGGCTTATCTCCGGGCAGCGGGATTTTACCGCTTTTGATCAGGTCCTGAATTAAGTGCTTCAGTTTCCAGCACTTCTCGGTATCATGCCCGTTGCCTCGGTGGTATTGGCAATAGGCTTGAGCATTGTAGTTCTTGGAGCGTCGCTCGACCGGAACTTCAGGAGTTGGGCCTATCGGTTGGATTAGGCCTTTAGAGGATAGCCTTTGTAAGGCATAAGTATAGGTCGTGCCTATATCAGTGAAAACCCGAGGTGGGGTGTTCCTCTTGGACGGGGCATCTAGTAGATTAACCGCGTCGAAAATGCTGCGGGTTGCAGCTTGAGGCTTGGTTGTGGAGGAAGAAGCCCCTTGGTAACCCTTAGCAGCGGCCTTGGTGAGGCCTTCCAGTCTCAAATCATCTTCGATCCTCATACCCATTTCAGTAAGGGTGGTGAAATTGGGTATGACAGCATATCGGAGGTGAACCCGGTAAGATGGGAGGAGGTTCTTGACAAAGGCCTCCACCAAAGTCTTCTCACTGGGCTTATCGACCAGTTTCACGCTCTCGGCCCTCCAGCGTTGAAGGTGTTTTGTAAAACCTTCTTTCGGCTCCTGGGCCATAACCTCCAGAGATCTCATTGTGGTTTGGATCTCGGTGTTGTCAGCATAATTCCGAGCGAACTCGGTGGCCACATCATCCCATGTAGGGTATTTCTTCGGGTCTAGCCTGTAGTACCAGGCCCGAAGGTGCTTTTCAAGAGACGCGGCAAAGACGTTCTTGAACATGGTAGAGTCCACCCCTTTGATGGCCATGAACTCCTTGAAGGCCCGTACATGTAGTAACGGGTCTTCAGTCCCTTCGAACATAGGCAAACCGGTGAGGTTCAGGTTTGCAGGCAGCTTGTCACTTAGCGGGTTATACTCCCGACTGTTTTCCCGGTGAATGTTGTTACTCCCAGTTAAATGAACTTGTTCTTCCAGTCGGCGGACCAAGCTAACCAGTTCAGCTAAAGGTCCGGTAGTTCCGGTAGTAGGAGTCTTGTGCTCCACCGAAGCCAATCGAGTGACGATAGCAACTTGCCCAGCCCTCATCTCATTCAGTTGGGCATCGATGTCGGCCTGCTTCTCGATCATGGCATCAACGGAGGTTTTCAGTTCAGCTAAGGCAGTTTCCATCCTGCGAGTGTGTCTGGTTGATGGTGGCCTGTCTGTAAGAACACCACGTAATCAGAAACCGAACCCAGTCTTGGAATTAAAGGAAACAAGTACATCCCGAGCGACCCAAAAAAAAAAGAAAGGACTGAGTGGAAAAAAGACTCGAGAAAGACATCTAGACGGATGACTCGTGGGTGGTATGACTTCCTTAGGATTTCGGCTTTGTGGGCCTAGTCCCGTTCGAAGGAAGGTCCACGTGAGATTACTCCCCAGACTTTTGACTCGAGTGTATGGACGAACTTTCCTTTGTAGGGGTATGCCCTACGCGGGTTGGTCGTGCCTTGACGGATAAGGCGGACTCGGGAAAAGGGGGGAAACTCGTGATATAAGATCGACGGAGTTTCGACGCTATGAACCCTCTATGTACTATGCAAAGACCCGACACACGGATAGACGATAGGTCCTACAATAAGGAAGGTTTATTTAGGAAAGTTGAAAGTTGAGGTTTGAATGCAAAAATGAATGAATTTCCGAGAGTTTTGAAAACTGAAAACGGAATTTCGAAAACCGAGATTAGAATTTTGAAAAGGAAAATTCCGAAAATCAAGGTGGGGGTGAAAATTCGAGAACTAAAACGGGCAGCATGCCGACTATGGAAAAGGATACTTTGAGTCAAATCGTTGATCCTAAATTTCGGCGGCATTCCGAATTTTGAAAATTGGATATTTTGAAAAGGTGAGTCCCGAAATGGGCAGCATTTCGGGTTTTTCAAAATTGGGTGTTTTAGAATGACGGGTCCCGAAACGGACAACATTTCGGGTTTTTCGAAAAGGTGGGTATTTTTGGAAAGATGCAATTTTGAAATGACGGTTTTTGAAAAATGACACGTAAACCAAGTAGCACGTAGTCAAACAAGCATTATAACGACGCTCATGTATGCTTTACACTAAGTCTCGGTCGGTCAAAATAGGGTCTATACCAACAACGATGGCTTTCTCATGTGATGGACGGACTCCCTAAGCCGAGTTGGTCTTAGGACATGCCGCAAAACCGAGACGAGTTCCACCATCGATGTTTTTAGCGCACCCATGTAGGAATGCACCGCGGTATAGTGGGACGTCGGTCACAAGTAACCGGCCCGGGCGAATTTGGGTTATGCATGAATCATTAAACTAACGCGCGCACACTAATCTACGAACGATTTCTCTTCGAGTCTCACCCTAGGAACCCCGATGACATGTAGTACATCAGGTATCCCCAGCGGAGTCGCCAAATTGTGGACATGACGTAGGTCCACCCCGACGCGGCGAAGCGCGGGTTTGGGTAGGCGAATGAATCTCGTAGTAAGATTGTTCTCGAGTTCGAAATTTAAGTCAAAATGGAGTCGCCACCGAATTTTGTGGTTATTCGGAACCATACGAGCCCACTCTATGTCGTCATGGGCTATACACAAAGTAAGCCCACTCCGATTTCAGAGTTTATGGGGCTCGTCCCTTTGCATTGTTATACCGATACCGTTTACACCGGCTTTCATATATAAAATGACTCTCGTGCGCCAAGGGTTTCGGACATCCGGAAACCAAAGGTTCTGAGTAAGGGGTGAGGGTACGTGTTGGGAAGCCCACTAAGGACACCCAACCCCGCCCGCACATGGCGGCCTCTACTAAGACACCGTTCGTGTTCGTGTACGCGCGCTAGTAAATTGATTAAATGATATGCAAACAGCGTTTTGTCTAAGCATGCGAATTTTGCGTTAACTACGTCATTTAATGCATCTTATTATTTGTCAAAATGATTTAGCATGCGAGGTTCATTTATAAAGCGTAAAAGCAATTAAATAAACAAAGCTCGCAAGTAAATAAAAATAACGTACAAATTACACGGGCGGAAATACAACCCGGAGTTCACAATACAACAATACGTAAAAGTAATAAACAAAATAATGCAAAACAAAGATAGAAACGGACCCGTATATAAACTAGACCGCGAAATATGTAGATGGACTAACCCCGCTTAAATACGCATTATGTCGCGTATTAAACGAAGGACGAGAACACGAGACTGTGGCATATTGCTAGCCTAATCTCACGTCCCGTAG
Source organism: Agrostemma githago (assembly GCA_958450325.1). NCBI lineage: Eukaryota > Viridiplantae > Streptophyta > Magnoliopsida > Caryophyllales > Caryophyllaceae > Agrostemma > Agrostemma githago. The sequence continues at coordinate 55,995,150 of OY288258.1, read as the reverse complement.
TCTTGTTCCGACTTATCACGTCAAAGTGGTCAAAGTCGTTCTACGTGTCGTGATGTGTATAGTTTTCAAAGATAGAAAGGTCGGATGATGGTCTAAAGTCGATAAAGAATGGGGCTCGAAATATGTGTCCAAGCCCTCAGTATTGCGGGTTATGAGACCCACTCGATCGAGTCATTGACTGACTCGGTCGAGTGTGTCATTAGCGTGGCTACTGACCACTTTTTGGGGTGCTACTCGATCGAGTGGCCTATGGCACTCGATCGAGTGCCCCCTGTACGAGAGGTGGCTCGCTCGGTTTTATGACTTGAAATCGATAGTCGGCCTAACCAAATACGAATATTGCGCGATTCGTACTTAGCTCGACCTCCGGTATTATAATCGTGTATGAACGAATATAATACCATCATCGGGATTTTAGGAAAACGTTTACGTTAGATTAGGAAATTTTGAATTGGTGACGAAATGTATCCCTCTACGTCACGACATCGGGACTAACCCTTTCGGGTTACGTGATGTCGATTTTCGTGTCAACGGGTTTCGCACCAATTGTGGAAAGGGGGTTAAATCCGTTCAACTACGACGGATCACGATCTCGTCACGCCCTTGAGTACATTGGGGCGGGGCTCCTCGAAAGGGCTCCACCTCCGTCGTTGCTCGTAAAGGGATTAGACGGACCAAAAGTGATTATCGTAGTTAAACGTTTTAAAACCGATTTTGATACTAGTTTTATATATACGCGGTGTTATTAATATAATGACGGTAAAACGATATAAAACGAAAATATAAAAGATGCAAAAAAATGTTAGTGTTAGCGTCGGTGTTACTACGATCATAATACGAAAATGTACATAAAACGATATAGAAAAGAGATAAAAAAGGGGTTTAGGACACCCTCAACATACATGCTAGTATAGGACCTCGGAAATGGACTCGTAAATAGCGGCACGGCTTGAGAGTATCGAGGACGTACGTGAGTTATGGTGTGTATGGATGTTGTGTCGGTTTCCGAGGTATAAATGGCTCGGATTTTGATGCGTTTTTCTTAGGGTTTGTAGTGTTGGTATGTAGGCTTGTAGTAGGGTAAAAGGTGACTGAAGTTGTAGGGTAAAAATGAATGAATCATCCCTGAAATGCATGGGGGGGTGAAGCGGTATTTATAGACTTCACCCCTCGACCTAGGGGCACTCGATCGAGTGGCCCTAGTGCACTCGATCGAGTGCCTTCGCAAATGGGCCAAACCCGGGTAAAAAGGCTCCACTCGATCGAGTGAGGTCAATCCACTCGATCGAGTGGGTCAAAACGGGTGAGATAAATAAGGGAAGGTTGACTTTGTAGTTGTGATTGCTTTTTTGAATTTTATTCTTTGCGCCAATCTGAACTTGGCTGACTTATGAGACGGTTTCGCCTTTGACCGGGTTTTGACCCGGTCGCCAAAAGACGGGAAATATTTTTGGTGTCGGTTTTGGCCCAAATTAGTCTTATTTGACTCGGGACGACCCACTGGGCCTGAATTTGAGGTCTGTTTTGTGAGATTTTACTCCGCTAAAAAGTCCATGTCGGATATTATGAATTCCGAGCCCAAATCCGAGTATACTAAGTCACGTTGACGTCCAATCATCATCGGGTGTTTTTCGGAGACTACCATAGACACGTGGCAGTCAAAATGCGGGTGTCTACACAAGGGTATCATGGTGAAAAACATTGAAACCACAAAGGTACCATTGAGAAAGAATTGAAAACAGAGGGGTACCATGGTTAAAACTTTATAAACACAGGGGTACCATTGACATTCCTCAGTTTTCAACTATTTTAATTAGAAGTTTGTTAATTATTCTAATTAATCCATCCAAAATAAATTAACCACTAATCAAACCTAATTAAACTAAGTTTCAACACACCGTCATAATAGAAAATTGATCAGGGTCTACACACAAAACACAAGGTTACCACAGAAACAAATTTAAAATGAGAGGTACCAATTTTCAAAGCTTGATGATACAGTGGGAAATATCGGGAAAAAAAAATAAAGCACCTTCTTCGTGAGACAAAGATCGCTATTAGAATAACACGCACGTTTCTGCGTAGCCTTCAATATACCACTATTTATTGATACAACCTTTCGCAAAACAATTTGTGGATATGATTATGCAGTCTTCAAAAGGAAGAACTTTATCTATTTCGACAAACAATAGACCAAAATCTGACCACAATTGTGTTATCACATGTAGAAATTTCAGGGTTCTCAATTTCTCATGATCTTACAAATAGTTCTTGGACCCCTCACAAGGAGAGAACAAACTCACAAAAAAATGAGGACAAATTCTCAATTAATGGGGACAAAACTTCAAAAGGGAGAGACAAGAGTTATTGATAACTATACAAACTAAAATTAAAAATAAGAATTATAGTTGAGGCTTACAATAAGAACATTATAGGCTATAATAATATTACGACATATGTAATATATGTTCCTTATTATTATGGTAATATATATTCTCTATAATTGTGGTCTTATTGAAAATCGGATTTTAAAGAGATATGATATCACAATAATATCGGATTAAATAAGAAATAAGGTTTTTCTATAGGGCACCCCTCAACTATCGGCTTTTCCAATTGGTATCCCCACCTTTTTCGAATTACAAGGTGTACCCCTAAACTTTGTAAATTACTCTATATTGTAACCAAAGTATAATTTTCCAACAAAAATTTCTCAATTGATGATATAAATAGTAATTATTCCCTATTTTACTTTCATCAAACATGATATATTTCTTCAATTTGCATCCTTTACTCAAAAAATTTCATTCCACCGCACTACTAGTCTACTACATAGGGGTGACAAAGGGATTGAGGTTGAAGGATTTAAAAGAGTGAGTGAGATAGGTCGACATCAGCCGACAACAGAGGTGCATTACGATGGACATTTGGTGGCTTGGTGAATGGTAAAGAAAAAAAAGGTGGTTTGAAGCATCAAATCAAATTGATTAATATGTTAATTATTCATTTAAAAAAATTATAATACTCTTATCACTTTGGTTATGATAAGGAGTGATAAGTAAAGTTTAGGGGTACACCTTTTAATTCAAAAAAGGCGGGGGTACCACTTGGAAAAGCCAATAATTGAGGGGTATCCCATAGAAAACCCCCAAGAAATATTTTCATATATACTCAACCTTGACAGAAGGTCTAGATTAACTTAAACTAAAACGCTAATAGGAATTTAGTCTTTCTACCTATATAATAGAGTCTTCCCCATTAGAAAATGTATGCTAATGTAGATGAAAAAAATGAAAAAATTAGAAAGAAACAACACGTATTGTTATTACTTGAAGTCGACTTATAAAGATCCAATATTGTTCGTATTAGATTATATCGTTCGTATTAGATTTTGCTTTATCCCACGATGTGAGAAGGTATGTCTTAGATCTCTCTTAATTAATCTTTTGTCATGTTGTTCAAAGATTTTAGGGTTCATGTTAATAATATGTTATTAATACTTACCATTACCAGAATCGGTTGATGGGGGAGATAACATTATACCACCAGTTGTAGTTACAACCGCCTCTAAGTTGTTGAACTTTTGTGTATACTTACTGAGCTTATACAAGTTTCTGAGATGAGTTGTAAGTTTAATTTTTAAGCTTAAACATTTATGTGATTTAGCTCGACAACTTTACCCTAAAACTCAAAAAGTTTACTAACAAAACTCGAAAACTTTGTGATAACACTCAAAATCATAAAATCAGTTGTACATAGAGCTACTACGTACATCTGGTTGTATAATCTACTCATTGGTTGATGGACCTGAATGCCAGATTGTAATCTATTGAAGTAATGCCGTGCATCCTCACCTCAAGCTAACTGACAGATATATATATATATAGAGGAAGGATCAAGTGAGTCCTTTTATTTTTTTTGAGTCCATGAGTCCTATCTACAACCATTGATCTAGAGTGGGATGGATGGTGGTGATTGATTCTAGTAATTAAGGCAATAAATAACATATTTTGGTAAAAATAAAATCAAATCCTCTCTCCTCCCTTAATTATCTCCAACCAATGCACGTTACTTCCTCACATTCAATTTTTTCCTCACATTCAATTTTTTCATTCACATCCTAACTGAAACCCTTCACCTTCATCATCCCAAACACAATCGCTCGACTTCTGTTTCTTTTCAAAACACACCCGCGCATCCTCCTGTCTTCAACTCAAGCAAGGCTATCTACATTGAAGCAACTCTCTAACTTCAGCAAAGATAATCTTCAGGCGGCATAATACAAGGTAACTTGCTAATACTCGATTGTTGTACTAAAGAACTAGGTTTAGTTTATATTCGTATCTGATTTCATTAATTTTCTCGCTAATTATTGATTGATTTACTTTGCTGCGTTTGTGCCGTATAATTAATTGGTTTCACTAAAGATTGTTGCGGTATCTGGGTATGCATCTATAAAGTTTAATTGTATTCACCTACTTCATATTATGCTTCTACTATGCTTCTACTCTTCATACTTAGTCTAACATATATTGAATGTTACTCTAATGTGCATATTTAGTCACTGTAATAAACTTGAGGTGTTACTGTAAGGGGTTTTTCAGTTAGTGTTACACATGTATGATGTTATTTGAAAACGACCATGTGTTACTGTAATGTACAAGACATGTTAATTTTAATCCCATCTTTGCGTTACTTTGAATGCTAGTAATCTGGTACATTTAATTGTGTAGACGTGTTACTCTAATTTGCACTCTATGTTACTCTAACACCTTCTTTGTGTTACTTTAACGCGTATCAGCTTTACATATGGTATTTCTTTCACTCGTATCAGTTGTACTTTAATTTTATATACCTAACAATAGTTGTACATAATTATTGTACTTTTCAGATGGCAAAAGGAGGAGACAAATCAAGGTGCGATCACGATTGTTGGATAACGTAGATAAGTATGTGGACGCTAGGCAAAAGATCATCGATGGTCCCAAGAGCAAGCCAACAAAGGGTCGAAAAAAAATAACGTGTCTAACAAATTATGTCATCTTTTTCTAATTACGAATAATGCTTTGTATCGTTTTCGAAACTTGTTATGTACATTAGTATTTTGATTATCACCAATGGAACAACGCTGTTAAACTCTTTTACCCTGACTAATTATTCCTGTCACTCTAATTAACGACCAGTGTTACTATGGGAATGAATGAAGTTTACCCAATATACAAATGTGGTCTCATAATCATTGTGTTACATTGACGCATTATAACTGTTACTTTAATGAACAAATTATGTTACTCTAAGTTATTAATGATGTTATTCTTTGTCTCATGGTTAAACAATGTTATTATCAATGACGCATTATATATGGTTCTTTAAAAAGTGAATGTTGTTACTTTGGTAATGAATGGTTCTAATCCAAGTTATCCTCAGTTACTTTGGTAATGAATTGTTTAAACAACGTTGCTGTCCTCAGTTACCTTCATGCATTATGTCTGTTACTGTAACAAACGAATGATGTTACTCCAATAGACATGAGATGTTACTCTAACCAAATACACATGTATTAAATAAATATATAGTTAATTGCAACGTAGCACAGCGCTATGTGTAAAAAAATGTGTACAAAATCCAGTTCCTGTGTTTTGCCAATATCCCTCCCCAGAAACCGACTGTCTCTGCAACCTGAACTCCCGAATTAATCCGCACAAGCTTTTCAGCATGAAAATTAATCCGCACAAGCTTTTCACATTTGCCTTGTCTTTTGCCCTTAGAAGTCCATATCAATGAAGCTTCAATGCCGTGTCTCTTCAACAAAAAACAAAACAATAATATCAGTGAAGCTTACGTTACTGTAACTCAGAAGGTATGTTACTTCAATGACGTTTCTGCGTTAATATAAAACAAAACAATAGTATCAGTGTATATCATAGAAAACCTAAATAAGAAACATAAAAACCTGGAATTTATAAAGATCGATAGAGCAACTAACCATTGATAGGAAACTATGATGAATGAAATAACAATGAAAGCAATATCAGCATTAAAATTGACGTGCAACAAATGTGTTATATAAATTCATAAGTTGTGTTACTCTAACTATTACACTGTGTTACTTTAACATCATCATCAAAACCCTTTTTCTAAACGTTTAGTGTGTTACTGTAATTGCAATTAAGTGTTACTGTAACTCAGAAGGTGTGTTACTTCATTGACGTTTCTGCATTAATATAAAAAAATGCAATAGTATCAGTGTATATCATGGAAAACCTAAATAAGAAACATAAAACCCTGGAATTTATACAGATCGAGAGAGTAACTAACCATTGATAGGAAACTATGATGAATGAAATAACAATGAAAGCAATATCAACATTAAAATTGACGTTAAAAAGTAACGCAACAATGAAAGCAATAGCAACAATGAAAATTGACGTGAAAGAAATATTGAAACTCACCATTGTAATACTCAATCAATTGCTTATCAACAGTTGAAGAAGATGACGCGGTCATTGAATCCATTGTAACGGGATTTCGAGCATATAATTGATTGATTGAATGAATGAACGTGATGAAGAAAAGGGTTTTTTTTTTCTCACGTTTGAATGAATGAATGAACGTGATGAATGATGAATGAACGTGATCAAAAAAGGGAGTTATTGTTTCCTAAATTCTTGGGAGTTATTTTAGGAACGTAAATCTTCCCCCCCCCCCCTTTTTTTTTTTTTTTTTTTAATGGATGCATCTTGTCCATCCATCCTCATCTCATCTAATGGATGAGATGAGGATTTATGGACTCATATGGAGTAAAGGACTCATAAGAGCCTTACTATATATATATATATATATATATATATATATATATATATATATATAAGCGGGATCAGGTGAGTCCACTTATATATGTCGAGTCCGTGAGTCCCCATCATAGCCTTTGATTCAATGTTAGATTAAGGGACTAGATTCTATCTCATAATTAAGGAAATAATTAAAATATCTATAAAAATATATTTTATTCTCTCTCCTCCTTTAATTTCTCGCCTGTCCCACATCTCACCTCTCTCTGTCAAACTATTCACTTCCCCAATTTTCACCGCTCACCTCACTTTTTCACCGCTTCTCAATTTCAATTTCAATTTCTACCTCCATCTTCGTCTACTGTCATCTCACACTCCCGCCTTCACTACTGTCATCTTCGTCTTCTATTCGCTCATACAGACTTCAACTGTTCTCTACCTCCATCAACGTCGCAGCTACACCATATTTGAACTTTAAACTTAAGGTAAATCAGGGTTTTGTCCGTGCTTTTAATTACTTCTAAGGTTAATTAGGTTTTGTTCGTGATGCTAATTACTTTTAATTGTTTTCGTTGTATTCCTTTCAATTTTTATCTACGATCCGCGATTGGTAGAAGCATTGATTAGTTCTGTTTTACATTCTATATACATTCTCTGTTTGGTTATATACATTCTCTGTATTATTTGGTATTGATCCGAAATTGATTATATACATTCTCTGTTTTACATGTCTTCCCCTGCGTGTTAATTTTGTTACTTTGATGAACATGATTTGTTACTTTAACTGGTATTATTTGGTATTTTTATGAATAACCTATAGAACCAAGCTTATCCTGTTACTGATGTCATATTACCTGCATCGTTTGCAATGCATGTGTTTCTTGTTACTTTAATGCATATATTACGTTACTTTAATACACAATGTCTGTTACTGTAATGCCTAAATCCATGAACAAGGATCCTTTTTCTCCAACTTTTAATCTGGTTACTTTAATTCACATGATATGTTACTGTGGTATTCACAAAGCGTTACTCTAATCTGAATACTATGCCAATTTGTTCGAGGTGTATGTAATCCTCTACTCATTTCGTACCATTATCCTTATTTGTGATTATATTCTGATAATACCTCATTTCAGATGGCAAAAGGAAGTAAAATCGTAGACGCTGGTGAGAAGAAAGGTAAGGGTAATGAGGAGGCAGGACGAGCAAAGAAAACCGCTGTGAAGCCGTCTAAGTTGAAGAAAGTGTTGACCAAAGACGATGGTGATGCCAATGCCGATCGTACGTTATCTATCAGGTGTAGTTCGAAGCTCTTGGTTGAACTAATATCAAATCTAAACCAGAGGCAGCGGGAGGCTCTTTCAAGTATTGGGTTTGGTGGCGTACTCGAGATGCGTCTTAAAACCTTCCCTGTGAAATATGCGACTGGTTTCATGAGATTATTCAGCGACGATACGCTGATATTTAGATGTGGGAGCCATCAGTTTTTTATGACAAAGCATGATGTACATGACTGTTTCCTTCTCCCTCTCGGACCGGACCCTATCGAGCTGCTGCCAATGGGTCGGTCGAAGGCAGCTGAAGAGGAAGCTGTTGTTATGCTAAAGAGAAAGTGGAGGGACGAGGTCCAAGTCGTCAATGATGGTGACGCAATCCCTCTCTCAAGGGTCCTGACCAAACTGAAGGAGGATGTGGGTGGTGGAGAGATGTTCTGTCAGATGTTTGTGCTCTACAACATGTCGATTTTCTTCAACCCGACGTCCAATCATGGGGTTGATCTGAGATTGTTGAAGGCTATGCAAGATGTACAGCAAATTAAAAACTTTGACTGGTGTACGTTCATACTGGACGAGCTCCCTAGTGCGTGCGAGGACTTTGTATTCTCTCGACCATCATACGTACTTGGCTGTTTGCCATTTTTAATGATCACATACTTCCAGTGTTTTGACTACCGTAACTTCCCGAACCCGTGTGATCTCCCTCTGATCAAGCACTGGGATGGTCCGCGCATGTATGAACGATTGGTAGGTGAGTTTATCGGTGGTGGGCTCGGACGACTGACCCGATCGGATGTGGAATACCCTCGTTGCCTTCATGTGGTGAAGAGGGCTCACGCGGCCTCGCCGTTGAGGATCACGCAGAGCGGTCAGAGCGCTCATGTCCACAAGCAACTGGTAAGTAAGGAACGTAACTCTGAAACTTCAAAATCTGAACCACTTTGTTCACATCGTACAAGGTCTGTAAAACTTTAATCGTAATTTACCTAATATAATTCTTTAAACAGGAAACCCTAATAGAAATACGAAATCCTAAAAAACGCTTCCCAAGAAAAAAGAAGGAAAAGTGAACCAAAGCGATCAGGGTTTTTGATTCCATGGTCGTGCCTCAAGAGAAACTTCCTAGCTTCATCCAGCATGGGCCAAGGAATCTCACCTCTCAGACTTCTTCGACCCTTCCCAGCAAATGATATTGATGAACCTTAGACTCAGACAGCTCGTGCCTCCTTGCGATGTAAGCATCAGTTTCGTCGTCTCATTTCTTCTTCCGAGCTCCTTTTTATGCTTTACTCATTAATAATACAATTTTTACTTATCAAGAAAAACATTATAGAGTATAATTTAATAATAAAAAAAACATTTTTCGAATTTTTAATTATACAAAAATATTTTAAAAAATTAAAACCATTTTAGTATAGGTATATTTTTTTTATTTTTTTTATCATAATTATATTATCATCAGTTTTTACATATAAATTTATTAAATTATAATACTAAGCTGGAGTAGAAAAGAAAATTAAATCACTTTATATCAATCTTAAAGTAATATATCGATAAATCACTTGACAATATTGATTAATATTAAATATTAATAAATTAATAAAATCTGATAAAAAAATCATCATATTTACATCCAAATAGAATACTTATTTCGTAATAAACAATTTATTGAAAAAAATATGAAAAACAATTGTCACAATTTGGTTTTAAAATTTAATTGTGACAAATATTTCACGTAGTACATCGTTATTACGTTGTTTATTTGTTATTTATTTGACATAATTTTGAAATATAAAATATTTTACTTGAATTATTTATTTCTACAATCGTAAACATCAAGTAAGATTTTATTTAAACGTTAACACAATTTTTTGTAAAAATACTAGTTATTAATTAATTAAGAGAGCGGGAAACCAACGTAATTAATTAAGAAAGAGATCAGATTAGAAACGAACTTTTAGAAATGGGGATAACACGGACGAACCGGTCCGGGTAATTGGATCCATGCCTATGCTTCAAAAGGAAGGCATGCGCTTCCTCCACCATTGATCGGGGAACGGTAACCTCGATAGCCTCCTCCACCCTTGACAACAGCTGTTCTTGACGATTCTCGAGCTTCGTGAACTCTTTCCTTCAGGCGAATGACGCCTTGTGTTCGCCGTTTATCTTATCCAAAAGTTCTATCCACCGGGTTAGCTTTGTCCAGCAGCAAAGGAAGAAAGAAGGAAAAGCGAACCTCCATGGATGACAAGCACAGAGCGATGAGGATTTTCGGGTCCATGGTCGTGCCTCAATAAAAACTCCTTAGCTTCATCCAGTCTACACCAAGTAATATACACCTTTTCGGCTGCATCGACCCTTTCCAGCAGGAGTTTTTGACGATTCCTGAGCCTAGTAAGCTCTTGCTCCCTTGCGACGTAGGTAGGCATCACCTTCTTCGTCGATCATGTCCTTCACATTCAACCACAGACTCAATCTTGACTTCTCATACTCTGGCTTAGACTTCACTCCTTTGACATTCATTGTTCCCACACTTTGATTTCTCTGAATGGCAGAGTTGATCGAATGTCAGGGTTTTGTTGCCAATATTTATTTAGTCAAATTCTTGTTTGTAATGATACTATCCGAGTCAAGTATTGTACTACCAATTACCAAATTATTCGTATATTGCAAGTGATAAATGTTGTCTTTGTTAGGATAATAGGGTAGTATTCGACTCATTTTAAGGTTTACGACGGATACTTCGTCTACAAAATGAATTAAATATTAAATGAGCATGAACAATTGTTTTATCTTTCTAACTACTTCGGGGAAGATTAATCATTTTTAATTAACTTTTTCTGCTATTAATTTAATCAAGGGAAATGTTAATTTCAGCGTTAAAATACCTTCCAAAATTAGTACTCACTACGTATAGTATAGGAAATGCACAAATTATACTCAATATTATACCACGGTTGTACCGTACGATAAACATAAAACTAAGAATATAATAAAAGGTTACCACCTTAAGTTATTTAGTGACAGTTTTAATACAAAAAATAGTAACTAATTAACTAAGCTAAAATGATCTCTTTTATCATAAATACAAATTTTTACTATTGTATGATTGTACACAATAATTGCTTATTACACCAATAATTAATGTGTATTATGATTTTATTTACTCTTCAAACACAACCTTGGCTTACATTCAATTTTTTCCATTAATTAATTTCTGATGTTGAATAAAATGGAGTACTTCCTTCGGGTTTTTATTTATCTTCCCATTTGATTTTGGCATAATAATTTTTGTAATGAATATAAAATGAAGAAATAAGGAGACAGTGACCAAGTGAGATCAAAATGGAAAGAAATGTACCAATAAGAAGATAAAATGAAAATATTATTGAGGGTAGTAAGGTAAAAAGTATGGATCAAAATGGAAAGAAACCAAATGAAAAGATTAAAAAAAACGGACCAAAAAGAAAAACGGGAAGATAAAAGAAAACAGCAGGAAGTATTGCATGGTGGTAAATGTTGTTTAGATAAATGGGGGTCAGACCGTCAGTAACTAATTTGATTCTCGATTGTTACTAGGAGCACATTTCCATTGTAATGTAACGAATATATTCATCACAAATATCTTACTATTGTATTCGCAAGGCTGTTTAAGAAGGTTATTTCCATTGTAATGTAACGGGTATATATATATAGAGGGGTCAGGGGAGTTAGCAACTCTTGGAGAGTTGCTTAGTGTTGATCACCTCCATCCATTCATCCTAAGATGGATGGGGTTCAATTATTAAAAAAAAGACAATTAACTGACAAAGCAGCAGTGGAGAGAGGGAAACATCCCCTCACCCAAATCAATCCCTACATTATTTCCCTCATACACTTCCCAATCCCCTCATTTTCAATTCATTTCTCAACTCAATTTATCTCTCTCTAACAAAACCCCAACAAATAATCACCATTAATAACGCCGACCATACTCCGTCAACTACTCCGACCATACTGCGTTTTTAACCCAACATACACCGTCAGTAACTTCGATCATCATATACGAAGGTATGTTCATCTTCATCTTCATCATCTTCATCTTCATCTTCATGCTTCTTTTTCTTCATCATCTTCATATTCATCTTCATCTTCATGCTTCTTTTTCTTCATCATCTTTATATTCATCTTCATCTTCATGCTTCTTTTTATTTTTCATATCTTTTTTTTTATATTTATAAAATTATTCATCTTTATTATCCACAAAAAAAAAAGAACTTCATCTTTAAGATGAAGTTTGAAGATGAAGTTGTTCTTTTTTTGTGGGATGAATGAATGTTGAAGATGAAGATGAACAAGTTATTTAGTGCGTAATGTTCTTACAGAATTGCAAGACCACACACTTTCAGTTGTATAGTCACACTCATTATGTTGTAGAATCACGCAACTGTACACTCATTGTAGTCACATATTCAGTTGTATAGTCACACTCATTATGCTGTATAGTCATACTCTTTATGTTGTAGAATCACTCAGCTGTAGAATACCTTGGGATTAAGGTATCATGCGTTTAATCATTTCATCTTCATGCTTGTTTTACTTTTCATACTTTTTTTTTTGTATTTATAAAATTATTCATCTTCATTATTCAAAAAAAAATGAAGATTAAATATGGATTAAAATGAAGGTTGAATATGAATGAATGAAAGTTGAATATTTAATGAATGTTATAATTTAGTTGTATAGTCACAGAGATTATGTTGTATAGTCACACAGTTGAAGTTGTATAGTCATACTCATTATGTTGTAGGATCACAGTCATTATGTTGTAGGATCACACCGTTTATGTTGTATAGTCACACAGTTAAAGTTATATAGTCACCCTCATTATATGATGTACAATCATGCAGTTGTACCGTCATTGTAGTCACATATTCAGTTGTATGTGTGATTTAGATTGATTGTGTGTTTTGTTGGAGCGAAATGATTGGTGGAAAGAGGAATGTTGGTAAAACGGGCGGTGGGAAGAAGAAGGTCGTGGAAGATACAACGACCGACCACGTAATTGGACAACGTATTGTTGCGAAGATTAAAATGAAGGTTGAATATGAATGAATGAATGTTGAATATTTAATGAATGTTTAAATAATTTGTTCTGAATCGTATGTATAATCATCTTTCTAATTATGAATGTGACTTTGCTAATGATGATTGAAGAATAATTGACTGTATGGCTTTTATTTTCCATTTTACGGTTTCATACTCGTTATGTTGTAGGATCACAGTCATTATGTTGTAGGATCACAGCCATTATGTTGTAGGATCACACAGTTAAAGTTGTATAGTCACACAGTTAAAATTGTATAGTCACACTCATTATGTTGTATAGTCACACTCATAATATTGTATAACCGGGACAGATTTTGGTTTTTCTTTTTGTATAGTCACACTTGTCATGCAGTAGAATCACACTCATTATGTTGTAAAATCATACTCATTATGTTGTAGAATAACACTCATTTTGTGCGTAATGTCAAACGTCAACATAAAAAGTGTGACTATAAAGCATAAAGAGTGTGACTATTGATAAGTGTAGTTTGTAGTGCCTATATTGTTGTGTTTTGGTCCCGTATTCCTTGTGGAATCGCTCCTTGGGAGCGGTTTTTGGGTTACTTATGCTTCCTTTAGTTCGTTTTAGGTTCTCTAGACCATTTGTAAAGAATTGGAGCGAATCCGACTCGATACATACACTTTTTGGAGCCAACGAAGTGAAGGAACGATCACTCGATGCCTTGGATTCGACCCCGAGACCTTAGGACCCAATCACGAGCCTCTTAGACTCGATCCCGAGCCCCGAGAATCGGTGAGAAGCCCACGAGAACCAAGGAGGGACCAAAAAGTTCATATTGGAGGCCTACAAGACTCATCCCCGACGGGAATGGCCTCATCCCGTCCGGGATGAGGTGCACAATTGCGTAGCTGCTGTGATAGGTCCATTCCGACCGGGATGACCTCTTCCCGGCCGGGACCGACCACTTCCCGACCGGGACCACCTCTTCCCGGCCGGGAAGGCCCAGCTGCAACCCGTGTCAACTCCTTTCTTCTCCTTCACTCTTGTAACCCTATATATACCCTTCCTCTTGTAATCTTATGAATGTTCTTCACTACCCATTAAACCCTAGACTACTTTAGCATATATTAGCTTAGATTAGAGTATATTAGTCGGTAATTAGTCCTTAATCTTAGTTTAGTCTTGTATTAAGGGAATTCTTGAAGAATCCATCCAAGATTGACAACCTTGGTTGATGTATTTGAGTTTTCTTATTAATACAAGTTTCAATCTTCCTTTCATCTTGTTAGTAGGTATAATCTTCTTTTCCCTTCTCTTAATCTTGTTTTATCATTAAAGTTTGAATCTTTGTTCATTATATTGTTCATTGCCCATTGTTTTCACTAGTTTCATTATGTATGTCATGATTCTTGTTTTGGTTCTTCTTGTTAGTGTTAGTTTTAGTTTAGATATGGTTGAGTAGTACTCTTGCTAGGGTTAGTAGGGGGATTTGGGTGTTCAATGGATGATTAAGGGTTTGTTGGAGATGTTGGTGGAAGTTTTGGGTTTCCTCTTGGTTAGATGCATGGAACATGTTTGATGAAATGCTTGAATGACATGTAGATGCATATGCTTGTTTTTCTTGCCTTTTCTCTTGTGGGTGGTGGTTTGCTCGTGGGTTTGGTTCCCTCACTACGTAGCGAGAGCCCGGTGAGGACGACCCCTAGGTCGGTCTATGTAGCGAGAGCCCGGACGTGACCTAGGCTACGAAAGCACGCTAGTAACCCCGTTTGTCATGTGTGTCGCTAAGATGGGTTCTATCAAGAACCTATAGGTCGGTCTACGTAGCGAGAGCCCGGACTACACCTAGATTACCCGACTACCCCTCCACCTTAGCTCTTCCTTGACCATTCCATCATCCCTTGAACCCGACCTAATCCTAGCCCGTTTCCTTATTTTTTTTCTCCGTCACCTTAGTCTTAGCCTTCTCCCCTCCTTATCATCCTAGTTTAGCTTAGTTCGTTGACCTAGTCTCGTATTTGGGCGACCTTAGTCTAGACGCCTCTTACCGTCCCCGTGGATTCGACCCGACTTGTCCTATCTACGTGTTAGGAATAGTTGGTTATTATTGACGGTAGGGACCCGCGGCAAATCTCTACCATCAATTTGGCGCCGTTGTCGGGGACGGTGCTAGTTTAGACTTTGTTTTCCTAGTTACTTGACTTTGTCTTTTGTTTTGTGTTTTTCTTTTTGTCCCTTTGCTTCTTGTGTGTGTGAAGTTTATTTCCTTCTTGTCTAGTGCCCAAAAAGCACTAGACTTCTCACGTTTGCTCCTAGTCCACAGTTTTTGCCTAGAGGTGGTCGCCATCCTCTTCTTTACAACTCAGAGCCGCATAAACGGACAATTGCTAGATTGAGAGGTTTCCAACCGGGTACAAGCCAAGATTTCGAGCAAGCATGAGGTTTGATTTAAACTCCCCACACTTAGGAGCCAATATGAGCTACTCCTCTCCCTCTATGAACCAAGGGTATGACAAGACATCCCCCTACCACTATCAAGCTTCTTGGGGTAATCAAGACACTAGTGGGTACGAACTTCAAGGATATGGAAACGGCTACCAACAAGTGAACGCTTATCAATCATATGATCATGGTGGCTATTACTCGAGCAATCATTGTGAACCCAACATGTTTCGTCATGATTCACTGTATGGAAGCCAATTTTCCCAAAACCCACCACATTACCCTTCACCTCAACCACAATATGAACCCCACGACCCACAATACTACCAATCACCTCAACCTCACTACCAACAATATGATGCCCCACTCCTTGGGTATCATCAAGATTTTCAAGAAGCATTACAAGACCCCAATGACCACCAATCGCCAAACTTGGAGTTGTATCAATCGATTCTTCAATTGCAAAGGAGCAACCAAGAAATGGCCATTCAAATGCAAAAGAATCAAGATGAATTCATGGCCCATTATCAAAGGGAAAACGAGGCGATGGATGCTCGATTAAATACGTTAACGGTTAAAACCTTAATGTTTTTATCCCGAACGTCGCAACTAGATGAAGGGTGCCCACTTGAGAAAGGGGAGCAACCTAATCACGAAGCCGCCGATGTAGTTCCTTTTGAGAGCAAAACTTGCTTTGAAGAACCTCAATCGTCTACCCAAAAAGAGACGAATGAGGATATGACCCTTGGTGAAGGCAATGTCGGTAAAAAATTGGAGGAGGATAGTGAGTTGGATGATTTGGTGGAGTTTGTGAAGTTGTTGGGTGAAATTGATGAGCTCAATTTGCCCTCGTGCGATAATGTGGAAGAACATCAAGAGCCCCTTGTATGTAAACCAAGCAATGGCTTGGAAGAGATTGAAACCGCCGGTAGAAGTTTCAATTCTCTCCTCCAAGATGATGTGGGGACAAGTGATGAAGATGGGGAACCACAACTTGAGGAAGGTGTTGGGATGTGCAACAAGGAAATGGGGTCAAAGCCGTTTTTTGTGCCTCATGATGAAGACTTGAAGCTTGCTAGTGATCGGAGACGATGCTTAGGGAGGAAGAGGTCGGTAAAGCTCGCAGGATGGATAGACCCCAGAGACAACATGAAAGATGACATTGGGTCTTTTGAGGACTACTTCTTGCCTCCACCTTGGAGACCGTGGAGGATAGCTTGGCTCAAGCACTCTTTGGGCCGTCTTTATGATGTCGGTCGTGCGTTTGACTTGCTCCTCCAAGCCCTTGAGGGCTATGGTTGAAGAATGGGAGTCCACCATCCTCGGTTTGACGGAGTTCCTAAAGAACCATCATGTTGTATATTCCCCTTTCTCTCTTCTCTTTAGTTTTTGTGTTTGTAATTGTGTTTTTTATGATTTTGTTTCTAGGATTTGTTTGTTTTTATGGGATACTTGTAATTTTGGTATTTTGATGAGCGATGTGAGGGAGAGATTTTGATGATTGTTTTGAGCTTATTTGATAGGTGTCAAGTGAAGATGAACCGAAGAGAGGAATGGTTGTGGATAGCGCTTGGATTTTGAGTTAGGGAGTCGGTTTTTGAAGCTTTGGATGAGCTTTTGGGGTTGTGGAGAGTTGGAAGACTCTTCCCGGCCGAGAGGAGAGCATCCCGACCGGGAAGGAGCCATCCCGATCGGGATGAGGGTGCAAGAATTTGAGCTTCCTGGAGCATGATCCCAACCGGGATGGGAGCTTCCCGACCGGGAAGGACATGTCATCCCGACCGAGACCATCCATCCCAACCGGGATGGTCCCCTGCTTCCCTTTTTGCCTCTTCTTTGTCTTGTGAGCCCACCCAACCACTTTATACCCCCTCCCAACCTCCCTACCTATCCTTGCACACACCATATGACCCATGTACCTCATTTACATACCCTCACCTCATTTTCTCTTCACTTTACACCGAGATTCACATCAAATCCTACCCCTTCATACCTTTACTACCTCAACCATGCGTTATTATCACGTTTGAAACGGGATGACAATGACGAAGACAAGCAAAGTGCCTATATTGATCTATGAGACGATGGAGCGAGTGAGTTGCTAACCTATGGGTACGACAACTTGTAACACCCCGTTATTTTCCGAGTCAATTATAAGGCGTTACCTTTCTAATTTATTTAAATCGGATTTTTAAGTGAGAAAAATATTTTCGAGGTCTTATAAAATTAAAGTATTTTGGTCGTCTTATAATAACCGGTTTTGATTTTCTTAAAATGGAACGTTATTTTATAAACCGACTTTGTATCGGGTTGAAAATTTGGGTCAAATACAAATAATAATAAAAAAAAAAGACTAAACCTATTTAAAACCACACCGTAACTCACATTCATCCTACAATCTCACAATACACCTTGTTGACTTAATCCCTCCTCTCTGCCGCACAAGTCCCGTCTTCTCCCGTTTTTGATTTTCCGATCAATTATTCGGAGCTGTAATTTGGTCGTGATCCTTGTCTCGCCACCGGTATTTTTCCGTTTCGACTCAGCACACTACCCTTCTCCTCCCTCTTTTGCCTTATCTCAATTGTAAGTTTCTACCTCCTTAATTTTAATCTCTCCCATATTTGGTGTTAATTCAGTTTCAGTTTTGCTCAATTTTAGAACCAAATTTTAAAATATTATGAGGATTATTGAATAGGATCTTGTAGATTTCATGGGTCCGTATTATTAATGTTGAATTCCGGGTTCGGTGTCTCGTTTAAGAGTGGATTAGGGCGTTGGTCCTGTGCGATTTGTGAGGAAGAAAAGGATGGGTAATTTGAGTATGGCGTAGGCTTAGTAAGAGGAGTATAGGGGTTTTCTTGTGTGTGATGATGCGTGCAGTGACGATGCAAGAGGAGTTGTGTGTTGAGTGTGCTGAAGGGGAGATGTAGGCAGAATTATTTCAATGCCACATGATTGGGGGTATTGTTATTACAATATTTATTAGAGTTGATTTTTCGGTTGAGTTCTCTATCACATGGAGTTTAATTTATTTATCGAGGTAGCCGATTTTTGGTCAAGTAATTTGGATCGAGTGATATTTTACATTATCGAGTGAGTAAATAGTTAGTGTCTTGAGATTGAGTGGTTTCAATAGTATAGATGGGTATTATATAGGTTGGACCGTTTTAATGTTAATTAGTTATTGAATTATATTTATATTATTATTGTAG